>HG993146.1:10217500-13150000 GCA_905231865.2 Boloria selene
GTTCTTGTATTCTGCGTAGCATAGCATTTGTAAAATTTTGATTTGGAGTTCAATCCTTTTTTTAAATATATATATGAGTACTTTATACACTCTCTAATATTCGTATAATCAGAACGAATGCAACGGCATATCAATCGTTTAAATCGGGGAACCCGTTAAGCAATTACGAGAGAACATTGTACAACCGAACTTATGAAACACTAGCGACTCGCTTATGTATACATATAAAACTTCCTCTTGAATCACTCTATCTATTAAAATAATCCGCATCAAAATCCGTTGCGTAGTTTTATAGATCTAAGTATACATAGGGACAGACAGACAGCGGGAAGCGACTTTGTTTTATACAATGTAGTGATGTACATACAAACGTTTTGGCCGCTATTATAGTAAAGTCGTTTCGGTTTTTAAAATAAAAAAAACCGTGTGTTACAACGCAAAAGAATAATTAGTAATTTTTAAGATGTTTTATTTTGATATGTAATCTAATAAATTTTAATATTGATTCATATCACTTACGATAGTTAAAAATTCATGCACCGTTGGTTTAATGAACGCACAAAGATATCAACCAATAAAAGTTCCTTTTTATTAAAATGAAACTCAGGTGAAGGGCGATAAGTGCATATGGTTAATTAATGGAATATTCCCTGTGAAAGCGGAAAGAGGTGGTACGGATTTTTGGTTGGGGAAATGTATTCTATTTTTGATTTTAGATAACTGATATGAAATAGAAAACTTAGTCGACTTAAAACTCATGTCAAAAGAAAAAGATACCTATGAAACTAATATTTATTAATCAAATGAAATTGTTGACTGTACCTTTTTAAAATATTATATTTAAAATATTATGCTTGCAGTACATTTTAGAACATACATATCACTATTAAGATGAACTAGGTTTACTAGCTTTACTCGACGACACCAACATCTAGAGAGTTAAAATTTAAAAGCAATAATTATAATACAAAAATACAAAATTTTATGCAAATCAAAAGACTCCTTTCTAAAATACACAACATTTTATATACAAGAATTGCTAATTTTACATTATGAGATAAACTTTTGAACTTACATACGAATCGGTATAGCATCATATCGTATAGTAGCATCGAGTTTCTAAGTGTCAAGTCAAAGGAAGCTTAATGTATTTGGTAATTTAATAGATTTTTTCACTATTTATTTTTCTAAGCTAGGCGTTGACTCTCAATATTTGTAAATCCATTGATTTTTAGACAGTTTAGATTTATTAAATAAATAGTGGCTCGCCCTCTCTCAAATAAGATATTTTTAAATTTCATCAAAATGATGCCGTCATAGACAGACAAACGAACAGACATGCAGATAGACAAATAGGCAAAGATTATAAAAAGTATAGACTTATGTCTCTGTGAGACTAAAATTTCTTTGACTACACATCTGGCGTAGTTTGTAGTGATTCTACTTTCTTGCGTCAGCGGACGCGGGTTCGAGTCCTGTTGGGGGCATTCATTTGTTAAAGTAGGATGTTTTTACTCCAGTCGTGGGTGTTTAAATTTATAATATGTATGATTTTAAACTTATATATGTAGTATATTGACTATCTGGTATCCGTAATACAAGCTTCCTTCGTAGCTTATCACAGAACCAGATAATAGCGCTTTGTGTAATAATGTCCCAACATATTTATTTTATTTATTTATTAACAAAATGTACGTACCTACTTACTATTTACGACTTTAGCTTATCAAAGCTGCTAAACCTAATGATATCCCATCCAAATAGGCCATTAGTGATAATTAACGCTTTCAAAATCAATTAGAATTACTAAGTCAGATGGCAGAATGTGTTCGTAATATTAGGGACATGGTGTAAGTAATGCTTTCTTTTAAAGAGGGTAAGTTTTAGTTGGGGTGAAATAATGATTAATTAGACGTAGTATAAAGCTGTGATATATGATCATTTAGCATGACTTTTAAGTTCAAAAATTTTATGAAGTGACAGTATAATTTATTAGTCACATCTACGTACATTAATATGCGTTTATTTAATTATAATTATGTATATATTTCCTACTCATAGTAAGGGCATTCCAAGTGCTTATTATTACTTTTAAATTCTGAGAAAAAATCAATGTATAAAGAACATGTCTTTATAACTTTACTTTTAACTTAAAAACTTATTAAAAAGTAGATAGTTTCCCAAATAAGTATAAGAATAATGACAAACTAATTAAACTACAGCCTTAACTTTCGTAATAAGTGAACAATTATTATATGAACTTTTAATAACAGTGAAATAAAAGTTCAAAAAGCTTTTTATTTCCGTTAATTGTCCTTTACAACGTATCAATGATAAAAACTTTCTATAGTCTGTACCTATGAATTTAATGGCGGCGTATCCATAAAAACTAATGTGTGGTGCACTTTAGCGATTTTATATTCGCCCCCAACGTAAAGCTATTTTACCCAGAAAAAACTTAAAATGGTGAATCATTTTTTTACCCAAATAAGCCAGGAGCAAGGTTTTTCGAGTGTATGTAACTGTAACGGCAATAGAGTACGTTTGAGCCTGTAAGAACTGAAGGGATACAGAAGAACAATAATTTAATTTATAATTTAAATGAATAATAATATTTTTAATAATAATCTTTTTTTTTAATATTCATGATGCTAAAACATAGAAAAATGTCAATATTTCAGTTTTATTTAGTGTAGTTCTGTAAACAGTTAAGGTATAAGGTAAAAGTTCTTATAAACTTTCAATAATTTCATCGAGCTACTTCAATAATATCCATAGCTCTCAAAGCTTCAAGTACAAAAAGCAAACTTAGATGTATTAATATAAATCTATATTATAAAATAATACGTAAAATTATATTCGATATTGTTTTCTGATGTTTGTTCAATAATTATAATTTTTTATCTATATTTCCATATTTGAGACTGTATTGAGGGTATGTATTGTAATGGGTATATCCATATATTCTTTTGCTTTATTATAGAAATAAATAATCTTTAATCTTTGACTAAGTATTAGATTTTTCTAACAAAGAAATTCTAAGAGCCGCCTCATATTTTGCACACAAAGCTGTCAGACCTGCAGCTAATCTTTGACTGCACAATATAACATTGTTTAATACTAACTTGATGTTTAAAAGAGCCATTTTTCTTTTAAGATTTTCTCGTCGGCATTTCATAACAACCTTTTCCCGAGCCAGTGGCCACCACTGTTGCTCGATTGAATATACTGACTGTATTTAAAATTAATTTGCGAACACAATTTTTATTCCACCGGAACCACACATTTTGCGGAATAAAAAGTAGCCTACGCACTATTCCAGATCTTTATGCTAAATTACACTCATATCCGTTTAGCCGTTCTGGCAGTGGAATGGGTTAAAAAAATTAATAGTAAAATTCGAGCGATCAAAAATTTTATTTATATTCTGACAATTTGTACTTATTAGCACTTTTATTAAACTAAATTAAGCACTTGTATGCTTATACATTTACACATTCAAATGAAGTAAAAATCAAACCTGCGAAAACCAGCACCTATCGTTATTCGGCCATTTATCAAAATAAATGACAACTGTCATCAAAAAGATATATTTGAAAGATATAAAATCAGCCATTCCATGCTAAATAAATCGACTATAGCTATTTCAAGACCCATTTACTCTTACAAAGTACACGATTTATGACATGAAAACGAATCTAAAGGCTTGTATATAATTTATTTGGAACTCGCTCTTTTATTCAAATTTATTGAAGCACTAGAAAGTCGAATAATTTATTAATAATTATTGTCTGATAAAGTACAATACGTTCTTGAATATTAAAGAAATTATATTTAAAGTAAGTAATATACGAGTGCTTTCTTATTTGATACTAGCCTTTCCCGCAGCTTCGCGCGCGTTCTAAAGACTGGAAACGAAATACCTCCCGTTTTGCAACATTTTTCATTGATGCTCATTTTTGATTGATGATAATATCTCATTTCTAAGAAATCTCAACTAACCGTTACAAAGTGGCTATAAAACATCACACGGTATGTGAAATCTATTTTTTCCCGTCTTTAAAACGCGAACGGAGCCGCGGGAAATGCTAGTAGTCTCTCTATAATTTTATATATTATTTAAAAACTAATAATGTTACTCATATACTCATATTAAATTCACCAAGCTTTAACCGATTTTAGTTTTCAGGAGAATTCACCTTATATTTTGTTGTTGTAAAACTTTTATGTATCCTTTTTACTTTACGTTATCTTACTACTTTAAGTATGCATTACTTTATAACCTAGTTTTAAAGATCTCATGATATAATGTGAACATTTCTTGAAAAACAAACTCAACTTAACCAAAACATAAATTTGTTGTTATTATATACAGTACATAGAAGAAAAACTTATTTTATTACACTTTTGTATGTCCGTTTGTATGTTTCCTTTAATCTCTGAAACGACTTGTCAGTGTTTGATGGGAATGTTATTGATAGATTGATGTTATATGGAAAAGCTTAGACCACTTTTCATTCATTTAAGAAAAATAAAAGATCCCCCTTGTATTAAAGGCCCATACAATACAAGTAATTGTATAAAAATAGTTCTATATCTAATAGTTCTCAAAATAAGTTATCCTTTATAAGGTAAATTTGTACACATTACTTTATTTTACAAAAATTAAAATATTAAAGAACAAAGTTTGGGAAAGGCTGACAGTCCTGAAATAACTAAATATTTCATGAGCCACGCCTCTGTCAGCTTAAATTATTTAAAGAAATATAGCGATGGGATTTTAATAATAGTGTCAAGATAATTGTAGCGTTACGACGATTAGACCTGTCGATAAAGTATTTCTATCTCATTTTTGTATCTATTAAGGGCAGATTGAAATGTACTAGAGTGATTATTCTGTAATAAAATCTAAGTCATTATTATTTTTTTCATTTATTTGTCATTCGTTCATATAACGATGGATTAAGGAAGGAAATCCATGTTTGTTTTTGCCTTAGATTAAAGAGTTATATAGAAATAGAAAGAAAATACAAATATTGTGTTACTTTTCTCTATTTTGTCATTCAGATAATTAACTTTCCTTTAACAATTAGGCAACACTTTAAACAGTAATTAGTCATTAAATTACAATTTTTAATGTACAGATTTGACTTGGTTAGAATTTGATGTATTGGTTAGAATTATGTATAGATTATAAGTAAAAGTCGTATATTAAATATTTTGTAGAGAATCTTATTGAAGGAGTCCTTTCTGTCGATACATCTATAAATTTTGTTTTTTTGCCTGTCTGTTTGATCGCACTATTAGAAAACAACTGTGTAGTAACAACAAATAGTTTTTGAAATGGCACCTAGGGCGAACTCGAGCAAAGCAAGGTGAGTAACTAGTATTAGAATAAAATCGATTAGCTATTAAGGGTAGAATGTAAATGTATAGTATATGTTTCTCAATAAATTGAATGATTGCCATATGATAGTAATATATTGCTAAAGAAACTATTAGCAACGCGTGGGTGCAGTTAAGATTCGACTCGCTAGTTTTGATCGAGTCACTGTTATTTCTACATACATTTCATATGCATAATACACACACATATATTTTTTTACTTAAGTCATATACTTACATATGCAGTAAAAAAAATTAAACCACCAGATTTGTCAATTTTAGATACAATTTTTGTATCATAAATAAAAATTAGATAAAAAAGGGAACAGGATGATTTAGAAAATAAAATGTCAATCTATTCTCCTCAAAAGATGCTTTTTACGATAACGGTTTCTTAGACAAAGCTTTTTTACTTAACTTGAACACATCTTCATTCTCCCTATGCATAAAGCTTTAAGAATAGTTTATTTAAGTTTTGTGCTTCAAAATCGTGAACTTATACTGAAATTGACTCTGAAAAAATATTTTCTATGATACTCAGTTTTAAAAGCCACATTGTCGAATTAAGAATAGTATTAAGTTAAAATATTTAGGTGTTAAAATGAAGTGTTTGTAAAAACTAACTGACGCTCGTCAACCGTGATCACGCATAACGAAAAGCTCGGGTTAAAAAAGTAAACGCGAAGCAAAAGTTTAAAACGCGACTTTTTTCAACTCTATGAAATTCACTATACTACAATCTTTCATAAAATTTAAAATCATTATAGAAACGTTAACTTTTCTAAATGACTATAAAAAACTGAAGTTGCTGAATTTTTATTGCAACAACAAAATACGCAATTTGAATATGACATAAAGTACCGATTGTATTTTCTATACATATAAATAAAATTGGAGTGTCTGTTTTTAATTTCAAATTAACAGCTTTTCAGTAAACGCATATGAAAGTATATAAGATACTAGCAACAAAATACCAATTTATTAAATTTTTGTCTGTCTGTCTGATTGCTCGGCTAATCTCTGAAACGGCTGGACCGATTTTGACGGGACTTATACTCGCAGATATCTAATGTTATAAAGCGTAACTTAGGCTATTTTTAACTGACTTCAAAAAAGAAGGAGGTAGAAATTTTATTTATTTTAACTAGCGCAAACGTTGTTAATAAATAAAAAACACGCACTTCAATAATTGAATAATACATAAATAAGTTTATATTACTATTTCATCCTCGATTTTCATTTCCAAATAAAAACTTTCCGGCCTTCCGAGACGACACCTTTGGGTATAATTTTTTACTATCCAACAAAAGTTATTAAAGTATATCCTTTTACCTCCGCTAAATATTTTACGCCCAAGCATCTTTATTACGAAACTTTAATTACCCTCGGGATATTTAATGTCGAAACTAAACTTCTTCATTTAATGAAATCTGATATTTACAGATTTATTATAGTAATTAATTTTGTTATATCGACTTGAATTTTATAAGAAACCTTACAAAATTCATAACAACAAACAACTTTGAGTTTAATTAAAAGTTAGTTTTCAATTTCTAAAAATATCTGAATAACTGAGTTAGTACACTCCATTTGACGTGAAATATGTAGAGACGTTTCTATTTTACTTGTCAACTATGCCACTTATGTATAAAAACTTATGTTTAGATTTTTATATTTCTAAATATTTATTTTTATCTATCATAAATAAGTTTAATACAAAAGCTCAAGTTATTTTATTTAAAAAAGATACGAACCTAGTAAAGGAATCGTAAATACCGCCAATCGAATCCAAAACACACCAAACACGTCACGTGATCTAACTTCGCCGCACGAGGATCCGCTACGGCGGTATCGCTACGACTGAACTTTCTACCGTATACAAGCTTAGCTTAGACGCACTAGATGCAATTTGTAATACATTAACGCTTTTAGCTATTAATGTGTACACTATATATGTAAAAAAATGATTTTTGGGCTTGCCCTTTAAGTGATTTAAATGTAAAATTAAAAATATGAATATTGAAAGAAGCTTATTTCACCATAACGGAATAATGATGTAAATGTGTGGGATTAAATTATAATTAGGTCTCACATAAAAAAGGTAAATAGATAATTAATAATTATTATATTGTAATAAAAAAAATAGTATAGAGACAGTGCCAGCCTAGTGGAAACGTGCTCGCTTGGATAACCGAGTGGTGCGAGTTTGAATCCGTTTTTCGCACCTATGATATTTTTACGTTAAATCATATTTTCTAGCATGATTACTACTTGGCTTACGGTGAAGAAAAACGTCGTGAGGAAACCTGCATATCAAAAAAAACTTAGATAGTTTTCGAAAGACGTGTGAAGGCCGCCAACCCGCACTAGGCTAGCGGACTATAGTCTGATCGCACTCATATTGAAAGTAGGCCCGTGCCCAGCAGTGGGACGTTAAAATGGGCTGAGTAAAATCAAATATACTTTTAAAATAGCAGCTGCTGAGTTCCTTGCCGGCTCTTCTGAACAAAACTGCCTTACGTCTCGTTCTTAGAATATTTTTATTTAGATTTAAAAAAAATATTATAAGGGATTTTATTTAAGTACAGAAATAACCGGTATAATTAAACTATTGTGCAAATGTTAAAGTTGTATATAAAATTCTCATTAGCTTACGTTATATTTAAATAACTTTTATTACATAAGATTATTTAGTAGTTAGAGTAAGAACGAAAGAAAAGAAGAAGTTTTTCTTATTTTACCACAACGTTAAAAACGACGAAAATTCACATTTTAAGAAAGATAAGGTTCGAAACAAATTACAGGGAGTGTACAAAATTAATTAAAAGAAAGAAACATTTTAAGGAAGTACGCTTTTTATAATAAAAATATATACCTATAGGTAATTCACAACGGAATAAGTTCGGACGATGTCTTAATTTTGATAGTCCAACGATTTAATTCGGTTTTTAAAAATAGGCAAAGTGATTCAAGACGGAAGTATATATTAATACTTGCATGCTATATAGAAAAAAAGCCGAGAAAATACACTACATCTTCTGTTATTCTAAAATTTGCTTCATAAACTTTGTGTTTTTTTAATTAGCTTTACTGCTAATATTCGTATCAACTACAAGACCCTACCTTCCACGTACTACTAGTATCAACCTCTTACGAGAATCCAATGTGCAAGTATACCAAATAATTTATAGCACGTGCTAACATGTCTCTGTGCAAAAAAAACACAAAAAAAAACATTTTTTGTTAAAAAAACGACAACGACAAAGTAACCATACTAACAATATGTGAATTATTTATTTCTGCTCATTATTAAGGAAGGATTATTTAAATATGGCAATCAAAATTAATCTGTACTATTCAATTAGCACGTCACTAAATTAATATAAATTATAATTTGATTAAAATAAACCAAAACAGTTTCAATGTAAAAGTTGTTACAATCAAAGTTTAAATGAAATTCAAACTCGTCTGTATGTTTCCGGGGAGCTGGGAAAATCTGCAATATTGTAGTGGAAGTCTATTATTATTTTAATGAGTTTACTCTTAGTATAAAATTTAATAAACTAATGAAAATAAAAATAAATCATTATAATATGAGATGTGCTTTCTCTCTTATCAAAATTAACTTTACATTGGACTTATAGGTTTGTTACATATATTTATGTCACAAACATTAAATTACCCTTTATGTTTAGTTTATAATTGTATACTAGAAGTCCTAATTGTAATTTCTGACCTTACTTAGCCAATTTTAATAGGACTCCTGGTCGGCTAGTATTCGGAAGATAAACTTTCAACAAATTATACTCTTGTGATAGAAGATAAGGTAAAAATATCTATAAACGTGAGTTTAAGTCGTCAAATCCGTTAACTGCTTATCTGAGTCATTTAGTTACATATAGTAGACTATATCTCATATAAAAGATGTTATGATTATTGAATACTAAATTTCTTTCCTATCTAACGCAACTTTTGTATACTTTTGCACCCGTTTGAACTATAGCACTGAAATCATCCAATTATACAGCCTAAGCAATGGCAATATGATAAACTAAATTCATGTTTTATAAATAATAGACTAATATTCATTTATATTTGCTATTTCACGTCAAAATCAAACCTAACATTTCTAAGGGTTGCTGAAAAAGTTTATAGTCTAATAAAATTACCCACTTATGTACTTATCGTAGTTCTTCAAATCTCAACACTGAGAAATTCACTAAAAGGTAACAGAGCACGTATAGGCAATGTTTGGAAACGGCGCTTATCAAACACACCAATATACAAAGTCACGTAGCCGATCTTTCCATTTCATTCAACTCTTCATGAGTTCTTCTAGCACTCTCGTATTTTATAAGAGGCTTCTAATAAATGAACAATCTATTCGAGAAATTGATAGTTTTTGGATAACTTATCACACACTTACTCAAGTTGCAATTTTATACAAAAGCATAGCTTTTATATAAAAACTTTACTGGGTATAAAATAAAATAAATTAAAAGGTTTTTATAATTTTCTATATAAAATAACATTAGCCTAAGTTACTCCTTATGACAAAAATTATTTGCTAAGGCGCAGGACCGACGAGGCACGGAGGTGACACACCGCCAACTTCCCAACTCCGGGCGGTTACTGAGGCTTACTAAACAGAAAGAAAACTAAACTTTCCCCGACCCAGGACTTGAACCCAGGACCTCTCGATGTATGACCGTACAAGCTAGCCACTACACCACCGAGGCACCTAGTGTGTATAATGTACTCGCATATACTCGTACAATCAATAGCGAATAAATGGTACATGCACCAAAGGCTCTTTTGGCTTACGACATATTCGATTCAGACAAATCAAATTATAATACTTGAAAATAAAACTATTTAAGTATAAACTGTTAATTATTCTAACATTTACTTCAAAATAATATTTTCACATCCAATATTTGCTTAATATTTTGACACCCATTCAGTTTTTATATCTGTGAATTTAATTTTTTTAATTTGATAACTCTAAACATCTTTATTTGCACAGATCATTCACCCGACTGTTTTGCAATTCAATTTATGTTATAAATATTGAACACGTACGAGTAAATATTCGCTAACGAGTATCGAATATGTAAATTATTATCATAATAACACACTAGTGAGAATTTATATTTGCTGACTTTGAACTTACTCTTACTTCGCTCGGGTATTTCCCTAGCAGTTTCGAAAAATTCTAATTTTGCGTTATTTTAAGGCATTTCGTGCTGAAAACTAATATTTCCGAAAGTAAACATACCTACTCTATACGTATCCCTTAAACTTTCCATCCTTCAGTAGAAATCTCATTACAATCCGCGGTTCTGAAGATTTCCACAGACAAAAAAAACGGGTTGCTTAGGTACTGTTATCGCATAAATAACTGTACTTACTGCTCTACGTGCTCTCACAGCGGGATTATAAAACAGCATTTGATTCTGACCTGAGCTTACTAAGTTGGAATAAAAACCCTAATACATAGGTACGTATATCACCCACGAACCGAACCTAGACCTCCAGGCCTACGGCCATACATACGAGCCAGTGACATGTACACACATAAGCAATTAAAGGCATATATAGGTATATGATAGATATAACTTTAATAATACCTCTTAGACAGCTTTGTATTTTTTAAAATTTTGTAAAACGGAGTATATATTTACGATAGACTAACTTGGCGTGTAAAAATAATCTAAAACTTAAATTCACTGAAACAAAAGGTTAATAAAGCCAGTGTATCTCAAATAAGACTCCATCTGTCAGATAATTATAGCATATTCCTTTCAATTATCGTACTTAATAAAAAATACATTTAAGGCAATTATCTTCTATCACTGTCACTCAATAAAAAATACGAATGCTAGAAAGAGAAAAAGAAAATAAACGTCAATTAAACACGTAACAACGACCAAATTAACTCTACGGTGCATCTTTTTCTGTCTCGCTCTTGACAATTTTAATTACGCTATACCAGACTCAATCAGACAAATGGTTAAATAAATAAAAACTCACAATTTAACGCTGCGTAGTGCTGCCCGTCATATTTTAAAGCGGCTTTTTCAAGTTAATTTATTTTGTAAATACAAGTTCGTGTAACTACAAACATTTAAAACTAAAGGTATAGTGATGATAAATTTTTACTATGAGTAATTTTGGTTTTTGTGTATATGACTGTAATTTGATATTGACACAGTAGTATACGTGTCTGATACTACTTTGTAAGGGACATAGCCGATTCGAGTCCTGTAAGATAAAGGTATTGTTTAAATAAAGCAAGCAGAAGTAATTTAGTCTAAATAAACGCGAATAGCAATATTGCTGACTTTTTATTAATAAAAATCTGATATTTTCCTACGAATGTTCAATATATTTATTAAGAATGTACTACAGCTATAATCTATATACCTACTACTTATTTCACTTACTTCGAAATGCTTAGGATGTATGCTGGTTTTTAACATCAAGTTTTTTTCAATTACACTTAAAAAACCATAACAACAAACAAATATATATCTTTCGATTCGAAACATTAAGGGAACATACCACTAAGTCAAACAGCCATCAATCTTTCATAAAGTCTATCATTAAAAGGAGATTATTCTGATATCAATAGAAAAATATATGAGGTTGAATGCGAGCAACACTTTAAGCTATCTTAGTTCCGCTTCGAAGTAATGAAGCAGCGTCGTATTCAGATATTAAAATAGAATATTCTATATTTGCAAGACTAAGATAAAAAAAATACTTTGAAAATATGTATAAAGCTATAATATCGTTTCATGGCGAAAAATTGTAAATGGAAATAAAGATTTTAAAAATATGGTAATAGATATTGAGTTCTCATTAAAATAAACCATACGATTTTATCAAGCATCACAATTTCTGTGATGAAAATCTTGACGTCTACGAACATTTACAAAATTCTACATGTAAATTATTATATATCTAGCTTTTAAATTTTTACGTATAGCGGTTTCTTTACTTTACATTACCATGACTTATCTTATCCACAGAGCAGGTGAATCATCAATTAATTCAGTGACTTTATCCATCTACAAGTATTATAAGACAAATAGTATCTGAGCGAGTAAAAACGATTTAGGAATAATAATAAAAATTATGTTTTTAAAGAAAAATATGAAGATAAACTAAAAGCACTGTCACTTAAATAAAACTTTAGTGTAATTATTTTAACAACGATCTACGAAGGTTAAACGGCAAGATTTCAAGGGCTAAGAAGAGAAAAAAGTCATAAAGATCCGACATCCGAAAATATCATGACATTAAACCGTCTGTTCATACGGCTATATGTTATAGAATCAACTTTTTAAAAAAAATCAAGATTAAATTGACTACATTTGTTCTTTTTAAATTATTTCTGAAGTATAAAATAAATTGGTTAGCGTAAAATTTTAAGGGAAATCAAAAATCTATTAAGTTAGAACTTTAACAATATTATGTATGACCTTCATTTAAAATTGTGTAACCTCTCGTGTTTTGGAACTAATTGGAACTATGACTTTCTCTGTACCCTATACCTACTACTACAATTCAATTACTCTTTATTGTACATCAAGAAAGAAATACAAAGAAAGAATGAAGACGGCACTTTTAGCAGATTTCCTGCTAAATTTAATCAAAGCACCACAAAAACTGTATTGATGGATGGTGGATCTGACAGAAGTTTGATAAAATTATTGAGTAAAACTGAAAATAATATGCTAAATTTAAGAGCATATACCTATAGTAAAAAGTGAATATACCTATTTAATAATTTATTCGCAGATGCTCTACCCTTTGTATTAATTTTAACCTCTTAATGCATTTTTGTTCTACAGTTGGTAATAAACTGTTATTTTTATTAAATGGACTGATTATAGCTAATAGCATATATAGACTAAAATTGATGATCTTACGTCATTAAATTCGAAATTAATCTATCGTACAAAATATAAAAAGCCTTCTCCATATTAACAAGGCCATAAAATCGACAGGTGTTTGAGATTGCGTCCTTAGCTATTCTTTTTATTTATTGGACCTTTTGAAAAGGTGTGTGGATATGTGATAACAATTATCTCTTTTTCAATTAAGTTAAAAGATTGATTTTGTATTTCAATATATTGACAATATTCTATCATTCCCATTGCACAGTATTTTTTAGGATCAATTAATTAGGCTTATCTTTAAATATCACCACATAGTATAAAACAAAGTCGCCGCTATCTGTGTGTCCCTATGTATGCTTAGATCTTTAAAACTACGCAACGGATTTTGATGCGGTTATTTTTAATAAATAGAGTGACTCGCGCTAAAACGAGTAAAATATTTTTTTTCCTAATGAACTTTCTATAAGCATTTATAATCTGTTTTGTAGTAAAGGTTGTAAGTGCTATTAATATATGTATGTATAACCATTGTGTACAGCAATGGTTAATCCAAGATTTTGATATGTGATGACGACACAAACGGGACTAATCTAACCTAAGACGAAGGGAAAGATGAAAGTAAATAGATGCTTGAACCTCTAGGACTTTAAAACTCTACTACTCTCTATATATTATGCAGATATCACGTAGTAAATGTTAAACTTGAAAGTTAGACATTGAATAAAATACGCAAGTAAGTAAAACATTCTTTCCGACTGCACAATACCAATACTACCTACTCGTATATTGCTTCGTCAGCTTAATGTTCGCTTT
This sequence comes from Boloria selene, assembly GCA_905231865.2. Classification (NCBI taxonomy): domain Eukaryota; kingdom Metazoa; phylum Arthropoda; class Insecta; order Lepidoptera; family Nymphalidae; genus Boloria; species Boloria selene. The sequence continues at coordinate 10,231,606 of HG993146.1, forward strand.
TCTTACAATTATTATTAATCGATTATCATAATAATTTAGCATGACTTTTGAATTACTTATCTTGTTAACTGTATTTTACTGCCTACCGTTACTGAGTAACTCTGGCAGAAAATCTTGTCTAAATTGGTCCACGATTCCGAAAATGACGCCAAATATATAACTCCATATATGAACTGAAAGTATTCGCTCATCGTATAGGGCAGTATTAGTTAAATATTTTTTTTCTATAGAGAGCACTTATGTCCATACCTGTTTGTATGTTGATAGAGACCTTTATCAATAGAAAAGTGACGCGGAAAATGTCTATTAATATTATATTGTACTGTCCTCCTCCATAGACAAAATTCGCATAGAGATTACCAAGCTCTTATTTAATCGCTTTTGGTAGAGTAGAATATTTGATAAAGTACTCAAATGATTATTTCTATTAATCATAAATATTAATAATTTATATACCTTTATAGTCACAATAAGTATGTTTTAAGTAAAAAAGAGTTATTTCTCTTCAGTCATAATAGAAATTCTTAAGCTTGAACCCCTCGAACTGGGTATACAGACAGGTACAGAGAAGTTTGATGGTGGTGGTGTTTAGAAGGTCAAGGTATACTTATCTTTGCATAAAACCATATTTATAAGTAGTTATGGCTAATTTTTAAGTTAAGACTAAGTTACAATTTTATAATATGTATAGATTATATGCCAACCAGCATAAAAAAACAAATTTTAAATAAAATCAGACAGACATACAAACAAATCAAATATATAATATCAAATCAAGAAAGAGCCTTAATGAAGTAATACTTTAATTTATGAACGGAATCTCTCAGATTATAATTATACACTGAAATTTAATTACAAGTTAATAAGCAGTTAACAAGTCCATTAGAATTATGAAATTATTTATTCATTTTAATGCCTGAAAAGGTCTTCACTGACACAAAGTTATTAATGAAGTGTTTGCTTCCGCTGATATATGAGGAGTTAATTAGATCTTTCAAAGCCAATCCTGGTAAATTATTCATAAAAATCCTTACTGAGCTTATCCTTTTTCGCTCCCTTATCTCGTAATATAAGTAGTTTTTGTTTGAATAAAATATGGTAATTTTTTTATCTTTCATTTATTTGCGGAAAAACGTATAGATGTAAAAATAAAGTTTTTACTAAGTTCTAACAGTAACCTATGTGTGACTCTACATTGTTTTAAACATTATCAAAACTAATCCAGCCGTTTCATCACGAAGAAGAACCGATCAAACAGGAATATACTAATTACTAACTTACGCAATTATCTTACTAGTACCTAATATTATAAAGTTGAAAGTTTAGATGTTTTAATCGATTTTTGTTATTCAATCACGTCAAAAGGGCTATACAGATTTGGGTGAAATTAAGCAGAAAGATAGATTGTAGTATGAATTAGAACATTAACTACATTTTATTAAGCAAAAATAAACAATTTGCATAGTATAGACTTGTTTTTTTACCACGGACAATGTTAAATACATATATTTCCTCAATTATATCACAAAATTTTAACTTATGCATTCTACTATATAATATTGTAAAGCATATTATTTAGTCAGATATCTATCTGACTAACTGACATAAGTAGTTATATTTGTAAATACAATCATTTTGATTATTTTTTATTTTTTCTCTATTAAAAAATACTTTCAAGTGTTTAATTTTATTCCAGTTACTGAATTTAGAGCCAAATAAAGTTTCGCAATTTTTAATTTAACCTTTGGATTTTTCTTGACTTCGAAGAAAAAGCGTCTAAATGTGACATTTAACGCTCTGATAAATGTGAAAAAGCTAACAAGAGGCGTCACCCTTCACCTCTATCGGTGATAGATAGTCATCATTCGAGCTATTACGTCGGTCTTGAGGGCCTTAGTGGCTAAATAGCTTTGCTGACCCTACTTATTGCCTTTCGTTGAAAGACTATTATCAACCAAGTGAATTAAGTAGTAAGTAACCAGACTTTAAACGATCTGAGTTTAATATCTATTGTAACGACAACACGTTTGACGCAGTTTATAATGACCCTACTTGGTGCGCCAGCGGTCGCGGGTTCGAGTTTCGCTGGGGGCATTCATTTGTTGAGCTAAATTTTTATATTCCATTCATAGTTCCATTCATAGTTCCATTCATAGTAACACAAACCTTGTAGCTTACCCCTACTAGATGGCGCTGTGTGTAATAATATCCCAACATATTTAACAGTTTTTAAAATATTTTGTCTATTAGTGCGAATAATGAAAATAAGAAACGTTCATTAATTTCTTTTCTTTCGTTTTTTCATCACCTAATTTTGCAATGAAAGAAATCTTATAATATAGTATTCTTAAATACAAACTAGCGACTCACCCTCGCTTCGCTCGAGTTCGTCTCTTGGTACCCCTTTAGTGTAAGTTTTATTACAAACTTTTTTATTATTATTAAATGCTTCCGTGTGCCTTAAAGGCATTGGTCAAGACAAAATAATTGGTTGAACGATTCCCGAGTTTTAGTTTAGCAAGATTCATTTTTTATTTATATATAGATTTTAAAAATATTTCATCTCTATAATAGGATTATATTATAATCAAAATGTATTTTCCTCTAAACGAAATTACTCTGTACCTATTATATGACAAGAACAACGTCATGTCAATCCCCTGTCTGGTTAGACTGAAAACGCCAATGAGATATCTCAATCCCCTCATTAAGTATGGGGTTTAAAAAAAGAATATTTTGAAAGTTAAAATTCAAAGTGATACAGTTTTATATGGTTTTATGACATCTCATAACTAAGATTTTTTTACATAAATCCAACTATAGCATTTTATATTTTTAGACATTATAATGTGTATTGAAATGGTAATACGCTTGCTTTGGTAACCGACTGAAACGGGTTCAAATCCGGGTCTTAACCCTTTCATATTTTCAAGTGCGAATCATTTCTAACATGATTACCACTTATCTTACGGTGACGAAAAACCTGTATGTATGAGAGAACTTGACAAGTTTTCGATAGACATGTGGAGTGGTCTATAGTCAGATTCCCCTTAAATTGGGAGCCCTTTGTCCAGCAGCGGGACGTTAAAATTGCAGAATACTAATAATTTTCATTAATAAAGGCTACGACTTGAATAGGGACTACCACCCAACACGCATATCCCAAAGCAATGGAGTGCAAACTAATGCTAGGCCATTATTACCCTCTTCCCACGCACCAATCTCTGAGGAATACACGGCAAGGATGTGTCGTGTTATAATTACTTCACCATTAGAAGGGTTATATGGACTTCAACATAATTTTCGAGACCGTTTCCCCATTTTCCATATTGTTTCCCTTGTACATATTAGAATAACTTTAGTTATTTAACATTATTAGCTACAATTTTGTCTTGTCGTCCCTTTTAATTGGGTATATTGTATGAGTAAATCACATACTAAGGAATAATTTAGTCAATGTCATAGAACTTAACCAAGCCAAATATGTTTCAAAATATGTATAATATTATGATTTAAAATATTAGGTATATATGGGCGAGCAATTATTCTGCCATCTAGTTCATACTCGTAATATTACTAATAAATTATATTTATATACTATGAAAAGAAAAACAATATCTAATTGTAAAATTATTCAGTAAAATAGAATAATAACATTTTCATAGATTTTTAAAATAACATTATTTTTATATTATCGTCCATATTTATATTATAAATACAAACAAAACTTAGGGACGTACCGACGCCAGATAAATTGTTGGTATTATATAACTACATACATTTTACATCACTACATAGTATAAAACAAAGTCTGTCTGTCCCTATGTATGCTTAGATCTTTAAAATTACGCGACTATTTTGATGCGGTTTTTTTAATAGATAAAGTTATTCAAGAGGAAGGTTTATATGTATAATACACTAACGGAACGCAACCTGAGTAAAGCGAGAGAGAGCTAGTAATATTATGTATAAACATAAATACTCGTTTATAAAGAAATGTTTTATGTAAAGCCACAAAAGGCCAAGCGCAATAGCAAGTTACTAGTTCTACAACATAATCAGATTCAGCATGTAACTGAATAGCTAATATTATCTTTATATGTTTTTCAATAAATTGACAATATTTAAAAGCTTACATCGAAATTGTATTTCTAGAATTTTATTTCAAAGATATTTTAAAACCTAGGTAATAATAAAGCTAGAAGCAACCCACAGCGCTTGATCATTCGCAGGGTCATTAATATTCCGCGGGTGGCTTCGTTATCTTTGTAGTTATTTCTTTCTATTTGCGTAATTTTCTTTAAATTTATTTCATTTAATACGGCTGCATTTCTTGGTAGCAGTAGCTGGTTTGCATAAAAGTCCTTCGTTTTATGACTTCTCTTAGCTAAATTGTCATTGACTATTACGTTTTTAGAATACTTAGGTACATTTGTATATTAATGTCTTCTGTACAGTGAAATCTGTAATTAAATAAGTTTTAGAAAATTTCTTTATTCTAAAGTGGTAGTGCCATGCTTGTTACCTTCGGGTAGCAACCGAATGGGCCGGCACGCCCCGTATAGTTCATTAGTACCACTCTCTCACAGAAGACCGGCGTGAAGTGGCAGCTATGCTGTCGCGTTTCGTCCGGTGAGTGAGAGTCCGGGAGGCCCACTCTCCTTCCCCCCTCCCTCTTCCCTTCATCCTCCACCTTCGTTCCCCCCTCCCTCCCACTTCCCTCCCTTCTCCATCCCTCCCTTTCCTGAAAGGCCGGCAACGCATCTGCAAGCCTGGCTTGCAGATGTCCATGGGCGGAGGTGATCACTTCCCATCAGTTGAGCCTCCTGCCCGTTTGCCCCCTTTTTACCATAAAAAAAAAAGAAAATCTAATTGAAGTAGTCATTATTATCGATACAGAGGGCGATTTTTACTAAAAGAAATATTGCATGTGTGAGAAAGCTGTATTTATAGTTAAAACGTATGTAGTGTAATATAAGTAGGTACATATTATACTTATATACTTAATTAGTTAACTTTTGTATGAATTACAATTTATCGAATTTATGTCTGTATGTTTCTTTAACTGATTGAGGCCTCGAAAAACATCAGCCACAGTCAATAAAAAATATCACCATCTAAATAATTTTGCCATATAAATAATATTTAATTAAACCATTAATGTGACCAATAATTCAATACCCCAACTTATTATTTCAACTTGTTCAGAATTTTTCCTTAAAATAAATCATTAAGGGAGGGCATTATTAGAATTCTTCTATAAAATATGGAAACGACGTTCAGGTTGCGTGAAACGTGGGTAGCGCGGCTACTGTGATTTATTTGTCACATTTGTCAGTGTACATACATATGTAGCTACCTGGTCGCTATTAGGGATATTATATAAAAAACATACTAAATCTGATAATTCTTTGTATATAAGTTAACTTACAAATAGCGTTAAGTTTGCATATTAAAGTGAATTAAATTTGTTTTCATACCAGCTATAAGGACGTGGATTTAGTTCCTTTTTCTTTGGCTGGAACCTATTTTGTCTTATAACATTAACAGTCTGCCAGTAAAAATTTCGTCAAGATTAGGCTTAGTCATTTCGGAGATTAGCCGGTTTAAACAGACATACAAAAGTGTGTATTGAGTAAGAAAAAATATTTTGACTTAAGAATAATACACTTTAATAATATTTATTTGCATAGATATCATTATCACTTATATATTATGTATGTTTAAAATTATTATTCGACAGTATGAAGTGTAAAATTTCGTTAAAATATGAATAGGGTCATTTTTAGGTATAACCTATTCATTTAAATTGTATAACGTATATAAATCTGTTAACACCTTTTAAAATGAGCCAGAACTTACAAAATTATATATTTAAAGCTAAATTCAAATCATTTACTTCTAACACGGATTTCGAGAAAAAATATACGGCCGACTTTATACCTAAGACTAGCTCAAAGTTGTTTACCTACAAAATTGTGCTTATAAAGCTATAAAAAGACATCAAGTCACAAAGATTGATAAAAATCTGATGAAAATAAATCATAAATTATTCATATAAAAATGCAAACTCAATATAAAAACTTTGTATTTTTGTACATAAATAATAATATATGCATATTGCCTCCGCTAAATTTCTTGGAGATGAAAAATGTTATAGAGTCCATTATGGGTCACGGGTGAAGGCGTAATAATAGGGAGGTCACCTTACAAAATATGGACTCATTTTGCCCGCAATTTAGCTATATTGTATGAAATAAGTTTCTTTTTCTTTAAATTATCATATAGGCTATGAGCGAGGGTAGAAATATTTCTAAGGTTTACATCTGCTTCTTGACATCTATTAAGTTTTTATAATATGATTAACCAAATAGTTTTTATTATGTTGCGCAGCTTCATTCTTTGCGATTTTGATTTACATATTGTAGATGTATTTCCAACTATCAGCCTAGCACGGAATTTTAAAGCCTTTGCCTGTCTTTTTTTTTTTTTTATAAATGGCAACGCTTACTTTTGACACCCCACTTTCTAGTCCCCACCTACCCATACTTCATCTATGCAATATTTCGCGCGGCTCCTCATTATGTTTTTCCGTGCTGAAGCCTACGCACGTCGAAACTATCTCACGATAAAATTAAGTTTTTTAATAATCACAAAGTGAAGAAACTATTTGAAAAGAGACAAGAAAATAAACTGCAAAGCATTGTATTTACTAAGTTCATCCGATGAAGATATTCAGAGTAAGTATTTTTTCTCCAAAATGGACGGTAGATGTGAATTCAGAAATAGCAATCAATTTAAACATTTATTTTATAATTTTATTTTTAAATATTTATTATTGAAATTATATTGTTAATTTTTGCCGTAAAATAACCTTTAAAATTTAATATTCTACAATTTATTCACAATAGTGATGCGTTTTCACCATCACGATTAATTTGATGCGTTTTTACCATCATATAAAGGAGCTGATGCGTTTTTACCATTATGCTTGCCATATTTAACGATCTGGAGATCGTTTTAGTAAGATGTGATGAAAATTCCATCACGATTAATTTGATGCGTTTTTACCATCATATAAGGGAGCTGATGCGTTTTTACCATCATGCTTGCCATATTTAACGATCTGGAGATCGTTTTAGTAAGATGTGATGAAAATTCCATCATGATTAATTTGATGCGTTTTTACCATCATATAAGGGAGCTGATGCGTTTTTACCATTATGCTTGCCATATTTAACGATCTGGAGATCGTTTTAGTAAGAAGCGATGAAAATTCCATCACGATTAATTTGATGCGTTTTTACCATCATATAAGGGAGCTGATGCGTTTTTACCATTATGCTTGCCATATTTAACGATCTGGAGATCATTTTAGTAAGATGTGATAAAAATTCACTGGTCCATGCGAATACTAGATTCGACAAGACGACAACACGACATGAGTGTTCACAACATGTGAGGCATCCTATTCGCCCCGTACAGAGGAGACAACGGACTCTGAACAACGGGATGGTTTTCACTTTATCACTACAGACTCAACTACCAATGGAAAAAGTTGAAGATAAGCTAGGTGAGGGTATTTTAGAAATACTTAGAAATGCACCTGAATCAGACACCACGCTGGAAAAACCTATCCGTAAGGACATAGCTACCAGATGGATGAAGATACTATGGAAGGATTAAATAAAGAACAAAAGGACCTAATGGCTAAAAAATATTTAGTTCCTAGTAATTACGAATTACTCGTACCGCCTGTTTTAAATCTCGAAGTAAAAGTTACTCTATTGGAGCAATTTATAAAAAGAGTTAAAATTATCTTATATCTATATATTTTTATTGAACAGACCAAAACGATTCGCTAATTGGTCTTACTATTCTAATTATTTTTTCGTCAAATTTTTATAAAGTATTTAACCAATTTAAAATTTCTAAAACCAGTCAGTGGTGTAAGTATGTAAAATTTTATGTGATATGCATCACGGTGAGACAATTACCTGACTAAAAAGTTTGTAATTGTAACTATTAATACCACTCACATTAGCAAAAACTGTGCAGTGTTAAAAGTAACTCAAAAGCAACTATCTAGAACTTATTTTAACAACAATAATATTTTTAACAGTGAGAATAATCTATGTATATATTGCCACTGGGTACAGCGGCCGCCTCCGCCACCACCGCCCTCAGCACGCCAGCCTCCTCCGCCGGTACACAGACCGACTCGCAAATAAACGAGGTACAGTACGCAGGCCGATTAATGTTCTTTATATCCAATTGGAACAAGATCACTAAGTGATCCCATAGTATTGTCTTGGATTTATATATATAGAATTCCTTTTCTTTCTTTACAAACACAAATAAATTGTCCTTCAATATACTTCGTAATTGAATCATACTTATGATTATGAGAAATCAATTGCAAAATTATAAAAAATTTGTGCCATAATATGTAAATGTAGCCATGAAAATTTTGAATTTTTATCACGAATTTTTTCTGGTTCTTAAGCCTAATCGTGACGAAAGATTAATTTTATACATAAAAAGATTAAATAAATATTATAAAAAATACTTCAAAATGGCACGATTATCGTACTGCATCAAAGTTTTAAGTATAGTACGAAAGTAGTTACGTACTCGTATAAGTTTTAATTTTTCGTTTTAAGTATAACGATAGTCTTTTCGAATTCACCTGTTTACCATTTGACTTATACACTGTACCATACGTATTCACAAACCTTCTAAATCCTGTCTTAGAATACATTCGTACTAAATATATAATATTTTATAAGTAATTTATCTATAGAAATATATAGATCTTTTATGTTTTTAAAGATACTTTTCAAGTGTATCAGAATAATATTTTTGATGTCATAAGTTTTATAATAATTAATACTGATAAAAGTTTCTTAATCCCTAAACAACAATGTAAATTTTTAGGTTTTGTTTACGACTCAAAAAATATGTTTCTGCAACTATCCGAAGATATTAGATAAAAAATGTAAAAAAGAAATGCTATTAAATTTTGTAAAATTGAAGAAATGTAAATTACGTAATTTTGTGAGTCCTGCAGTAGAATACTCCTGGCTACACACAACAGTTTGAGTACCATAAATATTCGTGTTTACATAAAGATTTTTCTTATGATGAAATAATTATTGATGTAAAAAATTGGTGGTTAGCTAATATAGAAAAGTCTTAATGTCTTTTTAGATTTAACAATTATTATCACTTAGAGATTTTTCTAATGCATCTGTTACTGGATTGAGTGGTAATTGTAACAATAGAAAAGCTTACGGATTTTGGAAATTGGAGAAAAGTCGTCTACACTTTATTAAGTTATAAAATTTAAACTGCTCTTTTTTACATTAAAAGTTTTCACAAAAAATATATTTGGCATAGAAATCTTTTTAAGCATTGATAATACAACCGCTACTTCATGATCGGATCGGATTGCTCACTCCTCGTGTGCAATATCCACATCTCGGTCAAATACGAGTAAGTAAAGACATATGGAAGTAGTGAGTCGCATAAACTATATACCTATCTTTGCATCATATATTAATACAAAGTATAATACGTAAAAAGATTCAGGAAACAGAATGAGAAATTGCAGACTATGCATTTCGAAAAATTGTGTTAAATTTTGTAAAATGCGATATTGATTTATAATAATTGCAAGTCGGTGTAATGCAAAATGTAAAAAATATATTGGACAAAGATGCATTAGCTATTGATGCTTTTACTGTGTTCTGCAAAATTATATCCATATATTTATGCCTTTCCTCCTTTATTTTAAGATTAAAAGATTTGCTAAAAATTATATCGCATAAAGCAGAAGGTGTTGTTCCACACTAGCCTACACAACCCTGGCTCCCCTTATTTGAAAAATAGATTTGCTCACGTTGTGAACATATTTTAAGCCAAGGCGTATATTATTAATTTTTCCTTTCAAAACTTCATCAAACCTTGTGCTTAGTAGCCGCGAAGTTGTCAGAAATAAATATTTAAAAATGGGTCTTACATCTAGAACCGTTGATATTCTAATGAATTCACATTCAGGGAATACTTACAAACAGTATGACAGCTCCATAACATTTAGCTCCATTGGTTAGTGTATTGTAAGAATAAAAATTACGATTACTCCTATATGTCTATTCCTATTATATTAGATTATATGAGTAAATGCTTTCACAAAGACCTTAAGTAGGGAAAAATAAAATCACACAAATATGCCTCATCTCTATTATTTCTTAATATTCTTAAAAATGATGTAATAATAAAAAAAAAAAAAATATATGAAAGGTGTTTTTACGTGGGACCCTAGTATTGTTCTTAGCTATTTGTCAGCACAGTGACCACATGAACGTCTCAATCTGGAAATTCTCTCGAAAAAAGTACTAAGTTTACGCCGCATATAGCGTACAGATTCTCGCCTTGATAAAGATTTCTAATGTGAAGGTATAAGACTTGCATATAACAATAAAATTCCTGACATTATAAAAACGTATTCACTTCAATCTATAGTTAAAAATCAAAGTATATGCCCAGCTAAGTGTTCGTTAGATTACATAAAACTAGATCCTTACGTGGCACTAAAAATGATTACTTATTTATTATTGTTTTAAAAAACAGAATACGCTCGGTAAGAATGGTATAAACACTTCGATTTTTACTGCACATAGTACGCGTTACGCAGCTACTTCCAAAAAAACTTGGTGTTAATATTAATTTAATTAGAAAGAGTGCTAGTGAAATCAACATTCCGTAACTTTTTGCAGATTTTATAATAAAGATATTGTTGATGACAATTTTGCACATTCAGTACTTGCCTGTGAAAATGTTAAGAATTAATAAGTATTAAACGTATAAAACTGAATATATGTACTATATAATATACATATATAGATAACAAAACTTGTGTTCATACTTACATGCGTCTTAATACTTACCTGCTTTTATATTACATACATAGTAACATTTTATATTTCCTGTTTTTGTCTCTGAACATCCTACAATATGTAAATCAAAATCGCAAAGAATGAAGCTGCGCAACATAATTGAAGATCAAACGAACTTACCAAGTGAAGTTCGATCACAATTATGTGAGCAGCTTCATTCGACGCGATTTATATAAACCCACCCTATGTAATATATTTTATTAATTATAATAATTCCACTTCTACCTTCAGAAATGACTTTAACATAATATCTAATTATAAAGACTAATAAATTATTTTGTATTTACCCACCCTAGTTTTACAATTAAAAACAGTAAATATAAAAGTAATAAGAAAATAATCTTCAAACTAAATGAGGAGCCGCGCGAAATATTGCATAGATGAAGTATGGGTAGGTGGGGACTAGAAAGTGGGGTGTCAAAAGTAAGCGTTGCCATTTATAAAAAAAAAAAAAAAAGACAGGCAAAGGCTTTAAAATTCCGTGCTAGGCTGATAGTTGGAAATACATCTACAATATGTAAATCAAAATCGCGTCGAATGAAGCTGCTCACATAATTGTGATCGAACTTCACTTGGTAAGTTCGTTTGATCTTCAATTATATAATATTATTCACCGTCTTATCTTTGAGAGTAATATACATCCGTTCAAACATGTAATCTTTCATATTTATAATAATATTATTAATGCTCAAGTTTTTAAAGCTTAACTACACTTAAGCGTTGCAGTAAAACTTTGAATTAAGGATAGCTGACGTTTTATACCAATACTTATTTTTCAGTGACAGTAGGATACTATTCAGTGACGTCAAGATTGGTGGTATAGTAAAAGTGATGTGATATTGTTAATTAAATCAAATAATTATAGATACATAAAAATATTTTATGTAAATTTCTATTTACAAGAGGTAAAATCACGTTATGTTTCTATGTACGAGTACCTGTAACGATGTTTAAAGCGGTTTGATTAATTAAAGCCAAAAATGAAGATCGCTTTTTAATAACATAATAAAAGACCTACCTAAGTTCAGGTAAAAAAAGGTACTTCCTTCCTTATAAATAGAAGTAATACAAATATGCATGACACAGAGTAGGTATTAGATAATAATTGACTATTTAGGCTATTTATATTATAGAATTAAATTTATCTTATGTACAACAAACGCATATGTAAAAACGATTCAGTAGTTGCAAACGTATGTGTAACTTTACACGCAGGAAATTCCATAGTTTTTACATGAAAACAGATTTTTTAAATTAAATTAAATTATTAAAAATGTGCTGTATAGATTTGAATAAAATGGTTTATATATAAAACCTAAACTATATGAAAACCTAAGTTAATGTTAACTTAATTTTTATGCCTAGCGCCTCACTGCGTTTAAGTCTAGACTTATGAGTCACGACGCGTGTTTTATTGTCGTGTCGATCGCACATTAAGGGCGATTCAAGCTTTACACGCCACCTGTATTCAATGTAAAATAACACAACCTGTATAAAGTAACTGGAAGTTTCATTGAATTACGATTATGAAAGTGTAAGTGTAGATTTGAATGTAAAAATAGCCAATGACTAAAATAATACATAGCTTCTTATGTATGTATTATGTAATACATAGATTATCTCTTAACTTTGATATCATTACTATAGAGTGTACCTACTTTAAGTTAATTTTGTAAAATATTGACGTTTAAAAAGTTAGAAAAAAATAAATATAATATAATGAAGTATGAATCATATTTCCTTACGACAAATCTCTTTAAAGCTTAAGCCATATCGGAAAATTACCAATATTTACTAAAAGTACATTCGACAAGAATTCAAACTAATTATTATATACCCAATTAGGAATTGTACATAAGGAGAAAAACAGATAAATAGGTTATAGGGTTTCCGTGTTACACACTTAGCTATTACAAAGCCACTGAAAGAGTTTGCGAACTATTCGAGCTTTTAGTAAGATTACGGATAACAAGCTAAATTTATTATTATTTTAACAAAAACTTTATGTATTCTAAAGGGCGCCATATTGAATTTATTGTGATGTCACGTAACCTATAACCGGCGGAGGATCATGACCCTTATAATGATACCTCATTTGTCAAATCACGATCGATGGCAAAAGTTAAAAGAACGCGAGAACATATGACATACATGGTTTGCTGAAATCATAAACCTCAGTAATCGGGTAAAACTTAACTCTGATACCACTTTTACATTCACCATATGAGTTATTAAGATGGTTCAAAAAAACTTTATAAAAGGCTAAAAGAGTTATTAATACAAATAGAAGAGAGATTATATTTTAACAAAAAGCAAGCGACCAAGCGATTACTTTACATAGTAATTATATGATATGATGTGTAACGTATACACAGTGCATTAATTATTATGACAGCTAACTTTATTCTACTCATTACTTAAATCAATTAGCGTAAGCCTCCCAGCATCCTTTTACACATTTCCGTCCATTTTTACGAAATTACGAAATCACTCCCATATATTACAGAAAAGTGAGGGAAAAATGTTACACATAAAAAATATTTTTAGTACTTTTCTAAAACATCTAGTAAGCTATGCATCTATGTATTGGATCCACGCATTAGTAGCATACAGGCATTACATGGAAATCTTAAAGAAAAAGTAGCCCCAACCATTGTAGTCATAATTGCCTATTAACAACGCTTTTTAGATTTACCCCAGAAATATATAGCATTATTACAAGCGGAAATTGTGCCTCTTTACCAAGGAAAGGGTTGAACCGGAACAGTTTTATTGGAATGAAGTTGATAATTTGTACTGTTCTATATTTTTAATAGCTCTATTAGTGGCTACTTTTGCTCGAAAGACTGACAAACCGACAAACAAAAATTCTTCAACCTGAAAATCCTCTATATCCTCTCTATCGACCTCTAAATCGATAATTAAAACTATTTAAAAAAAAATAGACGCAGATTTCTTTTAGGTATAGGTATGTCAAAAATTCGCGTAAATCTATAAAAGTATAATGAATGAAAGTATTCTTGTTGGGTAAGAATTATTAATAATATATTTTAAAAAGAGATTTTTTATGAGATTTTATGTAAAATTTATATAATGTAATAAATTTATATATTTAAAGATATCGCTGCATATACTAGTATATACGACTTAAAGTAAGTTGAATTAAATGTAGTGAAATAAAATCCTTCATGCAGGCGTCGTACATATAAAGCATAGATTTGTGCAATTTAGCATCTATTTCTCTGAGAAAAGCTTCGTAAATATTGGACTTTGGCTTAACGACAATATTAGATATAGCTTAGGCCACAATTTAGTCAAACTAAAATGAATATTAATGGTATAATAATATGAAACCTGTAAAATAGTAGTTTTAGCCAAAACAATTATTTTGGTGTATTTAATAGAAATTATAACATTAATTCCTTGAAAATCACTTTAATATTGTAACGAAAAGTCAATTATGAGTCTTGAGCCTATAAATTTTATTTGCATAAAATTCATCAATCCATCGCTCTGATCGTGGCAAAATTTTTCATACCTATTTAAAAATATAGCACAGTTGATATCGTTACAAAATATAATATTTAAAGTAATAAAAGTACAAGGCAGTGGTAGCCCAGCGGTCACGCTTTCGCTTGAATAACCGAGTGATGTTGGTTCAAATCTGGGTCTTGTACCTCTCATAATATTTTCATGTATGAATCATTTTCTATCATAACTACCACTTGTCTTATGGTGAAGGAAAACATCGTGAGGAAACCTGCATGTCTGAGAGAACCGAGGAACTAGGAACTAGGCCAGTGCAGTGGACTATGGGCTGATCCCCCCTCCCCCGTACTGAGGAAGGCCCGTGCCCAGCAGTAGGACGCTAAAAAGGACTGAATACAATAGAAAGTACAGCCTTAATAAAAAAAGTGCGTGTGTACAAAGTACACATATCAGAAGTAAAACTTCTTTGGCAAACTAATTTTTAAATCTCGTTTATATTTATATTAAATAACCCCGTCTAAGCTCGTCGAGAGAGGGAGATGGCGCGAAGGTCACACCCACGAGTTAGACAGAGTTAGAAATGTCACTGACTCGCGGTGGGCGAGATCTAACTAAGGCGATCTCTTCCCCGTCTCTGAGCGCCTGGTACTATGGACTTATTTTTTTGTTTCAACGAGTTTGAAATCACAACGATTCTAAAGAAGTTTCACTTCAATATTATAGTATTTCCATGAAAAACAATGTCTAGAAAAATACTCTATGTGTCTTTTTTAAATAGTTTTCAATTAACGCTCTATTGTCTTAATTTAAAGTACTTAGAACTACCCCAAACTCGGAACATCAGTAGAAGCATATAACTAGCCAAATGTCGACTTATATAAAAAAATTGATATATCCTTATGAGAAGGAGATACAAAGGAAGGAAAGGGAGGAACTATAAGGGTTCCATATAATTCTTTGTAAGGTCGTATATGATGCGGATGTATTTATCCGAATCTACTCCAAACACTTAAGTCTGTCGAACTTTTACAACGTGAAAAAGTTAAAATATACTTACCACTCACACAGTTACACACAAACTCACAAACTTTTGCATTTATGTTAGAATTTGTTAACCGAACTTTGCTAGGCGTTTTTCAGGTAGGTATAAAATTACGGTGTCTTCTTTACAAAAAAAACACCGTGTATAAAAAAAATTAAAAACCTTTTTAGGTTTACGCGAATATTTGACATTATAAATGAAATTATCTTTTCCGATTTTGTCACGGGGGAGCCATGATTGCTGTAAAGCATTCAAAACGTCGGGAACCAAAAATCAAAATAAATCCGGGACAAAATCCGAAAAAAAAAGTTTCATTTATAATTATCCAAATCGTTAGAGCCATTTTTGAAATACATGAAATAAACATAGTTACAAACATATATCCGAGCATTTGGTAATCATTACATAGTATAAAACAAAGTCGCTTTCTCTGTCCCTATATCCCTATGTATGCTTAAATCTTTAAAACTACGCAACGGATTTTGATGCGGTCTTTTTTAATAGATAGAGTGATACAAGAGGAAGGTTTATATGCATAATAAACCTAGGGAAGAGCCCGAGCGAAGCGAGGGCGAGTCGCTAGTAATATTATAAGATTAAGAACAATCTGTAAATCACCTTCTTTCACATTAGAACCTTTATACTTTTAAGAGCTCGTATAAACTTTACTACAATAGATGCTTTATTCTTGCAAACTATCTTACATAGGATTTGAATTAAGTTATACCCTCTACTATTTCGCCGAGTGAGTAGTAAATGTTATAAGGCCTATCGAAACATCCCAATTTAATGACAGCTACAAAAAACAGTTTATTTACCGCAATCTTAAGTTAAACCTTCACGAAACAAATTATATTCTCACGAACATACGAATCAGCCTTAATTCAAACTACTGATTTATCTTGTACAGTGTTTTTCCTCTTATTCAAAGACAACACTTTATAGTATCTAAAATGTATATTTATAATATGTATGTATTTAAACTTATATAATCGCAACACAAGCTTCGTAGCTTACCATGGAACTAGATGGCACTGTGTGTAATAATGTCCCAACATATTTATTTATTTATTATATACTATGAACTTACCGGAAGTAAGTCCATCGTATATCCATCCATCTCCGCTTGGATACGTCTCTACGTTCGAGTTAACGGTTAGTAAAAATTTGTCATGGGATGTGATATAGAACATAATTTTTGGGATACTTTTATTGCAAGAAAATATCTTTGAAAAAAAAATGGTCTAGAATGAGTCGGGGGCGAGTCTAGTTCTTAATAAAATAAGAAAATTATTTTAAATTAAATGTATTTTAAAACTTAAAAAGTAAAATAAATGTGTTTAAAAAACTTAAGTTACCTTACAGCTCAGGAGTTTGGTTGAACTAAATAAATTAAAAAATAAATAATGGTTAAAAAAGAAAATAAAAGCTTTATCGTAAAAATCCAAAAGCTCGATTTTATACTATAAAAGCTATATCTCGCTATAAACTATTCAGTATGCAGCCTTAAATCTAGTAATACTCAAGTCTGTAATGAAACATTTTTATTAGTATCAGTTGCTTCGGACCCATTCGTGTTTTACTTTCCTTGAGGGAAATACCACGTTATTTGGCTTACATGGCAAATAAATAAACTCATACTAGTCTATGACCCGTCCATTAAAGTTATACACGTTTGTGACGTCGGATTTGCTTAATATATACTTTTTTTTATTTCAAAAGGAAAATTTATTAAAGAAAGCGTTTTAAGAGTCATTAAAAATATTACAAAATGTACTATTATCGTTAGTTTGATTATTGTCTGTAACTAGCATTTATTTCGTATATTAATTAATATGATAATATTCATAATGTTACTAAATTAGGAAGGCAGAGGTTTCGAGACACAGCCTTCATTAAATGTGATCGAAATATAATGTAAAATGTGTATTGTCGTTAGTGCTAACTTTATCGAAGAATCATATTATGAGAGATTTTCATTTAGTTTTCATCGATAATTACGAGTTAACGACAAAAATCGTTACAATATGCAAACTATGCCAAGACTACCAGCCCATATAAGTACACAAAAAAGTTTCATCCAATAGATTAAACCGTTTAATATATAATTATAAATAATAAATAACATTGCAATTAGAATACAAATATAGTAAAAGTACTTTGTTTAGTATTACAAGCTTTTCTAAAATAACCACACTATGAATATTGACCCATATACAGATTTTCGTAATGAAAGTTCACTAGCAAAATAGTATTCATAAAGATATTTCTTAAGGATTTCTGAATAAATTTTTAACAAAGTACTCTAGAGTAGACGGGCTCTAATACTATTATGAAATCCTTTTGTTCTTTTCAAAAGAAATTGTAAACGAGACATAACTTATAAAATATAAACAAAACCCGTCATATTTATAAATCTGAACCCGTTGCTGAGCTTTATTTTTATTATCAAAGGAAAATTGCATTATTTGCAAATAAAAATGATTAGCAACTTTACTTTTGAATATTTATATCTTTATTTGTATTGATTGAAAATTTTACTAGTTTTACTAACTTAACGAGATTTTACTTTGTCACATAGGAGGTCCCGTTATTTTATAATCCTTTATCCCGTGACACTTTTTCATTACCGGGATGAACCATAATTTAATTATATTGAAGTCGATACAGACGTTCAGGAAATTAGAAATATATATATCTTTTTAAGAATTACCACATTTTTGAAATCATGTCATGACCGATAGAACTTTTAGTTTCATTTATTAGTATCATAGATATTTCTTGTCATATTACATGTTATTAATATCGAGGAATGGATACCTACTAAACATAAATAGACTATAAAAATAATTACAAAATTAACAAAAAAAAATCCATTGTGCTGACTTTATCTTATCTTTTAATTCAACGGTATAGTCGCTTCTACGAATAAAAATAATCTTAAATTTTTAAACACCCATAACATTCGACAGCTTTAATTTAAGTAAAAACTTTTCTAGACTAAATCGGAATAATCTAAAAACCTGAATGCATTGTGAATTCTTTAAAGCGACATTTACTATCACTTGTCTCTTAAAAAACCAAGCGTACTTGTTATAATAGTGTAAGAGCTAGCATTATTCTTTTAAATTAAAACTATTAAATAATAAATTACAAAAATAAGCAGCAAATGATTTACATATTTTTAGTTTTGTCCATATTTTCCGACACCTTAGAATTCGTAGTGCGAAATCCTCCTCCACTTTAACAAATACGTATTATAAATATTAGTCCCGCTGAGTTTCTTTCGCCAGTTCTTCTCAGGTCAGAGGTTTCTTCTTTTCAATTGGTGGTAGACTCATGACGTTTAATAAGAAATTGTAATAATTTTTATGCTGAATAAGATATTTTGATTTGATTAACACAATTAATGTCATAAGTAAACTCCTCAAAATTAAACTTTTGCTAGTTTCAGTAAAAACGATTTTGATACAAACGGGAAATCCACACCAGCTCTTAGATTACATAATAACAAGAAGTTACTATTTTAATGAGCGGTCCAACTCTTCGTTTAAGCGTAACATCATCTTTTATTATCCTGTAATTTCCACGTAAAGGTCATGTAGAGTACTTAATTTGAACTATATTTCGGTATTTAGTCCCTTTGGGCAAAACAAGTGTAATTAATGGTCATTGCGTATAATAAAATCTAATTTAAAGTTGGCTTCATTTAAATCGAGTTAGCCGCGTGTCATGCTTAGCCCTAATGAAGTCCAGATTTGAAAGCTCAAAGCTTTACTAATGCAAAAATATGAAATTTATTTGCCATTTAATAAATATGAAATCTGTAGAAAGATACCAATGAAGTAAGTAATAACCATGTTCTATTAAAATGTCTTATATAAAGCTATATTAGCTTAAATATTTTAGTCTCGAAATGTTCCTTTTAGTTTTTCTTGGAATATGGCTTTCTCTTGCTGAATTCTTGGTAGATTCATCAGTAAATTGTAATAATTGAATACCCAACCAAAAAAATTGAATATCATATTGAAATAGTGTAATTTGTGGGTCTTTACATGAATAAAGTAAAAACGTATTTTATTTATTTCTTATTTTTTATTTAGAATTTAGTATTTGATATTGAAAATATTTCTAAATATTATTCTTAACAGTAAATAAAGTTAACGCTACAAGCTTTCTATCGACTCTGGCATTTCATTCACTTACAGTATTAATGTTTTCAATAATTTATGATAATTTATATATTACCTGTATCCATTACAAAAGTCAACAAAGTGTTGTTATAATATATTCTGTACATACTTATATGAAACAATTTTATTAATTCCCGCGGCTTCGTACGCGTCTCAGTGACCGGAAACCAAATTCTTTTTGAGTCGCGTGGTAAGGTACTAACGCCCGCTCTTCCCGTTTTTGCAACAATTTTCATTAATGCTTCGGCCTATTGGTTGTAGCGTTATGAAATATAGTCTATAGCATTCCTCGATAAACGGACTATACAACACAAAAAGTTTTTTTTTCGGACCAGTAGTTTCTGAGATTAGCGCGTTCAACCAAACAAATAAACAAATAAACAAACAAACAAACAAACTCTTCTGTTTTATAATATTAGTATAGATGTGGTTAATATACGAAGTTGTTTCTCGCTGTAAGAGCTGCGCTTTTATTAGATAAAGTTATATAAAATCGTACACCTACCCCAACTTTTTTCCTTATACAGTATCAATACTTTAGACTTAAAAACAGAACGCGAAAATACAAGTGTTAAATTAATGTTCAGCCATTTTTTCAACGTCCACTGCTTGACACGGCAGGCCCTTTAATACGATAGGAATCTACTATCTACTAGGTTGGCGGACCTTACGTGTCTTTCGGAAACTTGTTAGGTTCTCTCAGACATGCAGGCTTTCCTCACAATGTCCTTCGCTATAAGACAAGTGGTATTGAAAATGATTAGCAAATAAAAATATAAGAGGTCTTTCTCTGTATTCTTAAGTCCCCGAATTTGAACCCGCTTCACTCGGTTACCAAAACGAGGGCATTACCACTGAGATACCACTGCCTTTTAAAGTGTCAAATTATTTTTATTAGTACTTAAATTAAAATTTTCTTTCCTTAATCAAATACTCGTTAAAGCTTAGGCTATACCTGTGCGTGTCTAAGCATCAATTATACTGTTTTCATACAAAAGACTTTCTTATTAACGTTTATACACAAACACGCTCTGTTATTCATAATTCAGTATTTTGGGCAATAAACTTTACAAGTTATGGCTCTGCGCTATGCCGTTGCCCTATGATAACCTTTTTAGGCTAATTTCTCTATTGCTTGAATATTTCCTTAACTTTAATTCTCTTTTGTTCTTAATAACAATAAAATTATAGTAAAAATTGTAAGAACACTATATGTTACGATTTTATGTTGTTAGTTGGTTCGTTCTGTGAAAGATAATCACTACATAGTATAAAACAAAGTCGCCTTTTCTGTCCCTATATCTCTATATCCCTATGTGCGCTTAAATCTTTAAAACTACGCAACGGATTTTGATGCGGTTTTTTTTAATAGATAGAGTGATTCAAGAGGAAGGTTTATATGCATAACTAGCAGATCCCGCGGCTTTACCTGTGCTAAATCTAGGGAAGAGCCCGAGCGAAGCGAGGGCGAGTCGCTAGTTTAATTATATTATGACTGTGACAAAAGTGGTGTTTTTTGACATAAACATTCGATTCAAAACTCTTGTTACTGGCTTCAAAGCGTGCCAGTTGAGCACAGATTACTTGTCGCGTAGAATGGAGAAGATACGAAGGAGTTTTGTGGGTAAAGTATATAAAAAGTTAAGAAGACGAAGGAGTAGAAGAGACTTTAAAGTTTACTATTGCGTCCATTTTTCTTGTTATGGGACCACAATAAGATAACCTATTAAATAGAAACCTATTTTTTAAAAAGTATAACAGGATATTTTGAAGAAGCAAGCACGATTGATAACTAGCTTGTATCGGCTTTATACCTTACCTACCTATCTTTTGATATTTTAAAAAAGCAAAAGAGAAACAATTAAATTATTTACTCACCATCTGTGAGTAAATAATTTAATTTAGCTGAAATGTTTGAGAAAACCTAAGTTTTGGAAGACATGTGATGTCTGTCAACTCACATTTGCTTGATGTTGTAGACTATAGCCTATCCTGACCCCGATACATTTCTAATAAAAGGAGGTTATAAAAGACTGATTCATTAATACAAATGTTAGAGTATGAAAAATTATATAAAACAACAAAAATACACAATGTAGATTATACTAAATCTAGCTTATTTCCATTCAATATAACCATCTGAAACACAAAAGGATAACCTTTTAATAAAATAAACATTCAGCACGCGTCATGTCGCCGAATGTACAAAATTTCTCACCCACGCCCGCAATAACGTTCCATTTAATGTTGGCTGGAACAACTAATACGTGTTACACCGTAATGCCTCATTGACACGAACGGAACGAAGGCTGTTGGTTTTATTTACACTAGCGACCCGCCCCCGAATTCCCCAAGCCTCCATTCTTCTAAAAATTTAAGACCTTTCATTCGATTACTGAACACTTATTTCTGTCTACAACTTTTCTGTGTTTCTATTTTATCTAGAACTACTTAATGACTCATAATTTGAAAAACGATTAAACAGCGAAAAGCTAGAACTTTTAAAAGCTTTTTTATTTTGTCTTTATTATCGAAAATGATTATTATGTATATAATTATGACAAAAATGATTTATAGAATACAATTTTGATGACACGTTTGGCGCAGTTTGTAATGACCCTAATTTCTTGCGCCAGTCGTCGCGGGTTCGAGTCCCGCTGGGGGCATTAATTTGATAAACTCAGATGTTTGTACTCCAATCATGGGTGTTTATATATTTTATAATATGTATGTATTTATATTAACATATATGTACTATATCAACCAACTGCTATCCGTAACACAAGTTTTCTTCATAGCTTACCCCGGAACTAGATGGCGCTGTGTATAATACTGTCTCAACATATTAAAATTAAAAATAAAAATATTAAAAATTAAGATACTGATATCTTGTGACGCGATGCCTTATATAATACTTATAATTTATATGCACTTATGTATAATGTACATAATACGCTTAGAACTGTTTTTTAAACTTTAAGAGGTAATTAATTACTCATCGCATGTGATGACACGTTTGGCTCAGTTAGTAGTGCCCTACTTGCTATGCCAGCGGTCGTGGGTTCGAATACTGCTAGGGCATCCATTGAGTGACGAGCGATAACGTTTTTATTCCAGTGAAGTATCTTAACATAAGCCTCGTAGTTTACCATGAAACTAGGTGGTGCTGTATGTTACATCTTTATGTATTTTATACTCGGTAAGATGAAGAAATCTTGAAAGTCTGATTGCTTATAAACGGAAAACAGAACATTTTGAATAAAGTTAATTTTCAAACAAAAAAAATTAAGATCGGTCAATCTAATTATGCACTAGGAACGCAGAACTGAAACACAGAAACCCATGTTTTTTTAAGAAATAAATATGTTGGGACAGTATTATACACAACGCCATCTAGTTCCGTGGTAAGCTACGAGGCTTGTGTTAAGGATACCAGATAGTTGATATACTACATATATAAGTTTAAATACATATTGTTAATATAAACACCCATGACTGGAGTACAAATATCTGAAGTTAACAAATGAATGCCCCCAGCGGGACTCGAACCCGCGACCGCTGGCGCAATAAAGTAGAGTCACTACAAACTGCGTCAAACGTGTCGTCAAATCCCGCATTTACGTCGTGGGTAATTAAATATTTAAAGGCCAGTAACCTTTTAAACATTTTTAAAGAACATTTTTAAACTGTTGTGGAACGGTGAGTTGGCATGTTTAAGGTAGTCAAACAAATAAAGAGTTTCAAATAGGTGTTTAGAAATGTAAAGTCTAAGTGTAAAGCAACCGTTTATTAAAAAGAATACCAAAAATGTACAGTGGTGTGTCTTTTTGTAGCAATATAAATTAATTTTATCCGATTTTTAATATAAGGTGGTAATAGTATGGATTTTTTATCAGTAAATATGAAAAAAAATTAGTTAGCTTTTCTAATTAGAATTACCTGCGACTGCGTTCGTGTGGGAGGGGAAGAAAGACAGCGTATTATGTTGTGGTGCTATCTATTTCCCGGCCAAATATTATCAAAATCTATTAATCAATTTTTATACAGTTCCCTAAAATACATATTAAACGTGTATATAATAAAATCGTCTTTTAACAATTGTCTCAATAACTTCTATACCAGTATCTTTTGATTGCTAAAGTCGCCTAAAGTTAGTTGTTAGCTTAAACAAAAACAGCAATAGTGCCGTATTTAACCTTAGCGCCTCTCCGGGGAACTGTAAAAATGCCGCCCCCTGGGAAGTGTAAAAATGCTGCTCTACTATCGAAATTTTACACAAAATGGATAATATAGTAATGAAATTAAGATAAAGTACCTAC
Organism: Boloria selene; assembly: GCA_905231865.2. NCBI lineage: Eukaryota > Metazoa > Arthropoda > Insecta > Lepidoptera > Nymphalidae > Boloria > Boloria selene. Next base: position 10,255,607 of record HG993146.1, read on the forward strand.
TCATTTCATAAATTTTTTTAAATAACAAAAAATAATAATTAGTAAATATTATGTGATTGTGTGATTTAATTTTTAATCTCACCCTCCCTATTTTGCCGCCCCTGAAAGCTTTTCGCCTTGGAGAGTAGCCCCAAATTCCCCTAGTGTAAATCATCATATACAGCGCTGAATGGCATGATACAAACAATATTAAAATTAAAATTAGTTTAAAAAAAACATACAAGTACCATAAATATATAGAGTAGTAAATTAGAAATTAACTATAGTAATTAGAGATCAGTAAATTGTACGAGTACACAAACAGAATGGTAAAAAATGAAAAAGCGTTGTCACAGTTGACGTTCAATATTGAAATATATTTTTTTTTCCTTAAATTATGTGAATCTTAATCAAATCATCACAAATAATATACATAAATACATATATTAAGACCATAATATGTAACCCTAAAATAACTTCACCCCTTTAAGTACTACGACAAAAAGTAAATGAAAATCGAATACCATTTAATAAGTTAATTGTTTCGTAAAAAACATGTTACAGTTAAATATATTAGAATTTCCAAATTATTACCAACTTTAAATTTGTATCGCTTACACAGAAATCACGTGTAAAACGAAACTTCGACAATAAATCACAATGTTCGTTTCGAACTACTTTTAAAACCTCTCCAGTGTACGAACTACAAAGATTCCAATCTCCATTAAGCTAGGGTCTACTAAGGTAGTGACTACACTCGAACTTGAACCGTGTTCACATAACAACACTTGGTAATGAGATCTCGCTCGTTAGCTTCCGCAAAGCTCATGCATATGTAGCGTTCGAAACGCAGCGTTTAAGCGCTGTTTAAATATTTTTAGCTAGCTTTTCTTACCGACCGTTTACGTTACGTTTACGTTAACCGTTATCTAATTTCAAATCAATCAAATCAAATATTTTTTATTGCACATCACATATTTACATAAAATATTTATTAACTTAATTAAGTAGAAATAGCACAGTAGGCGGCCTTTTCGCTAAGAGAGCTAATGATTCAGATTAAGTAGGCAGACAATAGACTGTAGACACTGACTCTACCTGACCTAGAGGACAAAGAATCTTTGGATTGTCAGGTTTCTCGTGTCTTTCGAATACTAGTTCACTTAAACATAATATACGGATAGAGACTGATGTTTTTCTTTATTGTAAGGCGCGTAGGAATTTTAAAAATTAATACTTAATACTAATTACGAATACATTATGGCATAATATATTATGGCATAAGGAACTTTATTCCTAAATTTTAATAATAATATAATAACTATTTTCAAAATTAATATTTGCGTCCTAAAAATTATAATATGAAAAGTTTTAATATTTAAAGTAAACTTTAGTTTTATTATATCATACATTTAAAAACTAACATCCCAACTATAAGAAACTAAAAGCCTAAGTTCTAAGAAAAATCTAACAAAAAATGTTAAGTTAAAGAGTATTCTCAACAGAGCGCGAGTTAAGTCTCGATGCCAAAATCACGTAGCTCCAAACTTTCCGTCGCAATAAATCACTGTTTTAAAATAAATTCAGAAAAATACTTAGAGCTGCGCCGTTATCAACTTTACATTTCTTGGAATGTTTTGAAGTTTTCTTGAAGATATTAAAAAACACTATAAGTAGTTTGTTAGAAAGCGGATCTTATACGTGAATAAAAGCTCAATTTTTGGATGATTCCTATAAATTATTATATGTTTACTTTGAAAGATAATAACACAAATTATCACATGACTTAGAGTACTTGTTAACTGAATATTTTGATAAGATTTAACTCTTACAAGTGTGTGAAGACAAATGTGTATTTTTTTGTTTTTTAGACAAAGAATATTTGAAAAAATACATCCATCTCTATATTTATTATTTGCGCCATTATTTTCTTAGGACTATTTATTCCTATACTTAAAGGACCCCTGGAAGAAACCATTTTTAGCCATGTTTGATTAGTAATAAGTCATAAATAGTTTTAAACATTTTTATCTGTCTGTCTTCTGGTTTGGTCTAATCTCCGAAATGGCTGATGAAAAGAAAGAAAAGTGACGATAAAAGTAGTTTGTATACTAGAGAAAGTATTAGATTTCCACAAAAAAAACGGACATAAATGAACGAAACGAAATGAAGATAGGCGTACTATAATTCTAATTGAACAGTTTTGACGTATAGTATGAAAGTAGTCTTAGCCATATTCCCCACAGCAAGGTTACAAATAAAAGTTCCTTGGTGCGGATCAGTTTCTTATTAACACACGTTTTTAATTATTCTATTTCCTCAGTTTTACATGAAAAATGCATATTTCGGAAAATCTGTACATGAAATAAAATTAAATTGAAGTGTTTGTGTATAATTTCAAAATAATATTTTGCATTATATAAATATGAGGGACATTAAAATGAGGGTATCTTTCAGCCCAGCGGTAACGCGGTCGCTTGGATAACCAAGTGATGCGGGTTCGAATCCGGGTCTCGCACCTCTGATATTTTCATGTGCGAATCATTTATATCACTTGTCTTACGGTGAAGGAAAACATCGTGAGGAAACCTGCATGCCTGAGAAAACATAATAAGTTTTCGAAAGACATGTGAAGTCCGCCAACTCGCACTAGGCCAGCGCGGTGGACTATGGCCTGATCCGCCTCGTACTGAGGGAGGCCCGTGCCCAGTAGTGGGACGTGAAAAAGGGCTGATGATGATCTTTCATATACCTACATGTGGAACTTACGCACTATTAGCTGTAATTATCTAAGCTATTAGCTTAAAAGGTATAGGAGGATACTATATAATTTTAGTGTAGAATAGATGTAACTATTTACATACATAATAAGGCAAATTCAATTTAAATACTGAATTCGACCATAATTAAACATCACATATATAAATAGAATTTATCACTACATAGTGTTAAATATAATCTCTTTCCGCTGTCTGTTTGTCCCTATGTATGCTTAGATCTTTAAAACAACACAACGGATTTTGATGCAGTTTTTTTAATAGATAGAGTGCTTTTCGAGGAAGGTTTATATGTATAATACATAGCGGAACCCACGGCTACGCTCGCACTAAATCTACGGACGAGCCTGAGCAAAGTGAGGGCGAGTCGCTAGTCTATCGTATAACAAAGTAAAAAAGATACTAAACATTCATACCTTACATTTGTATAGATTATTATGGACCATCGTCTTTTTACGAAAATGTAACATAAAGTTACAAAAAATATAAAATTTCATAACTAGGACAATATATATGAAATTCGGACACGATTATTCAACTGGCTTAACCTAAACCTAGCTTAGCTACTCGCATTGTATACTGTCGCAGTAGCACCAAGTCTTTTGGATAAAGGTACCTTTATAAAGTCACAGCAAATTGTTCATGCTATATTTACAATGTTTGCATGCATAATAAATATCACGCTGGTTTTCCTTGAAAACTTGCCTTGTTGTATTATGATTTTAATCAGTTACACTGTAAACAATATATGTGCATATATAATATTAGTATTAGGGGACGCCCGTACCAAATAAATCCATTTTCATAGGAAACGGAGTATAGCGGGTTCAAATCCCGTGTCTCGTACCTTTGATATTGTCATGCGAATCATTATACTACGTTGTTACCACTTTTCTTACAGTGCCGTACTGGTCGGGCCGTTAAAAACGTGGCCTGATCGTATTGACGGGTGCTATAGGCTAATTATAACAATACAGTAATTAGACAAGCCTTTTGCTTTCATCATCACAAAAATAATCAACATGATAGTATCATTTTTGGTAAATTCACTCTTATTACCAAAGCATAAGTAGCATTTGCCAAAAGAATGACAATAAGATGAGTATTAAAATATTTTTGTTATTTTATAGTCACCTAGCAACTCAACCTAGCTTCGCTCGGGGTCGTCACTTAATTGAACGCGGGCGAAGTCGCGGGTTCCACTATTAACTGTATACAAAAACTTGACAAATTATATACTTAGATCTTTCCATGAAAAGCATGAAAACCAGCAGTAATTTTCAAGTTAATCGCGAAAAAACAGACAGACGTGGTAGAGATTTTATTTTATAATATGTAGTGATTCGCTACGTAAAATTAACGTTAATAAAAAGTAAACTAGCTTTAAAATTAAAGACGTTACAATTAGGTCCATTTTAGTAGAGAGAATTAGTATTTTTTACATATTTACAAAATATGTATTCATAAAAATCTTAAAGCACTATATATTTTGTTCATATCTTGATCCTGTTTGTAATCTGGTCGTTATGTAAGAAGTATTTTCGTAAGCAAAAAGTAACAGGTTCAGCTTAATTTGTAAGTAAAACGAGGGCTCAAAACCGTAGATTAAAACAGAAGTAAGCACGAGAAAATTAGCAAAGATATATATTTTTATTTCGTATATTTTAAGCAAAATGTAGAGTAAAAAAAACTTAAAAACCTTAAATAATATGTAAAGCTATGTTCAAATTGTAAATAAAAATATTTCTACGAAGTTGATTCTTGTATTGACAAAAAGGTGAATGTATAAGTTTATTTAATTTAATCATAAGTAGTCATAAAACCTAAAACATAGGTCTTGAGGCAAATGCTATTTATTAAAAAGAATAATTACATAAATTTTTCAATAGTATTTGTCACCTCTTCTCTTTAAAGTTGATCAAAACTGACATTAATATTTTGTATAACAGGTACCGAATGTTCTCAGTTTTTTTATTTCATTAATACTTAGTTAAAAACTATATACGCCGGTTTTTTGGCATATTTAACATAAATACCAGTTGAAATCTTAACTTTAACTAATAATATCTATTAATAAACATTACTATACAATACTATTTTAGAATGAATACAGTAACAAAGATATAGCCAAATAATAGCGAGAAAACCGGACAATAAAACAAAGGTTCCGCACAATTTCAGATAAATCAAAACCCACGAAACAGAATTCCGAATAAAAGATACTTTTTCTCGATCAAGAAGCCTAACCGGATAATTAAGGCGTCATTCATTTCATCCGTTTCACTGGGAACTGTCCATTCGCGAAATCCCCCTTATATTTTTTTATCAGAGCTTCTATTGTGTAGTTGAGAGTGCTTAAGGACCTACTAGTAATTATAAATATACTTGAGATTTGCGAAAATAACGATGTAAGGTCTGTATCAATGAAATTATAGACGAGGTTTTATTATATATTTAATTTTTATTTTTTGTAAGTATTTATGGGAAAATTGTATATCCATACGAGAAGATGGAATTATTTTTTCTATAGATGTAAAAAAATATGAAATGGTACTACATATTATTTACTATAAATGTATGTATGTATATACGTATTCAGACCTTTTTAACATCCCATTGCTGACTTTCTTTCAATACGAGGTGGAGAGTCAGCGGGCTATAGAACACCATGCGCGCACTTTAAATGTCCCTGTAAGGTTTCCTTAGACGTGCATGTTTTCTCAGGACGTTTCTATATGAAATTTTTACTGTAAAGCGGTAACCAATTTTAAAATGTTTTAGACGTGTATGTACTAAAAGTGCGAGACCCGGAATTGAACTCGTATTACTCGTTTTCTAATGAGAGCGCTTAACCACTGGGTCACACTTATTATAATTGTTTTACATAACATGAAAAACTTATAATAATTATTAAAATTACAATCAGAAAACCCATTACTGATCAAACTATATACTACTAGCTTAACCCGCGGCTTCACCCGCGTTCATTTTTTAATTGCTAATCAACCTCATTGGGTTGATTTATAGGATGCCTGAAAGTTTCTTCAAAATTACTCTAACTATTTCAGAACCCATTGTTAATACAAACAATTTTTTAATTATTCATAAAAAAAATGTTAATAAAAAGTATCCTATGTTACTACTAATACCTTGAAGAATATGTGTACAAAGTTTCATGATGATCGGTTGAGTAGTTTTCGCGTGAAAGCGTAACAAACAAACTTACATTCACATTTACAATATTAGTAGGGATGGAAATCATCCCTTTTATTCCCTAGAACTTATACAGATCGTAAACCTAGAAACAAAGTACTGAGAACGAATTGGAAATACTGAAAAGTATGATAAACTAATGGATTATCTTCCTAAGGGAAATTATTTATTGTAATTTTTATTTAGCTAAGATATTAAATATTAGACCAAGATAATAAAGTCGCCTTATACAAAACGTATGCTACGAGTACGTATGATTTTACTTCCAAAACTCAATCAATAGTCCAAATTCGGTCTCTCTCACTGCAAAAAGAAGAGCACACATAATTGATTTTGAGATTTCTGAATGAATAGATTATCTTAGTCGTGCTTTGCTATTTTTACTGACGTCTGTATCGTTTATTTGATTGAAAAATTTATAATTATACCAATTATGTTATGGTTTTTATATATTTTAATTAATAATTCTATTTTTAACCTATTTAGGATAAGTTTTTTGGACCGGAAATTTGAACTTTATTCAGTTTCAAATGCAACCGCTGAATTTGGAATTATACAAGAAATAAATGTTTTGTATTAATCTAAAGGTATATAATGTGCTTAATCTATACTAATATTATAAAGCTGAAAAGTTTGTTTGTTTGTTTGGTGGAACGCACTAATATCAGGAAGTACCGGTTCGATTTGAAAAATTCTTTTTGTGTCGTATAGTCCGTTTATCGAGGAAGGCTATAGACTATATAATATCAAGCTACGACTAATACGAACAGAGCATCAATGAAAAATGTTGCAAAAACGGGAAGGGCAGGCGTCATTTCTGCGAGGTATCATACCACGCGACTCAGAAAGAATTTAGTTTCCGGTCTTTAAAACGCGTGCAAAGCCGCGGGAAATGCTAGTCCATGATATTTTAATCCATAATATAAGTATAAAAAGTAGGTACTACATGAACAAACTGGTTACATTCAATTGTTATTAAATTTATCACTCAACTTCATACAATCAAACATTCCAGTATCCATGACTTTTCCAACATAAGTTATTTACTGCCTTTTTATTTTCCTTTCAACACGTGCTCACGTGTATTACGACCTTAAACCGATAACATTCGTTGGTCAGTTCGATTGGAATCGCTTTAAATTTTTAAGTCTACAAAGTAGCAGCAGACAAAATCTTCTTATTCTAGTAAGCTGCTTAGGGGGTAAGTCTTTGACAATCGAATGCGAGAGATTGGGACGAATTTAAATTTTCGCGGAGACGAGCATAAGGGATTAAACTCACACTACGGGAAGCAAAACTCACTTTCTACTTTTAGATATTCCACAAAGTTATTTTTATGACGAGTTTGATATACTCGTAGCTGCTTAGCGTGCTTATAATTTACTGACTATGCGCCTTATACTCTATTAGATGATGTAAATTTTTTGTACTGAAGATGTTTTTTTTAATTTTTAATAATAAAGGTATTTAAATTTATTCGGTACTTTCTTAATATAAATAAATTTTCATTATGTAAACGTGAATACGCCTATGCCAATATATAGAAGCAAGGGTTAGTTGCTAGAATCAAGTATATTTCCATTATCAAGAGAAATCACTAGACCAAAAGAATTAGCTGACGTAAAAAGAAATAAATTGGTCAAATAAAATATGCAATTTTAAATTTCTTAAAGATACAAAGTAACAGGCCATTTAAGAAAATCTTCTCATTCGAGTAAGCTGCTTAAGGGGCAAGGCTTTCACAATTCACTGCGAAAGAGATTCGGACTCAAATTATAAATGTGTATAAATCTATTTTAAAGTATTTTGTAAGAGTTTTAAAATTTATTTCATACTTGCTATTTTAGGTAATAATGTTTTCAAATAATAATTGTTTGATTATTTACCAACTTCTAAAAAGGAGAGTATTACTTCTACTATCTTCTTAACATATTTTCATGATGAATTATTAGACATATGTACGTATAAGTGTAGAAATAATAATTATAATTTCCATTTTTCATTGTACATAAAATAAACTTTTCTTTTAATTTGAAAGTAGATACAAAGTTTATTTTCAAATGAAACGAAACTGATAACAATTATAAAATTTGAATTTATAACAATATCTATTAATATTATCTATACACAATAACCTACTCAGTAATTTCATGTAATACTAAAATAGTATAGGATATAATGAAACAAAAAAATGTCTACAGACTAAAGTATAATATCTAGATGAAAAAATGGTTGAAGTTTATCAATGTTATTTATAATCTATGGAGCCTACTCGTAAAATGAAGAAATTCATTATAAAAGCCAGGTTCATCTATAATAAAGTCTCTTTTTTGTACATTACCGAACAACACGTGTTGTATTAATCAATATACTTATTAAAACGTATTTATTATTTATATATCAAAGAAAAATCCGTATTTTTTTCGAAAATCCGTAAAGAAAACAGCCAACAGTGCGCAACCCCTGAGCATTTCGCAAAGAAACCCGCCGACTGAATTAATTCGGACACGAATTAATCCGAACACCTTCCGATGGAAAGATTGCGACGCTCCGATTGCTTCCAAATTTCTAACACGTTCCATTTATCAGCTGACATTTTTATTTCCACAAAGGCCTTTATTAAATTTGACTCAACCATTCCCTTTGATGACTTGATTTTGACGTAAATAGTAATCGGTTAATCGATTTTATGTTGATGAGAATGGAAAATTCCTATGAAAAGCAATTTAAAATTATGACTCGTGATAAGATTACAATTTACTAAAAATATTCTATACATTTTTGGAAATATTCGACAAAATTTTAATCGCTTATTTGAAAGATGGTATGTACGGTTATAGATATAGAGGTCGTAGATTTAATGCTGGATAGAGACTATTATATATATTTATTAGGTTTTCTTGTCAAAAAAGATTTAATAATAGTCCTGAGTAAGCATGGAAAAATAATTTGGTTATTGGCTCCTGATCTCTCACATTATTTCGAATTATTTTCAAACTAGCAGACAGAGAAATTGAAAATGCACAAGTATGTTGCACACGCTTTGCAGTAAATTGCGAAGATCTCTATTATACTATATTATATTGTACTAGTCTCAACAAGATTTCCAGCAGTGACTGAAATTGGTTAGAAGTAAATTATTATTAAAGTATTTTCAAATATTAATAATGTAAAGTTATTTTTTATCTGTAAATGACTATGAAGTAAAAAATACCTTTCATTGAGAATAATTTTTCGTTCCCACGGGAAAACGCAATAACAATGGAGTCCTACTTACAAATTTATCTACTATCATATACTATTCAACTCTACATAAAACTTAAGAGAACAATTTAGTATGTATATCTCCTAAGGAATACTAGCAAAGACTGTTCTTATCTATAAATATTAAAAACTCAGCGTGGCTTATCGATGTGCGCATTAACAGAAAAAGTACGAAACCAATCTTAACTAAACTGTATGTAGTGATAGTTTATTACTAGGGTCAATATTTAGGATACCATATATATATTTGGTATAGGATAATCTTTTATTCTCTCAGAAATACACAATAACTGGGTCTATAGAGTTTAAGTTTAAATGGGGAATCAATCGTAGGTACATTATTAGTAACAGCATAAAGCCAAAAATATTTTTGGTACTTTTAGTGCAAGCGATCCCGTTAGTTTTGGCTAGTAAAGAAAGTGCTCATATTCAGCAGTCCCCAATCGCTAGCAACGTAAATCGATATTCTAGTTTTAAAGTGCTTACTTCAACTTTTGAAGTACTAAAATATCACTTAGCAATATACTACTAAATACATTAAACTTAACTACATAAAAAAATCTATAAGAAATTGTACCCCGTAATAAATATATTAAATAAGAAATTGTATAACAAAGTTTTTAAATAAAAAAATATAAAATTGAAAGTATTATAATTTTAACAAAATATGATAATCCAATATACAATAATGACTACACTACAAATTCTACTTCAAAGATTTATTAAGACGCTTTCTGGCAAAATATAGGGTCACCTCTAAAGCTTATTTAAAAGTTTATAAACATATTATTTTAAAAGCCCCGACCAGTACGTACGAGTATTAGATATACAAAGTTCGATGGGACGATACTTCAACGGATTCACAAGCTCTAGTGCTACTTTGATCGAAAAAAAAATATGATGTAAATTGTAAGTCTGAAAATCATGTGATGTGAAAAATTATCAAATATCAGTTTAAAATTCTATTCACGCGATAAAACTTTTAAAAATCATAAAACCTGCATGACCTACACAATGGTTAGTGTTCCTAGACTTACAGGACACCTCTTACATTTTGAAAGCAACGATCTAAAAATTCCCTTTGTATCGGAACAATGGGATACATGTTAGGAATTCTAAAAATCAAACACAGACTGGAAGAAAGGCTTTGAATATGCTTGATGCTTACTAAGTTGCTTTATAAGCCTTTCCTACACTGCGTTCATAACCCTTGGCGACCTACATATTTTGAACGATAAGTTGCCCAAATATTTTTACTTTCCATTCAAAATCGTGCTAAAATATTCCCACAGCATTGATATTTTAATTTTTTGAATGTTCAAAATAACATCATTTTATTTTTGAACAAATTATAACAACGTTATAACAAGCGTTAGACTTTGTTATAAGCTTTAAAGCTCAAGCTTCCTTTAAGAATGGCACAAAGAGAATTCAAAACTTTTAATATATCATATTTATTCTATCTATATAAATCATAATTATTTATGTTATTGTTATGAAGTCCAAAGTATAATTTATTACTGTTTCTCAAACTTTGTTAATTTAAATTGCTTAAAAACGTGACTTTTTGTCAGTTTTTAGTAGTGTAAAATACAAGCATGAATAAGCTATAAAAATGGAACTGGCGACCTACTATCTCTACAGGAAACAGTGCTAGTCACTCGAGGTTACTAAAATCTATCTATCGTCCTAACCAAATTTCAGTCTGCAACCTACATACATATCTCACTGATACTAACATGTGTGGACGCATTAAGCTATACTAGTGTGAATATCATACATAACTACACTCTCCATGGCTTTCAAATTCAAAGTACGACCGGACAATTTGACACGACCGTAGAGATCAAACCAGGCAAGACCGTTAGTTTAACGTGCTCTACAATACATGAAAATGTAACACGGCAATATTAAGATGGCATTTTCCTCGTTTGATCTATAACTCTTATATTCTTTGTTGCACTTATAAAATATTACAAAGAAATTATATATTTAAATTTATAGGCAAAGGTGGACTTATCCCTATAAGAGATTTCTTCCAGTCAACTTATGGACGTGAAAGATATAATTCAGTAGCGGGTTCATATATGCAGGTTATATACATACATATACATACATACATACATACATACATACATACATACAGACATACATACATACATACATACATACATACATACATACATACATACATACATACATACATACATACATACATACATACATACATACATACATACATACATACATACATACATACATACATACATACATACATACATACATACATACATACATACATACATACATACATACATACATACATACATACATACATACATACATACATACATACATACATACATACATACATACATACATAGCAATAAATGTATTTCTGAAATACCTATGTACGTATATATAACTTATACAGTCAGCTAACTACCATACCAGCTACCGTCATTGCAGTCAGTCGTTTGTACAGTACAATGTAAGTACTATAAGTATGTTCATAATGAAGCCTCTCATGTCCGGTTACGTGACGTATGAAGGTGAACAATGAATAGCTCGTAGTAACGTCAACGCTCAGAGACCTGTGGCTTTAAGGTTAATCCCATGGGGAGTTCATATGATTCACTAGAAGAGAATTCCTCACTACATACGTACATTATTGATATACGATGTTGAAAATAATAATACAATTATGTACGTATTCGAGGAACATTGTACATAAAATAATGGAATTTTTAATAAAATTGTGTTAATATTGATCATCATCATCAGCCCTTTTTAACTTCTCACTGCAGGGCACGGACCTCCCTCAGTACGAGGGGATCAGGCCATAGTCCACCGCGCTGGCCTAGTGCGAGTTGGCGGACTTCACATGTCGCACGAAAACTTGCTAGGTTTCCTTAGACATGCAGGTTTCCTCACGATGTTTTCCTTCACCCTAAGACAAGTGGTAATTATGATATAAATGATTCGCACATGAAAACATCAGAGGTGCGAGACTCGGGCTTGAACCCGCATCACTCGGTTATCGGAGCGAGCACGTTACCGCTGGGCTACCACTGTCTATCTATCTCTATTAATATGGATATTTGATAAATAAATATATTTGCCTAACTATATGACGTACGTATTAATATTAAAACATATAAGAAAAAGTTTTAATAATAGTATGTAGATATATCTGACATTATATTAAAGCGAAATTAATTTACATGGCTGAGACTCATAAATGTAAATATAATAAGCTGTTATTACTTTTCATTTTGTATTTAAATTATTTATAAAAAATATGTTAAGGCGAATATATGTATTTTACTCATTCGTACATACTCGTATTTCTCATGATGCTTTCTTTCGCCATAAAAATTGCATAGAAATAACTAAAGTATCATACTCGGGATTAGAACCCGTTTAAATTGGGGTTCCAAACTTTAAGACAACATTCCTTTAAGCAAAATACTAAAAACGTATAATAATAAAATAATAATATTGTTCTCCGACCGGTTCCGGTCATGGCGACCAATCTCATGGAGACTAGCCTGCGCAGGAGATATTATAATGAACAAATGTACGCGCAGACACAAGTAGGTACTCTATCTATTCCTATCACTCTCATACTCCAGTGGGACGACTACTCGACACGTCCAGTGAGAGTTAAGGCGCAGAACCGACAGCCTTACGTGCTCTCTGAGGAACTGGGGTGAACCACCGCCAACTTCCCAACTCTGGGCTGCTACTGAAACTTACTGAACGGAAAGGCTCAATAACTAAACTTGGCCCTACCCGGGACTAGAACCCAGGACTTTTCGATGTGTGGCCGTACGTGCTAGCCACTACACTACGAAAAATGTATATATGTTTTACTAACATTAAAAGTAACTTGACTATTCTATCTAGTGTCTCTAACTCAAACTTTTCTATTATCACAAAGAGTTTTCAATCGGCGACGGATTTCCCCGGTCCCGAGCACACGGATTCTATTTTATCATTCGCCGCGGCGCGTCTCTACAAAGAGATGTGCTTTTAGCTTAACTCCCCACCTTATGTGATACTCTACTTGAAATTAAATTTAAAGTTTCTTATTCATTTTGCAATTTTATTCTCAAATTTTTGTTTATCTTTGGAAAAGAAACAATTACTACAGTTGTTATTTAGACGATAAGTATGAGAAGAAAAATTAAAACACTTCACTCGATTTCCCAAGCGAGCAGGTTACTACTGGACTACCACTGCCTTATATTATGACATTTAAGTTTGATTAAGTCAACGTATATTATGTACTACTTATATAAATTTCAAAACCTATGCATTTTATATTGTGTGCTATGTCATGATTCGCCTTGCCTCAAAATGCTACGCCAGTGATAAGCTAATCTAATACTTTTTATTACAAATAACTTTTGAATATGAAACCTTAATAAAATATATACAATTTATTGTTATTATGTTGTATCATTTTGGTTCATTTTCTCACAAGATATAAAGTCATAAATTAAACTGCAATGTTTTTTAATTTTTATAAAAAAAATAGTCAGCACCAAATACACAATATTTGAAAAAAAAGTACCTATTTAGTAAATAATTAGTCAATTGATTTAAATAGAGTTTATTAAATTATAGGAATAGTTATGAATTGCATTCATAAGCATTATAGCATAGCACGTTGAGTTCAATAAAGAACTAGCTTTAGACGGTAGACTTGGAAAATTTCCGAAAGGACATTGAAAATCTTGGAGCAAATCAATGCAGTTACCGACAAGCCTAGGTCTTAAATTGTATTTAAGGATACTTCTATAATTTTTTCAAATTTCTCACTACTTATCAGGAGTTTTATTTAACTAGGAAGCTCCTCCTCCTCTTCCTTGCTTTACTTAATTAATTTCTTAATACTTCCTTAATTTGACAAAAGGGGGCATTGTACAGAAGGTATAAATTGACTGATATTCTAAACATTCAATGCTACAAAATACTTTATCTAAGTAAAAACTTAAAATATGTAACATATATAGGATTTATGCAAATAACTATTTGGACAGGAAAAGTAACAAGAAAGGGCTACTAGTTATTTTATAACTATTAAATATTTTTTTAATTTACAAATAAATAAATAATAATAAATATGTTGGGACATTTACACACAGCACTATCTAGTTCCACGGTAAGGTACGAGCCTTGTGTTATGGATACTAGATGGTTGATATACTACACATATATAAGTTTAAATACATACATATTATAAATATAAACATCCATGGCTGGAGTACAAACATTCGTGCTCAACGAATGTATGCCCCCAGCGGGACTCGAACCCGCGACCGCTGGCGCAGAAAGCAGAGTCAGTACCCACTGAGCCAAACGTGTTAAATAATAAAAAATATTCATATTCATAATATATATTGAGGTAAAAATATGATATTACGTATATAATAAAAATTTCAAAAGACAAAAGTACCGAAGCAACTTCAGAACATGTTTGAATATTCAAGAACAAATACTAGTTGAAAGCGCACTAAGTTTCGCTCAAATTCTGTCAAAGACACTGTAAAGAAACAAACTTATGTCTTAAAATGTTGTTAGGACTACAAAGACGTAAATCTAAACGTATATTTAGTTGTAAAATTGGCTAAATTTCAATTACTATCTTTAGTGATAGCCTTAAACTGCTTGCTTTGTAAATACTGCTTACTAATACGAATTACATTATAATTCCATAGTAAAAAGCACATGTAAGTATTTCAAGATAGGTTCATATAACCGTGAAAAACTAGATAATTTTTATATATTTTTATTTATTTATTGGGGAAACAAATAGTACATTAATTCAGTTATACATAAAACATATAAATAACCCATGGTCCAATCAAATATCCACATTTAAATATTTCATGCTAGCGAGCAATATTAATAAATAATTAGAAAGCAATTGACAAATTAGTGGGAATTAATTAACAAAATATTATATTATGTAGTATATGGAAATACTATTACTACTACATAAAAGCTAACCGAGGAATAATAATTTACGTACCCGCTAACTAAATCGTTTTTTCCGGGTAGATTGTTGCGCAATCGAGGAGTTCAAGAAGCTTTGTTTCTGAAAGGGAATGGCCAGTAGCAATCATTTTATAATTTAATTTTCAAAATATTTCTTTTATAAGGTTTTATATTCAAAAGCAAAACCTACAACTACTGTTTAGGAATTATATAACTCTTCGGGAAATTATTATTTTTCATCTGCTTGTACTCGGTAATCTTCGAAGTTTTTTAAGTGGCTGTTTTAGAACTTGCTCTGAATACGTGGCAAAGTAAGGGTTATTGTCGGATGTGAAACAAATATTCTATTAGTTTCTTAGAAGTTACTCTGAATACGTGGCAAAGTTAGGGAAACAAATATTCTATTTGTTTGAGACTTTGAGAAAAGAAGAGAATCAAGAACATTGCTATAGTTATAAATATGGGCGTTTCTTAAGGTAAAAAAAAAACGTTAATGAATCCACCCAAAATACCTTATTAGTTTTGGCAAAAAGAAATAGGTAAATAAGTTTTGTTTAGGTACAATTTACACTTATTAAAAAATTTTAAACAACATAAATATATTAAAAATATATAAATATATTAAAATTACTACATAGCTCCAATTGGGTTATAATTAGTACAAAACATCAAGAGCTTACCGATATATATTTTTCTCGTATTTTGGTTTCTAAATCAACAAGTGCGGCAATAATTGAATTCAGCTCAAGTTGACATAATTTCGTATTTTCGAGTAATCAAAAATGTTAAAATATTTTTGGAATATTTTCAAGTCACATTGTACGTTAAATATGGATAGATATGAAACGCGTTAGTTAGTGATAGTTTAATTTTATGTTTCTAGTACTAAAATTCTAAAATATCTTTTATTAATAAGATTATTAAAAATAGAGTTTTCATTATTTTATTATTTCTCATACTAAATATATAATACTTATATTGCTTATCGATGTTTACATATCTCATTTAATTTTTTTTTGGAAAGAAATATTATAGGATTATAATTTTAGTAAAAAATAACGAAGTGTCTATTCATCCGATAAGCGGACGAATAAATTAAATATTATTCGTCCGACAATTGATGTTTGATATATCGCGACTGAGACTTTTTTGCTTCTTAAATGGCTCAAAGAGAAATCAATTTGTTTTTTAAGTTTTAACATACTCGTGAATGCAATTGCGGACGTTTCTGTAGTACTTTTTACAAAATACCATTTTCTTGTACATTGTTTTGATGTAGGTACATACTCTCAGGGAGTGTTAGTAACGTAAATTTCATAGGACGACTCTATAGAGCCAGCTCTTTTACATATAAAAATTCTTAGACTTATCAAAAGTGGGTGGTATCTAAATAATAAATTATCAGCTCGGTAGGTTAGGGTTATTTTTTTTTTATTTTTGGCATAGGTATATCCTGCACATAAAAATCGCTTATTTTATATTAGAAATCATAGAAGTGATAAATATTCGTACAAACCGACAATAGTCGGACGAATAATATATTTTTTATTAATACGATTATCGGATTACTAGCAACAGCCTTTAAAATAATTTAGTCATCCAACAATTGTTGGACGACTAAATTATTTTACTCGTCCAACTAGCAGACGACTAGCATCAGCCAAAAAATAAATAACAGGGCACTTGTGACAAAAAGTTATGATATTATAATGAAAAAAATATTACTAGAAGTATTAAACTGATATTAAACAACAAATGTTACAAAAACTGTCCTACTTTATGAATATTAGAAAATCGATAGTCATATCGATATCGATTTCTTCTAAAACTTAACACTATACCTATACCACAGAATATATATAAATATTTTTGTAAAGTAATTGGATTTAAACCATATATGTATATATGTTCATACGAGTATAATCCTAAGAGCTGGACGAAAAATATGTCGGCATCAAATTCAAACTGAGCGGCTTAAAAATGTTCATTAAATCTAACGAACTCGCGCGTGCAGGTATTTCGGATTATGAACATATTCGTCAATTTTGGCGGAAATAATTCTTAAGTAAAATAAGTTTTTGTTTATTTGTTACTTTTATAAATAAATAGACAAGCATTTATCATCATCATTAGCTTTTAAATTTTAATGTCCCACTGCTGGGCACGGGCCTCCCTTAGTACGAAGGGGAATAGGGGATCCACCGCGCTGGCCTAGTGCGTGTTGGTGGACTTCATACAATTAAAATAAACAAAATTATATACTATTTTGAATTTTTTTTTGAGTTCAAATATTTAATAATGCTGAAATATAAAATTTTTCGAGATCAATCAAAAAACGAGTGAGAAATTGTTTAAAACTTCAAGTAAGCCACCGAAAACAATTCGAAACATCAAACAACACTTAAAATGCAAATTCTTCCAATCTTCACCCAAAACTTGACAAATTGCATTTAAAAAACCAGCTTTAGCTTAATAATGGGCAGATAAGCGAAAAATTTGGTGAACATTACCTCAACGAGTACGGGTTCCCACGAACTTTTGATTCGCACGAAAATAGACTTAATAACCAAAGAAATAAGGATTTCCTTAAAAATTGTATAGTATCTAGTGGAATTAAAACGTCCGCTAGTAATTCCGGCACTAATGGAGCAAGAAGTGATTAATGCTGGCGACGACATTACTCTTAATGAGAATAAATTACATCTTTGAACTTAATAGCGTGCTTAATTCTTTTGCTACTATGAAAGCTTTACTATTGGGATGCAGAGAAAACGGCATTATCTATACTAGTTTCTATACAGATATTATAAATCTGAAGAGTTTGTTTGTTTGGTTGAACGCGCTAATCTGAGTAACTGCTAGTCCGAATTGAAAAAATATTTTTGTGATGAATAGTCCGTTTATCGAGGAAGGCTATAGGATATATTACATCACGCTACGACAAATAGGAGTGGAGCATTAATGAAAAATTTTGCAAAAACGGGAGAAAAATATTTCTTTTGATTTTCAGCTTTTAGAACGCGAGCGGAGCCGCGGGAAAGGCTAGTTTCCTTACAAGTTCACTAATAATACTAGCAAGGAAGACAGTCCTTTATATCTTAAGTAAAAACACGTGTAAAGTTAACTAAGTTTTACTTTTTTGATCATATAACATTATGATCTACTTTGACAGAAAGCTTGTTAGGCAAAAGACCCTTTTATACTTTGTTTCATACGGCTAATGTAGGACAATATATTATGTAGCCTTCACAATACAAAATACAGATACAATATGTTTTGTAGAACATACTTAGTTGGAATATGGAAGAAAATAATATTTGCCGAAAAAATGGATTTTTCAATACTTTCTTAGATTTATGCGCATTTTGACTTTTAAAATAAAACTCTGAGTCATCTATTATAAACCTTAATCTTCCTTGTGGCTATAATTATTCTAAAGTATCAAAACCTCCGGAAACAATTAAGCTAATCAGAACAAGTCCGATGAAATTAAACTATCTTTTGCTTTTATCTAAAATCAAAATATTTTACTGATAACCTTTTTATATTATATATGATGAATTCGTTTACAGATTAATTTTGAATTTAACCTAAAACTATTAATAAGTAATATAATATTAAATATAATGTAGCTCTAATATTAAGTATGTACTACGAAACGTATGTACTACGAAAGAAATGCGAAAGCAATGCATCCAATCAGAATAAAATGAAGAACTATGACAATATAACGAGGCTTAATTAAAAGCCATTGGGCCTTTTAACGCACTACTTAATAAAAAGCCAGACGACTTCACATTCATATAATTTGTATATAACTTAACTATAATACAATCAAATAAGACTATTTCAGTGTCGTAAGAGATGTGCCGTGGTCAAAATCGGTTTGGATATCTGATTATGTGATCTAACTGCCTCGGTGATGTAGTAGCTAGCATGTATGGTTGCACACCAAGAGGTCCTAGGTTCGAGTTCCAGGTCAGGCCAAGTTTAGTTATTGAGTCTTTCCGTTTAGTAAGTCTGAGTAACAGCCCAGAGTTGGGAAGTTGGCGGTGATTCACCCCCGTACCTCGGAGAGCACTAAGGTTCAAATAATCTTAGATACAATAATAAATATAATGGATGTATAAAAGATAAAAACCTAATCATTAATAGCCAATAAAAGTGATAGAAACTAAGTAGGCAGTAATCGAACATTTTTATGGGTGGCGAACAATTTTTATGAAAAAAGTACGAGAAAAAGCATTCAGAAAGTTTTGCAATAGCAAAAGTTTCGCTTTCATTGAATCAGGATTATTAACAATCTGTTTACTGTTGAACTTTAAAAGGGCATTCATACTTTATAGAATATTTTTATGTGGCACAAGCTTAAAAGCTTTCGCATTAATGAAAATGTCTGCATATTTTAAAACACAAAATAAAGATCATAATACCCTTTTGTATTATATTGGTATTAAAAAAGTTGTATTTTAATTTCATGTGCCATATTATTCAGCCCTTATTAACATCCAACTGTTGGGTACGCCTTCTTTTGATATTAGGGATGCTATAAATGACCAAGTATGGGTTACAGACTCCTTACGAAAATTTACTAGGTTTTCTCAGATATGCAGGTTTTCTCACGATGTTTTCCTTCACTGAACGACAAGTGGTAATCAGAGGAAAATGATTCGGGCATGAAAATATCTCAGGTGCAAGAGCCAGGTTTCAAACTTGCTTGGTTTCTCAAACGTTGCACTAGATGGCTTTTTTCGACATTTTTTTTATTTTATTTTATATTCATAATTCACATTATAAGGAAAGATAATCATAATTTATTTATATACATGAGGTACATTTATATACATACATGAGAGGTAACAAATCTAGCAGTTTGGAACTGATTGCAGACAAGGAAAAAACTGTTATAGGATTTCCTTAATCACTTACATACATACATTATAAAACAAAATCCTCTACCGCGCCTGTCTGTCTGTCTGTTTGCGATAAACTCAAAAACTACTGCATCTATTTTCATGCTAGTTTTAATGGATAGAGTGGTTCTCGAGAAAGGTTTTAGTATATAATTTGTCAAGTTTTTACTAGCGGAACCCGCGGCTTCGCCTCATACACTAGTACATCAATCAATGTTTTAATTATGAATCATTTAATAAAGTTTAATAATTTTCTAAATTGTTTTCCAAAACGAAATTTAATATTATATCCTTAACTTGTAGGAAAAGATGTATATTTTAATTCAATAAAATAAAATAAGGCTATCGTTTATATAATTCGGCAGACAGATTTTGATGTATGACCTGTCTCCACTTTAGGCCCAATTTTATAAATGTCAAAGGGTTCTAATACAATATTGAATATTATACTTTTAGTAAAGCTTTTATATATATTTATGTGTAATGTCTCGTAATTCAATCCCTAAATAACTTCACATATTCGATTATATGAAAATATTAGCCTATATCAAGAAGCTTTTAGTGTGTTATAAGAAATCCTTTCTTCTCGTATCGTCAATTAAATGCATGATTAAATGAGATAAAAATAAGAGTATTTAAAAAAATGTATAAAATTAACTTGCATTACTATAAAAATATTTTTATAACGTAAAGAAAGCTTCTTATTATTAAGCTCTCATATAAAGAACAAATATAATAGCTAGTAAGCTATATAGAACATATTGATCATTTTACCCTCATCAAAAATATATGTTTAAATCTAAACGCGCTTTCAATGTTATACTTTCATTAAAATCTGTACGCGGAATAAAAGTGTGTAATTAGTTATTTTCAGTAATGGCATAATCAAATTATATATTTTAATTGCAAAACTCATGCTATTTTATGAAATAAGTGGTTAACTTTTTTTTTTATTCTTTCCAACTTTATTAAAATAAAACAAACTCCTCGATGTATGCGTTCGCTTGTAAAACTGGAGTCATATTTTTTTTGTAAAATAATATTAAATAAGAGATTAGTTAATTTATTAGAAACAATACACTTTTTAAATGCATAATTATTACTATATAGTTTTACAAATAATGCTTATAAAGTATCTACTACGCTCCGTTAGTTTTTAAAAGTTTTTTATAGTGCATTTAATTTGTTAGGTGTTTGGCAGTATTGAACGTCAAACTAAATAAATTTATTAATTTTTACTAATATTTATCATTATTTATGTTTTATCTATTTTTAATACATATTTTCCACATTTAAAAAGAAAGTGTAGGTAAGTAGTAATCTTGATAGTAGCAACGGAAAGAATGTACCTATAATAATAAGTATATTATGTATCATTTGTTAGACACTAACAACGGTTACTATGGCAACCTACTCCAAACGGAATGATTTTCGTTACGATTCAAAATTTGTGGGACATGACCTTGAAATTTACTCTCATTCCCTCAAAGAAGATTTACTTCAAAAATATCGCGCTGTAATCATTCGTATGTATAATACGTCGGGCCTATTGTCTGCGCGTACGCCGATGCGGGACAGTTTCATCAAAACCGTATAGTAAAGTGGACGTGTTGTATTCATTTAATTGTCTTGTTTGTTCTTTCAGTTTAATTAACAACTGTGACGATACTGTTTGTGATGGGTGGAGTGATTATAACATGGCTTCTTCTAGGTGATTATATTAAAATGTATTATTTTATACTAACGTTCTCTCGTGGCTATGCTCGCGTTTTTCAATTATTTATTTAAAAAAATTATAGAATACGTATTACTCTGATGTATAAACAATATTACTGTAAAGTTTTTCAAAATCTATTCAGCAGGTTATGTGTGAAAGTGTAACAAACATCCTCCTGAACTAACGTGTTTATAATATTAGTAAAATATTTCCATAAAACTAATTATATATTTAGCCCTTTTTAATGTCCCACTGCTGGGCACGGGCCGCCCTTTAACAACGGCCATAGTTCACAACGCTGGCCTAGTGCGGATTGGCGGACTACACAATACACATGTCTTTCGAAAATTTGCTAGGTTCGCAGACATGCAGGTTTCCGATATTTTCTTTCAACCTAATACATACAAGGTAATCATGTTAGAAATGATTCGCGCATGAAAATATCAGAGGTGCGCAACCCGTATTTGAACCCGCATCACCCGGTTATCCAAGCGAGCGCATTAAAACTGGGCTACCACTGCCTTCATAAATAATTTTAATTTTACTTACTCCTAAGTTTAATATTGTTAAAAATATATTATTTTTAAAAACTTTAATTTTAAAAATTACATGAATTTCATAATAAATTTTTTTACGAGTATGAGTACTTTAAATTAAATAAAATTACTTAAGTTTTTATTAACTTATTTAATTATTTCTAACACAATTTCTTCAGTAAAGACCGTAAATAAAAAAGGCTTTGCTGGGTATCGGGATATTAAAAATCCATCATTTTTTATGAGAATGTCGTAAATATCTACGAAGATAGAATCATAAAACTTGCTGAAACTACAGTACTTATGGTTAGGAGTGTAGATAAATTTCATTTTAGAACTTAGCTTACAGAACAAAAGTATATAAAAATATTGAAAAAAATTTTGATGTGATTAAAATATCTCAATGTAATACGCAAAGACAAAGCCGTTTAGTACTTTTTTCCTGTTTGTCTACCGATTGTTTAATAATAATCCACAATAAGTCCTCCTGACCAATTTTGTTCACGGCGATCAATCATACTGAGACTAGCTAGATGCGCAAAAGATATTAGATTTGATAAGAGAACAAGTGTACGAAGACACAAGTGTGCTCGCTGTTTTCTGTCAATTTCATACTCCGGAGGGACGACTATGCAACACGAACAATGAATATTAAGATGGGAAAAAATGAAGAACGATGGTCTTATGTGCTCTCCGGGGGTATAACACCACAAACAGCCTAACTTCGGACTACTACTAAGAGTAAAATCGTTAGTAATTCAACTTGACCCGACCCAGGATTCGAACCCAGGGTCTCCGGATGTGCATGCGTACATGTTAGCCACTACATCACCGAAATAGTTAATTGTTTGGTAGCGCTTGATAAGAAGCAGTGTAACGAATAAACGAATTTTAGAAAGTTTTTTATATTGATAGAAAATTTCTATTCATAATATATCTGTATATATATGTTTTAAATTATACATTTATCACCTATAAAGTTAAAGGATTAGAAACAACTTTTAATACGCCTTTCCCTATCAGTAATAGAAATAATATTTAACGGTAACAATAATGTAGTCGTAAATCGAGTAATGTTGCAGGCAAATGCTATACAATTACTACATAATATGAAACAAAGTCGCTTTTTCTGTCCCTTATATCCCTATGTATGCTTAAATCTTTAAAACTACGCAACGGATTTTGATGTGGTTTTTTTTAATAGATAGAGTGATTCAAGAGGAAGGTTTATATGCATAACTAGCGGATCCCGCGGCTTTGCGTATGCTAAATCTAGGGAAGAGTCCGAGCGAAGCGAGGGCGAGTCGCTAGTACATACTAAACAAAATATCCCCCGCTTCAATTACGGGACGAGAAAATAGTGATTCATCAATCTGTTCAACGTTTTCAATTGATTTTGGGATTCCGCATGATATTTGAAACTCTCAAATGCGGTACAAGTATTTTATACGGAACTGAATATTCTTTATATGAATGTAATAAACAAAATACAAGCTACAACAAACAATAGCCTATTATCGCTTAGTAGAAAATTTTTATATACTTCTTTTTTTAAATAAATAAAAAAACAATTTTAAAATTTTAAAAAAGTTATAAGTAAATAACAGGAACCCAAATTGATATTTTTAATTAAAACCTTACTCTATATATATAAATAAGAAATTAATTATTATCGTAAAACAAGTAAGTAAATTGAAAATCAATAAATTCAAACTATAATGTCATTTATACACACATAAATTCTAATAATGTACATGTATAGATAATAAATTTTGATAAGATATTTGGATGCCCAAATGATAGTTAATGACTGTGAAAATCATTATTAATATGAATAGACATCATCAATTACCCTAATTATACTAGTATTTTGAAGCAATAAAATCTGTTATTATATACGATAGCTTATTGATAACAACTAGACGATAACGAGGGTACGTAGAAAAGTAATATGTATTTTTCAAAGGAAATTTTTTACAAGTTTGACAACAATTTCTGAAAAGTGCCTTTATTTAATTGGCTGTATTAGATATTTAGTATTCTCAAAGTCGACACTTTAAGTATTCTACCTATTAGTTTTACAAAACATATTATAAAATTATAGCCAAAGGACGGATCAATATCAGAATAATATTAATTATTAAAAAAATATAAAACGAAAAAATATTTTTGGTACCTACTTTGTAATTGGCACGGTCTCCCTTAAATACGAAGGGGATCAAGCCATGCACCATAAAAACTAATATTTTTGATGTAATAATCTCAAAAACTGTATAAAATTGAAAAATTTACTCGGAAAATTATAATTTTTTGAAAAACTAATTACTGTATATAGTGACGTGCCTTTGAGTATGGTATAATAGTTCTAGGATGTCAATCTATGTTCATACCAAATTTCATCTAAATCAGTTCAGCAGATTTTTAGTTTATTCATTACAAACTAACTCACTAACTTAAAAACATTTACTCTTTAGCATTAGTATTGATTTAAAACCAAATAGCACTTTAAATTGCTCATGAATAATACATGTCTTCGTGCATACAACCTCAGTCCAAACCCGCACCCTATTGCATATTTAATTTTTTCACATCAAGCCGTCTATTGCAGATGTCTCTTTAATTATTCTCAATTGGGACCAATTACTAAACAGAGCTTCTAAGGGATCATAATTACACTTAGCTTTGATGGCGGTTATAAAAAGATATTTGCCTAATAGAGTACGCTTTTAGTACGTTATAGACTCGTATAAACCTCGTGTAATGTCTTAAACATGGCTCTTAATACTACCCGTTTAATTGCATCAAAATTTAATTAAAACTTTTTAATTATTTTTGTCTTTTAAATATATAATAATACATTATTTCATTGTTTGATAAATAAATTCATAAATATTTTGGCACATTATTCTTTAATACACACATCGCCGGTTCTTCTCAACAGAACAGCTTTCCGAGCCGGTGGTAGTTTACTCACAGACTTACAGACTGATATTTATTTTTAATAATGTGACAATGACAATTCAAAAGAGCTTGTAAAAGTCAATTTGATTAAAGAATATTTCGATTTGATTTGAGTTCCGTGGTAAGCTACGAGGCTTGTGTTACGGATACCATATAGTTAACACACTACATACATAACTTTAAATAAATACATCTTATAAATATAAACACCCATGACTAGACACAACATTCGTGTTCAACAAATGAATTCCTCCAGCGAGACTCGAACCCGCAAACGCTGGCACAGCAAGTAGACTATAAACTAAGTTAAACGTATCGTCGTATTTATAAATTTTTAAATTTTTACACCCAACTGATGTAAAATTAGATTTCGTAAATTTTTGTTACAATATTATCTAAAACAAATCTGGCCCTGATATTTGGATAATAAAGTAATGTAAACATTTGTATCAGCAGTCGAATTGAAATGGAAAAAAACTTCCAGGAAGCATCACATAAGCATTAGCAGACATAATAGTCATAAAGAATATTTATTTTTTGCAACTGAAATTGAATTTAATTCTTTGTAACTGAAATTTTGAAAACAAATAAATGTCCTCTAGAACGGTTCAATTTCTCAACCAATTTTGTGTAATACACAAATGTGGAACACGGTGGGTGTCTACACTCCCTCAATTTCGTAGTCCGATGAGACTCTAATCTGACACGATCGATCATAGAATGTACGAGTATAGCAGGAGCAGAATATACAGCTTTATGTAGAATTTCTTTGGGATAAACTACTAACTTCCAAATAAAATTAAAAATCTTATATTTTTTGTCAGAACAGCTCGGGATACGAACTTGTATTCACCTTTGTCGTTCCACTACTGAGCACGGGCCTCCCGACGGGGGCCAGTACCATACTCCACTTCATCCGTAATCATATCAGAAATGATTCGCATATGAAAATATCAGAGGCGTGACTCCCATTCAGCCTTTTTAATGTCCCACTACGGAGCACGAAAATATATATAATATATATAAAAATGACTTGCATATGAAAATATTAGAGGTGCAACTCTTGTAAGTTGAACTGGCTCCACTCGGTTTCACAAGTGCGTGCGAAACCCTTACGCTACAACTGCCACTTAATAAGATGGTACCTAGAACCTTCTAAATTAACACAATTTTGCCACTACTGGACTACCACTGCCACTAGACAAGACAGTTCCCAGAACCTTGAAACACAATTTTGCAGTTAAATTCTATAAAGCCGTTTTAAACGTCCAATTCTAGTAATAAATATCAAAGAAGTATCTCACAGAGTGTTTTAATAACTCGCTCATTTACTGTCAAGTACACAACATGTAACAATACTAGTCAATGAACGTTAATAGCGTTCATAGGATGATACATGCGCATCAACAATCATAGTGTCAGGGTTACCAACTTGAAGGAAATAAAAACATCTAGACGCTAATCTATTCTGGTTACATTTTTCATGCTAGTTTATGAAAATAATTAATAATAAGTTTTAAATATACTTACATGTTACCAAACCCTTTTCCATTCAATAAATAGATAAATTGTAATACAATATTGTAACCAAATATTTTTTTGAAAGGAGCAACTGTTGAGTTTCTCGCCGGTTCTTCTCAGCAGAACAGCTTTCCGAGCCGGTGGTAGTTTACTCACAGACTTACAGACTGACTTTTAAGTTTGATAATGTAAAAATGACGATTCAAAAGAGCTTGTAAAAGTCTATTTGAATAAACAATATTTTGATTTTGATTCATATGACTGATGAAAATCGTCAAAGCAGTCATATAGGTCAAAATTCGTTAAGTTAAAAAATAAACGGCAAAGAAGAATCCATACTGTCAATTAATATTAACATAATAGCGCATCACAGGGTACAGTCTAAAGTTGTTTTAACAAGAAAATAACTTTGACTTGAACATTATATACAAAACAGAGCTTAATCTAAACATAAATAATAAAAATAAAATAAAAATAAAAATAAAATAAAAATAAAAATAAAAAATAAAAACATAAACATAAATAACGAATTTTAAAAATTATTTTTTTATATTTCATACCAAAAATCATATAATTAAAGTTTAAAAGGTCAATTTCTAATTTTAGTATTAAACTTTGAACTAAGCAGATTAATTAAGTTACATCCATGTTAAACATAGATAGTTTTAAACTAATTCTCAAGTTAGAGAATCAGATTTTAATTTATTTAATTAAGTGTAATATTTGTTGAAATAAGTGTTAATAGATTTAATACAACCACGTCATAATACCCTGTGTCTTTAACTCTTGGAGAATATAGATAAGGAGTCTAATCTCTCTATGTAAAAGTTGTCCCAAACATTACAAAAAAAAGTGAAAGCACTGAAAGCACTGCGATCGGTAATAACAACTGATTTTTGGCAGTTTATTACCTATAACACGTTACCCTATTGATATAGCTTAATTCAGGTAGCTACATAAAACATCACTTTTAACTAAGAATTTTCCTATAAGTGTCTCTTATAAACTGTTAGGAGGTAGAAGTGTTAAAAGAAGTACCCTATAATTAACTTCATAACGCAAACCACCTATTATTTTGGTTTGAAAGATTGCACGTGAAGAATATATTACATCAGGAAGATATATACTATATTATATAAATAGAGACTAAGCACTTGAAAAAAGTACACATACACTATTTTAATGATTTGCAATATTATTTTCTCTCACTGGAATAATAGTATATTCGAAAATAATCCTTATAAATATTATCAAAGGATCTACTTTTATGAATATTTTAAATA
This sequence comes from Boloria selene, assembly GCA_905231865.2. NCBI lineage: Eukaryota > Metazoa > Arthropoda > Insecta > Lepidoptera > Nymphalidae > Boloria > Boloria selene. Next base: position 10,283,777 of record HG993146.1, read on the forward strand.
TATAGAGATTTATATATTATAGTAATTAAATACTAAATGGAATACGTTTCAGATGACATGCATTAAAAAGCTCCTGTCTGCAACTTAATTAATTAAATTAAATATGTTGGGACATTCTTACAACAGCGCCATCTACTTCCGTGGTAAGCTACGATGCTTGTGTTACGGATACTAGATAGTTGATAAACTACATATAAAAGTTTTAAATACATACATATTATAAATATAAACACCCATGACTGAAGTACAATTCATTCGTGCTTAACAAATGAATACTCCCAGCGGGACTCGAACCCGCGACCCCTGGCGCAGAAAGTAGGGTCACGATATTTAATTGATGCTGGTATTAAAATTTACCAAAAGAAATTCTTATTTTAAAATTTATAAACAATTTTTCGTAAAAATCTTATAAGTCTAAATATCATGTTAAGAAGTTACGAAACTCTGTACTGTAGAAGTATTTATGAGAGAAGTTCTCAATCATTAATGGCTGAGACTCATTTGTTTTATCTTACGTTATGATACCTTTGTGTTTCTGACATCTAAATAAGTAGAATATTTACGTTGAATAACTACCTAAATAAAATGAAGTAATTTAAACCCTACATTTTAGATTCAGATATAAAACATTTGTATTCAGCCCTTTTTAAGAAAATTTTTCACTTTTAGCTCAGTTTTGGTACTTTAGTCAGTTAATGGATTATTTCATTGCTAATAGTTTTTTTTAATTCGTAAGGAAATTGAATTAGCAATGCCTAGTCACGAAAAATAATAGTTTTGTTTTCGCATTCATACTTGGTGCAAGTTTCTGAGATATAAAGAACTTTTTTGCAACATTTCAATTTCATAAAAAATACGTTTACATTAATAGAAAATTTGACATATTTTAAGTTTTATTTTCTTCTTTTTAGACCATTTAAATAATAATATATTATATTTTTTGTAGCCCAATAGAATATAACTTTAACTGCTTCAAAGTTTAGTTCCATGATTTCTCCCGAATAATCACACAAACATTGCAAAACTTCTAAAAATATAGAAGCTAATGAAAAATTTGTTTCAAAATTCTTATGTTGGTAGTATAGAAGCCGATAAAGAATTTGTTTTCAAAATTCTAATGTTGGTAGTTCCTAGTCACGAGATGTCCTAAATATGCTATATTAAAGTATTAAGGCGCGCACGACTCACCAATTGAGCATATTAAACGCGTCTTTTAGAACCAAAACTACTCGTAACAGTCGCCTTAGTATGTTGGACTAAGAACAATTAAGTGAAAAATACACCAAATTCACATCTTTACCTTTACATTAATATTTTTTTATCTTTTACTTTACTGATATCCGACTTTAAAAATTTCTTATACAATATAAAAATATTAAAAAAATATTACTTCAAAAAAAATCATAGTCTAAAGTCTTATATATACGAGTACTGTAGAAAGTCGAGTGCTGATAGATTTAATTAAGTATATAATCGCAAAAGAAATAAGAAATAGCCTCTCTTTCTATTATTATCGGCATGGTGGGTTATAGTCCCATGCTAGGTGACGTAAATTACTTGATTTTACACCTATAACTCTTATTTATATAGTAATTGGTATGATTAATTAAACTGACATTGTAACATATTCGTATTTGGCACGCAATAGCACTGCATGTAACGCGTCTTGTTTATTCATATAAAAGCCCCTATGAGGTCTAAGTCATTGAATTATGTTGTTTCTTAGGATTCCTTATGGAAAAAAATATATCGATATATTTTACTTACGACTTGAAAATGCTCATAATTAAATTATTTGATAGTAAGTAAAATGTATGTAATCACTACATAGTATAAAGCAAAGTCGCTTTCTCTGTACCTCTATCCCTATGTACGCTTAAATCTTTAAAACTACGCAACGGATTTTGATGCGGTTTTTTTTAATAGATAGAGTGATTCAAGAGGAAGGTTTATATGCATAACTAGCCGATCCCGCGGCTTTGCCTGTGCTAGATCTAGGAAAAAGCCCAAGCGAAGCGAGGGCGAGTCGCTAGTATATACTATTACATACATTTTACTACTATCTCTCATGTTAGAATGATCAGAATGCCTTACTTTTAGGTAGTTTCAGAGTTTTTTTGACACAATCTTGTCTTAATCGCGAATTATCTTCACATCCAAAAATATGATATTAAATATTTTTAACCATAATTCTATGGGGCTTATAGCGTACAAGAGTGCAGTAAGTAATAAATGCTACAACGACCCTAACAAGAAGTGGGCCTATAAAAATATTAAAAGATACGGGAAGTCCCCTCGCTTGATTTTGATTTGCTTAATTGACAAAATTAAAAGACCAAACGTATTTAAACCCTATAAATATTACTATTTTATAATAGCTGAATATTTTATGGCATTTTTAATCTGTTGCTTAGTTAAAATGCTTTTTAATGTTAGCTAGTTAATGTTACATTAAAAACTGAGTGAAATATTGCCTTCGAGCTCCTTGTTCTATGATTTATTGGGCTCTAATAAAAAATATGGAGGAAAAAATTTATTTTTGCTCATTATACTTTGTGTTGCCATTCATCATTCAGATAAATCGTATTTAATTTATTGCATTTTTAGTTTAATAAAGAGGGTATTTAAAAAAATATTGGCATATTTTATACTAATTTAAATACCCTATCTAATTCTCGAAAGACGTGTGAAGATTATCATCATCAATCACACCTTTTATGATAAGTGTTGCCCACTAATAGAACGATATTCTCCACATAAGGAGTGGCCAACCAGTACCACTCTTCCCCACTTGGGAGAGGCGTGTGGAGAGTTTATTATTTAAAACTTAAAATTAAAATAAATGATAAATTGTATTTATTTCATTAAAAAGGGAGGCAGAAAATATTATATTATAGTCCGCGGAGGCTCTACAGATGAAAGGTTGAGAAGTACTGTTCTACAATATTTTACCAAAAACAAGGCAAGTCTTACGAATAAATGAATAAATAAATCAAGGCAATATTTTCGAAAGCTATACATTCATAGTATCATGACATCAAGCCATTCGTATTCCCATGCAAAGATAGTCAAATTGTAAGTTTGCAAAACAAAACGATTTTAAGCTAAGATAGGATCATCAGATACCACGTCTGGTACGTTCTCGTTGAAAATACAATAAGATGTATAATATATTGTATAATTTAGTGGAAACGTGAAGCTTACATGAAATGTTTGTTGGTGCCATAGATTCTAAGGTTGATATAAGTTCGATTCCCTCAGATTGGTAATTAGATGAGCAAGTCCAAATTAGCGCGAACAAATAAATTAGATTATATTACTTACATTAAGAGGTTGATTTATCAACATTAAATTATTTTAATTTAATTATTAAATTATTTTATTTTATGCAACTCAAGAGTTCGTTTCGTTTTTGGTTGAACCTACTAATCTCTAGAACTACTAGTCATATTTAAAAAATATTTTAACAGTTCATAACTTATTTATATCCAAAAATATAAAGCAACTAATATCGTACTACGAGAACGAACATACATACATATTATATATATGTATCTACTCTATGTTCTCAGAATGTAATTAAACATTACAGTGAATTAATAATAGTATTTTATTAAATAAATAATTAACAACTCACAAACACATTAGATTAGAACTGAATTTTATAATTTTTCCTATTACGTCACGTGACCTCCCCTTGTTACCATACCATACATTTGCATAATTAATTGTTTAATCCACTCGCCTTGACAAAAACTATTCTTATGTAAATATAGGTATTAGCGCCGTATACAAGCTTTGTGTTTGTTTATTTCTCGCAAAAAGCTCATTTGATAACGTTAAGTGCATTAGTTTAGCAAAGTTATAGGTATTATCAGATTAGCTCGCTGTTAGACCTGAGAAAATATGCATAATATCACAGGGCTATATGACGACTCGTTTGGCTCAGTTGGTAGTGACCCTACTTTATGCGCCAGCGGTCGCGGGTTCGAGTCCCACAGGGGCATTCATTTGTTAAGTACGAATGTTTGTACTTCAGTCATGGGTGTTTATAATTATAATATTTGTATATTTAAACTTATATATGTACAGTATATGTAGTATATCAACTGTCTGGTATCCGTAACCAAGCATCGTAGCTTACCACGGAAACTAGATGGCGCTGTTGTAAGAATGTCCTTACATATTTATTTATATTATAGTACACATCTACGCTATAGTACACATCTACGCTATATTAAATAAAGGTACTCGTAGGATGTATCGTAATGTTGGACGTAATCTTCGGAACTAAGGACACTTGATGTTTTTCCACTAATGGAAAGCAAGATTATCCCTGAGTGATATGGGCTAATTATTTTGTTAAAAAGAATTTCTCATTTAGTCGATAGGCATAAATAAGGTTATAACCAAATGAAACGAGTTCAAACCTTGGGTTTCGCAGCTCCAACAATTTCATCTGAAAATAAATTAATCAGCATGATTAGCACTTGCATTTTTCACGGCGAAGAAAACCTGCATGTCTTATAGAACCTAACTACTGAAAGACATTTGTGAAGTCCCCAACCCACTTTAACCGACGTATTAGAGTAATTTCATCATTTTAGCATTAAAGTAAGGCCGTGTTCAGCAGTGTCCTACTGAGTAATTACTATTAAATAGAGCTTTTGATCTAAACTGAAAATATATTATTGGTTAAATAACGAATTTTTATTATAGTTTTTAATATTTTAAACTAAAAATAGCTTATTTAATATGAATTTTCGTTTCATTTCTAGTGTCAATCGCACACGCGATAGATGTTAACGTTACGGGCACGTGGCAGCCCAATATAGGAATGGAGATAGTGTGCACGTGGGAAACTCTACCGAACGACACGCTTCAATCGGTCAGGCTTTACAATGATGGGCAGCAGTTCATGATTTATCGACCCGAGGTAAGATATAAATTTTGATATTTTATAAATTTATTTCACTAAAACAAGTTTTTAATAAAAAGTCAAAGTGATCTTCGATAATTTTTAATTCGAAACAAAGAATTTGTTTACAAAATTGATGATTTCTGAACAGAACTTTTTATGAAGGTTATGTATGGTTAGACTCTACCCTGGTCTAGGATTCTCTAGCTGGACGAATTTAAATCAAACTTTATATATAGATAAACTAAGACTGATAACATGTAGGCTACTTGTATTTCTAGTTCTAGACTAAAAAAGTACCGAATATCTTTTTTAATATAAATTAATAAATACAGCATCCAAATCCTGAACCACAAAACAGAAAACATCACTAAAATTTAACGTATTAAAAAAACTTATTCATTCTCTAAAAATTTTAAATTAAAAAGGCTTCTCACAAAGCAATTAAAATAATCCGTTTTGGTGTCAGTAAAAAACTATTAGACCTTATCTCCGGCTTAATCCGCAGTACATTTGCTGAAGTAATTTTTATTATGAATAGCCGGGCGGGCAATTAATTTGGCCGTTACACGAGTCCTTGGTCCCTTTTTATTTATTTAACAGACTGGAAAGCTATTTGTGAAGAAAACCTTCGGTACATAGATATATTGCCGAGCTTATCCACTGAGTTTAGATTATAGTACATTTACGATGTTACCGTGGATATATCTAATCGTTGGTACAACGAATCTATTATGGAAGGTACTTTGTAAGTTAAAATCTTAATTTCAATATTCCTTTTATTTTTCCGCAGGAAATATAAAAAGAATAACGTTCTTAAATATTAGGTATATGATTACTTTTGATCAGAATTGACTTAATGTGCTTTTGGTAGTGCTTCGTATAAATAAATACTGGCTACTCTACCTCGCTTCGCTTCGAAAATAAAACTATCTATTCAATGAACTTTTTTCCAGAAAGAAAGCAGCTTATGTACTAACTATTCCAGTTTGTAATCTATCTCTGTGTCGAAGTTCATTCAGAACCGTTCAACCATTCTGGCGTAAAAGTAGTTGGATTAATACGTATAATCAGAGGCGTATTTACAGATTTGGCGCCCCGGGCCATTTAGTTTTGCCGCCCTATTAAGTGAAGATAAAGTATTTAAGAAAAACAAACCAAGTAATAGGTGTAAACCAAATAAAACTATGTGGTATCAAATAACAAATGAAAAAACAATCTTAAAAATGAATCATTTAATAGTGAAAAACTTAGTTAGGTTATTATTTACATTTTTTTTTACTTTTTTTTTCTATGTACAAATTAGAACAAGCATCGTCCCTATCTGACCATCTCGTTAGGGATAAGCTTTTCAATGTTACATTTTTGGGTGCTGTCAAGAAATCGTGCAGTATCTTTGCGCGCTCCGTTGATGCTGTAAAAAATACGTACAGATTCTGCAACAACCCGAAAAACTTTGTACCTGTAAGCAACATTCAGCTGCCGATGTGCCAATAAGGTTTAAGGAATGTGCTGCACAAGGCACGTATGTCGCATATTGACATTTTTGTTTTATCTTGGCCTGGAGACCATTGTACTGGCCAGACATATTTCTTGCATTATCATAGGATTGACCTCTGCAACTATTTATATCGATATTAAGATTTTTGAAAACCTCTATTACGCTTAACAGCATATCCCCTCTTTTGTGACCAGTATTAGGTATAAAGCATATGAATCTTTCAACTGGGTCTCCATTGTCTTTAACAAATCGCAGGATTAATGACAGCTGATCGACATGCGTGTTGTCGGGGGTCGAATCTACGATAAAGGAATAGTACTTAGCCCTTTGAAGCTCTTCAAGTATCGTTGATGTGACTTTGGCTCCCATTAAGGTCTGAAAGGCTCTGAAAAGGTCACATCTTCTTTAAAATCCTCTACTTCAGATGCAATAATTTCTTTGAAAAGTCATACTCCTCACTGTGATCACCAATTTAAATTTTCATATGTAGATGCGAATGAAATAATTAAAATATTTAAAACTATTAATCTTAAAAAAACTGGTGATTTATGGGGCATGTCTGTTAAATTACTTAATACAATAATAACAAACATTGCACCACAATTATCTCTTATATTCAATAAATGTATAGATACTGGAATATTCCCTGATCTTATGAAAATTAGTAAAATAATACCTCTTTTTAAAGATGGTGAAAAAAATGACCCTGGCAATTATAGACCTATTTCTATATTGCCATGTATGAGTAAAATCTTTGAGAAACTTATTTTAAGTCAACTTCTGACTCATTTTAACGCAAATAATATTTTCCATAGTGAACAGTATGGTTTTACTAAAGGCAGATCTACAGCCGATGCGGGGATTGCGCTTCTTAGACATATTTATGACGCTTGGGAAAAATCACAGAATGCAATTGGAGTTTTCTGTGATTTGTCTAAAGCTTTTGATTGTGTGAAACATGAAACTCTTTTGCTTAAATTTGCTCATTACGGTGTTCGTGGTATTGCTCTCGATCTACTTGCTTCTTATCTTACTGATAGAGTTCAGAAGGTCGCAGTAAATAACGTCAACTCTTCTGGTTCTCCTCTTAGAATGGGTGTTTCGCAAGGATCTATCCTAGGTCCATTTTTGTTTTTAGTTTATATTAATGATCTCCCGTTTTATGCCGATAAGTTGTGTGATATTGTACTCTTTGCGGATGATACCTCCTTAATTTTTAAAGTTGATAGAAAGTCAAATAATTACGACGAAGTAAACAGTGCATTATCGCATATACTTCACTGGTTTAACATTAATAATCTGGCTTTAAATGCCAAGAAGACTAAATATATGCAGTTTTTATTACCTAATGTAAAAAGACAGAATTTGAATTTGTATCTCAATAACGACACATTAAATACGGTAGATTCCACGGTCTTCTTGGGATTGACATTAGATTCGGGTCTGCAATGGGGTCCCCATCTCTCGTCTCTTGCGAGTAGACTGAGCTCAGCTGTTTTCGCTGTTAGAAAAGTCAAGCAGCTAACGGACATTGATACTGCCAGACTTGTTTACTTCAGTTATTTCCATAGCATTTTATCTTATGGTATTTTGTTGTGGGGTAATGCAGCGGACATTAAATCGATATTTATTCTACAAAAAAGGGCCATTCGGGCTATTTATAACATAAGCGCTCGTGATACTCTCCGCGGACTTTTTAAAGAAATAGGAATTCTTACGGTTGCTTCGCAATATATATATTGTAACATTACGTTTGTTCGGCAAAATATTAATTGCTATTCAAAGCACAGCGACAAACACAGTATAAATACTAGAAATAAGGATAAACTTGTAACACCCAGTTTTCGCCTACAAAAGGTAAACAGATCGTTTATGGGGCAAGGTGTACGCATGTATAATAAAATTCCACAGTCCATATTGAACTTGCCTTTGAGGCAATTTCAAATTTAAATCAAAAATTAAAAATACGTTATTGAATAAAGCTTATTACACTATAGTGGAATACCTGGTAGATGTAAATGTGTGGGATTAGTGACTTGTTGTGTCTCACGTAGGATAAATAGATAAATTGTAATACAATATTGTTACCAAATTTTTTTTTGAAAAGAGCAACTGTTGAGTTTCTCGCCGGTTCTTCTCAGCAGAACAGCTTTCCGAGCCGGTGGTAGTTTACTCACAGACTTACAGACTGACTTTTAATTTTGATAATGTAAAAATGATGATTCAAAAGAGCTTGTAAAAGTCTATTTGAATAAAGAATATTTTGATTTGATTTGATTTGATTATTTTAATAACTTTTTCATATGTTGTAAAAGACATAAAAGACGTATTGCCTTTGCCAGGATTACCAAAATTTTGTATGTGTTTTGCCAGAATCGGATCAAATTCAGCTATTGCTTCTAAAATCATCATAAAATTCCACGGAATGACAGTCCACGCGTAGCTAGAGATTTAAAGGCGACAACTACTCTAAGCAAAACATTGCGCCAGTACTTCTTTTCATCCTCTAACTGCTCATAAAATTTCGAATCAATTCGAGCTTCTAATTGTCCTCGTCGTTTTAATTTCAAAACGCAATTTTTGTGTAAGTCAGTAAAGTAAATTTAAAAACAAGTTCAAGTATTTATTTAACAAAAATTAAAAAAAAGTAAATGTATGTTTGTATCAAGTCTTGGTATCGGTAAGTAAAACGTTGCAGAACGGTCGGGTGAAGTGTGTAAACTTAATAAAATGTAAAAACTTAATAAATTAAAATCTCTAAATGATTAGTGACATTAGTAAGGCTCTTTGATTATATACATGTCTAGAAACCACATTGAATCGTCCCGAACGGCTCAAAAAAAGTCTACTAAAATTGGTACACTCGCTTCTCACCTACGTCAGTGTCATTTGAGTCACTAGTGGATAACAAGCCCACGAAAAAAAAAATTATGCCGGATTGTGCTGTCAAATTGTGTCGAAATTATGTGGGAAAACCGTATAATAACACCAAAATCACTTTTCATTGATAAGTTATGTTATTTAATAGTAGTTTTTATATCCTCAGTAGTAATTATCATATTTTAATTATTACAAATTATAGGTATATTTCATTTTTAAAAAATAATTATTTTATTTAATCTTTATCGTATTAAATAATGGGAGAAAGAATTGGAGCAGGTATCCCTAAACACGCACACCTTGACAGTTTGACTACAATAAGTACACGAGCTGTACTCACACATATCACGTAAAGTGAGGACGTTTTCGGCGCGTCGTTTGTTTGCATTGCTCAATCTAGACATGTATATAATCTAAGGCTGGAAACCAAATTCCTTCCGACTCGCGCGATATATTACCACGCAGAGCAACTGGCGTGCCTCCTTCCTCACCACCACCGTCTTGCACGCGGTGATCATTATTTTGTTGCGACATTTATTGAAATCAAATGATGCCAAGAGCAATTATAATATCATATTTATAAAACACCTTTGCAAATGATGCGTTGTCTTATAACAAATTTGATTACCATAAAAAAGGCTATAACGAGTCAACCTTTAAAGATAGACATAATTATGCTATCGCAGACTTTTTTTGACATTTTAAAGAGGAACAATTTCGTCATACATGATTTTTGCACATCTCCAACCGTTTACGCAGAAGAGATGACCAGGAGTGGGCGGCTTCGCCGCCCCCTCGTGGTCATCTCTTCTGCGCCTGCCGCCCCTAGGAGCCTGCCGCCCCGGGCCATGGCCCCCTTGGCCCTATGGTAAATACGCCCATGCGTATAATAATGAAACTCGTGTTCTTTATTATACTACGTATCTACCTGCTACATTGGAGTAACTATTCCATATATCACAATAAATTTTATTGAGTTGCACGAAAGGAATAGTAATTTAAATTCGTATTAACTAATAGAAAAATGTGTTATTGTTTGCCCATCATGATTCTCTAAAAGTGCTCTTAGTTGTGGTGGCCGGGCTGAGACGCGTCTAGCAATCTAGTCGCGGAAGGTCAAGAGACTCGCTAAATAGACGCCTATCGCCTTGGAACATTGATGATTAGATAGTTAAATATACTTTTTTACACCACAAAAAAATGTACAAAACAATAAATGATGCGCAGAAGCCTTTCCACTGAAAAGAGTCAGGGAAAACTCAGCTTTTGCTCTTTTAAAATAATACTTACTTACAATATTGTAATTTACTTATCGTACATGAGATTACACCTCTGATCCAGACCTGCAAACACTGACATCATCAAAGTATTCTGTGATAGTGCAATAAAAAGCTTTTTTTATCAGTACATAAAAATAAAATTGATGTCCGTTTTTAATTTAAAATTAACAGCTTTTGACTAAATGCCATATTATGCATTATACGATAAGTAATAAAGTGTATACGATACTTACATCAAAAAATATTTTTTTTAAAATTCTTGTCTGTATGTTTGTTCCGGATAATCTCTGAAACGGCTGGACCGAATTCGACGGGACTTAGCTAAAGTTATTTAGTTTAGTTTCTACTTTTATTTACTCCCAGCGAATCGGGCTGGGTTTGCTTGTAGGTACTAAATTTAAATAGGTAGGTAATGTATGATAATATTTATGGTGATCATGCCTCGTAGTTTGTCTCTTTAGGCGTGTTAAGTGGCAAAAATACCCAATTTGCTCCTAATACTTCTTTAGTTTTGACTATGAGAAAAACGTTCTGATTATTTTAGTTTTAAAAATTACTCATCTCAAAGTTATTGTACCTGCGGTTTGACCTTTTTCCTTATTAATTACTTTATATTCGATATGTAATTATTAATAATTAACTAAATTTGGCCTGACGCATAACTTACTCATCGCTTAAAAACTAATAAGAAATTAATATAACAATTAAAATTATGTTGTTGTTCAGATAATAAATGAGGGATAGCTAAATACTCTATCAATCAGTAAAAATCCCGTCGGACAAGAGAGTTGGAGAATAAAGAGCGTATCTATAAATAATATGCTTGTACACTGATACTATTAGCGCTTGTAATATTTTCATTGTGATACAAAATATTTGGGAAAGTTAGCTATAAATTCTTAAAAAAATATGCTTTTTAATATTTGCAAGAATAAGATTTCGTCATGTTATTTTTTACAGCGTAAATATGTTGTATAATATTTTTCGCGCTCTTATATTTTACAGTAGCGACTCAACCTCAATGCTCTATGTATTAAAAAAACGCATGAAAATCCGTTGCGTAGTTTTAAAGATCTATGCATACATAGGGACAGACAGACAGCGGGAAGCCACTTTGTTTTATACTACGTAGTGATAATATTCTAAAACCTTCACTGAAACGCGCTACATCCTATGAAATGAGTTACATGTCTATTCATTTGTTAGTTTTGCAGTTAAACCGAACAAAAAACGTCTCGCCATTAATTTTATCTTCCCTATTGAATTTTGAAAGTTAAGTACAAATGAAGTACACAGCTAAATTTTACCTCAAAGCCCGTCCTAACTTCGGTTATTGTTATACACGTATTTTACTTTTCGGTCTCATTTGAATGATCATTGTCGAGTGGGTAATCTTCCCTTTCCGAGTATTTTAGCCGGTAACCATCCGCTTCCTCTCTATTATACGCTTGTTTACAAGCTTCACTGAATACCGCTCTGATAGCTTACGTAGATGATTCATTACTTTAAATCAGGTTGAAAATTATTTGATTATGTAGTTACAAGTGTTAATAGAATTTTTTATTTATTTATATGTAGTATACTTAAAAAACGTACATAGTATTTTACATTTATTGCTTACTAGCAAACCCGGTTCGCTGGACGTAAGTTAAAGTAAAGTAACTAAACAGTTTTTATAATTTTATATTTTATAATAAAATAAAAATAGCCGTGTGCGAGTGAAAGTCCCTTCAAAATCGGTTCATCCGTTTCAAAGATAACCCGGAACAAACAGATAGACAAAAGTTTTAAAAATTGATTTTTTGATGTTAGTAACGTATATACTTTCATATGCATTTAGTTAAAAGCTGTTGATTTGACATTAAAAACAGACACAGTAACTTTATTTATATGTATAGATGTATAGATTACAAACTTCATGTACGTTATAACTTATAAATACATTCATACAATACTTTATTTTAATATATATTCTATATATATACCAATATACTAATATACGATAGTACTAATAACATTTTTCAATTTTCAGAGACACGGTCAAGCAAGGACTGAAGTGTTTCAAACACCACAAACTGGGATGTATATTGACTGCGCTATTACTAGAGACAGAGGGCAAGAAGGTTCATGCAAGATGCTCTTGGAAATATATCAGCCTACTATACGTGATTTTATGTACACTTGTGAAGTTTCCGGCGAGAGGCCTATGTTTCGGATAGAAAAGAAAGATTACCTGGTTAGAATATTAGGTGAGGAAATTATAGCTAACTACTGATCCAAGCTTCACTCGGGTTGATCCGTAGATACACGTTTTTAAACGGATGGATGGGCTATAGATTTCTAAGAAATAAGATATTTTCCCACTCTTAAAACTATCCCGGTTTTTATTCCAGTTATCGTCATTCCAAATTTTATCTAAATATGTTCAGTGTTTTCCTTAAGACACGTTCTCAGATATATAATAATTGTAAAAACTGTATATTCTTCCTCTGTTGTAGGTATCTGATCAACGAGTATACCTGATAAATATTACTATTTCAATAAGATTTTCAAAATAAAAAATAAATTAATGTATAGGTCGATCAAATAGGTAACATAAAGTTTATCTTGAATAGGTATATAATAATTAAATCATGTCATTAAAAAGCACTTTATACTTATCTTTTGTCAAAAAAGACTCACTGTTATGTTGTTTTAAGTACGACCCTACAATTATTTAAAAACAAAAACAAAAAGAAATCCTTATAGGAATCGGATTAAGACGTAATATTAACTTACGTAAAACATTGAATATTCTTTCTCTCTACCCAAAGGTTGCCTGGAAGAGATCGCTCTCTTAGCGATAAGGCCGCCTATTGTGCTATTTCTACTTAAGTTAATAAATATTTTATGTACATTTGTGGCAATAAAGAATATTTGATTTGATTGAATATTAAAAATGTTTAATGTTTTAGTTCCTCCGACCAACGCAACATTAGTGACCAAAGTTGGAGACGGATCATCCGAAAGCCGCGTGATGCTGAATTGCTCCTCCACTGGTCTGCCCGCACCGCGGCTACAATGGTCCCTTGATAATAATGACAAGGTATGTATTTCTAATATTCTACTGATAATATTTGTTTGAGCTTTTTTGGGTGGAGGAGGTAATCTCTGTAAAAAATGCTTTTATACTAATAGAAAGCTGAATTATCACCAAATGCTATAGACTGTGTTTTGTTTCGATAAAAACTTGTTTAAAGTTAGAAATCATAGTATAATCGTAAATCAGACAAAATGGTTGTCGAGTTACTATATCGGTTATTACTAGGCACTTAGGAAATACGAACGAATTGAACTGGTAAGCCACTACTTGTTAAGAAACTGTCACTTTTCACTCTTTAATTTACATCTAAAATCTTTTGTATCCATCTACTCTTAATCAAAAAGCAAGTTTGCATTATTTTGCTTTTATGCAATAAGACCTACTTTGAAAAGAGCACAAATATTTTGTAATTTACTTTATGAATAAATGAATTTTATTTTATTATTCAATTCAATTTCTCAGCTGCAAGCAGATTTTACCGACCGGTATTGGAACGCAACGTCAAAGTTATGGCACGTGTGGTCATACCTCACTTACATTAGAACGACTCACGCCAAAGTCTTATGCAGTCCCGAAGTGGCGACTCAAGATGGAGTTATTAAAGGAATTCCGGCTGTATATAACTCGGCTATGAAATATTTTGGTAAACTTATTTTGTTTTTATAATACAGATAAAAAAATACGAGATTATCTTTCAACTTTTAAGCCGATTTAAGCTTTTGTAACAGAAAGCTTTTAGAGTCATGTCGGGTATTTTCATCGAGGCATATTTTTTATTTAATATTTCCTATATTTGACGACTCGTTTGGCTCAGTTGGTAGTGACCCTACTTTCTGCGCCAGCGGTCGCGGGTTCGAGTCCCGCTGGGGGCATTCATTTGTTGAGCACGAATGTTTGTTCTCCAGTCATGGGTGTTTATATTTATAATATGTATGTATTTAAAAGTTATATACGTAGTATATCAACTATCTGGTATCCGTAACACAAGCATCGTAGCTTACCACGGAAATGGTGCTGTTGTATGAATATCCTATCATATTTATTATTTATATTTGTTCCTTAATTATTATGACGTGCTTTACTTAATTAAAATAAAATAACTATAGCATGTTTAATTGTGTCGGAATTCAAACTAAATATCTAATTTAATTAACAATTTATCATTAAAACTTGTGACTCAACCTAGCACTGCTCAGTTTCTTTCTCAGAGATATTTTCATTCAGTACAAAGTATTCTATATGTGATGGAGCTACCGCCATACGAAATTTCTTTAAAATTGGTTCAGTGGTATAAATAATTCTTTGACGACATGCCAATTATTGCATAACTCTTATTCATAATACTATTTTTTTCTTTTTCAGGTACAAACTTAGTAATAATTTCATTTTTAATTCTATTTAGGTGATAAGTTTTGAATGGTCAGTTACTTAATGAGACAAATGAAACAAAATGTCGATATATTGTTTTTATTTCAGTAGAATATCATTGACTTACAAATATTAAGATGGTACCACACTGTAAATGCCTGAAATTTATTGTTTAATTTTTATTTTTGACATAATATGTAGGCATATTTTAATTTAATTAATATTGAATTAGATTTAGAAACAGATATTTAGTTTATTTTGTCAGTGTGATACCAACAGGTAACAAATATGTATTGAGAGACATACCCCCACACCGTTTTTATTTATTTTTAAGTTTTTAATGTTGCAGTAAATATTATGTTAAGGCGAAATATGAAAGAACTCGTTCAAATACATAATATTTAAATCATTTAAAAATATGAGATTATTGTTTTACAAAAAAAAAGTTATCATAAAATGTACTGCAACATTTTATATAAACAAAGTTTATTGTTACATATACATCTACAGTTCTCGAGGCATAAGGTCAGGTTTGAATTTGTGTGAGTGCAGTGTACGGATAGACGTTGCGTGATTGGTTTAAGCCCGTTTTAACTGGATTCTGATGCGCGGCTATTGGCTTTTAGCTATCACTCACACAAATGCAAAGCTGAGCTTACGCCTCGAGAACTGCACAAAGTTATATATTGTAAGTAGAAATGCTAAGTATGGAAATGTTCTCTAAAAATCCTTTACATACACCAGAGACTATTTACTATATAATGCACATGTGGATAAAAAATCAGCTTTTTTCACAAAAATATGACAATAAAAATAAAATTTTAATTAATACTATACAAATAAAAAGGGCAGTGGTAACGCGCTCGATTGGGAAACCGAGTGAAGCGAGATCAAATCCCGAGTCTCGCACTTCTAATATTTTCATGTGCGAATCATTTTCCAGCATGATTACCAATTGTCTCATGATGAAGTCTGCATTATGCATATTTTAAAGAACCTAGCAAGTTTCCGATAAACATGATCGAAATTGGCTAGATAGAAATAAATTAAATTAACTTACAGTTAACAGTTATAGTTTAATCTAAAGAAAATCGAACCTGTAACCACTTAGTACTATTTAACTGATACTACCCTCTATTTTTAATTAAAAAAGTCATAAATAATAATCGTTACCAATTTAGCATCCACATGTCAGTGTGGAGGCTCTCTTACTTTGAATTTGGCATTTCTATAGGAATTCCATGTCTTATTCGGTTTTAAAATGTACAAATTAGACGAGACCTTATTATAATATATATAATAGAACCGTTATGTGCGCGAATTATATATAGAACCACACTATATTATGTATTGTAGATTAATCGACACATTAATCGATATTGAAATCGATTATTTCATAAGTCCAAATAGCAAAGAAATCGATTAGTATAATCGAATAATCTACAACACACACATACACATAATATATATACAGTTATATAAAACTATAATGGACGAAGTTGATTTTAAACGTAACTTAATTGTAAATACAAGTCAAAGTGAGCTCAATGTTGTGACACCGATATATTTAACTAGAAGTACCTAATGCCTTTTATAATAATATTAATATTATTATAAAAAAATCGAATTATGGAAATGGCGGTCCCAAAATAATAAATAATAAAATAGTAAATAAAAAAAACATAATATTATAATCAATAAACATTATATTTTTTGAATTATTTTTGAGTTATTTTACTGGGTTAATATTATATTGCTAGAAATTTAAATCGTTTATTTTATTATATATTAATGTTTGCTTAGGGACCGTTTATATGTAAATACTTTCTTTGTTTAAATTTTCAATATTATTTTAAGAACACAATTTACTTATTAAAACCTTAGAATTTTCATTTTCAAACAAATATTAATAAATAAGTTATTAAATTTTTTGTTTTTATTTAATGGTCCAATCTAAGTTTAAAACGAAAAAAAGGGAGTACTAAGAATGATTGACGTATACGTAAATGGTGTATCACAGGGCCGGACTAAGAGAAAGTAATTTTAAAGCATTTTTTAATATTGAATGAGGAATTCTTAAATACATAGACAAGTTTATACCGGTACCGTTATAGTTTAGCCACAATAACCGTTAAACGGCTCTAACAGTTTAGGTTTGCTTTTAATTGCTTTTTAAGGTTGTCAATATATATGGTATTTTTGAATAAAATACAATTTTTACATGTTTTTCAAAAACTTAGAGCGAACCTTACTCGCACAAGGACAGTATCATTGATACGGTTATTAATAAATTAAAGAATAAAATTATATAAATTAAAACAGTAAAACCTTTTATTAATTGAACACGGCCCTGCATTTTAATGTGATGAAAATGACGAATGAATGAATCTACATTATTATCACAGTACCATTATCAAACCTTCGCGCTAACAATTTCCTAATACTTTTCGTAAATTAAAAAGTCAAAACCAGTCTTTTTAAAGTCGGTTAAAAAGGGAAATTATGATGTTTTCAATACAGATAAAAAATTAAGCCATAATTTTTAAGGCTCTCAAAATAAAACTTAAAATTTAATTTTCTAGTTGGAATACTATATTACCTACTAACTAATTTAATATAATTAATAAAATTAAATAATAAAAGTATAGTAAATTGTTAGTCGAGACAACCATAATCAGTCTACTTTTTTAAAGTTCCTCATCTAAAAAGTTAAAGGGACTAGAAACATTCTAATTAAAATTTGTGAAGACGAAGATTTTGTGCGTCACTTTCATTTTATATATTCTAGCAATAGATAATACCCGAATGTGGATATTTCAAAACCATTTCATTGAGACTGTAGGAAAGTAAATAATTAGTATAAATATTATAATATAATATTATGTATAATATCAATATAATTTTATATTTTCTTTGTTATAATATGGAAAGTTTATGTAGGATGTTGATGTTTGGTAATAAATTATTAAGCACTAAAATTTAATGTATCCATTATAATTAAGTTCAAATTAAAATTTACGTTAATGTCAAATTTGAAACGAAAAATATTAAATTAGTTTAAAAAAGAAATATCTCTTTTGTATACTCAATAAAAGAGAAACAAAGTTACAATACATAAACAATAAATTCAGTAAGCTGACAAAAATAATAATAAAAAAATACAAACATTAAAAATGGACCAACATACTTATTAATTAAACGTATATATAAAGAATACTATGAAATTAAAACCTCGGTATATATCATTCCCATACCACTTTCCCACAGTCTTCAAGAATAAGGTAGAAATTTCATATTTCATCAACATGTCTTACATAAAAAGACAGTATAAGTGCAATTAATTGCACAAATTACTTATAATAAATGACTAGAATTCTTATATTTTAGTTAATGCGATAAAACTTTCAAGCTATTTAATGATTAATATGTATTTATAATTAACAAATTTAATGAAAAGGTTAAAATAATTTGTACTAATTAATGAGTTTATATTAAACTTAATTAAGTTATTTTAATGAGGAATCAGGAATCGTATTTTGAAGCGTTTGATTTAATTGAATTATAGTTGAAATTGACATTTTTAACGATTTATTATTGAAATATGGAATGTAATGAAAGTTTGTATTAAATAATTGGATTCTTTTTGGTTAAACTTCTGCGTTATAATCTAGAAATGAGAAAAAAATCCGCTGTAGCTAGTTCGAATGTTATTGGCAAAAATCTTTAAGACGTCAGGTTCAAAAAAATCAGAAGACATGATGTTAATTTTATTAAAAAAAATTCCATTTATATTTTGAATTGATTTAAAATCGCAAAAAGACAAGTAATTATAATTTTATGAATATTCATCCATATTACATTTAATAATTATTTATTTAATAAATTCTTTGTTAATAAAATTATTTCTTGAGAAGCAAAAATTATATTAGTAAAACCCGTAAAATTGTATAAGTCTCAATCTATTTGTTTATTGCAAAACAATAAATTTTTTTATATATATTTTTTCCTTTGGATTAAAAATTAAAATAGCATTTTCATAACGACGTAATCTTTTGTTGTTAATTAAAATATCTTTAGCTATAACTATACTATAAATAAAATCTTTTTTTATTATTTATTTATTCAATACCATTAAATGAATAATAAATGCAATTAAATAGAATATCTTTCTTTTTCCTAGGACTCATATTTGGACATATAAAATATTATCATATTAAGTACTTTTAATTCATATTTATAAGCTGTTTTAACTCATATATTTGCATGAAATTAAATTTTGCCTCTTATACCCATTGTTAAATATTTAAAAAAAACTACTGAAATAAATTTATTTTTATATATAATCAATTTAAAATGCTAATAAGAATATTTACTTTAAACCACCATTACAATAAAAATTTCATTCTATATATTTTATATAAATAAATAAATTGGCATTTTATTTTAATTAATTAAACATAATATTTAGCTTTATTAATAATAAAATACTTAAATAGCATTTTCTTAAAATAATTTATGAAAAGCTTAATATATATTTTATAATGCACCTAAATAGTTTTATATGTCATTAATAAATTGTACGTACTTATTGGAATATAAAAACAAAACATCAAATATCAATTCAATTAATAATAAAACCTTAAAATGAAGTTGACTAGATAAGTATTAATGTTATTTTCAGTCATTTGGCTAATAACAGACTATTATCGAATAACTATGTGAATGAATAACATTTGATTATTGGAATGTTATTATCGTTATTGGGAAATTTATTACATTATAATATAGGTAGTTAGGGGCTATTCATTTATTACGTAGGACTATTTTCGCTAGTTTTTAAGCCAAATATAAGAATAAAAGTAGAATAGGCCCTTGTTTAATATTTATTACGTAAAAATCTAAAATAAAATATGAATACACGTTTGATTTATTAATTTAATATTTATTTTTCAAAATAACATTTTTTTGAAATGCTTATTTGTAATTTTAAAGGTACAGTACCTTTCGCTCGGTTGCCCGCGCTTTTTCAAAGTATAATTTTAACTTTGCGCATTTTTTTGATCTTACGTAAGAACTATCGAGACTCCCTCCCACTCCCTTGAAAGAAAGCATAAGACATGGTCGACCCCCTCCCCCCCCCCCCTAAATTGTCTTACGTAATAAATAAATGGCCCCTTATTGAAATGTTACATTACGTATTGGAATGTTTCTTAAACATTATGGTAATTATGGTGTGGTTTGTAACCACGCGCGCAAACCTTTAGCTCTTTCTGCGACTCCGTCAGAGTTGTCGTGTAGTACAGGATCCGGCTGGAAAATAATAAGACACATATATTTCAACGAATTTCAGTTTTTAGAATATGAAAATCAGTATATATTTTTAATTATGAATGATAACTATGATAAAAAAAGAATTATGACTTAAAATCATTAATTCTTTTTTTTAACTTTAAGATCTAAAATTTTAAAATATATTATGGAAGAAGGCTACTGTAAAAAAATCTTTATATCCAATAAAAATAAGCATCGATTTAATAAAGAATTTACATTCTAAGGCAACACTTACAGCTGACAATGTCATCCTGGTTTGAGATGTCGTTGGCATATTGCAAGAGCTTGTTTCTGGGGATGCTGTGAAAAAATATTATTAAGTAATCAAACTTTTAATTAGAATAGTCAATATTTTTTAAATTATGATTAAAATAACTAACAAGCTTTTATTCCAATACCTATAGTATTATATTTCCAAATTTATTTTATATTTTTTATGGTAAAAAGGGGGCAAACGGGCAGGAGGCTCACCTGATGGGAAGTGATCACCTCCGCCCATGGACATCTGCAAGCCTGGCTTGCAGATGCGTTGCCGGCCTTTCAGGAAAGGGAGGGAGAGGGAGGGGGGGGGGGGGGGGGGGGGAGGGAGGGAGGTAGAGGGAGGAGGGAAGGAGAGTGGGCCTCCCGGACTCTCACTCACCGGACGAAACGAGACAGCATAGCTGCCACTTCACGCCGGTCTTCTGTGAGAGAGTGGTACTATACGGGGCGTGCCGGTCCATTCGGCTGCTACCCAAAGGTACCAAGCATGGCACTACCACTATTACTATTATTTACATTTTTTTTTATATTTCCTCTACCATCCTTATTATCGGTTTTATCGATTAGTTCTATAAAATAGATGACTAGCTTGGCCCGGGTTTGCTAGCATCATAATATATTGTAAGCATAAAAGAACAATACCAAAAACTGTCACACATAAATCTAACAATTAATAAATAATTCTTAAACTTATATTAGATTCAGTTATCCATTAATTAAACGATCCGTATATCGCGTTCGCGCCATTACGATAAAAAGCGAAGTCAACTTCACAGCTCGGTCACAGATTATCAAATATAAAAATAATGAGTTTATCCATTTTATAGAAAGTAGAACGGTATTAGGGGCAATTTCTGCTATACCTAGAATTATGAAAATTTTCAACGGATGCAGTGATTCAATCGATATATTCAATAATACCTAACTTTGTCTACAAGAAAACCATTACATCTGTTCTTAATGATACTAGTTAAAGAAACACATTAATTGTTTTTATTTTACTATTATGTTCATTTGTTTTTTGATCACGTTGTGTTTACCTTAAAATAGTATTACAATTACTAACCTATATTTCAAATCAAATCAAATCAAATCAAATCAAAATATTTTATTCAGCATAAAAATTGTTACAATTTCTTACTGAACGTCATGAGTCTACCACCAGTTCGGAAAGAAGAAACCTCTGACCTGAGAAGAACTGGCGAAAGAAACTCAGCGGGACTAATGTTTTTTTTATCTTAATCTCATTCTTTTTTTTTTTAAATTAAATTGCATATTTACAATAATTCTATATGTTGAAATAGCCTGGCGGCGATCACATCATTCCCAAGGCGTACTGTCTTCTAAAAAATCGTTAATCGTATAATAACCCTTAGTACACAAACGTTCCTTCACAATTTTTTTAAATTTGGCAATAGAAGCTTTTTGAACGTTTTCTGGGATCCTGTTGTATAGGCGTATACATTGTCCATAAAAAGAATTACTAACTCGGCGTAAGCGAGTTACAGGCATTACAAGTTTATGTTTGCTCCTAGTATTAATGCTATGCATGTCGCAATTCTTGGGAAATTCGTGTATATTTTTATGAACATACATAACATTTTCGTACACGTATTGAGAAGAAACAACAACAAGAACAAAATTGTATGTATATTATACATGTATCTAATTGTATACTGCTGGTAGACCTAGTTACGTACAGCTATAACCAAATCTAGGGTAAAGCTGATGCAATATTGCGTCAGCTGAAGATGCCTTAATAACAACATCCGTACATTGATCATTATTAGATTTAGCTTCAATCGTGAAGATAGTTTTAAGTAATTATAACTCTCGCTGCTGGTTACTTAATTACCTTAATAAATAAATAAATAAATAATAATAACACATGAATCTCACCAGCATTAAGAGCCAGCTTCCGTGCATCGAGCGCTCGCCATATATCCCGCACGTCAGCGTGTAACGCTCGCAGCGAACGAAGCACCGCGCCGCCCGCCGCCACGCCTCCCGACGACGCTGACGAACCCGAGTCAGACGTACCCTCCTGCTGTGGTTGATTGTTTTATATATTTATATAGTAGTTTCGATTTACTATCACATTGTTTAGGGTTTGAAAAACAAAAAAAAAAAGTGCGTGTGTACAAAGTACACATGTCAGAAGTAAAACTTCTTTGGCAAACTAATTTTTAAATCTCGGGGTTATTTATACTAAATTTATACTAAATAACCCCGTCTAAGCTCGTTGAGAGGGAGATGGCGCGAAGGTCACACCCACGAGTTAGACAGAGTTAGAAATCTCACGGACTCGCGGTGGGCGAGATCTAACCAAGGCTAACTCTTGCCCTTCTCTGAGCGCCTGGTACTATGGAGTTATTTTTTCGTTTCATCGAGTTTGAAATCACAACGATTCTAAAGAAGTTTCACTTCAAAAAATTATCCCACAGGAACCGTTTTCCCGGGATGAAATGGAAAACTTCTCGCACAAAGTTTAATCATACAATCCTGTCCATTTTTATAAACTTTCACATTTATTATATTAATAATAGGATGCAGCACAAGCCAGAATTATTAAGCACTAGCGTACTTTTGCATCGACAATACAATGCTTCAAATATTCGAAAATTAGCTCACTTGAGAAAAGAAAAATACCCCATACAAACTTCCACCCCCCTTTTTACCCCGTTAAGGGATGATTTTTGGAATAAAACTATCCTGTCTTTCCCAGGCACCTAAACTATCTTAATAAAAAAATATTTTCAGCCAATAAAGTTAATAAAAGATACAACTCGACAGTATTGTAGTTATTAGTGAAAGAATTTTCAGAACAAGTCCTGTAGCTCGCTGAGTTTGGGTTTACTGGAGCTAACATAAGCGATTGCTGGATTTATTATAAATAAATAAATTTCAGTAAACCTCTCCAATATTACGTTAATAAACCTCTGTAATATGTATTACGTTAATTATGGCTAGATATGCTATCATATCTAGTCATAATTCATCATCATATCAATCATGTTTAGCAATGAAATGTGTTAAATTCTAATGGTGAGTGGTGACATTTACGACAAATGATCACGTGATGATGATTGTGGAACATAATTAAATATTGTATACTGCATGAAGCAAAAACCAAATAACATGAAATGCAAAATCTGAAAACCTAAACCAAAAACCTAAAAGACTCAAAAGAAAAGTATATTTAACAAAATTAATGAATAAATCTGAAACAAATTTATATGAAAATATAATAAAACCTAGACTTATATTATGTGTATGCTATTCTAAGCTTTAAATATATTCGAAACATTAGATTTTATTATAATAAGCAAAAACAATGTCACGTTGATATTAGAACAAAGCTAAAAGAGCTACATACTCGTAATGTAAAGTATGTAGAGGCCAAGCACTTGGCACTCTATTACTTTTGACTATCATGCAAAAAATAAAATATGAAAATTTAGGTATGGCATAATAAATGCAAAACATTGAGAAAATAAAAAGTGCAATATACTAAACTATTAAATTGAAAATAAACCAAATACTAAAACCATTTAATAAGAATCAAATCAAAAATATAATAATAACAATAACATTGTGCATTGAGCATAATAGAACAACAAGTATCTATCATTTATATTAGAAAAGTGAGTACTGAGCATTAAGCATTAATATAACAATACTGAGCATTGAGCATAAAGTGCACACTGATCACTGATTATAAAGTGCACATTGAGCACTGAGCATAAAGTGCACACTGAGCATTGAGCATTACTGAGCATAAAGTGCACACTGAGCATTGAGCATGCCTGTATCGGATGCGCATCAGCGAGACGTCGTAGAGCGCGCTCAATATGCCGCAGCCGTATCTCCTTCTCGCCGAGCAGAGCCCGAGCTCGGTGTAACGCCACCTCTAGCTCGGTAGTCTCACGTTCTTCCTATATATTATTTACATTATACATATAATATATATACTTATATTTAATATTATTTTATTAATATAGTAATAAATATAAATAAATATCAATTATTTAATTAACATCTGTCTATTATTATCGTGTGAACCTATAAAACGAAATACAATAGATACAATTATTATTATCAATATATATATAACCGTTTAAATATATAAAATGTTTATGTATATAATTTAAGTCATTATTTAAAGCAACCTAGTACACAAAAATCAACTTGAAACACCACTTCTTTACACCCGAAAACATCACTCTATAGATAAATAAAACCCTAACTACAAAACTACACTACAAAACACACAAACAAAATCTAGGGCACTCACCGACGGCGCCCTGTGCGGGGAGACCGAAGCTCTAGACTCCCTTAGGGCAGCTCTGCGAGTCCTTAGTACTGCTCGGGCACGTTTCATTCCTTCTCTCTCTACTAAGGCTCTATGTCTTACAAATTCTAATTCGGGTGTATCTGTTATTGTTACTGGGCCTGAAATTGTTATAATAATAAGTTTTAACATAAAAACATAATATGCATGTATTCAGTCCGTTTTAACGTCCCACTGGTGGGCACGGGCCTCCCTCAGTACGAGGGGGATCAGGTTATAGTTCACCGCGCTGGCCTAGTGCGTGTTGGCGGACTTCACATGTCTTTCGAAAACTTGCTAGGTTTTCTCAGACATGCAGGTTTCCTCACGATGTTTTCCTTCACCGTAAGACAAGTAGTGATCATGTTAGAAATGAGTCACCGTAGAGGTGCGAGACCTGCATTTGAAACCGCATCACTCGGTTATCCAAGCGAGCGGGTTACTACTGGGCTAACACCGTCTTATAACACCGTATAATTCTTCAAATATTAGATTATGAAGGTTTTTCAAATTAAAGGTCACACTTAGTAGAATTCTATTAGATGAATTTGACGAAATTCAATATGGACAAAGGAATCACACGAGTATAATAAATTTTGCAAAAACTGATAAAAGTTTTATATCAATCGGACACTTTTGGAACATATATAGTAACCTACCACTGACGAAGCATAATTAAATCTAATTTGATTTTCCCTATAAAAGAATATTAAAAAAGAAGTAATTTTACCTAATTCAGCAAATGGATACCGCAAGCTGTACGCCGGCTGGCACGCCAGGTCCGGAAACTGGTCTTCCAGATCGTCCAACTTCCTTAGCTGCTGCCTCAAGGACTCCAGAGGACTCGACCAGCCTTCACCACGCCTGTTACGTTTTTTTATTTTATACTAGCAAACCGACGCTTAAGTTGGTCTAAATAATATCCCAGATGGATAGAAGAAAAAAATAGGTACTGGTGTCATAAAAATAACTATGTTCTTAAGAAAACAGTTATTTTTAAACCATAGACAGATTCTTCAAGTAGCTTTGAACTAAATAGCAGTCATATAACTCATATAGTAGTAGTAAAAGCAACAAAAATGTGAATACCGACGGACGGCCATTGCGTTTAGACCTATGAAAGAAAAAAAATACCTTGATTTTGTAAGAAATCTAATTAGAAACATACTTAGGCGAATAGTTGAGACGAGATGTTGATGCAGACTTTAATCTCGTGAAACATCGTCTTCGTCCCGGACCTGGTAATAAGAAAACAATATATTTATTGCAGAAATAAAATTTAATATATTATAATAAAAATAATCCAACTACTAATATAAAGAGAAAATATTTGTATTCTTGTATGTTTTTTGTAATGGATAAACTATTAACCGCTTTACCATTCTGCTTAACCGATTTAGATTAAGATTAGATAGAAGTTTATTATGAATATAGCTTGGGAAGGATCGGGAAAATCATTTTTTCCTTTAACTATGTATTTCATTTAGCATCACTACATAGTATAAAACAAAGTCGCCTTTTCTGTCCCTATATCCCTATATCCCTATGTGCGCTTAAATCTTTAAAACTACGCAACGGATTTTGATGCGGTTTTTTTTATAGATAGAGTGATTCAAGAGGAAGGTTTATATGCATAACTAGCAGATCCCGCGGCTTTGCCTGTGCTAAATCTAGGGAAGAGCCCGAGCGAAGCGAGGGCGAGTCGCTAGTATTGTAATAATTATAGATCATTTATTTCAAGTTACCGTTACTCAAAAGATCTAATGGAAAAAAATAAACATTTTTAATAATAATATAAACATATAACATTAACGAACATATAATAATAAAAACATATAAAACATATAATATAAACGAAAAAAAGCAATGTTAATGTTAATATTTATAATATGTATGCATTTAAAAGTTATATATTATGTAGTATATCAACTATCTGGTATCCGTAACACAAGCATCGTAATTCGTAGCTTACCACGAAACTGGATCGCGCTGTTATAAGAATGTCCTAACATATATAAAAAATATAAAATGAGTTTCAAAATCTGTAATTTTTATTTAATATTTAATTATTAATTATTTACTACATACCTAAATATATAAGTAAATAAATGTTATATACCATTTCCGTTAATAGTTTCTTTGGGTTTCTCATCGGCCGTGGTCGCATCTGACGAGTCCTGGCAATCCGTGGTCGCACCTGTGATCATTAATCTAGGTGATATACAAGAATCACGATGACGATGAATCACGGGTTCGAGTCCCGCTGGGGGCATTCATTTGTTGAGCACGAATGTTTGTACTCCAGTCATGGGTGTTCATTTTTACCAGATAGTTGATATATGTGTAGTATATCAATTATCTGGTATCCGTAACACAAGCGTCGTAACTTATCACGGAACTAGATGGCGCTGTTGTAATAATGTCCCAAATATTTATTTATTTATTTGTTGAAATTTATTATGGTAACTGGTCCGGTTCAAGACTTATATTAGTTAGAATTCATGGTTAGAACATTTGCAGCTCGTTGTATAGTTATTAAATTATTGAAGTGAAACTTCTTTAGAATCGTTATGATTTCAAACTCGATAAAACGAAAAAATAAGTCCATAGTACCAGGCGCTCAGAGACGGAGAAGAGTTAGCCTTAGTTAGATCTCGCCCACTGCGAGTCAGTGACATTTCTGACTCTGTCTAACTCGTGGGTGTGACCTTCGCGCCATCTCCCTCTCTCGACGAGCTTAGACGGGGTTATTTAGTATAAATATAAACGAGATTTAAAAATTAGTTTGCGAAAGAAGTTTTACTTCTGACATGTGTACTTTGTACACACACACACACTTTTTTTTATTTATTGTTTATATAGTCACCGTTATCCCCTCTGCGTCGTCGCGGCGGTTCGCGAAAAGCGACTGCATTTCGTTTACTTTTAGAATGCTTCATTGCTGACATTTGCGACGTGTCCGACTGGATTGTCTAAAAAAAGAACATTATTTATCATTAACAAAATAATTATCTATCGTATAAATATATTGTAATAAGCCCTTTTTAACGTCCCACTTCTGGGGGTGGGCCTCCCTTCAATGCGAGGGGATCAACCGAAATTTCACTTCTTTTCTTAATTAGCATGTCTTTCGAATACTTGGCTAGGTTTTTCTCAGATGTTTTCCTTCGCCGTAAGACACATTAAATATTATGTGTATGTTTGTTTGTTTGGACGCGCTACTCTCAGGAACTACTCAGGAGTAGTGGGACGTTAAAAAGGGCAGAATAAGTGAATACATTACATAAAACATTCGATTTTATTACAAAAATATTTTTGTAGTAAATTTTGATTGAGATATGCTACTTATAACCGATTTAAGAATAGGAGCATGTAACCAATAATATTGTGTGACTTTGTTTTCTCACAACAAGATACATTGATATAGAAAAGTAGGCAAGGCACTTAACTTAGATGTCCTTACATATTTAATTAATTTAATAATTTTTATATTTTAACTTGAACGATAATATTCAGCTATTTCGGCTTTGAAATGTTACATACAGATAGACTTACTTTCACATCACTACATAGTATAAAACAAAGTTGCTTTCTCTGTCCCTATATCCCTATGTACGCTTCAATCTTTAAAACTACGCAACGGATTTTGATGCGGTTTTTTTAATAGATAGAGTGATTCAAGAGGAAGGTTTATATGTATAACTAGCGGATCCCGCGGCTTTGCCTGTGCTAAATCTAGGAAAAAGCCCAAGCGAAGCGAGGGCGAGTCGCTATTTACTATATTTAGATTTGAAAACGACACTTACATTATCTCTTTTAGTCTTCCATTCAATATTGTTATTTTCTACCGACTTCTGAGCGTTGCTTTCTGAATATGAGGTCTCATCATTGAACTTTATAGTTGGGTTATTATTTTTGATCCTCGGCGGTTCTACTTCTACGACAACGCTTACTGATGTTTCATTTAATTCTTTACACCTGAAATAAACTTGTATAAAAATATTTGACTTGTAAAATTTCGCTATTTTGATGTAAAATAAAATGATTGTTAATTTATTATACTGGCCATTTTGTAAAAATGGCCAGTATGGCATGGCAAATAAAAATAAAAATACGAAAAATAGATATTGATTTTTTTTTTCATTGAAAGAAATTTAAATGTCAGTTTGTAAGTCTGTGAGTAAGCTACCACCGGTAAGCTAAGCAGTTCTGCTGAGAAGAACCGGCGGGAAACTCAACAGTTGCCCTTTTCAAAAAAATATTTGGTAACATTATTGTATTACAATATTTATCCATTTATTCTACGTGAGTCACAACCAGACATTAAACCCACACATTTACACCTACTAATATAGATGTGAATCGCTATTATAACTAGAAAGTTTTTGCATATTTTATATTTTTTTATTTTCGCCTGTTTTAATATAAATCTTATCTAAAATCTAAGGTAAAACAATGATTAACAAATATATATGATATTAAAACCTCACCTTTCCAATGACTGATTCGCTTTGTGCGAATTAGATTTCTCAGTTTCAGAACCAGTTGTCATGCTCATTTCTCGTCTTTTATTGCGTCTTTCTATTGACATCTGCGAGAAAAAAAAAAGGAATTTATAGTTATTGGTATCAATTTATAATCACTACATAGTATAAAACAAAGTCGCTTTCTCTGTCCCTATATCCCTATGTACGCTTAAATCTTTAAAACTACGCAACGGATTTTGATGCGTTTTTATTAATAGATAGTGATTCAAGAGGAAGGTTTATATGCATAACTAGCGGATCCCGCGGCTTTGCCTGTGCTAAATTTAGGGAAGAGCCCAAGCGAAGCGAGGGCGAGTCGCTAGTATGAAATAAAATGTTTGATATAACGTATACTACATACGTCACAAACTACTAATTTTCTTATAAAAGGCGTATAGTAAAAACGCGCAAAATATTATATGGTCGTGAGTTGTGAGAGAAATTAAAAGCAGTATGATCTTATGATAGTCTAAGAAAAAGTCTAGGAAAAAGTTACTTCGCATTTTTTAAGAAAATTCAAAACATTTTTAATATAGTTTATTTACA
The DNA here is from genome assembly GCA_905231865.2 of Boloria selene. NCBI lineage: Eukaryota > Metazoa > Arthropoda > Insecta > Lepidoptera > Nymphalidae > Boloria > Boloria selene. The sequence goes on from HG993146.1 coordinate 10,313,800, forward strand.
TTTAACTAAAGTATGTAGGTACTATTTGTTCGATAACTTTTTGCCATTTTGTAGGTAGGGACATGATCCCATCGCTATAGAAATTTTGGGGCTTCTAATCAAAGAACTGCGACAAGTAGTTTTGGCAGTTCCACGACCCCACACGTTATAATTTTTTTGTAATTGCTTAGTGGCTGCAACCTCAGCGATCTAATAATAATCCTAATATTAGCTCTAATCACTAGCGTAAGTACGTCCAGTGTCCAGCAAACCAACCTTGACGTCCTGCTTGAGGCGTGCGTACTTCTCCTTGAGGCAGCGGTACTTGTCGTGTAGCGCGCGCTCGCCGCCGCGCGCGCGCTCGCCCGCTAGCCGCGCGCGTAACTCCTCTAGGTGGCATGCGTGCTGCGCGCGCAGACGCTCCACCTGCGAGCGAGGGGAGTTTGTGTTTTGTCTCTTTCTTGCTTATAGTGAGTGAGTGAAAGAAAATAATTAAACTCCACCTGCATGCGAGGGACACTAGTGTTTTGTCTCTTTCTAACTTATAGTGAGTGAGTGAAAGAAAATAATTTAACTCCACCTGCACGCGAGGGACACTAGTGTTTTGTCTCTTTCTAACTTATAGTGAGTGAGTGAAAGAAAATAATTTAACTCCACCTGCACGCGAGGGACACTTGTGTTTTGTCTCTTTCTTACGTATAGTGAGTGAGTGAAAGAAAATAATTTAAAATTTTTTTGCTGTTTTATGTTGGACGGGGTTGAAGGAAACGTGGTATTTTTTGTATTTTTAGTGTTTTGTATAGCTTACATATTAGAGACGGGTTGACGACGGGTTGGGTTGTAGATTACTTTAGAATCTGATACAATACTATTCATATTATATGGCATTCCTTGGTTGGTAAATTCAAAGACTACAATTTTTGCAACAAACACTTTCATTTTTTTTAACTAGTAGATCACTTTTATTTATGGAAAAGGCTGTCCTTTTTTAATTTTTGTTTTGTTGGAAAATGTAAAAAAAAACAAGAATAAAGAAAGAAAAATCAAATTAAACAACATACCTCTGCCCTATAGTCGTGTCGCAGATCAGTAACCCTGGTCGTGTGTTCTTCTCTCAAGCTCTCTAGTGTAGCTCTGTTCTCTTCTATCATTCTAGATCTTTCTCTGTTCAGATTCATATGCAATTGGCTGTGTATATCCGATAAGGCGCGTTCGTTTTCTAAGAAATAATACCATTATAAGCCTTTTAATCAGACAATTTATGATAATGATTTAACTAATAAAGTGTTAAAATCATTTTAAAAATGCAGCAGACATCAAGTATCATTCATGTATGCACAATGTACATACTTAAATTATTTTTTATCTATATAGTTATTATATATTTCTATTAATGATAGGCCTATTTATTATGATACACAAACTTATGTTAATACAAATATTAATGTATATAATTGAACGTCTAATGAAGAACCTTCTGAAACTTACCGCTCTCCAACTGTTCTCTCAACTCAATGAACTTGTCGCTATAATCCTCTTTCAACCTCGCCATATTGTTTTCGTGCTGTTTCTTAGCAATTTCTACATCATTTTGATATTTTATTTCGAGTTCTTTTAACTTATTTTGTATTTCTTGTTTGTGATTTCGTTCCTCTTCAGATAGTGCCTTAAAATAGATTTTTGGATGATTATTAGAAGTAATCTATACATACCAATAAAGTAATGGTTCTATAGGTATAACAATCACACCCATATGATCTGCTCATAAAAACTTAGGCAAAATTGACAAAATTAACTGGATTTACCTCCTCCATTTCCCGTCGATGTCTCTCAATCTGCTCTGTCAATCTCAATCTCTTATCGTTCAAGAACTTCTCTTCAGCTTCCTTTAACTCCTCTTGCAATTCCGCCCTCATTCTCTTTTCCTTCGCCGTGAATTCCATTCGGATAATCTCCAAATCTTTTTGCAGAGACAGTTCTAGCCTTCTTCTCTCATCTTGTTTATTTCTTTCGAACATTTCCCTAACCCCCATATCGGGTATTAGTGGCGATTTCATTGGTTTTTGAGCTTCATCTTGACTTTCAAACTGATATACTACTACCACGTTATCTGAGCTAGATTTGCCTTGAGACAAAATAACACCATCCAATCTAGGACTAGTTAGGTTTTTGCCCAAACTAGAAGCCGAATCAGACGTTTTTAAAGGAGCTATAAGAGATTTGCCCAAAGGTTTAAAAGTTGATAGAGGACTCGACCAGTTTTTGGTAAATTCTAAACGTGGGGATCTATCTGTTAGGCTTTGTGTTGGAGACAGTTTTAATTGAGCTTTTACATCTTTCGGTACGTCAATACTATGGGATCGTACACTGCTTTTAGGTTCATCGTCCTTCGACCGTTTCGAATCTTCTGAATCGGAATGTGTAAATGGCTTTCCGAAATCTAATTTAGGAACTTTTATTTGTGGTATTGGTTGATCGCGGGATTTTTGAATAGAGTTAGTTTTAGACTGAGTGTCGTCTGTTCGTGGGCTTTTTTCCTTATCCTTTGTATCTGGATCGGGATTTTGTGCGTTAGATTCGTCTAAATCGTTTAGATCTAAATTAGCGAATTCTCGGTCGGGGGAATCGATTGACGTTTCTGATTCAATACTTTCCATTAGATTGATGGAAATTTTACTTTTCAACGGTATCATTGGTGACCTGCAAAGTTTCAACAGAGAAATATAAATTTAAAACATAACAACATTGATAGAAAATGTAAAACAAAATCTATAGGGAAAATGAGGCCTTATTTCTTATTAGAAAAGTATAAATGGTTTAAATAGGACTTTACTTCATGGAAATGAAAGTGTATCCTATTTACCTCGGTCTCGCTTCTTTATCAGATGTAGGTTCTTCGATCGTAAGGGACGGGGGTTCGATGTCAGCTCGTCGCACTAAATCGGATATTTTCTGAAAGTTCTTTTGAAATAACTCCGGCTTTATATAATCACCTGGCGGCGGTTTCACTAAACGTCTTCTAGGAGATATGCCGGGGTTAAGACTTTCACTGTCTAATGGAGAAATAGTAAAATATTATTTAATTAATAAAAGGACTTTAGTCTTTAATTTAACATGCTATTTCAATCGATTGTACATATAAGTTTATTAAATGGAATTAAATCGGCACCAATCCCATGTTTTCCAAGATTTCCACTACTCAACTCTTTGTTTTATTATCAATCAGATCAATGATAAAGGTTGCTAGTTAAAAATAAAATGTGTAAATTAATTCCAATAATTATATCATAACTTACCTAAAGAATCTTTTTCTGATCCTGATATACTTTTCACTTCTCTTGGACTGTCTAAGATCCGAGGGGGTAATGGTGGTCTTGCTACTAATGGTGATAGTGTGATAGACGTGATAGGTATCACAGGAGCTAAGCTTGTTTGTGTGATAGGTGATGGCATAGACTGTGACATGATGGCAGTGATAGGGTTTGAATTTTGTGATATGGGTGTTGGTGTGATAGGTGATGATGGTATGATAGGGGAAGGCATAGTTGGTGGGACACTGATAATAGAGCTTTGTCCGTCATTTTGTTCAGATGAACTATTCGAACCTGGACTTAGGGTCGGTTCGGGAAGATTTTCCAATTTAAATCTGAAATTTAATATTATTCAAAATTAAAAATTGTCTGCTTATGGTTTGTGAAAGTTACAAAATTTCTTAATATTTTCCAGTAATACAAATTATTTAACATAAAATATAAATAAGTTTAATAAATTATACATTTTTACTCATGCATATATTTAATAAGTTGTACAATGTAGTTACAATCGAGTGGGTGAAGTTCTGTACTCCTTGCTAGGTTATAAAATAGTATATATAATTAATAATATACACCCAAATTAAACAGTCGCTTTCATCGAAGTCATTATAACTAATATTACACTAACATGAAACCCACATTTAACTTGAAATCACAAACAAAATACATATAAAGATAAATAAAATTGAAGAGTCTGTTTTTAATTTTAAAACTACACGCTTTTTACCAAACGCATATTTATTTCAATTATAAATGGTACTTATGACTTAAAACTTTTATAATTTTTACTGTCTGCCTAAGTTCCAATTAATCTTCGAAAATGCTCGACCGATTTTGACGGGACTTTTATTTTAAAAGAAGCTTTTTAGAAGAAGGATTATGCTCAAAAAAACTAAGACATAGCTAGGGACCAACCCAACTGAAGCTACAGGTGATCTTAATAATCTAAATACATGTAAATTAATTAAAAACAAATATTGTTAATCATATCATCAATAGCCTCACCTAACACTTTTCTTATCTTCTTCAAAGCTTGGAGTTTGTTTCGCTTTACCCAATACCGCACTCTCTGTCTTCCTTTGCAATGAATCCGATGTTTTTTCTCTTAAAATACCCTTTGGTGGATCGCTTTTAGTTACAGATTCTACGTTAAGAGATTTTTCTGTATCTGGACTTGGCAAATTTGAGCGAGAAATCTTGAGAAACATGTTGCCTTTACCTTGAAATATATTATGAAATAATACATAATAAGCTTAAATTATTTAAACCTACCCTTAAAAAACTAGATCATTTTCACATATACTTTTTTACAGTATTCATTTATCCAAGCATAAATCCCAATTCATAGAAACCTTTTCTTAATAAATTATAATTATTATATGCCCGTAGTGTCCCACTGCATAGCAAAGGCCTACCACGCTTTCGTCTACTGGTTTGTACTTTTAGGCATCCAAAAAGTAGTTTGTTTGGTCCAAGTAACATCGGGCATTAAATAATGGCTTTAATAAATGAATATTTAAAAAAAACATTTTAAAAACAAGCTCATAAATCATATGTCACAATTTGTGTAATATTATAAATTGGTTTGATGTAATTAAAAGTATTTTTTTTTCTATTTAGATATTTATTCGTTTGCTTTTCACGAAACCCTTTCATCTTACATCTATGTCTTCAGAGTGCACAAAAACATTTAAGTCCACCATATTGGACTCAAAATGACGTCATTAAGCTATCCATGCATTATATAAAAAATTTCAGCTGAATCGGTCAAGGGTTATTGCTTTAAATTCAATTGCAAGATTTGACCACATTCAAAAATTAAAAAATGCGAATTGGTAATAAATGAAAGATTCTGACAATATTTCATATAACATTCGCTAAAACTTACCAGTCAACGGCAACCCTTTTTCCACTTTGGCAGATGCTAATAACGTATTAAAATTCTCCTCTTCGGGACTTGTTAATACATTCATTTTTAGATCTATTATTTCCGATTGCTGTTTAAATAGCATTTTAGGCCTTTCAAAAGTCGTTCGACCTAATATATCTCGGTCTGATGTATTTCGTATAAGAGGTTTAGGAGTTATTGTGCTATCCATACTCCTTCTTAGGGGTGAAATTCTTAATTCGGCTAGTTTTTTATCTAATCTTGAAAGGGGCAGTGGGGGTCTCCCTAAGGGGGTTAAACGTCTATTGTGTGCTAATGTTGAATTCCCATCTTTTACGTCATTTTGCTCACTGTCAGTACTTAGATCGTCATCTTCGCTTTCTACTTTTGTTTCTACTCGTTCTAGATTTTTGGTGTTTTCTTCGGATGTTAATAGTTCCTGTAATTTGTAAGGGAGTATAATAATGATAATAAATTTTCATTTACCAATTTGATTCAACATAAATACCCTTTATGTATAATATATTTTATTTTTAGGGTATAGAAGTGCTTCTGGGCATTAATAAGATTATTATATTAAATAGTATAGAAAAGAAACCAGAGAAGAGAGTGTTATTAGTTGTGTTACACCAAAAATAACATGATATCTAACGCTATAAATGCCAAATGGATTCAAGTCTAATGTAATGTGAAAAGTTATCAATGAAGTTATAAAACATTAAACATTTATTTCTTAAGTACATTTTAAGTTTTAGATATAGATGGTTAAAACATATGTATAGTGTATATATGAGTACTTTATAGAGCCTCTCAGACGAAATTACTGCTTAAGTATAGAGATTAGAGAGTAAGAATACTCGTAAGTAATTAAAAAACTAATATACTTATAACGTGTACGTTTGTTCAAAGTAAACATATTTGTTTTGCATTAGTATGACGGCGTTTGATGTTTAATCAGAGTAGTATTCACTATTGGGGTCGGGTGTAATTTGCGATATTGCATATCAATCAGCTGATGGAGATTAGATGGAAATTAAACCTTTATGACTATATTCTATATTCATAAGTTCCTCAGAAATAATAATATTTTCTCAGCGAACGTTATGACACATCACAGGTTCGATGCTCGCAATAGTGTCGCAATTTAATAATAATATAAATAATAATTTAACAACAAAAAATAAAAAATAAAAGAAAACTAACCATTGATAATTTTCTGTCTCTTTCCATTAAACTAACATGTATTAAATATTTCTATTTGCAAAATTACAAATTATATATACACAACAAAAATAATTATTACTTAGTATGAGAATTGAGATATAATTATTGGTATGAGATATAGATATTTACAGCCATAACATAAAAAATGTACACACCTGTACAGATGCACAAGTATCATCTTGCATCGAGGCATCCCGAGCTTTCTTCACTAGTTCCCTATAAACATGGTCTAACGGATGCTCCCATTGAGTCTTCTTCGTGTCTTCATTATAATAGTAATGTGTTTGAAGTTTTTCATCGAAACTAAAGAAATATACATAAATATATAGAAATAATAGTAATCGCTCATAAGTTATTTCTTTGAAGTAGATATTTCTATTAAAAAGTTTAGTATAATTAAAAAAATATTTGAATGAATCGTGTACCTACAGATAAATATTTGGATACCAATTGCCATTTAATCAAATATTTTGTCTTAAAATTTTACTTTTTATATGTGAAAAATCATAGCCAGTCGGTTTTAAATTGAAGAATACCCCAACACAGTGACCTATTTATTGAGGCCATTTCAATGCACGATATCTTTGCAGTATTTTAAAAGAGTTGACAATCTTGCAGATTCGAAGTGACGACGCAGCACTAGCCCAAGCTTATCTGATCATTGCAATGTCATTTATATCGATAAACTTATTCAAGACGACTGAACGAATCTTAATGTTATAATAAGTAAGGTGAACCGGGGCTATTGTATCTAAAAAGTGAATTTTCTCCGCCCGAGGTAGGTTTGAGAAGCTGTATTTCAGCTACTGAATAATTTACGGAAAATATGTTTAAATATCTTAAACGATCAGATACTTAAGACTTATTTTGAATTAATTGTATTAGAAAATACCCAGTATATTCTTATTAATATTGATTTTAATTTCAAGAACAAATTTTAGCTACATTTACCCCGTATCGGGGGCAAATGTAACTATTACTTTTTACTCCTAAACTTGACGAGATATGATGCTTGGACTCCCTGAATATGATAAACAAGGGCATTTAAGAAAATAATTTGGGCATTGTATCAATGTAGGAAGGCTAGTTCCTACTTAAAAATACTGTTTTTCGTAAAAGAGGGGCTATTGTAGCTATTTTTTAAAATGAAGTGTTGGGATTATGCCTGATAAGTATGTTATATCGATTGTCGATAATATCTATACAATATATCATATAATAAAACAGTAACTTCAAAAATCTGTACATTAAATATTTTAAAAACAATGAATGAATATTAAATAATTATTATTACAATTTATAACGTACTGAACCGATTTTAACCAAATTTTGTGTAGTAATAACGTATGTGGGGGTGATTACTAAAGATACTTTTTATTACAGAAAAATGTTCTATTTTCATAGGAAAACAAAATATTGTTGATTAACTAGTCCTTGAAAAGCTAGCGGTGGTTAAATCTTAAAAGATACGTCAAAACATAATTATTGAAGGAAAGTCAACAATATTAAATATCTTTCTTCCAAGTTAGTATAACTCAATACCTATTTTTATCAGTACGTACAAAAAGCAGTACAACCTAGCAAATCTATCGGCGCATTTCACGCAAAAAGGACTGAATCCATTTGAACGAAATTTTGTGTATTGTACTATAGTACAGTGCATTCTTACACGACATTATTAGGTCATATCATATATCGTATAACGGGACTTAACGCGTGTATTACTTAAAGGTAGAAGATACCTTATTCCCGACGTTTTGCTCGGGTTGCACCAGCCGTGGTCACGGGGAGACTGGCGGGGGATGGCATCGCCTGCCACGATTAGAGGAGTGTGTTGCTGGTACCCTCATTTAATTTTAATAATTTGTTATGGCCACTACACACGGTGCTAATATTATCCATGGGTGTGTCGGACGGGAAATCGCGATATCTAAATTTTTCTATTACCGGATTCCACGCAGACGAGAGCCTGTATCCATCTTCACGATTGAAGTTTGGATGTTTTTTTTATTTCGATAGCCTCGCGAACGATTGTTCGGTAGTATCTTCGATCGGTGGGCAAAACCTTCGGCTGGTGGAGCTCAATCCAGTGATTGGTATTTGAGTTGAGCAGATCGCTGATTTCCCTGTCTGGTTATTCTTTACAACTGTGATATGTTCTTTGACCCTCTCCGCTATGGTTCTCTTGGTTTGGCCAATATACGAACTACCACAGCTGCAATTAATTTTGTATATACCCGGTGTTTGGTACGGGATAACATCCTTCGGCGTGCGCAAAAGTTTTTCATGCTTGGAAAACGGAACGTATACAGTCTTAATGGAGTAATTTTTTAGTAGTAATCCAACCTTGTCCGTTATTCCTTTGATATAAGGCAAGTACGCAGGTTGGCGGTTAACCTCTGGATGTTTCGTACGTGTATCACAGTGACCTAGATTCCTTCTACCTACTTTGTACCCATTCCTCTTAAGTATCTCCTGAACATGCGCAAGCTCCGCATCCAAATGTTCAGGGTCACACAGATCATGGGCTCGACCAGTCAGAGTCGTTACTACCGCTTGTAAATGACGTGAGTGATGATGTGAGGAGGCATTAAGGTATCTATCCGTGTGTGTCGGTTTGCGATATACAGTGTGCCCTAGAGAGCCATCTTCTCGCACAAGCAACTTCACATCCAGAAATGCCAGCGAACGATCGCTCTCCATTTCATATGTAAATCGTATTTTACTGTGAATGGAGTCAAGATGGTCGAGGTATTGCTCTATTTCCTTCTTATTCCCTTTAATTAAACAAAACGTATCGCTTCCATAGTCGGATATTGAAAGGCCCTGTTTTCAAAGCTTTTTCTTCAAAATGTTCCATCCAGATGTTGGCTAAGGAAGGTGCTATTGGGCTACCCATAGCTACTCCATCAATCTGAAGATAGTATTGACCCTGGTAAAGAAAAAAGTTACCTTCTAAGCAGTGTTGAAGTAGAGCAACGTACCGATCTGATATGCCCTTGAAATATAATTTGTTTTTGATTACTTCAAGGCACTCTTTCAGCGGAACATTGGTGAATAACGATTCCACGTTAAAACTCACCATAATCTCATCAGATTCTAGCTGGATCTCCTCTATGATGCTGATAAAATGTCGAGAATCTTTTACATAAGATGACGTGTTTCCAATTAATAGCTGCATAATTTTATTAATATGTTTCGCCAAGTGGTACGTTGGAGAATTAATCTGACTCACTATTGGTCGCAATGGCACGTCTTTCTTATGAACTTTTGGACTTCCCTTAAGTTTTGGAGGCTGCAATATTTTAGGGCTTTGCAGCCAATTGTACTCGTCGTCCGTAAAAAGCTCCTTATGTTGTTGTACTAGAGAGCGTGTATGACGTCACTCGGGCAGTTGGGTTGTAGCTGATTGGCTTATAAGTATTCGTGTCGGCGAGTAGGTTCCGAATTTTAATATCATAATCTATCGTATTCATCACTACTGTGGCGTTACCTTTGTCGGCCTTGAGAACCAGGATATCTTTGTTTTCGCGTAGTTTGCCAAGGGCTGCGTGTTTTTCAAGAGTAATGTTACTTTTAGGTAACTTAGAGCGGCGCAAAATGACTGCAATATCCTGTCTTAATGCATCCGCATCACACTGTGGCATTTTATTACGTATAATGGCCTCCTCGACATTACAAATGATATTTTCATAAGGAACCCGCTTAGGTGTTGGTGCGTAATTCAAATCTTTTTCCAGTACTGATAAAGTGGATTCATCAAGAGTTCTGTTCGAGATGTTAATCACCGTGTTAGCTTTACGATCAGTATGTTCTAAAGTTGACTTACGTGAAAGTAGCTTTTCAAATTTTCGGTTGTGTTTGCTACTAGACAAATCAAATAATGTCTGAGCTTGTAGGTAGGTAAGGCGGTCACACAACTCAAAATCACCATCCGACATAACAACACTGCAATCCAAGTGTAACGCGTATAATTTACACTGTATATCATTTAAATCCTTGTGGCTATTTCGAATCAATTGGCGTAGCAGGTGGACACTCGTATTGCCTAGAATATGGTCAGAATCCGCTATATCACTACGTGGTTTTATACGAACACATGTAGGTAGCAAGTTCCAATCGCGACACTTTTTAAAAAATGTCAACGATTTTTCAAGACGCACTTTCTTCCGACGAAAACACTCTAGCTGACGAACTTTAGATGCTAACTCCGGCAACTCCGTTTGCAATATAACTTTTTAAGCTTTCGCGTTTCATAACTATATCATATATCGTATAACGGGACTTAACGCGTGTATTCCTTAAAGTTATATTATTAGGTCATATCGGAATCGGTTTCTTATTCTCACTACCCTCCACGTGACCCCTGGGTAATGCTAATTGAACAACATTATAATAGGTGGTAGAATTTGGCCATGGCTAACACTACCCAGCGAGCAAAGACGAACTGCCAAATCATCCTGTAGCATGGTTCGTCGCATCAAGGGTTGGCTTGAGTTCCGGTGCGATGTTCGCTAGCTGATTTATACGCGGGAAAATGATTCTGTACAGTTGTGCTGCATTTCAATGACAGGTTCTGACCTGAGTTTTGGTGGCTTAATTTGGAGAAAAGCTGCACCACAACCTTTGGTGAACAATTCTGGGATGACTTTCATCGTGCCGGTTGGTGACCTGAGAGAAGACCCGATGGTGATATCCAGGAGGGTTCTGGCGTAAGTGTGGTCTTCAGTTAAATCTACCATTAACACTGCTCCAATTAGGGTCATGTTATCAAGAATGCAGCTCTGACTCATCAAAAGCCAAAAGAGAAATGATTTTAAGCAGCGACTGCTTATTCTCTCCTTTTCAGTGTCCTTCTTTAAAATTCGAGCATTGTACTCTTATCTCTATGCGGTCCACTACTACCTTGAGATCGCTAAGACATATATACTCTTTCTCAAGGAGACGCAAATTAAGAGCCCTGCCAGCCCAGGATGTACCCGGGGTATTCACTTGAGAAAAATTTTAAACCCCGCGGAACCTCGAAGCGAGTCCGGTTTGTACGCTCGTAATAACATCTGCTACCAACGTCTCTGTACTTTCTTCTCGGTTTTGTGGTGCTTGGTCGATACTGGTTTTGTTAGGTGTCGAACAGTCACATAGCGGTGATCGGAAGACAACTCAGTTGTTCAATTACCTAAACGAAAAAGCTGACATCGTTCAACATCGATATCCAACCGTTCAAATGGTATTTCTGGGAGGCTTCATGCCCACCACAGCAGTAGCTGTTTCTACTCATAGAGGCGTTTTTCGCACTATCACTATCTCACAGTTAGGTCGGAAAACCGAACATCAAAAAAGCAAATTACTTGAACCTTCTGCATATAACTGATCCTGATATTTTCTCAGTCTCAGTTTCTTTTCCCTTGGGAACCTCAGACAACTGTATCGTAAAATCTGCTTATCCTCTGACTCCAGACTCCTCAGTAAAAAAAGAGGCGGGTGTGGCGATTCAGATGGCAAGTCAGCAGATTGGGACGAGTTGCAGCATTTCTTTGCATCTTACCCTTGGCCAGTTTGTTTCTCTACTAACGATCCGTCGAGCTGTGATGGACCGGTTGCAATAGAGCCAGACGTTACGCTTGTTTTGTTCGGCAGCCTCTCATCCAGGAGACTGTGTTACGAGGCAAGCTCGTGGTGAAGGATTTTGGCTGCTTGATTGTGCCCGTGCAGATACTCAGTGCTAGTGAGCGCTGAATATTCCGAAAGCACATGCTTGAGTGATTCACCGGGATGGCGACAAACTCGATAGACGTCCTTCATAATACTTTATTTAATACTTTCGGTATTTTTGCGTCTTAACTGCCTGATCCTGTATTGTACAGACAAAACCCTTGGTTTTCCCAAAGAGGTCACCGAAGTGCAGCCATTACACGGACGCTTTTTATGTACGTGTGGCTCATTAAGAGCTTTAAATAAGCGTACGAGCAACTCCTTCTCCTTCCACACGATCTCACGGTCAGAGGTGCTAAGTACGACCGGGGCCGGCCACTTGTTTTTGGCTAAGAATAGGGGAGTGAGTATCATATTCTACGTCCATTGCACGACTCTTTCTTTGTCTCGAAGTATGTAACTAACGTTTACTATATCCCGATTATGCATGGTTTTGACGCTCAAAACACTTCAAACACCGCATATACAACCTTATTACATACGATTTTAGGTGCACCACATGCGTTAAAGAGTCAAAGTCGTGCAGACTCTTCTATCCAGGGTTTCAAATTCAGTTTAAGTCTATTTAAGCACGCCGAAAGTGCACATGAGAATGGGTATAAGCCGCTATAGGCTCGGACTTTATTAGCACCCGACAAAAAGCTTTTACAAATTTTTGCCAAATGACCAAAAAAGGCTTCGCTAACAGACTGTTTCATTTTCATCTCATTCACCCCTATCGATTGCGACATACCCAGATACCGGTACGATTCAGGTTCAGAAAGGGTCCTTATTCGGTTTATATAGGGTCGACATTTATCTCAGCCGAATGATTAACCTGCTCCCTCATCACATGCACACTTGTCTAGCTCAAGCCCCATCCTGATAGAATTACTAAATTCAGTGGTGATCTTCAGTAATTTCTGCAGGTGAGTGGCGTTGGGTGCCAGCAGTTTGAGGTTATAAATATACAGAAGGTAAAGCTCTCTTGTCCCTCCTCTCCGAAATTGAAAACCAGCAATAAACTGAGCTTGGTTTAGAGACGGGCAAAACCAAATTCCTCGAGGAAGTCTCAAACTATACCATCAACTTTGTACACCTCAAGGACCCTCAAGAATATTGAATGGGACACCGAGTCTAACGCCTTCTTATTGTCGAACCAGTCAGCAGAGAAGTTCCGGCGGTTGCGTTTGACCAATTGCTTCGCAACGGAATCGATGGGAAGAATCTGCTTAGTGTAATGGCTACCCCAGAATGATGTTATTTTCGTCTACATGACGGGATATCTTGAGGCTCATGACGGATCTTATCGTCTCAAAGATGGTCGTAAGACACGTAATGGAGCGGTACTTAGCTAGATCAGAGGCATCCGGGCATCCGACTTTGGAGCTAGGTGAGTGATCCCAGTAGTGAAAAGGAACGTGAGCGTCCTCTGCTCGAGAGCTTCCTGGAATTGTCGAGCAAAGGTCGCATGGTAAAATCGAAAAGCCCTTAAGCCAGTAGTGATGCAAACAATCAGGATCCGAACTTTTTTTTGCATGTGGGACTCACTGGTTTAAAGCTCTCACCTGTCTTAATGGGCCGTCGCAGGATCGCTTGCGCAAGCAACTGCAACGTCCCAACGTTTTTTGGCTTTGCGTCTAGCTGGCTGCCAGATGCTACTAAGACCCCACCACGACAAGGTGACCACACGTTGGTCTGGTATTGCTCGACCAGAAGCTTTAAAGTCTGCCAATGAGACCTCTGGCATGGTTAATACAGTGTTCTATCCACAACAGCAGCATTGCTTCCTGAGCCCGGGATCTTGGCTCCGACAAATCCGTTTTTGGCTTAAGCCATACCAAAGAGCCGAGAGATACGCCGTATCATCCAGGCCAGTGCTCTCTAGGTATTGAGGCAGCATTTAGTTAATGGCCTCAATGACATCCCACGTCACTACATTCAATTTGAGGTGAGAGAGCCGCGGAGTGCTCCGAATCTCTGAAATCGCTTCTTCTAGAATCCTTCTCATCCACTCTAAATCAAGGGCGACTGTTTCCTGGGTGCTTTCCTCAACAGGCAAATTGTGGAAGATGGTAACCAGGTACTCCTCAGTAGGAACAGTTGGAGGCACGATTTGTTCTTTGGTTGGATTTGTCACCTCGGAAACAGCCTTACGTCATAATAGTTCGAGCGCTGTATTTTAAACGCTGAATATACCGAACCTGATCTACCAGGTTTGGTTCCGTAACAGTTATAGTTGGCTCAAGCAGCAGGAACTCACAGTACGTTGCCGCTCGGTAGCCAGTCCGTCAGGTTCCTGCAGTGACATTCTCGTTCATTTGAGACGTTCATTTCATGCGACATACACCACCAGTGGCGGGCCCCTAGAGGATCCCGTCGGTGCCAATCTCCGCAAGCCCTAACCTACGCCCTACTACGGGTAACCTAATAAGCTGGTAAATGGTTCCCCAGTTTCCTTAATTAATCACCTCTTATGACACCCATGATGTAGGAAGGAGGGCAACATTCTACGCTGCCGGTGCCACACGGTTATTATTAGAAACAGGCACTTGAATTCAATTTATATGTACTCTAGTGTATATCATATACGCTTGGAATGAAGCCATCGAAAAGACGGTGAGGTACTCGCCGTTTCTCTCGATATTTCGAAGGCTTTTGACCTGTCTTGCATGGCATGGCTTGATGTCTAGCATGGTATTTTTATCATTAAGCTTCCGGCATATGAAATAACCACTGGGTTTTGTAGCTGGATGTCTGATTTTCTGAGAGAGAGATCATTTCGGGTCGATGACGGCTGCTTATACGTTATTCCCGCATCACTCTTCCTGCTACTCAACAACGATCTTCAGAAAACCGGTATCTTTGGATGCGCTGATGACAGCGCTGTTGCGGATAGATACTTATCTAGTTCTAGAACCAGTGCTACTAAGATCCTTGAGCAAAGAGAGGTTTTGGTGAATCGCGTTGACTTGAGGTGTCCGACTAGAATTATGCCAATTTAGTTAAGTTTAATACCACCAAAACAGGCGTGTTTATTCACCTCAAAAAGAACCCGATTAGACAGTAGTGAGTGCTTGAGTTATAGTTACGTGAGAGTAGAGCTTTCGTGGTTGAAATCCAACCAACTCACGAAACGTTTTAGTTCAATGTTTCTGATACAAACTGCTAAATTGTGAAACACCCTTCCTACATCCGTCTTTTCTGCCACTTCAAGGCAAGAGGGAATAGGAATCTTCAAGGCAAACGTGCTCCAACCTAGACCTCATCAGTGCTTCCTAGCATTGATTGTCGTTAAGCGCATTCTATCTAATAATAATAAAAATGGTGACATTTCAAATCCAGTTTATTTTGCTAACTCTTAATGTATACAGCAAAACTGTGCAACATCGTGCTAATTGATGTGCGCGTTCATACAAAATGAGCTGAGCCGATACCATGGACTACAAAGATAATACAAAACATTTTATTATCTCAGAAATATTATTCACTGACTGATTCCGGCCACGGCGTCCAATCTCATTGAGTTTGCTCAACTGTGCAGGAAATATTACAGTGCAAGTGTACGCGCAGACACAAATGCATTTTCTATTCTTATCACTTTCATACTCCGGTGAGACGACTGTTCGACACGACTAGTGAGAGCTAAGGCGCAGGACTGACGCTGACTGACTGCTCTCCGAGGCTCGGGGGTGACACATCGCCATCTTCCCAAGTCTGGGCGATTACTGAGACTTACTAACCAGAAAGACTCAATATCTAAACTACACTGTAATTGGTTAAAAGTAGTAGAATTAAACTAAACTAAATGGGGAATCAATCGTTGGTACCTTATAAGTTACCATTAAAACAAAAATAGTTTTTGTACTTTTAGCACGAGCGAAACCGCGGGTCCGCTAGTTTTGATTAAAACTCGAAGACATTATATGTTCCACAGCTGTATAATATATTTTTTTATGTATGTTCATCGATAGCTCCGTCAACTGTTAAGCGATTTAAATAAATAAATATAAATGTTGGGACAGTTTTAGGTATATATTTTTATTAAATTATACGATGGTAAGCACAATCTAAAAGTAAATTGTAGTTATAAAAAATTATGTTAATATATAATAGTGTAAATTATAAACTTTTACAGTCATTTACTCGCAAATTCAGTATTTTTTACTTTATCGATAGAAAAAATACGTTGGCGTCACTAATACTTTTATTTCCATACTAAAATCTACGGGGCTATTGTATCTTTCATTGAAGATACAAGAGACTTCTGTAAAAATTTTCGTGGGGCTATTGTATCTTCATAAATAACTCTAGATAACTACGGCAGTGAAAGAAATTAATTATCAATTAACAAGCAATTATTCTTTATCTTTGTAATTTCCATAAAGTTTGTTATATAAGGCTCACATTAAAATTTTATCCACTAAAACACAACAGTAGGTATTCAGCGCTCTCAATGAAAAATAGTCGATCAAAAATAATGCGCCATCAGTAAAAAAGTAGACGCGATACAACTACAATCTATGATCCACTCTTTTAAGCATTAGTTTCTCTATCAACTAGTAGTGTCGTTACTCCTTTAACCGACTTGTGAAAGAAGATAAAGTGATTAGATACAATAGCCCCGGAGCTACAATAGCCCCGGTTCACTATATATCTCTCAGTAGAGTCAAACTTGCAAACAAAATCGAATAAAATTTTGTTTAAATGTTTGTTTGCTATATATAGTATCACAGATAAATTTATAAAACTTATACATGCTTTCTTTCACCTCGGGAGTTAAATAATCAATAAAAAGCAGTGGAAGGCCGAGAAAAGTTTTATTTATTATATTGTCATTGTAAAACTAAGAACTAGGTAGGTAGGAACCTTATTACAATAACCGATTACGGATTCCTAGATTTAACATAGTACAATTGTAAGTTGAAACTTTAAAAAGAATATTATCGATAGAGAGGACGAGTTTTTTTTTAATTTTTTTCTGTCCGCATCACTCGAAAACCACCGGTTTGCATAGTTATAATGATAAAATAAATTTTATTTATAAATATTCAACTGCAAGTAGCACATGGGTAGGATTAGCTAATGCTAGAGAAATGGAGGCCTTTGCCAACTCTTGATATACAGACAGGGTTACCAATGTATAATACAATATTATAATTTTATTTAAAGTTGTTATCAGCTTGTTTGAACTCTTGTTTTCCCCATATTTTTTGACATTGCTACAAATCGAGAAAAAAATAGATGCTCTGGAGATATGGTGCTGGAGGCGAATGTTAAGAAACTTGTGGACTGAATTTCGCACCAACGTCTCTATACTCCAAGAACTCGGTATAAAACTCTCTCTATCGCCTCGGCGAAAGGCGTTGTTTCCCTTTCGGTGGTCGGATTTTAAATTTTTGGACACGTTTCCCGTCGCGAGATGGATGGCAATAGAGGTTGTGGAAGACCAACCATGCGATGGACCCACCAAAATAAGTCAGATGTAGGTGGTCCCTTACATGCAGTGCACCAAGATATTGACCAACAGAGAGAAATTGCATTCATGTGATGACCACAACCAGTCTGTCAAGTGTGACGAAGAAAAAGAAGAATTATAACTTAGTTTTATTCAATGTTATAAGGAAAGTATTAAATTTAAATCTGTTGATTTGAATGGAGAACTACTAATCATGTAACTGACACACCAAAAAATTTTAGATATGGTGACAGTTAAAAGCATGCATGCACCAACTTAGTATAAAAATTCATAAAATTATCAAAATCTAACTTGTGTGTTTCTAATGTTCCTAATGAAAGTTTGCATGTCTATGATAAAGCCACACCTTGGCTTCTGTCAGGGTAGACATGCTATTGCATGACTATATCTAACTACTACTTTGATTTAAAGTAGATTTAAAAACTTTTTTGTTCATAGCAGTTATAACAATTCAGCTTATAAAAAATATGATGTAACATACTACATATAGAACCTATCAACCAATTCATATAACCCACAACATAATTAATGCAAGTGTGTGGCATAGAGGCAACAGTACATTCCATAAGACAAATAGTTTAGGTCTAAAAATAATTTGTTACTTTTTAACTTTTGCAGTAAGATAATAAGTAATGAATATTCATCACAAATGGAAGTAAAAACTAAACTTACTAAGCTTTCCATGGTGCTGGCAATGCTTGCATGAGACCATCTCGAGCCAATGGCAGGAGATGGCTCTCACTCTCAGGGTCGATGCCCAATTGACAGGCATAATCAGATATTTCTATAACAATAATGTTTTTAAATAAATTTAACTTATATGTACATAAATAAAACAGTGATTAACCCATCGTATACCATACCCCGTCTATAGACGTGGGCCGAGGTGCAAATCAGGTAGGTGGAGGTACATGAATTGTTAATAATTTAAAAATATACTTATATAATATTATTAGAATAAGGACAGAATATTTTACAAGATTATACATAATATGTGCTTTGCATATGGGCTATGGCTCTAAAAAAATATTTGTTGTAGTAATATAAAAATTAAAATTATTAAATCAGATAGGAAAATAATTTAATTTTAATGTATGTATAGTGTTCATAAACTATTACTCTAAATAAAATTTATAATTAAAATTACATAATAGTAAAGGAAAAAATTGTTCATTACAAATATGACAAATTAGCATAAAAAAATCTATGCTATGAGAAAATATCTCTATGTAAATTTAATCATTTAAAATTACGAAAAGCGATTTGGTAATTAAGAAATTTTGTACATATCATAATTTATTTATAACAATTATAATTAATGCCATACATGAGGTTCATGTAAAAAAATATGAATAAAAAGCCTACATTCATACAAAATACAAACCCTCTGCAGAAGGCTGGCTGTTCTCATCGAATATCTCGCGGCACACCACAGCCGACGGTGAGCTCATAATGGAATCTCATAGTTTATTTATTTTTAAATTGATTTCGCTTGTATCAACCACATATTGATTCGTAAAAACCTTATTATCTGATATTGAATAATTGATAAAGATCGAAACATATCCCCTCTTATAAGAAATCCTGTCAACTAAATGTAAAATGACAGCTGTTGATAATGATAAAATCTGATAGTGCAGTGTCTGTCTTATAATTAAAAATTCAATTATCCTTAATCAATTTATTTTAAAATTGTAATTTGATTATGATTTTCTTTTATTTCAACAATTAAACAGTTTATCCTAAAAGTTTTACAGATATGATTCCATATTATCTTTTTATTTAATACCTAAAAATTATTTTTACTGTTTTTATTCAAACTCTATATTATGTGCATTGTACGTTTTTTGATAAGCACCAAAGATAATGTAAATGATAAGCACAATAAATAAGAAAAAAGAATACAATGCAATGACTTGTCAAATGTGAAATGAAATAAATTTTCTGTATCTGTTGTCTGCAGTTGTCAAATGTGAAATGACAAATTGCCAATTGCCATGCCCATGACATGACATTCAGTGAACAGTGAACTCAATTACTTTAAAACGACGCTAAAAACTTTAAAATTTCCCTAGAAATACTAAAGAAAAAATGGCTACTGTTAAAGACGTCGCTACCCTTTACCAAAACTTGAAAACAGAATGGGCTAAAAAACCTCGCAAGCTTGATAAATGCGGTGAACTTCTAAACAAAATAAAGGTAAGAACCATGACTTGTCAAATCATTATGATGAACAACCAACTAACTGAAAAATTTACGTTAAAAGGTAGAAAATCATGATATTTCTAAATAAAAATAATAATGTAATTAATGTATTTTACAACTACTTTTTTCCAGATTGCATTAACACAGCTTACCTTTCTACCAAGTAATAATACGGCTGCTAACCAGAAAGAGTTAATACTCGCTCGAGATGTCTTAGAAATTGGTGCACAGTGGGCTGTAGCCGCTAAAGATGTGAAAGCATTTGAAAGATTCATGTCACAGTTAAAATGTTACTATTTTGATTACAAGTAAGCAGTACCTATACTTAGTAATGTATAGTTCCAGCAACAAATCTGTTCACAGCTGATGCAAAGATTTCAGTCCACAATATTAAACTTTGGATTGTATTTAATATTAAAATAAATGCTTATACTTACAAAGCAATGAAAGCTTCATACTTCTCATATTATTGCTAATCATTATTTTTTTCTATCTGTATTATAAATAAATATATTCATTTCAGAGATCATTTACCAGAATCTGCATTTATGTACCAACTACTTGGGCTTAACTTACTTTTCTTATTATCTCAAAATCGAGTTGCCGAGTTTCATACTGAACTTGAGCGTCTCCCAGTAGATGTAATTAGAGCTGATCCCTATGTGAAACATCCACTAGCCTTGGAACAATACCTGATGGAAGGAAGTTACAATAAAATATTTTTGGCTAAGGTAACACTTTCTATTAATGTTATTATTGAATTCTTCATAGTAAAGTTCATATTTTCAGCATAAATAATTTGTACATTGTTTTTAACAATAAGGTTTATAAATTGCAAACTTCTGTTAAATAACAAAATAGTAAAACCTATCTATTATTTAAAACTTTTTATTATTTAATTTCAGGGCAATGTCCCAGCAGAGAGCTACACCCTATTTATGGACACCCTTCTAGATACAGTTCGAGGTGAAATTGCTGCTTGTATTGAAAAAGCATATTTATGTATATCTTGCACAGAAGCAGCTCGACGATTGAACTTGCCTTCTCAGCAAGCTGTACTTGAATATGGCAAAAAGGTATTTCAGTCAAATTCATTAACAATTGTGAATAGGAGTTACATATTATGTATTTTTATGTTTTATAAAATTTATTTTTGTGTACTATGAGATAAATAATTTTTTAAAACTTTATTTGAGTTTTAATTTTTTGTATTTTATGGTTTCATAATTCTTACAAAACTGTTTTATTATAGAGAAACTGGATATTAGGAGCAGACAATTGCTATCATTTTAATGCATCAGAAGAAACTTGTGCATTAGCAGCTGGAGTCTTCCCATCATTGGAACTTGCTGAGCAAACCATTGAATATGCTAAACATCTTGAAATGATTGTGTAGATATCTTTATTTTGAATAATAAACCTAACATTTAAATTGTTGTTTTATTTTCACTAGTAGATTGGTCCCTAGATCTAGCACGAGCGCACACCCGAGAGTTCCACTAGTAATAAATATAGCCTATGTTATTCAATAATAATGTAGATTTCTAATGGCAAAAGAATTTTTGAAATTGGTCCAGTAGTTTCTGAGCTTATTCATTACATATAAAAATACAAATCTTGTCTCATCATAATATTAGCATAGTTAGATAAACATTAAGAAGAAGTAAGAACAATTCCATTTCATTGTATTATAATAAATATATTGCTAAATATTTTAATAAAGTGTTATTGTTCACGAAATTATGGTAATATCAATTGTTTCCTATACTCTTTGATTGTTTCCTATAGTTCAAAAAAAATAGCTTAATCCCATGGAATGAATAAGTACTTCGTAGTTCGTACGAAGTACTTACTAATTCCATGCTTGATCCATAATATTACTTTTCTCTATGGCTTGATCCATAGAGAAAAGTAATATTATACTTTTGCGACATATGTCAAACTGACATTCCTAGGGGTTGTCAGGATAAAAAAAATTGTCGATAGAAATTATCGACGTTTCTTACTATTATCAATGCTAATGTAACATATAATTGGATTTAATCTAATTACTAAATTAAACGAATATTTTAATATAAAATGCATTTATCTTCCTAAAGGAGTACACCCCAAATCAATCTTTTTCCATTACTTTTCTGCATTTGATTACCACCTTCTTCCAGTCTTCTACAGATAAGTACATTGTCGACCGCACTTTTTAATATATCATCTAAGACATACGTTGGAGTACTTGGTTTGTGCAGACCAACGAGTCTTAATAACTCATTTATTAGCATAGTTTAAGTAATTTATTTTGCAACTACTTTATTCCAGATTGCATTAACACAGCTTACCTTTCTACCAAGCAATAATACGGCTGCTAACCAGAAAGAGTTAATACTCGCTCGAGATGTCTTAGAAATTGGTGCACAGTGGGCTGTAGCCGCTAAAGATGTGAAAGCATTTGAAAGATTCATGTCACAGTTAAAATGTTACTATTTTGATTACAAGTAAGCAGTACCTATACTTAGAAATGTATAGTTCCAGCAACAAATCTGTTCACAGCTGATGCAAAGATTTCAGTCCACAATATTAAACTTTGGATTGTATTTAATATTAAAATAAATGCTTATACTTACAAAAGCAATGAAAGCTTCATACTTCTCATATTATTGCTAATCATTATTTTTTTCTTTCTGTATTATAAATAAATATATTCATTTCAGAGATCATTTACCAGAATCTGCATTTATGTACCAACTTCTTGGGCTTAACTTACTTTTCTTATTATCTCAAAATCGAGTTGCCGAGTTTCATACTGAACTTGAGCGTCTCCCAGTAGATGTAATTAGAGCTGATCCCTATGTGAAACATCCACTAGCCTTGGAACAATACCTGATGGAAGGAAGTTACAATAAAATATTTTTGGCTAAGGTAACACTTTCTATTAATGTTATTATTGAATTCTTCATAGTAAAGTTCATATTTTCAGCATAAATAATTTGTACATTGTTTTTAACAATTGGGTTTATAAATTGCAAACTTCTGTTAAATAACAAAATAGTAAAACCTATCTAT
Organism: Boloria selene; assembly: GCA_905231865.2. Classification (NCBI taxonomy): domain Eukaryota; kingdom Metazoa; phylum Arthropoda; class Insecta; order Lepidoptera; family Nymphalidae; genus Boloria; species Boloria selene. The sequence goes on from HG993146.1 coordinate 10,336,637, forward strand.
TTTTAAAAACTTTTTATTATTTAATTTCAGGGCAATGTCCCAGCAGAGAGCTACACCCTATTTATGGACACCCTTCTAGATACAGTTCGAGGTGAAATTGCTGCTTGTATTGAAAAAGCATATTTATGTATATCTTGCACAGAAGCAGCTCGACGATTGAACTTGCCTTCTCAGCAGGCTGTACTTGAATATGGCAAAAAGGTATTTCAGTCAAATTCATTAACAATTGTGAATAGGAGTTACATATTATGTATTTTTATGTTTTATAAAATTTATTTTTTGTGTACTATGAGATAACTAATTTTTTAAAACTTTATTTGAGTTTTAATTTTTTGTATTTTATGGTTTCATAATTCTTATAAAAGTGTTTTATTATAGAGAAACTGGATATTAGGAGCAGACAATTGCTATCATTTTAATGCATCAGAAGAAACTTGTGCATTAGCAGCTGGAGTCTTCCCATCATTGGAACTTGCTGAGCAAACCATTGAATATGCTAAACATCTTGAAATGATTGTGTAGATATCTTTATTTTGAATAATAAACCTAACATTTAAATTGTTGTTTTATTTTCACTAGTAGATTGGTCCCTAGATCTAGCACGAGCGCACGCCCGAGAGTTCCACTAGTAATAAATATAGCCTATGTTATTCGTTAATAATGTAGATTTCTAATGGCAAAAGAATTTTTGAAATTGGTCCAGTAGTTTCTGAGCTTATTCATTACATATAAAAATACAAATCTTGTCTCATTATAATATTAGCCTAGTTAGATAAACATTAAGAAGAAGTAAGAACAATTCCATTTCATTGTATTATAATAAATATATTGCTAAATATTTTAATAAAGTGTTATTGTTCACGAAATTATAGTAATATCAATTGTTTCCTATAGTTCATAAAAAATAGCTTAATCTCTGCGACACATGTCAAACTGACATTCCTAGGGTTGTCAGGATAAAAAAAATGTCGATAGAAATTATCGACGTTTCTTACTATTATCAATGCTAATGTAACATAAAATTGGGTTTAATATAATTACTAAATTAAACGAATATTTTAATATAAAATGCATTTATTCTTCTAAAGGAGTACACCCCAAATCAATATGTCAGTTTCTGAATTCTGAATGTTTGTGACAGGAGCAGCCTTTTTCCTTTTTTTATTTGGCGTTGCAAGTTTTGTCCTCGTCTTCAGTCAATGCTGCGGTTGAAGATTCGCCATACTTTTCTTTACTGATGCGAATTACTGTCGCACGTCCAATGCCAAGAGCATCTGCAACTCTATCGCATACTTTCTCCATGGGTAATAGCGGCCCGCCATTTTGGTTCTCTCGCTCAAAATATTCACGTAAGCGAATCACAAACTCACGACTTTGACTGTTCAAAACGGTTTTCTTCGTTCTCTTTGGCATTATGCCAACAAGAAACTAACAATAATAACAAAAGATAACAAAACTCAACAAATTAACAGCAATAGTAACAAAAACAAAGTAGTACGAGAACGGAAAACACGACAAGGCGTCGTTCCATATTAAAGTATTTCTCTATGGCCTCGACACTCGTACTGAGGAGAATACTGAATTATAGAGGTTCATATTAAACAAGATGGCGGCGTGTCTTTTTTTTTTAGTTTATGGCCTGGTAACACCTAGCCTTTGAGCCAAACGCGGCGTGTCTTCTTCCGAAACCCAAGTCCAATCCTGGGACGTTGACGGATGGAATGTTTCATGAATAGGTGAGAAATGGGATTTTATTTACTCACTATTATTTGAGATCAAGTTTGTACAAATGTAAATAATATCATGATATTAAAATATACATAAAAATTAAAAGAAAGAAAGATTAATTTTAAATTAAATTTTATTTAACCCCTCAAGAAACGGAAAAAAATTATACTAATAACATTAGAGTTCATAAACTCACCCGCCGCGCTACTGTTTTACGCGACTTTATGCCGCGCGGCGGGAAAAGATTAATATAAACAGAACTAGACTACCTATCTTAGTTCTGTAAACGGATATTTCTAGGTTAATAGTTTATCTATTTATAGATGTAAAATACTTAAAGCTATATCTAATGTAAGAATAATAAAAGCGAAAAGCGCAAAAAAAGTTAGACACTTTTTTAGGGACATTTTTTTCCATAAAATCTACTTTATTTTATATTGAATTTTACTAGATAAGGATTATAAAGGTTTATTTATGATAATAATATAAAGTTTTGTTCCAGCTCAATACAAAAAAAAGGAAAACAAACTAATTCTAAAACAAGCGTTTTTACCTAAAAAAGACGATTGGCCGTAGTGACGTGACATCCATATATTTGAACAAAGTCGATAAGTGTCGATATTTATTTCTTATGATACATGTATTGAGGTTTTATAAATAAAAAATGTTTATGTTCATAAAATGTTTAATTTACAATTAGATCTAACAATAAAGATAAAAAGAAAAAATAATAATTATTTACAATATTATTATTATTATTAGTAAAATCTGTACATATAATAAAATTCAAACAGTCGAATATTTCTGTATATTGAAAAGATTTTGAAAATTGAAATAGTTATCATTGACGATACAGATGAATCAATCAAAGGGTAAAACGGGACCCTATTACTAAGACTCTGCTGTCCGTCTGTCTGTCACCAGGGTGGATCACATGAACCGTGATAGCTAGAAAGTTGAAATTTACACAGATGATGTGTAAAATTTTACTTACAATTAAATCCAACAATAAAGATAAAAAGAAAAAAAATAATTATTTACAATATTATTATTATTATTAGTAAAATCTGTACATATAATAAAATTCAAACAGTCGAATATTTCTGTATATTGAAATGTTTCTGAAAATTGAAATAGTTATCATTGACGATACAGATGAATCAATCAAAGGGTAAAACGGGACCCTATTACTAAGACTCCGCTGTCCGTCTGTCTGTCACCAGGGTGGATCACATGAACCGTGATAGCTAGAAAGTTGAAATTGTAATGTACTTATCGTACATCAAATTACAAAAATATGGTCCATACCTCTTCATCACAGTTCACCAGGGCCGCCTCATCACCTCTTTCGAGGGGCTGTACTGATAGGTCCTTTAAAAAAAGAAAGCAAGACATTAAGTGAGAGTTCAAAATGTACCTATCGTACATCAAATTAAATATATGGTAAATACCTCGATCTCTTCAAAAAGCTCCTCCATCTCCTCATCGACGTCTGATAATGGAACTTCCTCCTCCTCATCCTCCTCTTCTAGGATGTCCAAGAAAGTTCTTGGCGGGGAATCCACTCCCGGATTCCACATTTTGAAGCTGAAAAAATAACACAACAAATTACACACACGAATATATAATTACTTATATTTATAAGTTCATAATATTATTGATATAAATTTAATTCATAAGCATAGCCGCGCGAAACACGTAGTATACGGCGCGCGCTTTTGTTTGTTATAACAAAGGACTGTTTTCGCTAAATATTGTATGGTTACTTCTTGTATTCAATATTATTATACAAAAATAAAATCTAAATAAAAATATTTCATTTACATACATACATAAAAATATTATATATAAATATTATTATACAAATTATAAATACTAATATAAACATAAAATCTAAAAATAGATTGCACTATAATATTTATTGATATAAATTTAATCCATAAGCATAGCCGCGCGAAACACGTAGTATACGGCGGAACGGAATTTAAAATTGAACAAATGACTGTTTTCGCTAAATATTGTATGGTTACTTCTTGTATTCAATATTATTATACAAAAATAAAATCTAAATAAAAATATTTAATTTACATACATACATAAAAATATTATATATAAATATTATTATACAAATTATAAATATAACTAACTAATATAAAAAGAAAAAGAAGATTTAAAAATATATTTAAAAAAAAGTTCGTATATTCAATATTTTATATAAACATAAAATCTAAAAATAGATTGCACTATAAAAGTATCGAGCATAAAAAACGATGTAATAGATGCCACATTCCTACGACTTTGACCACTAATATGGACTGCGATGCTATTATAGGCCTTAGGCATTACATATAAAGACTACTTTTGCTAATTGAATTTTCAATGTCCGCTACAAGATGGCGGCCGTGGATATAAAGTTTCTTTATTTAACATTTTTGTTCGTTTTAGCTTTGAATTCTTTATTATTTTATAACAAATGGGTTTGTTTTAATTGTAAATACGTATATTTAGTTACATTCACACGGAAATCACTTGAACAAGGCGAGAAATTTGACCGTCTATATAATACGAAAATATTAAAAAATACAACTAAAACGATAAGTTTGAATTTATAAATAGCTTTAGTATTTATCAAGGAATACAATTATCACAATAGTTATTAATTAATAAAGCACTTACCTTATTATATTTGATAATTAGCAGGAGCGCACGAACGAGTTGTAGCACTAACTGCACTGTCACAATGTACTGGTTGGATTGCGTCATTTTTGTGTTGCCGCGTATATCGCAGTATTACCATTACGTAAAATTTAATAGTCAACCTTATGAACACAAGTTTTCCATATAAAAGTAGACTCTGTATTAGTGAAAATTGGATTCAAAGTGGGATGCTCGGGCGAAGCCGCCAGGGGGCTTGATACTGTGAGCGGAATTTTTTAGACGTCACGTGACCAACCCGCCTGCGGGCTTGCGCTGTTCGAGGGGTTAAAATATCGATAGTTTAAAGTCTGTGGTCGCGATGAATCATCGCCCATCGCTAATTAGGTCGGCATGCCCATAAAGTACGACATTGACAAGTACTGTCTGTAATAATACGAAATTCAGGACTTCACAGGCGTGATTTTACTGACAGCTATCGCAGAGATCAAGCTATCTTTTATGAGGTATAATAAAAAAAACAATACATAATTATTCCATCGTTTTATTTTAAGATAACATTCAATTTAAGACATTATTGATTTAATATCGTCTGTTTTTACTAATTTTATAAAATGCTCCAATGCCTGTTGAAAGTGCCAATTCTTAGCTTCCAAACACCTAAAGCAAAACAAAATGATAAGTAAATATGGGTAAAATATTGTAGTCTTATAGATTACGTAAATGTTTGAATACTAATGCAATTATTTCTAGACTATCGCAAACATTTTCAGCGCTAAAATAGGTTTATTCTTAATAATAATACGAAGAATAAAAAATTGAATTTACAGATTTTATATGGTAATAATTAATTCATTCACCTTTCACTTGCTTTTTCATTTAATTCTGTTAGCTTCACAAATATACTAACGAGTCTCTTTTTGCTTTCATCATCTGGAGTTGCTTCAAATTTTAAGCTCAATGATTTTTTCGGAACCTGAAACAGAGATTATTTTATTTCGATTTTCGATATAAAACAAAAGTATAATCGTGTGTAGCTAGCTTTAAGTCTTAAATAATTTTTATCACATGGCAACAATTCCATTGATTCGGCGACGCTGCTGTCAAACATTGTAATCTGCGACGAAGACAGAACAAAATTATTTTCGATTATAATTCTAAATATTATAAAGATGAAGAAGCATCAAACAAGACAAAAAACTATAAATGACCCAGTTATCGTGTCGCGGGTTAAAAATTACCTCGCCGAAAACGTGGACAAGACATATGTAGATGTTAGCCAAATGGCGCGTTCTCTCAAAGAGCGCTATCGTGAATACAGCAACAGAGGCGACAATGCTTTTTGTCAACTTGTGGAAAGTGCCTACAAAGTAGTATTACAAAGATACGGTCTAGAGCGTCCGTCTACATCCGAGGGCTCGGAAGAAGAATCCGACTTAGAATTATTAGACGAAAACAACAGTGCACTTAATGATCGTTTATTAGCTATGTACAAGATGCAGGATAACAAGCGACCGTCGACCACCCGCAGAGCGGGCGATAAATCTGGCGAACCTATTGATATTCTCAGTAGTGATGATGATGGCAACGCGGCGGCGAAAATCCCAAAAATCAACGATCAAATTACTATCACACCACACATACCGTCGCGTAATACCAGCAATACGCCCGCAGAAAATCCATCAAAACACCAACAAAATCAAAATGTCAGTGAAAAAAAGCGAAAACTTGATATAAATAAGAGTGTAATACCAAAGAAAAAGGTAGAATTTGCGCCAGTTAAAAACGTTAAGGTTAGTTTTGAGGATATAGGTGGAATATCTGAAATTATTACTCAAATATGTGATTTAGTGTTACATATGAAGCATCCTGAAGTATATTCACAGTTAGGAATAAAATCTCCTCGGGGCGCTCTATTACATGGACCGCCAGGTACTGGAAAAACTTTATTAGCTCATGCAATAGCAGGAAAACTACAATTGCCACTGATAGCAGTCACTGGAACAGAATTAGTTGGTGGAGTATCGGGTGAATCTGAAGAGAGAATTAGAGAGCTTTTTGAGAAAGCAACATCAGTGGCTCCATGCATCTTATTCATTGATGAGATAGATGCTGTATGTGGAAACAGAATGAATGCCCAGAAGGATATGGAAAAAAGAATGGTCGCTCAATTATTGGCAAGTTTAGATAATTTATCTGAAAGCAGTGCCTCAGTACTTGTTCTCGCTGCAACAAATAATCCGGACACCTTAGACCCCGCATTAAGGAGAGCTGGTCGACTTGAACAAGAGATTACTTTAGGCATTCCATCATTAAAAGCTAGGAAAGAAATCCTTTCAATTCTTTGCAAAAATTTAGCTTTAAACAATGATATAGATATGAATAGTTTAGCTCAAATAACCCCAGGATTTGTGGGTGCAGACTTACAAGCTCTTGTAAACAAGGCGAGTACTTATGCTGTTAAGAGAATATTTACAGAAATTCAAATGTATAATAAACAACAGCTATTAAAAAATGTGGAACAAGCTAAACCTGAGGATGTTCCCGTTATTCTTAATGGAGATGGGGTGAATCAAGAAATACCAAAAGAACTCAATGAGAATCCAGAAATTTCAAATACAGAACAGACATCACAAAGTGAGCAACCAGAACCCACTGAGGAACCTATTAATGACAATGCACCCATAATAAACAATCACATAACCGTTCCAGAAGTAAAACCATTAGACCCTGTTGATGAAGTACTAAGCCTTCTTGAAGATAATCTTCCCTACACATCTGACCAGTTGAGTGGACTAGCAATAAGATATGAAGACTTCCTTAAAGCTTTAAAAACAACAAAACCCTGTGCAGTAAGAGAAGGTATTGTTACAGTACCCGATGTTACTTGGGAAGATGTGGGCTCATTGAGTCAAGTTAGAAAGGATTTACAGTTGGCTGTGTTAGCTCCAGTGAAATATCCTGACCAACTAAAGAAACTTGGTCTGTCAGCTCCCAGTGGCGTGTTGTTATGTGGACCACCAGGCTGTGGTAAAACTCTATTAGCTAAGGCCGTTGCTAATGAAGCTGGTGTCAATTTCATTTCAGTGAAGGGTCCCGAGTTGCTAAACATGTATGTAGGAGAGAGTGAACGCGCTGTTCGAACATGTTTCCGGCGAGCGCGAAATTCTGCTCCTTGCGTCATATTCTTTGACGAGTTTGACGCACTGTGTCCACGAAGAACCTCTCAAGATAACAACGGAGCAGCTAGAGTGGTTAATCAATTGTTGACAGAAATGGATGGTATTGAAAGTCGTGAAGGAGTTTTTGTGTTGGCAGCAACAAACAGACCTGATATTATAGACCCAGCTGTCCTACGACCCGGAAGATTGGATAGAATCATGTATGTCGGAATGCCTGGTACTGAAGACAGGTATGATATACTTCAAAAGCTGACAAAAGGTGGTGCGAGGCCACAGTTAGGTCCAGATGTGTCTTTGCGAATGGTTGCAGAATTAACAGAAGGATATACTGGTGCTGACTTGTCTGGCTTAGTTCGGGCTGCCGCTACCAACTCGTTAACAACCCACATTGCAAATAATACCTTAGAAGGAGATATTTTCGTGTCCTTTGAAGACTTTAGAGCTGCACTGTCTAAGTGTAAGCCCTCAGTGTCGCATAAAGAGAGCCTGCATTACCAGAAGCTAAGATTGAAATATGCAGGTGGAGATGAAAAAGAGATGGAAATGGAGACTGAACTAACAAATGAAGAATCAATGGACACCGTGTAATATTTACTTGGTAAATGCATGTTAGTTTAGTATCACGTGATTCACGTCCTATATTGTGTAATAAATAGTGCCAAGTCACTTCATTTTTATTGCTGTTTAGTTCAAATTAATATAGATATTTTTTATCATTATGGAAGTATCTAAAGTATGTAAGTATATATTTAAGTAAAAATTTATGTTTACCGAATTTTGAATCTGGTTCTATAATAATCGCATTTTATTAAGCCTTAAAAATGTTAGGTATTTTTGTGACATGAGTGATACTTTTGGGTATAAATTTCATTAATCAAATGTCGGCACATTTAAATTCAGTGATGAATAAAAAATATTTTTATTAAAACACTTTTTCATTTTATCCTTCCAAATAATTTTCTCTACATAGTACTTACAAAATTTCAAGTATAATATTTCATTTACTCAATGAAGACATGGAAAATAATAGTGTAATACAATTAAATCTTAATTATTAACCCGTTTTTAAGAGTTTTTAATTGGTTAATAAGAAATTAATAAAAAACAATGGAAATAGCACAACCTAAACCAGTAAATTTTAATTGTGTTTAATTTACCCATTTCTAAAGACTAAAAAATATAAAGTTTTTGATTTGTCCTATCATTTGACTCTTGATTCATTTAACTCTTATTTATGTCTATAATCATTATCTATTAGGTAAATAAAAAACATATTCATTTAAAAATAGTATTTAGGAAAAGAACAGTAATTAAATAATTAATAAAAGTTTTACTGTATTTATTTAATAATTGATTTAACTAGTAATTGACATTTTCCTCCCATTAAGTTTATTTACAATAGATATAAAAAGTTATATATTTTAGGAATTTTGATTCTCGCACTGGACCCTAAATATATATGAAATACCCTATATGTAGCTCTTTAAACTCCTCTATCTTTCGACAAGTCCTATTACAATCGGCTAACCATTTCTAAATATTACCCATACCTAACATATATACCATAAATAACATATATATACCATAAATAACATACTTGAGAAAACAGTTCTTTTGATATCACAGGCATTTCAATATATTGTATACATACTTACAGAAATACAGATTAAGAAAGTGACTTGTTTTAACAAATTATACAATAATAGATTACTTAGAATAGAGCATATTCTCTTCAACTGTTTACTAATAATCAGCAAAATAAAACCAAATTTCGTTTATGATAGCTAAACCTAACGGTTAGTGGTAGAGTGTGTAAGGCAACAAATATCTCTCATACTAAATTTCATTAAAATCTACCCAGTGATTTCCTCGTGATGAGCAGACAGACAAAAATTCTAAAATCCATAGATTCTGCCACTGCCTCTATGTCAGTAATCTAACTAATATTATAAAGTTGAAAAGTTTGTTTGTTTGGTGGAACGCGTTAATCTCAGAAACTACTGGTCCGAATTGAAAAATTCTTTTTGTGTTGGATAGTCCGTTTATCGAGGCTATAGGCTATATTACATCACGCTACGACCAATAAGAGTGGAGCAGCAATGAAAAATATTTTCAGTCTTTAGAACGCGAGCGGAGCCGCGAGAAAAGTTAGTAATTAATATTTCCATTTAAATTTCCAAATATTAATTTAATGTACACACTTAAATCAGTTTTTTTATATGTATAGATTACTATATATAATGTAATATGTGGCAGTGGTAGCCCAGCGGTAACGCGCTCGCTTGGATAACCGAGTGATGCGGGTTCAAATCCGGGTCTCGCACCTCTGATATTTTCATGTGCGAATCATTCCTACCATGATTACCACTTATATAACGGTGAAGGAAAACATCGTGAGGAAACCTGCATGTCGGAGAGAACCTAACAAGTTTGAAAGGCATGTGAAGTCTGCCAACTCGCACTAGGCCAGCGCGGTGGACTATGGCCTGATCCCCTCGTACTGAGGGAGGCCCACCCCCAGCAGTGGGACGTTAAAAAGGACTGACGACATAGATTACTTATAAATGAATAATCACTTAATATTACTTACCTTTTTCATATAATATATTAAGTTATAATGTATAAAAAATGTATTTTTTTAATCCTGTTTAATCAATAAAAAAAATATATCTCACCGATAACATTTTAAATGCCGAATTAGCATATTCGTTTGTCGGTTCATCCCAATTTATCATTTCATTGTATATTTTGTACTCGCAGCCATTTTTACTTTTTAAATAGATAATTCTAGAAAATGCCACTAGATGTTCGTCGTCAGCCAACGTGTCGGTCGTTACTTTAAAAATACCAGTTATTTTTATCACAGTCGAAGTTTCCTGTGGGAATAAACTTAATCAAAATATTTAATTAAGTGTCAAAATATAATATTCTTAGGTGCAAGCAGATTCGCGGTTTATTTCTTTTTTTTGTTTTCAAATATATTTTATACAGTCTGTAATCCACACCTAATTTATTAGTGAAAAAGAATTTTTGAAAATCGAATAAAAAGTTTTGGAGATTACATACTTAGACCCAAATTAACTTTCTTCATATTATTAATGTTGATTATTATTTAATATTTACTAAAATACATATAAATTGTTTGTCAAAACATGTCATTTGCCAAAACATTTAAGAAAATTCCTATGAAAAAAAAATCTTCTTTTTTGAAATCGGTAAAAACAATTTAAACTAACAAAAATAATCCAAATATTTTTATACGTCCTGTAAAATTGCCAAATAAACGATTATTATCGTCACTTACATTATGAAACATAACATCTACTGTAAAGGTGGATGGGTCATGTTGCAAATTCGGCCATTTTGAAACCAATTTCTCTATATTGGCCGCTCCCTCAATACAGTTTAAATTTCCTTCGAGTATATTTTGACTCTTTATAATTAGATTTTTAGTGTATTTATTTGCGTTGTAACCTGGGAACAAAGAATATGTAACATCTATACTTATATTATAAAGCTGAAGAGTTTGTTTGTTTGTTTGGTTGAACGCGCTAATCTTAGAAACTACTGGTCCGAATTGAAAAATTATTTTTGTGTTGGATAGTCTGTTTATCGAGGAAGGTTATAATTACATCATGCTACGACCAATAGGAGCGGAGCATCAATGAAAAATGTTACAAAAACGGGAGAAAGATAAAGAACGCGAGCGGGGCCGCTGGAAAGCCTAGTTTGTTATAAAAAAATATTTTACTATGTTAAAAATGTCCTATGTATATAAAAATGTCCGAGTTGACGAACTACCTTTGTCTATCGGAAACTTGCTAGGCTCTTTTAGCCATGCCAGTTTTAAATCCGGGTTTCATACTTCATATACCTTCATGTTATATAGAATAATTACCACTTGTCTTACGGTGAAGGAAAACATCGTGAAACTTGCATGTCTGAGACATGTGAAGTCCGCCAACACGCACTAGGCCAGCGCGGTGGACTATGGCCTGATCCCCCTCTTATTATTAAAAAGTACACACTACACACATACATAAATACACATCACTACATAGTATAAAACAAAGTCGCTTTCTCTGTCCCTATATCCCTATGTACGCATAAATCTTTAAAACTACGCAACGGATTTTGATGCGGTTTTTTTTAATAGATAGAGTGATTCAAGAGGAAGGTTTATATGCATAACTAGCGGATCCCGCGGCTTTACCTGTGCTAAATCTAGGGAAGAGCCCGAGCGAAGCAAGGGCGAGTCGCTAGTTGAAAATGAAAAAGAAAAGATGTATAGATGTATACTTACGGAAACTATTTTTGCAAGTAATGGTCATGATTGCCCTTTTATGGTACATATCCTTAACGTCTCTTTCATCAGCTTCACATTCTAGCAATGGGAAGAAAACTTCGAGAAACTTCGAAGCTATTCCATGCGCATCTTCCACACAATAATTTCTTTTGAAAGTGGGAAATTCGCCTTTAACTGGTATCGGGACACCATCCTTTGTAAAGAAATAAAAAAAAGTGCGTGTGTACAAAGTACAAATGTCAGTAGTAAAACTTGAATTTAAATTAAGGCTAACTCTTCCCCGTCTCTGAGCGCCTGGTACTATGGACTTATTTTTTCGTTTCATCGAGTTTGAAATCACTACGATTCTAAAGAAGTTTCACTTCAAAAACCGTAAAAACCATTAAAATCATTTACGAAAGAACATAAAATACAGTTCGCGTCACGTAAAAAGAACGCTGGAAGAAAGTGGTGGGGGGTGTGTTTGCGCATCGGTACATTCGCATACGAAATTCCTAAGCCTATTCTTTTATTTTTGAACTAGCCTTTCGCCCACGATGTATATTGATTATTGGTAGGTACATTGAAAAAAAGATTAGATAGAATGTCATTAAATAGAATTCTATTCATTAATAAAATATGTTTGATTCAGTGTAGAATGTTTAATATACTTACAAAAAATTGAATTAATTCGTTTAATATATTTTTTTAAAATTATTAACTGCAGTATTATCAGACTCTCTTTATAAAACAATATACGTCAAAAATATTTTTCACTATTTTTTATATAAAATCATTTCATAATTAATAACTTTTGTGTGCGCGATGGTATTTCAAACTGACAAACCAATAGCGAGCCGGAAAGCATGCGGCGCGTGCCTCGCCCCCCGCGCCCCGCGTCTTACCACCAAATTGTCCGATAAATCGCCTCTGCGCAACTTGACAGCCAGCGTTCTTTTTACATGACGCGAATTATAAGTACATATGAATAAAATTGAAGTGTTTGTTTTTAATTTTAAATGAACAGCTTTTACTAAAGAAAGCAAATAACTTACATAAAAAATTAATTTTTAAAATAATTATTCTCTGTCTGTCCGTTTCTTCCGGTTAATCTCTGAAACGACTGGACCGATTTTGACGGGACTTTCTCACGCAGATAGCTAATATTATAAGGATTAACTTAGGCTATTTTTATTTTACTAGAAAATTATAAATCTGTTTAATTTATTTTGACTTACGCCCACCAAAGCTGAGCCGGGATTGCTAGTCGAGTGTATAATATTTTTATTTATCTATCCCGTGGCGAGACTTAAAAGGAAGAACTCAAAGCGAAATTAAAACACTAGTTATAATAAAAAAAAACATACATTTTACTCACCAATTCCTTCAAAGTAGAAAATATTTTCTTCACAACTTTCATATAATGATCTGTATCTACATAATCTAAGCAAAGGGGGTTCCCCTGTAGATATAACTTTTGTACAGGCAAATATCTACTAGGCATTAGTAGGAGAACACTGTTTAAACAATTGTTGGAAAGATTCAACACTCTCAATTTAGGCACTGTTGTTTCCAAACGTAAATGTTCTAACGATCTGGAAAAAGGCCATTTTTAAAGTACATTTTGATTGATACCAATAGTTTGGCTTAGTTGGTAGTGGAAGAGATTGTGAGTTCGAGTCCCGCAGAGGCATTAATTTTTAATTGTTCTCTAGTCATGGGTGTTCATATTTATAACATGTACATTGTACATATGTATTTAAAGTCATATAATATGCCTCGGAGAGCACGTAAAGCCGTCGGTCCTGCGCCTTAGCTCTCACTGGTCGTGTCGAACAGTCGTCCCAACGGAGTATGAGAGTGATAGGAATAGAGAGTGCACTTGTGTCTGCGCGTACACTTGTGCACTATAATATCTCCTGCGCAGTTGGCCAGTCTCAATGAGATTGGCCGCCATGGCCGGAATCGGTCGGAGAATATTATTATTATTATTATTATTATAGTGTATAAACTATCTGGCACCCATAGGCCATAACATAAGCCTCGTAGCTTACCATGGAACTATAGTACGGTAGTATAAGAAGGAAAACATATAGTCCGGGAGGTAGTGTCAAATTTTTACGGTGATTTTGGCATGGACTCTATGAACTTATTTTGATAGTTAGTACTTGTATGAGAACTAAAATATATATCTGCTGGCGCGACTCCAGGGCTTTTGGGCTAGAGAAAATGTTAACGTAGATGAAAAAAAATATTCTTTTACTGAACATTTTTTTACTGTCAAGTTTCCTGGCATTTTCTCATCTTATGCCCCGGTTTTGGGCCAACTGACAATTTATTTATTAATAAGCGTTGGAACAACTGACTATACAAAAAAACAAAAGCCATGCCAAAATGCTCCGGTCAAATTTGACACTACCTCCCGGACTAATAAATAAAAACTTACAGACAGAAGGTACATTAATAATTAACGCTATTTCATTATTAGAATAACTTACGCTATTTTATTATTAGATAAATCAAGTTCAGTAATTAGTCCCCATGTGATGTTACTAGAAAGATCCAACAACTCGGTCTGATTGAATTCACGGTGTAGTGGAAAGTAAATGAAGTGGCTGATATCTGTAACAAATGTTTTCAAATTAGTTTTTAGTAATGAAAACTGCATCAAAATCGGACTACATTAGAACCCCGATTATCCGAATCTCAATTATCCGAATCTCGATTATCCGAACCTCGATCATCCGAACCTCAATTATCCGACCCTCATTTATCCGAATATCCTATTATCTGAACTTTATTATCCGGACCGGACAGATTAAAAAAAATTTAAGCATCGAGACATGTTAGGACGAGTTTCTTCCCGCCTTCGATTCCTCTTCGACGTTTGATATTGTTTCATTTTTTTAATAGCGTTAAACTGATACTTAATAGGATGTCTTTTATTATTGTTTACGTTTAATTAAGCGAAAAAGAGTATTCTCTTAAACATCATCTGAATCACATAAAGTAGGTACATAATATATATCATGGTCTTTATTATCGTTATAGCTCTTTATTTTTTATACCTAAACGACACGACGTATGTAAAACCGATTGCCCATTAAAAAATTGAATAAATAAAATATAGCTCGATTTGACTTTGAAATCAATTATCCGGATTTTCGATTATACGGAATCCCCATTGTTTTAATTGATAATAATGGATAATCGGTGTTCTACTGTAGTAGTATTGGAGAAAAATGGCAACATTGATTTGCACAAATAATGCTTGCTACAGCGCTCCCTGGTGAGTTGTCACCGTAACACCTATCTAAGAACATCAATCTAATCGAACCGATTAACTATATCAAATAATAACCTGAAAACTATATCAAAATCGGACTAGTAGTTTTGGAGAAAAATAGTACAAACAAACATCCCCTCACCCCAAACGCATATACCGTCTCCGTTCTGTCGTGACTCGTGGGTAAAAAGGATTAATACGAAGTTATTTTAAATAAATTATTTTATTTTTTATATATTAAATCTTGCTGAGCTGAAGTGAATGTTTTCGAACTTCTCCGAAACGGCTTGACCGAATTTTAAGTTTTTTTTATACATTTGGTTTTATAGATCTGACATTAGGTCGTACATAGGCTATTTTTGATTCCGCTAGGTGATGGGATACCCTCTTCAGTTTTGTTTTTATATATTTATTATACATATAATATATTAATAATTTAGCAATAAAAATACATATTTTTTCAACCACCACCAATCACTATTTTAATATAGACCAGAACACGGGCAAAGTCGCGGAAATTACTAATAGCTATATATAATAAAAAACTAACCTTTCTTCAAAGTAAACTCGCTCAAATCCAGCTTCCCTTCATCATATCGGAGACTTAGCAGCTTTCTTAAGATAAGTCTTGGGATAAACTCCACATGTTTCACCGTGAAAGTTATTTGTGATATAGTTAAAGTCAGCTCTATACTGTCTTTCCGTATACAGAATCCGAACCTATGTATGGCCAGTAACGCGCTTCGGGAACGTAGTACGAAAAACTTGCACTCTTTTGTTGTGAACTGTTGAAATTGGTTAAGCGTGAGTCGGATTTGTGTTAAGATGGCAATTTTAGGTTATTGTTATAATTTCAAGCATGTATATAAACGGTGTTTATTCGGCAAAATATGACGAAACCTTTGAGAAAAACGTTCTGAATAAAAAAGATAGGAAATAAAAATTAAAAATATAAAAATTAAAATTTTAAAAAATAACAAATTTCTTTCGCTTAATACGGTTTTTTTAAAATAATCAATAAAATAAAAATTTAATTATTCATTTACGCATTATCTCATTATTAGTTTATGACTAGAAATTTAAGATACGATTTGAGCTTAAACTTAAAAACTTTAATAACTTTAAATTTTGCCACATGTTGTTAATAAAAAAAATAACAACACCTCTATGAAACACGGTATAAAGGATTTGTCTTGCAAATTCTCTAATAACAGGTCTAAGACTTCTTCTTTTGTCCAAGATGCCGGATATCCAGTTACCTGAAAACAAAAGATGGATTTTTAATATATTGTATGAAATTTTATTATATACAGATAATGTAAATTTATATTTTTATCATAATTTTTATAAAAAAACCACTTTTGAATTTCTCGCCGACATCTTAGTAGATCTGCCTTTCAAGCCGATGGTAGAATACTCACGGATTAATATGTAAGATTAACGATACAAAATACTTGTAAAAGCCTATTTGAAAAAAAGTGCGTGTGTACAAAGTACACAATCAGAAGTAAAACTTGAATTTAAATTAAGGCTAACTCTTCCCCGTCTCTGAGCGCCTGGTACTATGGACTTATTTTTTCGAGTTTGAAATCACAACGATTCTAAAGAAGTTTCACTTCAAAAAGTATATTATATTTAATTAATTTATTATGATATCAGCTAGTAAGATTCATAAATGGTTCACCCAATGACATTAACAATCAATAATAGTTCCAAATAAAAAATAATAATAAATAAATAATACTGGGACATTGTTACACACAACACCATCTAGTTCCAGTTCAGTTCAGTTGACAAGCTACGATGCTTGTGTTACGGATACCAGATAGTTGATACACTACACATATATAATTTTAAATACATACATATTATAAATATAAACATCCATGACTGGAGTACAAACATTTATGCTCAACAAATGAATTCCCCCAGCGGAACTCGAACCCGCGACCGCTGGCAAGTAGGGTGGGTCACTACAAACTGAGCCAAACGTGTCGTCAAGCTAGCCTTGTACCGAAGACGGTCAAAAAGACGTGAAATAAAACTATACATACCGTTATCATAATAAATAAAGTGTCTCTTTCGTATATTTCCTCAATTTGTTCTTTCTCCATCATCATCACAGTCTGTAAAATATAGCAATGTAAAATTAAATTCATACTTAACTGTCAACCATACAAGCTAACAAGTTAGATCAAAACCAACATCCCTTTAAAAATAATTACACCTTTAAATTTTAAATTCAAAGTCAAATTATAAATGAAACTATCTTTTCGGATTTTGTCGCGCATTTATTATGATTTTTGGTCTGTAACAAGTATATAACCCCCTGAGACGTCTAATACCTCAGTCTCTCCCGTGACCATGTGCGCTGTAAAGCATTCAAAACGTCGGGAACCAAAAATCATAATAAATCCGCGACAAAATTCGAAAAGATAGTTTCATTTATAATGTAAAACATTCGCGTAAACCTAAGAAAGTATTATTCAAAGTCAAATTTTAAAATTATATATCATTTATATGTATATTCTTTATTGCATTTAAAAATGTTACAAAGAAATTAAATATTAAAAGGTATAGGCAAAGGTGGACTTATACCTCTAAGAGATTTCTTCCAATCAACCCATGGATGTGAAAGATATCATTCAAAAAGGCTGTAATTAATAAAGATATACTATCGGAACCCGCGGGTTCGCTTACGTTAAATCTATGAACAAACCCGAACGAAGCGAAGTTAGTCGCTAGTGTATAATAGATAATTAGTACTTATTTTTAATTTGATAATATATTTTTTCTTCATTAAGTAAATTTACAAACAGACAAAAATATGCAACATATTATATTAAATATTTTAAATATCAAAAATATATTACGCACTAATTCAAATACCGACTCACCTTAGAACTCCTAGCGGTCACACTTTTTCGTATCGACATATGTTTCTTCCAAGGCCAAAATGGGAGAAATTTTACAACAATCTCATTCGTACTATTTATTATATAATCTCTTTTATGCACTGGTACGTTAATGTTTTCTTCATCAACTACTTCTCTGTTAACAAAAAAAAATTAAAAATAATAAATAAGTAAGTAAATAAGTAAAGAAATAAATAAATGAATGAATAAATAATTAAATAAATAAAAATAAATAAATTATTTCAATGAGCCTAAGCACGATATATCTGCAATATTTTTATTTTCAGTTTCAGTACCTATCCTCCAGATTTCAGATGACATTATACCGTCTGAGTAAAGTTATCATATACCTAATGATATAAATTAACGAAAAAAAAACCAAAATAGACCCGAAACAAATCAAATCAAAATATTTTATTCAGCATAAAAATTGTTACAATTTCTTACTGAACGTCATGAGTCTACCACCAGTTCGGAAAGAAGAAACCTCTGACCTGAGAAAGAACTGGCGAAAGAAACTCAGCGGGACTAATATTTTTTTTACCTCTCTTTTTCAAATTTAATTGCAAATTAACAATAATATTCATTTTCAGATTTCAACATTGATTTTATTATAATATGTTTAGATTTACTTACATCATTGAAAAATATATAACTATAACGATAACTACCATCATACCAAATATCATCAAAATTTGTTCAATAGTTTTCTCGTTATACAGTCAATAACTAACAAAATTTTTAAAAACTACAGATTCGACCTCTGTATCGTTAAAAATGGCTATTTCAGAGTCAGTTACTTCCAGAAAACGTTCAAAAAGCTTCTATTGCCAAATTTAAAAAAATTGTGAAGGAACGTTTGTGTACTAAAGGCTATTATTCGATTAACGATTTTTTAGAAGACGGTACGCCTTGGGAATGATGTGATCGCCGCCAGGCTATTTCAATATATAGAATTATTGTTAATTTACAATTTAATTTAAAAAGTGAGATTAAAATAAAAAAAAAATATTCGTAATAGTAGTTTCTATCGCCAGTTCTTCTCAGGTCAGAGGTTTCTTCTTTCCGAACTGGTGGTAGACTCATGACGTTCAGTAAGAAATTGTAGCAATTTTTATGCTGAATAAAATATTTTGATTTGATTTGATATCATCAAAATCTTTCCAATAGTTTTCTCGTAATACGGTCACAGACAAATTCTAAAAACTATTACTATATTCGACCTCTGTTTCGATAATAATGTCCATTACAATACGATTTTCTAAAAAATATTCTAAAAAATATTCTAAAAAAGTAGATTTAAAGTGTCAAAACTTACCTTACAGATTCATCTTTGTTCAAGCACAAGTTAATAGTTAGCTTTGGTTTTTTGGACTCAGTCATTGGCCCTAGTCTTTGGAACGCGCTGACACGCTTCTGACCCGGTTCTGAGACATCTGGTGAGTCTGTACCTTCTAAAATTATTTATATTGTGATTATTATACCCGAATACGCCAAAAGAAGGGTTATTTTTTTCAAGTGTATGTATGTATGTATGTATGTATGTATGTATGTATGTATGTATGTATGTATGTATGTATATATGTATGTATGTATGTATGTACGTACGTACGTACGTACGTATGTATGTATGTATGTACGTATGTATGTATGTATGTATGTATGTATGTATGTATGTATTTATCTATGTATGTATGTATCTATGTATGTATGTATCTATGTATCTATGAGTCTGTAAGTATATGTCTTTGACACGCTCTTTGACACCTATTAGATGACTTGATTGAGTAATTCTTAACTTCATGCCCTCTAAAATCATATTTTTGTCAATTTATTTATAATTAATTGAAATTTAGAAAAAATGTGAACTAGAAAATAGAAATGTGATATTTCTAAGGGAGGAAGTAAAATTAACTTTTTTCCTTATTGTTTCTAAGATCAAGAATACATTGTTCATACCTTCATTTTCCAGTACATCTTCATAAATGTCCGTAGGAGAGTACGCTTGAGGCTTAACTGTTACTTTCACCGGAACTGGTTTTTGAGAATTTGGCTCTTGGGAAACCGGATTAGGATTCATTGTTTCTTGTGAAGAACTAGCATTTCCTTGGGAATCTAAAAAAAACCGGCAAAATGTCAAATATTCGCTTAAATCTAAAGCGGCTTCCACACGATACAATTAGTTTGCCAATCAGATTGGCCAATTGAATTGGCTACAATCTTATGTCCGTCCACACGTAAACGAAGTAAAAATTTAAAACGTAATAGGTAAAATTACGTAAAAATTATAAGAAGTAAAAATTTGGGTAGGCAATTAAAAAAGAAATAGAAGATTAAATGGACAAAACATTTAATTTTCATATTTCTATCCACACTACACAAATTGATAGCCAATCTAGTGAATTTATCGTAAAATTGTATCGTTTGAAAGTCGCTAAAAGTATTACAAAATAGCATTTTAGTTCTATTAATTTGAGAAAATATGAACATACAAGTTTGAGGTTGTATAGCACCAATATTGTTTTGATGTAGCATAAAAGATCTTGGTATACCTGAAGGAAATATATTTATATTACATAATTTTATTTATAGATTTTTCACGCACAATAATCCTCTAAGGTTAACAAATATTGATTTAAAATAAAAACAAATATTAATTATTTATAAAAAACCGATTATATAAGAGTAAAAAATAATATTTCATTGTTTTAGAATGAATAATTTAAAAAAATTAAAAAAGTATTTTTAATATTTTGACTAAATAATAATATAAAGTTTGAATTACTAATCATTGCTGTACAATGTACATACTTAATATTTATATTTATTATAAATGAAACTATCTTTTCGGATTTTGTCGCAATCATGGTCACGGGAGAGACATTGCTGTAAAGCATTCGAAACGTCGGGAACCAAAAATCATAATAAATCCGCGACAAAATCCGAAAAGATAGTTTCATTTATAATGTCAAGTATTCGCGTAAACCTAAGAAAGTACTATTTATATTTATTATAAAAATATAAACCGCATTATTATTTATTAGCAAAAATCAACCGATAAATTAATAATTAAAATAATCATATGACAAAAGAATAAAGAAAAAACATACCTCTTGGGAATCGATCCCCTTCATAATTAGTATACGTAACTGAAAAAATAAAATAAAAGAGTTATACTATAATTCTAACTAATTCTTTATGTAAATTAAATATTTCTTTGCTAATCTTAGTGAAATAGTTGTTATCAACGTAGAAGCTGAATTTACTATATTTTTTTTATTATTTTTCTTTTTTTTTTTTTAAATATACTTATCCACAGACGTTGAGCGCCCGTGCCTTTTGTACATTTATTATTCTTTTATTTATTTGGCGTTTTACATTTTTAACAACTTAAAACTAGCGATACATGCTTACATTCTATGACGTGGTCCGACACTGTTTTTTTTCTTTTTTTTTAAATATTAGGTATGTGCTTTTTTTAATATTACACATTTATAGTAAACTTACTTGCTATTACAATTTTTGAAGTGAAACTTCTTTAGAATCGTTGTGATTTCAAACTTGATGAAACGAAAAAATAAGTCCATAGTACCAGGCGCTCAGAGACGGGGAAGAGTTAGCCTTAGTTAGATGCCAAAGAAGTTTTACTTCTGACATGTGTACTTTGTTCACACGCACTTTTAATTTTTTGTTACATTTATATTAATTACTACAACTTTTTTTGTACTAATTATTCTACTGTCTACGTGCTTGTTTGTCTGTCTGTTACTACTAAATGAGAAAACCACTGTACCGATTTTGATGACATTTGGTATGATGAGGTAGTATAGGATATTAACCTGGTAATATATTTTTATTTTTATTTATTTTATTAGGGAAAACAAACAACATTACAATATTACAAAAGATTACACAAAGTTGACAACACATAAGCCAGTAAAGTTTCCACTTAAGTTTATGCTTACAGGAGAAAATTTGCTATAATTTTTTTTTCTTTTTTTTTACAATTTAGCTTAAAGGAACAAAGTTAATAATAATCTATACACCTAAAAGCTATGCGTAACTTAATCACTCTTACTTAATAAAAAAATATATAATAAACAATAAAAATAAAAACTTAACATTAAAGATATCTATCTCATTTGGGAAATCTATACTAACTTACATACAATACTCGTACATACTATACTTACGACGACTTTTGACGATTTAAGTATAGTACTTATACTGTACTTTTGACTTTAGTAGTAGTTTTAGTATGTCTACTTGCTGCGAAGGCGGTCGCGGGTTCGAGTCCCGCTTGGGGCATACATTTGTTGAGCACGAATGTTTGTACTCCAGTCATGGGTGTTTATATTTATAATATGTATGTATTTAAACTTATATATGTGTAGTATATCAACCATCTAGTATCCATAACACAAGGCTCGTACCTTACCGTGGAACTAGATAGTGCTGTGTTTAAATGTCCCAACATATCTTGGGACGAACTCAAATAGAAAGCTTAAAAATAATAATATAATTAAAAAAACATCTACCTTCATTGGACGGCTCAATTTCGGGCTTGCTCCATTTATATGTCTCATTTTTGAGGTTATCTTTAATAACTGTCTTTATATCAGCGGAGAGACCTTCAATGATCTCTCGATTTGACTTCTTTGTAATTTCTTAAACAGAAACAAAAATTCTTCATATAAAAAAAATCTGGAAACGGTAAAAAAAGCCGATCAGTCCAGATCGGCTTCGATCAAATCAGTAAATCTTGAGATTGACATAGTGGCTGATAATGTGAAGTTTGATAGCGATGGGATCTACAGAACTTTTCTTTTGCATCAATAATAGTTCTGCTGTCTATTGTTTTCATAACATTGACAAGCACATCTATGAAGTAATACTTTCGATTTACACGAATAATTGACATCATAAATGCAAAATTAAAATAAATCCGCGAAAAATCATATCATCGTATCATATAAGAAAAGGTAGCTTCATTTATAATCTATGAAATAAGGTTCTGTAACGGCTGATGCGATTTTGATAAAATTTTCAGGCAATATAAAGTTAAGTAGCACCTAAAAATATGAAAAAACCTTCCTACATCTTAATGGGGCGTTAAGATACGTGCAGGTTGGGTTAGGTTAGTTAGGCTTCGGTGGACGGTATGTATGCGGACTGTTCCCTGTGGAGCCACCCCTTGGCTATTATAGTTGATCTGCCATGCCATCGGGGCTTAGGCAAACCTTCGATCCCCATTAAGAGGGAGTAAGGATGTCGGATTCTAGTAGGTAGTACCTACCGTCGTATTTCAAGCCAGTGAGGTCCATATAACCGACTTGTGGTAAACAGTAATGATGTATTTCCCAATGTTAAAAAAAATGGGGATGTGTGCTCACAAAGTACCATAGAAACTATTTACAGGATATGTACTTAATTGTATCTAACCTAATGTAGACTTTCAAATTCACAAGAAAAAAAAAAGAAACAAGCTACTGCTTATTTCACCTCAAACTTTTTTGTAGTTTCCTTCTACATAATTTAGTTTGAGGGTATAACAAGTTAATTAATACCTGATGCAGTTTTAGATTGAGTTGATGTTGGGCTTTCCAGATTTTTTGATTCTTCTTTTTTTGATTCCATTTTTTTAGCATATTGCTGTTGTAGCTTCTTTTCAAAGTTCATTTGTGTATTTGAATTAATCAGGCCCCTGTAATATACATATATAATAATATAATGTATAATCAGATTAAGTTAAGTCAAATAATTTATAGATGACAAACAAATCACTACATAGTATAAAACAAAGTCGCTTTCTCTGTCCCTATATCCCTTTGTATGCTTAAATCTTTAAAACTACGCAACGGATTTTGATGCGGTTTTTTTAATAGATAGGGTGATTCAAGAGGAAGGTTTATATGCATAACTAGCGGATCCCGCGGCTTTACCTGTGTTAAATCTAGGAAAGAGCCCGAGCGAAGAGAGGGCGAGTCGTTAGTAATATATAATAGGTGAACTAGCATTCTAGCATTCTCCGTGTTCTAAGGAGCCGAAACCTAATTCTTAGATTTCACATATTTTATTGGTTGAGATTTAAGATAACAAGCTATAATCATATTAAATTTCATAAAAATCTATTTAATGGGTTTCTCTTGATACAGTCACAGATAGACTGAAAGACAAAATTTCTAAAAACTATTGATTTGGTCAACATATCAATAATATTTGTTTTAATAAGATTTAAAAAAAAATAATCAGATGTACAAAGACTAAGTTGGAATATTATTATATATACAGATTTTGAAGTATCTTAACTCATTTTATAACACAAAAATAGTATTTGACTTATATAAGTACTTTTTTAACAATAAATTACAAATATTCTTTGCCAATAGTTTTTAAATGTATTCATTTAAATTTTTATTATCTATACTTCTATACTTAATATTATAAAGAAGTAAAGTTTGTGTGTTTGTTAAATTGTAAGGAGTAATCTCGGGATCTACTGAACCGATTTTAAAAATTCTTTCACCAATAGAAAGCCACATTATTGCTGAGTGTCATAGGTTATATAAAAAACCGAAAAATAAAAAGGCTTTTGCCTTTTACGTACTAGTCCGTTTTGCAAAGTGAATCAGAAAAAAAACGGTCGAATGAAAGCGTTTCTTACGAACGCTGCCTTAACTACGAAAGATATATTTTTGAGTTCTAGAGAAAAGATGTGGAGCTTGAAAATGCCTACAAAAAAGTCAACGACAGCATATGTCTAACTTTTATATTCAAGTTACAAAAAGTAATTTTTTTAATGTTTAATTTTTAATTTTTAATATTAATAAAATAATTTAAATTATTTAAACACTCTGTACTAAAAAAGGATTATTAACATTATGCCCAACGAAGTGGCACGGGTCAGCTAGTTATACATATTTTGCAACTCATCATAAATGAATTAACTCCAACTCCCAATTATATATAATATACTTACTTCTTATAACTACTTGTTATATCACTATTTGACTGAACATTGAAAAGATTATCGTCATTTAGTTCAATGTCCTCTGTATTTTCAAAATTAATAAAAGAAGGACTGTTATATATTTCAAAGTCATCAAACTGCGAATTTGTTTCTCTCACATAAATATTTTGCTTTATGATATCAGATTTAGAAAGAGTTTTTTGAGTATTTGTATTCATTGTTTCTTTTTTAGTGCTTGGTTTTGGTATTTCAGAAGTTTCTTTTGAAGTACTTTCTTCAGTTAACTGTTCTTTACTTTGAGAATTTTCAACTTCGTTTTGTGAATTTTTCGTCTCTATTTCTTGCCCATCTATATTTTCAGAAGGTTTACTTTGAGTCGCAATTGGTTCAGCGCTCACATCAGACCTTGACCATTTCAAATTTACTGAAGGATAACTTCTGGGTTTGCTGAAGCGAGGGCCTGAAACTAGTGGCTTTGGATCTTGTCCTTGTCCTTGTCCTATTGGGTTAAAGGACTGTTGATTAAACTTTTGTAATAGATTTGCAATGGTTTTTAATCCCTCCAATGTAGCTGCTGGATTTGGGTTAACAAGTACTGGTCTAATATGATTTGGATTTGGCATAACATTTTTCCTCCTGCGTTTATTTCTCTTCTTTTGTCCATACCTGTATATATTAGATGTATTTAGAAATTGCTGATTCTATTAAATAAAATTACATTGAGAATACACATTTGAGTAAAGTATATCAAAACATTATATTGAGATTTGAGAATATGTTTTTAATGATGCTGGCTTATTGGAAGTAAATTGTAATCAAAACTAAGTCAATATAATATATTTATATTTATTAATATTAGACTACCAACTTACCTTCACTTACATTCAAGTGTACGCACTGTATACTGTATAGACCCAAACGTGTTTTGTGACCATTTATCTATATTACTAAATTTCATCCAATTCTGTTTTAACTTTAAAGGATTTTAACAAATATATACACACACACACACACAAATGAGAAGTAAGAAATATAAATACATATAAAATTACGCATTCATAATAGAAGTCCGATTATTAACTATACAAGAAAAATTGCTTTTAATAGATTATAGAATAGACATAAAATATATAATGATGTTAAATAGACCTCTATGACAACCTTATAACCTATCTATTTTTTATACTTACCAAGTTGGTTTCTGCCGCTGAGAATCCGACATTCTTTATGTTATTATTTATTGAGTTTTTCTTAATTTTCTATTTTATTTGGTAAACAATGCAATCCACTATATGTATGACTGATAAGTGATAAATATTGACACTTGACAGTGATAATATTTTGACATTGACAATTCACGTTCATAAATAAAAGCCTTTATTTTCAAGGCTCTCGAGGTTTGTTCTTGTGGACTTTTGTACACGTGTTAGTGAGATCGGTGTACTTATTTAGTTATTATCTATATTTTTTGCATCTATAATTTGTTGTTGTAGTTGTAAACTTTGTTGTGTTTTGTAGTAGTGATTGATATATAATATAATATCTACGTATTTGTGCGTGTCCTTACTCCTTAGTAAGGTAGGTTATTTTTAAGTATGGATGGTGATCCACCTCCTGAGCCACCGGATCCCGGTGGAATTATAGCTGTAAGGAATTTATGTGGCTCACGTAAACGCGAAGGGGATAATTTATTGGTTGATGGTAATATTGCAAATATTGTCAAAAAAAACTATTCATAATACCGATACTGCTACCCCGTCTATCCAAAACATCTATATCTATCCTTCCCTATCTGATAGTACCTCTTCCTACAAAGACGATGACAAAGGTGGTAGTAAGATTATGAAAGCTAGACCATTGAATCGCGAGAATGTGAGTGAGGGTGTTATTACCTGGGGGCTAACACAGTTAGTAGTAATAACATTCAGAGGAAAAATATTGCCTGAGAAAGTGTACTCTTACCACACTTCCTTTCTCGTTGAGGTCATATTAAATCTCCGTGCAGAACAAAGCCTAGGTGTTTCAGGTGTTCTTAACCACATACTGTGTATGCATGTTAATTAAGTTACTAAGGAGAATTGATTTTGCCTTTTTGTACAAGTAGACATTTCGCTACGGATAAGGAATGCCCAGAATTTGTAAGAAAACAGTCTATTAAAATGGTCATTTCTCATGGAAATATATCTTACATGGAAGCATCCACACGTTTTCCTCCTGTACAGCGGTCTTATGCCGATGTTGCTAAAGAGAGGTCGAACAACTCCACTCTTGCCTATACCAATACTATTGCTAGCCCCACCCATTCTTCAGTTTCTCCCACTAGATCCTATCGCCAAACAGCTCTTCGTTCTCCACGTCCCGAAGTTCCTTTAGCGAAGGGATATGACAAACAAGCCTATCAAGCAATTGTTGGTAATTATTCTTCCCCTTTACCTAATAGTTGTGTTCTCCATGATGCTGACTCCCTTCCCTTTTAGGGTTGCCAAAAAAGGATCTTCTAGTAGCTCTAATGGAAACTCTCATTTCTCTTATATCCATCTGTGACGATGTCCCCTTATCGTCCAACGTTGCCCAAAAATTAATGCAAATTTTCTCCATTATTAAAAATGGCCCTACTGAACTTCCTTCAGTGGAGTTGTAAAAGTTACCTTCCCAAGAAACATGAATAAATCCATCTTATGTCCTCATACTACATTGTCGTTATTGCCCTCTCGGAGACATGGCTAATCAGGTTCCCGTTTCCGGATGCCAGGTCTCCTGTTTAAGGGAGACCTTTAATATTTCATTCTTCTCCATCTATATTTCTCATCCTTCTTTCTCAGTTTTATTTAAGCTTCTTTTGTTTTGTGATAGATTCTCTCCTCAGTTAGTAGACATGATTGATAATACTAATCTTTGTATCCTTAATAATAGCTTACAGGCTAGCAGGATCTATCCCAATCAAAATCCTAGCTCAGCTGTAAACCTCTCTCTTTTTTCTCCTTCCCTCTTCCCATGGTAGTGATCACTTTCCTATTCTCCTATCTCATATAAATAGATAAATATTTTTTTTAATTCCCATCTACTAAAGCATAATGTTAAAAAAGCCAACTGGCATGACTACGCTTGTTCTGTTGATTTCATGATATACGTTTCCTTAATCTATTGATACCTAATGAGAATGTCATTTTTTGCTGTGATCGGTTCATCCAGGCTATTCATCTGCTGATCTCCTGATATTCCAAAGAAGATCTCCGTTCAGAATCACTGGCTTTAAAATCCTTGCTGTTATCAGAAATGCACTTTTCGTTAATCGGCGTAATCTTGCCGAGATATCATACGCAGCGGCCTCTATGACAGTGGATAATTTTATAATTATCAGCGTAATGATGGAAAGTTTAAAAGATTGCACATTAAAAAAATTGGTTGGATTAAATTTGTGAGTGCCATGATCCTCTGTCGCATCTTCTTTATTCTGGAGAAATGTTAAGTGATTTCGTAGATCTCTTGATGCTGATCTCCTCCGAATGGCTAAACGACTTTGCTGACAAACTAGCAAATTACGTATGTTTATACGCATTATCAAATCAAATCAAATCAAAATATTTTATTCAGCATAAAAATTGTTACAATTTCTTACTGAACGTCATGAGTCTACCACCATTCTTAAAGTATGATACGTTGAACAGTTGATTTTTTATATGAAATCGATCAAAAACCTCAATAGGTATAGGATATCATATAGGAGATGTTTCATTTCCATAATATCAAAATACTAAAACAAATTGTCTTTCCTAAATGTAGGTACTAGGTATGTATTCTTTTTTGAAAACCCATTATTTCGGAAGAGGTGGTGTTTCTCTGATTAATTTTTACGCTCTATAAGGGGCCCCATAGACGGGGCAATTATCGCAACGATCTGTCGTACAATGTTTAAATCGAACGACAGATTGTACGTGTGTGGCAATATCGCATCCAATTTTGTAGTCGTTCGATCGATCACAAATTGCAAGAGGCAACCCCGAAAATATCGTTTGCGATCTCAACATCGTTCGATATATCGCACGTATATGGCGTGATCGGGTGCGATCATTGTCAGTCTGCCGCCTGTTTATTAGTATTGCCTCATATTGGTATCTTTTTTTATTAATCTGGCAGATATTTTAAGGAAGAGCTGTAAATATGTTTCCTTTGACATCCTACGGTAGTTATGCCAATCTTTAGGATGAAAACTTAATTCCTTCAGAAGGTGGATGTGAGAATATTGATGCCTTTTCAGGAGCCATCTCTTAGTCCATTCTCTCCTAGTCGTATTTTTCCTTATTGTTGTAAGTTTTTTTTAAACGCTTAAACAAAGTAGTTGCGACTCCATCGTGCACACACTGAGAATCGTTCGATCACATCGTTTGTGTGTGAGCGGACGAAAATCGAAAGATGAATCGTACGATTTGCTTGATGATCAATCGAATCGACTGATTGCCCCGTCTATGGGGCCCCTAACGTAAAGAGTATATGAGAGTGATGAAACCATTTCCGCCATAATGTCATCCATATTATATTATGCTTAGTCATTCATATATAATTTTTTTATTGCAAGCAAGTAATTTCTGTTTTTTTTGTAGTCCTGAGATGTACCTACTGATAGAAAAAAAACATACAACATTTATTCATTTGTAAACAGTATCGTAAATATAACTCCTTTACATTCACTTTGCTAAATATAATCTTATATGTCATTAAACATTATAAAGATAAATTAAAATAAAATAAAGTTTCTGTCCATACATCATACATTACATCATTATTACTACATATATAAAATAATATTTATATCTTTATCCATTCATAATATTTTTAGTAACTTACTACTATTGAATTTGAGCCGTATGCGTGCGTTACATATTTTCAAACCCTTACATAGTTTTTGTCATAGTCTATACACCTACTACATATAATATGCCAAAATAATAAAATAAAAAATAATGTATCTCGATGTATTTAATATGTTTATCTATAGGTACATTTAATAAAATGCAAAGAGACACAACCACTGTACAGATTTTGATTGATTCAATCAACTGATGATTGAACTTCAATCAAATGATTTGGTCTAATCAACAAATACTATTTTTTACTGCGAAAAAATATCTCGTCTCCTCTTTTCTATTAACCATTAAAACATACCAAGGGTCAAACCCAAGTGAAAAGAGTGAGTTTTAAATAAAACTGTCTTTAGTTTTTCTTGCGAGTTAATATTTATTTTTGTTCCAGGCCTTTCGTATGCTTTAACGTAATTTCTGTCGTACAAGGTCACGGGTTAATTTCGATTTTGTCATTATATGTATTCTTTCCAAACACAGTGTAATTTTAGACTCGAAATTTCGTTCAAACAAAAGTATGCCTCTTTTTAAAGTGTGCATTAAATGTCGTACATCCGAGCACAAAATGCAATATTACTTGTTAAGTCCACTTGACCCGCAGGTCCCCTTATACAGGCTGTTTTATTACCACTCAACTCCACGAAATTTTATATAGGACGCTTTAAGCATAATATAACGAAAGTTAAGAGATTATTATCACTTCAATAAAGGTCTAATATCTATTAAGAGGGACTTTTCACTAACTAGACATCTTTTAAGCTACAACTTTAAAGGATATGTTTTTTGCTTAAAATTGTTCCTAACATTAAAAAAATAGGTATTAGGCAGGTTAGGTGTAATATGTAATTTAATAAAAAGGATTGGAAAATCTAGTAATTTCATTTTTATATTCGTTTCTAAAGTTCTCAGATAATTACTCCAGGTAACCTGTCGTTGGAGCGTTGTGGTTCCCGAGATGCCAATTTAGGACGGGGGAAGTTTCGTTAGGTTTAGCGTTTGTTTAGCGTGTACTTAATTGTTATTGAATCCCACATAAATGCATTTCCCAATTTAAAAAAAATGTGTTGAGTCGTAGGTCTAACGTAGCGTTAAATAATATAGACAAAGCCACATGTTAACGAAAGTAATTCTTATATTAAGTTATTGTATGAAATTTAATTTTCTTATTATAAAAATAAGTCAAACTTATTATATGTATGAATACCGAGATACATAAGGAAAAGACGGACGAAAGAATTATAATTTCTATTGAGGTATTTACTACTAGTCCCAACATGCCTGTTGGCTGTTACTATACTTCTGTTGCGGTATACTTATTCCTATTACAACAATGATATATTTATAGTATTAATATATTAATAAATAAATAATGAACTAGCAATTCCCATGGTTCCGCCCGCGTTCTAATCACTATTATTAAGAAATAGGGGTTGGTGATAAAAGATTGAAAATTTAGGGTGATAAGAATTTTTGATGCCAAATCAAAAAAATAATCTGCACATCACAACCTTATCACTGAGTGGAATAAAATATATAGCCTACGACCTACAAAAGACCTCAGACCTACAAAATGTACATAAAAAAGTCCGAAAAATCGGTCAAGCCATTATAGTGTATGATAACAAACACTTCATCTTCTTTGGTTATACAAAGGTTGCTTTTAAATTAAGTATTATCACAATTCACAACACAGTCGCTAGTAAAACTGTAATATTTAAGACGGATTTAAGTTTGTGGATGTATAGAAATTTTATAATATTTTTCAGTGTATAGAATTTTTTATATCGTCTAGACATATTCTAAGAAAAGAGGATAATAGAATTTATTATATCATCTTATTTTAACCTATGATTTTAACGTTTAAAACTCTATGTATTAGATAGCACAGCTCTTGGCAAATTTTTAGGATTTTTAAAATGACACCTAATAAATCAGTATGCAGTGCAGTAGTTATTATAATTACGATAGGTAGTTTGAATATTTACAATAATTAAATCATATTTAAATCGTCCATATACTAATATAATAAACTTCATAGTAAATATCATGCTGTATAACAATGACCTTTTGAGATCGAGCTCCTAAATTAGGAGCCTATCGAATCTACAGGGCCATAATTAAATAATTTGCACCGGTCAGTCTGTACAGTGGCATGAGTACTAGAAACAAGGCGATAACAATATATTATTATTTCCTTGTAGTCGTATTAGTGCGTACTTTGTAATTTTCTAGATTCTGGCAAAATGAACAGTTAATTTTAAATAATTATAAAGTTTTTCTTTCTTTCTGCTGTATAAGTAAGTGGTGTTTAATGTTTATATTATTTATGTAATTTTCATAGGAACCATAAATGATAGATTTATTAAGCACATAAGTTGCTTTTTATCCCTAAAAAATCTGCAGTTCTTGTGGGATACTTTTGTTTTAGTTTTTCATAGAAGCGAACATTCAAATCATTTGCTAATACGCGTAATTAAAAAATACATATGGATACATAATGTGCATTAAAACTGTAACATTATTTTGCACATGTATATATCATGTAAGTTCGATCATTTTAATCCAATTTCTCTACTATTAAAGCTTTGTGAAATTTACTTAAATTAACAGTACAATTTATGACTAAATATTGATTAATTCAAACTTAGTGGTTACTTTTCTGGACACTACCTAGTTAGTTATAGTATCAAAAGTGTTACAAATGAAATTTGCTTCAAGCTATGTGTTTTCAAAGTACTAGATTATATTTGAGAATTTTCGGACTCCTCTTGAAAAAGCGTCCAATAGTTCGGAAACAGAAGAAATATAAGCGGTTTGGAATTAAAAAGCTGAAAGTGAAATGGCGAAAACCTTCTTGACTTGGTAATTATTACCTATTATTATTACAACTATTTATTCATTCATTTCTTATATTATTATTACCACTTGCCTTAACTTAAAACATGGTGAGGAAACCTGTTCTTCTGAGAGAACCTTGCAATTTTTCGAAAGATTTGTAAAGCAGAATTTACCGACTATGACTAAACTATACTTTTACTACTTTTGTAAGAAATGAGCTGCATGTTATACAATTATTACACTAATTATTATTATTTGTGTGACTATTTCTGTATGATAACAATTGTTTTTTGTGGAGAAAGAGCTGTTTCTTTTTAAAATTTAAGTGTTAAGTCATTAACATAGAAAGGGTTTGGCGGTGATCCAGAGTTTCAGCAGACGATACTAACAAGCGTTTAATTACAGCTGAAAATTGTACTCATGATTTTTTAAAGCGAACAATATTGTACTTTTGTAGGTTTTAATATAAAAATCGACCTTTACTTTCTTTATTTTTCAATTTACTTTGTAAATGCGAGTTGCTTTTCGTATTTAAATGCTAATTTCAATGCGATCTTTCAGCTCCCATTTTGAGCTTCTTCTCCTGTACCGGTACTCTAACCAATATTGGTTGAGATTCATTTGGTTCGATTCCTGGGTTGGGTTTGGTGGAAAGTTAGCGTTTTGTAGAATATAATATGCTCTTATTATCGGAAAAACTTGAACTTCTTGTTATGACTGAAAACGGTTAAAATTACATTATTTATGCCATGAAACTCTTTCTGGTACCGTTTCAAGTACACTTTCTACTTATTACTCAGACAATTAAATAATTGTATTGAAATTTTAATTGTGAGTGTCAATTAAAATACTTCGAAGTTGATTCCAATTTGGAATTAAGTTTCGTATATTTTAAATTAATATTTGACAAGAGTAAGCTCGCAGAAAGCTGAATAAAGCTTTTTTATCAGTATTTTAAATACTTGTGACCTATATTTATTATTATAAGGCAACGTTTCAATTGTGTTTAAGAATTTATCAGTAGGTTTTAAACAAGTATGTGAGAGACCAATGAGTTTGACAACTTTTTCTATACATAGTAGGTATAATCAAATTTTAACTAACTCGAATCTTTACCCTTCCGTGTTTAAATTAAAAAAAAATCGCTTAATACTGTTTATCCGTATTTAATTCCTATGTACTTTTCCACAAACAATTACGTAATCGGAATCGAATTTGACAATACGTTTGACGCATTTGTAGTGACCCTTCTTTCTTGCGCCAGCGGTCAAGGGTTCGAGTCCCTGTGGAGGCATTCATTTGTTAAACTCGGATGTTTGTATTCCAGTCATGGGTGTTTATATTTATAATATGTAGGTATTTAAAGTTATATGTGTAGTTTTATCAACTAGTATACGTAACACAAGCTTCCTTCGTAGCTTACCACGGAACCAGATGGTGCTGTGTGTAATAATGTTCCAACAACATATATATTTAATTGAATTGTTGAGAATCATAATAGTTTATTCAGTTATTATTATGCTTATCTTTATTCTACTTATTTTTGCATCTTATTATAAAAGGTGGAAGTTCAACGTAATATGTACTATAATAATATGATAAATTGTTTCTTGATAATTGACTTACGCTCCTGATCACGCCACTCAATGAATTGGTGATAAGTATGTAGTCGACCAGTGGTAGACTATGATCTTATCTTGACAGGTTATTATACATCTTTCAAAACTAGCTATAACTGCCAGATATCCAGGTTAATTCACAATGTCCTTTATACTCATCCAACTAATTATGCTTTTCATTATATTTAAAATATCTAAGTAAATTAAAAATTAAGATTTGTGAATCTGAACTGTAAAATGAACTTTGAAAATTCTTCTATCCTATCCTATCCTATCCTATCCTATCCTAGTGGTGGTTGCCATGGGCTTACATATAACAATACATTCTACAATTTAATACTTTCGACAATTTATAATATTTTATAGATAAGTACGTCTATACAAATAAAATTGCTGATTTGATCGAATGTTTCTATTATTCATATTAGTTTTATTTATAGTTACACGATAATCTTATCTGTGATATGCACGTTTTGGATTGCCCCAACACCCAACACGCCATGAAAATTAAGCCATGTACGTAGTTTCATGAGAGGCTTCTATTTAGCTTATAAATATAGTATTTCAGTCTGAAAACCTGATAAGTACCGAAGCTAAAAGAAAATATATCTCATAAAAAATGTAGTAACGGAATATATTTGCTTTTTTGCAGGATAATTTGCAGCATCCTCGTTAACCTATCATTCACTCTCAATATGCCAACAGAACATCATGGATTTTGCTTTAATATGCATTTAAATTATTTGTACAAGTTAAAGAAATTGGAGAACTGTACCGTAGTAATTGGCGATCTCAAGGTTATGCCGTTCGAAAAATCTACAGCAGAAGACTTCAAAAATATGTCATTTCCTAAATTAAAAGAGGTATTTATTTAAAGACAAACATACATTTGAATTAAATGTATTAATTTTAAGCTAGATTAGTGTGTATTTATATACAAATCAAAAGTACTATATGCAGTGATTTAGGTATTCATTGACACCCAAAACTACCGCTAGATATGCAAAATTAAAGCTTTCGCCACGTCTTCTCAGGTCAGAGGCGTCTTCTTTCCAAATTGGTAGTAGACTCATGACGTTCAGTAAAAATTTCAGTAGGTATTAATATTTTAAATTTGAATAAACTTTCATCAGTGTATCGTTTAAAATGTATATCAATCTTAAGTAAAATTATAAATAAAACAACTTTTTAACTTACTCGTGTTAAAAAGGATTCCATACGCTTTTTATTTTAGTGAGCAAAGTTGTCAAGGTTCTTGTGAAGGTCGACAGGAAATAAGGAATGTCATGTAAATGTTTTGCATATTTTTCTCTATTTTGCTTAAGCTTATTATTTTTAAAAAAATCTTAGCTTTATCAATTGGTAAACATGAAAGATTATTTTAATTTTAATATTATATTCATTATATTCATCATAAGTCTATAGGGAATTTGCCCAAGTTTTATATGTAACCCTAAAAACCGAGCGTATCGGAAAGAATCTACTAGTTAAATATAAACGTCTTAATTTGAATATAATACGAAATATAAAGTCCACTTATTAAAGCAATGGACGATTGTCAGCATCATTGACAGTCTTAGTTACGAGTATGTGCGGGTCAGAATTGAAGTCAATTGAAATAACATAGTGGTTAATTAAATGAATCAATTCATAATAAAATAATTGAATTAATTAAAAATTATAAGTCAAAAACAAAAGTGACAATTTACATTGACAATTCGTTTTATTTTAGGGATATAAAGCTTAAACCGTACAAGAAAAATGTTTATATTTGCGCTTTTACAAAGAAACGTGACAACGCGTAGGATAGGATAAGCTATATAATAAATATACTATAGCTTTGGAAAAAATAAAAACAAATTTTTTGGCGCGTATTATACTTTGATTTTACTAAAATATTTCTTTAAAATCCAATAATTGTATTAAGTACCTATGTATATATAATCATCTAACATAGAAAAAGTTTAATATTATGTTGGTATATGTTTGACAAAATTTCTATGATATTTAAAAAAAAGTATTTCTCTCCCACACCGTTGTTTTCTGTAAAGAATGCAAAATCCCGGAAAAAAAAAGAAAAATAAATAACACCGTGACAAGTTTCTTAAAAAAAATTATCGAATTTAAAATAACACGTAAATCTAAGTCAGAAAAAAAACCAAAAACTATATAAATGTATAATGTATATAAGGCTATGTATTAAATATAATAATGTATGTAAAATATTATGCTCTAAGGTGTTTTCTTATTTATATAATTAGTTTTATACAATTTGTTCTAAATAAAATGGTCATAGTTACCCAATTTTATTACAGGTTACAGGGTACATGGTGGTTTATCGAGTTTTTGGGTTGGAAACATTTAGCGATCTGTTCCCAAATCTAACTCGGATTCGAGGAAATACACTTTTATATAACTACGCTTTGATTGTATACGACATGCCCGATTTGAGAGAAGTATGTATTTAATTCTTATTCTTACTAATTCAAATTTTTCTTAAAAGGTTCAAAATAGAAGTAGTTTTTTACTATAGTTTTATTTACTTTAGGTCTAAACGCTAGACTAGACTAGACTAGACTAAACGGTAAACGCTATGTATTTTTTTTTAATAAATAATATAAAGCCGTGTTAAGTCGTGCTTTTTATTCTAGCATGATTTAGTACTTTGTGACAAAATAAATTAACATTACAATGACAAACCTTTTAAAATTTATGTAAATTAAGGAGAAGATTAGAGTTTGTATACCGCTTCAAAATATACCACGATGGTTTCACGGTAGATAAAATTTAATTATTTTCAAATAAATAATGCAGCTACCTTTTTAATATTCCATTTAAGAAGGGCCTATGAAGTGGTTTTATAAAATATTTTGTTATTTTGTCCTTCTTTTACGAAATAAGAGAGTCGACGATCAGGATATTTTATTTTTAATCTACGAGTATTTAAGCTTTATTTTATTTAGGTACCCAATACGTGATTAAAAATACTTATCATGCCTTAACTTATGTATGTAACATATTGACTATCTTAAG
This sequence comes from Boloria selene, assembly GCA_905231865.2. Classification (NCBI taxonomy): domain Eukaryota; kingdom Metazoa; phylum Arthropoda; class Insecta; order Lepidoptera; family Nymphalidae; genus Boloria; species Boloria selene. The sequence continues at coordinate 10,374,007 of HG993146.1, forward strand.
TATAATAGTTAGTAGACTTTAACAATACTGTAGTACGTGGTATTAGTTTCGATAGAGATACGAGTATGTAAAGTCTATTTGGCCAGAGTGGTAGACTATACAGCAGTTAAGAAGTTTATTTCATGTTTATTATTAAATTCCAGACAGTGGTAGCCTAAACTGACCTCTGATATTTTCATGTGCGAATCATTTCTATCATGATTGCCACTTATCTTACGGTGAAGGAAAACATTGTAAGTAAACCTGCATGTCTGAGAAAACCTAGCAAGTTTTTGAAAGACATGTGAAAGTGAAGTCCGCCAACACGCACTAGGCCAGCGCGGTGGACTATGGCCTGTTCCCAGCAGTGGGACATTAAAAAGGGCTGATGATGATTAATTTTCAGGTCAGTTTAACCGGACTTTTGAAGATCGATCGTGGTGGAGTGATAATATGGGGTGGTCCTCTCACATGTAATGTGGATACAATAGACTGGAACGCAATAGCCCCCGGGTCTCGCCACGTTCTCAGCAAACCTGATAAGCACTGCAACTTCCCTTGCTCCTGTACAAGCAACTTTGCCACAAATCGTTGTTGGAATAATAAGTAAGTGTTATTTACTGCTCTTTTTACCGATTTTGCCAATAGGATGTATTTTTGACACTTTTTGAGTATGAACGAAAAAAAAATGAAACGAATATGTATATTGAGAAATGAATTTTATTAATTCGACAATAAATAGGTGTTGTTTATTTGTTTTTAAAATAACATCTACCATTATCTAAAACACCTTAATGTAAGTAATTTGAGTTGCTTGATATAACGTAAGTTGTAACCAAAATATCATAGATTAGCAAAGTAAAGCCAAATACACATCATGGTAGCTACTTATTGGCCTCGTATTGAATGATATATTAAGAAATTTATCTCTTTTGTTGGAAATGTTGCCAAAACCGTAACTTACTATTTCGGTACTTAATATTTTTCGTGAAAAAAAGAAATATAGATGACATAAAATCAGAATTAAAATTACAATTGTAAAAATTAAAATTGCGCTAAATTGCGTTTGCGGAAACCGAGTGAAGCGGGTTTATCCCGGGTCTGGCACTTCTCATACTTTTGAATCTGAGCGAAGCGAGCGATAGGCACAAGTACTTTAAAATATTTATATTTAAATTTAATTGAATTAGAAATAATTATAGCATATAAAGCGAAATCATATTATTTAGTTCAACAAATAATTTTAGTATTAATTAACAGAACGACCATTCATAAAATGAAATTACAGTTTATAATTGCATCGCTATTTATATATGGCATGCTTTCGATGAGATAAAATTTAACTCTATTTTTAGCCTATTTACTACTTACTAAAGATAATATTAGCTAGTTATTATAGTACAGGATTAAAATATCGAGATCAAAGATCAAAGGTATATAACGTTATTATAAGATAAGTTCTTGAATAAAAAACTTTTGATATGCACTCATCATATTATTATTTCAAAGTAATCCGTCAGCGCAAAATGGCTTCTAAAAGCTCTTTTCATGTCAACTTTGTATACTTTTACGTCTGTTAAACTTGGATTTTACTTTTTAGTAAAATTACTAAAATAAATGTAATATTGTATTTAAAAGCATGTCTTCTGAAAGCTATTGCTTTCTTAATTGTAAAATTGTCTTAAAACTTCTTTACTTTTTATTTGTACATACAATAGTATTCAGTCTGTAAACTGTTACAATAGCTGTATATGACATTTTAAGTTAACAGGTACGTCATCTTCAGCTCATAGGGGTTGATAGGTCTAAAATATCAATGCAAAGTAATTTTCAACAGTTTGCTTAGTTTTAGTATAAATTGATTTTAGTCGGGCTTTCACTACAATAATCACTTATTATTATTTAAATTAGGGAATAAGAAACTGTTATTTATTTTTCAGAAAGTGTCAGATCTTCCTCGAAGGATCAGAAAGTTATAACTGCAGCAGTGAATGCTTTGGGTGTCGCAATACTAACACGAGTCGCTGTACATTATGTAGACAATTTACTTTCAATCAAACTTGCGTGTCAAGATGCCCAGACGATACGTAAGCTTAAATATTTATAATTATTAATATTGATAAGTCGGCTACTTCGAAAATTTGAAAATATAATTTTAGTCGTATAAATATTTTTTTTGTTGATATATCACGTTTTATAAATGGAATTTATTTGGTAAATATCTCATGTTTTTAAATTAGATGATATTAAAAATTAGTAGGTACCTAAGGTAAAGGCACCTAACTCCGAGGGGTTCTAAAAATGGCACCATATTCCGAGGTATTTAAACAAACAGTGATTTCAAATGATTTACAATTTCTTTTTGTGTGTAAGATACCATATTGAATTCATAATTTATCTGTTCGTGTTTATATGAGTAAAACAGTGGGTTGGTGTATGTACATTTCAAAATAATGCGTAAATTTTGCGATAGCAGCTGACTTGAACGCACGCTCCATACATTTTGGACCTTACGCACGTAAGTACTATGTTTTACTAAATAGTGTTTTAGATGATATTTTAATGCTATATGAGTACATGTTTAGGTTTAAATAGTAGAAGAGTTATATTTTTTATTTAAAACACGTAACATTTGTGTATTTTTCTTAACAATTTAAGAGTAAATAAAGTTTAAAAATACCACGGCATTAGGTGCCAAATATTTTAGTTGGTTCCTAATGCCGATGTATACCACGGAATTGCGATTTCATAGACGTTTTATTTATTTTAAATTTTGATGGAAATTTTATAATTACAAACATTACTGTTTTGGTTTTGATTAATTAAATGGCCATTAAATATAAAAATCTATTTCCGATGTATGTTTTGGCGTCAAACTCACTAATTATACATGATCAAAGATTATCTATTTAGGTACTTTATTAAATTATTATATGGAAAGACTAATAACATTAAACTGTATTATTAATGTATTTGATATATTTCTGTTTGTGTTCTATGTATTTTTTCGAAGATATTGCAATTAAAGATTCATTTATTTATAAAATATTGAAAAATCTCTTGGTTTTTAATAATCGGAGTTAAAAAATGTGATATGGTATTATAAAACGCTATTCCGATGTATGTAAGTCGGAATAAGGTTCTATGAGCACCTAATTTCGTGGTATTGACACAAGAAAAATACAGTGTGTTAATTATTAAGAAGTTCAGAAGAGTTTCCAGAAAACAATATTCAACAGTTAACAATCTCATTTATTGCTCTCCTAAATGTTTGTAAATATAGTTCTTACTTCTTAGTACTCGAATCGCTGCCTATTTGACAAATTAAAAATCAATTATCATGACACATTGAAAATCTGCCTGTTACATGCAGCTGCAGCTTTTATAGAAATTCATAAGGTATGGGCTCATAGTATTTTAAATATTGATATTATAATTATTTTTTGTTGTAGGATAATGAAGCCAAAAAATACACGGAAGAAGATCGCCGAAATGCTATTACAGCAATCAATGAGGGTAGTAGTGTATCTATTTGTAATATTATGAAGAAAACAAAAAATACTGTTAACGAATTAACTACTATGTTTTTTTACATCTTTACTTAGAATAATATTATTAATCTAAGTAAATTACATGTTGTGGTATAATTTCATCATAAAATACTGAAGACTGATTTAAGGACCAGAGTAAATAAATAGACTTGATTTTTGAACACCATGTATTATTCTCCCCCCTCCATTTCTTTGTATTTTGAACACTCGGAATTAGGAACTAAATACATCGGAATTAGGATTTTTACATCGCAATTAGGGGCTCTCGACTTCTTCACATTTTTAATTAATTAAAGATAATATAAAATTTTCTATTGCTAAACTGTTTCAATAGTTAGATAAATAATACTTCCGATAAAAATAGCAAATTCTGCAGAAAGATATAGTAAATGCTTAATATTTAAAGTTCTTTCTAGTTTAGGTGAAAATACCGCGGAATTAGGTGCCTTTACCTTACTATAATTTTGACTACTACGTATCAACAGTCCGATGAGCATACGTAGGTACTCTTCGAACGTATCATAAAGTTTCAGTTCATTTTATTAAAGGCTTATTCAAAAGATAACTTGATAATTCATAATACATAATTTAGCAATTACTATAGATATACTTAATCAAAAAGTGGACCAGTCAATGATTAAGATAGATGCTCAGACTGTCGCATCCTTAAAGATAATCAGATTATAACCAGATGAACACGGTTAAGTAATTATTTTTTACTATCCCAATTTTTTACTATTAGTCCTTTCACCTACAGAACCCTATTAAACTTACTTTAAAATTATATATTACATGAATATTCACATGAAACTCAATATTATAACAGAATAAAGACGAATTATTTTATGCCTTTTAGTGCGTTAGTAATCCTGACTGAGAGCGCTTCGTCAAGTCTCTGTTAATTCAAACCCGCTTTGTTTAATATATTAATACGTGAGGAAACATTGTTCCGACACAGTATTTACACATAACTGCGTAAGACTAAAATTGTGTATGAATATTTATATTATAGATCGCAGGTTATATTTCCTAACGAAATAATAACTAGTCTTAGATCGATCTTTCTAAGTAATAATGAAGTTAATTTTCATTAAAATTTATTAAAGATTAATTTTTAACGGTATTAATGTTTTTATATCTTATTACCATTTTTATTGTGGTGGTTTAGGCATCTAATAAATTACGTAAATACATTTTAAATACTACTAATACTACTTTTTTGTACTATTTATTTTTAATTCCATTTTAGTCTTCTATTAACGGATAGCAACTACTGTATCACGAAAGACGAATGTAAACATTTGGAACGGTGGGCATGGAATAACACATGCGTGTCTGAATGCCCTATAAACTACGACAAGTCTAGGCAGCCTTCCGGAAAAATAACTTGTATTCCTTGTCTTGATTGCCATAAGGTTAGTTATATTGTTATTTATTATTAACAAGCAACTCATTTTCGCTCCTGTTATTTTCGTAACTAGATACTTTTTAATTTTTTGTGCGGAGCCCTAAGACTTTTTCTAAATCACTTCTCATAACACCAGCTATTGCTAATGAAAGTCTCTTCATAATTATTACTGGTCCAGCTATTTCGGAGATTAGCCGAAACAAACAGGAAAACAAACAGTTTCTTTATTGTGTTTTTCTTATATGGACCGCATAAATTTTCATATTATGCTTAAGTAAAATGTTCTAATTTCGATATTACAAAAAACACGATACATATACGTATATATACATATACACGATCAAAAATCAAATAAAGTACAAAACTATACTTTAATCACCGAATGAACCAAGCACTGAGATTTTGCGCTTCCGCATTATTGGTTGCAGATAAGACGCTTTTTCAAATATTTGTTTCTGTGAACTCTATATTAACAAAGTAAAAAAAAACCAAAATTTATTTAATAATTTTTGTTACAGACCTGTAGAAACCTCATCATACAGTCATTATCATCAATACAAGCGGCAGAAAATTGTGTTTACGTAAACGGCTCACTGACAATCCACATTTGGTCAATTCCAAGAGTAACCAATGAGCTACGGTATTATTTAAAAAATATTGTCCAAGTAAAAGATTATGTCCATATTTATAGTTCCATTAGTTTAACTTCCCTTGATTTTTTATCATCTTTACAACGTATAAAAGGCGAGCGTTTGTTTAATAATAAATATAGCTTACTGGTTTATAATATGCATAACCTTCAAACTCTTTTCGTACCTAATGTTACCCAAAATCTTAAAGTGGATAGAGGAACTTTAAGATTTTACAGCAATCCTATGCTTTGTATGCAAGAAATAAACAATTTAGTAAAGTTATTTCCAACCGCACCCAACAACCTTGACATACCACAAGGCATGAACGGTTATAGTGGAGTCTGTAATTCAGTTACTCTTCATTTAAAAATAAAGGAAATGAATGAAACATCGGCAATTGCTACTTTTCATCCATTGGCTAAAGATGTACATTACACAGTACTATACGTTAGGATACCTCAAGGAATAAACTTAAGTGTTGTACCAGAAAGTTGTAGCGACTTTGAATGGTTCGCTATTAATGTCTTTGATACAACTAGAGATATCGTTGAAGTCGCCTTACAAAACTTGCGTCCAGCCTCCAATTATGCGGTTTGCATTGAACAGTATGAACCAACGACAAGGCATTTATCAAGAAGTAATATAATTAAGTTCAGAACTTTAGTTGGTAAGCCAGAGCCACCTTTCATATTAGAATTAGTAGCATCTTCATCTACAGTAATTGTTATTAGATGGGTAGATCATTTAGATTATAGAACTGACATAATACGCTACGAATTAGATGTTATTTTAGTAGATATACTCGATAAGTATATTATAGAAAGAGATCATTGTGTGAGTAGGGACGATGATTCGTATGATATAGATTATGCTCGACATGCCAAAGTAATGCGTCCACCAAGAAATTATGAGAAAGGCTGTGAATCAATGTGTGGAATTTTATCTTCTGTTACTTTAGGCGCGTTGGTTGAAGATGATTTTGAAATATGCAATACTATTAAGGACTGTGACGGTGAATCAGATCGTCCCAAAAACTTGAGTGTAAATGGTGTTATTAAAACATTGACATTGGATATAAATGGTCGAAAAAAAGAATATCAAGTTGGTGGTCTATCACCATTCAGAGATTATAAGTTTAGTTTACGCGCTTGCACTAAAGAAGCATGCAGTCGTTCAGCTAGAGGCACTGTTAGAACATTACATTCGAATACAGCTGACTTACCGTATAATATGACGTTGAGCGCTAATATATCAGGATATATTTTTGTTGGATGGAACTCCCCAAAAATAACAAATGGCCCTATCCTTTCATACACAATAGAAGTTTATCCCAACATTATGAGTGAAGTGAAATACATGATGTTACTATCGTCGTGCGTTCCTGCCAATAAAACTAATTTGGTTATCAAATCTAATAAAGCTACTAAATATTTTGTGCGTGTTTGTAGCACAACTTTAGTTCATGCTTATATTTGTACTGATTGGTGTAAGGTAGATGTTACTAGTGCAGATGCTTCACACGAATACGAGCCAGAATGGTGGTGGAGTGGAGTGCTATTTGGAATATTTTTATGCGTGTTATCATGTGTTGTAGGCTCTAAGTTTAAGAAAAGGAGAAGTGACATGATTCCACTGTTTGACGCTACTTACATGCATCGACAGGAAAGTGAACCGCCTGCTAATATGTTATCAGATTTAGCACCTGTTTATCGAGTTTCATGGCTTGAGCTACGAGATTTGTCTTAAAATAATTTCAAATATTTTATACTGTGATATTTATCTTCTGTTAATAATAACATGTTTTTAGTTTATAAAATTGTAATACAATATTAAAATATAATATTAACAGTCAATTATTCAATATACATATGTAAATTGAAAAAAATAAAATAAAGAATATTGTACAAAATATATGTTTTTTTATACCCCGAAATATATCATTTAAAAATATGTACATACCTAGTTTTGGTTCTTTAATTATAAGGTGAAGGATAGGAATACATTAAATAATATTATTCCTATCCTTCAACTTATAATAAGAATATATAAGAATTTAACTTACAAAACGTATCTCAATCTAATAAAATAGTAAACTGAAAATTTATTGCCATCGATTATTTATGTAAGACTCTTAAAAAAGTAATAAAGGTAGAGTTCATGACAAATGTTATATTAAACGAGGCTGCATTCACATTTCATGATGAAAAATTTGTCGTAACAAACAAGTCGTCGTCAAACAAAAAGCATTCCAGATGAGCGGACAATTTGAAACCGAAATTAATTTTGTGTAATGGAAGGAAAAGTAAATGTTTTTAGAGTCTCCTCATAACTTGTTACTCACTAAAATGGTACGAATCCGGATATAAATGGTTTTCGTATAAAACTTTTTAGCGAAGGGTTCGGTAAGTTTGAAGTGACCATTTGTGCTTTATAAATAAATTAAAAGTTGGTTGAAACATAAACACTATAACAGTTTCTGTTTTATAATCAAAGTTTTTATGTATGTGTACTATACGTACTATACATTAAACAGTTGTAGCTGTATATAAGGTTGTGGCGAATTTATGATGAGTCATTATTATCAATTCCAAATCTATAGGTTTTTCAACGTTTTATTATTGATACAAAGGCCATATCTATAGGTCTTTTAACTTTCTGTCTGTGATCGCTTCACGAGATAACCACTGATCAGATTTTAGTGAAATTAAGTATGATAATAGATAACAAAGCATACTTATAGGGATGTTTTCTTCGGGAAAATATAGAATAGTCTTTAATAATATCTTGGCCTGGAAAATAAAAACCTTACTAGTAGTATTGAGGCAATCTAAATCGCGGTGGATGAAGGAGTACAATTAGCTGGTACATGTACTTACACTATCGTTAATAAACTTTGAGTTAGTTCGTATCATGTGACTTATGTCATGTTTTTAAAATGTTTTTTTTGATAACTACTGCATTAGATGTATGCTAGCTAGTTGGCACCTTTGACTTTAAGAAGGCAACTTTAAACGTATCTGTATATTATACATATATAAATAGAGAAAATACTATACTTTCTTACTTGTAAAAGTAAGCTTGAGAGTATCAGTAATGACTAAATGATTAATCGTATCTTAATATTACAATAAAATTTTAAGAAAGTCGAACTTACACAAAATCGTGATATAATAATATGAAGAATGTATAATATAATAATAACTGGTTATCTTAATTAACACATAAGATACTTTTTACTGGGAATTCTTATTTTTTATTTAAATAAAGCATATCTAGGGACAAACTCGAGCGAAGCGAGGTTGAGACGCTAATGTAGGTATATAGAAAAATATTTAAGTGTATAGCAGAAGTAATATGCTTTAGCTACCCACAGTTGGGCATAAGGATTCCCTTAATATAAGGGGATACACACACGATACCCATTGAGATAGTGGACAAAGAGTGGTTGTTTTCTTTCTTTTTAACAGGGCTTATACTATTATTTAGATATATTGTTAGATATATTGTTAGATATATTGTTAGATATATAAAATACCAACAAGACTGTGGGTATTTTCATTTATTACGACACAAGTTTATACATCGATAAAAAGACAATTACCAATTTTATATTTTTAAAGCTTTAACTTTTATATATAAATATAAGAAAATCATTTATAATATTAACTTTAAGGTTGTAACCTTAAAATAAAATATATTAAAAAACCATTTAAACAGATCCCTCACCCTAAGGTTTAATTAGTCTCGGAAAGATCTTTTGAATAGAGATAAGCTGTGATTTTACGGTTGACTGTCAAACGGACGTTTGTCGTCCCAATTTCTGCGGATAGTGTAGAATTAGTAAAACTGAGAGAATTCATGATTATGTATAGGACTATTGGAAGTTGAAAATTGACCTACAATATTTGTTGGTACATTATTATTATTACACACAGCGCCATCTAGTTCCGTGTTAGGCTACGAGGGACGCTTGTGTTACGGATACCACATAGTTGGTATACTACATATATAAGTTTAAATACATACATATTATAAATATAACCGCCCATGACTGGAGTACAAACATCTGAGTTTAATAAATGAATGCCCCCAGCGGGACTCGAACCCGCGACCGCTGGCGTAAGAAAGTAGTTTCACTACAAACTGTGCCAAACTTGTCGTCAAGACTAAGATAAAAGTAGCGCCTTTTTATTACTTTATTTAAGTTTAAATAATAGATTTATTTCGGATTATGTGATGTCAAATCAGGTCAAGGATCGCTATTGAGTAAACGCAAAGAGGAATAAAAATTTTAAAATAACTGGATATTATATATTTTTGTGGGACACATTTATTGTTGTTTTTACTAGGGATGAACCCGAGCGAAATGATTTTGTAAGTGCAATGTACATACAGACATGTATGGCTTGTGACGTAGCGCATACCGCACTTGGTTAAAACCCGTTTGTACTGATTTTTTAAGCGTGGGTATTAGCTTTTAGCTATCACTTATACAAATTCAAAACTGAACTCACGCCTCGAGTACTATTAAAATGCTTTAAGCAGGCAGAGCCGCGAGCAAAGCCTATATGATTTATATTTATTTTATTACCAAAGATTACAAATTTAATATCCTGTTCTTTGTGCGGGCAATCTTATGATTCAAGTACAGTACAATTTCTCGGATTAGCAACAAAGTTAAGATATGCAAACAAAGGCAGCCTCGTAAAGTTCCATCGTTAAGACAACTAAGAGATTTAACTCGTCGAGTTTCTTTTTAAACGCTTTTGAACTCTATCACAGCGAAGGTGTCGAACTTTTACTGTTGTTATCCTTCTCCACTGAGAATTGGAATAATTGACTTGTTATAAATTTATTTCATTTAAATGTCTTAAAATTATTTTATATAAAACTATTTTTCCCATTTTCTTGATTTTTATACACTACTTTATCTTTTACAGTTAGAAACAAAACAATTAACATTCTGCTTTTATAATAACGTTCTTAACAACAATTGGAACATTAATCTATTAAATTAAAACTGGAGCAAAACTTTTAAAAAATATTGTATTTTAAAAACAGAGAGTACAACTTCACACCGTATGTAGAACAACTTTGTTGAGTGCTGTAGTTGCAATGACAAAAAACAAATATTATTGCTACCATTTCGTCAGGTGTTAACACACCATTTTTAAATTATTTTATGAGTATATAAGCGTCATATTTACGCTTTTCTCGGGTCCCTCAATAAGTTCTAATCCGTTGAGATCTTGTCGCAGGAAAAGAAAATTATAGATAAATAGACATATAAATAGTAAAAAAAAACAAGACTTTGTAGTTGTTGTTATAAAAAGCTTTAGCAGTAGAACTATCGAACTGAACATCACATTAAAATTATTCCTTCAAAAATACCAACCAATTCAACGTTTTCAGTATATTTTTCCAACAAATATTTCGCCAAATCAGTCAAGCTATACTCAAGTGAATTAATTTTTATTCATATACGAGTAGTATCTAAATTGTTTTCAATTTCTTCTTTATTTACAAATACTGTCTTAATAAGCATAATAAGTATAATATGTTTTAATTATTTTTAAGCATACCGTATACATAATATCATGATTTATAATAAAACAAATTTGAAACTACTACAAACAAATTTCCGACTCGCTCACATTCGGGATTTTGTTATAAATACTTGAAACTATTCAGTTTACACTTTATAGGTATGTACATTTTATGTCAAACCTTTAACGAATTGTATACATACCTATAGTTTCCACATATATAATTTTGAAACTCCGCGATCTTTTGAGCTTAAGTTATTTATCATTTGATTAACATCAATCTTATTATGACAAAATATGCGTAAAAGTTCGTTAGAACGAGCTTATAAATAATTTTAAACTTTGAAGATATTAAATTCTTTGAGACTTATTTAAGCCTATATTTACGAATAAAGATTAATTACAAAGCAAAATTTTAGTTTAGTTGTTAAAGTTTAACAGATTTATTTTTTTGTACAGAAAGTTGTTTAATTTCAGTATTAATAATGAGCAAGAAATACCTTGCTGGACAAAACTGCCTCGGTGATGAAAATGTATGTAAGAACATTAAAAAAATTAAGGGATGAAGCGGGGAAGGCTTGCTGTACATACTTACGAGTATTATTTTGACATAATGGAATTCTATTCATCATTTTAATTCAATTTTTAGAAAATATCGAGGATTTAATTAGAAAATAGCTCTCAAAAAACACAATTATTCTATTCTATGTTTAGGTCAAATGACCACTTTATTTACAATTATTTCCCATAATGATATAAAAAGTGTAATATTGGTAATATTACGATATGTTGCCTAATTTTTGTTTAAAGGGTTAGAAACTAATAATCACTTGCATAATTAAATAATTAGTAAAGGCAGATAAATACCTTTGAAGTTGTAAATAGGATATCCTGATGGAAATTAAATAAATAAATAAACATGTTGGGGCATTATTACACACAGCGCCATCTAGTTTCGTGGTAAGCTACAAAGGAAGCTTGTGTTACGGATACCAGATAGTTGATATATTACATATATAAGCTTAAATATATACATATTAGAAATAGAAACACCCATGACTGGAATACAAACATCTGAGTTTAACAAATTAATGCCCCCAGTGGGACTCGAACCCGCAACCGCTGGGGCAAGAAAGTAGGGTCACTACAAACTGCGCCAAACGTTTCGTCAAATTGTAGCTTCTATAGCAATAACATGATCATTTAGAGCGTTACTGTCTCTACAGTCCTATGTATTGGCTCTCATTGTACACGAATATGACAGCAAACTGTTGGGAGTTGAAACATTACCACCTGCGGCATCGCAATCGGTGACTTGTCAATTAGTACTGAATATAGTATCTTGTCTTTATGACTTTAACTATACATGTAATAAAATTTTGGAAATTAAATATTTTGTAGTAAATCTTACTGAAATAGAATTATAGTGATACAGTAGCCGAGTCTATACTTTTTAGCGTCTATCTGTATCGTCCTGAGTTCTAGTCTCGGCTTGGGTTCGAGTCTCGGCTTGGGCTAATGAGTAAAGAAGTTAATGTCTTTCGTCATGTTTAAATAAAACTGTAGGTAAACAAAACAAATTGAGATTTTTACATGAATAATAGTAGTATAGATTGTCACAATAACAAAAACAAGACTAAAAAAGATAAAGGATTTGTCTCCTTTTTCTTAATGTTTATACACCTGTTTTAAGGTCGCTAGCTAATTTTTTGGGATAATAAATAAATATAATGTCTGACGTGATGTTTTTAAGCAACTTTTTAGACCCCCCCTCCCCCATGGTGATACGTGGTGAGGTTTAAGATTACCCCCCCCCCCCCCCCACTCAAAATCACGTGTATTTTTTTACAAAGTACCTTAGAAAATCTGAATATTATTTTTAAATAAAGGTTAACAGGTATAATCTAATATAATTTTCGTAAATTAGCACCGTGATAAAAATGTAAAAATTCTAATTAAGAAGAATAAATGACAAAATAATAATCGTGAAATTTTACTATTGTACCTGAAGCAAATACTGTCTCTCTCACACATGCTCGCTATACTCAGTGCTGTCTTAAGTCTATTCGGCGCCGGGGTGCGGGGCTCAGACTGTGCCCTCGATTTTAATTAAATCATTTATTTTTATATCAATTTTGGATTCTATACTTATAATAGCTAAGTTTGTCAGTCTGTCTTTAGTCATGGTTGACCGAAGATAATTTTTTAATAATTTTAATTTTAAAAAGGATCGTTCACCTTTAGCTACTGTAACAGGCAGTGTTAAATATATACGTAGAGATGTTGAGATATTAGGAAATGAGGAGATTAAATTATTAGAGTATATTTAGCTTAAAATATCAATGGGAGTACTTGTTTTGGCATTGGGAAAATATTGGCAAAAATTCCAATTCTTTATACATATAAATCCTCCCCGTCAACATCAAATCTATTTTTAAATGTTAGTTTCTCTTGGAGCCGATAAAATATCTAAATATTCGGCGCTTGCACCCCTGGGTAAAGACGGTCCTGGCTATACTACTGCGGAGAAGGTAAGTCATAGAATAAAGCACTGTCATTCTACTCGACATACGACATACTCTACTAAGACGTCATGGCTGTCGATAACCTTATTATGTCACAATTCTGTGTGGACTTCTGCAGCCTTTTTTAAAAGTTATTTTTTTCAAGATCTGTTGTCCTTCCTTATCCATCAAGTTGGGTTCCATAAGAGTTATGCGGAAGTATGAGTGTAGCCTATGTGACTGGGAGTGACGCATAATATACTTACTGGCTACTGCTCCTTTTCCGTAGTTTTTTTGTGCACTAACACCTACAGAATCCTTACGACTCGACTAAAATCCTGTCAGAATTTTCTTTTTTCTCATTAACAAAATCAATGGGATTAGGTGGTTTATGTATGGTTTTTGACTGTATGCATACCCTCTAGTTTCGGCCGACGGTCAATTAACTTTGAGCACTGGGTACCTCACCCGGTGCTAAAGTTAAGTCAAAATAGTATTCACTTTTCTTAAACTTTCAGTGCTGATATTCACATATGTAAATATAGTAAAAGTTTTTGAGAATATCATTAAAAATGTATAATTTGTCCGTCTGTAACTTATAACTACTACTATAACAATGTAACGTTACTTATAATTTATGTATGTCTTAATTTTTATACATGTTACTAATGGAAGTATGACAATACTTTTTATAAGCAATCCAAAGCAATTAAGACCAATCGGTTCATTATTACACTTCCATTCTTACTAATAGCGACGCTTCCTGTGTCTGGGGGAATGTTTGGCCCATCCTATTGGTCTCATCATCTGTTATGAAGAATTTATAATACACGATTTTTTAAAGCATAGCATAGCTTTTAATAGTGCCATTTCTTGCAATAGTAGTTCCCGTACAGGTCTTTTCAGAGAAGTTTTGGAGGTGACTAGGCTTATTGTTATAAAAGTTCGGTGATTGTCGCGGCGCGCGGGATAATCCCAACGGTGAGTAAAAAAAATCACGTGATAACTCACTACACCCCCCCTCCCTCCTGGTGATATTTCGTGATTTTTTCCGAACCCCCTCCCCCCCCATTCAAACATCACGTGATTTATGGACGACCCCTAAGACAGATAGCGGAGTAATGTCCGATAGAAATAATATTTTTGTTAATATTAGTAAATAATAAAAAATAACGTTATCGCCATACATTATATTTATTTATAATCGAAAACATGATATTTACCCTTTCAATCTATGAGCTATTTGATTTCGAGTATGTACACTTAAAATTAAATTTTGAAGAGCATCAAATTATTTCCATATGAATAACATAAAAGGATCGGTAAAATATTACAAGGAGGCTATCAAAGTGTGTTATTATTGGAGTTGTGAACGGATATTGGGCTTCGATAATTTTATCCGCGAAAAAATATATTACATAATATTTTGCAAACAGAGGGTCTTAAATACTTAAAGAGGATCAGTGTCTGAGGGCAGCCTCACTAGCGTGGAAAAAGATGGTAGTAATATGTAATACAAAAAATAATAATAAAAAAAATGACAACACGTTTGGCGCAGTTCATAGTGACCTTATTGCGCCTGCAGTCGTGGGTTCGAGTCCCGCTGGGGGCATTCATTTGTTAACTCGGATGTTTTTGATAGTTTCAGTGTTCTGATATGAAACTTAGTGAATAAGCAAAATATGAAGAGTTTGTGAACTTATTACATTTTGCCAATGGCATTGTTCAAATTGAATATGTATGGTATAACGTATCAACTCGTAAAAAACACCTACTGTTTTCTTACATTTCTATATAGTATGGTTGCTTTTTTTAATAATAAATAGTGATTTTCATTTAAAGACTATACTTATTATAAGACGAAGAGTTCAATCCCTATATCAATAATATTCAGTTCATTATAATATCATACATTAACAATAATTTGTATTGAATGTACGCTGTAAGATTAATTATTAACGACTTTACTGTTGAAATAATTAAAACTTATCTTATCAATTATTATACTAATTAATTTATTAACTCTAGTCACTTTGGCTTATGAAACTTAACATGAAATTGGTTTCTGAATAAATTGCAATTATTATTTCACAATTTCGTTCAACATGTCATTGATGTCATGATTAGTTGTATATCTACATTTCTTAAATAAGAAAGTTTGTTTCGTAAGCCTCAGTAACAGCCCGGAGTTGGGAAGTTGGCGGTGAGTCACCCCCGTGCCTCGGAGAGCACGTAAAGCCGTCGGTCCTGCGCCTGAACTCTCACTGGTCGTGTCGAGCAGTCGTCCCACCGGAATATGAGAGTAATAAGGAATAGAGAGTGCACTTGTGTCTGCGCATACACTTGTGCACTATAATATCTCTCGCGCAGATGGCTAGTCTCAATGAGATTGGCCGCCGTGGCCGTAATCGGTCGGGAGGACATCATTAATAGAGGTAGTCCTAAATGAATTGTTGATAAAACGTGATACATATGAAAAAAATAATCTATGTGATGACACCAATACTGCCGTCCTTTGACTAAAAAGCGGTTAACCCTCATGAGATAGAATCTTACTTTTTACCATAAATCATTTTATTTCGCAATGAACTCTCTTTTACCTCTTACTCCCAAACGTGTATCTTTCTTAAATTTATATATAGTAAAATTAGTTTCAAGTAGTATAGTTTTTTCCCGCTTATTTTGCCAATAACTCCTACTTGTCTTTCTGGGCTTTGCCGCCTTTTAATCAAAGGACGGCAGAATAACGAGGTGTCATCAATGGTAATTTTAAAAGATCTACATTATCATTTTAAGATAGACTTTTCAGAGTTGTCTAGTTTTTTTTACAACAATTTTTTTTTTGGTAACATATACACTTTATACAGGCGACGTAAGTGCCTTTTATTGTAAGAATAAGAATATAATAAATATACAAATACATTTATATACTAAATCTAAATAATATTTTTTTTGACTAACAAAATTAAAACGCGCGTTCTTTCGTCTAAAACGTTCGTCTTCAGCACGGAATAGGTAAAAATCTATCAATCTATAAAATATGTGGAAAGCGTATGTTTGAATTTGTGCTATGATTTCAAATTCTTCCGATTTCAAAATTTTAAATATGTTTGGACATTATTACAACAGCGCCATCTAGTTCCGTGGTAAGCTGCTAAGGAAGCTTGTGTTACGGATACCAGATAGTTGATATACTACATATATAAGTTTAAATACATACATATTATAAATATAAACACCCATGACTGGAGTACAAACATTCGTGCTCAACAAATGAATGCCCCCAGCGTGACTCGAACCCGCGACCGCTGGCGCAGAAAGCAGGGTCACTACTAACTAAGCCAAACGTGTCGTCAATTTTACTCTTTGGTTTGACTTTACTTCACATTTCGCCACTTTTAGAAGTGATATTTGTTAGGAAACGGGTATCTCTTTTTATAAATTAATGTATTTAGCGCAGTAAAATAGTAAAAATCTATTTAAGGACTTTTAGTTTAATATATCTTCATTCATTTACTGTATTCTAGTTGACTTTCATTGTTAAATAATGGAACTAATTTAGCAGACTTCAAGGAATAGAGGCCAAAGTAAGACGTAAGTGCATTTTAAGTCTGTTGACCAGCAAATAGAGTGCTAAGTATATCTAATAGTAGATAAATTATTTAGTATCATACGTTTTTTTAGTTGAATTTTATTTTTCCATTGTATTTTTACTATAAAAATAAGAATTTATTAAATTTATCACTTCTTTTAATTAAAATATTATGAGCGTTTCAAGGAACTACATAATATTGGAGTATTAGGAAATAAAAATATGTTTAAATATAGCCATTATACATAATTTCCTTCTAATAATTAAATTTTCTTTTAATTAATCTAAACGTGTTCATTAACTTTTATAAAATCATCTAATTAAAAAACAGTATAAACGTCTAATTAGTCATATATTTTTAAATCACATTTTTTGCAGAATATAACACGATCGTCTGTAAATGACGTCTAAGGGATCTTAAAGCAAGCAATGTTTTAAATTTTAAAGCTATTTGAGTAAGAACGGATGTCATGGGGATTACAAGATTGGACTTTAGCGTTGAGCCGTTTTATGTAATTAGGCGGAACATACAGACATACTTTTGTAAAAAACTATTATATAACTATTGTTAAAGATTAAAAATAAATATTTGTAATTTATTTATTTGTATAGACTATAGATGACACAACATATAAAGCTTTTACAAGTCTATCCGGCTGATTCAACGGCACATCACTAATGTGGTTATACTGGAGTCGCTACGATGCCGACATCCTTCTTACGTTTTTATATTAAATATATTTAACATAATATGAACGTCTCATTTAACACACCTACTGTTTATGATGGCAATAAATTAAATCTTTTATGCTAAAGGAACGTTATTCTTTGCTGAAAATTAAAAGTTGCATTGAGAATTTCTACTTAATAGTTGGTTCTTACGGAAAAAATTGTTAAAATATAATGGTCTAAGAGCCGGTGGAAGATCGACCTTCACCGACTTTCAGATAGGCAAGTAATTATAGGCATATTTGTTTATAAATTATATTCGATAAAAATATGTCTCATCTGGTTATCAGATCGGTGAAGGTCGATCTTCCACGGTCTCCTCTAATATAATAAAACCTCAAACGTGCAAAATTCATTTCAAACTCAAATTTTTATTTTTAAAAATAAGTATAACAATGTCAGAAAAATTAGTATCCTTTATACATTATACAATAACTTCTTTTTGCAACATTTTTCATTGATGCTCCGCTCCTATTGGAATATAGCCTTGGTCGATAAACGGACTATCCAACTCAAAAAGAATTTTTCAAATCGGACCAGTTCCTGAGATTAGCGCGTTCAACCAAACAAACAAACATACTCTTCTGCTTTATAATATTAAAATAGATTATAATAAGAACATAAAACATAAGTTTTTAAACAAAGTTGTCCTAATAGATATACTAAATAAATTAATTGTACATACATTAGCTTTAATAAATGGAATGCAGTCCTCGAGGCTTTGTAGTGAATTGTTAGTGCTCTGAACGCCTGAAATCGTATGAATGTCTGTTTCGGTGAGTTATGGGGGTATCTGTGGCAGGATGGGAGTGAATTCAGCGTTTAGAAACGTTTGCTCTTAAATTTTCTATTCGCATGTTATTACGTTTTTTAAGATAGGATATAAACTTGCATATTGGTTTATTTCTAAGGATTGAAAAGAAAACTATAGCGTGTAAATGCAAGAAAATTATAAATAAACTAACTAGATTTAGCGCGGTTAAAGCCGCGGGTTCTGCTACTAAATGTATACATAAACTTGACAAATTATATACTAAAACCTTTCTCTTGAATCACTCTATCTATTAAAAATAAACCGCATCAAAATCCGTTGCATAGTTTTAAGGGTACATAGCGACGGACAGACAGTGGGAAGCGACGTTGCTTTATACTAGCATAGTAAAAAGAATGACAAAGTAGGGCAACTTCGGCCCAATCCGCGATTTAATTACCTGTCATAGTTACCATAGTTGCCTGTCACAGGGTTGTCACTGTAGCTAAATTTTAATTCAGTGCTCAGAAATTGGCATTGGGCCGGGAAGTGTGTTATTAAAAAATATTTATTATTTATATACATTTAAGAATGTAATACATTTTATTTCTACATGTTTATGATTATTTTTATTAGGCCTGTAGTTACTTGCTTAACTGATATATCAGTAGAAAATAGTATTAAAAATGTTTGTTTGTTAGATTTATTTCGAAATATATTTGTGTAAATAAATAAAATAAATTCTTTAATTTCTTGCGTTTACAAAAACATAAATATGCTATTAGTAACAATTAAAAAAAATTAAAAGTATGATATATTAATAAAATCATATCACATCCTATTAAAATAATAAACTAATACAACAAAAATAAAAGTACCTACATAAGTATTTCATTATCAAGTATAAATTATATGCTATAGTTTGTCCATTTTATTAATGGTTTTTTGACAGCTCACGCCCACAAAGTTTCGTATTTAATGGTTAGAACGTTAAAACTATAGAATAAGTGATTTGTTTACCTTTTCTGTTCAGTAGGTAATCTGAACAAAGACAACTCTGGAATCGATGAAGAATTTAGACACCCAAACACAGAGCAATAAGTTCTTCTACGAATATCACACATGTTTCATATAGTGAAAAACCGTGACGCGCGAAACTTGTGCGGCGTCAGCCTTGACTGGCGCACTGATAAACGGTTCGAGATATTGTTTGAGTGTGCGTGCGGCAACGTAAAGATACTATGACGCACACATACAAGCCGCGCGCGGTGCGTTTGTATGAAGTTGCCCTACTTTGTCATTCTTTTTACTATGATACTAGTGTAGTGATAACATACATTAATTCATAATTAAGCTGTTTTCCTTTATAGATATTATTTTGATGGCTTTCGTTCGTAGGGCGGGGCTAGTTGAGCATAGGGGCAAGTTGGGCAATCGAAATATCTGGCAAACTATTCACCGTACGCATAGGCATCTTATAGCGGAAAGAAAGAGTTGCGGGAGGGGTAATCACCACGCGATCACTAGTGGCGGCTGGACGAACGAGTGAAGCACCCGTGCGTTTTGTTTATTTTGTGACCAAAAAGTAAAAACGTCGTTTATCGCAAGTTTTCGTCTGTAGTAGTCAATTGTTATCTGTTTTCAATCAGGTTAGTGTTAATCTTTCAGATAATTATTGTACTTTTGATATGTCGAGAGGTTCTGGGTATAATTCTTACGATTTTTTATAACCTCACTTTTGTTTTAAAATTCCGGGTTGGGGTTAGTTGAGCTATAGTTGCTCAACTTACCCCACGACTCAAACAACTAAAGTAATGAATGTTTTATTTTTTGTTAGGATGCGGACTTACAAGAGGAAGACTACAAGACGTTTTTACACTAATGAAGATTTAAAAATGCTGCAAAGGCTGTCAACGATGAAGGAAAAAGTGTTAATGCCGCCGCTAAAGAATTTGGTATCAAACGGATGACTTTGACAAGATTTTTGAAGAAATTAAATGAAGATGGTGATTCATCCATGGGCTATGCAACACCGAGACAAGTATTTTCTCCTACACAGGAAGACTCTCTAAAAAAAATACTTGCTACAAATGGCATCAATCTTCTATGGATATTCTCCAAAAAACGTCCGTCGCCTTGCCTACGAATGTGCTGTTAAATTTGGCATAAAAATTCCATCCAGCTGGACTGCAAATAAAATGGCCGGAAAAGAATGGCTTACGATGTTTTTAAAACAAAATCCGAAGCTATCCATACGGAAACCAGAACACGAACCTAGTCCAAGCAACAAAGAAAACGACACGATCGACCTAATACAACTATTTTCTCCGGAAATTGTACGACAATACCCCAACGCTGGCCCTAGAAAGGCAGCTGAAACTAACAGAAAAAAGAGGAAAGCTGCAATACTAACAGACACTCCCGAAAATAACACTTTAGAAGAACAGCAAAATAAAACCACAAAAAAAGTTAAGAAGCCAAAGAAGAACATAGATAAGAAAAAGAAGAAGGGTGTCTGTAAAAAAATACTCCAGTCAAGTGAGGAAAGTGACAATGATGATTATTCTTGTCTGATTGGTTGCGAAGGCTATGCTGAAAGTTTACCAGGAGAAAATTGGATCCAGTGTCAAGCTTGTAGGGAATGGGCACATACAAAATGTGTTCCAGGTACTGGTCTTACTTTTGTTTGTGTCAATTGCAACAGTGACAACGACGATTAAGTTGCTAAGATCTTATTAATATATTTTTTTAAGATATTTAAGTCTGATTTTAAACAGAAAGTCTGAATCTAATCCTGAAGTTAGTATTAAGATAAGTCAAAGTTTTGTTGATTCTAGTTTTAATTAATTATTCAAAGAAAATTACTTTAAGTTTTGTTGTTCTGTCACTAAAAGACTATAAATAAAGAGCTGATTGTCAAACACATATTTTACTTCATCTCTAGTCAACATTGAACCCATGGTTTGGTTAGACATTCTTAGTGCTCAACTTGCCCCATACCCTTGCTCAACTTACCTCACCTGTGGGATACATTGAGCGTACTTGACTTTCTGCATTTAAACAGCTGTAGCTCTTAAATTCGACTTGTTACAAAAAATTACTATGGACACTTTTGCTAAGGGATAAATTACTAATCCATCAAGCCGCATAACCACTCATTGAGACTTATTATTGAGGAGCTATATCCGCTCAAGTGAAAAATTGCTCAACTAGCCCCGCCCTACCTATTTTAAAATAGTATTCATATTATTTTAATTCGACAATAAATCTGTCTATTATTTTCCACGTAATAGACGTGCAAAGTGATGGTGAACATTGTTGCTACTTTTGTTTTAGCTCGAAGCTAAACAAAGTTTCTTTTTCCGTCTCATTGTTTTTGCACTTAGCTCTTGAAATTGATACTAATATTATTAAGTAGTTGTAAGCGTAGAATATCTTTACATAAAATCAAATATTCTTAGATTACGATTTATACTAAGTTGTTACGTTTTTGTATTTTTTTAAATATTTATAAGACTCTTGGGGTTTAGAGTTTACTTATTGAAAACTACCGACTCGCCCTTGCTATGCTCGGGTCGCGATTTAGGGTTCCGCTAGGATTAAGCTTTCCGCTATATATACAAAAACTTAACAAATTATATACTAAAACCTTCCTCGAGAACCACTTTATCTATTAGTGAAAACGACATGAAAATCGGTGCAGTAGTTTTTGAATTTATCGCGAACAAACGGACAGTTATAATATGTAGTGATTATCACAAGTTAGTAAATAAAAGGAACAGGAGGTAAATAATCAATCTCCTCTTTTCTTGAAATCGGTAAAAATATAAGTAAAGTCTACCCTCACTTTACTACGGACAGTAACACTATTTGCCAGTACAATAAATTAGCTAGGTGTACATTAACAAGCGCATTTGCAGGATATTAGGAAAAACACGGTAATTTGGTTTTCAGGCCAGTTGAACAAATTGGATGCCCGACCACATTGAAAACCATAGTTTGTTATTGAAAGCAAAATAATATAAACTGACCACAAACGAAATCTATTAACGTGATTCGTAATATTGTATAATGGGATTTTATTTAGGTAGATTTAATGTCAATTTATTTGGCCTTTGTGATTTTAGTAAAGTGTAGTCTAGTAATAACACTCACTTGATGAAGTAATAAAACAAGCGGGTTCGAATCTCGGGTCACTTTCACTTTTAACATGATTACAACTAATTTACTTTAAAAAAAATTAAGAAACAGGTACTTTGGTGTCATTTCACAATCTTTGTATTTTTTAATTCATTTGTCACCTTACAGTATCAATAAGCCACTAAGTAAACATTGAATTATGGACTCTAAGCAGGATCCGAATTATATTTTAACATAATATACATAATAACTGTTCGTAAACACAAGTTACTTCCCCTCTAATTCCAAAACATAATTCCGATTATTGTGTCGGTATCTAGACGTAATGTGATTATTTGAAGGCGTGCTATGATTTGTATAGAGCTGATAGTATCTAATGTGATATCATCTTGTCATTACTTAAAAGTTAATCATTAAAGGAGGTACATTTTCAAAGCTAGTATAGATTTCTTTGATTGAGAAAGTTAGTATAGATTAGACTCAGAAATAAGATATTTTCCTGCAATACAAAATATTTTTTATGTTGACCTGGATAACTATCTATCGTCATACCAAATTTCACCAAAATCTGTCCAGTAGGTTTCTTATGAAAAGTGTTTCCAGACAGACGGACAAATAATCTAAAAAAAATATTTTGCGCTGTATCGATAAATTAAACTTTGTACGTTATCATACAATTACTTTGAAAAACTAAGTAATAAAACAAGAAGGGTGAATTCTCCCAGTACTGGATATTTAAGAATTACTTGAAATATAATAAATAAATGTTAGGACATTATTACACACAGCACCATCTAGTTCCGTGGTAAGCTAGGCGGTAGGCTTGTGCTACGGAAACCAGATAGTTGATATATTATACAATGTATAATATTAAATACATACATATTATAAATATAAACACCCATGACTGGAGTTCAAACATCCGAGTTTAACAAATGAATGCCCCCAGCGGGACTCGAACCCGCGACCGCTGGCACAAGAAAGTAGAGTCACTACAAACTGCGCCAAACGTGTCGACAAAATAAAGTAACAAAAACCATGTTAAGATTAATATTTTAGGTTTTAATTATTAGTTATTATATATTTAATCAACACAAATATTTAAATAGTGTCGAAGATTTCTTTAAATGATAAATTTCTTTATGAATAACCTACTGAAAAGCAAAATTCTTAGTTACTATATCAAAAACTGGTAGCCCAGCGGTAACGCGGTCGCTTGAATATCCGAGTGATGCGGATTCAAATCTGAGTCTCGTACCTCTGATATTTTCATGTGCGAATCATTTCTATCATGA
Organism: Boloria selene; assembly: GCA_905231865.2. Lineage (NCBI taxonomy): Eukaryota > Metazoa > Arthropoda > Insecta > Lepidoptera > Nymphalidae > Boloria > Boloria selene. The sequence continues at coordinate 10,398,134 of HG993146.1, forward strand.
TTACCACTTGTCTTACGGTGAAGGAAAACATCGTGAGGAAACCTGCACGTCTGAGAAAACCTAGCAAGTTTTCGAAAGACATGTGAAGTCCGCCAACTCCCACTAGGCCAGCGCGGTGGACTATGGCCTGATCCCCCTCGTACTGAGGGAGGCCCGTGCCTAGCAGTGGGACGTTAATAAGGGCTGATGCGTTATACGTACGTATACGTTATATCAAAAAGATCTATCTTTCGATGAAAATAACACATACCTTTGCTATAATTCTTACATTTATTCAATATGTAAGTACCCTTATTGGTACGCCGAATATACTATGAGAGTCGCAAGCATGCCGACCTTTTATCAAGCTTTGAAAGGAGCTTTTGCATTCTGCATATATTAAATACTTTGTAGGGCCGAAATATTTATTAGGAAAACATAACCAATCACAATATTTATTTTACGATACTTTCATATGACGATATATTGGTCATACTCAGAAAAAGTGTACATTTGACATTTGTAACTAAACTGATAGGTAACGATACTGAGAATCTTCGTAACAAAACTGATGTCATAAAGCGTAGTATAGAAACAATTGTTTGGTTTAATAAATATTATTTCCATTAATGTAATGTATTATTTACATTAAATAAAATAATGTATTTTAAAGTTACAAAAATTATAAACTGATTGTCGTGGACTGTATAAGAGGTTCGCGTCGGCGAGAACGGTGATTGTGTGTATGGTGTCGGTGTGTGTTCCTAAAGATAAAGGCTAAATTACGTCTTTTAGTCGTCTGTGCCTATCTGTAATGTCATCTACGGGTTCGTAATTAGCGGCGTTTACTAATAACTCGACAGTGTGCATCGATATTGTTGCAAAGTACCTAATTAATGAAAGTTGTTGTCTTTGTGTAGGTCTACTGTGCGCCAGGCTGCCTGTGGCTATTCGTGTAAATCGGTTTTAGTTAAAAGTACGCAGCCGCTCTTTTCTCAGGGTTTAACTCACTACTCCATTTTCGGAACCAATGCCCCATGATTATGACTGCCTTTTGAAGCCTTGAAACCATTCTATTAGCGCATATTGCCGGGGCATAAATAGCTGTTTCATTCGCATTAAAGGCGATGTTCGTATTCTCATGCCTCGGACACACACATCGTGTAGAGTGTATAAAGTAAAGGTCCTAGCATTAAGCCCTGCGGTACTACTGCCCTTATGGGGTGTGGCGTGGGAAATGTACTATCTACTCTGCAACGGAAGGAAGGATTTGACAAATTATAGTCTCGTTTGATGTGAACGAGACCATTTGGTACGCCCATTCGGTAAAGCTTATATAATAAACCGTTGTGCCAGACTTTGTCAAACGTCTTTACTATAGAGAAGAGCACACATGTGCCTACTGATCAATTAAAAAATTTAAAATGTCTATGAATGTGCTGCGTTAAGCGGTGCATTCCGAATTGTTCAGGAAAAATGAGAGTTTTGGCCTATGCCATGGCCCTTAGTTTGGCTTATATTATTCTTTCGTTGATTTTAGTTATGCGGTTTAGTAATGAAATCGGTTTGTAGCTAAAAAGGAGGTTGCGAGTTTTCCCTGGTTTGTGAATACCTATAACTATAGCTTCTTTCCATTCGTTTAATAACTTTATTAGGGATTCTATCTAAGGTGTATTTCTAGTGTGAAGTGTCTTGATTATTGTTTAACCTCCTCTACTGAGGTTGGTGTGAGTTAGTGTTGTAGACACCAATTGGGTTTAATTCTACCTAAACAAGCCATTTGTTAGTTTGTTAGTGAGGTGAGTGTAGCAGAAATGGCTTCTATTTTCTCATAGAATAGAACGCCTTAAATGATGAGACTATTTTCATCCAACGTGAGTGTCGTGACTCGTGTCTGCCCTGAATGCACAGTGGTATCTGTCTGCAATGAAGGCCCCCTTAGGTAGACCCCAGCTTTGGGTAGCCATGCGGTTCGGTCATACGGCATAGTTGTCGGCACTGGTACCGGTGTATACATTTGGCATTGGCCTTTGGGTAGAACGCGTACCAGACTCCTGCCCTTGTGGTGCGCGGGAGTACCCGTACCGTGGTTCCGTGCTCTCGTGTCCTCAGCCACGATTTTTAGGATGCTATTTCTACTCCCCCGAATCCTTGTCACATGCGAAGCTACCTTTTTTCTGATGATGGCATGGAAACTATCTGTAAGCGATTGGGTAAACATCCCAGAGGCACTACAGATTCGAGGGAGTTTCATCATCATCCTGAAAATATTATTATATTGGACGCGTAGTGCATGTAGTGCCCCCCACGAACAGCTGAACCACAGACTTCCCGTGTACAGGCCTTGACAGTACGCTAAATAATAGTTTGCAGGAAACACGGACGCTGTGAGGTTACTCCACGCCTTGTCATGTCTAAAATAAATGTCAATGTTTCTAGTGCTGCTCTTTTAGCGGCTTAGTGGTAACAAATATTGCGTTGAAGGCGCAGGATGTGGTGAAGGCACTGACACTCTGAAGGAGCAGAGGACGCTGTTGGCAGCAGGTTTACAGAATACACGGGGGTTGCGGAAGGCAGAGTTTGCTTCATAGACGCGGGTTGTGGCACAGATGGTCCGAGTTTGTCTTTAAGTTTCTTTGAGAGCTCTACAAGCTCTTGTTTCACTACAATGTACACTAACACTCCTCTGGCAACGCTAGACTAGACTCACTTCACTTATACTGTCTTTCCACTGCTTTGCTCTTGTAGAGTGCGGTTAGCCCTAATGGCTTTAACAACGTTACCGGGTGTGGAGGCTGACAGGCTAGAAATGGAGTATGAAGCTCAAGTAGTGTAGTTTCGCAACAGCACCTCCTGCTAGGTTCGGACCACGGCTTACGAAACTATCGAATGGAAAACTTGCCGTATGGAGACGGCTTAGGGGGACCCTGAAGGAGTGGTATACGACTCGCACACGCTTAGGCGTGGACGAGTCGTTACAAACAAACACCGTAAATAAAAAACGCCCAAGTTTTATACAATATAAAGAGGGCGTGGCCTATTTCGAACTACACTCAGTAGGTTTACTGATACTAACTTACTTATGGCCTTTACATCTATTACAGATGTTTTAAGCAGTATATGGTTCCTTAGCACACTTTCGTTGGTGACTGTACAATCCAATTCTGGAGCGGCAGGACCGACCGCAACCAGGGCAGGTGTATATATCGACACATGAATTAGATGGATCTGTATCGCTTTGGTGTCGTTTGGCTCTAGCGTCGCTAAGCTCGTTGAACCAAGACTCGTCGTAAAGCTTCACTCCGCTCCCAATCCTCAGCCTCCACTGTTCCCTGTCCTGCGATAGTTTTTCCCATTCACTTTGCTCGATGTTAAATGACGCTAAGTCACGCTTGGTGCACTCTTTAAAGCGGAGCAAAGGCCGCCCAACACTTCTTTTAGCGTCCGCTACAACAGCCAGCATGACCTGCCTAGGAAGTCTAGTGACATTCATGCGATGTACATGTCCCAGCCACCGAAGTCGTCTATGTTTAAGTAAAGCAGTGAGGCTGGGAAGTTGCGTTCTCGAAAGGACTTCTTGGTTAGTTACCCTATCCTTCCATGTAATGCCCAGGATACTGCGTAAACAACGCGTATGGAAAGCGTTAAGTCTACGCTCATGTTTTGCGTACGTAGTCCAGGCCTCAGCTCCTCAAAGTATGCTGACGATGCTCGCTTTTATTTTGGTCCTAATTGTGAGGTGTTTGTTATCCCACACCCTTGCACGAAGCTGTCCAAACATGGTCGCCGCTTTACCGATGCGTGTGTCGATCTCCAGGTTAAGTGATAGATTGCTTGTCACGGTCGAACCGAGATAGTAAAACCTGTCAACTACGTCCATCGCAGTGCCATTCAATAATATTATTGGTTTTTCTACGCATCCTTGACCGAGTATCACAGTTTTTTTGGCGTTAATCGACATAGAGAACAAGTTACATGCATGAGAGAACTTATCCATCATACTTTGAAGTTCATGGAAAGACGTAGCGATAAAGGCGGCGTCATCTGCATATAAAAGGCTATCAGTGTAAAGGTCTTTTCTATTGCGCCTAGATTTTAATAGGGAGATATTGTAGAGTTTCCCGTCGGTTCTTGTGTGTAGGTGAACCACCTTGCTGGTCATCTCCGAAAGCCGATTTTAAAAGAAACGAGAAGAAAATCCCAAACAAAGTCGGTGCCAACACGCAAACCTGCCGCACGCCTCTGCGCATATCAAAAGGATCAGATAAGTTCCCATTAAAGACCACAGACCCCTTCATGTCCTTGTGAAATGATATAATAAGACTGAGGATCCTTGGAGGACAGCCAACCCTCTCGAGTGCCCCAAAGAGACCTTCCCTGCGTACCGTATCAAAAGCCTTGTTAAGATCCACGAAGGCTATGAAAAGAGGAGTCTGCTGCTCTCGACACTTCTCCTGAATTTGGCGTAATGTAAAAATCAAGTCAATTGTCGAACGCCCGGCCCGGAAGCCGCACTGAGCCTCAGGATATATGCGGTCAGCCAGATGTTGCAGTTTGTTGAGGATTACTCGACCTATCAGCTTGCGAACAACGCTTAGAAGAGATATACCGCGGTACGAGTTACAGTCTCCTCGATCACCTTTGCCTTTGTAAATAGTAACAATATTGGCATTGCGCATGTCCCGAGAAACCATGCCCTCTAACCAGCATTTTGTCAAGAGATTATGTAAGAGTGGAGTAATGAAGTTGAACTTGAGCAATTCTGGGTGTATACCATCTCCACCAGGACTCTTGCCGACCTTAAGTTGTTTTATGGCATTATTAAGTTCTTCCACTGTGGGTGGAAGCTATCTAGCTATCTAGTTCGTGCCAGGTTGCAAGTTTAGGTATAAAATCTCCAGCTTCTGGTTGAATGCTGGCGGGTTGTAAGTAAAGACCGGTGTAGTGCTCCACCCATCTCTGCAACTGACGCCTACTGTCTCTGATGATTTTACCGTCGGGTTCTTTTAGTAGGGCGGTCTTTTTAGGAATTGGGCCAAGTGATCGTTTGACACCCGAGTAGACACCGCCTAAATGACCCGAATCCGCACTCCTTTGCATATGTTGGCAGAGATCAAGCCAGTACTCGTTCGCGAAGAAACGAGCGGGTCGCTGCAGTGCCGCCTTCGTTTTCGTGAGTTTATATCGAGTTGCGAGAGACGGCCTCATGCGGTGATTCAAAGCAGCAAGACGCTTTGAATTGACAAGAGGCTGTAGGTGCTCGATGTTTCTTAAATACCAGTCCTCAGTCTTCGCTTTCTGATATCCGAAAGTTCTGCCTACAGTTTCTGAAAGCGTTTTTTTGACTCGCTCTCACTCTTCTTGAAGTGATACACTTTGATCCCAAGACGAGGTCTCGGAGCATACTTGCTCTTTAAAGGACTCAACTTTAGCGCTAATCCTGGTTTGAGCGAGATCGATTCTCTTTCTCCCGGGAGGCTTCGAATAGTGAATTCTTCTGCGGATTATAGCCAATTTTGTTACTACAAGCGATTGGTCGCTGTCACAATCAGCACTTTGATATGAACGTGAATGGTGAACGAAGCGAATATCCTTTTTCCGAGTCAGGATCAGGTCCAGCTGATGCCAATGTCCGGAACGCGGGTGCCTCCACGAGACCTTATGCGTGGGTTTGCCTAGAAAGTGTGTGTTGGTAATACATAGTTGGTGATTTGAATAAAATTCGAGCAGTCGCTGACCGTTTTCGTTTATTTTGCGAACCCCATGGTTACCAAGGCAGTCTGGCCATGCGATGGTATCTTGACCGACTCTGGCGTTAAAATCACCCATGATGTGAAGGTGATCACTAAGAGGAACCGAATTTATGGTTTGTGTAAGCTGGTCATAGAAACAATCTTTCACCTCAGGTGATGAATCTAGTGTGGGAGCATATGCGAAAATAAAAAAAAAAAATAATTCATGTCTAGACTCTGGCAATGCTATTCTACCACATCTACCTCACTGCGGGATCTCAATGCCTGAAAAAAAGGAGGTAAAGAGAGTTTTGTTTAATCTATATGTGAATAAAGCCAGTGGTCCTGATGGTATACTAGCGATAGTGCTTAAAACATGTGCTCCCAAGTTTTCTCCGATACTGACACGTCTGTACCGCCTTTCTCTTAGGACTGGAATAGTACCTAAATCCTGGAAGCTTACCAACGTGCAACCAGTGCCCAAGAAAGGTAGCCGTGCTGACCCTGCCAGTTATCGTCCGATCTCAATCACCTCCATACTCTGCAAGATTATGGAGCGTGCATTGAACAATCGACTAATGGCATACCTTACCATATGGAATTCGCCGGAATCGGTCGACTGGGAACCTTCTAGTGTATGCCAATCACACCTGTGGCGAGGCTCTTGAGCGAAACGGGGAGGCGATCGCCGTCTCCCTCGACGTCTCAAAGGCCTTTGACAGGGTCTTTCACGCTAGCCTTGTAAGCAAGCTTTCAGCCTATGGTATAACTCCTGGCCTGATCAACTGGATTAAAGATTTCCTGAGCGACCGATCACTCAAAGTTGTGGTTGAGGGTTGTTCATCACAACCCTTAAAGAGCAACTCAGGGGTTCCTCAGGGGTCTGTTCTCTCTGAAATCTTGTTCCTGCTTCATATCAACGACCTGCTTACACCCGGTATCCATGGGTACGCAGACGACAGCACAGTTGTAGAGATATGCAAAATCAAAAGGTGTTCGATTAGTTTCAGCTAATAAAGAAGAAAAAAAACATATCCCTAAAGGTAATATTATAAATAAATCCGTAACCGTCGGATCGTATGCACGTTTACCGTATACCTAATCACGCGCTATCGCTCGTAGGCAGCAATTCTCAATCTTGTACTCGTGGTGGTTTTTTATCTGGTTTTTTTTTTTTTCTACAAAATTAAGTTGACCTAACAAGATGTTTCGTTGCGCCCGATGTGATGCAGAATTTAGAGACGGCGTTCAATGCTCACTGTGTCAAGGGCACTATGACTTCCCATGTGCCGGCATCACTGAAGGAGGTTACCGAAAATTAGGAGACCGAAAGAGCACCTGGAAATGCTCGTCTTGCAAAGCTACAGGAGTGGCCAGCTCTTCGACTACAACTTCAAGTGCACCATCGGCAAAATCACCAACACCTGCGAACATGGAGAGTATAGCCTTGGAACTGAAACGACTTTCTACACAGATGTCTTCACTGCAGTCGCTAGCTACCAGCATACAAGCTATACAGACCGATATTGCCGAATTAAAAACAATAAAGGCCTCGGTAGAATATGTGCAATGCTCCGTAGAAGCCCTGTCTAATCGTTGCACTGAGATCAGTCAAGAGGTACAAAGCCTTCTCAAAACTAGAGAAGAACTTCAACAACTCCAACAACGGTTTTCTAAGATGGAAGCCAGTATAAATGAATTTGAACAGAGGTCTCGGATCAACAATATCGAGATTAAGGGTGTTCCATCTACGCCCTCGGAGAATTTGTTTGAAGTAGTTGGCAGGATTGGAGACATCATTGGCTGTGCAATCCCCAAAGAGCATATTAACTATATTGCGAGGATTCCTACGCGCAATGATAAAGGCAATAAGTCCATAATTGTTTCAGTACATAGCAGATATTTGAAAGAGGATTTCGTTGCAGCAGCTAAGAAGCGGACTATCGTTGCAGCTAACCTTGGGCTTCACGGTGAAAGTCGTATATTTGTTAATGACCATCTTACCCTCCAGAATAAATTGCTTTTGAATAAAACAAAGAATTTAGCTAAAGAGCGGGGTTTTGCCTTTGTATGGGTGCGAGGGTGCAAGATTTTTACACGAAAAAACCCCACGGCACATGTTATCCGTATCATATCAGAATCAGATTTAAAAAAAAATAATTTAATTTCTTTATTTTTTCTTATACTATTTAAATTAACTTTTGTTTATATAAGATTTAAAAAAAATAATTTAATTTCTTTATTTTTTCTTATACTATTTAAATTAACTTTTGTTTATATAATTATATTTAAAAATAACGTTTGTGAAAAGTTTGAGAAACACCGACTCGCTCGCAAACCGGTATTACGCCAACACAGTCGCTTAGCGCATGCGCATCTCTTTCCGCTTATAGCCTATGCTATCGCCTTATCTCGCTCAGTTAACTGCCTATCTCTCACTTATTGGTACTCTGCCAACGCTTTTTACCATACTGCCGTCTTATATTATTATTTTTTGATTTTTGCAACTGGTTCATTACTTTTGTGTGACGTTAAGCCAACTCACAGTTATTATAATAACATATTGTTTGCCCCTTATTGCCTTTCTATCGCTTATCAATGCCTATTTTTAACCTGTTATAAATGATGCTTAAAATATATTATCAGAACGTCCGCGGTTTACGTACAAAAACATCTATCTTCTGTCGAAACGTTTGCATGAACTATTGTTATGACGTTATATGCTTAACGGAGACTTGGTTGGTGCAAGGGATAAGTGATAGTGAACTTTTTGACGATCGTTACATCGTATGGCGACGTGATCGTGATTATGGTAGAACCAATCAAACCTTGGGAGGGGGTGTCTTGATCGCAGTTCGGCGTGAACTTGCTTCAGAGGCACGTAGTGACTGGTGTTCAAACGCAGAGGATCTATGGATAACCTTAACACTTCACTGCAAGAAACCCAATGTAAGGTACAAATTGCATCTATGTACAACCTATATCTGTAACCAGGTCGCTGAGAGTTCACTTTCTGCTCAACTAGCTACCTTTTCCAGTTATCTCCCGGATATAATTTTGAATAACCCCTCTGATAAGTTTATTATCATTGGGGATTTTAATATGCCTAATTTAAGCTGGCAATTGTCTGACGAGGGGTGCTATACAGCCTGTGGTACCCAAAGCTCGGCGCAGACAGAATTATTTGATAATCTTAATCTGTGTAACCTGTCACAATACAACTCTGTTACTAATACTAATAATAGGCTTTTAGATCTAGCTTTTAGTAATAGCTCGTTAACCGTAACACGTTCCCACGACCCCCTTGTACCAGAGGACTTGCACCATCCGGCACTTAACATATCGGCAGATTTTGTTCAACTGCACACCTTGTGCCCTTTACCCTATACCAAATACCTATATCATACTGCTGATTATAACGCTATTACATCCGAAATAAATGCGATTAATTGGCATAACGAATTGTTTAGTAGAACCTTAGAAAACGCGGTAACTTTCTTTTATGATACATTAAATGAACTTCGCAATAAATACATTCATTCAAAAACAATATTTCCCTCGAATAAATATCCACCTTGGTACAATAAACCTCTTATAAAAGTAATAAAAGAAAAATATAAATATCATAAAAAATATAAAATATACAAGAATTGTTCGGATTTCCAATCTTTTATAGTTCTTAGAGACCGTGCGAAACTGTTAGAATTAAGTTTGTTTACTGATTACATAACTAACATTGAGAGGAACATATCCAAGAATCCGAAAGCGTTTTGGTCCTACATAAAATCGAGAAATCGGAATAACGCAGTTCCAGCTGTATTGAGATTCGGACAGCGTTCCTCGGGCTGTGGAAGAGAAATCTGTAACATGTTCGGCGATTATTTTCACTCGAATTTCTTAAATATTGCTGACTCCGAGAGCTCATTCAATTCCTTTATCGAACCGGACATCACATTATCAGTAGTTGATATTGGACACATCGAGGTCGACCCTGTAGAGGTTTGTGAGCTGTTGGAGTCGCTAGATTTAAATAAATCAGCCGGTCCAGACAGCATACCATCTGTATTTATAGCCAAGTGCGCTAAAAGCCTCGCACTGCCACTTTCACTATTATTTAGGCGTTCCTTGACAGAGGGTGAGGTACCGTCTATTTGGAAATCCGCGTATATCACTCCTATCCACAAAAAGGGACCAAAGGATGACGTAATGAACTACAGACCCATATCCAAACTCTGCCTTTTTGCTAAAGTATTGGAGCGAGTTGTTTATAAGCAGTTATACGCGTGCCTAAAACACACCTTCATACTACAACAGCATGGTTTTATAAGAGGCCGATCCACTGTGTCAAACCTGGTTCTGTGTAGTGACTACCTATCAAAACATATGTCGGAGCCTTCTCAGGTCGACGTCATATATACGGACTATAGTAAATGTTTCGACAGAATAGATCATATACTGCTGTTGCGTAAACTCCATTCCATGGGCGTAAGGGGTAACTTGTACCGATGGCTCACATCTTATGTTAGGAACAGATGCCAAACTGTAGTGCTTAATGGATATACCTCATTACCCATGCCAATACCATCTGGAGTACCTCAGGGCTCGCTGCTCGGTCCGCTTTTATTTAATATTTTTGTAAATGATATTTATTCGTGTTTCCATAACTCCAAAATCTTGCTTTACGCTGACGACATGAAAATATTATGCCCAATAAAATCTCATCAATGTACCCAGCTCTTGCAAGACGATCTTATTAGGTTTGAAAATTATTGTTTTGAGAATAAATTGGACTTAAATGTAAATAAATGCTTTATATGCTCATATACTCGTAAGCCATTTCCAATCATATCCACTTATAAGTTAAAAAACACAGATTTAACTCGGGTTAACTCTATTCGTGACCTAGGAATAGTGTTCGACTCCAAATTGTTATTCGATGATCATATTAACACTATCGTAAATAAAGCTTCGAAAACCCTTGGATTTATTTTGCGTATGTCAGCGGACTTCAATTCTGTCAAAATTTTCAAAATTTTATATTGTGCTTACGTTCGAAGTCACTTAGAATATTGCTCACAAGTCTGGAACCCAGCGTATAATGTTTATAGCACACGCATTGAGCGGATACAGAAAAGGTTCCTACGTTACATACAATTCCGTACAAATCAATATATAACTAATTATACGAACCGTTGCAAAAAGTTTCATATATTACCACTATATGAGAGACGGCGTATAGCCGATCTTGTTTATTTAATCAAGATCGCTAATGGTTCGATCGATTGTTCCGAACTTTTGCATGCTATTGGTTTACGTGTTCCACATTCTTGTAGACGACCAGCCACACTTTATATACCTGAAGCTAAAACCAACTATAGGCATAATAGCTACCTGTTGCGAGCGAGTAGATGTTTTAACGACGTTTCTACGCAGTTCGATGTTGACCTATTCTTTACATCACCTAGACAATTAAAACAAATTTGTAGTAAAATCTTTTTTAATGAAGTTTAGTTTTAGATTATGTTAAATTTAATAATACATATTAATTTTTTTTTTATTTATTTTTATTGAAAAAGTTCATAATTGTTTTATTGTCTAGTTAAAGTTTCATACTGTTACAAATACTTTTATTTTTTTTTTTTTTCCAAGTAATACTTAAGACTATATTTGAAACATGTGCAGTTAATTGAATAATAACTGTTTGATCGTTGTAGCGCAATACCTTTAAGTTTACACTTTATTAATGTTTACCTAACAGTGAAAACTTGTAATTGGCCTTTTAGTAGTAATTCTAAAACTATAATATAATTGTCTAGCTGTAAGTTTTCCTAAAATATCAAAATAAAATAAAATAAAATATACCTGCCAAATCCTCCAGCCAGTAGAGATCAAATTTAGTCCGGAAGAGAGGCCATGGTAGAGCAGTTGAATCTCACATTCAAGGCAGTCTCCACTTGGGGCGATGCCAATCTTGTGAGTTTTAACGCCACCAAAACACAGGCGTGTCTGTTCATCACAAAAAGGAGTCCTTTTACCTTGACCCCTACTTTCCGAAATGTACCTCTAGAATACACTGACCCTCTGCAGTTGTTGGGGATGGACATTATCCCCAACATGAACTACGGGCGGTTCATCGACTCTAGGGCTAATATAGCAGAGAGGAAAGTTGGCATCCTCGTAAAGGTCTGACAATATTTCACACCGTGACAGCTTCTTAATTTATATAAAGCTCAAGTCCGGTCGTGTGTGGAATACTGTAGTCACATGTGGGCTGGTGCTGCGAAATGCCATCTGTCTGCTTTGGAATTTGGATATTGGTGACCTTACAAAGCCTCGATCACCGACGTAAAGTTGCCAGCCTCTGTGTATTCTATAGGTTATATTTTGGAGAGTGTGCGCAGGAATTACACGATATTTTAATTCCCCCATCCCCTTTCCATCATCGGACGACGCGACGAACGACTAGTTTCCTCCTTATGTAGTGGACATTCCATCCATCCAGATGAAGCGTTTCACTTCGCCATTTATCATACGTGCGGCTAAGGATTGGAACGACCTGCCTGCGTCCGTGTTTCCGTCGGATTACAATATAGGGGTCTTTAAGGCAAGAGTGAATAGGTGGCTACTGAATTAGTGCGACTTACCATCTACGACTGCATTACCGCTTACCATCAGGTGGAACGTAGTCAAGCACTAATTGTCCCCTCCTCCCACTCTCCACTAAAGTTCGTGGCGTTGTCTGAGTGCATGGTGTGCGGCCGTCTCTTCTAGCTGCCAGTCGTCTCAGCGCCATGATTGCCGAACTCGTGGACAGTGATGGGCGATCTCCAGATGCACGGCACGCGATTTGAGACACGTGAACAGCGCTTCCCACCACTTCTCTCGATATCTGCCGATCTTCACTATCATCGGCCCGAAGTAGTTCATTCCAAAATAATTGAATGGTTGAGCCCAGCGCAATGTTCTCGTAGTACAAGGAGTATCCTAATGAAATGGCCTTCATCGAGGATAATAGGTTTCATCAGGTCATTTCATCTGGAGGGGCGAGGTGGCAGATCCTATACGGCCTCTTACACGCAGCTCATCATCCTCCAGTACTGGATCCAGTCGAAATAATCTGCTCGTCTTAGGTGGTGGATGAGATGCTTTAATCCGTAACATTTCTTCTTTGAAGCTAACCGCGTTCAGCTTCTTTGATGTGACAATGCTGAAGCATTGTGAAGCAATCCTGTAGCTCAACGTTGACACTTGTTCTCAAATGTCAATACTCTAGCTGCTCTCACCAATGTGACTCGCTTGTGACAGTGCCTCCTCAGTGACGAGCAGCTTTTTCTCCTGAGGTATGTGCAGCAGACCTTCCTCTTCTGTTAACGATTTTTTAGAAGACAGTATATCTTGGGAGTGATGTGATCGCCGCCATGCTTTTTCAATATATACTCGTAGAATTATTGTTAATTTGCAATTTAACTTGAAAAAGAGGAAAGAGAGAGATGAACTTAAAATAATAATATTAGTTCCGCTGAGTTTCTTTCGCAAGTTCTTTTCAATTCAGAGGCTTCTTTTTTCCAAACTGATCGTTCTGTAAGAAATTGTAATAATTTTTATGCTGAATAAAATATTTAGTTTTGATTTGATTTATCAGATATGCCCCTTCAGTGGGTTATGGTTCTTCTAGCCGCTACAGAAATTCCAGCCCCCGGAACAGTTGGTCATGCAATGGCTGATATGATATGAATGGTGATAACCTCGAGGGCGCGACAATGCGTTTTTTTTTATCAGTGGCGTGGTGAATTCATCTAGTCGGTGCCCCACTACAAAAACTATCGTGCTGGCTGATTATCAGGTCGAATCTTCAACCGAAGGATTATCTCCTGTATGTCAGCGTGGTATCCACCTGCCGTTCTTGAAAGCCGAACAATATAAGCGACGTTAGCAGATTAGGTCCCTCCAGCAGATGGTCGTAAAGGTTAACACCTCTGCTGAAGGTATTAGTAGGTACAGCACTCGAATGTTCTGTGCCGTTGCACTGCACTGCGTATTTCTTCTCCAGCAGGTTGTCTACCTGCTTGACGTATTCTGGTTGGTGGAGCTTCATATTATTAACTATTCTTGTGTTATTCATTGTGTTAAAGAGTTAATAAAAGGAGCGTGGCTTAAAACAAATGCGTGTCGACGCTTCGCCGTCATGTGAATTCGTTTACGTTCGGCCGCCTTCGACTTTTGTCCACAATACTGATGTTAACTAAATTATAGAATTAAAAATATTGAATGAAATTAGGGCTACACAAGGACGCCGAGATACATGAGGTACTCCAGATTAACACAGCCAAACAAAAATATAAAAACCGCCTAAAAAAACCTACCAAATTATCTGTGCTGCTGTATATCAGCTACTACACACGCTTTAAGCGATACGATATCCAATCGCTAGATTTCAGACACTTAGAAAGGTAGCTACCGCTGGTAAGCCTATAATAAGGAATAGGCCCACACCCGCAGGCCTACAAGATCCGCTTATAGTCTAAGAGGGACTGACCGCAGATATCGCTAATAAAAAAATGAAATAATGGTTAAAAGGAATTTTAACAAATATATATAAAGTAGGATTTTGTTTCAGACGTTCTCTATATTTTTTGTTTCTCGGCGTGTCTACTGAAATAAAATTTCATTTCTAAAGTCAAATATTCGCGTAAATCCATCTCTGCCATCATACATATCACTATTTTACCTACAACATGTATTTTAATATTTTTGCTCTGAAAAAAATATTTTATAATACTACACAAAATAATTATTTATTTGTTTTTATGCACTAAGCTTAACAATTTTTCAGTTTCATAACGTCACGCAATATAACACAACTGAGAATCAAATCTGAGAAATTATAACTTTAAAGAAGGTTTTTACGTAAACCGCGTATTACGCAAAGAAACACTGAGTGTTTTCATTAATATTATACAAAAAATAACAAAATTATTTAGTTATTAAAACAAAATTATAAAATATTTACCAAAATAATAGTCGTTTATTACCCTGAGACATTTTTTTAAAAACATTTGTTTGACAAAAAATCATGAGTGAACTATGACAATGAAAATACAAAGGCCGCAGCAATAACAATTTTAACGTTATTACTAGTACAGCCAAAACAAATAAAATATTTTTACTCTTTTAAATAAATTCCTTCTGAATTTTATTACGCGTTACTCACCCTGAGTATCAGAATAACATAATTTTGGTACATACATTATTTTATTAAAATATATTTTTTCTTTTATGATTTACGAATAAATTTGATCCAATTTAATTGATTAGTTTAGCAAGTGTAATATGGGTACACACAATGTTAGATAAATCTATTATTATTCGTAACAACCAGTCTCTGAACAAGTAAAACGGTCATTGGGACATTGAAAAAATGTATGGAGACTTGATTCTTAAGAAAATTAATCTCAAAAAAAAAGTATGTTTCAATGAAAATTATAAATATAATATTAAAGAAATCAGTTTATTAATAGATAAATATAGCAACAGAGGCAATTTTTTTTTTCATGTTTGTAAAATATGACATTTATAGAGGTATGAAGTAGCGGGACAAGAAAAGATGACAAATGTACACTTTTTCTGAGTATGACCCATATCCATTTGCTTATTTGACTCAAACATAAGTCATTTTATTAATTAAAATACAAATTTCATTTTCAGGCACGTACCAGTAATGAATAAATAACTTGTAAAATGAAGGTATTTATGAGATCATACCATAATTAGGTATCATCTACAGTTGCTTTGGACCTCTAGTTCAAGATTTTTATAGGATATAGTTAAGACGGTACGTATTTTCTGTAAAATATATTCTAGTACGATAATTATGATGTTAACTAGGTTTTTTAGGTTTTTTCTTTTCTTTCTCGAAAGTGGTTTTAAAGAAAGTGAAAAGCACGAAAGCTTTCTTTATCATTTTTAGTAGGTACGTGTATGCTCACAGATATGTCATGTATGAACTACAAATTATTGATATTCTTAATAGGTATTGCTGAATTTTGGATGTTTTTCCAGCATAGAGCACAAAAACCAGTGGAGAAAGCATCGGCACGTTTTTGTACTAGCTCGAAGTCACTCATTTACGGCGGAGGGAGAGATTTGATTTGATTTATAATACTTCTCCCTCCGCCGGGAGGGAGAGGTAAGCTTCGACAGCTGTGATTAGGTAACTAAACCAAGTGACGACTGATTAGTATTGGTCCGTATTTAAGTATAGAATTGCAACGATTAACTAAAATTCCGTCGCATAAGCTTGATTTATCATATCTTTAGCCCCCGCATTCGCTCTCCGCTGGTTGATGTGCTCCAAGTTTTAGTATATTCTTCACAACGAAATTGAGACAACAAACAACACAATTAAGATAAAATCAGGAATAGACGTGTTCTTTCTCAGAAGAATTTTCCCCCATAGTATTTATTTAAGTATAATATATTATAATAAAATTCTTATTTTAAGCTCTGTAGAAATATCAATAAATGAAGACGATTTTAAAGGCGGAGCGGGAAGTTGTAGGCGGGACGCAACAACCTGCGCAGGAAACGACTCAGACTAATCAGACGTCTCCGGGGAAATAAACTTAGGTTTCAAATTTTCCACGAATTGTATAAAAATAAATTTTCCTTCAAACAATAATAATTTATTTGACAAATCATATTACATACAAAGTAAAAAAAAATATTTTCTTTATTATATATATTTTATTTCTTATAAGTCCTACGCCTACATTTTTGTAACGTTTTCTTTTAATAATAGCCTAGAAACGTAACAATAGGCTAAAAATAGCTCACATTGAGCTGAGAAAGTTCTATAAATATCTTTTTTCTATTTAGAAACCATTGAGCTTAAGTCAAGCTTATCATTAATAAGAAATGATAAAAGTTTTTAGGTAAAATATGTTCCCATACTATGTTTTCCTCTAATTTTCATTAATGGTTATGATTGAATTTAGGTCACTGAGCGAACATTAGTAATGATAATTCCCTTTTTCACTTTACTCCGAGTAAAAATTAGAACGATAATCATAATTTAATTCCGTTATCAATCCCGTCCAGGGAAATACTCGAATAATTTTCTTTACCTTACTTAGGAGTGGCTGTTCTAGTGGTGAAGAAACAAATCGAACGTCAACGATGGCACCAATTGCAGCTTATTACGCTAAGCTTTCAGATGCATTTTGGTGTCGATAAATAGCATTATTAACATATAATAAAAATTCATAAGAGTTCATTTACATTTTTGAATCTGGGTAGGTACGACATACTTTAAACATTAGAGGTACTTGAGCCATACGGAAATCTAAAGTTTTTATAATATTTCTCTATCTGCCTGTGAATGCATTATGAGAAAACGATAGATTTTAATAAAGTTATATAGTATTAGCGTTTCCTTCGGCTTCGCCCACGTTCTAAAGGCTGAAAATGAAATGAAATATTTTTCTCCCATTTTTGCAACATTTTTTATTGATACTCCGCTCATATTGGTTGTAGCGTGATTTAATATAGCCTATAGCCTTCCTCGATAAACGGACTATCCAACACAAAAAGAATTTTTCAATTCGAAGTAGTAGTTCCTCAGATTAGCGCGTTGAACCAAACAAACAAACTCTTCAGCTTTATAATATTAGTACAGATAGGTTATGTTTTTTTCTATTAAATTCTGTTAAAAAATATCTCATACACAAATTCCTGTAGCGAAGCTTCATTTTTTAATTAACTCTCCCTTGTCATATGAGATCCATAAAGGAAACTTTAATAGAAGCGATGTCGCAACTGGACCCTCGCAACACGGCTACTGTCAAGCGCGTGTACGAGGAAATTAATTTTAAGTAGAACTAACATGCGAATTTAATTTCAACCAAAATCCGAGATATGTTGTAGGTTTTATCCTAAAATTTTTGTGTCAGTGTGTTTTTTAATTTAAATCTTAGAACTACGTCAAATATGAACTGTTTTCCGAAACTTAACCTTTAAAGTTAACAATATTCACTATTAAATATACACATATTGTATATTGTTTAATTAATAATAAAATGAACTCCAACTTCCAATGTATTGAATTTCCTGAATCACGCCAAAAGGAGTCTTACTAAAATATTTTTTATCATAAACATCGTTTGTAGAAAATTATCTTAAACGCATATTACCTATTAAATAAATAATTATAAATTTTGTTACGATATTGTAGAAACAAGTTTTTTCACAGACACCACAGCTTACATTGAATTCTATCTTTATTGTCTTTATTTTAAGGGATGTATTGTAGATGATCGATGTTATTCGAGATTTTTAAGCCCCTTATAGAATTAGTAAATATTATGTTCATATAATACCGATAACTAAGTTATTGTAGTCTTTCAATTAATAATATTCTACAAAATATAAAGCTTATTACAATCAAATATGTAAAGCTTTCCTTAATAATTTTGGCAATGGACTTCTATCCTGCGACAACAGATACTCTTATATATTAATAATAACATTAATAATTAATATACCCTAGTACAATATAAGACAGTAGAAATTGTAAAAACACGTTGGATGTGATCCACATTGTAATTTATTTCCAAGCGCATTTGGCGAAACTAACAAAGCCAATAGCCTACATAGTAAAACTAACTCAATAAAAAATTTGATAGCAATACAAGCATCAATTCAGAGTTTTCATATAAGACTCAATGATATCTTCACATCTATGCTATAAAATTCCATTTTACGATACTTCTCAATGGCCATAATAAATTTTAATTTAAAATTTTATATCTCTACATTTCGATTGCCTTGTTCGATATATTGAAAAATGGTGGTTTATTTTGTTTCAAAAGTGCAACTGTGCTTTATTATGTACTTGACAGTTCGTACGAATAATGTGTCGGTAGTTTTTCAAACTTTAAGCCTTTATGAGCAACAAATTGGAAGCAGTTTTGTGGGTTTGCATTTATTTACACATTCATTTAATGTGACATTATGTCCAGTTTCTGATTACTGGCAGATCAAAAGTTAAAATCTCATTTTATTAGGTAAATAAATATTTCTTTTCTTGTAGTACAACAACGGTTTCATGAATTAGGTATATTAATAATATAATAATAATCTTTAATTCAGGCAATAACCCATATTCCATAACAATACTAAAACATAAACATAAAATAATACAAAATTTATCTAATCTAATTTATTCAAATATTTTTTTTATTTATTATCAAAAAAAGTATAATGTATGTTATTATGTGTATTAGTTACTGAAACATGAATTTTGTTAAGAAAAAAAAAATGCCTAATATAATATAAATCGCAATAGTAAGAAAATGTAGTTTAATGAAAATGAAAGCATTGTGGTGTAATATAACGTTGTTTTATATTGTAAAAATATCCTCGTACCTACTGTATCGTAGTTGTGATGTACATAAAATCGATCAGCGCTGAGAGCAAGCACTAATGGATATTGTCATACACACGATCATCGCTATCGAACTGTGAATCGAGAGAAACTTTTCTGAGAAAGTTTGCTTTTAATTGTATAATAATATTTAGATTTTCATTTAGGGTTAATTTAGCTTAGATTGGCACAATTATAATTTTCTTTGATTTTTATCTTTAAATCACTTTTAAACATTTTGACTTTCGAATATGGTGAAAATATGGATTATACATGAAAATAACCTTTCGGATTTTGTCGCAGATTTAATTTGGGTTTTTGTTTCGAATGCTTTAGAGCAATCATGGTCACCGGAGAGGCTTTCCCCAAAAATAATTTCATTTATAATTTCAAATATTCGCGTAAACCTAAGGATTTGTTAAAACATGGATACCTGTTATACACAACGTTTATTGTTAGGTACCTAGAACGACAGTAAAAATTATAAATACGTATATTAACTTTTGAGTATACATATAAATAAAATTGAATTGTTTGTTTTTATTTTTCATAGTACCTAACAGTTTTTCACTAAATGCATATGAAAGTATATTCGACACTAACAACAAAAAAGCAATTTTTTAAATTTTTGTCTGTCTGTCTGTTTGTTCTGTTGACTTTCACATGCTGATAACTAATGTTATAAGGCGTAACTTATGCTACTTTTTAACCGACTTCAAATTGGATTTCGAATATTAAAAGTTTTATTTATTTTAACTAGTGGAACTCGTGACTTGACGTGACTAAATATATTATAAGCCTAATATTTGTATTTTGAACCTAGTGCAAGGTAGCTGTAACGTTTAGTCTTAGAATCTAAGCAAATTAAATCGATTGAATGCTCAGACGAGGCTTTAATGGAGCTTGTCATAAACACCGGCTATCCAGTGAAATTGAACTGCCACACTGTTAGTAGCACTTACGCTTGTGTTTTCCTTCTTCTATTATTCATTCTTGCGCTGGAATTGCCATTAAAATTTGTATTGCTTTAGTAAAATATAATTTTATTTATTTTAAATAATTAAAAACTTTTGTATGTATATATAAAGCAAGCAATGTCTGTGTGTAAATAATTGTTAAGTTACGCTGTTAAGATTATTATACCTAAATATGAATCTTTTGTATTTTTTATTCAGTTTAAAAGCGAAAAAAATGTATCTATATCCACTAATATATATTTTACTCTCTTTATCATTTTTAGATTTAATTTCACTATTTTGACAATGTTTTATGGATGTGATAGGTACAATTTCAATAGAATTTATAGTTATTTAAGTATAAGCAATAGCGACTGTAGAAAAACTTATTACATATCATCAAGATCATAGTTTGTATTTAGATTAAGTTTTCCTTTTTAAGTTCCGTCATACATGTGTCTTTACTACAAAAAACTTATAAATAATATCCGAAAAACACCGAGAGAAGCTCTAACACGTACTAAACCCTAAACAAAATTAGTGTCAAAGCAAGATTAGGAAATCCATAACATGAGTAGGCTTACTAACTAGTATTAAAACTTATCTACTTTCTACTTTCTATATTAGTTGTGTTTAACTTTATTTCGTAATATAATACCTGACCGAGATAACTTTATGGTAACATTGATCCTCTTCATCTCTTGAGAGTGTTAACTTCGAATTCTCAAAATACTCTCACTAAGATAACAACTTGATTGATGCTGTTTTATTTATACTCCCTTTGAATTAATTTAATAATATAAAGTAGTATTTCACGGCTGAATACATTTTCACATTTTAATTACTTATTTATTGAGGAAAGTTTTAAGATTGTCGAACTTTTTGCTACGCTTAGTATTTGCCAAAGCTTAGCAAAGCTTAGTATTTGTAATAAATGTAAAAGTTTGTAATGATTCTTTTGTTACATTCCTTCATAGTGAAATGAATGTAGATGAATGGAGAAAAAGCCCAAATAAAATAAAGATGGATTGTCTGAGACAGAACATAAAAGAAAGAGGGATAAATTATCAAGTGAGGAGAGTGGAAAAGATGTATTGCTTCAGACCTAAAAATCAAACCATCAGGTCAGCTCCAAGTAATTTGGAAATGGGATAAGAGATGATGGATTGTTAGCAGGTTTAGATTTAAGAGTTAATTATAACTGGCACTTTAAAAAAAGTTTTAAAGATTTAATATTATAAAATGTATGTTAAAACACTACATAATATGTACTGTCGCTTTCGTGAAAAAATAATCTACATTAATAATATAAAGAGGTAAGTTTATAAGTATGGAAGTTAGAAGATGTCCGAAACTACTGATTTGATATTAAAAGTTTCTTCCCTAGCAGGAAACTACATCGGCAGCAGCCGAGTGCTCTCGTCAAGATAAAATGTGTTTACTAGCTGAAGTGATAATTTTTTTATAGTCTGAAAAGGACTGGCCGTTAATTTTCTTATTTTCCTTAGGGTTGTGCAGTTTTCAAAATATTTAAAATGATACAAAAAATGAATGTAAGATGTAATCTCGCCTACAGTAAAACTACATTCAAAATGAAATGTGAAATTATTATATGAAAATTGAAACCAAATAAACATGCTATGCTAAAAAAAAATGTTTAGTAGTTCTAGTATACTCATACACCACCACCAACCAGTCAACCAGTGCTTGACTTTTTTAATATTAGTGAAGCTTAAAAAATATGATTTCTTAATTTTTTATATAGAAATGAATGTCTTAGTCTCACACACAAAGCCGATACAAAATCTATATATATAAAAAAAAGTCGTGTTAGTTACACTATTTATAACTCAAGAACGGCTAAACCGATTTGGCTGAAAATTAGTTGGGAGGTAGCTTCAAACCAGGAGAAGGACATAGGATACTTTTTATGCCGTTCGACCATAGTATAAAGAATGACATAGTAGGGCAACTTCGGCCCAATCCGCGATATAATTACCTACCTGTCATAGTTACCATAGTTGCCTGTCACAGGGTTGTCACTGTAGCTAAATTTTAATTCAGTGCTCAGAAATTGGCATTGGGCCGGGAAGTGTGTTATTAAAAAATATTTATTTTTTATATACATTTAAGAATGTAAAACATTTTGTTTCTACATGTTTATGATTATTTTTATTAGGCCTGTAGTTACTCGCTTAACTGATATATCTGTAGAAAATAGTATTAAAACTCGAACTGACGCGAATAGATTTATCTCGAAATGAATTTGTGTAAATAAATAAAATAAATCCTTTAATTTCTTGCGTTTACAAAAACATAAATATGCTATTAGTAACAATTAAAAAAAAATAAAACTATAATATATTAATAAAATCATATCACATCCTATTAAAATAATAAACTAATACAACAAAAATAAAAGTACCTACATAAGTATTTCATCATCAAGTATAAATGATATGCTATAGTTTGTCCATTTTATTAATGTTTTTTTGACAGCTCACGCCCACAAAGTTTCGTATTTAATGGTTAGCCATTAAAGTTAAAATGTCATACAAATAATATTGTACTTTATGGACGGGCACCGCCCCCTTACTGCTGTGCCACACATAACGATTACTACTATTGTGCCACAGATTACAAATAAATAAGGTGTAATATGTTATTTAATCAGGAAGACAACAAAATTTTAAGATTAAAACCAATAAATGAAAACATTAACATTATGTAAAGTTTTACTTTCTTCTTATTATAATCATACAAATAAAACAACTAAAATAGTTTAATTCCTTTTATTAACTTGATTCGTCACAATCATCATTTATATTAGATTTGTCCGATGAGGAGTCTTTAGTTATATTAATTATTAACTCTTGTGTGCATAAATTATCAAATGCAATGTCACGGCCCAAATCAGACATTATGATTCTCTTAGTTCTCTCCACCACACTTGATTTTTACGATAGTAATATTTATTTTCATATTAATAAATATAAAAATAAATATTATTTTATATTTAAAAAAATAAGAAATATCGATTATTACGTCACTATAGCTTGTCAGTCGTCAAGCTGTCAAAAAATTATTAATAAAATGGACAAACTATTATTTATATTATTATTGTTTACCTTTTCTGTTCAGTAGGTAATCTGAACAAAGACAACTCTGGAATCGATGAAGAATTTAGACACCCAAACACACAGCAATAAGTTCTTCTACGAATATCACACATTTTTCATATAGTGAAAAACCGTGACGCGCAAAATATGTGCGGCGTCAGCCTAGACTGGCGCACTGATATACGGTTCGAGATATTGTATGAGTGTGCGTGCGGCAACGTAAAGATACTATGACGCACACATACAAGCCGCGCGCGGTGCGTTTGTATGAAGTTGCCCTACTTTGTCATTCTTTATATACTCTGGTTCGACCGTGTTCCCGTATGACGTGACATAAAACGTCAAAGAGAATACAAGTCACTATAAAACATGGTATAACAAAAACGCATATGACATGGAATAACAAGACGCAAATGACAGCTAGACGTAATTTTGTCTATACTTAAGTAAGTAGGTATGGCTGAAAATTTGCTAATTATAGATTTTGTCAGAAATCAATAACAATCAGTATAAAAAAGTGCGTGTGTACAAAGTGCACATGTCAGAAGTAAAACTTGAATTTAAAATAAGGCTAACTCTTCCCCGTCTCTGAGCGCCTGGTACTATGGACTTATTTTTTCGTTTCATCGAGTTTGAAATCACATCGATTCTAAAGAAGTTTCACTTCAATAATGTATTCTGGCGGAACAGAGTTCGCCGGGTCAGCTAGTTTTGTATTAAAAATGTTATAATTACAAATTCTACACCATAATGAACAATGTGAGGCAAGTGTTACTAGTTTCGGTGCAGCGTTAATCCCGTAAGGACCGAGATATGAGCACATTAGCATTTGGTGCTCTCTTACATCCATTAGCAAACGTGTCTATATCACGAATGTTTGCGAAAGTAAAAGCTTTGCTACGCAGGAAATGTTTTTGTAACATTAAATCATTTTATTGCGAACCCTTTTCAGGCGTAATTAGTTTGTAAGAATATTATTAAAATAAATTATTTTTTAATAAAAATGAAAACCGACTTCAAAACGTTATGAATCGAAACTAAAAAGAAAAAAATAATTTTAATTACTTAGTTATTGTTGGAGTCGGTGCCAGTCAAGAAAGACAGCTTTATCTTGCCTTTGCAATGAACTTTAGAACAGATATTTTGATTATATTTACAAATTGATACATTAATTAAATTGTATTAAGATTTTTTTGCTTTAGCGATCCCATCATCAGATCCTGACTTGGTGACAATGGGACCCCCTCGGAGCTATACCCTACCGAACAAAAGAAAAATTATTGAAATCGGCCCACAGACGGCGTAGTAATCGGTGAACATACATAAAAAAATATATACAATGGAACATATAACCTACTCCTTTTTTTAAATCGGTTAATGAAAATAGAGAATAGAAAAGAAATAGAGATATGGTTTGATGGGTGATGTAGAATTTTTGGAAATGAGATATTTTCTCGCAGTGAGAAGTGTCATATAATTATATTGATCGGAATAACCAGCTATTATCATACCAAATTTCATCAAAATCTGTCCTATGGTTTTCTCATGGTGCTGTCACAGACAGACGTACTAATAGGCTAAAATTCTAAAAACGTTAGATTTTGCCTTCGATGATTATAATGACTATTGAAATCAATAAGATTTTCCAAAAAATATTCACTATACATTAGTCAATCTGTTTTGGTGATTTAGTGGAATATACAGCTGGATATCCGAAGGTCCTCGGTTCGATTCCCAGCTTGAACTAAGTTTATTACTAAGTTTTTTTGTTAATAATACTCAGTAATACTTAAGTTATTTGGGAAGGAAAGTTGATGGCGTTACGACCCCATACTTCAGAAGAGCAAACTGCCTATCCTGCGCCTGATTTCTTATTGGTTGGTTCGAATTATTGTATTATCAAAGTTACTCTCAGTTATGATATTATTAATACTAGTCAGTTATTCAATAAAAAAAAATTACTTTATTTAAATAAACTTTTACAAGCACTTTTGAACCGTCACTTTTACATTATAATATATTCACTAGCACTTTTGAACCGAAACTTTTACATTATAATATAGAATTTAAACTAAATGTCAGTGTGTGAGGAAGGTACCACCGACTCGGAATGCAGTTCTTCTGAGAAGAGCTGGCAAGAAACTCAACAGTTGCTCTTTTAAAATAAAATTGAATCATCTATTTATCCTACGTCAGAACTAACCAGAACGTGTAAACTCTTTTTAACTTAATTTTATTGAATGAAAACTTAAAAGTATTCGCATGGTTTTCTTCTTAAAATAAAAGCTATGAATGTTTACGGATAAACATTGTGTTACAATGTGTAAGCGAACAAAGTTCTTCGTAAGCCTATGTTATATTGCATCGCACCAACATTGTAGTAAAGTGCTTTCATGCAACATTTATGACTAGAACCGCGGAGAGAAGTTGTAAAAATTACAAAGATATCTTTAACAGAGAATATATAATAAGATATAAAGTAAATATAATGGAACTATTTTCTCGGATCTTTCCTTTTCTTTTGTTTTGATTGAAAAAGTTATTTTAATAATTTCTAATCTTTTTTAATTTCTAATAAATATGAATCAAATATAAAACAAAATGTAATTGACACTTAAGTAAGAAGAATATAAATGACTATATACATATAATCAGATAAGAATATTAAACTGTATTTAAAATTTTGGTGTACATTTTTAAGGAAAGAATAAGTCCCTGAACATGAATAATTGGCCGTTGGGGTCTAGTTTGGTAGAGTCGTGTTAGATTGACATGCCGTCAGACTAGAGAGTGATGGAAACAACACCGTTGGTGTTTGAGGTATTTAAAATAACATTTGAGTTTTAGATTTTAAAAGGTTAATATTATATTGCATACTAGAATAATTTACAAAAGTACTCTACTGCTATAGATTCAAATTTGAAAATACATAAACAAGGTTTATGTTTTGCAAACAAATCGATAATTCATTTTTATAGATTCCTGATATCGTAATATTGTAACACGCGCCGAGTGATAGAGGTATTATAAGACGTGTAAAATAAACAAGAAAGGGTATATCTGGCAAAAAGCAAATTTAAAGTTGATCCAAAATATCCTAAGTATATCGTGGTAAATGCTACTTGCATTTAGATCGTGTAATCAATATACTAAAAAGGATCTAAAATATATTAGGCCACAAGTTTTATCTCAAACAAACCATTTATAATATTGGATTATATAAGTGAAAGGATTATCCTCCTACAAAAGTCAAGTCCAGGACATTTGATTTCTAAAAGCCTAAAATATCCCGTAAGGTTCGCTTAACTAAAATCAACAGCGGCTTTTGAAGGTATTTGATACTATTAGTTTACCTTACAGATTCAATAACTAACGAGTTAAACTTGATAGATCAGACAATCATTTTAACTGTGGATATTTATGCGTGTATGTATATGTGAGTAACTCCTTCGCACTAAATCGTCTAAACTAATTTAGATGAACGTTAGCCATGAATAGTTCAAAGGCTACTGTTAGTAGCAAAAAGTGATTAATAGGTGGCGATTAAATTATAAAGGGAAGTAGAATACTACTAGTATTTAGCTCTTTTTAACATTTTACTGCTGAGCATAAGTCTCCCTTCAGTACTCTGACCAAGTGCGGATTGAAGAATTTCTTATGTCTTTCGAAAACTTGCTAGTTTATTTCAGATATGCAGTTTTTCTAACTTTATTTTCCTTCACCGTATGACAAGTGATTACTGACTCTGTTTTTAGTATAATACGTACCTTATAGTAAATATTCAATCCCCAAAAAGCTGTATATTTTATAATGAAAAGAACTTTCATTAACCGACCAACATATAGCATGTTGCTACACGGATTTAGAGTGTATCTAGATTCCAGACTTTTATAACCGAGAGTAAATAAAATGCCACCCCGTTATACAAGCGATATAAGTTCAAACCCATGCAGAAAGCCTAAAACATCCCATAAGTTTCGTTGGCGCCAGCTACTGCTTTTAGAGCCATTAGCTCCGAGTGGCTTTCTCGTGGTAAAATTATATGCACTTCTACAACCGGACCCGTCAAACTAACATGATTAGAGTTTGTTGGACTGATTTTAAGTTTTTAAAAGTGATTTCAGATAGAAGTCTTCCACTAGAAAGAAATTGCGAATCAGTTCAAATGGAATTAGAGATAGCATGATTTTTCTACTTTGTTACACTTTCACAAAAACTACTGCCCTAAATTTTATGAAATTTGGAGCAAGGCTAAGTTTCATTATAATATTATATAGTAAGAAAATAAAAGTGATCCCCTCAAGCTCTCAGACTAGTAGTATTGACTTTTTTAATAAATTGAAAGAATTTTTTGGATTCTGATTTAAATTAACGTATTTTAAATGTAGAGATGTACTGAAGTAGGATGTAAGAAAAATAATTATTGGTGAAAGCTGTGGCCAAATCGATGATAATTTAGTACTTATGTTAACCTTAATGTTTCTTTGCATTCAAGAAATGTAAATAGCTTCTGAAGTGTAATATGTGAAAACGTATAGATATTTGTACGCGTCTATGTTGCTAATAGCTTAATTAATTAAAGCTTAATATTTCAAAACGGACAGCTTAATTAAAAGTTTTGACAAACCACAATATGTGATTTACGTGAGTTTTATTTTACCACTTTGTTGGCGTGACCAATATGTATATCTACACTTAAGAGTCTTTCAGCTAAGCTGTGGGGAGACCATCCGATCTACCAAACACGGCGATCTATAAAGGTTTCTAGTTGACTAGTAATCCCTAAAAACTACAAGCCTCAAAACGAAAAAAAGTGAGGTATTGAATAATTTTATTTTTTTTATTTATTTAGGTTCAACTACCACTTTCAAGGAAATCGTAGTAATCCTTGTTCAATATTATCGCTCGTACAGATCTACTACTCTAAATACAATTACTTAGATTAGTGATGATCACGTTTGTGACAAATGATATATTTTACGTAGTATAAGAATAGTTTCCTCAAACAGTTATAAATGTCTATATCAGGTTACTTTTCGTTCTAGTACGTCGAACATTTACCGCTAAGCTAAGCTAAAAGATTCTTTGCCAATATGGGTCACTAGCTTCTGATAATTTTAATTAGTACAAGAAAAGATCAGAAGCTTTATTAAAGGTTTTGATGATTGTTTGCATTTAATGAAAATCGGAGTGAAACTGAATATTTACATATTTTCAGTTGCCTATTTCGATAACGTAATAATTGCTTTTTCTTTAAAAAAAAGATGGAAAATTTAAAAAGCAAAACCTATGTCAATAAAATCAATGTGTTCAAAATCATTGGAGCAGTTTCCGAGATACACGAAATACATTGACATACATATATACGAGAATTGCTCGTTTAATACAATTAGATTAAATAAGATATTTACTACTTTATTTTCCAATTCTCATAGAAAAGTAACAGGTCATTCATCATTCCACGTCATTCGATTTCGTTAACGCTTCATGCAAATGGCATCTGTTTATTGCTCTTGATGTTTGAGTAATATGGGAAGTATAGACTAAGTATAGATCAGACACATATTTAACTTTAAAATAACTGTAAATGAAGGATAAAAACATCTATTTTTAAATACAAATTAATTATATTTATCAGTTTTAAACAGTTTTAAGTAAAACTAAAAACTCACTCTTGCTCCGCTCGTTAAAGTAAAACCCAACCCATATATAACCCATATATATTAACTCAGCTATAATTATACTCAATTTCATCAAAATCTATCCAGTGGTTTTATTTTAAAAGCAGATTTTTTTTATTGTTTATGTTATTTGCAATAAAGCTTAGTTTATTATAGAACCGTGACGTCAGAAGTTCCCAAGATAGAGAACAAGTAAAAAAAAATAATGCGAGGTACCTGTAAAATCATTGATCTGTGCAAACCTATATCAATTTACGAGATCGATGCGTACCGTTGGAGTGGATACACATTTTTATTTAAGTGGTCTGTGCCTGAGTAATCGACTTAGTATCTATTGAAATATCAAAAATAAAATTCATTCATATATTTCTGAGGTCTTCACTGAAAGACCGTCCATTTATAGGTTTGTGAAGCTTTTTTTGGCCCAGTCTGGTTTTATTGAAGTTCGTGTAATCCATTCCGCTTATTCTTGAAATTGAATTGTATTTGTCATTTCGCAAATGTGTTAATAATAGAAAGCTAAATTTATATATAATACAATTTACTTCAAACTCTTTTCAACATTTTATATATTCTAATATCTTCGCGAAACTAAATTCTACATTAATGTTTTGTATTATAACATATTTTACTTAACTATTACTTAACCAAAAGACTGTGGTAGCCCAATGCTAATGCACTTGCTTGGATTATACTACCGAGTGATACTAGTTCAAATCCGGGTCTCTTGCCCTCTGATATTTTCACGTGCGAATCATTTCTATCATGATGATCGTGAGTGAATATCGTGAGGAAAACTACATGTCTGAGAGAACCTAGCAAGTTTTCCAGCTTGGCCCTACTTGGCCAGCGTAGTGGACTTTGGCCTGATCCTCGTCATATTGAAGGGAGACCGTGCCGACCAGCTGTGGGACGATAAAAGGCTAAATACATACCTAACTAAAAAGCTGGTATTAGTATTATTATACTAATATTAATTTACAAGATGACAATTTATGCCCGTAGGACTTTTTTCCAAAAGAATATAGTACAAAAATAACTTTCATTGAGTATTTCTAATCTTGTTTAATCTAAATAAGTAGAGGATGTATTCTGGACTCTTGTTTTCGATTGATTTCCAAGAAACCCCGAAAAATGCTAATAAAATTCCATTACATCACTAACATGTCATAATCATTGTATTTCCTAAAATCGATTTTATTAGAAAATATAATCTCTTTAAAATGTATAAGCCTAAACACACCTTAGCGCCAATTTAAATCAACAGCTCTTGAAAAACATTGATTGTTTAGACACGAAGATGCCTTTTGACTGAGCCGCGGAATTCTATTATTACTGCTTTAATTTCTTGGTCTTATGCAAATTTTCTCTTAAAGAGATTTTAGATATACATAAGTTTGTACAATCATTATTTTGTTATAATTACTTATAATACTCACAAATTAATAATTATAAATCAATTTATGTACGTATACATAACACCTCGTCTTATCGTCTCTACTGGTGACAGGAGAGCTGGCTCATATTTCGCCCAAAGAATCGGCATGGCCATTCAGCGGGGGAATGCGGTCAGCATTCTTGCCACTATTTCACGCGGGCACGACTTGTACAGTAATAATTAAGTGTATATTTGCTTTGTACATATAGTTAAGTTTACTTGTAATTTCCTTTATTGTAAATAAATGTTTATTTTTATATATTTGTTCGTATTAATTTATAGTTCGTTTATCACATACAAATGTATTTTTTTAAATACTTTTTATTAGTAAATGCCTAAGCCTTAGATTTTTTTATATAAAAAGTAACTCGCCTTTAACACGATTTTACATTTATTATTTTATTTACTGCTAATGTATACATAAAAAGCTTACATTTATGTTGTTTTATTTTAAAATAAAATTTAGAAATGTTGTAATAAACTATATAATGACTTTATACTTTGTGGAATTAAATATACTGATATATAGTATTAACTTAACAGGGTATTTAATAAGAAAAAAGTCAATAAATCTTATTAAGTGTGTACTTTTAACTAAAAATAAATAAAAATGACTAAAATCAGCCCAACGCAATCAGTCTCGCATACCGAAGGTTTCATTCTTCTCCGTTCGAAATTTTCCGATACACTTTTTTATCATTGTCGCAGTCAGAATCTATAAAAAAAATAATTAAGAAAAGCAACACAATAACCGGTTTAACAAGATGATCTTACTGAGCCTAAAGACGAAACTCAGCATTATTTTAGTGAAGACTTAAAAATCTAGATTTCAGGTGATGGTGTAGCATCAGACCAAGTTACCATACCGTTAACGGGATTTACCGTATAGAGAAGAGCTGATAGCTTTTAAACGGTTACTTTTCAAAGAAAAACTAAACTAAAATCGGTTTTAGACGTTTAGGCACCACAACAATACAAACAAACACATTGATTACACAAGTTAAACATATAAAACCCCTCTTTCAGTGTTGGGGGTTAATAAATGTAATATCAGATTCCTTTAATAGAAAATACTAGAATAGCTTTTTAGAGAATTTCCTGTGTTGTCACATATTTTATTTGGTAACGACATACACGCTGTATTTTGTTCGAAGCCACTATACAAGACCCCTGATTTATATATTTATTTAGTTGAAAGTTCACATTGTGACATTTAATAGTTAGTAAATTATATCCTTTGTTTTTTAACCAATTATCTTTTTTTTACTTGACATAAAAAAGTTTCCATCAAGCTTTATACTTACTTATACAATATGTTATAAAATACTTATTAAAGGATTCCAAAAAACTAACGTCAAAATTAGAGTGCCGAAATAAAGCCATTGTTTGACTTTGCATTATTCTATACTTACACTGTACCTACACGGAAAATGGGTAAAGTTACCCGCCCTTTGACTAAATTCACAAAAAACTAGATTTCTGCCAGTTTTTTCGGAGATAAAAAGTGTTTTAATTTTTTTAAATGAATACCTACCTTAATATTTGTAGCAACGTCCTATCGTCAGATTTTTTAATAATGTTATCTGTTTTTTGATCATCTATGAAAAATCTAAATATACTAACTGTTAAAAACGAATCTTTATGGCGCGAGCGAAGCCAGGCAGAGTCGCTAGTTAAGATAAGAGACATATGACAAGAAAACAGCAATTGCATTATTTCCATACGTTTGAATACACGTAATCTGCTATGACAACATGTCATCATGACAACAAACAAACAGGATTAGGCAAATAACGTCTAAGATCTCAGTGTACATTTAAGATTCTCTTTGGTAACTTAGAAAAGCAAGTACCATCACAGAATAGTAGGATATATATTTTACTATTTAGCACAGGCAAAGCCGCAGGATCCGCTAGTTATAAACCTTCCTCTTGAATCACTCTATCTATTAAAAAAACCGCATGAAAATCCGTTGCGTAGTTTTAAAGATTTAAGCATACATAGGGATATAGGGACAGAGAAAGCGACTTTGTTTTATACTATGTAGTGATTATGTACAATAGTATTCGTACAGTCACTATATTTTTTGATGAACATCTACTGTCTGAATATAAAAAAATCTTAATTTTTAAATAAAGCTAAACGCAAAATGTAATAAATATTATTTATTTTATCCTTATATGTTATATTTTTAATTATTTGCAGCTAACATGTTATTCTAGAACCTAGAATGATTAATATATTTATTTTTTAAAAGATGAAATACATATTTTCTTTAAAAATTTCGTTTAAAAAATGAAATATATACATATTAAAAGTAATTATATTCTTGGTTTATAAGAAAATACAAAAATTAAGCATGCATGTGTACTCTACGATCATGAAAAACTTTGTATTTTATAATAATTCTCAGAAGTTCTGGGAGAAACTACTTTTATTTTTCTGTTGCTTCTATAAAGTAACGTGTAAATGAAAATTTTACAATCTCTCAAGCTGCAAAATATGCAAAATAATTAGTTACCACATATTTATACTAAACTTCTTTTCTGAAAATGCTTTCAGTCAACCAATTTTATACTCTATATTTATTTACATGGGTATATTTTTAGTTTTTATTTATTAATAATTTGTAGCTAGTTATATAGTAACAACTTTGTAGTTGTAACAAAGAATCAAAATAATAATAGTTCTATAATACTTTCTTAGATTTATTTATTTTGATTTTTGGTTCCCAAAGTTACGAATGCTTTACTGTAATCAACGACAAGATATTAAAATATCCCTTCGACTGATTTCGACCACGGTGGCCAATCTCACTGAGACTATGCCATCTGTGTAGGAGACCCAAGTGAATGTATTCCTGTTACCTACTTTCAAACTCCTACCGGAGGACGACTACTCGTCACGATGAGTTTGGGAGAGCTAAGGTGCAGAACCGACGGTTTTTCGTCCTTACGAAAGAATCAATAACTAAACTTGGCCCGACCGTGGACTCGAATCCAGGACCTCAGAATGTGTACATGAAACTACACCAACAAGCCAGACATAAAGACTATAAAAGGTTTATCGTTACAGCCAATAATAAATAGCAATAATACAAGACGTACATACTACAATGCTTGATTTGTTAAACAAACAAAATATAAAGTTTCCAAAAAAGGTAAGCAGAAATACTTTGTCGAAAATCAAACCTTTTCTCATGCAAAATAAGTTTAAAGAATATGGGCACCTACAAGGTGAACGTTTACCAAAATGCGATGAAGCATTTGGAATCGGGAAATCAATTCTCTTTCAAATAACGCTATCTTTTACTTTGTTTTTCTCATTCAACCTTTATTTTTACAAGGAAAGCTATGTAAAAATGTAGGATATTAGTAACATATCGACTCGCATTTTGGTTTAGTACTTTTTTGTAGGTTTATGTTTATAATATGTGAGTTACTGGACGGGTTTGGATGAAATTTAGTATCACTACATAGTATAAAACAAAATCGCTTCCGCTGTCTGTATGTCCCTATGTATGCTCAGATTTATAAAACTACGCAACAGATTTTGATGCGGTTCTTTAATAGATAGAGTGATTCAAGAGGAAGGTTTATACGTACAACTAGCGGAAAGGCCTCACTCGCGCTAGATCTAAAAAATAGGTTAAGGTAAAACATACCTAATACTTTCGACGATATTGAGCGAAGCAAGAGTAAGCCAAACTGTCTCTCCCGTGACCATTATTTCTGTAAAGCATTCGAAACTTCGGAACCAAAAATCATAATAAATCCGCGACAAAATCCGAAAAGATAGTTTCATTTATAATTTCAAATATTCGCGTAAACCCAAGAAAGAGTAAGCCCCTAGTATATTATATTTTAGCTCTAACTTTATTATATAAGTTTGTACAAATAACGTGTTTTGTAAATACAGTACTCACCAGTCACCACTCCTAGCCATACTGTTGAGTTGGCGTGGAATGAACACTAGCAAACATTTACTTTACTAGTCAAGTATACATATGAGGGTTGGATTTGTTGAATCGGTTTGTGTGAAAATGGGATAAGTGATCAATATACTATTGAAATAGGTGTTTTCATTTGATTGTTTTTATAAGGATTGGAACAATCTGCCTACGTCAGTGTTTCCGTCCGATTACAATATGGGTGTCTTCAAGGCAAGAGTGAATAGGTGGCTACTGAATTAGTGCGACTTAACATCTCCGACTGCGTTACCACTTACCATCAGATGGAATGCAGTCAAGCACTAATTCAGAATAAAATAAAAAAAAATAAAAAAATAGTTAAAAAAGTAAAAGTGTAAAGGTAACTTCAAGAACTTTAAATGTTTAACAAGATATTAAGGATAAAATAATATTCAAAACTTAATAGCATTATTTTTCGACCATATGTTAAATGCTGGAAGCAAAAATATATCATTTGCGATTTAAATAAATGTTGTAAATTCCGATCTTACAATATTTTTTTAAGTTCTTGTAAGCAATAAAAGTCCTGTAGGTAGATTTCGAATTATATAGGTTACAATATACTGAATAATTTTTTAAACTAATAGTTGAAAGCATGAATAAAAGAATGTTGCATTATATATACATTACATTTAAGGGTTAAACAATAAATTTTGGAATGAAACATCTTTTATCTATCTTTAAAACATATTGTACGTATTATTAGAACAATATGAGGAGACGATTATAAAGGAGAATAGCTATTATTAAAGACATTCTATTTAACTTCTTATGTATCTTTTAGTGCTTCATTGGTGAATAAATATGTTTTAAAAGCTAAACTAGTTATAAAAACAGAAACTTTATTCAGTTAATTAAATTGAAACCATTAAAAAATTACATACAAAGGTTTTTTGTATATTTTCAGATGAGACTTATAAAGAACTTGCATAAAATTTTCATAAAAACCAGAGCAAATTCTGTGAAACGTAACAAAATTCGCTATTTTGACAAACAATTTTGGATTCACCTTTATATTTGCCAAGTGTATCAACAAGACTCGGAGATGGTACGAGTAGACTTTACCTTAGTGAATGTATTGAGGGTTATCGGGGCATAATACAGGCAGGTCGTGCATCACTCACTGCAAATTGTGACCTGTAAATATTTGCTCAAATAATATTGTACTATACTAGCAATTTATCCTTGCTCCACTCTTATTCGTCTTTACTACCTAGTATAAATATCTCAGAGATGGGTGAGATTATTATTTATTTCTTATTACATATTGGAGTTATTTACATACTGGATATGCCAACAATACACTGTACATACATTATAAAATATTATATCGAAAAATACTTATGATAAATTCTAGTACATACACATTACATACACAACATTATATGTCCGGCTTTAAAATAATATTATTTATAATACATGAAATCTTAAATAAAATTAACCTTAAGATTTACAAGAACTCCTGAACACATATTAAATACATTAATTAGATTAATTACAATTTAATGGGTATCAAAATTTGAATAGTATTATAATAATTATAATTAATATTTAGAATTTCAGACCATACAAACTACACACTATAATTATCATACAGATCTATTTTTTCTTGAAATTATTTAGTGTCATTAAAAATATCAATTACCCGCAGTAAAAAGTGTCCTATATATTGACGGCTGTTGCTAGTCATCCGGTAATCGTATGAATAAAAATATATTATTCGTCCGACTATTGTACGAATATCTATCACTTTTTCGATTTCTAATATAAAATAAGCGATTTTTATGTGCAGGATATACCTATGCCAAAAAAAAACCCTAATCTACCTAGCTGAAAATTTAAAAAACAAATTGATTTCTCTTTGAGCCATTTAAGAAGGAAAAGTGTCAGTCGCGATATATCAAACACCAATAGTCGGACGAATAATATTTAATTTATTCGTCCGCTTAGCGGATGAATAGACACTTCGTATATTGACTCGAACAACCTGATATGGTACCAGTGGTTTCCTCCTGACGATGTGATATTCCCAGAACAAACAGACAGTCAAACAGGCAGAAATTCTAAAAACTAGATACAGCTTCTGTATTGATAATAATGCCTGCTTGCAAAAGATTTTTCAAAAAATTTTCAATGCAACAGATTCGACTGAGTCTTAATTTTATAATATATATAGATAGTATATATTCTTTATTGCACATGAAAAAAAAAACAAACATAAATATACCAGAGAAGTTGAGGGCAAAGGCAAAGGTGGAGTATAGCTAATTGAGATTTTAAACCTAAATATTTATTTGTTCCTTTTGCCAGTATATTAAGTGTCATCATTATTTGCATGTATCAGAATTTAGTATAACATTAGGAGTCCTGTCAAAAAAATACAAGTCTTTAAAAAATATAGTTCTTCTACTTCAAAAAGTGATCTAAATCAAAATCTTTAGTTTATTAAGTACTATTAAGTACAAAGAAATATCTCTTCAACAGTTATAAATGATATTATTATTTATATTTTTTTTATTTCATAATTTTATAGTATATCATTTTGAATATTTGTAAAAAATTGTGGGTCTGTAACAAGTATATAACCCCCTGAGACGTCTAAAACCTTAGTCTCTCCCGTGACCATGATTGCTGTAAAGCATTCGAAACGTCGGGAACCAAAAATCATAATAAATCCGCGACAAAATCCGAAAAGATAGTTTCATTTATAATGTCAAACATTCGCGTAAACCTAAGAAAGTATTATCTTCAACAGTTTTTTTTCATAATCTGTTATCTAATTAGTTAATTAACAATATTTTATAGTAAACGTATCAGTACTAGATATCTCTATTTCTTTAATAAATATACTGAATACAGACAAACACACATATATTTTTATATGTACAAATAAAACTTTAGAATTAGTAAAAATTACTATCATTTACTTAAAAAGATATTATATCATTTACTTAAAAAGATATTATATATAAATATTGGTGAAAGTGGAGAGAATAGTTTATACAGTCATTAAATGTAATGGTCGGGGATAAATTTCTTGGCACCGCACACTGAAAAGATACCTAGAGTTCACGTTAAGTAAACAAGAAGCATGAAGCTAGGGATATTTTTAACTCGCTTGTAAACTGAAAATAAATTGTCTCTATAACTCCTAGATTCAAAGAAAACTAAAATGGTTTCACCAGAACTCAGTTTATGAATAAATACGAATTTTGTATGTTATTCTAGATTCTGGAATTGAGGTACGATAACCTCAATGGCGATATATGTACTATAGAAAGCAAAATTAACTAAATTATATTTTAATTTCACTTATTTTAAAGACCTCTTTTTGTATTTAATTATAGTTTACTTAACAGATATCTTTAATTATATAATATGTCTTAAAGAAGCTTCAACTATGTATGAAATGTCTATGTAAATGAGTAAATACTGAGCTTAACAAGTATAACTCATTCTTATTTCATAATAGTGTTATTATCGCTTGTGTAAAAAGGGTTAGAGTACATGATTAAATTACTTTAAAAATAATATTAAATTTATATTATTGACATAATTTTATGCACCGGTTCGAACATATATTTACACGCAGGATAATAGCGTCAGTCCACCATTTTAGTACGCGTATTGTAACTGTTTCAGCCTGAAATTAGACACTTCAAACATCCACCTATATCCAGTGGTAACAGCATTCGTGTGATAGAATAAGTAGTAAATATGTAATGAATTATAGTAAAATAGATAGTTATTTATTAATAGGAAATCAATATGAAATACTTCCTTTATTTTATAATAATTATCATATCAATTTTAGAAGTAAAATGTTCTATAAAGGAAGTTGTGTTGACTGTTGTTGATTGTATTTTATTCTTTTGAATAAATTATTGTTGGTAGTCAAACTTTACGAAATTATTAATGAATAATATTAAAAACACTATTTATTTATTATAACGAATTTAAGAAATATAATTAACAAATTATAGTTAATGTCATTATACTAGAATCTCCTTTGATTTACTATTAGAATGATATAAAAAGGATTGTTGAGTTGTGAAACAGTTAGTCGTATACGGACTACGGCCCAGAGCACTTCACTGAGCAAGTTAAGTACTCTAACTTTGTTATTGATACTATTTTATATTTTGATAATTGTAATTTAGTTAAGCCATATATTGTATTTATTTGACTTCCAATTATCTAGTTAGTTCTTTTGTTGATATGTTTCTATGTTATATAAATATTTCTTCGTTATATATTATGTTTAAATTATGTTGAAACTATATTGTGACTGTATTAATTATGATATAAAAGATACATAATAATATGATAATGATAATAACGTCCCGCCGAGTTTCTTTCGCCAGTTCTTCTCAGGACAGAGGCTAATTCTTCCGAACTGGTGGTAAATAAAAAAGTAATTGCCTGAATTCCTTTTGTCTTATTTACCTATTCCTAAATTTCTTAATTATCTTAATAATATATAAAGTAATATAGCAGCAATAAGAATATTTCCTCTTATTATTAAAGGATTAGAGAGTAGTTTGAAGCTTTTGCTATTTCTTTAATTTCTAAATTTCTATCACGTGCATTCAAATTGCTCGTTTTCTAGTAATATTGACATCTGTACAGATCTGAAACAAACTGAAAATGACGTTATTTCATCGAATATTTATATTATACTTTATTCTTCATACCATCTTTTAACATTCTTAGAATTAAGATGACCCCCATTGTATCTACACTTAGTATATTATTAAACACAGCGCCATCTAGTTCCGTGGTAAGCTACTAGGCTTGTGTTACGTTACCAAATAATTGATACACTATACATACAATTTTAAATACATACATAATATAGTATAAATAGTACGCATAGAAATGAATCTAATTTTCATTATGAATAATATACTGAGTTTAACACCAATGGCTTTGATCTCTAACAACATAGGATATAGAACTGTCATGAGAACATTTCCTAAGGTTATTTACTTGAATTGAGGCTGCCTTAAGGACCGGGATATGTGTTGCCTCTTCACTATCCGTTTTACCTTTTACTGCGGAACCTTAAAATAAAAAAAAATCTTATCTATATACGAGTATATAAAAGAGGATGTGTGTATGTACGTTTTTTTTTTTCAAATCAAAATATTTTATTCAGCATAAAAATTGTTACAATTTCTTACTGAACGTCATGAGTCTACCACCAGTTCGGAAAGAAGAAACCTCTGACCTGAGAAGAACTGGCGAAAGAAACTCAGCGGGACTAATGTTTTTTTTATCTTAATCTCATTCTTTTTTTTTTTAAATTAAATTGCATATTTACAATAATTCTATATGTTGAAATAGCCTGGCGGCGATCACATCATTCCCAAGGCGTACTGTCTTCTAAAAAATCGTTAATCGTATAATAACCCTTAGTACACAAACGTTCCTTCACAATTTTTTTAAATTTGGCAATAGAAGCTTTTTGAACGTTTTCTGGAATCCTGTTGTATAGGCGTATACATTGTCCATAAAAAGAATTACTAACTCGGCGTAAGCGAGTTACAGGCATTACAAGTTTATGTTTGCTCCTAGTATTAATGCTATGCATGTCGCAATTCTTGGGAAATTCGTGTATATTTTTATGAACATACATAACATTTTCGTACACGTATTGAGAAGCAACAGTCAATATTTTAATTTCTTTAAACTTTTCTCTTAATGATATTCTAGGGCCTAAACTATAAATAGCACGAATAGCTCTTTTCTGCAGGACAAAAATAGTATTAACAGTAGAAGCATTTCCCCATAATAAGATTCCATAGGACATAACATTATGAAAATAACTAAAATATACTATACGAGCTGTATCTACGTCTGTAATAAGTCTAATTTTTAAATTTTTTAAAGTTTCCTATAGACTTCAAAAAACCTGGACCAATTTCAATGAAATTTTCAGGAAAACTTCAGATTGACCTAGCAGGTGATCTCGTGAATCTTTTATATCAAAGACAGTTCTACGATCTGATATTGTTTTCATAACCCGCATTATGTTGATAAGCACATCTATGAAATACTCGTAAGTATAAGACTATACTTCCGATGGGTTCTAAAACTGCTGATGCGATTCTGATGAATTTTTCAGACTATCTATTTAGATTAGCCCAACGAGTGTGAAGTTAGTGGCGATTGAAAATATGAACGCGGGTGAAGCCGAGTGTACTGCTAGTAGAAAATAACATTTATACGCAATGTAAATATTAAAACAGCACTTTAAAATGAATGCATACTAAATAAATAATAAATAAATATGTTTGGACATTACTACACACAGCGCCATCTAGTTCCGTGGTAAGCTACGAAGGAAGCTTGTGTTATGGATACCATATAGTTGATATACTACATATATACGTTTTAAATACATACATTTTATAAATATAAACACCCTTGACTGGAGTACAAACATCGGAGTTTAACAAATGAATGCCCCCAGCGGGACTCGAACCCGCGACCGCTGGCGCAAGAAAGTAGGGTCACTACAAACTGCGCCAAACGTGTCGTCATACTAAACATGTATAGACATTTAATTTGCACGTCTACACAATATAAAGATTCGCTTTATATGTGATAAATAAACACGCGTTCACTAACGCGATGCAAAACGATCGTGAAAATGTACTGAAGCAATTAAAAATAGTAACTATTCACGTTTTAATTGGCAGCAGGTTAGTTAACAACTAAGATTTAGTTTGATTGAACAAAGCGTATTTATACATATATAGCAGGCATTTTATACTGCATTTTGTATTACATTTTTGCATTTTCAATTTTTTTTTAGATTCTAATATCTATAAAACTGTCAAGATTATGTATAAAATTTATGTTTTCCAATATTGTATCATGTTTTTAATATCTATATTCATTGTGTTTGAATATCCTAAAATTTATTTTAATTCATTTTTAACCTACTTATATTATGTCAATCATATAAATTATTAGACTTGTTAAGCAAATTTTTACGTATTTTTTTCACAAATTAGATTTTTCGAAGACGTTTATAATGATTTAAAGCAATGTTAATTGCTGAAGAAACGTCTTAAAGGTCAAACTTATAACAGGCGATACCTACCCATAAATTAATATAATAATTTTCGAAAATAAAAGAATCGCAACAAAGTACCATATAATACTTATTACTTTTAACCAATTTTCATAATATTTATACTTACGTCTTATTAAACTGTAAAACTCCGAATATAAACTTTTATTTAAAATATTCGAGAAAATCTAAGAAAGGTTTATTAAACGTGACCCCGTTTATATCTTCTATCAGAAGGTAAACACACAAAGTTACAAACAGAAGCAATAAATAAAATAATGTTATAATAAAGTTAACGAGAATTTCGTGAACCTGAAATATATTCTTGTTTCTCACTAAATTTGTTTATTCAGATACCACCCATCTTCGCTCGGGTTCGTCTCTAAATCTAACGCGAGCGAAGCCGCGGGTTTTGCTAGTTATACACATAAATATATACATATTACATACCTTCCTCTTGTATTAATCTATCTATTAAAATAACCGCATCATAATCCGTTGCGTAGTTTTAAAGATCTAAACATATATAGGGACAGACAGACAGCGGGAAACAATTTTGTTTTATACTACGAGTAAGTGATGGATAAAAATTTGTGTAGGAGTTCTTCTGAGTAGTTAATATATGTAAATTAATGTTTAAAGTTTTTGTTTATTTTCTCAGGAAGGAACTCCCAGAGCTCTATTGGCTTGCAAACAATTTATTTACACCGTAATTTAGGTATAAAAAACCAAGTCGGTTGCCCTTAAATGTTATCAGGAGAATGAATACGAAACTAAAAATAATTTATATGCAAATTCACAAAACGATATTTGTTATGATGAAAAATATAATATTTCACACAATTTTTCGTTTTATGCGTTAGTGGTAGTGCCATACTTGTTACCTTTGGGTAGCAACCGAATGGGCCGGCACGCCCCGTATAGT
Source organism: Boloria selene (assembly GCA_905231865.2). Lineage (NCBI taxonomy): Eukaryota > Metazoa > Arthropoda > Insecta > Lepidoptera > Nymphalidae > Boloria > Boloria selene. Next base: position 10,440,435 of record HG993146.1, read on the forward strand.
ACCACTCTCACACAGAAGACCGGCGTGAATTGGCAGCTATGCTGTCGCGTTTCGTCCGGTGAGTAAGAGTCCGGGAGGCCCACTTTCCTTCCCTCATCCCTCTCCCTCCCTCCCTCTTCCCTTCATCCTCCGTCTTCATTGCCCGTCCCTCTTCCCTTCTCCTTCCCTCCCCCCTCCCTCTTTCCTGCCTCCCTCCCATTCCTGAAAGGCCGGCAACGCATTTGCAAGCCAGGCTGCAGATGTCCATGGGCGGAGGTGATCACTTCCCATCAGGTGAGCCTCCTGCCCGTTTGCCCCCTTTTTACCATAAAAAAAGAAGGATATTACGTTTTAAATATTTAAAATGTAATATACTAACCAATTTATAATTACTAAAAACAAAGTTTTATTCTATACATCTAACAAATACTATACAAACTAGAAAATTTTAATTTAAAAAATGTGATAATGGTTTCGTTTTGGTTTTAAAAATGAATCGATAATTGTAAACAAATGAAATTCGAAATCGCTGACAATTTCGTAACTGATTATAAGATAAATGAATACAGAACAAGTAGTATTTGTCAGAACTACACCGGATTTCTTAAATGCGTTGACTTCCCTGAAGCCAAGTGCCAAATAATAAGATGGAGTTGATAAATTAAATTATCACTATTGTTCATAGATAGTGTAAACATTCATTGAAGATTGTAATACTGTCGAAGGACCCTTTATTGTTGTAATTTATTTTCAGGGCCCGGTTGGCATAAGGTTTCCTTTATCTATTCAATAAAATATGTAGAAGTAAATAGTTTATCTTTAACTGTGCGAACTAAAACTAAATTGACTGTTTATACTAAACATATTGAAATGGTTATTTCTTTATGTACATACCTCGATTTTTTTTATAAAATGGTTCGGGTATGTCATTTTAGTATTGTCGTATCAATAATAAACCGAAAAAAATATTAATCATAATAGTTTTATATGAATGAAATGTATGAAAGCATGGAAATGTATAGATTAAGATATTATATTGGAATAACGTATAAAGTAAAAGTAAGAGTAAAAAGTTTTTAAATGACTATTTTTACTAGGTACCTGGTACATGTTTTAAATGACATAAATATATAATTTTAAAAGATAAAAGTTAGGTACGGGCACGGGCCTCCCTCAGTACGAGGGGGATCAGGCCATAGTCCACCACGCTGAAAATATCAGAGGTGCGAGACCCGTATGTGAGCTCGTATTACTACTTTATACAAGTGAGCAAGATACCGCTGGGTTACCACTGCTAGAAAGAATAATTATAAAATTGGAAATTAAAAATAGGCAAACAAAAAAGTTGATTACATAACAATTCCATAACTTTTCAGCTCCTTTTCTTATCTTTCAATAGCAACAATTATCAATAATCTAAAATATCTATAGAATATTCTAATATATTCTATCGCATAAAATAAATGATATATCATATAAACGGTAGAAAGGTCTTACGGTGCGAAATAAGCTTAGACGATATCGAAGGTTTCCGGCAGGTGAGTGTAGCCTAAATGTAATGGGTACGGATCGCAAAATCAATTCGTTTAGATATGGGTACTTTGCCTTGTTTTCCTGTTCTACCTTCATTTTTTCATCGAATACTGCAAAGGACATCTAATAGAGTTTGTGTTTCTGCGAAAATCAACGGAATTGTTTGTTTTATTTTTGTATTTGTTTACTTGTGTTTGGGAAAATTGGATTTAAATATATGCTTCGCTGCTCTACTTCTAAGTTTCGAGTCCTAGGTTAAGCCAAGTATAGTTATTGACTTTTTCTGTTAGGAAATTTTCTGTAGCAACTAGGAAAAGGGAAGTTGTATTAGTGAGAAGTTATTCACCGCAACCTTTCACCTGTATGCCTCGTAAAACATCTAAAACTGTCAAATGTCAGCGTTACACAGGGCTTTACTAAGCTTAAAGGCACAACATTCATGATAATAATAAATATTATATTACCATTTAATGATAACATATTATTCTTAAAGTTGAAGTAGCTTAAAATACAAATATTTATTATAAAACCAAACAAGTGGCTATATCGAGGCGAAGTACCTATAATTCCTTTCAAAAACATACACACTTTATAAAGTTCGGGTAAGTTCAAGAGGGATTACCGGAAGAGGGTTAAATAGACCCTAACAATATATTCCGGAATTTGTTGGATCAAAATTATATTTTCCTGTGTCGGATGTCGGAGCTTCTTTTTAGATATTTTGGGATAAAAGTTTTTATCATAAATGAATTAATCTTCTTCTAAAAATATTATAAAATAAGAAGGCGAATTAATGACATACTAATGACTTATTATTATTAATTAGTAAAATATTGTATACTAGCGACTAACTTCACTTTGCTCAGGTTCGTCTGTAGTTCTAACGCGAGCGAATCCGCGGTTTCCGCTAGTAATACATATAGCCTATGTTACTCATACTATTAGGTCTCTATTGACAAAAGAATTTTTAAAATCTGTCCAGTAGTTTTTGAGTTTATTCCTTACATACAAAAATACATATCTTTCCTATTTATAATACTAGTGTAGATATAGTTAATAGTACCTACTAGTTGTCTATTAATTAGAAAGTGCTTACAAATCTATCTATACATATAATGAAGGTCTAACTAAGCCGAATTTATATACCATTTTTTTTCACATCTTATGTTCACTTCTTATTAAAATATTCGTTTTTATTTATTAAATACTAGCATTTCCCGCGGCTTCGCACGCGTTCTTATGACCGGAAACCCGGAAACTAACGCCCGCCGTTTTTTGCAACATTTTTCATTGATGCTCCGTTCCTATTGATTGTATCGTGATGTAATATAGCCTATATTCTTCCTCGATAAAGGGACTATGCAACAGAAAAAGAATTTTTAAATTCGGACCAGTAGTTTCTGAGATTAGCACGCTCAACCAAACAAACAAACTCTTCAACTTTATAACATAAGTATAGATAGTTGTGATGATATGTTATGATATTAGATTTTTATTACTTAACATACCTACTACTATACAATATTTCTGTAGAAAAATATTTCAAATTAGTTTGTCAGTATATTAATACTCCGATACCAAAATTGATTGCTGTCAGTATGTTTTATACTCTACCTTCTGAGAAAGGTCGATAAGGCTTTGACGTATTTCATATATATCTTTATTGGCTAAATTTAATAAAAAGCCGAGGCTTATTAGAATTATACGGAATTAAGTAGTCCATGTTTTTCAGTGATGTAATAGAAGTTATTAAAAGTATTGTGCCAAAAAAAATCTAAGATAAGTAGATAAATCTTAAATAAGACTGTGTAATTTCGTCTAAAAAAATTTAATTAGAGCTATATACATTTTACAATGTGTAAAATTAATGTAATATTTATATATAATATTAAATAAAATAATTTTAATATCCTGGAACAAAGTAATGTCCCAAATGAAACTAAACTCTAAACAAAATATAGTAGTAGGTACCAACCAAAATCTAACGGAACTTGTCGTATTTAACCGAAATAACAAAAAAACTTTAAAAAGATTTGCTATACTCGTATATACAAAAGCGTAACTAATACATAGTAAGTGTATATATTATCTATGAATGAGATGAACTTAGCGCGTAGTATCGAAAATAAATTAAAATAATTAATCAGACAATATTAAAGGAAAGCCATTAATTATTTAAAACAATAATAACATCGTAAGCGTAGCAATTTGCGGGTGAAATTTAAATTGGTTCAGTAAAATTTAATTTTACACAGAGATTCCTGGCAATACATAGGCTAATTGACCTATATAAAGCTTTTTATCCTGCCATTTTAATGTTTCACTACTTGGGAAGGGCGGAGGGTCTCCGATCAATACCAGTGAGGTCAGACCATAGTCTACCACGCTGGCCTAGTGTGGGTTGTCGACTCTACATGTCTTTCGAAAACATGTGAGGTTCGAAAGAAAATTTAAGCGTCTGTTTTTAATTCCAAAATTTACAGATTTTTATTAAATGCATATGAAAACATTAACAAATCTACTTTTAAATTTTTTGACTGTTGGTCTGTTTTTTCCGGGTAATCTCTGAAACGGCTGGATCGATTTTGACAGGACTTTCACTCGCAGATGGCTAATGTTATAAAGAGTAACTTAGGCTACTAAATACATAATAACTCTTCATGAGATCTCTCTCTCTTCATGAAATAATCTTCAATCTAAAGCTTATATTTCCGTATGAGATAAGTAACGTTATTATTATTTAACGTTAATAGATAGTTAGAAATAGTTATAATGGCGTAGTATTGAATGAATATTCAATTCATCGCAATCAAATGATCACAAGCTCAAGATGTTTCCAGTTGAAAAGCTCACAGTCCTGTGTTTATGTATAGAGTAATTAAGTATCAGAAAATATTGTGAAAATGAATGAAAATATTAATATTTCAAAAATACAAAATTTATTTTTTTAATTAATTAAGTTTTTAAGGCAGTTATAGACGATTTCGATTTTGAAAACTAAGTTTTAAGCCCGGAATCACCCATTTCTTAATTTTTCATGTGCGTTTCATTTTAGGCGAATAAAATTTGTTAAAAGTAGGTACCCTATATGCATGGAGTATAAAACCACCTATATGTTACTGTAACTAGCTATCACACTAAATTTTATCAAAACCTATTGTGTAAACCACTCACCTCGTAATGCAGTGTCAGCCATTATAGGCAAAAATTTTAATAAAAAATATGAATTAGGCCTCTGTATCGATAATAATGTTTATTTCAATTAGATTTTTTTGTACATTTTGATTTAGTGTACAGATTCAAATCAATTTAATTACACGTATAGGAATAAATATTATATATAAAATATAATATTTTTAAGTTTAAATGTTTACTTTTATTAATAAATCTTTTTAAATGAAAATACACGTAAAGGTTTCTCGATGCGAACGAATGACATTAATTATTATTATTGGTTTTATCCTAATTAAGATTACATGTATCCGTGATACACGTGTTACCTACTAATGAGGGCAGATAAAGAGAAAGATCCCTTTTATATATTTATTGACGGTGAGCTTAAAATATACACTAATCACTACATAGTATAAAACAAAGTCTTTTCCACCGTCTATCCTTATGTATGCTTAGATCTTTAAAACTACGCAACGGATTTTGATGCGGTTTTTTAATAGATAGAGTGATTCAAGAGGAAGGTTTATATGTATAACTAGCTGAACCCGCGGCTTCGCTCGTGCTAAATCTGAGATTATCCCGAGTGAAGCGAAGGCAAGTTGCTAATATTTTAATTTAAGAGATTTAAACACGCTGATGTTTATTAGAACAACACGTTTATCTACACTCTGTGGAACTAAATTGTACTGTATATTAATGTCTGAAAATAAATATTCATTTATTTAACTAAGAACAGTACAATATTATAGTATAATGCAAATATTATTTTTAAACACAAACTGTTATTACGTTCTTCCCAGTTCTACTATTATATATTCTGTGGTTCTACTCATCTGAGATTTCTGAGTTGTACCCAGGCATTATTACTCGTAGGCGTTTCAAATCATAATAATTGAAGTGAAACTTCTTTAGAATCGTTGTGATTTCAAACTCGATGAAACGAAAAAATAAGTCCATGGTACCAGGCGCTCAGAGACGGGGAAGAGTTAGCCTTAATTTAAATTCAAGTTTTACTTTTGACATGTGTACTTTGTACACACGCACTTTTTTTTTGTACTATCTTCACACCATATTCATTTCGTTCAATCGAAATTATTTTAGAACTCCCTACATATATATTTTATACACTTGTAAAGCATAACTTGACATGTTATCATCATACTTAAACGATTTTTTACTTTATGAATACTATATAGAAAAGGGTCGGTGTTTTGATAAAAACATTCCCTTCCCAACATCCATATAGGCCGTTTTTTGTTCTAACAAAAAGAAATATTGTTATTTGTTATGATAAGGTCGAAGACATGTAGCGAAAAGGCTTAACATAAGCAAAATGGGGCTGGAAGGTCAAGGCGTGAAAAGGAAAATACCTTAGGATTTTTGCGTCAGTCGGTACCATTTTTTGTTTATGTTATACGAAAACTAAGAAGGATTTGTAACGTTACTCTTCACTTTTGTGTATACACACTAGACATTTTATTTTATGAATTTTTCCCTTACTCGTAGCGTAATTCTGATTCGTCAACATTCATAAAAAATTTTAGGTGTTTATAGAAGCGATTTTTTTTAATTCTGACATTTCTGTTTAATATATAAAAACATATTCTTTATCTATACTTACATATATTTTTTGGAAAATTTTATTGAAATAGTAATTATTATCGACAAAGAGACCGAATTCTTATATTTCGTCGTGACTGCATCACGAGAAAATCACTGGACAGGTCTTGATGATTAGGTATTATGATAGTTGGTTATCCGGTACTTTTATTTTTACTTTTACTAGAAATAATTATATTATGGTAAGCGTACCTAAACTTGGCACTCTACCAATTTATTGGCACGCTGAACTTTTTAAAAAAATCTGATCATAGGTTTCATCAAACTGTTTATTTTTCAAGATGGTGTCCCAATAAAAACTTGTTTGAGGAGTCCGAACCGAGAGTGTAAAAAAAACAAAATCCTGTTTTTTTGCTAAGTTAAGGAAAAATCTTGATCATTTTTCTTTCATTCTTTCTCTAATAAATCATTAGAATTTTGGAAATAGATACAGTTTGGTTTATTAATTAGTGGTTTATCCTACTTTCTCAATCATAATTTATAATGTACCTATCTCTGTAGAATTAATTCTTTCGGTTAAATCTTACCTAAGTAACAAGCCCGAGCGTAGCAACGATAAGTTATTTGTATTTATAAGACTTTTAGGTGCCATTAATAATAATCGGTTTCGCAATTGCTGAGTCTGTGTTGAATGGGCTATGAGAAACTCGACGGAGTGTGCAAATGTGTTTAACTTAGGACCTGCAGACCTGTGAGTATATTGATATACGAGCTAAAAGGGCATTCACTGATTGGGTTCCGTACACAAACTAAATTACTGGAGTCATACGCCTTAATGATTGATGTATTTGCTGGTGTATTCTTGATTTTAATTCCAAAGACTCGTTTGGCTCAGTTGGTAATGACCCTGCTATCCGCGCCAGCGGTCGTGGGTTCGTGTGCCGCTGGGGGCATTCATTTGTTATTCTGTAGTTATATAATATTATTAACAATATTAATTTTTATGTGTACTTATATAATTTTATAATAATAATGATTAATTTTTACGTCACTTTATATAAAAGAACATAATATAATCCCTACTATATAATATTATAAATGTGAATGTAAGTTTGTTTGTTACGCTTTCACGCGAAAACTACTCAAACGATCATCATGAAACTTTGTACACATATTTTTGGAGGTATTAGAAGTAACATAGGACATAGGATAGATATACTTTTTATAAAAAAAAAATTTACGAAAAATTGAAAAATTGTTTGTATTAACAATGGGTTCTGAAATAGCTAGAGTAATTTTGAAGAAACTTTCAGGCATCCTACAGATCAACCCAATGAGGTTGATTAGCAATTAAAAAAATGAACGCGGGTGAAGCCGCGGGTAAAGCTAGTTTATTATATTTAGACTAGTCTCACAGCCTTATACCAATAGTTCATAATCGAGACCATGTACCAACTACCAATGATCGGTATAAGGTGCGTTATACGTACATCAATCACGTTTAATTTCAGTTAGGATAGCGCTATTTAATCATACGTTAACCATCCCAAAATTGCTTTCATAGAATACTAGCAACTCATCCCTTTAAGATATTTTTTACAAACTTTGAATGTCTTATTTATTTATACCTAATCAAAATCCTAAAACATATGTTTTAAGCTGTAAAAATGACGTAATTTGCATACAAACTTTCGCCCTCTATTTGAGCCATTTACAGCCCTTTTTTCGTCTTGAAAAGTAGCCTATGTCCTTTCTCAGGCTTTAGACTATCTGTGTACCAAATTTAATTTAAATCGGTTCAGTAGTTTTGACATAAAAGCGCGACAGATAGACAGACAGAGTTACTTTCGCATGCATAATATTAGTAAGGATTTGCTTATTTTGAGTTTAGAAAGAAGTATACTTATGCAGTATTCATATAATATAATAATATATTATTTTCTACCCACAAACATAATTTGCTGTTCAAACCGTGTATAATCCAGGCTCAAAAAGCCATATCCTATCACAAAGTAGAACGTAGAGTGCGTCATAAAACCACAGCTTTATTCCTATTTCTTGTTTACTAAGTGACAAAAAATTGTTATAACAAGAACACGAGAGGATGTTACATGAATAAAGTCAACTGGCACGCTGATTACATCGTAGAAAATATAACAGTCTGTGTTAAAGGAGCTTCAGTTTCAGCTCACCCTTTAAGGTATCGCAGGTTCGATTTCCACGTGTGATAGATATATTATGTTGACTGCATACTGTTTGCTTTAATTAAGGAAAGGGAATTATCTATAGGGGCGTCGTGGTATGTATGGATCTCACGATGCCTCACTAACGCTATATTAATACCGGTAGGTTTTAGTGGGTACCTATTATAGTTTACCCGACGAGTAACGCTTTGCTCTTGTCGAACGAGCGATAAGAAATACCTACATCTTATCGTTTACGTATTTAATTGTACCCTTAACTATTGATGAAATATTTAAACCACGATCAAATATAACCGAAATTAGATTACTCACAGATTAAATTAATTTTCATAGCAGAAACAAAGAAAAGAAATTACTTCAACTGTGCTGAATAAACTAAACGAAAATTGCGTGCCTAAGGGTGGAATAAATTTTAAGTGGTTTAACGTCGGTACAATTTTACTGCTTAAAAAAGAATTATGTTGTACAGATGGTATTATGAATTTAAATATAGTATCTAAGTTTCATTTAATTTTATTTTATTTCCTCGTTAAGTTAAAAAAGATATTGTTTATTAAAATATGAATGTAATGAACAATATGAACGAAAAAAGGGACCAGGTCATCACTATATACTTTTCTGATAGCAGATTAGACCGTGGGAGCAACCATGGTTTTTGTGATCTCTATTAGTAGACCAGCGCACCCCATGGAAATTATGGGGAGACAAAAAAGTTCTCTCGTTAAAAAGTTAGCGGCTATAATATTATTTTAAACTTTAGCTTCAGGTTTGATTTGAACCCATGACCCATAAAAAAGAAGAGAAGAAGAAGGTATAATAATTCGTAGCATAAATAGTCGCTACTCGTTACTAAGCCAACAGTTCTCTCCATACTTCAATTTGTTTTCAACAAAGCACACAATGGATGGGTTACATTCAGTATAAATAATGCCGTTTGTATTGGTCGTGATGCCTCGAGGTGTTAGAGTTCTTGGCAAGCACTGACCATTATACTGTTGTTAAATGTACAAGAGTATAGATCGTTGAATTTATTACTAGTGCTATAATAAATATTAATAAAAACGATCTAAAAAACTAAGAACAAGTTGACAAAAGAAGAAAGTCTATTAGGTAGGTAGGTATCACGAAATATCTCTGAATTTAGAATCGAAATAAACATTGCAATACATAAATTTCTACATCAAAACACAAAAAAGTGTCACGAATGTTTATCTATAACAATATTATAAAGCTGAAGAATTTGTTTGTTTGGTTGAACGCGCTAATCTTAGAAACTACTGATCTGAATTGAAAAATTCTTTTTGTGTTGGATAGTCCGTTTATAGAGAAAGATTATAGGCTATATTACATTAAGCTGTGACCAATAGGAGCCGAGCATCAATGAAAAATGTTGCAAAAACGGGAAAGACGGGTGTTAGTTCTGCGAGGTACCATACCGCGCGACTCAGAAAAAAATTGGTTTCCGGTCTTTAGAACGCGTGCGAAGCCACAGAAAATGCTAGTAATGACATAAAGTCAATCTATATCTATGCCATAGAATCGTTTAATGTGAATTTCAAATCTTATTTAACACATAAGTGATACCAATTTACAACTTTGCTTTAGAGTGGAAATAGTAACCGTTCATATCAAGAGTTCTTGAGCCTTGTTCAATTCGAACTGTCGGTCAATTGGCTTTGAAACTAGGATTCGATCATTCTCAATTTCAAGCACTTAAAATGCTCGACTGAGATCGTTTTGTCTGTAATGCCTGTAAATCGTGTACCATTTTATTTTCAGTATTGTTCACTTCTTCAATAAATGTATTGTATTTATTTATTTTTCCAATACAACTTACTTAGCGAAGTTTTTATATGATTTTATTTTAAAACAATAAAGGTTGCGTATTGTTAAATGAATATCTCTAATATTGTTAAATAAATAGACTCCAAAACAATACTTATTAATATATTGTCTGTCTATCAGTCTCCTGTTTAGCGTTTTACATGTAATGTATAGAACCGATTTAAACTAAAAGTTGTCTAGTTTTGACTCGTGATCCGGGCGATGGTTCGATGGTTCAACGATAAATTAGAATATATAATAAATATAAATATAACACTCATTACTCAAATGTTTATTTTCATACTTTGAAAAAAAAAACCTATATATTATTTTAAAACATTAGGTCATTATTTCTAGCATAATCTGTCTGAATATATAATACAGTATAAATAAAATTTATTCCAAATCAGAATAATGCTATACAGAGTATATTAGTTGTTGTTGTACTCGCAGTACATCTAGACTCGTCTAACAGCAATTTGCATGTTATCTCGAGGTCAGATAAGCAAAACTTTGATTACAAATCGACGGAACAGAGATCCAACTCTCGTGAGGATTCAGTTTATCTAATTACCTTGTTTGAAGGGAATGTTGCTTGATGACAACTTGTATGCAAACTTTTGCAGCATTTCATATATAACATATACATTCTTCGTTATGATAATGGTTTTAAATTTTAGTTATACTAGATTGTTATTTATTATTAATATTTATTATTATTTTAGTTATACTATTTTAAATTTTAGTTTCTTTGAAGGGAATGTAGCTTGATGACAACTTGTATGCAAACTTTTGAAGAAAATACAATTCATTTACAATATATACATAGTTCGTTATGATAATGGTTTTAAATTTTAGTTATACTAGAAAAAATGTTTTATTCAGTTCTAGAATATTCTCAATACTAAGATAATAAGTTACAACGTACGAGTACGTACTCGGAATCCAAGCAGAGAGACTCGCTAGTGATTAAAATATCTATATATACTTATTTCTCCATACTAGGTATAATTATTATATCCGTTTTGTCTCATCAAGAGTAGCATTTCCAAAAATCCGCTCTCAGTGGATGCTTTAGTAATCATCATTATCATCAGCCCTTATTAACGTCCCACTGCTGGGCACGTGTCTCCCTCAGTACGAGGGGGATCAGGCCATAGTCCACCGCGCTGGCCTAGTGGGTGTTGGCGGAATTCACATGCCTTTCGAAAACTTGCTAGGTTTTCTCAGACATGCAGGTTTTCTCACGATGTTTTCCTTCACCGTAAGACAAGTGGTAATCGTGATATAAATGATTCGCACATGAAAATATCAGAGGTGCGAGACCCGAATTTGAATCCGCATCACTCAGATATCCAAGCGACCGCGTTACCGCTGGGGTACCACTGTCATAATAATAACAAATAAGATCTAGTTCAGCGCCATCTAGTTCCGTGGTAAGCTACAAAAGAAGCTTGTGTTACGGATACCAGATAGTTGATATACTACATAAATTATGTATATAAGTTTAAATACATTCATATTATAAATGTAAACACCCATGACTGGAGTACAAACGTCCGAGTTTAAGAAACGAATGCCCCCAGCGGGACTTGAACCCGCGACCGCTGGCGCAAAAAAGTAGGGTCACTATAAACTGCGCTAAACGTGTCGTCCTAATATGTAATACATAATAATATGTATATGCCAAATTTCGACCAATGGGTCGAAATGTTCAGCAATTTGATCAAAGCATTAAAAGAGCAGTTAGACAGTCGCGATTTTTATTATGAATACAAAATGAAATGTGTATATCACTTATTACTTACTTATTTACTATTATAACATTATATACTGCAGAGTGTCATATAGTAGAAGCGCTAAATCTAACGATTTTGTTTTTTATTTTTGATTTTTCGTCAAGGTAAGATCCACTAAAACCGAATCCGAGAACCGAGTCTTCTGAGCGTAATTTTATGCATCGCAAAAACGAAATACTAGTATCTTTTTTAATCTTTTCCAATAATTAATAAACATTTTAACTTAAATTAAAAACCGTTATGTAATTAACGTATAAGTGAAAAGTTATAAAATTTTCCCTTCGTAACTTGCTGTCGGTAGACCGCGCGTATGAGTTTATCGGTTCCACTAGTTTTCAGATAAAATATTCGGTATATGCAATAATTATTAGAGATGAGTTTTACGCACCCGTGGCGCTTGGAGTATTGAAATATTAAGTTTCAAAAACTACCTTCATTAAAATATTAATAAAAATGTTATGTTGTATTTATTATTCAGGCAGCATTTATTAACGTTCTACTGATGGGTATGGGAGATCCAAACTGTTGTAGAAGGCCCTAATGTGCCCTATACAATTGGAATCAGAGCATTAAAGGGAAAAAAATGTCGAGACGGGAGACCGGGGATTTGAACCCGCTAACTATAACTTAGGAAGTGGGCGGGAGTAATCAATTTAAATTGAATTATCTACCCTGATTTTAAAAGTATGTACAAATTAAAGCACTGATATCAAAGAACTTGTGAAAAAACTATATTAATAATATTATATTATGTAACTTTTATTTTTTTCTTTTTATATTTTATTTAAGAATACAGTACGAAATTTTTGTATTGCCATCCAATTTACAATCGTTTGGCAAAGATTCAATTCGATATGACAGTTTCAAGTAGAATAAAATCGATTAACTCGGTGCTTCACATACGTATTGAAATATTTTTTTATTTAACTATACAGCAAATATGTATTTATACTCGCCAAAATACATTATAAGCGAAACCAATAAATTTACTTGCACTGACGTAGGCTAAATTTTAATACAATTTTCGTGTCAGACGGTAATCTAATCCAAATAATCAGTATTCTGGGTGACTCCATAATTCACCAAAGCCCTGTTCACATCCAACCGTGAAAACTGCTCATAAATTGTCGGCTTATCGAAAAAAGCCGCTAAAGAGATAAATGACAATCTCTGCGTATATTATCCAATTCATATTCTCATTCAATTCTTTTAGAACCATAAACCTCATTTTGTTAACCAGATTACTAGTAATGCATCATTATAGATCGGTTATTTTTCTTTGGGCTTTTAAAATTATTATTACACGCTCCAATAATCATTTATATACCATTTAAATGGGTTAGTATGGGGAAGTTAGAAACTATAAGGCATACGAAGATCTGTTCTTAGGTACCATGTCATCGAATTTAGTAATAAGAAAAACTGCTAAAAACTGCATACATTTAAAAAAAATTTAAATGTATGAAACATTTAAAAAAAATTGTACTTACCTCGGGAACCGCAATCAAGCAGTAAATTTTACTGTTTTATAGTCTAAAATTTATTTTAATTCCTTATGTTCGAAATCGCTAACATTTTTAATACATATTTCTATTTCAGTTACATGATACATACTTAGTAGGTATGTAACTGAAATAGAAATATAGAAGAAATAAAAGGAATATTTTTGTTAAAAAATCTATTATTAGTTATAAAAAAATATTCCCCTATAATATCAAATAGGCAATTGTATAAATGTTCATTCAAATAAACATGTGTATTGTGTAGTATATAAAATAACTTTTCTATGCTATAAAATATATTCTATAAAGAAAATTTATTTGATTGTTAGCTTCGGTGATGACCTGTATGAACCTGGCAGTCACCTTCGAAGGTCATACGATTGAATTATAATTACTTTATCGGTACGTAGATAGATTCTATACCCAGTACAATATCTTGTTATACTTTCTCTGGTTTACGCGAATATTTAACACTATAAATGAAACTATCTTTTCGAATTTTGTGGTGGATTTACTTTGATTTTGGTTCCTGACGTTTCGAATGCTGTACAACAATCATGGTCACGGGAGAGACCTTGATCAAATCCGAATTGACAAAATCCGAAGAGATAGTTTTATTTATAATACAATATCTTGTGTTAAACAAATAATGTTACTTTGGTAAACTGGTTAAAATAAATTGGTTTGTACGTTAAGCTTTCAGGTACAAAGCCTAATTCCGTGACACTGGCAGGAATTTATCTTAATACCAGCGACTCGCCCTCGCTTCGCTTGGGCTTTTTCCTAGATTAAGCACAGGCAAAGCCACGGGATCCGCTAGTTATGCACCTTCCTCTTGAATCACTCTATCTATTAAAAAAACCGCATCAAAATCCGTTGCGTAGTTTTAAAGATTTAAGCCTACAAAGGGATATAGGGACAGAGAAAGCGACTTTGTTTTATACTATGTAGTGATTAATCAGACAATAATAAGAATACAAATACTTGCTTTGAATGGAATCAAATCTCTATCACAGCCAAAACAATCAATTCCAAACTTTTATATATATACTCAATTAGATATACCATAATAGTTTTCGTGCTAATTTATATATATTTAACATACGCATATTCGGTTAAACGACTACGTGTTTAAACTTTCTGGATTGTAATTATAAGTATGTTGTATTATTAAGTGGGTAAACTTAAAATGTTGTGGCTGCGCCCACAACGCTATTCTATAGTTTGAATAAAGCAGTGCGTATCCAACTACCAAGCTTTTCACTCGTACCTGTCTACATACTTAACAGTGGCGACGAGCTACCTACATTTATTGTTTTTTTAAAATAGCCGTTATATTTGCAATGTCTCAATTTGGAATTTTGTCGAATTTCGATCATAATTCACAAACGTGGCAAGTATATAAAGGCCGGCTTACGCAATGGTTTATTGCGAACGATATTACTGAGACACGGGATGTATTGGGAGTCAAAAGAAGAGCAATTTTGTTGAGCGCACTCAGTGAAGGAACATACCAGCTTGCTGTGGACTTGGCGTTACCTAAAGAACTCCAATCGGTGCCATTTGAAGATATACTTAATCTTTTGGATAATCACTTTATATCAAAAAGATGTGGTTTTGGTGAAAGATATAAGTTTTACAATGCGAGTCAGCACGAAGGAGAATCTTATTCACAATGGGCGGCACGCTTGCGCGGGATGACCGCTTTCTGTAGTTTCTTAAACGTGGAGGAAGCATTAAGGGACCGTTTTATAATGGGAATGCGACCAGGAGCAGAGCGAGAGAAATTATTCTCTCAAGATCCGAAGGAGTTAACGTTGGCAAAGGCAGTCGAATTGGCGGAGAGCGTGCGGTGTGCGCGCGCTGGTGCGGCCTTGCTGGTGGAGGCCCCGGCGCTGGTGGAGGGAGCCAGCATACCACGGGGCGAACAGCTGTTTAAAATTAATAACACAAAAAGTGATAGTGATAAAGTGCCATGTTCAATATGTGGTTTCAAAAATCATACGGTAAAGCAGTGTCGGTACGCTAACTATAGGTGTAGAAAGTGTAACACGAAAGGTCATTTGCGTCGTATGTGTAAAAAAAATAATTTTATAGTACAAGACAGTGCGGATGAGAACGGCGATGATGGTGAGTTATTTAATATTCGTACTTATAACGGGGAACCTATGACGGAGACGGTTTGCGTTCAAGGAGTGCAAATGAAGTTTCAAATTGATAGTGGGTCGGCTGTTACAGCGATATCCGAAAGAACCTACAAAAAATATTTTAAGAACATAAAGTTGATTCAAAGTTATAAGAAGTTATTGACATACAACGGTAACAGTATAAATTACGTAGGCATTGCTAAGTTGGCGTTTAGTTATATGAACAAAACGTACACGTTAAATGTTTACATTATTCCCGACGGCGGGCCGCCGATCTTAGGAAGAGATTTTATATGTTTATTTAAATTGGAAATGTTGCCTTTAAATTATTGCAATCAGTCAACAGATTTAATTGAAAAGTTACAATCTCAATATCCCTTAGTTTTTTCGGACGAATTAGGTAAGTTTAATAAATATAAAGTAAAGCTTAACATAAGTAAAGATGCTAAACCCATATTTTTTAAGCCGCGGCCGGTCGCATTCGCATTACGTGAAAAAATAGATAAGGAGTTAGATAGGTTAGTAAGCGTCGGCATATTGAAACCGGTTGAGTATTCAGAGTATGCGTCACCTATTGTGCCCGTGTTGAAGCGAGATGGGACTATTCGCTTGTGTGCGGATTATTCCGTGACTGTTAACAAACAGCTGTTAGTCGATAAGTACCCATTGCCCACCGTGCAAGAGTTATTCTCTAAGCTGCACGGCGGTCAACAATTTAGTAAAATAGATCTTTCTCAAGCTTACGCACAGTGCGTTTTAGACGACGAATCTCAAAAATTGACTTGCATTAATACGCACAAAGGGTTATTTAAATATACGCGTTTAAGTTTCGGTTTAGCTAGTGCGCCTGCTATTTTTCAACGCGTAATGGAAGGTGTGTTAGCGGGTATGAAAGGGGTACTGTGTATGTTGGATGATGTTTTAGTAACTGGGTCTAGTAAGAGCGAACATCTTTCGAGATTACATGCAGTTTTGCAACGTTTACAGAATGCAGGCTTAACATTGCAAAAGAATAAATGCAGTTTTTTTAAGGACGAAGTAGAATACTTAGGTTATGTAATTGATAAGCACGGCCTTAAAAAATCACCACAAAAGGTTAACGCAATATTTAATGCACCGGTACCCGACAATGTTAAAAAATTAAAATCATTTTTGGGCCTCGTCAATTATTATAGGAATTTTGTACCCAACGCATCTTCGATTTTAGCTCCATTATATAAATTATTACATAAAAATAGTAAGTGGCAGTGGAATTCGGAACAAAGTGTAGCATTTAACACAATAAAAGAAATATTGTCTTCCGATAAAGTATTAGCTCACTTTAATCCGAATGCGACAGTTATTTTAACCGTAGACGCTTCACCGAACGGGTTAGGGGCAATATTGTCCCAAGTAGATGATAGTAACATTGAAAGGCCGGTGTCCTTTGTATCACGAACCTTAAACTCAGCTGAGATGAGATATTCACAAATACAAAAAGAAGCTACGGCTATTATATTTGGGGTACGGCGATTTCACCAATATCTATACGGGAGGTCGATACCATTTATTCTAAGGACAGATCACAAGCCTTTAATTACTATTTTTGGCCCCTATCGGGGCGTACCTGAGGTTTCAGCTAATAGGTTGCAACGGTATGCAATGTTTTTAAGTGCATATAATTTTAAAATTGAGTATATACGCAGCGGTGACAACTGTGCTGATTATTTATCGCGTGCGAACGCTACTAAAGAAAATCTACGCGAAGGGGCGAACTGCGATGCGTCCGTAGACTCAAATTATTTTGATGATAGGGCGTCATATATAAATTTTGTAGTAGATGGTAGTTTAGCTGTAACTCTTGACGTGTTGCGTGAAGAAACTAAAAAAGATGAAGTGCTAAATTCAATAATTAAATACATTATAAACGGATGGCCTAAAAAATATTCGGATGATTACATTCGTCCTTATTTTTTATGTAAAACACAGTTATCTTATGAAAACGGGGTGATGATGCGGGGCCATAAGGTCGTTGTTCCGAGCAACTTACAAAGTAAACTTTTACAAGAACTCCATAAAACACATTTAGGTATTATTAAGTGCAAAGCTGAAGCTCGCAGTAGATTTTGGTTTCCCGGTATAGACAAGGCTATAGAGGCAATGATCGGTAAATGTGACATTTGCACACAGTTAAGGTGTTCACCAGCGCGCGCGCCGCTGGCGCCGTGGCCGTGCCCCCCGCAACCGTTTTATAGAGTACATTTGGATTTTCTGGGTCCTATTAATAATCGCATGTACTTAGTGATTGTAGACGCGTATACTAAATGGGTTGAAGTGTACAACATGAGTAGGACTGCTTCAGACGGTGTTATAAGTAATTTATACGATTTTATGTCAAGATTCGGTCTAATACATACCTTGGTTAGTGATAATGCAACATGTTTTTTATCAAACGAATTTATAAATTTTTGTAAGTCTAACGGAATATCGCATGTAACATCTCCCGCGTATCATCCGGCCAGTAATGGGCAGGCAGAAAGTTATGTAAAAATTGTCAAAAGAGGTATTAAATCTTGTTTGTTAATGAGTAAAAATGTTAAACAAAATCATAATGATTTACTGAAATATCTTTTTGACTATAGAAATTCAATTCATGCTACGACGGGATTTTCGCCTGCTCAATTAGTGTATGGACGGAAACTTCGTTCACGTTTAGATTTTATTAATCCGTCACCATCTCCGACGCTCTCATCTGACACTGTTGTTAAGGGAATTGAACGTAATCAGTGTTTACAGAGTAAAACCTACAGAGGAAATAATTACCAATGTTTTAAACCGGGTGATTATATATTATATAAGAAACATTTTATTAATAAAAAATTTACATGGAATAGGGGAATTATATTAAGAAAGATAGGAAAAACTGTATATTTAATCAAAGATTGTATAAGTGCAATAGTTTTAAAAAAACATAAAAATCAGCTCATTTCTTATAAAGGCACGGATAACAATGACACTCCTCGATTAACTCAAAGCTGCTACAGATACGACGATATTCACGACACCAACTCAACACCGGAAAGCTCGGGAGTTCCCGAGGGAAGTATGGTACAGAGTCAAGAAGAAGAAGGAGGACACGATAACTCTGCGCAAGTACCTGAAACGTCGATAAATGAATCATCAGAGCAAGACCTTGAAAGAGAGGAATTCTTTGAGGCTTCAACTGACAATGGAATCTGTCACGAAGAAGAATCCCAAAGCGAGGATAACCGGGTCAGATCGGGAACATCCGAAATGTCGTTGCGTCCGATGCCTAGAGTAAATTATAAACCTTTTTTTGTGTTTAAATAACTTTTTTAGTGTTATAAGTATCTAAAGGGGGAGGATTGTTATGTATTATTAAGTGGGTAAACTTAAAATGTTGTGGCTGCGCCCACAACGCTATTCTATAGTTTGAATAAAGCAGTGCGTATCCAACTACCAAGCTTTTCACTCGTACCTGTCTACATACTTAACAATAAGTGAAGCTTGTAACTTTAACTAAGTTCGGTTATGGATAGCTACGTTTATCTGGCTTGTTTGTTCATAGCGTTTACGATATTGCATACTTAAACTTATCTTTATTATAATAGTTTATCTTATTTTATACTAGCTACTCAACCTTGCTCCGCTCGATTTCGTCCCCAAATATCATTTAACGGTGTTCATCGTGACTGACAATGACTGAACTGACTGAAAATGTTATAGTATAATTCGCGTCATGTAAAAAGAACGCTGGCTGTTTAAAGTTGCGCAGAGGCGATTTATCGGCCAATTTGGTGGTAAGACGCGGGGCGCGGGACGGCGAGGCACGCACCGCATGCTTTCCGGCTCGCTATTGGTTCGTCAGTTGAAAATACCATCGCGCACACAAAAGTATTAATTACGAAATGATTTTATATAAAAAATAGTGAAAAAATATTTTTGACGTATATATTGTTTTATAAAGAGAGAATCTGATAGTAATGCAGTTAATAATTAAAAAGAAATATATTAAACGAAATAATTATTTTTTTTGTAAGTAGATTAAACATTCTACACTGAATCAAACATATTTTATTAATTAATAGAATTCTATTTAATGACATTCTATCTAATATATATTTCAATGTACGTACCAATAATCAATATACATCGTGAACGAAAGGCTAGTTAAAAAATAAAAGAATAGGCTTAGGAATTTCGTTTGCGAATGTACCGATGCGCAAACACACCCCCCACCACTTTCTTTCAGCGTTCTTTTTACATGACGCGAACTGTGCCATATTATAACAAATACATGTATAAATATTTCATTTGAAAATAGTTTTGTTAGTAAAGTATTTTAGGACCGACTTGCTATACTGTTTGTTTGTTTTTCTATAGTCATGGATGTTTATATTTGTAATATTATGTATGTATTCAACAGTTATGCTTGTATATATAGTGTATCGACTATGAGATACAATACGATACTTGTGGCATTCTTGATACTATGGAATTAACTGGAAACTGAAACTTATTTAACTCCTTTAACTTTTAGGTGAATAGTACCAATATTTTTTTATGCAAATGGCTATATTGTATGGAAAGACAGGCAATAAAGGTCAATTTTTTTGTTTTTTATACATATAAAAATATTTACATAAAAAGACTAAAAATTTCCGTTTCCTTAAAATCTTATGTCATACTAGTAAATTTACCCTTGCTTCGCTCGAGTGCGTCCCTGGATGTTTATTAGCCTGTGGGTTAATCCAGGTACGAATAATAATCTGCTTGTTCACTACATTTACAACTTTCGTCTGAATAATATTAGTGGTATTAAATATCACTTGTATTTCTAAAATAAAATAAAGCTTTACAATATTACAGCAATGTCAAAAGAAAATTAAAAAAAAGATTGTATTAAGAACGTGACTTCAATACCATCTTCTCCCTAGTTTCTAACTTGTAGTTACTATACAGAGCTATTATAATCTCCTTACAGTTTAGTATATTTTTCCCCTAATTGTCTTTTTTGTTGTGCCTTCTTTCTAACAAACTTTTTCGTATCTTAGTTTCGCTTAGTATAAGTGTAAGAAGCACAAGTTTTTGTTTTAGTTTGCTATCTTAGTTATCATTACTTCTATTTTCTATGTAGATAGAACATGTATATAATATGAACATAATATAGTCTTTTATACATAATATAACAAAATTGTAACTTAGTTGAATCTGTTTAAATTATAATAAAAATTAATTGAAATAGTTATTATTAAAAATACTGAGGCCCAATATAGATTTTTAGAATTTCGTCTATCTGTCTGTGTAACCGCATGATGAGAAAACCACTGAACCGATTTTGATGAGTTGTGGTGATAGTTGGTTTTCCGTCAAAATATATATAAATATATAAATAAATATAAATATGTTGGGACATTTACACACATCACTATCTAGTTCAACGGTAAGGTACGAGCCTTGTGTTATGGATACTAGATGGTTGATACACTACACATATATAAGTTTAAATACATATATATTATAAATATAAACATCCATAACTCGTGCTAAACAAATGTATGCCCCCAGCGAGACTCGAACCCGCGACCGCTGGCGCAGCAAGTAGGGTCACTACAAACTGCGCCACGCGTGGTAGGAATGGAGGAATACTTTTTACTGCAGGAAAATATCTCGTTTCTGAGATCTATATTAAAGTTAAAATGCATCTAGGAACGAACCCGAACGGAGCAAGGGTAAGCTACTAGTACATGTATAAGTCTTTGAATTTTCAGTGTCACCTATATTATAATAGTGCTTTTCACTTAATTCTTAGAGTGAACTACGATGAAGGAAAACATAAGAAAACCTACTTGCTTTGAAGTTTTGAAAAGACTTGGGAAATTCCCTCTTTATTGTGTGGAAGTCAGTGGCCAAAAGTGGGACGTTAAAAATGGCTAAACTAATGGGTTATTTTTAAAGTCATAATATGTGTCAATTTGTGTAGTAAATTTCATTAAAATCCGTCCAGCATAAACTTAATCTCATATTATTAATAATATTTATTGGGAAGATTCAATATGTAGTTTTGCTAAGAAGCGGCAACGACGGTTCTTAATGCAATATTAGCGTATATTTTTGTACTGACATGGTTGATAAATACCTCGACATATTTTCATATACCTAATATCCAAATTAAAGTTTTAGATTCTAAGGCCCATTATTACCTAAGTATTGTGTAAAAATCTAATTTAAATATTATAATTTCTTTTGATATTTTAAACATTTTAAGTTTTTAAGTACCTACTACTCGATTTACATAATTTTATCTGTTGAAGAATAACTTTTGGCCTGAGCTTAAAACTAAGTAAATTATGTCATGATCACCACTTAACCCAATGAATTGCTCTTAATTTCGCTACTTGTTTATTTCCAGTCCATTATCCCTAATGAAAGTTTACATAAAATGCCTTATTAAAGTTTATTAACATTTTTCAGTATTTTGTGAAGTAAAAATATTTTTTATAAAACGATTTCTTTATAAAACGGGAGTTAGTAATAAAAAAAAATACAATTTCCCCTTTAAGAATTGCAACTCTTAAACTTATTAATTAGTTTACTTATGAAAGTAGTCATTATCGATTAAGCTTTCTAAAGCACAGATAACAATTTAATCTTGTTTATTGTCGACTAAAGTTTAAATACTCGTACTATATGTTTTAACCAAAGTAATAACTTAATATTTAATCTATTTATTTATGCGAGAGCGAAGTAAATAACAAATGGGATATATCTTGTAAAGCCAGACACTGTTTAAACTTACAACTTTAATAGTTCAAGACCAGCTGTCGACAACTGAATGCTCATAACTCACGAAATACTCGTAGTTCCAATAGAAACAAGTTGTGACTGTGACATGTTGAATCGAATAACTTGGATCTAGTTAAGAAAATATGAATAAAGTTTATGCTAATTTTAAAGGTGACGAAGTTATTTTCATAGTAATAAACTGTGAATTTTCATATTTTTTGTTTTGTAAGTTTTTATTACGATTTACACTTTTAAGTGGATTGTTTTATTTGAAGTTATGTTGCTGACTTATGAATGGAAGCTGTCGTATCACTTTTGTATGTTAGTGAATTGAATTATTTAATAAAGTCTTGGTTGTTTAGTAGCTACTTTCTTTTGCTTTACTTGGTTCTATTCCTAGGTATAATTATTACAGTGAAGCATTCCAAAACGTTGGAAAACAAAGTCAATACTAATTTGCGAAAAAAAGTAAAAAGATTTTTATTTATATTGCAAAGAAAGTTCAAATTATAATATATTCATAAAATTTGTAAATGTTTCTATATTATTCTAAGCCTTGCCATTTAGTCTAAGGGCTTTTCCTACTCAATTCTTTATCTTAAATTTATCTTATAAATTCTATTGAAAGTTCTATTTATCAGCTACCAAGTCAGGTTCAGGGCCTCCTAAAATCGAGCGCTGTACTTCTACAGCTTTGGGCAGATCGCCTTCCCATGTTTTTTACTCTTATCCTCTTGGTCAATAACTATTTAATATATTACTAAATATAGTGAAAATATGTATATTTTATGTCTTACAATAACATACCATTAAAAAAGTCACATCACAAATCGTATTATCTTGTCGAATGACAGATATTGGCAGTACAATCATAGTATAAAGAATGACAAAGTAGGGCAACTTCGGCCCAATCCGCGATATAATTACCTACCGTAGTTGCCTGTCACAGGGTTGTCACTGTAGCTAAATTTTAATTCAGTGCTCAGAAATTGGCAAGGGCCGGGAAGTGTGTTATTAAAAATATTTATTATTTATATACATTTAAGAATGTAAAACATTTTGTTTCTACATGTTGTTTCTACATGTCTCGAAATGTATTTATGTAAATAAATAAAATAAATCCTTTAATTTCTTGCGTTTCCACACATAACGATTACTACGATTGTGCCACAGATTACAAATAATCGGAAAAAATCAATGTTAATATTTAAATAAGGTGTAATATGTTATTTAATCAGGAAAGCAACAAAATCTTAAGGTTGAAACCAATAAATGAAAACATTAACATTATATAAAGTTTTACTTTCTTCTTATTATAATCATACAAATAAAACAACTAAAATAGTTGATTTCCTTTTATTAACATGATTCGTCACAATCATCATTTATACGCGTATTAGATTTGTCCGAGGAGTCTTCAGTTATATTAATTATTAACTCTTGTGTGCATAAATTATCAAATGCAATGTCACGGCTCAAATCAGACATTATGATTCTTAGTTCTCTCCACCACACTTGATTTTTACGATAGTAATATTTATTTTCATATTAATAAATATAAAAATAATCTCAGGCTCAGTGTAGCAGATGACAGCGTGTTATTGGAAAAAATATTTAAGTATTGTTTATTCTTTATTTATACCTACTTATTGATTTAATATAAATTGTAATTTGATTATAATCCTTGACTATTGAAATGCTCAGAATAAAGTATAGAGCACCAGGATTAGAAAAGTTTTAATAAGAAAATTAATTTGTATAAAAATTACATAATACCTAACCGTTTCGGAATGAACCAGGATAATACAAAAAAGCAGTCCCAACTAAGAAAGCTTTACAAGTTTACGAGTAATAGTCGACAACGCATAAAATATAGTTAGAGAAATAAACATTTCTTACATAGTCCATTGACAATTAGTTCTATAGCGTTGTTAGTTGTGTAAAACAGGTACTAAATATAAGTTTTTGAACTATGTATAAAATTAACTATCTTAGTCATTAATAACTGTGACTCTACATTAGGCAATGTCCGGCAGGCACTTGATTAATTTTTGCAAGTAAACCGTGCGATAAATTGTTCATAAGGCGGTGATTATTATAGGCCAGATATAGGCGAGAGGATAAGAGGAGAACTCGGCACTAAGAAATAAAAAAAAATAGTTACGTAGTAGTAAAAGACAGTAAAAGAATTCATATTAGGATTTTAAGCTCAAACATCTACTGGACTACTACTACTATCATAACCTGACGAGGCTTATATGTTATTGCTGAAAGCGATATAATAAATTTTTGTACAAGTCATAGACTTTTACGAGAAAAATTCTAACAGAGCTAACATTAAGGTGTGAAGTTATTACTGGCATACTTTTACGTGGCATGTAGAAAATAATTCCTAGACTTTATGGGACATTTTCCTTTATTCTTCTATAGAATAATAAAACTATTCCAATAAGTATGGAGTATGTAGTACCTACGTACATGGAAAATAAAATTCGCTATTTAATTTTATTTTCTAGACAAATGCATTAATAGTGAACTCATTTAAATTAATTTATAAAATCCATGTTTCTATAGGTGAGAAAGCATAAAGTGCCTTAGTCTTTATATCACTACATAGTATAAAACAAAGTCGCTTTCTCTGTCCCTATACGTACGCTTAAATCTTTAAAACTACGCAACGGATTTTGATGCAGTTTTTTTAATAGATAGAGTGATTCAAGAGGAAGGTTTATATGCATAATTAGCAGATCCCGCGGCTTTGCCTGTGCTAAATCTAGGAAAAAGCTCCAGTAAAGCGAGGACGAGTCGCTAGTTAAATATAATTTTCATGTAAGTAGGAAATTACTCTAATAATATTATTTAGTTTTTAAATTATTAGGTTAATATTTGTACAATTATTATGTTACATGCAGATTTTATAAAAGTCCCAGTTAAGCATAGTCCTGTACTCTGGCTAAGTATGGGTTGGCAGACTTCACAATATGTCTTTCAAAAACTTATTAGGTTTTCAGATATACAGGTTTCCTCTCGATGTTTTCGTTCACCGTAAAACAGTGGTAAAATCATGTCGCAAATGATTCGCAAATGGAAATACTAAAGGCGCGGGACCTGAATTTGAACTAGCTTCACTGGGTTCCCTAAGTGAGTGCGTGACCATTGGGCTACCTCTGCCTATATACAAGCATTATATGCTTAGAATACATTACAATTTACATATGTAATAAATGATTTAATTTCCATACATTTTTTCATTCACTTCCCGATTTTTGACATATTTTATTGGCCACATTGTGTTCATCCACGTAGTTCGATTATAACATTAGATGGTAAATAAAATTTAATTCTTAACGAGTAAAGCTAGGTGTGACGCATATTGTGTATTGTTTCTTGATGTATATAAGAAAAGATCTCGGTGATTGATGTTGGCTTTCCAGTCGTATCTTCCTTTATTTTATTACTAGCCTTTAAAATATCTTGTGTTGGAGAGAAATTTTCAACTGGTTTTATTGCTATGTACTTTACTTTTAACGTAATTAAAAGGTTTTATTTTTCTGTGAGAAGTCTCAACGAGATTTTAAATCTATTTGGATTTGATTTTGTCTTCTCATCGTATCTTTGCTATACTCTGGACAGGTTAGAAAAACGGTTCATTAAAAATAAAGAAAGATGATAATTAATCGCTTACAAGAAATAGAAAAATAAAAGTATATTAGAACATTAACAGAAAGGACTACATAGTTTCATGTTAACTAAAACTAAATAAAACTTAAATAATCGCTATATATAATACCAGCGACTCGCCCTTGCTTCGCTCGGGCTCTTCCCTAGATTTAGCACAGGCAAAGCCGCAGGATCAGCTAGATATGCATATAAACCTTCCTCTTGACTCACTCTATCTATTAGAAAAAACCGCATCAAAATCCGTTGCGTAGTTTTAAAGATTTAAGCGTACATAGGTATATAGGGACAAAGAAAGCGACTTTGTTTTATACTATGTAGTGATTAAACTAAAGGTTGTGTTATGGATACCTACTAGATAGTTGACATACTACGCATACTATATAACGTTAAATACATCTTATAAATATAAACACCCATGACTGGCATATGAACATACGTTCTCGTTACACAAATAAATGCCCCCAGCGGGACTCGAACCGATGAACACTGCACTGTGAGTACAGTCACAACAACTTGGACAAAACGTATCGCGAAAAAAAAGCTTGTAAAAATAAAAAGAATTGACTGTCAAATCAAATTAAAATAATTAATCAAAAAAGAAGCATTAACATGTATAAAGTTCATGTTTATATTTATATATTCTAACTTAACATTTTGTGTTGTGTTCGTAGAAATGGTTGGATGAACTTCAGTCGAATTAAGAATTAATTTGAAAACCGATTACTTCGCTTCTAATGAAATTTTCTCTATACTCTTTCTCTTCTTCTAATGAAAATAGCAAAATAAAAAACATATTGAATATATTGTTTTATACAAGTTTTCTAAATTAAATAAAAGCGTATGAAGCAGCAACAAGCAAAATCTTAAGTATTATTATCACGGTATAAATTAACCTCATATTGTTAGTCCCTAAGGGAGAAACAGATCCCTAGATTTAAGAGCATCAGGTGAAGATTGAACTTGTGAAATAATTTATTATTATGATGACAGTAGAATTCAATGTATTTTCTAAAAGTAATAATTTGCCTTTATAACTTAGCTTAGCCTAGCTTTATGTCTCACAGCTAGCCAGAAGAAAACACACGGTATTTGAACTAGTGTTTCGAAAACTAATAAATATAATATGTAGGTTTTTATATCATATAGTAGGTTTTCTCATTATGCTATCCTACACTGTAAGACAAATGGTAATCATGTTGAAAGTGACTAAGTGCTTTCGATGCGTCACACAGGGTTTGAACTCGCTACTCTTGATTTCCAAAGCGATTGTGTTATTAAACACTTAGAATCTAGCAAAAATATAATTCCATTCTATTTAATAAACTTTATAGTCCTTAAATAAGAATTAAAACTGAATTAATTAACCTTTAATTAAAACGAAATTGCTTTCTTGTTACCTCAAGTTAATTCTCGTACAGCAATTTGCATGTTGTCTCGAGGTCAGATATGCAAAACTTAGATTATAACTTGACGGTGCGAACCTAAATCCTGTGAGAGGTTGTTTATCAGATCTCCTTGTTAGGAAAATTGAATCATTGATGAGGATTTGTGCGTAGTACGTAGCTTTATTCATTATATTATTAAGCCGATATTCGAAAATAATGTTATGTTTTATGAAATGAAAAGGAAGCAAGTTAACAGGTTCTTCGTAAGAAATATAAAATAATTTTAAATTACTGATAAATTAATATGGATTAGACTAAGATTATTAGATATTATGTGAAATATAATTTATGCACTTGCTTATTATATTAATTTTAAAACTCTAAGAATTTGTCAAAGTATATTAAAGGGAAACATGTTTTTAGTTGCTTTTCTTTAGAATATTATATAAATTATGTGAGACAGTGGTAGCCCAGCGGTAACGCGCTCGCTTGGATAACCGAGTGATGCGGATTCAAATCCGGGTCTCGCACCTCTGATATTATCATATGCTAATGATTTCTATCATTATTACCACTTGTCTTACGGTGAAGGAAAACATTCTGAGGAAACACGCACTAGGCCAGCGCGGTGGACTATGGCCTGATCCCCTTCGTACTAAGGGAGGCCCGTGCCCACCAGTGGGACGTTATAAAAAAGGGCTGATGATGATGATAAATTATGTTAATCTTAAAAGTATTAGTATTATTAGCATTACAAACAGAAAAAATAATTATAGTTGTTTAGTTTATACAGATATTTGAATTTATGTAATATTTTTATGAAAGTAAGCAATACGTTGTACTGAATCAGAAAGAAATAATAATCCGAGTCAAAACCATACTGTTTTTGTTGCATCAAGTTGTTGTTGCAAAGAGATCGAATAACACAAAGTGGTCTCTATGATTTCTTTGCTTTAGATCAATAGTATTTGTTATAGAAAGAATAGTAACAATTTTAGTTTTACAATTTTAACAAATGCAAGCAATTTGAAAGGAAGTAAGTAGGTCATTATTATTTATATTATGTATGTATTTAATAATTTATATGTGTAGTATATCACACGCAAAATAGGTGCTAGCCGTCGAGTTGCGGACAACAGCCCGTCTTAACCATAACCATGTGTAGTATATCAACTATCTGGTATCCGTAACACAAGCCTCGTAGCTTACCACGGAACTAGATGGCGCTGTTGTAAAAAATGTCCGAACATATTTATTTATTTGCCCGAACATTTAAAATTTTATCATAATTACTTGATCGCCAAGCCACTCTTGTTCAGCGTGATCAGCTATGGCTTGATCACCCTTATATTGAAGAGAGGCACGTTTCAAGGGGTTTTCACTCCAGTTATAGGTAAATAATGTTCATATTCATAATATGTATGATTTTAAAGTTATATATTATGTATGGTGTATCAACAATCTGGTACCCATAGCACAAGACGTAGCTCATCTAGTTTCATGATATAGTGCTGTGTTCTTACTCCAAACATTATATTTATTACTTTAATGAACTAAATTACTTTTATTATTTGAATTTGTGTATAAAATATAAGTATGTATAGTGTGTTGCTTAAAATTTTACTGTGCCAATGAATTTTATAGAAAGGTTTCCATGCATGAAATGGAGTACTGATTGAACGAACGATCGGATATTGAATACTGTATGTTTATAACTTTCCTTTAAATTTTTTACAACTGACGTACGTTTTGTATTTATTTTTATTTCCCACGAAATAGCTTTTAAATTGACTGCGAGAATATTAAGAGCAGTAGATATATTGTTTCAACATTTTTTTATAATAATTTATGAAGATATTTAATAGCTACTACTACTCTTCAACTGAATGAGTTCACATGTTTTGCACTTGCAAGGTTTTTTCAGTCATGAAAGTTTCCTTACAATATTCCCTTCATCGTTGAAAAAGTAGACGGTAATAATCATCAGTAGGTACATATCAATAAAATTGAAGAGTCTGTTTTTAATTTTAAATAAGCAGTTATTCACTAAATGCTTATGAAAGTATATATAGGTACGGTAGATACCATCAAAAAATATTTTTTAATTTTTTGTCTGTTTGTCTATCTGTTACTCTTATTTTATTAGAAAATTTAAAAAAAAACCTAATTTATATTAATTAACCTAACTGACGCTCAACGTAGCCGGTCGGATTTGCTAGTCATGTTGAAAATAATTCGTATGACTTTAACCAAGCAAGTGTCAGGATTTGAACCCACTTTATTTGGTTTCGTTAACAGTAACCACTGGAATAACACTGCTTAGCTCTTTTAATAAATTATATTACATAGGTAGTTGGCTTGAAAGTTTATTAAGATCTGTAACTTTTGTATTTAAAGCCAGTAGAGTTTCAAGAAAGTGTATTAAGAGTTCACATAATGTCATAAATGTCATATTTTAGGACATAAATATATAATTAGAGCAAAATATATTATATTTACGTATTCATACATAAATTTATTATAGATTCATGTGACATATTTTTATAATATACGTGACATCTTATCTCTTACAGAGAGTGTGAGCGAAAAAGAGAGTGAATATTAAAGTATTTACTTCGGTATTGAATTTTTATTTTCGTTGGGAAATGCATTGACTCATACCACCAGGTAGTTGGGACTCACCGGCTTAAAATAAGCCAGTACTACCCACCTAAACTCAACATCCCTCACCCGTCTTAATGGGGCGTCGTAGGATCGCTTGAACATGCAACTACGACGGTCTGCCAAGGCAGACCACACATTCTTACCTTCGCGCCGGCCTGCTGCCAGACGCTACTAACTAAATAAAGATATAGTAGAGAAATGTCGATGCTTCAAAATGTCACAGAATTTAGTTAGGATTTAAGCGAAGCACAGGCGTTTCGCTAAGACGGAAATGTATGTAAAAATAGCTTACTAACAAGTATCATGTATAAATATATTTATGTTTCCAATTCAAAAAATATAACCTAAATATGAACACAAGGTTATTAAATAATTTGCATAAAATACGTTTCATACAAGCTCAACCATAAAATCGACTAATAAATTGTCGGTTTATCGAAAAAAGCCGCAAAAGAGATAAATGACAATCTCGCAATAAATTATCCACTTAATCATATTCCCTTTCAATTCTTCCCAAGCTGTAACCTCACTTTGTTTATCACACAATTAATAATTTGAAGCGTCATTTTATAAGTACTATCCTATAAGTATATTGTTAGATAACCAGCTATATAATAACAAATTTCATTAAAATCTCTCCAGTAATCAGAATCTCGTGATGCGTCCCAGACGGATAAAAATTAAAAAAAATATTCTATAAATCTATTTGCCCTCTATATTAGTAACATTAACAATTTCAATAAGATTTTTTTTTTCATTGATACTTATAATAAATGATTTTTTTACAATAAAGAAATTACAAGTAAAATAACAATAATTTTAATTTGCGTGCAGTACTCTACTAACTTAAAATTATGAGTAGTACCAAGCCATTCACACATTTAATAATTTTTATTGATCTGTTAGTTTTACAAGACACGACACTAACATAAATGTAGAGCGGAAAAGTGAAAAAAAAATTACAAACTAAGCCTCCCTCCATTTCTTTCATTTGCTCCAGCCTGTATAATTCATACATAAAGACATTAAGAATATATTATTATGATGTAATCAAAAGAACACAATTGCTTACAAATGTATGATTTATTATAATTCTAATAAAAAAAAACTAGTCACAAACACGCGGTAACTGGCAATTTGCAATGATAGTATATGCACACGCGACGATTTTCCTTTTGCTTTCATTTGATCGCTTGCTCCAGCGACCACGACCTCGCTTATTTCATTCACTTCACCGATCACATACATGTATGATTTAATACTTAAGTTAATTCTAATGAACTGTATTACCACTTTATGCGATACTAATAAAGATTATTCTGTAATTTAATAATTGGCTTTCGGTTTTTTTTCATATTGAATTATAGTCCATAACTATAAACCTAAATATACATAATAAGTTAACGGCATTAAAATAACTTGACGTAATCTTATTTCTATATCTACAATATGTCAATTTCATTTGGAGTAAATTTAAATAAAAAACTGTTGTGTTATTAATTATTACAATTTCCAAAACTTGACATCAGACCGCTTTTCCCACACCAGAGATTCATTCCACTACGTTAATTGTCTAGACTAGAACACTACTCATCATCTTGACACACATCACGGTACATTTACAGGTAAAAACATTTGTGGATCACCAAATTTGGGCTCAAATCGAATATTTATTTTTGTGTCACCGTCACCCACTTCCAGAAAACTATTCCAGTCTGCCATCCAGTAGAAACCATTTTTTTTCGGCGGTGGCAGTTCAGAGTCACCCGGTACGACTGGAGCTGCTCCTCCGAAGGAATCTTCAAGGTCAGCTATAGATGCTCCTGCATCCGAGTCAGATGCTATAGTGTCTGGTACTTGTGCGTTTTTATTCTCAGTTTTTGGACTGCTCGACTCAGTGCTAGTAGAATTAGCTACGACTAAACTTTCAGTTTCATTTGTTTGTCTTTTATTTTGTTCAACACCCACCAGTACTTCATCCTCCGCTGGATTAGGCCCTTGATTTAATGGTATAACTTTTACAGCTTCATAATCAATTGGTTCATAATTAGGCTTTGGGGTACTAGGGACTGCTTTTGGTTTTCTGGGTTTTGGTAAGTCAAGAGGTAGAACACTATGTTTTGTTTCGGATGAAGATGTGTCTAATTCAAATGGAAACTGGGGCTTCAAAGGTTCATACAAGAAATTTGTTTGAGGTACATTTTGATTTTTATTTGCAGACTTTGACAAATCTGACGGTGAAATAAGATCGTATGTTAGTAATAAATTTTCTGGTAATTGTACTGTACCATCTATTAATTTTGGCGCTGGTAACGGTTTGAAACCTTCTAGGGGTAGCAAGAAGTTATCCTGGCCGGTATTTCCCTTCAATCCATGCGCTTCTAAAAATGCCTGTAATTCAGCTGGAAGATCTAGCTTTGATGGTTTTCTATTTTTATTCTTTACTAAAGAATTTGTTTGTACTTTCGGTTTTGACGTTTTCGACGGTTTTGGAGTAGCTCTTTCTGTAACAACTTGAAGTCGTGGAGGTTTTGTATATAGTTCTTGTAAAGAAGAACCATCTCGAGGTGTATACGGTAGTACAACAGTCAAAGTTTGACCGCTAGATTTTGTTGTTGATTCTACGACATTACCTGTCGTCGTTTCTGCTATACTATTTTTGTCATTATTCAAACTTGCGTGGTAAAGTTGCGTTGCTATTTCATTATCTTCTAAGTTTTTGTATTTTAAGGTTGTTGTTCTTGGGCCTTCTATTAAATTCTCTTTGACAGCCCCTATTGTAGTGGTTTTAATTTCATTATATTTTTCTTTGGGTACAGGTTTACTTTTTGCATCTTCGTCTCGTATATCATTTAGAAGTTGTATAATTTCATCCCTAGTTAGTCTAGGCAGTAATGCATTAGCTTTGAGTATACTTTGAACATGTTGTACTGTTTTTTCAACGTCTACAGCAGCTTGCGTAATCGTTATTAATGCTGCGGCGACGCAGCACCAAAACAGCTTCATCGCCTGGAAAAATAAAAAAAGAATAATACATAAAAAAATATAATATTATATTTATTATACATATTTATTATGTTCACGAATATATAAAAATAATTATTAACAACATAAAAAAACATTTTCTTTGTTTCTAGTTTATATAATATTATGGTAATGATGGTTATTATGACGAGGCTACAAGCATTTAAAGCGTTTAATGATGCATTTAGCCTTTTGGTATGTATGTCATGCAGTCCTTCATAAGAATTTTAATTAGTAAATTTCTGAACGCCATTGTCTAAACGCTAATGATTTCTAAACAGTGTATAACAGTGAATTACAATCACTATTTACGAGTAAGTATTAAGCTTGCATATTTATATATTAATTTATGATAATTGTATATTTATAATATGTATAAAGTTTATATTTAAAGTTATATATGTATGTTGTATAGTGTACTAATTATCTGGTACCCATAATAGAAGCCTCGTAGTTTATTATGGAACTATATGGTGTGTTAATGTCCTAACGAGTTATTTATTTATTTTATAATTATTTAATATGTAGAAATTACAAACAAAGACGTATGCTTTGCCTAAATGTGAACTCGGACCAAACAACGCGCACGTATTCACTTTCTATATCCATCGTGCCTTATTGGTATTCTGCGTGCTGTGTTGCAACGAGGCCTTTCTCACGTCTCGCTAATGGCCTTTGACATGCCTATAGATATTGCAAGATATTTGCACATCTAAGATTTTTATTTCATTAGTTTTTTTATGTTTTGAAATAATAAATAATACTTACTTATAGCAATAGTTTAACTTAATGATAGTTTAACATTTATGATGAAATATTCGATGTTAGTGTGCGGTATTGCTTGGCAGGCACCAAACTGTACATGTATGTAATTTATGTAATCGTATGTCTTACAACTTTTAGCACATTTTAGATATGAATTATGTCCCAATAACCTATGTCCCAATTAATAAACTATCTCTGGAAAATCATACTAATTCGTTAGGCCGTGAATAAAGCCAAATCATAAATCACATTATGTTTAGAAACAGTTTTTAGTACATAGTATACATAAAAATACTGGAGAACATCAATTATTATCATATATAAGACGTTAAAACTTATCATGATAGGTATTCTCATTTGTTTCAAATATTAGATTGCATAAGACAAAAAAGTAACATGATACAGTACTTATCATTATTATAATATGTTCAATATGTTTCAGTGCTATAGAAATTAAAATATTACGACAGCGAATATTAGGTTTTGTATCTTACTACTGGATGTTTGTTTCAGTCATGCCAGAACGGCTGAACAGATCTGGATAAGACTTGGCACAGAAATAGACTATAGTCTTGAATAGCACATAAAGTATGTGTTATTTTTGTTTTTCAATAGGAACGAACGAATTGCTTCTAAAGCTAATTTACAATAGCTTTTAGCTAACAAATTGTAGAGCCTACATTTCATGTTAAATCCATTTAAGTACCATAATTTCATCTCATAGGGAAAACTGTATTCGAAATATAATTTTCATTTTTTAACACAAAAAGTAAGTAGGTTAACTCGGTCAAAGGAACAAAACACTGGTAGCTAAATAAAAGACATTACTTTTAGCTGGATGTGTGCCAAAAATACGTATTTTGTCGACTTGGTCGGTGAAAATAAAATGCAAATGGGTCCGGCTGTTTTATAAATACCTGATAGAAATATTTTCTTATTTCTTTATAATGAATGAATAGCTTAATACCTTTTCAATGTTAAAGCTATTTTCGGTACAAAAGTTGGAAATTTATATACATTTACATTTCAAAAATTTTACCTACTTTATAAGTGTTATTTAAATTATATTGAATCTATTATTTCAATCACAAATGTTAGTAATGTTTTTAGTTGCTTAAATTGGAAGCATATTACCTATTCACTAAATTGCGCGTAAACCGTTGACAAAGTTAAAAAACTTGACATTATGTAGTGGTCCTTGTATTGCTTTATTTGCTAGTTCCAATAAATCAAAGAAAAAACTATATTTTCAAGACTGGTATTGCTATAGGTTATATATTGGATTAACACATACATGGGGCTTACATAATTTATATGCAACTATATAATAATAACATAATATAGCAAAAAAATATTTGAACTCTAATGGTAATGCCCTTACTTGGGAAACCATATGAAAGAGTTTTAAATCCCGGGTCTCGCACATCTGATATTTTCATATGCGAATCATTTCCAAAATGATTACCATTTGCGGAAAACCTCGAGAGAAAATCAACATGTTCAAGAGAACTTAGTAAACTTTCGAAAGACATGTTTTTCTGCCAACCTATATTTGACCAGCCTGATCCTGTCATATTGAAGGTAGGTCTGTACCGAACAGTGGGACGTAATAAGTGACATACGCCATATATACATTTGAAATATTCGAGCGAAATCACAGCTAAAATGCTAGTATTCACTAACAAGTAATTTTAGTATACCTAAAAGCCTAGACAGCTATAATTTATTTCAGCATTACAAACTTTTAGATTAAGCTTATGATTTATTTAGACCGTATCATATTATAAAGGCAAGTCTCTTGAGAGAGGAAAAGTTATCTAACATGTTCATAATACTATTTACCTATGAAACAATGGTTTTTAAAACTTATAAAAAGATAAATAAATGTAGGCATCGTAACAAAAGGCATTGTGTGGCAAATGACAAAACAACTGAGTGTAGGTGAGGTTACACTAATCCCTAGTTTGTTTATACGTGACAGTGTATTCCGGTAGCATGTTACGTTAGTAAATAGTTATTGGGCTGGTTTAGGATATACAAGTGGTCTACCCTAGCTTTGTTTGCGAGTTTTTAAATTAATTATTTTTGAAGTGAAACTTCTTAAGAATCGTAGTGATTTCAAACTCGATGAAACGAAAAAATAAGTCCATAGTACCAGGCGCTCAGAGACGGGGAAGAGTAGGCCTTAATTTAAATTCAAGTTTTACTTCTGACACGCACTTTTTTTCATTTTAATTATAACTTTTATTTTAAGAGGTTATAACTACATAAAACGTTTTAACATCTATTTTTTATTGATATAAGGAATTCATATTCATATTTTATGTTATATTTATTGAATTACTTGAAGCTATTAGCAGATATTTTAAATTATTGACTTGAAATAAAAAAATGATTTAATTGTATGTTTTTTGATAAAGTAGCCCAGTGGTAACACGATTGAAAGCCAAGTGAAGAATTCTTAAACCTAGGATCTCGGACCACTGATATTTTTATGTTCAACTCGCCCTTGGCCAGTGGTTGACCCTGCCTGGTCTTCCTCGAATTGAGGAGAGGTTCCCTTCCCGTTCTCAGTGCCTAATGAGAGTGATATAACTAATATAAAAAAACAGTAAAATCATGTAATAAACGAAAAAAATCTATGCCAGATTTATCATCGCAACTTTTTGATAGGAAAACTTTGCAAAGTTATGCTTTTGAAAGGGTCAAGAGGAGGCAAAGTTTGTATAACATATCATACACATGTGTATAATAAATGTACGATGCTGAAGAGTTTGATTGTTTGAAGTGTATCTCTAAAAGATAAGAAGTATTTATTTAAAATAAAGGAAATTACAAGTAAACTTAACTATATATACAAAGCAAATATATCCTTAATTATTACTGTACAAGTCGTGTACTGTACAATATTGGCAAGAATGCTGGCCGCATTCCCCTGAATTCCGCTGAATGGCAATTCCGATTTTTTGGGCAAAAAATGAGCCAGCTCTCCTGTCACTAGTAGAGGCGATAAGTCCAGGTGTTATGTCTTTAAAAAAAAAGAGTTAAAAGTTAATCACGTCTCAAAATAAATTAGCAATTGGCAATTTTTGCTTCTGGTATTTCTGACTTTTCTGATAGTAAAATCGCTCGGTTGTTTGCCGTTTAGTCTGCCGCGGTAGACCAGCCGTGAAGATGTTGGGGTTAAGGTACAAGTGATGCTCCGACGCCCCATTAAGACGGGGAAGATTACATTGGATTTTAGTGGGTAGTACTAGCTGCCGAGTCTCTATATTAATAGGTACTATGTTGTATACTCGTATAGAGGTTATAATAATGTATACTATATTTATGAATTACGTTATTCTTAAATATTTTTTATTATTTTGATAAAAATATAAGTATGAATTAAATTTTTTACTAGCAAACCTAGCCTGCTTCGCTGGATCAGGCAAACGGTTTTAATGATTTTTTAATAAAATAAAAGTAGCCTAAGTTTCTCCTTATAACATTAGTTATTTGCGAGTGAAAGTCCTCTTAAAATCGGTCAAGCCGTTTCAGAGATTTGCCGGAACAAACACACAGACAAAAGTTTTGAAAATTTATATTTCGGTGTAAGTACTGTAAAGACTCTCATGAAAAGCTGTTCATTTGAAATTAAAAACAAACACTTCAATTTTATTTATATGTACTGATATTAGTAATAATATAGTTCAGATAAAAAATACTAGAACCTAACGCGATCTTAAACGGCGTAAAAACTTGATTACAAGCAAAGTGACGTAAAACAAATTGAAAGTGAAAGTTAGCTGACAACCTGTTTACACGTTGATTTAATATTAGGTATAGATACATTGCTGGCTATTCAAGACGTTGTAACATGTGAATTAATATAAAAATTACAATGAAGATCGATTAATGAGATACAGGCTCTTAATAAGTATTTACAATTTCATTATATAAGTTTGTAGTTCTGTAAAGAATATAACAGTTTTAAGCACAGAGCATTTGTCAATTCAGTGGTTTTAAGCATTTCTATGAGAGTTATTAAGTTTAAATAAAAAAAATATGTAATGTAATAATTTTGTTAAAGTTAAATCAGTTCACATATTAAAGTCAAATAAAATTAAAAACAAACAAAATAATTAATCAACAGAGAAATATTTTAATACATTTTTTGTATTTATATTAACCTGCGATAACACGCAATACTAAAAAGTTTCATTTTAAATAGTGACCTCGTTACTAGGTAATCATGATATTAATATTGTACTACACGGTATAAAAAGCCAAAATATCCAATAAAATATTACAAATGAGTGAAGAATAACGCCAACAATATTATATGACGAAACTAGTATCGATACATATATGTTTACTTTTTATATTTTTTATTCTTAAATAATGTTGTGGCACGGTGGAATATACAAATGTATGAAAGTTAAACTACACTATAGCGTCGAATTTTTTTTAGTACTAAAATTAAAAATTGTTAGGTATAAAAGTAATAGGGCACATATTCGAAAATGCGCAGCTGTATCTATACATACCTATATAGAAAATTAAAGTGTAATGTCAAAATAACAGCCCTTTTTAAACATATAAAATGATATACACTATACAGTTTACTTATAAGTAAAACACAAGTTAAAAATTATGTCAGCCTGTTTGTCTCTTTATTTGCTTGCTCTGACTAATCTCCGAAAGGGCTGAACTGATTTTGATGGAACTTTCACTGGCGGTAAGCTGATGTTATAAGGAGTAACTTTGGCTACTTTTATATTAGAGAAAGAATTAGTATTCCGCTCAAATAATAATTAATATACAGGTAAGCTAGTTTTAATTTCGTACAGTAATGCATGTACGTTACATATACCTGCCTAATATAATAATAATGTTCTCCGACCGATTTCGGCCATGGCGGCCAATCTCATTGAGACTGGCCAACTGCGCAGGAGATATTATAGTGCACAAGTGTACGCGCAGACACAAGTGCACTCTCTATTCCTATCACTCTCATACTCCGGTGGGACGACTGTTCGACACGACCAGTGAGAGCTAAGGCGCAGGACCGACGGCTTTACGTGCTCTCCGAGGCATGGGGGTGACTCACCGCCAACTTCCCAACTCCGGGCTATTACTGAGGCTTACTAAACAGAAAGACTCAATAATTAAACTTGGGCCGACCTGGGACTCGAACCGAGGACCTCTCGATGTATGACCGTACATGCTAGCCACTACACCACCGAGGCAGTTAACCTGCCTAATATACCTACACTGTAAATAATATTTGTGAAGGTTAAGATTATATATATGGTTGGTTGGTTTTTGTGTATTATATTAAAGAAAAACAATAAATAACTTTAATTTTAATTGTACCAACATTAATTATACAGGAAATACAATTAACATAAATATAACTGACAGGGTTTTACTAAAAGACCAACAAATAACAATTCGAGAGTATATATATAATATATAAATAATTATATTATATGTTTGTCTTTTGCGTTCAACGTTTTCTATATATTATTTAAGATACTATATAGGCTACATCTATGTAAATTCAGCGAAGTTGGAACTTTTTCCCTTAGTATATACTTACGGATATAAATACAAAATATGTTTTGATCCACATCATATACGGATTAGTTTTGATTTTTGGTTCCCGACGTTTCGAATGCTTTACAGCAATCATGGTCACGGGAGAGACTAAGGTATTTAATATCTCAGGGGTTTATGTACTTGTTAGACACAGACATATTTCATTTATAATGTCAAATATTCGCGTAAACCTAAGAAAGTATATTATTTTATTATTTATTTAATATACCAATTGTCTATCTATCTATCTAAAGTATTGAAAGATAATAAATATAAGCAAAGTCAGGAAAAGTAATGGGACTGCTTTAATACATTTTTACATAAATGTGAAGTAGCCAAGGTGAGCCGAGTGGGAATGAGCGTTGATTGGCGCACTTGACCGCTTTTGCATATTACCGATTAATCACACTTCTGAATACGCAACAGTGAATTTTTCTATATTACTTAATATAAATTTTGGCTGCTCCATTCGTTATTTTAATTGTAAATTTTGTATTTAAAATTTTACACATATTTGAAATGTTTCAATGCGTGGTGTCTTTTAAGTTATGAAAATTATATGAATTTTTGGACGGTTTTATAATGAAATACATTGGATGTAATATTGTCAAATTGTATAAAAAATATATATGAAAATTCCATTAATTAATATTGAGTAAAGAGTAATAATTAATTTTTGTAAATTAAAAATATTATATCGCAAGATAAAGGAGGCGGTAAAACCTCGACTAATGTAAGATTTACTATAGTGTTAGAATTAGGGATATTGTGTACCAGTATCGCTTGAATTAAGAACACGCTATATTATTTTTACTTTGGGAAAGGCATTATACAACAAGCATACGTACAGGCTATTTTGTGGGACCCACGGGCTAGAAAGCCAACACCAATCACCAATTCTTAATAGCCTCCTTAGTTTTGAAAGGGCGTAGAAGAAACGCTAACAGATATGTTGCCCCACCACTGGTCTTTTTTTAACGTTGTAATTTATGTTGTATATACTACCTATAAAAAAACTTCACGACTATCCCGCCTAATCAGATCACAACTACCAAGGGTTGCTCCCACAGTCATGCTCCTATCAGAGAAGTATTTTTACACCGAGGGTGGTCGATAAATTAGGATTTTCAATAATCCACCACTTATCGTGTAATCTAATTTATAAGGTATTTTAAAGTTAAGTATGAATAATACGATATGAAACATAATATTATGTTTCACCCTTTTAGTGTAAGAAAGTGAAGAAACTAAAATCTAGGGCATGTATCGAACAATTATGACTATAAATAAAGCCATGTTAGATAGGTCGTATACAAATACCTATTGACGAAACGCCTCTTTTTTACACTTTTGAAACTTATCAATTGACTAAAGTTTAATAAATAGATGCTAACATTCGATTACATAACTCACTCTTTCATCAAAACTACTTAGTGACGAACGATTGGCAATTTTATTCTACGGATAATGGGACTCGAAATTAAATTATATTTGAAAATAGGGGTTTCAGAGTTAGTTAACAACATAATTTCAATTCTTTCACCGCTAATAATATTTTTCTGAATTTATATAAAATTCTTAAGGGTAGGTGAGCTGAAGATCGAGCTCAGTGGCGTGCCATAGGAGAGATCTATGTCCAGCAGTGGACGAAAGCAGGCTGAAAATGATGATGATGATGAAGGGTAGGTTAATAATAAATAATCTTTAAACAAGAAAATTAAAAAAATGTTATTTTTATAAATGAATATAACATTTATTTAAATTTAATACTTATCTTGTTACGTATGGAGAAAAGCTAGCGGCTATACCCTAAGAGACACCTTTTTTATTTTAATAGACACGCGTACTATAATCATTATTTTTTGTATATTTTTTTATATTATTAAGACTAAGTTAATAGAGATATTTTAACCAAATCGGGCCAGCAGTTCTAAGGCGAACGCATACCAATCAATAACATTTCATTATTAAGTTTAATACTATATGTATATTTATTACTTTTCCACACTTAACCGCTAAACAGATTTCGATAGAATTTAGCAATGACCTAGATGGAAACTTTAAGGTACACCTTTCTTAACTACTATACTGACCATGCGTGTGATTTGTACGAAAATTAGAATCATTTACTCGTATGATAAAGAAACAAAAATATCACAACATCTATTCAGTGTTATTGTTAGACCTTGTACCATTTAAACGTCATTTTTATATGAGTTAAAATTTAGTCGGTTTGAGATTTAAAAAGGAACAAAGAAGATACCTTAATTTACTAAAATAACATAATGAAAATTATAATTAAACAGAAAGGGCCAGTCTTTGTTATTGAAATTATTTGGATTAGCCGACAGGTTAATTAGCAATTCTGAATAAGAGATTAAGAAAATAATACAGCTTTTACATTTAAGACGCTTTCTTATAATATGCCATAATGGCAAATTAATTTTTATTCACGAAACCTGAGAAAGGGTAAATTCTCCAAACTTGAAATTGAGCATCAATGTAAAAGATTGTGATAGGAAGAACGTTTTTGTTAACTGTGCATTTTTAAATTCAACCCCTAAGTGGGTAGCAAATTATTTTTTTAAATGAAAGTTTGGGCTTGAAAAATATGGGGTCTTGTGAATTTTGTGAATTTGTCGTTTTAAAAGTAAGGGCATAAAAAGAGCCTATATAAATATAGAGTGTAAGAATTGGTAAAAAACTTGAATTTATAAATACAAAAGTAAGATATGCAGGCGAAGTCATGGGAGAATGTTAGCTTCTTTTTTTATAATGCTACAATAAAAAAAAGAACGGCTAAACGCATTTGGATGAAATTTTATAAATAAACAAGTCTATTATTTTGAGAACTCAG
Source organism: Boloria selene (assembly GCA_905231865.2). Classification (NCBI taxonomy): domain Eukaryota; kingdom Metazoa; phylum Arthropoda; class Insecta; order Lepidoptera; family Nymphalidae; genus Boloria; species Boloria selene. The sequence continues at coordinate 10,482,902 of HG993146.1, forward strand.
TTTACTGTCCTGTCACTTTTGAACGTACCCGAGCGGAACAAGGAGAGGTCATTAGTATAATAATATTAATATTTTGTTACAAAATTTATCAAAAGATTAATTAGCAACGTCCTAGAAACAAAACAACTCTTAGTGTAAACGTCTTCATTTCAACGTCAGAACTTCAACGAAGTTTTTTAATGCGCTGTTTATTTTGGGATTTCTGGCTCTTTTACTGTTAAAGTAAAAGTTTATTTTACCTTAGCACTAAAAGTTTAGATAATTTATTTATTTTAAAATTTTCATAATATTTAAGTGTTTACATGAAAATTAGGTACTCAGTACTCATATCTATGTGACAGATTCTCCGACGAATTCTCTATAGATCTTATAACCCTAAACTAACACTTTAAATAAAATATACTTATTCAGTTATAAATAAAATTAACCTTATTCCCAAATTTGAATAAATTCTGTATTTCCCTTATGTGAACTAATTACAGCGTAGAACGATTTACGTATTGCTTTGTAATTATCATGGATAATTTAATGTTATTTAATGATATACTAATTATAATGATTGCATTTTATAATAAATTGTAATTAAATATCAATTTATTTCATAAATCATTCGCGATGTTACTTTCACTGGAATTTACATAGTGCAATGTACTTTGAATACATCTCTGTAGTAATCTATTATGTATGCGATGTCTAACATCACTTAAATGCTCTAGTATTTATTACTTGTAAAGTTAAATTGGTCAAGTGCGAAACGTATTCGTATTTTTAAATTTAAATTATTCTTCAATAATGCCTCAAACTTGTGACCTCTGCGATAGGTAAAGGAAGCCGGAAAGTATGTATAAAGCCTTCACAGAGTACACTTTTAATTATTATTTATCATAAATTTAAGGCGTTTTTATGAATTTGTAATAATAGAAATATTAAGATCGTGTTGTTTTTGTTTAAGGTTTGCAAATCAGTTCGTTTTAAGCAACATTTAATCACAAACTTTGTCAGAAAAAGGAGATTACGAAAAGTATAAAAGTTACTTAAAGTTTGTACAAGCTAAATATTGAAATGGCTTAATTTGCTACAAGAACACAATGTTATTTAAAATAACTTGGTCTTTTGACACACAGCGCCATCATGTTCCGAGGTAAGTTACGAGGCTTGTGTTATGGATATCCGATAATTAATACACTACACATATACACTTTTAATAGATACGTATTATACACACTAGAGTACACGCATTCATGCTCAACTAATAACTGCCCCTGTCGGGACTCGAACCCGCGACGGCTGGCACAGCAAGTAGGATCACAATAAACTGAGCCAAATTCTAACGTTAACTCATTCTTTTCTTTTTGTTAATAATAAATAATTAATCAAAATATATTACATGTTGATAACTATACTCTGTACATGCCAGTACCCTTGACATTATTAGCTAAATCATACTTAGAGTCAGATAAAAACTTTTAACAAGAGATAGAAGCAAAAATATAATAAAAACCAAATAGGTACTGTCCATTCTAATCAATTCGTGTAAGGTTCGAATATTAAACCATAACTAGCTTCCTAGTTACTCTTAAATTTTATATACCCGCTATAAAAAATAGAATTAATATTATCAATCACTATTATAATCACGAAGTCACATCACATTAGTCACAATAAAACTATATAGATTTTCACAAATTAAAACCTACCGTGAAAGTATGCACCACTGAACTGGAGGAGACCACTCACGACACTGTTACCACTTTGCGAGTGAGGTAACACCGATTACTAAATCACCTATACTCATTACGTGATTGCTATAGCGTTGTCCGTCTATATATAATACTAGCCTTTTCCGCGGCTCTACTCGCGTTCTAAAGGCTCAAAATCAAAATACATATTTTTCTCCCGTTTTTGCAACATTTTTCATTGGTGCTCCGCTTTTATTGGTTGTAGCGTGATGTAATATAGCTTATAGCCTTCCTCGATAAACGGACTATCCAAAACAAAAAGAATTCTGCAATTACGACCAGTAGTTCCTGAGATTAGCGCGTTCAACCAAACAAACAAACAAACTCTTCAGCTTTATAATATTAGTATAGATATATGACGTATAAATCATTAGTATATTATACTATAACGTAATATAAAATTACATGTAAAGCCAGGGGACAGAAACAGTTTTATATAAAAATATTTTAAATGTTTGAAATTGTTACATTTAGCTTGCTTGTAATGTGGACAATTTGGAAAAAATAGTTAACTTCTACAATATATTATACAATGGTTTTTTTGCAATGTTGTAATTTTTTAATGACTAATGTGCATTGACTTTAAAATTAGTATATTTAAAATTTTTATTTTATCTTAAATAGCGACTCGCCCTCGCTTCGCTCGGGCTCTCTCCTAGATTTAGCACAGGCAAAGCCGCGGGATCTGCTAGCTATGCATAAAAACCTTCCTCTTGAATCACTCTATCTATTAAAAAAACCGCATCAAAATCCGTTGCGTAGTTTTAAAGATTTAAGCATACATAGGGATATAGGGACTGAGAAAGCGACTTTGTTTTATACTATATAGTGATAGTGAAGTGATAGTGATAGTGATAGTGATGTATTAGATTTTAGAGATGATTTTTGAAAATTACATAGTCGTAAATATAAATATTATATTAAATATATTGTCACGCGCAAGTATCACGCTTGTGATATCTTCCCATTGGTTCCAAAGAATTTGCATTAGAAACGTTTAAAAATTTACAAGGATTCGTCGATCATATCGTAAAGAAATAAAAATGTACTCTCCCTTCCCTAAATTTATATATTTTATGTAATATATTCGATATTTGACGTTTGAAAATTTTATATTTTTCGAATTTTTCGCATACTTATTATATTTTGAATTTTAGTTCTAAGGTTTCTGCAACTTTTGACAGCCATCACGGTCATGAGAGAGACTAAAGTAAGAAATATTTCGAAAGCTAGTATTTTAGTTGTTACAGACAATTCTTCTCAAATATTTGTACCATTACTTCATGAAAACATAATATTGGATAAGTATGAATTTCAAAAAAAAGTCAAATTTTCTAATAAATTATGTCATTTGTTAATAAAATATATATAAAGGAAACTTTTGTAAGATTAATATTAAGACTCTTGTTACCAATATTCTCTATTTAATAATATATTTTTTATCGAAGGTACGCAACATAATATAAACAACCTTAGTTTTTTGTTTTGAGTTTTTTTAACTTATATCGTTATTGCACACGGAAATAACTTGTAATTATGTATTAATATACTTAAAAAATAATACCTAATTAAATTACAACAAAATAATATAACCATTTTTTTATTTAAATATGTTTTATGTCTTTACTTATTAATTCAAGCACTAAGTAAATTTCAAGGCCTAATCGAAATAACCGAACCACATTCACGTTTACTAGACTTTTTATCATCAATTAGTTGCATTAAGAGCTTACTTTATCCATAACAATAGTGTTATACTAACTAGATTATAATGACTCAGTTTTTGCTATTTAACTAAGGAATAATAAATACACAGCGTCATCTAATTCTGTGGTAAGTAACGAGGCTTGTGTTACGAATACCTGAGAGTTAATACATTACTCATATATAATTTTAAATATATACATATAAATATGGACGCATGACTGGAGTACAAGCATTTATCCTCAACTCATGAATGCCCGCAACGGTACTCGAACACGCGACCGCTAGCGCAGCAAGTAGGGTGTCTACAAACTAAGCCAAACGTGTCATCAGTTACAGTAGACGTCCTAATGGCAAAATACATTAAAATGAGTCAGTTTATGCTATTTAACTAAGGATTACTAATTATTAGTATTTATTTCGCAATTATTAAATTGGATTGAATATTCGAAGAAAATTAAAATTATGTATCACACGATCGAGTGAAAGTTGCAATGTCATACGGAAGTGGCGTAACTTTACGTAATGTAACCTTAAGACGCGGCACCGCGGATGTTAAATACGTTCAAACCTACTTTTGTTTGTTTTGTATTTGTTCAATTTATGTACACTAGCGTTGAATTGCGAATTTGCTTTAGCCATATGATTTATGTTTTTATTGTTACACTAGCAATACGCGCGGCTTCGCCCGCGTTCATTTTTTTAATCGCTACTTAACTTCATTCGATCACTCGCTGGGATTAAAATTCTCCAAAATTACTCCAGCTTTAATATACTCCTGAGCCGCGCGGCTATCTATATATATTATGTGCGGCGTGCACTCCTCCTTCTCTCCTGTTATTGTAGTTTTAGTAGGGATCCTTATTTTTTTCTTACAATTAGATCAATTAGTTTATTGCATGCATTACATTTTCTACTAGTCGCTCTCTACTAATTAAATGAACAACGATCTTACTATAGTACGAGATACTCTACAATTACGGTTAAGTTAAGATAACGTCTTGTATTTTAGATTAGGATCTTAATATCGTATACGGCAAATTCAATGCTATCTTCATATAATAGCTAAGCATGTTAAAGACAGATGCATTCGAGTTAATTGAACACGACGTGTCTCCAGGGAACATTGAGAAGTTCATGCTAAAATAATAAATATATCTGCATTGTTATTTGGTTTAATGTTAATAAACGTAAAAATCTTTTTAATTACAACCTTTTTTTAATACAAGCTACTAAGCCTTGCTTTGCTCGGATTCGTCCATAGTCATCTGCCATACGTTTTATTTCAATATTTCAAACTTTGAAAATAAAGCAGATCAACGAACTTTTTCTCTGTCATTTAAAAGAAAGGTAGGTATATTTAGGAAAGTAGAATTTATATCGGAATAAAAACGCACAATGGTACTTGGCGATAATGTAACTTAGTATTAAGGAACAAATATAAACCCTCTACGTACAAACTAACAAATCTTTCCCCGTTGAACTGTACAAAAAAGTACAGTTGTTCGAGAAACACCTATACTTTTTTAAAATAATTACTGTATATTTTGGTATTCATTACTTGACTTATGATTATTTTTAGATTTTGTAAAGGTTTTCTTGTTTTTATGTAGAGCTCGTTCATATTTTCTCGAGATTAAAAAAAATGTTATTTAAATTTATTATTTAAAAATTAAACCTGTAATGTGTAAATAACTTACCTTTTCTGAACGATGATGTCTGTCCTCTGGAAGCCTCATTATATACTGAAATTGTTTAAAAATATGTATTTTACGAAACTCTAGCAAGAACAAGTCTTTATGACTTAGGCGTAAATTCAATTTTAATATTATTCCTTCTGTAGTAAAATTAATTATTAAAACTGATTAGTCTGTTTAACAACTAGCAAAGTAAACTACTAAAATATTTACAACTTATAAATTAGTAAGGTTGAAATATTTATAATATAGCTACTATACGTAATCTATACGTACGTCATATAAATAAAATTGAAGTGTCTGTTTTTAATTTCCAATAAACACTTTTCACTAAACGTATATGAAAGTATATGCTATACACGGTACTACATAGAAAAATATTTTTTTGTCTGTCTGTCTGTTCGATCCGGCTACTGTCTAAAGCAGCTAGACGCTCGATTTTCACGCTATTTTCACTCGCAGATATAATTAAGGGTACTTTTATTTTAAAATTTATTTTGACTAGTGGAACCCGCGACTCCGCTCGGCCTGAATCTAGGGACAAATCCGAGAAAAGCGAGGGTAAGTCGCTAGTATATAATAATATTTGTTAACTGCAATCGTTATGTATTCTATCCACGTGATAGTAAACGTCGTTGTCGTCCACCGAGCTGCGTGCTCAATTTGTCCAATCTTCTATGTATTTTATTTAGTTGAGCTAAATAATTATTTATCACTACCTTTTTTCCGCGACATTACTTGCTTTATTTTTTCTGCTTAAAGGTTATAAATGGTTCAAGTTAATGAAAATCTCTTTTGTTATTGCGTTCTTTAAATTCTAAGTTAATCTAAGATGTACAGTTATTATTCTACTAGTAGTATAGTATTCTACAGACAGAGGTTAAATCTATAGTATTCAGAATTTTTGTCTGACTGTATGGCTGTGAATGAACCACGAGATATTCACTGGACAGATTTTGTTGAAATTTGTTATTCAGCTAGTTATCCGTTTCAACGAGAAGACTTATTTATATTTTTAACAGACTTCCAAAAAGAGTTATCACTTCGATGGGTATTTTTTATGTATGTACACCGATTATAAATAAATAAAAAATAAAAATAAAAAAGCCTTTTATTTCTTACAGAAAATGCTAGTTTGCGAAATTTTGTTAGTATCAAATTAATTAGTAATTTATTATTTTAATACTTAGTAGTTACATTTTTCTAGAATACATTAGATTAAAAGTTTTTTATAGATACGTTAAAATTATAGTGAAACCGATTACTCTGTACTTCTTTCTGATACTTCTTCTTTTGTTTGATGCGGAATAGTTGCCATTTGGTCCCATAAAAAATAACATAGTTTGGCCCAGTAGTTTTTATAAGAAAATATCTTATCCCTTAGAAATCCATAGTTAAACGTATAACCTAGGGACAAACCCAATCAGAGCGAGGGAGTCTTTTGTCATATCATATTTATGTAATTTGGTAGATTTTGGATAAAGGAAACTTTTTCTTGTCTTTTTGGATATAATGGCTTAATTTCTCCAAAAGAAAGCAAACCACCAAATTTCTTACACAGAGTAATCTATTTCGTGATCGCCTTTCGTGATCTAATCTATACAACAGTATTAACAAAGCCAAACAATCACAATAGTATCGACAGATATTCAGAGCACCAGGTGCATACATCGATTACGATGATTAGGCATGTCTCAAAGGACTTCTGCCATTAGTTCATTGCCAGATCGCGTGTCTGGAATAGCAATACAACACATTGACATGCATTTTGTATGCTATTTTTAACAGGCGCTTGGATAAGTGCTTAGGTATATGCAGTTATTTAATTTTTCATATTATTATTTTTTTATATCAGGTTTTATGTGAGCTTAAAAAAATAAGGTTATTAAGATCTAATAATAATCAATCATGTCTTTCTCATAAGTCAAGGGTTATTTGTTGCATAGAAAAATAATAGTACTACTTGAACAGAAATAAATCTATACCTATTAGTTACATACGTAACTATAAAATTAAAATTGTATATGATATATGACATTAAATAATTTTGAAAAAATCCTATTGAAATAGCCATTATTATCGATACAGAGGTCAAATCTATAGTTTTTAGAATGTTTTTCTGTCGGTTTTTAACCGCGTCACGAGAAAACCAACAAAAATATTTTATCTCTAAGAAATCTATACTTAACGTAGGTACTTTGTAGATGTTACAAGTCAAAGTCACTACATAGTATAAAACAAAGCCACGGCCCGCTGTCTGTCTGTCCCTATGTCTGATGATTTTGATTTTGACGTTTTTTAAGGGATAGAGTGATTCAAGAGGAAGTTTTTAGTATATAATTTCTCAAGTTTAATAATTTCTTAAATTTAATAGTAAATGTATAACACATTTACTATCAGACCACGCGGCTTCACTCGCGCTAAATAGGGACGAGCCCAAGTGAAACGAGGGCAAGTCACTAGTAAATTATAAAAACAATAACCCAAAGATGATATATATCATTTATGGAGAAATAAAAACCTTACGTCACTCAAAAGTATTGCCTTCAACCGCTAAGACCCTGAGCCTTCAATATTTGTGTGTCAGAAATGATATGAATAACATAGAATACTCATTTCACTTTTTATTATGCCTCATACATTCTCCCTTTCTCACTTAACATTCATTGAATAAATTATGTCGAATACTTTTATAATACACAATGTGTATTGCTTACATTTTCTGTCTTTTATTCTAAATAATACAAGTGATAAGTTGATTTAAAGTAAAAATTTAATTTATACGAATTTCGCAAAATAATCTATACCGAAAATAAATTGAAGTGTCTGTATGTACCATCAAAATAATTTAAATATACAGTAGGCACTTATAAGAAAAACACAATTTTGTAAAATTTTTGTCTGTTTATCTATACGTTGTTGTTCTGACTTCGAAACGACTGAGCCCATTTTGAAGGGACTTTCACTGTCTGTCTTTCATATAGCTAATGTTATAAAAAGTAACCATGGCACCCCATGGGTACTGCATTTCCCAGCGAGTCCCACTCAACCTAAAGGCATTTTTCAACGTTAAAACAATGGGGGTTTATACAAGAACTAGCATTTCCCGCGGCTTCGCACGCGTTCTAAAGATCGGAAACCAAATTCTTTTTCAATCGCGCGGTATGATACTTCGCAGAACTAACGCCCGCCCTTCCCGTTTTTGCAACATTTTTCATTGATGCTCCGCTTCTATAGCCTTCCTCGAAAGACGGACTATCAAACACACAAAGAATTTTTCAATTCAGACCAGTAGTTTCTGAGATTAGCGCGTTCAACCAAATAAACAATCAAACTTTTCAACTTCATAATATAAGTATAGATATGCTATTTTAATAAAATGGTGAAGGCCACATCGATCTTAAAGTAATAGAATATGTAAGTTTTTGTTTTATGAATACACATTACTACTACCTACTCACGTATTATACCTATAGAGAGTAGCTTAAAATTCATTATAACATACCCTTTGTTTTACACTATTATGAATATCAAAGGAGTTTATAATAATTATTGTTAGAAAGACAGTGACCACAATACCAAACTAACTATATTCTGTTTTGCTTTACGACGTCACTTTCTGCTAACTTGTGATAATCCGGCTAACCTAGATACTACAAACTATTGAGTAAATTACAAAACTTAATTTACATGGTTGATGTAGGATGTTTGGTTAGACTAAGGAGACGTGATTAAAAACTTTAAGAACATCTTATCAACAGAATATTATATCAAAATATATATTGGATTCATATCTTCATTTAGTTAATACAATATTAACATAAGTTATACCATTTAACTAAATTGTATAAAACTTCTGGCCTTCTTAACCTTAATCTGTACTAATATTATAAAGCTGGAGAGTTTGTTTGTTTGGTTGGTTGGTTGGTTGAACGCGCTAATGTCAGGAACTACTGGTCCGAATTGAAAAATTCTTTTTGTGTTGGATAGTCCGTTTATCGAGGAAGGCTATAGGCTATATTATATCACACTACGACAATAGTAGTGGAGCATCAATGGAAAATATTGCAAAAACGGGAGAAAATATTTCTTATGATTTCAGCCTTTAGGACGCGAGCGGAGACGCGGAAAAAGCTGGTCAAGAATAAAAGGCATTTTGTGTATTTATTAAAAAAACAAATATAAAGCCTATTTGAAAAATTTCAATATATATAGGCCGTTGATATTGAAATGATCATTAATCGATGTCTATACGAGATTAAGGAATAACTAATTCGAAGGGAAATTTATATAGCACCTTTGTTTTACGATCCCCAAAATGGTCTGAGTTGGACTAATGTAGGCAAAACCCGTAAGAGGGTCACTAATTAATTGAGCTATTCATCAACTTATCTTCCAAATAGGGAGTATAATCATAAAATTTGGTACACTGCTTTATCTTAAGCTCCAAGCAAGGGATAAGCAAATTTGCAAGGCTTAAGCGAAATGTTCGCGAATTTCTCAAGATCTAAACAACGAAATACTTACTTTGAGATTAAGGTTTTATGTTATTTTTGTTTTAAAGCAATTTTGAAATGACAACATTGTTGTAAATACAAATTAAGGTATAGTAGAGATGATATAATTAATTATGTAGTATTATCATAGAATGTGGTGACCCTGCGGAAATTGCTTAGTTTATGCTACACTGTACACTGTATGTACTTAGTGTATAGAGTGTATGTGTGAACGCTAGTGTTTCTAATTGCGAAATTATAAATACTATAATTAGGCACAATTTACTATGCCAATGTCACGTAGAATGGCTAAGACACGTTATGTATAGAATGGCTAGTGAAAGGAGTATGTGTAAGTAATGTGTCTTACTGCCAGTTTCTATAACCTATCTACCGATAGACCGGTAGTTACTTTCATACTATTTTGACACATTAAAAGTTACAACCTGTCAAAATCGTATGAAAGTATCTACCGGTCTATCGGTAGATAGGTTATAGAAACTGGCAGTTAGTCTATTATATATTCGTATAGATTTTTATGTTATCTAGTATATATCTTCTATATATTCTAGAAACATATTTAATTTTTATCTATAAAATATACAAATACGACATAATGTTACACCATAATAACTAATCAGGAAGAAATAGTCAAAATAATACGAGACGTTATTATTTATACGAAATAAAGGTATACTTTATTATTTTTTCCGGAAAGCTCGATGGTTCTTAATTATTGTAGTGTCATCCGGATGTCACGTACCGACTTAGGAAATTCCAACTCAATAATGATAAGATCAATGAACATCCCAAAGTTTTGCTTGCAAAACTATAATATTATGCGATCTGTGTCAAAAGTATGTAAGATAAGCTAATGCAAATATTTTTATTTTTAATGCAAGTATTTTTGGGATAGTTAAGAAAACTTTTTTTCAAAATCATTCATTCATTTTAAAAAAACGCATGCATAAAAAAGATAGTGGTAGTTTAGTGGTCACGTGTTGAAAGATCCATTAAAGTGAATTCAAATATTGAGTTTTCGTGTACGAATCATTTCCAACATGATTATCCTTTGTCTTACGCAAAAATATGTTGAGAAACCTGGTACTGCTCTAATAGCGGAATGGAGTTGGAGTAACCCTTGATTGTTGTGATATGTCGTCATCATCGTGGTTGATATCATGATTCGCATGTTTGTGCAGTGAACCTATCAAGTTTTCAAAGGACTTGTGTGGCACAGTGGTTATAGTTAGGATTGTATGTCGTTTAAATCTATACTAAGTAATATTATAAAGCTGAAGAGTTTGTTTGTTTGGTTGAACGCGCTAATAATTTTCTGTTTGTTGGATAGTCATATATAGGTAGTAAAAATGTTGCAAAAACGGGAAGGGCGAGCGTTAGTTCTGTAAAATATCATACCGCGCGTCTCAAAAAGAATTTAGTTTCCGGTCTTTAGAACGCGTGCGAAGCCGCGGTAAATGCTAATATAAAATAAAAAGAAAAATTCACTTATAATGTCAAAAAAACGCGTAATTTAAAAAAAGAACGAATTTATTATTTATTTTCAAATAGAATTAGTGGGTACTTTTAAAAGTATACCTACAATAAGTGAAAAACATTACATACGTGTATTGGGTTTTAACTTTTATATGCTAGATTCATTTCCTGTACCCATCTTCGATCTGTCAAAACCAAACATATGAAGGTAGAAGCGAGCTTCCTTTAATATTGATATCAATTGAATGGCGTTTTCAAAATATTCCTAGATTCAATATTATTCCAAGATAAAAATCTATGAAATAAACTATTTTTTTTAATTTTTAGTACACAAGCCTGGTTTAAGTACCTGCTATAAAACTTTTTGTGATTTCCAGTAGAACTGATATACGAAAAAAGAAGTTCTCATGACGATTATATTTTTATATGTTTGTACATTTATGACCTGTATCGCGTAACTTTTTTATAGAGTAGTTAATAAAAAACGAGTTATTTTTTTTATTTTGCCTTTAATTTATTTTTTTATTTAGGTCTTTAGGGCCTGAAAGTAGGTTTTTTAGGTTTAGTGTTGTTTTAGTGCCAATTTGTTAAAAAATAGTATTTAAAAGAATATTAATTTTGAATTTGAAATTATTATGTGAATTGTATTTTAGTAACCCTTTCATTTGATACCCATATTATATATTATGAAAACATCCTTTTTCCCATAACCTACATTGCATTATTTGTCTATACGCTATAATGTTTATAAATATGTTTATAAATACTCGTATCTATGAATAAGCTACAGATCTCGAATATTTCCTTGCTTTAATACACCATACATAATATGCAATAAACGTGGCTTTTCTCTTATATAGAAGTTATAGTTCAACACACAACTACAATAAAACCAAAGGACCACTAAAAACGGTGTAGAGTAATCTTTATCTCGAGATATGCATTATTTATCAAACTCATTTTAAATTGAAATACTTCTGTTGAAGTGAACAGACAATATATTTAATATCATAAACTTTAAGCTCTAGTGCTTCATTATATAAAATTAATTATATAATACCCTATCCAGGTTCAAAGAGTTTGTAAGGAGTTGTTATGAAAAGAGGAATTTCTCGGGTAAAATATTAATGGTATTTCACTTACAAAATAGGCCAATATAACGTAATGAAATTTTATTAAAAAGCTTCTGTAACCTAATATTTAATTTATATCCAGTTAATATTACATTCATCGGAAGATCCCGCGTAAATAGCTGAGGCTGCTTAATGTTTGGTTCTTGAACATTGATATAACAGAAGTGGTCTCAACTTAGTAAACATCAACAAATAAATGAAACATCACACATGATGGAATTGCATTGGTACATAAATATTTGTTTATATTAAAATAGATAGCAAAAACAAAGTTTTTTTTTTCTAATTTTTATTATAAGCGTACGTATATTTATAGTTGTGTCTATACGTATATGTATAGTTAAATGTATATTTAATACCATTACATTGATATTTAAAACTCTGTATTTCCTACTTTTTAGGAAGGTCGTTTTTATAAATAAACACTGTAATGACGAAAAGTAAAAATATTATTTAAATATTTACTTAAATTATACAACAAATATTTAAAGAATGACATTTAAAAAAACGTAAAAAAAACAAATTTTTATCACACATTTCCCGTAATGAGCATTAAATGGGATTAAACCTATGGATTACCAATATACCAGTTCTTAGAATAACATTTAAACTACAATTTATGACCTTTCTATGAAATTATTCTTAGGAGTAATGGATGAATTTTTTAAGTATTCACCGAGATCGTGTTTCCGACGCGCGTTCCTTTGTAGCTTTTCGATTAGAACTTTGTAATTTCGAATCAAAATGTAATCGATATAAATTGGCCTTTATCACAATGTAACTAAGGATCTTGATTGAAGTTTTGTTAGAAGATACTTTAACCATTACTTTTTTACACTGCGCGGTTACGATATATAATTAAAACAATTTAGGTAGGTTTTTTTAGTAAAAATCATGGCAGTTTATTTGCCTATTATAAATATAATTAAAGAATGAAGCCTAAAATATTTTTTTTATGTAGAGACATTTTTCGCTTGGGTTGGTCTCTAATGAAACAAGAAAACAAACTATCCCACGAGAATCATGCATATTCTGGGATAAAAAATAAGCTATTTTCTACGCGCATTTTAAGACTATCTTATTACAGTGGAAAATTTCATTAAATATAATATTTGTTAGTTAGGTCTTAATTTAAAATATAATAAATATACTTTGATCTTTTTTCCACTACGTACAATTTTGATTTATGCAAGTTTTGCATGCAAGAATATTCATCTACTATCCCATATCTCATAGTTTCTAAGCTCATACTTACTGTTTGACAAGTGAGGTATCATAAGAAGAGTCTTGATCGTCCGCTGATCATAGGTTACATGACGTCACACTAAGTTCAATATGGCGCCCGCTAGAACTACAAGCTCTAATATTAAAAATATTAAAATAAAAAATAAATAAGATTGCGATTTTATTGTTATTTTAGTTATTATTATTTGATTTAATATTAATAATTTTGTATAATTACGCATGCATTTATTATAAATAACTGAACATTATGTCAAAATGAGATTTATATATTGTGAATTAGGCAACAGTTGAAATGAATAAACATTAGAATTTATAATGGTACCTTTATTTAATTATTCAAAATATATGAAACGCACGTAAATTAAAGTGAACAATTTAGTTTTAATTATAAATAGAATGAATGAATGAATAGTCATTATTGAAAATTCTCTGTTGTATTTAGAATTGTGTTTAGTGTACTTTGTCTTTATTATATACTAGCTGTACCCGCGGCTTCGCCCGCGTTCATTTTTTTAATTGCTAATCAACCTCATTGGGTTGATCTGTAGGATGCCTGAAAGTTTCTTCAAAATTATTCTAGCTATTTCAGAACCCATTGTTAATACAAACAATTTTTTAATTTTTCGTAAAAAATATTTTTTTTAATAAAAAGTATCCTATGTTACTTCTAATACCTGTGAAATATGTGTTCCAAGTTTCATGATGATCGGTTGAGTAGTTTTCGCGTGAAAGCGTAACAAACAAACTTACATTCACATTTATAATATTCATAATAGTAGGGATGAATAAAATAATAGTATATTTTAATGTATACAAATTACTATTTTTTAAATATTAATCGTCGTATCTGTATTTCATATTGCCCTATTACCCGGGCCGGGCTCCCATTCCGCGAAGCCACCGCGCGCTAGTTCACCATGCTAGCCAACCGCAGTATGGCGGACTTCACATGTATTTCGAAAACTTGTAAGGCTTTCTCAGACATGTTATTTTAAATTCAACAAAAATGGCCAAAGGAGAAACTAAAGTTTTCGAGGCCTCATAAGTGATATTTATTAGATACGATTGTTTAGAAATACAAAGGGTTATGATGTACATTCATAGATCTAAGTAATGATTATTTGTATATCTGTGATAGCAAACGTTGGCGTAATTCTAAAAAAGTATGTGAACTTAAATTAATAATTTAGTCACATAAATATACAATTTATTGACATAACTTGTATCATATTCATAAGTCTCTTTTTATTCATAGCACTTCATAACTAGATCACGTTCAAATTCGGTACCTCCCTTGTATAAGTTGGGCAAAATATTTTTTTTAGTTTTACTCGGTTTATTTTACATTCTTAAGTCGTATGTTATAAGAAATCGTCTCTCAAACTTGATTTAATAGATACCTGACACTTAAGTACTGTCTAAACATGACATGGCGACGTATCCTGCAATACACCTGGTTTACTCTAAGTTGATGGATTGACCATTGATGATTTTATTTGCTTTGAACCATTTTGACTTAGAAACTTATACTAGCAAAATTAAGTTTTTTTTGTGAAGAAGTGTAATCATTTTATTAGCTTCTCAAATGTACCTAGGATATATAAAGTTTTATTCAGCTAGTTAAGAAGAACAAAAATGAGTGAATAAATATTCTTAGGAAGCATATAAAACACCCTCCTGATTCTTGACCATCAGCTGTCTTATCATCGTCTCATCGAAGGGATGATAGAACGATAATTCGTCTGCCTTACATGCTCTCTGAAGAAAGTAGGACCTTAGACTTTTAGCCGTTTATACAAGTCTTGGCTACTAAATGGATAACTTATAATAGACATGCGATAAAGTATAATATGCAAGAGATTCTTTCTGTAAGTATAAGAGAATGAATGAATTCAAACACATTTGTTTATATACAACTAAGTCATAAAAATGTTTTAAGCTCTTGGGGTATATTATTTAATATTTCGAATAATGTCTAAATAGATGCGCTATATAATATATCTATACGACGTAGTATCAACATAGTGCATATATCATTCTCATGAGAATTTTAAAATTATTTGTATGAATTAAAATATACTTTTATTTTATTCATATCTAAAGTCACAGTACATTAAATTCAATTCTAAATACAACAGAAAATTTTCCATAATTTCCATTCTATTTATAATTAAAACTAAATTGTACACTTTAATTTACGTGCGTTTCATATATTTTGAATAATTAAATAAAGGTAACATTATAAATTCTAATGTTTATTCATTTCAACTGTTGCCTACTAATTCACAATATATAAGTCTCGATTTGACATAATGTTCAGTTATTTATAATAAATGCATGCACGATTATACAAAATTATTAATATTATTATTTTAAAACTAAGTAATATGTACTATATAAAGTCACTCGAATATTATAATAAATAAAATAAGTCAATGTTTTCCTATTATGTCTTTGAACTTTGAACATAAACTTTACGACTTTGTAGGCGTATTAAGCAACCGTAAGTTTCCAACTTGGTGACGTGTTAAAACCGATGAGTTTAAACTTATTTCATTGTATTTTCAAATTATAAAACCACGTTACGAGCCAATACCTAAGTTTCAGCTA
The DNA here is from genome assembly GCA_905231865.2 of Boloria selene. Taxonomy (NCBI): domain Eukaryota; kingdom Metazoa; phylum Arthropoda; class Insecta; order Lepidoptera; family Nymphalidae; genus Boloria; species Boloria selene. The sequence goes on from HG993146.1 coordinate 10,499,023, forward strand.
AATAAATATTGACAATCCATCAACAGTTAGCAAAATCACAAGAATTTGTTTACTGTATAGATAAATTAAAATATATTTTACACTATACCTTTTTATAGAAATATAGTTTTTGTATAACGTTATTTTTTGCAAAAACAAAAAATATTAAGTTAACTTAGTCTAATAAAAAAGCAAAACCAAAGGTTAGAAGTTAGTGGAACGTAATTATACTTAACTATACCGTTTGATTTGTAACAGCGATACTCAAGTGCACTACAAACATGTATCTTGCAATGTACTTGTCATTTATAATCAAATAGATGTTGACTCTACCAATATTAACTTAATGTGAAGACAGTGTCATCAGATATGACCTAGCTAGTTAGCTTTGAATATGTAATTTTAGTTTTGATTTATATACATTCATTTGAATTATTAGATTAGTGTGTAGATTATCTTGGATACGAATCGTAGTCTGACTAATAAAAGTTAGCAATTTAAATGAAAAAATATTTCAGAATTAATTGTATTGTAATATTGGTAGAGTAACTCTTGAATGCCTTTTATAATACAACAATTATCTTTTCTGATTCCTTTCAGATCTTACCAGCGCTTATCCCATTGGGATTATGATATTAAGAGTGAAAAATGAATATATTAAATATTATATTATAGTAGCGACTCGGGTTCGTCCCTACGTTTAGCATAACGAAACCACGGGTTCCGTTAGTTAAAATAAATAAATTTTCTACCTCCTCCTTTTTTGAAGACGGTTTAAAAGTAGCCTTTAGTTTTTAAAACCCTTTAACCCCTTGTGTACCAACATATTCTATAGATGTAAATTTTTTTATTACATATAATATATGATCTACGAACAATTTTAAACTTTTCAAAAATCTATACATATAATAAAACTGTAGAAAAGTCGTTTTTGTACATCAAAAAAAATTACAAAAAAAATAGCCAGGGTGTAAAAGGATAACCAATAGAACCCATTTCCAGCATTTTTAGAATTTTTGTCTGTTTGTCTGTTTGTCTGTTTGTCTGTTTATTTATCCGGGCATCACGTAAAATGTAAGAAAGCAATGTAGATAACTTTTATACACAACGATTGAACGTAACTTGAAGTAACATTTAGTTTTTGTTTCATTGCAATCGGTTCAGTCTATCAAAAGATATTTGAGTTTAAAGTGAAGAAGTAGAGAAATTCCAGAAGTAAAATTAGGGTTATGTGCATTTGGTCTCACAACTTCACGTAACTTTTATACACAACAATATGTGCGTAAATTGAAGTAACATTAAGGTTTTTGTTTCATCGTAATCAGTTCACCACTTATAAAAAATGTAAATTAATAAAAAAATTGTGTTTCCGAAGTAAAATATTAAAACAGTGCCATCTACGAGTATTCGAACTTAGACGGGACTATAACTAGAGATCAACTGCGTGCAGTATTGTTCGATAGATGGTGTTGTGCGTGTAACGTCATTTTCTGAATCGCGGTGTCAAGATTTTCTTTGAAAGAATGACCTTCGCCCATGCCTGCCGGCCATATTTGAGATTTGTAGGAGTCTTAGCTAATGTTGTTTATAAAGAAGCACTAGCATAAATAAAAAAAATGATTTGTATCGGTATCCTCCAACAGCGCTTCGCACTAAAAAATACTAATTAAGTTCCGACATCCACGCGAACGAAGTTGCGGGCACAGCTAGTTATGAATAAAATTGCATACATTAACTTTTTTTTTATTCATAATTTTTAAAAAGTTTAAAATTGTTCGTAGATCATATGTATGTATTAAAAAAATTTACATCTATAGAATGTGTTGGTACACAAGGGGTTAAAAGAATTTGACGGCAAAATCCCCATTAACAAAATGATCCGCCATTTATTGAATTCATTTGTTACAAAAAATGTGATAAATGAAGAACTGCTCGACTGATTTTGTGCAAGCTTCACATAGACCATCTACTAAATAGTCCAAACAAAGCCTAAACATTTGGTTTGGATAGGTGAGCCCGTTCGTGAATTATAAAATTACAACGAAAAGTGGCATTGATTTTTATATATACTGATATAACAGTTAAAGAAGAGAGTGCTACTATGTATGCGCACATAAAAAACGGAAACGAAAACATTAAGAGTGATACAGCTCTCAGTGAGAATGGTAATTAGTTTAGAGAACATAAATTATAGTAGTGGTTTGGAATGAAAAAAGAAGGCCAGAACGTGCAACTTTTTGAAGTGAAAAATTCTTTAGCACCATTGTGATTTGGAAGTCGATGAAACGAAAAAGCGATAGTAAAAAGAGACATACACATAAATTCATAAGATTTAATTTGGGATAAAATGAAATAGGAAGAAAGATCATTACTAAAACCTACAATTATCCTTTTCCCGAAATTTTACATTAGTCTCATTATCTTGAAGCCAACATTTTTGAAGACTTTACGAGTACTTCTATTACGTGTGAACTGCACACATGCTTTTTTTTACTCTTTTATTTTTAAAATTGAGAAACGAAATGTAATAGAAGACTACTATAAACGAGTACTAGATTACTATTTATTAGTAAAACTAGATATAACAGTTATTATTGATTACTTTGTAAACTTTAAATTGACTATTCATAATTTTGCAGGTAATTTAGCTTAGAAATATGTCATAAAGAACTGTTATTGTGTACAATAAATTTAAAGTATTAAAAGTAAAGTTTGGAATGTAAAGTTCACTTTGCAAAACGACTTTAAAGTTGCGACTATGAATTACACCCTAAGGCTTGACTTAAGTACAAAAAGCTACAAAACTTAATGTATTTCCTAAATATAAACTCAATTTGTGTGAAAACGCCGCAAAAGCCGTTTCTAAACATTTTTAACAACGATAACAACTTCCGGTACAGTAATTTGTATTTGACTTGATTTTCTCAGTATATTCGAGTACTAGCCATCAAGTCGTTGTTTTGCTCGAGATATCTGAATAATGTGAAAAGTTTTCTTTCTAAATATTATGTTCAAGATTTAGGTGGAATTTCCGCTATTTTTTCGTTACAGGCGCTATTTCACGCACGAATTATAATACATTACGTATTATGATGTATTTTTGTGCTTCACTACGGATATGTTCAAGGGGAAAGCTTACTTGGCTTATATGTTCTGACTTTGGGAGTGTTATTTATTTTAGTGTCGGTTAAATGAAGGGGAAAAAGTGTATTATGTAATATCGACAGATATCGAATTGTATGCAGATTTATCTTTACAATATAAAAAATCTATAGATTACTTTATATTTTATTATGAGATATGTTTCACATCGTATATATTTTATCTTTTATCTTATTTTACCTATAAATAGAGATAATTTATTTGTTTAGGCGTGCTCGCTTGTTATATGAAGCATCTAAGCGTTAAATTGGCGAAATCTTTTATATAGAAATAATGTAAGATAACAGTTAGTGATATAAATGAATTATCTTGGTACATTTTGTAAAGATAACTGATACATTTCTGTAATAGTTGTCTTCTTAGTTATCTGTACTAATTACTAAAAGAAAAATATAATATATATGTCAAGCGCTTATTTAAGAATCGTCACCACTGAATTGCAAAAGATATGAATTTTATAGCGTGAGTGACAGTTCATTGTTTACTGACAATTATCATTTCTTACAGTTTTATCATTACAAACATTAAATAAATAATTAAATATGATGGAACATTAATTCACAGTACCATTTGTTATATGTGAGAGGCTTGTGTTATGGATACTAGATAGGTATTATAAATACCCCATTTTAACAAAATAAAAAATGGCCTGTAAAATTCAGCAGTAATAATATAGTTTTCTCATAGTGAAAGAATTTTCGGAATCAGATCAGTAGTTTCAGATTTTTCCTTCAAACAAACTTTACCCTTTTGTAATACTAGTATAGATTTATTGAGGAAAGCTGTAGTCTAATATTTCAATACGACTCTTAAAAGTCGAATAATTACATAGCGATAAAAATCGGCAAATAATACTAAAGTTAAGCTAAAATACAAAGTGAAAATCTAATAGACTATTCTTAATTACTTATCCTTCACTATTAGTTCATTTACAAATGACTAGAGTTCTATCCGAGGTTTTAATTAAGACAGGACGGGTTTTAACGACCCATGATTTAATTAAAGTAATAGGAAGCGATCACGGGTTACTTTTTATATATTTATTATTTATTTAAAAAAGTACATCTACAACATACATATAAAAATATTTTAGATCGGTTTAAACATGACAAGTATTCAAATATGTATAACTTTACAGATCATAAAGTTTTATTTAAATTACATCTCTATATAAATTACATAATCAAAAGTACACTATACAATAATAAGTCCGTAAAATAAACAAATTAATTTTAAATAAAATTTCAATCGATATGAAAAGTCAACACCAGTCAGAAAGATTAATTATTAAATAGTCAAATATAGTATCTAAAAGAGTATTGTATGTCAAAATTATTTTTTTTTTCAAGCAAACGTAGTAATAAAATGTCAGAATGACGTAAACAACGAAATAAATTCATTCACGGACAATTTAATTTTGACTGACGTACGATGCTTTCCAGCAGAGTGCACTGTGTCGCTAAAACTATCGCAGTTGACACTATGAATCACTTTGTAAGTGATAGAACTTGTATAGGTCTGTTACACTATTGGTATTTAATTTGATTGAAACGTGTCAATGTTCAAAATTCACCTGCCAATTTCATCATCATCATCATCATCATCATCAGCCCTTTTTAACGTCCCACTGCTGGGCACGGGCCTTCCTCAGTACGAGGGGGATCTGGCCATAGTCCACCGCGCTGGCCTAATGCGTGTTGGCGGACTTCACATGTCTTTCGAAAACTTGTTAGGTTTTTTCAGACATGCAGGTTTCCTCACGATGTTTTCCTTCGCCGTAAGACAAGTGGTAATCATGATATAAATGAGTCGTACATGAAAAATCAGAAGTGCGAGACCCGGATTTTAACCCGCATCACTCGGTTATCCAAGCGACCGCGTTACCGCTGGGCTACAACCTGCCGATTTAAATTGCTTTAAAATTTATTTGTATAATATTTATTTTTGACTATACATTTGGTTTGTAGCGTTGCTACTTGCTACGTGTGAAGCAGGGTTGAAGTCCTACTTGAGGCGTCATTTGTGTGATCAGCACGAAAGTTTTTACTCCAGTCAAGGATGTTTATATAAATTATATGTTTGCGTTTGAAGTTTAAATTACACGAAATTATTATGCCGAAATCTTTTTGAAGACAAATATATCAAATAAAGAAGTTTAAATACGTAATATAAAATAGTTTAGTTACTATAAAAAGATCTCGACAGAAACATTTATTTTATATTTTGACCCTACCAGGAACTCGATCCTGCTACCCCATAAGCCACTTGATTTAGATTCTTAAATCCTTTCTTGAATAAGTAGTCCACTGTAGATTGCATATTCCAAATCGCAAAAAATGGGTCCTCTAAATTATTCTATGACACAAATTGTAATTCGTTTGCACTTTAGTTTGAACTGAGCTGTCGGAAATAACGCGAGTTGCGGCTTCAATATCGAATCGAAAGCAAAATGGCATTTTCAACCATAAAACACTGATTTAACGCACGTCTGTTCTTATAAAAGGTGAAAGTTTGTGGGTATTTTATATAGATAATGTTTATTTAATACGTGTTTTGATTTGTTGTCGTTCGTGTTACTGCGAATATCGACATATATCTAATAGATATTTTACGTTAGAATAAATATGAATAACTCCATAGTAGTTTTCGAAGTTAAATTATGTGTTAACTACTCCTCCTAAACTATAAGTAAGTTTGATGAAAATCCGGTTATTAGTTTTAGCATAAAAGGTAAGAAATAGAAACCTTGTGTTATAAGCAGTTATTAAGGATACTTTTTTATTATAAAAATAAATAGAGTTCCGCTCAAAAAAAAATTACAAACTAAATCATATAGAAACGCATCGGAGCAATGCATTTTTTTCGCTCTTTTACTTAAATATAAGGCTTTTTAGAATTTTAAGTTAGATTTTATCGTAAGCTACACACTTGTACTCAGATGCTCATAGAACTAGTATATGGAGTGAAATAGATCTGCTATATTGACGAATGATTAATTCATTGACCACATCATTTGAAATAATTTGCATATAGAACCTCATTCAAATATAATTATCGATTTGAATATTCTGATTGAAAATCAGTCCTTGCTTAAGTGCAATTTTAATTTTTAATTTTTATTGTATTAACGGTTATGTATGGTAGTCCTCTTCATCCTCTAGTGGAGGAGATATACCATGATACTTCTCTGGTCTCTACTCCAGTAACTTCTCTTATAGAAGAGTGGATTGTTGGAATAAACCCATGGTTGTTGCAGTCTGCATCAACTGACCTGCTGTCGAGGTGAGTGGGTGAAAACGTAAGAGATACTAAGACGCCCCATTAAGACGGGAGATCTGTTGGATTTTAGTGGATAGTACTGGCCTTTCTTAAGCCGGTAAGTCCTACATAATCACCTGTACCATTTACGACTATGTATACCAGTGTATACAACAGGTGGTATACATAAATGCATTTCGGATTTACCGTTTACAGAAATTATAGTTTAATTATAGTTTTAGCGACCATGTCTCACCTTTTAGAGTGACCTATATTTTAAGCCAACTATTTCGATTTACTAGAACTAGAAAAACAAAATGTGAATCACAGTAATATCCGTAAAAGTCCGAAAATCGAGAGATAACTTATTAATTTTGGCCAGTTAGCTGACATACCGGTACTGTATCAAACGTGCAGTACTAAATTTTGCATTCACCATATTCATTTAAACTACGGAACCCCAAACGTTCATTCATATTGAATGCTAACGAACTTTTAACATCGGCTTTACATGTTTATGCATGTTTTTAAACTGTCCGCGATACAAGTAGAATGGTTTATTTTATCCCGCATTACAAAATGTTGCAGTTAAAAGCACAATTTATCCGATTACTTAATTTGGTACAACGTTATTATCTCGCTCGTTTGACTGACAAATTTATGTGCATGAAAACGGTTCGGGAAATCGTTTTGTTCGGACATTGTAAGCGAAACTTAGCATGTTTTTTTAGTTTTTTAATAAAATTAATTAAGTAATTAATTTGTTTTTTAACCGTATAACAAAATGTAATTACTAAATACTTTTAGTGTGTAAAATATTTCGCACATTAAAAAATCAAGGGTCAATCCGAGATTCGAACCCGCTTCACTTGAATTCCCCAAGCGAGTGCGCTACCACTACACTAACACTGCTTTCATACAGCAAAAGTAACTTCTATTAAACATTATTATAACCATAGAAGCACTAACTAAAACAACGATATATCAAATGTAACGATTATATTTATAAAAGGTACCGCAAGGAGTCACAGCCGTTTAGTAAGTAAAAAGTTCTGAAACACGGTTTCATTCAAGTTTGATCGCGATAGCGCGTACCGCCACTTTGGAACTTATACAACTTTGAAAACGCCGAGTTTTCTGTACACCTGGGATTATTAGGGCTGTCAAATGGTAATTTAAGTTGAATAAAATATTTATAATATATAAAAGTTGTATGAATAATAAAATAGATTTTTAAATGTTAGATATTTTTAATAATTGTTATAATGTAATATGTAATGTGATTTTATTCACTACTAATTTCGCCATCATTAACTGATTTCGCCATCTTTGAAGCGTCTAATAAAAATATTTCTTGCTTGACTAGGTTTGCTGGGGAAAAGGCTATACGTATCTTTTTATAGCTGGCAATAATTATTGATATGCATTAACAACACACGTTAATTATGTACTCGTACATACACATTACACATATTATAGTTTATTATTATATTGTAAAGTTAAGCCTATCGATTTACCCTTACTTCACTTGGCAAAAAACCTCATTAAACTTCTATCCTGATCTTTTAAATAAACCATGACGGAAGTACAAACACGCTCGCTCATAAAATAAACAAATTATCCCCCAGCTTGATTAGAACCAGTGACCGCTTAGTGCTTCTAGAGTACTAGTTCTAGAGTACTACACACGGTGCCAAACGTGTCAAAACGTATATCGCTTTTGCGTAGTTCACGTCTGCCACTAAAATTCTTATAAAATCAATTGATACGTCACAGGACATCGCTTGTGTCAGCCATTTTAGTAGTCAGCGATAAATCGAACATTTAAATAGACAAACAAACAAATAAATAATATTTAATTCTTTTACTATTTTTGCAACGTTATAATAACTAATTCATAATATGGAAATTCTATTTTTTTACAACAGAATCTGGATCAGGTATGTTAAACAGTTTTATTCCTTAAAATTATTGACGCTGTATCTATCAAAGGCTTGTAATTGGTAATAGTGACTTCAAAGGCAAAACCATGTTCTCTTTGTAACAAGGCACTAAGGTCATAGATGAATCAAAATGATTCATGAAAGGCAATTATTTTGTATTCCTGCTTGAGAAAATGTTAATAGTTTTTTTCTTTGATAAATATAGCAAGGGTATAATATAACTATTCTCAAAACGTGATATTCCCAATATTGTTATAGATGTAATATTTTACGAACAATTATGTATTACACAGAAATATAGTAAAAGCGAGGTAATAAAATAAACTTCAATACTTCTCTGTCTGTCTGTAAAATTGGACGCACCGGAAACAGACGTAGTTTCACTATGTACATTATTAGAAAGGCATCTAAAATATTAAGGGTCAATAAATCTTCTTTGCAAAACTAAATCTTTTTTTTATATATTTTATATATCCTAGGAAATTATATTAACTAAGGCGATTTTGAAGATTTTTAGTAAATGAATTCGCCAACCCACCTGTACTTATATTAGGTAAGAATCGAAAAGTTGGAGAAAGCGAAATGCTGATTAGAGTTAAAGAGACTTGTGGTTTTTTAATTTAACATCGGTAATCTGGTACGAAAACGTTTTAAATTTGATAAGATATTACAAGAAATATTAAAAACTAAAAGAAGTATGAATATTCTATAATAATAACATTATCTTCGCTTCGTTATTTAAAACTAAAATTTACTAATACATTGTTTTGATGTATTTCTTAAGGTTTAATTAGCGTTAACCATGTTTTTTAATCCGGGACATTCTACCGATAGAATCAGTCATTTTTTTATCATGTGAAAATTTTTACTGTAAAATAAAAAGTTTTCACGAATTTTGAAATTAATTTTGTTTTATAAAATATAACTTCAGTACTTTTTGAGAGAATTTTATAAATATATGTTACTAAAAGGTGACATTGAATACTTTTTAATATCACTTACCACTTATTTTCTAAAACAAACTAATGTGTGGATAAACGGCTATTGTTGTATGCTATGTATATTGTTATTGGTCATAATTTAGAAATAACAGCTTGAATAGTGCAGTAATATTCCGAAATAACTTAAAATTCTCACAATGGATATTTGAAACATCAACCATTCATCGATAACTAGACCGGCTGATGTATTGCCCGCCTTTTGATCGGCCGAGTGGAACTGCAGTCGAATCAGATGCTATTATTGTCGCCCTTTGACATTGTTTGATTTCAATCATTACTAAAATTGAACGAGAGTCGATTGTTAGAGCACTCGATACTAGTGGCTTAAAATAGCTTCGCTTGAGTTCCTCCCTAGATACTACGTTTTAACTTAGAGCCTGCTACAAATGGGTTATATATAATATAAAAAAATATTTAAATCGAATTAGTAAAACAAACAAACGAACAAACAAACTCTGCCTCTTTATAATTTTAATACAAATTATTTCTCCTTTAAAGTCTCCAATTGTCACAAATAGCTATTATATATCCGATTGATATATACTTTATATGTAGGCCATTTTATTCTATGATAAATTTAATACATTAAAATAAAGAATGAATATAACAAGAAAATTATTCCATATTAATAAAATGATATTTGTTTTACATAGGTTGCAATGTGTTGAATGACAGTTGACGTTCACATTTTAGTCCCGGGACGGGCAAAGTTTAGTTATTGGGTCTTTCTGCTTCGTAAGCCTCAGTAACAGTCCGGAATTGAGAATTTGGCAGTGGTTCACCCCCGTGCTTCGGAGAGCACGTAAAGCCGTCGGTCCTGCGCCTTGACTCTCACTGGTCGTGTCGAACAATGGTCCAACTGGAATATGAGAGTGATAAGGAATAGAGACTGCACTTGTGTCTGCGCATACACTTGTGCACTATAATATCTCCCGCGCAGAGGGCTAGTCTCAATGAGATTGCCCGCCGTAATCGGTCGGGAAGACATCATCACTTTATTTATATACATATAAGTATTTACAGAATAAGTATACGGTAAACCTATACATATATGTATGTATAATGTATATGTATATAACATAAAACATCTAAATTACTTATAATTAGATATTTTATGAAAACAACGTAAACTATACAGCAATAGTTATTATATAATAGATTTAGACCCTAATTTAGTTTAGAAATACACACGAGTTACGAATTACATTTCCATGAACACTATCAACACTTACTACATGTGCACGGCATATTGTTTAGATTACTTCAAACAGCGAAATCGGCTTACTGTAGAAATTAGTAAGCATATTATACGAGTATATACGTATTAGAATTTACAAGATAAATGAAATATTTAATGAAATATCACATCGAACAAGATTCTAACAATCTGATTGAAAAATCTTAGAGAAATACTAGTCATTATTATCGAAACAGAGGCTGAATTTATTGTTTTTAGAATTTTCGTCTGTCTCTTTGTCTGTGATCGCATCATGAGGAAACTACTGGACATATTTTGATCGACTTTGATATGATGATAGCTGGTTAGCCGGTTCTACATATAAGATACGTTTTTGTGCGGAAAATATCTCAAGACTAATCACATACTAGAAAGGAAAAGTGGAGAAAGAGGTTTTCCTTACATATTGCTATAGACTTTTGGTTCTCATATTAATAGAACAAAGCTATCTAGAAGTGAAACTGCTACATTACTCTGATATATTTGAGATAATTTTTAACGTTCATTTTACGTTTATAATGATCGAAAATGTACGTACGTGTTAAATCATAAGCATTAAATCATTCATATAACAATTTTGCAAGTTTACAATAATAATATATAAATAAACCTTTTTTAAAATATTCTATATTAATATTATGTTATTCAAAAATGTTTGTTTTACCTGATGTACATCAAATATTACTGATTCCATGATGAGAGATTGGGCAAGTTTAAACTTATGTAATATACATGCAGGAACAAATCTTACTAAAACTTTGACTTATCAAAGTTGACTAGTTTTTCCTCGGTATTTACGAGAGAATTCTTTTAAAACTTGGCAACGTCCGTCCGACATATTCACAGTATATTGAAAAGTTTGCGACATTGTACATATATTACTATACGTAAGTTAAATACTGAGTAGTTTTGGACCAGTGTGTTTGATTTAAACTTTACGTCATACAGAAAATGGAATGTAATTTCCACATAGATATTACTTTTTACACGGTATTTAGATATTCATGTTGTCATGGATTTGATTCTCGTGCAAGGTTTTCTCAACGGTTAGTTTTGTTATCTGTATCAATAAAAAGAGAGAGAAAGATAGAACTAGAGAGAGAGAGAGAGGGAGACAAAGTTTTATCTGAATCGGATAAGCATCTATCGAAGCAAGTAAATAATATTTTATTATCAATACTATAATTTTATCTGGTAAAAACAGTTTTTAATTTTTATTTAATATAACATACATAAAATGAAACTGAAGTTTACTTATCGCATGTGGTACGCCACGTGGCGTGTGGTAGGTTATTCATTTTTGGCTGTATCACACGTTTTGAGATATCTGCTCGAGTGAAAATTATATAAACTTAAAAGGACAGGTTTTTACCGATAATACTTAAATTCATAATTAGTTAATAACAAAAAGGCACTGAATTGGTTTTTCTTTGCCGGTTTAGATATTATACTCGTAGATATGCAATATTGAGATCTACTCTTACTGGGATCTTACTAAGATAAGATGTATACAGAAAATCTTATAGTGTATCTTGCTATGTGTGCATGCGCAAAGAAAAGTGAAATATTTTTGATTACTACCAATGTCAATGGGCGATATTTTCATGAGAAATTATTATAGTATATTAGGATTTACGGTAGGAGATAATGAAAAATAACTACAAAAAATAACCGTACAAACCGTAAAAACTAACAATCGTGGGATCTGATAGGTGAAACATTAAACTTAAACTAACCCAAGCGAACCTAGACTAAGTCACTAGTCTATACACATTTTTCCATTTCCGAAACTTCTATTTTTGGACAGTTTTGGCGATTGCTACTAAATATATCACATGGATTTTATATTTTATTTCCATGAAAAGACGGGAAAAAACGAGTTTCCTACCTTTGAGTAAAGGGTAGAAAATTAGTTATTAATTTTCCAAGGGTTAATCTGCTACAGGTCGAAGTGATTACCCTTTAAATAAGATGCACGAGCAAGGTATTACGTGAAAATTTTACTTTTAAAATTCTAGGGATATTTTTTAATTATTATTTTATAAAATGTGCAGAGTGCTTTTGGTAGTTTTTTGGTTTGCTTTAAATTATGCTTTAGTCGGTTTTAGATTAAATATTTTAAATTCACCAAAACAAACGGAGAAGAATCATCTATCTTCTTTTTGTAAAGTTACGATTTTAACCCTCAATGCAAATAGAATAGTAAGAGATGTTATTACACATTTACAAGTGGAAAACTTCTTCAGATAATATTTATTTAGCAACTATAACTCGAAGTACTTTTATATATTTAGAGCTGATCGTAATTTATTTTGAAATTAAGTAATCAATTAAGGAGGAAGGAAAAGATCAAGAAGACGGGCGCTCGTGATTTTAAATATAATTTTATTAGTTTTACTTTCAACATAAATCCCTACTTTCCTATTAATATTATAAATGTGAATGTAAGTTTGTTTGTTACGCTTTCACGCGAAAACTACTCAACCGGTACAACACATATTCTTGGAGGTATTAGAAGTAACATAGGTTACTTTTTATTGAAAAAAAAAAATTATGAAAAATTAAAAAAATGTTTGTCAAGAATAGGTCGCCGTGCGGTTCAGGAGCGTATTAACGATGGGTTCTGAAATAGCTAGAGTAATTTTGAAGAAATTTTCAGGCATCCTACAGATCAACCCAATGAGGTTGATTAGCAATTAAAAAAATGAACGCGGGCGAAGCCGCGTGTACAGCTAGTATTGGAATAAAATACATCCTACGCACTTCTCATATTATTATTTATATCGTTTTGAAACATTCTATCTATTCAATCTTATTCTTAGTATAGTTTGTAGGTTTATATTATATTCTACATAATAATAATTAATGTACATGTACATCATATTTATGTTTACCGCCAGACTTTGAGAAGAACAGATTTTCCATCATAATATAGTGTTTTAAAACTTATGAAGATCAAAGTGTTGGCTGCACCCAGCCATTTACAAACTGTCGGAAAACTAAATACTAAGTTCCCAGTCCACTTGGCTGATTAGGGTTAGCACTTAAGAAAGTGGTTTCTTTCATTAATTTTTATCATCCCATGTTAGGCAAATGTAGTGATTATTAAAATTTTCTGAATAATATATTATTCATAAACTATTTCACAGTTTTCTCAAAGTCAAAAACCTTAATGTAACTTTATTTGCTTCTGATAGATATAATTTTAAGTTTTAAAACAGTTTCTTTTCACTCGTGAAAATAAAAAATAAGGGTTGCTTTATTAAAAAAGTTTTGTTTACTACAATTGTTACTCATGTTACTTACTTAGTCTTTAAGTAAGGAATAGATATTTTACTTGAAAATTGTTGTTAATATAATTGAAATTAAAGAATGAAGCTTTAGTGTTTTAATAAGAAATAGGAAACAGTTTTTGGTATACATAGGTAATTTTTTATAGTTAAATTTAAACCACTAATCGAATACTAAAAAGAAATATATCTGAATTCGACTTATAGTTATTTTGTTGTAAATTAATGACTAACTGTTCGAATATTACTACTATAACCCAGTACTTAGTTACAACCATTCTAAATTACATAAATCATAAGCGAAATGACGGTAGAAGCTTATTATTAATATTATGTAGCTTTCCTATTGTATTGACAAATCATATGTGATTTAATGATAGGTATCGAGTGATGTCAACAATATTATGTTCAATACAATATCTGATAACTAACGTGACAGCTTGCATTGCACATCACTAGCGTAAATGATTTATTACTTGCAGTAAAAATAGTACGTATGAGTAGTGTTTCTGTATAGGGCTTATGTTTTAAATACATTAATTTATCGATTTTTAATATACTAATATTATAAAGTATGTATGAAGTATGCATGTATGAAGAAATTACATTTTATTGCTTAGATGTACTAAAGACTCGCTTTTGGTTTGCTTGGATTCATCCCTTGGTACATTCAATTTTTTTTAATACATTTTCTAAAATAAACGTTGCTCCTTGTAACATCAGCTATCAGTCAGTAAAATCGTCGTCAAAATCGTCCGTCTTTTTCAGAGATTACGATGAATGTTTGGCATAGAAATAGATTATAGTCTAGAATAGCACATAGACATACTTTTTATCCTGAAAAATGCACATTTTCAGTGGAATAAAATATAGTTTGTCAGCGCATGCTCCCAATACAGGTAAAATAAGTATATGCGCGTACACAAGTGCACTCTCTATTCCTTATCACTGTCATATTCTGGTGGGTCGACTGCTCGACACTACCAGAAAGAGTTAAGGCGCAGGACGGTCGGCTTTTCGTGCCTGTTACTGAGACTTACGAAACAGAATGACTCAATAACAAAATTGGCCCGATCCGGGACTCGAACCCAGGACCTCTCGGTGTGCAATTGTACATGCTAGCCACTACACCACCGAGGCAGTTGAATATAGATAACATAGATATACATAACAATCATAATTTAACTGAGTAATATTATAAGATCTTATCAAATAGGTTCTAATGACACCCCTATCAAACAGGTAAGGAGCAGAGTCTTTAGAAAGCAAAGGGGTAATTAAAGTTTAAGAAAGCTTTAGTTTTGCGTCGATTTGTTCACTCCAGGCTACTTACACCCTTTGTGCTTATAAGAGCTGGTTAGGACTAAGTCTTGATTAATTTGCATTTACCAATATTTTGTTAATTAAATCTTAAGAATTCTTCAACTTTAGTAATCAAATTTAAATAATAATAATATCTATATACTTAAAAAACGCCTAAGTTCGTATCTGAAAAAAATGAGCCATACATTTTGTCACAAATTTTTGTACACGTAAGATGGAGCTATAAATTAAAATTTTTGGATTGTGTCGGCTAAAGTTAACCAAACTGTCATGTTGGGAATTTTAATTTCGTTCCCATATGAGTGATCGTTTGAAAAAGTTTTACGCATCGTTCATAATTATTAGCCGCATTATCAAAATCAAAACAGATGCACATAAAAAGAGCGTATATTTTATACAAATTTCCGTTCTTTACTATTTCAGACTTGTAACCAAAATGATTTTATAATAAAAAATAGAACATTAAGCTTTATAAAAGCTTTAAAGCTGTAATAAACTTTAGAATGACTTCATTAACAATCATGTATGGACGACACGTTTGGCTCAGTCTGTAGTGACCCTACTTGTTGCGCCAGCGGTCGCGGGTTTGAGTCCCTGGGGCATTCAATTGTTGGGCACGAATGTTTGTACCCCAGTCATGAGAGTTTATATTTATAATAATATGTATGTATTTAAGGTTTTATGTATATAGTACATCAGCTGTCTGGTATCCGTAACACAAGCTTTGTAGCTTACCACGGAACTAGATGTGTAAACTAGGTATGTCCCAACATACTATATTTATATTTATTTAAGAAGTTAGATACGAAACCTAGAGTTGGAAAAACATTCAACCACGAAGATAACAATGCAAAGTAAGTAAAAAAGCTAAATAAAAGCTTACTAAAAAGAAAACACCAACACTTCTACATCTGTTGACTCGAAATTCAATCATAAAATTAACTAAAGATTACCTTGCAGTGTGTAGAAAATTCGTGAAATTATGCGACAACGAATAATTGCTGGAGCAAAATGAAGCCATGTTACAAAGGCACCATGTGTGGCGGAAAGCGAAATTTGTTGACGTAAGTAGGAGTTTGGAATTAAAATTTAATATTAACACTGATGTAAACATTTTCGCCTTTGGTTAGATATTGGTTTGTTTGCATAATTAATGCGGCGTTGTTTCATCATAAGACGATATCCGATTCATTATATCAGTTAACTTAGAATTCCTTTAATTAATGTTGTAATAATAATATCCTTACGTTATACCTATAATGTCTTTAGTCTGATAAAGCTATGGAATTTCTATTTTCGATGACACGTTTGGCTCAGTTTGTAGTGAACCTGCTTTCTGCGCCATCGGTCGCGGGTTCGAGTCCCGCTGTGGGTATAATTTGTTGAACACGAATGTTTATACTTCAGTCATGGGTGTTTATATTTGAAATATATTAATTATTTAAAGTTATTTATGTTAACTATCTGGTGTCTCTAACACAAGCCTAGTAGCTTAAGACGGAACTAGGTAGAGCTGTGTGTAATAATGTCCCAACATATTTATTTATTTATTTTTACTGTTGTATGCTGTATCCACGCGTCGCTCGGATAACCGAGTGATGCGGGTTCAAATCCGGGTCTCACACCTCTGATATTTTCACGTGCGAATCATTTCTATCATGATTACCACTTGTCTTACGGTGAAGGAAAACATCGTGAGGAAACCTGCATGTCTGAGAAAACCTAACAAGTTTTCGAAAGGCATGTGAAGTCCGCCAACTCGCACTAGGCCAGCGCGGTGGACTATGGCCTGATCCCCCTTGTACTGAGGGAGGCCCGTGCCCAGCAGTGGGACGTTAATAAAGGGCTGATGATGATGATGATGATGATGATGATGCTGTATCCATGTAACAAATTAAAATATTGCGCGTTAATTTGTAAGTATAAAATTATTACTAGTGAAAGCGTTTCACGCGCCGTGGCTCGCGTTTTGTAGAACGGCAACCAAATTCTTAGATTTAACATATTATTATATTACCTGCTGTTTTAAAGCCTATAGCTCCTCGATAAATATTATCAAAATAATTTTTCAATTCGAACCAGTAGTTCCTGTGATTAGCGCGTTCAACCAAACAAACAAACTCTTCAGCTTTATATAATAAAAAGTATAGATTAGAGAAATATACAAAATTTTTCAATATGTTACAATAGTTGTGAATATATTTTAAACAAAGACTGAAATTAATTAAAGACTTGAAGTCAAATCTCTCTCGCGGGGCTGAAGTAGAAATGAGAGCAAAGAAAAATGCATACTTTTATATTACAACTGGGAACGCAGTTTCTTTTATTTCTATATGTAAAATATATTTAATTGGCTTCTTGATATATAAATTAAAATACTTAATATATAATTCATAATATGTACTAGCAATTCCCGCGGCTCCACCCACGCACTAATCACTATTAAAAAAAGGAATCGTTATAGAAGTTTGAAAATTTAGGGTTATAAATATTTTTAACTTATTTTCAGATCTATCAAATATACACAAAAAAAATCATAGAAATAGCCATAGCCATAGTCAAGCCGTTTTGGAGGAGTTCGATAACAAACACTGACACGAGATTTTTCTAATAAGAAGATATAATATTTTAATACTAACAACTTCATAGGTAAGCGGATTTTATTCACAAGTGCATGTTTATTTGCGCGGATTTCAGATTCCTTTTCTAAAACAAAAGCCATCATCAACATATAGTACAGCCTTTGTGTAGATTAGTTGGAAGATAGAGACAAAAATAATAAATATTTCCATTAAATTCATACATAAATTTCGTAGATGGGATTTGAGTTCTCTAACCAAAAGTGTTACCAACAAGTTACCACTGTTTACTTAAATATACTTATAAAAGATTACCCGTAATATTTTTCTCTTGTCTTTATTTTGTTAAATATATCTTAAAAAAAATAAAAAATGATTTATAATAATTAATTATACTTAAATATTATTTTATTAGGTGAGTTAAATACATAAATGAAAATTGAACTGTTCGGTCACCTTTTCAATTCACGTTTATTACCTAATAGTAGTGTGTGTATACAATCCTTTTTAGCGTCCCACTGCTGGGCCAGGCCTCCCTTTAATACGAAGGGAATTAGGCCATAATCCACCACGCTGACCTAAAAGTGCGGGTTGGTGGACTTCACAAGTCTTTCGTAAACTTGCTAGGTTCTCTCAGACATGATGGTTTGCTCACGATGTTTTCCTTCATCGTAAGACAAGTGGTAATCATGTTAGAAATGATTAGCACCTGAAAATATCAGAGGTGTGAGACCCGGACTTGAATCCACATCACTCGTAAATCCCAGCGAGCCCATTACCACTGGGCTAGCACTGCCTTTTACACGTTTATTACGACTTATAATTTTACTTAATAATATCAGTTTATGATACTATTATTTTAGCTTTTGGTTCACATTCAAATACCAAAGTTAATATTGGAGTGGAAAACTTAATTAAAACATTAAGGACTGTGAGTGTTTATGACTCTCCTGTGTAGAATTATATCCTTGCATTCAACATCCTGCTCTATATAAATAACACTATATAAATAGTTAAAATTAAATAAAAAAATAATTAGAATTAAAGAAATGTCTTTTATATGTAATCTTAATGCCTTTTTTCTTGTTTTTTTTCTTATTAATGAGAGCATTTTATACATACATAACATTTTATATTTATAATATAAACATAGCTTACTATTTAACATAAATGTAATTAAAATAATTATCGCGAGTGATTTAAAACATATAAAAAATAAGGATCACCTTCGCTCTGCACGGGATATTTTTCAGCAGTAAGAAAGACGAGTCGACGCGTTTCTAGACCGAGAGACTAACATTCTAATAACTGTAGATTAAACCTGTTTTAATATAAACGATTATATTAATAATATTTTTCTAAAAATATTTATTTTATTGATTCAGTATTTGATTATATTATGTCATTTCAATAAGTTTTAGTTTAAGTGTCCTTAACTCGAGAAGTAATTCGTGCTTAACTGCGATGCTTTGTAGTCCTAATTACGTTAATTGAATTGAATCAGCTAATTTAAAAGTTCAGAATCAAACACTATATTAATCCATTAAACGTAATCAAACTTTACTATATTTATTTATTTATTTATTTATTTATTTATTTATGTACCACACAAAACAAAAAGAAAAATACATAAATATAAAAAGGAAGCGGAGACATTGTGTACAACGGGTGACTTATCTCTTTAAGAGATTTCTTCCAGAAACCCTTGAGCGTGAGAAGGACATAGTTATCAAGAAAAAGGTGCAGTGTCGGTACAAATTACAAACGTACATACATACATATATACATACATACGCATACATACATACATACATACACATAACATACATACATACATAAATACATACATACGTGCCTACATACATACATAGATATATACAGACAAACAAACTCACATAATATCCAAAATATAATAAGAAAATTATTACTATATATGATAAAGAAAACAAAAGGTAAATATTAGTTAATTTTATTCAGGTTTCGACCTTGTCCTTGTTTTCCTTTATTCATTTGAAATAGTGTCGTAATTGTAAGAAAAAGAAAATTCAGCGTTATCGCCCCCTCGAGATTAACTAAATTAACGGGAGTTACGTGACTGTGGATAAGGGTATGTCCACACTTTTACACTGGTCAGTATAAATGGAAGTAAACAGTGGCAAAATTGTATTAGTTTAATTTTAAAAAATATCATTTTGTTACTATTTTGTTATAAGTATCAGTTATATGGATTTTAGGGTTTTGTATCTCAAAGCGAAAGGACGAACCTTTGTAAGTCATTTTATTGTCTATCTATCTATCTGTCGGTCAGGATGACAGTACCCTCTTTCTCAGGAAAGCGTTGTACTATTAAATTGAAATTAATATGACAGCCGTTTATTCCACATATTTTGACAATAGCAAGGGTGTCCAACCTGCAGACCTGCTGACATGCTTGAATGGGCAAGCTATCCAGCGCCATTCCATTAAGACGGATGATGGGTGCTTGGGTTTTAGGTTTTAGTGGGTAGTAATGGCTTGCCGGTGAGCTCCACACTACTACCTATTTTCTCTATTTTCTACACGTGGTAAGCATAAATGCATTACCCAAGAAGAAAAAAGCGTGTGCCACTAGGTTCTTAGCAGCAGCTTATGCTAGATCATTATCTATCCGTACGCGAATTGCTTTCAGATGTAAAGAAAAATCTACGAAATGAATCTTTAATACTTTCTTAGGTTTACGCGAATACTTGACATTATAAATGAAACTATCTTGGATGGGTGTGGGTAGGCACTGTCTGTAACAAGTATATAATCTCCTGAGACGTCTCATACCTTAGTCTCTCCCGTGACCATGATTCCTGTAAAGCAATCGAAACGTCGGGAACCAAAAATCATAATAAATCCGCGACAAAATCCGAAAAGATAGTTTCATTTACAATGGAATGAATCTTTATTTATTTGTTTGTTTTGACCCTTTTAATATGTACCGGAACTTATCTTAATGATACTTGATAAAGTACTCCCGTACGATCTCTATCTATACAGGTATAGGTACTATAGCTATTCATATTTGCTTTTGTTCATTTTTGTAATTTCTGTAAGGTTTCTAGTGTAGTGTAGGCTTTATAACCTCCTCTTTATACGGCAATAAGAAATTTCCGGTTCAACTTAATGATAGGTTTCGTTAACTACTGATTTTTTAATCTGTGTTCGAATTCGACAAAAATTATTACGTAGAGGAAAACGATAAATAGAATTTATGTATATAATATGTAAGTATATGAATAAAAAATATTTGTTTATGTTTTATTTATTTATAACATTAAGCATATAAAAAGCTCGTTATTAAAAAAATAATATCCGTTGCGAAAAAGTAGGGAAAAGATTGTGTAGTACTACTTTAAAGTGAAGTGCTGTTATAAATCTCCAAGTTTTCTAAAATTCTTAATTTTTGGTGTACATCGTTCTTGCTAACGACAAGTAAGACCATGTCGTACTTACAACCTAGAAAAAATAATAGTTGTTAAATAGACTTTTCTTAGTTTTACTTTTGGGTTTTCTTAACTTCTTTATATTCTATAACAAGGTGGCTAGAGAATTGATTTCTAAGTCATACATATATACAAAGTAGGTTGTGGATTAAAATTCCCAACGAGTATTTCTTGCAATATGAACACTAGCCCATGTGTAGTGTTATTAATTTAATGTCAATATCGAAGGCAAATCGACATATCGAAAATATTTGAGGGTAATAAATAAATATGTTGGGACATTGTTACACAACGCCATTTAGTTCCGTGGTAAGCTACGAAAGAAGCTTATGTTACGGATACCAGATAGTTGATAACAGATAACTTTAAATACATAACATTAATTAAACATTAAATACATAAATGAATGATTTCCGGCGCAAGAAAGTAGGGTCATTACAAACTGCGCCAAACCTGTCGTCTTCGGATGTTTGTAATAATTGATAATTTAACATAATAGTTTAATATGTTATTTTACCAATCAATTTTCTTCGTATTTTCTCCATTTCACTTGACTTTGGTGAAGTAATCTATGTTTAAATGGCACGCTTTGAGGCCATTAACAAGATAATTGAATTGAATGTAATAAATGCCCAACGCATGTGTCAAAGCATGCTTGAACGTGTCATATCTATCAAGCTTCTGTTAATGAGCTTATACAACTGTATTTGCTCGGTTAGACAAGTACTTACTGGACTTCAATATACTCGTTTTGATTCTGATCTTAATAGAGTCTAAGTTAGACAAATAACATACTATGCCTTATCAGACTTTATTACCAACTAGTGACTCAAGGTTTAATTATATACTAAAACCTAGCTCGAGTTTCTCTCTACCCTTTGGTGAAAACTTGAGTGAAAATTTTCTAGTTTTTTGCTAACAGACAGAAAGACAGATGCTGTAAATAACTTTGTTTTATATATATAGCCAATTTTATTATAAAGCAATCATTTGTGGATAAATCTGTTATGTGAGATGTTCAAACATACTTTACCTTTGTGAACGTATTGAGAGTTATCGGAGTATGATTCAAAGATAACAGGCAGCAGGGTTTCTGCGATCTGTGGACCAAATTATTTATTATTGTTGTTTTTTTAGCCTTTCTTAAATATATTCTTGCATTTATTTCTAAATAACGACTAATTACTGTCTAAAATGAAATTACCCATATTACTCATTCTTGTCACTTATTTAAGTAATTGCATCAAGTAACATTAAAATCTATCCAGTATACCACACATATTCACTTTAATTTCATATTATTAACTTATTTCAAACAAAAATTACCCAGAAGTATTAAATAAATAACTTTTGATATAATTTTATTAAGATTTACTCTATCTCTGGATTATTTATGGACTTGATGGTTTAGATAAATTGTTAAGTGCTATTATAGAAAAAAAAATGAGGTTTTTTTTGGGACATTATTACACACAGCGCCATCTAGTTCCGTGGTAAGCTACGAAGGAAGCTTGTATTACGGATACCAGATAGTTGATATACTACATATAAATGTAAGTTTAAATACATACATATATATTTTGATGAAAAAAATGTGCCTCATAATAAAAATGATATTAAAACTATATTTTACCTTGCCATTACAAAACCGATGGATTTCTGAAAATTAATGTCACCTTGATACCATAAATTTTCATACGCTGATTCTGTGATTCCGCCACTCTATTCAAATATAGGTTAATGAAATTTTTTGTATATATTTACTACAATAAAAAAATTTAATTCACTTTAAACTAATTACGATTACTCCTGTTATTTGAATTTTTAACTGGAAATAAATATTTTAGGACGAAATAGTTAAATTTAGTGCACCATTTTTACTAAATTAAAATATATTATACTGTATTAGTGGGAAAAGTTAAATTTTGGACATAAATAAGTAGGAATTCATCTTTCGTATAATAAATAAATAAATAAATAAATATGTTGGGACATTATTACAACGATCTAGTTCCGTGGTAAGCTACGAAGCTTGTGTTACGGATACCTGATAGTTGATATACTATACATATATAAATTTAAATAAATACATATTATAAATATAAACACCAATGACTGGAGTACAAACATCCGAGTTTAACAAATGAATGCCCCAGCGGGACTCGAACCCGCGACCGCTGGCGCAGAAAGCAGGGTCACTACCAACTGAGCCAAACGTGTCGTCATCGTCATAATATATTATGTATTTGTGTTACTCTAATGCCAATATTATGAACTCATGTTTAATAGTCGCAGACTTTCTTGGCGCTTCTCAGTTTTTATTACTTAATGTTTGTAGTTAGATGTGCTGTTGTCATATTTACTTTTTTAATTGTATATTTTATTGCTTTAACTATTGGGAATCTTACGGAATATGCTAGGCTTGTAAATAAGTTATTTTAATATATATAATATTATAATTACATATTATAACAAAATTTAGCTAATAATTAAGATCTCTAAATTATTTTCGTAATAAATATTTACATTCCTGCGTTCAAATTTTCGATAACTACTGAACTTTACAGAGAAACTCGTAAATCTGAAGATTGCCTAAAACTTAATCACAACCGCTCTAGCCATACTGAGTACCTAAACATAGAATTAATTCTTATATAAATATTTTAATTCATAATTTTTACCTCTTCTATAAGCAACTGACTGTAATGACAAAGAATGTAAATCAGTGTCACAAGAACCAATACGGAAACAATATTGTTGGCTAGTTCAACAGCGTCATCAGCTATCTATAAATATAAAAATAACTTTAGTGCTACAAGTAAAATAATAATAAGGCAATTATACCTTAATACTTATTAATTTACTTACAGTTATGACGAAAGCAAATAAACCGTTTATAATTGTAGCAAACAATAAATTTATGAAGAATAATTTGTTGAAGATATCGTTCGTTAGCTTGGTCAATCTAAAAATAGAATATAATATCGTTAAATGAGATTTGATAAGCAAAGCTATAATACTTTCTTAGATTCACGCGAATTATTGACATTACCCGTGACCATGATTGCTGTAAAGCATTCGAAATGTCGGGAACCAAAAATCTAAATAAATCATTTATAAAGTAAAGCTATATTCTTCTTAAATACACAAATTCACTAATCTAGCAAAGTAAGTATAATTGATGTATATTTTGAAAATTCATTTAAAATATGTTTATTGCATGCAAACCTGCATGAAGGAAATTGTTGAATAAATAAATAAATAAATATGTTGGGACATTTACACACAGCACTATCTAGTTCCACGGTAAGGTACGAGCCTT
This sequence comes from Boloria selene, assembly GCA_905231865.2. NCBI lineage: Eukaryota > Metazoa > Arthropoda > Insecta > Lepidoptera > Nymphalidae > Boloria > Boloria selene. Next base: position 10,523,587 of record HG993146.1, read on the forward strand.
GTGTTATGGATACTAGATGGTTGATATACTACACATATATAAGTTTAAATACATACATATTATAAATATAAACACCCATGACTGGAGTACAAAAATTCGTGCTCAACAAATGTATGCCCCCAGCGGGACTCGAACCCGCGACCGCTGGCGCAGCAAGTACCACAAACTGCGCCACGCGTGTCGTCAAATTGGTGAAAGTTAAAATTACATTTATTTCTAAAAACTATGTAAGTATGTTTCTACTACTGTAAAATTGTAATAGTTACCCTATAAGTTTTTGATGATTATCTATTAAGTTTTCAATTGTAATTGTAGGACCATGAGCTATGTTTTGCGTTAAGTCTATGTTATTTCTTTTAGGTAAAATATGTTTGAAGTCCTCTTGAAGAATAGAGAATTCAATGCTAAGATGAGCGCAAATTGTAACTATCAAAAATTCAATTCCACAATACATAAAAGCCGTGCCTATAACTGGAAACAAATTATAATATATAATAGTGAAAAACTTAATGTGGGTACATATCTATTACATATAACAAAATTTTTGAACTTAGTCGATTTAATTATTTTTTGGAAAATCTTATTGAAATAGTCATTATAATCAATACATAGGCCAAATCTATAGTTTTTAGAATTCTCGTCAGTCTGTCTGTATTCACAAAACACCGAACAGATTTTGATAAAATTTGGTATTATGATCATGGTAATTCGGGTCAACCTAGGAACTTTAAAATATTTTATTTCTGAGAAATCTCAACTAACCGTTACAAACCGGATATAAAACATCAAACATAAATTAAAAGTTCTTACTTGAATAAGTCTGAAACACATATGCGATTATATATAGGAGCCAATTTTCTTTATACTCAAAGAAATAAGTGGAACCCAGAGGAAGTAGCAGTTCCTCATTTTGATGAAGTGTGAATTTTTTGACTAAAGCCATAAACAATGGTGTCATCATTATCTGACATATACCCATAGAACAGCACCAGTAGAATACTAAAAGTAAAAGGTGAGAAAGGGTAATATCAATGGGATAATTATTAAGATATTATACTCTACAAATAAACACAAGGTTAATTTATTGAAAATCAAACACTTTAAAAGGACTTTAGAAAATAAGGAAATATTATATTTACCTCTTTGACCAATATGAAGCGTTTTTAGGAAACGTCTTTTCTTTTCATTTTGTACGTCAGTGAGATTGGAAGTTCTCCACATTAATCCGAGGCCTATAATTAAATGTTCAATGCTTTCTTTATGATAAATAATGATAGCTATTTTTAAGAATCCTGAAAAAGCCTATAATTAATGGATTGTTAGGGAAGTATATAATAACGCGCTCATAGGGTAACTGAGTGAAGTGGGTTCAAATCCGGGTCTCGCACCCATATTTTCATGTGCGAATCATTTCCAATGTGATTATTATTTGTCGTTAGGTGAAAGAAAACTTTGTGAGGAAGCCTGCGTATCTGAGAGAACCCACACTTTGCTAGCGTGGACCATGGCTGACTCCTCTCATATTGAAGGGAAAAGAGTCTGAATACACAGCAAAGTTTTTACGTTACGAGTATATGAGTAGTATAAAAGGCGAAACTGTATTAAGTGACATATCTAGACAACTTAAATTATATGCAATATCTTATTTGGAAACAATTCAACTAGTTGAAAGGAATTTTAAAATTCAAATTTAAGATAAGCTTTTATCTGAACAGACAGATGTATTTTGTATGTACTAAAAAGATTGCCTTTTTACATATTTTAAACGTGTGATAATTTTATTCATAGTAATACTATACATTTAATCGCATAACGAGAAATTCACTTTACCGATTTTGTTCAAATTAAGTACGATAATAGCTGGTTATTTAGATCAATGTATGGGATACTTTTTACTGAGCAAAATACCTCATTTCTGAAAAATCTTTACTTATGATAACAATATATTTAAGGAAGAATTCTACTTTCAATAAAAAATATAGTGTACATAAATATTTGCTCGATAGAAACTTAACTCACCTTCAAACGTGAATAAGTAAACCGATACCATGAAAGCCAAGTCGGAAATTTTTACTTGACACGAAAATATTTGTACTATATAAATTGACATGGAGATAAATTGAATAAATAAACAGAAGTTTCTTATAAAGAAACGCCAATATTTCTGTAAAAATGGGACATGATTGTCGAAGAAATTAAAATTATTTTTTTGCATTAAAGAAAAACACAAAAAGTAAGATTTGGTAAATTCATCTGGAAAATCTGTGATTTTAACCATTTTTCAATGTATTGATTGTTCGGAATGATGTTAAGTATACTAACGTTTATTCCTTAAAAATTCGCAATTTATGCTACGGTTTTGGAAATCCGCTTTACAAATGGTTCAAATACTTTAACTGGATTAGCAATAATAGTACAATTAACTATGGAATATTTGTCATGCAAACCGATATTACTTATTATATAACTAGTATAACGAGTACAATATAAGCTTTGGCCCTCTGTACTGTTCCACTTGCATAGCCTATGTCCTTATTTTAAAGGGTATCATATTTTTACTCAAGCTACATTTTAATCATACCGTATCATTATTTCCAAATATGAACGAAGTCAAACAAATATGGAAACTACTTCTTAGCTTATTTCTAGTGTAGATTATGTTTAATTGTAAGCCGAATCATCAAAATTCAATCAAATCTGTTTATTTAAACCATTGTGAAAAATACTTTAAAATAGTTTATACACGAAACCTAAAGAACCCTTTTACGAATGTATTATTTTTCAGAGTTTCGCTCATTTGCAACGATAAATAATAAAGTAAATGGTAGGTGTTTCATATTGTGATTTATTTTGTAATGACAAATTATAAACTACTGTCGCCTTTGTGAATAACATAAAATAGATTACGAAGGCATGGTATTACTATTTAAGTTGTTAAGTAAAGGTTGCAAATATTACATAGTATTGTTTATTTTTTTAGTTATTTTCCTATTGGGTACTTTTGCATGTATTAATTTTTAATATACTAGGCTTACTCTTACTCTTACTCTACTGCTTACTCTTGAGCGGACTCAGTTTTTTCAGAAATTATTGATTTTCTCGGCTTTTTTCTGCTATAATATGCATATTGCATATAATATTTTAAATATAAACTTTCGTCGTGAATCACTTTCTATTGATGAAAACCGCTTTAAAATTCGTTGCGTAGTTTAAAAGGTCAGAGCGTACAGATGGCGGGAAGCGCCTTTGTTTTATACTATGTAGAGATGGTATATAATAATCTCAGCTGACTCTTTAACTTTGACATAAATATTCAACGCACGCTACACTTATACATACACTCCTTAAAATAAAATACGATTGAGTAAAAGTAGCAAAATCCTGAACTAGATTTGTGTTTGTAGTGAAAATATAAACTTTAATAAACAACTTTGTCAAAATGTACACTAAGTGAAATATAACAACTTCAAATATTCATCCTTAAGCATTAAATTTTAAAATGGAGCTACGTATCAAGCGCTAACGCAAAGGAAGCATGCCCAAGCAAAACGTTAAGTGACACCTACTCCTTGAGTCTTCATCGCTTCACCTCCTCAATTATTTAACAAATCTTTCTCTTGCATTTTGGATGATACAATTTTAATGAATTCGCTTTCAGTCAGCTCCATTTTCTTTGAATAATATACCTGGTCCCATATTTAGTTTCTCAAAATTGTAGTATGACAAAGTATGTTTTCTTATGTAAAACTAATTTTTAACCTCGAATTTCTAGTCTATGTAATAATGTCTAACAGTCTATATAATGTTTGTAATATAAAATGAAGTTTGTGAATAAACTATCTCGGTTTCAAATTAACCAAAGAGACAGAAAGTAACTAGTCGCTCTTAATATTTTGTATTGTAAAGACAGTTTTTTATTATATTGTAAAAATCTTTAGAATTTCAGAAAAATAGAGCCTTAGTTTTTACTTTTTCGTAAGCGATACCAAAAGACGTAAGTTTTCGTTGTATTTAAGTGGATATTACTAGCTTACCTATACTTATTAAGGTGGTATGCGAAAAGCCTTTTTCCAAGCTTTATAAAAGTTTATGGTTACCTCGTCTGTCTTAAAATGCAAGTGACATTTTGTTATGACCTGATTACACGTGCATTTAAAATTCTGACATCAAGCTCTTTCATCTGAGATTCTTCACAAAAGTTCCTCGGAGGTTTGATTATTTTCATTCACAATGAAGTACAAAAGAAATGCCGTTTAAATATTTTAATCCTAAGTGTTTTCCGTAAGCATTCAAATTATTTTCGCTTTGATTTAAATAAATATTTTAAAATAATTTATAGATTGTCCCATTCTTATTGGATTCCGGATTTATAGTTACTATTTCGATGATTTTGTATGGAATTGAAGTTTTTTTTGTTTAATCGATCTAGAAAAAAGTCAAGTAGTCAGTTGTTTTAAATATCCGATAAAAATATTTATAAAATAAAAAATAATGTATAAAAACTCGACTGTAAACAAGTGAACTTTGACGATTAAATATTTAATTAAAAAGGCAACAACAAGTTAAACTTTTTTAACTAGTGACATAGTGTCAATATATAAACGATATTTTGTAGTATTATCTTTAGTTAAAATAACAAATGATTAACTAAATATAGTATTAAACTATGAATATAAGCGAAAAGTTTTCTTACGCTAAAGAAATTATGATGTTGCATACAAATTAAATTATAACAGGACTTGTGTGCTTTGAAGATCCTCGCAACCTAAGTTAGCTTCATGCGATTATCCTTACACAATAAACACTTGCTGTACGTTCTTTAGTATAGAGTTACTCTCACTTTAGACTGTATTCAAAAGATCTGAAGCCTTTGATGCTGCTTTTTTTAAGTACGTCGATAGCATATTTTTTTAACTTAACAAGTTTGTGTCTATTTAAAACATCTTATGAATCTTTATAGTTCAGTGATTGGTAATAATTTAACGATACGAAGTAGTACTTTTACATTACATTCCTTCTTATTTCTTTCTTCAGCCCTTTTAACTGCTTGGTACGGGCCTCCCTGAGGGAGGGGGATCAGGCCACAGACCACCGAGCTGGGCTTAAGTATACGTCCGCACAGACACGCGGCTCGCTTAGCGCCTAGAGCCTAGTGGATTGCGCTATGGCAACATGATAGGATACACAGTGGCCGCACTGCAGGAGGTTTGGGTGGTTGCTTGTCGGCACGTTGATGAGATGTCACTTTCAAAAATAGCTTTCAAAATTATTTAATTTTTAGCAACTAGCTAGGCGCTAAGCGCGCAGTGCGGCCAGTCGCGAACATTTTAGAACGTTCGTTTTAGTAAGCTACTAGCTAGGTGACTCGTTAGGCTCTAGGCGCTAAGCAAGCCGCCTGTCTGTGCGGACGTAGCCTAAGTTCGTGTTGGTGGACTTTATATGTATTTTTGAAAAATTGCTAGGTTCCCTCAGACATGCAGGTTTACTCACAATTTTTTTTTATTTTACCTTCACCGTAAGACAATTGGTAATCATGATAGAATTTAATTATTTTATCTCCTTTGATTATTTATATTATAATCAATATAAAAATTTAAGTTATTGTTAAAAATTATTATTTCTAACTTCAATGTCAATTTTCACTCAAAGTACTAATACATACAATATAAAGTAGTAAACTCTTCTACTCTTCATTTTACATTATAATACAAATTTTAATGAATATTTTAATCGCATGTGTACGGTGACTCTTAACACATCAAGCCCATACTTTGTTACCCACTTCCTAGAACGTGATGCAATGTGATTAATCTTCAGTTTTAATTAGTTTGGCTGCCAACTTCGGCTTATCACTAAATGAGCTTATATTATACGGTTACGATATTAGCTACATAATAATAATCGTTTAGGTATACTTTTTTTTTGAACTTTGAAGATATTTAATATCAAAAAAAATATTAAAATTATGGAAGTTCAGTGGTTTTTATAGCAGTTGCTTTTTACATCAGTATTCTGAATTTCAAAAAAAAAACAAAATGTTGATGAGTTCATAGACAGACATAAAATTAATTACTAATTCAATACAATTTTTAAAAAGTATATAGAAGCGGAAACGCGCTCGCTTGTATAACCGAGTGATGCAGGTTCAAATCCGAGTTTCGCACCTCTGATATTTTCATGTACGAATCATTTCTATCATGATTACCACTTGTCTTACGGTGAAGGAAAACATCGTGAGGAAACCTGCATGTCTGAGAGTAACCTAGCTTCTCCTCAAGTGGACTATGGCCTCATCCCCCTCGTACTGAGCGAGGCCCGTGCCCAGCAGTGGGACGTTAAAAAGGGCTGAAGTATATAGAATACCTATACAGATTAGGCAATTTAGTTTTCAGTGACCAATTCTCTTTCCAATATAAAATTCTATTTCCGCACTTGTAATTAAGATCGTATGTATATCGTACATATACTCGTATGTACATCACGCTTAAATAATCCTAACATTCTATTGAAATTCAATAATACACTCATTGAAAGCAAATTCTTTTCAATATTTATTATTTACGTAGAAATTTTCATTGGGAATCTAAAACTCATTGCGTACAACAAATCATGGTAACAGCTTTATCATAGTTTACTTACAGCCTTCTTATTTTATTGAATTACTACAAATTTTATTACTAGTGAAACTTTTTTGTATAATAAGTGGCTATAACCATCTACTCGTGCCGTGTACTCGTGATCCAAGTGTCACATTTAGGCAAATTTCTATAAAGACTAAGACTTAACTAAGTTTGTATTGACCCTACTTTCTGCTCCAATAGTCGCGTGTTCGAGTCACGCTGGGGTATTTATTTGTTAAGTTGACCATGATGTGTATTTAATTTCATAAAAAAATATATTTATTTAAAATGATAAAGCTGTTTCAGTTTGTGTAAGCTATGGTACTATTCAGAGGTAATATTAATCGGATTCCAATTTGAATGGTCAATTACAACGGCTCGGTATATTAAAATTTAATAATAATATGTTAACTGGGGTTTGCCTTTACTGCACTTAGACTCGATTAATGGGTCTTTAAATTAATGAACGTTTTCATTAATTTGTACGCTATTTAACTTAGCACAATTTCTATCCACTCGTTAAAATATAAATTTATGTTTTTAAAGCTTAATATTACCTTATATTTAAATGTTATCATTTAATATTTATTTTAAAAGTGAGAAATGTTATGTGAAACGGAATCAGACCCCTTAGGATCTATTGAAATAGAACTTTATTATTACATCATTATTAAAAAGGCGAATATGTATAATATATAAAGATAAGATGTAGCCATGCCAAGAAGTAAGTAGGTATACAGTTTATTTTCTCTGACCAGGACTTTGAACCTAGGACGCATTGATCTAAAGTCTTGTATAAAACTACTAGACTAAAGAATCATTTTTTAAACTCACACACAAACAATTTGTACTATCTGCGTACTGTTTACTTGGCAGGTATCGTGCGCCCTGTAAACCTTTTACTTTATATTTTAAAATATGTTAGTTTCAGACATGGTTTTGCAACATTGAAAACATCTCCTTTTGATGTTTAACGCATTCCGTCCTTTGTGCATAATTTTTATATGTTATATTTAGATTTAGATACGATGGGACTGGCATATCCTAGAAGGACAAAAGTCCCTTAAAAATTTAGAAATAAAAAAATATGTTAGTTTATGAATGTTAAAATATTATTATAGGTATAGATTTCAAGACTAATAACTAATCTCAGAAATCCTTTTTACAAATGGTATTAGAGGTGAGACGAGGGAAAGTCGACAAAAACGAAATCTGTACGATTAATTGATGAAGATTGATCGTCCAATCTTAGAGGCGGGTTCGGTATGTCTGTAAAATCTGAGACTAGGTTACATAACTACCAAGCATATTTATAACTATGTACAATAGTACATACGTATACCTATCTATATCTATACAACTATTATAAACGCGAAAGTTTGAACGGTTAAATACTCTTTCACTTAAAAACTACTCAATGAATTTTAATGAAACGTTACAATAATATAGCTTATACATCAGAATAACACATAGGCTACAATACAACTTATAAAGATATTGTGCGAAAAGTGTCAAGTAAGTAGTAAAAAATCTACCAATAGCGAGCTATTCTGGCGTGCGCTACCAAAACCGCTAGAGTTACACATATGTAATGTATGATGGAAATGTTTATCTTAAACAAGATACTCACCCTCACTTCGCTCGGGTTCATCCCTAGTTTTAGGACCAGCGAAGCCGCGGGTTCCACTAGTCTTTTATATTATACAAGTTTGATTCCGACAAAATACTTGCCTTACTACTGGAAAGCTAAAATATACAGTTATTATATTTTATAGTATATTATTATAACTAAATATATTTCTTGAATAAGTATTTTTAAATTGAAATACAAGTTTTTTTTCATACATATGTATATTATACATACAAATTTGTAAAACTTCATACCAGGGGTTTATTAATATTTTTAAACATCTGAAACTTGACTTAAATTAAAATAAATAGTGAATAAAAATTGAACATTTCAATTATTCATCAAACACCAAATCTCATTTCTCCAGTTAATTCAAATTCGCGTAAATAATGCAGTTCTAATTTAAAAGCTTGGAAGGAACTGAGTGCTTTAGTAATCTGGGTCAAGAGTCAGATTTAAAAGTACATAGCAAATCTGATGGAGGGCCTATTGTGGGTGCAGTTAATTTCTTATAATTCAACGACTGCAGTGATAATTATTATATAATATATATTTCTTGGGTTCCCTACATTCGATATAAATATCATTTTGTTGTTGTTGCTCGTTTAAACGCTTTTCATCAAAACCGAAGCAATAAAAAATAACACCGCAGATAACAATGATTAGTACAATTTGTTTTTGCTAAAAAATAGTCTAGTTTTGTTATTTTTTTACAAGACATAATTTTATTTTCTTATTAACTCGATTAAGTAGATGTCAACACATCATGCACCAGGCATGATATTGTGTTCTCCAGTAATTGGAGGTACATTTTAAGCAATGAAAATTCAAATCTCTATTATTTTTTTGTATTCTTTTATTATGTACTTTTGTTGGAGATCCTTTATAAATAAATAAATAAATATATAATTAAATAAATAAGCAAATAAATAAATAAACAAATAAAAAATTAATAAATAAATAAAGAAGATTTTCTAATTATATATCAATAAATGTTTTACTTTTTTATTTATTTAGCCATTTTTGAAATCTTATTACTCTACGAACAGGCCACAACCATCGAGCTTGTCAAGTGTGTGTGAGCGGTGGAATAGCGTGATATAATAATCTCGCATTCAAACTAATTAATATTTTTATGTACTAATTAAAGTGTTGAACACATCAGCTAACACTAATCTGCATATCTGAGGAAACCTACTCAGAGGTGTAACTTAGTTGTTAGTAGTAACAAGGGAATTCGAGCCGAAGGAGATGTGTAGATGTTTGCTTAAAAACTCTATTTATCTATATTTTTTATTTTATATATTTAATTTAACAACTTATTTATCATTTTATTTGTATATAATGTTGCGAATTAAAACAAAATCAAAGTTCAATCTAAAATAATAGAACATTTATTTCACTTCGCCTATTTTCCGAATCCGGCATCATTCATCATAATACGGCCAGATTAATTTCATTGAAAGTGCTTTGTTGTGAAAGTAACACTCTGAAATAAAATCGTTTATTTTTGATCGAGTAAATATAAATAATCTAGCTTCAGCTTTATTTTCTCTGAGTAAAGTTTTGTTGAAGTTGACAGAATTTTGTTATACTTAGTCGCCTTACCTACCTTATTCGCATACAATATTAGTTACTCTTAGTTAGCAAACTCTTGAGGAATCCATCCGATACAATCTTTGTGAGTAGAAACATACTTGACCCGACCAGAGATTCAAACCTCAGTCCCTACCTCCTCTTAAGGAAGCAACAAAAGGAAATTGCTCCCCTATACAAAGTAGTTAAAAGTTACTTATAATAGATAGAAATGAATCATTGGGAAATAGTTGCTATATTCATCGAAACATAGAATAAAATGTTCAATCGAATATGTGTGAAATAGTAATCTATACTAATATTATAAATCTGAAGAGATTGTTTGTTTGGTTAAACGCGCTAATCTCAGGAACTACTAACCCGAATAAAAAAAATATTTTTGTGTTGGATAGTCCGTTTATCGAGGAAGGCTATAAGCTATATTATATCACGCTACGTCAAATAGGAGCGTAACATCAATGAAAAATGTTGCAAAAACGGGAGAAAAATATTACTTTTTATTTTCAGCCTTTAGAACGCGAGCGGAGCCGAGTGATAGGCTAGTTATTCGATAAAGAGGATCTGTAGTTTTTAAAATTTTAACCTATAGTTTTAATGTTAGTATATATAGGATACTTTTTACTACGGGAAAGTATCTAATTTCTAACAAATGTATACTAAACGTTAAAGCTAGCTAAAGCTAAAGGGACGACCCCAAGTAGAGCAGGGGTGAGTCGCTATTTAAAATAAAATAATAACGTACACCCTTTGTTTTTGTGTTTGTTTAAAATAACATTCCCTTTTTGGCAACATTATTCTCAACGCTTGATAAAACATAACTCTTCTTCGAAGCCATTGACCTTTATATATCAATTTACTTCGTTAGGCCTCCAATGGCTTAGAGATCACAACCCGAAACAATAGTCTCTTAAGCGGTAGGATCGTTTATCTTGTTCTCTTTTATTATTTAAGTCAATTTAAGACTTTCTGATCAAGTTAATAAATAAATTTATTTATTATTCAAACATGACTCCTGTAATGAATGAGAAGTTTTCATGTGTATTAGTTTTATGTATAGTTGGTTAGTTTGGATTGATTTGGAATTTAATTGAACAATTAGGTGTGACTCTGAACTAAACAAGTTAAAAACGTATAAAAAAGAATTGGTGAAATATCTTATATAACATATAAGTATAGATAGGAAAGATATATCTTAAGCTTTGTATTTTTCATAGAAATAAAAAATGAAAAATTTCAATGATACCACGTTATCTTAATTATAGTTATTAGTGAAGTAAATGTGAACGTAAATACAAGCCAAGTGAAGTATCTATTTAGTTCTGCTAACCCGATAGGAGGATTTATAGCAACACTCACTCAAGTTTTAAATCGTTAGGAAGGCAATATCGGACGTAATCGTGATCGAAGGCTCAGAACTTTTATGTTAGAAATCACCTAGTTTGATTTATTTTAGTGCTCTCGCTATTGACTACGTTTTTACGGTTATGGTATAAATTAAGTAATATTACTCGTACCACTTATCGTGATCTAGTTGTATAAGCGATTAACTAATTGATCAGATACGGGTCTTATATAAGAAGGTTTAAATTTATAGCGTGTAATATTAAGATTAAACTATCTAAATACTTGTGTAAAAACTATGGGGTTCGTTTTGTATGGGATGTACAGGAGCAAACCGATAATTTAATAAGTAATATACAATATAACGTTAAAAACTTTGGATATTTGTATTTGCCAATTATGAAATTTTTTAAAGATTCTTTTTTAAGAATATGGTTATCTACCATACAAGTTAACTTTATAAACATAGGCAGTAGTAAACTGAGTGAAGCAGGTTCAAATCCTGGATCTCGCGCTGGCTTGCACATAATATATGTGCAAGCCATTTTGCAACATGATTAGGTACTATTTGTGAGAGAAACTAGTTTTGGAAAAAATTACAAAAAAACTTAAAGACTATCAAGCTGCAATTGGTCAACGTAATAGACTTTGGTCTGATCACCCTTGTATTGAAGACGCTTACCCCAGAAATTGGACGTTTAAAAGGGCTGCAGTACATATTTTTATACACTAGTAGGTATCAATATAAAGAGCAGTTTTTTAAAAGTCAAGTTGCGTGTTATATATTATCTTATCGAATATTTCATTCATAACAAGTAAAAATAGGGTTATTCAGAAGAAAACATCGATAAAATTGCTTACGCATGGAAATATCATGTAAATACCATTATGGAAAATATTATAAGGTGGCGCACGAAATATAGTACAAGATAAAATATTGGAATTTCATCTCACGCTTGTGTGTGGTGTATTTCTTATCAAGCTACCTATATATTGTACTTTAAAAACAATATTGAATTCGTTTAAGATATAAAATAAAATTTTTCATTTTCCAAGTACATTAGCTTTATAAAAAATACTAGCTGACCCGCCGAACTCTGTTCCGCCAGAATACAAATTACTCATTATCACTGATTATTAATTTCTGATAAAATTTATAATTATCAAATTTTCAACCATACTTCACCATAGACAAAATTACGTTTAGCTGTCATTTGCGTTTTGTTATTCCATGTCAGATGCGTTTTTGTTATACCACGTGTGACTTGTATTCTCTTTGACGTTTTATGTAACATCACACGGGAATGAACGGGATAAAGAGTATCCTATGTCCATCTCCTGGTTCTAAGCTACCTCCCCAAAAATTTTCTGCCAAATCGGTTCAGCCGTTCTTGAGATATAAATAGTGTAACTAACAAGACTTTTTTTTACATATATAGATATCGATTTTTTCAACTTTAATCAGCTATTTATATCAACGTTCTTCTGTGATTTTTAAATAGCTATTTTATGAAATACCTAGCCAATTTATTGAAAAGCACTGGCTATATTACACCAATCACTTTAAAGGTAGTCAGCTTGATAGCCGTTACGACTTCTACTGCGGCGAGTACTTTATATTCTATACTGTTATAAAAACCAACATTTATTTCCATTAAAAAGCGAGGTGGCTGAATTAGGCTGTTACATTTAATTAATGCAGGAATGAGCTTGGAGTTTTTAAAACGCGCCCCGTGGTGCTATAAGGCGTATATTTCATTTTACCTTCTGACATTGTAAGTTTAAATATTTTTTGTTTATTTTGTGAATTGTTCTCGGGCTAGGTAATTTACTTATATCCTCAATCCCATGTTGGTAACGAAGAAAATTGCTTGAGTTATTTGCTTTTCCGGTTTTCCGGGTTTCCATTTCGCTTTTAGTTTTAAAGTGCTTTATTAAACTGTTATTGGAATTTCAAAACAATTTCGAGCTGCCATTGTTTTTGAACCTTTCCAAGGTTTCGTTTGTTTATAGATTTTTTCGTGTTTTGATATACTGTTAGAGAATTTTAAATAATTGCTTTAGATTGGTAAAGAGATTTAGGGGTAATTTATTAATATGAAATAGTGACAAGGTTGATTTGTTGAAAATGTATGTATCTCCACAGTTATGGGAAATTCTGAGAGGTAATCTGAGTGTCTGATAAAATCCCTTGCAATAAGATAAGGCTCGCATCCAGCAATTATATTTAAAAAGGACTGAATATAGTACAAAATATTTTTTAAATATTTGTATAAAAAATCATTAAATCATTTTCTAGAATGCAGCAAGTAGAATACCGCTTTTGAATGGTAATGCCGTTTTTTTAGGTGGAAAATAAGCTTGCTCTTTTGTCACCAGTAGAGTTACTACCATTATTTAGAATTTCGACTCTCTTTGCTGTTCAGAATAGAGTACTTACTACCTTTTTGGCGTAATAATTTAACAGCAAACTTCAATTGTGGATTTGTAGAAGTATTTTTTTATTAAAAAACTTTTGCTTAAACTTACTTTTTTTAAGGAGAAAAAAATATGATTTACGTATTCTGTAACAAAATAATATGTTATGATTCTTATATAAAAATTAAAAGTTTCATTCGAATTAAATTACTTAATAAAAAGCTGCAATGAGATTACTACTGTAAATAAAGTGCTCGCAAAGTACAGTAAATAAGTAGAGCGTGCAAATATGCTCTTAACAGCCCGTTTCCCGATATGAAGATCAGGGTTAGTTAATTTTCATTCGTTAATTTAATATAAGAGACAGTGGTAGCCCAGCGGGTTAGCGCTCGCTTGGATAACCAGGTGATGCGGGTTCAAATCCGGCTCTCGCACCTCTGATATTTTCATGTGCGAATCATTTCTATCATGATTACCACTTGTCTTACGGTGAAGGAAAACATCGTGAGGAAACCTGCATGTCTGAGAAAACGTAGCAAATTTTCAAAAGACATGTGAAGTCCGCCAACACGCACTAGGCCAGCGCGGCGAACTATGTCCTTCGTACTGAAGGAGGCCTCGTACTGCCCAGCAGTGGGACGTTAAAAAGGGCGGATGTTGATGATTTAATATAAGTACCTAATTATATAAGTGTTATATAATATTGTGATTATTACAAAAATCTAGTGACTTCGGTGTTATAAGTATAAGTTATTTTAGTAATGATTTTATCATTAGATCTTTGAACACCCGAACAAATCTTGTTGTTGTCTTCTGAACTAGTTGGTGTACTTTTGTGTGGCTTTGTTAACGGTTTATTAATTCATATATGCTTTTTTAATTTATTTTGCTTCTATAGTCTAGTCCATTTTTAGGTAAAAACTAAAGATATAAGCCGCAGGATAGTTGACTTTAAATCCATAATATAAGATTATTCTAAGTTAAGGTCTGGTATTACATGATAATCCTAATTTTCACAGCTTACTAATACATCTATACTAATATTATAAAGAAGTAAAGTTTGTATATTTGTTAAATTGTAAGGGGTAATCTCGGGATCTACTGAACCGATTTTAAAAATTCTTTCACCAATAGAAAGCCACATTATTGCTGAGTGTCATAGGCTATATAAAACACCGAAAAATAAAAAGGCTTTTACGTCCGTTTTGCAAAGTGAATCGGAGAAAAAACGGTCGAATGAAAGCGTTTCTACGAACGCTGCCTTAACTATGAAAGATATATTTTTGAGTTCTAGAGAAAAGATGTGGAGCTTGAAAATGCCTACAAAAAAGTCAACGACAGCATATGTCTAACTTAAAAACACTATGTACTAAAAAGGATTATTTAAATTATGCCCAACGAAGTGGGCACGGGTCAGCTAGTAGTTAATAAACGTATTTATACATGTTACATTACATATTGGTAACACTTACATAATAAATATTCAGTCAAAGGTCTAACTAAAAATATTCTTCAAACTCTACACTATCATTTCATTATTTTAACACATTCCTACTACTTGTAATATAAAATAAAATGGGTTATATTCTTAGCACTTAGCTAAAGAAACAGTGTTAACACAAAAACAAACGTTAGTACGCTGATTTATTGAAACCATTATGAACTGTCGTATCTAGGCGTGGTTTAAGGGCCAACTAGTAATACTATAGTTACTTATAATGCTTTACAAAACGTATACATTTGTTTGTATCCAACTCACATTTAAAAAAAATACCTTGTAATTATGCCTTTTAAGTTTTAACTATCGAGTTCAATTATAAAAATCAATTGTAGTTATTTTATCTTGTACCATGTCTTGTATATAGTTTATATACTTATTATGTACTATTGATTCTCCTTCGCTTTGCGTCAGGTTCATCCGTGGTGAAAACCAAAAACAAATTGTAAAAAAAATCTTTGCGGGATAAAAAGTATTCTTCATACATAATTGTGCTATTCCAATATATAACCTCTGTACTAAATTTTATCCCGATCTGTACCGTTCTAGTGTAAAAGCGTCATAAACATCCTCACACATTTTCACATTTATTAATATTAGGCTTCTCATTAAAAATAACCTATTCCTTTAATACTTTTGCTTTTTCATCGATTTCTTTCGCATTCACCTACTCTATTAAACTCTTAAAATCTATTGAGCACTTCTTGAAACCGGCAAACATAATGACAGACAGATATTTATATTTTTAAGTATATTAAAAACATCGTATTAAACTAAAAAATAGGCTCTATTGAGAAACATCCATTTAAAGTTAAAAATAGGTTCTTTTGTTTCTTCGTAGATATTCGTAGTTGCAATCTTCATACAACTTTTGAAAGAGTCATTCTTAATTAAGTACAGCTATTGTCGATAACAACGTAACATAATTTCAAACAAAAACATACCAGATGTCGTTACGTCTCGTTTTACTAAAGTAAATCAGAGCGGGATGAGTGCCGACAATAACTGGAACTCAATACAAATCATGAAATATTCATTGAGATGTTCCGAGACCCGATCGTATTTATTAGCATTTAGAGAACTTTTCAAATATAAACTTAGTTTGCGAAGTTATTTGTATGATTAAAGAGGTGGGGTGATGTTAAATTTTAATTTAAATAAAAGTTAACCTTAATGATCATAGCTTAATTAAATTAGTTTTAGCCTTCGTTATCGTTTATTAAGTATACATACTATGCAATAAAATCGCTAACAATAGTTTTTTTTGTTATTTTACTACAATAATTGTCTACTGGTTTACATAAGAAACGTACTTACAAAATTTGGAACCTTTAAACCCTAAAGGGTTTCAATTTTTCCTCTTGGCTACAGAACCCTAAATATAAGATATATCACTACGCTGCGAGTTTAATATTGATTAACCGCCTATATAAAACTCGTGTACTTTAAGTAAACAAAGTGATAAAGCGCTCGCTTGGACAACCGAGTAATGCGGGTTCGAATCCGGGTCTCGCTCCTCTTTTACATTAAAAAGGGCTGAATACATACATCTGTTATGTATGTTTAATGTACAATTTATTATGTACATTGTACGATGTAATGTACAAAACTATTATTAATCATTTTACTTATTTTTACTTCAACTCTGTCATTGCGAGGTTTGATAAAGAAAACCCATAAAACTTATTTTATGTTATTTGTATAAGCTACTTTATTAGGATAATAAATAGTTCCTAAATAATTTGAGCAAAGTAACTTTAGTATATAATAATGTATGTACAAAGTTGCTTGACATGAAGCAAAGTATCTAAGTTTTAAATTGCATCGTTTAGAGCCGTGGCTGTAAAAAGAATAATAAAATACGTGCAACAGCATGAAGAAACATGAAGTTGGGTATAAGGATTATTTATGAAGTAAGTTTAGTAGCTTAACTAGTATTTTATATATAAAGTTATATTATATTAAGTTAACGAGTGATACACGTCCCTTTAGATTTATTGAGGGCGACACACTATCTAGCACACAGCACTATCTAGCACACAGCACTATCTAGTTCCACGGTAAGGTACGAGCCTTGTGTTATGGATACTAGATGGTTGATATACTACATATATATAAGTTTAACTACATACATATTATAAATATAAACACCCATGACTGGAGTACCAACATTCGTGCTCAACAAATGTATGCCCCCAGCGGGACTCAAACCTGCGCCACGCGTGTCGTCAAATAAACGTCTATGATAAACATGAAATGTTTGTAGGTAGGTATTGTATAGTATTTATTTTATTATACTTCACGCTGAGATGGAATTGAAGCAATTTTAGTACTCAGACCAAAATTTAGGACTAAGATGACCTGGAGTAACATTTAGGCTAATATTAGGCCCGAAGTATGGGTATTTTACTAGTTTATTAAAAATATATAATTTTAAAGATTTATTCAAGCAATGCTCATTCTACGATAATAGAGATAGTACCCGTTGAAACTGTTGGACCTTTAAGGTAAAAAGCAGATTTTTTATAATCAGTTCAGTTATAAATTCGCAAGTACATCTTTATTACATTATATTTTTTTATTTTTTAATAATATTTATAGTCGAATTGCGACCGCTGGTGAATACTAGAATTATAAAATATTTGTCAAATTCTTATATTTACAGTTTAAGAGATAACTTCGAGCAACAATATTTCCACATTTAAAAACTTTACTTGCATTCAAGGGTCACAGACTGTTGAAATTTCTAAAGTTAAGTAATAAAACAAAACCGAATAAAGTATATCATAAAGAAGGGTAGCGTATTGAATATTTTCTTAAACAAAGGGGTTTAACGAACCGATGTCTCTCATTTTCACCATGACTACTTCAAAGGGGAGTTTATTTTCACCATTTCATAACAAGGAAGTATTCATTTCTGGTATTTTCCTGAAACATTGCGTCTTATCTTAGCTAGTGAAATGATTAATTTTTATAAATCAAAAAATTATCTTATGGACGATAGACGTTAAAAGTCAAATATTCTCTTTATATTGTTTTTCTATAAGCCTATTTTAAAATTAAGTGTTAGATTGTGGTAACGGCTTTGCTTGAGAAACCGAATGAAGTGGGTTCAAATCCCGGGTCTCGCAACTTTGATATTAGCATGTACGAATTATTTTATCATTATGAAACGGCGTCAGGAAACCTGAATATTTAATAGAACCAGTATGCCCACTTGCACTTAGTCAGCATGGGGGACTTCAACCTAATCCCACTCGTATTGGAGGGAGGTCAATAATTTGCACTGTCCCAGCTGAGGAATGTTAAAATAAAATCTAAATAAATATTTTTTAAGTAACAGATTCGACTAAGTTAAAATTTTATTATATTTTATTATATTCGAATTTTAATTGTATTATATTTTAATTTTATTTATAGATATTAATATTATTATGCTGTTTTTATTTTGTTTTATGCACAATCTATATTTACATCCCGTTGTAAGGCTTAGCATCGTTTCATTATTAGCTTCAAGCTGCACTTTCATTTCACAGTCACCAGACAATAGTGATCTCAGTTTTAAATGAGTCTTCAATACAAGCAATTAAGTTAAACAAAGCATATTGTTTTGTTTCCCTTTCAATTCAATTATTAGTATAATATTAATATTTATTAACGGTAAAGTTGTAACATTTACAATGAACAAAGTAATTATTTTATTTTATATGGGAGTAGAGTATTCGAAGTCTTAGTTTAGTTTAATATAGAAAACGCAAGTCAAAGACAAAAGCAAAGAAGTAGAACCGTATATATACGACCAAGGAAATGTGGTATTCTGTACGTGACTGTATTTTTAATCTAAAGCCATGCTATGTCGAATAAGCTGAAAAAGTAGTAAATATAAGTCAGCCTTATTTTTCATTAGTATCTAAAAATAACTGAAATGTAAATAAATATGTTGGAACGTTTTAACAACAGCGCCATCTAGTTCCGTGGTACTACGAGGCTTGTGTAACGGATACCAAATAGTTGATATACTACACATATCTAAATTTTAAACACATATATTATAAATATATGTACCTACTTAGATTGTAGATTATTCAATACTTTTGTCAAAACTCTCATGTTACGTTAGAGCTAACTAGTATGGATAGATGCTACCTAAGTATATAAACTTTACCTTGTATTCTATTAGGTACAGCGTGTACTTGAAATATGAAATATTCATAGCATTGTAAGGCTGCTCTTAGCTCAGATTATTTTAACTACAAAGTAAAAATTTAAATACATAAATAATTATTCATTGAACGTGTTTTTTTTAATTCATGTATTACATTTATGTTAGAATCCTCTCAGTTTTACATTTGCCTTATGCCAAAAAAAAAACAAATATAATTCGGCATATGATTTAAAATATGATATTTAAAATATGGTCAAGTTATATATAAAATTGCGGACACAAGATAATATTTTCCTCTTAAGTACCACTCTATAGCTTTTTAAATTCTCCATTTTATAAGAAAAATATCTTTTTCCACTTTCACCAAAACAATGAATGCTGGATGATTAAGCACTGAATATTTTTATGTCAACTACGTTAGTTGTGTAGTCTCTCATGACTAACTGCATATCATTTGGTCTTTGTTTGAACTGGAAGCGTTCAGACGCAGATAATTTTACTTGTGAGTTCCAAGTCATTAACTAAAGTAGACAATAACAGCTTTTCTATTATTAATTTTCTATTATTTATAACTTAACGACTTTATTAGTTTTCAGTGCTTATTTAATTTTTTTTTGACAGTGCATGTTACTATTAGATTTAAAACGATGGAAGAAACTTCTACCCTGTAAAACTAAAATATCCATATAGTCCGGGAGGTAGTGTCAAATTTGACCGGAGCATTTTGGCATGGCTTTTGTTTTTTTGTATAGTCAGTTGTTCCAACGCTTATTAATAAACAAATTGTCAGTTGGCCCAAAACCGGGGCATAAGATGAGAAAATGCCAGGAAACTTGATAGTAAAAAAATGTTCTTGGACTATTTTGGCAAAGATAAAAAAGTATAAATAATTAGTTTATGAATTGTAGATCTCAAAAAAAAGTGTCAGCTGTATCATGTACGTGACAAAATATGTTAGCTGATCATGTGAACATGTCAAAAAATCAGAAAACCTTGTAGCATTTTGGCAAAGCTGAAAATTGTATATATTGAAGATTATAATTCAATAATCATAATAATTTATGTCAGCTGGAATTTTAACAAGGCACAACCTGTTAGCTTGACTTTCAAAGTTTGGTTATTAGGTATATCAGATCATTATGGCATGGTTTTTGGTTTTTTGTATAGTCAGTTGTTCCATCGCTTATTAATAAATGAGGTATCAGTTGGCCCAAAACCGGGGCATAAGATGAGAAAATGCCAGGAAACTTCAATAAAAAAAATTTTTTTTGGACTATTTTGGCAAAGGTGAAAAAGTATAAATAATTACTTAATGAATTGTAGATCTTAAAAAAAAGTGTCAGCTGTATCATGTACGTGACAAAATATGTTAGCTGATCATGTAAACATGTAAAAAAATCAGAAAAACTTGTAGCATTTTGGCAAAGCTGAAAATTGTATATATTAAAAATTATAATTCAATAATCATAATAATTTATGTCAGCTGGAATTTTAACGAGGCACAACCTGTTAGCTTGACTTTCAAAGTTTGGTTATGAAGTATAATATCAGATCATTTTGGCATGACTTTTGTTTTTTTGTATAGTCAGTTGTTCCAACGCTTATTAATAAATGAGGTGTCAGTTGGCCCAAAACCGGGGCAAAGGATGAGAAAATGCCAGGAAACTTGATAGTAAAAAAATTTTTTTTGGACTATTTTGGCAAAGATGAAAAAGTATAAATAATTAGTTAATGAATTGTAGATCTTAAAAAAAAGTGTCAGCTGTATCGTGTACGTGACAAAATATGTTAGCTGATCTGATATTATACTTCATAACCAAACTTTGAAAGTCAAGCTAACAGGTTGTGCCTCGTTAGAATTCCAGCTGACATAAATTATTATGATTATTGAATTGTAATCTTTAATATATACAATTTTCAGCTTTGCCAAAATGCTACAAGTTTTTCTGATTTTTTGACATGTTCACATGATCAGCTAACATATTTTGTCACGTACATGATACAGCTGACACTTTTTTTTAAGATCTACAATACATAAACTAAATTATTTATACTTTTTCATCATTGCCAAAATAGTCCAAGAATATTATTTTTTTCATCTACGTTAATATTTTCTCTAGCCCAAAAGCCCCGGAGTCGCGCCAGCTGACAATTATTTTTGTTCTCATACAAGTACTAACTATCAAAATAAGTTCATAGAGTCCATGCCAAAATCACTGTAAAAATTTGACACTACCTCCCGGACCTTTATTCTGCTCCTGAGATCTAAGACTATGCTGATTGTTACTATGTAACTAGATATCATTAAAGCCATATTACAATAACACATATAACAACGCCATTTTTATAATAATTTCACCCATCAACGTTCCATAGCAGAGCTTACAAGCTTCTCCTCTTAAACAGAAAATTAGACTATGGTGGTCAAATACGGGTAAGCGAACTTTATACGTCTTTCGTCTTTTAAAACTAAAGTTCTTTCAAACTTTATAATGATAAAGTTCACATATTACGATTTTGAAATCGCGAGTACTTTAAAGTCTTTGATTAATAAATATGAATTGTTTTCTTACTTTTTTCATTTAATAAAAAAATCTATTGAAACCGTGGAAATAGGTAAATTTTATATTTATATGAATATATAAATAACATGTAATTTAATCAATGAATAAACATTCATTTTATTCTTAACTAACGAAAAATTTATAATATTATAACAATAATTTTATATCACTTGCAGATAAAAAAATATATTTAAATAAACATAGGTACGTGATATTAAAAATAACGTTTGATACTAATAACAAAATTTAATAACTTACATCATTACTTACAAAATAAGTTGCCATAACTTTCTCCCAATTTTCAATTTAGAAGTGCATTAAAAATAAACTGCCTACCCGAAGTAGCGCTCTCGAGCCAAGTTTCCTAAAACTTTTTGCCATCGATCCATTACAGAGGGGTTTTAAAAATTGTGCTCACGTACAAAACCACATCAGCTCTGTCGCATATCACGGTTTGCGAGTTAGCTTTTTTTCTGAATACATTAGAGATTGACCTTCATACTTTATTTTAAGCTTGGAGAAAATTTCATTATACAAGCGACGCTCGCTTGCCTTATTTTTAAGCTGAAAATTATATATTTTTTATTAACTCGATAAGAAAAATATTATTAACGTTGTATATTTATACGAAATTTTATATACGACATCCGGTAGATTTTTTACAACATTTTTGCAACTTTTCTGCAACATTTTTTGTCGATGCTCCGCTCCTATTAGTTGTAGCGTGATGTAATATAGCCTATAGCCTTCCTCGATAAACGGACTATCGACCACGAAAAGAATTTTTCAGTTCGGATCAGTAGTTCCTGAGATTAGCGCGTTCAACAAAATAAACAAACAAACAAACTCTTCAGCTTTATAATATTAGTATAGATTATATTTATGTATATGAAACAGAGATGATACAGCAATGATGGTAATAAAAAGAATTGTCACGTTTAGAAATTCCAAAAATATTTTTAATTTACAAATGCACTGGACATCTCTAGGCCAGGAAAGTAAGACTACTACACTAGTGGTGGACCATTATTTTTTAACAATTATAGATACAAAACAATCGATATTTGTTACATTCAACATAATTTAAAACTCAAAGAGAAATACAAAAAGAGAATAGATTCAGTTCTTAGATAAGATCGTAAAAGTTCAGAGCGAAGATAACTTAGCCGTAGCAAGCCAGTACTAGCTACGATAGGCAGATTTATTGAACGTTCCCCTGCTCTAAATTGTGGTAGGAAGGCAATGACAGGCGTAAACGCGAATGAGTATTCGTGAATTGTGATTTTGTATTGGAAATAGAATGCAATTATTGAAGGTATACATGAAAATAACATGTACTGTACATTAAAATATATTTTTTTGAAAATCTAATAAATTGAAATAGTAATCACATAGGCTGAATCTATAGTTATAAGATTTTTTATCTGTCTGTCTATTAGTGACTGCTTCATGACAAAATCACTGAACTGGATTAGATGGATAATAGCTGTTAATTTTTCATATTTTATTACGGGAATATATTTAATTGCTGAAAAATTTATACTTACGAGCGGATCCAGGCCGAGTCTCTAGTATACACACTTAATAGTATATAGTAGGTATATGTAATATAGTAAAACTATACTTCATGTTAAAAAAAACGTTACTAATAGCAGAAAGAAAGAAATGATAACTTGACCTAATAACCAAGTATATGTATGAATAAAACAATGGGAAATTGTTCTTAGTACAGATACGATTAAATAGGTCAATGTTTGTATTAGTACTATACGCTAGTGAAGTAGATTGTGAAATCAGTACACTGGAATTATAATAAAAATGTTTAAACTTTATAATAGCATGTGCTTCTGATTGAGTTTAAAAAGAAAGCAATCGGCTTTAGTGTATCTTTCATATATATAATTCTACTGTACGTTTGTGTCACTGAACTCCTCCTAAACGGCTGGACTGATTTTGATGAAATGTTTTGTGTGTGTTCGAGTGTATTCGAGAATAATTTAGATTTACAATTCGGTCCGCTACAAAATGTATTTCTTAAATTAATTAGTTATTTATACATTTGCATGAGAAATGACATATTTAATTATAAATAAGTCGTTCCTAGGCAATGTTTTTTTGAGCATGGATACTAAAACATTTCACCGGAAGCAAAAGTTTATAAAAATTCTTTGTGTACAGGACAACTGTCGGGTCCACCAGTATTTCTATATAACTTCATACCTTCATCAAATTGTGAATTGAAATTTTTGTTTTTGTAACGAAAAGGGCAATATCAAGTATGGTCCCAAATAAACAAGGAATGTATGAGGTTATCTAATCTTCGTAGAAATTTAGTGGCTAAAATGTACTACTGCAGATTGATTCTGTGTTCGACTCCCGGGTACGTCAAAAATAGTTATTGGGTTTTTGTGACGGAATATCTGACTTAATCGGTAATCGTCCGATCTAGAGCATGTCGAGTTGTTTTAACCTGAAATGACGTTTGAAAGAATATACAACACTAACTAACTTATTGAGAATGTTTTCGAAATTAAATGAAGCAGGTTCAAATCCTAAATCTGCGAATCATTATTGACATGATTACCAATTGGCAAAAGATTTATTATTCTCAAAAATAAAAAAATAATTGTAGCTTTAAAAATTATTTATATATAATATAGAGCTTGTAATTATCTAGCTGATAAGTATGTACGAAGGTATACTATTTATAATTTACATTTTCCGACAAGGACTAAAAAATCCATAAAAGATAAGCTATAAAGTATTATCTCGCTTTCTCCTTCTATCGTAAGAGATTAGAAGAAAAAAACAAAAAGTGACTCAAACTCAATTTAAATCATGAAATATTCATTAAGGATTGTTCACAATCGGATCGTATTTCTATGTGTTAATAAAAATTTCAATGGGAATATGCTTTATAAGTTGTTTGCCATATTTGGTAAGTCGAGAAGAGGATAAAGAGGCGTTATACGTTCTTTGAAATTATGTCAATTTTTGAAAAGTTAAAGTTTAGAGTAGATGCGAAGTTTAATAAAATATGAAGAAGGTTATGGTGATTATTATTATTAAGAGCTTTTTTTGGTTAAAATAAATCGAATTTTGTCACTAAGAGGTCTAAGATGATATGCGTCATGCCTATAATTGTGTTACAAAGCTATATTTATCATCTAATAGATAACGCCATTGTCTGATATTCGGGTCAGCTCAAATATTGACTTCCAACATTAATTAATACAATGTTGGACATTACAGATTCGAGTGTTATTGTAAATATTAATTATACTAATTATATACTCATAATACACCTACTATACTATCACACTGATTTTAAATTAATAAGACTCTCCCTCCCTCCGATCTAGTTCAGCTTTATTTAAACTAACCCTTAAAGCGTATTTATCGTTTTAAAGATTAGTTTAAATTTCTCAGAAATAAGATATATTATTGCTGAAGTAAAAAGTATTCTGTGTATACTGTACCCGAAAGTCTAGCTATCATCATATAAAGTTTCATCGAAAATAGTCGGTCACAAACAGAAAGGAAGAGATAAAAACTACTATAAATTGGGCCTTTGTATTGATGTTAATAACCAATTGTATAAGAATATCCAAAAAGTATTGAACATACCTACCTAATGATTCGACTAAAAATTATAATATATCGTCGGGGATAGTGCAAATCCGCGTAACTAGCATTGGTTAATACCGCGTATCTGACTAAAGTGCCCAAATTAATATTTCGCGGGCAATGCACGCAGAATTCTGATTGGCATCTGCCATTTTAACGGCATTTTCATTCGATTAAATACAAAGCAAGAAATCGCTCAAAAACAAAACCGCGTATCCAATGACGGCAGATGTTATTACCGCGTATGTGACAGTTGTCATCTGGAGCCTATTCAACGTTTGTTTCTCTTGTTAAACTCGGTTTATAGTTCAAAATAATCAGTATACCATCATTATTTATTGTTTTGACGATAATATATTGACATTTAGTAGTATTTTAAATAATTTTTAGTTTGTATGAGCTCATAAAGGAAAGGGGAGAGATGATCTTGCAGTCTTGCAGGATGACGCGTTCAAGTACCGGCAACTTAAAAGACAGATTTCGAAGTCCCTAAGACGAGACTTTCGCACCTATAATACCGAGTGTTTTACAGACGCAATAGAACGAAACAAAGGCTGTAAAGTTTTTGCGAGAAATCTGTCTATAGGACAAAGCCGGCTTATTAAGCTCAAAAAGGACGACGGTAGGATCGTCTCATCTAATCCTGAACTTTTGAGAGAGATCGAGAGATTGTATGGTCAGCTATTCACATCAACGCGACAACCCATCAGTCTGGACAACGACCCGAGGGCCAGACTTACCGGACATTATACGAAGAGTTTCCGGACGTCAGCCTGAGCGAGATTAGAATGGCTCTCAAACAGCTCAAGAATAACAAAGCAGCGGGTGCAGATGGAATTACGGCAGAACTTCTGAAGGCGGGTTTAGAACCGATCCTTAGGGCCCTTCAAAGGCTTTTTAATTCCGTCATATGCAAAGGCAAAACCCCACGAGCATGGAGCAGAAGCGTTGTGGTACTATTCTTTAAAAAAGGAGATAATGTCCCGTTAAAGTACTACAGACCCATAGCGCTTCTGAGCCATGTTTACAAGCTGTTTTCGAGAGTCATTACGAACCGTCTTGAAAGCAGGTTTGACGACTTTCTGCTTCCCGAACAAGCTGGTTTCCGCAGATGCTTTAGTACCGTAGACCACATTCATACGCTGCGGCAGGTTATACAGAAGACTGAGGAGTATAGCTAGCCTTTTTGCTTAGCGTTTGTGAACTACGAAAAGGTTTTTATTCAACCGAGACCAGGGCTGTGCTGCAGTCTCTCCAAAGGTGCCTAGTTGACCACCGGTATGTCGAAGTTTTGAAGCGTCTGTACGAAAACGCCACTATGTCAGTCCGACTTCAGGATCAGGAGTCGAGACCTATTAAACAGCAGCGTGGAGTACGAC
The DNA here is from genome assembly GCA_905231865.2 of Boloria selene. Classification (NCBI taxonomy): domain Eukaryota; kingdom Metazoa; phylum Arthropoda; class Insecta; order Lepidoptera; family Nymphalidae; genus Boloria; species Boloria selene. Next base: position 10,550,425 of record HG993146.1, read on the forward strand.
AAGGCGATGTCATCTCGCCGAAATTGTTTACCGCTGCGTTGGAAGATCTCTTCAAGTTACTGGACTGGGACGGACTGGGCATCAATATCAACAGCGAGTATATCACTCACCTTCGATTTGCCGACGATGTTGTGGTTATGGCTGAGACAGTGGAGGACCTCAGCAAAATGCTCAATGACCTCAATAGAGTCTCCGAATGAGTTGGTCTAAAAATCAACATGGACAAGACGAAAATTATGTCGAACGTCCATGTTGCTACCACTCCAGTTTTTATCAGTGACTCTATGCTTGAAGTTGTTGACGAGTATGTATACCTAGGACAAAATGTCCAACTAGGTAGGTCCAACTTCGAGAAAGAGGTCAATCGAATCAAACTTGTATGGGCAGCATTCGGGAAGCTTCGTAATATTTTCTCGTCTCCAATACCGCAATGTCTCAAGACAAAAGTCGCTCAGGGTTTCTCTGCGCAATCGAATCAGACATGCGGAGGACCAAAGTCACCAACATAGCCCGCCGAATAGCCAAACTCAAGTGGCAGTGGGCAGGGCACATCGCTCGCATAACGGACGGTCGATGGAGACGAAAAGTTCCCGAGTGGCGGTCAGGTACCGGAAGCGACGCGTGGGCAGGCCTCCGACAAGGTGGCCCGACGACTTGGTCGAAGTCGCTGGTTCCTACTGGATGCGGAGGGCACAAGACCGTTCGTCGTGGAGATCTTTGGGGGAGGCCTACGACCAGCAGTGGACGTGTTGTGGTTGAGATAGATAGATAGATAGTGAGAGAAAAAATCTTTAGAACAGATTTTATAAGTCATGTTATCATTTGATTAATAAGTATTATTATTTTAACAATATTTTTGTTTGATTTCAATACCGCATAACTACTATAAGGTACCATTTTGATAAGTTTGTGATCAAATCAAAACCGCGTAATTGCTGTAGCGAGTTAATTAATAACGTTAACACATAATATATATTATTCACAATACACAGAACACGATTAAAACTCTCTGTGCAAAAATGAGCTCAAAATCTGTTAATATAAAAGATATATAATGTTTTAACCTTCTCCTGTAAAATTGCATGTAGTGTAGATACGCGCTCTTCACCAGTAGTAGATACGCGGATTTGCACTATCCCCGACGATATATTTTTTCATTGCCCATGTGTTGTTTATTTTATAATGTTTATTTGGAGATTTAATCTTGATACTCGCTAGTAATTGGCCTCGCTTAGACAGTAGCATAATATTACATGAACGTGATTTCACTGAGATAAGACAGTTTTGAAATTGGTAAGCAGCGAGCTAGGCTTTTTTGGAGAAGGGTTTCAGTTCTTTAAATTTCATTGAGGTTTCATGATTGAATTACTTATTATAGATAGTATATTATTAACATTCGGTCAATAAAAGAAAACTTGAAGAAAATTCGTATGGAGCGGACTTTTTTCTTGTAATAATCCTAAAGAAATTTTAAATAAAATAAAGGAAAAAAATATTATTATGATTATTTATCTGTTACTTGGCTCCAAAATATATGAATTGAAACTCCGACATATTATAAGTGGAGCAGTCGTCCCACAAGAGTATGGGAGTGGAAGAGAATAGAGAGTGCAAGATACAAGATTTTTGTGTTCATAATAAATTTGTATATAAAAGTTACTAAGAAAACATATTTTAATGAACTATTTAGCTATATAACTATATGTTTTATCGTATGAATAATTCTATATACAATTAATAGCTAATCTTTTTTTTCCCAATTATTTATGGCATTGTTTTCAAACTTATTTTTCTTTTCTCTGTTGAGTAATTCAATTGAAGCGTTAAAACGTTGAAATAAAATAGTTATTATTTTTTTGTACGCTGATTAATTAGAATATATACGATATATTTTATATTGAACATGCTGTTTCTATACAAAGATATTATTATTCTCATTTACCTATTATGTGGAAATAATGAGCCGCCCTCGTTTTATTATACACTATAAACTTTCTACGTTGCTACGTTACTACGATTACGGTCAGCCGAGACCAACTATTTACACTGTTCTAACTAAAACCGAAGCGAAAGCTCTCTTAAATAAATATGTTGGGATATGATAACAGAGCACCATCTAATTTCATGTTCAATTACGAGGCTTTTGTTACGGATACCAGATAGATGATACTCTACACATATATAACTTTAAATACATACATATTTTAAATAATACAAATACCCATAACTGGTGTGCAAACATTTGTGCTCATAAATGAATGCTACCATCCGGACTCGAACTCGAGTCCGCTTGCATTTAGGATCACTACAAACTGAGCCAAACTGAACAAAACTGATAAAATCATTATAATAAATATATTACTTATTACTTACTGCGACCATTTCTATCGTTATTTTTTCTTGCGGTTGTTTTTAATGACGATATTCATGTAACTGATGTCATGCGAGATATTAGGTATAGTGCCGTGCGCAGATTCCGATAGCAATACAAGTAAATATGGACAGTGAGAGTAGAAACTTCAGTGAAACGTAAGGTAAATAATCATCTCACGAATGTTAAACTTTACTCCTCAATTTTCTCATTATCATATAAATAATATGTTATTTAAGTATTTGTTCTTGAATTCAAGAAATGCTAACCTGCTCTTGGGAGTCACAAACACAATCTGAATTACAGAATGTACCGCTTCTAGAATACTAAACAGGCTTTATTTTAAGACCAATTAAAGTATCTGAAAGAAGGATTAATTATTCATTTAAATTTATAAATAAATGGTTTCTCTACTAATTTAATTACCTAACCGTTCTAATGGGAGGAAATACATATTTTAATAGTATCTACTACATTGCTATTGCTACTATATGAAATGTTATAACATTAACCAAGGTATGTATATTCATCCACGCATTAATTATAACGCTGTTCAGAATATTTTTATCCTTTTTAATTGTTTTTGTGGTTATATAAAAACTTAAACAGAAAAAGCACTAACAATTTCTCTACCATCTCCTAACATTTCGGTGATTTAAAAAATTGCTTACCCTAAAACATTACTAGAGCTAGTAAAAAAATCAAAAGCCATCATTCTCGTTGTTTTATAGGGGACTCTTATGAACTAACAACCTATTGAATAAAATATATATTTGCCCCAATAAGACATTCTGCTCTAGGACAGCCCGTGTCAATCCGGCGCCACCTTTTTAAGTCATCTGTGTTACGGTTGCCTAAACACGGTCTGTATTCTAGCACATTTCGGCTCCATCGAAAGTATTACACTCAAATATTTTAATTTGTACCTCTTTTATAAGGTTTGGTATTACTACAGCAATACATATGTACATGGTATATATCTATAATATATATTTATTTTACATAATGCATATACTGTTTTTACGATGGTAGACTTTTTCAGTAGCTATAAAACTTTATCTTGTTAGACACAAGAACTAATTGTGCTAAGACAGAGGTTCTTTAATATTGTATTAAGCTAACTTTACGCCAACTTACCGTTGTTTAACCAACAGTCTCTCATTTCCTGCCTCTTTCTTTGAGCAACAAGTTAAAACCACGAAGAGCTCTGCACTCTATTAGCACTTTGGTATTTCTGTATCGAGTGAAATGAATAATTAAAAAAGTACATCTTTACATAAAATATATGCATTTACCACTGTCTTTGCTTCGATCTTTTAAACTTAGGAATGGATTTTAATGCGGTACTCTTCGTTAGGCAAAGTTATTCACGAGGCAGGTTTATTGTAGAGACTAGATAGAATTTCATGTTCATGTTGAATGATTGAAAAAATGAGATGCATTTCAATTCAAAAAGGAATATTATACGGATACTCTTACTATAGAAAGCTAATTATTATTGTTATACTTAAAAACATTAAAAAGTACCTATGGGATAGTTTGATCTAACCCTCATCTAACCAGGCAAGTGACGCCGCGGGCAAAACTAGTAATGAATAAATAAAATAAGTAATTTTTTATAATGATATACAATTATATCTATTTACATTATAATATATAGATATGGATGTATAAATATAAATATGGTGGGACGTATCTTACTTTATATTTCTTACACAAACTGAAATAGAGAGATATGAAACAGATTTTCCAAATAATAAGAATAGTTTATCTTATAGTATAAGTTTGCTGTAACACAAAAAAAAAAGAATTATGTTTTGCTTGTCCAATCTACATTAGATTTTGTTTGTTACATACATTATTGTCGCATTAGATAACAAATTTTTAGAGTTAGGCTATTCCATACTGGCCGTTAAAAAGCGCCTAGGGACCAACTTAAGCGAAGCGAAGCTGAATAGCTAGTCTTAAAATATATCCCAAGAGTATGAAAATCTAGAATCTAAAAAAATTATAATATAGCAAAAATGTCCCCTTAACTCATCCAGACTATCGTAAATACATATTTTCTTTACTAAAGAATATGCATCTTAGTTATAAAAGATTTGCAAGATGTTAGAATTATTTTTTTTGTAATATAGTTTTTGTGTGTCATTCATATCACTATTTTTATAATATACCTTTTACCAATTAGTACACGATTTAAATGAACTATAATAGCCATTGTAAGCTTTAACAAAGTAAAAAAATATATATGTAATGCTAAGTCTTATACTGAATGTAGCTTAGCTATAATTCCACCTATTTTTCAAATGGGATGCAAAATCGTCAGTTTTAAGAGGCACTCATTATTATGAATGGTACTTCGTTCGGTCTGAAATGGTCGATAAGTGCTTACCATTCTATTGGAGGTTAGTGTTATTACTAAACGCTTGTGAAATAGCTATTGTAGTTTAAGCGTACTCGATTTTTAGAAGTAAATAGAACAACAGAATCTTGTATACTTTACTTTAAAAATTTATATGCGAAGTAAGAAGAAAGAAAGCATTGCTTTTTAGTTATTTACTAGCAAAAGGCATTCGCTGGGCGTAAGTTAATATAAATTAAACGGTTTTTATATAAATATGTGATAAATTTAAAGTAGCCTAAGTTACTCCTTATAATATTAGCTATCTACGAGTATAAGTTTCATCAAAAATGATCTAGTCGTTTCAGAGATTAGCCAGGACAAACAGACAGACAGACAAAAATTTAAAAAAAATAGTGAAAAGCTGTTGTAGTTTATTATATTAAAAGAAACTTAATTCATAAAATAAAATCTTTTACTATTTAAACTCTTGTACCTACGTAAGTACATAATATGTTTAATGTAATTTTGTATTATATAGTGTCAGCAAATTATACTCAACATAATATTATTACGAGCTATATTTTCATCCACTCACTGTCACAGATATTAAATTTCAGCATCTGTGAAAGCTCTAAACAGAAATATTTCATATATAACATTTTATTTGAAAGTGTTATTATGATATTTATTAATTAAGTTATTTCTTTTGTTTTTGTTACTTTTATCATATCTTTAGCCAAAAAATGTGTATCTAGTAGTAAGGCGTGTAGATAAGCTGGTTTACAATGTCGTATATTTACAAATACGAATCGTTTTCAATGTTGTTTTATAGTAAAGGAAAACATTGTGCGGAAACCAGCATGCTTGAGAGATTATACCAAGTTTAAAAAGCATTCAATGTCCGCCAATCAACACTTAGGCAGTGTGGTGGGCTATAGCCCGCTCGCAAGTATAAGTATGCCCACAGAGCACCTATATATTCGTGTCATTCTCATACTAACACGACGTGTGAGTTAAGTGCATGCTTTAATTAGCTTGTGAAGTACCTACGATATTGAATGAATACATCTACTTTCCAACTCGTTGTTACTGAGAATTACTTACAGAAACCCAATAGTCATACTTGGCTTGACTCGGGAATTGAACCCAGGGCCTACAAATGTTACACACGATACTAGACCACCAAGGCAATATATATTAAATATTATTAGAAGTACAGCAAATTTAGACTTTAAAGAAAATTGCGTATAAACTAAAGTTTTAATTAACTAGTTACAAGTAACTTTGTTCACATGAGCTGATTAACGTCAGTTACACAGCTTGGAATATATTCTCTTGGGTAGAAGTAAGGCGTGTAGCGATAATTATTATGGTTAAAGAAGTTTCTGGTATAATAAAACTGTATAACAAGAAAGTTTGCTTTCAATGATATTTAAATTGCACATTAATATTTTTATATTGTTAAGAAATAAAATACAAAACTCGATGTAAATGAATCTATACTAAAATTATAAAGCTGAAGAGTTTGTTTGTTTTGTTGAACGCGCTAATCTCAGGAACTACTGGCCCGAATTGAAAAATTCTTTTTGTGATGGATAGTCCGTTTATCGAGGAAGGCTATAGGCTATATTATATCACTCTACGATCAATAGGAGCGGAGGATCAATGAAAAATGTTGCAAAAACGGGAAGGGCGGGCGTTAGTTCTGGGAGGTACCATATCGCTCGACTCAGAAAGAATTTGGTTTCCGTTCTTTAGAACGCGTGCGAAGCCGCGGGAAATGCTAGTGATATAAATTGGCAAAGATATGAAAGGGGTAAAAATTATTGCTTTTTAGTTGTCTAACCTTGTTTCGCATGTGCCCTCGAAAATTCCTTTTGCATTTATTATAGGGATGTTATACTTCGAAAATTGCTATCTTGGGTATACTGCATTTCATAACCAATGGATATTTAGATTTAATTTCAACAGGAAAATGCGGTAAAGAAATCTATATGAATCTTTCGAGCATTCCTTTCTGTCTTTATATGATAACCATATCTATTGACATTACATAACATGATTTCCCGTGGGAAGAATTTACTCTAATTAATAAGTACCTTTATAATTTGATTTTTTATGGCTTTTCCATACCAAAGTAACACCAACTTTTCTATCCGCTAGAAAGCAAACATTCATATAACGAATGAAAAGTAAAGATTTTACCAGTCAGATGCATTCACGGATTCCATAATTACAAATTTTTAATTGATTTAAACTTATTTTCTAATATTTTAAGTCGAGTTCAAGCTACAAGATACTAATATATTATGAAACAAGTTGAATAAAAGCTTGTTAAAAAAAAATGAAAATGTTTTATAAGTATTACTCGCATAGTAATATAACCTTCCAAGAAAATCAAGAAAAAATGCTTAAACAAGTGTTTGTAATTTACCTTCTAAATAAAATAAAATTTGAAACAAAAGCACATAACGAAGCTTACATTTCATTTTAAAGTTCTAATATACTGGTTAACTTTTCTGAGTTTACTGTGATTTACGACTTTTAATTGTAACCTTTGGGGTAAAAATTTAATTATGTTGCAAAATCGTTCATATTTTATACTAGCGAACTTGCTTCGCTTAGTTACGTCGCTGGGTAGGTTTTAATTCTATTACTAAAATAAAAGCCTTAGTGTCTTAGAAAACTAGGTATCTGAAAATGAAAGTGTCGTCAAAATTAGTCCATCTGTTTCGGAGATTCGCTTGGACTAATAGACAGAAAGAGAACATAAGACTATCTTAGGTTTACGTGAAAATTTGATATGAAACTTTTCGGATTTTGTAGCGGATTTATTTTAATTTATGGTCGAGATTTCGAATGCTTTACAGCAATCATGGTCACGGGAGGGACAAAGATGTCTGATGTCTCAGAGGCTTATATTGTTACAGACAGTGTCTACCCACAATTATTTACAAAAAAACCTCAATGATCCCAGAGTACCCTTTGGATACACAACAACTTAGACAACATTTTAAAATGTTTTATGTGATCAACAAACCACTGGTTTTTCAACTTAGTAATTTTAGCTGTTTAAGTTTAATTTCATCATCTTATTCAACATATTTATATATCTTATTCAACATATTTATATAACATAAACAAAAAATACATAATCTTGCAGTTTTTTTCATAAACAATGTATAAATGTTTAGTAAAATATATTTAAATTTTAAAGTAATTTTTTATGTGCAAAGGTCTATTATAACAAAACATATTTTTTTTAATATAACTAATCCTAAAACTGAATTCAGCACTGAGGTTGGTATATTATATTTCTAAAATACAGATATTGAAGAGAATAAAGAAATTTGAATTAAAATTGAACTTGCTGAGTAAAATGTCAGATTGAAATTCATCCAGCCATTCTCGAGTAAAGATGAAAAGAACAAGCAAAAACCAAAGCAGAGCAGTGAACGTTTCTCGTTCTTAAAAAAGAATGTAACAGTTGACCCCATCAGTTTTTAATTATAATAAAGTTGCGATCACAGTTTTTATGCCTTATTTTTTTATTATACATTATAATATGTATGATACTAGAAATGCATATGAACGTAGAGAAATGCATCAAAAGCATTAGTATGTACTGAGCAAGAGTGAGCGAGTGAGAAGCAAATTTCGATAAGAAGGACGTTTGAAAAACAAACGTTTCAATAATCAAAGTAAGTTATGCTCAAAATCTCTCTTTTCTTCTCTTTTTCTCATTCTCTCTCTCTTTCTCTTTCTAGTAGTATTGAATAATAAGCTTTATGTACAAAGTATATGTCGCAGCAGTAGTATTAACTTTGTAGGAAAATTATCGACCAAGGTCTCACCCTTACTCAGATCAGATTTCAAGCATTTCGCATATTTAATCTTTTTAGATATATTTATTTATTTATTTATTTATTTATTTATTTATTTTATTAGGGAAAACAAACAGCATTACAATATTACAAAAGATTACACAAAGTTGACAACACATAAGCCAGTAAAGTTTCCACTTCAGTTTATGCTTACAGGAGTAAATTTGCTATAATATTTTTTTCTATTTTTTTTTACAATTTAGCTTAAAGTAACAAAGTTAATAATAATATATACACCCAATAGCTATGGGTAACTTAATCACTCTTACTTAATAAAAAAAATATATAATAAACAATAAAAAGTTAACATTAATATAACTTAAGAACCATTCATTTGTTTAAGGTTTTCTTTAATTTTTTTAGTGTAAGTTTGAAATTTGTGAAGAAAAATATCTAAATGACTAAAATGAATATTGTAAGCATTACAAGCTCTTATAACAAAACAATTAGTAGTGTATTTAGATCTGCGAGTAGGAACATAGAATGTGTCTTTAGAACGAGTGCAACGTTGTGGTAATTTAAAGTTAATTTGACTCAGAATGTAATTGGAATCTATCAAATTATTCAAAATTTTGAATAGGAACACTTGATCTCTGTATTCCCTGCGCTGTTTTAAGGATAAATAGGACAATTGTGTGGTATTATTACAATGAAATTTAATCTGTAATCTTTTAAGGAACTTGTTTTGAACTCTTTCAATAGCGTTAATATATTTAGCATATTGTGGGTTCCAGGCAGTCGAAGCATATTCCAAATAAGGTCTTACATATGCATTGTATAAAAGATTGAAAGTATGATTATTTTTGAAATCATTCCCCTGTCTAAAAATGAAACCAAGCATCTTATATGCTTTTGATGATATGTCATCTATATGTTTATCAAATAAGAGAGCAGAATCTAGCATTACTCCTAGGTCCCTCACCTCAGTCACCCTTTTCAATGATTTATTTAAAATTTTGTAATCAAACGAAATTGTATTTTTTCTTCTAGAAAAAGTTATAGCACAGCATTTGTCAACATTCAGGTATAAACCATTACATGTACAATATTCTTCTAATTTGATTAAATCGCTTTGTAATTTATGGCAATCTTCATATTCTCTTATTATTTTAAATATTTTAGTATCATCTGCGTAAAGTAATATATTAGAATTTTGAAAAGTTTCAAATACATCATTAATAAAAATGTTAAACAACAAGGGACCAAGGTGAGAGCCCTGAGGAACGCCAGATGTAACAGGGACAAAGCTGGATGTAAATCCCTTAACAGCTACAGCTTGTGTCCGATCTCGTAGATAAGACGTCAACCACCTTAGAAGATCGCCGTGTATACCGACTTGGCCAAGTTTACTTATTAATAAGGAATGTGAAATTTTATCAAATGCCTTAGAGTAGTCGGTATACACCGCGTCAACTTGAAATCCCTTGCTTAGGGCAGACATAACTACATCTAAAAATTCACAAAGATTAGTTTCTGTTGAGCGTTTACTTACAAATCCATGTTGCTGTGGAATAATTAAAGGCCGATACAAAGGAAATAAGGTGTCATAAATTATTTTTTCAAATAATTTAGGGATAACAGATATTTTTGAAATACCACGATAGTTTTTAATATTATGTCTATCGCCGCTTTTAAAAATGGGGACAATTATAGATTTCTTCCATATAGGTGGTATACAACCTGAATATAAGGACTTCTTGAAAAGTATATCTAATGGAACTGAGATTTGTCTACTACATGATTTTAAGAAAATAGGATGTATCTGATCAGGTCCACTTCCTTTAGAAGGATCAAGCTTTAACAAATATTTTTCTATTTTATCACGATTTAGATCTACAGTACTTACAATGGATTGATCAAAGCTAGAGGGTGGGTTATCGACGTTAATTTTAGGATGCGTATCAGCTACAAAGACGGAATTGAAGAATGAGTTAAACATATTAGCTATTGCTTGACCACCAGAACCATTTTCATTTTCAAAATACATACTATCTGGAATACTATTACTACTACGCTTAGACTTTACAAATGACCAGAACTGCTTAGAGTTACAATATATATTATTTTCTGCTGTATTAATAAAAATATTATAACATTCAACTAATAAGCATTTAGATTCATGACGAAGTTCAGAGAATCTGTCATAGTCACTAGATCTTCCATAAATTTTCCATTTCTTATGTGCTTTCAATTTTTTGCTTATCAATTTTCTTAAGGGTCTGGAATACCATGAAGGAAATCTATCATTATCATAAACTATCTTTGTTGGTACACATCTGTCAATAATATCGTTAACTATGGAATAAAATTTGTCAACAGCATAAATTATATCTTCAGATGAAAGTTGTTCAACCCAGTTAATTCTACATAATTCATCATTAATAGTATTGTAATCGGCATTATGATATCGCCGTACTAAACGAGATGGTGCTTTTAAGTTCAAGTTAATAGTTCCTACTTCAGCCTTCACTAAAAGGGATGGATGGTGACTATCTTCTGGTAAAGCCAAAGGCTCCGTTCTTTCAACCTTACAGATGATATTAGACAAAACAAGATCTAGTAGTCTATTATTATTTTTGTAAATATTGTTATATTGATTAAATCCTGTAAATGCCATGAAAGAGAATAATTGAATAGCTAAATCACTATGAGAGGAATTTTGAATGATAAGGTTGCCTTCAGATTGAAGAGACCATAAAGCATCACTAATATTAAAGTCACCTAATACTAAGAATTTATCATTAGGAAATTTAATAATTAAATCAGAAAGATATTCAAAAAACGTAGCTTGCGAATCGCATTGTTGTAAGTTTTGTGGAAAGTAACAACAGAAAAGATGTAACTTATACCGACTTGAACGTTGTTCTAACACTAAATTAAGAGATGTAATATCCGCATCAGGTAAAATTGGAGGAACGTCAGAATGACGCATGTTGATAGTTACACAACCGCGACGAACAGCTATAAGTGTTCCCCCACCCCTTTTCACTCCCAGGCGTTTGTAGTCACGATCATTACGGTACACACAATAACGTGGATCAAAAAATTCCTCAGTAAAAAATCCCTCTGACAACCACGATTCGCTTAAGCAGACTATATCATAATTTGTATTTAATAGATTCAAATAAAATTCTTTTGTTTTAGTGCGTAATCCTCTTACGTTTTGATAAAATATATTCAATACTATGTTAAGCAAAAATAGATAATAACCAATAGTAATGATGAATAATTCACAACTCGAACTAAAATTATTTCAAAATTTAAGTAATACAATAATCGAAATTCCAATTTCAAGTAAGCAAAATAGTAATAGTTAACATAACCCACATACACTATATACTCACTCGCAAAACTAACCACAATTTTCAGCTTGTAATAAAAGAATCTACGACTAAAAATTATAATATATTATATATTTTTAAACTACATACATGATGAATAAATTTTTAAGAGTTGTAGTAATTGTTTCATATTTTCTATCAATAAATTAAGATATACTAAATTTATGACAGTGGTAGACCAGCGGTAACGCGCTCGCTCGGATAACCGAGAGATGCGGGTTCAAATCCGGGTCTCGCACCTCTGATATTTGCGTGCGAATAATTTCTATCATGATTACCACTTATCTTACGGTGAAGGAAAACATCGTGAGGAAACCTATGGCCTATGGACTATGGCCTGATCCCCCTTGTATTGAAGGGGGATCAGACCATTTGATCACGTTAAAAAAAGAGCTTATGATGATGATGATGATGATGACATTTCTGAAATCGATTCTAAGTTTCAAAATACTTAAATCCCGCTTAATAACAACAAGTACGCATTCTAAAACATCTCAAATTATACCATACAATTCGTGTACCAACTATCCAACGTTCCTTCTACAACGTACGTTCATTGTATATTCATTGTATATCAGTAACCTTCTCGGGCGTGTACACAATAATTCACCAAAGTTTCATCGCAGTAGACGTGAGGACTTGAGGCAAATATAAGTGTATGTTACTAACGATCCATCCTGTCCGGTCTCTCCTCTCATCTATACCAATAATATAAAGCTGAAGAATTTGTTTGTTTGTTTGTTTGTTTGTTTGTTTGGTTGAACGCGCTAATCTCAGGAGCAACTGGTCCGAATTGAAAAATTATTTTTGTGATGGATAGTCCGTTTATCGAGGAAGGCTATAGGCTATATTACATCATGCTGTGACCAATAGAAGAAGAGCATCAATGAAAAAACGTTGCAAAAACGGGAGAAAAATATTTTTTTGATCTTCAGCCTTTAGAACGGCTTTAGAACGGGGAAAGGCTAGTTAGGTATATAGGATTATATATACCTAACTAGCCTTTCCCCGTTCTAAATATATTATTTTTCAAGTGGTAGTGCCATGCTTGTTACCTTCGGGTAGCAACCGAATGGGCCGGCACGCCCCGTATAGTTCATTAGTACCACTCTCTCACAGAAGACCGGCGTGAAGTGGCAGCTATGCTGTCGCGTTTCGTCCGGTTAGTGAGAGTCCGGGAGGCCCACTCTCCTTCCCCCCTCCCTCTTCCCTTCATCCTCCGCCTTCGTTCCCTCCTCCCTCCCACTTCCCTCCCTCCTCCATCCCTCCCTTTCCTGAAAGGCCGGCAACGCATCTGCAAGCCTGGCTTCAGGCTTGCAGATGTCCATAGGCGGAGGTGATCACTTCCCATCAGGTGAGCCTCCTGCCCGTTTGCCCCCTTTTTACCATAAAAAAAGGATAAAAAATTTCAAGCTATTCCATAAGTGAGTTATTTATTGTAATAATGATACAATTGTGTTTGTGTTTTATTCTTTATACCTACGTTGCTTTTAAGTCAACGAAATTCCGTCACTGGGATGATTTGGGATAAACTACCCACATTGGTCTCTGTATTATATGTGTGTATTCACTAATGTGCAATAAATATTATCAGGACATTATTACACACAGCGTTATCTAGTTCCGTGGTAAGCTTGTGTTACGAGGCTTGTGTTACGGTTACCAGATCGTTGATACACTACACCTGTATATCTTTAAAATACATTATATAAATATTAACACCCATACATGGAGTACAAACATTCGTGCTTAACCTATGAACGCACCCAGCGGGACTCCAACCCAGAACCAAACAAAGGGTTACTACAAACTGAGCCAAACATGTCTTCATAATATATAATAAGTTGTTATGCATACGAAATATGCTTACTTCAGTTGGTAATAAATAGAGTTTTACGGACACTTTTTAAGATACAGTGCTCTAAAAATACTAAAAATGAAGTGCAAAGTCACGTAAGTATAGAAATAAAAAATTGATAGCAGAATTTTAAAGCAATATTTCATTGTTTCTGGAAGCTTGAAGCATGACGTGCATATAACGTTGATAAATTCACTATCTAAGAACACGAAATATTAAAAATGATATGAATGCTTTAATCTTAAAGAGGGTTAACAGATTAGAACTGATAAATCGACTTGAAACAAATATAATTTACTTATAAAATATTATAACTTAAAGGCTGTGATATTTCTATCGTAAGCAATATTTCTTTAAAATAAAAACCCACATACCTACCTACATTTTCATTATATCTACAACATTAACAAAAATTATGAAAATTGGACTTGGCTTTTTGTATGAAAATTTACAGCTTCACAATCCTCTTAAGGGTCCAATATAATAAGAGATTGCACAACGTATCAAAATATAAAAGGAAAATCAATTTTTCATTCAATTAACTCGTTTTTTACGAGTGTAATACGTGAAAAATCAATTTGGTAACGTTATTTTATCAATAACTCAGATAGAGAAGGTCCAAAAGAACATTTTACCCCTACTTTAGGATATAAAATGTATATATTATGAAACCTTTTATCATTTATGGATAACCACTTGAAAGCAATTACAAATGGTAACTAAAATGTGAATATTAAATACTACTATACTATGTTTAGTATTCATGTTTCGTAATTTTCATAAATTAAATCCTTGGGTTCCTACAATAGACTACCGGATTTTCCAAACCGTCTCAGTTATTATTTCTATCAATTATTAAATTTATATTAATAACTTAAGTTTTAAAATAAATAGTTTATATATGGTTTAATTTTTATCACAACCGATCCAGTGGTTTTAAAATAAAACTACAATTAGAAAGTAAAATACCTTTGCCTGTGTTAAAGAAATCTCATTTTTTGTAGGTACTATATCTCACACATACCACTTCTTTTCTTACTTTTCTAGGTCAGCTATGCTAAATACTTTGGATTTTAGAAGTTCCCCAACAAGAAAGAGATTAAAGACGTTCTGCATTTTGCATTGTTTGAGGTATCGCCGGTTCTGAGAAATTTTAGATAATAAATTTCAGTACAAAATTTAATGACTTTAGCTTGTACTTGAATAAATTTCATAAGTAATTTTATGATGAAAAGATCAACTTACTAGGAAACCGTATTTTAAAATGTACTTAGAATTCTTGTTATAATATTCTTGTATTAATAAATAATAAAAGATAATAATATCTAAAGGCTGCTTTATTTTATACTTACTTTTTTATAAATCGGAAAACCTTTTGATACAAAAGAGAAAGAAAAAAATTACAACAAGTATTAGTGGTTCGAACAACTAAGTACATACTAAAGCAGCAAAAAACCAAGAATATTGTTTGTTTGGTACTGGCCAAAACGCAGCTTCAAGATCTGTAAGGTACATTTATAATAAATGTTTGTATTATTCTAAATATATAAAAGCGAAAGGTCACTCACTCATTCACCACGAAATATCGAAAGTCAGTATATGTAGGTCAGTATAAAGATGAAAGGCATAGATTATAGTTAGTAGACGTCAGCTAAGCACGGATTTTGCAACAGGGCCAGATTAAGGAGGTCTAGCCTTCATTTTTTGTGCTACAAACTCTAAAGGCAGGAAGGACGGTTTGTGATGGAATCCGAGCGGAGCGAAAGTACGACGTTAGTATAGGTACTGTATATTATTTTTTTATTTTTTTATTCATTTTAATCAATTCTATGATTCTATTTTTAGTCTACCTTACTTTTATTATCTCTGTAGCGTCAATATAGTAGCTGTTACGGTGGCTTCATCTTTTTTCTTTTTATCGTGTATTTCGTTCAGGTGAACAAAAAGTTTAATTAATTTCCGTCTGGACGTTGACACAGACCTTTAACTTTGGGGTAGTTTTAGAACGTCGTAAAATTGTGTACTGCACTATCTCGTCAAATTGTATATTCTGAGTTTGTAACGTGTCTGACTGCTAGCATCAAAACATCATGTATTCTTAATCTTCAATTAAGAACTGCAATGTTTTTTATATTTAACCGACTTCGTTTTAATGTAGAAGATAACCTCTGTGGCAGTAGCCACAGTAGAATGGCTTACAATATTCTTTTAATCCAACAAAGTTACATATTTTATACCTAAATAACTAAAGACTCTACCTAACCAGGAATTACGAATTCATCTGTGAAATTCAACCATAATCTTGATAGACCAGACCAGTGCAACCTGTCTCACGTCGAACAGATGGTCGATTAGGCTATGTGCAGGTTACATAAAAATAATAGTGAAAGATCTTGCTACTGTCCGAATACTGATATTATAGATAGGCTAAAAGATATACCGATTATATAAAGTTGAGGGGTTCCACTATACTTATAGGATTTACTAGACCAATTTTCATGAAAATCTTTTGAAGTTTAATAGTGAGCTGCGGAATTATTATTTAAAATGATATGATGATATAATGGATATTTCATGTTATTATAAAGAATAGGTATCATTTCGCTCTTTTTTTCTCAGATCTGTAAATAATAACTAAACAAAACATTAAGGCGTTAATCACGTCTATCCCATTCTCCAGCCGCAATAGTAAAGAATGATAGTATTATGATAAAATGTTTTAGTATTTTAAATACATTTATTTTTATTTTATATTCCATCGATATCGTAAGCCGTGATAGATACACAAAAAATGGATCTAAAAATGAATTATTCGTTTCCTATGTCCTCATATATCACGAGCTGTGTGTTGAACAATATAATGTAGCTCAAGCGTACATAGCATGAAACTTTTTGAATCATCGCGGACCATTACGAAATAGAAAAGTTTTTACAATATTTGACTCAAAAAACGATATATGTATGTTTTTGTGTATGTTACATACATAATGTTTGTGTCAATCATAAATAGTTAAAATCGACAGTTTTTTTCTTATTAACGGTTAAATTTGCCTAAAAAGTGTTACAAATGCATAAGTTACGATAAATTAGAATTCATCAGTCAGAAAAAATAGAATTCATAAAAATAATAAGTTTAACATATAAAATATAATTAACGGTTTTCTTTTACTTTAACTATCGCCCATTATTCAATCTCATTACAAATCAAACTTCGATGGATTAACTGGATGGTATTGTCATTTCTTACAATTAAATCAATATTTACGTAGTATATCTTGTCTTAACATCGTGATATATAACGTACCTTTAATTTTGACTTCAAAGAAAACCTTGGGTCTAGTGTATACACAACCTAACCATCGTTAGCTGAAAACACAAATAAATATTGATTAAATTAAAATTATGTGAAAGGTATGACCAATTTCAGCCTCCATAGCAATCCATTATTGTACAGGAATTAAGCGTAAGTATAAGTTTGAAAATATTATTTTTGATGTTCTACCAATAATCTACACTAATTTTATAAGGCTGGAGAGTTTGTTTGTTTAGTTGAACGCGCTAATCTCAGGAACTGGTCCGAACTGAAAAAAATTTTTGGTATTGGATAGTCCGTTTATCGACGTCCTTAGAACGCGTGCGAAGCCGCGAGAAATCCTAGACTAAAATATTTTTATTTGATTTATTACTTAGGCACATAATATAATTATGTATACATATTAAAATGCATGTAATGTTCGTCCTCTATTTATTCGTAAAACATTGATCCGATTGAGATATAACTATGGTAGGTTGTATAGAACTGCGAAGGTTTTTGGCGTGAAAAAAAGAAGTTGCCTGACATTTTTATGCGTTTTTAAGCTTTTATATACATAAAACTGATATCGATATTAGTGTATTTTTACTCTTAAACGCAATGACTGTTTTTATTCAATGCAATTAATGCCTTGTAACAAATTTATTGCATATGTGGGCATGAAACTAAAGACCTCACAGGATTCAGACAAAAAGTTTCCCTTATACATGTTTACAAGTCATCGACTCCACGCCTAACCGTTCAATTATGTATAATGGGTCGACTCTGGTTTCGAAACATAGAACATGAAGTATTAGCAAAAGGGATACTTACATATTTTCTTTTATTTTGTAATCGCTTTTATTAGTGTGATTGTCATACATTTTTATTTTTATTGTAACAAAGTTCATATTATATATTATGCAAATTTAAAGTCTTGCGAATTCATACAAGGGCTTCTTATGAAGAATTGGCTTTATCTATACATTACTAATAATAAAATTGAAACTGAGTCGATCTGTACAATAAATATTTTTTTGAATGATCTTATTGAAATAGTCATTATTATTAATACCGAGTCTGTCCGTCCATCTGCCTGTCATTTGGTGACCGTATTACGAGTAAATTACTAAATAGATTTTGGTAACATTTGGTGAATGAAAGCTAGTTATCTGGGTAATACTGGGTCTTTTTTCTGTGGGAAATTATCTCATTTCTAAGAAATCTATACTAACCGTTAAAAACTAGTAACTAAGTAAAACAAAGAATGAAATATAAAAATAAAAATCTGCAAAAGAATACACGTATTAAAGTGTTTGATTCAATTTAATTTGATTTGAATATAATAATTTTGAAGTAACCATTTTATCAAAGTGGCTATTTTGAAATATTAATATTTAAATTAGGAACATTTGTATAGAATTTCTGTGCAAAGTAGATACTCTTAGGACTTTCGACTGATACAAATATCGGCTTAATACAGCGATTGTGCGTAAACTATGGCCGTCGTTAGGTGGATACGACCAGAGAGTAGAGCTTCTTTGTCACTAATATGCCTGAAGGGATTGTTGGGGAGGATTGATTTTGACTTTCAATAAAGATCGCTTGTATGTTAACTTATTGGGGTTAAGTGAGTATTGAAAATCCTACCAAATTCCAATACATGTACGTTGTTGTTTACATAGAATTTATAGTACCTAAAAAAACATATATACATAATATAAGTATATGTATAATAACATAATATTCTTTTTAGTAGATTATAGCTAGTAATCATAAAATTGAACACTTTAAATACCTTTCACTGCCTTTTAAACACCATAAGCGATAACTTAAACTTGGCGAATGCTGGTTAAGCTTTAAGTCATACATCCAAAAAATGTACTAGAAAATTGTAGGTCTTAGACCTAAAAATCACTCCATAATAGCATAATAGATCCATTTCTTAAGGTACGTCCGCAATAGTTATAATTGATAAAAATAAGTACACTGAAACATATCTTCTCCTTTTTTGAAGTCGGTTAAATAGATAAAAAATGTATAGAATACGTTTATCTATAGGTAAGTGTGAACAATGCCCGTAACCTCATGTCTTGAACCTTTGGTATTCTAATGATTTAATTATTTTTAACACGATTACTATTTACAACTATAATGAAGTAATTAATTATTTATTTCCTTTCAAAAACAGTATTGTAATTAGTTTTCGAAAGACGTTAATTAATCTGCCATTCCGCACTGGGCAATGTGGACTTTGGCCTGACCCTACATACTATATAAAGAGGCACCTGGAACGTTAAAAGGGCTGGATTTATTTACAAATACTTATATCTATTTAGAAGTACGTAGCCTTATATAGGCTTAAGTGTACCTTTTCGAATAATCTCACCTCACTTAATTGGCAGGGTCAACCGGTCAAGCGTTTTCTTTTGTTGCCAAACGGCGTATAAGTAATTTGGTTTCAATTCACTGATTTAGTACGATAAGTCCTTTTCAGTAGTACATATTCATTAGGAATTTAGTATTTCTATTAAAAATACATTTTATTATACACATAAAAGTATTACAACGATATAGTAAAAAAACTTATTGATATGCTATATAAAAATATTCAAAAATGAGATATTACTTTTGTTTCACCTAAATCGGTTTAACTTTCAAATTTTAAAAGTAACAAATATATTTTTATACACATTTGTAAAAATGGTACGATTAATAATATAACTAGTTATAATTGGTAGATATCTGCTTCCCTTTGAATGCAAAAACAGTAATCCATTAGTGAAAAAATGTGAACTAACGTTAAAGCCCTTATGGTATGTATGAATAAGGAATCCTTCACGGTTTAGTCAGGAGACGAGCCAGTACTGAGGGTCACAATCCACACATATTTTCGCTTCCTCATGTCAACATCACCATTATACTTCTTGTATTAAAAATTCTTTAAAAGTCGCTGTTCTAACGAAAGCCATATGAAAAGGTCGTCAAATATAATGATTCTTTAGTCCTTTTCTTGCCTTTGTTAGTAACGGGATAGCGACGGTATGTTATATCTGGTTTTATATAATATGAGTAAATATATGATACTAGGTACGTTTTGACGTTTAGTATAGATTTCTCAAAGATGATATTTTTCCGCAGTAAAAAGTGTCTTTCATGTTAACCCGGATTACTAACTAATAACTATTATCATACTAAATTTTATCAAAAATGTCTCGTGGTTTTTCCCTGATGTGGTTACAGGGCAGATAGACATCTAGTTCCGTGGTACGCTAAGAAGGAAGCTTGTGTTACGGACAACAGATAGTTGATATACTACATATATATATAAACACCCATGACTGGAGCACAAACCGACTTAAAAAAATTAATGCCCCCAGCGGGACTCGAACCCGCGACCGCTAGCGCAAGAAAGTAGGGTCACTCTAAACGTGTCGTCGAACTATATAGATCTATTCATATCGAACTTGTAGCCTTCTAATACGTATTATAATCGAGAAGCAACGTGGCTTTGTAGGGTGTACTTAAATATATTCTCTGGTTTACTTTCATTAATGAAACCGAATGTCCCTAATTCCACGCCTTTCAGTCTAATTGAAATAAATGTAGGAATGTTCGTATGCTTTGAACCCTTCATTCCTCGCTTCCACAAAATTCTTCTTTCATATGACTTCTTAGTAGATTAGATTTGAATTTTTACAGAGGATTTCTTAATACTTTCTAAGGTTTACGCGAATGTGTGACATTATAAATGAAACTATCTTTTCGGATTTTGTCGCGGATTTATTATGATTTTTGGTTCCCGACGTTTTGAATGCTTTACAGCAATCATCAATTTACACTTTACATCAATTAATGGTCATGATTGCTGTAAAGCATTCGAAACGTCGGGAACCAAAAATCATAATAAATCCGCGACAAAATCCGAAAAGAGGATTTCTTAATCAAGTTCAAATAATTATGCTGTCTACATTTAGGCAAATACAAAGCAGTTCAGTAATTTTTTCTTATGAATCTCAAATTTTCATTTTTTGAGTTTAAATGTAATTAGTAAGAAAATAAAAAAAAGTGCTCGAATTTTAATTTACCAATATACACATATATACAAGATTCAGTTTGTTTACTTTACTATAAAATATTAAAGATCTGAACTTCATTTTTTTATATCTAAACGAAAATTCAATAATGTCGTTAAAAAGTTTCTTAGATTTATAAAAAGAGCCTTTAACTTTAATTTGTTTCATATATATTTATACTACTAAGTTTTGCAAAACTTTATTCCAGTATTTATTCATTGGACCTCGAACTTCTATAATTTAACAAACTATAGAAACGAAGTTTTTACGAGAAAATTATTTTCTAAAAAATACTCCTTCACTTTTTCTTTATGTAAATTTTTGTGAGACACACCTCAAATAACCTTTATTTTCCAACAGAAACGTTGTTCTAAATAAAATAAATATGACAAGGACTACTCAATGTAGCTTCTATTCCGGCTGACTCTAGAAAGTGATTATTGTACATACGCGTAAGTTCCGATTTGTGTTGACACAATCAAAACTTAGCATTTTTGGGGTTTATTCTTATCTTCTATCTTCTATCAATATAGTATATCTTTATTTTACGTCATTGTTACGTCATTTCCACGTCACTTTTTTAAAAGAGATATTTTTTCAAGAACTGTGCTTCTACGTCTATATGTAATAATAATAATAATAATGTTCTTCGACCGACTCCGGCCATGGCGGCTTATCTCATTGAAACTAGCCAACTACGCAGGATTATATTTGACGACACGTTTGGCTCAGTGGGTAGTGACCCTGCTTTCTGCGCCAGCGGTCGCAGGTTCGAGTCCCGCTGGGGGCATACATTTATTGAGCACGAATGTTTGTACTCCAGTCATGGATGTTTATATTATTTATTTATTTTTTTATGGTAAAAAGGGGGCAAACGGGCAGGAGGCTCACCTGATGGGAAGTGATCACCTCCGCCCATGGACATGCGTGCGTTGCCGGCCTTTCAGGAAAGGGAGGGATGGAGGAGGGAAGGAAGTGGGAGGGAGGGGGAACGAAGGCGAAGGATGATGGGAAGAGGGAGGGGGGAAGGAGAGTGGGCCTCCCGGACTCTCACTCACCGGTCGAAACGCAACAGCATAGCTGCCACTTCACGCCGGTCTTCTGTGAGAGAGTGGTACTAATGAACTATACGGGGCGTGCCGGCCCATTCGGTTGCTACCCGAAGGTAACAAGCATGGCACTACCACTTTGAAAATATTATAATATTTATAATATGTATGTATTTAAACTTATATGTGTAGTATATCAACCTTCTAGTATCCATAACACAAGGCTCGTACCTTACCGTGGAACTAGATAGTGCTGTGTGTAAATGTCCCAACATATTTATTTATTTATTTATTTATTTATAGTGCACAAGTGTACGCGTATACACAAGTGCACTCTCTATTCCTATCACTCTCATATTCTGGTGGGACCACTACTCGACACGAAACAGAAAGACTCAATAATTAAACTTGGTCCGACCCGGATTCGAACTCAGGACCACTCGATGTGTAGCCGTACATGCTAGCCACTACACCACCGAGGCAGGTCTCTATATGTATCAGTGCAATGAATCAGTTTAATAAATAATAATTTGACAACACAAATATTCATCAAATCGAATCGTATTATACTTTTAAACGCATATACCTACCTATAGCAATTTTAATCGACAATTTTTTAATAAAACAAATGTAGTAAGTTGTCTTTATGAATTTTTATCAATTAATTTAGGTACTTTGTTAATGACATAAGCATCATATTTCCTGTTAACTCCCATTTTCATAAAATTAATTAACGTAAGAACTTTCATGTGAAGTCTTTAACTAAATCTTGTTTTAGTTAATTTAGATTTTGTAAGGAAAATAAATTACATTTACCTTAGAGATGTGTTCCTAAACGCGATGAATTTAATCACAACTTTCACAAAGTTCTGACAGGCTCCCGATAAGCGACTTAAATATGTCTTAATTGTATATGAAAAAAGTTTGTGTTGTTGTATTTAATTATGTTATTTTATGACATAGGATGATAAACATGTTTATAATAGCACTGCCTCGGTTGTGTAGTGGCTAGCATGCATGGTCATCCATCGAGAGGTTCTGGGTTCGAGTCTTGGGTCGGGCAAAGTTTAATTATTGAGTTTTTCTGTTTAGTGAGCCTAAGTAACCGCCGGAAGTAGGGAGTTCCCGGTGAGTCTAAAGTAAGTCTAAAATCTAAACATTCGTCTGTGTGTGTGTGATTACTAACATTTATGTAAATGAACGTAAACGTAAAAAATAAATTTACTATTTCCAGACGATGATATTGTAATTTCAATAGATATTAGACCTTACTTTTTGCCGTCTTCTTCAAAGCAAATGATTAATTAAAAATTAAAATTTTATTTATTTCAGTACATATAAAACAATAAATTCAAAAGATTATTGTAAATATAGTGCTATATAAGCTTTATACCTTGTAAATAGATCCTATGACATTTGGGTTATTTAAAAGGAACTTGTGAATAATCGAAATCAGGTAATCATGAGGTGACCTGCATTTCTGAGAACATTTAATTAGTGATAAAAACGTATAAAGTCTACAGTCACCAGCATTTAGCTATACAGCTTGGTTGAGTATGGTCAGATTTCTTATTTAATATACTAGCCTGTTTCGCGGCTCCGCTCGCGTTCTAAAGGCTGAAATTCAAAAGAAATATTTTTCTCCCGTTTTTGCAACATTTTTAATAAATGCTCTACTCTTATTGGTTCTAGCTTGATGTAATGTAGCCTATAGCCTTCTTTGATCAACGGACTATACAATACAAAAATAATTTTTCAATTCGGATCAGTAGTTCCTGAGATGAGTGCGTTGAACCAAACAAACAAACGCGTCAGCTATATATAATTAATATAGTATAGATTACATATATTTAGTTGAAACTTAGCAATATGTCGTTATAAAGGACTGAACACACATTTTTTCCAATGATTACATTGCTCTTATAATAAACAATATTGTTGGATAAATTGCAAGTTCATTTCGTAGCATTATTAAGTTTATAAAACGTAACTTAAAATAACCTTTTGCGTTGGAGACGTTTTACAGCATATGTACTCATGCTCCCAAACGTAAGTGCACTTTCTATTCCTTTCAGAGAGATCAGACATAGTAACGACGGATTAACATTTTCTTTTAAGAATATTACAGTACAATATTACAATGTTGATGCTTTTACTGAGGATATCTTGACAACCTCATATATTACTAGTAATTCCCGCGGCTCCGCCCGCGTTCTAATCACTATTAAAAATAGAAATTGATGGTAGAAGGTTGAAGGTAATTTAGGGTTATAAGTATTTTTTGATGCCAAATCGTAAAAAAGATAAAGATTTGATCTAATAATAAAATAATACAAAACTGGAGAAGGCCACCCTTATCACCTTGTGGAATAAAACATAGCCTACGACCTATTTTATTTCCAATATACACAAAATACTTCATAAAAATCGGTCAAGCCGTTTCGGAGGAGTTCGATAAAAACACTGTGACATGAGATTTTTATATTTTAGAAGATGGATCCCGAAATTTGGAAACGAATTTGGCTCTAGTTGAGCCGAAATTTGTCAACCTACACTATCGAATTAATAAAAAATGACCGCTCTAAAATTCTAAGAAAACTCATCTATTAACAGTGTCTGATCTAAAACTTTAAGAAAACTCATCCAAAAGCTTCAAATCCTTCTAATTCGGGAATCACTCGCCAATAAATCATGTGAGAATACTATTTCCGATACTGGGTGCTATATTTTATTCCCTTAATACCATAAATAACTCGATGTTATGATGTTTACGCAAAGCGACCCGATTCTATCAGATATCGACTGCGTGCTTTACGACGGGACTAGGCGGGGACGGAACATAAAATATATTTTAAAGCTGATATGTTTGATTCTAAAAAGTTGATATGTAAATTTTGAGATACTATGGTGATAAAGGTTATTTATGACAAGCCATTGTATCACTATTATAAATGGGATTTTTTGTGTATGTATGTACGTTTGTTCACTTGAATGGAACCCTCCATCACAACGAGGTCTTATGAACTTATGTAACATAATATAGGCTACGGTTATGGAACTAGGTGCGCCCTCGAGCAAGTCGAGAGCACTAGTAATATTATATTCGCGAAAATGCAAGACTTAATAGATTTGAATCAACTTCGGAAGGAAACATTTTTCGTATCAGAAATAACTGCTATGAGAATTCTTAATGTAATAATTAAAAGTTACCAACAAGTTCAGTAGTTGGCAACGTTACCACCAAGTTAGTGAAGTTACTAATATATTATATTAGTTAAGTTATATAAAACAGTTTTATGTTATTCGAGTACATTTAAAAATATTCATATCATTTTAAAATTCATATTCATTTAACAGCAATAAATGTAAATTTCAGAGGCTTTCATTTCATGTTTATCTAAAAAAAATTATTATAATTTCAGTGTAATATAAATGTAAATGAATGAAACATGTAAAATAGAACAGCTACAATCGACGAGTAATACGCGATGTAAGAGTGTAAAACAGGTAATGGGATTTAGCTCGTGACTCGTGCTCTTTGTCTCTACGGAATATCTTTTTTATCTTAGTGATAATAATAAACTTATGATATATTTTAATATTATATTTATGTTATGATGTAAGTAGTTTTACTAGCAAGAACGTACTATAAAGAATATTTTGAAAAGGTTAATCAACATATTTGGCGCAGTTTGTAATGACCCTACTTTCTTGCGCAAGCGGTCGCGGGTTCGAGTCCTGCTGGAGGCAATCATTTGTTAAACTCGGATGTTTGTACTCCAGTCATGGGTGTTAATATTTATAATATGTATGTATTTAAACTTATAAATGTAGTATATCAACTATCTGGTATCCGTAACACAAGCTTCGTAGCTTACCACGGAACTAGATGACGCTATGTGTAATAATGTCCCAACATGTTTATTATTTATTATCATTATATTCATTCAGTTTTATTATTAAGCTTCTTGTGATGCGGTCATAGATAAACAGAGTGGCAGACAAACAAAAAATATGGAAACTATTTCATTTATATTAGACTAGTGGAACCCGCGGCTTCGCCCGCGCTAAATCTAGGGAAGAGTCTAAGCGAAGCGAGAAAATGGTTTTTGTGAGTTATCCGTAAGAGATAGACATATGCCATCGTGGACTTTTTTTGTAAAACATTTTAAGGTGTACAATACTGTATTAAATTATTTTAATCTATCTCGTAGAGTTTAGCCAGCCTTAGCAATGTAAGCGCAAAAAATGAGTTTATTTACGACATCGCATTAGAAACCTCTAAAATGATCAGTGTTCCTCTACTATATTATGCATGTTCCTCTACTATAATATTATTATGCATATAAACCTTCCTCTTAAATCACTCTATCTATTAAAAAAAACCGCATCAAAATCCGTTGCGTAGTTTTAAAGATTTAAGCATACATAGGGATATAGGGACAGAGAAAGCGACTTTGTTTATACTATGTAGTGATTTAGCGCGAACGAACAGACAGACAGATAGACAGACAAAGATTTAAAAAATTGATTTTTTGATTTTAATACCGTATATACTTTCATATTATGCACTTAGTGAAAAGTAGTTAATTTGAAATTAAAAACAGACACTTTAATTTTATTTTTATTTGTAGATATAGATATATATACAACAACTATTATTTATATTGTGTTTGAAAAGTCTTATACTTAATGATGCATTTGAAATTATTCATTCAGAAAACTATAATAGTTATTTCAAGAGAAAGATGAGTCGTGCAATTTTCCAATAAGACGCTATTATTATGAAGGTTCCATTTCAGTACAAAAGACAATAAATACCACATCGGTACTCACTGTCAGTGCCTTTTCTATTCTTTGATAAATGACGTAGATAAGATGTTTTCAACGATATTGCATAGCGCTTGCATTCTTTGGGGTCTTTATATGAACAATTAAAGGAGTTCTTAGTAAAGATAATGAATGTGCTAAGAATGCATAGTATTTCTTATCTAAAAAATCCGGTCACATTCTTAATTACAATCTAAAGTATGATGCGATGATGTCCTCCCGTCGGTAGGTCGGGATAGGCCGCTCCCGATTCCGGCCATGGCAGCCTATCTCATGAAGGATAGCCACTTACGCGGGAGATATTATAGTGCAGAAGTGTACGCGCAGACACAAGTGCATTTTCTATTCCTATCACTCTCAATACTCATATTCCGGTGGGACGACTTTTCGACAGGACCATTGAGAGTTAAGGCGCAAAACCGACGGCTTTACGTGCTCTCCGAGGCACGGGGGTGAACCACCGCCTACTTTCCAACTCTGGACTGTTACTGAGACTTACAAAATAGAAAGACTCTATAACTAAACTTGGCCCGACTCGGGACTCGAACCCAGGATCTCCCGGTATGGCCGTACATGCTATCCACTTCACCACTGAGGCAGTTAACCAAAATTATTATCAAGTAGAGACTACCTCGCTCCACTCGGGATAGTTCCTAGTATAGTTTTCTCATATATGCGATACCTATTTTGCCGCAGTAATATGTATTCTATATATTCACCCGGACACCCAGCTATCATCATATTTTTAGGAAAAAGCGGTGGTTTATATAAAAAAAAATGATTAAGACTAATTTTAATGTAACCAGCAAAATATTTAATAATTAGAACACACGAATAATAATTAACAAATTATACGACACAGCTGAGACGTGTGAACGCTCCGACGTTTGACAATCAAAAGGCCCTGTCATCGGTTTGACACTTCATTTTATAGACGCGACGCTTGCTGCTGTCCCTTTCTATTCATTTCCAACAATATAATATTTTATCAAAATCAGTCCAGTAGATAACAGACAGACCGATAGACAGAGATAGACAAAAATTCTAAAAACTATAGACTTAATGTATAGATTCGAATTTTTTAAAACTTTATTACATGTATAGATAGAAAGCGCTTTCTAAATCACTATTATTTGTTGTTTATTTTTGTAATTAATCTCTATAAATAACTAGAAAATACAATTTATGTATCAGAAAAACGTCTAATATAATCGAAGTGGTTTTACAGATTTGGAATATTTTTATAACTTAGGTTTCCTTACTTCAGGGACCGCAAAATAAACTTTATTTTATACTATTCTTGAGAAAAACGATGAAATACAAACTTATTTGATATCAATAAAACGAATAACGTTGATGGATAAATATTTTATTTTACTTTATGTATACTTCGAGTTATATTTTTATTGTACGTATAGAATGAGGTCATTTCCCTACGAAGTCTTTTATGTTGCTTTTTTATGAACATTTATATAGTTTTACTAAAGGATCAGTTTTATTATTATAGTTTTACAATAGGTGTCAGGTTGATTGAAATGAAAGAATGACAAAGACTTTTTACGAACACTTTAATAAGTAGGTAACTTAATTATTGATGCTATCCTAAATAAAGAAAAATAATATTCCACTAAAATAAACTTACGGCATACATATAAGCTTATGACAGTGGTTGCGAACACGCTCGCTTAACCGAATGATGCAGCTTCTAATCCCAGGTTTTGCAATTTTCATATTTTCGTTTGCGAATACTTTTCAACATTATTACCATTTGTCTTACGGTGAAGGAAATATTGTACGGAAACTTGCATGTTTGAGAGAATCTAGTAAGTTTTTGAAAGACATGTGTTGCCGTCAACCCGCACTGGGCCAGCCTCAACCAGGCCTGGTAGACTTTGGCCTGATCCACCTCGCAGATAAACAATAAAATAAATATATATTTGAATTAAGAAGAATGTAATTATTCGGTTGAAAATTACCCCACGAACGAACTAAGCATAGTTCGACATGACAAATGTAGTTAAGGGTTGCGAGAATATTCAAACAAGTTTACAGAAAGTCTTTTGTTCTGTTAAATCTACAAGTAATTAGTTCTTAGATTTTACAAAGCACTGCTGGCAAGTTACTGGCAAAGTGCATTTACTAAAGCTAACTGATATACGTTTAAATTAATTCTATTCCTATTATTTCCACGCGACTTTTCTCGCGTAATGTTTGATACAAATGACCAATTCTTCTCAGAGCTTATCGCTTCTTATCGATAAATAAAATTTGATCTATTTATCTTGAAGTCCTAATTTTTTGCTTCTAAAGACATTTAAATTAGTTACAGGATAGTATAGTATCATACATTTTAATATTTCATATTCCTCATAAGAAATATTACACCAAAAAGAATAGAATTCATAATTTTGCCATAAGAATCTGTAAAATAATCAATAATTTATACCTTCTCTTTTTTATTGCATCGAAAAAAATCAGTAAAAATAATCGTAAAATAGATAGCACGCGCTATTAACCTGAAACATGCCAAAAGTTGACCAATATCATATTTTTGGAAGGCAATCGCTTTTTTAAGCTCCCCAGTAAGTATAATATGCCACGGTTCAATGAAAGCTTATGTGAGGAAGTACAAGGCCAGATTTTGTGCTACTTTCTTTATAGATAGAATAATGGATTTGTATAAAGGTATGTACACATTCCATATAAAAACTGTGTTCAAGGCGACAATGAAATATTATTTGGTGTATTGAAGTTTTTTTTATATATGAAAAGAACTAATTTTCTAATAATATACCAGGATATAAAAAGTTTGCTTTAAAGGAAAAGAGTTGAACATTTAATTTTTTATTAAAATTCTAGTTTTTCTAGTATTACAGGTAAAGTAGTAGTACCTAGTAGTAGTAGTAAAGTACACTTAACCTTTTCAACTATTTCGTTTGTAGCTTAATGAAGTAATAACTATCTATAATGTTTCATTGTAATAAAATATTATGTATAAGTAGCCTAATAGTGAGATTTTAAAAGGGCTGAATCTGACTTAAGCGTAATTTTTTGTACCAACCATACAAAAATATACTCGAAAAATTA
Source organism: Boloria selene (assembly GCA_905231865.2). Taxonomy (NCBI): domain Eukaryota; kingdom Metazoa; phylum Arthropoda; class Insecta; order Lepidoptera; family Nymphalidae; genus Boloria; species Boloria selene. The sequence continues at coordinate 10,580,560 of HG993146.1, forward strand.
TTACATTCTTGCTAAAGTTTTCAACTGCCAGTATCACATTATATAGGTATTATTATGTAAATATAAAATTAAAACAATTGAAGTTTACTCCAATGTAATACAATTATGCGGAGTCACGTAGAGAGTATTGTTGATTAATTATGTTATGTAAAATAAGTGATAATTTTGTGAAGTTTTCATACAAATCAAATGAAGACAGAAAAGTGTAATCGGGTCACCAGTTTTAGTTATTACTGAACTATATAAATTTTACTTTTGTCTTAACTTGCTGTTTTCTTTAGGATTTATAAGTATTGTTCCATTGTGAAAAATTTTTGTTTAATTAAATATCATATTAGGGGTTGTGCGGATTGTAATGCGTTCGTTTGGATAACCGAGTGATGCGGGTTCAAATCCGGGTCTCGCACCTCTGATATTTTCATGTGCGAATCATTTTTATCATGATTACTACTTGTCTAACGGTGAAGGAAAACATCGTGAGGAAACCTGCATGTCTGAGAAAACCTAGCAAGTTTTCTAAAGACATGTGAAGTCCGCCAACACGCACTAGGCCAGCGCGGTGGACTATGGCCTGATCCCCCTCGTACTGAGAGAGGCCCGTGCCCAGCAGTGGGACGTTAAAAGGGCTGATGATGATTATAATATAAGTGCAAACTGACCACTATTTTGTGACTCACTCACTCTACTCGGGTTCGTTTTCTAGTTAGTTTAGTATATGTTTACTGTGTAGGTCTATTTTCCTGCATTACAAATATCTTGTATGTTGAACCAGATAACCAGTTATTATCATACCAAATTTCATCTAAATCTGTATAGTAACTTTCTAGTAATGTGATTACAGACAGATAAAAATTCTAAAAACACATTTCATACATATATTCCAAAAAAAATTAATATTAAAAATATATAATTCGAATATGTTAGAATTATAATAATATATGACACTATGTTTCTTGTCTTCATTTGACCACATCAATCCATGTTATGAAGATTTCATACACAATTTTATATAGTTCAAAAAGCGCTTTCTATTTATAAGTAAAAATCATCAAAATACAATATAACAATATATTTTATATTCATTAATAAATGACTCAACCCAAAGGAACAAGCTCGTTAAGACTTTTTTTCATACAAACGACTGTGAACGTTTCGCTTTATTATTCCGATTCTACTTATCTAAGATTTCGATGTTCAAACAACGCTGAATGTCTTAAGCCTTTGTCTAGAATTCCAAGCGTCTTTGCCTCTTAGATACACAAATCTTGTTATATAACAATGATATTAAATTTTTGACCTAATTTCAAGCACAGTCTTAGTCGAGTGTTGCCTTATTATTCACCAAGTAATAAGTTAGTGACCCTTTGTTGTGCCAACGGTCGCGGGTTTGAATCCCACTAAGCATTCATTTGTTTGACAATTACGAATGTAGCTCTATCATGGATATTTGTTTTTATGATAAAGAAAATAAAAAAATCTCTTCTACGTCAAATTTTTAATTTAATTAAGTTATAGAAAATTGGTAAATAATAAAATATAAAGTCTTTATAGCATTGCAATTATGTAAATGTCTTCTTTTCATCAGGGGTTAATCAATTATCACTTTAAAATCGAGAAATGAGTTTTAAAGCTTTCTCAAAGCACTTATATTAAAAAACCCAATTAATATTTGCAAGCTAATTAAGTGCTTGTTGAGATTGTACAGAAAATTTTATTTCTAATTAAATAGGTAAAGCAAAAATATGGAACAATCTACTGATAAGAAGACTCGTGCATTTTATTTAATATATCTTTTCCACGTAATTATATCATAAAATGGAGGTACTTTTAAAATTTAAATAAATTGTAGTTTGAGGGTGAGTGGGATATGTTCGAGCCCTTGAATATTGAAAAGGGACTAAAAGCTTTTACTTTACAAATATTGTGGAATTTAGTTTATTTACTTTTACGTGACAGTGAATACTATATAAATCGTAAATCTTTTTCGCAGATATTTCATGATATAGAATATATAGAGCTTTTGTATTATATACAATGTTATAATCCCACCAAATGCGACTAAGAATATTGAATGTTTCTAAGAAACTATTGGGACATTGTAGATAACAGCTTTGTGTATTTCTTGGAATACTATAATTCCTATAAATGTTAAAGATGGATGGTTTGGATGATATTAGATGATGATACATAAATGCTATGGTTACGGTTAGTAATAAAGTTCGAGCACATTAAATAATCGGGCTTATATAAAGCGAACTTTATGTTTCTTGAAAATACATCTCGAATATAGAATCACAACTAAAAGGTTAGTTTCATATGTATTTAGCCCTTTTTAGCGTCCTACTGCTGGGGGTAGGTTTCCCTTTAATACAAGGGGGATCAGGCCATAGTCCACCACGCTGTCCTGGTGCGAGTTGGCGGACTTTACATGTCTTTCGAAAATTTGTCAGGTTCTCTCAGACATGCAGGTTTCCTCACGATGTTTTCCTTCACCGAAAGACAAGTGGTAATAATGTTAGATATGATTCGCACATGAAAATATTAGAGGTGCGAGACCCGGATTTGAACCCGCATCACTCGGTTATCCAAGTAAGCGTGTCACTAGTGTGCTACCACTGTCTTACATAATACGAGTATAGTAGTTACATATAGTAGTATACAAACAGTTCGTCGTTCACCATTTTTCTAGTATAAACACGATAATAGAAAAACAGGCACATATCAACTCTAATTGGAATGTTAAAATTAGTTTCTGCGTGATTTGGCTACATTGTCCACATCGTTCTACTTGCATTCATCATTCAACATCGAAATGAGATTTAGCTTTGTATTTAGCTATTTGAATTTCTGTCCGCGATATTTTATGAAAGTATATTAAATTAGTAACTAAAAATATTGCAAGTTATTTTGATGTATAGTAATTATCCAACTAAGGAGCAGTTATTTTCTCTAAAATTGATGAAAACGATACACGATTGGCAAAAATATCGCATAACATATGAAATTATTCAAATTTTGTAGTGACCATACTTTCTAGCGCCAGCGGTAGCAGGTTCGAGTCCCGCTGAGGGCATTCATTTGTTAAACTCGTATGTTTGTACTCCAGTCATAGGTGTTAATATTCATAATATTATGTACCTATGTATTTAAACTTATATAAGTAGTATATCAACTATCTGGTATCCGTAACACAAGCTTACTTCGTAGCTTACCACGGAACTAGATGGCGCTGTGTGTTATAATATCCTAACATATTTATTTATTATTATTGTTTAAAATTAAATTGACGGTCAAACTGTGTTGTGTGGTTCAAAAGATATTAAAAACCTTTGTCTCCACATACCCTTAGTACAAAATAGTATAATGACAAGAAGACGAACTCCTAATATAATCCTGTAATGCGTTCTACGGGATTCTACTCAGAGCGTGTTAAAAAGAGCTTTTCCCGTCGCACAATGACAGGCGCTGTGAGATTATAATCAAAGTGATGCGTCGTAATTACAATATGGTGACTAACTTTTTAATCCTAGTTTTAGGGAGAGTTGCATCGTGTTGCTTCACGTTGTTCATTATTTTCGTCTAGCAAGTTCGTATAATTAAATGGAACTGCAATATTATAGCTTTACAAAATGATTATTTGTATTAAGCAAAATAGTTTTAGACTCAAAGATAAGCCAAAATTCTTACATTATTTGTGTATATAAAATCTAAATCTATGAAAAAATTCAGAATATTACTAAGTATACTCGTTTAGTGAAAGAGGCAATTACGCCATTTCACCAATTCTGATGCTTGACGTATCAATTAATATTTTAGACGCTACCATTAATAAGAAATACAATTGATATTGTCAATAGAATTGAACCGAACATTGAATACTTCAGAAAATATAACAATATGTCCATTATTCCTTCGCTTACAGAACTCATGCGAGCTATTAGCGAATTGGTAAGAAATTGAGATCAACCATTTGAAGGACGATCGATGATTTATTAGAACGAGATATTAACAAAAGATGATGCTATGTATGAAATACAGAAAAGGACAAATATTCAATGCTATTTTGGGAATAATAATTTAGGGCTTAATATGTTTAGTACAATTCTCCTTCATAATTTAATACGACAAAAATACCAAACTTTTATCACTACGTATAAATAAAGCTGAAGTGTCTGTTTTTAATTTTAAATTAACAGTTTTTCACTTAATTCATATGAAGGTATATATACGGTACCTACTAACATCAAAAAACGATTTGCAAAATTTTTCTCTATCTGTCTGTTCCGGTTAACCTCTGAAACAGCTGGATCGATTTTGACGGGACTTTCACTCGCAGATAGCTAATGTTATAAGGAGTAACTTAGGCTACTTTTATTTTATAAATTTTATTTATTTTAACTAGCGGAACCCGCGGCTTTGCTCGCGCTAAATATAGTTATAATATCAAATATAAAAAAAAATACTAAATCTAATATACTATATTTTATTTAGTGTCTTATTCTGGTATTTTATTTGAACTATAGTAATTGTTCGAAAGGTTTATTTTTATTGATGTTTCAAGAACTTATGAAATTTTGATTAGAATATATTTGTGGTGTGCCCTTTTACATTTGATTTCGATATTAATTAGATTATTCAAATTGTGTAGTAGTTTAAGAAATAATCCATATGGAATGTTTGTACGGTTAATTACTTTGGTAGTTTTGTATACTGTTGTTTTGGGATATTGTATAATGGCAGTAAACAGCTAGGATTGTAAGGCGTTTATAGCTTTATATGATACTAGCCTTTCCCGCGGCTTCACTTGTGTTCTAAAGATTGGAAAACAAATACAAAAATATTTTTCTTCCGTTTTCGCAACATTTTTCATTGATGCTCCGCTCCTATTGATCGTATCGTGATGTAATATAGCCTATACCCTTCCTCGATAAACTGACTATCCAACACAAAAAGATTTTTTCAATTCGGAGCAGTAGTTCCTGAGATTAGCGCGTTCAACCAAACAAACTCTTCAGATATATAATATTAGTATAGATGATATTGCTTATTATTTAAAGCTTCGAATAAAAGCTTTGGTGACATCAGTTTTTATATACGTACGTCCATTTTTGCATTATGTTTATTTATATAAACTATTATTATTATTATCGAATTCTAGATATTACACTTACGTAAGTTCAGTTCGTTTCGGTGTATATTATGAATTAATACAAGATAATTTTGTTTCCATTATAAAATATGTACCTACATATTTAGTAATAATTTAACTTTTGGCAAACAATCAACGTCATCTTTTAGTATATTTTATTGCAATTAATAAAAGCATACTTTTATATATTACTCCAGTTCATATTCTATCTATTTACGAAGATTTATCCAAATCGGCTTAGCCTTTCCGGTGTGAGCAAATAACAAAGAAAATAAAATACTTAGATAAAAATCCTATTTAAAAATGAAAAGCATCATTAACAAAAATATTATTTAACACAATAATTGAGAAAATGCACGAGTCTCCCAAGAAACGTTCTAAATTAAGCTGTTAATGCGATTTGTCTTAATCTGGATATTAGCAACTTATTGTGCCTTAATCTTTCGAATTCAAGTTTATGTTTGAAATTTTGTGAAGGAAATTATATTTTGATGTAGTGTTTCTGATTCTATTTATATCTTTGTGACGACTTATTTTTCATTTTTTTGCAATTTTGGCATAATTCGCTTACACAATCTATACAAAAATAAAATTGAAGTGTATATTATAAATACAATCTTGTCTGTAACTGTTACTTATCTCTGAAATGGAAAGATAGATTTTGATAGGACTTTCACTGGCAGATAGCTGATGCTATAAGGAGTAACTAAAGCTACTTTTATTTTAGAACAAATCTTCAAGAAGAAAGAAAGAATGCCTCCGCAGATAATAAAACAAAACGTGCCTAGTACAACCTAAACGGGTTCGAGTCGCTAGTTTATATTAAAACTTTGTTGAGTAGTCTTGTATTGACAAACGATAAATAAACATGATAGAACTCTTGACATGTGGGTGAAATTTTAAGCTAAAGAATATAAACAAATTAAGTTTAAAAATAATTTATTCCATAAATAAATACTACGTAAACAATACCAATTTTTCAATAACACCTTATGTGCTTAGTGATCTGATTAATTTTTTGTAGGCGTATATAATAAAAACATCGTGACACACAACGGCTGAAAAAGAAAAAAATATATAATATAATAACGATAAGTTCAAATTTCCATCGACTTCTTCAGTCTAATATTCTACTAATCATCATCAGCCCTTTTTTTTCCGTCTCACTGCCAGCACGGGCCTCCCTCAGTACGAAGGGGATCAGGCCATAGCATCCACCGCGCTGGCTTAGTGCGTGTTGGCGGACCACATTTCTTTCGAAAACTTGCTAGGTTTTTACAGACATGCAGGTTTCCTCACGATGTTTTCCTTCACCGTAAGACAAGTGGTGATCATGATAGAAATGATTCGCACATGAAAATATCAGAGGTGCGAGACCCGGATTTGAACCCGTATCACTCGGTTATCCAAGCGAGCGCGGTACCGCTGGGCTACCACTGTTTCTACTAATATAGATGATAAAATATACTGTTATAAAATTATCTTACTGAAAAGCGATATCGCTAGAATGGCAAACACGACTGCGAGCATAAAGTGCATTGTCAAATGGCCTGATCGTATAAAGTATATACCACCCATGACCCCTAGCACCGTATTATAAGACGCTATTATAAGGCACAGCCATAGACCGATTTCAAGAGCGTACATTTTTTCCTGTAATAATGTAAAATTAAATTAATTTAACTTTTAAACTTCCATAGTTACTGATATATAATACTATAATAATAAAATTCCTTATAAATAAAATCTATTTCATTGTTATTGTTTTTGAATTTTTGTCTGTTTGTCTATCTGGGAACGTACTGGCATCATGGGAAAATGACGTTACAAATTTTGATTTCTCTTTCTCTTCTTTTGACGAAAGTTGCTATCCGGGTTAAAATACAATATATTTTGTATTACGGAAAAATACCTTATATCTGAGAAAATTTTGCTAACTGTTGCTAGTGACGAATCCGAGCGCAGCCAGGATGAGTAACTAGCGAGTTACGAAATAAAACGGTTTCCGATATTTCGGGACTATTGGAAGCATCACGTGGGTGTATGTTTTTGTTTATTAGAAGGTACTAATGTACCTAGATCAAGATTTCTACCTTTTTTCAAAAAAAATATTTTTTTTGCTAACGCTACCACTGTCACATAGGTTACTTGTTACTCTATTCGAATCTCGACTCTACGTCCACTTGCGAACTTTTGTTTCCACTTTTACATGATTGACACAATTTCGTGGAAATATTGAGAACTCATTAAGATAAGTGAAAAACATGGTAATTTTCCCGTTTTACATAGTAGAAATAAATCAATCAACTTTCACTTAAAATAAGTTACTAAGAAATTTTTATGACATAATTAATATTTCCGAGTCACTTTATATAGAATTGTATTTTGTATAGGATTTCAACAATTTCATGACAGCTTTCTCATTTCTTAAAGAAACCTTAATAACTAAAGTAGGTGTATAACTCAAATGGCATCATTATTTTTCAAATATTAAAAAAATCTTTATATTACTACTTCTTACGTTTCAATATTTTTGAAACTATTCAATATTTTTAAATATAATATTAACTTAATATACGAAACATGAAACTAATAGGCTCTCAGAAAAAATAATAAAGAAAATATCTTATTTCTCCTTGTACTTTCCACTTATGTATACGCTTTTATTACTCTTACTAGGCTTAGAACGAGAAGTAAACACGCGATTATGTCATAGGCATTGTACGTATATGTTTCTATAATATTATTTTAACACTATATGTAGTGTGTTATATACTGTACTACCAAAAATAAAGAAATTGACATCAATTTTATATTGTTTAAAGCCCTTACTATATATATTTTCAATAAGATGACACCTTTGTCATAGTTTGTAGTCGTGGATTCGAACCCGCTGAAGGCATTAATTTGTGTTTTGATTACGACTTTTATTTACTTACTACTACTTTATTACTCTAGTTATGGGTTTTTATATTATGTATTTAACATGTAACTATGTATTTAAAATAATATATTATTTGTAGTGTATCAATTCTCTCGTATCCATAACACATTATATATGATTAGATATGATATTAATGTTCAAATGTTTTTTACTTATTTTTAGTCTACGATTCCTAATATTAAAATTTTTAATCATATAGTTACCTCTAAAGCACCCAAAAATAATACAACTCCATTCAATATTATTAAAGGAATAGTTGCTAGAACCATAATTTGTATAATATTTGACATATTCCCTTTGCTGTTAGCGTGTACTAGGAAGTATAAGATAATATAACATATTATTGATACCTGGAAAGTGATATTAAAATTAATTCAAGTTTATTTGATTGTTTGTTATATTTCTTCCTGTTTTCACTTCACATTGAAAACCGGATTTTGGATTATGGACTTTGTAATTGTAGCAATATTAATTAACTTCTTACCAGAATCGACACTGCGATCTTTTTCCTTAAGTAAATGACTGAACTACAATAAAACCACAGTAATGTGTAGGTGCAAACTCTATATTCCATTAATGTCATACTTTGATAGGACCATAATATTATACGACCGCTTACGGATGAGATGCAGGACCGATAGCTTTACGTGCTGTCCGAATCACGGGGCTGATACACGCTAAGTTCCCAACTTTTGAACTTTTGAACTTTTTTTTATTTATTTGTAAAAGCACACTAACAACAAACATATATACAGCATTCTCTAATTAATTATAGCAATAATAATATATCTTATGTGCGTGTGAATAAAAAGTGTACACAGCATTTCAACATTCAACAATTAAAAATACAAAAAACCTAAAAAAATGAATCTCAAGTCATAAAAAATGTCAATGCTTATAGAAAGAACATAACTTTTTAACAGGAAGACTCAATACGTGAACTATTCTCAACACGGGACTCGAATCCAAGAGCATCAGATCTACAGTGCTACATACTAGCGTTTCGTTCACCAGATAGCAAATATAATAATAGTAATATTTCAAGTACTAACTAATTTTAACCATCCAATACATATAACGGCGTCTCGTAAAGCTCTCCGCCTAAACGACAATTCGTCTGGGTCCATTGGACGTGTCTGACCTAATATGATCATGCTTTGTTACATATAAATTTTATTATAACATTAGATCTAGATTTAGTTATGTACAACTAAATTTGTACTTTTATAGGTTATCGAGTTATTTTGACATTTGATGTCTTGTCAACAGATTATATACATATTATGGCAATTCAATAATCTAAAATAAAAAAAATTGCTTTTAAAATAAGCATAATATATGGTTTAAAGGTTTGTTTGGTTTTAATATTGAAAAATAGTTTATTTCTCGTTACTTAAAATTATCATACATATTGTAATATAGAAAAAAATTAAAACAGAAAATATTATGAGCATTAATTTTACTTTATTCACAAAGTCTCTTCTCTTTTAAACTACATCTTGAACAGATGAACAGATGTCAAATAATCTCTTACAAACTGCTGCAACAGACCAACAGTTTTTTTTATATATGTTTTTCTTATAAATACCTAATATATTATGTGTATAATTACATTGTACACTTGTAGTAAAAAGCTATCAAGCTGATGTTATAAACAGATACTTCAATTACATTGGTATAGATTATGTATTAATTAAAATCCTTTGAACAAGAGAATAATTCTTGATATCGTTTCTATTTAGTTATTTTTATAGCAGAAATTTTTTATTTTCTTGATAGTATTACTTAAACTATCTTGTGGGAAAGGAAATAGTAATCTCAATTCTGTAAATGAACACTAAATAGTGATTAAAAGTACAATAGTAGTTTCACGGGTTGTATTTGCTTTTGGCTTATAATTTCTGAAACAGCATTATGTCCTTAAGTGAGTACAGTCAAATAGAAAATATAAATATATATTTTTTTATATTTCCTACCTACCTACCTTCGCTTCGCTCGAGTACGTCATAAGAAAGTAGATTTTGTACACAACTTTATAGGAATAGCGACTTTTTTTGGGGGACTAAAGTTTAGCAAATTGTTTTTTTTTTATATATCCTGACAGTACATAACATGTATATCCTTTGTATAGCCCAATAGACGAGACAAGCTGAGAAATTCGTGATTCCACATGTAGAATCTCTAATTTAAATATATACGACTCGCCCTCGCTTCGCTCAGGCTCTTCCCTAGATTTAGCACAGGCAAAGCTGCGGGTTTCGCTAGTTATGCATATAAACCTTCCTCTTGAATCACTCTATATATTAAAAAACCGCATCAAAATCCGTTGCGTAGTTTTAAAGATTTAAGCATACAAAGGGATATAGGGACAGAAAAAGCGACTTTGTTTTATACTATGCAGTGATAATGAAAAGATCTTAGCGAAAAGTAACTTTAGTCTGCTATTACAAAATAACATGAAAAGAGTAGCGCGAGAAGTTTACAAATAAGCTTATAACAGGTAAAAGCCAAATGTACGAGAACCTACATAAAGCACAAGTGCTATATTTCAATTTTATTACACCTTTAGTTGTATTAATATGCGATAGCCATGAAAATTGTTATTTACAAGGTTTAAACGCATGTGTTAAATCCAGCTGGAACGAGTTAAAAATAGCTTTAATTTAACCGAACATTGCAGCGTATTCGGTGGTAAATTATATGGGTGACCTGATTTTAGTCCCAGATCGAATTGTTGTACCATCAAAAACAATTTGTGTACGAAAAAATCTTGCCCGAGGTATTGAAATCAATAATGGATTAATTCCCTCGGGATTCGGGATTCGAGTCCCGGATAAATTTTACTACTGTTCCGTTATATTTGTCTTGCCTTTGAAATATATTCATAGGAATGTTAGAAACAAGTTACCAGATATATGTATTGTTTTTGTTTTGTAAACGTTTTTCCTTGAAACAAAAACTTTTTTTTTTGGATTTTTTTATTTGATTTTTCATTCCCTATGATTCCCGACATCCGATTAAGACATGAGATGTTCTGTTTGGTAAAAATAGTAATTATTTTAAAAATAAAAGTAGAGTAAGATATGCCTTAAATTTAGCTATCTGTCAGTAAAATTTTAAAAAAAAATTAGTTTATTACACACTATGAAACCGGTGGGACTCGAACCCGCGACCGCTGGCATAGCAAGTAGTGTAGTGTAGTAGTAGCATTACGGACTGAGCCAAACGTGTCGTTAACGAAATAAGAACATGGTAAAATTAGTACATATAATATGTATGGCGTATGCCCAGTACTAAAATAAAAGCTATAACTCTGAAGTTAAGCACAAAAGTTTCTCAAGCGTATATCTCGGAAGTAATTCCATTTCCCAAAACTCCGACTTTTCGGAATCATCGAAAAGAATATTTAACTAAATATATTTGTTCTAAGTTAGTGACTGTACGTAGAAACTACTAGAAAGGCAATATCGATACAAAACTTTAATTATGAAGCTTAAAGCTCGCCTGTTCTCACCTCGTATTCAAATCTCCAATTTCTATCTAGATCCTTATTTTTATTAACTAACTTTTATGTCTTCACTTTATCTTTTACGCTTATTTCAGTTAAAGGTAAAAATAGACGTTCTTTGTAATTTAATCGGTCTTGGCTTATTAATTTTTTAATAAACTTTTATTTGCTTATTGGAAAAATCTGTTAAGTAAGCAGTGGATTTTATTATAATACTCAGGACTTACAATATTAATTTCATGGCGCAATGAATAACTAATATTATAAATTAAATTTGAACTGTTTGTACTATGTCTGTTAACTTATTCCACTTGATTTGCTGAATCAATACAGACTAATCTATACTAATATTATAAAGCTGAAGATTTTGTTTGTTTGTTTGGTTGAACGCACTAATCTCAGGAACTACTAGTTCGAAAACGGGAAGGGCGTTAGTTCAGCGAGGTACCATACAGAACTACTCAGAAAAAAAATGGTTTCCTGTCTTTACAATGCGTGCGAAGCCGCGGGAAATGCTAGTTTTATTATAAAGACACTTAAGAAGTGAAGTCATGAAAAATTTCCATCAAAAATCACCTTTAATGGTGTGAAAAACGGAGTAAGGGTTTATAACAAAAATATTATTATTTTTACGCACTTAGCTACTGTTCTATACCACTGTACATAATATGTACATATTATGTGTACATAGTTCATTCCAAAATATGATACGATATGATTGGCACATCCCATTACACTATGTCATAAGTTCAATTTATACAAAAATAAGATCAAATATGAAGAAAAATATATTACGACCATTAAATAATAATTTGTATTTGTTCAATTACTCTTTCATTTAGAACGTCTAAATATAATTTACTTATAGATCTAAATATAGATAATTGTCATATTATTATGTTTCTTTTTAAACTAAATAAATTGAAATACATGTGAATATTCATAAATAATAATGTTTATTTTCTTATTTATAAAGCATATAAGATGTAAGACATTTTTCTTATATGACTTTAGTATCTTTGACTAAACTTCGTCTTATCTCGCAAGATGTTGCCAATGCAGCTTTGCAGAGCAGTTACTCTTTATGGGTACCTTGTTGTGGTTTCTTGGTCTCTGCAAAGTTGGCCAGCTTGGTACTAAATATTCCTATGTTAGATCTAATGAATTTTCCAATGTTGGATCCTATACTATGTCATTCAGTTGAAGTCGATATAAATTATTGATTGAAATTGTTCTTAAAGTTTATTAACGAGTAATGTAAGGGTCTGTCATCTATATATATAAAAATCAATGCCACTTTTCGTTGTAATTTTATAACTCAAGAACGGGCTCACCTATCCGAACCAAATGTTTCTAGAATTTGTTTGGACTATTTAGCGATGGTTTATGTGAAGTTTGCACAAAATCGGTCGAGCGGTTCTTTATTTATCACATTTTTTGTAACAAATGAATTCATTAAATGGCGGATCATTTTGTTAATGTGGATTTTGCTGTCAAATTGAAACCTTTTTCAGTGTTGACAGAACAGTTGAAAGCATGTTGTTATGTATAAATAAGTAAGACATTCAAAGTTTGTAAAAATGTTATGCCAAAGGGGGGACCCGCTAGTTACGTATATTTTAACGGTTAGTATATATTTCTTGAGACATTTTTCCGTAGTAAAAAATATCGTAGTTGTAAACCTGGATATAAATAAGAAACTAAATTTCATCCAAATCTCCAAAGCTGTCCCGTGCTTTTTTCATGATACGGTCATAGACAGACAAACATACTAAAATTTTAAATCTTAAACATAACACAAACAGATTGAAAAATACAGTAATTAAATACCTATATAAAATTAGTCAATGTTCCATTTTTATATTCGAGTCGAGTATTAGTAGATATTTTTTTTAAATGAATAAAAATATTTTGCATTAACATACCAATTAAATTTGAAGTATTCGTAAGAAAACTGTTTTTATTGGATAACAGTTATAATTTGTATATGGCCTTTGTCTTGTGGGAGGTGTAATGAAAAGCGTTTCTTTACTTGACTAATGCGGCAGTTTATTTTAATATGTATATTATATACACGAGGATGAGAATGGATTACAGTACTTATGTTTAATGTCGAGGACAGCGTAGATGATGATTAGTAAGTAATGACAATTGACAAGTGACAGATATGATACAGTATGCTCAAGCGTCGCGACCACAGATTAGTATAAAATAGATACGTTCGAGATTACATAACATCTTCCCTTTAAAGAAATTTAAAATAAAAACTAAGCATATTTTACGCCGAAAGTTAACCCTACGATCGAGCGACACAAACTATTTAACCGCAAGCAGGGTATTGATGAAGACATAGAAACATACGCCACTGCATTAAAAACATAAGCCTACAATGTGCCTTTGATTCACTTGCCGATGAAATAACCCGTGATATATTTTCCTGGAACTTAAATTCAGAATGTACTTTCATCAAGGAACGGATACTGATGGAAAAGCCTAAGACATTTGAAGATGCTGTGCAGCTAGCGAAGACAATGAGGAATACCAAGATAGACACAAAGACAATCACACAGGGTATCAATAATGAGATGGTAGCAAGAATACATTCGTCAGGACAGAACTGCCAGTCAAGATCTCAATCACGTCGTAGATTAGGAACAAGCAACCATTCAAGATCATCAAGCCGCCCCCAGGGTAACTGCAACAAATGTGGTCAAGTTCACCGAGTTCGTTGTCCAGCGGTAGGTGTCACCTGCAAGTCATGTGGTAAAAGAAATCATTTCGCTATAGTGTGTCGTTCTCGCCATAAAAATAATGTCAATGTAGTGTCAGTTAAAACAACAACAGCTCAAAATAATCCTGAGTCTATGCCTGATAGTACTTATTTTCTAGGTTCATTATTTTTAACTAACAATGTCAACACAGTCAACCCATTTGAGACTCAACTCAACATAAATAATTTACAAGTCAAGTTTCTCTTAGACACAGGTGCAGACACCAATATACTTTCTTTTAATGCCTACAAAACTCTCAAATTAACACTGTTGAAGAAAAGTGAGCACAAATTATCTACATTTAGTGGAGAAGTTTTACCTAGTGTAGGTCTATGTAACCTCAACATTACACTTCCCACAAGACAGCCTTAAAACAAATTACTTGTATGACCGCTGCGGTAATATAAAATAAATACTATTTTTATTGTTTTCAATAAAAAAATGTTATATTTAATTAATCTCTGCTAAAACCTTAATGTCATAAAATATTTATTTATTTATCGGTATAAGTTTATGTAGTTAAAAATAGTATCCCAAAAGATAAATGTTAAAGTAAGAGCATTTATTTATAAGACTTGTTTTTAAATACTACTAAAATTGGTGAACGACCATAATATGATAAATAGGCACACATCGGAAGTCGAAGGCAATGCTAGTCTATAAATATTCATGTGTGTTCACTTCATAATTATTCATACGACATATTGACGAACGATTTACGTAATCAAATTTTCATTACACAATGGAAATTTTTCCACAATTTGCACTGAATCGTTATTAAGTTTAATACAAATAATAAAGGAGTGTAAATTAGCGAAAGCTCTACTAGTGTTTTTAACCAACGCCAAAGGAGAGGGAATTTTGAGTTTAATGCATTTGTATCTCTGTCTGTTTGTGGCATTTTAACCCAAAACGGATCGACCGCTTTTTAGGGTTTTTTATTGAAAGTTATTATTTTTTATTATTTTTTCATTTTTAATTTTCATTAGATTTATCATATTTATATATAATTATTTTTATCGCTTTTTTATTTTATTTCTTTAAATGCAAGTCACACTAAACTAAGCTTAACTATAAACTAACTTCATCTATTCTACTGACGTGACTTTGTCTGTAGTTACGGACGACCTGACGCGAGTTCATCCTTAAGGCAAACTTAGATTTAAATAAATATAAAATAAAAAAAATAAAAATATGTTGGGACATTATTACACACAGCGCCATCTGGTTCTGTGGTAAGCTACGAAGGAAGCTTGTGTTACGGATAAACTAACTAGTAGCTCATGTCGAATGTTTACATCATCATCAACTGCGCGGAAGTGTAAAATATATACATTAAATGTAATCCTGCGCAGTTGTATAATTTTACAATCAGTAACATTGGGCGTTATTACCAAAACCTATCATGTATCTTTGGCTTGTCTTAAATGGTTTATATAGACAGCAAGGAGGCAATAGCTACGTTGGATCTATCTATTATATAAAAAGCAACAGCTAAAGTTGGCTTATCAACTGTAATATTTTTACATTTATCAAAACTACTTTGTTATAAATTTTTAAACAGTAAGAAATCACAGGATTTTATACTAGTTCAGGTAGGTTCCAAACACATTGTCTTGTAATTTAAGCTCTTTCATTGTATTTTATGGTTATTTTTCTAGAAGTATACAAATAAAAGGTATTATTATTATTATTATATTTAAAAGAATAGTTCTGGGATTTTCATTCAAGGTAAGACATTTCATACGAAAACTATAAACACCTCAAGACTTCAGCATTAACAAAGACGACACATCTAGTGCGACCTGAAATCTAGGTTAGAACTTTTGGGGTCACACGTAGGTCAGAACCGAGATCAGTTTAGTTCTACACTCTCGTCAGATGTTTGGAGGTTTCGAAATGGGGTAAATATTTACTAATATTATTGTTAATTTCTAATTAAGATATCAAATCACACATATATTTAAAAACATATTACAAGTCCTTTATTTGTCATCATAAATATGTTGGAACATTATTACACACAGCGCCATCTAGTTTCGTGGTAAGCTACGAAGGAAGCTTTTGTTACGGATTCGAGTTTAACAAATGAATGCCCCCAGCGGGACTTAAACACACAACCGCTGGTGCAAGGAAGTAGGGTCACTACAAACTGCGCCAAACTTCTCGTCAAAAATGAAATGTAAATATATGTTAGTCCATAAGAAATCTACCACTGGCTCGGAAGGCAGTTCTGTAGTGAAGAGCAACGAAGCTATTTAGTAGTTCTTGTTTTTATAAGTACGGGGGAATTACTCGCTTAACTTCACTCGGGTGCTTCCCTAAGCTTGAATAGTTAAGGAACGTATAAAAGACAAACTTGCAAAGAAAAATTCTTTTTTTACGCCAGGGACCTTTGCAATCGTATACAAAATTTACCATCATAGTTTAATCTCAATCTGATCTATTGCACCGATTTGCATTCTGTTTTCACAAATGGATGGAGTGGTTCTCAAGGAAAGATTTAGAATACTATTTGTTAAGTTGTTGTATACATTTACTAGTGGAACCCGCGACTTCGCCGCTCGCGCTAAATCTAAGTAGTAGTAGTAATAGGTAATAAGCTAGTAAGTAAATAATAGGAATGTACGTGTAAAAGTGAAATTAAACTATTCATTTTTTTAATTTAATCACTATTTAAATACGATAGTTGTTTTTTCCTTCACGGCTGGACAAAATTGGAATTGGTTCACATATACCTGAAATAAAGCGTATGTTATTGCCAGCAATAATACTTTCGAGGAAATCGATAGTGAGGATAAGACTCTAATATTCTTATAAATTACAGATCACTTTCCAATTTAACTGAAAAAATCCATTCAGAATATAAATTTATAAAACGTGTTCGTTTTTGCAAGCTGTACATTTCGATCTAGAATCAAGACGACGAGGAATTCTATTTCAGCATAATATTCAGTTTCTTACAAAATTTCTTTAAAAATCAATGATACGTCAGCAAAGTAATTCTTCACGGTGGAACTTTTCGATATCATGAGCGAAGTTTGAATATCAAGAAGTTATTGGAATAACCAACTTCAAGGCTCCATTTACTCAGTACGATGGAAAGTTTAATCTGATAATATATTTTGATCGAATTTTTCACGGACTATTTTGGTTATTTTATGAAAATTAAACTGAAATTCCGACGTTAGAAGTCAGTGGCAAATTGCACTAGCTAGGGAATGCCTTGAGTGATTGTCTTGAAAGAGAGCAGTCGTGAGAGTTACATTCTTGGGAAAGATTCTTGATTAATGCTTGTAACGTTGTCTAGAAACTTAAATTCAGTACACAATAAATACACTATAGGTACATTGGTAAACATTAATACTATGATAGATATTTTATAGTATAGTTCATAATTATTTTTATAAGTTTCTTAATTACTAATAATATTAGTAATTCGTTATTTAAATATTTAACCTCGACCAATACATTTGTCTAATGGACTGCAAAAAGCCACTTTAGAATCACCAAAATTATCATGACTTAAAGTGACAGAAAGATTTACTTCAATTTTAAAGACCCATTTCCATATATGCTACACACAAGATTAAGTTATGTATTTTTTTAAACCACAAAATAAAAGAATTATTAAAAGGCGGTACTTATATGACACCTATGCAAATGCATTAATCTTATGTTTTTAATTTACGCATACTATTTTTATATAATATAGAAATAAGTATAATCATTTACGTAAGAACACCAGAAGTCACAACCAAAACTAGTGAAATATTCATCATCCTATTTATATTAAATAAAATTATTCTAAACGATATTCAACAGTAAAATAACTAATTTTCCAAAAAAAGGACATTTCCTTGAGGTAAAATATATAAATTAAAATTAAAATTTAATCTTGGTAGCGGACTTACTCATCCTTGAAATTTCAATTTTCATCTTGTCTTTACAGATCGTCTCAACCTGCACGAGATTCTACATTGTTTTATTGCAAATCCCTAAAATTAATTAAGATTTATGTCGTTTTCTTGCCCTTTCCTGAGAAATGAAAGGCAATTTAAGTAAAATATATTTCATATTGAGAGTTCTTTGAATTGTTTTTATTTGATGTATTTTTTCCTCTTTCGCATTGCTTTTATGTTGCGTTGACAATGAGAAGAGTTGTTTATCGTTCAGCTTTCTGCTTTTGATCATTAATAATTATTTGTTTCTAACTAGAATGTAGTAAAAATAATTGCTACATCTGAGAATCGAATTTTTTTGGGACTTTTTTACAACAGCGCCATCTAGCTCTAGGTAAGCTACGAGGCTTGTATTACGGATACCAGATATACTATAAATATAAATTTTAAATACATACATAATATAAATATTAACACCGATGGCGCAGAAAGTAGGGTAGGGAAGGGTAGGGTACTACCAACTGAGCCAAGCATATTGCCTTCTTTGTTAATATAATATTATGTAATATAATGTACATTCTTATATATTTGTATAGCTATATGGCTAGTATGAAAAATTTGATGGTTCCAATTTAACTTTATATTACAGTTCAGGAAATAAAATCTACTTCTAATTCATTTTAGATATCTTCAGTTTCCCTGAAACTTATTCTGATGTAAAAGTAAAATTTTCTTAAATGTGCTTTTTAAAAAAAAAACTTAAAGGTTTTTATATAATTATAAGTTATAATGAGATGCAAAATAAACATAATAATGCTATATTAATGTTCTTTGTCGTTTTTGTTTTATCCTCTTAACTTTTTTCTATGTAATTGAAAATGTTCAAAAAAGTTAAGTAAAACAGGTTCCGGATTTAATTATGCTTAAATTCTCGTAGCCACTGTTAAAAATTTCAAAATGCTGAGATTTTTACGTATATTTTGAGAGATTACATTCGAGTATTTGACAATTTTTTGTAGGCAATTTACATAATCCGATTTATTTATTCTGAACTATAATGATGTATTTTGTATTATTGTATTTAGCCCTTTTTAGGGTCCGGGCATAGGCCTTCCTTCAATATGAAGGAGATCAGGTCATAGTCTCCCGAGCTTACCAAGTTACGGTTGGCGAACTTCACATATTTTTCAAAAACTTGCTAGATTTTATCAGACATGAAGATTTCCTCACGATTTATTTTTTTTTCTTTTCCGGATAGACCCGGATTTGAATCCGCATCACTCGGTTACTCCCATAACCACTGGGCTATCACTATCTATTAATTATAGATTTTATAATTATTGTAGATTAAGTTTCTGTTTTCTAGTTTTTGTTGGTGTTAATATTAACGTCAATAATTATAGGAATAATTAATATTATGTATACTGTTCCATTAAATAAATACTTACTTATTTATTAGCAGCAGCTAATTACTATTTCAATTATTAATTTAATTATTATAAAATATACATACGTATCTAATTATCAAAATTAGCTGTAAACATAAATACCTTTCGTAAATAATCTTTGTGATGTTATTTACACATTATGACAAAGTAATAAAGTTCCAAACAAAATTCATTCATAGGGATTCTTAGATATTCTCGTTTCATCCGAAACTTAAGGCACTTTGACAAAATTATTAAGATTCAAGATCAAAGGATTAAATCTTCATCCTGTATTTCCCAGTAAATGAGCCTTTTGTAGATATTTCTTTGATACAAGTTTACGTGTTTTAATATACATGAGTTTTATATAAAAATATATTCATAAGTTAGATAAAATTATAATATTAATGTTTCCTTATTTGTTCCCTGACTCTTACTGAAATTAGCTATTGCAAGATGCATAATAACATTGCACAAGTGTACGCGCAGACAAGTGCACCTTCTATTCCTATCACTCTCATACTCCAATAGGATGACTCGACACGACCAGATATATCATAGGACTGACGGTTTGACGTGCTTTCCAGGTAAGATGGTGAAATACCGATACAATTGAAAAATGAGCATTTTTTATTATTTTTATAATCAACCCCCTTGGGTGCCTGGGTTTGCGCTCAGTAGTGTTAGAAAAGGGCTGAATACGTACAGGTATCAATTAGTTATTCTTAATTTTTGTGTGTCTAAAAAATTGAAAAAGAACTACGTACGAGAGTTTCACAGAATATATTATTAAAATATTTACTGCGGGATCCGAAGAATTCAAGAGGAAATTGCTAGTCTCAATACGTTAAATAAGTATAGGTAATATACACAAAGAAAAAACCTTTTATTAGGCAGTGTTCAAATAGCACCTGACTTTAATAACAAGCTAAATTGATGCATTCTGCACATCAAAGGGACCATCCAATTGGAAATGGAAAGTTCAACGAACTCTGTTATTTCTACAGACATTCGTCATTGAAATTTTGCCTAAATTTTCTTATTTGACTAAAGTAATTGTATTTATTTGATAATAAAGCGTTTGTTATAATAGTTTAATGAAGGTTGAAATTGCTTTTTATAAATTGTTTGATTAAATGTTCTTATTGCCAATTTTATAATATTTTTGTATCTCTACGTGTAATAAAATATTAAAAATTATTTATATTAGGTAGATATATTTTTTAAAACAATGACGTATCGTATACAGCTTAAAAGCGTTAAAAATTTGTGCATTATGATTTATGAATAAACAAAAAGGGATAACTTACTGTCTACTTTATTCTTATTTATCATTACTTGTATTAAAAGATACTTTTTGATTTTTATTGGACAATAATTGCTTCATTAGAGTTCTTTATACAAAATTACAAATTAACAAAAAATTGTAAGTTACAACTAATAGATTTAAAAATTTGGTACGCCTTAATTTTTCACTTTAAATAATAATTAGTTCGAACTTAAGTCGCTTATTTTTCACATATTAAATAGAATAAGTAATTAAAATTTTGTTATTAGGATCATAGCTTTATATTGATCTTAACATTTTAATTGATCTGAATTTTAATAGATTTATTTCTTGTACTCACTACTGGATAAGAAAGAGGTCAGATTTATTTTTTCTGTGAAATCTACGAAATTTAAACTTTCAGAGATTCTACATTATAAGATCTATTTTTTAAATGTAGTTTTATAGATAGAGGAAACACTGTTTAAGTGTAATTAGATTAAACCAGTTTAAGTAATCCAGGCCATTTCACCTGAATGAATATGATCATTACATATTATTATTGAATTACACAACAGCACAGTGATTTAGTGACAAGTTGTAGCTACGAGTACTATGTCAGATGTCAAGTTCCATACTGAATCAATATCTGTATACTCATTTCGATGACACGTTTGGCGCAGTTTGTAGTGACCCTACTTTCTTACGCCAGCGGTCGCGGGTTCGAGTCCCGCTGGGGGCATTCATTTGTTGAGCACGAACGTTTGTTCTCCAGCCATGGGTGTTTATATTTATAATATATATAAACTTATATATTATGTAATATTTCAGCTATCTGGTATCAGTAACATAAGCTTCCTTCGTAGCTTACCACGGAAATAGATGGCGTTGTCTGTAATAATGTCCCAAAATATATTTGTTATTTTTATTGTTTAGTAGTTTTATTTATTTATTTATCGATATCATGTAATAATATTTTTTTAACTACAAGTTGATAACTAGCAACTTCATTTAGCTTTGCTCTATTCTTAATTCGTGCTGTGTTTTAAATAAAAAACGTTATTAGGTAAAAAAGTGCATTAATTATTCTCTTCAAAGGAAAACTTGTCAGACGCAGAACCGTACAATGACAAAGAAAAGCGTAACAAATGAAATAGAAAAAAGGAAATTCCGCTGTCACTATCAGTAATAGTGCCTTCACATGCTTTCTGTATAATTGCGATGGACTTAAATGTTATTATGTTTTATAACACTATGTTGTTTTGTAATAACATTTGCCTCTCGTAGAAATCAAACCCGCGACATGTCAAAAAGTAGTTATTAAAATCGAATATTAGTTAAGGTCTAATATTAATAAATATTACGTCCATATGATAAGAAAAAAATTAGAAAAATAATTTAATTCAAAGGAGTAGTCGTTTTTGTATACCTATTGATATCAGTTAATAATATATCTATACTAATATTATAAAGCTGAAGAGTTTGTTTGTTTGATTAAACGCGCTAATCTCAGGAATGGTCCGAATTGAAAAAATCTTTTTGTGTTGGATAGTTCGTATATCGAGGCTATAGGTTACATCACGCTGTGACCAATAGGCCCTCCTATTGGTCACAGCGTGATGTAACCTATAGCCTCGATATACGAACTCGATATCGGAAAGCCGGGCGTTTGGTTCAGCGAGGTACGATACCGTGCGACTCAGAAAGAATTTGGTTTCCGGTCCTTAGAATGCGTGCGAAGCCACGTGAAATGCTAGTTAGTTATAAAAGAAAATATTTTTGGCATTTGACCCACGTTAATTTAATTTCAGTTCTTATTTGCCTTCATTATTGCAAAGCAAAAATGTTATAATAAAACATTTAAGCTTATATTGAAGAAACAATTTAAATATAAACATTGAATAGAATCAGATTGAAAGCGGATCTTGAAATAATGAATGATTGATTGTGGAAAACTACAATAGTATTACAATAGCATTTACAGGGAATGTTAGTAATTTTATATAAAAGCTCTTTAATAAAAAGTAGCCATTTTCATTTTTATACAAATGAATTGTGTTGAAGTCTATGAAAACTATTACCTGTTTCTGAAAAAGGATACTAATTCTATTTATTTGCTTACAAAGTATTTATGTTATATTTTTTTAGATCTCAGATCTTAGATTTTCAGGTTCTCATCCCTAGACCGTTTTGAGAGTTAGTATAGATTTCTCTGATGTGATATTTTCTTGCAGTTCTTGCAGTATTGACCCGAAGAAATAGCTATCACCACCCCAAATTTCATTAGAATTCGTCTAGTGGTTTTCTCGTTATACGGGCAAAGACATAGAGACAGACAGACGAAAATTCTAAAAATGATAGATTCGGCCTCTGTATCGTTAATTATTATTATAGTTAAAAACTATTTCAATTGGAATTTCTAAAAATTATTCCATGTACAGATTTAACTAGAATTTTATTATATGTATGGACTAAAGATTTACTCTCGCTACGATCCGGGTTCGTTCCTTCGTACGTTCTTAAACATCTCTCTGAGAAATATAATATACTAAAGTAAGTTGTTTTTTGGAGGCAGCCAGGGGATGCAGAGAAAATCCAATTAACTTAAAATTAATTTATTAAATAGAAATTACAACTAGCTGACAACTTGTCGATATTATAGCAAGAAGTGAAGATGTGAATAATTGATGATCTTTTATATTGAAATTTCTATAGGAAATACAATATTAACATAGTTAGAATTTAGGTGATTGCTGCGCTTGCACCTGCGCTTGGCCTTGTCTCGTCGTCGCCGCGGTTTGTAGGGCACCGCTGATGCGGCGGATTGGGTTCCATAACACGCAATGTAAAAAAAAAATATTTATGACATCCCGTTACCAGCTTTCATTAAAATCTATCCCGATGCTTTCTCGTGATGCTTTCATAGTTAGTCAGACAAATGTTCTAAAAACTATAATTTCGTTCTTTGCGTTGATAAAAATAATGACTATTTTAATAAGATTTAAAAAGAATAATGAAGTACATATTCGATTTCTGATTCGAATTACTCTGTATTCGCTCAGATTTGTCACTTCGTACGTTGTATTTTAACGTAAGCCTTATAATTGTTTTCCTTATATAAAAGTCGCCTGTATTGCATACTAATATCATATAATACATAGTATATGAAATATAAGTAAATTGATTATTAGAAATTATAATAAAACGTAATCTATTAAAATATAACCTAACTGATCCCATTCGTAGTTATGATCATTGCTGTACATTAGTGGTAGAGCTTGTGTCTAACCACCACTGTCGGTTACCACCAAACAATACCTTGACCACATGAAGATAATATATAGCTATTATCGAAACATTAATATAGATATACATGTACGTGATGTTTGTTCATGCAAAACCGTAAGCTTTTTAAAAAGTTGTTTTTGTTAATTTCCACGAAAAAAGATTAGTAAAAAAAGCATTCTGAAAATCTTATACTAACTAAAAAAAAACTAAATCAAATCCATGATGGCGCCGCGAAAAAATTTCGTAAGGCTTACCTACTTGAAATATCCGAGTGAAACTTCTTTGTGATTTTGATTTTTAAATTCGATGAAACGAATAAGCAAGAGACAGAGATATTCATAAATAGGATTTAGCCTGCGAAAGAATGAGATAGATTACAACTCTTTTTGCCTGCGTACTACGAAGACTTTAGAAAATGTGTCATAACTCAATGTGGTGATCAATTTTTGTTTAATATTAAACTAGACCCATATAGGGTGAAAATGAACAACGTAAAATTAACAGCAGTGTTGTATTTTAAATACTAACTCAATCACATATTATGCAGGTTATTTTCGTCTTTATTATCGTTGTAGCTCGTATTTTTTGATATCTAAACAACGTATGTAAAACCCGTTACATAATAAAAATTGAATAAAATTTAAATTTAGCTTGATTTGACTTTGAAAACGATTATACGAAATATCCCTTATTTTATTTGATCTGGATAATCGGGGTTCTACTGTAGCTTAAGCAAAACTAAGTCTTGATTACATAATTTTATATGCATTCTGAATTACTCATTCGATTTATCCATGTATGCCCTCTACATTGCGATAATAGCTTTTTACTAAGGCTCAAAGGAACGCTAAACGCTTTTCGTTTATACACCGAGTTGTTTGTATACTAAAATTCTAATGTGATGGTTTTATTTACTTCTTTAAATCCTAAGATATTTATTTTTAGGGTTCCGTAGTCAACAAGGAAATCTTTTATTTTTAACTCCCCTGTCCGTCTGTCCGCACCGTAGTATAGATGCTCTTACTCGTAGTACTACAAGGCTGTTATTATTTAGCATGGATAAGGATATCGACACCAGCAATTTATACTAAGCTAACTCATAAAAGTGAACTTTACAGTAGAGGCTTATAAAGGGAAAAACGTGATAACTTTTATATTAATTAAGATACTTTTTTGAAATTTGGTATCCATAATAGTTAATTTATTCATTATAATTTCCCATATAAACTTTTTCTAAATTATTTATATTTTTTGATTTAGCGCGAGTTAGCCGTGTGTGCACGTAATTCCTTACTAAGATTTAACATATTATACACGTCTAACTAATGTTAGCGTAGTTTATTACGGGACATCATAGTGTTAAAAAAGTGTTATATTCTTTGTGTTGTAATAATAATTTTAAAATATGTTATGCATTTATTATAACCTTAGGGTTTTATAGATAATCACAAGATATATTATTATAAATTCTTATGCTAAATAACAAGTTATTAAAGTTAGCTTTATTTAGCCGGTACATGCGCCACTGGCGGATATCGGATTAAAAGCCGTCAAATTATACATAGCGGACTATACATCGACCTGTGCGATAAGTTAGCGTGTCATTTAACTTTCCATTGAGCTATAATACATGTTGATTTTTTATATTTTTTGATAAAATTCTGTGGATAATATTACTTTTGTAAGTATAAATATATCGTTAAACAAAAATAGTATAGCAATCGATTTTTTATTAAAATTTCGTGTAGTAGGTACCTATTAACGATAAAAGGTCAGATCAATCACAGTTCGCCTTTGATTATTATATTTAAATCTAGATTACACATAATATTGTGTTCTTAATAAAAACACAAACTTCTAATTGGTAAATATAAATTATATAATTTAAATAGTACCTAATACCTAGGTTGTAATCATTAGCTACTTATGAACATTCAAACTACATCATCAGTTAAGTTCTTCTTATCAGTTCACTAGGTTCTCTAGGTTCTCTCTCTATAAGTTAATATTTTTATCACAACAATATTTTAAGTGTTAACTTTTACAACATTAATAAAATTTTCAACAACGTTTTGTATGTTTTTTCGGGAAAGGGTTCCAAGTGGGATAATCTAGTAGATTTCTTATAAAACACTATATTGGATGACTTTATATAGTACCCGAAAAATTATCAGGAGAAACTTCAATTTTTTAACTTTATTCCATATGATTTTATCCTTCACGCTTTATTACCATGTAGTGAGCTTAAAACTCTCTGAAAATTAAATACAATACAAGCTACTTTGTTACTAGAGTCAATTATTTTTAACTTACGGAAAATTTCCTTTTCTGTTTAATGTTTAGCGAAGTTTTCTTTTAATTCATCTGTAGGCCTAGATGTATTACAAACAGGGCCTAGTATATAGTAACAAGTATATAACCCCCTGAGACGTCAAATACCTTAGTCTCTCCCGTGACCATAATTGCTGTAAAGCATTCGAAACGTCGGGAACCAAAGATCAAAATAAACCCACGACAAAATCCGAAAAGATAGTTTTATTTATAATGTCAAATATTTGCGTAAGCCTAAGAAAGTATTACAACTGACTTTATTGATTCTTGCCGCTTTAGTTTTTCATTTTGATGTGGTATACTCCAATGCTTTGTTACACAAACGGTTTCTCTTTCTACCTATGCACTCATCTTCAAGTTTGAGACATTTGAGACCCACATCAGTCCCTTTTTTAGATCTACGTTTATTATTTTTCGATTCTGCAGAATAGTCACTATAATAGAACGTTGCAGTTCGACACTTGGTGGAGTTAATATCAATGGAGAAGGTTTTTGGATTTAATTCAATACATTTGGTGAATGAAATATTAAGTGGAGTATTGGGAGCCCCCAAGTGATTCAAATATGTATCTTATAATAGTAAATCGTTTTCGTTATTGACTATATCTCGGCTTGCACAACTTAATGAGGCTCAGCTAACATGACGCGGTCATACAAAGCCACGAATTCAGGATTATCAACGTTTGCAAGTAATGATTCTATAACCATAGGTATAATATATTAAAATCATATAATTAATTTTATAAAAAATATCTACATTTAGAATATTGTCAAGGTAATTTCAATAAATTAATAAAAATACCTTATAACATAAGTATTTACAATAGTAAAGTCGCTAAGTAGTGCATTTTACAAACGAACAAGTATACACGAACGCCCTAAACTACGCTAACTAAATGTTAGCGTAGTTTTACACGGACTTTAAGCTATGTGACTCAAATTTTCAAAAAAACGTAGTGTATTAGTATAAAACGTAATTATATACTTTAACCTACACTATAATGTTTAATAATACATTAAATTTACCTCTCTAGACAGTATGAAGCGGCATCTCACCATTTTTATCAAAACTCCTCAATTAATATTTCTCCTTTTTGGCTAATTCCACTTAATATTTAGATCGGTTTCGTGAAAATTTTATAATAATAACATAACACTAACAATATTTTAAATAAACTTGTAAGAATGACGCTATCGATTATGATTTACTGATAAAGGTTTTAAAATTAAGCGGTTTGTCTTTTTCCCATTTACACTCCGCTAAGAATAGTTAGCGTAATTTAAAACGAGTAATTTCGAAAAGTACCTTTACTTAGCGTTGTATCAAATTTGTAACTTCGTTATTTTTGTGTATTTCTTCACGATTTTTTTATTACGTATAAAAAACCATATTTTAAGCAATTTGGCATAAAAAAACGATTTTACCTAAAACTCGAGTTAGCGTAGTATAAATTGTTGGTGTCGAATTACATTATACATATTAGTCACTCCATAAAAAGGCACAATAAAATCTTGTAAATAAAAATTATTTTGACGTACTTTAGGCAAAGCGGTTTTCACCGAAATTTTCATATCGTCTCAATTACGAAATATGGTTACAAATAGTTTAGCCTAAGCTAATATAGCCATGAGAGACGTAAACATAATAATAACAACCTATATTAATTTTTATAATTTAAACATGTGCTCGTATATTGAAATTTTAATATTATGAATTAAACTAAAATATATTTAATCTAACATAGTTAAGGCAAAAATATAACAAGCTTCAATAAAAATATTTTGATATAATTCTAGCCTTATTAAAGGCTTGATAAGCCAAACTAATTAAGGCTAACACCTCGGGAGTGTCATAATTTTTGTACTGTTCCCTTCACGTGACTGTGATGTGGGAAGGTTATTTATTATAAGCTACCTTCTGTTGTTAATAACGTTAGCTCTTGAAAATTTCAACGTAACAGTCACGGCAACCGATTGTTACTACGAGAATGCAATTGAAATCATCAAATATTTACTAACTTTTGTAATTACAAATAGCGAACTACTATTTTGGTATAATGGCACTGAACTGGGTTTGAACTGCCTCGGTGGTGTAGTGGCTAGCATGTACGGTTGAACACCGAGAGGTCCTGGGTTCGAGTCCCGGGTCAGGCCAAGTTTAGTTAGTGAATCTTTCTGTTTCGTAAACCTCAGTAACAGCCTGGATTTGGGAAGTTGGCGGTGTTTCACCCCCGTGCCTCGGAGAGCACGTAAAGCCGTCGGTTCTGCGCCTTAACTCTCACTGGTTGTGTCGAGCAGTCGTCTCACCGGAATATGAGAGTGATAGAAATAGAGAGTGCACTTGTGTCCGCGCATACTCTTATGCACTGTAATATCTCCTGCACAAATAGCTAGTCTCAATGAGATTGGCCACCGTGGATGGAATTGGTCGGGAGGACTTCATATTGGCACTAATGAACATCAGGGGCAGATTTCAAAGTCCAGAGTACAAGTTGTTATTGGGCTTTATGGTAAGAAATTCTAGCAACCGGAAGGAGTTTCGAAGTAGGTTCTGTTTAAGCTGTAAAGCTAAAACATAAGCCTCAGAAAGCACTTTATCTATCTCTCACTTTGAGTGTAGATTTTAGGAAAAAAGTTTTAAAACAGTCTTTATCAATACTTGTTCTTCGATAAACGCTTATCCTAGAGATAAAACGTTAAGCAAACAATTTAACTTATATTAATTACTTATATTGAAATAAAATTTTAAGTATGCATAAAAGCCTCTAGATATGTCGATATGGAACGCGTTCCACTTTTCGATGAATCATTCTCTACAGTGTTTCTTATTACAAAAGCCTTTGTTTCTATTTGAATGACGTTACAGCTTTTTACGATAACTTTTTATATTACTTCAAATAATGCAATCGGGGCAATTGTTATATTTCTGATTTTAGTGTGAATAAAGTATGACTTTTCCATTATTTCGTGAATATGACGATCTATTTGTAAACATGTGCCAGATTGAAATGCATAATTAATGAACACTCTAAAATAACAAGTTGTACGACACGTTTGGCTCAGTTGGTAGTGACCCTACTTTCTGCGCCAGCGTTCGCGGGTTCGAGTCCCCCTATGGACATTCATTTGTTGAGCATGAATGTTTGTTCTCCAGCCATGTTAATATTTATATTATGTATGTATTAATAAATTTATATGTGTAGATCTGGTATCCATAACACAAGCCTCGTAGCTTACCACGGAACTAGATAGCGCTGTTGGAAAAATGTCCCAACATATAATATAAGTTTTGCATAAAAATCCGAAACACGGATAGATAATAGAACAGGAATACTTATGCTGTTAATATAATAGCAAAAATATACTTAAGGTGCTGCTTGGTCCCGTTAATCTCTAAAACAGCTATGCATATTTTGTCTTGACTTTCACAGGCAGATACATGATGTTATAAGGGGTGAATAATGATGCTTTATTTATTTAAAATTAAATTTAAATTTAAAATTTAAAATTAAATTTAAAATTAAAATTTAAAATTTAAACGTACTTAGTGTCAAATCCGATCGAAGTGAGATTAAGTTGATAGTATTATTATAAAAGAAGCAAAAGCTATTTTACCAAAGAAAATAAAAACAAACTAAAACTGATAATAAACTTAAATAACTACTTTATAATAGGTTACTATGAAACTTATTATACTGATTCTCTATTTAAAGGAAGTTAACATATATAAATAATCTGACGAAGACAAGTACAAAAGAATGCTCACATTAGAAAAGTTCTAAATGCTAATAAAGCGAACACCTCGGAAACATACTTCCATGAATATTTCATGATATTGTATTGACTACAAGCGAGCATAGTGAGCTAGTTACTCGATATACCATAAAATGGTTCTGAATGGAATATTCCTCCTCTTTTCCTTATATGGGAAAAAAAAGATAGAAATATTGTATGCCACTCGGTCGTAGTCTTCCTTTCATAAACCTACTTATAAAAAAAGTTATAGATTACAAAGCTAACTATAATAATTAGTAACTGTATCTAGATTAATATTATAAGGCTGAAGAGTTTGTTTGTTTGGTTGAACACGCTAATCTCAGGAACTACTGGTTCTTAAATAAAATTATGTTGGGTAATATCATCATCGGTTTCAGCGATCTTCGTTGTTAGCCAAACATTCACTTCTATAGCATTGTTTTAATCTTTCAAATTATTAACACATATTCAACGGTGTACCTAGAATCTACATATAATTATTATATAGTGTTTAGTCTTTTTTACCGTTCCAGTATTGGGCATGGACCTCCCTTCAGGAGGGAGATCAGACCACACACTACCCATGTTTGAAACCGCATCACCCAGTTTCCCAATCGAGCGAGTTACCTAGGCTACCAATGCCTTAATATAACATACTAGAATTTAGCACGGCTCTGCCTGCGTTCTAAAGAGCGGAAACCAAGTTCTTATATTTGATATAATATACTAAAACCTTCACCGAATCACGTTAATGATGTTGTCTTTAGAATATCATTATATTTTTTCTTATCGACTTCAATAGACTTCAAAATGAACAAAATGAAACAAATATTTTGAACTGTTCTTAATTAATTAAATAAGTAGCTTAAAAGTTGGAATTTTCGTTTGAAAAATATTCATAGAAACCTATTCATTAAAAATCACTCATAATTGCGTAATAAAGACTAAAAAGAGCACCTTCTACTTTGAAAAGTCAATGATATTTAATTTGTATTTGATATTAAATAAGCAAAAATAAAGCACTTCAGTACCTCATTTTCTCTTAATTTCAAATTTTATACGTATGTATACAAATATCAAATATTAAAAACGTGAATAGTCGAATAAAGGCAGTGGTAGCCCAGAGAAAACGCACTCACTTATTTAAGCGAGTGATGCGGGTTCAAATCCGTGACTCGCTGCTCTGATATTTTCAGATGTGTTTTAAAGGGAGGCCGGTGCCCAGCAGTTAAGAAAGGGTTGAATATAATTTAATATTAGTATATACATTATTATAAACTTTTAAATAATTTCTATTTAAACTATGTTTAACCATAGAAAATCATCTATAGTGTAAAATACACTACCTCTGATCCACGAACCCACTGAACGTAACATTATCGATTCATATTTCGATGACACGTTTGGCTTAGTTTGAAGAGACTACTTGTTATACAGGCGGTCGCGGATTCGAGTCGCACAGGGGGCATTCATTTGTGTGAACAGCACGAATTTATGAACTCTAGACACGTGTGTTTATATGTGTAATATATATATATATATATATATATATATATAACTTATTTAAAGTTATATACATATGTGTAATGTATCAACTATCTGGAATCTGTAATACAAGCCTCGTACCTTACTATGGAACTAGATAGAATAGTGTGTGTTGTCCCAACATAATATTTATTTAGTATCCATCCATAACAAAGGGACGGATATACTCCTAACTAGTATAATATTATAATAATAATATTAGTATAATCTTATGTTTAATTTTGCTAAAACAATATCACTAAAAATTCAAATGTAATGGTATCATTATTTTTAAGCTCACGGATCTCTAAAATAGCCAGAGGTAGATACTAGAAGAGGTAAATTGGCTTTTTATACGGACCCTTGCACCTTTAGCTTTATCGGCCGAAAGGTACTCCAATTAATTTTCCATTTATTTTCTTCACTAAATAGGTATTAAGAGGTTCTATCTGACGTTGATTATTGTTTTTCTTTGTCAGAATTTCACTGATGTTTTTGATGATTACCTTTTCTGTAGGTAATCTATCGTCTGTCAGTACTAAAGGCTGCCTTGGGCCTTTATACCTTAGTTATTTTGATTAATTTCGCAACTAATAACTTACTCCGCCTTCTCATGAGTCCAGGTATATATGATATATTTTATTTCGTACCTTTTTGTAAGCCTTTTTAAGACGATTTGACAGAACTACTAATAGTGTTTTTTTGTTTTAAAAGGTATCTTTTTTAAATCATGACTAAGAAATTATTGAGTTACTAGCTAGCTATAACTAATTGTAAAGCTTTAGTACGAGCTCTATCTATTAAAAAAACACATCAAAATCCGTTGTGTAGTTTTAAAAACTAAGCATACATAGGGACAGACAGACAGCTGGAAACGACTTTGTTTTATACTATGTAGTGATTACTGCACAAAATAGAAAATATTGTTGAAAGCGGGTTGACTATTTATATTATTACGAATTTCACTTCATATTCATTTAACTGTTAGTAATATACGGCAACTATAGAAAAATAATTAGTTAGGACCGTTAGCTTTGCACACTCTACGAGCTACGAGACCGTCATTCTGTAAACATTGTATTAATAAACTGCTACTGAAATTTCTTAAAACGAGAGCTTTTTAAAGCTTTTTAGCAGTCGTTATTCCTCAACTTTATACATAATATGCTTTAGTTAACAAAATTAAAAAAGTTAAATTTTTTTCATTATATGAATAGAGTGCTAGAAATTTTCTGCATATTTCATATCCTCCGATTAAAGTGCTCGAGTCTTTTGTGTATCCTCCTCCCACATAATATATTATGACCAAATTATGTCACGCGCACTGCAGCTTTTAAGAAATTAAAAATCATGTTCACTTTTAAATTAAATTGTATTTATATTAATATCCCTATATACTAATATAATAAAGCTGAAGAGTTTGTTTGTTTGGTTGAACGCGCTAATCTCAGGAACTACTAATATTTTATCTGTCTGCTATTTACGTTGCTCTACCATGATTGCTGTAAAGCATTCGAAACGTCGGGAACCAAATATCAAAATAAATCCGCGACAAAATCCGAAAAGATAGTTTCATTTATAATTATCAAATATGATATAAAATTATATAATTAATATAAAATTATATAATTTATAATTATCAAACAAATATATTATCAAATATTCGCGTAAACCTAAGAAAGTATTATTGCTGAACGGATTTTGACAAAATTTAATAAAAACATAGATACTTTACTCTGTGCTGAAATAAAAATAAATAGACGTTACCTCATATATGTGTTGGTGTCAAGTTAAATTTAAATTTTAACAGCTACTCAAAAATGTTATTAAATATCACTATTATTTATGTGTCGTAGAAAATAAATATATGTACCAATATTACTCGACTGAATTGGAAGGAGATTATGCGAGTTTCTAGTTCACGTTTAACCCAAAAGAGGTTCCGTATTCCTAATATAGGCCACGCTGTATAGATCAGGGCTTTGTACAGTATAAGGCGGATTTTCATCTTTGAATCTTCTCTAAATGTGTATTTCTGTCAAACATATTCGTGCTATTTTAACATACATAATATATACATATTCTACTTAATGAATAATTAAAGTAATAAATTGTCTTAATGCCGATATAAATTTACTCATTTTTCCCTCGAGAGTAAAACTGAAGTTGTTTGAATTCCGCCGTTATTTTGGGAGACTATATTATATTACGAGACAATTTTAATTCCAGTATATACGTATTTAAACCAACTTCCGAAAGGAGCAGGAGGTTATCAATTCGATCGGTATTTTTTTTATGTATGTACACCGATTACTCTGTGATATATGATCCGATTTACGTGATTTTTCTTTAGTTTGATAGTCAATAGCTGCCATTTGCAATTTAATTAAATTTTGGTTTGTACGTATTTTTTATTTGTCCATAAAAATGTATTTGAGATAAAAATAAATAGTCGAAATGCGTGTACGCGCACTCATAAATTCCGAACGACTACACCAAATTAGATAATACTTTATTTTCGTATTTGCTATCGTCAGGAATAGGTTTGTATGAAAAATACACTGAACAGATTTTTATGAAATTTGGTGTGATAATGGCGGGTTATTCGAATCAAAATATACTAGTAAATAGTAGGACGTTTATAATTTCTATGAAATCCATATTAACTGTCAAAACGTACCTAGAAACGATCTAGAGCCAAGCAAGAGTGAGTCACTAGAAATCAATAAAATGCAAAACTACGTAAGTAATCTAAAAAAACATTTACGAGATATTTTATCAATAATAAATACACTACCACAGGGCTGAATGAATTTGTAAAGCCTAAAATGTGATTAATGGACATAACCAAGCAAGAAATCAGTTTTGGTCACTCAAATTCATTTTGAATAACAGACTCACTTACTTCATTGTAACTAGCAGTAATAATACAAACTTCAGTTACTGAGCCACAAGTCCTCGTATACATAAGATGGTAGATCGACCTAATTGCCTTTCTTGTTACATTCACAAAGACAAGACTAGAGTAATATTTGCTGTCTAACAATCGTTTATTCCATTTGGGCACAAAGCTGATAGCTAATAATTAACTATACGTATCTCTTAGGATTCAATTAGATCACTTATAGGTCCACTTATTTATTCTATGGCTAAAGATGTGTATAAGAATCATTGAGAAAATGCTTCGTCGTCTTTAGATTCGTACCATAACGATTATTATCATGAAATACATACGTATGCGAACATTATAAAATAATAGTGGTAATTTAAGGCGTGAATGGTGTTTTAAGAAATGTATCTCAACCTATAAAGTTGATTATCGAAATAAATATCATATATAAAGGTAGGTTTTCGAGTAATAAGTACTGATTTTTACCCTTAAGTGATCACCGAACCTGTGAGTTCCATTATAAGACTAAAAATTAAATAATTCCTAAGAGTCATCAAATAAGAATTCATCAAAAACTGGTAAATAGCAAAACAATGGGTAAAATAATCGGTGATCGGTTAAGTTTCTATACATGACATGTGTCCTTGAATGAAAGGTGATTGATTGTACTACGAGCTACGCCTACATCGCTAAAACGATGTCAGAAATAGGACATGACAATTTAATATGAAACTAGCTTTGGCATTTTTAGTTAAACACTTTAACTAGTTTTCGCTCGTGGCTCTGCTTAAAATCGAGCTAGTAAAAACTAACGAAATGTAATAAACCAACAAGTATTAAGCTATCTCTATTTGAAATGTCACTCAATTTATTAAGTAACTGCTGCTTATTAATAAATAAGGAATAATCACACTCAGTGTTGAATCCATCAACAAGAATTGAACTGGACCACACTTAGTCCCCATTTCAAATCATTTTCTCCTTGACAACTGATTTTCTTTTTCTATTTTCTAACTTCATTAGTTAGGTTTTAATTAAAATGAATAATTTATTTGAAAAAGTACGGAATCCTCCACAGGTGATATCTACTCGTGATTAATACATTTATAAACTTACTTTCAAATATTATTTTTCAAATTAGTTAAATAAAAGTATCAAAATGATTCTAAACGCAAGCATAAGAGAAATTCTAACAGAATGAACAAATATGTTAAAAATGGAGAAGATCTACATCATGAATAAAGTCACGGGCAATGCAACGTTGCAAAACACCTATTATTTTCCTATAATCTTATTTCCATAGAATGTTGTCGATATATTACCCTCGGATAGCATTATTTTTAGTTGTCATGACAGCGGAGAGAAATACCAAAATGTATGCAGAGCATTTTCAACTATATTTTTAAATGCACAGGGTTGTTATAAATGAATCGTATTTGTTACAGTCCCAGGTGCTACGTTGAGCAAAAATTGAAGTGTAATATTCCGTCTAGCAAATTCATTTTGTAAACATTTTGGTTCATTTTTAAACCACATGAGATCGTGATTTGGTTAATACCAAGGTTTATATGAAAATTAACTTAATATTATGTTAAAAAGGTCACATTTTGGAGTTTTTTCTAAATTTTTGGATATCTTTGAAAAATATGACTTAATATTATACTGTGTGCTCCACAAGTATGATAAAGGATTGTGGTGACAATAGGTGACCAAACCAACACAAATATTAACACTTACGATTTGAGTTGCATGTTTAATGTCAATAAACTTTAGTTTACTAATAAATGTTGACTCTCTTATATTATAGTCTCTAGAAAGTCGTTAACCCTAACGTTGCCTTGATACGTTCCTCAGCTTAAGTGGTTCGACTAGCTGAGAAAGTATTTTTAAGGGTCAAGAACTCAGAGGCATAAACAGAATAATCCATCAGAGTTTCATCACAATCGGATCAATCAAGTCTCAAGCTTTATATCGTTTAGCAATGAATGTTTATTTTTATTTATACATATAGGTACCAGCGGTAACGCGGTCGCTTGGATAACCGAATGATACGGTTTCAAATCCGGGTCTCGCACCTCTGATATTTTCGTGTGCGAATCATTTATATCATGATTACCACTTGTCTTACGGTGAAGGAAAACATCGTGAGGAAACCTGCATGCCTGAGAAAGTAAAAACTAACAAGTTTTCAAAAGACATGTGAAGTCCGCCAATACGCACTAGGCTAGCGCGGTGAACTATGGACTGATCCCCATAGTACTGAGGGAGGCCCGTGCCCAGTAGTGGGACGTTAAAAGGGCTGATGATGATGATACTTTTCTTTGATAGTAGCGAAAATTTACTAATACATTTAATACTTTCTTTGACAAGTCGTCAAACAAAAAAATCATACTTTGTTTCTTTTCTTTGAAAACTTGTCAAAGCTCTGTTGTATTTTCCCGTGAGATTAACATTGTATTTTTAAAGAGCTGAATTATATCAATACGGAAACAATCACAAAAATGGGTGTATCGACGTTAATTTACAGTATTATAGTCAGCTATAATAAGATTTTATCTGAAACATCAATTAGTTATAAGTACAGCTATCACTTCATATAACCAATTTTTCTTTTGTTTTACGAGGTTTTTGGCATGATTTATTATCAGCTGTAACGAGGACAAGTCGTTAGTTTGATAGAAATTGCGACCTTCGACATAATAGGTGATCCCTTCCATATATGCTTCATTGAGCTTTGTAAATATCATTTAGTTATGAATGACTTTATGAATTTTAATTTATGGAATTTTAAAATAATACTATTCAGGAATTATGTTATCAAAAATATACTAAAATGAAACAAGTTCCACTAAAAAATTTTATTAAACTTTTGTTTATTCCATAGAATAATAATTAACAAATATTTTAATATAATCATTACATTTTTTTATATTAATATGTAAAAAAATCTTTAGTCTATTTCTTACTTATGTATAACATATCCTAGAAAGGGTATATACTAGTATCAATAAACACCTGCATATTTCAAATTTTAATTTTTATTCGATAGGTAATATCTACTTTACTTTTAAATATTTAAATAATATGGCTGCAATTAATTAATTATAATATTGTTACGAATTTTTTGTAAGTTTTTCACAATGATCAAATGATCAAGTGGATAAACTGTTAAAGGGAAACGTTAGTTTTATTACATGATAGCAATTCAAATTATTCGTCTTAGAATTAAAATAAGGTTTAAATGAAAAAGTTATATAGATTGAATGATGGATAGCGATTCCTATTATACATTGTCTTTGAGTTAATAAGATAAAGGAAGCTGATTTTAAAGTAATACTTTTATATTAAATCTTCAAAACCTTAAAATCCAAATAATATTGTTCATGAATTATTACTAAGGTAGTTCCCAGTTAACTTCGTCGTCATATTTCTCGTGGTCTTTCAAAGGTTCTAGAACTGGAGCCCTAGCTAGAAGACCTGAAAGAAAAAAAAGATATAAATATAAAATTAACTAAAAAAGAAATGAACAGATTTTTCTTTTAACAACACACACACTACTCTTTCGTGTGTTTCAAGAAAATAGTAAGATTATTTTATATATAATATATTGCCTGTAACAACTTTATTATATTATATTATAATTAGACCTAGAAGACCTCAGTCTCCACCACCAGCGCTATATTCGTCACCAACTTTCAGCACACGTCTTGATTACAATATAAATAAGTATTACTAGGTACCTGAGTTTGACTAATACTAAGTTTAAAAAGAATATTTGGTAAAATCAAAATCATTCTTGAACTTAAAAACACCAAACATTTCATTTTGTTACCGCAAACCAATTTTCTAAGGCTTTAATTACTTCAAAAGCTGTCCAAAGAAGCCAAACGATTTGATTTATTGCCTCACTTATTATTTTTACACCGTTATTTAGAACGATTCGTCTAAGTGTTAAATAATACGACTATGAGAAATGGTTCGCTTTAAAGGGCCTTTGTTTTTCGTCCCCAAATCTCCAGTAATAGACTAAATTGATACAAAGGTCAATAACAAAACGGGAAAGATAAAAGGCATTCTTTATCAAAACCTTCAAAGAGCATTGTTCACGAAATAGCCGCTTATGCTATCTCGCTGTCGATTTAGAATGAAATATAAGCTATTGTTTTTTTTAAATTATTTTTTATTGATAATATGCTTTTGTCTATGCTTTAAGAAGGTGCCTGAATAAAGCTCGTACTTTTCATGAAGTTTTAGTGTTAAATTAGTTTTTATGAAGGAAGCTATTTACTTTGACGAGTAAAAACATTGAGAATTGTAGTCGTTATATCTATAGAAATATTTCTGGGGATTTTTCGCTAAACTGAATTATAAGCAACCAATTTCGTATCCCATTCAGCCTTAATAACTGAAGTTATTTAAACATAATTTATATGCTTAGATTTATGTATGCAAATGTAAGCATTGTTACCATAAAATATATAATATTAAAATAATCACAAAAAATGTAATGTTTCATATTTGTGAGATGTAATAAAGATGTAAAGTTTCATACAAAAGAAATACGTTTTCAATTTTGAAACTTTTATAAATACATATTTTTTATAAAGCTTACATAGAGCTTACTAAGACTAGAGCCGGTAGTCTAGACTGCTGAAAATTCAAAAGGTACAACACTACAATTTTAACATTAGACATTTACATTTAAATTAATTTATTTCACCTTTTATATAGTAATAATAATTTATTATGCATAATACAAAATATATCGTAAAAAGCTTACTTACCAGTTGCAACGCCGCCACCAATCGATATTCCAACAGTGACGAGTAGAGCGAAAAATTGTTTAAGCGCTTGGTTCGCTGCAGTTCTTCCGTCCTGTGGGAGAAATAAACAACTTACAAACTTTTCAGTTAAAGCTTAAAAGTTTATTATGCGTTAAATTCTCTATTTAGTGACATTCAAACATTTTGACTTTTATTTTAATGTGATAAAGTTTGTAAACTGTATTTACAAATTTATTTGGTTTAAAACTAAACTAACAAGTAAAATAAATAGTTAAAAACGAATCGATCGACCAAATAGAAAATGTTATCGCGTTTTATTTTGTAGTAAATTGGCTATGTATTATACAAACAAAGCTGGAATTGAAATAGTAGCATATTTTTAATATTATATTATACTAGGTTTAACGTGAGTAAAGCAGCGGGTTACGCTAGTAAAATAAACAAAAACTTGACAAATTATATGCTAGAACCTTCCTCCAGAACCACTCTATTCATTGGTGAAAACAGCACCAAAATCGGTGCAGTAGTTTTTTAGTTTATCGCGAACAGACAGACAGACGCGGCGGAGGACTTAGTTTTATAATATGTAGTGATTATACTTACTTCACCCATTCCAATAAAAACAACGTCTAGTTCAGTTCCATACTGTTCTTTAGTAGCGATCGCAGCGAAAAGTATAGATAATAAGCCCGAGTATATTCCAGGCATACCGTGCAAATTATTTACGCCGCAGGTGTCTGGTACACCGAGTTTTGATAATAGTGGCTGAAAAAATTATGAAAATTTTAGAACGTGTTTAAATATTAATAAATAGCGACTCAGTACACATTTTTCAGAAATTAAGTATTAGCAAGCGGGTTCGAGTCCCGCTGGGGGCATTCATTTGTTAAACGGATGTTTGTACTCCAGTCATGGGTGTTTATATTTATAATATGTAGGTATTTAAACTTATATATGTAGTATATCCACTATCTGGTATCCGTAACACAAGCTTTCTTGGTAGCTTTTTTTTTATGGTAAAAAGGGGGCAAACGGGCAGGAGGCTCACCTGATGGGAAGTGATCACCTCCGCCCATGGACATCTACAAGCCAGGCTTGCAGATGCGTTGCCGGCCTTTCAGGAAAGGGAGGGATGGAGGAGGGAGGGAAGTGGGAGGGAGGGGGGAACGAAGGCGGAGGATGAAGGGAAGAGGGAGGGGGGAAGGAGAGTGGGCCTCCCGGACTCTCACTCACCGGACGAAACGCGACAGCATAGCTGCCACTTCACGCCGGTCTTCTGTGAGAGAGTGGTACTAATGAACTATACGGGGCGTGCCGGCCCATTCGGTTGCTACCCGAAGGTAACAAGCATGGCACTACCACTTAACAAGCTTACCACGGAACTAGATGGCGCTGTGTGTAATAATGTCCCAACATATCTATTTATTATTTATTTAATATCCCACAGTAAAAAATATCTTATAATGTAATGACCCGGATTACTAGCTATCGTCATACCAAATTTCATCAAAACGGTTCAGTGGTGATGCGGTCACAAACAGACAAACAGACAAAATTTCTAAAAAACTATTAGATTCGACTTACGTATTAATAATATTGACCTTATCAATTAGTTTTTTCAGAAAATATTTAATACTAGCGACTCGCCCTCGCTTCGCTCGGACTCTTCCCTAGATTTAGCACAGGCAAAGCCGCGGGATCCGCTAGTTATGCATATAAACCTTCCTCTTGAATCACTCTATCTATTAAAAAAAACCGCATCAAAATCCATTGCGTAGTTTTAAAGGTTTAAGCATACATAGGGATATAGGGACAGAGAAAGCGACTTTGTTTTATACTATGTAATTATATGCAGATTCGAATCAGTCCTAATTTAATAATTATAGGTATAGAAGTTGTTCAAATCAAATTGGAAAAGTTAGTTGTTATTTACGGAAACTCAACAGCGGCGTTTATTTGTATGAATAATAATTAGGTGCGAGTCAGAAAATAACTTATAAAGTAATTAACAGTTCCCTTACGTATTTTTGTTATATAACATTATATGCACGTATCATCTATGTGTTACGTTATCTATAATCTGTCCATTTAATAAATTTTAATCCAAATCAGCTCAGCCGTATTAGCATAAATAATCCAGAAATATAGACACAATACAAACGTTTGCAACTGTATTAGAAGTGTAATTTATTCTATCATTATGAATGAAATATTTTCTTCACATTATTCTTTAGAGAAATAATCTATTAGTGTAATATAGCTCCTAGAGAATTTGGCACAGGCAACATCTTAATTGAGTAATGGAAGTAATTCTTAATGTAATACACCTTTTCTTGAAGTTGGTTAAAATCGATTGTTCGTATTCAGATAGTTCGTATATAATTTCGGTTGTTCGTAAAGTATGACTTGGAATAAAAGACTACTCGTATAAAACACTCGTGTATTAACTGACAATGAATAACGAATAATAAATATGAATATTACAAAACGAATATGAAAA
Source organism: Boloria selene (assembly GCA_905231865.2). Classification (NCBI taxonomy): domain Eukaryota; kingdom Metazoa; phylum Arthropoda; class Insecta; order Lepidoptera; family Nymphalidae; genus Boloria; species Boloria selene. The sequence goes on from HG993146.1 coordinate 10,622,601, forward strand.
CGTTACAATTTTTGAGGTTTTATACAGAAAAATGAATATTGAAGCTAGGCGCGGTTCCCCCGCCCGTCTTGCTCTCATTGGCCGATGAGCGGCAACTTCATGGTATTAGAAGCGCCACTGCTCAATAGATGTCGCTCGAACATGGCCCCCGCCTTGGAAGTACTGACTTCCAACAAAAACAGGGTCTCAGCATGATGTAGCCTCTTTGGTTGTGCCTTCGTCTACCGGCTGCAGCGGCAGCGGGCAGATTTTTGAGAAAGCTCGTTGAACGATGCCCGTTGATGTGCGGATATCTGCAACACGAGCCACACCATCCTTGCCTGGGAAGGTGCGCAAAATTCTCCCTAATCTCCACTTCAGAGGCGGGAGATTATCCTCCTTGATAAGCACCAGGGTGTCAATAGAGATGTCCTCTGCCTTGTGCTTCCACTGGGTTCTAAGCTGGAGCTCCGACACAAATTCTTTTGCCCATCGCTTCCAGAAGTGTTCCCGCATTTGCTCCACCCTTTCGTAGCGGTTGAGATAGCTGGTGTTCCGAGCAGTGAGATTGCTGGCAGGCGCGATCAGCGGTCGTCCAATTAGGAAATGAGCTGGGGTGAGAGGAGAGAAATCATTAGGATCAGAGGACATAGGAGTTAGGGGACGGGAATTCAGGACAGCCTCGATTTGTGTTAATACAGTACTGAGTTCCTCGTATGTTAAATTCGCGTTACCGATTACACGTTTTAAATGAAACTTACATGATTTTATCCCTGCCTCCCATAAACCACCAAAATGAGGAGCGTAAGGTGGGATAAACCTGAAGCTTATGCCAATATCAGCTGCAAAATCAAATATTTTATTGACGTTTTTATTAAGTTCATGTAAAAACTCTTTTTCAGCACCAACGAAATTTTTTCCGTTGTCAGAGAATATCTCCGCCGGTTTACCACGACGAGAAATAAAACGTTTAAGTGCTAGAATATAATCTTGTGTGGAGAGGCCACTGACTAATTCTAAATGTATAGCTCGAGTAATAAAACATACAAATAAACAAATATAACCTTTAACAATCCTTGCTCCTCTCCCTTTACGATTTAACACATGAACTGGTCCAGCGTAGTCCACGCCGCAACGTATAAAAGGAAACCCGACTTCTAAACGTTCAGAGGGCAGATTGCCCATGATGGGGTTCAAAGTCTTCCCTTTCATTCGCGTACACGTAACACAGTTGTGAACTGACTTTCTAGCTAAGTTCCTGGCACCAAGTGTCCACCACCTTTCCCGTAAAGAAGACAGTAGCAGCTGAGGGCCACCATGTAATAAACGTTTATGTTCACTTTCAAATAACAACACTGTGAGTCGATGTTTACTACACAGTAAAATCGGATGTTTCTTATCGAAACTAAAACTAGTCGAATTAGAAAGCCTACCACCAACACGTATTAATTTATTATTGTCCATAAATACATTTAAACTCGCGATTTTATTAAATTGCTTTTTGTCTATAACTTGTTTTAGCGGCAGATCATTAAATAAACAGCGATACACGTCCGGAAACGATTGCATCTGAGCTATACGCGCTAACGCTAACTCCGATGTTTTTAATTCCTGCACAGACAACTGTAAACAACCGTTATGCGGCTCACTACTACTACGACGTCTACGCGTGTTATCAATGAAACGCAATACATACGCACCGACGCGCTTCAACTTATTATAGGAGGAGAATCTATTGAAATCTATAAAACTATTTTTACAAGGCTCTGTACACGTTAATACAATAGGTTTCGATCGTAATTCCGGTAAATTATCGCAAGCTTGTAATAAATTTTCAAGTTTAAACTTAAAATTATGTTCTCGTAAGCAACTAGGTCCGTGCCACCAAAGGTTTGACCTTGTGAGCAGTTCGAAGTTAAGACCCCTAGACACTAGATCAGCTGGGTTATCTTTACTCTGGATATGTAGCCATCGCGAGTCACCGGTTAATTCATTTAATTCTGTAACTCTGTTTTGTACAAATGTTTTTAACAAGTGCGGAGACATCCGTATCCAACCCATCACTACAGTGGAATCTGTCCAAAAATAAACGTTATCGAATTTCAAGCGCAATGAATCAATTATCTTCTTATAAAGTTTCGCACCTAATAATGCCCCACATAATTCCAATCGTGGGATGCTAATCGTTTTTAACGGAGCGACCTTACTTTTAGCACATAACAAATTTACCTCCACGTCAGAGTCGCAATCATCGTACGTACATACATATGCACAGGCACCGTAAGCATCCTCAGACGCATCCGTAAATATGTGAAGTTCGGTGTGTTGAGTGTGCATGCTCCTTACGAATCGAGGAATGCGTAACTCACTCAAACAGTGCAATGTTTTGATATAACGATTCCAAGCTACTGTGACGTCATCAGGTACCGCGTCATCCCATCCGATTTTATTTAACCAAAGACGTTGCAACAAAATTTTTGAAATAATGACCGCGGGAGCTAAAAGTCCTAATGGATCGTATATTTGTGAAATTATAGACAGCATTACACGTTTAGTTAATGAAGTAGAATTAATTAACTCATTTTTAAAATTGAAATATAGTTCGTCGCTGTCACTATGCCATCCTAAGCCTAGAGTTTTATTTTGTGAATGTTCTCCGACGGCAAGCTCTTTCGAAGTAGCAGCTGTGACGTCATAATTAAATGTCCACTTACGCAGTGGAAAACAGCCTTTACGCAAAATTCTCGACGTTTTCTTACAGATGTCCGATAAAACTATAGGGTCATCATGCCCAGTGATTAGATCGTCTACATAAAAATCTTCGTTTATGACACGAGCTATGACGTCATCGTTGCACTCGTACGCAAGTTGCCTCAAACAACGCATACTCAAGTAGGGGGCGGACGCAGTGCCGTAAGTAATAGTATTTAGCTTATATATTCTGAGAGGATCCGAAGACCTCTCTCTCCAAAGTATGAGTTGCAAATTTCTCATGTCTTCTTGTATGAGCACTTGACGGAACATTTTCTCAACATCTGCGCATGCAACGTGAATATACTGTCGGAAACGCAACAAAATTGCAAAAATATCATTCTGAAGCGAGGGCCCTATCATTTGTATGTCATTTAATGACTTACCCGAACTCGTGGTAGTGCTGCCGTCGAACACCACCCGTAACTTCGTAGTAGAACTATCCTCACGAAAAACACCATGATGCGGAAGAAAATAATACGGTGAATCATTATAAGAAATATTCGTATGTACGACCGACATGTGACCTAAATTCTCATATTCTTTCATGAATTCACAGTACATTTGTTTATAGCGAGGATCTAGACGATCCAATTTACGTTCTAAAGAAAAGAAACGATTTTTTGCGGTAACATATGAGTCTCCGAGTGTCTCTGGTGATTCTTTCAATGGAATACGGACCGAAAATCTTCCATTGTCTAATCGTTTACTTGTTTTTATAAACAAATCTTCACACTTCCTTTCGTCCTCGGTAAGAACGTTAGAAACGTGTGGAATTTCTTCGATCTCCCAAAATTTTCTTAATTGAACGTCTAAATTTTGAGCAACATTACAATGTACTAGATTACTATTAGTAATAGCAACTTTATTCGTATAAAATATAGGACCCGAAATTAACCAACCTAAATACGTATTCTGTAGATATGGCCCATTCGGTAAACGTATTTTTTGATTTTGCAATAATTCCCAGAACTTATCTGCTCCTATCAAAATATCGATTTTAGACGGAGTATTAAAATAAGGATCGGCAAGGTGAACGTTTTGTGGTATGCGAATAAGGTCCATATTAATATTTTGTGTCGGCATATTCGAGGTAATAAACGGTAAAACCAAACATTTGATACTCGTATAATAATCGCATGTTTTTGAACGTATATTTAAATCGCATATATTACTCGACTGAACAACCGATTGACCTATACCCGATATTTGTAAAGTGGACTGTATTAAATTAACGTTTAATCGTTTACATAATTGTTCTGTAACGAAACAATGTTGACTTCCATTATCTAAAAGCGCTCGCGCAGTATGAAATACGTTCCTACTGTCGGCTACTTCTATTAAGGCAGTGGAAAGCAAAACGGAATGAGACAGCATGCGCGACTCGTCAGCTGTGCTATCAATATTTATATCAGTGTGTGTAGAATGCAGCGCGGTCGATGTAGTGGTCGCACTATCTCGATCAGCTGATTCCTTATTCGTACTATAAGTAGGAGATAGTAAAACGTTATTAATACCTCCTAAATGCAATAACGTGTTGTGTTTAGTCTGACAATGCTTACAGGGCCCGAATAAACAATTTTCTATCGCATGACCCGAACGTAGACAATTGCGACAAACTTTATTATCATCTACTAATTTTATTCTATCTTTAACTGTTAAGTTTAGAAAAATAGGACAAGTGTACAGAGCATGATTACTACTACATGCGACGCAGTTATAAGAACGTTTACTACTACCCGACTTATTTAAAGAGTCTTTACGCGTCGAAACAAAACTATGTAATTTTGTTTGCGATGTCGGTTTTTTTATATCACTATGAGCTCGACTATCGTGCGATTTTTGCGAGTTACCGCCTGTATGATTAGCAATTATCATTTCTAATGTATCAGCTCGATTGCGTAGGAATGTTAACAAATCTTCTAACTTTAATTTAAGACTAGAATTCTTTTGTGTAGCGTACGTAATAGATCCTTTGTAATTTTCCCACTCTTTTTCAGTACAAACGTCTAGTTTAGATGCTATTAAATAAATTATTAAAGTATCCCAATGATCTGTGGGTTCGTTTAACGTTTTAAGAGCGCGTAAGTTACGTAAAACAGTATCTATTAATGTTCTGATTTGTTTAGGCGATTCTTTATTCATACTAGGTACAGTAAACAACGCTTTGATATGATTATGCACTAAAAGCCGTTCATTATTAAATCTGTTCTCAAGTAAAGCCCAAGCGTGCGAATAGTTGAAAGCTGTAAATTCTAAGGCGCTTATTACTTGATATGCACTACCAGAAAGTGATGATCGCAAATAGTGAAACTTTTGAATCGCATCGAGATCTGAACGCATATGTATCATACTAACATATGAATTTTTAAATTCTAACCATTGATCATAAGAACCGTTAAAGGAGGGTAGCTTTATTTGAGGTAATTTTATACTAGAAGTTAGCGAGCTATTACAGTTAGAACCGTCATTCATATTTGATTCAATTAAAGACTGTGCTGATGCCATACAAGAAAAATAAGTGTCTTCAAAATTTTCTCTGTACTCTGTATGCTCTTTTATATCATCAGACACTAACTCGATTTTACATTGAACTTTGTTAAATGCCTCATAACTTTCTTGGGCACTTTGCATTCTTAACTTTAATTCTGCTTTTTTCATAGAATCAATAGCAATTTGTTCAACATTTAAATTACACAAATATTTTTTGAATGAAGTTAACCGCAATTTTATACTACCCCGCGAACGTTTTAAATCAACCAACGAATCCTGCTCTGAATCTGATTTGCATGGAGATTTCGGCAATTTCAAGCTATCACCCTTACTACTCATCGTGATGGTTTAAAGAAAGAAAAGATACTCACAATTTTAAATGAATTGACTGCAAACGAAGACGCTGAACGAAGTTACACTTAATCTTGAGAGGGTGAGGATGAATGGATGAATAGAGGAATGAAATGATGGATGGATGAACGCCTGGAGATCTGGAGATGATGAGAATTGATGGATGGATGATGTCCACTCTGCTCCAATTCTGCTCAAATCTTGATCCGTCTCGAAGTACCAAAATGTTCGTATTCAGATAGTTCGTATATAATTTCGGTTGTTCGTAAAGTATGACTTGGAATAAAAGACTACTCGTATAAAACACTCGTGTATTAACTGACAATGAATAACGAATAATAAATATGAATATTACAAAACGAATATGAAAACGTTACAATTTTTGAGGTTTTATACAGAAAAATGAATATTGAAGCTAGGCGCGGTTCCCCCGCCCGTCTTGCTCTCATTGGCCGATGAGCGGCAACTTCATGGTATTAGAAGCGCCACTGCTCAATAGATGTCGCTCGAACATCGATGAAAAAATGACAAATGATATTATTACCTAACAATGGTTCAGTATGTTCGATAGTAAATGCGGTACCCTAAAAATAACTTTTACTGTGAAAACTACATTCATATTTAAAGTTACAAGCTAACAGGTTTATTAAACTGTATTTGTCAGTTAATCCACTCACCGTAGTCCAATGAACAAAGGATTTTTTATGCAACACAGAGCCGTGCAATATTGTTGAGTACTAACAAATAATTCACGAAATATCGCCGAAGTGGTAGTCAGTTTGTTCATACCCCTCCAGCTATTTTTTAGAAAACTTAAATTGATTGTATAGAATTTTAAATATTTACTATAATATGCATATTGTCAAGCAAATTAATAGACACTAATAAAAAATCGCGTTCATATGGGAATTTCTAACATTTATCGATAATTTAATTGATTTTAATAGAATCTATATATATATAATGAAAATGGTCTTCGTTTGAGGCTCAATCACGCTTAAACCACTGATCGTATCGACATGAAACTACCACCATTCGATGCGAAATTTTTCCTAGATGGTTTATGGCTATCTATTTTTTGAATTCCAACATTCTTTCATTTTTTTATTGCTGTTTTACTTTTATGAACATTTATCCCGCTAATAAAAACAAAAGATAAGCATTTTCTCTTGATTCTTTTGTTTTCATGGATTTCAAAAGAGTATATTAATGGGACTATGGTTTTTTACATTCAGCTAAGAATCTACTCACGGTAGTGGAGAACGGCTGGACCAAGTGGGCTTTTTTTTATCTTCAGAATTGTCAGGAGAAAGTTTTGTATGTAAGAAAATTTTAAAAAAGTCCGATAAAATGTTAAAAATTGCGATGATAATCGAAGAATTCCCACCTTTATAGTCACTTGCCACGAAATCTCGGGAACCATAAGACTTAGAAACGTGAAACTTGGTAGGAATATTACTTTTGCTATGTAGAGGTCAGCTATGAGTAGATTTTAAGAAATTCATCCCGCAAAGGGGATTGCGGGGGCGTGAGCAATGAACAATCCCGTTTTTAAACTATAGCTCCTATAGACTTCAAATTTGGTAGGAATCTTCTGTAAGAGGCGTAGAAATAGACTATGAACGAATTTTACTATAGCTCACCCCGCAGGGGGTTACGGGGGTGGGTAGTAACAATTAATATTTTTAATTTTCCAGCTAAAGCTCCTACAAGCTCCAAATTTTGTAGAAATTTTCTATAAGTGATGTAAAAATGATTCATGAACAAATTTTACGATATCCCACCCCAAAGAAGATTGCGGGGGCGTTAAGAATAAAAATTTTCAATTTCCAAGCGATAGCTCCTATAGACTCCAAATTTAGTGAGAGTGTTCTATATGTAATATAAAAATGATCTTAGAGCGGATTTTACAATGAATCACCTCCAATAAGGTCCGCGGGGGTGGGTGTTAACAATAAAAAATTTCAATTTCGAAATATAGCTTCTAAAAATTCTAAATATGGTAGGAATCTTTTATTATTCACATAAAGATCATCTCAAAATGGATTTCAATAAAGTCTACTACCGACAGGAATTGCGGGGGTGGGTGTTAAAATCTAAAATTTTAATTTTCAACCTGTAACTTCTACAGACTCCAAATTTGGTGGGGATCTTCGTGTATGTAGGGATATTCGCGTATTTCCTTACAACAATCGTCTTTTTGGCAGCGGAGAAAAAGTCATTGAGAGGTTTCCAAAACTTAACTTTACATGTAGCTATCCAATCAACGGACTAAGAATTTTACATTCATTTTACTTTTGCTTTTATATTTAAGTTACAAAAAGTAGTTTTTTTAATATTAGTATAGATAATTTAATTTTTCATTTTTAATATTATACTGTACTAAAAAAGGATTATTAACATTATGCCCAACGAAGTGGGCACGGGTCAGCTAGTATATGTATATAGTTATTTTACACGCGGACACGACTTGTACAGTAATAATTAAGTGTATATTTGCTTTGTACATATAGTTAAGTTTACTCGTAATATCCTTTATTGTAAATAAATACATTACTTATTTACTTGTTTATATACTTTATACCTATTTCTTCTTTGCACTTTCTCCTTTTGTCCCGCTATGCAACACTATCTCCCACGCACTGGAAGATATCTTTTATAGAGATAGGACGTCCACCTTTGTCCAGGTCACTCTCTATGTACTTTTTTATGTAACTTTATTGTGCAATAAAGAATTCAATTCATTTAAATTAAGTGAAAAATATTAAATTCAATCGATAGTAGCCAAAAAGAATATTTTTAGGGTTTTAGCAAAGAAATTCAATTGAGAAAAAAAAATTTAAGCTTAAGCTGTGCTATTTCAATTAATGAATTCTAAACCAATTTTAGTAAATAACATACACTGCTCGTACAAGTTTTAAGTTCTTCATAATACTATCTGGTCTAACATCTGTACTAATATGATGGCGTTTTAAAAAGATGTTATGGCGTTAGACACTAGGAGGTCCTGGGTTCGAGATCCAAGCTTTATTGGTTATTTCTGTATAAAGAAAGTGTAGGAAATAGCTGGCAATGTTAAGTCCGGACAAAGTATATTAAGGCTTCCTTCGGTCCAGTATTATCTTTCACAGTTGTGTCGAATTATGGTTCCATCAAACTTTGAGAGTCGAAAGGAATAGAGAGTGTACACTTAGCACTTAGTACACTAGCGTACACTTGTGCATTATAATATAGTATTAGTAGTTGTAGTTTAAGTAAGATTTGCCGCCGTGGTCAAAATCCGTTTGTAAGACGTCATAATTATCAATATAGAATATATTATAAAGTATTTCTTTAATTATATTTAAAAATAACTTAAAAAAAGCAATATTTTATCACAACACTGGTAGCTTTACTACTTTTCCAATAATATTGTATTTCAAAGTAACTCTAGCTACATAGGTCGTGTAGCACACTAAATCAGTTAGTGGGCTTGAAAATAAAAAGGCTACGCTTAGATAATTTATACCTGCGTGTAATAAAATTGTACCAGAATTGAACTACAAATTTTTTTAAACTGTAATACGACCTAAATAAACCATTTGTACGTACATTTTTACTGTTAAAGTAAAAGAAATTAGATTAAGGCCCAATTTCACCAATGATATCGTTATCCAAGAATAACTATGCCAGGTATAAAATTATTCGCTGCATTTACTCTCAGAATAACTCGTAGTACGTTTCACCGCTATGTAAAGACAAAATGTTAATCCTAGTATAACTATTCTTAGATTAATGTTTTTTTTTTACCTGTGGCACATTGAATGAGAATTGAATGTAAATGCAGTCAAATTAAATAGACTTGTCATTATCTCAGTACAGTATAGCATAACAGGACATTTTTAATTTAGTCGTCTACTTGAACTTATGTCAATGTGTCAGTGCTATTTTTCAAGTTAATTTCGTTTAGTTTGCTATGTGTTTTTTTAAAAATTATAATAAATTAAATAATAATAAATTTAATTAATAATTAATTTAATTTAATAATTAATTGTATGCTGCTGCTTTAGATAAACGAAATCTAATGCAAAAATGCTCATTTCTTTCTTTAAACCACCTCGGACGTCTCAAAATAAAATAGTTATCTTCACTATCGCTTTCACTGTCCGATAAAATTCTTCTCAAACGCTGCATTTTAATAATATTTGCTCCTAATTACAATTCAATGTGGAAAAATATGAATCAACATTTTACTGACATAAAATTTGACACCATTTTGATTTTATCTGAGGAATAAGCCGGTTATTCTTTCAAAATTGGCGGTATAAGAGTTACTCTCGTATAGCTTTGTTATAATCAGGATAAGTAGTTGGTGAAATGAAAGCATAGTTATCTTAGAGTAAATAACAGCTTTATCCTAGGAATAATAGTTATTCTACTTTGGTGAAATCGGGCCTAAATGATCCTTATGATATACTTGTAACTATCAAAGTTTATTCGTTAGTTAGAGATAGGGTATTAATAAATAGAGTGTTTTAATACACAATTTTGCAATTTTGTCTGTCAAAACTGACCGAGTAAAGGAATTTATTTTTACCACATTCTTAACTTCACAAGAACATATCATATTGATATACAATTACTCTTATTTTCATTTAGAATTCATGTCATTTCATTTACCAAAAAAAAGATATTCGCTGTAAAGCGTGTGTAATTTTGAAAATACAACATAAATTGCAAAAAAAATCTATATTACATATAATTAAGCAAAGTAAGATGCCTCAGACGAGAATTGAATCTGTCACCTCTAACATAGCAAGTTTCACCTAAATATGAACTTCTCAACAGTAGTCTAAACTAGCAAAGGCTAGTAGGTGGAACACTAAAACGCACTTGGTTATATTTTAGTGTCTAGATACTTTATATAGCTTCACTGTGGGTGTAAGCAAAAGCGACTTAACATTGTTTGCCACTTTATACATTGTTATAACAATTTAATCTGAAACTTTAGACCAAGACAACAAGAAATTGAGCGTTTAATGAAACCAAACAAATATTATATTAGTATTAAATTATTAATATTAATTATTCACATTCGCTTCAATATGGTAGATCCGAAGGTTTTCCTTCAGAGTATAATCTATGTAGGAAGTTATATATCAAATTCATTATGAAGGTTGAACAAACTTACATTTTCAGTTTTTTTCATTAACCAACTTTAAATAAGAAGACGTATCTACTTACAAGTACTGTAGGTACGTTTTTATGTATGTTCACCGATTTCTCCACTGTCTGTGGGCTGATTTCAAAAATTTTTATTTTTTAAATTAATTATTGAATCAATTTTTGTATACTGGCACTTATCGCAAAGTATTTATTATACTTTCTGACTCCTAATGTGCGTGAATGTACATTAACACTGAATTAGCCTTAATCTAAACGCGTATATCTTGCGTACATAAAAATTATTTATCTATAGAAAAAAAGGACTTTTAAATATTGTTTGTAAAAGCTGATGAAGGAAATTTATATCCATCGATAAAATTCAATCCATCATTGAAAGTGTCTAAAACATTATCTTAGTCAATCCACATAATATCCTTATTATATTTCGTATTTCTTAAAGTATGTGTTACATATAGTTTGTATATAATATATGTATGTATTAATGTATGTATGTATTTATGTATGTATCTATATAGTTTGTACCTACATCACACTTAATATCCACTATTATTTCCTTCTCTCACTAAAGGGTTTCTGGTAGAAATCTCTTAAATAGATAAGTCATCCTTTGTACACAATGAATCTTTTTTTTTTATATGTATGTTTCTTTATGTGTGGTACATAAATAATTAAATAAATTTATTCCACATAATCTCACTTATCATCAGCTTTTAAGCAGAGGTACATAGTAATGTATATAAAAAGCATATGGTTTCCTATTAAATACCGCCAATCGAATAAATGACATACATGATAAATTATGATGATTCAACATAATAGAAATGAAAATATAAATAATGGGAATACGCGCTTAATTAGTTTTAACTGACGCGTTGTCTGCTAGTAATGAAACCAATTATCATAATATATCACAATTGTTTATGTTATTCTTTGACGACTCGTTTGACTCAGTGTGTAGTGACCCTGCTTGCCGTGTCAGCGGTCGCAGGTTCAATTCCCGCTGGGGGCATTCATTTGTTGAGTACGAATTTTTGTATTCCAGTTATAGGTGTTTATATTTATAATATGTATGTATTTAAAGTTATACATGTATATTAGTTCTCTGATAACCGTAACGCAAGCCTCGTAGTTTACCGTGGAACTAGATGGTGCTGTACCAACAGATAATTATTTATTGACTAGACTACTATTATTATATATGCACTGGTATATAATATTATGTAATACATAATAATTTACAACAATTAAACGTAATTTAGATCTAGTTTCCAAATTTTCAAGAAGGCTGGTTTTCAAAGTTTTTAATTGTCATGGTTGAGTTTGTAAGCGATCCTGCGAAGCCCTATTAAGACGATTCGATCAAATCGGTCTTCTTTTTACTTAAACAAGGTTAATTACCTAATTTACTGATAAAATTACTCAATTTCTGATACAAAGTTTTTATATATTATGTTAATTAAAGTGCTTCACTATGAATACTTATAATAATAATAAAATGAAATATCTTTCTTCATGAACTTGTAGTAACAATTATTATTTATGCTGAGACTTCCCAGTAAGTTATCTAAGATACTTGTAATGGGAATAACTCGCAACTTCTCAAATGGGTTATATAATTTCTAGAAAACCAATATAGCTTTTAAATAAGCAAAGAAAATAAGAATAATAAAGAATCATCATCATTATCATCAGCCCTTTTTAAGTCCCACTGCTGGGCACGCGCCTCCCTCAATCCGAGGGGATCAGGCCATAATCCGCCGCGCTGGCCTAGTGCGTGTTGGCGGACTTCACATGCCTTTCGAAAACTTGTTAGGTTTTCTCAGACATGCAGGTTTCCTCACGATGTTTTCCTTCACCGTAAGACAAGTGGTAATCATGATATAAATGATTCGCACATGAAAATATCAGAGGTGCGAGACCCGGATTTGAACCCGCATCACTCGGTTATCCAAGCGACGCGTTACCGCTGGTCTACCACTGTCTGTTTAATTTTTTAAATTTTTTTTTTAATAAAGAATACTTACAGTTAAATACCTGTATCCCAATACACTGATCAGTCCTGCTCCAATACCGATTGCTATTGCCCCACCGGCCCCAACGTACATATTGCACACCGATCCTACAGCTACTCCTCCCGCTAATGTAGAATTCTGAATGTGAACCATGTCTAACTTGCCGTGATGTTTGCTTACGGCTGATGATAGTACGAAAGTCGTTACCTGCAATAAAAGTTTAATTAGCTACTACTTAATCAACCTACGAATAACTCCCTAGATACATTTGAATTAAATTTGAATGTTTAGGTTACCCAGAAATGAGATATTTTCTTGTTGTAAAAGTATCTTTTATGTTGACCCATATGATGATGATCCATACCCTTTTATGTTGACGACGACTCACGTTTGGCTCAGTTGGTAATGACCCTACTTTCTGCTTTTTTTGAGCACGAATGTTTGTACTATGTATGTATATGTCATGGGTTGTCATGGTCATATGTTTATATTTATAATATGTATGTATTTAAAAGTTATAAATTTAGTATATCAACTATCTGGTGTTCGTAACATAAGCATTGTAGCTCACCACGGAACTGGATGGCGCTGTTGTTAGAATGTCCTATTATACTCATATTTATTTATTTATTATTTATTTTTAATGGTTAGTTGACGGTTAAAGAAAACTAACTGCTGTAAAAAAACTAAGTGGGTACGTGTTTGATCTAATCATGTAAAACGAGTCCTCTTAGAAAATTTACAAGGTTAAAAATAGTAGAGACAATCGAAATACATAGAACATTTTCTTGTCATTTAATCGATATGTCAAATTATATAGCGATGTAATCGAAATTTTATATGAAAAGCATGAACAAATTTAAACTTACAGTGGCTGCTGCTAATGACAGATACGTATTGATAACTGCCCTTTGATATTCGCTGTTTGTACTTGTCAAGCCGGAGTTGAACGATGGCCAATATATCCACAAGAATATCGAACCTGTCAATAAGATGTTTTAAATCGGAAATTGCAGTTTAATTTCAACTTTTTGTTTAACTTACATGAAGTGTAACAAAAATAATCGAAATTTGGTAGAAAAGGTTTTTGTTATATTATTTAAATGCTGTTTAAATAATATTTTCTTATTTAGCTGAAAAATATTTACATTTGAGATATGAATATAAAAAAAATAACAATAATAATATCTGTTAAAACTCAATACTCAACAACGTTAACTAGAAGTTGCTTAGACTTTAAAATCACTATAAAATATTATATTATAATGTGAATAGATATATAACTTATCCACTAAAACAAGAAAATAATTTGGTTCTTATAAGCAATGATATTCGACACCCACAAATGAATATACACCCAAATTAGGTCGTACTTTCTTTTTGAAGTCAGTCTAAATCCATACTAAAATTATCTCTCTGTTGGCGTAAAAAGATAACGTTACGTTTAAACCGCTAAGCAGATTACAGACAAATGCTACCCTTAAACCTCGTCCTACTTATAACTATGTTATAACACAAGTGAAGCCACGAGCAAAAAAATATTTAAAAGTAAATATCCTTACCTATCATAGCAGTAACGTCGGATATATAACTGGGACCGTTTAAGTCGACTGTAGGAGTTGTATCCGGGGTATCAGTTTTAGTTTTCCTCGGTTTTAAAGCCCAACTTACTCCCAGACCGAAGTACGCTCCAAATGCATGGATAGCTATAGACCCACCTACATCAGCAGCCTGAAATACATGGAATAATTTTAACAATTGTTTCTCGTTAATGATAAATAGTAAAAATACATAATATATTTTAGGAAATGGAAATATGAAGCAATTATGTACTATAATTTGGTAATATAATTTTGTTTCGTTTTGTATTTGATCGTCTTAAAAGCAAATTTTGATTTTTATATAAAAGTATTTAAAAAAATTGTACTTCTTCTCTATTTTACATACGTTAATAGCTATTGAAGTTATTTCTTTATATATGGATACGTAAATTATATGTATGTATTCCTCAAAATTTCTATAGAGATTATCATCGAATTTCAACTATTAGGCGGACACTACAGGACTTAAACTATTAAAATATAGCTTTTTATGTTATTACCTTATATGTACATAACATGGAAATATAATACAAAAGGTATATACAGACGTTTGGAGGATATTAGATGTACCTTGAAAATATCGGCCACCAGCCAAAAGTTGAGGCAAGCGACAGCAACTTCGACGATACCGATAAATAGTAACTGTAATCCGCTCGCCAAGCCGAGGACCGCTCCGAAACTTATAAGTACTGTTGCTGACATTATGTCAGCCTCTGTTGAAATAATTATAATTATTACCTAAATCTATTACTTTATATACAATGCGATTATTTCCTTATTTTGCTTTTGGTTTCCGACATTTTAAATGCTTGTATAATTGTAGCTAGTAGATTGTAGGTTACATATCGTGGTTATAGGCTACTACTATTGTTGCGTGTTTCATATGAAAGCTCTATTACAACTTGCATTGTAAAAAGCTTTGGAAGTACATAAATAAGTAAAGCTATATGAAGCTTGAAAAATCCGCAACCAAATCCGAAAAGATAGTTTCATTTAAAATGTCAAGTATTCGAGTAAACCTAAGAAAGTATTTTTCCTCATAATTTCTTCAAAAACCAACTAATAATAGAGTCTGTAATAAAATATTCAATTGGCTCAAAGCTTTCGAATTCTTTATCACATCTAAGTAGTTCCGGTACGAAAGAAAGAGATTCACTGGACCGACATTTCCTAGGCACTACAACGTTCTTGAGAACTATCTTAAGCTAGATTACTTTAACTATCCAAGAAGAACAAACATTTACTCATTTTAATTTACTAAAAATACAAGGCGGGATTAAGGAACACTAAGCTCTTCCGGGATTTGCTTTTGTTTTCCTTTGTTAGGCTTTTAGTAAACATTTACTTATGTTTTTTTTATGTTTTTTATTAATTATATATTTTATATTCTTTATAGTAATTATGTATCTTTAATTATAATCTTTTCAATTATCTATTTTCCTTTTTAATTTATTTTCTTAATTAAATTATAACTTTAAGAAATAACAGAGGATCAAAATATTAACACAATGTGCATTCTATAGTTGATCTTGGAGATAGCCTAAAACCCTAAAAAGAGAACAGAATAGTATTTATCACGAAAATTGTCTTTTGCGGGGATGAAAACTGTTGACGTTTATACGGAATCTATCTGTATATAAAATTCAACCTACCTTCATAATATTTGTATAGTCTATCTATTGCGTACTGTCTAAATGTACATATAGTAAATACTAGTAATCATATGATTTGTGTAACTAATGGAACTAAAATCCTACTAATATTATAAACGCGAAAGTTTTTAAGTATGGATGGATGGATGTTTGTTACTCTTTCACGTAAAAACTACTAAATGGATTTTAATGAAACTTTACAATAATATAGCTTATACATCAGAACAACACATACGCTACAATTTATAAAGATATACTTGCGGATCCCGCGGCTTCGCTTGCGCTAAATCTAGGGACGAACTCGAGCGAAGCGAGGGTGAGCCGCTAGTGAGTGAGTGAGATACATATTTTAATAAGAAAGTGACAATGTTTACACTTTCAAGATTAAAACATTATAAAATATGTAGGCTTGGCAAGTGTGATAATTTTGTTAATACCTAGGTACTATAGGATAGAGACAAATTACTTCTTTTCATAAATAATAAAGAATTACCAAATAAATAATTTATTCATTATTTTGATCCATCCACACGACTACATTATCTTATACTGCGGGTTCGACTTGAAAAATTACTACGAAGATTGCTACGAGCTTTATTATAACACGCCTCCAAAGAAAGAAGAATATTTACTCAAGGGGAGCTTTTATACGTTCTTCATATCGCTTATGGGGATATATTATGATAATGTCCATAACTACCAAGCGTTATTTTACCCAAAAAGCTTAAATTATGTAATTTCTGGGTCCAATTTTTACTTATTGAAAATCTTTATTTATATTCTATTTAGCCTTTTTATTTTGTTTTATGTGCCACTGCTGTGTGTGGTTTTTTTTTAATATAAGGGGCCTTAGTTCATCGTGCTGGTCAAGTGCGAGTTGGCTAACTTGAATGTCTTTCGAAAACTTTCTAGGTTCTCTTTACATATTATTTTAAAATTATATTCTCCTTTATAGCAAGACAAACGATAATCCTGTTAGAGGTAATTTGCCTATGAAAATATCAGAGGTGCGAACCCCAGGTCGACCCTGCTCTACTCGTTACCATAAGATACCTCCACTGTCTTAATTATAACTGTAGCCCTTATATAATTATCTCAACAACTAAATTAGATTTTATTTATTTTAACATCATTACAATGACATATAATTTAATAAATAGCAAAATAATAAACAACTTTACGTAATATTTTTTTAAAGTTATAACGCAAAAATATTAGAATACTTACCCAATAAACTCTTCTTAGTGATATAAATGATGTTATCTGTCATATGATAGAAAGATTGACAGAGAAGCGCCCATTGGATAACTAAGGCAGCCAAAAACCAGTTAAACCCTAATGCACTGTAGCTGTATTTCTTCAGAAACGTCATCAAAAATCCAAAACCTATGAAAATCATCACATGGGTACCTTCAAAACCTGAAAATAATGAAAAAAAAATCAGTAAATTTTGTTATTGGCTTCAAAGCGTACCAGTTGAGCATATATTACTTCGCCAATGTCATGGAGAATGGAGAAGACACGAATAAAATAAGATTATTTAACTTTATTCAGTTATTTTAAGTAGAAAATACGTAAGTCCTTTGTAAATGTAAAAGTTTAACAACATTATAATAATAAAAATGATTATGGATAATAAAGATAACCGCAAAATACGTATCCTACGTGGATAAAGCCTAGCAATTTCATTTGGAGTTTTTCCAAATTATATTCAGTAGTTACACATATTATTATTACTACATTATATGGCCTGTACCTGGGAGACCATTTTTCGTAGAAGACACCAAATTGCTTTTTCTAGGAATAAGCACCTATGTGTATAGACTTAATAAAAAACCAAACTTCTTCTTAATACAAAATTACATTCAAACCATACAAGTGATTTTCAAAATACACGAAAAAATGTATATATTATTATGTACAAGAATTGCTAACTTAATTGCTCACTTGGACGACATGTTTGGCTCAGTTGGTAGTGGTCCTACTTTCTGCGCCAGCGGTCGCGGGTTCGAGTCCCGCTGGGGGCATTTATTTGCTAAGCACGAATGTTTGTACTTCAGTCACGGGTGTTTGTATTTATAATATTTATTTATTTAAAATTTAAATGTTTGCCTATATTAACTATCTGGTATCCGTAACACAAGCTTCGTAGTTTACCACGGAATTAGATGGTGCTGTTGTAGTAATGTCCCCAACATTTAATATGTTACTATAACAAAAAGTATAACTTTTATCTTAACGGTTTATAATCTCATTAATATTATCTTACAAATACTACTATAAATGCTAAAGTATGTTTAACTACAGAATAATAAGTTATAAGTATATGAATGATTAATAAGTAGAAAGTATAAAATATAAAGTTATTAAATATATAAGTTATTTAAAGTATCTGCTAGAAATTTAATAATCCCGTTAATTTCTAATTACATCTCGCTGATAACTCTGCTACATTCTAAACGAAACAATCAAATAACTTGTTCAAACCAAAGTCCATTAAACCTTCTGTCTTAATTAATATTTGAAAATTCCACAATTTGAGACTTGGCATTACAAAGTGATAATAACCTGACCAAGGAAAAAATTTAAATGAAAAATTGCCTACAAAATCACACAGTACGCTAACAGGCCTCGAGGGAGTGATGGAACAAAAAATGGTTGCACATAGAAAATCGTAGCGTATCGTAGCGAGGTAGTAACGTTTTCCTTTATTGCTGTAGCTTTTCATACAATGTTTCGAATTATGATACCAAAGAGCTGTCAGGAAAGCCTTTTGATATTTGTTACAGTACGTACGAGCGATGTAATACATCTTACGTGAAGTAAATTGGCTGGAAATAGACTTGTGTGATGGTAAAAGTACTTTCATTCTGAGAATATTGTTTCGAGTTATCATTTTTACTTATAGATCTGCTGATATATAAGAAGTTTTTATTATTTATGTTACCTACTCGTAGTACAAACATTTCAATGGCCATCTTTGTTCTAAAAAATTGTATCTGGGAGTAAATAAAAAGAACAACTTGCCTGACTTAACATTAATGTTAATGAAGTTTAAAACATTCCCCCTTTCACATATTACATTCTTATACACTGTATAATGTATAAGCTATACCCTTAACTTAAATTTTCGTACAGAAATGAGATAGGCGTCTCATCAAAACGGAGGTACTTAGGACAATTACTCAGTTTCGTAGTAATTGTTTTTATAATTAAATTGCTTAAGAATCTTTATAAATTTGTAAGTAGTAAGCGCTAAGTGAATACGACATATGTTATATAATATACGAGCTTATACATAAGTACTTATGTACTTAGATAAATCAAATAAATAAATAATATATCGTACAAAAATTGTTGCAAGAAAGGTTAAGGAGTTAAATTAAATTTAATCATTAATTCAGTTTTCTATCCAAAATATTGGAAAAGCCTTATCTGGTTGGACTATAGTATTAAAATATATTATGTAAACAGCAATTCTGGTTTCCATTCAGAGGCATTTATTTTACCAAACACATATTAGCATAATATAAAAATTCATGAAACTATTATTATAATATTGATAGTAATTTAAATTAGCAATATAAGTTACTGCTATCTATATCTAATATATTTCTTTTTAGCTATCCTCCGTCTCGTCCATTTGTCTGTATGTCTGTTCGCGATATACTCAAAAACTACTTCACCGATTTTTATGCTGTTTTATCCAAAGAACCGAGCGATTTTCGAGGAAGGTTTTAGTATATAATTTGTCAAGTTTTTGTATACATTTACTAGCGCGGCTTCGCTCGCACTAAATCTAGGGTCGAGCTCGAGTGAAGCGAGGGTGAGTCACTAGTATTATAATATCGATAAGACATCGCTTTATCGATTCCGACATATAATAACAGTTTTTTTACTAAACTAATCTATAAAGCAGTGAAAAAACCCAAGTAAGTTCTGGTACTCATAAATTGTAACGTCTCTTAATTTGTATTAAATACAAAGTATATGTGCTTTTTTTTATGTATTATAGGCACACGCTTGACCACTATCACACCTGATGGAAGGTAATGATGCGGTCTAAGGTGGGACGCGCATGCCTAGAAGGTGCCTATTCACTTTAGCTTTAAAGCTACCCAAATTGTACGTGTCAGGAAACACAGATCTCGGAAGAGCATTCCAGTCCCTAGCCGTGCGAATCAGGAAAGAAGACTTGAACCTCTTCGTGCGCGTGGGTGGTATATCAACGATATAGGGATGGAAGCCCTCCCGATGTCTTGCAGTGCGGTGGTAAAAGGGTGAAGGGGGGACAAGGTCGAAAAGCTCCTGAGCACACTCCCCAAAATATATCCTATAAAACACCGATAGGCAAGCAACTTTTCGACGGTGATCGAGGCTCTGGAGTTTGGCTAAGAATGGAGAATCTTTACCAATGAGATTCCTTGCTCGACGTTCTACAGCATCTAGAGCCGCAAGTTGGTACTTGGCGGAGCCATCGAAGAGGTGACTGCAGTACTCCATGCATGACCTGATCTGAGCTTGGTATAGTGTAAGAAATTGTTGAGGCGTGAAGTACCGCTTGACCTTATTAAGGATGCCTAATTTTTTGGCGGCAGTCTTGGCCTTGGCTTCAATGGCTCTTCCAAAGTTTATAGTACCCGAGATGTCGAAACCTAGGAGGTCAATGTGGTCGGTGATCGATATGGATACATTTCGAAAGGAGGGAGCCAAGATAAAAGGGCTCCGTTTGGCGGATAGCAGACATGCCTGTGTTTTTTTAGTGTTAAACTCCACCAAGTTGGCGATACCCCAATTAGAGACTTCTTTAAGGGTGGAGTTCATGCGTTCTACCATTGCCTCTCTAAGTTCGCTGATCTCACTACTGTTTGTGCGCGGACTGGACATATATCTCTCAGTTACAGTGCTGTCATCTGCATATCCCAGGATACCGGGTATCAACAGGTCATTTATGTGAAGCAAAAAGAGTGTAGCTGAGAGAACAGACCCTTGAGGAACTCCGGCGTTGATGGTCATTAGATCGGAAGAGCAGCCATCGATGACTACTCGGAAGGATCGCTCACTCAAGAAGTCAGATATCCAGTCACATAAACTTGATGGAAGACCGTAAGCCGGCAGTTTACTGAGAAGGCTGGCATGCCAGATACGGTCAAAAGCTTTAGATATATCAAGAGAGACAGCGAGAGCCTCTCCGTGTTTCTCCACAGCTTCACCCCAAATATGTGTGGCATACACAAGCAGATCTCCAGCAGACCGTTTTTGACGGAAACCATATTGACGGTCTGAGAGGAGGTCGTTAGACTCCAGGTATGCCAGAAGCTTGGTATTCAGTATGCGCTCCATAGTCTTACAAAGTAAGGAGGTGATAGCGATGGGTCGATAATTAGCCGGATCAGCACGCATACCTTTTTTAGGTATAGGTTGTACGTTTGCCAGCTTCCAGGATTTAGGAACTCGTGCTTCACTGAGAGAGAGACGAAACAGGCGGGTCAAAACAGGAAAAATTATTATTAGCTTATTATCATTTTATCTTTTATCATATAGAGCTTATTATCATTTCAAAGGTGAGTGAAGTAATAGATTAAAATTGTTAATGAACTTTTAATTATTTTTATTTGTAATACCTTTATAACCCACTACTAGGCAGGGGCAACCATTCATTATGTGATAGTCATAACCCACCGCGCTCACCAAGAGTGGGGTAGAAAACAATTTCTATGTAAAAAACTTGCTAATTGATAAAATTATTGTTTTTTTTCTTTTTGATATTTATATGGAATTATTTTAAATTAAATAGCTGTCTTAAAACTACTAACGTTAGTAATATAAAGTGACATCACCATAAGAATTATATCCGAGTCTAATACAAAATCTCTTCCGATTAATACGATTCCACCTGATTGGGGACTATCTACCGTCCGATCATTCATTTCATTCGGATTGGGTCTGTGGACTAGTGTTCAAGAGCTTTCTATAAGTTGTAAATGCTTAAAAAAATTAAACGTAGACCTGAATATTTGATAAAAATTTAGTTTCCTTTTTATATTAATAAATTCGAATGTTATTACTTTCGAAAATCATCAGTTAAAGTTAAGTAAAAATATTATCTTTAAGTATGAAAATACACGCAAAACTGTAAGTAAAAATAATAATAACAATATCAAAATATGCACTAAGCGAAAATCGAATTCTTGACTGTTTTAAATAACATTTCTCTAAAAAAACTAACCGTCAAGATTTCTTTTATTTAGTTTAGAAATAACACTTAGACGTAAAATAAAAAAAACACACAAATCTTAAACTTGATTCCTCCTTCTTTCAGAAATCATTGAAAATACATACTTTTTCCAAGGTAGTTAATAGCACGAAATAGCGTTACATAGCATTAAATTCATGGATAACAGACATTATCTTTAACTTGATGAAATTGCCCCGTACGACAAAGATATAACCAGTAATAAGGATTGTTCTGATTAAGCCTAAACCTGACTTTGAAAGGTATCTGGCAACAATGGGTATTGAAGAGTAATTTGTGTTTCCATTACGCAGTTCGATTGAACAGATATTTAGTGTTCGTTAGTTTATATAGCTTATAGATTTAAGAGATGGCGTAAAGTTATGCTATAATTTATAAATATTACGATTTATTTTCAAAAATATGTTCAAACTATCTTTTCGGATCTATTATGATTATTATTATTATTGTTAAGTCGTAAAATACCTTAGTCTCTCCCGTGACCATGATTGCTGTAAAGCATTCGAAACGTCGGGAACCAAAAATCAATATTAATAAATCCTCGACAAAATCCGAAAAGATAGTTTCATTTATAATGTCAAATATTCGCGTAAACCTAAGTAATTACTAATGTAACTACGTAATTTATAATTTAAATTTTTCTCGTCTCCTACCAACAGAAGGCTAAAAATGAAAATCATTTCATTGATTATCGCATGAGTGTAAAAAATGGCGGTGATAGGCAATGCCAATTAAAAATTGTAAAGGTTCCTCGGTCACACTCATATTTAATTAAAAAATCATATTTGTACGATGTTTTACATACTTCTATACTAATATTATTTTTTTAACCCTTTAACCGCCAAGCTTATGTTCGCGTGGCGTGCACCTAGCGCCAGCAACCTTTAGGTATAACTTCGCTTAGTGTTGCAAACAATATTTGAAAGATTTGTTTGTTTGTAGGCAAAAAACTCTTAAAGTAGATTATATAATATTTAACTGTATTATCATTTACAGTTTATCTTACTTGCTGTTTTAAAGTGTTTGATTTATTTATTTAAATCAATCATATCATATCATAATTTGCACCCGGACCTAGCACCTCTAATATTTAGGTGCGAATTATTTTCCACGAGACTTGTGTCACGCATATATATTTTAAAATCACGTGAAGTACGTTAAATCGGACTTGCCCATCACCATGACCGAGGGCTCAGTCCATTATCTACTTAATCAACGCTCTGATTGAATCCATGTCCTGTAGGGCGACTTGCCTATAATTTTTTGGGGGTATTTAAAAATGTATATAATTTTACGGTAAGGGAAAACATAAAAAACCTATTAAGTACTCGAAAGCAGCAGTGGGACGTTAAAAAGGGCTGAATAAATACATACATATAAAAAATTTTCTTAAAAATAGTTGAAATTTGATATTTGAATAAAAAAATTGTAGGAAAGTTAAAATGAAGTCTTTATTTTGCAGCTACAGGTTTTAATTTTACACAACCACTAGCAATGAATACGAATTGAGGTCATAACATTCACAACATAGTATTTAGTGCCAAAAAAGAAAATTACAAAATTTAAATACAACGACGCTCTAATGATTAAACTAACCGCCTTGCTAGTCTAATGGCTAGCATGTAGTAGTACTGGAGATCGAATCCCGAGTCGAGCCATGATTTTTTTGATGCTGACAGTATTTCACCCACGTGCCTCGCTCTAGCACGTAAAGCACCTTACCTTATCTAAGGGTTAAAGAACATGTATTTACTCATTTAAGAACATATAATTTAATATAAAGTACAATTAATACAAAGTATATATCATAGTCTTACAAATCTGTTAAAATAGTTTTAATAGTTTAGGATCTAAAAGAAAAGTTATAATTAAAATAGGCTTTATGTAAAAGTTGGGAGGCTTTATGTAAAAGTTGGGAAATGCATTTATGCATATCAAGTGGTAGTTATTTAGGGCTAAAAAGAAGCCAGTACTACCCAACCAAACTAAAAACTAAAAATCAACAAAACTACCCTTTTTATTAATGGGGCGTCGCAAGATCGTTTACGAATTCAACCACGACGACTCGAAAGCAGGTCTGTCAGCTGCCATTAGAAAAATACCTGAAGCAATTCGCATGGTACACCGCCCACCGAAGTACGAAGTAGAAATCCTAAGAAAAGACGGTAGAAAATATACCTACTAAATTTTGTTTATTTATAAGAAAATAAAGGGCTATCGCTTACTTAAACGGTAAGAAGTAAATTAGGTATTTTATTACATATTTGATGTGCTGTCGGTTAGCATTTTACGGCCCAGACCATAAATCTTAAAGACTAATTGAAATATTGTTTATATTTTCATTATTTATTTTTTATTTTACAAAAGAATTTCATATTAAAATATTTTAGTAATTTTCAACCATAGCTCCGCTAGTGTAGTGTATGTAGTGTACGTCGATAAAAAATTACCGAAGTGTTACAAATAAAATGTTACTTTCTACATTGAAGTGAAGGTTTATTACAGTTTTAGTCGCAAATAATACGACTGATTTAGCCTTTTCAAACAAGAAAGTGGTATTGCCATGCTTGTTACCTTCGGGTAGCAGCCGAATGGGCCGGCACGCCCCTTATAGTACCACTCTCTCACAGAAGACCGGCGTGAAGTGGCAGCTATGCTGTTGCGTTTCGTCCGGTGAGTGAGAGTGCGAGAGGTCCACTCTCCTTCCCTCCTCCCTCGTCCTACCTCCCTCCCTCCCCCTTCCCTTCAACCTCCCTCTTCCCTTCATCCTCCCTCCTCCCTCCTCCTACCTCCCTTCCCCTCTTCCCTTCATCCTCCCTCTTCCCTACACCTTCCCTTCAGCCTCCCTCTTCCCTCCCCTTCCCTCCCTCCCTCTTCCCTTCATCCTCCCTCTTCCCTCCCTCCCTTTTCTGAAAGACCGGCAACGCATCTGCAAGCCAGGCTTGCGGATGTCCATGGGCGGAGGTGATCACTTCCCATCAGTTGAGCCTCCTGCCAGTTTGCCCCCTTTTTACCATAAAAAAAACTCTAGTCGGTGAGTCCCATACGAGTTTTTACTAATGTAAAAACAATTTTTAGCAACGTAAAAAAAACATTTATTTAATTTAAATTTAACATAACAATTTAACGTAAAAAATTATTATAAATTAATATCGATAATGCTTTTTTAAAATAATAAATTATTATTGTAAAACTTAATGTTAATAGTAGAATTTTTTACTATAAATAAAATGGAATTCCTGTTATTTTTATTTACGTTTCTTTAAAAATATATAGTTCTTATATTATAAATATCTGGTTCTTTAAAAATGTAATATATTATACAAGAAATAATATATCTAGAACACAATGTAATCCACTGTTTTTTCCCGCAAGATTTGTAGGTAAAGTTTAATTATATTACTAACTTAAATTAAGATCTCATACCTTCCCGCTCCGTTTATAACCAAAGTCCTAAAACGGCGGGCCAATCAAGCGATTCATCTCGACCGCGTTTAGATTGGCCGTGGGAACGACGTTAAAATTGACTCCCTAGATCCAAGCAATTCCGTATTATAAAGTCAAATGGTCATGAAGAATATGTTTTAATTTCATAAAATCATATAAATTTTGTATGAACAGGGGCAAAGAATGTATAATGTTAACGCTGGGACAGGATGGTCTTCCAATTACACGTTATTACACGTTAAATAATATGTATTTGTCTTATTATAATTATTTCCACAGTAAATATTTTCAGCAATACTTTAAGCAGTTATGATACAGCAATTATATTATAACATTTACACTGTCCGAGTTAATCAATCGAAATGTGTCACTCACTGATTAAACAGAACTTATAAAACCATATCCCATCCATTTTACAGCGTCCTCAGATAGTCAATATAACTCCCAATAAAGTAAATCAATAATAGACTAAAAATAATCAAAATCAGTCCATATTAATTATGCATTGAATAAATAAAAGTTAAGGAAAAAGTATTTAGAGAAGTATATAGAGAACTATCTTTATTGAGTGTTTTCAACTCAAATCTATGTTTAAAGTAGTAGAGAGCTTCCGCGAAAATAAAAACTAACTATTACTACTACTACTATTAACAAATAACTTTTTATTTATCACTATTTTGTATCTAGTTAAAACGTATAATATTGTACAGTTAGCTTATACTATATTTTTCTAGTGAAATAATAATTATGATTGCGGCAATGACTGTTGCTTTCTTTAATTTGTACGATCATGTCTTTTTAAAAGTACCAATAGTATTTGAAGTCACATGTTTGAAATTCACACGGTACAATTGTTTTATTAACCATCCAGAAGTACTGGTCAGAGCATAATTGCGTCGTTGGAAACCGCTACGAAATGTAACGTAATGAACTTCGTAATTAGTTGTAGTTTAACTATTACTGACTTTCGAAAATGAGTAGGAACGGTCAACTGGTATTTTAAAGGCATATACATATGCATATAAAAACTAATAGTTAGTTTAAGTTAAGAATATAAATATAAGCACTGTAACTGTTTAAGAATAAATGGTTACATGCAAGGAGAATCGAACTCACTCCTTATTTGAAAGCAAATTAAGACTAAATCTTTATTTTATTTACCTATTATTTATTTACTTATTTGTATCTTCAAAGATAATTTACATAATTTTAACACCGAATAGTTAATTATATTTTATTTAAAAAACTTAGTTGATATTTTTAGGCAAAAATTACCTAACTGTATTTTATTTTAGAGATAAACATAACATGCAATGATTGTTTAATAAAAATAACAGGATACTCGGAAAATTAAAAAATATATACATTTTTACAATTTTATTAATTACACATACTAGAAAACAAAAGAATGTCATTGTTATAAATGTAAATATCTTTTAGAATTTTGCGGATTTATTTTAATTTTGAGTTCCCGATGTTTCCAAGGAACAATTTCTCAATCCGAGACCAAATCCGAAAAGATTCATATTTTATAATGCCCATTACCGTAATATTCCCGTAAATCATTAGAAAGATAAATAAAAAATAGTATAATGGCAATTTAATATTAATTAATTTATATCAATTTAGGTCATGATTAAATCTATTCATAAAGTATAATATGATCAACTCATGCCTCTCTAGTAATAACGTTACGCTAATCGCAAAATCAAGGCGTACTCTATTAAACTTGATGGAAGCGCGTCGATATTATTAAGTTGGTTTTCAGCGTATATTATGATTAATTTATAGCTTCCCGAAACCACGTAAATATTTACTTATAGTGGAGTTGAATATGGATGAGAACTGCCAACTGTAAAAGAGATCGTAGGTTCGAATAATATTAAAAAATGTACTCCGTTTTTTAATATGGCGATAATTTTCTAAACTTCTGCAAATTAACTTGATCAAATTGGATATTACCATATTTATAATATAATTAATACAAAATTTTCGAGTATGGAAGTCAAAAAGACGATATCTGTAGTGCCAATCAAACAAGATGTTTGTATTGGTATTTTTTAAATACGGGGTTCTAGTAAGTAGGTTCTTGAAAACGGGCTCGTTTGTAAAGTAAATGAAGTGGACTCAAACCCACACTTTTTTATGTTCGAATATCGTTTCCAAAATAAGGAAAACAAGAAAATCTGGTGAAGTCAAGTAGTCTGTAGAAGTCAACTAGTATTTGAAAGAAGCATATGACCAACGCAGGGAAGGTGGATTCTGATTGAGGATAGGTTCTTTATCCGTCGGGTACATTAAGCACTTTCATCTATAATAATATTATGATAAATCAACAATCAAACACAGTATAAAACAAAGTCGCTTTCTCTGTCCCTATATCCCTTTGTACACTTAAATCTTTAAAACTACGCAACGGATTTTGATGCGTTTTTTTTAATAGATAGAGTGATTCAAGAGGAAGGTTTATATGCATTACTAGCGGATCCCGCGGCTGTGTCTGTGCTAAATCTAGGAAAAAGCCTAAGCAAAGCGAGGGAGAGTCGCTAGTATTTAAAATAAAAAGGGAGGACCATTTTGTTACATGGTAAGCTACGCGGCAAATCTTAAATCTAAGTAGTCACCGTAGGTAGGAAATAAACTAAGTTAAATTTTTAGGTCAAAATTAAAATAATTTATAACTTAGGACTGTTCATTATATAATAATTACTAAAACCTTTATGATTATGAATTCATATCCCGAATTGGCAAAAAAAGGATTGAGAGCGTTTTTATATTCGCACTTTTTTATTTATTAATTGTAATATTTTAATAATACCCTTGTAATGCGAAATGAATCAGAAGTACCTAGAGTTATTTAAGTTTGTTTAAAGGAGTGAAGAAGTCATCTCTATAATTTGACTTCAGAAATGTTCTCAATTGATATTGAAGTGTTTGTTCTGTATTGCTTACAATTTTATAAGCTTATTGTTACAAATTGAAAGGATTAATTAGTGAAGCATTCAACATTTAAATTATTGTGGTATTTAGATATATCGTCTTACATTCCTTAATTCATATCACCGAATGCGTTGAATTAAAACAAATTGTCTTGATAATAATTATTAACTGTCATGTTGACGAGCTTGTGATAAAATGGAGATTATTTTTAATCGAGCAGGCATAATATGTATGTACCTACCTATAAATTAATTTATTCGTTGTACTTTATAAGCTAATCATGATTATGGGAAGTCACTGTCACTCGACACACGGCTAACGCTAGTTCGAGAGACAGGAATTCTAGTTATAGATTGTAACAGCATTTTGAATAAAGAAATTATTATTATTATTATTATATCATCATCATCACTACATAGTATAAAACAAAGTCGCTTTCTCTGTCCCTATATCCCTATGTATGCTTAAATCTTTAAAACTACGCAACGGATTTTGATGCGGTTTTTTTAATAGATAGTGATTGAAGAGGAAGGTTTATATGTATAATAACATCCATTAAATAGTGGAGAAATACTAGTATTTTTGAAAATTTAATGCGGGCCAGGGGCAGTAATTAATAAATCAAAACTACTGGATCGATTTTAATCATTTTTTCAGTGAATGACATAGGCTGTATATTTTATACCCGTGCGAAGTCGGAGCGGGCCGCTAGTTATACTTAAAAGATAGTATTATGATGTAGACTACGGGTGAGATAACAATATTTGATCTTTATTTTGATCTTGGAAAATGTATTTACGGATACTATCTATAAACAACCGGTTATGTGGGGCTTATCGGTTTGAAAAGGAATTACTACCCTCTAAAACCCACCCACCAAAACTTCTTTCGTCTTAAAACGGTTTCGCAAGATCGCTTACACATTCAACTACGAAGCCCCGACGGCAGGCTCCAGTCAACTCTGCTACCAAAGAAGTATTAGTAGCAACCTAAGCATTAAAACTAAAAAATTGAGTCCAAATCCAAAATATTCTTATTTAAAATGTAAAATGTTTGCTTAAATCTAAGAAAGTATAACATACGAGTAGAAGGAAATAAAAATACACACCCAAATTGAGCTATTATTACCAACTATTTTTAAAGTCGGTCAATTGTTCATCAATAAGCAATAACAATATGTATTAAATATCAATACGTATTGAGCAATGTTCTTGACACCATAAGCCATAGGATCAATTATTATCGGAATTCATTTGTCATTTGTTTTGACAATAAAAAAGATTTTTGTTCTTTTGTTATTCAACTAGAGCTATTTTAATTTTGATTTTTTAATAATATCATCACACTGAATGTTTAAAAAGATATATAAAGATATGGAAAGTACGAGTTTGACTCACACACCAATGGTTCCGTAGAATAAAGCTTAACGATTTATGTTATACTAAAGATTCATCTTTGCTTCGCTCGGGACGAACCCTAGGTTCTTCCGTTTTTTTGTAGCACAAAAAATAAAGGACTTTCATACAATCACGCAGGAGCCGGATGCTTCCTTAATTCGGGCCCTGTCGCAAAATCCGGACGTCTTATAACTATAAACTACCTCACTGTCAGCAGTTTTCGATAATTCATGATGAGTGAGTCAGTGATTAATTGAGTGAGTGAGTGACGTTTTACTTTTAGATCTTTAATGTATATTATTCTTGAAAATAATTTTAATAGCTATTATATTATATTTTCAATACATTTCATCCATACGCAATTATTTTTGTCCACGGAACCATAAAATGCGCAGATAAATTAGCATTTATTATTTTAATAGATAAATTTACAAAAACAAATAGCAAGAAATGTCGAATTCAAAGTCTATTTGCTTCAATTTAACTTCATATTAATTTATTATATTACAAGTAAATAAAAAACGCAAATGTTTGCTTACCTCTTACATCATGATCTTTATCTCCGCCATATCTCACGAAGATAAAGTATAAAACCATGAGAATAAGCTGAAAAACCAGTAGAGGTACATACTTCATTTTGGTGAACTTCAACATGTTTGATTCTGAAATCTGTAAACAAAAATATAGTGTTTTTCAAAGAGAAAATTATATATTCGGTGTAGGATTTCGTATTGATTTTGAGTTTTTTCGGTAAACTATGTTATGTATTATGTCCTGTAGGTACTTTCGTTATGTATCGATAGACATACAGACTGAAAAAAAAGTGCGTGTGTACAAAGTACACATGTCAGAAGTAAAACTTGAATTTAAAATAAGGCGAGCTCTGAGCGCCTGGTAGGTACTATGGACTTATTTTTTCGTTTCATCGAGTTTGAAATCACATCAATTCTAGAGAAGTTTCACTTTAAAAATGTAAAAACATAGATTCCTTGAACGAGTATGTTTCGGTTATTATGACTATTATTACAATACGATTTTCCAAATATTATATTTTAATGTACAGATCAACTTAGTTAAAATTTTATTATACGTATAGATAGAATTCCCTTTACATTTTAATACTAACTCAATCAAAAGCCTCGATTGACGGCTGTCTTTTTCATCACTTTTCTCCAAAAAATATCGAATATTACTGTTTGAATACTTGCCATGTTTTTTTAACTTACAAGTAAAAACTATTTTTAACCGACTTCAAAAAAAATTCAAAAAAGGAGGAGGTTATATGTTCCGTTGTATGTATTTTTTTTTTTTTTTATGTATGTTCACCGATTGCTCCGCCGTCTGTGGGCCGATTTCAAAAATTTTTCTTTTGATTGGTAGGGTATAGTTCCGAGGTGGTCCCATTGTCACCAAGTCAGGATCTGATGATGGGATCCCAGGGAAATCGAAGGCAACTCTCAAAATTTACAGGCACCTATTATGTTTTTGATATATTTTCTAAACCCGATAAAGCTTTTACGTATGAAAATCATCATCTCATGTGGATGAGCTGATGATGGAAGGTAAAATTCCTCAACAGTTGTTTTTTATGTGTTTTCACCGATTTCTCCGTGAATTGTGGGCCGATTTTAAAAATTTCTTTTTTGTTCGGTAGGGTATACATTCAAGATGTTCTCATTGTCACCAAGTCAGCATCTGATGATGGGATCCTAGAGAAATCGAGGGCAACCCTTAAATTTTATCGGCACTGATTACCTTTTTCATATATTTTCTAAAGCTGTTCAAGAATTTGTGATGATGTAAGGTATATATCCTCAACGGTTAGGAGTTGAAAGAAAATTCTTTTAATATTATACGTACTTATGAACTGATAGTCGTACTCCTTCAGGATATTAGGTGGATTGATAATAGAAGGTAAATCTTATTAACGTCTACGAGTTACGTGGAAAAATAGACGTGGACAAATCTCGATTGACTATTGTCGTTCATTTCAAAACTTCGCTGACTTATTGGAGCAGTAGTTTAGTTAGCCTTCCAATATTTTATTTAAACATAATAATTTCCACAAAAAAATTTAAAATAAATTATTTTTTAACAAAAATGAAAACCGACTTCAAAACGCTACAAATCGAAACTAAAAAGAAAAAAAAATAATTTTAATTACTTAGTTATTGTTGGAGTCGGTGCCAGCCAAAGCAAAATAATCCTAATACAATCTCCTTGGCTGGCACCGACTCCAACAATAACTAAGTAATTAAAATTATTTTTTTTTCTTTTTAGTTTCGATTTGTAGCGTTTTGAAGTCGGTTTTCATTTTTGTTAAAAAATAATTTTTAAGAATGAATATAGCTGTAGTAATCTAATACTTTGTAATTACATACATAAATATAAAAACATTTTTCTGTTTTTTTAATAAAATTTTCATGAGAAAACATGGCAAATAAGAAAAAAAAGATTCATATTAAGTATGTTCTTTCAACCTTTACTTTCTCAATTTATCTAATTGCAATCTTCGGTCCATTAGGTGATTCTATTTGTAGATAAAATAATTAATTGAAATTTGTTATATTTCTGCCTGAAAACGAATTATTTTTGAAAAAAGTGTAACCTCTCTTGAATATTACTATCCCATGGTACATATACAACTATATAAATGAATTGGGTTCAGTATTTTTAAGTCGATCACGAACAAATAACCAAGACATTTTTTTTCTTTATATTAGTAGTTGAACTAAATTATAGGTACCTATTAATAGAAAAACGTTTTTTAATAAAACAATTTCTTTCATGTTTTTCTCAAAAAATGATATATTACTGATATTATATTTTATTAAATAAGCAATATTGAAAGCTGAAGCATGTTAGCCCATAAGTGTAGCAAAAACCAGCGTATATAATACATAATTTCGTTAATTACGATTCAATAGCAAGGTAAGGCTCAGAGGGAGTGCGTACAAAAAATTAAGATCTGACTTTCACCGATTTATCACGAGGCTTACTGACACGACCCTAGCCGCTAATGAGGTGAGAAATTCCCTTTAATCAATTCTATTCGACAAATGAAAATCTTCATAATGAAGTTGAGAATGTAATATTATCTTATTGTTTAACGCAAATCAAAAATGTATTATAAGTACAGACGATTAAGATTTTTAAACATCGAATTTACACAAAACTAACATTATAAAACAAACCTCTCCACCGTGTCTGTCTGTCCACTATAACCTCAAAAACTTCTGCACTAATTTTTATACTGTTCTTACCAATGGATTGAGTAGTTCTTGAGGAGAGTTTAAGTATGTAATTTGTCAAGTTGTAGTATACAATGACTTGCGGAATTCGCGGCTTCGTTCGCGCTAAATCTAGTTGATTAAAATGGCATAGATTCAACTCTTGTCTTCGATAAAAGTGTAAATAATATACTGTGATCGATACCACACAGTAATATGCGCAAAATATATAAGTTTAAATATATTTTTATACCTAGTAACAAAGTCTGTAGGCAATATTTTACTGAACTTTTATATCAATTCAGAAAGTAGATTCAAAGATAAAGTTTGAATTTCCTTATACTATAAAGTCTTTCCCTTATTAGACTTTATGTTTGAGAGTAAAATGAAAATACTTACGCAAAACTGGTACTGGTACCAAGCAAGGAATGATAATAACGTACTAAAATATTATGTAAAGTATGTATACTATGTATTAACTGAAGAATTCTGCTTTGGGATTTTATAAGAATTTTGTATATAAATGAGCAAAAAATTTGAAATTTCGCTAACAAAAGCATGACAGAATACAAGATTTCTAGATGCCTTCAGCTTAGCTGTCTGGATTTATTGTTTGTGAAATTTTAAACAGTACATTTTTGTTTGAAACAAAGATGTTTGGTAAAAAGCGGTATTTACCTTTGGAAGCGTAATAAATAAGATAGACAAAGAAATTTATATTTTTTCTTGTAAGGAAAGATTTTATTTTTTATTTATAATAGTATACACTTTCAACACACTTAAAAGTAAAAAAATAATGATTTTTAGTTTTCATTTACTTACTTTAAATACCTTACCTGATATTTTCAGGTCAGTTAATAAATGACGGAGTTCGGAGGTAACAAACATACATACAAATGAATTAAGGACATCCTACTTGATCATCCTACTAATTGATTAAAAAAAAACGAAACTATACTATTTTTGGTATAATATTTGTCCAGATAGTAATGTAACTTTTTATAAGCTTTAGATTGATTGAACTCTATACATAATAATATTATCGTATTCAAATTATATAATAAAATGTAAGCTTTGCATTTTTGGTGAAAACTTTTATAAGACAAAACATACATTTCATAACGTTTTACTTATTTTTAAACAGTAGAATATTTACCAAAATGTTACTAAAATAATATCAGATAATACTTTTCTGCCCAAGAAAAAAATATCCTTAAGCAACGACAGCAAACAAAACAAGTAGCACTCATCATTTTAATAAAGTTAATTTTAACTAAACTTTGCATCGTGACAAATCGGCAAATCCTTTGAAAATTGGTTAACCCTAGTTATTAATTCACTGATCGTCGGCAAAATCACTCTAGTTCTAAATGTAGATTGGTCAGTCATTACACAATTTACCGCACGCGATCGTGAAAATTTTATTTTTGGTGTATAATTACAGTTATCTAAATATTTAAAATTGTTAACTTTTTTACCAAATTCCAAATAGCTCGTATTTTTGCCTAATATTCTTTATATATGAGTCCGAGGTCTCTCTGTATGCATTTGCACTATGTTTATTAACTGTGAGTTTATTTATTTACTATGGGTAGAGAGTACCTTGCTGTAAAGCATTATAAATGTCGGGAACCAAACATCAAAATAAATTCGAGAAAAATAACGATTTTTTAAAATTATGTTTATATTGTGAAGAATTGACATACATTGTTATGAAAGCTATTCAAAAGTTTTTTTAATAATATAAATAAATAGTACTGGTAATATTTTTAATTAAAAAACACAATAAAACCAAAGAATATTGAATATTTACTAAATACACATTATATGTGGCGAAACGGTTGGACTGATTTCGAAGGAACTTTAACTGGCAGATAGCTGATGTATAAGTAGAAGCTTTACTTTTATTTTTAGCAAAGAATAAATGTTGCCGTTAAAAAAAAGGAAAATCTACCTAAGGATTCGCGAAGCGAGACGAGAATGCTTAAACAGCTGAACTAATTATGATGTATTTTAACACATAAATAAACTACGAGAATATTATCTGGATTAAAACATTAGCTCCTGTCTGATGCATAGCGTACGTAGCGAGCGAAGTAAGAGAAACTTGCTAGTTAATAATATAAACAATTAGCAAAGTAAATATATGATTAGTATAGACGTTAATGGTCGTGGTTCTAAATGCGGTCACTTTACAAGCGTATGGGGTGATGGTCTACAAGAAATAAGGGTTCCCTAGTTAAATATAAACCGAACAACTAGTTAACTAGATTGCAGCGAGGTTTAAGATTGCGGTAGAAAGAAGTTATTTTCTTACTTTAATACGACTGAATAAGATGAAATGGAGTTTCAATTTAAAATGTGAAGGTTGACTTAGAGTAATGAATTTTATTCCCATTATATCTTTTTAAACTTAATTTTATTAAAAGTAGTTAAATGGGTTTTTAAAATTAGATTATTATATATGCACTAACATAAATATATATTTAGATACACACTTCATATCAAATTAATAGCAGGGATCTGATTGCATCGCTTATAGATTTTAGAATACTAAGCAAATTATAATGCAACTCCTTAATTTTAAGCTTTGTTCAGAGTAACATATCTTAATTCAAATTAAAAAAAGTTACATAAGCTTCATTAAATCCATAAACATTTAATAACGAATCCATAAATATTTCCATAAAAAATGTTATCTTAATCTGTATGCTTGCAATTTGAAACTCGTACAAATGGCATTGATACAAAAGAACAATGGGATTCCTTAGATTGCTTCTCAGTTTTACCGGTTATTGTAAAAAACGATGAATTTGTTTTCACGGAGTTCAATTTCTAATTCTCTTCAGGCAAATATTCCAGTATAGTGTAAGTCGTCTAACATCTATGATTTAAGACGCATATCCCCTAACCCTTGCTTCGTTCGGAGTTAGACTAGAAATAAAAACAAAACTATTCCACAGGAATCGTATTTTTTCTAGATATAGAGTACTTTTTAAGTTCGTTTTTTATATACTAATATGCTTGAATATATATTAACATAAAATTTACAATCAGATTATAGCTTAAAAATCTTACAAAAATACATATAAATTACTATTCATGATTTTTTTCAACTTATAAACAACATAATTTAAACAATAATTTAAATGTACCTTAAGGTATTTAATAGACTATATTATAGGTACTAGTGTTTTCCTATGAGACTCAATTTTAATCGTTATTGAAAAGAGTCAATGTTTCTTTTATTCATGATGCTAAAGCTTATCAATAGTAACTAAATTTAATTATTCGGTTTTAAACAGAAAACAAAAGAGGCCTTTTACCTTATTATACTCTTACTATACTTTACTATTTATATATACTTAAGTTTATATAGATGTTTGACTATGGACGTCGAATAACTCTAACACTTAGGCTACTAATAGGCACCTAGGGACGCACTTATCGAGGCTAGGGCAAGTCGTTATTCTAGAATAATGTACTTAATTTTATAACTTAAACTAAAACTTGTTAATTACGTAACAAGTTTACGAAAGTTATGTGATGTCTGACAAGCCCCACTTGTCCAGTGTGGTAAAGGCCTGATCCCCATCGTATTAAAGAGCCTATGCCCAACAGTGGAACTTTAAAAAAAGTATCTTATACCTATATAGATTAATACATTCATCGAATGCCATATATTGAAATATTATAATATATATAAAACAGATTCAAATCGGTTTATTCCAAAAGAAAATAGAGTTTCCACTTTTGTAATAAAGGAACAGATTTATTTTACTACAGGAAATAGACTGAATTGATCGGAAGTCTAACATGCCATTCTCGGTACGCATGTTATTCATCAATCAAAACATTCCTCCATTTTCGATCTTCTATTGCATTTGTTTGAAATTTTTATTACTGCATACCTACCTACATTTTTTACAAACTTTAAAACTTCGGATTAATAGTTAGAAAATAATATTTTAGCAACAGTTTAAAATAACAATAACATTTATTCTACTATTATCTTTATTTATTTACTGCGTATTTATAATAATTTTGGCCGAGTCCTTTTAAATAAATTTAGCCTATGTTCCTCTGGAATAAGGTCATAAGGTCAACTGTTAGCCAGTAACAATCTCATTAAAATCAATCCAGCCTAGTTGATGATTAACAGGAACAAACAGACATACAGACAAAAATTGTGTATTTTTATAAGTACTGTATATAACTTCATAAATATTTATTGAAAACCTCTTACTTAATATAAACGAACATTTCTTATCTGTACAGATGTAATATTATGTATAGATTTTGGATAATCGCAGAAAGATTAACTTCTAAATTGTTTTAAAAAATATACTTTAAAAAAATTTAAATAATATTTAACTAATACTTCCATTTATTTTTTTAATAATAACAATTAAAAAAAAGGAATAGAATAAATACCTTATGAGTAGGTAGCCTACGATCCACACTTCAGCACTAACTGAGAACATTCAGTTGTTATACTTCGCACGCGTCCATCAAAGCTAATTTGTTTCAGTTGTATGAAGTATCAGGCAATTTAGAAAATGTCTAAAAATAGTTTTAATAACAGTTCATATATTAATAGTAACTGAAATATGTATATAAATAAATGGATTTTAGTAAAACTTGCAACAACTAATTTACTCTTTATGATATGCTATCCACATTTATATAAATATAAAATGTTTGCTGCGCTTTGGAATTCTCCCTAATAGAAATAATTATAAATCAATTCCACGGGAACCTAACAATTTTGAGGGATTAAAAGTAACGAATTTACTAATCCAGTCTCATAGCCTATCTCTGCACAGAATTTTATCCAGATCTGTTCAGCAGTTCTGGCGTAAAAAATGTGAGAAACATCCATCCATACAGCGATACTTATACTTATTATATTATATTCTTTACTTACACTTTTATAATATAAGTGTAATATTATACTGAAAAACTATCACGCCTTAGATTTGTGCTTTGTTATAGTAAGTTAACTTCATATCTAGATGTGTTATCTGTCAAAAATAATAATTTTATAATTATTAAAAATATATTTTAACAATAATTTTGTGTTCATTTGCAGTTTTTACGTATTTTATGTTATTGTACTATTATAATATGTAACGCCATCTGTTAGAAAACCAAACATTTCAATAATCCTATATAGAAAAAACTAAAATATTAAAATAAAAAACTGTCTTACAAATTAGACCTTTAGAAAACACGTTAAAAAAGGTTAGCCTTTTGCTAGTATTAATATATTTTCTAAAATATATTTTCTAAAAATTTATACGTGGTAGTGCCATGCTTGTTACCTTCGGGTAGCAACCGAATGGGCCGGCACGCCCCGTATAGTTCATTAGTACCACTCTCTAACAGAAGACCGGCGTGAAGTGGCAGCTATGCTGTCGCGTTTCATCCGGTGAGTGAGAGTCCGGGAGGCCCACTCTCCTTCCCCCCTCCCTCTTCCCTTCATCCTCCGCCTTCGCTCCCCCCTCCCTCCCACTTCCCTCCCTCCTCCATCCCTCCCTTTCCTGAAAGGCCGGCAACGCGGAGCGGAGGTGATCACTTCCCATCAGGTGAGCCTCCTGTCCGTTTGCCCCCTTTTTACCATAAAAAAAAATCAAACATTGAAAATATTATTTATTATTATTTAATTATATTATGTAGATTCTTCTAAATTTTTTAAACAAGTCTATTACTCTGATGCAAAAATCCAAATAATGTATCATAATAGTAACAATAGAATTACAAATAGGGATGTATAAAAATTCGAACAGTAGCATACAGTGCAGATCGTGACAGGCCATCAATATCCTATATTTATTGTATCATCGAACGTGCGATGCATTGAACGATATTTGAGTTTAACATGTTGAAAGACAGTGCGTATGAAAGTATTTTTATATTACTCTTTATTATTATTTATTTTTTTGAAAATTTTCATATCATTCTTAGTTTATAGTTTCCAAAAATATTATTTATAAAACATTGAGTCTTGAGAGAACTTAAGAAATTAAATAAAACCGTACATTAATTTCCATTGCTTCGAATTTTTACATATTATAAGTACTTTAAGTTTGTTATTAGTAATTCCATTGTTATGACTAATTCGAAATAACTAATCTATAAATAAAACTCGTATAAATAAATACTATTTTTTTTACAAAATATTTTTATAGACAATTCTTAAATAGTCTACTTTGTATATTAGCTGCAACATAATCGTCCTTGTATGACCCCATACCTAGTAAACATATAAGTGGCAAGCAGTTCAATTTGGCAGTCAATATTGTCATTAATTGGACCCTCGTCTTTTTAATATAACATAAAAGTTTGTGTTTTTACGTTTGCAGATGATTTTTTTGGGTGTCTTGAAAATTTTGTAGTGTCCGAAGCATTATAGTATATTTTTTATATGACAATCGTTAAGAATATGAAACCTACTTTTTAGCCAGCATTAAACAACTAAATCACAGTGGTATTTTACCCTCTTAGTGGCATATTCTTAGATTGCTTACGCACTGATGTTACGCCTGTATTAGCAAACCCGATGACCATATCGTGAAAAAGTGCCTTTCCATAGTTACAAAAAAAGAGGGAGAGGTAGGCCACAAACTACCTGGATGACAAATGTCAGAAAGAACATGTAAAAGCTAGGCCTTAGAGATGACGATGCTTACCAACAAAGTGAATGGAGCCGAATTATTAAAAAAGCTGACTCCGCGTAACGGGAAGAGGCGAGGGCAAAGAAGCTTACGCACTAATCGAAGGCAGATTAAAATAACCAAATGATTGCTCCTGAAATGTATTATGCTATCAGAGAAGTACTAGGAGTAACTTACATGGCTTAATGTTTGGCTGGCTTGCCAGCCGCTAGTGAGGCTCAAACGTGGGGAAGACCATTAGGATGATGCTGTTTAAAAAGAACAGGATACAATGATGGGTGTAAAAGTTTACGTTGAAAGTAAACAAGAAACTTAGCAAGAGGCATATATTGTAATGCAAAATAAAAATGAAAATACGTATTAAATGATTTATAGTGTATATTTAAAACTCGTTTTAATATTTGAGCGGAAATCTTTTTTTATACTAAAGATACCCTAATTTTCTGCTAGCTATCTGGCAGTGAAAGTTTAGAAAAATCGGTTTCAGAGATTATTCGGCGAAATTAGACATACGGACAGACAGATTTATTATTATTTTTATTATTTTATTTATTTATTTATTAGAGCCATCAGAAGAATAACAGGCTTATATTGTAACATCAATTTCACTCAAAATCTGTTTTAAATTACTCATCTCGAGCTCTCTCGCGCCTGAGCATCCCGAACTGATCAGATTCATTACCACCTCTGTGGATATCTTCAATTTTATTACTAAAACTATTAGTAATAAAATGCTTCATTTGTTTTTTATGTCAGTTAGTGTTTTAGGAGTTAGTACCTATATTTTTTTAAAATTTAAATACAGGTTTTTGAAATATTATTTTCAAATTCGTAAATTATATGTTTAAACAATCGTTACAACGTCACGTCGTATTCGTGATCTAGTAATTGACACTCTAATTCCGTATGTTATATAATGATATATTCCATAACGCACGTCATACACAAACAGATAAAGAGGCGTGTATTACTGTTTATTTTGGTGGTCTTAAGAGAAACATAAAACATTTCTGTCGTGGAGTTTTAGATTATATGGGCTTAGATGAGATAACATTCTGCAATCGCTAATAGGAAACGTAAATACAATATTTATGCTCGTACGTAGTGCGCGATATAATTCGTACAATAAACTTATTGACAGACCAATTCAGACCAAATTTTTGTATTATGTAGCGCAATATCTTATACTCTTGTTATTCATTTTTATCGAATAGGCTTTACACTGAGAGAGTTAAAATTATATTACCTAACTTAAAAAGAATTGTAAACGGTATGTAGATAATACAATTAATTATAATAATAATATTAAAACTCTTTATTGCACACAACAAATAAATAAATACACGTAAAAGGAGAAGAACAATGCATTTGCACTTTGCACAAGAGGCGGCCTTATCGCTAAGACAGCGATTTCTTCCAGACAACCTTTGGGTGTTGGGAATAGGGAAATGTGACGTGGAAAGGGTGCAAACAAATAAACATTTTTGAGGAAAAATAATAAAATATAATATGTAAAAAATACTTAATATATGACATTATAAATGAAACTATCTTTTCGGATTTTGTCATGGATTTATGTTGATTTTTAGTTCCCGACGTTTCCAATGCTTAACAGCAATCACGATCACGACAGAGGCTCTCAAAAGATAAAGAAAGAGAGGAAAGATAGTTTCATTCATAATGTCAAATATTGGCGTAAACCTAAGAAAGTATTGTATATACATCTTGTTGTAGAGTTACGTCTATTTAAATAATACTCAACAATATTTGTTAGTCGTCTGAATTCAATTAGCGGTTTTGACTAGACATTTACATATCAAATTGTTTACGTTTTAGTCCCTGAATAAATAAAAAGGGCATAGTTTTATTCAAATATATCGTAGTAATTCTCATAATCTAATTGCTTGTAATAATAAGTCTTGAGAAGTTTTGCGATATTCATAATGAAAAGATTTTTTTGATATTTCACTTCATATACAATGTACATCAAAAAATTATAGCATTTTCGCGTGAGACAAAGTAACAATTCCAAGGAGCCTCGAAGGAAGCCTTGTTTTCGGGTGAAAACATCCGTTGAAAGACGAAACAAATAATAAATTAAGCGTCTAAGTGGCCGCGATTATCCACTTCTACCTTGCGCGAAGTTTGCCTCAACCAAAAATAGACTCTATTGTATTAGCATGTTAGTTCAAAATTATTTAAGAAACATGACTTAAAAGGACTATATCCATTAGCCGTCCCCTTAAACTTAGCAGATCCTTTATTCCCATAATGTTGAAAGCACTATACATTGAAACGTTGTCTTAAAATAAAATAGAATATTCTCTGGCTGGCCACATCTTGTCTAGTAA
Organism: Boloria selene; assembly: GCA_905231865.2. NCBI lineage: Eukaryota > Metazoa > Arthropoda > Insecta > Lepidoptera > Nymphalidae > Boloria > Boloria selene. The sequence goes on from HG993146.1 coordinate 10,664,904, forward strand.
GCTCATACAATATTTATGCGTGAAGAACATAGAACTTCGATTACTGGTGGGGCAAAGATGAGATAGAGCTTTATAAGACTTAAAAAGAAATTATTACAGCTTTTTATAATATAAAAAAGCTCTTTTAAAAATTTCTGCATATTATATTACTTACATTGTGTATATATTTTGTACTTAATGCATATAACAGTACATATTATGGTATCTAAAAGTATATATTATAAAACTTTTAAACTTTTTTGTATTTCCATGTGGCCGTATTGAGTTATTTAGGAATGTTGACGGAACTTTCAGTTAGTTGATATTATAAGAAGAAACTATAGTAGAGGAGACCGTGGGAGATCGACCTTCACCGATCTGATAACCAGATGATAATAAAAAATAGCCATGAGCACTTTCAGATAGGCAAGTAATTATAGGCATATTTGTTTATAAATTATATTCGATAAAAAATATGTCTCATCTGGTTATGAGATCGGTGAAGGTCGATCTCCCACCGGCTCTTAGACCACTAAGATTTATTTAAAAATAAAGAATAATTTTTGTTTAAAAAATCTTTACTCTCTTTCTGAATTATCTGTATTCATCGGATAATTTCTAATTAAATATCTATTGGTAAAGTTCCTTTAAACACCAATCTATACTTAGTAATATAATAATGGCTCAAATTAGCTTTGCTTCCCACGCGTTTGCTTTCATTTATGGTAGCTTTATTAGGCTTATATTATATTATATTATAGGCTTATAATATATTATTGTGAACTTTACTAAGCTTACGCTCTGTCTTCTTCTGTCCCGTCTTTACTATGCTTTTAACACTTGCTAATCAATCAAATAACGCGCTTTGCTAATCAATGTATAATATAGGTCCTCTAGGTAGGTAAATATAGGTCTTCTTGCATTTTATTTAGACATAAAAAGCACCGTTTAATTTAACTTCCTAACTTTTTCCTACTTCGTAACTATTTTGTCTTTAATCTAGTTTCACAAGATGCCTTTTAGTACTTATCTCTAGAGCTACGTACTTTACAAATAAGTATACGTTTATAATATGTATGTATTTAACCTTATATATGTAGTATATCAAATATCTGGTATCCGTAACACAAACTTACAACGAAACTAGATGGCGCTGTGTGTAATAATGTCCCAACATATTTATTTATTATATATTTATAACTATATTTAACTTTAACACTTGTTACGATTAATATTACGAAACTTTAGTTCACAGAGCGTACGCTCGCTACTACACGTGGTGTAGTCAGGTGACATTGAGTTATTGAGATCATCAATTTGTATTAGAAAACATATCATGTTCGCTAAATATAAAGGCATAGTTTCTGTAAATATAAATATTTGTACCCCATTTTATTATTATACTATAATATGACGTATTTCCTAGCTTTGCTTAGTCAAATAAAATTTGTTTGGACTAAAGATTAGGATTTTTAGAATAAGCCTTGTTATGTATAGTATGTGTAGATTTAAAAAAAAAATATAGGTTTTTAATGGATTATTTCAAATAAAACTATTTATTACATTTTTTGGGAATTCATTTTGATTTTTGGTTTCTAATGCTCTACAGCAATAAATGTCACGGGAGAGAATAAGGTTTTACACTAAAAGGTCATTATTTACTTGTTACAGACAGTAACTACCCACAAATTTATAAAACGTTCGAATTAAGTCCACGAGAAAAACCGAAAGGATAGTTTTACTTACAACTGGCGAATTACCGTCCCTTCTCCAGTTCTATTAGGTACGTTTTAATATTTTTGTGGAGAAGCCTTAATATCTATCTGCTAGTGATATTCTATAATGATAGTCCCATCAAAATCGGTCCAGTTGTTTCTAAAATTAGCCGAAAAAAACAGACAGACGGACTTTTATTAGTACCGTATAAAGTTTTATATTATGCATAATATAGAAGATGCTATTTTGTCATTACAAACCGTCATTTAAATATTTATCGGTATAAGTCGATTATTACATATAACATAATATAACCTAAGAAAGTATTATTAATAATTGTGTAAAAAAATCTATTTGAGCTATGTTTGCCAAGGAAAGAGTAAGAAAGCCTATTCTGCTTCAACCTAAAATTTTAAGATATACAAGCTTTTTAGTTAGCCCTGATCTAGTGAGCTCAAAGTTTTTTTATTCGATTAAAGCCTGAAGCCCTTGAAATAAAACCCGCTAGTTTTATACTAGGCTTTCATATTTTAGAAAGCCTAGTATAAAATAATAAATATCGTTACATTCTGTACGTACATCGTGAATTTCACATCATTTTTACTTTCTTCTTAAAGTAAGAATTACACGGCACATACGTGAATATATTTTTCAACATTAAAGAAAGGGCTATATTGAATTTATTCTTTATCCTTAGATTCATTAAAATTCGTCCATTGGTGTAGTGTGTGAAGAAATAACTAAAAAATTTTTTGCATACACATATAAAATGTTTTTTTAGAAGTTTTATATTTATTTTAACTATTAAATACTAGTCATTTCTATTTTGTTATTAAAAATGCGTTAAACTTTGTTTAGTTAACAAGTGAAGCAACAATCTACATTTAGAGCGAGTGGTAGCATAACAACGACCAAACTTGACTGACGTTTTGCAAATTGATGCTTCAATTTAAAATAATTCAATTCAATCACTTGTAAAAGTCTAATTGGAAATAGAATATTTAAATTTAAATATAAATCAGTGCTAATGTATGGCAGATTTTTTAGTTTAAGCATTTTTTTTATTTTTCAGGGATTGACAGTATTCTATACTATGCTTACTTTCTATATTTTTGTCAAATAACACATATCTGAGTATTTTAAAGGGAAATTTTTAAACGTAAACACTTCAATTGTGGGTCTAGCTCGTCGAAATTTTCAACTTTCAAACTTTAAAACTTTTTTCTTTTCAGGAATTCTTATTTATATGTACTGAAATAATGAGACATTAAATTGCGATCAATATTTATTGTGTTTTTTTTATAATATCTTAAATCGCATGAAACTATTTAATTGAATATTAAATGCCTTCTGAATAAACAATGTTTATTTTTTAGTTATTGTGTCTACAAGAACTTTTAGAAGTGTAATTGCCTAGTACTAATTTTATTATACACCTTTTATATTTTCAAGCCAGATTGTATACGAATTTATTGTCTACGTTACAGACTAGTTATAATAACATTGAATATCTAAGAGAAAGTCTAAAAGACATGCAGTCTTTAAGCTAAAGCCATCCTTAAATGCGAAAGGGATAGAACCACAGTCCACCACGCTGTCCAAGAGCAGGCTGGTGGATTATAAACAATAAAACAAGTTCTCTCAGATATGCAAACTAGTTTCCTTACGATGCTTACATTCACCGTAAGAAAATTTATAATCACGATGAAAATAACCCACAAAAATATGAGACCAGGGTACCACTTCTTCTTATACACTAGTAAGTGTGTACATTTCAAATATTTGCTTAACAGGCATGAATGTAAAATAATAAATATAAAAGCATCAATGTAAGAAAAAAATTGAATTCGTTTACTGAATTTTCAGTCTTTTAATAGAAGCATTACATGAAATTCAATGGACCATTTATTTATCTTAAACCAAACTTTTGTGAGTAACAAAATATAGCGAGAAGCCATTATTATTCCAACGTTGTATTTTAATATATTTTCTGGGTACATCAGTAATTTGTTTCATAATGTAGTTTATGTAAATTTGTACAAACAATTTTCTGAGCAAAATTTATTCAATTTATTACTGAATATTTTTTAACGTTTATTACTATATCAATAATTTTAGAACGTTTGTTTCTCTGCCTACTAGGAAATCTAGTATGACAAAAGCTAGCTATCTGGTCAATGTATTAGGTATATTATGTAAAAGGTAGGTATATATGTAAAATGTATCGCAACTGTTTACTGCTAGAAAAAGAAATACATGGAAAAATCTATATTAATCGTACAAACGTTAGATACGTTTTTTACTGATAAGTCTGAACGAAGCAAGGTTGGTCCAGCTTTTTTTTCTTTATGTCCATATGAATTTCTGAATTTTTAGCTATTTTTGATGTTTCTTACTGAAAAAGAATTTTAAATACTGTTTTAAAACCGAATATACTGTAGAGGTTAAAGCAAAAATAAGCTGCGTCTAAATATTTCATGCGCAAAGAGATCTTCGTTTCATTGAAAGATAAAATGCTCTCAGAAATATTTTAATAAGTAATATGCCTTGGGTGAAAGAATTTAAATAGTAAATGTTTGCTTCGCGGAAGAATCTCTGATACTATTAGTGAAGCTAATATTTTTACTAATCAAAATCGAAATATTTTTTATTCAAATAGACTTTTACAAGCACTTTTGAATCGTCATTTTTACATTATTAAAATAAATGCCAGTGTGTAAGTCTCAGAAAGCTATTATGCTGAGAAGAACCGGCAAGAAACTCAACAGTTGCTCTTTTCAAAAAAATATTTGGTAACAATATTGTATTAAAATATTTATATATTTATCCTACGTGAGACACAACCAGACATTAATCCCACGCATTTACATCTACTAAGTATTCCGTGATGGTGTAATAAGCACAATTACAAGTTACGTACAATTTGTAGTTAAGTTATATAATGTTATAAATCAATCCTCTTATTTTTACCTAATGGGTATTGTAATTTTTATAAGTTGTAACCAAGTTTTTTAAATCAAAGGATTTAAAATAGTGTTTGGATATTCGAATATCTTTAGTTCGAGAATTATAAAAAGATTGCGCATAATACATATTTTAAAATCCAGAATTTCAAATGGAATAATAAATTTTGGTAAATTTTTAAATAAACTTTGTATTGTAATACTTTTTATATTTACTACATTAAAATATTTTATTTTAATTATTAATTATAAAAAATATTTGACATTATAAAATAAAGGTTTGCATTTTCTAATATTTTACGGATTTATTTTAATGTTACGTACCCAAAATATCATACTATAATAGCAGAATTATTTACCTTATACATTTGTTTACTTCTAGGTAAAGTAACTAAATAGTACAGTACAGAGATCAAATCTAATCGATTCAGGCATAAAGTTGATAGATACAATTTGTAACTGAGCATCTCCCAGATGCTGTTTTTGTTTGGGCGAATGCCAGGAACAGATATATAGCGAATTCAGTTTAGTTGAAACGAAATACTTTTTTAAGCTAAATAAGCGTTGACTTTGCAATATTTCATTGGAATGCAAGAAAATTATTTCTGTAGAGATTTTCTATATATTTAAACCAAATTTTAAGTTAAAATACACTTTTATATGTCAAATATTTCATCATTATTGATACAATAAAAATTAAAAAGTATACTTTAATTGAAACACCTGATGTTAGTGCGTGAAAAATGCATCGCGTAGGCGGGACTGCAAAGGCAAGACGGTTCGCTGTTCGGGAAAAACGACTTCGCTCACGTTTCATGGCTTATCGTCGTGTTAGCCCTATGTGCAGTTTCTACCTATTAAACCAATTTAGTACAGACCACTTTTTAATTTATCTCTTAATGGTAGTCAGTTTTGCCTATTACGTATTGTATAAACAACTATAAATCTGGTGTACGCTTTTGATGCTGTTGGTCATTCTAGTTTCAGGGAAGTACTAGCAACCTGTATGGTACCGTCTACTGAAGTTATATATCATTGCGTCTCTTAACTTCAGGCCCGGCCAGATTGCCAGGCGCCCTACCACATTACTATGAATATTAATATAAAATATTTATAATCTTATTATTGTATATTTGAAGGCAATATTTATGGTGCTTATGCTAATTTATACTAACGTTCTTACATTACGGGCTGTTCGAAAGGGAATCTTTTTGACTGATTTCAAAAAGAAGTTCGTGACATTTTTTAAAATATTTATGTTGTTCCTCAATGATATTTACATTTACATAAATTTCTAAAAAAATATCCACTTCCAAGGGCGGAATAATTATACACCCCTAAGAGCGGAAAGAGTGGATTTTGAAATGTGAAAGGGCATGAATGTACTCGTAGATACAAACGTTAGACTTATAACACCCCTATTTATATTGAAATATTATCCAGAAAATCTAAAAAAATGCTAGTACAGAATTAAATACTCACATTTAAGAAAAAAATATCTTATTTATACATTTATAAAAATAACAAAACTACAAAAGTATTATATTAGTTCAAGATATATTTACTCAACTTTTATTATTAGTTACCAAAGAAAAATTACGTATCTCACAGCTATCTCGACTTGTAGCAGTCTAAAGTTAGTTGTTTTTAGACAGACAACGAAAACCTTTTTATAAATTACATCACCTTTAAAAGTAACTGAAAGGTCAAAGCTATTCATTTACATCATTTGGAGGCAAGACTGAATAATGTGGTTGGATAATAAGTTTAGTTTTTTGCTCTATTCGTGACAGTATAATTCCAGCGAGGCCTTTACTTTCGATATGAAATTTTCTTTACTATATCCCCTTAGGATTTGATTAAAAGTTTGAGAACTGTTCCTTATATATAACATAGTTTCTTAAAAAAACAAAATATATTGGGTTTTAATTTCAATATTATGATAATAATATAATAATTTATAACCAAACTAACTTAGCTTTGCTCAAAAATTAAGTCTGCATCGCATTCATTAGTAATAATTATTAGTAAATCAATGATTGATGAATCTAGACAATAATTAACTTAAAAACACTTCAAAGTAGTACTCTACTTTGATATAAGTATACACTTTATTCTCTAAAACCTCTACACAATAAGGAATTATGTGGACATTAAAAATATACTTAAGTATGAGTTTTTTTGTTTTGATTGTCATAGTGTTAGACATAATTCTATTTAATATAATTAAGTATTTTAGAGAAAACAGTTGACTGTAGTTGCGGGTATAGAAATTTTCTACACAAAAAATGTATGCCTAACTATGCTTGGCAACACATTTGTCAGAGGACTTGATAAAACTTGATAAGTACAGTTGAATTGAAAAGAGAAAATTTTTCAAAAAGAAATGATAGAATTTTCTAATAAAATATTTTAAGTATTGTATATTAAAATTTAATTATAAGATAAATTAATAGTAAAAAAATAAATTTAAATTTAACTTCTATTTAAATTTTCTAAAAAGTATCTTTTATATTACGAGTATATTGAAATCTAAAGTTTTTCATCGCGATATATTCCTATGTAGGAAACCAAAATACAATATGAAACTTGATGTCGACGTGAACAATACTAAGCAAAAAATAATAATTTATTCAAGGGTATCCACGCCTCAACGACTCCAGTCAACACTTGATTAATTAAGAAACAAATTAACTTTACAAACATTCATTTTGAATTATATCCTTTTGACCGATTTTAACACGGTAGTTAATATCAATGAAATTCGCTATTTACAAAGGAAATATTGGATATAAAAAACTATGTGCTTAAACCAAATTGCTCTCTCTATTTTTAACTACTATATCGACATGACCAAGTAAGTGAGAGATGAGGCACAAAGGCGTAATTGAAAAATGGCGAATTCTGGACTATTGAGGATTTCTGAAAAATTAAGATCAGTATAATTAGTAGTATATGCTAGGATCTAGACCAATTTTAATATTAAATTTTTGTGGTGACTTTTCAACATTTGAGGATTTCTGAAAAAACAACATAAATGTTAAATATGCTAGCATCTAGACCAAAGAACATTTTTTTATTATAAATAATGAAAAAGACTCCAAGTTATATTCTTGAATTCTAATATTATACGTTTACGTAATATGTTAATGATGTGGTTGACCCGAATTGGTAGAAGCGTTAGGAGTCATTAATCAAATTTTTACCCCTTCTCGTTCACCGTAAGTCCTAAAGTGACAGATGGTACTTGTAATTTTAAGAGGATTACATTTATTACTTGAATAATTTAACGTATTACAACCAAGAATAGCCTGTAATATTTCTTTTAAAGAGACTAGACGTTATAGTATTCATTCATAATTCCAAATCATTCAATCATAAATATAATATTACTAGCGATTTTGTTTCGGTTCTTTCTACGTATCCGGTTTTTAACGGTTAGTATAGATTTATTTCGTGGTGGGGGCCTCAGTAGCGTCCGGCAATTCGGCCGGGCATGAAGCCAAGAAACGCGTAGAATTATTATATTAATAAATAGAATAAAAAAATGTGTTATTTTCCTGGATTAATAAGTATCCTATATCTTATATGTGTATATATTTGGATAACGAGCTATCACACCAATTTTTACCAAAATCTGTTCAGTAGTTTTCTCGTGATGCGGTTACAGAGATTACGCTACTTTCAAATTTAAACTTTAGAGCTTTTGATTAGTGCAAAACGAAATTTCAGCTCAAAGGTACTTTAACTTTTAAACTTTAAGGTAATGATGAAACTTTGAACAATTCCACTGATGAGTTTCATTCATTCTTTGCACTAGTTAACTTTTTACATATTAGAGTAAATGTAAAATATTTGGCTCAAAATAAAACTAAATCAATGTAATCACTAGGGAGGAAATTGGGGAAATAAGATCTAAGGAACACGATTACAGCACCTCGATCCGTATAGGATTCTATTTGGTAATTCTAAATCGAATAAGATATTGAGACGGCGTTTTCAACTGATTTTGTTATATTCCGTACGAATGGCTATGATTAAGCCGGCATGAAAGCCAATAATCAAATTATACTTTGTGTTGCGACCTCTTGGAGGACACATGCGGTGTGGAGTTACTGATGTTAATTGCATCAACCATTTTCTGGATGGTTTATACTAAAATACATGGAAATGGTACAGAAGTTAAAAAAAATATAGTTTGTATTTGGAAATCTACTTTTTTTTAATTTAACTTCTTTTTTAATTTTAACCATGTTATCCAGAATTACAGTTTTTGAGTAATAATTATAAAAAATACCTAAAACATTAGGGAATTCTAAAAATAAAAAGAAATATAACATATCAGGTAATTCTAAAAAAACTATGAGAAAAACAATTCAGAATTCATTAAAATTGCTTTTTTATATTATATTATTAACTCAAATATAACAATTAAAATAAATTGAGGATAACGTCTGTTGAATCAACTAGTATCGTAAAAGCGATTACGAATGAAAATGTCGATTATTTTGAGCTGTTCAAAATTTATCGTGAATGAATGAATACAGCCAACGTAGTTAGCGTCCCTACATTTTTATCTCCCGTTTCATGAAACTGCACACAGAGCTCAGATAGATTCGTTGGTAAATCTCCTCAATTCGATTACTGATTCTATTTTAATCACGAATTTCTTTTATATCTACGAGTGTTTTTGCTATATCCTATGTCTTTACTTCACTTCCATTTGTAATGAGTATTGATTTAAATGTAAAAGTTTTTCTATTAAATAAGATGATCTTATCAATATTTTTTAAAAATTTATTACGATATTCAAAATTATCGCCAAAATTATACAAATGCCGAAAATATAATACGTATATGCATTTAGTAAAAAGCTGTTGTATTTCACATTTTTCACGTAAGCGAATATTATGTATACTTATTTATAATTAATATACCTTTTAATTTTATTGCTTCTCAATCTACACTCATCTTATAGAAACATGAAGCTCGAGATTGAATGTGGGAGGTAAACTTTAGAACTAACAACTAAATGGAAGACAAACCGTATAAGCAAATGACTAAGCAAGTGAGAGCGTGTTAGTAATATGAAGTCGACATAATTTAGTTTTAAAAATATTATAAAATAATATTTATTATCATTTTCTACTAAAGATAATTCTATAACTACTACTACAATATTAGCTTAAAAAACTTCCTAAAACAATAAAAGTTAGGTATATAATAAATGGAAAGCTCAAAATCAATATTCCTAGGTCTATTAGGACTATTTAGTACGCCTTGGGAATGATGTGATCGCCGCCAGGCTATTTCAACATATAGAATTATTGTAAATATGCAATTTAATTTAAAAAAAAAAAAAGAATGAGATTAAGATAAAAAAAAACATTAGTCCCGCTGAGTTTCTTTCGCCAGTTCTTCTCAGGTCAGAGGTTTCTTCTTTCCGAACTGGTGGTAGACTCATGACGTTCAGTAAGAAATTGTAACAATTTTTATGCTGAATAAAATATTTTGATTTGATTTGATTTGATATTATTTCTATGAAAACTTTATAATCTACTGCAGATAACAACTTTAACAAAAGTGAGTAAAATATGACTAATTACCTACTAATTGTTATCGAAAATTGATGATATTAGAAAAATAATAAGCAAAGATTTAGGAAAGCTGGATAAGAAGTAGAAAAAGTTAATCTTAACACAGCATCAGGAAACCTTATCGAATCGAAAAGTATATTGTAAACTCGACAATCTATTAATCAAAGTAAAATACTCTAAATATTAACGATTACAGTAAATTAAATATTTAAGAATAAAATTTTAGATTACAGTGCAAATTTAATAAAAACTCGAGGTGTTTTTGCTATTTAGCACTCTGGATGAATTATAATAAAGGAGCAAGTTCCCTAATTGTCTCTCTAAGTGGCGGGTACTTGCGAGAGGGTGACCACTCGACGTCGTTAATAACTATTACTGTCCTAAACTTAATACTCAATTGACAATCAATCATGGCTTATGTGTTTAAACTTCGTTTGTAGAAACTTAAGAGGACTAATAGCAAATCGATAATATTATGTGTATCCATTATATTGATAAACTAGAATTTCCCCGTGGATTTTCTCATGTAGTTAAGTTATTAATGCAACTAAGTCACATCAGAAAACGAAAAATAAAGATAAAAAAGACGTATTCTGCCGAAAATTGAATGAATATATATACAATTACTATATTTTAAGTAAAGGACAAAACACTATATTACTCTTTTTAAACTATTGTTAATAAGTATAAAAAATCCAGATATTATTAACAGGCACTTTCGCACGAACTTTGAAGTAGAACCGGAAAATTACAAAACCGAATCCCCTAACAGAGGGCTGATTCAAGTACGATTTTTAGTTTCTACTTTATTTTCGTTGTAGTCGAAATTCTCTTTCAATTAGAGCGAAAAGCAAAATTTATTGTTACACGATCGTAGTTAGTAATAATCAAGCTAGGGAAAATAAAAATAAATATTTCAAGAATCCCTTACTTATTACATTTTAATGTTAAATACTGTTTCTTTTTAACAAGGTTTTATAAAATTTATAATATAATAATACGAAAATTGTTTGGCAGCAAAACGATTCTTCGAATAACCGATTTTATTCGAGATTTTTTCAAAGCAATTTATGGAGCTAAGTATCCAAACGTAAATAATGTAAGTAAAACTGTTCACTGTAAGAATCCAACCCGACTCAATTACTATCCAGTACCAACTAAACTCGTGTTGTCCATACACTAGAGCACATCAGGTAATATTGCGATGGATCTTTTTGCGTTTGCTTTTTCAATATGCCGAATTTCATGCAGATGCCCGGATTTTCCGGACACACGTCTATTGATTTAGTGGAAGTAAGAATCCTGATAGTGCAATCATTTCGAGGCCAATATGTAACTAAACTACTAAAGTCCTATGTGAGTGAAGATACGAGTAGAGTTTTTTATTTTCATATTACTTGCTACTATTTTCAACGAAGGAAGAAATAAAACCATGATACTTTTAAATATAAAATATTTTATTCATCCTCACATTAAAAGTTTGTATGTTTCTTATTCTTTCATTTTTTTGTAAGATTGCTAAGTAAATTAAGTTAAAATTTTGTACATAGATACATAAGAAGGTTAATTATAGGCATCATGGGACGCGCCCAAAGTGCGGTAATAATAGTTAAAAGCATTCAATCTGTCCCAAAAACTTTCTAAAAGATCTGCGTATAAAAGCTCACGTTTCTTGAAAATGGAAAACAAATGCATTATACGTCTCTTAGGAATTCACACAAATTGTTTTAGAGTCGCTGTTTGTAGAACCCTAGATGTTCCTCAGACGTGCTGAGTGCCTACACTTGGAGTTAGCTAAGTTTTATACTCTTTTTAAGACGCACGATGTTTATTCATAAGGTCGTGTGCTATGAAAAATTATTAAGATAGTTTTAAAGTGAAACAGCAAATGTCTGCTTTTAAAGAATAAAATTATATTCTAATGTCGTTAAGGAGTGATAATTCCATTATTTTTTTGGATGGTTTAAATATAAAATAAAATCAAAGTACCTTCTTCAAAACAAAATAAACAATTAAGTAAACACTAACTGGTTGTTAGTTTTCATTCACTTAATCTACTACCTCATATTGGATATTTACTGAATTGGTACTATCGCTCAACCAAATTGATAATCTCCTTTGGAAAATCGATAATTTACAACACTACATACTGTGTTCTACAAAAATGCGTTAATACGAGAATATATACAATAAGAAAAAAATTACATAATCTATACTATAAAACAGAAATGTTTGTTTGTTTGGTTGAACGCGCTAATCTCAGGAACTACTGGTCCGAATTAAAAAAATATTTTTGTGTTGGATAGTCCGTCTATCGAGGAAGGCTATAGGCGTAAACGTATATTTACTATATTATTACGATGAATTATTATTATTACTATATTATCCTAGAACATAGTAACATTCTTATCTACAAATTTTAATGTAATTTATTAAATAACTAGTAAACCCGGCCCGCTTTGCTCGGCATTAGTTAATAAATTAGACTTAAAAGGTTTTTATAATTTTCTGATAAAACAAAAGTAACCTTAGTTATTTCTTATAACATAAGCTATGTGCAAGTGAAAGTCCTATCAAAATCGTTCCAGCCATTTCAGAAATTAGCCCTAACAAATAGACAGACGGACAGGCAACAGACAAAAATTAATTATTTTTTTTGCTAGCATCGTATCGTATATACTTTATTATGCGTGTAGTGAAAAGCTGTTAATTTGAAATTAAAAACAGACAATCCAATTTTATTTATATGTATAGATTTCAACTTGATACAGCTCCCCTTTAATTTTATAGAAGAAACTTAGCTTACATAAATATTTTAGTTTTGAATATTTAGAATAGCATTTACATAAAGTTTCAAATACTTTAAAAGGTCAAGTATTTTATAAATTAAGCGGGATGGTTTAAAGTAAAGTTTTATTTGGTTATTTTTTTTTTAATATTTTAAGAAAAATATACTTTTAATAGCTTTTAATTAATAGCTTTTCACTAAAAACTTATGAAAGTATATACGGTACTTACATAAAACATATTTTTTTACTATTTTTGTCTGTCGGGTTTGTTTAACATAATTTAAAATATATATAATATAAAGCAATTAATGCGTTTGAACTTTTTAGAGCTTATTTTTTAACCCGTATATAAAAGCTCTTCATAGAAAAAAATCCTACCTTAATTACTAAAAATACTCATGAATAATTTAAGTTGTAACATTTTTAATGTAAGTTAGATTAACATTTATATTATTTATATTGTATGTAGCTTTTAACGAACTGAATTTTTTGTTCATTTTCGTACCGTGATTATTATAATCTAGACATAATATAATAAAAGTCTAACTTAGTCGAGTCTGAACATTAAATAATTTTTAGAAAATCTTATTGAAATTAACATTTTTGTCGAAATAGAGGCCGAATCTATAGTTTTTACAATTTTTGTCTCTCTGTCTGTCTGTTTATCTGTAACCGCATCACGCAAAAACCATTGTACTGATTTTGATGAAATTTGGTGTGATGATAGCTGGTTACCTTGGTCAGGATGTAGGATACTCTTTACTGCAAGAAAATATCTTATTTCTGAGCAATGTCAACTAACCGTTACAAACCGGCTATAAAACATCACACGGTATGTGAAATCTAAGAATTCTTTATAGCGCGTTTGGAGCCGCGGGTAATGCTAGTAGTATAATAAAGCTAATATAACTCAATTTTTTGAGATAAATTTATTTCTCAAATAAAAGCTTGTGTAAAGCCTTTCAATCTCAGATACCGATTTAGCCTGATTACCGTAAAAATGAAATTATATTATTAGCATTAGAATGAATGTTAACTGATTTTTTATCTACCGAATGAAAAATTGAATCTAAATAAAATTACGTTATATCGTAATAATCTTGGCTCAGCTTTTGTCTCGCTAAAAGTAATTTTTCAATTTGTCATTTTGTGTATTTCTTTTCTTTAATAGTCAGTTTTCTCATTTCTTACAATTTGTTAACGTGTCGTAACTTAGTGGTCAGGTGCTCGCTTAACGCTGTATGCGGGTTCAAGACCTGGGTTTCGCATCTTTGATATTTTCATATTTTATCACCTATACTAATATTATAAAGCGGAAGAGTTTGTTTGTTAGTTTCGTTGAACGCGCTAATCTCAGAAAGTACTGGTCCGAATTCTAAAATTCTTTCAGTGTTGGATAGTCCGTTTATCGAGGAAAGCTATAGGCTATATTACATCACGCTATGACCATAAAACGGAAAGGAAGGGCGTTAGTTCTGCGGTAGTATTGCGAAACTCAGAAAAGATTTGGTTTCCGATCTTTAGAACGCGTGCGAAGCCGTGGGAAATGCTAGTTTTTTATATAATGATTACTTCCTACAGCCAACCTACACTTGGCTATTGCGGCCGTAGCATCGAAGGAAATCTCGTGCCCATCAGTGGGCAACAAAATATTTTAAAGTGGCTTTATCGTAATGCGATAACTAGCAGATATATAGATAGACAGGCAGACAAACAGACCAAAATTCTAAAATATATTCTAACTATAGATTCGGCTACTATATCAATAATAATGTCTATTTCAACAAGATCAAAAAAAGTAGGCACAGATTGGACTACATTTCAACATATTTTATTACAATATATAGATTTATTTATAAAATAAAGTAAACAAATGTTTACTTTTGACTGTTTTGTAACATTATAACTTTTATTGACAGTACCGAAAACTGTATTTCGTAAACGCTTGGGAATTGTTGGACGCCTAAGAGGTTCCTTTAAAGGAATTCTATTTGTATTTGCGGAGCAAACCAGTTTTATTTTGAATAGAGCATTGATATATAAACAAAATACATACATTTTTCAAATATTATTTTAGAATTGAGAGATAACGTTACGTTATATGGCTTTTAAGTTTGACGTAGCGGTCTTTATATTACCATCTAGTGGCCACTTGTTTAAAACTCAAAAGAGCCTTATTTTAAAACATAAATTTTGATTTTTAGCTTAAAAGTTTAGTTTTAGTGTAAAAATGTGTTAGTAAAATCTTCTATAAATATAAAAATCAATGCTGCTCGTTAGTCTCACTTAGACCCAAAAACAGCTGGTTTTACCAATGATTATTATGTTCTATTAGAACTATGTCAGTGGTACTTTGAGTATATTATATTATAATCAAATATTTTAACAAAAAAACCGACATAAAAAACTATTCCAAAAGAAATTAATATGCACTAAAAAGTAAAAAATAACTTTGTATTGTTCTACAACTTAATAATCAACTTACTTTTTCATTTTATTTAGAGTTCTCCTAATTAAAATGAACTGAAGTTACAATTATTGTTATCTTTGGAATTGGAGCAGAAAATAGGGAAAAACCAAAAAAATCTGCTGGAAAATCGAAAATTCAGACTGTTTCTATTTGTAGAACAAAAAATGAAGGACATACAAACTTGCAATTGCCCTTAGATCTTCTTAAACTGGCCCTGTACTAAAGTCCGTTCTTAGCGTCTACTGACTAAATATAAACTACCTCATATTTATACGTCAAGCGGTTTTTGATATTTCGTAATAAGAGAATCGCTTTTATAAATTAAAAAATTAAGATATATTTTCTATTTATAATATTACTAATTCGTTTTCATACTACTAAAGATAATTTTCACGAACATATTTAAAATTGTATTAAAATATATAATATGTATTTAACCATCAAAATAATTAATCTATGTCAAGAACTAGTATCCCGAACTGAATTTAATATATAATAGAGGAATATTATTCCCACTTATCCCGCATTATTACCAAAAGTTACGAGAATGAAAGTAATACGTTAGAAACGTAGTATAAGCTCTCTAAATTCCGCATAAAGTTGTTGGCTTTGTACGTATCGTGTAATAACGTAACGCTTTGAATGTAAAGCTCAATTTTGTGTCTACAAAAGTTCTTGCATATGTATTGAATAATAGCCTTCCCGCGGCTTTGCACGCGTTCTTAAGACCGGAAGCCAAATTATTTCTGAGTCGCGCGTACCTCGCAGATCTAACGCCCACCATTCCCGCTTTTAAAACATTTTTTATTGATGCTCCGCTTCTATTAGTCATAGTTTCTGAGATTAGCGCGATCAACCAAACAAACTAACAAACTCTTCAGCTTCATAAAATTAGTATGTATTAATATTATAAAAATAAAGAGGTTTTTTGGTAGTTTGATTCAAACCTGTCTTTGAAACTTTTACAAAAATATTAGTGCTTTAAGTGCAATTTTTACTACGATCTTAGGAGTAAAAACTTTGTGATACTTATTTATCACTTACTTTTATTCAGCCATTTTAAGTTCCCACTGCTGGGCATAGCGTTCCTTTCAATAGGATAGGGCATTGTCTACCAAGCT
Organism: Boloria selene; assembly: GCA_905231865.2. Taxonomy (NCBI): domain Eukaryota; kingdom Metazoa; phylum Arthropoda; class Insecta; order Lepidoptera; family Nymphalidae; genus Boloria; species Boloria selene. The sequence goes on from HG993146.1 coordinate 10,681,539, forward strand.
ATAACCACCACGTTACAAATATCGTACAATTTGTTATGGTAAATATTAAATATACTTAATAGGTATAAGTCTGTCCTCTTCTATAGATTCTATAAATTTTTTAGATTTTGTTTATTTTTTATTTTATTACTTATTTGTAATGACATGTACTCGTCGTTGTCTGAAGTAAGAGCCTTTGAAAGTCAAACCAAAATACAATCAATTTATTTTATTATCCATTTTTTATAAAGCATTTTATTTGTTTAAACATAGTACATTTTAAAGACGAACCAAACTTTAACCAAAAGTTAAAATACGCAAACTGCACTCGACACATGGCTAATGTTTGGTCATCCTCATAAAGTTTTAGATGCAGTATGCGGCATTGGGATCGATACTTATGGATTCTTAGCACCTCGCACTAACGTAGACCAATAAATTCATTCCTTTCCATTTGCTTATACTAACTTTTATCTGTGGCTTTGCCCAAGTATTATTAAAGTTAACTACAATATTTTAATATTTGACGACGCGTTTGGCGCCATTTATAGTGACCCTACCTCCTTGCGCCAGCGGTCGCGGGTTCGAGTCCCGCCGTAGTCCATTTATTAAACTCAATTGTGTGTACCCAGTCATGGGTGTTTATATTTATAATATGTATGTATTTAATGTTATATATTATGTAGTATATCAACTATCTGTTATCCGTAACACAAGCTTTGTTCGTAGCTTACCACAGACCTAGAAGGCGCTGTGTGTAAGAATGTCCCAACATATATATTTATTATTTATTAATATCCTCAAAATGATATTTGAGCAAACTATAGAGTTTAAAACTTATAACAGTCACCTACTAATATCATTATTTATTTATCATTTGTCTCTCATCCCATCCCATAATGTGGAAACTGTACTGAGAAAGGCTGAACTGCTTAAATTATGTAAATATGCTTCCCTTAATCAAAATTATTTCCGTATACCTTTAGCTCTTAGTAAGCTTTTGGCGCAGAGTCGAGCTTTTAAAAACTTTTCCAAAATATAACGCCTCATCTTATCTTCTCTCCTCGAGATAAAAGAAAATAGGTGGTTTTTACTTAAAGCAAGCAATCTTGCCACAATTATTTTGCTATTTTAGTAATATTGTTATTAAGAAGTGTTTTTTATACCATGCTATAAATAATATAATCTAATAACTGTAATATATTAATAAAACTAGCGACTCGCCCTCGCTTCGCTCGGGCTCTTCCCTAGATTTAGCACAGGTAAAGCCGCGGGATCTGCTAGTTATGTATATAAACCTTCCTCTTGAATCACTCTATCTATTAAAAAAAAACCGCATCAAAATCCGTTGCGTAGTTTTAAAGATTTAAGCGCACATAGGGATATAGGGACAGAAAAGGCGACTTTGTTTTATACTATGTAGTGATATCAGGTACTACGATCTCAGCATATCAATCTTCTTAATTGGGTTGAAATGGTTTACTCTTAGATTCTTCTTGTAAAATAAGAGACTACTAGGTTTAGTTTTTTTTCATTATGCACTAATATTATGTATTTATATTTTTTCCTTTTGTGTAAATATTTATAAGTACTATATTCTTTATGTAATCTCAGCGGGAATCGAACCCGTGACCGCTACAAATAGTAAAGTCACAACATAAACTTACACAAATATATCGTAAAGCTATGCGAGTGGAGTCACTTGCAACTTAAAATAAAACTTAATTATAACGACACCGTTTTATTATAACAACTTTCAAATATGGAAAGTTCGTTTGTTAAAGTGGCATTCTTACTTTGCGGAGCTTTTAGGTGATGAGATTAGAGGTCGACGTCTGCGTTAATATAAGTGCGAGAATTAGATGTGTCTAAACTGTAAATACGAAGTCATTTTGCTTATATTGTTGTTAGCTCAGTACTATTTATATTTAATTTATATGTAATGGGAATGGCGAAGTGGGGTACGAGACCTTCGAGGGTGTTTTCGTAGTAATTTTACACTATACATAATATTATATATAATTTAAATTAATTGTTTCTATTGTATTTTCCTTTATTAACTCTGGTATTTAGAACCCAGATGTTTGAAGAATAGAAAATAATTTCAAGATTTTTTTTACCTCTTCAATATTTTTTTTTATTTTTATAGTTGCTACTTTTATATATGATAGTTTGTTAAATAATGTTATTTGTAATAAGCTAATTGGAGTCGATGGTATGAGTAATATGACAATTAAAAGAAATAAAAATATCAATTACACATTAAATTTAGTATCATGCATTACAAGGTCAAGCTATAACTAAGAACCTTGTACTAAAATATGCCAATATGCTCTCTAAAGCAATCAAAACGGCCAAGCCTTTTAGAAGAAAAAATAAAGTTAGCAAACACACGTACACCGCAATTTAATATAATATATAACATACATATGTACAAAAGAGCAGGAAATTCTCCATAATGTCCAAATTAAAATACGGCATCAGATAAAAATGTGGTCCGTCGCTCCATGAGTGCGTAATTTCTCTGAAAATGGTCGTGATTTTCTGTGAATGAGTGCGGTTAAATTGCTTATTTTGACTTGAGTTGAAGCGTATCCTAATAGTGAGCTTGTAATTTCTAGGACTGCAGTTAAAAATTTATCAGTGTATTTTAAGCTGTTTTTGTGAAAGTTTTTAATTACCAAGTTCTGTTCTCATATGAATGCATGAACCTTTTATAAATATAAATATGTTGGGACATTTTTATAACAGCGCCATCGAATCCCGTGGTAAGCTACAATGCTTGTGTTACGGATACCAGATAGTTTATATACTACATATATAACTTTTAAATACATACATATTATAAATATAAATACCCATTACTGGAGTACACACATTCGTGCTTAACAATTGTATGCCCCCAGCGGGACTCGAACCCGCAACCGCTGGCGCAGAAGGACATTACCAACTGAACCAAACGAGTCGTCAAGAGTCGAGTTTATATACATACATAAGATTTTATGGAGTAGGTAATCTAATATTTTATTATTTTGTAACAAAAGATAAATAGTGACATTAATTTTAATTATATGATAGTTTCTCAATTAGTAAAATATGTCCTGGATTGAGCATCACCGAGAACAAAACTTAGGTTGATATTTCTTAATAACTGACTAACTAACTAAACTAAATATTTCAACAATTATAAATTATCCTTGTTTTAGTTAAGGATTGAACAGAGGAAGGAATAAATTTTTTCTCACTTTTACATTAATGGATCAAAAAGCTACGTATATTAAATATACTTATTATTTTAGTCCTTCTCAAATCCTTACTTAAAGCCGCGTATGAGATAAGCATGAAACTACTAAAAGTATGATATATAAAAAGGAATTAAGTTATCATCTCTCGTCTAAGTTTCTATATAAAACCTGACGAACCTTCAAAGTTTGGCAAACTATTCCACTACTATTCCTGTTATTATGATTTGAAGAAGGATCGAGCTCAAAGTGTAATTTCTAGGGGAAAATAAAGCCAACTAATTAAAACGGCGTTAAAGTTCGACCCTTGGGGATCGTAAAAACTTTACAGTTAGCTTTAGGAAATGTTTCAACTCAAGCAAGATGCGAGTGACGGGAGAATAGAATAGATTTAATATGTAAATTGAACATTTTAAACTTTATTCGAACTAGCAGTAAAAGAAACAAATGGTCCACATAGATTCGAGTAATTGAATAAAGCGACTGGAACTAACGACATACATTTGTTAGTTCGTAAAATGTGTTCTGATAAAGTTATCTTAAACAGATATAACTTATGAACTTAGAACTGTCTAAAGTAATATTTCAGCATATAATAAGTATGGCATGTTCGAAACTTATATTTTATCATTTTTATTGTAGTAAATGAGGCCATTGCAATTGATATATTGAACATTTTCTAAATAATTACTACTGGCTAGAGTTTTTGTGATAATTTTACTATGAGTGATGTTACTGTTTTTTGACTTTGTAGGACTGTTCATAAAATATGAACCTATTAATTCAATAAACTAGAAAATTTGCTACCAATACAATTGCAAAATACATTGCATTCACACGCACATACATTCACAAACCATACATTTGAGTATTCACTACTTTTTGAAATCAATTAAAAATGCGTACTGTATTTCGTCAATTTATTAAGTAGAAAATCCAAACTCGCTGTTTTAAAGAAAATGTTATATACACAATTGTGTCAACTCAATAATAGCTGTATGGATCTTTCGAATATTTTTGTTTCATATAGTTTGTTCACTAATTCATTTCAATAGCTTATTACACTAAATACAAGTCTAGATATTACACCTATATTGGATAACAGTAGCAAAAATGTAGAGGGTATATCGCATCCTATAGATCTTATTATAGGCATAAGACAGAATAAAAATATTTTATAAAAACAAATTTATTGTTCTCTATATATTATAGTGAACTTCACTACACTTGATTACTACACTATGACTAGCTTTCTGCTACTACAATTAAAAGTATATATATTTTTTTCGTCTAAAAACCAAATGAAATAACTTCGTGTAAGTAGTGATTTAAAGCGTCCACTCTATTTAATGTGTAACCCCGCATAGAATGGGATTAAACACATAAATTCAAATGTTATTATTTTAATTTTGTTTAGTATAGAATTTCTTCTACTGTTGATCTTAGGTACAATATATCCTTTTTCTATTGATATGTTCTTGAACGCCATATATTATATTTAACTAGTGACGTACCTTCGCTCCACTCGGATTTATCTTTACATACATTTTAACGGATTTTATACATCTCTTAGATATGACATGTTTTCCCGCAGTAAAAATAATATAATAAGAAAAGTAACCAGCTATAATCACAATTATATTTCATCCGTGACAGACTGACAGGACATACAGACAATAATTCCAAAGATTATTTTATGTATAGAGTAGACTCTGTTTGAATTTTATTTATGTATACTTTGTTGTTAAATTATGAAATTAAAAAGTATATTTCTATTCTAACATAATATAACCACTAAAAGTGGCAAGGTTTAAGCTCTAAGCTATGCTATAAGCTCTAAAACAGTGGCAAACTTTTCACATAAAATAAAGTTTTGACCAATTTTAGTTGAAAGTTACTGTTATTGCCTAGTTAGTGAGATATTCTAAAAATCATGTAAATCCAGGGCGTATAGCTACCACGTAAATACAAATTGAGCTTTCTGAAGTTAAAGGGAACTGATAAAGCGCTTTTAACTTAAATGACGGCGCCTTTGACTCCGTAATTCAGTTCACTCTACTTGAGATTGTAATTAATAAATACTAACATTTTATAGGAACGCTGCTCCAAAATTATATCGAAACTTTTTCAATATCAATAAAGTGTTCTTCTAAAAATATGAGAAACTTAGAAACGTCAGATTCTGTATAATTTTTGGCCTTAATCCAACTTTTGATTTAATAAGAAAATAATCGATAAAATAACATATAAGTTTATAAGTAGCTTATATAATTAGGTAATAAGTGATAAAAGTTTGAGAAAAGATAAAGTGAATCAATTATATTATAAAAATAGCGCTGACTAGTGGCTTTAGCGTGAGTTCCCTTGGTTTATTTATGTCGAATCAAGAGCCTAATAAATAAGTTTCATGCATTTACAGATTTTTCCCTAATGTAAAATAATAAAAAACAAAAAAAATCTAGTATTATCATACGAGTTTATGTCAGTATCATATCAGTTGTAATAAAAATTCACACTCTTGTATTCACGTCGGCGATAAAATAGTAGAAAGATGAGCTTCTGTGATTAATAGTAGGGTAGACCTTTATATAGGGTCAGGATAGTAATAAGTGACAACTTATTTTACTTAGGCTTAACCCTCTCAAGTTCATATCATGAGGTTCTTTTTCATATGTATTTTTATGGTATTTTTGCGACAATTTTTTGTTTTCATTAAAACAAGCTGAAATATCTATCACTATTTATTCAAATTATAGCGGTTTTGTGAGAGTTTGTAAACGTGATTAGTTTATTTTTATTAAAAAAAAATTGAAACAATATTACTCTAAATTGAATATGAAAAGAATATGTTTTATTATTAACCAGCTTAGTCAACTAAGGTTGTTCATTTTGAAAATGTATGCGTATTGCATAGCATGTGTGCGTATTTGTGTGTGTTTATGTGTTTAGTCAAATCAAATCAAATCAAAATATTTTTAATTCAAATAGACTTTTACAAGCTCTTTTGAATCGTCATTTTTACATTATCACTACATAGTATAAAATAAAGTCGCTTTCGCTGTCCCTATATCCCTATGTATGCTTAAATCTTTAAAACTACGCAACGGATTTTGATTCGATTTCTTTTAATAAATAGAGTGATTCAAGAGGAAGGTTTATATACATAACTAGCGGAACCCGCGGCTTTGCCTGTGCTAAATCTAGGGAAGAGCCCGAGCGAAGCGAGGGCGAGTCGCTAGTTAAAATTAAATGTCAGTGTGTAAGTCTGTGAGTAAACTACTAGGGTGCATAGTCAATTCACTATGCACACGATATCAATTGGCAATTATAATAGTCCAATTATACTGGTATAGTGAACAATTGTCTCCTTGCTATGTAGAAATTATTAGTGTTACGCCAATAGCACTTTAAGCCATTGGTCGATCTTGCGCTTGATCACCTTCATTTGTGTTGGACTATTCGTAGTCAGACAGACATACTAATTGAAAACAATAAAGATTGTATATGAATATATGTATACAATTTTTGTTATTTTTGAAGTGAAACTTCTTTAGAATCGATGTGATTTCAAACTCGATGAAACGAAAAAATAAGTCCATAGTACCAGGAGCTCAGAGACAGGAAAGAGTTAGCCTTATTTTAAATTCAAGTTTTACTTCTACACACGCACTTTTTTTAATTTAATATTCGCGCACCTTCGTACTATTTCCTACACCTAAATGTTGCCTGGAAGAAATCGCTGCTATAGCGATAAGGTGAAATGAAAATGAAAAGAAAGCAGCTCTTTTTCTTTTCATACCGTTTTGTTTTCTTTTTGATTGTATAATAATTATAAAGGGTTTTATAATTGTAGCCACTTCCTGTGCAATGTTTATTTTTGATAATACAGTATAGAAACGTTAAAAATGGTTGGTTATTTAAATAAAATTGACAACTCCAGTCATGAGTGTTTATATTTATAATATGTATGTATTTAAACTTTTATATGAAGTATACCAACTGTCTGGTATCCATAACAAAAGCTTGTTTCGTGGCTTACCACGGATCTAAATAGCGCTGTGTAATAATGTCCAAACATATTAAATATATTATATTATTAATGACCGTCGGAAATTGATGTGTCAGGTGTGAAAAATCAAACTGTTAACTACTTTCAGATAAAATCTCTACGCTGCTTGTGTTGAAATTGGTATTGTACCCTTGTGAGGTCGCACCCCTCATTATCATTACAAACTTAGTTTTACCCCTTAATTTAGTCCCTTAATTTTCTGTATATAGTTAGAAGGGTGCTGGAATATGGGTCGCTTTATATAAATAACCTTTAACGTGCATCCATGTATGAATATTATATATTAAGTTTATGTCATTCTATAATGTAGTGGCTATAACATTTGGTGCGCTGTAAATTTAGTATGATATATTATTAAACTGTGGTATCAAACGGATGTGTACGGACAAGAAGTCGTTATTTAGATTTAAATACACCTACTTTCTACATCATTTTCATTTTTTTTTCAATATGCAGCGGATATTATAGTGTAGTGTTTATTTTAAATTCAGTAAGTCTAATGTTAATAATCTAACGTCATCCGATTAGTAGATCCACAGTTGTTATTCTATAAAATAGCCAGTATTGCTCCGGGCTAAAACTGAGTTCTTCTGAGCTTCTTGACAGTAAGCCGCAATGAAATTGGCCTTCCTTGAAACCCAAGAGCATGATCCACCACACACATATTGGCGTTGGTAGGAATTTCATTACAGCAAGTTAGCTGCTTATAATATTAAGTTTTATTTTGTTTAGGGCTTGGTACCGACTTCAAACCTATCAATAGTTTTAGGTTTGCATAAGAGGTGTATTAAATTCAATCTTTATTAAGTTATTTTAAACTTTTAATTTTTGAAGTTCGTACTTATTTTATTTATATTTATACTATATACTTATCTTTACGTAAAGATTTATTGTATATTTTTGCTTGTATTGACTTATATTATTATGTTTCACGCAAATTTAAAATTTTTGCTCTAATTTGTATATCTAGTAAAGTATGATCTTTGAGTTAAATAGTATAGTAATTTTTGAGTTAAATGTAGATTTTTTTATATTACTACTCATATATGCTCATGCATGCTCAAGCTCATACCATTTCATTTTACTAAAGTTATCTGATAACGTTATCATTTTCGTGAATCTAAGTGAAAATGACAGTGGTAGCCCACCAGTAACGCGCTCGCTTGGATAACCGAGTGATACGAGTTCAAGTCCTTGTCTCGCACCTCTGACATTTTCATGTGCGATTCATTTATATCATGATTACCACTTGTCTTACGGTGAAGGAAAACATCGTGAAGAAACCTGCATGTCTGAGAAAACCTAGCAAGTTTTCGAAATACTTGTGAAGTCCGCCAACACGCACTAGACCAGCTCGGTGGACTATGGCCTGACCTCCTTCGTACTGAGGGAGGCCCGTGCCCAGCAAAAGGGCTGTTGATGAAGTGAAAATGAAATTTGCATTGTTATTTTCAGGATCAGCGATGAAGCACTAGCTTGGAAAGCGGGTTGGCGAGTGATGCGGGTTCAAAACCGGTCACGCTGTCACTTCTAACATAAAGCATTACACAAGCTACTTACCTTACATCCGATTTCGAAAGACATATGGGATTGCCAAACTGCGCTTGGTATTCCGGTATCCAATATGGTAGACTATGGCCTGATCTCCCCAGTCAGCTCGTACACATCAGTGGGACGTTAAAAGAACTGAATATATATACATACGTACTTGTATGGCGACATAATATATATAAAAACATAGGTAGTATTCACTGAAGTTTCCAAGTAAAACAACATTAATATAAGATTAATAATGTATCTAATGATAACGTACATTTTAAATTCAAATCTTTACTTAATTCCCTTTTGTCATGATAAATAAGGATTGGTAGCGGTTTTGAATTATTAAGGCTATTGTATATTAAATAAACCTTTCCAAAGCTTACATTGTTTTTCAGAGAAGATTACATCTAATCCGGGATTCGTCACAAAATCAATTTCAACGGCCATTCCACAATTTTTTACAGATTTATTCTATCTATTGATATAAGTCGTGTTTTATTTGATCTATATAAATGAAAACGAATTTTAGAATGAGAGAGAATAGTGACTGAGCTTTTATAAAGGATTGATCCGATTATGATGAAACTTTGGTGGGTTATTTTGTATGAGCCTAAAAGGGTTTCTAGCTCAAAAAATGTTTTCTTTGGATATTGAAATAAAAAATATATTATAATGCTATAATATTTTATTATTACGTAAACAAAATTTTCAAATTATATAACTATCTATTTAAAATTCCATCAACATATATCTAGCTATATGTACACAATGAATTGTATTTATTAAATAAAATATTTACATACAATGTCATTTATTATAGTAAAGATATTCTAAAATTCCATGCCACTTTCATAAGACAGTTAAAATTAACAGCGTTAGACAAATGCAAGTTCATGATATAAATAAATATGTTGGGACATTTTTACAACAGCGACATCTAGTTCCGTGGTAAGCTACAAGGCTTGTGTTACGGATACCAGATAGTTGATATACTACACATATAAATGTTTAAATACATACATAATACAAATATTAACACCCATTACTGGAGAACAAATATTCGTGCTGAACAAATGAATGCCCCCAGCGGGACTCGAACCCGCGACCGCTGGCGCAGAAGGTAGGGGTCACTACCAACTGAGCCATACGTGTCGTCATATGTTTGTATGTACAGACATCTATACTAATATTATAAACGCGAAAGTTTGTAAGTATGGATGTATGGATGTATGGATGTATGGATGTTTGTTACTCTTTCACGTAATAACTACTGAATGGATTTTAATGAAACTTTACAATAATATAGCTTATACATCAGAATATCACATAGGCTACAATTTATAAAGATATTGTGTGAATTGTCCAAAATATGACGATAAGTATCAAGTAAGTAGTAAAAAATCTACCATCTGCGAGCTATTCTGGCGTGCGCTGCCAAAACCGCTAGAGTTATACATATGTAATGTATCTATACTAATATTATAAACGCGAAAGTTTGTAAGTATGGATGTATGGATGTATGGATGTATGGATGTTTGTTACTCTTTCACGTAATAACTACTGAATGGATTTTAATGAAAATTTACAATAATATAGCTTCTACATCAGAATATCACATAGGCTACAATTTATAAAGATATTGTGTGAATTGTCCAAAATATGACGATAAGTATCAAGTAAGTAGTAAAAAATCTACCATCTGCGAGCTATTCTGGCGTGCGCTGCCAAAACCGCTAGAGTTATACATATGTAATGTATGATGGAAATGTTTATCTTAACAAGCGACTCACCCTCACTTCGCTCGGGATCGTCCCTAGATTTAGCGCGAGCGAAGCCGCGTGTTCCACTAGTATTACATACGGGCAAGTTATAGACGTGTTTTTATTATATTATTTTTATTTTAACGAACTCATATCTTGAACTACTAGTCAAATTTACGATTTTTATTTAGCAGATACATTGAGGAAGATTAGGCTGTATATTGTTACAATATTCCGGGGAAGGAAAGATTTTATATAAATAAATAATGGAAACGTCCCTGCAGGCAAAAACTATCATTTTACAATATCGTAGGCGAGTATATCGAAACATTTTGTTATTACGCAAAGCAAAACAAACTTTTCTGGTACTGACACGGAGATAATTGAATCTGAGACTTTCATCGTAATAGACTTGTATCGTTTTTATAAATATAAGTTCAATGTACATACGCATTTTCAAATAAAATCTATGTATGTGATGATGTCTTATATGACATTTACTAATTTCCATCACTCTTCAACACACATCGAGTTGTAGAAAAGCGAACTACATTGCTTTATTAGAAGACTAAATAAACACTAAAATTTTTGTATTCGGTTCATATTTGGTTTACGTAAATATGCCCATGTCTCTAGTTTTCGTACAAAACCTTAAACCCTATCCGTCTTCGCAGAAATACTCATGTTCTCCATCTTCTTTACTGTATTCTGTTCGATCCATATAAAATATATAAAAAAAGCTATAGTATGAATTTTCGTGCCTATACATTAAAACGTAAATAGACGATTTCCGCTGTTTCTTATTCATATAACGCTGACACATTTTTTGATATTCATTATTTGATGACGGTCTGACATATGGAAATGTAGGCATATTATTAAAGCCAAGGTCATAAATTCGATTCTCCTAAAATATCATTGTAACAGGGCATGTTATTTTTGAAAAATAGAAATGTAATTAAGTAGTGTATTGTATTAATAAGTGTGAAACTACCGAGCCAAAATTGCAAAGAGATTTTCCATACCTTTTTCACGTTTTCACGAATATTTTGAAGAATATTCGTGAAAACATATAATTTGTATGTGTGTTTGTACATTCGATGTTCATGAGATCATTATTTCTTTATAGATTTAACCGATTTTGATTTTTTATGCTTATATAGGGTTATCTTGATGCCCCTTAATCTCGGTAGGTGACAGTGTAGTTGAAGTCGACTTGTTTAATTTTTCGCCTAAACGAGACTCTGTTAGCATTTTGTATACATATAATTTAGATCATAATAATAACATACAGTATGTTATCTCATAGATCTATAACATAAACTATTATATAAAAGCTACAATTCCTTTAGTATGCAAAGTAAACAGAGTGTGTCCAATGAATATAATATATTCTATATACAAAGTAATTCTTGCAAGTTCTCAACATCCTTTTTATTGTAATCAATTAATTACCCATTTAATGTGGCATGGAATTAAATAGAAAATCTCAACGAGAGACTTATAAAGTAACGAAGAACTGTGTACTTTTAGAATAAGAAAAAAATAAATACTAAACAAGCATAATGTTCATTATTCACTTATATTTATATCACATTTCTTTACAAAATCTTATTTATATTTACAGTACTTACATTTATTTTGAATTGATTGAATTATATAGAATAATATTATTTTATGTATGATGGATCTTAACGTAACGACTGCGGTTGAAAATATCGTTGACTAAATTGCATGACAGATAAGATTGCCTCACCTTCTTTATGTATCAATTATGCTAATAGAAAACTAAATTCTATAAAGCTAAACACTTTATTCGGTTCAGTACAGCCTATTCGGTTTTCTTGCTTTAACTGGTGTTAAAGTTTTTCTTCCAATTAATCGACATCACCATTCAGTCATCGTGTCATCATTCATTATGGTCATAGTTAAAAAGTACATTACAAAATATTTGCAAGTCTATTTGTCGGTCTATAAATCGTTAAAAATATATTAATGGGATTTTATTATATAGAGATAGCGTAGAGTGCTATAGAATAAATCTTTTTTTTTCGTGATATAATTTAAACCTAAAAGAGTTAAGTTTTTTACATTTTTGTTAGATGTTACATAACGCGAGCCTTTTTTATTTGCTTTAATTGCACTGTTTCTTTCTTGTAAGTGACTTTATATAATATAGCATAGTTGTGATTATTTAATTACATAGAAGTTTTCTCGGAAAAAAAATGTTTTTAACTATTTTCAAATTAAAACTTGCGATTTTTTAATATACTTTATTATACTTTATAATACGAACCAAATAATACTAGATTACATCTAGATACCACAAATTACAGCTAGATTTCGGGAGCAAAATATATTTTCTCACTAGGTTTCTCCAATGACCAAAGTGATCATTTCGGTATGGACGATCCCTCTGTCAAGCGGATATAGTCTAACGAGATAAAGTTCGTGATTCGGTCAGATCAAATCTAAACGTCTGTAGCAGCGGTTACACTTCTATGGAGTGAAAAATGTATTATAGCTATTGATAAAATTATCATAACGTGTTATTCTATTTGAGTACATAAAACGTTTATATTTTCTTATTGCGATAGAAAATTATTTACGAAAGCAATAGTGATATTTTAATTTATTTACTTCAAAACCATATTTCAAATGAGAATAGTCAAATTTTAAATACATTACAATATAATATGATCTTTATTTTAAACAGTGTAAGCAGTATAAAAATCAACAAGAAAAAACAAATTACAACACGTTAGATGTTAAAATGGAAACAAATAGTTAAGTAATATCTATTTAAACAATAAATTACATATTTTGATTGTAAAATCTAAGATACGATAAACTTATTCTATACAATTTGTAAATATCTAGCCTATTAATAATAATATAAACGTGAATAAAAATGAAACAGTTATGTCTCGACATGCATTTGACGTGTGGATTAAATTTCGATAATCTTTTGCTTCGTTTTGGGATGGATAGGTGTAAGTTCTATCAGTGACACTTTTAACTTCAGCAGGACAAGGAAGCAGTTCAACAGGAATTTGTAGAAGAGTCTTCTCATTTTCAGCTCTTATCTTTTTTGGCTCGTCGATGTAAATGTCGTCTGTCTCACTAAACTCCTCAGGTACATCCAAATCATTTCTAACTTTATCGATCTCATCTATATTATTATTACTCATTCTTTCATAATAAGTAAGATGTGAACTTAAAGCTGGATCAGTATTAAATTTGCAAATGAAATTTTCTAATGACATTCTTACTTTGATACTCTTCGCTTCGTGTCGGAGTTTGTGCATCCATACCAGATGGCAATCGCAATCAAAGTCGTTCCCTGCAACAATCGATGTCTTAATTAATCTTTAATTGTACTAATACGTCTTTCGTTCGCTGAAGTAATTAGCTTTTCTGTTAAATTAAAGTTCTTTAGGGAAAAGTCTTTTAAATAGTTGTGAATAATGTTACGTACACGAAGTAATTTACAACGCTCATTAAGCACAAGAGATGTAAATTAGAAAGTTAATTTGAGCTTTTATAAATAAATTATACGAAACATTTATTTGAGTTTCATCATAATTTAGGATCGAGATACATTTGAAAGAAAAATTGTTTTAGCACAGTAATAATATTGTTTTAATTAATTTAAATTTATATTTCATTTCTTTTAAAAATATTATTTAATAAGTGAATGGACTCAACAATTATATTTAATATGTTAATATTATGTTAAAGAATTAAATTAAATCTCTTAGTTCCATTTTGATGATATGTAGTAACCCTCCTATCTGTGCCAGCAGCTGCGGGTTCAAGTCTAACTAGGGGAATTATATCATGCGATAAAGAATGACTATGAATGTTTGTCAACTATGTATGACATAGTTTTAACTATATAACCAGATAATGCTTAATGTTAATGTCCGAAAATATAGTTTATTTTACAATAAGCAGTGAGTTCGTGCAAGAAACAAACTTGCGAATTTCGACACAGTAAATGTAACACTACGACTCTCTTGCAGTATGTATAATAAACGTACAAAGTAAATAAAGCTTGCTAAGTCAACATACCTTCCAAATATATAAAACTTTTTTGCATCTTCAAATTGTCATAGATGGGTCGTAAATTATCCATAGTGAATCTTTTTAATTTATTATGCCTCAAATCTAAAGCTGACAAGCCTCTGACTCCTTCAAATAATCCATCTGTTAGCGTCACCAGTTTGTTATGACTTAAGCTTAGTTTTTTCAACTGCGACAAACCATCGAAAGTTCTTTGGGCCAATATGTAAATATCATTATAATCTAACAACAGCTCTTGAAGATTCCATAATTCGATGAATGTAAATGAATTCAATGCAGATATTTTGTTTCTCCTTAAGTCTAGTCGTTTCAAATTGGCGAGTCCATCAAAGCACTCCTTTTTTAAATCACTTATATTATTTCTATCCAACTCTAATTCTAGTAAGTTAATAAGCTGGCGGAATGCGCCATCTTCTATTAC
This sequence comes from Boloria selene, assembly GCA_905231865.2. NCBI lineage: Eukaryota > Metazoa > Arthropoda > Insecta > Lepidoptera > Nymphalidae > Boloria > Boloria selene. The sequence continues at coordinate 10,696,638 of HG993146.1, forward strand.
ACTTATATTGTTACTTGTAAGGAATAATTTTTGTAATGTTGGTAATTCGTAAAACGTATCTGTTTCAAGTTTCTTCAGTTGGTTCTCATCTAATGTCAGTATTGTGAGATTAGGCAGATTATAAAAGGCGTGTTTACTTAATACGGCTATTTGATTTTTGGTCAATGTCATTTCTTGTACTGACGTTATATTAACGAAAGTTTGGCTCTCAATTTTTAATATCGAACTATATTTTATACTGAAATGCTTTAGCTTCCGTAAATATCTAAGGACTTTCGTTGGCACGAAGCTCAGTCCTCCGTCGGCCCGGACGTTAAATGCTAACGTTTCTACATTTGACTGAGAAGTAAAACTGGACCATAAAGGATCCGTCTTCTCTATACCGCCGTTGAATACCCAGCATTCTGTTTTAATTGCCTCGTTTATTTCCTGGCTGTTTTCGCAATAGCAATGTACTTTGGAGTCTCGGTCGTTTATATCACAGATATTTGTGGTGGTTTGAACGATTTTCTCCTTTTGTTTCCTCCTGTTGGCATGTAAGGAGTCTATTGCAAATAGCAACAGTAGCAAGGCAGCGGGTATCTTTTGAGCCCGCATACCTTCTACCTGTAACAAAGAGAAAAAGATTTTAGCACACAAAATCCCTAACATTTTTGAGGTAACACAATTTGTTTAGTTATTTATTTGTAAAATGTTGTAATCTTCACAGATAAATGAAAATTTATAGGTATTTATAAATGGTACTTATAAGAAAAAAGGCATTAAAAATTGTTGTCTGTCCATCTGTTTGTTCACTCTAATCTCGAAATGATTATGTAGTTACTTAGACTACTTTTATTTTAGAAAATATTGATTATTATTAGAACGCTCAAAAATATATAGTTATTTTATATATTATTATATGATATGGACAAACTTGAGCGAACCGACGGTGAGTCATTTATTTTTAATAAAAGAAGACTTTCTTATAAATAAATTAACAAAAGTCAGTTATAAAACGTTTAATTAAAAATATATAATTTATTTCAAGCTTCCCTTTCACTGAATCAATTTTAATTTTAATTTCGCAAAGATTATACTGTTCCGTAAGCCTTAATGCTCTCTAAAGGTCATTTTAAATAAAATTGAAGTTAAAGTTTAATGGTAAGCCAGAATATATTACGTATATTTAATTGAGTGTAGTATTAAATGATATGTTTAATTGTATCAATATTTTAAGGGCTATGTAGATTTTAAATCAAGTTATTTGGACTTGTCCAAACCTTTCTTCGTTTAAACAAAATGATTCCACGATAGAATACGACACTGCCTCAATTTTTTTTGTACGGAACAATAATTAAATAATAATAAGTCGGGTAAAGACAGTGGTAGCCCAGCGGTAACGTGCTCGCTTGGATAACCGAGTGATGCGGGTTCAAATCCGGGTCTCGCACCTTTGATATTTTCATGTTCGAATCTTTTCTATCATGATTATCACTTGTCTTACGGTGAAGGAAAACATCGCGAGGAAACCTGCATGCCTGAGAAAACCTTGCAAGTTTTCGAAAGTCTTGTGAAGTCCGCCAACACGCAGTAGGCCAGCGCGGTGAATTATGACCTGATCCCCTTTAGTACTGAGGGAGGCCCGTGCCCAGCAGTGGGACGTTGAAAAGAGCTGATGATGATGATGATGATGATGATGATAAAGTCGGGTAAAGAAGAAAAAATTTACAAGTTGTGTTACAAATACATAATTATATAACTACTATACTTTTAAAAATTATAAGACCATATAAAGATTATTTAAATTCTGAAACCAAATTAAATGATTGAATTAAAACTTCATTCAACTAAAAGATTCTCGTAATTTGCTTCAATTCGTGGTAAAAATATGCAAACTGATTCGTGACCAGGCCTAAAGGACTACAACTCGGTCAGAATATTCAATAAGAAGTCGTCTCAAATAAAACAGAGCTAATGGAATATTTCAACGAAAATTCATTAAGGTTTTAATTGTAAGACTCCATACAAATTTGTGTTTTTTTCTTTAATTACCTATTTTAGGGATTTGGTGTAATTTATTAAATTATACGTAACGAATTGTAATTACCTTTCGTATTAAAAAGATGGAAAAATTGACTTTTTATATATTTTCCTTTAAACTAGCTTTTTTGCTTGCTTATTAACACTCTTTATACCAGATATATTTTAAATTGTAGGTATAAGTAGTGATAGTCAAGGACAATACTTTAAAATATATTTCATAATAGCGACTCGTTCGTCCCTAGGTTTAACGTCAGCGAATCCACGGGTTTCGTTAGTTAAAAGAAATAAAATTTCTACATCCTCCTTTTTTGAAGTCGGTTAAAAAGTAGCTTAAGTTAGCCGTTTCAAAGATTATCCGGAACAAACAGACGAATAGACAGACAGACAGACGGAAAAAAAATTAAAATATTGTTTTTTTTACTAGTATCGTATATACTTTTATATATTATGCATTTAGTGATAAGCTGTAAATTTAAAATAAAACAGACCCTCTAATTTTATTTACATGTGTAATAGATTATCACGAAGTATAATAATATTATATGTATACCTTGTACAATATTTTAAATGTCTTAAGAAATTTATTTGAGTATAAAAATCAAATCTAAAGTGAAAATCTCAGATAAACGTCTTCATTACAAAATCGAAGTGCTCTCATGGGAAAGTCAATACTCAACCCCTTAACAGAAACCATAAAACTTTCCTTTTCCACGACACTTCGTTAATCTAAATATCTTGGTATTCTAGTAGCTTGGAAATACAAATGTAGCTGGTTCGAACCCCGAGTGTCGATTGTCTTATTTAGTCATATGCAAATTATATATAATAACTAGCGGACCCGACAGATGTTTTCACATAGTTTACACATAGATTATAATGTATACATAAGGAAAGAATACAGTACCTATATCATAATTTATTGTCCTTATCTTAAGAATTTAAACATTAAATCCCTATACGAACCCCTCAATTTTTTTCATCCCATTCAATTTTCACTTTTATGACACCTTTGACTCGGTTTTTAGGCATCTTACTCGCTGTGCCATTGCGTTCGGGTCACACTAGAGGAATTGATTTGATAAGCTCGAATATTTGGAATCCAGTTACATTTGTTTAAATTTATTATATTATGTATGTACAAAGTTATATATGTATAATGTATCAATTATCAGCTGGTCTCTATAACACAAGCCTCGTAGCATTCCATGGTACTAGTCGGTGCTGTCTTTTAATGCTCCAACCTTTTTTAATTCTTCCAAATAAAGTACCCCATATTCCACTCCAGGGTTCCAGCTATCTAAATATTAGAAATTATAAAAAGTGGGTCAGTAGTTTAAGCGTTAGAATATAACAGACAGACAGACTGAAAAAGTTACTTTCTCATTAAAATTATTATAATAAGTGTGTTAAACTTATATTAAGTAACATATAGACTTAATAATTTTGAATTATAATTATTCTGGCTCTCACCAAAGCACAATATAACTAATCCCTATACAGTCAAAGTATCAAATAATAGTAATTTATTGACGTCATTCGTCCTATCTGAGTTACCACATTCACAAATCCCTTCGGTAAAGGGAATATTTAATACGTAGATACCCGTACCGTCAACTCAGACGTTAGAGACAGTTCGTATAACATTGTATAAATTAAGGCTTAATACTAACAGTCTTACATAGATTTTTGATATTTATTTACTTTATTATCACTTACATAGATTTTGAAATAAATAAATAGAAATAGAATTTTGTTTGTCTGTGACAACATCAATCGATCGATCGATCGATAGATTATGATGAAGCTTGGTATGATGATAGCTAAATATCTGAGTCAACATATTGTCTCTGTAGAAAGAGAACCTCGTATGTCCAGAGATCCAAACTTTACAGGAAACAAAAAAAATGGTTCATTTCGTAATTTTTTTTAATCAAGAGGTTTTCGTTTTACTCCAAATATGGCACTAATAGTCATGTATTGGATTTACGGTTTCGCCGTAATATAAAATACGTGGTTTTCATTTGATTTTCACAAAAAAGATGTATTTTTGACATATAAGGTATTCATTCTACAGCGACGATATATAATACTATATTACTGCAGGTTAATATTTTATTTTTGAGAAATCTATACTAACTACTAAGTGTTAAATAAACTTCAATTGTTTAAGTTTTGAGAAGCTGCATTTTACACATTCGTGGGTAATGTTTATTACTGCCTAAGTCGTTGAGAGAATCATCCCTGAATTCTCAAATTATTCGATATAGTTTGGATAGTGCGAGGCGATATGACAATAAATTGTATTATAATATGACCTACCCTCGTTTCGCAGACCCTCAACGTCAGCAAATATCCTTCCAAGATTTGAAAGGCGGTGAATTTTTATATCAAGATTAAGTAAAATCTTTTGTTAACGTTGGGAAATGCAATGACGCATTCTACCAGGTGGTTAAGTGGGATTCATCAGCTTAAAAAAAGTCAGTACTACCCACGAAAACCCAACGGACCTCATCCGTTTTAATAGGGCTTCGCAATATCGCTTGCGCATTCGACAACGACAACCCTTTCCTTCACAAATGATTTGAATTATTTTTATTTGTATAATTAGACTTCCTTAATGAGCTCAATATGTACGTATGTATGTTATGTATGTATATATGTATGTATGTATGTTTTTATGTATGTATGTATGTATGTATGTATGTGTATTGTATATCTATCGAAGTCTTCGCGTACACCGCCTACCTTACTTACAAAAACTTACTTCTCTACCTCAAAGGTTGCCTGGAAGAGATCGCTTTAAGCGATAAGGCCGTACATCTTTTCTTTTTGTGTTTTTGTGTCTGTACATCTTTTCTTTTTGTGTTTTTGTGTCTATTCTTTGTGTTGTATTATTGGTGTACAATAAAGAGTTAAATAAAAAAAAAATAAAAAATATACCCCCCGTCGGACCCGGCAGGTCTGCCCTAGAGGGTTGATCCGCATTCCACTCTGCTATCCAGATAAGTACCCGTATGACACACCAACCACCGAAGTGGGCCCCTACGCGTTTCTTGGCTTGGTGCCGAACGCTATTAAGTCCCCTCACCACAACAAGATGAACGTACGTTCTGGGCAAAGATTAAGTAAAACCTACCGTAATTAAAGTCGACTTTTTCTTGCAAACTAAAGTTCATAATATAAATATTTGTCAAAAACGATTAAAAATAGCGTTTTATTATCTATATTAATAATTTCGTCAAGGGGTACGGTAGACTCGATCGAAAACTTACCTGAATAATAAAACATACAATAATAAAGATTTCGAGTCGACAACACAATATGTATATCGGCAAAATTCGGATTGTCGAGTATTTTGTTTAATTCTAAATGCTAACAAACAAATCGCAGTCGCCATATTGACCATTTAGCGAAACGTCACTAACATCGGATGACACGTAGCGCCGTTCATTTTAAAAACAAAGTGACTGTGTAAATAAGTTTTTACGAAATTCCTTAATATTTTGTGCTACAAATATTTGGCAGGGAGTTAGTTAATAGTTAGTTGATAACTTTTAGAATTACACAAATCGGACATTCCATTCAAAAGATATTACAACTTCAAAAAGGTCAATCTAAATAAAATACTAAGAGAAAAATAAAGCATAGCACAGCGGGTAATGGGCGTCGACATAATACACGATGTAGGTAGCCGCAAAGCGCAGGAGTATATTAACGAAGCGATTAAAAAAATGAAGGCCGGCGAGGCCGCGGGTACTGCTAGTACTTTTATATTATATAGCTCATAACAGCTTTTATAGATATGTAATTAAATTAAATAATATTATTCATCTTTATTGAAAATACCATATTCTTAATCAAAATGAAAAAAAAATCGAAACTTATTTTAGCTTTTCATTCATTATCATCAAAACAGTTCATGTAAAATTGTTAATTTCATGACATAGGGGCTCAGATAAGATAGGTACAATTCTGCTGAATAGGCATCTATCTAAAGGAATATAATATGTTAAAATTATGATTACTGCCTTGTAATATTATTGCTTTTGCTTACTAAAATAGCTAAATAATATACAAAGTTAATAAATATAAACGATGTTAAATACGCATTAACTATGGTAATGACAACAAAAATCTATTTCTCGAGCATTTAAATTATTATAATAATATAATGTTCAACTAACATGGAAAGTTGAGTCTATAGTCAACTAACGACAAATTTTGACCAACTCAATTCATTATAGAGAATAGAGTCAATTTGCACATCAACCAACTATTTAACTTTGAAATGGTCGAATAATTAAGTCTAAAACTAGGGTAGTTGAGCAAACAATCAACAGAGACGTTATAAGGGAGCTAGCAATCAGCATTTAGGCTTAAAAGCTATTTTATGTCTACCAAATTTTCGTTTTGTTTTTAAAAAGTAAATACAACTCATAAAAACAATACTATTTATTATTTAAACTCCATGGCGGTCCCTGAAAATTTAAAGTTTGCAGTACAAAAAATAAAGGGCGTTTATACAAACTTACGAAATCCCTTAGACCTCCTTAATCTGGTCCTGAAGTAAAATCAGTTAGGTATTCGTTCTGACTGATGTTTACTGATTATAAACTATTTTATCCCCAAATTTTATCTTTATACGTCAAGTTTTGATATTTCGTGATGACTAATTCAGTGAGTGAGTCAGTGAGTGAGTAAGTCAGTGAGTGAGTGACCTTTCGCTTTTATATATTTAATACGTAAGATTGTGTATTTGTTGCTTCTTGGATGTTGGACTGATTCGAATAAATTTAGTATTGAGATAGGCTATGACTTGGTACAGTTGTACTAAGCGAAGCGAATTTTCAAAATTAATTAAGGCTTAACTAAAATTAGCTCCTTTTAATGATATAATAATATGTTTTATTTCACAAAATATACAGCCGGAATTTAATTTGTGAATTTCCAGTTAGATATGTTTCGAATTGAAATTCTAATATGAAAATTGTTCACAGTCGGGTATTTAATTGTATTCGCTTGAAAATAAAACCTCTCTGCTCGCTTAATATAGGCAAGTTGATAAGAAATTTTATAAAATGCCGGTTTTTGAAGAGAATTCAGTAAGTACATAGAATTGCTACGTGTTGCTTCTAATTGTTAAGAAGTAAAATAATATAATAAATAAAATACAATGTTCCATCTAAAGTAAGGATATATGTTATTAATATTATATTAACAGACTGCATTACATTATATACAACAAAGTCGCCTCCCGCTGCCTGTCTGTCCCTATGTATGCTTATATCTTTAACCAATTTATATTATATTATAAACTTATAATATATTTATAAACTTTACCCAACGGCTTTTGATGCAGATTTTTTTATTAGATAGAATGATTCAAGAGCAAAGTTTATATGTATTATAAATATAAACACTAATGACTGGAGTACAAAAATTGGTAGGTACTCATCACACAAATAAATGCCCCCAACAGCACTCGAACCCGTGACTGAAGAAGTAACCTTTAACAATTCATGTACCTCCACCTACCTGATTTGCACCTCGGCCCACGTCTATAGACGGGGTATGGTATACGATGGGTTAATTCTAGACAGTATTTCTGTTACTACAGGAAAAAACAAAGAAACAAAACTATAAGGATGTAATACTAAAATTTTATGTAGGTATAATAATAATAATTGAGGTTTTCTTGTATCCTTTCTTTGCTCTGAAAAAATTAATAAGAGAAGAGAATATCAAAAACTTTATACATATTAAACCAATTGTCTCTCGAAAATGGAAATTGCGTAATCGGCCAAACGTCCATATTACCGTCAGGTTGTGCTTTGGTCGTAAAATCGGATAGTATTAAACCAGCCTGATCACAGACTAACGTGCAAACAGAAAGGGCATAAAAGAGTACACTCTGTATATAAACTTATATTAAACACACATTATTATTTATTATTAATAATTAGGTAGAGAATGGCAAAAGACGGGAATAACGACAGTATGAAGAAGAATACACACATATATGGTATGTATATTTATGTTTATGTGTTTATAATGTATATACATTATACATACATGTATATTGAATATTACATAAAAATATAATCATTTAAATGGGTTATATTTAATACTTTCTTAGGATTACGCGAATATTTGACATTATAAATGAAACTATCTTTTCATATTTTGTCGCAGATTTTGGTTATATTTTTCAAGTAAGGAGTTTTTTTGATTGAAACGTACCTAACAAACCGTATAGTGAATATTAGTGAAGTATTAGAATAGATTTTTAATATAATACATAAAAAACAAATGCATGATAGACAAAAGGATGAATTTCTTTTATAAGTAAAATGAAATTTAAAAAATTAAAACTGCATTGATGTCACTACTGTGGAACTCACTATTCCTAAGCCTACTTTCATACAAAATGCACCAATAGACGCAATGCGACGCTACGGGTCCATTCGGCTATATTAGCATGAAGGAAAATTGATGTTTGGAGATTTAGTTTGGAAAATCTTATTTAAGTTTTAACTAACTACTTGTACATTACATACATATTATAATAGAATTCTAACTGAGTCGAATTTTGGTTATTCTTATTGAAAATATCATTATTATCGATTTTGCGGGTATATATTTATATTATAGTAGTTATAATTTTAGAATTTTTGTCTCTCTGTCTGATACTACTTATTGCAGGATAATATGACATCTCTGAAATATATATACATATAATATAATCATTACAACTTATTTCAGAACGAACCTACTTCCTACGCCTACGCCGAAAATACAAATTTAGAAAATAAATATTTAAAAATTATACTCGTAAATATCAGAACCTGATTTATACTTTCATAAGCAATTTTTACAGCTTCAAAAGTAAGAGTTTAAATACTCCATATACCGATACCTTAGCCGATACTCGATTTTTATAATTTTCCTTTATAGAATAACTATGTGCCAAAATATAAAATAGGTTAATTCAAAATAATTTCACTTTCTATTCTTCACTTCACTCCTTTATAAAATAATTTATTATACTGCTGACTGTAATAAATCATCATCTTAAACTCCAATCCACGATTATGAATTGCTAATCTCTTAAAATTTTCTATTCATTTAGTAAAGGTTGAATGGTGATTTAGATAACCATTGAAAGATATTATATAGAAAGGTATCCTCAACAAATATTGTTAAAAAATGTAATTGAATAATTAATTTCAGCGCTTAATTTAATATTAATATGAATCTTTATATTGTAATTCCTTTGAAGTTTAAGTTAAGGTATTTAAAAATGTGGTAGGTACCTAATATTCATCTAATTTTTATTTAAAATTACATTGAATATTCTAATATGTTAATTGTACATAAAAGTTTTGAAGAAGAGTTGAGTGAGCTTAAAAAGCTCGTTTTGTATATTAACTACGTAATATATTCAATAAAAGCTTACTCTATAGGCGAAAAGTGCTATTAGTATAGCTTTTCTATTTTGGTAGGGTTTAAGCTTGCGTTCGAATGTTACTCGCGTTCGAATAGACGTAATACGATGCGACGTGACTGTTGGAGTACGAAATGGCTTGATGTCAAAACGATTTACCATGTTTCTATACAAAATCTTTTTGAGTACAATACTTTATATGGTTTTTTACAATAATTGCTTAATTTTAATGTTATTTCATTAGAATAAGCAAAAGCTAACTAGGGATTTTTCGTTTTCTCTAATAATGTAATTTTTTTTTATGGTAAAAAGGGGGCAAACGGGCTGGAGGCTCACCTGATGGAAAGTGATCACCTCCGCCCATGGACATCTGCAAGCCTGGCTTGCAGATGCGTTGCCGGCCTTTCAGGAAATGGAGGGATGGAGGAGGGAGGGAAGTGGGAGGGACGGGGGAATGAAGGCGGAGGATGAAGGGTAGAGGGAGGGGGGAAGGAGAGTGGGCCTCCCGGACTCTCACTCACCGGACGAAACGAGACAGCATAGCTGCCACTTCACGCCGGTCTTCTGTGAGAGAGTGGTACTAATGAACTATACGGGGCAGTTGCATGTTATTTTATTAATTTGGTCTATCTTGTTATATCAAAAAATCTGTAGGTCCGTAGAACCACAACTAGATTCTACTCGTAAGATATCTCATCGGATATAATAATAATTTATAAACCTTGATAGTTATTTAACTTACTTGATAGTTATTGAGTTTGGTTCCCGACGTTTCAAATGCGTTACTTGCGGGTCTTGTTACAGACAGTGTCTACCCAAAAATCCAAATAATTCTGCGACAAAATCCGAAAAGATAGTTTCATTTATAATGTGAAATATTCGCGTAAACCTAAGAAAGTATTATTGGGCACGATTGAATTGGGAGCAATAAAAACATTCTATATATAGAATCGCTAATCGAATTTCCATCTTGAATAACATACATATGAAGTAAAACAAATTGTTCGAGTAAAATAAAATATTGTCACAACCAAACTGTGCAAACGCTTTCGAATATCCAAATATTTTTGTATGAGATTTGTTTTTGCAACGTGAATTAATTAAGCGAATTTTAAATATGTAAACAAAACCTAAAGTGGACATTTCATGACATTTTTTACAGTATTGGATTTTCAGTCGTAATAAATTTATTTATAGTTACTTATTTTTAATTACTTGTCTAACATTGACTTATTTTTAATTACTTGTCTAACATTTTGTCGCTCTTTTATTGTTATATTTGTGTAAGAACATAAGAGATGGCCCAAACTAATATTATAGTATTGAACTGAAAGATATTAAATATTTTTTGAAAAATATTCCTTATTCAAATATTCATTATTATCAGTAAAGAGGCCGTATTTATAAATCTAAAATAAATTAGAATTTTTGTCTGTTTGTATGACCCCGAGATGACAACTGGATAGATTTTTATCTGGAGTTGATTATTTGTATCAACAATTCGATACTTTTTAGTATGGAAAAATATCTCTCGGACACTCTAGTCTTTATAACAGTATCAAGTTTCGCAAAATGCACCCAGAAACCCACAGAAAAGTAAAAGTTATGTTAAGTCTCTAGTTCACCATTAAAAAACAACATAATATAGATAAAAAATATTTTGTATTATACCCTTGTAAAAAGAAATATTTATTTCATACATTTAGTTTCAAAACAAATATCATTTTAAAGTAAAATACTAAAATATACGGATACTTACTTCACGTAAGTGTATTGGATAAGATGCGTCTCGTATAGGTCTCGTTCAAATCAAATAAAACTGCAATAAAACGTTGTAGCTCACCTAAGAACGTACCTCCATAACCTTATTTGAATTGAAATAGTAAATATATCAAAAGCTTATAAGGTTTATAAAAAAATGTTATACTATAAGTAGTATTTTTAATTTCTTATTATGCAAAATACGACCGTCGTAGTGAAACATTGGTTCTGATGACTGTCATTTTTATTAGAATAAATATTTATTGTATCTATTATTATTATTATGTAATAAAATTGTAAAAAAATTGTAAAAACTGTTTGAAATAGTCATTACTATCGATAGGGTCCAAAACAGCACCTTTTACATTTTTTAATAACAAAATGGTGTCCTCTTTTTCTCGACTGATATTACAAATATGTAAAAAAAATAGTACAATGGAGAAAGTTTTAGATTGCTAAGCGTAAAAACCACGATAAAATAACACTTTCGTTTATGTTACCGATATCCTTACATTTATAACCACTTAAATATTAACTTAGCGTTTCATATAACAAACCGTTACGAAATTCCACATGGGACTAGTTAAATAATGCTAACAAACGTAATATTAGAGATGTTTTTTTATCTATACGTGTATAATAAAATTTTGGGTTGTATGTTGAATTTTTTTTGGAATATATTTGAATTTCTAGTCTTTAAAGTTTTTGTCTGTCTGTCTGTCTATAGTCATCACATCGAAAGTACTAGACAAATTTTAATGAAATTTTGTATGACGAAAGCGAAATCTATAGAATACTTCAATATACAACAATATCTTCAATATAAAAGAAATCTGTATTACCCATTAGAACGTCTCTAGTAACAACACTGAGTGGAGTGAGGTTAAGACTCTAGTTTTTAAATAAAATGCTCATATAAATTATTCTATAGGCATAACTATACACATTAATACTTAGGTGCTCTATGACAGAAGTTTCGTCAAAATTGTATTGAATCAGTTTGTAAACTTTAACAATTTAAACCAAATTTCATATTGAAACACAATATTTTTTGAATTTTTAGTTTAGAATAAAATTTTCCTCGTTTTATTGTTTGCTTGCACTAGATCCCATTTTATATGCCATAAAATGAAGGAAAGAGGTGAGTTACGTTATGCATCTGTGCTCGGGGAAAATTGGAAATGTAACATTGTAAGGAACTTTTAATGTTACTTTAATTTCTTTTGTTACGACTGTTTCATTGAATTTTATTTACAAGTGGGCTTTACGAGTTACGGAGATAGATTGTTTATTTAAGCATACAGATAAAATACGGCTTTTGTTTAGGTTCAAATGTTCGAATGGCGTATTAAGGAGAGAAAGAAAAGTTTGCCGAAGGTTTTAACAAAATTGGTAGGTATTTTTTTAAATATATGCATCAAACACGGTATAATTTATTTAGTATAAGGTATATTATTTATTCTGTGGTATAAAAGATAAGTAACGTACCACGTGCAACGGTAGCCCAGTGGCAACGCGCGTTTTTAAAAAAGCTTATCGACTCATTTCTAACTATATAGATGCTGAATCTATAGCCTCAGAATTTTTGTCGGTCTGTTTATCTATCTGCCTGAGAACGCCTTACTAGAAAACCACTGTACATATTTTATCGAAATTTGTTATGAAGATTGCTGGGTGATCAACACATAGCATACTTTTACTGTAAAAATACCTTTGAAAATATATCCTAAACATTAAAAACGTATCTAAAGTTAAACCCGAGCGGAGCGAGCTAAGAACATTAATCACCAGAAATATAACAAATGAAATCATTTCAAAATCTCAAGTCATATTGATCTAAAATATAAAGCGATGAAACGACTGTTTACCGAATAAAGCCTTTTGGGTTCATTGTTTAGTTTAAATAATAAACAATCTTGATACTTTAGTTATTTCAGGAGCTTGGATAGTCGAAATTTATGTTGGTTTTTAAGGAGTCGTGCCGAGAAATAACAGTTTATTACAACAAATGATTTATGAAAATTATTTTAATTATATCTTCGTTGTTGTTTACAGTTTAATTTTGATCCTGAATAATTAAGATTGGAAAATGTAAAACCAATTAACGCTCCTGAGTACTTATAGCTTTGTTTCGGAATACAATGTTTAATAATTATTTTAAACTAAATTCCAAAATGTTTTTATTTATTTGTTAGATATACTCAGAATTTGTTATAGGCCAGTAAATAATGCATTTATTATGGCCCATTAAATTTTAATTTCTACAATAATGGTTTCAATAACATTTGCTTTAAAGTTGCTGAGATATAGGACCAAAGTTTCTGAGATATAGGACCAAAAAATTTTCTTCAAGATTGCGATCGAAGCTCCTCCTGGATCTGTCAGCATTTTGTGTTTTTATAGTCAGTAAGTGACCCTTAACCTAAAAAAATATTAAAGTTGTATCGGAAATTTAGTGCGAGGATGGCCAAGAAAAAGGCTTTATTTACTGTACTATAATATTAATATGAATAATATTATGATTAAATAAAATAATCATTATATTCTTACTAATACTATAATGATGTTTGATTGTACTTCTTGAATTATTTTTGTTTAATGTGTTCTTTGCGAGTTCTGGTTTGAAAAAATCTGTTACGCCAATGTCGCGTAGAATTTTTACTTCTTTTACGTCGGAACAGAGTGATTGATTTTATGTATGCAATTAGTTGGACGAGCGGGACGGAAATACTATCTATACTAAGCGTTATAACGTACCTGGGAATGAACCAAAGCGAAGCGAGTGAGTTGTTAATCAGTACATGTCTGTTTTAATTTCAAATTAATAAGTTTTCACTAAATGCATACGAAAGTATATACTAGCAACAAAAAAATATATTTTTTACAGTTTTGTCTGTCTATCTGTCTGTTTGTTCCGGCTATTCACTGCTTGAACTGCAACTGGACTGATTTGGACGGGAATTTGACGGACCCGCAGATGGCTAATGTTATAAGGCGTAACTTAGACTACTTCTTAACTGGCTTCAAAAAAAGAGGAGGTAGACATTTTATTTATTTAAATTTTATGGCTTCGCTAACGCTAAACCTAGGGACGTACCCGAACGAAGCGAGGGTGAATCGCTAGTATAAAATAAACCATGTTAGATAAAGATTTCAATAAGACTGATTTCCACTTATAATTAAAATTCCTCAGAAAGAGCGTATGGCACGCGGAATGCCAACAATGGACAATATTCGAGCTTCCCTTTGATGTTTGATTGTATGATGGTTGAAGTTAATTATTTACGGATATTAAATTCAGTACATACCTTGCAGGTTTTGGAAATATCTTGCTGTATGTTTACTAAAAAAAATATTTATTTTATATTATATTAAGACTAGTGACTCACCCTCGCTCTGCTTGGGCTTGTTATTTGCGTTTTGACAGTATAAATTTTCAGAAGTTGAGTTTGAATATTAATAAATATATTGGGACATTATGACACACAGCGCCATCTAGTTCCGTGGTAAGCTACGAAGGAAACTTGTGTTACGGATACCAGATAGTTGATATACTACATATATAAGTTTAAATACATACATATTATAAATATAAACACCCATGACTGGAGTACAAGCATCCGAGTTTAACAAATGACTATCTCCAGCGGGACTCGAACACGCGACCTCTGGCGCAAGAAAGTAGGGTCACTACAAACTGCGCCAAACGTCAAAATATTAGACAATCATTAATTTATTTTTCTAACATTAGTAATAAAGTAGACCTAAGAATGTTATTGTTACGAACACAAATATACTTGTATTATTATATCTGTGGCTACGAACGATCTTATAGTTTTCATGTATATTGAATTTTTTTATTCGATTTAGTATAAACTTAATTAACAAATTCTCATACAAAGTCAGGTTAAAACACTAAAATGTATCACAGAAAAGGTTAAATCCTGTTAAATAAGAAAAGTTCCAATCGTAATAAAAGCTAATATATATCTCCGTGCGTGTTTTCGATAAAGCTCTTGCATACAAAGGCGAATCTCCCAAATATTCTGCACGGGTAGAATATCTTCTACTGAAAATGGCTTAAAAGTATTATGATAAAATAGGCTTTTATTAGGTTTCTAGAAAATAGCAATTAGATATATAAGTGGCATTCTTTATTATGTGAAAATAAATATACGTATAAAAGCATAAATAATTACAATATCACTACATAGTATAAAACAAAGTCGCTTTCTCTAACCCTATATCCATATATACGCTTAAATCTTTAAAACTACGCAACGGATTTTGATGCGGTTTTTTTAACAGATAGAGTGATTCAAGAGGAGGAGATCCCGCGGCTTTGCCTGTGCTAAATCTAGGGAAGAGCCCGAGCGAAGCGAGAGCGAGTCGCTAGTTTATTCATATAAAATAAATGTACACTACTTTTTTATACTTATATTTTTTATAATAATACGATGAAGTCACTAATTTATATTACCACATATTATAAAAAAAGAGTCCTCTGCCGCGTCTGTCTGTGTGTCTGTCTGTCTGTTCGCGACAAACTGAAAAACTACTCCATCGATTTTCATGCTGTTTTAACCAATGGAAAGATTGATTCTCGAGGATGGTTTTAGTATATAATTTATAAAAGTTTTTTAACATATACTAGCGGAAATCGCGGCTTCACTCGCGCTAAATCTAGGGACGAACACGAGCGAATCGAGGGTGAGTCTCTAGTTAATAATAAAACATCGTATTGAACAGATGAGGCAGTTCAGTTAAACTTTTAATAATTAGTTTGCAATAAGCAAAGGTTCCCAACTTTTGCTTATTGCAAACAAAAAAAAATACAACTAAATTGAAAACTTATTTCTTTTGATGAAGTCGGATAAAAAGTATATTCAAATTACTTATTGCTTGACCTGTTTAGACTTTTAGGTAAATAAAACACAAGATATTTTGTGAACAGAAATAAGCAACAGCTTTTATGAAAAAAGGCGCATATTCATGCCACTTCCTTCGTATTTACGTCTAAGGATTCAATGGAGCGAGCCGAGAACTACTTTAAAACGGTCCTACAGCTCCGTTGCGACGTACATTTTTATTCTAAGCACGTAGACACTGTTGAGAGAGACATTAGTTAAATCGCTGGTAAAATTACACAGTTAAAATATTCATCAAAATATGCAGATATTTAAAACAAAGTTTGGGTTCGCCAGCCACATTCGCTACATATCCGGAGCTAACAAGGTTCGCCGTTGACGGATACGTCAAGGAGGACATCATCATCATCATCATAATGACTGACTTTGTTAACCTTATTTAGAAACACAGATGTTTCTCATCATATCATATTGAAAATGAAGTCAATACAATGAAACCTAAATTTAAATTTTACTTTTAAAAATATACTTTTTTGACTGACTTCTAAAGAAGGTGATAAACTCTTAAATTCTTTGTAATTATTGAAGCCTAGTCAAACTAATAATCTTGAGCAAAGCTGACAGTCAACACCAAGGATTGGTTTTTTTACATAGCTAATGCTTAAACATTAAGAGATAAATTTTTGCCTATACAACAGGATCCCAGAAAACTTTCAAAAAGCATCTATTGCCAAACTTAAAAAAAATGTGAAGGAACGTTTGTGTACTAAAGGCTATTATTTGATTAATGATGTTTAGAAGACAGTACGCTTTGGGAATGATGTGATCGCCGCCAGGCTATTTCAAAATATAGAATTATTGTTAATTTGCAATTCAATTTAAAAAAGAGAGATAAAAAATAATATTAGTACCGCTGAGTTTCTTTCGCCAGTTCTTTTCAGGTTAGAGGTTTCTTCATTCCGAACTGGTAGTAGACTCACGACGTTCAGTAAGAAATTGTAACAATTTTTATGCTGAATAAAATAATTTGATTTGTTTTGATAAATCAAAACAGTGTACTAAAATTGTAGGTTTTGAAGCCCTACCAACTACTATTACAACTAAAAAATCCGTAATCATATGTTTAAAAATACGATAGACTCGTAGTGACTAACTGCTTTGCAAAGTAACACAATGATAGCACTGAGTGAATCTAGATGGAAGTTGCTAGTATAACTCGTATTAAGTTGTAATCAATAAAACATGATGAACTTGAACCTTCATCATCATCATCATCAGCTCTTTTTAAAGTCCCACTGCTGGGCACGGGCCTCCCTCAGTACGTACGGGATCAGTCCACCGCGCTGGCCTAATGCGTGTTCGCGGACTTCACATGTATTTCAAAAACTTGCTAGGTTTCCTCAGACATGCAGGATTCCTCACAATGTTTTCCTTTAATATAAGACAGGTGGTAATCATGATCATAATGATTCGCACATGAAAATATCAGAGGTGCAAGACCCGGATTTAAACCCGCATCACTCGGTTATCCAAGCGAGCGCGTTACCACTGGGCTACCACTGTCTCACTTGAAAACTATAAATCTAAAATTACAAATGTTAAAACACGTTTTTAGTTTGTTACTCTTTTACGTACATACTAAAAAGGCAAACAAAACTGTAGTTCATTATTGTAGAACATAATAACCCTCAATTAAACTAATAATTATTTTTTTTGTGTTTAAATTACATTGATTAATTACGATGTTGACGACATATTTATTACAGAGTGTTTGATGCTTATTAACTTGATAAAATACTTATGTTTGGTTCTTTAATTAAAGAGAGGATAAAGGATGTAAATATAATCGATACTCAAAGGAAATAATTATAGCTTGTTAAGGTGTGTCTTGGAAAGATGACGCGAAGCTATGTAGCTTCGACATTTCAAAATGAGACTATGTTATAAATGAAACGATATTAAATTTCTTAGTATATAATTACAAAATTATGGATATTTCAATAATAAAGTAGAAAATAATTTTAATTTATTTATTTAATTATGAGCTTTAAGCTCAAAAGCTTGTTTTGTTTTGACATGCTTATATTAAATGTGGGGTGACTTTAATTAATAAATTTGGACTTGTGTTTCAATATACAGGCGTATTAAAAGTAAGGTAAAGTAAGTCGGCGGTGTGTCACCCCCGTGCCTCGAAGAGCACTTAAAACCATCGGTCCTGCGCCTTAGATCTCACTGGCCGTGTGAAGTAGTCGACCCACCGGAGTATGAGAGTGATAGGAACAGAGAGTGCACTTGTATCTATAATATCTCCTGCACAGTTGGCTAGCCTCAATGAGTTGGCCACCGTCGCCGAATCGATCAGGAGGAGGACTTTATATTAGTAAAAAGAATGTTTTATATATTCGCAAGAATTTTGTATTATTTATTAAAAGGCACTCTTAGAATAAATTCTGTACATTTAAAGTATATTTAAAGTTATATTTGTAGTATATCAATTATCTGGTATCCGTAACATAAACTCTGTAACTTACCACGGAACCAGATGACGCTGTGTGTAATAAAATAAATAATGTCACAACATATTATCACTTATTTTTTTTAGATACTTAGTATCGACAGTAAATACATTTATCAATATGACGGTCAACTCCACGACGCTTATTGGTCAAATCAAATAATGCTTGGTTCCCTGATTTTCAGTTATACATTTCCGTCCCTTTTCACGAAATCACTCCCACAAATTGCAGGAAAACGAGAGGAAATATGTTACAAAACTAAAACCTACGTATCTTTAGAAACGCCAAGTTACTTTCAATTCTTAGTTTATACTCCTAAATGAGTTATGACTTCGAAGAAACTCTACCTCTTATAATGTCGAGCACAATATTAATTACTTATACTGTATATTTCTATACAGTAAATAAACTTTATAAAAGTGTGAATATCATAGTAATACATATGATTTACAGCACACATGTCAGGCTTAACAGTATACAAACAAATGCTTTAGCACTTAACCCAGTATATATACAAACTGAAATGCAACAAAACTTTCTATATTCTACTAAGCATGTTTAGCATGTGGCGAATAGACCCTTAAAAGCTTCAAAAAGCTTCGTAACCAGTTCAAAGCTCTATGCAATAAGAGTTATAATTGCGTGTGGCTGTTTCCTACCAGTACCTACATTTGAGAAAAGCGAAGTATTACGTCTGAGAAATGTTGTTTGTGTTATAATTTCAAGGTGCCTATTAACGTTAATGACTGGCAAAAAGTTTTTAATGCCACGCTTAGCTGAGGTGAGGTAAGTTGGAACTATTGTTCTTGATAAGTTTAGTTATAAAACTTGATAAATTAACTGATAAATATAAGATGAATGAAGTCCTCTTAGACTGTCTTGTAATTTTCGATTCATTAACAGACAAAATATTGTCAATATAAATTTGTTTCGCTATTATTTTTATTTCTGTGTTAAAGCAATAGGGATGTATCTCTTCGACCATTTTTATGACCTAAGTATTGTAATCGCTGCATATGCGAGTAGTGAAACCCTGTAAGACCTAAATTTGTGATAGACTGTAGGATTTGTTTATAAATATAACATTTATGACTAAGCTAGTAACTGATTTTCGCAGATATTAAGAGACTTAAAAGAACTCATATCATTAAAATACGGACATTGCACATGTTATTATGTGTGTACATAACTAGTTAACTAAGAAAGTGGAAACTAAGTTGTTATTAATGAAAAATTATTTAGAACAGATCTAATTAAAAAAACCCTAAAAAGATACATTTAAATTACTCTATTTCCCTACATTTACTATTTTTTTAACCTATTTTAATTACATTTGACAGTGGTAGCCCAGCGGTAATGCGCTAGCTTGGATAACCGAGTGATGCGGTTTAAAAATTCGATTTCTGAGATTTTCATGTACGAATCATTTCTATCATGATTACCACTTGTCTTACGGAGAAGGAAAACATCGTGAGAAAACTTGCATGTCTGCGAAAACCTAGCAAATTTTCGTAAGGTATGCTCAGTCCTCCAACACGCACTAGGTCAGTACGGTGGACTATGGTCTGATCCCGTACTGAAGGAGGCCCTTGCCCAGAAGTGGGATGTTAAAACTCATTACATATTATCTAAAAATATCTATAACGAAATAACAATTAATAGCTTTCCATTATGTATGGTACAGTCATTTAAAAAATAGTAATTTTAAAACTGCACTATCACTTTTTCATGTTATCGAGCTGGCAACGCGGGCATATAAGCTAGAGCCATTATTCCAAAAATAAAGGGTTACATTTACGGTTGAATATGCTCTGAATGTTCTGCGACTCTTATAAAAGCTGTAACAATAGGTGAATGGAAGAGTCGAAAACTAAAATGAAAAAGCTTAGAACATCGGATAAAAATCCTAAAATTGTGTAATATAATGTACTAAGGTGAGAGACTACATAAAAACTTAAAGTCAAAATTGTTTTTATTAAATTTACTCTAAATTTTTATTTCATTTCGTATATAATATGCTTATATTCTTCTCTGTTTTTGAGTCATCATTTCATTTACTTGTATGGTGTGTAAATGTACCGTATGTTTGACTTTTATTTCATAGTTATTATTTATGATTACTCAGTTTTACTATAAAAGTACGTGTTTTAAAATAAACTATGCGTTTGACTTGATTATGAAACATATTTTGGCTTGTAGTAATTTAAGAATATAATATATATTTTTTCATAAATATGAAATATTAGCTATGTAGGTATCTAGTCTAATTGTCAGCAAAACAAAGGAAATAAAAGCATTATATGAAAAGTTACGGTTTCTTGTTATGACGTAGAAATGTAAGTATGGTTTTCAAAAATATATAAGTACTAGCTGATACCCGCGACTTCGTCCGTGTTGCTTAAAATATTAACAAAGTTTTCCGCATGCGCGCTACGCCGCTTGCCCCACTACTCCGCGAGAAGGAAACATACATCACTGAACACGCAGTTCATATACAAATTGTTTTTTCTTGAAACTTTAATAACTTTTTATTAAATGAAAATATCGCAATCATTTTTTTTGATAAGCGCCAAGTGTCTAAGAAATAAAACTTAGAAACTTTCATTGAAATCTATCCAGTAGTTTTTCCGTGATGCGGGCACAACTGCAGACCTCTATCATTTTATTTATATAGATAATGTAACAAAATTTACCAAGTATTTCCTCCCAATAAATAATAACTGTTCTAACAGAAAAGATTGCATAGTGAAGCAAAATTATTTTAAGCTTAAGAGGTAGGAGTAGGTCCTAAAACTATACTCATAATTTATAATACTTGGATAACTAAGCGACTATAATATTATATTTAAGACCTGAAAATGTCATAGAATATGAAAACGAAATAATTTAAATGTATACGTGACTTAATGAACCCCAACTGAGGGCTTAGTTGAGATTGCCATCATCCAACTCGAGTAACCTCAATTATTCGATCTCTTTGATGCTATTTCATCGTATTGCCATCTGATTAAGACATACTTACGATATTTCATATATAAGAATTGGGCTAAGCGATTAAAATCACAAAATAATATTATCTTTATAGTATGAATAAAATATACGCTTCTAGAATATTTTTTGACTGTTTGTTAATGTAAATGAAATTTGTCACTGAGCTATTTTATGATTGTACTATAAAAAGGGTACTTTTTATTCCAAAAACGAAGCGAAGCGAGGGTTAAACGCTTGTTATACAAAAAGTAGTGCTCATAGCTTACACTGTTTTCAGCCTACCATATAAGGGTCATAAATGGCTTCCGTTTGTATCCCCGTAAGGAAATTGGATACACCACTAATGTTTCCATAAACCTATCATAAATCACAAAACATTGTATAATATTATTTATTTAAGTTTACTAGAAATTTACTAGACAGCTTTCTTTTACTTTTTTTTTTAATCAATAATGTTATGTATATAAATTTTCATGTAAAAAATTCACAAATCTAATTCCGAATTTTTTACTGTTACTGCATTTTTAAAGCTAGAAAACGATACGATTTTAAAAAATAGCGTTGCTTCAAAAATGTCTAGAGCCTCATTTAGTCATTTTACTTACATAAAATATTATAATATTTGTATCTCAAAATTACTTCTTAAGTATTATCCAGTGTTAAAATAACATAGTATTTCTTATTTACAAGTCTCTTAGGAGTTAATATTTAGTAAATGAACTTCTTACATTAAAACTTAGAGCCTATTTTAAACAAAGGTAAGCCAAGAAGTTTTTCATAATGCGTTAACAGAAACGCGTAATATTACTGAAAACGGTCGTTGTGGGACTCAACTCAAATGGCCTCCCATCTAGGGGAGTGCGAGTAAGCTTTTTGCAGGACATTTTAAAACACGTTTATTATTTAGAATAATAAAACAGTCGAGATGTCACAAGGATGTTTGTTTAAAAGCTTTAAAATTACACAGAAATTAGTTTAGAAAGTGGATTTATTTTTTGGCATAATGGTGTATATTTATTTGATTTTGTATTATAATATAACTACAAAATTATTTTTTATTGAAATTCCTTTAGTGTGTCGCTTAAAATAATGACAGTTGAGTGACTTGACAATGAATTTCCATTATACAAATGATTTTTTGTCATGTAAAATTACACCATTTTATAAATTTAAATATTTTTACAAAAAAAATATTAAATGTCAATACAAATACTTTCCAAACCAAAGCTCTTTATGAACGAGAATACACAAAATGTTTTTCTAACGAATGGACTCGATAACGCTTGAAGCGTTTCTAGACCATATCCTTCGCTTTATCCTTAAAGAAATATAAACAAAAATAAATGAAAAAGACAAGTGCGAAAATACATAAAAACATAACTGTATTGTAACCAAGTTGTGAAATATTCTGATACTCAACTAAAGCAAAACGAAAAGCTTTAAGGCTATATTGATAGATTAAAATAATTTCGTATTATTTGCATTAACCACCTTTTGAATGTCCCACCGCTGGGCTTCTCTTAAACACGAGGGGATAGGGGTTCAATATTCGTAAATTACGAACATATTTTTAAGAAACCGTGTTAGTTAATACAATATATATCTTACACATGAAGAAATTGTAGTAGGTATATCCGAATTTAGACAGTGGTAGCCCAGTAACGCACTCGCTTGGATAACCGAGTGATACGAGTTTGAATCCGGGTGTCGGACCTCTGAGATTTTCATGTGCAAATCTTTTTTATCATGATTACCACTTGTCTTACGGCGAAGGAAAACATCGTGAGGAAACCTACATGTCTGAGAAAACCTAGCAAGTTTTGAAAGACTAAATGGAAAGTAGGAAGAATAAATGGTTCGTTATTCATAAAGCGAAATACTTTTGTTATGTCATCTACAGAATCAGATTACTCGGACGCGAATTAATCATAATACCTAATCACTTTGTTTCTGTGGCGATGTTATTACGAGAACGCTTTTCTTGTTTACTCTTTGTCAATTTATTTCATACTTGGCTTTATTTCTACAATATCGATAAGCGATTATAATGCATCTAAACACATAAATTAAATTTAAATAGTCTGTAATGTTGTCTATAACAATTTTTACCAAATAAATATAGTATTTTATACTTCACTTATGAGGTAAACACAATTTTTTATAAATTTCAATGTTGACCTGATATACTCTCTGCTTGTCCCGGTCAATCTCTAACAACTTGACTTATTTTAATGGAACTTTAACTGATACATTGCTGATGTAAGATATATTCTTACATCAAGAGTAATTTTTACAGACAAGAGAAGAGAGATCAAGTTGCTAAAAAGTAAAAAAAACTGAATCACACTATTAAAAATTGACCCGATAATGCGTACATTCAAACGCGTAATTTGCATAAAATTTAGTATACATAGGTCATGAACGAATAAGCTACTGGACCAGTCACAAAATACAAATGCATGAAAACACGTTCAACCAATTGAAGTATAACGCACACAAAGAATTGACACAATACATCAAAATTCACTCTAATGCTAGTGCTTGAACGTAATCGATAAAATACATATATCAATGACATTTTAAATATTAATAATAAATATTGTTTGATTTTTCGCCGACAATCAAACCCAGAACATTCGAATGGGATAGAAAATTTATGTGTTAAAATAAAATAAAAAATTAAGTACACATACTAATTATAATTTTTGCATTTATAAGGTTTTTATTTAATTATAAAAAAATTATTATAAATTTATTGTCATCAGATTGTAGGATACTGCGATAAAAGTATTTTATGTTATTGTACTGTACAAATAACATCATCATTTGGTCAGTTATTTCGTCAAATATCGATATATTTTTCGACATTGCCAAGCACTAGTCGATGTCAAATGGACCCACTCGACAGTTCTGTCATTTGTTTTAAACAGTATAATACAGCAATTTTATGATGGTTGTCAGATGTCAACAATACATAGATATATCGACTATATTTAACATAGTTGAATAATACGAAATTTTATTTTACATTTACTTAAATTTTGTGATAAATAACATTAAATATAATAAAATATATTACTTATAAGTAAAATAGTGCTGCTTCCGCTGCTATAGTTTTTACACCATCTAATAGAACATTTCGTCATTTTTGGGAGATGTTTTGTTGACAAGTAAGTGCTTGAGACTGACGTAAAAACAAACGGCCAGGCCTAAAATATCCTGATTACTGACATGACCGGTAAAGGTACGTCCGCTTATGTGTCTCGTCCATAGTTTATTCGTTCATGACATAGGTATATATACGAGTAGGTGAAGTACTATTAGAAGTTATATGTATTATGTAGATATTATATAAGTTATAAGTAGTATACTATATAATATTTTGAACATAAAAGGAATCTAGAGATGTACCTGAATGAAGCCAGCGTAGTCGGTAATAACAAAAGATTAATTAAGTAAAACAGTTTGAAAACATATCTTAATATAAGCTTTAGCACTAAGTCAATAAGTTACCACTAAGCTAAAGTATCGATACTTTGGACAATAGTTTAAATAGTCTAGAATTACGTAAATAGAACTATTTAAGTCTATGTAAACTTTAAAGCGATTCTAAAACTGTATTCAAGTTAACGTAAATATGAGCGGCGTAGTTAGATATTACGAGTAAGTGTTCGCGTAATCATAAGCAAAGTTCGCGAGCCTCAGATATGTTTAAGGTTATTTAAAAGACGATAAGTTATTAGATTTAAAAATTTTATTAGATTTTTTCAATAACCCCAGTTTTTTTAAGCGTTGTAAGCCGAACTCCGAACATATTAAAAAAATATTCAATATAGTAATATATACTAATGTTTATTTTTCTTTAGCTACGAAGAAGAAATATAGAGAGCTCATTAAATATTATACTCTATATCAATCTTTTAGTTTAACTTTTATTTGCTTTTCAGTTATTTAAAAACATCTAAAAGACAACGTTTTTATAAAAGTATAATTTATTTTCATTTTCAAGAATTTGTTTTTGTTTTTCACACTTTCGACTTTCGTTTATGTATATATTCACATCCCACTACTGTGCACGAATCTCCCTATAAATCAAGAATATCAGGCCATAGTCCAACACGCTGGCTAAGTACGTGTTAGCGGACTTAACTGATGTCTTTCTAAATCTTGCTCAAGATTCCTCAAGATGTTTTCCGGCACCGTAAAACAAGTGGTAATCATGTTAATAATGATATCAGAAATATCAGTGAGACTCGGGTATTTAATTCGCTTCACTTCTTTATCTTTATCCATCTTCTTTATGTAAATAAAAAGTACGATATATTATTATTATTTTCTAGCGATTCTCTCATTATTACCGATGTAAATGTCTATTAAGTCATATAAAAACTTTTTGCTCAAAATAGTAGTCACTTAATATAATATAAAAACTCAAGATGCACAATAAGCGTCTTTAAAGTGTCTTTAAGATTCTTAGCGCACGCTTAAAAAAATTAATCGACTTTTTTTAAATCTCTTTTGTTTATTGCTTTCCAGATGGCAAAACTTATGTTGATTCGATTTCATTCGACAATATGTTTGTCTCAGCAACAATATTATGGCCCTATTTGCCAGCGGTCGCGGGTTTAACTCCCGAGCCCCGAGATGTTAATTTATGTAATGAGTACCAACGTTTGTACTTTAGTCATGAAAATTTATATTTACATTATGTATGCATTACGTTATATAGTTGTTATATACTTAAGTTTACTTGTAATTTCCTTTATTGTAAATAAATAATGTAATATATTGTATGCATTTAAAAGTTATATATGTGTAGTATATCAACTATCTGGTATCCGTAACAAAATCCTCATAGCTTACCATGGTATTAGATGGTGCTCTGTACTCATGTACTAATACATTTGATTTCTTTGAATTACCAAAAAATAATCATTGCTTTCAGAAGACATTTAAATGTAGGCAAATAATATCTCAAATTTGTGGCTTACATTCAATTTTACTTAGAAGGTTTAAACAAGGATATCGAATTTTAAGGAAAGGTAAGCAACATTAACCGTACACATGAAGTTCTAAAAGGCCCGTCGTTATTCAAAACCCACATCACATACTCAAGAATATATACAATACAGGGTCTCTATGTGACAATCGTTACATTTGGAGTGCTATTTGATACAGTTCATTGAATCGGTTAGGAGTTTACGATACATAACTTCTTAATGTTTATATATGGTATTGCCGTACCGTTGCAAACTAAATTTGTAATTGCATTACTGTTTATATTTCTATGTGCAATAAAGAATATAGTAATTTTATAGACTTGACTGAAATTTATTTTACTAATTGTTTTAAAACTTATGAAAAATCAAACCAATTGATATCTTATTGTACATAATTGATGCATCTTGGGTATATGTGCCTAAAAATATGAACGTTCCCGAAATAAATTCTATTATTTTTGAATATAAATATTGTCAATAAAGTTATTAATCGAATATTATTATATGAATTAATTATGAACCCAGTATTTTTTTTATAATTGCATGTCTCAATTACCAATAACTTTCCTTTTCATAACATACCAGTAATTCACCCTTACGTTTCATTCTATACTACGTTTTAACGGGTCTTATGACATAGACTGTAAATTAGTATCGTTTACTTGGAAAATTATTGATTATCCATACAAACTTTCATCCCCTTTTTCACGTCCATAAGGGATGATTTCCAGAATAAAAACTATCCTATGTCCTCGCCAGTTTATGAAAGTAACTTTATACAAAATTTCAGTTATATCGGCTTAATGTATGCGATAATAGAAACACAACGGCGACATCATAAAATTCATTATAACAAGGTCTATTGTACAAATGAAGATTTACAGAGAGCCAACATTTCTCCAGAGGTTTAGAGGTTCGAAATGAATGGTATATAGAAATATATGTATAATAATTGGACATAGTTATGCAAACCAGAACCAACCAACCAAATTTGTAAGGACATTCGTTTATAATAATATAAATAAATTATATTTAACTACCTATTATACGAGTATTATAAGCATTCTGATTATCTGTAAATTAAATCACGTACAACTTTTTCGATCACAGCGGTATTTGAAAGGATTTGGAAGATAAAAATTAATGAGATGAAAATTGACGCGCGTGGCGATGTGACTTGGTGACTTGATTGAAAATCGAATAATTACAAGTTTTTATTCATCCACTGAGAAAAAAGTCCTAAATTAAGATAAACCAACATTTGGTTAGCTTTCTAATAACTTTTGTTATAAAATATGTTATATGAGTTTTTAAATGCGTAAGTCTTAAACTACCGTTTCTAATTCATGGAATAACACATGCAAATAAGGTGAAGCCACTAAAGATAGGCATAGTAAAGAGGGATTTTGCGGGACTTTTTACTATCAAAAATATCTCATGTCTACATACGTACTTAGGAACGAACTCGAGCGAAGTAAGGTTAGTTAGTAGTATATAAGTCAAATATAAAAAAAAAGTGCGTGTGTACAAAGTACACATGTCAGAAGTAAAACTTCTTTGGCAAACTAATTTTTAAATCTCATTTATATTTATACTAAATAACCCCGTCTAAGCTCGTTGAGAGAGGGAGATGACGCGAAGGTCACACCCACGAGTTAGACAGAGTTAGAAATGTCACTGACTCGCGGTGGGCGAGATCTAACTAAGGCTAACTCTTCCCCGTCTCTGAGCGCCTGGTACTATGGACTTATTTTTTCGTTTCATCGAGTTTGAAATCACAACGATTCTAAAGAAGTTTCACTCCAAAAAGAAGCTTTCGAAAAAATGTATTAAATTCAAAATGTTTCATTAACATTTACTTATATAAATCATACAATGACAATATTATGTGTTACAGAGAAAAGAAGTTCACTAAGCCGGCTTATATTGCGGTTGAATACTGTAAATGTTCAGCTATACTTAAAAGCTACACAATAGATTCTGAATAAGATAGATCAGAAAATGTCTTGAAAGGAAATCTTCAAAAGGTAAATCCGGATTAGCTATGTATATAAAAACAAATAAAGAATTGTTAAATTTGATTTATATCAAATCTTCTAATACAAATATTTCATTATATAGCAAAAAAAGTTTCTAAATAAATGGTAACTTAGTCTATATTGCCTAAATAATAAACATCCGGAATTGGCTTATGATAGGTTTATATTTTGTACTTTCTGTGTTTTTTGTAATGTAGCTGTGAATTTTGCTTAAATAAATAAATATTTTCGTGCTATACTTAACGCATTTTTCATAAATATTGGTGCTACAATAGACTAACGAAGGTACTTTTTGAATTGAATTTAAATAAGCTTATAATTTATATAGTATTCTTTATTGCACTTTTAAGAAAATATTATACAGTCATTTTTAATTTTTTTTTTCTTTCAAAATATCTGCAATCAGTGCTTAGTAGATATACTATGAGCAGATGTTTTGTGTGTTATTCAGTCATGTCGAGTGTGCCCTCCAGTGAAGACAT
This sequence comes from Boloria selene, assembly GCA_905231865.2. NCBI lineage: Eukaryota > Metazoa > Arthropoda > Insecta > Lepidoptera > Nymphalidae > Boloria > Boloria selene. The sequence continues at coordinate 10,725,764 of HG993146.1, forward strand.
CTACTCAGGACGTTACTGGGTCAGTTTGGTGTGTGAAATAATAATACAGACATTTTAATATAACTTTTGTATGCTCCTGGTTTAAATTATTTTAAGTTTATAAGCCAGGTCATGTTCGGCTTGTGTGATAATAAAGCCGTAAAATTACTTTTAAAATACTTTAATACACATTGTACAATGTACATTACACTTTTTAAACAGTGCATTTTTTCAAAGTGGTAGTGCCATGCTTGTTACCTTCGGGTAGCAACCGAATGGGCCGGCACGCCCCGTATAGTTCATTAGTACCACTCTCTCACAGAAGACCGGCGTGAAGTGGCAGCTATGCTGACGCGTTTCGACCGGTGAGTGAGAGTCCGGGTGGCCCACTCTCCTTCCCCCCTACCTCTTCCCATCATCCTCCGCCATCGTTCCCCCCTCCCTCCCACTTCCCTCCTTCCTCCATCCCTCCCTTTCCTGAAAGGCCGGCAACGCATCTGCAAGCCTGGCTTGCAGATGTCCATTGGCGGAGGCGGACCTGCCCGTTTGCCCCCTTTTTACCATAAAAAAAAAGTAATAATAAGTAAGTATTTTTAGCCAGCTGCGGCGGAAGGGTTATGTGTTTGTACCAAATACTTCTACACGTATTTTCCACCTTTATAGTTTTTAAAATTTTATCAAAGTTCAGGCTCTACTCGTATTAATGCGTAGTATAGAAAATATTACGATTTAATAAGAGATAGATGACCTTTAGATCGATAATATGAATATTCAAAAAAGATTTCCGAAAAATATTTAAACATGCGCATAACATAAATATAACATAATAAGTATATCTAACAATACACAATATACGTATCCAAGAGGTCTCTGTTAAGACAAGTGGGGCTGTTTACGAAGCTTGAGACATAAATTGTAATAATATCGTAGCAAGCGACTACGTAGGCGCGTAGCAACTTTCTACATTGTTCTTGGCTTAGATCAACTTTGAAGTACACAATAACCCTTATCTTACGGGAAAGTACATAAATATTATATTTTATGCATATTTGTTTTCATTATGTTTGAAGATGTTGCATGTTTCTTTAAGTATAACTAGTAATTGCATAAGGCAGTGCTAGCCCAGTGGTAAAGCGCTCACTTAGGCAACAGATTAACGCAGGTTCATATCTAAGTCTCGCACCTCTGATATTTTCATGTGCGAATCATTTTCAACATGATTGCAAGATGTCTTACGGTGAAGGAGAATATCGTGAGGAAATCTGCATGTCTGAGAGGACCTAACAAGTTTCGAAACATATGTACAGTTTGGTAACTCACACTTTGCCAGCGTGGTGAACCCATGCAAAGCTATGGAACCTTAAAACGGGCTGAATACTATGCGGATACTCGAACTACTATGTTGTTATGTATAATAGGTTTAGTTTGCAGTCTGTACTTTTAATTCATTAAATGAGTTTATTTTACACACGGAAGTTAAGTTTAGGGGGTCATTAAACACACAATTCAGGGGGTTATTAAAAATAATTTAAATAATATTTTTATTAATTCAATTAATCTATAGTGTTCTAATCTAATTATTTTTATGTGAAATATATAAATAAAGTGTACAACTACAAGTTCCGTGACTATTTTCTTAAGTTATTGAAATACTTTACAGTAATTAGTTTTCTGTTTTTAATTTACTCGTAACAACTTTTAATTGCCACTCTCGATCTCGTTAGTGAACTTTACGTACTATAAACATTGTCTACAACTAGTGGAATTTACCTACCTATACAAGTGTTGAAGTATGTTATAGTATACATATAAAAAAATAGAAAAATTAGTACGCAGTCCGACCCTCAGTTTATAATAATTGCTTTTAAGAAATTTAATATATTAAATACGATAATGTTATGATTTTTTTTAATATCTGCTCTAGTAAGTTTTATATATAACATAGTTTTAAATCTTCCCAAGTAACTATGAAACACACAAAGAATTTTCCATATATAACAAGAGTTTTGTTTTTTTAAACATATTAAATGTATTTATAGGTTGTCACGTGTGGCGCGCCTTGTTGCTGCACCAGCGGTCGCGGGTTCGAGTCCCACTGGAGGTCATTCATTTGTTGAGCACAATGTTTGTGTATCAGTCATAGATATTTATAATATGTATGTATTTAAAATAATATATGTGTAGTATCAAGCATTTGGTATCCATAACACAAGGCTCGTACCTTACCATGGAACTAGATAGTGCTGTGTGTAAATGTCCCAACATATTTATTTATATTTATATAGGTAAAAATATTCGACGTATACTGTACAAACGTTCTTAAAGGTTATCCAACTCAAATTAGAAGTACTCTTATAAATAATTGTGAACTGTTAAGATCTTATCATAATTGCTAAAGAAATTAATGCTATATATTTTACGCGATAGCGTACCTTTGGGAAATGACTCCTAATCGGAACGGCCCATTTACTAAACTTAATTCGGTACCGATATCAAAATGATGACAACAGAGATTACGCCACTCATACAAACCTCCTTAGGCAATGGAAATAAACGTTATAACACATTATGGACCAAATGTATAGATGCTTCAGAAAATAAACATGAGATAACAAAGTCCTTGTATTTTAAGGATGTTTTGAATAGTTGTTTTTCTTGGAGATTTTTGTTTTCTGATATAATTCCTTGCAATAACTTAATTTTGATCAAAATTCGATTCCTGGTTGGGTCAGAAATAAATTAAACTCACCACTACTGAATCGTAGCAAAATGTTAAGCTCCTCATTTCTATTAATTCAAAGAGAGAGATAGAGAGAAAGAAATAGTTCAGTAAAAAAAGTAAAGAAATTATGAAGAAAATATTATTTTTAAATCTTTTTACTTTAAAAGTAATAATTTAATTAGACTAGGTATAGAGTATTCTTTGACTCTAAACGCCCTACTTTTATATTGTTACGTTCTACGGGTTCGGGATCGGAAATTAAAAGCGTTCTCGCACTAAAGTTGTTTTATTTACACTTAATACACACGCGCAGTTTGTACACAACACTAGTTTAATTTAGTCTCTGAGCACTATAAACCACCACTTTTAATAATTCACTATGTTCTTCTTCACCTTTCCACTATTTCGTATCTCTTCGCAATCTTCACTCAACTCCGAACTTCAACTGAAATCTCGACACACTGCCGGCCTTTTTATATGCGTAAATTTAGAACATTCTAGTACCGAAAATTCAAAATGTTTCTAGTAACTTCCAAATTGTTCCTGAAAATGCGTTATCTCTTTCTGTCACATTAAAATTTGTAATAAACTGTTCTTGTTATCTAATTGTCAAAAGTTAGAAATTGACATTCGCTGTTGTAAGGCATGGTACAAGCGTGCTATTATGACGAGTTCGCACTATATTCCGCGACATTACCCCCTCCTAAGACATGCTCGTCTCGAGCATCGTTGTTGCCGTGATACTTGGCTAATCGGTCCACATGCACGATTTTAGCCGGGCTTCTAGATGTACGTTGAATTCGGAAAGTGACGTCGTTAATTTTCGTTATAACCTTGTAAGGCTTGTCCCAAGTGGGTTGTAGCTTTGGCGATTTACCCTTTCGTCTCACCGGGTTATGCAGCCATACCAATGAGCCTTCCTCGAAGTTCGTTCCTGTCGCCTTTCGGTCATAACGAGTTTTCATGCGTTCACTTGCTTGTAGTCCTGCATCTCGTATCTGCTCATGAACACTAATCATCTTCGCTCGTAGTTCACTGGCATATTCGGTTATGCAACTGGGAGTATCCGGCGGGCAACCACTTAACAGATCCGCTGGTAGTCGTAATTCTCTTCCGAAATTGGCAAAGGCAGGTGTCATTGCAATGCTTTCATGTAATGCTGTCCGGTAAGATAGTAGAAACAGTGATATGTACTCGTCCCAATCCTTTTGATGACTATCTACAACCTTGGCTAGATGTCGTTCTAAAGTTTGATTAAACCTCTCCACCATTCCATCGGACTGTGGGTGACAAGGCGTAGTTCTAGTTTTGTGCACCCCCATGATTTTACACAGTTCTTGAAACACCTGTGATTCGAAGTTTCTTCCTTGATCACTGTGCATTTCTAATGGGACACCAAATCTGCAAAATACCTCTTTGACCAATTTATTTGCAACAGTAACAGCTTCTTGATTTGGTATGGCGAATGCTTCAGGCCATTTCGTGAAATAGTCCATTATAACTAAAATGTATCGGTTCCCGGAGTTAGTAATCGGAAATGGTCCTGCTACGTCTATTGCGATTCTCTCCCAAGGTGCCCCAACATTGTATAATTTCATTGCCCCTCGACTTCTGGTTGGCGGGCCTTTGACAGAGGCACATTGTACACATTTCCGACACCAGTCCTCGACATCATCTCGACAATGCAACCAATAAAATCGCTCCTTGATCTTGATTAACGTTCTTCTTACCCCTAAGTGCCCACCAGAAGAACCATCATGGTATGCTCGAAGTACCTCGGATACTTTTATTTTAGGTACCACTAGTTGGAGATGGCTATCATTTCCACGTGTCTGCTCCCATTTGCGGCACAATACTCCATTGTGTAACAACAAACTGTCCCATTGTGCCCACAAACTTTTCGTAGCGGTACTATATTGTGCTATGTCAATCCACTTAGGTTTTGGTCTACCACTACTTAACCATTTCATGATCGGTCGTATGTCTCGGTCTTCTTCTTGTGCTCTCTTCATGGCATCATCGCTCCAACGTTCATCTATCGAATCTGTTTTTATAATTTTAATAGATTCTAGCTCTTTTACCTCCTGTCTGTGACAGTGCTTGCAGTGTTCCTCGCATGGTCTTCGAGATAGGGCATCGGCGTTACTGTGTGTTTTACCCCCACGATGTTCTATTTCAAACTGAAACTCTTGAAGTTGTTCAATACATCGCGCTACCTGTCCTTCGGGGTCCTTGAATTCTAATAACCATTTCAGGGCAGCGTGATCGGTTCTTACTAAAAATTTGCGTCCAAGCAAGTATTTCTTAAAATGCTGTAAGGTTTTTACTACAGCAAGTAGCTCCCTTCGAGTAACGCAATAATTCTTTTCCGGTTTAGAGAGTGACTTACTGAAATATGCGATAACCACCTCCTGATCACCCTTCCGCTGGGACAATACACCTCCAATACCGATATTGCTAGCATCAGTGTCGACAATAAACTCTCCTTTTGTGTCTGGATACCCAAGGATCGGTGTTTGGCAAAGATGTTTCTTCAGTTCTTGAAAGGCCGATTCACAATTCTTGTCCCATACGAAAGGTCTCTTCTCCTCGGTTAGTTTATGAAGTTGTTTGGCGATGTCAGAAAACCCTTTCACAAATCGTCGATAGTAGGAGCACAATCCTAGAAATGCTCTCACTTGCGTCTTGTCTTTAGGGGTCGGCCAATCTTTCACAGTGGTGATTTTCCCAGGATCCGTTTCTACTCCGTTTTCCGAAACTACGTGTCCAAGGTAATTTACTTGTTTTCTGAAGAATAAGCACTTCTTCGGACTTAACTTTAGATTAGCTTCCCTTAGTTTATCGAGTACTGCTTCGAGTTTCTTAAGATGGTCTTCGAAGTCGCGTCCCACAATAATTATGTCATCCAGGTAAACAAGGCAGGCTGCTCCTAGTAATCCAGCGAGTACACGTTCCATTAACCTCTCGAATGTTGCTGGTGCATTGCATAACCCGAACGGCATAACCTTAAACTGCCACAACCCTTTTCCAGTTGAAAACGCAGTTTTCTCCTTATCCACGGGGTCCATGTCCACTTGCCAATAGCCACTCTTTAAATCGAGAGTTGAAAACCATTTCATACCACTGAGAGTGTCTAAGGTGTCGTCGATTCGAGGCAGGGGATAACTGTCCTTTTTGGTTACATCGTTGAGTCTGCGGTAATCGATGCAAAACCTTGTAGATCCATCCTCCTTACAAGTACTACTGGAGAACACCAAGGACTAGTAGATTGTTCGATGATGTCATTCTTTCTCATGTCCTCGATCATGTCGTCAACCTCTTTCTCCTTAGCCCATGGAATTCGTCTTGGTCGTTGTCGAATAGGCGCTACGTCACCAGTATTAATTTTGTGCTTCACCAAACTGGTTCTTCCAATATCGCCATCATGTTTCGAGAACAAATCTGAATATTGGTAAAGTAAATTTTCAGCTTTTGTCTTCTGTGAACTTGTGAGATGATCTTTGCAGTCTTCTAAAAGTTTTATTGCTTGCTCCTTATCCTTGTTAAGCACCTTCTCATTCTGTTGACATCTGCTTAACCAGGCTATCTCTTCGCAAGTCCCCACAACTTCCCCTCTTCGAATAGTTTGCGTAGCGTCACTGGTGTTCAGCACTGGAACCATGGATGTCGAAGTTTTACCTACTACAACTCTTGCTGGGATCCACGAGCTCTCATCTTCACACTTTTCTATGATAGCGCAGCACCATTGACTACCTGACTTGTTCTGAGGTATAGCGACAGGTACTAGAGTCTGTGATCTTGGTGGAAGAGCGGTGTCTCTTAAGCAACAAACTTTCCCCTTAACTCCACCACTTATCGGTACTTCTCTTTTTCTGCACTTTAAAACTCCATATTTCATGTCAATCGTACACTGATAATTTTGAAGAAAGTCCAATCCAATGATGCAATCATCCACGATATCTGCAACTATTGCGCTATGCCAATAGACGTTGTCCCCAATTTTTATAGCAATTTTTCTTTCCCCCCAAACAGGTATGCGCTGACCAGTGGCTGTCATAAGGATGATGTGCCTTCTATCTTGCAAATTACTGTCCGCAATGTGTTTTAGCTTTCGGTTATTAATGACAGTTCGCGAAGCTCCGGTATCCAGTGTCAGTTTACATGTCACTCCATAAATAGCGCCATGTACAACCAAAGTGTTTCCATCTACTGCCTGTTTTACTTCTATCGGTGGACTTATAGATCCAGCCAGCGTCCTAACTCTGGCCGAGATCAATTCTCCTCTGACTTGATCGCTGCTTGTTACACCAACATCTGACTGTAGTCGATCATTTTTCCTTGTAGGGCAGTCACTTCGAAGATGGCCCCGGTCACCGCACTCGTAGCACTTTGGGTTGAAAAGACGTCTCCGGTTGGATAATCCTCCCGTGGTAGCTTGCTGCACCCTCCTCGGTCTTGAATCATGACGCACAGCTTCAATCTCTAGAGCATGAGCGACAGCTTCCCTGAGACTTATATGGTGCCTTAGGCGTACAGCGGCACGTACCTCTGAGTCGCGAATCCCGTCCACAAAAGCCTGCAGAAGAATGGTTTCTATGGTGGATGGCGAGGATTGATATGCCTTCCGTACGAGCCTCTCAATCTCTACGGACCACTGCTGCAGGGTTTCATTGGCTCGTTGTGTACGGTCTTTAATTTGAGCCCTGTACACGTGCTCCAGGTGACTATCACCATACCGAGACTCTAAAGCGCTAAGTAGCTCACTGTATGTGATCTTTCTGACGGGGTCGCTAGCATAAATAGCTTCCAATATATTCAGAGCCTCCTCTCTAAGTGCGACGGTAAGGGCAGATCGGGCTTCATCATCTGTCCATCCACTTGTCTCTTTGATCGTCTCAAACTGGATCTTGAATGCGGCCCAGGAAGATTTGCCGTCGAAGTAAGGGACTTTAAAGATCTTTGCTGATGACGAGCAAATGTCGACACCACGCGGTAATTTCTGAGTTTCCAAGTAATCCATCCTCTTCTCCATCTTAGAGAGTTTTGAGTTGTACTCCTCTAAAGCTTCACCGTGTGTGGCGAGTGTCGTCTTTATTCCCTCAACTTCTCTTTCAACGGCTTCCACCCTTTCCGTATGCCGTTGAAGAGCGGGTATGACATTCTTGTGAATGCCCTCTTGAAGTGCGCGCAGCTGTTCCTCTTGGCGGCGAGCCTGCTCCTCTTGGAGTGCGCGCAGCTGTTCCTCCTGGCGGCGAGCCTGTTCCTCTTGGCGGCGAGCCTGCTCTTGCATCATGAACGCCATTTGTTGCAGGAGGGCGTTCATGTCTGGCGTGGTGCTCTGTTGAGCCGCGGACTCATCCCTCGATGTACTAAGGCCAGAATCTTCCCTTTGCTGTTCTGCCATTGCGCGTGTAGTGACTCGTTCTTTCTCGTGCCTCGGTACTAACAGCATTTCCAATCCCACTTCTGACACCAATTGTTACGTTCTACGGGTTCGGGATCGGAAATTAAAAGCGTTCTCGCACTAAAGTTGTTTTATTTACACTTAATACACACGCGCAGTTTGTACACAACACTAGTTTAATTTAGTCTCTGAGCACTATAAACCACCACTTTTAATAATTCACTATGTTCTTCTTCACCTTTCCACTATTTCGTATCTCTTCGCAATCTTCACTCAACTCCGAACTTCAACTGAACTCTCGACACACTGCCGGCCTTTTTATATGCGTAAATTTAGAACATTCTAGTACCGAAAATTCAAAATGTTTCTAGTAACTTCCAAATTGTTCCTGAAAATGCGTTATCTCTTTCTGTCACATTAAAATTTGTAATAAACTGTTCTTGTTATCTAATTGTCAAAAGTTAGAAATTGACATTCGCTGTTGTAAGGCATGGTACAAGCGTGCTATTATGACGAGTTCGCACTATATTCCGCGACAATATTTTTACCCAATATTATCTATAGTTAAGCGATTTAGAATTCAGTTAAGTGTATATATTCTTGTAATAAAATGACTTTCGGCTATTATTAGTAGAATTATTTATGTAACCTAATCAGTTTTAGCACGCAATATAACTTTCAAATTAGCCAAAATACGATTAGCACACGCAAAGTACGTACCAGCACTGAGGGTATAACTGTATATATATAATTTCCGTATATAAAAACAATGTTCAGAATAAAAAACAAAAGCTATAGAACTTTAGAAAATTATTCTACCATCACTTGACAAAATAGAGGAAGGAATTAGCAAATTTATAAGGGAATATCAAAACTAATATTATAAATCCGAAAGTAACTCTGTCTGTCTGTCTGTTACGCTTTCACGCCTAAACCGCTGACCCGAATTCGATGAAATTTGGTACACAGATAGAGAAGACCTTCAGAAAGGACATAGGCTACTTTTTATCCCTGTAATCCCACGGGAACGGCAACTACGTGGGTGACGGGGTTCGAACTTGAACTCCTCCGAAACGGCTTGACCGATTCTCATGAAATTTTGTGAGCATATTGAGTAGGTCTGAGAATCGGCCAACATCTATTTTTCATCCCCATAAATATTAAGGGTAGTCCACCCCTAAATTTTTATTTTCATTTTTTAGACATTTTTTTTCCTACAGATCAACCCAATGAGGTTGATTAGCAATTAAAAAAATGAACGCAGGCGAAGCCGCGGGTACAGCTAGTATCCCATAAAATAGAAAACACGTTAGCTTAAACACCTTTTATATTTGACGACAATACCATAATCACGATTCAATGCTTCATCAGCAAAGTGAAAATTTAGAGGAAGAAATCTCACGATCGAACGATTTTCTCAAGTGTAAGCGAAATTTGGTAGAATCATTAGTGATATTGTCAGAACCGTAGTTAGTAAACTGTAGTTATATAAGTGATTACAATTTTAGTTTGCACTTAATTCAGAAGATTTAGATAGAGTATTAAGGAAAAACCTTCAAAAACTTTATAACATTTTAGAAATTATTAAAATATTCTAAGTCTCTCAAACAAAAAGAAAGAATGTAAAGTATGAATAAAGCGTATGTTATGAGAAAAATGTGAATTTTTACAACCAAGATGAAGCTAGTAATTTACATAAAAATCCATATGAAATGCGCTACACTTTGTGTTAAGGGCTGCTACACACTATGTTTTTATTATATTAAATTTAAAATTATCATAAGAATTTAATAACAACGTTATTTGTGTATTATGTTCACTAGCATCTTACTCTCGCTTCTTTCAAACCTTAACTAATAAAATTTTCATATTATATGACATATATTTTTTAAGTAAAATTAAATTAGTTACTGTTATAAAATTTAAAACCGTTAATAAATTAACTACAATAGTTACAAACGATTGACTTAAATCTTTGTGTCAAAATGTTTAATTTTTAACAGCCATAATTGAGTGCACTATAAATATGCAAACACTAATCTCAACAATGTTATAAACGAAACTATCTTTTCGAATTTTGTCGCGGATTTATTTGGATTTTTGGTTCCCGACGTTTCGAATGCTTTATAGCAATTATGGTCACGGGAGAGACATGGGACAGACGGTATAATCTCAACAAAAAATACTGAGAATCATTAATATGATATTTATAATAAATATTATTTATTGTACACCAATCTTTATTGCTAGAGCTATCTATAGGTACTAGGAAACTTTGAGAAATGAGATAGAAACAGTTGACTTTACTTTGCCTGACCAGAAATTTGAATCCAGACCTTTTGTGTTTATAACTATATGTATTAAGTTGCTACTACCCACTACCCTCACAAGGCAAATGTGCTAGTACTAAAGATATTAGAATAGAACAAATAATATTACTTAGAAAAATTATCTATACCTAAATAAGTACCTAATACATAACCTACCAGCATAGTATATAAGGTAATAAAGGTAAAAGGATTTTTTTTATTTGTGAGTACATGAAGTAAGTAGGTATAACATTAGTGACCCGTACTTAAGCAACTTTTTGCAACAGATTAACGTGCCACAGAAACCACTTTATGTACAGGGATAATTACTTTTTAACTAAAAAGGTACACCAACTCCAAAATCACTTTGAAGGTAATTGTTTCACCCTTAGAGGTGAATATTTCTCTTAATTTTTTAATGGAATTACACTGAAAGTTTTTACACTGAATTCATGAAAAATACATATTTTTTTCTAGAATTGGTAAACATATTGTGTAAAAAAATATTTGTTTTAATTGTATATTAATTGTATTTGAACTATTTCTCATTCACAAAGTGGCATTTTATTTAAATGTGGTAGTAGGTCTGACATCTCCTTGCAAGTCATCTCGTCAATTTATTTTTCAAATCAGTCAACAGTACCTCCAATATAGGCAGTAACAATTTCATTCCTGTACTCCTCTTTCCTTTCCTTCTTTGTGTTATGGAATAATCATAATATTGTACAAAACAAAATCGCTTTCCACTGTCTGTCTCTCCTTACGTATACTTAGATCTGTAAAACTGCGCAACGGATTTTGATGCGGTTTTTTTAATAGATAGAGTGATTCAAGAGGAAGGTTTATATGTACAACTAACGGAAACCACGGCTTCGCTCGCAATAGTAATAAATAAATAATAAATCTACTGGGACAACACAGCACCATATAAACACCCACGACTGGAATCCAAAGACTCGAACCCGCGACCGCTGGCACAGCTCCTAATCAATAGGTCTATACAAACTTAGCTAAACTACTTGTCACTCAACACTCATTCGAAAAACCTTATAATTACTTATGCTTGAGCAAAGGCACTAAAGCAGGAATCAAACTCCCACTCTCAAAGCTACGGAGTCAGTCATACAATACGAGTATTATTTTATTCATTTAAGCATTTTATCAGATCTGAGAGAAGTCCACGAGCAATACGTGCCTAGCACATTTATGCGGAACTTAAAGCAATAGACAGTTTTAAAATACTTGAAAATCTCTCCATTCAATCTGGTTTAACTATATGTATATTGTATAATATAAGTATAGTAAATGCCCAATACACCAATTGACATGGATATAATATTAGAAACCATAGAGCAGACTACTAATTCACCCTCGCTCCGTCCGACTTCGTCCCTACTCTATAACGATTTTTAACGTTTTTCCGCAGTAAAAAGTATAATATATGTTAAATCATATCAATAGCTATCATTATACAAAAGTAAATTAAAATATTTGATAAAGATTCAAACTAATAGAGTTTACAAATGAGAGTAGCAAATCAGAGTTTACTTTATAAAATTACGATGAAGAATGTTTATATTTAAAAAATGTTTATATTTAAATAGTAATATATTATATGTATCAACTATTTAACACCTATAATTATTTATTTGTTCTTTTTTATAATATTAGTGTAGGTTTCTGGTAACCATGGTCGCGGTCATGATCGTCTGTTATACAGACGCGAAAGAATGTATTAAAAGTACATTATTACAGTAATTAGTATTTAAATCAAATTTTAAATGACTTAAATTTTTAATAATATTAGATGGAAATGTAAGCAAACGAGTCACACATGAACCACTTATCATGTTGTAAAAGTTTAGCAGCATCTGTTCTATAAATCATCTTGTACTTATGTTATGTGTGCAGAACGTCGAGGTATCTCAATAAATTATATGAATTTAAGCTGTAACTCACTTTTCACATTATTTAGCTTGTGTATTTTAATAGAAGTAACGCTCTGAAAAATTTAAAATGTCGTATGAAATCATAATACTATGGTTTTTATTTTATTACTAGCATTTCCCGCGGATCCACTCGCGCTCTGAAAACCGATATAATTGAGATTTTTTTTTCAGTTTTTAGCAGTAAAAAGTATCCTATATCCTAACCCGGTTATTCACCTATCATAATACTAAATTTCATCTAAATCTGTCAAAACGTTTTCTCGTGATGCGGTCACAAACAGACAGATAGACAAAAATTCTAAAAATTATAGATTCGGCCTCTGTAACGATAATTATGAATATTTCTATATATAATATGTATTAAAAAACTTATATATATGTAGTATATCAAGTATCTGGTATTCGTAACACAAGCCTCGTAGCTTAGCACGGTACTAGATGGTGCTGTTGTAATATTGTCCCAACATATTTATTTATTATTCTATAAGGTTTTCCAATAAATATTCAGTGTACAGATTCGATTAAGTTAGAATTTTATAATATGTATAAATAACTTATTTATAAATGAATAGCGGCCCACCCTCGCTCCGCTAGGATTTGTCCCCAGGTACGTTTTAATGGTTAGTAAAGATTTCTCAGAGATGAGATTTTTCCGGCAGTAAATAAAATCCTATATGTTGACCCGAAAGTTTCAGTGATTCGAATCTCGTAATGTTTTATTCATATATATACATATATATTTATAATATGTATGCATTTAAACATATATATGTAGTACATCAACTATCTGGTATCCGTAACACAAGCTTCCTTCGTAGCTTACCACGGAACTAGCGCTGTGTGTAATAATGTCACAACATATTTAAAAAAATATATAAAGGACGAACCTATAGTTTCTTTATTTTTGTCTGTCGGTCATAAATTGTGGCCACGGCATTCCGAGACAACAACTGTAAATATTTTGATGAAATTCAGGATAATGGTAGTTATTTACCTAGAATACTTGTCGTTAAGATGCACGAGTGCGTGTCACTGGTACATAAATTAATGTATAAATATTAACTAGCTAGTTAAGTATATAACTTAAATATTCATATTTAATGTAACTTCGATGATACGTTTGGTGCAGTTTGTAGCGACCCTACTTTCTTGAGACAGTGGTCGCGGGTTCGAGTCCCGCTGGGGACATTTATTTGTTAAACTCGAATGTTTGTACTCCAGTCATGGGTGTTTATATTTATAATATGTATGTATGTATTGTATTTAAACTTATATATGTAGTACATCAACTATCTGGTATCCGTAACACAAGCTTCCTTCGTAGCTTACCACGGAACTAGATGGCGCTGTGTGTCCCAACATTTATTATTTATTGTTATTTAACTCCACTACACTAATTCCAAAATCACAATCCCCATACCAAATCTAATCCTTAACAAATGAAATACGCTGAAGCGTTTCTCAATTTCACAGAGTACCCTATAAATAAAAACATTTTGTACCTCGACGCTCTCTTGACATTCAAATAAGCATTTTTCTAAAACGTACACTTTATCATTTCTTCTTATATTTTCTGCTATTTCCAACGCTTTTTTCCTGTCAACTTCAGTTTAGGCAAATGTAATTTAACGTTACCTTTTTAAAATATTACTTATTTAGATTCACAGCAAATGCTTTTAGAAAGTATTTTAATGGCGCATTTATGAAATAATACGACAGTTGAAATGTATAATAAAATATACATTTAATACCTAACATGACGACCGTAGAAGGAAACATTAAGGGAATAAATCATGTTTAGAATACATTTAAATATAAGTATCGTTCTTACATATATAATTTCTTATGTATGTTTGAGCTCTATATGTTACATATTATAGTTGTATGTATATAAACAGACTTATATACTAGTGCACTTATATATTATTTTATATAATTTACAGAAATAATAGTAAAAGTCATTGGTCATTCAAGGACTTTTGTCTTGATCTCATCTTACTAACTTACGAGTCTAAACGTAAGATAACGGCGACCATGGACGCTCAATTTCGCTTGTACAAATGAAACGTATAGCATGGTAGGTGAAAATATAAATACTCAGCCCTTTTTAATTTCTATTTTCTGGGCATGAGGTTCCTATAAATATAGGGGGGCGGGGATCAGGCCATAGGCAAGACCATGGCCAAAGGCATAGCCAAGTGTGGGTTGGCGGAGCTGCAAACTAAATAAACGTATAAATAATTGTATAATAGAAACGAATAAGAAGTTAAACACCTCAATATCCGAATTTTAGATCCCAGCAAAAGAAATGTAAAAGTTGACAACATATTAAACTTTCTTTTGTCGGTTCTTCTTTTGTAAAAATATAAGTATTGTAAAATCTATTACAAAAACCTAGACAATAAGGCAAAAATGACGAAGTTCTCATAAATTACATCGAAACTTCAAGGTATAATATCTTCAAAATATATTGTTTGATAGGAGCAACATAAATTCTGAGGCTCATGAAAGTTTACATTGTAATATATCAACAGTTTTATGTTTTTTCTTACGTGGGTGATAAGAAAATAATGTTTTCTTCTTTAGTATTCGCTGTGTTTTGTTTAATATAACTAGGCGGTACATTTACATCAGACAGAAATTGAACCTACTACTTTCTTAAATCGATAAAGTGACTCAATAGAACAAGTTATACAATCGAATTATTGGGGTACAGTAAGTTAATTGCGGTCAAAAAATTGTTTTATCGCACTTTAATAATACTTTTCACACTACCAAAGAATATAATAATAGCCAGTTTTATACTAACAAGGAAGACCATTGAGTCCTGTAAGGATAGCAAATAAATAGCAGTTCTATATTATTTAATGAATTATTCAGTAAACATAACTACTATTTGATAGAACTAATCTCCAACTTATTTTTTTATTCACTCTCAATCAAAGATTCATCGGTATAGAGAACGACATCTTAGAAAACAAAATTGACGCACAAGGGAGTATTTGATTTAAAGTGAATCATACCCTAAGATAGTGACTTGTCATCGTACCCGAGCGAGACCAGGGAATGTCGCTAGTTTTGAATAAAAATTACTACAATATATGCCAAGTTTGAGTCGAACCAAATTACGATTTATATATAACTATTCTATTCAGGAACAAGGAGCTTATTATTAGGCTACAATAGACTTTGGTCAAGTTCGGTCCAGTTATCGTGACTTAGATAATGGAGATAGTTATCTATTGGAACTTGTATCTGGAGTGTAAGCAACTTATTTCGTAAAAGAGCAATGTCGAAGAACCACTGTTTACACCATAAATGTCAATGTATATATAAATATCGGACTCGTTATCATATTTCACTCAGTGCGGTAGACACGGTTGGGCCGATTTCGATGAAATTTAGAAAACATAGACCTTGAGTAATAGTTACCCAAGATACGCGAGGGTAAGTCAATCTGTATATTATTTAATTGGAATTTTATTGAAATATCTGTGTTTATATGAATGCTTACATATATATTTGCCAGTATTTGTTACCTACATCTTTATGCCTTAACGGTTAGACGGCTATGAATGAAACTTCCACATAGCTTCTTCCCCATAGATGAAGTGCTACTCTACTTAAAGGTTGGCCGCCAATGTGTATACCAAATACGAATATCTGAGCTATCAATATAAAGATTGTACGATTTTTTTATTTCATAAAGTACTTAACCATATTACACCCAATTAAATGAAAAGTTCGTCTTTTGTTTGTTGAAAGCTATAATAATATTACTACTTATCCCAAATTCTTTATACATTTTATAGCCTCTTTTCTGTGGTAGGTCGCAGACGATTTTACGTCACTGTAATCTTAAACTTAGAAGTAATATCAATAAATTATGTAACCCTCTACCAAAAGCTAATAATATGTTTAATATTTATTTTGTATAACTATATAATTTATTCAAAATACTACGAAGTTTTTCTAATTTGGGTCTAAAAATAAGGATCTTTCTGAGAAAAATAATAATATGTTTCTGCTGTTATTCTACTACCTTTCCTGAAAGTTAAATGAAATTCAATTGATCGGTACTGAAATCGGTTGTTCAATTAACCTAGCATATATGTAAATCAGTTGCAAAATCTGGCACAGCACCCAGCCATCTACCCAACCATGGGTAGCTCATGGGAATTTCGCCACGAAAATCTAACAATCATTTTGCGTTTCAGGGGACTCAAACTCAAGACTTCTCAATCTAAGCTACTGAGACGACCAACAATAGCAAGATATAGATAATAAACAAGATACATTTTAAATGCTAGCAACTTACCCTAGGTTCGCTTGGATAAGGTCTTGGGGACCTAAGGCCCATAGTCATGGTTTTTTATGATGCAATATCCGTTTCAACGAAAGAAAGTTACAAACGTATATCCACAAACACATACACTTGTATATTTATAATAGTCCAATAAGAATATAAAGCAGGTAAAAAGCAAAATAGTAAACGTAAAATGCATAAACAAAGCGTCCGCAGACTATAAGGAGGCCAATAATTCACATCCCGTCTACTGATTAAATTCTGCCCCAGAACAATTGTAATAGTCCCCGAGGCACCTGAGGTTAATTACACGGTGACATAGACATTGATAACAATTATGGTTTTTGTGAAAACTTCCCTTAGAAGTGGCTATTGTTTTATAGTAGCTGTTTTTTTGCTTTAAACCTTATTTTCCTTTATAGTTGATAATTTTGTTATAGTATAAAGAACTTACTATCTATCCTTCTATTATAATTACTGAGCTACATCATTTTACCGATCATACAATTATTTGTGTTTCTGTAATGTGAAATAATGTTAGAGTATATATAAGTAAATAAATATGTTAGAACATTATTACACACAGCGCCATCTAGCTCCGTGGTAAGCTACGAGGCTTGTGTTACGGATACCAGATAGTTGATACACTACACATATGTAATAATTTTAAGGAAATACATAATTATAACCTTAGATTATATACATGTCTAGATACAGCATTGGACCGTCCTGAACGGCTCAATAAAAGTCTACTAAAAATGGTAGACTCGCTTCTTACCTACGTCAGTGTCATTTGAGTCACTAGTGGATAACAAGCTCGCGAAAAAAAAATAATTATGCCGGTTTGTGCTATCAAATTGTGTTGAAATTATGTGGGAAAACCTTATAATAACACCAAGATCACATTTCATCGGTAATTTATGTTATTTAACTACTATTTTTTAAGAAAACATGGATTTTTAATTCGTTACTATTTAGGTAAATTTGACAAGCCTGTGTTGCCAGCTTATAACTAGGGAGACTTAGCGATTTTATTGGAGATAAATTATAAATATTATTATTTATTTATGTATTTATTTATTTATTTATTTATATAGGATTACCAACAGTGTATATAAGTAATATTTTTTTTAAAATAATAAAATACTAAAATTATATGACATTGAACATACATAATTAGGTGAAGTTTATTATAAATTATTTAATTAGAATAAGTTTTTAAAAAATAAAAAATAGTGTTAAATTTCTTTTGTTTTTTTTTTATATTCAATATATTGAATTTATAAGTTCTTTCTTTCTTTTGGGTAAAAGCCTTCTCCAAAGCAAACCATTTATTTTTATTTTCGGCGGCGTTTAAATAAACATTACACCTTCGTAAATCATCAAATGATGCAATAGTATATATTGGGTTCTGTTTGTTACAAAACCAACTTCAATAACAAACACTAGAAATAACAACATAACTGATTGGTGTAATATAGTCGATAGTAGAAAAATATTGATTAAGCATCTATAATTAATGAAAACTACCAATAAAGTATTTTTTACGTTTTAGTGTTTTTTTATCAAGACGTTTTTTTAAGTTTTAGTGTATATTTGTGCACTATAGTAAATATCCTGTGTAGTTGACTAATCTTTGTAACAATATTTCATCACCCTCACCACCACCTATATAAAATAAATGAAATCCATATGAATAAATGATATCCGTAATATGGCAGTACTAGTAGTTTTTTATATTCTCAGGTGTAATTATCATATTTTAATTACATTACAAATTATATATTTAAATTATTTAAAATAATTATTTTATTTCAACTTCATCATATTAAATAATGGGAGAAAGATTTGGAGCAGGTATCCCTAAACACGCACACTTTGACAGTTTGACTACAATAAGTACACGGGCTGTACCCACACATATCACGTAAAGTGAGGACGTTTTCTGCGCGTCGTTTGTTCGCAATGCTCAATCTAGACATGTATATAATCTAAGATTATAACACTCCAGTCATGAACACCCATGACTGGGGTGCTCAACAAATGAATGCCCCCAGTGAGACTCGAACCCGCGACTGTTGGTACAGTAAGTAGAGTCACTACAAACTGCGTGAAACCTGTCGTCGTGTAATATGTATAATATACTTCTTTTCGCCGAAAAGAAATGGATGGATTTGGATAAAAGAACACAGTCAGACATAAAGAAACACAAACGATGTGAAGCTTGCTAGTAATTTAAATAAACAACACTATAACTTATAACTTTAAAATTAATGTTGACACATAATATTATCCTAGTTGGGACATTATGTTGGGATATATGTTGGGACATTTTTACAACAGCGCCATCTAGTTCCGTGGTAAGCTACGAGACTTGTGTAACGGATACCAGGTAGTTGATATACTACACATATAATTTTTTAAATAAATACATAATATAAATATTAACACCTATGATTGGAAAACAAACACTCGTGCTCAACAAACGAATGCCCCCAGCGGAACTTGAACCCGCAACCGCTGGCGCAGCAAGTAGGGTCACTAATTCAAACTGTGCCAAACGTCTCGTGTCATTGCTTGTAGTCTAGTTATCATTTAAATAAACAAAACTATAACTTAAAACTTTAAAATTAATGTTAACACATAATATTACCCTAGTAATAATACACTAATTAGCAGATAGTAAGATTAACTCAGCATCAAATTAAGCGGACTTAATTACCTGTCAGCCCAAGCTAAGATTAGCTGTAAAGAAAAATGCGATGAAATAGGTCAGTACAAACGACCTAAGCGGTTTACTAAGGTAATCAGCTGATTATTAAAGCTATTCCTGTAAAACGTTATTTTGATTTATTAACTTATAATAAAGACTGTATTGTGAAATCTAACTTAGCTTATATACGAGAACTCAGCTAATAGGTTTGTTTGGAAATAAAACATTATGTATTCGTTTCTGAGACATATTATTGCGTGTATAATTGTACTCGTTAGTACTATTAGTTAGTCATTAGTCTTGTATGAAATACTAGCAATACGCCCTCGCTTCGCTTAGATTCTAACCTTGAACTAGCGCGAGCGAAGTCCCGGGTTCCCCTAGTGTATTATACTTATAAATCTTCCTCTAGAATCAATCTATCTATTAAAAAAGCACATCAAAATCCATTGCGTAGTTTTAAAGATCGAAGCATACATAGGAACAGACAGACAGCGGTAAGCGACTTTGTATACTTTGTAGTGATGTCAATGGACCGTATCTATGTATAATGTAAATTAAATTTAATAGTCAACTTCTAAGTGTTAGAAAGGCGTAAAATATAACTTTTTTTGTATTATTAGATCAGTAACATAAAAAAATATAAACATTCTATTTAACTACAACGTTTATATTTAAATAGGCAAACACAAAACAGTTCAGTACCTGTGTCTCAGTTGATTGTTAACCAATCGAGTGTTTACTTCTAGCTAGCTTTATCAATATATCAATAAGGCAATAAAAAAATATTGAATACTAAAGGAATATGTCATATTATTATTCATTTTTTTAAATTAATAACTTTGTTTATTTCTTTTTGAATCCCGTACTAAGAGTTACGTAAGTCATTTTACACAATTCAACTCGAAACCCATTATGCAGATTCTTTTAAAGTTTTTGCTAGAAAGATGATTTTCATTCTTAAATTACCTAAGGGGAAATAATTTTCTAGTTTTAGCCAACGTTATTATTAGGTCGTTTCATTAAATGACTAAGAGATATTTTCAATATGAACAGAAAATTATAATTTAGAAAAAATACCGTAGACACGCTGGCGATAAAAAGATATGTGACATATATCTATTGCCTTATGATTACTATACATTATAAAACAAAGTCCTTCACCGCGTCTATCTGTTTAATTTAATTCAAAAACTACTGCACCGATTTTCGTGTTGTTTTTACCAATAGATAGAGTGGTTCTCGAAGAAAATTGGATAATTTGTCAAGCTTTTGTATACATTTACTAGCGAAACCCGCGGCTTCGCTCGCACTTAATCTGAAACGAGCCCGAGCGGATCGAGGGCGAGTCAACAGTCTGTCAGTATAAATAAATGAAAATAAATGTAATAGACACACAGTATATACGTTCCTAAATCATTCATCTGATTGTCCTGAAACCCTGGTAAATTATTCTGTCTGCAAAGGTTTCTAACATAAAAAAGACGTTTATCTTTTACGCGTTCCTAAACCATTCAAGTTTAGGGCCACACACGAGTGAAGCGATTGTTAGTCGCAAGCCTTATACATTTCACATCAATCGTTATCATTAATCGTTATGATATATGTATTTGTTATTTAGTTACTAAAATTGATATTTTCAATATCTCGTTTTCGTTCCAAGATACGATTTAACCATGAGTATAGTATATTTATAATATGTATGTATTTAAAAGGTTATATATTATGTAGTATATCAACTATCTGGTATCCGTAACACAAGCATCGTAGCTTACTACGGAACTGATGGCGCTGTTGTAAGAATATCCTAAGATATTATTTATTTATAGGCTGAAGCCTATAAATAAATAATCAGAATAAGATATTTTACCGCAGTAAAAAGTATCCTACATATTGACAGATAAGCAATTATCATCATGCATGTAATGTACAGATTCGTCTTAGTAAGTTTATTATATTATGTATTGAATTATTTCTAAAGAAAATACGAATATATATTTCTATTTCTATATTATATCTTTCTATTTTCGACGACTCGTTTGGCTCAGTTGGTAGTGACCCTACCTTCTGCGCCAGCGGTCGCGGGTTCGAGTCCCGCTGGGGGCATTCATATGTTGAGCACGAATGTTTTTTCTCTAGTCATGGGTGTTAATATTCATATTATGTATGTATTTAAAAATTTATATGTGTAGTATATCAACTATCTGGTATCCGTAACACAAGCCTCGTAGCTTACCACGGAACTAGATAGCGCTGTGTGTAATAATGTCCCAACATATATATTTGCTATCAACAACTAGTAAAAAGAATATTGACTCTACCCACGTATATATTTATATTTAGCCTAAAATATTAAACATAACCCTCCCATTATTTAGGGAGTAGGGACACCCATTATGGAAAAGGACATATTTCATATTGACTTTGCCATGCGTGTATTTTCATTTAGCTAATGTCTAAGATCAAAATACCCTGCTCTTATGATGAGATGATTACACTTAAAATAAAATAAAAACCTATTTTATTTTAATATCAAATTTGAAACCATAAAAGTATGTTTTTTGAGAAAATATAAGTTTTGCAATTGCAAAAATTAATTAGAATAGTGGAATGTGTAATTTAAACAAAATTTTAAACGACGTTAAATTAAAATGGGCTTAAGAAGATAAATAGTAAAATATGTTATTGTTAACTATAACCATATCTTAATTATGTATAATTATTTATTTCAATTATTATATAATATCTAATAATCTCAATTTTAATCAAAATAACCAGATAAGGTCTATTTCTAAGTATTATAACACTATTACGCCATCCTTGTGGTTAGACAGTGGGAACATTCAAACTTAGATGTGTTTTACTTTCCGTTGAATAAGACAATGTAATGTTGCTAACTTCACGCTTTGTTTGAACCAAACCGGGATAAGTATCTAAGTCAGTGTTACTAAAAGTTTCGGGTACAGAGGAACGTCCCATTTTTAGTGTCTTCAGAATTATTAGTATTTATTTAATTTTAAATAATATAATAAATATTGTTGTCATCTTGTGGGTTAGATTACATCGAATTATTAATAAAATTATTGAAAATTTGTCAAAAAATCATTACGAGTTAAATGAAACCAATCTGTATGTATGTAAAAAATAATTGTTTTCAAAAACTCTTTTATTGATCTTGTTATCTTTTGACTTCTATTGACACTCACACTCGTCCATAGCTGCTAAACAAAAACCGGTTGACAGTGTACCGGAAAGTAATCTTTTGCCAATTTTATAAATAATCTGGTTGTCATCATCATCATCGGCCCTCCCACAGAACGAGGGGTATTCTCTCTTCTGGTTGTACCACAAACTAAATAAAATCAATAATTTAAAACAAACAAATAGTATTTAACCACTAATCTTCGCATCAATTAAGAAAATCGAACACAATTTCACTATACAAAGCTTCAAACACTATGTCCAGTCGTGAATGAGAGAAAGCTTCAAATATGAGAATAAAGAAAATATTTCTAGTTAAGTTTTATTCCATTTGTCGCACATCATTACTTCTTTGTATTGTTTTTGCAGCGGTAACTGTGCCCAGTAATTGAACGATTTTATAAACCCACATGTGTGGCTCCATTCTTTTATTGTGTCACCATTTACTCCCTAATGATCGCAATTGTTCCAGTTGAATGGGGATTTTGAAAAAACTAATGATAATTCAGGCTCACGTCTCAAACAAAAGCGTACGTGGTATTGACGCTATGATTGTTAAAGAATTAAGTTATTTTTTGTTAGAACAATATAGTTATACCAAAAAGGTATTTCTATTTTGTCTAGTTTTAGGGAATTTCGTTTGTAATATACTAGATTAAATTTTAGTTATTTACTGTAACTGCTCTTATCGAAGGTAAGTCTCTTAGTTATGTAAAAATATTTGTAAAATAAAGTGTATTATACCTACATCTTAAGATAAAAAAATATTATTATCTAAATTCTATCTAGATTCTGTTTCTTAAATCCTATTACGCAAGTTACTTACAGAGTTGAAACAAAAAATAAAGAACAATCTTTATGACGACCCGAGCCACTAAACAAACGATTTGATCTTTTAGTATTACAAACTAGCGACATACCCTTACTTCGTTTTTATCAGATTTTTGGTTAAAATATAATAATTCTAAGTAACTTTTTTGTTAAAATAAAATAATTCTAAGTAAATCCTTATAACATTCGCTATTTGCCAGTATAAACTAAGTTAAAATAAATTCAGCCATTTAGGAGGTAAGTCGAGACAAACAGACACACAGACAAAGATATAGTAAGATATATACTCGTACCTTCAAAAGTATTTAGTAAAAAGCAATTATTTTGAGATAACAAAATAACATTTCAATTATATACCTACGTATCTATAGTATATCTATAGTATACTTTAGTTTATTACATTTAATAATTTTAAAAACATGCAATCTCACATAAGTACTGTACAAACACTGTCAGATATAACAATTTACACCTGCAAGAATAATTAATTATAGTGCGAGTCGAACAAAAAGGCTTTTAATAATATTGCAAGTAAAAATGCGAGAAAGTTCAGCGAACAATGTTTCATATGTTTACAAACTCATATTGTTCTCGAAATATATCTAATGCTTTATGCTGAGTTTAAGAATGAAATGGAATTCTTTTGTTTTCTTACTTGTTTTGTTTGGAGATATGGTTCATTGGTTAGGAGCTTTGCTCCTATAAGGTTCGCAGATCGTTCAATTTGATTGATTTGATGAGAAGAAATCCCGGTAGATTTTCATCTTTTCTGGGTCAAATTCATATAATTAAAAGTATTTATGTACCTGTAACAAAAAAAAAGTAATATATAAATACTAATGTATGTTCTGTATAGATACTAGTAGTACTAAACGATGATCTTTAACTAGTACAAACTAAGACCGGTCATTTGCCCAAAACAGGAATCGAACTCGTAACTATTTAGTACATTTACCACAAATGGTTTACAGAAACTATATTTACTACTATCCCTTAACGATACAGGCTATTCTGAACCTCTCGAGAACAGTTCCATTGTACACATAAATTGCTTGCAGTAAGACTATGGGACATCAATGGATCGTTAGCTTCACTTACATTTATATACAAATTGCGACCTAAATGCTCACAATATATTGTAATTATAAAGTCATCTCCAGGATTTACTTGTAGTGTTTCCTTTGTAATTACCGTACGTTGGAGTACTATTAAAATGCGTAAGTTTATTTTTGTCTGTTCATACTTAAACGTTTCGACCGTTTTGATTGAAATTTTGTAATTAGATAGATTATGACCTGGAGTAATACATACTTACAAGATAACTACAAGATGAACTAGGTTTATATCAATTATTCCACTTTTTAATTTGGGAAATGATTTTTAACTAGTAAAAACTTAGACCGACTTAATAGTAGGTCTAAGTTCGATTTCTATATAATGCATTTGGCTTAGAAATCGAACTTATAACTATTAAGTAATAACACTAACATTGACCGCAAATTATTTGCAATAACTTATTATATTTTCAAATATTTATTTATAACATATCACAGATTGAATATTATTAAGCAACACGAATAACCTGCCTTGCAATTACTTGCTAATTGAGGTAAATATTAAGTATAGCTATTGGGTAGCTTTCGTCAAATTCAATCTCAAATAGGTCAAACAAGCTATAAATTGGTCATTAATTTCGATAGTACTACAAAGCACGATTTTGTGTCTACTTTACAATATAACGCAATACAAATAATACGTTACTAACGCAAATTGAGGAATAATAATAATAATAATTATATCTTAATTTTTATAGTATAATTTTCATATATCCAGTATTACTCTCACTGTTGAGGGGAGTCTAAACTTTAGTATAAATAAAATAAATAAATATTATTTTCATTTTTATACATATAATAGACAAAAACTATAAAATAAATGAATTAAAATAAAATATACCTACACAATAATATTTTTTTATAATAATAAGGAATATAAAAAAGACTTTGTTGAAGATACCACAGAAAAAACCAAGTATATAAGTGCTACTCATATAAAAAAATTAACAAGAAAGCTCTAATAAATACATGCCACGTGACAATGCGGCAACATCACTTTACTGTGCAGTTTTATTTCACTGCCTTAGTAAACCTCCTCAATTACGAAAGGATACTTAGCGGTTCTTACTAAATATTTGTAATTGCTTTAAAACAAACTGTGAAATGTATAATATTGAAATCTAATTTTTTCATAATTACTGATAACTTTGGTGGACTCTAGCTTGATTCCTTATAGGGAGGCCCGAACCCAGTAGTAGGACGTTAACAAGGGTTTGAGCACAGTTTAATTAATTGGATTTTCAAAAATAATAGTTTAATTAATATGGATTAAACAATAAAAATAAACATTTATGGTTATATTAAAAACATTATAAAGTAAAGTAACTCTTTAACTTGACTTATGTAAATAAATCTAATACAAACAGTAATTACTTTGAAGTCAATATATCGTTTTAAATAGTAATTTAAAAATATTACAAATATTTTCAAAGGAAACGTGAGTTAGTTATGTTTCTTTAAACATGCATGTTTGCTTAACGTATATTATAAATGTAATGAAAACGAGAACACATAATATGTACATTTACACATCGAAAGCTGAGAGATGCGTGACCCGGAATTTGAACCAATTCACTTCACTCTATTTCCAAAAAAAAACTTGCTACTAAGGATAACCTAGGTTATATTTAAAAATTATTCAGATTTAATCCACATCTATTTAAGACTAGCGACTTCCCCTCTAGACCAGGGTAGAAGCCTTTAAAAATAATAAAAAGTGAAAAAAAATTATAGTAGTATGAAACCCATTGGAAAAGGAAGAGAATATTATAAAAATGAAAGGAAAAATAAATTAGGGGCGATTTGAGTTCGGGAAGGTGAAGAGGGGGGGCTTTTAAGGGGAAAAAACGGTTTTTCTCGATTTCCGGCAAAACTAAATGTCCGGTAGAAAAAAGTTTAATGGCAAAGTTGTAGGTAATAAAAAGTTTTAAAACTTTTGTATTTACACTTTTTTCACATAACCTCAAAATTTATGTGAAAAGTTCAAAAAACCAAGTTTTTGGTTTTTTATTTTTATCTTTTACAAAAAAAGTTTTTTTTTAACGAAATTTAATAAAAGCTTACCTTTTTATGTCCCAAATACGCTGTAATTTATTTGATTTGAAATATTTATTTTTTCATCTTATTTTGAAATAATATCGAAAAAGTAGCCTAATTTTCATTCGAAAATTCACCCGTCAAAATATCAGCTTTTTTCAATATATAGGTGTGCTTTCTGTTCGTTGAAATGTCTACTTTCCGATGGTGAAAAAAAAAATATATTACAATAGTAAATCTTTTCAGAAAAAGCAAAAAATCGAAAAAGCTCGAATTCGATTTTTTTATTATTATATAAAATTTTGAGCTATTTATTAAAATTTACTCTTTAATTACTCGAAAAACGTAAGACTACTTGTTACATTGACAAACAAAAAATTGCAAATCGAAATATACTACTATAATTAACAAACAAATTAGTTAATACAATTAATATTTAATAAGACATCTACAATATTTTGAGAAAGTTGTAGAATCTTCTTTAAATTATACGCGTAAATGCCTATTTATTACTATTTTCAGGTAATTTATATACCTGAGTGACCTACGAAAAATTTTAGCTCATCAAAAGGTATTTCATAAAGAAGTGGGGAAGGGGCTAGGCGGGTCTGGGCCTTACTACATACCTGCTATTTCGTAGCAGCTGTAAAAACCATTAACCTAGCCAGTATCCGAAATACAGAGCAGTGTACGACATTGTTTATAAAAATACACGTGCAGGCTGAGTTTCTTAAAGAGAATTGTGACAAGTTTACCTAAAAAAAAACTTTTGGAAACTGAAAATTTAATGATATTTTAGTACAAGATGAAAAAATAATAACCTTCTTAATTTTGCACAAACAAATTTAGTTACACTCACGATAAAATTGTAAGGGCATTATTAATTCGATTTTGTCTTTTCAGATTATTATCAGTATGGATGAATCTGTTTGTATAACCTGCAATAAGGCAGATGATAAGCAAGTGTATGAAATTAAAAGAACAACTTTGAACCGTTTAGTGGGGTCTAGCACGAAAAGAATCGACAATAAATACAAAACATTTGAGACTTTGACGTCAGCTTTTGTTTTATTTAATTTACATTTTCTGAGAAGATTTTTTTTAGTAATATATAAATATTTTTTCACCATCGGAAATTAGAGATTTCAATGAACAGAAAGCACACCAATTTATTGAAAAAAGCTAAGATTTTGACGGGTGAATTTTCGGTTGAAAATTAGGCTACTTTTTCGATATTAATTCAAAATAAGGGTAAAAAAATAAATATTTCAAATCAAATAGATTACAGCGTATTTGAGACATAAAAAGGCAAATTTTCACCAAATTTCGTCAAAAAAGAACTTTTTTTGTAAAAGATAAAAATAAAAAACCAAAAACTTGGTTTTTTGAACTTTTCACATAAATTTTGAGGTTATGTGAAGAAAGTGTAAATACAAAAGTTTTAGATCTTTTTATTACCTACAACTTTGCCATTAAACTTTTTTCTACCGGACTTTTAGTTTTGCCGGAAATCGAGAAAAACAGTTTTTTCCCCTTAAATGCTCCCCCTCTTCCCCTTCCCAAACTCAAATCGCCCCTAAATTATTTTTCCTTTCATTTTTATAATATTCTCTCCCTTTTCCAATGGGTTTCATACTACTGCAATTTTTTTTTGTTTCAAAAATTATCGACACTGGTCTACTCGCTTTTTAATTTTTATTTTTGACAGTAAATTTAATGTAGTATTAAGAGTTTTCTTACAGTTACAGTATTTTCTAGAAAGAAGACTGGATGAATAGTTTCAGAAAATATCCTCTACATACATACAAGCTGGCAGACTAGGTACTTCTATAATATTAGTGTAGATTCGTATTGGCGACTTTAACCGCACCCCTAAATCTTAGGCGATCGGTCTCGGTTTGCTACGGCTGAGCAAGCTATAATATCTTTAGTTACAGCACTAAGTCGTGGATTTAATTTAAGTAAACCTTACTTCAGAGTTTGTGTGTGTAGCAAAGTTGTTCTGATCTAAGATCTAAATTTATCTTTTACTGTATTATTGGTCTAGTGGTTCGCTTATACTACTGCATGTAATTAAGTCGTCAGTTCGATATAAGTCAATTTTATAGTATTTTCGGTTACCCTGAGAATTATTCTTATTTGCAAAAGTATTTTTGTATGCATTAACTTGTCACTTCTTTACGATGAAAACTCTGGACGGATTAAACTTTATATAGATAGGTTGCTTGGAGTAAGGATAAAAGAGGTCACACCTGTAAAAATGTTTAATGTTTATACTAACATTTCTTAAGGATTATTATATACTAATAGTAATGTTTTATTATTTATAACTTTATATCTGACACAGACAGAAGAACTAAGAAATAAATATGTTGGGACATTATTACAACAGTGCCATCTAGTTCCGTTGTAACCTACAAGGCATGTGTTACGGGTACCAGACAGTCGATATATTACACATATTATATAAATTTTAAATATATACATATTATAAATATAAAAACCCATGACTGGAGTACAAACCAATGTCCCAACATATTTTGACTACGGTGTAGAGTTTGTAAAGTTAGGCCTTGTAGAGTTAGGGCGTGTAGAGTTAGTAGCTTGGCTCTACATGAGATTTGATAACTTTTTGACAGTGCGAGGTATAATATGGCCTCGTCTTGGTAACATTTTACATGAAAATGTTTTAATTTGTTAGATTTTCTCGTGCAAGTAGATTTCCTTACGATGTTTTCCTTCACCGTATAGACGAGTGGAGGTTCAAATCTACTGTCTATATTTTTAAAGAAAATTGATGGATTATAACATAATATTATTTCTACTGATATTCTAATATCACTGATATTCACTACATCTTAGTAAAATAAGATACTTCATAAATTCATTAGTAAAGTTTGAACCTAAAGACCGACCTTTAATCAATAGTTATTTTATATTCAATTGCCTCTATTTAACAAACACGTTATTTAAATAACCAAGATTCGAGTAAATTTACAATTCAAATATGACTATTGTTTGCTAGTTTTGTGAAATACTTGGTATTTCTTATTATTTAAACCATCTTCGAGGTATCGTTGTGTTTACTTTTAGTACTTTATTTATCTAGAATATTAAATAAGTTAGGCATTTCAGTACAGAGACAATAAACTTTTAATGTATATTGAATTACTTAGAAAGTGCTAGAATATTTTAGCAGTTTATAGCTTATTAAGAGTCTTCTATACATATTAATTATGTATCATTGAAGTGTTATCTGTTGGCTAAGTTTCGATGTTTCAAACATAATTATGTAATACAAAGGACTCACCCTCGCTTACCTCGGGTTTGTCCCTACATCTAGCTAGAACATGCAGTCTAATGCCATATAATGGCAAAAGAATTTTTGAAATCAGTCCAGCAGTTTTTGAGTTTTGAGAATTATTTTAGTAAAAATTGACTTATTTTTTATTACTTATTTACTCGCATCCTAAAACTGAAAATCAAAAGAAATATTTTTCTTCCGTTTTTGCAACATTTTTCATTGATGTTCCGCTCCTATTGGTCGCAGCGTGATGTTATATACCTATAGCCTTCCTCGATAAGCGGACTATCCAACACAAAAAGAACTTTTCAATTCAGACCAGTTGTTCTTGAGATTAGCGCGTTCAACCAAACAATCAAACAAACTCTTCAGCTTTACAATTTTAAGTATAGATATTATCATACTCGCACCTATTAGAATAGAAAACACGTACAATATACATATTCGTACATGTATTAATGTACATAATATATGTATCTAGTATTTTTTCGACTGCATAAAACGGAATAGACGTAAGACTGTGTTGCTTTATCAATTTTTTTTCATTTTTATTTCACGCTTTACACAACTTGTATAGTTTGGTTTGAAATTTTTATTTTCATTTAACTAATTCTCATTCTAACTACTTTTAAAAATGTAAATTGTATATATTTTTATTCACCTTTTAACTCCCACTTCATTAATTCATACAAAAAATTTTTGAAGACCTACAAATTGACACCTCAGATACGCCATTTTGATTCTTAGTGACATCCATATACCCTCGTTATATAGACTCTAGATTCTAGACCAACGTAAAATTTGTATATATATGTACATACATACATATTCATAACATAACCTTTCTTTGTGTTGCGCCGCAGTCGGTTATAAAGGCACTAAAGTCCTTTATAAATAAATATCCCTACATTAAAAGACAGGCCAATATGCTTTTAATATATTGTAGATCAAATATCAGAAAATATAAATAAAGCCTTTAAATAGCTAAATAACAATAGCGTATTTAAAATGTTAAATGTTTTGTAACGAAATTATCAAAGAAATTTGTATGAAAACGGAAGAAGATAAACAGAAAGTCAATTCCGGCTTCCATTGTAATAAACTGATAGGCCATTTACGAAACAAAGTAAAATCGAAGAACAGCTATAATTAATGTTCATCAGATCTTGAAAGAAACAATACGTTTCAAGTTTTCAGTGATGTTGTTATAATTAAATTTTACAATAATTTAAATTTTGCTAACTCTTACTGTCTTGATAAAAGGGTCCATATATTAAGATGGTCTTAAGGTATAATTTTAAAAAATATGGTTTAAGAGATCTTAGATAATACCTTCTTAGGTTTACGCGAATATTTGACATTATATATGAAAGTATCTTTTCGGATTTTGTCGTGGATTTATTATGATTTTTGGTTCCGGTCGTTTCAAATGCTTTACAGCAAACATGGTCACGGGAGATACTATGGTATTTGACGTCTCAGGGGTTTATTTACTTGTTACAGACAGTCTACCCTCTCTACAATGTCCGTTTAGTAACTAGCATTTCCTGTGGATCCGTCCGCGTTCGAAGGAACCCAAATTCTTAGGTTTAACATATTATTTTATCGTCTAAAGTTATATATAGCCTGTCTCGATAAATTGGATAACAATAACTATAAGCATTTTTTAATTTAAACTAGCTATTCCTGACATTAGCGCGTTCAATCAAACAAACAAGCTATGTTAGCTTTATGGGTAATATTTGTATAGAAAATATTATTAATTTAAAATGTAACATCTAATTTATTTTATTGATTGCATCAAAATCAGTACCTAGATAATTTATATATCTGTAACATTAAAAACTCATTTTAACTATAATATTATTATAAATAGAATTCATAATACAATACTCTTTTGCTAGTACTTTATTATAAGTGAACGGCGGATTCAACGTAATGATCAAGTGTCAATTTCTTGGAAGGTGATAATCGATTTTGTTCCAGACAAAGATTATATTGAACATAAATAAGTTTTCCTTACAACATAACATAATAAATATGTATTGTACATTATGTAGTGTTTATTTCCTTTAGTTTTTATATAAAAATGGTTGTTTTTAGATTAGATAAAAGTAAATAGCATCAGCATGTTTATTTAGGTGTACCTACTCGTATATCTTATTGAATTTTTCTTTACTATATCCATATACCTTTAGTTCACTCGGGTACATAACACTTACTTTAGGACCTTACAATGTAATCATCAATATATTGATATATAGTGATTTTTAGAATTCCAATTGAAATAGACATTATTAACAATACGGAGACTGAATCTATAGTTTTAAGAAGTTTTATTTGTCTCTTTATCTGTCTGTCTGTCTATCCGTTTTTCTGTGACCGCATTACGAGAAAACCACTGGACGAATTTTAGTGAAATTTGGTGTGGTGATAGCAAGTTCTCAGGGTCAATATATAGGATAAATTTTATTGCAGGGAAATACACAATATCTGAGAAATCTACACTAACCCTCAAAACGTAAATAGAGATGAGCTCGAGCGGAGCAAAGGCGATTTGCTAGTATACTATAAGTTTAAATAGAAACAGTAATTCAACACTGTCAGCATAAACGGCAAAAAACTATACAAAATCTAAGGACATATACCACAATATATTATTACACAAAAGAAAGCTAACGCCAAAACGTTTGTTATCGTACAAATGTGACAGTTGATGTGAAAATACCTAAAGGCATTTCATTTCATACGCGTGTTTACTTTACCGCAACATAATTGTTACAAATTGTATTTGAGAATATGACAAAGATACGGCGTTACCCGACAAAGTTTACATAGCATCAGAATATGTATAGGTACATATTTGACAACACGTTTCGCTCAGTTGGTAGTGACCCTACTTGCTGCGCCAGCGGTCGTAGGTTCGAGTCCCGCTGGGAGCAATCATTTGTTGAGCACGAATGTTTGTTCTCCAGTCATGGGTGGTAATATTTATTTTATGTATGTATTTAAAAATTTATATGTGTAGTATATCAACTATCTGGTATCCGTAACACAAGCCGCGTAGCTTACCATGGAACAATATGGCGCTATATACATACAAATTATAAATATAAATATAAACACTGGAGTACAAACATCTGAACCCGCGACAACTGGCGCAAGAAAGTTGGGTCACTACAAACTGCGCAAAACTTATTGTATGCTATTTCTATAATTAAGCTAAAACGTAATTCATCTACCAATAAGGAAAAAGTTTTATAAGTTAGA
Organism: Boloria selene; assembly: GCA_905231865.2. Lineage (NCBI taxonomy): Eukaryota > Metazoa > Arthropoda > Insecta > Lepidoptera > Nymphalidae > Boloria > Boloria selene. The sequence continues at coordinate 10,758,904 of HG993146.1, forward strand.
ATTCTACTTCGATATTAGATTGGTTGGTTGGTACCAATATTTAATCAATTTAGCGAGCTATATCTGGCAAAAACTCTTGTATCTCGTCGAAGACTTGTTCGATACCCTTTTAATCACTGAGTTTAACTTTAGCTATGTGTATCATAATATCACAATATTAGAAGCCAGTCGTAGCCCAGTGGTAGCACGCTTGCTTGAGATATTAAGTGAAGTGGGTTCGAATCCCTTGTTTCTGATAACCTCTGATATCTGCAAATCATTTCTAATATAATTACCACACTCTCTTCTTTTTCTGAAAGAAATCATTGTGAGCAAACCAGTACGATTTAACTAAACTAAGACAAATTAAGAGAAACTACCAAGACTTTGAAATTCATGTTCCCGCTAAGCCGCATGTAGTCAGCGTGGTGAACTATGGCCTGATCTTTCTTAAATAAAATATTCATATATTGACAAAATATTTCTAAAAAACAAAGACCAATCACGACTAAGTAGAATTTGATCAGTGAAATAAAGTATTAAGTATTAAAAGGTACTGACTAAGCTTTCATTTTACTAAGTTACGACATAACCACATAGTATAAAACAAAGTCGCTACCCGCTGTCTGTCTGTCCCTATGTACGCTTAAATCTTTATAACTACGCAACGGATTTTGATGCATATTTATAAATAGATAGAGTAATTCAAGAGGAAGGTTTATATATATAGCTAGTGGAAACCGCGGCTTCGCTCGCGCTAAATCTAATGACGAGTCCGAACAGAGCGAAGGTGATTCTCTAGTTTAATAATAAATAAGGCATAGTAAGTAAACAAGAATGGATCTGTTGCCAAGTTAAAGTTACACAAAGTCAACGTCAATCGTGCGAGATGAACATGCAAAGTTTGGAGACATGTCAAAGCTTATTTAGCATTAAAGCTTAATTGGTATAGATAAGATCGAAAGCTTCTGAGTGTTCTGAAGTTATTCGAAAGTTGGTAATTATGTAGGTAAGAAAACAACTTTTGTCGTAGCCCTTATAAATAATTAAGTGAACATAAGTATAATTATTTACATATCTACTTATCTACATATATACTATTTATATATAAAAAGAAAAAACATCCCAGTAAAGTTTCTCTTGTTTGATAACCGATTTTTTTGATATGGTAACTTTTAACGAGCTTTATCAATTAAAAATTTGAAAACAAATCTAGTATAGTCTAAAATCTCGATAATAAAAGAGTATGTAAATGTTGTAAAATATACTTTACTTTGCCCACTTTGCGAACAAAAGATTATAAATGATATGAGAAATAAGTGTTATGATTACCTATTTCTTAGTTTTAAGACGCCTTTTTCTTTTTTAAAATCAATTGAGCCTTTTTATAAAACAACGTTTAAGTTTCTTATTTGATCCACTAGATGACTCATTAGCAAGGCTTTCCAATATCGCTAAAAATGACTTTGATGTTTCTTAATTATGTTTGATCATTTAATTAGGTATATTTTCTATTGAAAAATGAAAATGTAATTATTTTTTAATTAAATGTATAATATACTGAGGTAATAAATATCCAATACCCTAAACGATAAGACGTATATAAGGCCCACCGTTAGGAAAATCTTGGTTTTGAAGCTTTTTAGAGCTTTTTGGCATTGAAATTTAGAATTGGGATCAAAGCATTTACTGGTTGGAATATAGATTTAAAAAATTGAAACATGATTAACAAAAGACATTGTCATAAAATCTATTTAAATAATTTATAATCAAAAATAATTTTACAAATAAGTAAACATGTATGTTACATATTATTTTGTCTCAACACATTGTCTCGAAATGCGAGAAAGTTTTGCTTGAAATCAAGCAAACTTGTTAACTTTTCACAGCTGGACAACTCGAGTTTCATAATTTACTACATGCGATAAGTCAACATATTTTAAAACTAACCATTTGTTATTTTTTTAAATCTTGTATTATTTACAAAATAAAATATAATATGTTAGCTAGTAAAGTTTTGTGAAGTATGTGTAACTAACATATACTAAATAAACTGAGCATGTTATATATCTAAAAAAGTCAATTCAATTTATACATAATATATTAATTTTGGCAGTGGTGGTGTGCGAATCTTTTCTATCAAGATTATGACTTGGCTTACGCTGAAAGAAAACATCGTGAGGAAACCTGCATGTCTGTGAGAACTTAACAAGTTTTCGAAAGACATGTGAAGTCCGCCAACCCACGAGGCCAGCGTGGTTGACTATGATCCCCGTTATATTGAAGGGAGTCCCGAGCCTAGCAGTGTTTTGAAAAAAAATGTTTTGTGTATTCTAATGTGACTTAAAAATGTGATATATAAGTAATCGTTAAGAATATTTTTTTAATTGGTTTGAAACGACAAATTCAATCGCTTTATCGTAGAATCGTAATAATATGTCGTTCTTATATTTATTTTTCAATTTCAATTTTCCAACGATTGCAAAATAACAAATCTTGTCTAAGCCAATGTTTTCAAGAATGATACCATACGACAAAGCTCTTACAAAATAATATCTAAAAAGAAAATATAAAGTATGGCATGGAATAACATACATATATATTATAACTTCGTAAAGTTAGTTAGTTAGTCGGAAATAATATTTACGTACATACTTACGTCTTTACTTTCCTAAAATAATAATATGTAAATTATTTCTATTTGCTATTTTAATATTTAATGTAATATAATAATGTTTGTATGTATGTAAAATTAAACCTTGCTTTAAGAATTAAATTCATTGACATATAGTGCACAAGTGCACACATTCTATCCCTATCACTCTTACTCCGATGGGACGACATTCGACACGACCAGTAAGTTAAGGCACAGGATCGAGATTTTACGTGATCTCCAAGTTACGGGGATGACACACCGCTAACTTCCAAACTCTGGACTATTACTGAGGCTTACTGACACACTTAATAACTAAACTAGACCCAACCAAGGACACGCACCCGGTACCTCTATATGTGCAGCCATACATGCTAGCCACTTCACCACCCAGTCTAAATATGTTGGGACATTATTACAACAGCATAATCTAGTTCCGTGGTAAGCTACGAGGCTTGTGTTACAGATACCAGATAGTTGATATACTACATAATATAGATTTTAAATACATAAATATTATAAATATAAACACCCATGACTGGAGTACAAACATTCGTGCTTAACAAATGAATGTCCCAGCGGGACTCGAACCCGCGACCGCTGGCGCAGAAAGTAGGGTCACTACCAACTGAGCCAAACGTGTCGTCATATGTACGTATATGTACGTATGTCATCGTGTATGTTATATATCTTTGTATACACATTCACATAAAATTAGATCAAGTATATTTAGCCTTTTAAAGTCGCTCAATTACGTCGATCCATTCCATTACTACGAGGAAAAAACCAATAAATTAACTCGCTTTCTGATTCAGAATTCTAGTAGAATAGAATTAAATAAAATTACTATCTTTTCAAATTTCGTCCCGGATTCATTAAGATTTTTTGGTTCCCAACGTTTCATATAATTTAGAGCATTTGAAATATCGAAAATCAAAAACAAAATAAATCTACGAAAAAATCCAAAAAGATTATTTAATTAAAATAACAAATATTGGCGAAAATCTAACTATTAGTGCTATTATATAGTATTGATTACTTTAAAAATCCTTCATCACCCGGGAATCGAACCGTTTACAGCCGGCGTTATATATTTGTCTATTTTTAATATGAGATCTGTATAACTTAACCTAATAAAGTTTATGTAATAAAAAACACGTTTTAACGATCCAGTTGTTAAACAGTAGAATATAAAATTAGTATTTGCGCTACCTTTTATTTTACCTGACCTATATCTCTAATGGATGTATCCAGTATACTAGGGAGAAGTTCCTAGAAAAAATATATTTATTGGAAATGATTTCTTCAAGGGAAATTATAGAATAATGTAGAAGAAAACTTAATTTATTTTGGCATATTATTGATGAAAATATCTTCACTGAATGGTATTTTTTTAGGTGAAGTAATATTGTTCTTTCATTATTCTCAATACAAACGATATTAGTTTCAATCTGAATATTACATGAACCATATTATTTATTTTTTTTGTATAAGTTAAGAAATAATAATTACCTGCATATCAGTGAAGCCGCTAGTTAAAAGAAATAGAATATCTAAAATATAACCTCCTCCTTCAGAAATTAGCCGGAACAAACAGACAGACAAAAATTTTTAAAATCGATTCTTTTAAGCTAGTATCGTATATAGTTTCATATGCATTTAGTAATAAGCTGTTACTTTGAAATTAAAAACAGACACTTTAATTTTATTTATATATATGGAAGATTAAAGTTGTGATTTGAATTTAACTTAAGTCTCTTCGTTTAACATCTGACCATCTCAACTAACTGTAAGTCCCTCCGCAACTTGTTTCATTTAAACGTTATTGTTCATTGTAAGTTGGAGACTAGACAAATAGTAATATATCATGTTGACTTACGTTAAGTATTTTTGTGACACTTTTGTTGATACGACTGGGTGTTAAGAAACTTCATATGAAGTGATATTAATATTAACTAGGCACTTATCTTCGCTTCGCTCGGGTTCATTCCTAGGTTTAAAATTTCTAAAAACTTACCTCTTTTTTTTGAAGTTTGTTAAAAAGTAGCCTAAGTTACACCTTATAACATTAGCTATCTGCAAATGAAATTCTCGTCAAAATCGGTACAGCCGTTTAAGAGATAAGCTGGAACAAACAGACAGACAAAAATTTAAAAACTTGGTTTTTTGTTGCGAGTATCGTATATAATATCATATGGATTTAGTGAAAAGCTGTTAATTTGAAATTAAAAACAGACACTCCAGTTTTATTTATATGTAAAGATTTTCTTATAAGTTACAGAGATAGATAAGTCAGGAAAATACAGTATAGTTTATAGTACAAATAGATTTATTAATAAAGACTGTGGTAGCCCAGTGGTAACGCGCTCGCTTGGATAACCGAATGATGCAGGTTCGAATCCGGGTCTCGCACCTCTGAGATTTTCATGTACGAATCTTTTCTATCATGATTACCACTTGTCTTACGGTGAACGAAAATATCGTGATGAAACCTACATGTCTGAGATAACCTAGCAAGTTTTCTAAAGACATGTGAAGTCCGCCAACTCGCACTAGGCCAGCGCGGTGGACTATGGCCTGATCCCCCTCTTGATGAAGGGAGGCATATTTCACATAGTTCATAGTCCACAGCTGGGTAGCTGTGGACGTTAAAAAGGGCTGAATCCAACAATAAGTGATCGATACTAATAACTACGATTAGTAGTTACGCAAGTTTGACCTATTTTCACTAAGTAATAAAACTTAAGCTGGACATTATTTTTTGAATTGAAATAGTTTATGTGCTGGAAGTTATTACCAAATATATCATAATAAATCCATCGTAGAGATCTTAAAGTCGTTAGATTTTTGTGAAAAATTGTTTAAAATTACTCTTCAGTCACTTACATGTTTCAAAAAGCAGTAAAATGTAAAGTTTTAACACAATATATTATTATATTTAGTTGTAAAAGTGATTATCACTACATAGTATATAAATCTAAGTCGTTTCCCGCTGTCGGTCTGTCCTAATATTAGATCGTTATATCACGTAGGTAACGGATTTTGAAGCGGTTTTTTCTAATAGATAGAGTGATTCTAGAGGAAGGTTTATATCTATAACTAGCGGAACCCGCGGCTTTACTCGCGATAAATTTCGGGATGAACCTCAGCGAAGCGAGAGCGAGTCGCTAGTTAGCTTTATATTTTAAAAAGTATGTAGGTACTAATATAATAATAATACTCCTAACTATATTGGGGTTTTCCTGATTATTATATTTTTCTTTCTTAATTGAAGCTAAGCTTAAAACAGTTTAGATTTTTGTTATAAAAAATGTCATAAAAAAACTCAAATAAATAAAACGATCTCGCTTTACACATGAATATATTCAATTGAATACTTCATACTGTATTACGAGTAAGGACAGAAATGCGGTTTTACATTCAGTATTTTCAAAGGCTAGGCTTAGCTTTAAAACGCTCAAGGGGATAAAATATCTTTTATATACATACAATCATTCTTTTATGTCACTGAATACGAGTGCTTTTCACATAAGTTTTAAAAGTTTAGTACAAAAATTATTCAAAATATTATTTTAATAACTCTTTTAGTTATATTTTTTTCTATTTTATATTTTTTTATAAATGATATTTTTTTATAAATGATATTTTTTTATAAATGATATTTTTGTATAAATGTTTTCATGTGAACTGTGTTTTATAAACTACTTATTACAATTTCATATTTGAATTTGTTCCTAAACGAATTTAATATTAAAATCAAGACTTAGGCCTTACAATATAACCCTTATTATTATTATAAATTTAAAAGTAACTCTGTTTGTCTGCCGCGCTTTCACGCTAAAACTACTGAACCGATTTAAATGAAAGGTACACAGATAGTCTATAGCTTATGAAAAGACATAGTATACTTTTCAATGAAAAAAAAACGTATGTAAAGGATTTAGGAGATATTTAGGAGATCAATGATGGTTTTTATGGAAATTACGACAAAATCATAAGAAAGAGGGTATCTATGTACCTAGTCTATAATAATTTAATTATTGGCAGTCAAGTGCTAAAGTATATGTATAAAAGCTTTGAATTAACTACAAGATTAATTAAGTGAATACGAAAATAGCAATATTACAATGTCCCAATTAGACACGATAAAGCAATTTAGGTTTTCCTTAAGTTTATAGTATATAATCAAAGTAAGGTTCAAATAGCTGTTGTTATGTAATTAACAGTATCTTCTATTTATTACGGAATTACCCCGTGATTAGATTCTAAACAATTACTTGTTAGATAATTAGGTAAAATAATATATACGTTTTTACTTCTGGAAATTCTTTGCTTTATTAAATAATAGTGTACAGTTTGTTCGTTTGTTTGTTTGGTTGAACGCGCTAATATCAGCTAATATAAGGGCTGGTCCGGATTTAAAAAAAATGTTTTTGTGTTGGATAGTACACTTATCGAGGAAGGCTATGGGCTATATTACATCACGCTACGATTAATAGGAGCGGAGCATCAATGAAAAATGTTTCAAAAATGGGACACAAATATTTCTTTTGATTTTCAGCCTTCAGAACGCGAGTGGAGCCGCGAGTAAGGCTAGTGTTATATATACATATTTACTTCTGGAAATTATTTTCTCCGTTAAACAATAGTGTACTAGAATTCTAGGAATTTGATCATTCCTGACCCATACTTAGGCTAGTTGCTCATAACATACACGAATATATTTCTTTATTAGATATTTCACCATACAAAATGCACGTTCCTTTCTTATTAAAAGTTTTCTGTACGAATATTTAGTATAGTATATTCTATTAGCCTTGTTCTAATGATTTTGATTGTAAAAGAGAGACAGAGAGATAGAGAGAGAGAGAGAGAGAGAGAGAGAGAGAGAAAGAGAGATAGAGAGAGAGAGATGTGGGACTCACTAGCTTTAATTATTCCAGTACTACCCACTAAAACCCAACGTCCCTCACCCATCTTAATGGGGCTTCGCAGTATCGCTTGTGCATGCAACTACGAAGCCCCGATGGCCCGGCCAGTTTGGTAAGGCCGACCACACAGCTCCTTAGCTTTTCAGTTGATCTATAGTCCACTCTCCTGTCCAGAGAAAAACCATGAGCAACCCGTATGACACACCGCCCACCGAAATGGGCCCCTTGCGTGAATCATCACTACACAGTATAAAACAAATATCCCTATGTATGCTTAAATCTTTAAAACTACGCAACGGATTTTGATGCGGTTTTTTTAATAGATAGAGTGATTCAAGAGGAAGATTTATATGCATGACGAGCGGAACCCGCGGCTTTGCCTGTGCTACATCTAGGGAAGAGCCCGAGCGAAGCGAGGACGAGTTTTTCACTTTTGATGGTCAACTGATTTTCTTTTATTTTTAATGTTATTTAGAAGCTTTAGTGTGACCTTATAGTTATAATATTCTAAGACTATAGACTAGGTAAATAGTATTCTAATACTATTTTTACTATTTTACTATTGTCGAATTTCAACCGCTGCGATACTTCTACCTTTGTGTCGTATTCGACTGACATTCGGTTCACTGAATTTATTTTTTCTATATTATGTGATTCAATACAAAAAGTTAAACGATTTTGTCTCAAACTTAGTCAAGATGATTCTGTATTTATTAAAGTATTTAAATAAAAATATATCTATATTAATATATAGTAATTTTTATTTTACTAAACGTAATTTCTATTGATCTTAGTATAAAGACTTAACGTATAAACCCTATGTCTAGTGACAGCAAAACTTAATTCGCCTAAAAAAATTGCACCGCATGACCTAACGTTTTATAGTGCTAAGCATTTAATGGACGGTTAGCCTTTCAGACCAAGTGCTTTATCCTTAAACTTTAGACCGTATGTACAAAGACATAAGAAGGTATTTATTTCTGAAGGTGAACGATCATAATTTACCAAGCGTGACTTCACAGTCTCCGATGTGTAATACTACTTGAATTATTAGGATTCTAAGGCGCTATAATGGGTATCTAGCTATCAAATATTTCAAATGTATAACTTTTCAAGCGAATTTCTAGATTAAATTCTTTAGATAAAATGAATCCTTGTATTTAAACTGTAATGTAATTTAAGACATTCATGACTTATGAAAAGTGTAATTTAATTTTGTATTGGATATTTTGTTGTGAATTAAGAATATATTGTATAAGATTGACTCCATTTTCTTAGACTTGTGGATGTTCCATAACATGAAAAGGTTTTTTTTTTTCATCACTAAAAATAGTTTTTTGTGGGTTCATATGGTCTACTCGTACTGCAGTATGCCTTATATATACATACTTACAAATATAGCAGTTAGGAGTAAAAATATACACTGTGTAACATATTATAAATTACTCGAGCAACTCCACAGGAAAATGCTAGTATTTAACTTAATATTAAAAAATATAGTTAGTTCTGAGATTTTGTTTTATAGCTATTTATGAGCTTTAGTGTATCCAGCACTTTTAATCAAATCACATCAAAATATTCTTTATTTAAATAGAATTTTATAAGCTCTTTTGAATCGTCATTTTTACATTATTGAAATGTCAATCTGTAAGTCTGTGAGTAAGCTACCACGTTCCTACTAATGTCCCACTGCTGGGCATTGGCCTCCATTCAATGTGACAGGCATCAGGCCATTTAGGCTTTCGTCACGAGTTTTTCTTCGCTAGTGGTAATCTATATAGTAAACTAATCGCATATAAAATACCAGAGACACAGAGTACGAGATTTAGTACAATGAAAAAACATATATAAAAGAAATGATTATGGTCGTTTTTTTACTACTAAGTGAACACTAGTTATATAAAATAATAATATTTTTGCACGAACTTTAAAATTAAACCCTGAGTAAGTACCACTACTAGGTAAAATGTGCTTTAAACACATAATATAATTCTATTTTTCTTTATACCGTCTCCATCCTTTAATTTTAAGTTTTTATTGTATACAGACGGAACTGAGTGGCACTAACGTTTTGCGCCATTTAACCCAACTTTACTGAAATTTGGGCACAATGTCATCTTATGTTATGATAATGTCGTAACTTTGTTTGTCATATCGATATAGCCTTGGAACGTTTTTTATTATTACTTTTTCGTGCAATAAAATATCCGTTTATACTTTGCTCTAAAAGGACTTGGTAGTTCTATTATGACCTAACTCAACAATACTTTTAATATTCTTGTGTTTGAGATATAAAGTATTTTACGAAAAAACTAAAAGAAGTAGAAAAATATTTGTAAAGAAAGTAATTTTTTTAAATAAAAAATAACTAAGAAATGTCTTTATAAAAAATTATGTGAGCCGAAAGGGTCGAATTTAAAAAAAATATAATAGTTATTTCATATATAAGATATAATATGATATTGAAAAAAAAAATATAAATAAACACATATAAATATTAAAAACTAAAATAAATAAAAACACTCATGACAAGTACACAATGTGCCCATTTCACAAATGTATTCTGCCAGCGAGAATGGAACCCGCTACCACTGGCACAAAAAGTTTATCAGTACAAACTGAGCTATACGTGTCATCTTAATTTTTATTTGGCATAATTTACAACATAATAAGTAAACGCTTAAAAGACAACCCATTGAGCTAGATGGTGTTTTTATAGAACCCGTATCTCATTACACTTGTTCCACATGAAAATAGAAATTTACGTAAGCCGTACCAAGTTTTCACTTAAACGAAGAAAATGCTGGGAAATTCTATTTCTAAGAGCAATAGAACCGTAAAAGGCAGAATACTTCCGCATTCGTTAGCCTATAAAGCTGGTTACAATGTAAACGTTTTTTTTTGTATTATGTTAGTGATTCTTTACATAGAGCGGTGCTATAAGCATTTGTCACGAAATACTCTTAATTTTGTGAAAACATGTGCAATTAAGTAAAAAATGTAGAGTACTAAATTATCAAATAAAGAAATATGTTGGGGTATTAGTTCTATGGTAAAATACAATGCTTTGTTATAATAAATAAATATTACATATTAGTAAGCTACGAGGCTTGTGTTACGGATAGACATACTACACATATATAAATTTTGATACATAAATATTATAAATATAAACACCCATGACTGGAGTACAAACATTCGAGTTTAACAAATGAATGCCCCCAGCGGGACTCGAACCCGCGACCGCTGGCGCAGAATGTAGGGTCGCTACTAACTGAGCCAAACGTATCGTCGAATAAAGATACCTAGTTAACAGATTACACATAATAACTTTAAAATGCATATTACATACATAAATCAATACTCCCGTGACTAAGTCCCACGAATGTGTTCATTACACAAACAAATGCCCCAGCGTGACTCGAACCCGCGACCACTAGCACAGTAAGTACAAACTAAGCCAAATGTGTCATCGAGTAATCAAGGGAGTTAAATGTTTGATCTTGTTCATTATTTATATTTATTTTGTCTACAAATTCTATAATGACAAAAAAATTACTAAAAGTTTAAGTAGAAAATTGCTATTGGAAAGGATATTTTCTAAACTTTACTTCGTGTGAAGCTACCTTTATCTAATGTATCATTCACACGAAAAACACTATCTTATGGAGTGGTTTCATTTGTACATTAGAGCTGACGCACTGCGGTATACTTTTACGTTTTGCACTTTCAGTAACAAATTACCACTAGGTTCTACTCTTCGCAGACTAGAAAATCTAAAAATTAATTTATTTAAAATTTTCTCCTACCTTATTAAATATTTTGTACATTATTATTGCTGTAATATATATAAAGTCTTATGCTATGATTTTAAATAAATATTTATTTTTTAGTTCTAAGTGAAGAAAGCGATTTGTAGCGGCATTTGTGAATACTGTCAAAAAGTGATATCTTGCCTTACTAACGTGAAAAAGACTGTTTTCTTTACTATATACTATTTTTATTATATAGTGTAAAGTTACCGTTTGGTAATATCCGATATAATCGACTTCGGTTATAGTGAGTAAGCGTCAAAGAAGCAAGTCAACTGTGTACGTAAAGCATGTACATGTATGATATATATTCTTCTTGCATGCATTTTGTAAAAAATACAGAGTAGGAACAACAGCACTCTAAGGCACAGAAATTTATTCTTATACCATCCTCTGACTTAAAACTACAAATGAGTATTTTATGACGAAAAACCCTAGTAACTATTTTGGTTCTACCCGGGACTCGAACCCAGGACGCACAATATGCAAGTGCACACGCTAACTACTAGAACAATACGAGTAAGTCTCCTAAAACTCTGTTTCATACTAAAGAAAAAGTAACAGAGTAAAGTACTAAGATAAAACACCTCACATAACTTTTCGGAAAATAAATAATGCTCATTCATCCCGATAAGAAAAACAAACAATATATACTTACGGTTTTATAGTGTTAGTATATAAGAATATTTATTTATCTTTGAAAAATATATAAAATAACTTTTCGACCAAATTTTTTTATCAATCTTCAAAGTAAATCATTTTTTAACGTAACTCGAAAGGATTGTATCAAGGAAACGATCAAAGGTTCCTTTCTTCGTCCCATTTCTTATACAAGCGAGATTGCGGGATAAAGCTAGTATCTTAGCAACCAATACAAACTACACAACTCACGGTTGTTAGTTAAGCGGAATATTCTAAGGTTAAGATCTTATTCATGTTTTCTTATTTCATGGCACGTTTGGCGCAGTTTGTAGTTACCTTACTTTCTTGCGCCAGCAATCGCGGGTTCGAGTCCCGCTGGCTCTCATTTGTTAAATTCGGATGTTTGTACTCCAGTCATGGGTGTTCAAATTTATATGTATGTATTTTAACATATATATGTAGTATATCAACTATCTGGTATCCGTAACACAAGCTTCGTAGCTTAACACGGAACTAGATGGTGTTGTGTGTAATAATGTCCCAACATATTTATTTTCAAATTTATTTTTATTTTATTAATAATCTCACATAAACTTGCTTGCATAATATGACGCTAGCTACCAATAATAACTGGTAATTCTGGCGACACGTTTGTCGCAGTCCGAGTCCCGCTGGGGGCATTCATTTGTTAAACTTTGATGTTTGTACTCCAGACAAGAGTGTATACCAACTGTAACAAGTATGGCACTGTGTATTATTATGTCGCAACATATTTATTTTATTTATTATTTAATATATTGTGTTGTCATAACAGCTTGTACAAGGTTTGTTATTGAAAATGCTTAAGGGGTTTTTATATATAAATAAATAAGCTTAGTCTTTAATTGCTTCGCTCTAGGACATAGTTTATTGTGTAGAATAAAAAATATTTATTCTATGTCTAACCATTTCTCTTGTTAGGGAGAAAATGTATGTAAATATAATAGATACATACTGTGTTAAATTGAAATAATAACATAGACGTTTTAAATTTACCAGGGTTTTTATAGTATTCATTGATAATATTCAAGTTCATCAATAGGTTAAACTGATAGGTTTAATAGGTAAGTAAATCAGTTAAAAAAGAGAAGACAAAGACGAGAATTGGTACTGAACGATTTCATCTATATTTATTTATATCTTTATATAAGTATCTGGTATATACTATATAGATATAACAAACTACAGTTCGCGTCATGTAAAAAGAACGCTGAGAGAAAGTGGTGGGGGGTGTGTTTGCGCATCGGTACATTCGCATACGGAATTCCTAAGCCTATTCTTTTATTTTTTAACTAGCCTTTTGTTTACGATGTATATTGATTATTGGTACGTACATTGAAAAATATATTAGATAGAATGTCATTAAATAGAATTTTATTAATTAATAAAATATGTTTGATTCAGTGTAGAATGTTTAATCTACTTACAAAAAATTAAATTATTTCGTTTAATATATATTTTTTAATTATTATCTGCATTATTATCAGACTCTCTCTTTATAAAACAATATACGTCAAAAATATTTTTTCACTATTTTTAATATAAAATCATTTCGTAATTAATAACTTTTGTGTGCGCGATGGTATTTTAAACTGACAAACCAATAGCGAGCCGAAAAGCATTCGACGTGTGCACCACCGCCCCGCGCCCCGCGTCTTACCACCAAATTGGCCGATAAATCGCCTCTGCGCAACTAGACAGCCAGCGTTCTTTTTACATGACGCGAATTATATCATTATGTTGAAAAGAAATTTTAAGAAATTCCACTTTTTGCACATTTCCGTGCTGACTAAACCAACACAAAATGCTAATATTTATTTGTTTACGGAAAAAGGCGATAAACATTAAGTTGTATTAACATTTTCTTTGTAAAGATAATATTTTTAGTAACTAAAGCTAAAGCTAAAGCTATTTGTGCTTGTTCACTTTTAATATTGAAAACAAAAACAATTTCTGGATTAAAAAAATTTAATATTAAAACTAAGTTTAACATTAATTATAAAACGGATATTATTAGTAAAACCCTTTCAGATAGATATTTAAAAAAATATTTCATAAAAAAAACTTTAATATTGGCAATTATGGTAGTCTAGTAATAGTGATAGTGCGCTCGCACCTCTAATAATATTATGTTCTTTTACGATTACCACTAATTGTAATAGTGGTGAAGGAAACTATTATAGAAAAAAGAAGAAGAAGCAAGTTTTTTAAAATTAAAAAAACGTTATTGAATAAGCCCTTTTACACCATCACGGAATATTTAGTAGATGTAAATCATCATCATCATCATCATCAGCCATTTTTAATGTCCCACTGCTGGGCATGGGCCTCCCTCAATACGAGGGGGATCAAGCCATAGAGTCCACCGCGCTGGCCTAGTGCGTGTTGGCGGACTTCACATGCCTTTCGAAAACTTGTTAGGTTTTCTCAGACATGCAGGTTTCCTCACGATGTTTTTTCCTTCACCGTAAGACAAGTGGTAATCATGATAGAAATGATTCGGACATGAAAATATCAGAGGTGCGAGACCCGGATTTGAACCCGCATCACTCGGTTATCCAAGCGACGCGTTACCGCTGAGCTACCACTGTATAACCACCTAGATGTAAATGTGTGGAATTAATGTGTGATTGTGTCTCACGTAGGATAAATAGACAAATATTATAATGCAATTGTTATCAAATATTTTTTGGAAGAGCAACTGTTGAGTTTCTCGCCGGTTCTTCTCAGCAGAACAGCTTTCCGAGCCGGTGGTAGTTTACTCACAGACTTACAGAATGACATTTAATTTTAATAATGTAGAAATGACGATTCAAAAAGAGCTTGTAAAAGTCTTTTTGAATAAAGAATATTTTGATTGATTGATTGATAAAAGGTGTGTGGACTGTGGAGTCAGCTTACCTATACTTGCCCAGAATGACCAAATCTCCCTCATACGTAAGGGAGTCCATGCAATGCAGGACGCTAAGAAGGGTGTAATATAATACAATATTATAATACTACTGTGTCACAAAAACCCCCATATTCTCCTATCCTCATAAAATATTTGGATCAGGGTAAGAGCTTTTCGGGTATTCACAAATTCAATTGTCTCTTGTAACCTATACCTGTTGAATAAAAGCATAAGATAAATAAGATATACACTTCAATCCTTATGGATTTGTTCGCGCACCTAGATTTTTACATTTTTATATATCTAACTAGTGAGTCACCCTTGCTTTGCTTGGGTTCTTCGGGACGAGATGGTAAGTATGGAATGGATAGATTGCGCTGTAAAAAAATCTATCCCACGGAAACAGTAAATTTTTTTGGGATAAGAAGTAAAGTTAAATACGTTTTTGTTCCTATTCTAGACTCTGTTTCTGAACTAAATTTCATCTAGATCCGTTCAGCCGTTTGGCGTAAGTGAGTAATAAACATCAATCCACCTAATTATTTAACGGATTGCGTGATCAACAAAATAGTTTTGGATATTACTTATTACAGCTTTCATATATAAAATATTTAAATACAGATTAATAGGTAGTAGGCAACGATAACACATTATCTACTTATTAGATCTGGATGAAATTTGGTATAACAATAGACTGTAGAGTGTTGCATATTTTTTCCGTAAAAATATAGGGGTGCCATGGAATAGTTCCTAGGCGAAGCCAAGATGGCTTGTTAGTATGTCTTGCTATTTATGTGATTATTATTTTTTGTCTTATTAAAAAGTTTAATTTTTTATTAAAACTAGCCTTTCCCGCGGCTCAGCTCGCGTTCTATAGGCTGAAAATTAAAAGAAAGCTCTCGCTTTTGTAACATTTTTCATTGATGCTCCGCTCCTATTGGTCGTAGCGTGATGTAATAAAGCCTATAGCTATAGCCTATATTCCTCGATAAACGGACTATCTAACTCTAAAAGAATTATTCAATTCGGACCAGTAATTCCTGAGATTAGCGCATTCAACCAAAAAAATAAACAAACTCTTCAGCTTTATAATATTAGTATAGATATATGTTTAAACGACGTATCTCCAAAAAGTATTAATAGTTTTACCAATTTAACTATATACAATATATAATATAATCAAAACAAAAGCTTCTAGAGCTTTTCCAAAAAAAGCAATACAGAGGTAATTTAACACAAAGAAATTTGAACAATACCCTATTTACTTCATGGAGAACTATTATTTTATATTGAAATAAAAATCGTTCTTCATATGTATGAGCGATGTAAATTGGATCGTTTACCTCAAATAACAATTTATAAAACAAAATGGCTTTATTACGATTAATAAACTTTCCTTCTTTATAAGAATAATTCTTACAAGAATACTTTACTTACAAGAAAATATTTCGGAATTTATTTAAAATAATGAATAAATCATGCACTATTTAAATTTTAATATCTAGAAGGAAATTCCTGATTTGAATGATTTATGATTCAAATAGTAGAGGAGACCGTGGTAGATCGACCTTCACCGATCTGATAACAGATGAGACATATTTTTTATCGAATATAATTTATAAACAAATATGCCTATAATTATTTGCCTATCTGAAAGTGCTCATGGCTATTTTTAGCTTAGCAACAGTGCTTTAAGTATGATTTTTGCAGGCAAGTCTATATGACTGATTTTGTAATAAAATGATCTAAAATTTGATATAACTTTCGATAAGTTAGCAGAACGATGGAGTCACCTATATTGACTCACCTGTTCACATCGGCTTGCCAGGTTACACAAAAATGAGCAGCAAGCCTACTGAGGCATATTCTGTGTTAAAAACTACCAGTGAAATAAAATTCATTTAGTCATCAAAAGAATGAAAATGATGAAAAAAAAACGATTAAAGTTAATTTAATTAAAAATAGCCATGAGCACTTTCAGATAGGCAAGTCATTATAGGCATATTTGTTTATAAATTATATTTGATAAAAAATATGTCTCATCTGGTTATCAGATCGGTGAAGGTCGATCTCCCACCGGCTCTTAGACCAAAATATTTACGTACATTTCATGCGAGTATGTAACTGCAATTACACTATACTGATGAGTTTATATTATGTAAATAAAATGTTAGTTCTAAGGAAGCTTTTGTTTCGAAGAAAAAAATTATTATTCAAATTGAATTGAACTTGTAAAATGATATAAATAACCCCTGCTTAAGTGTAAGTTGCTAATATATCAAATATATGATAATATATATGTAATTTTGTAAACGTTAGGAGTGGTAGTTACGTTTTATGATATAGAAAGCCTGAGTAGGCCAGCATATGAGTACATAATGGGCCATTACACAAAATCCTCCTCAAGATAGAGGTTGTTTGGAACAAATTAGAAATAATAGGAAAAATTGCCATAAAGCTTTTCTTTATGAGATTATTTTGTACAAGATTAGTTTTATTATCCACGTACTAAAACGGGAATAAAACTGATCTATCAATGCTACGGTTTATGTTTCAATTCGGATATTTACAAGTCGTTCCTTCTTTCAACGTATCTCATTTCGTTCACTAGATATATTTTATACGACTTTCAGCAAACATTTTCATAAAAATACTTATAACATAAAGTAAATTCTAGACGTTCCTGTTACTTACAAAGTACAATGTTACCGTTAAATTTTAAAATAATGTTTTGGATATTATACCGATAATCACTCTATGATAACTAATTAAAAAATGTTAAATATGACATCCTTATTTTTCTTCAAGAAATATAAATAAATGAATAGTGAAATGCTAAGGATAGAACAAATATTTTCAAAATAATTTAAGATATCTAGCTTACATACACTTTTCTCAAGTACTAGTAATATTTCTTATCTTTATACAATACCACTATAATCATATTTTATTTTATGTATATAGATAATAAGAATTATAATGTTAAATTATAGTGGTAGCCCAGCGGTAAGGCGGTCGCTTGGATAACTGAATGATGCGGGTTCAAATCCGGATCTCGCACCTCTGATATTTTCATGTGCGAATCTTTTATATCATGATTAACACTTGTCGTACGGTAAAGGAAAACATCATGAGGAAGAAAGTTTTCGAAAGACATATTATATAGGCCAACACGCTCTATGCCAGCGCGGTGGACTATAGCTTGAATCCCCCTCGTACTGAGTGAGGGCCGTGCCCAGCAGTGGGACGTTAAAAAGGGCTGATAATAATGATACAAACATAAATATTAAAATCTAAATGCGTATGTTCCATTTTGAATTCTAAAACGGCTTTCAATAAAACTATAAAGCAATTAGTTCCTTTGATTTTTAGAATAGCCCAGCAAGCCAAGTGAAGATAAAAGCCAGTAGTGTTAGAAATATTATATAGATAGGCAGCCAACTCATTGGTAGTGCCTCAGCTCTGGTAGTAAAAATGTTCATGGGTATCATCTTCAACTTCAGTTGACTTCTGCTTCTTGCTGGTTTTCTAGTTATTCGTAAAAAAATAAAAATATACGGGTGGCGCCACTAGGTTATTTTTATGAAGCAATACTTTCAAACTAAAACTATTATAAGATGACATGTTTGGCGCAGTTTGTAGAGACCCTACATTCTTGCGCCAGCGGTCGCGGGTTCGAGTCCTGCTGGGGGCATTCATTTGTTAAACTCGGATGTTTGTACTCCAGTCATGGGTGTTTATATTTATAATATATATGTATTTAAAACTTATATATGCAGTATATCAACTATCTGGTATCCGTAACACAAGCTTCCTTCGTAGCTTACCACGGAACTAGATGGCGCTGTGTGTAATAATATTCCAACATATTATATACACACATATCGAAACCCACATAGTTACAGTTAAACATATTTAATTTCCTTTCTCTCCTGTCATTAGCGACTCATATCGGCTAGGATTTATTACCATCAACGCTTCATTAATAAACAAAACGTATTCATTTGACAATGTCATGAACAATAAATGAATGGAGTAATGCACACCGATTACAAAGCTTTTGTAATATGTTGCAAATTCATTAAAACAATAAATATTACTAATAATTTTTAGAATTATATAAAGTTTTACATAATATATAATATGTAAATAGAATTCAGCTCTTTAATGTTCCTCATTTGTACGGGCTGCCTTGTACACGAGGGCAAGTGTGTTGCGTACTTCAAGTGGTTTTCGAAAACTAACTTATTAAACGACGATTTGACGACACGTTTAGCTCAGTGGGTAGTAACCCTGCTTTTTGCGCCAGCGGTAGCGGGTTCGAGTCCCGCTGGGGGCATTCATTTCTTGAGCACGAATGTTTGTACTCCAGTCATGGGTGTTTATATTTATAATATGTAGGTATTTAAATTATAATAATGTCCCAACATATTTTTAAAAAATATTCTTAAAATGATAATTATTTTAATACAACACTTACATTTCATTAATGGTTTCAATAGATTAATATCTGTCTGCATTTTTAATTCTACAGTATATATAGGCAAAGAGAAAACATTTCATCCCCTTTCGTTATCAATAGATTATTTATATTTTTTTAAATATTTTTTAAACATATTCATATATATATATATATAGATGAATTGAATTTATATAATATGTATTATGCTTTCTCATTTCTTTTATTATACTGGATCTATACTACTACTGGATATATCTATCGATTAATCTTGCATTTAAAATAACAGAAATCTGCATATCCCAGAACATCACTATTTAAAATATTTTACTTTATATCTTTCAACCGTATTAAAAAAACCGTATATGGTGCCAACTTCCTTTTAATATATCACGCAGAATGGACCCTTATTTGACAATAACTAACTTTGTGAGGATCGAATTGATTTCGCATTTACTAGGGTAAAGTGATATTTAAATTTTAAGAGAGTTTAATGTAGTCAGCTCGCTCGCAGAATTGTTTTTGTTAAATCTTAAGCCTTTGTTTTGAAGAAACGTGCTTAGAATTTTTTACTTCTTGACGGATTGCAGACTGAGGTTATAAATAATTTATTATTTACTAGTCAATGTTGATTTCAGGCCGATTGTTATACATAAACACTAGAGGCTATTTCGTTATACTCGGGTTGGTCCCTAGATATGTTTTAACCTTTAGTATAATTTACCAGAAATAAGATATCTTTTCGCAGTAAAATTTATTATTTATCAACAGCTATCGTCATACCAAATTTCATTAAAATCTGTTTAAAGTTTTGTCGTAGAGTGGTCACAGACAAGCGTATAGACAAAAACTCTTAAAACTGTAGGTTCTCTGTATCAATAATAATTACTATTACAATAATAATTAAAAAAATCTAATGTAATATATTCCACTTAGAATTTTTTATAGATACGTATAGATATAAGTTTAATCATCACTACATAGTATAAAACAAAGTCGCTTTCTCTGTCCCTATATCCCTTTGTACGCTTAAATCTTTAAAACTACGCAACGATTGATGCGGTTTTTTTAATAGATAGAGTGATTCAGATGGAAGGTTTATATGCATAACTAGCGGATCCCGCGGCTTTGCCTGTGCTAAATCTAGGAAAAAGCCCAAGCGAAGCGAGGGCGAGTCGCTAGTGTCAAATAAATCAGAACAAGAATAAAAGTGAAAAATATAAAATTTTATACAATACATAATCCAAGGTCGCAAGCTTAGATAAATATTATTACTTTTCCCTTTATATCGAGGACAGCTATTCAACTAAAATAAGAAAAGAAGAGTAGAATAGCTGTAAATAAAGTACCTAGTATCGCTCTACCTTCTCCGTATACCCTGCGGAATCACCAATAAACTTTAAGCTTACACGTAAATGTAGCTTATATTTCATTCACTGTTTAGAGCTTTCGTTCGTCATAAAAGTTGTCACAACTTATAATAAAAGTAACGTGGATAAAAAATATTCATTTGAATTTTTAATATTATTTCTTATATCCTAAGTATGGCATATGTGTTAAAAAAGCTTAATATTAGGTATTTTATTAGTAAATTGTATATTATGTAGTTTATTATTATTTAAACCACAGGTGTTCTCATAAATGCGAAAATCAAACAGTAAACCTACGTTAGAACGGTCACCTCTTTCCATAATAATTTTGATAGCCGCACGTTATGCCTGTAGCATAAATTTCGTGAATTACGCTTATATCCTTGGAACTCGAGTTATTACTATCATAAAAGTGAAAATGTAATATACTCAATGTTGGAATTGGTGTAAATTATCCTGTTCTATATTTTTCGTTTTTTATCCGTAAACGACTAGTACGCTTTACGTTTATTTTACGTTCTAGTCGTTTACGGATGAATTTGTAATATTTGAATTGAAGGAGAAAGTTATATAAACTTGAATAAATATCATGAATTCAGTGAAAATAGAGTCGAATAAGTTTTTCTAACTGAAAAAACAGTCAATATATATTTTATTGAAAATATGTAGAAGATATTATTTACATAAAATGAATATTTTATAACGCTGAAAACTCGACAGCCTCTGGATATGCTATATCATTAGTCCATTTTCCAAACTAAAAAAAAGTTATTATATTTTGTACCGTTATTCTTAACTAGCGATTCACCATCAGATTCATTTTAACGTTCGTTATATAAACTTGTATATTCCTTAAAGATTAGATATATGTTACCCCATATAACCAGCTGTCATCACACCAAATTGGATTAAAATATCTTCAGTAGTGTCTGATGATGCAGTCAGACAAACATTTTCAAACTATAAAGGCATCAAATCAAATCAAAATATTATTTATTCAAATGGAGTTTTACAAGCTTTTTTCAATCGTAATTTTTACAATATTAAAATTAAATGTCAGTCTGTGAATCTGCGAGTAAGCTTACCGGGAAGCTCGGAAAGAAACTCATTGGTAACAATATTGTATTGGAATATTTATCTATTTATGCTACGCGAGACACAACCAGATATTAATCCCACACATTTACATCTACTAAGTATTCCTTCTCAATCGATAATAATGTTTAATCCAAAAATATTCATGTTATCATATTGTAATTGATTCACGTATTATAATGATATCTGAGGTGCGAACTTCAGGATATGAACTTGTATCACTCAATTTAAATAGATTTAAATACAATCAAACGAATTAATTAATGATAAAAAACCTGAACAAAACAACGAGAAAACAGAAAAAGTTTAAAATTTACATTTAACCCATATTTACAGTGAAAATTGGCTCTTCGTACGAATATTGTTTAACCAACATACAACATATTTAATTCCATCCAGTACTACCGATTTAATTCTCGTATTTTTATATTTCATGGATAGGTGGACTTTGCAAGAAACCTAGAAGAAAGAAGATACTTTGGAGATATGTTACTGAAAGCATATATACAAATGTTACGAACCTCGTGAACGAATTTCGAACTTCACGTTATACTTTAAGAACTTGGTAATCAAGAACACAAAACTATAGACCATACAAATTGAGCCAAACGGTGAAACTGCAGATTTTTTGAATTTGAATGAAAAAAAATGTTGACCACCTATGGACGAGGAAAGTCATGATAAGCCCCTAGTAGTGAATATATATAGCGTTAACATAATCCTGCCTCTTAATATCTATACCTAAATTCTAGGTAAACTAAGCGTGACCTGAACAACTAAGCTACTCGTAGCTTAATGACAGTCATTTATCTTTTTTTGAACAATAACGTTTAAAACAAATTTCTTTAATACCCCAAACACCAAACTGATTGCAAATTCAATTTTATTATTCATGAGAAACCAACGTGACTTACTTACTCTTAATATTATGGCAATATCTCTTAAACAAATATATTGTTTGTTTTCCTTCTCTTTTCCAGGAAAAATTGCGGACAAGCAAATGTACACAGAAAACTATGAATAAATTTATAAGAGACTAACGCATTACCATGACTTTACATGTGAATGTATATTGTGCTAAATATAATTCAAAGAATATTTTGAAGGATAAATAAATTTATTTTGATATAACGTTATGATTAATTGTTAGATGTTCTATTATTATAATATTTTATTATTTATAATGTTTATAATAAAATAAATCTATTCCTACATTTGATGCATTCTTAATGCTTTAGAATATTTAGTAAGTTAGATTTTCATATATCCATATGTAACCTTAGCCTCTATCCATCAGTTGAAGTTCCATTACAATCAGCTATTTCAAAGATTACTTCGGACAAACAGAAACAAATGGTACATGATGATACAATGATGCCAATCATAAAATAGCACTCTATGTACTTGACATTGACAGATTGAAATAACAGGCCCAAAAATTAAATTTTATTTATTTTATGAATAAAAAATAGTTTTTATTTTAAAAATATACAGCGTAAATAAAGAGTTTAACGTTAAAGTGTTTTTCACTTGTTTTTAGATGCGAGTACAGATTGTCTAACCCTCATTTCGCGTTAGTACTTTTTTATTCTATAGGTATTCTTCAACATTTTAAAATAAAATCTCACACTATTCATAAGATACGTATCTAAAAGTTTATTTTGCATGAAATAAAACAAAGAACAGCGGTTCACCAAATTTTATTCTCGAGAAACTCAAAAATTTGCGGTACACGTTTTATTTCAAAAATACGCCTTCAATCTTTTTTAGCGCAATGTTTTTATATTTAAGCAATAAAAAATACATAGACAAGTTATTTCTTTTATTATTTTATCTAACTGATAAAGGGGTGCAAAGAAGTTGAAAATGTTTTGTACGAATATAATATAATAAATTATTCAAGTCTTAATGAAAAGCAAGTTATGGTTGTCTTATGTTATATTGCGTTTGAGAAGAATTAAGTGCTTTCGTATGCAAAATTTCTAAAATAAAAATTTAAAATTTTATCTTAGTAGATATAGATTTTTTTATTTTCGAAATAAAATTGGTTATAGTTAAAAAGAAACCAACTTACCATAAAAATAGTACGAAATAAATCGTATGATAACAATATTTATTAATCTTTTGAGATGACGATATTAAAAACTAAATATTATAAAATTGTAATAATAAAAATATATTAAATTAACACCAAATCTAGTTTTATAAACGTAACTACAAATTGACTACTAAAACAAATATCTGAGAGCAATAACAAGTAATATAATGAAGTGAAATATTTACCTTTAATTATGGCTACTATTCAATAAAAGTTTCATTTAAATCGGAATTCTGCACTATCTATATTATGACAATAAAAACAATCTTAGTACAACTTTAAATACTCCAAAACATTTAAAATAGTTGATATTTAAAGAACAAACAAAATGCAGTAACCAATTCTAAAAGAATTTGAGAAGTACACAATAAAAGCGGGTAATGCTGTGTTCCAGTCCATTTGTTTCCTTTCTAGTATCGCTTCGATCAGCACTTGTAAGTGGCGTGTTTATAGTTGCCATAACAACATCTAATGTACTAAAATTGTGTTTATGTTATAAATCATTCTTTTACTACGTATTTAATGTAATAATCTATTTTTTATAGGTTTTTTATGTTTTATTTATGTACTTATGGTGTGTTTGTAAAGGAGACGTAGATTCGATTTCTGAGATGAAGTTATACGATCTTGAGCTTCAAGAAAAGAAAATAAAAATGTTTAGTTTGTATATAAAGAACAAATTCATATTATTATACTCTCTTAGATTTACGCGAATATTTAACTTTTAAAATAGAAATATCTTTACGAGAGTTAAAATAAGCAAAAACCTCGAAAAACTTTGAAAAGGTAGTTTTATTTAAAGCTACTAGTCAATACATGCAAAATATACGGTCTTTTCTGACACAAATGTTGATACTTGCACTTATCAGAACCTTAACTACGCTCCCTATTGACCTAGAATCATGAAATTTGGCAAAAGCAATGGTTACAGGGAAAATAAATATGAAAATTTTCCATAATTATTATATCGTATCATTTTCAAGTGATAGTTCGATGTATACTTTTAAGTTCATACGATATTGATTGAGAGCCCTTCTTATACTTCTCGATTTAATTTATTTTTATATAAAAAAGTACTGCATGTTATGAAATTTATTATATAATATTATTATATTAGAAGGACTACATCTTGGCCATCGAACTAAAGATATTAAAATTGCGTTTTTTTTTCAGAAAGGATACATTCCAGCCTAAAAGACACATTATATAATACTAAGACCTAAAAAAGAAAACTTTATCTAAATATGATCAAGACCGTTAGAGCCTTCTCCAAAGAACATTCAGATTTTAACATAAAATTTGTTCCTTAATTATTATAATGTACCAACATACACAAAATGATATTAAGAAAAAGGTTTTCCTTTTGTATTAAAAACTTTAGTTATAGACCTCTATGTTTTAAAATAGCGAAAAATAAATATCATAATAATAAGCGTTAAAGAAAAAATACATTCAAATTCATGGGTAAACTTTCACATGTGTTCCATATTTATTGTAAGAAAAGCTCCTGAATACCTGATTCGTATCTAAAAACGATATCGAGTACCAAATAATAGGATCCTTTGCAGTAATATGGAATATCTTTCTTTTATCCTACAAATATATAATAATATATGTAAATGAAAGATTGTATTTTACTATATTTTTTTTATGGTAAAAAGGGGGCAAACGGGCAGGAGGCTCACCTGATGGGAAGTGATCACCACCGCCCGAACGAAGGCGGAGGATGAAGGGAAGAGGGAGGGGGGAAGGAGAGTGGGCCTCCCGGACTCTCACTCACCGGACGAAACGCGACAGCATAGCTGCCACTTCACGCCGGTCTTCTGTGAGAGAGTGGTACTAATGAACTATACGGGGCGTGCCGGCCCATTCGGCTGCTACCCGAAGATAACAAGCATGGCACTACCACTTGGTAAAACTAGTAGCGATTACCCTCAATCTACTCGTTTTGTCATTAGATTCTTTTTAATGCTCATTATAGACTTATCTTAGAAGTGACACAGCGCCATCTAGTTCCGTGGTAAGCTACGAAGGAAGCTTGTGTTGTGGATACGAGATAGTTGATATACTACATATATAAGTTTAAATAGATACATATTATAAATACAAACACCTATGACTGGAGTACAAACATCCGAGTTTAAAAAATGAATGCCCCCAGCGGGACTCGAACTCGCGACCGCTGGCGCAAGAAAGTAGGGTCACTACAAACTGCGCCAAACGTGTCTTCATGTTGACCAAGACAACCATCTATTATTATACCAAATTTCATCAAAATCCGTCAATTAGTTTTCTCGTGATGCGGTCGCAGACAGACTGATCGATAAAAGTTCTAAAAACTATAGATTTAGCTTCTGTATTGATAATACTGACTTTTTCAATGGGATTTCAAAAAAAAAAATTTGAGATCGACTCAGAATACTTTTAAAGGCAAAGAAACGAATCTCTCAGAATGCAAAACCAATTTTTAGAAAAAAATATGTCTTTAAAGTCTAATTTGAAATGTAAAGATGTGTTTTTGAAAAGCAAGACCTAGATTTCACATTAAAATAATAAAAACAGTCATATTAAAAAGTTAATTAAACGTTATATAATGTTAGAAACATATAGAAGTACCATAAAACATAAATAAATATCAACATACTTGATTATTTAATAAATTCACGTCAGCCCTTAATCGACACGGCTCTATTTTTGTTCAGGAGTAAACAAAATTACACGGGTCACTGCCTCAGATGTTTTCAGGCATGTAAGGTAGTCTCAAACTTTCATAGAACAAAATTCAGAAATGAAAATGCTGTAATGTGTAATAATATTATATTATTGAAAACCCACGTTGCTTTTAGCAGTTTAATAAGAATAATATTATTCGACTAATTTTACGTCTATAATAATTAGTGAATGTAAGAGGTTTTTTTTTGTGAAAGGGGACTTAAGATTAATTGTACCAATATATTTTTATTTATTCTTAAATATATATTAATGTATCTTTTAAAATCATTACGTTACGCATTATTTTTTAAATATTACTGTAAAAAAGACTAGTTATACTAAAAACAAAGCAAAAATTTTAATAAGATCCAAATCGCAAGAGCCTTTTTCCAAATACTTCGTGTATTTCTTCTTGTTAATACTTTAAATTTCTATATAAACAGCAATAATTATCGTTTAATATTATAAGATGTTGTATGCAGACAGCAAAAATATGTATCTATATACATTATACATAAATATAAATAAATAAATATGTCGGGACATTTTTTACAACAGCGCCATCTAGTTCTGCGGTAAGCTACGATTCTTGTATTACGGATACCAGATAGTTGAAATACTACTCATATTATACATTTTAAATACATCCATAATATAAATATTAACACCCATGACTGGAGAACAAACATTCGTGCTCAACAAAAGGATGCCCCCAGCGGGACTCGAACCCGCGACCGCCAACTGAGCCAAACGTGTCGTCAAAGTAATATACACAGTAGTTAAACTTGTTAAATAAGTAAAATACATAGTAGTTAAACTTAGTATATAATATTTTTAGGTCAGACATAATACATGCTTGACTAAGAAACGCCACTCAGATGCAGTTACTGAATAACAGTACACTATAAAGGCATGACAAGGTCAGTTAGCTTCTCGTTAGCCATAATTTCCAGCCACTTAAACCATTGTTGTGGTAATAGCTTAGCTTTTACTAAGCTTTAAACTCTTGGTTAGTGCATCAAATTGGTGAATTTAGAAAAAGAATATTTTACTACGCGTTAACTAAAGTTAAGTTAACTATAAGAAACTTTAAAACCATAAATAACTGTTAAAATTTGCTAACGAAATATAAGTAAAGTTTGTGTCATATACCTATCATTGTATTATAATATGAATATTTAATAAATAAAATGAAATATTTACCATTTTTAACTTTATTTTAAATAGAAATAAGATACCCAAATGACTAATGAGTTTGTTACGATCACTAAGACATATGCGATTAATAAAACCCCTTAAAAGCTGAGTGAAAAAGCTTTCGAACTACGTAACGTATAATTTCCAACTGAAAGGATATCACTTCTATAATTCTTTCTGCTCTAAGTAAGTCGTCCAAAGTAATCCGTTCTGTGAAAACAAGTAAAATTAAGTACACATAGGACGCAGCGGAAATCCTTAAAACTAACTCGACGTTCCACTAATCCTGTATTAAGTTGAACCTAGATAGATTCTTGTACTGTGCTTATGTATCTTTTTATTACAGACCTTTGAAATTGCAACACGACTATCCTATTCAATGTTTGTTTTTAACGAAGCTGCCAAATAGGATAGTGCCTTGGAATATTCAGTCTATACTTATCCAATCTATACTTTTAAATAAAATGATATGTACCTATGAAGGTAAGACTTGAAAGTCTGAAATTTTTTGTCAGTTATTGACTTTAAAGTCTAGACTAAATCAAATATCTAATAGAAAATAATTAGATATAGAAAGAATATCTTAAGTATATATACTAAAAGACTCACCCGTCACTCGGGTCCTTTAATTTTTTTGATAAGGGCCATACTTTTTCTTTTATAATAAAAGTAGCCTATGTTACTACTTATAGCATGAGCTATCTATTACTCAAAATTCTGTCAAAACCAATCCAGCCGTTACAGAGATTCACCGTAACAAACTAGACAAAAATGTTAAAAAAATGTTTTACTTAATAGTACCAGTAACCAGATATTATTATGTATTAAGTACGAGTAAAAAAACTGTTTCGTTAATGTTATAAACAAACTTTTTTTTTTTAAATGTGTCATCATCATCATCATCAGCCCTTTTTTTAACGTCCCACTGCTGGGCACGGGCCTCCCTCAGTACAAGGGGGATTAGGCCATAGTCCACCGCGCTAGCCCAATGCGTGTTGGCGGACTTCACATGTCTTTCGAAAAAAATTCTAGGTTTTTCTAAGACACGCAGGTTTTCTCACGATGTTTTCCTTCACCGTAAGACATGTGGTAATCATGATAGAAAATGATTCGCACATGAAAATATCAGAGGTGCGAGACCCGGATTTGAACCCACATCACTCGGTTATACAAGAGAGTGCGTTACCGCTTAGCTTCCACTGCCTCTGTATATGTTAATTAAAATTTCTTCGTATATTTAAAAACAATACCCAGTAAAATGTACTTGGCATGATATTTGCTTTTGATATATTTTGTAAAAAATAAAAATTCCATATCAAATTCATAGCTGCTTCCGACATGTTTGCAAATGAGAAAACCTATCTTTCGTTGCGGTGAATCTGATTCTATTTAACTTTTCTTATTGTGTTGATAAAATACTGAGAATTTTTGTAGTGGAAAGTACCGCAACGTTCGACATTTTTATTTAGGAAAAACAAAATATGTTTTCAAATTTATAAAACCATGTATTTTGTTAATATTTTGCTTCGCATTGCTCGAGTTTCAACTTTAGTAAATACTCAAACGTTTGACGATTTTTATAGAAAAACAAATTGCTCGGCCTTTAATTTTTAAAATATATAGTATCTATTCTTAATTCATACAGCAAAAATCTAGTAGATGTTTAGATACGCTAGTTAAAATAAATAAAGTTTCTAAAATATAACCTCCTCTTTTTTTTTAAGTCAGTTAAAAGTAGTTGAAGTTACGCCTTATCCCTTCAAAATCAGTTCAGCCGTTTCAGAGATTAGCCGGAACAAACAGACAGACATACAGATAAAAATTTAAAAAAATGATTTGTTGATGCTAGTACCGTATATACTTTCATATGCATTTAATGAAAAGCTGTTAATTTGGAATTAAAAACAGATTGGTACTTCAATTTCATTTATATGTATAGATTTTCTCCAACACAGTTGGTTTAAATAAACTGAGAATGATTAGTTAAAACACTACTGCTTAGTTTTGATAGTAAACATTTCATTTGTAGATAGTATTATGTCATACGTAACTGTAGTCTTAAATCACCTTTATAAAACAATAATTATAATAATTTCCTTTTCCCTTCACAATGTACATAAGAAGCTAGACCTCATCCTGTATTCACAAGAATCAAGCTACATACATATAGATATTTATAACACAAAATGTTGTTGCGGAAATCGAATCCACATCCGGCCTATTAAGTAATGTCAGTCAGCCATGAATATCAATTCTTATTTGCAACTTGCCCCATATTTTCCGTATAAATAAATCGATGTTTGCCATAAGCCGACTAAAACATGCTTCAAATGGAACTAATGTTTCTTAAAAAAAATCACTTAAAAGTAATTTTTGCCACAATATCAAGCTAATTCTTTAAATTACTTGTCATCCAATGTATTAACCCAATTGTGACGAAGCCCAAAGGAGGCTTGTGCGTTTGAACTATTATGATGTATGTAGTTACGATCCAACTTAATGTTCCAACGTAGATAATTTGTAATTACGAGTAAAACAATAAAACCGATTTTGATAATTCTAGTGATCCAGTCATTAAGTACATATTTAACGACACGTTTGGCTCAGTTGGTACTGACCCTATCTTCTGCACCAGCGGTCGCGGGTTCGAGTCCCGCTAGGGACATTCATTTGTTGAGTACGAATTTTTGTTGTCCAGTCATGGGTGTTAATATCAATTATATTATGTATCTATTTAAAAACTTGTATGTGTAGAATATCAACTATCTGGTATCCGTAACACAAGCCTCGTAGCTTACTACGGAACTATATGGCGCTGTTGTAAAAATGTCACAACATATTTATTTATTTATATTATGAAAAAAATGTATTTTAGTACTTAAAAAAATCCATAAAAACGTTAGAAAGTTTAAAACGATAGTCCAAGACATACGTACGTAGATGTACAGAAATTTATATTTGCAAATGGAAATACATGCTAAAGTTAGTATATTATAAATGAATTTATTACGAAAGTACTCTCAAAATTAATGATTACATTTTATTTTAATTTCAACTTCACAGTTTGTAGCGGTCAGAGCAAACACTACTTGCCATACCGACTTTACACACGGCGAGTGAACAGAACGAGTTGATTAATTAACATACTTTTATAATAAATGGTACTACAACTCTACTTCTGCACTTAATTTCTACTTGAACAAAGTATATTTGTTGAAGTTAAGAGAGCATAATAATCAAAGAAGTTTAGTTTTTATACTGAGAGTTATTGGCATTGAATTACTGCTGAAGTTTTATAGTATTTTTTATTAAAAACATGAATGTTTGCTTTAGTTGATAGCATGTATGGTTAAAGATCCTATGGGTCTTGTGTTCATGTCCCGAGTCGTGCAAATTGTACTGTTTGAGGTTTCCAACCAAGAAACTGTAATAGCCTGAAGTTGAAACGTTGAGAAGTCGATCATAATCAATCAATCAATCAATCAAAATATTCTTTATTCAAATAGACTTTTACAAGCGCTTTTGAATCGTCATTTTTACATTATCAAAATTAAAAGTCAGTCTGTAAGTCTGTGAGTAAACTACAACCGGCTCGGAAAGCTGTTCTGCTGAGAAGAACTGGCGAGAAACTCAACAGTTGCTCTTTTCAAAAAAATATTTGGTAACAATATTGTATTACAATTTATCTATTTATCCTACGTGAGACACAACCAGTGACTAATCCCACACATTTACATCTACTTGGTATTCCGCTATAGTGTAATAAGCCTTATTCAATAACGTATTTTTAATTTTTGATTTAAATTGACTCAAAGGCAAGTTCAGTATGGACTGTGGAATTTTATTATACATGCGTACACCTTGCCCCATAAACGATCTATTTACCTTTTGCAGGCGAAAACTGGGTGTTACAAGTTTATCCTTATTTCTTGTATTTATACCATGTTTGTCGCTGTGCCTTGAATAGCAATTAATATTTTGACGAACAAACATAATGTTACAATATATATATTGCGAAGCAACCGTAAGTATTCCTATTTCTTTAAAAAGTCCTCGGAGAGTATCACGAGCGCTTATGTTATAAATAGCCCGAATGGCCCTTTTTTGTAGAATAAATATCGATTTAATGTCCGCTGCATTACCTATAAATATTAGAGAACCTAGTTAGAGCTAAAATACTAGAATTCAAACACAATTACAATAACATATAAAGAGAATTTTATATAGACCTTAAATTTTCTAGTACAGTAAAAGCTACTTGGCAGTTTTGCATTCGCAATGCATTCCGCTAAGTGTGCAAAGTTCCGTAACTTACGCTCTGAAGTACTAGAATCATACAAGCATATTGTACCGCTGTGCAGTTTGACTTACTTTTGTATAAGTTTATTTGCTAAAACTTATATTGAATTTGTATTGAATGTAGCTTTTTATGATAAGAATGAATTTTAAAGTAATTTATTATTATTGTCTTTTTGTTTTAAGTTTTCAAATTCAAGAGCCGAGAAATACTTGTATAGTATATCGAAATATTTATTTCAATTGCTATAATTTCAATCCTCGGACTTGTGAACAGCTTAGATAGTTAAGTTTTATATGCACTGCTTCAGCTTAACTAATACGAGTTCCCAAACGTTTCCTTTGTATTCAATCAAATCAATTACTGTTCCTTAGTTTCACTAAAACTCAAAATGGCTGGAATAACTTGAATAATTCTTGTTTTTTTTCTTAGGGGTGTTTATGGGTGGATTAATTATGGGACTCGAACCTGCGACTGCTGGCGCAAGAAAGTAGACGTGTCGTCATATACATAATAATAATTTCCATCAAATGTGGTTAAGTAGATTTTTCAAAATTAAAAAAGTGTTTTATACTAATAGGTAGAGCATAAAGGATCCAGAACATCGGTGATTTGGAGTTTATATTTTACATCTATTTTCAATGAACTGTTAAGATAAACTAAACATAATTAATTAAAAGGTCTCTTAGAAATATTGAAGAAATCTTTACAAATAAGCAAAATGTAATTTTCATCATAAAGCTCTGAAAAGCTTTTCTTGAATAAACGATGAATTGAATCTTCTACATTAATTCTATTTTATCCTGACTATTGAAGTTACTTTCTAAGTCACGGGCATAAAATACTATCACTGTATTTAATTTGTATTAAAAAACAACAAAATAAGGTTACAAGTTTGATTTTCATTAAAAAAATATGTGATTTGAATGTTCATACTTGTTTATTATAAATTATGTTATATGTAAGCAGATCTTATACTATTTTCCTGTTCCCAGGCCATACCCTACCACGCTGCTATGTGCGGGTTGGCGCACTACAAATATCTTTCGAAAACTTGCCAGGTTCTCTTAGATATGCAGGTTTTCTCACGTTTACTTCCTTTACCATATATAAACATGAGAAATGCGAGATTTGAACCCACTTCACTCGGTTTCACAAGCGAGCGTTTTACCACTGAGCTGTTAAATAGTATTAAAATAAAATATTCTTTCTAAAATTCTTCACATTCTCTCAATGAAATATTACACAGTCGTACTCAGATATACGCTAGAAATTTTGTGCAAGAGTTTCTTATTTAACGAAGTTAAACACTTAGTTAGGATTTATTAAAATTCATGCCCTTAAGGGGCTAAATGTGAATAAAACTTAACATGAAGGAACATTTCTCAAGTAGGAACATATTACATTTAAGCTGCTATAATATTTGATGGTAATTAAAAGCATAAAACTATAAATAAATAAATAAAATAAATATTTTGGGACATTATTACACACAGCGCCATCTAGTTCCGTGGTAAGCTATGAATGTATGTGTAAGGAAGCTTGTGTTACGGATACCAGATAGTTGATATACTACATAATATAAGTTTAAATACATACATATTATTTATTAAATTATAAATAGTTTTTACCCGTGGTATCTCTATACTATAGTCTATACTATTCTTAATATAGCTATAATACTTTTGAATAAAGAAATGAAAATACCAATAGTATAAAGTGCAATAATACGTGCTCATGACTCAAATAAATGAACGAGAAGAACTCAAACCCGCAACCACTGGCATAGCAAGTAGGTTTACTACAAACTGAGCGAAACGTGTTGTAGATTGATTTAGAATATTGCCTTAAACCAAAGATATTTATCAGATATTATTACAGGTATGGAGTCATATTTAGAAAATATTACGTAAATATTACGATATGATGAATACAAATATCGACAGTAGGTAATGCAATAAATTAAATAATTGCATGTTTAATTACCTCAAATGTTAATAAGCTCGGCTAAAATAGACACAAATTCAATTAGCTGGCAGAATTTGCTATTAGTACGCTTTATTACTATGAATCAAGTATGCTAATATCAGTAAGCAATTTTCATATTATGACTAGCATTTCCCGCGGCTTCGCACGCGTTGTAAAGACCGGTAACCAAATTCTTTCTGAGTCACGCGGTATGATACCTCGCAGAATTTTCTTTGATACTCCGCTTCTATTAGTCGTAGCGTAATATAATATAGCCTATAGACTTCCTCGATAAACGGACTATCCAACACAAAACGAGTTTTTCAATTCGGGCCAGTAGTTTCTGAGATTAGCGCGTTCAACCAAACAAACAAACAAACTCTTCAGCTTTATAACATTAGTACAGATTTAATATGTTTATTACAGATTATATTATAATTACGGTCTCATAGTCTAGGGTTTAGAATTTAGAATTTTAGAGTTAAGAATAATTATATATAAAGTTTATGAATTACTGGTATTTCTTTTAGGGTTTTGTAGTGAAAGAGCAAATACTTTACTGTTTTTCGTCATGCCCGTGTATCCTATATTACTAAAATAATTATTATTTAACCCATTTTTTTTAAAATGATAAATCAATTTTGATTTTATTTATAAGAATATGATTCGTTTTAGTGTTAAGAAGTAAAAAAACAGCACACATACAAACTTTCTCATTTATATATAAAACTAATTTCTCACATTTAAATATTTATAGACCCACAATATATCGACACATTAAATTATAACAAAACACTTTAAAAGTAAAATAAAGCTTTAAACATATAAATGGTTGATATAATGAAAGTAAACATACAGTAGAGTCGTAAGTATTTAAAATATGGCCAATTAAATTACCATGCGACCCAAACCGTAATAAGAGCGGTCATATATTCCGCAAAATCCACGTCCTAATACATAAAATATTAAGAATATGCGGAGAAAACCTTTGGGGTGAACGTGTATGAAATAACTTTTAAAATAACTAAGAATTATGATATAATAGAGATTTTTTTCCGACTAAAGATGAGTTAGATTCTGAAATATAAAATATATATTATCATTATAATATATAATAAAACAAAGTCCTCCACCCTGACTGTTTGTCTGTCTGTTCGCGATAAACTCAATAACTTCTGAACCGATTTTCATGCTGTTTCACTAATAGATAGAGTGGTTCTCGAGGAAGGTTTTAGTATATAATTTGTCAAGTTTTTGTATACATTAACTAGTAAAAACCACGGTTTCGCTCGCGCTAAATCTAAAGACGAATCCGAGAAAAGTGAGGTTAAGTCACTAGTGTATGATAAATATGAGATATATAGAGTATAAAATACGAGTAGATATTATTACTATATAAAGGTGTGAGTAAAAATGTTACACGCGACCAGCATCCGTAAAGGTAATTACTGTCACTGTACTTTTTATCCCAGTTCATAAAGCTTTTTCCGTAGGATAGAAGTAAATAGAAAGAAGTTAATGATGGATATGAAAAATATACTTATAAGTTAATATTGAGTAAAAGGCATGCCATACATGAAAAATGAAATTGAAATATTACTCTCTTTTTTATTTAAAAATCAATTACGTTTTTAAATTAACTGCGTTTTAGTAAAATCAGGTAAGTGCGAGACTCACTCATATATCGGTTAACGGTTTATATGTACTATTTAATTTATGTTATCTTTTTATTTATATATATAAATATAGAGATATAGAAAATAAGTCATTTTAATCCTTTTTATTTTGGTGTGGAATCTGAAAAGTATGAAAGTCAAAATTAAAGACGAGTAGGTACCTATTGGATAAATAAATTTCTTTAAAAAAACTTCGTAGTTGTTACTTGAGTTCGTATATAAAAAGCAATCAATGTTAAAGTTGAAGGTGAGAAAATTACCTTTTAAAATTTAAAGCGAAATTCAATTTTTAACGAGATCGTTTGACGATAACTAACTTTGTATAGTAATTGAAGTGTGACTGGACACTTTGTATTTTATTTTAACAAAGTACCAAGCAAAATAACAAGAAGAAATAAGTTGGTTTAATAAAAAAAGTAAATTAAAAGAATGGCAAATATGAAAGGTAATTTCAACATAATAATATGTAAACGGTAAAGCAGTGGTAACCCAGTGGTAACCCAGTGGTAACCCAGTGGTAACGCGCTTGCTTTGAAAACCGAGTGAAACGGGTTCATATCCCGGGCCTCGCCCTCTGATAATTTTATATACGAATCATTTCTAAACTAATTACAACTTGTCTTAAGGCGAAGGAAAACATCATGAGGAAATAAAATGTTTTTTTAATTATCATAGTATATTTATGATTTGAGTGAAATTTTATAATTTATCGGCACTCCGAGCAATAATTATTTACATTTTGACATAGTTGCAAGGTACTTATAAGTCAAGCCATAATATGATCCTCCGCGTCACCAATTTCTACCGTACTGCGTCGAAACGTAACATGTCACAGCACCAAGTCAGAAATTTCTATATGCGATTAAGAAGTTTTCTGTTTAAATTTTTTTACCATAATATATACTTAAATACCGAATACACTGCCATACCTTAGAAACATAATATAAAGCTTCTATTTTGTATTACTTATCTCTCCTATCTTAATATTTCGTTCATCGTATCAATTCATTGTCCATTGAAAACACACATAGTACTAGAGTATTTCTTGTAGCTTGAGCACTATAAATACTGAACACTATAAAAATCTCTCAGTAAGATTAACCCGTAATAAAAGTCAGCTGGATACATATTATTATAAATATAAGTATACAATATACATCTACTAGCGCGAGTATAGCCATTAATTCCGCTAGTTATACATGTAAACCTTCCTCTTGAATCACTCTATCTATTAAAAAAAAACGCATCAAAATCCGTTGCGTGGCTTTAAAGATCTAAGCATACATAGAGACAGACAGCGGGAAGCGACATTGTTTTATACTATGTAGTGATATACAGCCATAAAACGTTTTAACGAATAACTCACGTATCTCTGACACGCGAAAATCTCTTAATGACTAGATATTTCGTAATAATAAGTGATGAAATACTAAAGTCCCTCGAGGCCGCAATTAAATACATAAAAGAAGGCTACGAAAATATGGTATACACATGGGTTTTTCACCCATTTGATATACCATAATATGTTATAGCACCACCTATGCGCGTAATTAAAAATTACAATCAAGTTTTATGAGATAATACGAATATTATACTAACAAAATACTGTGACTTTCTTCGCGATAAATATTAAAATATATGGAAGAGGTACTAATTTCTTTATTTTATACTAGTGACTCGCCCTCGCTTCGCTCGGGCTCTTCCCTAGATTTAGCACAGGTAAAGCCGCGGGATCTGCTAGTTATGCATATAAACCTTCCTCTTGAATCACTCTATCTATTAAAAAAAACCGCATCAAAATCCGTTGCGTAGTTTTAAAGATTTAAGCGCACATAGGGATATAGGGATATAGGGACAGAAAAGGCGACTTTGTTTTATACTATGTAGTGATGATGATGATGAAGACATTCTGAAATCATCAACTGCCTTATAAGTCTTGTTGATACAAATGCATATCTAGGTCTTGGATTTGATTCCCAGGCTGGGTAAATATTTATTGTGGAACTTTCTCCGAATTAACATTTCTTCAATTTTTGGAACTATGTTCACTTTTTTCTGGCAATGTAGGAGTAATACATATTATGAACTTTAATTTATTAAGACAAGTTAAGATAAAAAACCAGTATTTCAAAATTTATATCACTAGAAGCGTTGACAAAAAAGAAATTTTATATTATTTATAAGAGAAATATCATGAACGACGAACGTATAAAAATATTATATATTTACTACCCATAGTTTTGTGTTTTATATTCTACCTATAAAAAATATTTGACGTGAGAAAATGTTTATATAAACGATGCTACATTCATCTTTTAGTGTTTCTATAAAAAAATTCTTATATCTTACAGCCATAACAGTCGCTACAAAAGTGTCATTAGAGGTAGAAAAATATAAAAGGGAAAATATTTTTAGATTTAGGGAATATTAATTAAACTAAAAAAAATGTTTTATTTGATCGCTCTTATTTTTGAAATGGCCATTTGCATTTGCTAGGATAAGCTAAGGGAGGAGAAAGTGAGAGAGAAAAAGAGAAAGAGAGAGAAAGTTGGACAAAGGCCTATGTCAGATCATAGGAAGCAATTTACGTTCTCGTCAAATTTTATCAAAATCGGTTTAGAGTTTTGTGCGTACAAAAGTAACAGACAGTAACTTTCACATTTATAATATTATTATGGAAGTTTGGATATATGGAGCAAGATTACGGCCTGTCTAACAACACAGTACCTACGTCCCTTAAATATACTTTGCGAGTGCCGCAGGCAATACCGTAAAATATGTCTTACGGAAATAATTTAATGTACTAAAATAAGAAAATGACTTCCTTATTTGTTCCATGTTATATCTAATATGAACATTTTTACAATGATTACATAATTGTATCTAAAGGCTACTAAATACGAACCAAAATTAAATATTTAAGTTATATTAAGTATATAAATTACTAAAGAAATTAGAGATTGAGAGAACCTGGCGAGTTTACCAAAGAAGTGAAATATGGATTGAACTCTCGTATTGATTGGAGGCTGTGGGACGTAAAAAAAGACTGAATACATACATTCATATTTAAGTAAACAAAGTTATAATTATTGAAGTGAAACTTCTTTAGAATCGTTGTGATTTCAAACTCGATGAAACGAAAAAATAAGTCCATAGTACCAGGCGCTCAGAGACGGGGAAGAGTTAGCCTAAGTTAGATCTCGCCCACCGCGAGTCAGTGACATTTCTAACTCTGTCTAACTCGTGGGTGTGACCTTCGCGCCATCTCCCTCTCTCAACGAGCTTAGACGGGGTTATTTAGTATTTAGTATAAATATAAACGAGATTTAAAAATTAGTTTGCCAAAGAAGTTTTACTTCTGACATGTGTACTTTGTACACACGCACTTTTTTTTATAATCATAGCAATACGAGTCATATAAAATTTAAGGTGTGGGAGAATACACGCATTAATATCACATTACTGCGTTCTACATTTGTACAAATGCCTTCTAATGGGCCAGTTAAGCCGTTAAAAGTGAAATCACGAAGCTTTCCTCTACCATGAATAGTGGAATTAATTTACAAAACCACATATACGTTACGAAATGGACGCTATTTTATGTAAATCAAGCAATTTTCAATACATGGAATACATTAGGATTCCTTTGAAAGACCCTGTCCAAACTTGTAATTTGAACTTCGTATAAGTATTATAGTTAAATGTAAGCTTAATGAGTTACACTGGCAATTCCACATGACTTTTCTTCTATTTTTATAATTGTCCAAATTTTATTACCTAAAAAATTTGTTTAATATAAAGAGCATTAATATATATAATATATTTTGGACAATACTTAATGTAGTGGTAGTTACCCTACTTGCTGTGCTAGCGGTCGCGTGTTCGAATCCCGCTGGAGGCTTTTATTTGTGTGATGAAACGAATATTTGTACTCCAATCTTGGGTGTTTATATTTATAATATGTATGCATTTAAAATTATATATCTAATACATTTATTTGGTATTCCTAGCACGGAGAAGCTTCATAGCTTACCATGGAACTAGATGTTGTATTTTGTTCTGAACATATTAAAAACAAAACCAATTACCATAAAAATCACTATATTTTTGTCTGTTAAGAAGACCATAGTATAAAATAAATATGAAAATTCACCTATTAATTAAAATTTTCATTTAAATATCTAACTATCAATAGCGTCTTATAACTAATATCCTTGAAAGCTAATAAGTCATCAATTCAAATCTAAGAGGAATTTCAATAATTATACATCGACGTTCCAACTGAATTGAATAAGACACTAATGACTATTCAAAGCAGAGGCGAGAGCTCGTAGATTCTTTATCACTAATTGAATACTGAGAGTAATTTATAAACATGTGCCCATTTACTTTATTTTACATTATCGACTATTGGTGACTTTGGTCAGTAAAGTATCCCTAACAATACCTTTGAGAACTTCAATCAAATAAGATCTTATCACTTGTGATGAAATTATGAAGATTATGAAAAAGTATATTTTTGAAAATTGAGAGTGAACATGTATGAAGACCCAGGGCTTCATTTAAAAACCTTGTCATTGACATTCACAAAATATAATATAATTATTTCTATTTTAGTGGAATGTTCACGACAAGTTCGTTAGATTTCCTTATCCGTATTCGTATACAATTTTTAGGTAGTTTTAAATATATGTGCGTGTAAGTTTGTGTAGGCTGCTTATTACTACCCTATGTTAGATTTGGATAAAATTTTGTGTATACACAGAGGCTATAACGTCGAGTAGGACAATTGTCTTAAACGTGGTATATTTATGATAGATCTTTAAAGAGAAGGTAGGCTAGGTACGTTTTAAGTATGTTATTGTAAGTTTAAAAAGTAACATTTTATATAAAGATCAAGGCAAAAAAGTGTAAACATAATATTATAATTGCAAAATTCACCTAGAGACAGATAAATATTCAATTGGCCGCGATCAATTACGAGAAGAGACGTAACTTGAAATCTTGACAATTGGACCAATTCGGGCAACTAGAATTAATACCGAATTCGTAATACCCTTCGTTAAATTCGAATGTAAGAAAAAGTTGTACGATAAGAAATAAATTTCTATTTAGGTCGTTCTGTAATTATTTTATTCATTGAATGAGAAAAGTAAATAAGAATGAAAAAGTTTTATAATGAAACGTCTGTGTTTGTTAGTGGTAAAAATAGGGCTCTTCGATTAAAATAAACAGTTGAAATGAGTTGTCTACTAAGTAGTTTTATGTATACTGTTATTGAAAATTTGTTTGACTGCATGAATGAGTATAATTGTATACATTAATACATAATAAACGTTTAGGTATATATATATTGTTTTTATGGTAAAAAGGGGGCAAACGGGCAGGAGGCTCACCTGATGGAAAGTGATCCACTCCGCCCATGGACATCCTGGCTTGCAGATGCGTTGCCGGCCTTTCAGGAAAGGGAGGAGGGAGGGGAATGGGAGGGATGGGGAACGAAGGCGGAGGATGAAGGGAAGAGGGAGGGGGAAGGAGAGTGGGCCTCCCGGACGTTTGGGTAGATCTAGGGATACATACATTTATACATATAATTAACAACATAATATACGTTAATCATTTTCTTATGCCCACACATTAAAATTTCAATGTTTGGAAAATAAGAATTAGAAAAAAAACTAAAAACTGTGTAGATACAACCTCTATATCGACAATAATAACTATTTAAATAAGATTTTCTAAAAGCAAATTGAGGAATTTATTCAACTCATGAAGACTTTTACCATAATATGTATACTGTATAGTGAACTCAATTCAGTATACCATGGAAGCATGGCCATGGAATGGTAATATTATACAGTACCCTTATTCCTAAAGTACATCTACAAATTATAAATGAAACTATCTTTTCGGATTTTGTCGCGGATTTATTATGATTTTTGGTTCCCGTCGTTTCGAATGCTTTACAGCAATCATGGTCACGAGAAAGACTAAGGTATTAGACGTCTCAGGGGGTTATATACCTGTTACAGCCAGAAATTCTTAACATTTACAATCAAAATGTATTATTTTAAGGTACTTTGATGCCATCTTGAATTTTTTGTAAATTGTGGGTAGGCACTGTCCACAACCAAAAATCATAATAAATCCGCGACAAAATCCGAAAAGACAGTTTCATTTATAATGTCAAGTATTACATCTTAAAAGATTAAACATTCTATAATTTCTCGCTCTACATACAGACTATAAGAATCTTAAAAATGTACCCGGAGACATGCATTCATCAAACAACGCCAGTGAATCCTCTCTTAGGCTAAAAGCTACAATACCTTTGTCCTCTGAAAATGGGAAGACATTTTTATACCTGTTCCATTTTCTGGGTTAGCTGTGTAGATACGTTATTTATGATTGTTGCTAGATGTTTTACGAATCTGATGCTTTGCTTCCAGGCTTTTTAAAGCTTTTTATATAATATGTAATCTAGATATAGTTGATGTAATCTATACTTAATATTATAAAGCTGAAGAGTTTGTTTGTTTGGTTGAACGCGCTAATCTCAGGAACTGCTAATTCGATTTGAAAAATTCTTTTTTTGTTGGATAGTCCGTTTATCGAGGAAGGAATCTATATTATATTACGCTACGACCAATAGAAGCGGAGCATTAATGAAAAATGTTGCGAAAACGGGAAGGGCAGGCGTTAGTTCTGCGAGGTATCATACCGTGCGACTCAGAAAGAAATTGGTTTTCGGTCTTTAGAACGCGTGTAAAGCCGCGGGAAATGCTAGGCTAGTTATATGATAGTACTACCAATCTTCATCGTTTTTGATATGGCCTTCATAGTATTTGGACTTAGTAATACGGCCTCATACGACCTATTACGGCATATTACGATATTTATTCTCTACTATACTCTACTTCAAACATCAGCTATATTATTAACGCGTAAAGTTTATTGTGAGTAAATTAGAGCAATTTCTAAAGTTATAACTTTATTGTAATATTTACACTTCATGTGTTTTTGACAGATAAATTTTTTGAGATTTTGTGATAAAAATAACTTCAATATACATAGACTCTTTGTTTTTTAAGGAAAATGTTATTATTATTATAATAAATAACCAAAACTCTTTTTACTTTTCACATTTTCTAATAGCTCAAATTCTCCTAAAGGTCAAATATATTATTAAATATTTGTTCGTCATATCCATTGAAAGACGGAGAGTTTGTAAAATAACTTTGATCTAGGAATTCATGTCAAAATGAAATTCATAAATTACAAAATCTTTTATACATATTTCTGACAGTCTAGACCCAGAACTAATAATTGTTATTAATTAAAAAAATGTGTGTCTGCATGCTGTCAAAGTCAAAATAATTTTAATATTTTTAAATACATAATATTATATTTGTTTAAATAGTAGTCCATTATTAGCTTGGAAAGTATATAATTATTTTTGTCGTGGTGTATATACAAATTGTTAACGGAGATATTATTGTAAATATAACATTTGAATACTGTTTTTTTTATCCTTTATTTATAAAGCCATACACCTATATAAGGTTAAGTCAGCTAAACACTGTTGTAAATGAATAAATTAATGAAAAATTCGCTGATTTGATTATGTGTGTTAAGAAATGGATTACATAGAAATGGCTCTGACCTAGTAAAACATAGTATTACATAAATAACATCAAATATTGTATATATTGCTTAGCAAAAGCTACAGCTAACGTACGCTATTTGAAGGAAAAGCTTTGGAAGCTTTCCATTTCATGAGCTTTCTTTACTTGAGTTAGCCTAGATTATAAAGTACAGTTTACAACACTACAGTGAGCGACAGTTGCAATTTTGCATGTCAACATTCTTTAGATATGAGAAATACTTCGCAGTGATACGTGACTGTAACTCGAGTTCCCTCTGGGAACCTTTAGGTTATTACCTTTTCAACTTTGTTACGTTTAGATGACACGATGAAAGGACGTTTCCTTTTTAGTACTGATATTTTCTTTGATGTTTATTTTGAAATTCGTCTGAATATGACGGCTTCTGAATACCTGTTCTATACACGTGGTCTCGTTTTGTCAATTATTATTATATACAAGAGGTTGAGGTTGGGAAATTGGGAAATATTTTATATTATACTAGCGACTCGCCCTCGCTTCGCTCGGGCTCTTCCCTAGATTTAGCAAAGGCAAAGCTGCGGGATCCGCTAGTTATGCATATAAACCTTTCTCTTGAATCACTCTATCTATTAAAAAAAACCGTATCAAAATCCGTTGCGTAGTTTTGAAGATTTAAGCATACATAGGGACAGAAAAAGCGACTTTGGTTTATACTATGTAGTGACTAGCGAACCAGACAGATGTTGACCTGTACACTTAGATTTTTTTTTATATACTTTTGCTCCCGGTGAAATGTCTTACTTAGTATGCATGCACAAAACAATGTTGCCTAGCAACAACTTATTTATAATTGAATATGTCATTTTTTGTGCAAATGTATGAATAACTAATTAATTAAAAAATACATTTTTTAGTAGACCGAATTGCGAATCTAAGCCATTCTCGAATACACTCGAACCATTACATCAAAATCGGTCCAGCGGTCTAGGAGGAGTTCAGTGACATACACACGTACAGTAGAATTATATATAAAGATTTTTCAGTTTTCAATCTCATATCTTTAATACAGTGGTTCACTTACACTAACACAATTTTTACACCAATTTATACTATTTATTTAATAATATAATAAATACTAGCAACTCACTCTTGCTCTGCTTGGATTCGTTTCTACGTACGTATTAGCGATCAAAAAAAATTCT
This sequence comes from Boloria selene, assembly GCA_905231865.2. NCBI lineage: Eukaryota > Metazoa > Arthropoda > Insecta > Lepidoptera > Nymphalidae > Boloria > Boloria selene. Next base: position 10,803,552 of record HG993146.1, read on the forward strand.
AGCGTTGTCCATGAAATGTAAATAAAAATATGTATTTAGATATCAAGATATAAAAAATCTCAAAAAATTCTTGACTTCTTCCTCTTGAATCAGTACTCTATTGATCAAAACTGAATTAAAATCAGTTACGTAGTAGTTTAAAAGATCTAAGCGTACAAACGGCGGGAAGCGACTTTTTTTAGTATATAGAGATTTAAAATAAATTATTATACAGAGTACTCTATTTCGCTAACGACAGTATAATTTTGTGATGTTTTAATTCATAATAAGTAATAAATAATATTAAATTATTGAAAATCGAGTTATTATACGTAGGATTGGTTGTTGATATATTAATCACTAATCAGTGCTGTACTATCTCGTGTCGTCATGTTATGTATGTATGTATGTTTGTATGTTAGGGTGGCCCAAAAAACCGACTATTTTTTTTTTAGTCTCGAGTGAAAAAATGTTAGTTTATGATGTTTTAAGAGCCCTCTCCAAAAGACAGCTCAAAAAAAAATTTTAAGAGGTCACTCCAAATTTTTTAAAATTTCAAAAATCGAACTTTTTTTTTTAATTTTTTTTTCTCGTTACGGTATAGTATTATAGACTAAAAAAAAAGTTTCTGAAGTTTGGGCCACCCTAATGTATGTATGTATGTATGTACAAATAATGAGTCAATTTACTTCAATTAAAATATATAACTATACAATATACAACGTACTTTCATAGTAAGGCTCGTTTGCCGAATGCGCCGTGACCTGTTTACGATCTGAAGGGAATTAATAGGAAATTAATTAATGTGAGATAGTCAAGATGTTGCGTACTTTGTGTGTTATATATTTGGAAGAAGTTAGTAAAGCTAGCAAGACAACCTAGCTTTACTTGTAATTTTAATAAAAGTTTGTGTTAACGCTTTCGAATAAGAATAGATTATTATTAATTAATTAATTAAAATACTTTATTCAAAGGTAGTGCTAGACTAGTAGGTGGAACCACTCGCATTTAAAACTGAGCGAAAGGGCTTCATACCTTGAGTTTTACACGTCTGAGCTCTCTTCATGTAAACAATTTTTCAATAAAGATTTATTATAGAGGAATACAACTTAAAGTAACCTACACATCTGATAGAACTTAGTTTAAATTAGATATCATGTAGTATGCTTAGTGTTAACCAGTATACGGCCAGTCTATCAGCTCTGAAACTATGATCTATTCATCAAAGGGAGGGATAATTTTAAGTCAGAATACAAGACAATAAATATTTTTATAATCATCACTGTATATATACAAGAAAAATCATATGATGACTGTTTATTATCAAGTAGGTATCCGTTAACAACAGATTTTTGAAAATTTAACCCCTAAATGAGTGAAAGTACAATTAATAACCTCAACACAGAAAAAAACACATGCATTTACTAAACCTATCTTTCAAAGGGTGAAAAGATGTAAAAAGACTAAAAATCGAAATTTTGTCACACAACCCGCAGGCAAAAGCTAGTTTAGGTAACATATAAAACCAATAAGTAATTATAATTTAAATGGAATCACATATGTTATTACTATTTAAAATGAGCACAGAAATGTTTATTTAGGGTAACCGTAATTATAAAACCCCCCACATGTACGCTATCGAATTCTAATAGCCTAAAATACATTTTTGTTTTGATAATACAAATATTATTATATTAAGCTTAAAGCTTTTGAAGAGATGCTTTAATTATGCTTTTAAATATATTAATTAACATTGACAATAGCGCTTATCTGATGCATGGCCTTTTACGGTTAAAGTTTATGGTTCACAGGTATAAATACTTATATGTACTAGGTATTATTTAATTGCACCTAAATGAAATTAACTTGCAATAACATTAGTTAGCAAGGGTAAGACTTAATACTTTCTTAGGTTTACGCGAATATTTGGCATCATAAATGAAACTATGTTTACGGATTTTGTCGTGGATTTATTATGGAAGGATGGAATGGAGGGAACCAAAAATCGTAATAAATCCGCGACAAAATCCGGAAAGATAATTTAATTTATATGGATATATGGACTTATATATTATTTCTAGAAGAAATCTCAACAAGTCAAACTAAATGAGAAAGAAAATTCGTTCAAAAATAGATAAACGTGAAACATTTTATTACTTTGTTTGGACAGTGTAATGGGCATAATAATCATAATATGCCAGAGGGACAGCGAAATGAACCAACTTATCAAAATATTTTAGTTCTTCTTTCCATTCAAATATATTAATTTATTTATATAAAGGCAGTGGTAGCCCTTAAAGCTTTTACTTAAGTTACGCGTTCACTTAAGATAATGACTGAAGCGAGCTCAAATCACAAGTTTCACATTTGATATGTTCTTATGCGAATCATTTACAAGTTACAACAATACCACTTTAGCGTGAAGGAAAACATCGTGAGGAAACCTGCATGTTAAAAAAATCTAGCGAATTTTCATAAGACATAAAGTCCGCAAACCCGCACTTGTACAGCGAGGTGGACTATAGCCTGATTTTATTATATTAGATATTACAGTTATTAGATCTGCTAAGTAATCGCTACGAGTAGAAGAGCTACAAGCCGATAGTGCAGTTAAAATGTAATTTTCAATATTAAGTAATAAATTATGGACTTCTATCGAAATATTATTCGAATTAAACAGTATTTAACGGAAATGCACTTTGCATCATCCGAATTAGTTTTGAAATTGGTATATGAAATTTTCCAATTTATCCCTACAAAGTACCTCTCTATTTATAAATGATGTTTAAATTGCCTACTGAAACTTCCTTTTTCAGTTTTAATGGTAATCGTGAAAATAACATAATTTATTGTTTCTTAAACAAAATATTCTTATTTTAAACTAGCATTTCCCGCGGCTTTGCATGCGTTAGACCGGAAATGAAATTCTTTCTGAGTCGCGCGGTATGGTACCTCGTAGAACTAACGCCCGCCCTTTCCGTTTTTGCAACATTTTTCATTCATGCTCCGCTCCTACTGTTTGTAGCGTGATGTAATATAGCCTATAGCCTTTTTCGATAAACGGACTATCCAACACAAAAAGAATTTTTCAATTCGGACCAGTAGTTTCTGTGATTCGCGCGTTCAACCAAACAAACTAACACTTCAGCTTTATAATAAAATTCTAACTTAGTCTTTGCACATTAATTACTATTTTTTCTTATTTAAATATTCATTCTTATCGATATAAAGGCTGAATGAAGCCTTCAGATATTTTTTTCCTTGTCTGTCCGTGACAACTTCACGAGAATATCACTGACCATATTTTGATGTAATTTTGTAAGACGATGGCTACAAAATTTCTTCAAAGTGTATATGGTACTGCAAAATCTACACTTACCGGTAAACGTATAAAGAACTCGCGCGGAGTGAGGGTGAGTCACAAGTAGGCATATAAATATAGAACATAGATATATTAGGCACGTGCCTCGAGTACGAAAACTTTCAGCTATGTTTATTATGAAAGCTTATAAGTCGTACTGTTAAATAAGTTGTTCGTGTGATATAATGTGATTAAAATAGTATATTATAATTATTTTTAAGCTGTAACTTGAAGTAAAACTTAACTTCAAAATAGTTAGTAGTGACTTGTTGATGGCAAGCGGTCGTAGGTTCGAGTCTCGCTCAGGACCAATTTGTTGACCAAGAATATTTGTACTGCAGTCATGAGTATTTAATGTACATATTTATAATATGTAAATTGTATGTATTTAAAAGTTATATATGCGTAGCTTATCAACTATCTGGTATCCGTAACACAAGCCTCGTAGCTTACCACAAAACTAATGTAATGTAATGTTACATACCCAACATATTTATTTATTTACTTATAATAAAAGACTATTCCGTTATATAACATAAATTTAAACGTATTAATGTTTCTATCAACCACAAGTCCTTCGCAAACCGGATGTTACGTCAAAGTGATATGACCCGGTCAAAGGGCTTTATGAAAGGTCCTTTCAAAGTATTTATAGGGACAAAAATTTACTATTATTATAAATGAAACAGCTCTGTTAGCTTGTTTGCTAAGTTTTATCGGCTATATAGGTATATCGTAATATAAGTAGATTAAGTTGTAAAAAAATAATACAGTCACTGTATGTAAGGCAGTGGTAGCCCAGTGGTAGCGCACTCATTTAGATAACCGAGTGATGCAAGTTCAAATCCGGATCTCGCACCTCTGATATTTTCATGTCCGAATCATTTCTAACATAATTATGATTTGTTTTACAGTGAACGAAACCAACGTGAGGAATTCTGTATGTCTGAGAGAACCTAGCAAGTTTTCGAAAGACATGTGTAGTCCGCTAACCCGCACTTGTTGGACTATGTCCTGATCCTTCTCTTATTGAAGGGAGGGCCGCGCCTAGCAGTTTGATGGTAAAAAGGGCTGAATACATGTAGTTAACGAATGAAAAGTTCTTTTAGATTTATTGTTTTTTGCTTATTTTTGCTTATATATATTATCTAGTTTGAAGAGCAGACACTTATTGAAAGTTGTCCTTCCTACCTATAACGGCCACGACGGCCAATCTCATTGAGACTAGCCATCTGCGCGGGAGATATTATAGTGCACAAGTGTGCGCATACATAAGTGCACTCTCTATTCCTTATCACTCTCATATTCTGGTGGACGACTGCTCTATACGACGAGTGAGAGGTGGAGGACCGACGGCTTTACGTACAATTAGAGGCAAGGGGGTGAAACACCGCCAACTTCCCAACTCCGGGCTGTTACTGAGGCTTATGAAACAGAAAGTCTCAATAAATATCTCTTCGTCCGACTCATGACTCGAACCCGGGACCTTTAGATGTATGACCGTACATGCTAGCCACGACACCGAGGCAGTCATTTAAAGTTATATACAAAGTAGAACAGACACCTGATTTGACACTGACAAATTACTGTCTTTCGATATCGAGCATCTCGTGATTATGTAACAATCGATTGTGAGACCAGTCTGATTAATAACTAGATTATTGTAAGTAAATAAATATAGGTGTTACATCACTGTTATTATTTCAACGATATTCTATAGGTATAGAAAAATTGTAATAGTTAAATGGTTTCTAGCTTTATTCTTTACGCCATATCTTATAAAATCTAAGCGTTGTTTATGCTATTACATATATATTTAGATTTCCAACAAACTTTAGGTTGTTTACACGTAACCAAGAAATCTGTTGCTACAATTATATTCCGCGGAATCGAACCTTATACCTTCTCACGAAATATAGCTGGTTAAAGAGAGAAATTTTACTATACCCAAACTGTCCAAAGTATATTTAATATAAAGTTATCTTCATTACAAATTCCTTTTCAATAGAACCATTATATAGTTCGTCTCTCACCTAAAATAATTTGATACATTAATTACTTTATAAATAAAAAGATACGCTTTTTATACTTCAAACGTTACTTAAAGTTATTTTTGTTTCCTTGGAACTGTATTTTTTGTTTAAAACATCAAGCCTTTGAGATTAAAAGTGTTAAAAAAAGAGTGGAAAAACTTAATTGATGAAGGTATCATATGACATAGAGCTTAAAACAAAAACTTAAATTTTATAATAGCTACATTTGAAGTTGATAGTAAATATAATGTGAGAAGAGATAAATAAATATGTTGGAGAACACAGGACCATCTAGTTCCATGGTAAGCTACTCGTACGAGTCTTGTGTTATGAATCTCAGATAGTTGATACACTGCACGTGTATTTAATACCTACATTATATCTATACTAATATTATAAAGCTGAAGAGTTTGTTTGTTTTGTTGAACGCGCTAATTTCAGGAATTACTGGTCCGAATTGAAAAAACATTTTTTGTGTTGGATAGTCCGTTTATCGAGGAAGGCTATAGGCTATATTACATCACGCTACGACCAATAGGAGCGGAGCAGCAATGAAAAATATTACAAAATCGGGAGAAAAATACTTCTTTTGATTTTCAGCCTTTATAATGCGAGCGGAGCCGCGGAAAAGGCTAGTTATTAATATTCAGAACTCTCATGGAGCAAAAACATATATTGTGTTTATTAAATAGTGAATGCCCGCAGCCGAAATCGAACTCGCGACTTCTAGCACCGCAAATAGTAACTATATTTGATTCCTAATAAAAAACAAATGTGACTTTTAATTTTTGACTTGTAATTCTTGTCTCTAGAAATGATATTAATAAAGAATACCGATGAATTACTTAATGTTTTGGATAAGAAAAATATTGGACGATCGGAAATACGTTTACAAATAGCCTGTTCAAGAAAATGAAGGAATTTCCAAAGAGAAAATAATGGGTTCATTACATTTTTAGAATTCCGAATGAAGACAATTTGCCTTTTATTTTCGATAAAATCCACAGTCAAATATGTGTAGGCTTTTTATATATGAGATATTCTGAATTGTATTTTTAGGGAAATGAAATAATTCATCGAGGTTTTTGTTGTTGAAAACTTATGTTATTCAAAGTCGTAACTTTGTAATTTTTGGACTTCACCTATGAACATAAAGGTAGCTGAAAAGTCATATATGATATTATTAAAAGGGTATGGTTTAGTCTATATAAAAATCTAACTCAGTGAAATCTGTTATATCATTAAATATTTTTAGAAAATTTTATAGTAATCTACTCTATTCTATTAATTCAGACTATTCTATTGTTTTTAGAATTTTTATCTTTCCATCTGCCTGTGATGGTATCACGACGAAATTACTGGATAGATTTTGACAAAATTGAGTATGTTGATAGCTGGTTATCCGGATAACATATTCGTAAATAATACTTTTTACTGCAGAAAAACATCTAATTTCTGTAAAATCTAAACTAACAATTTATTTAAATTCATCTTGGGACGAACACGACCAGAGGGCAGTTTCAAAAATAAAAGTAATTTAAAGTGAAAGTGATGGAAAATGGATTGAACTGACTTTCTTATACCGACTTCTAATCGGTAAAACAGTTTGTACTACCCGCAAATGTATTATTATTTTTATACAAGTTAAAGTTATTAGCTGCCCGTTTATAACGTTACCTACGTATTTAAAACTAATGTTTCTCAGTAAGTGAATTGTATTCTTTTGAGAAATAAATGAATCTTAAACCTCGTTTCTATTATTATTATAATAGACACTATATACTTAAAATCTTTTAAAGTATGAATTTATAAATTTTTTTATATTTCATCTTAAACTGTTTAGTACAATAATTTTAAAAAGCTCTCAAATTTCATAAAAAGAACACTACTTACAACTTTTTAGCTTTATCTGGGCCTTATGCGATAGAGCTTTAACTACGTGGCATCTTTATTGCATTTAAATGAAAAATTAATGCAGAAATATCCTATACTAGACACATTCTTTAGAACAAAGAGTATTAAACGTAAAATGAGATAGTTATACTATAAAGGATATAAAGAGTTTTAAAGTAAATTAAAACACTTAATTTTTATGGAAGTTTCAGTAAAAAAGCTTAAGAATTTATGGTGAGAGTATATTCATTTTAAAGAACCGATTGAGTTTATATGCTTTGACAAATTTTATAAGCTAATGTACATATTATGTCGTCTTTACATATAAATAAAATTGAAGAGTGAATTTGTAACATCAACAAATTTTATTAAATGAACATGTTATTACAGATGGCTATAAGAGAAACTGAATTTTTAATACTTTCTGTGTTTTTCTTAGCTCGAAAGTTCTAATTAGAAAAAATCTAATTCGAATTAAAATGTATAATTTAATAAGGTACTTTTATGCTATTTTGAATTATTGTAAATTGTGGGTAGGCACTCTCTGTAACAAGTATATAAATCGCTGAGACGTCAAATACCTTAGTCTCTCCCGTGACCATGATTGCTGTAAAGCATTCGAAACGTTGGGAACCAAAAAATCATAATAAATTCGCGACAAAATCTAAAAACATAGTTTCAATTATAAGGAAGAAACTAAGATTTACGGTAAGACTTGAAGAGAAGGTAACCCAACATTGTAATGGCATGCAGAAACTACAGTGACAATTTTGATACGGTTTTGACCCATGGAAACCGGAATCGAGGATAGATATCTAGGAATATTATCATATAATATTTAAACATTTTGAATAGAGTGTCCTTTCTGAGAACTTTAGTAATATTATGAATGCAATAGGCACCTAGGGATGTACCGTAACGACGCGAGGAACCCACCCTCGCTTCATTCTAGTACTGAATAATAAAAAAAACATATAAAACAACTGTTAAAGCTTAAATAAATAAAAAAATCATAAAAATTGAGTTACACTTGGCCAGGATATGAAAAATACTATAAGTAAATTACAATTTATTTATTGTATAAAGTAAAAGAAAATCAATTAATATAATAAAATTATGGCTCGCGATTACTGTTCGTGAAAATGTTAACAGCGTTATCATTGTACATAGAATTAGTTAAATCTTGTTGTTTAAATAAGCTTAAGAGGTTTTATTGAAAGCTTATCAAAGCTTTCCTTTAAGCTATTTAAGTATTAAATTTGACTTAGTTATTATATCATAACAAGAGAAACGTTATTTTATCACTTATAATCTCATAAAATATTTGAATTAATAAAAGCTAAATTATATAAATATGAATACAAAAATCTTGACAATTTATATACTTAAAGCTTCTTTGTGAACCACTCTATTTATTGACGAAAACAGCACGAAAATCGGTATAGTGGTTTTTGAGTTTATGGCGAACAGACAGACAGGCGCGGCGGATGATTTGTTTTATAATATGTAGAGAATGTATGGCTCAAAATTCCTAGAATAGTCAACTAAGTTACCTACCAAGTGTCGTTTATAGCTTTATTAGTAAACTCATTTTAAGCAGTGTTAGCGCTGTGCTGCTCTATTTGATTGTATGTTTTACATTACTCTTACCAATTGTAAATCGATTAATATTTTTTTAATAAGTAGATTCAGAAAATATTAAATTTTAAAGTCTAAATGTGTCCTTAACTTTTACTTTTGCAGTTTTAAAATAATTTTCCTTAACTTAAAAATATAAACTTTATAATAATTCTAAATATTCGTTGAATTACCAAGATACTTTGAGTAGGAAAACTTTTATATTACGAGTGAAGTAAATGTTCATTAATAATGTGTGCCAAAAAAGCCAAAAAGCCAAAAAGAATTCGAACGGCAACATGTCGCAACGAACAACCTTATTTTTTAAAGAAGCCAGTAATCAAGTGACATTGGTTTTTTCTATACATTTTAATTTAACTTTTCACGGTTTTGTGAAGAGAAATATTTAATCCATAGCATCTAGTAATAAATACCATAATTTTAAACTAAAATTATTCTTAATGTATATCGGTATATGCAGTTTATTTACTTCGATTTAAATATATCGTAAAAAGTGCAAGTATTAAAAGTCACTTTGTCCCCAAAGTCAAGTCTCAACAAAGCAATCTACCTCTAAACTATAGCATTTCTTTACGATAAATACAGCCCATTAATTCCTTCCACCGCAAAATCTCAATAAATCTAACATAGAAAGATAATAAAATCTTATCACTGCCAAAGTTACAAACAAGAGCATAAATACCGTACAAATCCTGAGATAACACAGTAAATTAAATAATAATACACTGATCACTTGTAGAAAATAAAAAATCACCGCACTCACCATATATAATTGTATCACATTGATAATTCCCAGTAATGGTTGAAGACTTAGATTTAAAGTACCACTTTTTGCCGCGTTCACAGACTTTCGCGTTCTTCCGACAGGACTGTACCTCGCGAACTATAAACTCTTACTGAGTATTCGCGCAGGCTCCAACCTTCATCCAGCACAACGAGATCTAAATTCATCTTCAAAACAATTTATACTCTATTTTTTAAATGATAGAGATGAAAATGCTATGCATATAAGGTCTACGGCGTAGCGATGCTACGGTACAAATTATTTATTTAATTATAGATTTATAATTTAATGCATTTTTTGTATAATTGATAAATTATGAAATTAGTACTTTTGCAGTTAATTTCATGTGGTTAGTATATCTGTGCTAATATATAATTAGAGAAATCCTAACTAATATTATAAATGCGAAAGTAGCTCTGTCTGTCTGTCTGTCTGTTACGCTTTCACGCCTAGACCGCTGAACCGAATTCGATGAAATTTAGTACTCAGATAGAGAAGACATTCAGAAAGGACATAGGCTACTTTTTATCCCTGTAATCCCACGGGAACGGCAACTACGTGGGTGAAACCGCGGGGCGCAGCTAGTATTATATAAAGGTTTGTTTTATACTATAGGGTCTTATGATTACACATCTTAACATTTTAATAAAATTCTATCCGAATTTAATCTGCATATTAAATATTTTTCGGAAAAATATTAAAATAATTATTATTATTATCGATACCAAGGCCGCACTTAAAGATTTTATAATATTTGTATGTCTGTGGCTGTATCACTAGTAAAAGACTGGTCAGATTTTCATGAAATTCCTGTTAAAACGTATACAATGACGTAGTCCGTATAGAGGCGGAACGAGAGTTAGTCGCTAGTTTTAGATGTAATACTAGAGAATGCCTACTAAAACATTTCACCGGAAGCAAAAGTTTATAAAAAATTAGTATATGTACAGGACAACGTCTGTCAGGTCCACTAGCATTATAATATAATATAAACAGTCATGACTGAAATCATGAATGAATGCGGATTTCAAACCCGTGACCGGGTACAGCAAGTAGGAACACACCAACCTGAGCTAAAAATGTTGTGAAGTTGACAATTCAAATAGATGAAAAAAATTATGGACACTTGCAATAAAGTAAAATACCAAACCAAACACGAACAGGCCGAGGACTGCAGTGCTAGATTTTCTTATCACAAGTTAAAATTAATAAATTATTAATTGAATAATATTATTATATTATTATCATTTTGAAATCGATGTACACTCGAAGCCTGTATAGATTCAGTGTTGCAAATCTCATATTAAATCTTTGAAGGTTGAGGAAGAAGTAGAAAAACATATCGTATACCTAATAGTACATTTAACATTCCATTACTTATGTGTTTCTCACTTTTCTCCTCTAAAAGAATTAACCAATTTTGATGATTCTTTCGTTTACTTATAGGTGGATTTTTTAGCTATTATTGGAATCGGCTGGAGAAGCTTTACTCGTAAACTTATCTTGTATAATCTGAAGATTTTTAAATTATATAATATAATTAATTATAACCATCCTTATACATTTTTAAAACAACATCATGTACTCTATTTCAACTTACATAGATTTGAATCAAAAAGTTTTGAGTTGCTAATGCTGTAAGCTCCCTTGATGTTAAGAATTAAAAAAGTTTTCGCCATATTTCCGAGGCTTTCTCATGAATATTTTTATATGAATTTACAATTTTGTTTACCTACTTATTTACTTATTCAATATTAATTGGATTTATTAAATACTAGGGACTCACCCTCGCTTCGCTCGAGCTCTTCCCTAGATTCAGCACAGGCAAAGCCGCGGGATCTGCTAGTTATGCATATAAACCTTCCTCTTGAATCACTCTATCTATTAAAAAAACCGCATCAAATCCGTTGCGTAGTTTTAAATATTTAAGCATACATAGGAATATAGGGACAGAGAATAATATGTTGTGACATTATTACACACAGCGCCATCTAGTTCCGTGGTAAGCTACGAAGGAAGCTTGTGTTACGAATACCAGATAGTTGATATACTACATATATAAGTTTAAATAGATACATATTATAAATATAAACACCCATGACTGGAGTACAAACATCCGAGTTTAACTAATTAGTGCCACCAGCGGGATTCAAACTCGCGACCGCTGGCGCAAGAAAGTAGGGTCACTACAAACTGCGCCAAACGTGTCGACATATGTTTTAAACCGCTATTCTTATGATAACAAGTTTCATAAAATGAAACAGTAGATTTTCAATTATTATAATTGAATCAATGACAAACATCATTTTATTATTTTAAAGCACCGTTGATGTTGAATGTGTACCAAAATGGGTGGGTCAATATACAAACTATACAATATAAATTTAATTTTAATAATTATTGAAGTTATTTGAACTATTATTTTTATATTTTGTAACTTACTTACCTATCGTGTCAGATATTCTGTCTAACATTATTCTTCAACCCTTAGAAGTAAAATAATATTTACATTAACAACAGTAAGTTCACAGCATCAACTTTCAGTACTTAACTTTGGCATAACAAATTTGTTATCTCTATGGAATTCAAGCAAATCAACAATAACAAATTGCTAGTGATTACTTCCCTATATTTCTTAAACCTAATATTCTAATATCATCATCATCAGCCCTTTTCAACGTCCCACTACTGGGCACGGGCCTCCCTCAGTACGAAGGGGATCAGGCCATAGTCCACCGCGCTGACCTAGTGCGTGTTGGCGGACTTCACATGTCTTTTAAAAACTTGCTAAGTTTTCTCAGACATGCAGGTTTCTTCACGATTATACGACTTGATAGACAGTGTTCATATATTAAAGAATAAAGAACAAGAAATAAAGATAATTAATTTGCAGGTTATCGGCTTGTGGGGTGGGTAAAAGATAATTATGACCAACTTTAACAGATCTAATCAGTTTGAATTTAGGTTACATCTGTGATATAACCTTGGCTTTGTTCTGCAGAATCACCTAGAATCTGCAAAATACTTAACTATTTACTGAAATACTGCCGAGAAATCGTGTTTAAGTTCGTTTAAATGGCTTCAATGAATAGGTTAAAGTGTTTTTTTTTTTATTTTAGAATTATTATAGTAAGAAAAAGTAATAAAAACTCGAAAATTACTTATAATGTGTATAAGATATTCTAAATACGGCAAATTCATATTATATATTTGAATTAAAATATTAAGCAGTGTAATATGCAGTAACTTTGGATCCTGACACGATATACAAGATTTGAATTAAAACCAAACATCAAACTTCACTGACTTCAGTCCTTATGTCCCGAGGGCTAAGTTGGATAAGACAAGTATTAATTATGTAGGGTTACTATGAGTTCAATGGAACGAAACGACTTGTTAATCCGCTACTGTAAATTACAGTGAAGGGTATTCAACAGATTGTAGAGAAAACTAAATTAATTTTATTTTACTTAAGTAGATTTTTTAAGCACTTTAAACAATTAGCGGATAAAACTAAATTGGTTATAATATTGCTATAACGTGAAAATTATTATGCGTATGCAATAAATTTGAGCAAATAATTTAATTCTGATTATTATTTGTGTTCACTGTGCAACCAAATATACCATATAATATAATAAAGTTCTCCTAACCAATTTCGGTTACGGCGCGGCGGGCAGGCTCACTGAGTGACATATACTGTATCATACAATATAATATTATAGGGCAGTATAGTTCGCGTCACGTAAAAAGAACGCTGGAAGAAAGTGGTGGGGGGTGTGTTTGCGCATCGGTACATTCGCATACGAAATTCCTAAGCCTATTCTTTTATTGTTGAACTAGCCTTTCGCTCACGATGTATATTGATTATTGGTAGGTACATTGAAAAATACGTTAGATAGTATGTCATTAAATAAAATTCTATTAATTAATAAAATATGTTTGATTCAGTGTAGAATGTTTAATTTACTAACAAAAAATGTAATTAATTCGTTTAATATATATTTTTTAATTATTAACTGCAGTATTATCAGATTCTCTCTTTATAAAACAATATAGGTCAAAAATATTTTTGCACAATTTTTTATATAAAATCATTTCGTAATTAATAACTTTTGTGTGCACGATGGTATTTTGAACTGACAAACCAATAGCGAGCCGGAAAGCATGCGGCGCGTGCCTTGACGTCCCGCGCCCCGCGTCTTACCACCAAATTGGCCGATAAATCGCCTCTGCGCAACTTGGCAGCCAGCGTTCTTTTTACATGACGCGAATTATACGTCTATGTGTAAAGAGAAGTCTAGTTTACCTGTGATTATACTAATTATTTATTAGTAATAAAAAGTAATTAATTTACTTGATGTGATTGATTTTCATTTGAAAATGTTTAAACCTTTACAGACATACAGTAGAGTAACAAACAAACATAAGGAGATATTATAAAGAGGATATTTTCACCATATCTCTGCAAGTTATATATATGATAAACAAAAGGCATTAGTAAAACGATGTATTGAATTTATTCGACCCTTTTTTATTTATTTTTTGCATTTTAAAACTAGAATACCACCAATTGACAGTAGTTTTTGAGTATTTTGACTTTATATGTTACGTTTTGGGATAAGGTAAAAGCATCTTGTATTTTTAAAAGCGTAACATTAATTCTCATTTTCACCAAATAGTAAACGTTTATATCTTATAAAACTATATCATATGTAAAATATTTTTTTTATGGTACAAAGGGGGCAAATGGGCAGGAGGCTCACCTGCTGGGAAGTGGTCACCTCCGCACATGGACATCTACAAGCCAAAGAGGGAGGGAGGGAGGAGGGAGGGAAGAGGGAGGTAGGAGCGAAGACGGAGGAGGATGGGAAGAGGGAGGGAGGAGGGAAGGGGAGTGGGCCACCCGGACTCTCACTTCACGCCGGTTTTCTGTGAGAGAGTGGTACTATACGGGGCGTGTCGGCCCATTTGGCTGCTACCCTAAGGTAACAAGCATGGCACTACCGCTCTGAAAATAGTGTATATATAGTAAGTAGATCCACGTGAACCAGTCACCTTTTATAATGTTCTGTTACAGAGCTTAGTTAGCTTACTACTACGTCTAGATGATTGCCATGAAACAAATCAGTGTTTTCAGGATATTAAGGTCTAACTTAACTTCTAATTTATATAAAATATACTACCATCATAAGGATATTTCAACGCCTTTTCAAGACATTCTTGATATATCACGTACTCAGTTGATTAAGGGACCGCTACGTATACGAGTACAAATGACCCTCGTAAAGGGCTTAGTACTTAGTATTTAATGTTACTTACTCCGTATAATTGTAGAATCTATGGACACTATAGTTTATATTTTGGACGTAAAATTATTTTTGTAGTAATAAAGCTAAAAATATCTTAGAGTAAATCAATATACTAGAAAAAAAGACTGTCGTAGACGGGTAAAAACTATCTTACTCTTTTGAGCTAAGAATCGTCTTTAAGCATCTAACAGAAATAATATAATGCCCTAATTACGTTAGCCCAACGAAATCTTACCCTTTCTTATAGGACCGGGCACCCATCACAGGCTTACCATAACACATCACTACACCAAAGGGTTTCTACATAATATGACATATGAGAACTAACGTACTGAGAGTAACCCATATTGTACATCCAAATACGACATCTAGCATACACCCGCTTGAATCGCCGGATGCTTCAAAACCCTTCCTACGTCAAAATACATTAAGGGATGAAACAAACTTTATAAGCCCAACCATATATACGGATGTTAGAGCTAGTTAAAATTAATTAGTAACAGCTTATCAAACTTCTATAATAATATCATGCGAAAATATAATCAAATGATGTAAATTCAAAACATAAACAATATTCACACAAATAGCGGTTCTAATTAACAAGTTTAGACACCCCTATTTGAATACATAATTCAGTATATAACTATAAGTCATGTATGAATCACAAACGTTTTAACAGTTTGTGTCAATTTGTAACCGCTTAAAGTTTAGGAAAGGCAATATTAATGTTTGTTAGTTTTAGGCTTATGTGTAAAACTGAGTATAAAGTTTAATATACTGTTATTGTATTTATGGAACACTTACGTACTGTGTACTATGTAGTTATAATTCATATAGATGCATGTTCGATTCCTGTGCTGTGCTATATTACTATTTCTCTCTTTACTGTAAGAAATTCAGAAAAAAGCATAATTAGAAAAAAAAATAATTAATTAATTGGGACATTCTTATTATTTCTTAAATAGATAGACATTATTTCGTTATTTCAGTTTGTTAAATACAAACTAAACTATCAAAGGAATACAGTATATCATACAAATATTAACACACTTTTGAATTCCAAGAATATGATATGGTTTATAAATACAAGTTATTCATATTTCATATGAAGTATGTACACACAATTATACATTCACTTATTTATGTACATATTATGTATGTACAAAGTACATACATTACAGTATTTAACCAACCTGATATTGCTGGTTTGTAGTTAGGGTGTAAGTAAACTTTAACTTCGAGTACAACCTACCTTGAAAGAACATATTCCAGTAAATAGTCTTTTCTAGAAATTTAGCGAATTTCGGGAGTCTAGTTATTAAGTTGTAAAAGGTTAAGCGAAATTAGATTAAGGTTACGAACTATGAAACTGCCTTTATTAAAGTCGAAGGAACTTTGTTTCGATAACATAATGTTATAATATATAACACTGTTTCATTGGAACAAAATTAATCATCCAAATCCGACCGAGACACAGAAATGACAGTATATAATATAATAAAATACATAATATCATGAGCATATTACATAATATTATTTGATATTATTTGACATAATATAATGAAATTGTGTATCGAAACTGAAATTCTTTTGGAAAATGTTAATTAATGTAGAAAACCTCATTGCTTTAAACTAAATAGGACATTTTTAGTATTTATGTCTGTGTTTTTCTTGAAAATATTCAAAACGCTTCAGGACTTACCGATAACGCTCATTTGTTACAAGGCTAGATTAGCAGTTGGTTGGAGTTGATCAACACCAAGTTGACTGTTTTCAACTTCTTTAGTTACGATTCAAAAAACCTAGCTTTCCATGTTAAATCAGGTTACTTATAAGTATATCTACTTTTACATTATAAAGCAAATTGTCAGATCTCACTTGTAAAACCATTAGATTACTTATTATGGGTTCGTTCTAATGTAAGACATTTCTCATGTGAACATAGTTCAAACGCTTTAATCTGTATTGAGACGCATGTCTCACAATAGCCAGCAAACAGCATCAACTGATTGATGCTTTGAAGTACCTGAAACTGAAAAGGTGCGCCAGTTTATCGAAAGCACACATTCCATGCGTTAGCGTTATCAACAAATTGGACATTTTATGGTTTTGCAATGATTTTCCGGTGTTTATCTTTTATTCTCATTCATTTTTATCAATATTTAAATAAACTTATTTATTCTGTTGATTCCTAATAGAAAATAGTTAATAGGCTAATACTAACTAACAATTTTATATTATATTATTAATACGACGACACGTTCGGCTTAGTTTGTAGTTACTTACTTGCAGTGCAGTCGTGGGTTCGATTAATTTGTGTGATCATTTGCACGAATATTATTTATCATTAAAAAGGCATTTATTTCGGTAATATGTCAAATACTTGATTTTTCCTCCTTTTGCAATTTAATTATATCATTGATTCACCTGAATGGCTTAACGGAATGAGGTTATGCCCTGAAGATATCGCATGGCCATTTGCCAGAAAATGCTGTGTGTTACTTTCGTATGAAGAAAGGCTTGTTCACATTTTTTTTTATTTTACGTCTTTATTTTCGTCTTTTTGATCCGTTTAAAAATAGTATTAAGTATGATAATTAATTTGTTTACACGCAGATTTTGTGTATAGTATAGTGGTAAAACCCTTATTTGGAAATCGAAGTGAAGGGGGTTCAAACTCGTCTCAGTCTCGCACTTCTGATGTTTTTAAGTGCGAATGATTCTAATACCCATTTGATACATAGGATGAAAAATCATCTAGTGGGAAATCTAAATAACTGAGTGATAAGATAGAAGGCCATAGTCCGCCACGCTGATTAAGTGCGGATATCACAAGTCATTCAATTAACTAGGTTCCTACAAATACAAGATATTTTTCTTCACCGTAAGACAAATGGTAATTATATTAAATATTAATCAGACATGAAAATGTTAGAAGAACATAACCTGGTATATGAACTCGCTTCACCCGATTCCTCAAGCCAGACTGTTACCACTGGGCTACTGCGTTTGGTGCTTTTTTGTTTCCTTGCCAGAATTTTCTGATATAATATATTTATATCATATCTATATAATATATAATATATTAATGTTTAGAATCATAAGCAATCACTTTTATTGATACTTTAATACATAGGCATTAAGGCTCAGGCCTCAGTGGACTATTTATAAATGACATTATTTCAACAATAGCCTTATCTGAACATTTTCTTTGACAAAATCTCTAGCCGTTGATAGATCACAGGAAATGGAGCTATTCGTTTGATTTCCAAGACTTTTGTTCTTAACGCCTTGAGCAAGTGATTTATGATTATTGATGTAAAATATTATGAGAATTTCTCATGACCAGGTCAGTTTTACTGAACACTTTCTTTTTGCTTAGGAAATATACGCCTTTGTTCTGGTGTTATACAGCAAAATAAATTTAAATATATTTGTATTAGTTAAAGTGTAGTTTTAGACAAGTTTAGTTTATTATTTTGTTCATCGTCAAAAGCACATTTTATATTTTATAAATAAAGTTAGTTTTATAGTTTATAAATAAAGTTAGTAGTAAAGGCTTAAAAATGGATATCTTATTTGTAACAACATCGCTTACAAAAACAAAATGCCACAGACTTCAATTTATTCCAGAAATACAAAATCTCCAATATTCGACTATTTATAGTGTAAAAAATATTCACGATGTAAATAAATGTTTTGCCACAGATACCGCACCCGATCGACACGTTTTTATGCTTATATTTAAATATGCATTTAATGTATCAATATGCCCGGTGCTAAAATTATAAAATATATGACGTAGACTTCAAAAACTTAAACTAGCAAGTTTTCGAAGACATGAAGTCTGCCAACACGCACTAGGCCAGCGCGGTGGACTATTTCCTGATCCCCTCGTACTGAGGGAGTGTCCTTGTGTCCGTGTCCTTTCCCATGTCCAGGAAAGGGACGTTAAAAAGGGCTGAAAATGAAAAAGACTTCAGAACAAAATAAAATTTATCAATTTTTCCATTTATTTTTAGTTTACTAGCAGTTTTACAAAAAAATAACTTCTATATAGATATAATTTACACGCTGTCATATATGCGTATAAGTTATATATAAACTGACATAATTATTTGGTATATTTCTATTTTAACGATATCAAAATATTTTACTGTTTGATACAAAACAAAATAATGGATTTCTTACATTTAACCAAGAGTTCAACGAATTTAGAACAATGATATTATCAGATAATTGATTTTTTAACTTCGGCAGTAATCTATCACTGCCTTTTTTTAGTCAAATAAATATTAATTAAAGTCCTCCTGACTGATTTCGGCAATGATGTGCAATCTTACTAAGCCTAGAGAGACATTATAGTGCACAAGTATGTATAGGTATAAATACTAAAAACAATTTTTTTCTCTTATAGCCCAGTAGGGCGACAATGCAGTACGATCGATTTGACATTAGGCACTGAACTGAACTTTTATATCTACTGCCGTTCATTCTAGCAACTAGATCATACATGCGGTTAGTTTGCCACCTTGGTAAGTAATATGATGACATACTAACAAATCTTAATAGTCGTTACTGTGACAATATTGTTGTTTAATTGATTCATCGTTAGACATACGTTAGTTGAGACAGGACTTGTAGCGTGACAGGTTATAAGTCACAGAAACATAAGGGAATATAATATTATTGGGGATGTGAATGATAACCAAATATGAGGAATACCTTAATAATTATCGTTACTATAATTTTAAGTAAATTAATGAGGTCTTGAGCTAAGCGTATAAAATAATTTATAATAAGTTATAAGTTCACTCATAATTTCAGTCACTCACACACACAAGTTTTATTTAGTCACTAATTCCTTTAAAGTAAACATTAAAAATCTTTTGATACTTTTTTCTAATTTTTATTCTTTCTTTTTCTTCCTTGTTCTCTTACTTCCCCGGCGACTAACGTGTTAGTAGGACAGTAGTAGTAGTAACAATGAGATACTTGCTTCAGCGCTCCTCCACTCTGGTATCAGAGAAATAGGTACTCTTAGTTACACATCTCACCGACCTTTAGAACCCTAGTTCATAACAAGGTGAAAACACATCAGGAGGGATAACTTTCTTGGCTACTTGTCCGAAATTTCGAGATTAGACATACTGCCATCAAAATCAATTCAAATGAATTATTATTCGTCTTGTAGTTTTATGCCTGCACTTAAAACAAATCTTTTTGATAGACTCAATGAAAAAATGCTTTACGTTTTTGTGAATCGATTTGATATAATATATACATTATTACATTCTACATTTATACATTGTAAATGTTGCTTTCCAAGATTTGGGCTAAGACGAAAGACAACTAAGGTATACTGGGCTTTGTCTAACACTGGATTTAAGTGACTAATGACTTCTCTAATGATCTTCTTAGAACATTACACTACGTAGAAAACATAATATATCTTTACGATTATGTATGTAATTAAGCTTTTCTTCATATAATTAGCTATATGACTGTATCAGGGTTGTTATGTAATATGTAAAAAGCAATTTTCGTTTGTTAGTCTCGCTTAATTTTTTTTAAAGATAGACTGGTTTGATTTTTTTTATTTTATTTTATTGAAAGTATGTCAGGGGTAGTTTAAGACTTAAGTATAAAAAAATGGAAAATTGAAAAGTTCAGAACTCAAAATTTTTTATAGAAACTGTTAATTCGTACAAAATTTGTTTAAAAAACTGAAATAAAAATTAATCTTACAAAAAATATTTATCGGCTTTCGTAAGAGCAACAGTTTTTAATAAAAGCTAATGATGAACAGATGGTATCTTACATTGTTATTCATTTAAAACCTGATTTAATTAAAAAGTAGATAAGGTAGTAATTAGCTGCTGGATCTTAGGTTATTATTACTTTGTTAAGTTAAAAAAATATCTTAATAATAATATATAATACAGCTGGTTAAATTAAAGATATCCCTAAGGATTATAATAAAATGTGATTAAATAAATATGTATGTAAGGTAAACCGTAAGGTAAACAATTTTCGCCCGAGGTACGAGAGAACACTCTATGATCCTCTCTTGTAAGCATTAGTTTCTCTATCAACTAGTACTGTCATTACTCATATTAAATCGATTTGTGAAGGAAGATAAAAATGATTAGATACAATAGCCCCGACTGCTACCTAGAATTTAATTTGAATTCATTTTCTTTTAAATTAAGTTTTTTTCATATTCACAGCTCTTTAGTATTTTAGGAAGGTAGCTTTTAAGTAGAATTCGATTCTCGGGTAAAGAAAATAAATAAGGTTAATAATGGAGGCGCAAAGCAATTTCAGAGAAAAGTGGAAGCTAAATCACTTTGTTTACTGTGTTACATATTAAGTGAAGTAAACTGGAATACTTTCAGTTTATGGACTTTGGTAGGAAATAATAATAATTATTATTAAGAGAAGCCTTGGTAAAATATCCTTTTACAATCATGAAATGTATCAAATATATACGGGTTAGACATTTCGATGATTTAATGACATAACGATTTTTTTTTCTTTTAGGCAAGATTTAGACCCAAAGCATATACACGAGCTTACATCACAAGTAGATCGGAGTAAACATTAAAAACGTTAAATTTTAATACTTCTCGTCGCTATTACTCATAGTCTGTAATATATTTTTATGTTTATATTAATAATATAACAGGTTTTTGAGGACTCAGAATACTATAAATAAAACTATCTTTGGATTTTGTCGCGGATTTATTTTGATTTGGGATTTGGGATTGTGGGAACACCGTTTCGAGTGCTTTACAGCAATCATGATCACGGTACGATATAGGCATTCGAAACTCCAGGTACCAAAAATCTAAATAAATCCGCGACAAAATCCAAAGATAGTTTAATTTATGTATAGATAATGTCAAATATTCGCGTAAACCTAAGAAAGTATTAACTCAGAATATTTTAAAGATGGTAACGTTTTACAACAACATTAAAAAAATTGCTAAAGTTACTTTGATGGCCTAAAAGACCTGAATAAAGATAGATTGGGTGACTAGTTAATTATCTTATCAGAGTTCATCTAATATTTCAACATCTCAACCGTATGTATAATATTATAACAATATGTTATACCTGTAATTAATAGGATCTGCTAATAGTCTTATTGCAATATAACTCAATCAAGTTTAATCATTCGAATTAAATTAACTAAATGCGGTAAATATATATATATATATATATATATATATATATATATATATATATATATATATATATATATATATATATATATATATATATATATATATATATATATATATATATATATATATATATACCTGATAATAGTAATAAGTAGACTAATATAGGTAATTTGATTTAATTTATTATTGTTGTAGGAGATATCATAATATTATGTTAGAGTGGAGAAATTTCGTTGTTAAGAGTGTTGAGGGTCATGCTACGCGTAGCGACATCTTGATCATACACTAAAGGAGAAGGAGAGGGAGTTTGAGGTTAATAATATAGCAGACCATTTTCTTTACTATCGGCAAGAGGAGAAGATGCGTCGGTATGCATGTCTTACGCCAACCCAGAGGAGCTTAAGGGATGGAGCTTATATCTCAATGACACCCCTGTAGGGGGACTGTCATGGGGGCAGATGAGATGCTGTGAACTTAAGTTATACTCGTATCTTGATGATGTAACATTTGTGATTAATTTGATGTTTAGAAAAACGCTTTAACGAAAATAATAAGTCAATTTAAGTTAAATTTTGTTTTCCAGAACTAAACGCGTTGTTAATGAAATTATAATGAAGATTACTTTTTAAAAAGATAAATAAAATAATATTTTAAAATAAATATATTTCCATTTCCATATACCATGCAGTATGGAGTATTTTGTTACTTTATTTATTTTAATCTATTTTACTATAATTTTTGTAGCAGCTGGTACTTATCTAGAAGTAAATTAGAGCAACATATTTCAGAAAGCAGCGTCATAGGCATATATTATTTTTAATGAACATACACGGTGTAACAAATTTTATTTTACTAAGTTTCATACAAAAATATGTCTTATCTGTTTCGTTTAAGGTCTTGTCTAGAGTGAAAAAATCACGAACCTTCAAAAATATAATATCTTTGAAAGCAATCGCCTGGTTAATTAATTAACCCAAAAGCACTATCGCGGTCGTTGAGGCCCTTATTAATTTTATACCACTTTTTCCACTCCAATCTCTTAATCGATTCGTGTAACGAGATTCTTGTATATTTTATTTATAGGCTTGAAGAGATTGATGAAATTTTTGTTCAGTTTAGTTCTTTAGCTTATTGAAAAACTTTTTAGAACTCAGCTTATTAAATATTATGAATAGGCGTAGAATATTAAAAGTATTATATTTGCATAATGTGATACCCTAATGTATAATTTAAATTCCCTATTAGATAGCTAATTTAGCTAGATAAAACTAATGAAGAACTTTTTTGTTTGTTTGTTTGAATACAGTTATTAAAAAGGTATTAAAAAGAAATACATTGTTATTAACATTAAAAAATGTAAGGGAAAAATAGTGAAGTACCAGAAATATATTATACGTTAAAATAAAAGTCAAACAGAATTTGCTAGTTGTAACTAGTAAAGTTGACGTAAACCAACGCCCCGTCTTGTATTTTCAATATAAATATTGTACTTGACCTTCACCATTGGTAACCAAAGTTAA
Organism: Boloria selene; assembly: GCA_905231865.2. NCBI lineage: Eukaryota > Metazoa > Arthropoda > Insecta > Lepidoptera > Nymphalidae > Boloria > Boloria selene. The sequence goes on from HG993146.1 coordinate 10,827,262, forward strand.
AAAATACGCATATACGTGCTAATTCTAGTGTATTACATCTGTTAATTTAACAATTACTAAATTATTAAATATTATTATTTACTAAAACTTTCTTATTATTTTTTTTTAAAATGATTTATATCAAACTAATTTACATTTAAGCTATGATTAATAAGCATTTGATAACATACTCTTATGTATGTATGTGATAGATATTATTTTTCTTCTGTTGTAGTTTGTTAATTACAACAAAATTGTACCACCAATATTATATTATGAGGTAGGTATATTACTATAGTACTCGTAATAAAAAAATCTAATAATATAAAAGCTCAATTAACTTCTAGTACCTTGATGATAAATTCCAGTAAGCTTTATTAAAAAGCTTCGGCTTCACAGATACGGAACCCTTAGCATGAAAGCTCTTGACCAATTTTTAATCCAAAAGTACTTTCTTTACTAAGTCAGCTTCATAAATAATTTACTTAAACTTTTAACGATATTAAACTAACAAAGCCAGTTTGTGTAAACAAAAGCAACCATGAAATTCGGCAAAAAAGTTCTCAAACTACGTCGAAATTGAATCCCAGGGCAATTTCATTTTAATTTATAGTTACTCAATTGAGTAATAGCAGTTGACGCAAAAACCCACCGAATGCACGCAAATTGACCACCAGAGAGTAAATTCACTTTTAAACTTTATGCACACGTAACGACCTTAACTGTTATATAAACAAACTTCTGACAATTTTATTTAAAAACTATATTTTTACCTAAATAATCTTTAGAATTGTTCGAAGCGATTTTATTTATTTGTTTAAGACAGTGATAGCCCAGTGGTAACGCGCTCGCTTATAACTGGTGATACGGGTTCAAATCCGGTTCTCGCACCTTTGATATTTTCATGTGCGAATCATTTCTATCATGATTACCAATTGTTTTACGGTGAAGGAAAACATCCCGAGGAAACCTGCATGTCTGAACGAACCTAGCAAGTTTTCGAGAGACACTTGCAGCCCGCTAACCCGCATTTGGCTAGCGTCGTGATACATTTAAATAAAATCAATTAAATAAAGCACATTATGCATAACCAAAAATCTATGTTTAATCAAACAACAAGAAGAGTTAGAATCAAAGTTTAGTTTCATCGTTTATTTCAATTAGAACATAACTAATAACATTAGACTATGTTTTCTTCTAAGCTAAATTATTCATTTGTATATTTAAAACTAGCCGTTTCCCGCCCGCTTCGCTGGGCGAATTGAAAAAGGAAATAAATTACATTTTATGTTTCATTTTTATTTTTTTTCCATATTTTTATTATTCTCCTTTTTTTATTTTTGTATGAACATAAATAGGCCCCGCGGATAGAACTATAAGCATCGATATTGTTTAGACTTACACAAATTCCAAATTCCATCGATTTAGCCTGTATCTTCCATCCAGGTGATTTTTCTCACTAATATTCATTGTAACTTTCAATGTGCAATCATTTAAGTTAAAGTTAAAGTCGTTAAAATCGTTTAAGTTAAAGTCATTGCAAGTCTCATATGTGAAGTTGAAATTTGTCTAGGTTCAAGTGCGACGAATTTTCTGTTAACTAAAATTTTCTCCGTGACATCAATTTTTTATAGAAAATTAATTGTTCATGTTTTTTATGAATTCTATTGGAATAAGTAACTAAATTTCTTTTCCACATCTCAAGTGCTTAGAAAATGCATTCATTATAATCTGGTACATTTCCGCGATCACGCAATAAAAGAATTCGTCGGATATATAGTCTGCAAAAGTAAAATGAATGTAAAATTCTTAGTCCGTTGATTGGATAGCTACATGTAAAGTTAAGTTTTGGAAACCTCTCAATGACTTTTTCTCCGCTGCCAAAAAGACGATTGTTGTAAGGAAATACACAAATATCCCTACATACACGAAGATCCCCACCAAATTTGGAGTCTGTAGAAGTTACAGGTTGGAAATTAAAATTTTAGATTTTAACACCCACCCCCGCAATTCCTGTCGGAAGTAGACTATATTGAAATCCATTTTGAGATGATCTTTATGTGAATAATAAAAGATTCCTACCATATTTAGAATTTTTAGAAGCTATATTTCGCTTATAGAAAATTCCTACAAAATTTGGAGCTTGTAGGAGCTTTAGCTGGAAAATTAAAAATATTAATTGTTAATACCCACCCCCGCAACCCCCTGCGGGGTGAGCTATCGTAAAATTCGTTCATAGACTATTTCTACACCTCTTACAGAAGATTCCTACCAAATTTGAAGTCTATAGGAGCTATAGTTTAAAAACAGGAATTGTTCATTGTTAACGCCCCCGCAATCCCCTTTGGGGGATGGATTTCTTAAAATCTATTCATAGCTGACCTATACATAGCAAAAGTAATATTCCTACCAAGTTTCACGTTTCTAAGTCTTATAGTTCCCGAGATTTCGTAGTGAGTGACTATATAGATGGGAATTCTTCGATTATCATCGAAATTTTTAACTTTTTATCTGACTTTTTTAAAATTTTCTTACATACAAAACTTTCTCCTGACAATTCTGACTATAAAAAAATAGCCTAATTGGTCCAGCCGTTCTCCACTACCGTGAGTAGATTCTTAGCTGAATGTAAAAAACCATAATCCGTTTAATATACTCTGTTGAAATCCATGAAAACAAAAGAATCAAGAGAAAATGCTTATCTTTTGTTTGTATTAGCGGGATAAATGTTCATAAAAGTAAAACAGCAATAAAAAAATGAAGGAATGTTGGAATTCAAAAAATAGATAGCCATAAACCATCTAGGAAATATTTCGCATCGAATGGTGGTAGTTTCATGTCGATACGATCAGTGGTTTAGGCGTGATTGTGCCTCAAACGAAGACCATTTTCATTATATATATATATATATATATATATATATATATATATATATATATATATATATATATATATATATATATATATATATATATATATATATATATATATATATATATATATATATATATATATATATATATATATAGATTATATAACAATTTTCAGTTACAATTTAATTCTTATTTTCATCAATCAAAAATGACACGTCATTAAGAAACGCCCATTTTCATCCCGTCCCGAAGCACTAATGACAACAGTTCGCGTTCTGGGGTCGCGAATTTCATTTGAATACATCGTAAAAATACTTGTAACGCGGTCTATGTTATAGGCGTTACATTTTTAATCAAAAAATATAGAGAACTAGCATTTCCTGCGGCTCCACCCGCGTTCTAAAGGCGCAAACAAAATAGAAGACGTAAACTATGACAAGCGAATAGATGCTGCGTCCCAAACCACATTAACCCCTCGAACAGCGCTAAACCACAGGCGGTTTGGTCACGTGACGTCTAAAAAATTCCGCTCACAGTATCAAAACCCCTGGCGGTTTCGCCCGAGCATCCCACTTTGAATCCAATTTTCACTAATACAGAGTCTACTTTTATATGGAAAACTTGTGTTCATAAGGTTGACTATTAAATTTTACGTAATGGTAATACTGCGATATACGCGGCAACACAAAAATGACGCAATCCAACCAGTACATTGTGACAGTGCAGTTAGTGTTACAACTCGTTCGTGCGCTCCTGCTAATTATCAAATATAATAAGGTAAGTGCTTTATTAATTAATAACTATTGTGATAATTGTATTCCTTGATAAATACTAAAGCTATTTATAAATTCAAACTTATCGTTTTAGTTGTATTTTTTACTATTTTCGTATTATATAGACGGTCAAATTTCTCGCCTTGTTCAAGTGATTTCCGTGTGAATGTAACTAAATATACGTATTTACAATTAAAACAAACCCATTTGTTATAAAATAATAAAGAATTCAAAGCTAAAACGAACAAAAATGTTAAATAAAGAAACTTTATATCCACGGCCGCCATCTTGTAGCGGACATTGAAAATTCAATTAGCAAAAGTAGTCTTTATGCCTAATGCCTAAGGCCTATAATAGCATCGCAGTCCATATTAGTGGTCAAAGTCGTAGGAATGTGGCATCTATTACATCGTTTTTTATGCTCGATACTTTTATAGTGCAATCTATTTTTAGATTTTATGTTTATATAAAATATTGAATATACGAACTTTTTTTTAAATATATTTTTAAATCTTCTTTTTCTTTTTATATTAGTTAGTTATATTTATAATTTGTATATTAATATTTATATATAATATTTTTATGTATGTATGTAAATGAAATATTTTTATTTAGATTTTATTTTTGTATAATAATATTGAATACAAGAAGTAACCATACAATATTTAGCGAAAACAATCATTTGTTCAATTTTAAATTCCGTTCCGCCGTATACTACGTGTTTCGCGCGGCTATGCTTATGGATTAAATTTATATCAATAAATATTATAGTGCAATCTATTTTTAGATTTTATGTTTATATTAGTATTTATAATTTGTATAATAATATTTATATATAATATTTTTATGTATGTATGTAAATGAAATATTTTTATTTAGATTTTATTTTTGTATAATAATATTGAATACAAGAAGTAACCATACAATATTTAGCGAAAACAGTCCTTTGTTATAACAAACAAAAGCGCGCGCCGTATACTACGTGTTTCGCGCGGCTATGCTTATGAATTAAATTTATATCAATAAATATTATGAACTTATAAATATAAGTAATTATATATTCGTGTGTGTAATTTGTTGTGTTATTTTTTCAGCTTCAAAATGTGGAATCCGGGAGTGGATTCCCCGCCAAGAACTTTCTTGGACATCCTAGAAGAGGAGGATGAGGAGGAGGAAGTTCCATTATCAGACGTCGATGAGGAGATGGAGGAGCTTTTTGAAGAGATCGAGGTATTTATCATATATTTAATTTGATGTACGATAGGTACATTTTGAACTCTCACTTAATGTCTTGCTTTCTTTTTTTAAAGGACCTATCAGTACAGCCCCTCGAAAGAGGTGATGAGGCGGCCCTGGTGAACTGCGATGAAGAGGTATGGACCATATTTTTGTAATTTGATGTACGATAAGTACATTACAATTTCAACTTTCTAGCTATCACGGTTCATGTGATCCACCCTGGTGACAGACAGACGGACAGCGGAGTCTTAGTAATAGGGTCCCGTTTTACCCTTTGATTGATTCATCTGTATCATCAATGATAACTATTTCAATTTTCAAAAACATTTCAATATACAGAAATATTCGACTGTTTGAATTTTATTATATGTACAGATTTTACTAATAATAATAATAATATTGTAAATAATTATTTTTTTTCTTTTTATCTTTATTGTTGGATTTAATTGTAAGTAAAATTTTACACATCATCTGTGTAAATTTCAACTTTCTAGCTATCACGGTTCATGTGATCCACCCTGTTGACAGACAGACGGACAGCGGAGTCTTAGTAATAGGGTCCCGTTTTACCCTTTGATTGATTCATCTGTATCGTCAATGATAACTATTTCAATTTTCAAAAACATTTCAATATAAAGAAATATTCGACTGTTTGATTTTTATTATATGTACTTAGATTTTACTAATAATAATAATAATATTGTAAATAATTATTTCTTTTCTTTTTATCTTTATTGTTAGATCTAATTGTAAATTAAACATTTTATGAACATAAACATTTTTTATTTATAAAACCTCAATACATGTATCATAAGAAATAAATATCGACACTTATCGACTTTGTTCAAATATATGGATGTCACATCACTACGGCCAATCGTCTTTTTTAGGTAAAAACGCTTGTTTTAGAATTAGTTTGTTTTCCTTTTTTTTGTATTGAGCTGGAACAAAACTTTATATTATTATCATAAATAAACCTTTGTAATCCTTATCTAGTAAAATTCAATATAAAATAAAGTAGATTTTATGGAAAAAAATGTCCCTAAAAAAGTGTCTAACTTTTTTTTGCGCTTTTCGCTTTTATTATTCTTACATTAGATATAGCTTTAAGTATTTTACATCTATAAATAGATAAACTATTAACCTAGAAATATCCGTTTACAGAACTAAGATAGGTAGTCTAGTTCTGTTTATATTAATCTTTTCCCGCCGCGCGGCATAAAGTCGCGTAAAACAGTAGCGCGGCGGGTGAGTTTATGAACTCTAATGTTATTAGTATAATTTTTTTGCGTTTCTTGAGGGGTTAACAATAATGCTGAATCTGAATTGACTGAATTTGTTGCAACACTTTTGAGGATATACAATATACATACATATATACATACATACATACATACATACATACATACATACATACATACATACATACATACATACATACATACATATATACATACATACATACATACATACATACATACATACATTTCTATACCTATACGTATAGAAATTTTGTGTATCATATTATCAACTCGTAAATGACATTCATAATTTTCCTACTTTTAAAAATTTTACTTGTAATGTCATAGTGTACTAAACAAAGTAAACTTAAATAATAATTTAGATGTGTTGTACAGTCAGTTATATTTGGAGAGTGTTGGCATGGTTGAAATATTCATATATTATAAGTATAAGTAATGTAATGGAATAATTACTTAATCTTTCTATGTTCAATAGTTACTATGTTAATTAAAAGAGTCTAATGTTAATGGTATCGATATTATAAAGTTATGAGGTTAAAAAAATAACATATTTTTGAGCGACGCTCGTTTTTATTTCGCCAAAATTAACAAAGTATTTATTATAAAAATATCATACTATATTTTGGCTGTGTGGCTACGGCAATTAGAATATGGCCACCCCATATCTTCCTGTGGGTGTCGTAAAAGGCGACAAAGGGATTAACTACCGAACACCTTGGTAGTCGCGGTGGTAGGCCTCAACATCGGCCGACGGCACGGTTACCACCCGTCAGCAGAAGTCGTGCCGCCAAGCGTCCAACAACGCGTTCCGGCATGTAGTGGCTGATGAAGCCGTATGGGGAATGGGTTTGAACAGTTGTGTTGCACAGTAGCCGTGTTGGTGGTGGATTGTTGTTTGTTGTGTCGAGAGCTTAGTCGCGGAGGGTAGCGGGATCCGAAGCACGGCTTGCCGCTGGCCGACCGCAGACAGTTGGGGGCCCAACTAGTGGGCTAGCCACCCATGAAAGGCTGCCCCGCCATCTGTGTAAAATCCCAGGGTGGCTCCATCGTGCTGGTTGGCGACCAGAGGAGGGGGCCCGATGGCGATCCTTGGGGGGGTTCGGGCGTCCCCGCAGTCTCCAGACTAAGCCCTCAACGACATGACAACACCAATAGCACTGCCTGGCTCGTGCAACACCTCGTTCAACTGCCATTCTCCATCCTATTCACTCTTCTATTACAAATTTTTATGGTTAAAAAGAAAAAGAGTAATGTTTTTAAGCGGCTGCACTCCCCCTCACTTAATGTGCACCTCACAAATATCCGAGGATTGCACACAAACCTCTCATCGGTCCACTTCCATCTCGAGACTGCGCAGCCCCACATGCTCTTTTTGACGGAGACGCAGATTCAATGTCCATTAAGCGCTGCGTACCTGGACTATCCCGGCTACTCTTTGGAGCATAATTTCAGCTCGCGGGCCGGAGTCTGTTTGTACGTGCGAAATGACCTCTGTTTCCAACGTCTCCGCCACCTTGAAGACCCCACATTTTCTACGATTTGGGTTATCGTAGATACAGGAATCGAAAAGATCCTGTATTCCTGTATCTACCGATCGCACACAGGTGACCAGGAGACAACTCGATTATTTGAACATCTACGAGAGGCCGCTGATGTGGCTATCCAACGGTACCCCACCGCGCAGCTTGTCTTTCTGGGGGACTTTAACGCCCACCATGAAGATTGGCTGTTCCCATACCAGAAGACGGACCATGCTGGGAGAGAAGCGTGGAAGTTTGCGGTGTCACTTGGACTCTCCCAGTTGGTTGACCAAGCGACGAGGGTACCCGATGTGGACGGCCACACAGCTAATTGTCTGGACCTTCTGCTGACAACTGATCCGGACAGGTATAACATCCAGGTTTCATCCCCATTGGGTAGCTCTGACCACTGTCTGGTAAAAACCGTATCGTCTTACTCTCCACCTGAAAACAACTCTATTGGTGTTAGACGAGTATGGCAATACAAGTCAGCAGATTGGGATGAGATGCGACACTTTTTTGCATCCTTTCCTTGGCGGCAGGTCTGCTTCTCTTCTTCCGATCCGTCGAGCTGTGCGAATGCTATAACTGATATGGTGCATCAAGCGATGGAATATTTCATCCCATTCTCCGATGTACCTGTTGGTGGCAAAGCTCGCCCATGGTTTAATACCGAATGCATCTTTGCTGAAAAGCGTAAGCATTCGGCTTACCTTACCTGGGCTGATGCTCGAGACCGCAAAGCTCCGGATGTAAGATCCAAGAAGAGAGCCTTTAACTTAGCCGCCAAGTCCTACAAAAAGACATTAAAGAAGGCTCGTCTTGACCGAATTTCACATATTGGCGCAAAGCTCTCTGCTCAACCATCTGGCAGCAGAGCTTTTTGGTCCCTTGCCAAAGCGGTCGAGTCGAACTTCTGTCGGCCCTCACTCCCACCGCTGGTAAAACCTGACGGATCCCTCGCTCATACGGCAATGGAGAAGGCGAATCTGCTTGCCTCTCTTTTTGCCCAAAATTCATGTCTAGACTCTGGCAATGCTACTCCACCACATCTACCTCACTGCGGGATTTCAATGCCTGCAATTCCCATCACTAATAAGGAGGTAAAGAGAGTATTGTGTCGTCTAGATGTGAATAAAGCTTGTGGTCCTGATGGTATACCAGCGATAGTACTTAAAACATGTGCTCCCGAGTTGTCTCCGATACTGACACGTCTGTACCGCCTTTCTCTTAAGACTGGAATAGTGCCTAAATCCTGGAAGCTTGCCAACGTGCAACCAGTGCCCAAAAAAGGTAGCCGTGCTGACCCTGCCAATTATCGTCCGATCTCGATCACCTCCATACTCTGCAAGATTATGGAGCGTGTATTGAACAATCGTCTACTGGCATACCTAGAACAAAACGATCTCCTCAGTGATCGACAATATGGGTTTCGCCAGAATCGGTCGACTGGGGACCTTCTAGTGTATGCCAACCACACTATTGGAGAAGCTCTTGAGCGAAGTGGGGAGGCGATCGCTGTCTCCCTCGACGTCTCAAAGGCATTTGACAGGGTTTGGCACGCGATCCTTATAAGCAAGCTTTCAGCCTATGGTATATCTCCTGGCCTGATCGGCTGGATTAAAGATTTCCTGAGTGACCGATCACTCAGAGTTGTGGTTGAGGGTTATTCATCTCACCCGTTAATGACCAACTCAGGAGTTCCTCAGGGATCTGTTCTCTCTGCAACCTTGTTCCTGCTGCATATTAACGATCTGCTTGTACCCGGTATCTATGGGTACGCAGACGACAGCACTGTTGTAGAGAGATACCTGCCGAATGCTCGGGCCAGTAGAGATCAAATTCAGTCTGAAAGAGAGGCCATGGTAGAGCGGTTGAATCTCACACTCAGGACTGTCTCCAATTGGGGCGATGCCAATCTTGTGAGTTTCAACACCACCAAAACACAAGCGTGCCTCTTCACCACAAAAAGGAGTCCTTTCATCTTGACTCCTACTTTCCGAAATGTGCCTCTGGAATACACTGACCGTCTGCAGTTGTTAGGAATGGAAATTAGCCCCAACATGAACTACGGGCGGTTCATCGAGTCAAAGGCTAAGGTAGCAGCGAGGAAGGTCGGCATCCTCGCAAAGGTCCGACAGTATTTCACGCCGGGACAGCTTCTTAATCTATATAAAGCTCAAGTCCGGTCGTGCGTGGAATACTGTAGTCACATTTGGGCTGGTGCTGCGAAATGCCATCTTTCAGCCTTGGACTCGATTGAGAGACGTGCGCTGAGGCTTATTGGTGACCCTACCCTGGTAAAAACTAACTTACAAAGTCTCGATCACCGACGTAGGGTTGCCAGCCTCTGTGTATTCTATAGGTTGCATTTCGGAGAGTGTGCGCAGGAATTACATGATTTAATTCCCCCATCCCCCTTTCATCATCGGACGACGCGACGAACGGCTGGTCTCCATCCTTATATCGTGGACATCACACCTGTCCGGACGAAGCGTTTCGCTTCGTCATTTATTATACGTACGGCTAAGGATTGGAACAACCTGCCTGCATCAGTGTTTCCGTCCGATTACAATATGGGTGTCTTCAAGGCAAGAGTGAATAGGTGGCTACTGAATTAGTGCGACTTACCATCTACGACTACGTTACCACTTACCATCAGGTGGAACGTAGTCAAGCACTTATTCAGAATGAATAAAAAAAAAAAAAAATGTTATACAATATGTTCGTTAAAAAGTTTCTACTATTACTATAGAGCATGTATTTAAAATTCAAAGAAAATTTAAACAGTACTAAAATCGAATTTTCCTACTTAAGCCACAACCAATTTCTTTTGTTCTACTTTCTTGTTGCAATATCATAGTGACAACCAGTGGAACTCGACCTCTTGATTTCTTGACGTAACATTATAATAAAGGAATTTCAATTTATTTCCTAAGACAATAAGGTTTTGCAATCTTGGCCCATTTCATTTCAACTAGGGTGAAACTTTATTTCTACTCGAATTTTTGGAAACATATTTTATGTTTTTCTCTTCGCTTTTTTTAATTCATAATTTTAAAGATCTGTTTATAGTATATAGTTATATAAGATTATAGCTAGTGATTGATTTAAGTTTGAAATGGCATTGATTTATTTAATTTACTTTAAATAGAGGTCCAGATTTAGGCTTATTAATGTTACATTATTACATGTTAAAATAAGTTTCTGACCAGTGGTTGAAATTCAACCATAATAATAATTAAAAATTTGAGAACACATCATTTGATGAATTTAACCTATATAACAACTTTTTCATTTTTTTGGATAATACAAAAAAAGCTCGGCAATATATCGTAGCGATAGAAAAAAAAGGAAATCGATGGACAAACAGAGGAGAAAGCGATACTGAACTGTTTTGTATTTGCCCATTTATATATAACTTATATTGTATAGTTTTTTTTTATTTTATGTTTAGCAGTAAGTACTTCTTATTTTTTCATTAAAAAATATACTTGTTGTAATTATTTTCATAAAATATGGTTTTTAATTTCTGAAATAAATAACTTTTTTATTATAAACATAAATAGCTTCTTTATACTTCTTATTAATGGCTTAGGTGTCGTAATTTTCTCTACTATGAAAATGTTTTATTTTGTTAACTAACGCCATCTATCGAAATGATGTAGAACTAGTAAGCAATTGCATGAAGTAGTGACGCTACAGGCGGCTCTGTGAGTTACAACATTTCTAGTATTCATACTTTGCTACAACTTTTTAGAGAAGTTGTTTACTTATCGTTTTTTTAATGTTTTAAGATAAAATGAAGTACCTACAGTGAATTAAAATGTAATATTTAAAAGTAAAAAATAGAAAAAAAAAACATAATAATTATAAAACTTCACTAAGATTATAGAAAAATATTTACATATACTGTTTTTCCTTTTTTATATGATTTGTTAATATTTATACCTATATTTTAAATTTTGCACTTTCAATTCATTTTCATGTTTATCGCTTCAACGAAAGTTATATATTATGTTATGAATTTAAGCATTTAAATATTATGTCATTATTAAAAGAAATTCAGAGATCATCGTCTAGTACTATATTTTCTATGTATTGTTAAATTTCACAAGCTTAGGTTTCTAAGTTATGCGACACTATGCACTAAGCCTGCAGTGTATGATACACAAAGGAATTCCAATTTTCAACATGCAACTACTAAATAAGTGTGAATATGACTCTTTTATTTTGTAAATTATCACTTTTAAAATATTAGTGCATTTTATTTTGTAATATTAGTATAATATATTTTAGTTCATAATTCGGCCATAACTATTATTGAAATTTCCAGAAATAGGTTCAAATAAAATTTACTTATCTGTACAAAAACTCACTGTGTCCATCACTTTTTTATTTATAGCTCGTAAATAGATATTAACCAAAAAATAAAATTAACTTCGGCGAACAAAAGAGAGAGGAGAAAAAGGTAACAACTGTTTCTATATAAATAAGTAAAGTTTTGACGCTTTTTTTAAAGCTCAGTTAAAATTTAAAAGTTGGATACTAAATAATTCCTAAGATTGATGTATCGTTTCAAAACTTAAAACAATCAATTCTGATCAATCTTGTGTCATATTTTTAATTAAAATATTTTTTCCTGTAATATTACTTAACTTTTATGATGTTTAAGAAAGCCTGGTATATTTTAATATGACAAAATTCTTATTAAATATTTGGATTAACTTTAATATATTATATTTAAAGTATCGGGTAAACTTTGACTTTAACTGAATAATTTATTTAAAAGCTAAACAATGTACATAATATAACTATTATGTACAGACTTTAGCTTTGGTCGGTAAATATGGTTAAGTTCACCAAAAAGACCTCAAAGGCCTTTATAATTGTACTGCCAATATTTTTTATTTATTCATTGGACGAAGAAAAATATGTAAAACTGGCAACTTACATATCACAATTCAATTGTCTTGTTAATGGCTTCAAAGCGTGTCAGTTGAGCACAAATTATTTCGCCAGTGTCACGTAGAATGGAGAAGACACAAAACATATCACTCGCTTTTCTTCGTATGTGTCTACATGAAGCCTCTATTGTACTCTATACCCCTGTGTTAACTAGTATTAAGAAATAAATAGTATAAAAAATAGTATAAATAAGTAAGAAACAAGTATGCAGCAAAAAAGTACGAGAGGCACAAAAGCGAGAAAGAAAGAGAGTTAGGAAAATAAATATGATGTCTCCTTCCTCATGTTGAGGGTCCAGTAATAAAAAAACGATGTTATTGAAAGCTTTTAAACATTCAAAAATACATTAATCACCAATATTAATAGGAAATTAAAAATATGCCTACTCAATATTTTAGTAGAGCCTTGTCAAGACATGTCTGTGGTTTAGTTCCGAGGCGTTTGGCATGAAAACGTTGACAGTATGCTGCGCCAGCATTGAGCACGTCTAATGAAACAGCTTTATGGTGTGGAGTAGAAGGGCCCCGTGACTTAAGTGCATATGTTAAATAATGAAAATTTAATAAATAGGTTTAGGACAACTTCATTTAATCAGTTATATTTTGTATTAGAAGTTGTGTACTAATAGTAGCGACTAAACCTCGCTCGGCTTCATCCCGTATAAAATATTGTCCCGAAAAAATGTATCAAAAAAAATGTATTGACCCTGATAACTGGCTATCATAATATCGAATTTTATCAAAGTCTTTTCTCTGGTTTTCTTGTGATGCGGAGACAAAAAACGGACAGACAAAAATTCTAAAAATTCTAGATTCAGCCTCTGTAATATGTCTATTTTTATTAAAAAAAACAGTACATATTTGACTCCGTTCTAACTGAGTTAGAACGTTTATGATATTATGTATAGATACCTACATAAAAACACATGATATAGGTATGTAGTGACAGTGGTAGCCCAGCGGTAACGCGTCGCTTGGATAATGATGCGGGTTCAAATCCGGGTCTCGCACCTCTGATATTTTCATGTGCGAATCATTTATATCATGATTACCACTTGTCTTACGGTGAAGGAAAACATCGTGAGGAAACCTGCATGTCTGAGAAAACCTAACAAGTTTTCGAAAGGCATGTGAAGTCCGCCAACTCGCACTAGGCCAGCGCGGTGGACTAAGGCCTGATCCCCTCGTACTGAGGGAGGCCCGTGCCCAGCAGTGGGACGTTACAAAGGGCAGATGATGATGATGATAGGTATGTAAGACATGTTTTTCATTTTCATAGTTAAAAAAACTTATGCGCATTATAATCTTTTAGTTTTACTGCTGCTATTAGGTTATAATACACAATTCAAAACTAAAAATATATTATAATAGTGCAGTAGGCACATTTTACCATCATTTCGAAGTAGTAAATAATAATACTTCTGCACTACATGTCAAAGGTCGAGATCACTCTGAAATATTTGAATTGTGAAACAAATTATACATGTTAATGTATAACATTTTTTGAATGTATTAAACAAATTTACATAAGAAATTTGGAGGAAAAGCTATTGTCTCGAAATCAATTTAATATGTGCATTTTGTACATTTTTGTGACCTTTAACTTACCTATTGTTAAAGTAATGTTATCAGCAACAATGCCTGCAATTTCAAACTGGGCCTCCACCTGCCCAAACCATACGGCAGGTTTGTCAGGCCAGAAGGGTGGCAACTTGACAGAGATCTTGCACAATGCTTGTGCTTCAGACTTGGGTGATGATTCAGATGCAGGCCCAAAGTCAGCCAGTTGCTGCTGAAGAGCAGCATTCTCCAGTGTCAGCAGTGTTTTAATCGCTGTTCTAATTCCTTATCAGCCATTATATCACACGACCAAGCAGAACAAAAAAAAAACAATATAAAAAGAAAGCAAAGTTTAGGCAACTGTAGGAGAGGTACAGAGGCAGGGACAATCACGTTATTAGTATAAAGGTATCATACCATCAATATACACACTAATAATTAATTTTAAAACAAATTGCATTAAAAATGTATAAAGGTACATTAACCAAGCAAAATACTTATAAGTAACGATGAAATCTGTGCAATGTTTAGAAAGTGAATTTTTAACAATAATATAAAATTGTTTTCTTTTATCAAACACACAAGCATCCAGAAATAAAGTTTAGTAATAAAAGCTTAAATGTAATGTTTATCTTAAGTACAAAATAAATTTCCAAAATCAATTTTATAAACACAAATGATATTATTTATATAGGTATATGGAAAATGTATTACATCTATTAGTGTCAATGACACCTTTATATTTCAAATTAATATAAATAAGTAAGATGTGAAACAAAATGTATGTAAAATTTTAAAACAATAAAAATGCAAGTGACACTTTCATCAAAACAACTGGTTATAGACATATGCTAGTACAACACATATCCTTTAAAACATAGCTAAAAGAAAAATGCGATCAGCTATAATTATAACTTTCGACACAGCACACAATGCAAAATCGACGCTTTTGTAATAAGAAGTACAAAGTAGTTAAAGTGTATACTTAAAATAGCTAAATTAATCTTAGTATTACTTACATATAAAGTTCAAACTTTAGCTTAAGTGGTCCGAACTGTACGATACCGGATACCTAACGACGCAACACTTTGTTGTTATCACTTTGCATTTATCACTTTACACTTACATGAAGATCTGCAAGGCTTTATATCTATAGATGACACGTTGGCAGTAGGTACGTAGCACGTGAATGCACATCAGATTAACTGCAACTCATTCGATTATGGCAGGTAACACTCGTTGAGGTTTTGTTTTACACGTAGATGGCGAATGCCTGGTCCAGGCATTGTTGCTATGGGTGGGTCCAAGGTTCACCGTTGAATACGAACAGTTGTGCCGAGTCCGATACTGAGAACTCGCAAAGGTGCCTTTGGACTTTCCTTGGACCGGCTTGGACGACTATATCATCACGTCGGGGTCACCAATGCGGGGATTCGTGCTCCCACGCCGCCGGCTATGCTCCGGCAGGAAAAAGAGCACTCCGTAGGTTATTCCGTCGTCCTGGTCGGCTCTAAATGAAAACTCCCTTTAAAATCACATACTATTTAATCTTCGATTTAAAATAATTAGGTATATACATAATCAAGCGCACTGCGCACGATCAACCGCGTTAGCGAGAGAGTCACGCTTCTCGAACCATCTATGATCTATCAAACGAATGTCCCCCGCGTCCCACGAGGAAGCGAGAGGTAGATAGCCACGGGCTTAGCCGAACGCTTACGGCTTGCTAGCGGGGCGCGTTCGTAAAACAATGGCGGATTGCAGTTGCCGTCACACACTTAGCTGAGGTGTGAAGTGAGGTGGTGAACTAACGAATGTTATAGTGAAGAATCAGAAAGAGAATTGGATGATGTCCTGAATTCGGATTTTCAAATATCCCTACCACCTAAACCCATAACAGTTCGAGAGGTTAGAAATACCATAATAGAGCTCAAAAATAACAAGTCTCCTGGGTTTGATTTAATCATCAAAGAGATCTTAGAAAATCTTCCAAAATAGGCTGTTGTCTATCTGACTGCTCTACTTAATGGAATACTGAGAGTACTTTCCACGACAATGGAAAGTATCCTTGATAATGATGGTCCACAAAGCAGGCAAACCACCAAATCTAGCAAGCTCGTACAGACCAATAAGCTGTTTAAGAAAATTCTCCTTGCAGGAAAAGCTACTGTATCGAAATCAATTTAATACATGCATTTTGTACAGGTTTTTGACCTTTCACTTACCTATTGTTAAAGTAGTTAGTATCTAACTAACATTCTCTGTAATATTTACTATACCGTACTACTTAATAAGAATCAATGTACAAATTTAAGATATAATATAATATTAAATATTAATTTAATTTATATAAATAAAAAAATAAAAAAAACTAAAATATGTTAAATATTCAAGTAAAATAATTTGAAATAAAAATCATTTATGAATTTATGGGGTTTTGATTTTCTTTTTGAATCTTTACCTATCAATTTATGTTTTTCAGTAAACTTAGGTACCATGTAACTAAAAAATAGCCAACCACGCTGGCCAAGTGCGGCATTACACATTGTGTTTCGAGAACTAGGTACTCTCAGATATGCAGTTTTCCTCGTGTTTTCGTTCATCGTAAAACAAACGATAATCATGTTCGAAATGATTGAACTCATCCTATGTGTGAGACCTGGATTTGAACCCGCATCACTCGGTTATCCAAGCGAGTGCATTAACACTGGGCCACCACTGTCTTTTGGCTCTTATCAACGAGATGAGTTGTACGTATAAACAGGTGCCTATCTAAAGGCTTGACGTGCTTTAATTACATCTTATCGTTTCCATATTTTGTAGTGTTGGTGTAGTGAATTCGGAATTGAGCACTTATTTTTGTATATTATTCAAACTTAAGTTATTCTGACTATTGAATATTTGCTTATTAGAAATTTTAAATTGAGGACGGCAATTAAAATTCAATATTTATAAATTCTTAAGACTTAAAGGAAATATAATAATGTATTGATTTAAATTAGTTTCATAAAATGAAGCCAAATGTGTAAATTAATTAAACTTAGTATGTATAAGCTGAGAAGTTTTAATATCCGAATCCTGGCACGCATGATTGATCCCTTTAACTGTTAGTAGTGACTCTCTTGTACATCACGATCATATACGTAATCGTCACCCAATCCCACCCCAAAAGCCATTGAAACGATACCCATATTGATTTTATGAAAAAATTTGCGTCCGCCATCTTGAATCTAGACAAAAATCTAGTAATATGTCATATTCGTAATCAGTACCACCAAATGCCATTCAAACGATACCCATATTGATTTCATGAAAAAATTCGCGTCCGCCATCTTGAATCTAGACAAAAATCTAGTAATATGTCATATTCGTAATCCGCAGCCCCGAAAACCGTGAAAACGATACCCATATTGATTTTATGAAAAAAATTGCGTCCGCCATCTTGAACCTTGAAATATGTTGTC
The DNA here is from genome assembly GCA_905231865.2 of Boloria selene. NCBI lineage: Eukaryota > Metazoa > Arthropoda > Insecta > Lepidoptera > Nymphalidae > Boloria > Boloria selene. Next base: position 10,844,899 of record HG993146.1, read on the forward strand.
ATATTAGTTCGGCCCAATCCGCGATATAATTACCTGTCATAGTTACCATAATTGCCTGTCACAGGGTTGTCACTGTAGCAAAATTTTAATTCAGTGCTCAGAAATTGGCATTGGGCCGGGAAGTGTTATTAAAAAATATTTATTATTTACGAGTGTAAAATAATTTTTAAGAATGTAAAACATTTTTTTACATGTTTATGATTATTTTTATTAGGCCTGTAGTTACTTGCTTAACTGATATATCAGTAGAAAATAGTATTAATAATGTTTGGTTGTTAGAAAATAAATCCTTTAATTTCTTGCGTTTACATAAACATACATATGCTATTAGTAACAATTAAAAAAAATTAAAAGTATAATATGTATATGTGTATTAATAAAATCATATCACATCCTATTAAAATAATAAACTAATACAACAAAAATAAAAGTACTTACATAAGTATTTCATCATCAAGTATAAATTATATGCTAGGATAAGTGATTTGTTTACCTTTCCTGTTCAGTACGTAATCTGAACAAAGACAACTCTGGAATCGATGAAGAATTTAGACACCCAAACACACAGCAATAAGTTCTTCTACGAATATCACACATTTTTCATATAGTGAAAAGCCGTGACACGCGAAACTTGTGCGGCGTTAGCCTTGACTGGCGCACTGATAAACGGTTCGAGATATTGTTTGAGTGTGCGTGCGGCAACGTAAAGATACTATGACGCACACATACAAGCCGCGCGCGGTGCGTTTGTATGAAGTTGCCCTACTTTGTCATTCTTTATACTATGCTATAACTGTCCGCCATATTACTTAAAATAGATTACAACAAAAAATTCTAGCCTAGTAACGTAACAAAATAATAATGGACTTACCTTTCTTCAGTGTGTGGAAATTGATGAAATTTTAAATTCTTATTTATACGAGATGATGACATTTAGTATGAACCATTATAAATAAGTACAACTCAACCTAAACACTTGAAACGATTAAATTAAAAAGCGTCAACCCTAGCTGACGCGTCTCAAGCGAGTGTATGGCAGCTTGGGCTCGCTACCGCCCCTCTCTTACCCCGCAAACCCCACACGATTGCTCTGGTTAGACATTTCCGTTGGCCGACTGTATTATAGAGCGTGTACTTGTATAATTGTCATCACTTTTGTAGTGATTCTGCGAAAGTGAAGAAGTGTTTTGATTATTAAAAGTAATTAAAATTGTTCAATATGCAGAACGTGAGACAAGAAGAGTTAAAAGGCGATGAAGTCGTCATAAGTGGAATTTCCGGAATATTTCCGAAATCTGATAGCGTTTTTGAGTTCATGGAGAATTTGTATAATAAGGCAAGGTTTTTTAAGTTTCTTTAGAATTTTCAGCTATTCAATTAGCTTTATGCGATTTTCCTATAAAAATTTTATAAATTAATTTATAACATTTTTAATAAAATTTTTAAGTTGTTGTGATTTATTGTCGCTTATGTAGTTAAGCTAATCTAATCATAATTTACGTAAAGATATCATTATTTACCTGTATAACATATAAAAATTTACCATGATTCCTTGCTCTACCCATCCAAAACTCACATACAAACCAAATAATCTTAAAGAATCTATAATTATTAGTTTACATTTAAAAGACAACTTTAATAATATATAAAAACTCTTAACCAAATCCCAGCAAAGTATTTGTTAATTGTATTTAGCCCTTTTTCTAACGTTCTACTTCTTGGCATGGGTCTTTTGATTCGAGGGGATCAGACCTGTTTTTACATACATGTTTTTTAAAACTTGCTACGCTCTCTCATACATGCAGGTTTCCTCACGATGTTTTTTTCTGCGTAAGTCAAGTGGAAATCATATTAGTATGGAAATATTACAGGTGCGAGGCCTGGATTTGAACCCACGTCCCTCAGTTTCCCAAGCGAGTGCGTTTCCCCTGGGTTATCACTGCCTTACTCAGTTGTTAATAAATATTAATAATAATCAATTAAATAAAAGCACTCCATGGCAATGTTATTTTATACTTAAAGTAAAATAAATTTGTTATTTTGTAATACAGGTTGACATGGTGGTAAGCGTCGATCCGTACGTTATTCATCCAGATGTACCACATCATATTGGAAGGATGAATGAACCGAATAAATTGGATGCTCAATTTTTTAAAGTCACGTTCAACCAAGCCATGACGCTGGATCCTATGTGCAGAAAGTTGATGGAACATTCGTATAGTGCTATTTATGATGCTGGTAATTAATCTATACATATAAATAAAATTGGAGTGTCTGTTTTTAATTTCAAATTGACAGCTTTTCACTAAATATAAACTAAGGTATATACGATACTAGCAACAAAAAAACAATTTTAATTTATTTGTCTGTCTGTTTGCACGTCTGTCTGTTTGTTCCGGGTAATCTCTGAAACGGCTTGATCGGTTTTGACGAACTTTCACTCGCAGATAGCTAACGTTGTTAGGCGTAACTTACTTACTAACGTACTTTTTAAGTGACTTCGAAAAAGGAAGGAGGTAGAAATTTTATTTTATTTAACTAGTGGAACCCGTGGCTTTGCTGACGCTAAACTTGGGGACGAACCCGAGGAAGCGAGGTTGAGTTGCTAGTTACTAATAAAATCTGTTAAGCCTTACCTACTTTGATTTTTAAGGAGTCAACCCACTCGCGTTAGACGGTAAAAAGGTTGGTGTATATGTAGGAATGGCTTACTTGGATGTTATTAAAGAATGTATGGAAAATGATCACAAATCAAATGCATTTTTTATTACTGGGTAAGTTATTGATTATTCTTATGTATTATTAACTACTTAAGTAATTTAAACTGACTTTAAAAGTATTTGTTATATCTAAATATGATATTATATGGCATCACAACAATCAATATATTAATTTGTAATGTCAAAAATAGCAAAACTCATAAAATTATTTACTTTTAGCTCGTCCAAAACTATGCTGGCAAATCGCATATCATATTATTTAAATTCAAAAGGCCCATCTTATGTTGTTGATGCATCTACCGCTAGTTCACTACTATCCTTAGAACAAGCTTACCGTCGTCTTATTTCTGGTGAAATTGAATCTGCTATAGTAGCTGGATGTAATATTTGTAAGCAGTCAACATTTAGTGTTAATTTGAGGAGGTATGAATAATATATTTCATTGATTTTACTTATTACTTCATACCAATTTTTTTTGTTTATTTTCGGAGGCCATAACTTTATTGTATGCAAACTTTTTCATTCTACTCTATTCTTTTTCACCTTTCATCATTCACCGTCGTCACCTATTGCCGGACACTTATGACAGTTGCTACCCCCTGCCAGACACCCCTAAACTTGAATAAATTTTAATTATACTTTCGTCATAGTATAAAAGCTAAATTTTATATATGTTACTTGGGAGCCTATGAAAAAATGTTACCCCAATAGCCGGGCAGTTTTAATGGTTTTTTAATCTTGCCATACACATTGAAAGTCCGCTGTAGGTGCGAGCGCGAGTGCTTAGTCGATTGCGATTTTTTAAGATTTCTATAAAATAATGAATTTATTACGTTCATAGCCATTTAAGTAAAAAATGTTATTTTATTATTATAAAATACAAAAAAAAGTATTATTACAAAAAAAATATTTAATAGTTTTTATAAATTTCATGATTGTCGTCGATATTTTCCTTTTCATCGTCACTACTCCTCCAGTCGGGACATGCACAGGAACATTTTAAGCTTTTATAAAATAACGAAGGTCTGGCCGTCGCTGGCTCTTGGGCAATTATAATATCTTAGAAATACTGCATATGATATTAATTACTAAGTGTTTACATGTTTATATAAATATCTAAACATTGAGGTAACAGTTTGTAGGTACAACATGGTTAAGTTTAAGATACCGAAATTTTGCAAAACTTTAATTACATAATATTCTCCGACCGACCATTCCATTCTGGCCACGGCGGCCGATCTCATTGAGACTTACCAAGTGCGCAGGAGATATTATAGTGCAGAAGTGTACGCGCAGATACAAGTGCACTCTCTATTCCTATCACTCTCATACTCCGGTGGGACGACTGTTCGACAAGACCAGACGAGCTAAGGCGCAGGACCGACGTTTTACGTGCTCTCAGCGGCACGGGGGTGACACACCGCCCACTTCCCAACTCCGGGCGGTTACCGAGCAGAAAGACTCAATAACTAAATTTGGCCTGACCCGGGACTCCAAACCCAGGACCTCTTGATGTATGACCTTACATGCTAGCCACTACACCACCGAGGCATTAATTACATATTTACATATTATATAGCTAAATATTTTTACATACACCAATTACAATCATGTTTCTCATAATTGTGTTATTTTCAGAGCAGGACTTGTATCCCTTGATGGCAAAACAAAATGTTTTGATGAAAACGGAGATGGCAGCGTAAGATCTGAAGCAGTCAGTGTTGTATATTTGCAAAAAGCCAAAGATGCGAAGAGGTACGTACATTTGTTATTATTTTGAGATAAGTTTCTGGTAGCGTACACAAACTTCACTCCTAATATATATTATAAAATTGATGGTTCTTTTTTCAATTAATTTTTACAGCTTCAATTATGTTATTTATCTTATATGGATATCTGATATTTTAATTGAAATCAATAACAAGTTATGCCATATAATGTAACAAGAGATGCAAACCTGTATTCCTTTCGGGATACATCGAAATGAAAAATTTAAGTTCTATCACCCCTTTTTCCTAAATTTTGATTCATTTCAATCTTTAAAATCATTTTCGTTTAACCTGTTATTTCTACCTAAACTATAATCAATAAATATTTTTAGGATTTATTCTCAAGTATATCATGTGAAAAGCGGTTATTCAAAACCAGAAATTCATTGTTCACCAATTCGTGAAGAAAATGATATTTTAGCATTCTTGGAAGAGTTCTATTCTGAAATTGATGTAGCACCCTCTTCCGTTGAATATGTGGAAGCTTATGCTCCTGGTATAGTATACTATAGTATTTGTTTTACGATTGAGTCAAAATTCTTTAAAGAAAATGAAGCAAATTAAAAGTATTTTGTATCATTTGTATTCATTTTATTTTCTAAGGTATTGCAACTCTCGATAAGATGGAACTTGAAGTAATAAGTAGATTTTTTGGAGATAAATCACCAGTAAAAGTTGGAAGTGTAAAGTCTAATATGGGTAACAGTGAAGGATCCGCTGGCATGTGTTCATTGACTAAGGTTAGTAAAATATATCTACAGAAAAAATAATTTATTATTAAATATCATATTAAAAATACAGTAAAATGGTATGTGTTTTAACTGTATTTAAGCCGTTTTACAAAATCACTCGTACTTTAAAAATCATACGGTGTTTAATATTTCTATTTAACTTGACAGTATTGCGTTGCCTTGCAGAGGCGTAAATATGTCAAATATAATTTATTAATTTATTTGAATAATGCTAATTTTATGTTGCTTTTACAAACTATTTTCAATAGTTATGTATTTTCTTTAATTTAACAATACATAATGCTAAATTTTAATGAGTTTGAGGCACGTTTACTTCCTTTGTAATATGTAAAACCACAGTACTTTTTCAATTAATATTTTCAGGTCTGCCTAGCATATCATACTGGGAGTATTGCTGCTAATATTAACTGTTTGAATCCTATGAAATCAAAGAAGGCGGTTCTATTAAAAGAAAATGAACCATTTAATAGAGGATTCATCGCCATAAATGAATTCTCCTACACTGGAAATGATGCTCACGCTCTACTTAAAGGATATTATAAACCAAAGGTCTATTAGTTACACATTATTTAATCAAAATATTTTGATAGCAAATTTTAAATCATATTCCTTTAATGTCCAGAAAATGATTTTTTAGTTTATTGTTTTTATTGTTATCACTAATATTAGCTGTTTTTCTATTCATCACTACATAGTATAAAACAAAGTCGCTTTCAGCTGTCTTTCTGTCCCTGCTTAGATCTTTAAAAGTACGCAACGGATTTTGATGCGGTTTTTTAAAAGAGATAGAGTGATTCAAGAGAAAGGTTTATATGTATAATACACTAGCGGAACCCACGGCTTCCCTTGTGCTACATGATAAATCCACAATAATATATGTAGTTTGACTATGTAATTAGTTCATAAATTACAGTTTAGTTTACAGTGTATAATTTTATTGTATATATGAAAATATAAGTTGGGACATTATTACACAAAGCGCCATCTGGTTCCACGGTTAGCTACCAAGTACCAGGATTGTGTTACGGATACCAAATAGTTGATACACTACACATACACAATTTTAAATACGTACATATTATAAATATAAACACCCTAGTGTGCCTCCAGTGGGACTCAAATCTGGACTCATAAATAGGTTCACTACACACTGGACCAAGCGTGACGTCATATTGAGTTAAAGTTAATATGTTATAGGATCTAAATCGTTACAAGTGTAACACACCCTATTTAGTATTGATTTCTGGAAGAGATGAGGACTGTATAAACCATCTTTTTGATACTTTACAAAGCTATCCGGTGGACCCTGAATATATTGGGATGTTACACCACATTTACAATCACGAAGTTAAAGGGCACACGTCACGAGGATTTATTATACTAGGTATGATATCAGATCATTTTATTTTTATTAACAAAATATAGTATTTTATTTTTTATTAATAAAATATATTATTACAGATGGTAATGCAAATACGAAATCAGAAGCAGTAGCAAGAAGTATAGATTATTATGCAGGAAACAAACGGCAAATCTGGTTTGTGTTTAGTGGCATGGGGTCACAGTGGGTCGGTATGGGAGAAGCTTTGATGCGGATACCAATATTTAATGAAGCAATTCAAATGTAAGTAGTAATTCAAATACAGGTACTAATTGAAATAGTTTAGTTAAGAGTTTTGCCTTAACACCTCTTATTGATTATTTATCTATTTTGAATATTTCAAACTTCTTCGGTGGTGTACTAATATATCAACGGCATATCTTAAGGCTCTGGATTCGAGAGCCAGGTTAGGCTAAAATTTTAGTCCTTGAGTTTTTCATAAACAAAGTCTTAATGAAAGTTTGGAGATGTAAAGTTAGTGTGATTTTACCATAGCATCTCTCAGCGTACCTACGTATAGCCGTAGGACAGGGGCCTGATTTTGGACTGGATGTTCTTCCGTCAGATTTGAGATTAGAATGAACAAAGTGTAGCAGTGCAAGAGATACTATAGTGAACAAGTTTACACGTATGACCATCATCGGTTGGGAAGCGTCATTTCGAACTATACGAAACTGTCTATTGAAAAATTCTTAACTTTTTTATCATTTATGTTTATTCAATGACTCTTATCTAAGGTTGTCAATTTATAAAATAAAATAAAATAAAATAAAATAAAATAAAATAGCCTTTATTACTGAAATTAATTTTACATTCCCACTTTCATTTATTCTTCTTACATTCTCACTTCCATTTAAAGATCCATTTTTATAATAATTCCCATTTGATATTTAACTATTACAATTATATTACTAATACAACTTTTGATATAATTTACTTAATATTACAACTTTAAAAAATCCAACATTGGTTATTGTTAAATAGGATAGTAATAAACTTATTTTCTTGTTACATACATTTTGGTAAGATCTTTTAGTTATAGGTGCATGATAATGATTGTGATTTGTCAATTGAAAATTTAGAACATTTTATAATGCTATCTTATAATTCAATCAAATATGTTATCCCCTATCTTTAAATTTAAGTTAATTACAATAATTGTTATGAAGTATTTAATAAATCTTATATTATTATTAAAGATTATTATTATTATTTATCCACACTAGTTATTAGATTAAATTATCAGTATTAATTATTAATTTTGTTAGTAATTTATGTTATATATAATAGATATTCATTTGTTAGTTTTTTAAAACTTAAATTAGGTCTCTTCTTTCAGTTTGCCTATGGGCAAAAGCCTCCTCTAGCTCTTTCCATTGTTTTCTATCGTGTGCTACTCTTCTCCAGTGTGGTCCTGCAGTGTCTTTAATTTCGTCCTCCCAACGCTTGAATTGTCTACCTCTTTTACGTTTAGCATCCCTTGGGTACCAATTTGTTACTACTTTACTCCATTTGTTTAGTGTTTCTTTTTGTGAGTGTCCGGCCCATCTCCATTTTTGTATGTCTATTGCATTTAGAATATCGGCAACCTCTGTTTTTTCTCTTATGGTTCAACTATTTATTTTGTCTTTAACAGAAACTCCAAGCATACTTCTTTCCATAGCTCTTTGACATGATTTTAGTTTTTGTCTCTTGTTGTTATTTAAGGCCCAGGTTTCACATCCATATATTATGCAGGGGAGAATACATGTATTGAAAATTTTTCTTTTTATAGAAATTTTTAGACTTTTACTTTTCATAAATTCCTTTAATGACCAGTACTTCTACCAACCTGTGGCAATTCTTCTGTTTATTTCTTTAGATGTTAGGTCAATATGTGATATAGTCTGACCTAGATATATGTACTCCTCAACATATTCTAAATATATATTGTCCACCATTATTGGGGTTTTATTGTTATTGGTCAGTAGTTTAGTTTTTTCAATTTTCATTGACAAGCCTGCTGAGCCGCTTTGTTTAGAGAGTTGTTGGATCATTGTTTGTAGCTTTACAGGATTTTCTTCAAAGAGCACAATATCATCTGCAAATCTGAGATGGTTTAAGCGTTCACCATCAATATTTAAGCCAAAATCTGACCAATTTAAATTCTGAAATATATTTTCAAGCATAGCTGAGAATATTTTAGGTTATAGTGGGTCTCCCTGCCTGACGCCCCTACATATTGGAAACTTAGAACCAAGAGCCTCTAACTTGATTTTGGCTTTGCTGTCTTTATAGATATTTTTCATAATGCTTATGTAGAGACTGCTTATTCCTTGCTTTTCCAGTGCAAGCCAGATAGAGTCGTGTTTTATACTATCGAAAGCCTTGGTATAATCAATGAATGCTAGATAGAGTGGCTTATTGTATTCTCTATACTTTTCTATGATTTGTTTTACTGTCAATTTATAATGCTCATTAAACATCGTGAGTGCTCATTAAACTGTGAAATAACGGCCCATATTGTACCTACAATTGCTAATTTGCAAATAGTTCATCATACTATTATAATAATTGATAAGAAGAAAAATATTTATATTTTTCAGATGCGACAAAGTTTTAAGACCCAGAGGATTAGATATTATCAAAATAATATGTGATAAAGATGAAACTATTTTTGATAATATTCTACACTCTTTTGTTGGTATCGCTGCAGTACAAATTGGTCTTCTCGATATATTGAAGGCTGTTGGGATTGAATGCGATTATATGTTAGGTAAGTATTTACAGTACATCATATTCAGCCTGCTTTCGTCCACTGCTGGACATAGGCCTCTCCTATGGCACGGCACTGAACTCTACAGTACGTATATTAAGAAACAGTTCAGTACGTGTAATAAGAAATAAGCAAAGCAATATTTGGTACAGTAAAAAGGAAATAGCTAGCGTAAGAAGGTTTACTAAGATATAGATAGGCTATATTATAATAATTATATATACATATAATAATATATACATTATACATATACCATAACATATGTATTTACGTAGGTATTGTGATGGCTCGACATTCAATAAAACACATACATTATAACACTCAGATATATTCTGTAAAACACGTGTACTCTCGACAACGGTTGGTAAGCAACTGCCCTCACCCATGCGCTTGCACATACACTATATCCCTTCTTTGTTTTCATTAAAATGCAAATTTCAAAATTACAGTGAAGGTTTCAATAGTTTTACCTACATAAATATCTGTAAGATGGTGAATAACTAATCAAATGTTTAAAATATTATTGTTAAAGATTAAGCGCATTTATATACATAACCTTTATTTAACTTCATTTTGAATATGCATATTAATCATAGAAAACTCACATAGAATTAACTCTATTTTATAATATTCTAAGTAAATCATTATTACTGCTATTTTAACACGTTCACTGCGTTACCAGGTCTAAACACCTTGTATTACGTCTCGCGTACAGTGCGGCTAAGAAAAGTGTAGACTTCCCTGTCGTGCGGAAGGCATAACTTCAATTTGGTTCGGTGTAGGAAAGAGATGAATATATATCTAAGATGTATTTGTTAAATAGAACCCAATGGTATACCTACCTTAATACCGGGCTTATAAACCTGGTAGCGCACAGAAGAAATAAAATATCATCACAGTGCGAAACCAGGTCGAAGCACCTTGTACCTCGCGCACCTGGTACCGCACCCCACGCTAGCTTCGCGCGGCTAGTGTTGGCTTGCATTCGCGAGAAACGCAGGCATCGACATAGGACTAACAAAAAGGTGCCGAAGAAAAATAATCCACGGCTTTTGTGAGGACAGTAACGCGGTTAATATTAAATCTAATCATAGATTGATTGATCAAAGACAGGTGAGTCTTCATTACTATATATTTTATTCTTTTACAAAAAAGGACTTTGACAATGATACAGGTAATTTCAACGCAGACGAAAACGTATGCACACATACACATCCACATCCAATCCACGCACACATATACACCTATAAATAAAAAATAAATTGATAAATTTATCTTTCTGAAAACCCGCGCGAAAAATTAAGAAACACAATTTAATAAAAGGTGTTAAGAAGAGGAATTGGATGCTACGAAAAACTCCGAACCTTTTACCGAAAAAGCTGCTAAGCTAACAAAAAGTTAAAAAAAATTACCGGAATGTGTTCAATCTAAAAGAAACTTTTGTTATCCATGCTTTATTGAAAAACATTAAAATATCATGCTTGTTTTTTTCTTTTTGTCATTATATTAAAACTTAATTAAGACTCGATATTTTTATTTCACATCCCTAAAATACGCACCAGACTTCCCATATTCAGTGCGGTACAGGGTGCATAGACCCTGTATTTTAAAAATAGCTATAATTTTTAAACTAAACAAGTTATTTACAAACGGCTTCAGGTGTATGTCAATTAGTTCATTATTATTAATATTCAAAGCAAAAAAATCAAATATATTTTGACATGAAGCCAAAAAAAGGATTTAAGTTTCTTAAATGTTACAGGGTCTATAAGCCTTGTACCGCAACAATGGAAGTTTTATTACCAGGTGTATAGACCTTGTACCGCATGAATGGAAAGTATAGAAAAATAACAGCCGCAGTGAACGTGTTAATTGACCACAGTCCATGGATCATTGACTTTCTTCAAAAGGCCTACATTTCGACAATATTCGTTTTTCCGATTTAACGCTCCGAACCACGATACGAACATCAATACCAGTCACATCTGCTACTGTGTGCATAATGGGATTGAAATTTGAGCTTAACTTATTATCTTTGATCACTTTCTTCACTTACACTTTTTCTCCAATTTCCAAGTTTTTGTATGTGACTTCCCTTTTGAGATCACCATACTCCTTCCCATTTTCCTTCATATCCAGATCCCTGTCGCTGACTTCTTGATTTATTGTTTTGTATTCCATGTCAGGTGTTTTTGTCGGGATTTCGTGTCTAAACTGTCTTTTACAGATTAATTCCTATGACGATTTGCCGAAGGTAGTTCGACGAAGGACAATGTTCCTATTGAAACAGAGTTCATTCTGAATGGTTTTAAAATTGTGAGTTCCCTTGACTTTCAAAGCACTACAAACACAAAACATTTCAAATCTCAACAAGTATTAAATAAGTGTGGTAACTAGAATACTCACTGGCCACTGCAAACTCAGTAAGCATATGATTACCCTCGGCCTCAGTCAGTCAGCAATGTGCAGAGTATGACATGAGACAGGGTAAACTACTATGCACATCCTCTGCTCGTGTGAACCACTCGTGTACTGCAGAAGTGTCTATCTAGCGGCAGAATATCATGCAACTGGAAGAGATACAGAAGCTCCCAGAGTAGAAAATCTGGAAGTTTTTGGATTCAACAGGACTAAGCGGAGAACTATTTTACTTAAAAAGGAGACAATGGAGATACCTCGGCACCAGACCCAACACCTAAATAATAGTAATAATAATGGTGTCTAATGTAAATACATCAGATAAAGCTTGTGCTGGATGTAGAGCACGTGATAAATATCGAGCATATAATAAATAATAAACAACTGCGGCAGTATGAGAGCAGCATCCTACTAGTCTTACAATTGCAACAATATCGGCAATATGCTTTTAATTGTTGTTCCCCGTCGTTAAAACTGCATAAGTCTTTGATGTAAATACCTGAATGACAATGATGAAGATTAATATTATACTTTAATAAAATAATATGTTTTAATTTAATTTTAAGTAAGGTGATAATGAAAAGTTAATTCTATAATAAATATAAAATTAATCATATAATAAAACACAAAACTCGAGCATCGGCTGAACCGATTTGACTAATTTTTGGGTTTTAAAAGGTAAACAAACTTATTTCTGAGACATCTGTATTATTATTTTTTTATAATCGTGTTTTTGCTTAAACTATAAATAAAATGATGACATTTTTCCAAGTCAATATGACAGAAAATCTATGAATATATGTATGCTACGTTCCACTAAGCGTTCACAACGATCACGCTCACGACCGTAGTTTTTCCACTTGCTTGTGAGCGTTAAGTCGTAAACTCAAGTGGAATGGATTATAGAGCGTTTTGAGCGTGGAGGTAAATAATACAAACGGCGAGTTAAAAAAAGAATGCAAAAGATTTAAGAGGTTAAGTTATAATCTGTAAGCCTTGAAAATAAACTTAATTAATTATTGTTTAAATCGATTTTTATTGAAAAAATTTATAATTTAATTTTTTATATTCAATATTAGTGAATTTTATATTCAATATTCCTCTGTATCGAGGAATTCTTCATGATCCGTGACATCATTAGAAAATTGAAAATTTCATGTTCCGGGTTGTTCATTTAAAATTCTGTTAAAAAGTTGTGTCGCAAATGCTGTGTCTATAATAAAAATAAAATTTTCATCAGTGAAATTTTAAACGTACCTATGTAATATTTTTTTCAATAAGAAAACTAATTTAAAGAAGGCTAAGTTTATTATCATTTCTAAAGTTAGGTTATATTATTGGCAATCAAGGAAAAATTAATTGTAGTTTATAAATTAATTATAAACTACAATTAATTTTTCTAAGCTTGTTTTACATAATCATATTTACACGTTGAGCATCCGCTGCAGAAACATTCACTTCTACTAAAATATTTCTTTCCGCGTGAAATAACGTAAGCACGGTCGCCATTTTTGATTTTTGAAATCGCCGCTAATTTTCTCAACGATCACGACGACCCACCTTTTTAGATGGGATGTCGCGAGCTTCGCGTGAGCATAAGTCATGACGTCATAAGTGACGTTTTCGCCGCGACCACAACGACCGCGGTCGTTATGTGGAACGACTAAAGGAGCATTTTGGTCGTTGTGGGCGCTTAGTGGAACGCAGCCGTAGATATACACTAATATCTAATGAATACTTTTTTGTTTCAATGGTGTAGCTGTAATAGTTTTAAAAAAAAAAGTTTTAAAAATATCCGTTATAACTATTTGATCAATTATGTTGGGACATTATTACACACAGCGGCAGCTAGTTCATATAACTTTTCAATACATACATACCATAAATATTTAAACACCCCTGACTGGAACACTAATATTCATACTTAACAAATTAATGATCCCAACGGGATTCAAACCCGCGACCAGTTATTATCACAATCAATTACAAATTTTCTTTTTTTTAATTTCCTAGGTCATAGTACCGGCGAAACAGCATGCGGGTATGCCGATGGATGCTTCACTAGAGAAGAGGTGATCCTTTCCGCGTATAGTCGAGGGAAGGCGTCTATAGAAACCGATTTTATTCCTGGTACTATGGCGGCTGTAGGAATGGGGTATAAAGATGTAAGTTTGCTATAAAATTCTGCTACAAGGGTACAATGACTCTAACTAGTAGTTGTACCTAATATTTTTAAATACAAAATGTATGTGAATGGCCGTTCAATTATCCTTTACATTAAAATACTATATAACATTTTTATATCTATAATGCATGTCAGTATACTTTTAAAAACGTTAAGAACATAATTAATTTTAATGAAAATAATTGGAGTAGGTACTGTGAAAGTTGTATTGGACTATGTTTATAGGCACATTGACAGATTGACACTCAGTTGTACAGGACAAACATGAGATAGTATTGTTCGCAGATGACACTTCACTTATTTTGAAGGTAAAACGTAATTTACTTATGTACGACGATGTAAACGATGCTCTCTCAAAGGTTGTCTATTGGTTCGATTCGAATAATTTATTATTAAATAACAAAAAAACAAAATTAATTAAATTTACAACACCTAATGTTAAACTTGCAGATAATGATGTAGTATTGGGTGGGGAAATGTTAAAACCGATAAATTCAACTAAATTCCTAGGTATCATCATAGATTCGAAATTGCAGTGCAATCTCCATATTGAGGGGCTAGCGAATAGGCTTAGCTCTGCAGCGTTCGCGGTAAAAAAAATTAGACTTATTACAAACGTAGATACAGCTGGCGTAGTATATTTTAGTTATTTTCATAGTATTATGTCTTATGGAATCTTATTATGAGGAAATGCAGCTACCGTTATTACTATTTTTTTTTTCCTGCAGGAAAGAGCTATTCGTACCATTTATAGATTAGGCCCTAGAGTATCATTAAGAGAAAAGTTTAACAAAAGAAAAATATTGACTGTTGCTTCCCAATACGTGTACGAAAATGTTATGTATGTTTATAAATTTCCCAGGAATTGTGACATGCATAGCATTAATACTAGGAGCAAACATAAACTTGTAATGCCTGTGACTCGCTTACGTCGAGTCAGTAATTCTTTTTATGGACAATGTATACGCCTATACAACAGGATCCCAGAAAACGTTCAAAAATCTTCTATTGCCAAATTTAAAAAAAATTGTGAAGGAACGTTTGTATACTAAAGGCTATTATTCGATTAACGATTTCTTAGAAGACAGTACGCCTTGGGAATGATGTGACCGCCACCAGGCTATTTCAACAAATAGAATTATTGTTGATTCGCAATTTAATTTGAAAAAGAGAGATAAAAAAGATTAAAAAAATATTGGTCCCGCTAAGTTTCTTTCGCCAGTTCTTCTTTGGTCAGAGGCTTCTTGTGTCCGAACTGGTGGTAGACTCATGACGTTCAGTAAATAGTTCAGAAATTGTAATAATTTTTATGATGAATAAAATATTTTGATTTTGATTTTTGATTTTTGACAATTGTATACATATAAAATATATAATAAAATTCTAACTTAGACGAATCTGTATGTTGATTAATTTCTGAAATATCTTGTTGATGACTTTTTTTAGAATTTTTGTCTGTCTGTCTGTCTGTGACCGCATCACGAGAAAAGCACTGGACAGAATTTAATGAAATTTGGTACGTCGATAGCTGGTTATTTGGGTCAAGATATAAAATATTTTATAATGCTGGAAAATATATCATTTGTACAAAATACTAGTGTATTATAAATCTTATAGAAATTAATCAATTTAAATATTACTTATATCGAAACATAAACATTATTCCAGAATATAATATAATAGTAGCTATGTATTTGTAGTTGTACCCGATATGCCCTCGGGAGATTGACATCGCTTGTCATAACAGCTCGGAATCATCGACTATATCGGGACCAGCTGACGATGTCGCAAAGTTTCTCAAAGCATTGAAAGCGAAGGGAATATTTTGCAAAGAGGTGCCATGTGGTAACATTGCCTACCATTCTCGGCACATTAGTGTAGCTGGTAAGTTATATTAAGAGAAGTTAAATATTTTTATACAGATAGTATACATATTATAATTATAAAAGATTGTATGATGTCCTAATAAATCGTTGGATTTAAAATAAAGTATGAACAGAACATCAAAGGAAAGCATCGTGAGGAAACCTGCGTATCTTAGAAAAACCTATCAAGTTTTTCGAAAGACATGTAAAGTCCGCCAACACGCACTAGGCCCGCGCGGTGGACGTCGTGGTGGGTGGAGTCCTGATCCCCTCGTACTGAGAGAGGTCCGTGCCCAACAGTGGGACGTTAAAAAAGAGCTGATGATGATAGACAGAACCACCTGAGTTCTACGTAAACGTTCCTTAATAGTTTAAACATATTATATATCTGACTGACATTGTGATCCATTTGCTTTAAAATAATACTATAACGATTTTAGAACCTCTTAATAATAAATTATAAACTAATGTGATAAGATGCCAATTAAATTATTTTTGGTTCTGCCTTCCTAAATTATATTATTTTATTTAGGTCCAACTCTAAGAAACTATTTGAATGAAGTCATCAAAGAACCAAAATTGCGAAGCAGTAAATGGTTTTCTACATCATTGCCAGAAGATAGATGGGATGAACCACTTGCTAAATTCTCTTCTCCAGAATACTTCACTAACAATTTACTGGTAGATGTTCTTCTTACATTCTAATTGAACTCTTTTTTTACAGAACCTTCACCCTTTAATATTTAAAAGTCATCAAAACAAATGCCTATCAGTTGAAATAAACGAATAATAAATCTTATGAAACGAGATCTAATGAAAGAGAAAATAAATCAAGAGTATAATTAATTTTATTAAAAAAATTATTAAATCTATTTTTTTAAATTTATAACTTTAAAATTTACAATATGTTAAGGCTACGTTGTTTTTACTTTCCTAAAATTTTAAAATATTTATTTTTTTATAATAATTAATAATAATTTTTGCACCTGCGAGCATCCAAGTCTCAATCATCTCATCAAGTGGCGATATAATTAGAAGGGCTATTTTATAGTTTAAAAGCAAAAGGCTTGAAATATTGGCCTTGGCCACAATAATTAGATAATTGAAATTCATTATTTTAAATCACTTACTTTAATCGGAATATTTTTCATTTCATCTATTTATTACATCAATTTAATTGTTAACAAATTACAATGAATAAAATATGTTTTACTATAAAAAAAAATGTTATATTTTGTAGAATTTTGTATACTTTGAAGAAGTATTACAACGTATTCCGTCTGACGCGGTAGTTATTGAAATAGCACCGCACGGCTTACTTCAAGCAATTTTAAAACGTGAGCATGAAGACTGTTTACATATTCCTTTGATGAGACGAGGACACGACGATCAAGTCAAGTTTTTACTAGAAGCAATTGGAAAGTAAGATATTGTATCAAATACTGTATGCAGTCTTGAAACTATCAATATTTGAGAACCATATTCTTTCAGAATATACGAAGCCGGATATAATGTGAAGATTGATGCTTTGTACCCAAAAATTGAATTTCCTGTGTCTACAGGAACTCAATTCTTATCGCATTTAGTTAAATGGGAGCATTCTGAAGACTGGTATGATATTAAAATTGTTAACTTATTTAAGTAACATACTTGATTAATTTTAATTAAGAAATTAATATTTAAGTTAGTAAGTAATTTAACAAAAAATATAAAATATTAAATATAATGTATGTAATTATAATAACGTATTTTATTTTCAAAATTATTATTTTTAGGTTGGTAGTAGAACGTTCCGAATTAAGTGTTATTTCAACTAGGAATCGTGATATAGTTATTTCTCTTAGTGATGAAGATTACGCATGTATAAAAGATCATGTGAGAGATGGTGGGTATTAAAATATGTTGAATAATCTAATATATAAAAATCTCGCGTTACAATGTTTGTTATTGTACTTACTATTGTACTATTATTAGTTATTGTACCTATTTTTATGAGTTTTTATGTAGGAATATTTCTTAGGGCTCAGAATAGGTGATTAGAGCCATCCTCATTTATTTAGTTAACTCTATTTAACCCTAAATTTTCATCCTTCTGGTCGAAGGATCCCTATTATTTAATAGTGATTATAACGTAGGTGGAGCCGCGGGAATTGCTAGTATTTCATATAAAAATTCGATTTAAAAGAATAATTATATTTTAATATGATATTTATGTTATTTAACGTTAAAAATATATAGTATCTAAAATAATATAATAATATTTTTGGTGTGTTCGAAAACTTTTTCGCTCCCGTAGTTTTGAATGCATTACGTTTACAGCAATCATGGCGATATTCACAAAATTAATCAAAACAAAAATCTAAAAGTTTTATTTAAAGTAAAATAAAATATTCGCATAAATTTCAAAAAGTACCTAATAATAACAAACCTTTTTAACTGCCCACTGCTGGGCACGAGCCTCCCTTCAATACTAGATTAATGATAAAAGTTAACTTTTTTATTGTATTTTTACGCATATACATACATAAAATAAAATTACTTAGTGCTTGTTTGTTGTTAATTTATGTTAATAATTACAGGAATGATCGTTTTACCTGAAAGTGCGTTACTAGTATTGACATGGCAAACGTTAGCTATGTCGATGGATATGAATTTCGAGAATCTTTCAGTAATATTCAAAGACGTAAATTTCAATACTCAAGTAGAATTAAAAGTAGAAAATTTAACAAATCTAAACATATCTATAACTAAGAAGGGTGGCAGATTTGAGGTAATATCACTTTATAAATTAATAAAAATTATTGAATATTATTATTTTTAGATATTGCAAACGTCTTGAATTCTTTTTATGAGTGATTCTGCTTAAAGATATAAATATTTTGTAAAATTCAGAAAATACAAGTCTCATAACAAATATGCATTTCAGGTTGTTCATAAAAATGAAATAGTTGTAACTGGTTACATACTTGACTACGAAGACAATTCAATGAGAAAGGCTAATCATTCTAGCAACAACACAATAAACGACGTAACTTTATATGCAGCAGATATATACAAATTACTTAACCTTAGAGGCCACGTATATACGTACGTATTCGATGAAACCAAACGCAGGCAGCATTTTTTTTGTAAATTATTTTTAACAAGCCAGTAGCCACACTGATTATTTCACTACTAAAATTTAAAATATTTATAGGTTTATTTAAAAAGAAAGCTTAATTAAAAATTAATCAAAAATTCAATAATTTTAGAAACCAGTTTCGATCTCTTCATTCGCTAAACCTTAAAAGTAACGAAGCAAACATAAAGTGGGCTGGTAATTGGATTACGTTCCTCGATGGCTTAATGCAGATCAACATATTTGCAAACAATCACAATGGTATTTCTATACCCAAACTTATAGAGAGTTTGACTATTGATATTAACGATCACGCCAGAAGACAGTATAAGTATAACATAGATGGTGCTATTTGCTACAAAGCAGACTATTATGAGAACTTTAAAATTTTAAGGTACTTTTTTATAATAAGTGAAAAAGAAAACATAGTGTATAATAATAATAATTAATAAATTATCAAAACAATTATAAAAAAGTGTAATAGATTTTTTAAACTGTTGCGCTTATTGTTGCAGAAGTGGCGGTGTTGAGCTGGTAAATGTTCATCTTGAAAATCTTATCTTGCAACGGGTCGAATCTGATTTCTTAGGTTCGTTACAGTTCTGGCCACATTTTTCAGATACCAAAGTCGAAGTTAGTATTAATTTAAAAATCATAGATTAAATATATATTTATGTCAATATATTATTTAATAATAATATTATTTTTTAGTTAAACACAGCAATCACAATAAATATGCAAATTATCGCTGATGCTACTTTGCAAAAGGACATTAAAATTACAGAGCTAGTAACATCAAACGTAAATATCATATCAAACGCTATAAAAGACGTATCAACTCAACTTCCTATTAAATTGAAATTTGATGACATCAATATTGAAAATGGGAAACTAAACATTCTTAGAAACCATGATTTATCTAAGTCAGAAGTATTAGCTGTTTACGATTTTGTAATGGATACCGAGGTATTTCATTATCATTCTTTTTTATTTTCATATTTAATAAGTAATTGTATGAATATTACTGCAATAGCATAAACTGCAAAAATCCTAATAGTTTCAAGTAAAACAAGTATACTATCGAAAATTCTAAACCGGTATATTATAATAATTGCGCCATTCGAACTTTCTTATTATTATAGCACTAACTCTTTTTTTATTAGTTAAGTTTCTAATCTTCTAATAATATGTTCTCCATTTTTTTATATATTTTAATTATAAATATTGAGTGTGCATTTTAATATTTTCAACATAAATTCAAAATGCTATCAAAATGTTTTCCCTTTTCTAGGTGATCGTAGACTAAGCCTGTGACTAGGTAATGTAAAATACTCTTTATTTTTAGATGATTGCTGCTATATACGATCAACTGCCTAGTAATGGATTTGTTCTATCATTGGAAAAAAGAAAAAATAAGAAATACATCATACAAACTGACTACTTTAATATTTTAACTGTATTTCCCATTAATGACGATTATACACTCGTTTTAATAAACAAAGTCGAAAGAAATCAAGATGTAGAAGACAAACTTGTTATAAAAGTTGATATTAACAGCTCCTCTTTTAAGAATGCACTAAGAAACAAACTTAACCATAATAAGCAAATTGTGCTTCTTTACGAAAAACAACACTACTGTGACTTAAAAGGTAATTTTTACATACACATACGAGCATGGTATTGTGTAGGCATCTATGTAGTTCTGACACTCTAATGCTTTCTAAGACATTATAAGGTTTCTTAGGTAAATATAAAATTTAGCTATAAAGTAAGTATAAGTTATAAGTATTAATGTGTATAGATATGCCCCTATTTGATTTACAAACACAAAAGTGTTTATTGGTTCCTTCTTATCCTAGAAAATCTGATATCTGTTTTTATATTATTTATAAAAAAAGTAATGATATTATGATACATATATGCTAAGGTTTTATGATTTTTTTTTAATTTTAAGGTTACTTGAAAGCCTTACGAGAAGAATACCGAAACAAAATTAGTTTGTATATGATATTAGATGAAGGATCGCCTGATTTTAATATTAATATTGATTTCTACAGTAAGCAGCTGCAAAAGAATCTACCATTTAACACACTATGTGACGTAAGTAACGAGTTACTTATAACAATTTTAAATATGATACATAGTACCTGATATATTTTTACTAATACTGTTTCAGGGTGAATGGGGAGGATATTATTACACGACTGTCAATAATAATTACAAAGGTGTTCCCCAAAATTCTAAACTTACTCTGAAAGAACTTGGAAACATAAATAGTTGGTATTGGGAGGAGATACAGAGTATAAATAAATCTAATACTGTTGAGGTAAAAATATAAACTGATTAAATACCAAAATATTTTTGATTTATTTATTTTGTAACATTTTATGTAACATCATGTTTTTCAGTAGTAAACAATCTTATAAATTGGGGATGTTGTTGCAATTACAGGTACAATATGCAGGATTATCGTTAAAAGACGTAGAAAAAGTAAACGGGAATAAAGAAATCTCCTTTGGTATGGACTATAGTGGTTTTGATGCTAGGTAAAGACACATAATCACAAAAAAAATAACTAATAATAAACTAATAGTGTAGTAGTAGTAATAGTTACTTTGATATTTTAGGGGTAATCCGGTAATGGGAATAGTTTCTTACGGAGCGATTTCTAAGGAAATTGAATGTGATTTAGATTTACTATGGCCAGTACCAAAAACTTGGTCTTTGGAAGAAGCTGCAACAGTTCCGCTACCGTACGCCCTCGCCTATTATTCTCTGGTAGGTATAAAACAAAAGTTTAATTTTTAATGATATTTCTTGGTAAAAAGAATGACTTAATTAATTAAACATTTTATTGACTTTGACTGATTGAATATGACCAATTAGATTTATTTCTTTTCTTTTAAAGGCACTTAGGGGAACTTTGTATGCAGGAACAACAGTTTTTGTTAATGGTGGAGCTGGGGCATTTGGGCAGGCTGTGATATCGATATGTCTAAGTTTAAATTGTAATATATTTACAACAGTTAGCGATCCCGGCAAAAAAAAACTTTTACTCAAGCTATTTCCTACATTAAATGGTACGTTTATCTAATTTCTACAAGTTAAGAGTTCGTATTAAACCTATTCTTTTGAAATGTATATTCATGTAATTAAATCAATTTTAATAATAAAAATCATTTTTTTCTATATACCATAAGAGCTAATACTATAAAAAAACTCGCTTTATACATAAGAAAGTAGAAATCATAATATTAAAATGTTAACTTATTTGAAAAACTATCTAAATGGAGCATTTTATGGATCTCATGTTAGACCTTAAGGTAAAAAAATGGGCTTATATAAACTGAGAGTTGGTATGTATTTTGTCTGTTATCTCCAATTTATTTCGATGATAAAATCAATGAACCCATGGCTGCGCTTATTGACGCATACGCTTAGAATGTCTATAAAGATTTTTTACACAGAACATGTCTACTTCAGTTAGATTCTCCGGTTAAATCACTTTATATTTTTAGATAAGTTTTTATTTGTTTTCAGAAAATCAAATTTTAAATTCAAATTATGATGACTTTTATGCACCTATTATAAGATTAACCGAAAACAAATTGTGCTACTACGTAATAAACTGCGAAGGCGGTATATTCCGTGATGTAAGTTAATAATATTCCTTAAAATGTAATTTTGCCTTTTGCTTGAAGTTTTAAAATGCATTTACACATACCACGTATACATAGAAAGAGGTCATGTGGTGGTACTACCCACTAAAATTAAAAAACCTCCCCCGTCTTAATGGGTCGTCGCAAATCTCTTACGCTTAGCCAATGGGCTGCACCTCAGTCCACTCTGCTATCTCAGAAGTACCAGGAGCAATCAGCATGACACCAGCCACCTAAGTGTGATGTACTTGGGGCAACCAATATAAGAAAACAATAACTACTGCTGGTAAACTTCTTTAAAGTAGCAAATGTTTAAATAAAGATACAATACAACAATATATATGTAAAATAAATAAATAATAGTTTTATAATTAATATAATTAATATCTATTTTTGTATATAATTTTTCAGTCTGCAATTAAATGCCTATCAATTCTTGGCACCTATTTAGACTTATCTAACAGGGACATAATAGATAACAAACCATTTGGCATCAGTTTTATAGGGGAGTTTAAACAATATTTTAGTGTCAATTTTTCTAATATTTTTGAACCGGAATATTCTCATGAAAAAAAAGTAAGTAATAAAAACCAAAAAATGTACTTTTACTACTAATTTCATATGCCATTATCTTCATTTGGAATTTTATATCAGAACTTTGATAAAAACAAATATTTATTTTAGTTACTACAATCAATGATAGCGGATGGCATCGCTACGGGAGTCGTTAGACCAATAACTTATACCATGTTCTCATCTTTCGAAGTATCCAGGGCGTTTAAGTTTTTATCTTCTAGAAGACATAGAGGAAGGGTCCTCTTTGATTTAAGAAATCCACTAAATTCTAATGTGATGCCAAGGTAAAGTTTGTGATATCTGGTAATTTACGATATAAAGTAAAATTAAAAGTTTTCTTTTAGTGTAGTTTTTGCTTCATATACTTTATATGATGATATTTTTTTAATACATAATAATCTTATCAATCATAAAGAAAAGTATTTCGGGTCTCGATACTATTAAAGTACTTGACTCTGATTTTCTTATGCATATTTTTTACTATTTTAGGCTTGTATTGTATTCTCAATATACATACATCGTAGTTGGAGATCAAGATGAATTATGTGTTAGTTTAATGGATTTACTTATAAAACGTGGCGCGAAGAAAATTTTCTTGCAAATGAGATCAAAAACTGTTTCTCCGTTTATTGAAGCTAAAATAATGTAAGTACAAAATGAATTTTTAAAATAATAATACAAACGTACCATCCTAATTTATTTTTATTGAAATATTTTATTACAGACAATGGACGATTCAAGATATTGAAGTAAAAGTAAGCCAATATGGAATTGAGGAAGAAGAAAAATGCAAACTTTTCATAAGTGACGCTACAAAATTAGGACCAATTGATGGCATATTTATTGTTCTATACAAGCTAACTGCTCCATTTAATGCGAATGTGCCCACATCAATATCTAATTTGGACAAATTATCCAGGGACATGGAGTATCTTAGGTACAATAATATTATGGTAATATAAAATATCACAGTGGAAGTTTTGCGACCACAAGAAGTTTATTAATTTAATACTTATAATATTTCAGATACTTTGTTATACTTTCAAATAATGTTAACAATCCGGAAGACGAGCTTGTGTTTTCAATGAGCAGTAAAATTTGTAATTATCGTAATAACATTGGTTTAAATGCTCTTCTATATCGAGCGGAATGTGTAGATGAGGTTAGTGTTATAAGTTATGACTTGATTAGAAATTATTTGTAGGTTTAGATCTTTCAATCGTTACTTATTATTATATCACCATACATAGCATGCATTACTAGAGGTTTATTAGCTCTATATATTATGTAACACATTACTGATTAATGATTGTGGCAGTTTTCTAAAATTAAACTACAGGCTAACTCTTTCTTTATTTTCTAGTATTTTGTACTCGTTGCTAAATAGAGTTGAATTTATTCTAATAACATCTGCTAAAATGTAGCAGTCAACACAGTCTTATTGATTTTAACTTTAGTCACCAAAAGTCATACATGGATTTAAAAAAAATATATATATTTTTTGCAATTTGGTCTTCAGTAAGAACAATATAATACTTTGAATTTCTTTTACAGTTTGAAGGTTTTGATAAGAACCAAAAAACGTGTCAATCGATACAAGAAGTTTTAAATTGTATGGAAAATAGTATAAAACAAAATTGCACCAATGTGATATCATTTAATACAAATAAAAATGCTAAGATGGAATATTCTAGAAATTTACGTGAAATTTTAGGTAATTTTTAAAATAACTTACTGCTTACAATTATATTTAAAAAGTTCCTTCCATTTTTTTAATTACATCATTTTTTTTAATATTACATTTCAAATAGAACAAACATTATTTTTATCTTCAGGCAAACAAACAAATGGAACTGAATTAGATGTATCTGCACCATTACATGATATTGGAATAAATAAACTTACAATAAAAGAAATAAGAGATTTAATTTTAAAACACTACCAAGTTGTAGTATCTGATAGAAAACTTATCCAAATGTCTTTATCAAGGTAAAAAAATACATTTCAAAATTAATAGTGAATTATAATGTAAACCAAACTATAATTCTTCTAAAATAAAAACGCTTACTTTCAGTATCGAGAATATAGAATACTATATAGATGATATACGTAAAAACATCGGACTTGATGCAATAATCTCGTACGTCAATGACGATTCCTATGAAGCATGTGATTCATTCAAACAAATGTGGACGTTGACGAGTAATATTCCAGAGGTATTTTTTACTAAATATATGACGGCGGCTGTGACGGCGGCTGCGATAGATTAGCGGCACGCCCGTCATCAGTCAGAGTTGAGTGAACCAACGGTCCCGTTGGAAGGTCCGAACTGTATCGCTCTCTCTAGTAAAACTGAGCCCCGACACACTGCTCCTCGATATTTATAGTGACAGTTGCCCCTCCAAACGATTCCGATCACGTGACTCGCTACGCCACGGCGTTCACTCCCCACCGTTACAACAATATCAATTGAGTTACTAATTATTGTTAAGTACTCAACGACAAATATCAATTGAGTTATTAATTATTATTTTTAAATTATCGTAATCGACGACACGGCCATACTGACAAGTCACACGTCCTCGTGTGTTTGCGCATCTGGTGACAAATAAAATACAACTACACACGTCTTTCAGCTCGGCCTACCTGACCACATAGAAAAGTCGCTTATAATTAAGTCACATCAGAAGGATACCACAAGTTCTATTAAAAGTCAAATTAACATTACAAAATCACAGTAATAATTAATGCACCAAGAAATGACAGCAACAAACATTACTGGTACTTCCTTCCAGTAAGCCCGATAATACAAGGGACAGTACCAGTCCTTCTCTTTGGTACGTGTACCCAAGTTCAATATAAGTAGGCAGTATCAGTCCTTCTCACTGATAAGCCCCAAACATAAGTAGGCAGTATCAGTCCTTCTCACTGATAAGCCCCAAACAGATAGACATTACCAGTCCTTCTCACTGGTAAACTTTGTGCAATAATTCACTATTTTGATGGGCCTTCACCCTTATCCTCTATATCTAACCCTTCACTTAGTACGTCTAATTCACTCGGAATATAGTCTTGTGGCATCTTTCTTAAGTGATCATGGGCATACTTGTATGTCCTATTACTATTTAAAGACTTCAAAACATACCTCAAGTAACTCAATTACTTTAATGGGACCTTTATACTTCGGATCAAGCTTCACTTGATTCCGTTCTTCATATTTTTTTATTAGGACTAAATCACCAACAGCAAATTTTACTAATTTTGCCTTATTTTTATCGAAACGGGACTTCTCATATTCGGCACTCTTTTCTATATTCCGTACCGCTTGTTTTCTCACATTTGCTATATCAACTACATTATCACTATCATCTGCACACAAAAGATTAAGGGGTCTTACTTCTTTACCTATCAAAAGATCTAAAGGGCTTGATTTTGTGACACGGCTAACAGTACAGTTAAACACTAACTGAATAACCTGTAAGCCTTCCTGCCATGACCTATCTGAAGCTTCAATAGACGTCAACATACCCTTTAACGTTCCCATTACCCTCTCAACGTGTCCGTTAGTACGACTAGAATCTGTAGCAATTAAACGCAAAGCAATGAGATGATATTCACAGAAGTGACATAATGAGATTCACAGAAGTCCCTAAAATCTTTACTTGCAAAGCAACGTCCTTGATCGGCTATTAAACGGCTCGGAGAACCAAAAAGAGAAATACTAGATTTTAGTGCTTTAATCACGCTCGGTGTATCAATCCGCAAAGTATGGTACAACAAAACAAACTTCGTAAAGGCATCTATGAAGACAATAACGTATTCTCTCATGTCATTTTCCCCCACTAAGTTTTCCTGTTATGTCTACATGTAAGGTATGCCATGGCACGCATATCTTAGGTATAGGGTGAAGATCGGCCTGTATTCTGCCAGAGAGTGATACGCACAACGTGCCTTTTACCTGGACTTAATCGGTACGGACGACGTTGAACAACAGCATTTGGATTTATCAAACGAATATTTAATTCACCAGTTATTACACGCGTTTTTGGTAAACCGTCTACAAACGAATCAGAAAAG
This sequence comes from Boloria selene, assembly GCA_905231865.2. Taxonomy (NCBI): domain Eukaryota; kingdom Metazoa; phylum Arthropoda; class Insecta; order Lepidoptera; family Nymphalidae; genus Boloria; species Boloria selene. The sequence continues at coordinate 10,872,174 of HG993146.1, forward strand.
TCATTTAACAACGTCATTAATTTTTGTTTATTTTCCGTGGAAATATCTGAATTTACGTTATGGAAATTAAAATTTGAAGGTACTTCATAAAAATCTACTTCTTTAAATTTTGTAATTGTCAAACAAGTGTCTGTCATCGTAATTGTATACCCCAGTTTCAAAATATCTCGACCTATCATAACGTCTTGACTTAAAGCGTTATCGGGCAGAATGTGGAATAAAATTGAGAGACAATTTCCATTAATAACAACGTCACTTTGAATTTGTTCGGTACAACACAGAGTGGAGTTACCAATACCGGTAATGAGGATAGAGGCATGATATTGTGTGCCTAAAAATTTGCTAGCTACACTAAGTTTCATGACAGAACATTCGGCACCAAAGCAAAATGAGTACGGCTCACCGGAGTGTTCTAGCTGGCCCGTCATGCCTTGTGTTTCACAATAATCTACACGACGCTGTGGTAGTGGCTGGCCTTTCCGTTTGTGCTGCTATTGTTACGAGTGCCAAAGCTTGAACTGTGTGTTGCGATATGTCCTTTCTCGCCAATAAAGCAACTTGCTTCTTTTGGAAATTCCGGTGGTGCATGCCATACGATGGAGTCTAATGTTGAACTGGGAGGTATGCGCAAGAACATACGATACAGCAATTTCCTCAGCAGTCAGGTTTCACCATTTCGTCGTTAGTGACGTCATCAATCGACTTGCGTATGCAGCCATACATTCGCCTTCCTTTGGTCGACCGTTGTTGATGTTTATAAGAGCTGCCGCGACGGTTTCAGCACTTTCATAACGGGCAAGAAATAGCTCCTTGAAATAAGTCCACGTCATACCAAGATGTGATACTTGTGACAGCCACGAAGAAGCACTGCCTTTCAAACACTTGCTGAGTGCAATGGTCAAGAAACCTCCTTCCAGACCTTGTTCTGCCATACAAATATCAATGGCTGAGTACCAGGCATGTGCATCAGCATCATTGGAGTCAGGATTGAACTCTGGGAGTGTTGGTATAGCTCGTCATGATTTAATAGCTTCAATAAGCATCGTCATATTCCTTTGTTAGAGCTCAAACATCATCTGCCATTGACTTTCGTGGGCAGTTGGTGGTGGTGATGCCTGAGTGAATCCCACTTCTGATGACGGCGGCTGTGACGGTGGCTGCGATAGATTAGCGGCACGCCCGTCATCGATAGGAGCTTCTGTTACAGGGTTCATGGCATAGGTCTCAGGCAATTAAACCACAAAGATACAGTTTGATAATCCTTGTATTCCATGTAGGTAATCAGCAATTACAAATTACAAAGTAGGTATGAATATCAGAGTTGAGTGAACCAACGGTCCCGTTGGAAGGTCCGAACTGTATCGCTCTCTCTAGTAAAACTGAGCCCCGACACACTGCTCCTCGATATTTATAGTGACAGTTGCCCCTCCAAACGATTCCGATCACGTGACTCGCTACGCCACGGCGTTCACTCCCCACCGTTACAACAATATCAATTGAGTTACTAATTATTGTTAAGTAATCAACGACAAATATCAATTGAGTTATTAATTATTATTTTTAAATTATCGTAATCGACGACATATATTACTTTAAATATATTTTAATATAGTAGGCATATTTGAAATGGCATAAATATATAAATATGTTCGGACATTAGTTAAGAGCAACACAGTCAGAGATCCCGAAAAAAGAACTAAAATTTGCTTATAAAATAACTTTATTAAAGTAAAACACTATGACTAATTTACATGTATATCGCTACGCGATGTAACAATGAAAGTGAATAATAATATAATTTTAATTTTAAAGTAAAAAACAAAATTGTAAGGTTACAATGATAGGAATGCTGACAGAGCGCCTCGTGACCCGAGTGTCGCAATTGTGTATACTAAGCCAGCACTCCACTTATAGCTCTCTCTATCTTCTCTACCCCGAGAACAGCAACTATTTTAGGAAGGCGTGGTAAAATGTTGCTAGAAACTGCTCCTGAATAAGGTCCGATGCTTGGCTTTGATGATTTATTCCTTTATAGATCTAGACTTGCCATCTTCTTTTATAAATTCAGATCTATGATGGTGTGCATTTCTATAGCGATGTGTAACAATCATTCCAAAAATGATTGAAGTTCACCTAATAATATGATGTAGAAGGAAATTGTGGTATGATGAAAGTGAAGACGTTTCCTTTTTCATTGATACAGTGTTGGTTGCCACATGACTTTGTTTTGTATAGAATGCAGGTTCTTTAAATCAATAGATTTTAATTTTATGTGGTTTGTGCTCTTATATTGTTGTTTCTCGTACTTTATGTCTAAAATTTTGATTGGTTGCCCTGCAACTTTTTCCTCTGATGCTAATATGGCTATTAAATTCGGAAATCACTTTAGATTGATTCTCTTCTAAAAGTTTTATGGCATTATTGTATTTAATTGCGTCCGTATAATCTAAATTACCCGATATGCTCTTTATTATAGATCCTTATCCATCCACGAGACCTCGTTTTACTCGATTTGGCTCCATAGTTTGTAACTGTGTTCTAACTCTGTCTAATTTAGTGTGAAGATAACATATTTGTAATTTGTATAATTTACAAAAGTGTCATTTTCTAAAGATGTCTTAAAGTCGAGCAAATGTCATTGTAAAGTCAAAATTGTGTCATCTATATTGTCAAGTTGTATGTTCTGTAGAAAGGAATGATGGTGAGTTATGAGCTTTGTAAGTCATAATTTGAAAGGCAGTAATCAGGGTCCATCTTCTAAGCTTTCAAGTTGTACAGTTTAAGTCGCTGTCAGTCGAACGGTCAGAGACAGGATGGAGATGACCAGGGGGATATCATGAACATTTTAATTTTTCCTGGTATCGATGTCCGGATTCCTCGGGCTGGTGCTTCTTGGTTCTCACTGATACTCCAAAACAGTAGTCGATATTAGATTACTTATAATCTCTTTTGAGTATCCTACTGACTGCGCCGGTTAAGAGCAACACAGCCAGAGATCCCAAAAAAAACTAAAATTTACTTCCAACTTCCATTGCTACGCTAATTTTAATTTTAAAGGTAAAAATGAAAAAAACAAAAGATACAATGATAGGAATGCTGACAGAGCGTCTTGTGACCCGATTGTCGCAATTGTGTTTACTAAGTTCTAGCTATGCTCTATAAATCATTTTTACACACAGCGCCATCTAGTAGAAGCTTGTGTTACGGATACCAGTAGTTGATATACTACATAAAAGTTTAAATACATACAAATTATAAATATAAAGACCCATGACCTAAGTACAAACATCCGAGTTTAACAAATGCCTCCAGTGGGACTCGAACCAGCGACCACTGGCGCAAGAACGTAGTGTCACTTCAAACTGCGCTAAACGTGTCATCAATAAAGCAAATAACCAACTTCTAGAATGATTTAGATTCAATATCAAGTTACTTTACGAGCCAACTAAATATTTTTTCCGAACCTAGCCTGCTTACAAAAACACTATTTTTATAGTCTATAGTTTGTCCATTTTGGTAATGGTTTTTTGACAGCTCGCCGACTGACAAGCTATAGTGATGGCAAAAGGACGTAATAATCAATATCTCTTATTTTTTTAAATATAAAATAATATTTCTTTTTATATTTATTAATATGAAAATAAATATTAGTATCGTAAAAATCAAGTGTGGTAGAGAGAACTAAGAGAATCATAATGTGATTCGGGCCGTGACATTGCATATTTTGATAATTTATGCACACAAGAATTAATAATTAATATAACTGAAGACTCCTCATCGGACAAATCTAATATAAATGATGATTCTGACGAATCGGGTTAATAAGAGGAATTAAACTATTTTAGTTGTTTTATTTGTATGATTATAATAAGAAGAAAGTAAAACTTTACATAATGTTAATGTCTTAATTTATTGGTTTCAACCTTAAAATTTTGTTGTCTTCCTGATTAAATAACATAATATTACACTTTATTTACATATTAGCATTGATTTCTATCGATTATATGTAATCTGTGGCACAATCGTAGTAATCGTTATGTGTGGCACAGCAATAAGGGGGCGGTGCCCGTCCATGAAGTACAATATTATTTGTATGACATTTTAACTTTAATGGCCAATCATTAAATAAGAAACTTCATGGGCGTGAGCTGTCAAAAAACCATTAACAAAATGGACAAAGTATAGTTGTGCGTACACTTATGTGCACTACGTATTTGGACAATAATTTATATATTTTTATTAATTTTAGAAAGTGGCTGATATGAAATACGTTGATCCTGCAGCTGATTATTTGCTTTTGATTCCTGGTTTTCAAGGCGAATGTAGCGTATTTGAATCTTTTTGTTCCACTCTCAAATTTAAAGGAATAACTGTCCAACTTGGGCCGGATTTGGTAGCAAATAGTATATTAGAAATGGCTGAAAGTGTATTAAAGGTTTGATATATATAAATATTTACAAACTAAAAGTAATAATTCAAAGTACATAGTTTTATAACAAGCTGACTAATTTCTAGTCCGATAATCGATGATGATAATGAGTGATCTGAATAATCATCAACTTTAACAGAAATTACTCTAACAGAAGTAGCTAAAATAATGTTGTGTATTATTTTTTAAATTCTATTTAATTATTACTACATTTTGCATGAATTGTTTTAATTGTTTGAATATTTATTTGTTATTTAGAATGCAGTCATAAGATTAGAAGAAAAGAAAAAGTTTCACGTCTTGGGATACTCGTTTGGTGTTAATATTGCTTTAGAAGTTGCAGCATTGTTAGAAAAGAAAGGTATTCTTTTTAAAAGAAATTCTTGATATTTTATTTTAAAATAAGACAGTATAGCTTTACAATAAAAATAATAACTTATGAAAATTAAATTACAGGACTCGTCGGTACAGTTTTTTGCTTGGACAGCAGTCCTGATGCTTTGCGTGTTCAACTAAATACGTATACCAATGAACTGGCAGACGAAGAATTACAAAATGCACTAATACAACATATTTATTATTTAATAACTAAAGAAACCAACATTAAACTTAAAGAAGAAATTAAGACATTTAACACGTTTGAGGAAAAAGTTAACGCTTTTGTAAAAGCAACAAAAGAACGCGTGCCTTATCCTCAAGAGTATATCAGACTAATTGTTGAATCAGTTTACAACAGAATTTCCCTGGCTATGAAATACAACCCTACATTTGCACTTGAATCGGAAATAGTTTTACTAAAAGCAATAGATTATTCAAATGCTGATATTTTACCACATGATTATAATTTATACAAATATAGCAAAAAACCAGTAAAAGTAGTAAATATTGAATCGAATCATACCACATTGCCATATAACGTAAATGTGCCAAGTGTAATAAATAAAATGCTTGAGAAGACCCTAAAAGAATATAAAAACACTAATCTTTGCAAGACTTATATGATTCAAAAGAAGTAAATATATAATAGGAATATTAAGGGTCCATGTCATCCCAAAGTCAATGATCAACTTAGAAATGAACGTAAGCAGGTGTAGACGATAATTGAGACCTGCCTGCGGTTCAAAATGTTGATGTGTTGCTACAATTTTAGACTTTTGCATATTCATAACAAGATCACTTCACAACATTTGCTTAACTAAATCGCCTGAATTACAAAAAATATCATATTTAATGTAATATTTCAACACAATCTCAGGTTTAGTTAGAAGACATTCAAAAGTATCCATTACGTTGATGTTTTCCGACTTCTCGGACAAGACCGAGACACTCAAGTACACATCTACTGAGGAAAGAAAGCTCTGAAGAAAAACAGGATACATATAGGTAACGCAGGATAGATTTATTTCTAAAATGTTAGCACGTATTAACTTAGCTTAGGAAGCCACTAATTTAATTATATGTAATAAAGTACTTCTTAGAAAACATTTCTTTTAATTTTAATACACAAAATTTAATATATAGTGAACCGGGGCTGTTGTAGCTCCGGGGCTATTGTATCTAATCACTTTATCTTCTTTCACAATTCGGTTAAAGGAGTAACGACACTACTAGTTGATAGAGAAACTGATGCTTACAAGAGTGGATCATAGATTGTAGTTGTATCGCGTCTACTATTTTACTGATGGCGCATTATTTTTGATCGACTATTTTTCATTGAGAGCGCTGAATACCTACTGTTGTGTTTTAGTGGATAAAATTTTAATGTGAGCCTTATATAACAAACTTTACGGAAATTACAAAGATAAAGAATAATTGCTTGTTAATTGATAATTAATTTCTTTCACTGCCGTAGTTATCTAGAGCTATTTATGAACATTAGCCCCACGAAAATTTTTACAGAAGTCTCTTGTATCTTCAACGAAAGACACAATAGCCCCGTAGATTTTAGTATGGACATAAAAGTATTAGTGATGCTAACGTATTTTTTCTATCAATAAAGTAAAAAATACTGAATTTGCGAGTAAAGGACTGTAAAAGTTTATAATTTACACTATTATATATTAACAAAAAATTTTATAATTACAATTTACTTTTAGATTGTGCTTACCATCGTATAATTTAATAAAAAAATATACCTAAAACTGTCCCAATATTTATATTTATTTATTTAAATCGCTTAACAGTTGACGGAGCAATCGATGAACATACATAAAAAAATTATATTATGCAACTGTGGAACATATAATCTCTTAGAGTTTTAACCTAAACTAGCGGACCCGCGGTTTCGCTCGTGCTAAAAGTACAATAACTATTTTTGTTTTAATGGTAACTTATAAGGTACCAACGATTGATTCCCCATTTAGTTTAGTTTAATTCTACTACTTTTAACTAATTATAGTGTAGTTTAGTTATTGAGTCTTTCTGTTTAGTAAGTCTCAGTAATCGTCCAGAGTTGGGAAGATGGCGATGTGTCACCCCCGAACCTCGGAGAGCAGTCGGTCAGCGTCAGTCCTGCGCCTTAGCTCTCACTGGTAGTGTCGAACAGTCGTCACACCGGAGTATGAGAGTGATAGGAATAGAGAATGCATTTTGTCTGCGCGTACACTTGCACTGTAATATTTCCTGCACAGTTGGGCAAACTCAATGAGATTGGACGCCGTGGCCGGAATCAGTCAGAGAATAATATTCCTGAGATAATAAAATGTTTTTTATTATCTTTGCAGTCCATGGTATCGGCTCAGCTCATTTTGTATGAACGCGCACATCGATTAGCTATGTTGCACAGTTTTGCTATATACATTAAGAGTTAGCAAAATAAACTGGATTTTAAATGTCACCATTTTTATTATTATTACATAGAATTCGCTTAACGACAATCAATGCTAGGAAGCACTGATGAGGTCTAGGTTGGAGCACGTTTGCCTTGAAGTTACTATAGGTGGTAGAAAAGACGGATGTAGGAAGGGTGTTTCACAACTTAGCAGTTTGTATCAGAAACATTGAACTAAAACGTTTCGTGAGTTGGTTGGATTTCAACCACGAAAGCTCTACTCTCACGTAACTTTAACTCAAGCGCTCACTACTGTCTAATCGGGCTCTTTTTGAAGTGAATAAACACGCCTGTGTTGGTGGTATTAAACTTAACTAAATTGGCATAATTCTAGTCGGACACCTCAAGTCAACGTGATTCACCAAAACCTCTCTTTGCAATTGCTCTCAAGAATCTTAGTAGAACTGGTTCTAGAACTAGATAAGTATCTATCCGCAACAGTGCTGTCATCAGCACATCCACAGATACCGGGTTTCAGAAGATCGTTGTTGAGTAGCAGGAAGAGTGATGCGGAATTAACGTATAAGCAGTCGTCATCCACCCAACCCGAAATGATCTCTCTCAGAAAATCAGATATCCAGCTACAAATCCCAGTAGTTATTTCATATGCCGGAAGCTTAATGATAAAAATGCAATGCTAGACATCAAGCCATGCCATGCAAGGCAGGCATTATTCGTAATCTGTAATCCGATTATTTGTAATCTGTGGCACAATCGTAGTATTCGTTATGTGTGGCACAGCAATAAGGGGGCGGTTCCCGTCCATGAAGTACAATATTATTTGTATGACATTTTAACTTTAATGGCTAACCATTAAATACGAAACTTTGTGGGCGTGAGCTGTTAAAAAACCAATAATAAAATGGACAAACTATAGCATATATTTATACTTCATGATGAAATACTTATGTAGGTACTTTTATTTTTGTTGTATTAGTTTATTATTTTAATAGGATGTGATATGATTTTATTAATATATTATACTTTTAATTATTTTAATTGTTACTAATAGCATATTTATGTTTTTGTAAACGCAAGAAATTAAAGGATTTATTTTATTTATTTACTCAAATAAATTTCGAGATAAATCTAATAAACAAACATTTTTAATACTATTTTCTACTGATATATCAGTTAAGCAAGTAACTACAGGCCTAATAAAAATAATCATAAACATGTAGAAACAAAATGTTTTACATTCTTAAATGTATATAAATAATAAATATTTTTTAATAACACACTTCCCGGCCCTTGCCAATTTCTGAGCACTGAATTAAAATTTAGCTACAGTGACAACCCTGTGACAGGCAACTTCGGTAGGCAATTATATCGCGGATTGGGCCGAAGTTGCCCTACTTGTCATTCTTTATACTCGACTTAGATCACTTTTATTATGGAGCTATTCTCAGCGATGAAGTGCAATAAAGAATATCCTTTATGTAGACCCGGATGACCTGCTACTATCATACACAATTTTATTAAAATCTGCCCTGTAGTTTTCTCGTGATACTGTAACGGACAGACAGACAAAAATCTTAAAAAATATAGATATAGCCTCTGTATCGATAATAATGACTATTTCAATACTTATTTCCACAAAATATAATGTTTTAACTTTAAAAATCTTTTATGATATCCTTAGTAAATAAATGCATTATTTGTATGTTTTCCGTAAAACACTGGACAATACTCAGTCACCGAGATACTAAAATTAACTTAAAATGATTAATTATAGTGATTTATTGCTTTACGCAAAACTAAAAATTATTGATTTAATCAACAAATATCAACGAGACAAGTATTCCCAAATAAGTTATTATATAAAATAAAATGTATTATTATAATTACTTTATACATATACCTAGTACTTTATACTTATTAATTAGGCTGAACATAGGCGTAGAGAAATAAAATCTTATTTAGTATACAAGAACTAATATGCGTTATAAGAACTAATGTTTCTTGGGTCGTTACGAACTGTTTAACACAGCGGGCGGTTTATATAGCCTTTAAGTAATTAATTTGAAAAGCAATAAAATATTATTAGATAGTATATTATGAAAAACATTTGATACGTATATTTTCAGAGCTTTTTATTATGGAGGTTTAAAATACTACAATCAGTTCCTAAAGTTTCTGTAAATGTTTTCTAAAATATAGGTCAGAGATGACGAGACTATGTTTCTTACGCAAGCGGTCGCGGGTTCGAGTCCCGCTAAGGGCATTTGTTAAACTCGGATGTTTGTACTCCAATCATGGGTGTGTTTATATTTATAATATGTATGTATTTAAACTTACATATTATGTCGTATATCAACTATCTGGTATCCATATTACAAGTTTAGTTCGTAGCTTACCACGGAACTAGATGGCGCTGTGTGTAATAATGTCCCAACATATTTATTTATCTCAACATATTAGTCTTTATTTGTATATAAAATTTTGTGTATTAAAATTAAAAGAAATGTTATCTAAAAACTGCTTTATTACATACCATAATTAAATTAGTGGCTTCCTAAGCTAAGTTAATACGTGCTAACATTTTAGAAATAAATCTATCCTGCGTTACCTATATGTATCCTGTTTTTCTTCAGAGCTTTCTTTCCTCAGTAGATGTGTACTTGAGTGTCTCGGTCTTGTCCGAGAAGTCGGAAAACATCAACGTAATGGATACTTTTGAATGTCTTCTAACTAAACCTGAGATTGTGTTGAAATATTACATTAAATATGATATTTTTTGTAATTCAGGCGATTTAGTTAAGCAAATGTTGTGAAGTGATCTTGTTATGAATATGCAAAAGTCTAAAATTGTAGCAACACATCAACATTTTAAACCGCAGGCAGGTCTCAATTATCGTTTACATCTGCTTACGTTCATTTCAAAGTTGATCATTGACTTTGGGCCCTTAATATTCATATTATATATTTAATTCTTTTCGATCATATAAGTCTTGCAAAGATTAGTGTTTTTATATTCTTTTAGGGTCTTCTCAAGCATTTTATTTATTACACTTGGCACATTTACGTTATATGGCAATGTGGTATGATTCGATTCAATATTTACTACTTTTACTGTTTTTTTGCTATATTTGTATAAATTATAATCATGTGGTAAAATATCAGCATTTGAATCATCTATTGCTTTTAGTAAAACTATTTCCGATTCAAGTGTAAATTTAGGGTTGTATTTCATAGCCAGTGAAATTCTGTTGTAAGCTGATTCAACAATTAGTCTGATATACTCTTGAGGATAAGGCACGCGTTCTTTTGTTGCTTTAACAAAAGCGTTAACTTTTTCCTCGAACGTGTTAAATGTCTTAATTTCTTCTTTAAGTTTATTGTTGGTTTCTTTAGTTATTAAATAATAAATATGGTCTATTAGTGCATCTTGTAATTCTTCGTCGGCCAGGTCGTTGGTGTACGTATTTAGTTGAACGCGCAAAGCATCTGGACTGCTGTCTAGGCAAAAAACTGTACCGACGAGTCCTGTAATTTAATTTTCGTAAGTTATTACATTGTTAAGCTATTCCTTCTTATTTAAGAATAATATATCAAGAATTTATTTTAAAAAGAATATCTACCTTTCTTTTCTAACAATGCTGCAACTTCCAAAGCAATATTAACACCAAACGAGTATCCCAAGACTTGAAAATTTTTCTTTTCTTCAAATCTTATTACTGCATTCTAAATAACAAATAAATAATCAAATAATTAAAATAATTCATGCAAAATATAGTAATAATTGAATAGAATTTAAATAACGATATACAAAATTAATTTAGCTACTTCTGTTAGAGTGTTTTTATTATGATCACTCATTATCATTTTCCGTTGTCGGACTAGAAATTAGTCAGCTTGTTATAAAACTACTTTGAATTAATACTTTTCGTTTGTAAAACTAGATACGGAGATCGTAAATATTTAAATATATCAAACCTTTAATACACTTTCAGCCATTTCTAATATACTATTTGCTGCCAAATCTGGCCCAAGTTGGACAGTTATTCCTTTAATTTTTAGAGTGGAACAAAAAGATTCGAATACGCTACATTCGCCTTGAAAACCAGGAATCAAAAGCAAATAATCAGCTGCAGGATCAACGTATTCCATATCAGACACTTTCTGAAATTAATAAAAATGTATAAATTACTGTCCAAATACGTAGTGCACATAAGTGTACGCACAACTAGTCTATAAAAATTGTGTTTTCGTAGGCAGGTTAGATTCGGAAAAAATATTTAGTTGGCTCGTAAAATAACTTGATATTGAATCTAAATCATTCTAGAAGTTGGTAATTTTCTTTATTGCCGACACGCTTAGTGCAGTTTGAAGTGACCCTATTTTCTTGCGCCAGCGGTCGCGGGTTCGAGTCCACTCCGATGTTAAACTCCGATGTTTGTACTTCAGTCATGAGTGTTTATATTTATAATTTGTGTGTATTTAAACTTTTATGTAGTATATAAACTATCTGTTAACTAGATGGCACTGTGTGTAATAATTTCCTAACATATTTATTTAATTATGCCATTTCAAATATGTCTAATATATTAAAATCTTTTTAAAGTAATATATTTAGTAAAAAATACCTCTGGAATATTATTCGTTAACGTCCACATTTGTTTGAATGAATCACATGCTTCATAGGAATCGTCATTGACGTATGAGATTAATGCTTCAAGTCCGATGTTTTTGTTTATATCATCTAAATAGTACTCTATATTCTCGATACTGAAAGAAAACGTATTTATATTAGAATAACTAAAGCTTGGTTTTAATTATAATTCGCTATTAATTTTGAAAAGTATTTTTTTACCTTGACAAAGACATTTGGATAAGTTTTCTATCAGATACTGCAACTTGGTAGTTTTTTAAAATTAAATCTCTTATTTCTTTTATTGTTAGTTTATTTATTCCAATATCGTGTAATGATGCATATACATCTAATTTAGTTCCCTTTGTTTGTTTGCCTAAAGATAAAAATAATGTTAATTGTTCTCTTTGAAATATAATATTAAAAAATGATACATTTAAAAATAAGATGGAAGCAACATTTTAAATATTCATCTAAGCAGCAAGTATTTTTTGAAATTACCCATAATTTCATACAAATTTCTAGTATATTCCATTTTAGCATTTTTATTTGTATTAAATGATATTACGTTGGTGCAATTTTGTTTTATACTATTTTCCATACAATTTAAAACTTGTTGTATTGATTGACTTGTTTTTTGGTTTTTTCCAAAACCTTCAAACTGTAAAAAAATTCAAAGTGTTATATTGTTCTTATTGAAGGCAAAATTACCAAAAAAATTAATAAAAGAAAATAGATTTTTCAAAATCCATGTATGGTTTTTGATGACTTCAGTTAAAAAGTTAAAACCAATAACATTGACTACCATATTTTAGCAGATTCTATTAGAATGAATTCGGATATATTTAGTAATTAGTACAAAGTACTATAAAATATTTCATTTCAGAAAACTGCCACAATCAAAATGAAAAATGCCAATGTGTTACATAAAGAGCTAATAAACATATATGGTAATATGGTGATAAGTAACGAATAAATTGAGATCGAAATTTGATACTTGTGTTTAAATTTTAACATTTAATAGGGTTTATAAAAATTTTGCAGCATGGCTGCGAGTACGTCAAAGTAACTTACAAATAATAGCTAATAAAGTCATAAGTTATAACAAATTTTATATAGCAAGATAAAGAAATATAAAAATTATTCACAACACTAACCTCATCTACACATTCCGCTCGATAAAGAAGAGCATTTAAACCAATGTGATTACGATAATTACATATTTTACTGCTCATTGAGAATAAAAACTCATCTTCGGGACCGTTAACATTACTTGATAGTATTACAAAGTATCTGAAATAATATAATATTAAATTAACAAACTTTTTGTGGTCGCAAAACTTTCACTGTGATATTTTGTATCACCATAATATAATTGTACCTAAGATACTCCATATTCCTTGATAATATGTCCAGATTAGATATTGATGTGGACGCATTCGCATAAAATGGAGCAGGTATCTTGTATAGAACAATAAATATGCCATCAATTGGTCCTAATTTTGTAGCGTCACTTATGAAAAGTTTGCATTTTTCTTCTTCCTCAATTCCATATCGGCTTACTTTTACTTCAATACCTTGAATCGTCCATTGTCTGATAAAATATTTCAATAAAAATAAATTAGAATCGTACGTTTGTATTTAGATAAGACGTTAGTTTAAAAAAAATCATTTTGTACTTACAGTATTTTAGCTTCAATAAACGGAGAAACAGTTTTTGATCTCATTTGCAAGAAAATTTTCTTCGCGCCACGTTTTATAAGTAAATCCATTAAACTAACACATAATTCATCTTGATCTCCAACTACGATGTATGTATATCGAGGATACAATACAAGCCTAAAATAATAAAAAATATGCATAAGAAAAAGTGTTATGATCTGATGATGTCAATCCGAGTCAAGTACTTTAATAATATTGGGACCCGAAATACTTTTTTTATGATTGATAAGATTAATATGTATTAAAAATATTATCACAAAAAGTACATGAATTTAAAACTACACCGAAAGTTGTAATCAATTTTATTTAAACATAAAAATATTTGTAAGTTTATAAAAAGTTGGCAGTTACAAGTTTCTTTAAATTTTACTTTATAACGTAAATTTCCAGATATCACAAACTTTACCTTGGCATCACATTAGAATTAAGTGGATTTCTTAAATCAAAGAGGACCCTTCCTCTATGTCTTCTAGAAGATAAAAACTTAAACGCCCTGGATACTTCGAAAGATGTGAACATGGTATAAGTTATTGGTCTAACGACCCCCGTAGCGATGCCATCCGCTATCATTGATTGTAGTAACTAAAATAAATATTTGCTTATATCAAAGTTCTGATATTAAACTTCAAATGGAAATAATATAGCATATAATATTTAAAGTGCATTTTTTTGTTTCGATTACTTACTTTTTTCTCATGAGAAGATTCCGGTTCAAAAATATTAGAAAAATTAACACTATAATAAGATTTAAAGTCTAATGCAAAGCTGATGCCCAATGGTTTATTATCTATTATGTCCTTGCTAGATAAGTCTAAATAGGTGCCAAGATATGATAGGCATTTCATTGCAGACTGAAAAGTTAAATACAAAAATAATTATTTATATTAATTATTAAACTAATATTTATTTATTTTACATATATAATTGTAGTATTTTATCTTTATTAAAACATATCCACTCTTCCTATGTATCCAACTTCAAACAGAAGGTAAAATTACATTTTAAGTAATATTATTAACTTACATCACGGAATATACCGCCTTCGCAGTTTATTACGTATTTGCACAGCTTGTTTTCGGTTAGTCTTATTATAGGTACATAGAAGTCATCATAATTTGAATTTAAAATTTGATTTTCTGAAAACAAATAAAAAGTTACATAAAAATTATGAAGTCATTTTACCGGAGAATCTAACTGAAGTAGACATGTTCTGTGTAAAAAATCTAATAGACATTCTAAGCGTATGCGTCAATAAGCGCAGCAATGGGTTCATTGATTTTATCATCGAAATAAATTGGAGATAACAGACAAAATACATACCAACTCTCAGTTTATATAAGCCCATTTTTTACCTTAATGTCTAACAGGAGATCCGTAAAATAAAGGAAAAGAGCTCCATTTAGATAGTATTTTCAGATAAGTTAACATTATAATATTAAGATTTCTACTTTCTTATTTATAAAGCGAGATTTTTATAGTAGGTTAGCTATTCTGGTATAGAAAAGTTTGAGTTTTAATATTATAATTTATTTATTTACATCAGTATACATTTCAAAAGAATGGGTTTAATACGAAGTTTTAACTCGTAGAAATCAGATAAACGTACCATTTAATGTAGGAAACAGCTTGAGTAAAAGTTTTTTTTTGCCGGGATCGCTGACTGTTGTAAATATATTACAATTTAAACTTAGACATATCGATATCACAGCTTGCCCAAGTGCCCCAGCTCCTCCATTTACAAATACTGTTGTTCCAGCATACAAAGTTCCCCTAAGTGCCTTTAAAAGAAAAGAAATAAATCTAATTAGTCATATTCATCAATAAAATGCTTAATTAATTATTAAGAGTCATTCTTTTATCAGAAATATCATCAAAAATTAAACTTTTGGTTTATACCTACCAGAGAATAATAGGCGAGGGCATACGGTAGCGGAACTGTAGCAGCCTCTTCCAAAGACCAAGTTTTTGGTACTGGCCATAGTAAATCTAAATCACATTCAATTTCCTTAGAAATCGCTCCGTCCGAAACTATTCCCATTACCCGATTACCCCTAAAATATCAAAGTAACTATTACTACTTACTTATTACTACACTATTAGTTTATTATTAGTTATTTTTTTTTGTGATTATGTGTCTTTACCTAGCATCAAAACCACTATAGTCCATACCAAAGGATATTTCTCTATTCCCGTTTACTTTTTCTACATCTTTTAACGATAATCCTGCATATTGTACCTGTAATTGCAACAACATTTCAATTTCAATTTTCAATTTATAAGATTTCAAATTTCAAATTTCAATTTATAAGATTTTTTACTACTGAAAAACATGATGTTACAAAAAATGTTACAAAATAAATAAATCAAAATTATTTTGGTATTTAATCAGTTTATATTTTTACCTCAACAGTATTAGATTTATTTATACTCTGTATCTCCTCCCAATACCAACTATTTATGTCTCCAAGTTCTTTCAGACTAAGTTTAGAATTTTGGGGAACACCTTTGTAATTATTATTGACAGTCGTGTAATAATATCCTCCCCATTCACCCTGAAACAGTATTAGTAAAAATATATCAGGTACTATGTATCATATTTAAAATTGTTATAAGTAACTCGTTACTTACGTCATATAGTGTGTTAAATGGTAGATTCTTTTGCAGCTGTTTACTGTAGAAATTATTATTAATATTAAAATCAGGCGATCCTTCATCTAATATCATATACAAACTAATTTTGTTTCGGTATTCTTCTCGTAAGGCTTTCAAGTAACCTTAAAATTGAAAAAAATCATAAAACCTCAGCATATGTCAAATCATTACTTTTTATAAATAATATAACAGATATCAGATTTTCTAGGATAAGAAGGAACCAATAAACACTTTTGTGTTTTTAAACCAAATAGTTAATTTTTTTACCACATTAATCCTTATAACTTATACTTACATTATAACTAAATTTTATATTTACTTAAGAAACCTTATAATGTCTTAGAAAGCATTAGAGTAATGCAAGTAGAACATACAGCTTTTGTCTATAAATCAGAAACTACATAGATGCCTAACACAATACCATACTCGTATGTGTATTTAAAAATTACCTTTTAAGTCACAATAGTGTTGTTTTTCATAAAGTAGCACAATTCGCTTATTATTGTTAAGTTCTTTTCTCAGTGCATTCTTAAAAGAGAAGCTGTCATCATGAACTTTTATAACAATTTTGTCTTCTACAGCTTGATTTATGTCGACTTTGTTTATTAAAACGAGTGTATAATCGTCATTAATGGGAAATATAGTTAAAATATTAAAATAGTCAGTTTTAATTATATATTTTTTATTGTTTCTTTTTTCTAATGATAGAACAAATCCATTACTAGGCAGCTGATCGTATATAGCAGCAATCATCTAAAAATAAAGAGTTACAGGCTTAGTCTACGTTCATCTAGAAAAGGGAAAACATTTTGACTGCATTTTGAATTTTAGTTGAAAATAGTAAAATGCACACTCAATATTTCTAATTAAAATACATATAAAAATGACGAGCATATTATATAAACAAAATCAATAGAAACTTAATTAATAAAAATAGAGTTATTGCTAAAATAATAAGAAAGAATAAGAAATACGATTTGAGTATACTTGTTTTACTTAAAACTATTAGGATTCTTGCAGTTTATGTATTGCAACAGTATTTATATAATTACTTATTAAATATGAAGTCAAAGAAAAAAAAATACCTCGGTATCCATTACAAAATCGTAAACAGCTAATACTTCAGACTTTGATAAATCATGTTTTCTAAGAATGCTTAGTTTCCCATTTTCAATATTGATATCATCAAATTTCAATTTAATAGGAAGTTGAGTTGATACGTCTTTTATAGCGTTTGATATGATATTTACGTTTGATGTTCTGAGCTCTGTAATTTTAATGTCCTTTTGCAAAGTAGCATCAGCGATAATTTGCATATTTATTGCGATGGCTGTGTTTAACTAAAAGTAATAAAAAGTATTATTATTATATAATTTATTGACATAAAGTGTCTTTGTTCTATGATCTTTAAATTAATACTTACTTCGACTTTAGTATCTGAAAAGTGTGGCCAGAACTGTAACGAACCTAAGAAATCAGATTCGACCCGTTGCAAGATAAGAGTTTCAAGATGAACATTTACCAGCTCAACACCGCCACTTCTGCAACAATAAACGCAACAGTTTAAAAAATCTTTTAAATTTTTTTACTATTGTTTTAATGATTTATTAATTATTATTATTCCATACTATTTTTTTCTTTTTCACTTATTATAAAAAAGTACCTTATAATTTTAAAGTTCTCATAATAGTCTGCTTTGTAGCAAATAGCACCATCTATATTAGACTTATACTGTCCTCTGGCGTGATCGTATATATCAATAGTCAAACTCTCTATAAGTTTAGGTCTAGAAACACCATTGTGATTGTTTGCAAATATGTTGATCTGCATTAAGCCATCGAGGAACGTGATCCAATCACCAGCCCATTTTATGTTTGCTTTGTTGCATTTAAGGTTTAGCGAATGAAGTGATCGAAACTGGTTTCTGAAATAATTAATTTCTTTTTAATTTTTAATTAAGCTTTCTCTTAAATAAACCTTTTAATCATTTTAATTTTAGTTGTTAAATAATCAGTAGTTACTGGCTTAATTTACAAAAAAAACGCTGCCTGCGTTTGGTTACATTGAATACGTACGTATATACGTGACCTCGAAGGTTAAGTAATTTGTATATATCTTCTGCATACAAAGTTACATCGTTTATTGTGTTGTTGCTAGAATGATTAGCCTGTCTCATTGGATTGTCTTTGTATTCAAGTATGTAACCAGTTACAACAATTTCATTTTTATGAACAATCTGAAATGTATAAGATACAAATTATTTTCAGAGTTTTACAAAATATTTATTTTATTCCTAATTATTCTTTAAACAGAAATACACATGAAAAGAATTCAAGGCGTTTTCAAGATCTATAAATATTAATATTCAATCATTTTTATTAATTTATACAGTGATATTACCTCAAATCTGCCACCCTTCTTAGTTATAGATATGTTTAGATTTGTTAAATTTTCTACTATTAATTCTACTTGAGTATTGAAGTTTACGTCTTTAAATATTACTGAAAGATTCTCGAAATTCATATCCATCGACATAGCTAACGTTTGCCATGTCAAAACTAGTAACGCACTTTCAGGTAAAACGATCATTCCTGTAATTATTAACATAAATTAAAAAGAACCAAGCACTAAACAATTTTATTTTATGTATGTATATGCGTAAAAATACAATAAAAAACTTAACTATTATCATTAATCTAGTATTAAAGGGAGGCCCGTGCCCAGCAGTGGGCAGTTAAAAAGGTTTGTTATTATTAGGTACTTTTTGAAATTTATGCGAATATTTTATTTTACTTTAAATAAAACTTTCAGATTTTTGCTCGGCTTAATTATGTGAATATCGCCATGATTGCTGTAAACGTAATGCATTCAAAACTACGGGAGCAAAAAAGTTTTCGAACACACCAAAAATATTATTATATTATCTTAGATATATATTTTTGACGTAAAATAACATAAATATCATATTTAAATATATTATTCGTTTAAATCGAAGTTTTATATGAAATACTATAAATTCCCGCGGCTCCACCTGCGTTATAATCACTATTAAATAATAGGGTTCCTTCGACCAGAAGGATGAAAATTTAGGGTTAAATAGAGTTAACTTAATAAATCAGGATGGCTCTAATCACCTATTCTGAGACCTAAGAAATATTCCTACATAAAAACTCATAAAAATAGGTACAAGAACTAATAATAGTACAATAGTAAGTACAATAACAAACATTGTAACGCGAGATTTTTATATATTAGATTATTCAACATATTTTAATACCCACCATCTCTCACATGATCTTTGATACATGCGTAATCTTCATCATTAAGAGAAATAACTATATCACGATTCCTAGTTGAAACAACACTGAATTCGGAACGTTTTAATACCAACCTAAAAATAATAATTCTTAAAATAAAATATATTCTTATCCATATATATTGCAATGAAACGTATTGTTATTATAATTACGTACAATATTTTTAATATTATATATTTTTTGTTTAATTACTTACTAACTTAAACATTAATTTCTTAATTAAAATATATCAAGTATGTTACATAAATAAGTTGACAATTTTAATATCATACCAGTCTTCAGAATGCTCCCATTTAACTAAATGCGATAAGAATTGAGTTCCTGTAGACACAGGATATTCAATTTTTGGATACAAAGCATCAATCTTCACATTATATCCGGCTTCGTATATTCTGAAAGAATATGGTTATCAAATATTGATAGTTTCAAGACTGCATACAGTATTTGATACAATATCTTACTTTCCAATTGCTTCTAGTAGAAATTTGACTTGATCGTCGTGTCCTCGTCTCGTCAAAGGAATATGTAAACAGTCTTTATGCTCACGTTTTAAAATTGCTTGAAGTAAGCCGTGCGGTGCTATTTCAATAACTACCGCGTCAGACGGAATACGTTGTAATACTTCTTCAAAGTATACAAAATTCTATAAAATGTAACATTTTTATTATAGTAAAACATATTTTATTCATGGTAATTTGTTTAAAATAAAATTGACTGTTTATTACACAGATGAAATGAAAAATATTCCGATTATAATGAGTGATTTAAAATAATGAATTTAAACTATCTAATTAATGTGTCATGTTCATATTTAAAAGAGGACCTCGGCGAATGTTATAATATAGCCCTTCTTATTATATCACCACTATAAACTTGGATGCTCGCAGGTGAAAAAGTATTATTAATTACTATAAAAAAAAATATTTTAAAATTTTAGGAAAGGAAAAACAACGTAGCCCAAACATATTATAAATTTTAAAGTTATATATTAAAAAAAGCATTTAAAACATTAGAAATTTTCATAATAAAATTAACTCTTGATTTATTTTCTCTTTCATTAAATTTAATATTCGTTTATTTCAACTGATAGGTATTTGTTTTGGTGACTTAAATGTTAAAGGGTGAAGATCCTGTAAAAAAAAGTGTTCAATTAGAATGTAAGAAGAACATCTACCAGTAAATTGTTAGTGAAGTATTCTGGAGAAGAGAATTTAGCAAGTGGTTCATCCCATCTATCTTCTGGCAATGATGTGGAAAACCATTTACTGCTTCGCAATTTTGGTTCTTTGATGACTTCATTCAAATAGTTTCTTAGAGTTGGACCTAAATAAAATAATATAATTTAGGGAGGCAGAACCAAATATAATTTAATTGGCATCTTTTCAGATTATTTATAATTTATTATTAAGATGCTTTAAAATAGTTAGAATTATCTTAAAACAAATGAATCACAATGTCAATAAGATTTATAATATGTTTAAACTGTTAAGGAACGTTTACGTAGAACTCAGGTGGTTTTGTCCATCATCATCAGCCCTTTTTTAACGTCCCACTGCTGGGCACGAGCCTTCCTCAGTACGAGGGGATTAGGCCATAGTCCTAGGTGGCCTAGTGCGCGTTGGCGGACTTTACATGCGTGTCTTGCGAAAAACTCGCTAGGTTTTTCTAAGAAACACAGATTTCCTCACAATGCTATCCTTCGATGTTCTGTTGATGGGTGAATATTTCATTTCATGCATATTTTACATTTTTTTTTGACGAATCAAATATTAAGCCTGATGGTGTTGTTTATTATTTTTTTGTACAATATATAATGAAAATAAACTAAATATGAAGGAGGTACAGTAATGTGACGTTTAGTATTGAAGATATAGGGCTTTGTTTTTTTTAATAAACGGTAATGAGATTAGCACGAACGGTAAATGATATTTAGCTAATGGTAATGAGATTTATTCAAATGGTGATTAGAAATATATCAAAAAGTATAACATCAGAGTACTTTAATCAGCATTTTATTCGTTAACAATCAAATATGATTTGTAATAAGTAACAAAGAGGAAACATAATTAGTATAAATAATCAAAGGCGTATAATATAAACAATCATAAAAAAGGAATTTAAGGAGTCAACTCAAAGTAAATAATAGAAATTGTCAATTTTTATTTGTAACAATAAATACTAATCGATTTATAATTTTCATGTACCACTGCAACTTGGTGTGTTAGCACTTTTACTCACCGTTACGTCAAGACAGAGCAAAAGTTTTCTTTGGTAATATTCATTACTGTTCCTGTGACATGTTTAGAATACATTTCTCCCCTGCCACTGTGAAAGCTGCTCTTAAAATGTGAGTAACTCACCAATGCCCTCTACCACTAAAACTTGCCAGTATTGCTCTCTACTGGCTCGCGACCAGTTTCATATCGAACTTGATCGCTAAATGTCCCAGTCGCAGATCTGTTCAAAGCCAGCCCCTTTCCTAAATTCCGATGATCTCGGCGACCTCGGGATCGGTATTTAAGTGAAGTCCATCGCTTCTGTTTAAGTGTGTCGTGTTGGCATGGAGTCCATGGAGACCTGATGAAACGCTCTACCGCTGGCCGCTTGTTTGTTTGTACCCAGATCTATCCCCCATGCCAGCAAAATACACAGTTTGAATGGTGCAGATATACACATACTGAATATTTTTATTCAACCTGAGTCCGCCGAAATCTCAGAATTCCTTTTTTCTCCCTTTTTGACACACTATGGTTGCAACAAACGTAAGAAAAATTTGCACAGCGGCCACCCCTTCCGCGTTTAATGTGGACTTTTGCAACAAAAAGGCACTCCATTCCAACCTCAATGCTGTCCATCACTATCTTGAAATAAATAAGCCGGTCTTACTTTTTTTAGACAGATATTGTCCTGCCGATACATCTTGCTTAAAATATCCTAGTTACAGCTTGGAACATGTCTTTCTGACAAAAGTTGGGATTTGTACGTTCGTCAGGGAAGATATCACTCTGTTGTCGCCACCCCGTCCTGACCTGTCAATTTTATGGTCACGTATAAAATATGGGGGACATACTCCAATATAGACGTGTATCTCATAGTGGAAACGCCGAAATAGACCGACCCTTCGGACATCCAAGAAGGGTCAGATTTCCTATTCCAGCTATATCCCTGCGTGGAAGTTGTGATCCTCGGAGATTTAATGCCATGTCCAGTTTACACGTCATTTGGAACAGAAAGCCAAATTGGCTTCCAAAACAATAGTAGTGCTTAACGGAGCGAAACAGTATTTCAGCTCCTGTTCTTTATAAATCGCAGGTTCACCCTCTCATGGAATACTGTTATGATCTCTGGGCTGGCACTCCTCAATACCAACTTCTTCCATGTGACAAGCCGTTCATATTGTCGATGATCCCATACTAACATACGACTTAGAACCCTTAAGCTTTCGGATAGATGTTGCTCTCTATGTGTATTCTTTCGTCTGTATAATGGAATGTTCTGACGAACTTTTTGATGTGATGCCACCGTCGCGTTTCTGTCACCGCTCTCTTCCCCGTCGGGTTGATGTCATCCTTATATATTACATGCCTGGCATCCCAAAAATGGACATGCATCTCGCTCCTTTCTGCCCGCACATGCAAAATGTGCAATGATCTTCCTCCTGGGGTTTTCTCTGAGCGCTATTATGTGGGGCACTCTCAACTCCTGTTATGTTGCAGGTGTCTAGGGGCAACAAACTTACCATCACCAGCTAACGCGGATTGTTAACTCGTTTTCCCCTTACTGTTAAAAAAAAATGGTCTCTCACCACTTTTTCTTTACTGTCTTTTGCTTCTTGGAGTCATATCACCAATTGAAAGAAAGGAACGCCTTTCATCTTATACATATATTTATGGCCTCCTTTTTTTTCATCATGCATGCAAGACTGGGTTCAATTTAATATCTTTTTCTGTGTGTTATTTTAGCCCTTAATCTGGTTATTTTTTTGGTTTTTTTAAAAACAATTAAAGTATGTGGGGGTCAAACAGACAAATAGAACCAAAATAAAAGCTTACTAATCTAATTTCCGAAAATGCGTCACTTAACATTAATTGTAACTATAATTGTTAATTTATATGGTTAAGGTTTCATCAAATCTTAACATTAAACTCATTACCGTTACTTTCTTCTAATCACCATTCGACTATAAACGAATGGTAAATAATGGTAATTAGAAGTTTGGTAATTAGATTCATCAATATATGCGGTTAAATATAGTTTTTTTAAAGAGTCATGGATTTATGCAGTCTATTGTTTAAAAGATATCCTATTGTTGGTTACATCTAGCTAAAATTAAATAAAAAATAACCAATATATTACCTTTTATAATCGAAACGGTATGTAGAAATATTCCAAACCACACCAAATTTTAACCGGAGAAACTTATTTCACTTTGCCGGTAACAGTCTTTCATGTGTGTATCCTGCTCTATTACAGAGTGTCGACTGATGCCGAACGTTTTGTGAGAATGAAGGTACATAGTGATGCGAAAGTATTAAAATATCGACACAAACATGTCGCTGAATGGTAATTATGAAGAAGTGTAAGGACATTTTTTAAAATAGTAAAAAGTTGTTTAAAACTGTTCTTTCATGAATAATAAAATAATAAAACATAGATTATTTAGTCTTTTATCATAAATATATATGATAACTTATTCTTTAAGGACAGTTTTTTAGTAAAATATTTTGATTAGGTCAAATCTGGAAAAAGGACACAAATGGTAATTAGATTTTACGACTTTGTTAATTTTTTTTACACATACCTAATAATAATATACATATTCAACGAGTTGCGTCCATTAGAACCCGTAGCTTATTAAAAATAAATATTATCATCTTCAAAATATTTTAACGTTTTATACATTCTTTATGGCCAGAACTGTAATATGCACCAAATGAAATATTCACCCTGATACTTTATTTTAAATGAAACGGTTTATTAGGGCATCTTACAAACTTTAATAATTATAATATGTATACTATCTGTATAAAAATATTTAACTTCTCTTAATATAACTTACCAGCTACACTAATGTGCCGAGAATGGTAGGCAATGTTACTACATGGCACCTCTTTGCAAAATATTCCCTTCGCTTTCAATTCTTTGAGAAACTCTGCGACATCGTCAGCTGGTCCCGATATAGTCGATGATTCAGAGCTGTTATGACAAGCGATGTCAATCTCTCGAGGGCATATCGGGTACAACTACAAATACATAGCTACTATTATATTACATTCTGGAATAATGTTATGTTTCGATATAAGTAATATTTAAATTGAATAATTTCTTATAGATTTATAATACACTAGCAAACGCTTCGCTGGGCGTAAATTAAAATAAATTAAACGGTTTTTATATATGTTTTAATAAAATAAAAATACTACTGCTTACTTCATTTTGGCCACGTGCCATCTATAATCTAGAAATAGAAATACGACGCCATCTACCGGATATCATTGCAACTTAGATGCCAAACCACCATCTATTAGGATTTTATAGAACTAACCAATAAATACACACTTACTTACACATAAACATTTAATTTGAAATAAAATAATATTGCGACTATAAAATAAGATGTAAGCTATCCTATCTTTCAAGTTGGATTAAACTGCACTCGGTGTGCAAATTTAATAAAAATCGGTTAACTTGTTTAGGAGTCCATCGCGAACAAACAACGTGACACGTAATTTATATATATTAGACTAGTATTTTGTAGAAATGATATATTTTCCAGCATTAAAAAATGTTTTATATCTTGACCCAGATAACCAGCTATCGTCGTACCAAATTTCATCATATTCTGTCCAGTGCTTTTCTCGTTATGCAAAATGTCTGTCTGTGACAGACAGTCAGACAAAAATTCTAAAAAGTAAAGATTCAACCTTTGTATTTATAATAATGTATTGTCATCAACAAGATTTTTCAAAAATTAATCAACGTACAGATTCGTCTAAGTTCTGTCTAATTTTATTATTTATTTTATAGATGTATACTATATAACTGTCAATCTGTCAATGTGCCTATAAACATAGTCCAATACAACTATTCACAGTACCTACTCCAATTATTTTCAATAAAATTAATTATTTTCTTAACGTTTTTGAGAGTATACTGACATGCATTATAGATATAATTTTTTTATATAGTATTTTAATGTTAAGGGTATTTGAACGGCCATTCACATACATTTTGTATTTAAAAATATTAGGTGCAACTAGTTACTAGTTAGAGTAATTGTACCCTTGTAACAGAATTTTATAGCAAACTTACATCTTTATATCCCATTCCTACAGCCGCCATAGCACCAGGAATAAAATTGGTTTCTAAAGACGCCTTCCCTCGACTGTACGCGGAAAGGATCATCTCTTCTCTAGTTAAACATCCATCGGCATACCCGCATGCTGTTTCGCCGGTACTATGACCTAGGAAAAAAAAAAAGATAATTTGTAGTATGGGTTGTGTACCATTTAACACCATGTTTTCTACGAATATACAGAGAAAAATATGTTTATGTATGTTTGTTTGTAACGGATAAAGTTAAAATCTGCTTAACTGATTTAGATAAGATTTTGTATAAAGATAGCTTAACACGGGCACAGAATAACTTTTATTCCAGGAATCATCCCTTAAGGGGGTGAAAAGGGGAATAAAAGTTTGTATGGGTAATCATTTCAATGAAAAAGTAAGAGACTTTAGGTATATGTATATAATATTATTAATTAACCTAAGCCTACCTATTTCTTAGTAAACCTTATAATGCTAGCTGGTTCCTTTTTATTAATAACAAATAATATTTGCTTTGCTTATTTCTTATTACAAGTACTGTAGAGTTCAGTGCCGTGCCATAGGAGAGGCCTATGTCCAGCAGTGGACGAAAGCAGGCTGAATATGATATACTGTAAATACTTAGGTTTCGGTTTAAAGATATTTATTTTTTTAAAACAAAGACAAATGTCACTTAAATAGAAACATAAATGAAGTTTAACATATGTCTCGTTCGTAAAGCTAAGTATTAATATTTGTTGCTTACTTATTTAATATAAGGTGGGTAATTTTCAAAAATATATTCCTGTAGTTTAGTCTTAAAATTATTAAATGAGCTTACATTTTTAAAAGTAAATGGTAATTCATTATAATACTGTGCACCCTCGTACATAAAACATTTTTTTTCCCAAATTGGTTCTAAATTTAGGTAAAACCAATAAACTTTCACGACGCAAGCGC
This sequence comes from Boloria selene, assembly GCA_905231865.2. Taxonomy (NCBI): domain Eukaryota; kingdom Metazoa; phylum Arthropoda; class Insecta; order Lepidoptera; family Nymphalidae; genus Boloria; species Boloria selene. Next base: position 10,898,981 of record HG993146.1, read on the forward strand.
ATGGAAAGGATAAGTTAGTAAAAAGAACGTAGCATGTTTTAGATATATTAATTGTGAGGGGGTTATGATGGTTGATGAAACCAAGAAAATTGAAAATATTGGAGCCGAAATAAAACAAACATATGTCATCCGCATATAAAGATATATTATGACCATGTAAGTCTAATTCATGAATGTTAAAACAGCAGAGGCCCTGTTATAGAGCCTTGGGGAATTCCACACGTGATAAGACTTAAACTTTAAGTGCCATTGATTTTAACGATTTGAAATCTATTTGTGCGATATGAGTGGAACATTTGAAGCGCAGTACCATCGATACCAATATGTTTTAACTTATTTATGAGCAAACTGTGACTGACTGTGTCGAAAGCTTTTTTAAATCGATAAATATGCCAAAAACTTCGCATAGCTATGTTGTCTATATGAGACCTAATTTTGGTTGTAAGATCAATTGATGCCGTCAGCGTGGTGCTTCTAGGTCTGAATCCATATTGGCGTTCAAATATAAAATTGATACTATTAAGATATTGTTCTAAGCGATTATATAATTTTTTTTCGGGTATTTTGAAGATCGTTGGTAAAACGGATATTGGCCTGTAATTACCTAGATCAGTTTTGGCCCCTGACTTAAAAATTTGCGTAACCTTAGCAATTTTCAAGGAATCTGGGAATTTTTTTATTATTAAATTTCATTTGAAATTTCCCTTGTTCTAATAGTTTATTGAAACAAATTGTTAAGCCATCACTAATTAAATTTTTTATACATTTAATTGATTTTGTGTTAATTCTGTCAAGGCCAGTGCTGGAGTTTGAATTTAAGTTATTGATAATTTTTAGGACTTCCTCGGAACTGCATGGTTGTAAAGTATTTAATTTTGATTTAGCAACGGTTTCAGGTAAGGCTAATTTTTAATTATTGTGGTAATGTGTTGACGCGAAATACTTATTAAATTCTTCACAAATTTCTAATTATTTTAAATTATTAATAATGAGTTTTGAAGATGCACAGCTTTCTTTAATTTTATTACGTGCCAGTTGAGTAAATTTACTATAGTAAAATTTATCTTTAGTGTCTTGGATTAGTCTAGTTAAGTTATTTCTTTTTATTTAAAGTCTTCTTCCAGTGTTTTATTATTAGGATTATTTTTAAAGTCTCCCCAAAGCAGGTCTCTTTGATTTATTCCTTCAATAATGTTCTTACATATCTTTTTGGGGTGGGTTTAGTATTTTAATTTTCACAATTTTACTCATGTTTATATGATTTTTCATAGTTTTTTTTAAGTAGCGTCTAGTCATCTTTACAGTTACTTAATCCAATTTCCTTGACCATAGAGTATAACTTGTTGTAGTCAATTGCTTCAAACTTTTGTGATGGGCTCTTGGTGGTTGTTTGTGTTTTTTTTAATTCGATAAAGATTTTCTTGTGGTCCGACATGGGTGATTCGATAATTGCCATGTGAAAATTATCATTTTTGAGATTGGTACTTAAGTGATCCAATATCGATTTCCGTGATATGGAGTCTCTTGTGCTGTATTTTTTTGTAATCTTGTTCAATATTGTAAAACCGATTTCCCTTAATAGTGGTTTATATTGTTTTGTGTTCTTATCATTTGTTAGTAGGTCTATATTTAAAATCTCCGAATACTATCGCCCGGTTTCTCTTCATTAATATTTACTTACCTAACATATAATCGCATTCAATCCCAACAGCCTTTAATATATCCAGAAGACCAATTTGTACTGCAGCGATACCAACAAAACAGTGTAGAATATTATCAAAAATAGTTTTATCTTTATCACATATTATTTTGATAATATCTAATCCTCTAGGTCTAAGAACTTTGTCGCATCTGAAAAATATAAATATTTTTTCCCTTATCAATTTTTATAATATTATGATGAACTATTTGTAAATTAGGTAGGTATAATATCGACCGTTATTTCAAAGTTTAGCAATCCAAGAGTCTCTGATTAGTCACGATGTTCAATGAACATTTAAATTGACATCCTTAGATAAGAATGTCAACGAATAAACCTAAATGATAAAAAAATTAAGATATTTTCAATAGACAGTTTCGTATAGTTCGAAGTGACGACTCCCAACCGATGATGGCCACAGTACGTGTTATCTTGCACTGCTACACTTTGTTCATTCTAATCTCAAAATCCGACGGAAGAACATCCAGTTCAAGATCAGGCACCTGTCCTACAGCTAAACGTAGGTACTCTGAGAGATGCTATGGTAAAATAACACTTACTTTACATTTCTGAACTTTCATTAAGACTTTCTTTATGAAAAATTCAATGACCAAAATTGGCTTAACCTGGCTTTCGAATCTAGAGCCTTGAGATATGTAGCTGATATACTAGTACACCACCGAAAAAGTCTGAATATATATACGAGTATTTAAAATAGATAAATAATCAATAACAGGTGTTAAGGCAAAATCAGTTTAAAACTCCTAACTAAACTATTTCAATTAGTACCTGTATTTGAATTACTACTTACATTTGAATTGCTTCATTAAATATTGGTATCCGCATCAAAGCTTCTCCCATACCGACCCACTGTGACCCCATGCCACTAAACACAAACCAGATTTGCCGTTTGTTACCTGCATAATAATCTACACTTCTTGCTACTGCTTCTGATTTCTTATTTGCATTACTATCTATAATAATATATTTTATTAATAAAAAAAATACTATATTTTGTTAACAAAAATAAAATGATCTGATATCATACCTAGTATAATAAATCCTCGTGACGTGTGCCCTTTAATTTCGTGATTGTAAATGTGGTGTAACATCCCAATATATTCAGGGTCCACCGGATAGCTTTGTAAAATATCAAAAAGATGGTTTACACAATCCTCATCTCTTCCAGAAATCAATACTAAATAGGGTGTGTTGGACTTGTAACGATTTAGATCCTATAACATAAAAACATTAATTCAATATGACGTCATGCTTGGCCCAGTTTATAGTAACCCTATTTTCTGCACGGGGAGTCGCAGATTTGAGTCCCACTAGGGGCACACTAGAGTGTTTATATTTATAATATGTATGTATTTAAAATGATGTATGTGTAGTGCATCAACTATTTGGTATTCGTAATACAAGCCTCGTAGCTTACCACGGAACTAGACGGCGCTATGTGTAATAATATCCCAACTTATATTTTCATATATACAAAAAATTATACACTAACTGTAAGTTATGAACTAATAACATAGTCAAACTACATAATATATTATTATGGATTTATCATGTAGCACAAGCGAAGCCGTGGGTTCCACTTGTGTATTATACATATAAATCTTCCCATTGAATCACTCTATCTCTTTAAAAAACTGCATCAAAATCCGTTGCGTACTTTTACACAGGGACAGGCAGACAGTTGAAAGCGACTTTGTTTTATACTATGTAGTGATGAATAGGAAAAAACCTAATATTAGTGATAACAAAAAAAATAAAAGTAAAAAAAATAATTTTCTGTATATTCATGGAATATGATTCCATTTAAAATTTGCTATCAAAATATTTTGATTAAATAATGTGTAACTAGGAGACCTTTGGTTTATAATATCCTTTAAGTAGAGCGTGAGCATCATTTCCAGTGTAGGAGAATTCATTTATGGCGATGAATCCTCTATTAAATGGTTCATTTTCTTTTAATATAACTGCTTTCTTTGTTTTGATAGGATTCAAACAGTTAATATTAGCAGCAATACTCCCAGTATGATATGCTAGGCAGACCTGAAAATATTAATTGGAAAATACTGTGGTTTTACATATTACAGTGGAAAAAAACTCATTAAAATTTAGCATAATGTATTGTTAAATTAAAAAATGCATTACAAATGTAAAATAGTTTGTAAAAACATCAAAAAATTAGCATTATTCAAATAAATTATCTTCTTTGAAATTTTGGCCTCTGCAAGGTTGTTAACGCAATACTGTAGTAGTATATTCTTTATTGCGCTACAAAAAACACATACAGTAATTTAATAACCATTTGAATTAACAAGGGTGAACTTATCTCTAGAAGAGATCTCTTCCAGTTAACTCATGGAAGTCAGAGATAGTGGTTAAAAACAACGGGCCAAACATGTGCAGATGTAATAGAAAACAATTAATTATTATTAATACTATACATATGCTAAAAGGTTAAATAAACATAGATACATATCACATATGTTTATTGATATACAATATACTTAAATAATACATACATATATTATATATATACTGTATAATAATAGCTAATCTGATAATTAAAGTGCGATTTGCTACAGAAGGTACCGCTTAACATTCTTTTTAAAGAATTTATTGAGGGGCTTTGTTGGATTTGCTTAGGTAGTTTGTTCCATGGCGAAACGGCATACACTGAGAAAAAATGCGAAAAATTAGGGAGTGGGAGAATTTGGATTCGAGAACGGAGATAGGGAGGAGATTTTGGGTCATTAAGGATATTGAAAAAGAACGAAAGTATGTGCATATCACGGCGAAGTCGGATTGGGTGCCACTTTAGTTTAACACGAAAGTCTGATATATGATCATGCTTACGCAAACCAAAAGTAATGCGAATCGCTTAATTCTTGAGTTGCTCTAATTTGTTAAGTTGTTCCTCAGTCACATCCAAATATCACACATCAGCGTAGTCAAGTATTGGAAGAAGTAGAGTTTGAGCAAGCAATAATCTTGGTACTAAAGGGAAGAAAATATTGGAGACGCTTGAGAGAGTGGAAAGAGTGATGCATTTTTTGCAGACTTCGTTGACATGAGCTACCCAGGTTATATTACAATCCATTATTAAGCTCAAATTTTTCACTCTGTTACAATAGGGGATTGGCACAAGAAAAATGAATTTGAGGCATTGAAGTCCAATCGATTATACGCCTCAGTCTACTACTGCCGAATGTTGTTGTTTATGCATTTTGATTTCTTAGGATTTACTTATTTGAGAAGGCTGAAAGACTCAGCCCACGACTGGACTTCAGCAAGGTCCGAGTTAAAAGCATCAATACCTTCATGCAACTCAGTCAGCTCAAAATGTCGATACATTCGAAGTCATCTTCATACAGGTGGAAGGAAAAAGAAATTACATTTGATATGTTATTAATAAAAATAGAAAAAAGCAAATGAGAAAGTACGCCGCCTTGAGGTACACCAGCAGTAGCATCTAACCAATTCGATAATGTATCGTTGATTTTCACGCACTGCTGACGTCCGAAGAGATAAGAGTATAACCAGTCTAAGACAGTAGAAGAATTGTTGACTGCACGAAGCATTTCAATGAGAGTGTCAAGGTCAACAGAGTTGAAGGCACTGCTACAGTAAAGTAAGACCATCGAAGTGAGTTTGGTGTTACCCATTGCATCACAAAATCTTCCGGATATTTGGCAGCGCTCCAACCGTGCTGTGAGAGGAGCGAAAGCAAGACTGATAAGGACATAGGAGGTTACAGTTAGATAAGTAGGAATAAAGTTGGTGGTGGTCTTAGGCAGTGGAATGACAATGGCTTTCCTCTAAAATGACGGGAAGATATTGCGTGAGAGTGAAAAATTAATAATGTGGGAAATTACAGGCGCAATATCCTCCAGCACAAAAAGAATCGTGGATATAGTGCGGACACACTTCTTTATATCATCTACCGGGTCTAATTCAAAGACGAATGGAGGTAGGTCAGGGGGAGCAAGTTTGGATAAAAATGAGAGGGTAGCAGTTTTTAGACCTATGTCTAAAGTTATGGGTGGAGTGGTGAAATGATTATTTAAAGCATTAAGATAATACAGAATTTTGATAAGTTTCTGTGGCCTTGCCCATGCCCAGTGACGATAAGAATCTCCAAACTTGCACTTTATTGAGATGTGATTCTGAATTGAGGAGTGAATATAGCGACATTTGGCATCCCTGCACATTCTGTTGCAGATGTTACGTATTTTTTGTAGGTGTCAAGATTTTCTGTTGAAGGGTACTTTTTGTTCCTAGCTATTACGCTTGGTCATTGTTCTTTTGATCACAAGTGATAGCCATGGAGCAAGAGCATGCTTCACCCTAACTGGCCGGCGCATGCTTGTCGTATAGTTTAATCAATTCCGCAGTTAAAAAGTCTACCATGATGTCGATGTTATTCGCTGACAATAATGTTATCCAATTAATGGTTTTGATATCCTATCTCAAGCGTTCCAGATCCATATCTTGCCTCTAACCTTTGGAGGGCGCACTTTGTAAGCGAAGAAAATTAAGTCATGGTGTGAGAAAGGTGCAGTCATTTGACCATGCGAAATAGCAAGAGTAGGTTTAGAAACAGATATTATATCTATAAGAGATTGACGACTGTTGGGAAAGTAGTGGGTTGGTTTAGTCATGGGTTGTAAATGCAAATTAAATGATGATGTAAGGTCATTCAATGCTCGCGTTCTGGCATCATTTTATATTTAACAAGTGTTCAGATCACCCATGTTAATAAGATGATCAAAACACGGTACCAGACTAACTAAAAGATCTTCTAGGTCATCAAAATAATTATTTTTATCACTTGGACTGTACAGGACCCCCAGAAGAATCTTTGTATGGTGTACAGATAGCTCTAAAAAGAGATACTCAAGATGGCCTGTAGTAAGTGAGGTAGATTGAGCAACCACACGAGCAGGTTCGGCGATAAATCCCTCCACCACCACCTCCTTGATCAGTACGATCATTACGAAAAAGTTGGTAGACTGGAAAAGAGCAGCTAGTGGAAAGGAGTAATGGCTTTAACCAAGTTTCAGAGATAAGAATACAGTCGACTACGGAAGTACCAAAGGATGTGAGAAGATCGGAATAATGAGCAAGTATGCTCTGCGCATTGATATGCACCATGGTAAGAGTATACTTTGTACACACGCACTTAATGTATTACAAGATTCTCCTTCGTCCTTATTCTCCTTAATGCCATGGAAAAGAAGAATTTTTCTCCTTGAGTGTGTCTCTAATCGGTATATGTCTTGAGCTACAAGCTCAACTTGGGACTTGAGTATGCCGAGAGATTTCCATACAAAATGGTGGCGAACATTGAGGAGAGCTCTTCCATGCTCTTAATAATTTTGCAGAAAGTTAGTGTGTGAGGGAATAAATAGTCAACTTATGCACTGGTAAATAAGAAATCTAAAGCATTTATGTATATTATATGATTTTGTCAAACGGCTTAAGTACAGTTTAAACACAAACCATTTTACTGTATTTTTAATATAATAATTAATAAGAAAATTATTAAATTATTTTCTGTACATATATTTTACTAACCTTAGTCAATGAACACATGCCAGCGGATCCTTCACTGTTACCCATATTGGACTTTACACTTCCAACTTTTACTGGTGATTTATCTCCAAAAAATCTACTTATTACTTCAAGTTCCATTTTATCGAGAGTTGCAATACCTTAGAAAAATAAAATTAATGATATAAAATATTTTCATTCGCTTCATTTTCTTTAAAGAATTTTGACTCAATCGTTAAACAAATATGAAAATATACTGTACCAGGAGCATAAGCTTCTACATATTCAACGGAAGAGGGTGCTACATCAATTTCAGAATAGAACTCTTCCAAGAATGCTAAAATATCATTTTCTTCACGAATTGGGGAACAATGAATTTCTGGTTTCGAATAACCGCTTTTCACATGATATACTTGAGAATAAATCCTAAAAATATGTATTTATTACAGTTTAGGTAGAAATAACAAGTTAAACGAAAATGATTTTGAAGATTCAAATGAATAAAAGTTTAGGAAAAAGGGGGATAAAACTTAAATTTTTCATTTCGATGTATCTTGAAAAGAATACAGGCTTGCATCTATTGCTACATTATATGACATAACTTGTTATTGATTTAACTTAAAATATCAGATAGCCATCTATATATATAAAAATGAATTGCTGTTCGTTAGTCTCGCTAAAACTCGAGAACGGCTGGAGCGATTTGGCTAATTTCGGTCTTGAATTATTTGTGGAAGTCCAGAGAAGGTTTAAAAGGTGAATGAATATGAAAATGCTCGGAAATAAAGAAAAACAACAATTTTGTTTTTCCTTTGATGTGTCCCCCGTCGTTCAGAAATCAAATTGAAAGAATAGTTTAAAATGAATTTGTTTTAAGTTTATTTTATACAAAAGTTTAGGTCTTTTATTTATCGATGATGCAGTACGAAGTCTGCGGGTCAACTAGTTTGAGATAAATAAGATAATTGAAGCTCTAAAAATTAATTGAAAAAAAAAGAAACATCAATTTTATAATAAACATAATATATTGGGATTGAACCTTTTCGCATCTTTGGCATTTTGCAAATATAAAACACTGACTGCCTCAGATCTTACGCTGCCATCTCCGTTTACATCGAAACATTTTGTTTTACCATCAAGGGATACAAGTCCTGCTCTGAAAATAACACAATTATGTATATATTATATTAATATTAATGTTGTACCTACAAACTGTTACCTAAATTTTTAGATATTTATATAAACAAGAAAACACTTAGTAATTAATACCATATGCAGTATTTGTAAGATATTATAAGTTTATGGAGAGGCCACAACACTCTAACCTCATGGGGCAAAAACCACATAAATGATAAAAGATAATAGAATGAAAAAATATGCATGCAATAAAGTTATGGCCTGCGAAAATAGAAAAATATCGGGTATGAAGTAATAAATAAAATTAATGAAATATATTATTTTTACCTCCTCAAATTAACACTGAATGTTGACTGCTTACAAATATTACATCCAGCCACTATGGCAGATTCAATTTCACCAGTAACTAGATGACGGTAAGCTTGTTCCAAGGATAGTAGCGAACTAGCGGTAGATGCATCAACAACGTAAGATGGGCCTTTTGAATTTAAATAATATGATATGCGATTTGCCAGCATAGTTTTGGACGAGCTAAGAACAAATAACTTTATGAGCTTTGCGATTTTTGACGTTACAAATTAATATATTGAATATTGTGATGCCACATAATATCATATTTAGATATAACAAATACTTTTGAACTTAGTTTAAATTTCTAGAAGTTAATAAAACATAATAATAATCAATAACTTACCCACTAATAAAAAACTTATTTGATATGTAGTCATGTTCCATATATTGTTTAAGAACATCCAAGTAAGCCATTCCTACGTATACACCAACCTTTTTACCGTCTAATGCGAGTGGGTTGACTCCTTAAAAATGACAAACTTTAAAGACGAAGTCAAGGATTTCAAAATAACAAAATTTTCATGTACGTTAAAATATATATTAAAAATTGTCAGGTGTGTATAGATATGTATATATTAATGTAAAAGAAAAGTTCCAAAATCGATTCGCCAAATTAAAAAATCGAGTGAAATAAGATAATACTTAGTTGATATGTTTATAGTATGTAGGTTCGCTAGGGTTCGTCCCCAAGTTTAGCGTCAGTGAAGCCACAGGTTCCACGGGTAGTTAAAATAAATAAAATTTCTACCTCTTCCTTTTTTGAAGTCAGTTAGAAAGTAGCCTAAGTTACGCCTTATAACATTAGCTACCTGCAAGTGAAAGTCCCGACTAAATCAGTCCAGCCATTTCAGAGATTACCCAAAACAAACAGACAGACAAAAATTTTAAAAATTGTTTTTTTTTGTTGATAGTATCGTATATATACTTTCATATGCATTTAGTGTAAAGCTGTCAATTTGAAATTAAAAACAGACACTCCAATTTTATTTCTATATATAGATTACCAGCGTCATAAATAGCACTATACGAATGTTCCATCAACTTTCTGCACATAGGATCCAGCGACATGGCTTGGTTGAACGTGACTTTAAAAAATTGAGCATCCAATTTATTCGGTTCATTTATGCTTCCAATATGATGTGGTACATCTGGATGAATAAAGTATGGATCGATGCTTACCACCATGTCAACCTGTATTACAAAATAACAAAATTATTATATTTTACATGTTAAATAACATTACCAAGGAATGCTTTTATTTAATTTATTAGTATTAATATTTATTAACAACTGAGTAAGGCAGTGATAACCCAGGGGAAACGCGCTCGCTTGAGAAACTGAGTGACGTGGGTTCAAATCCAGGTCTCGCACTTGTGATATTTTCATACTAATATGATTTCCACTTGACTTACGCAGAAAAAAACATCGTGAGAAAACCTGCATGTCTGAGAGAGTGTAACAAGTTTTCAATAACATGTATAGGACTACATTGGCCAGCGTGGTGGTACATGGTTTGATCCCCTCGTATCAAAAGACCCGTGCCCAGAAGAAACCCGTTCGCTGGGATTTGGTTAAGAGTTTTCATATTTTATATATTGATGTTGTCTTTTAAAATTAAAGTGATAATTATAGATTATTTAAGATTATTTGGTTTATATGTGAGATTTGGTGGGTAGAGCAAGGAATCATGATAAATTTTATATGTTATACAGGTAAATGATGATAATTTTTCTGCAAATTATGATTAGATTAGCTTAACTACATAAGCGACAGTAAATCTCAACAGCTTAAAGTTTATATTAAAAATTTTATAAATTATTTTATAAATTTTTTATAAGAAAATCGCATAAAGCTAATTGAATAGCTGAAAATTCTAAAGAAACTTAAAAAACCTTGCCTTATTATACAAATTCTCCATGAACTCCAAAACGCAATCAGATTTAGGAAATATTCCAGAAATTCCACTTATGACGACTTCATCGCCTTTTAACTCATCTTGTCTCTCGTTCTGCATATTGAATAATTTTAATTACTTTTAATAATCAAAACACTTCTTCACCTTCGCAGAATCACCACAAAAGTAATGACGATTATACAAGTACACGCTCTATAAATACATTTTGCTTAAACATATACAAATCAATTTAAGTACAAACTGAATAATTAAATCATATTTAATAATATTTATTGCATCGAATTGCATCCTTGTCGTCAAATTTCAAAAGACATATTTTAATAAAATATACGAATTCAAGTCAATTTATACAAAAATTCGTGAAAGCCAAAAGGCAGTGGTGACCCAGTGTTAATGCACTTGCTTGGATAACCGAGTGATGCGGGTTCAAATCCAGGTCTTACACATCGGATGAGTTCAATCATTTCGAACATGTTTATCGCTTGGTTTACGATGAACACGAGTAAAACTGCATATCTAAGAGTAGTTCTCGAAACACGCACGTGGCCAGCGTGGTTGGCTATTTTTTAGTCATATGGTAACTAAGTTCACTGAAAAACGAAAACAAAAAGAATCAAAAAGAAAATAAAAACCCCATAAATTAAAAAATGATTTTTATCAAATTATTTTACTTGAATAATTAACATATTTTAGTTATTTTTATTAACCGACTTCAAAAAAGGAGGAGGTTATAATATGTTCCACTATATATATATTTCTTTAATGTATGTTCACCGATTTCTCCGCCATCTGTGGGCGGATTTCGAAAATTTTTCTTTTGTTCGGTAAGGTATAGTTCCGAGGGGGTCCCATTGTCACCAAGTCAGGATCTGATGATGGGATCCCAGGGAAATCGAGGGCAACTCTCAAAATTTATGGGCACCTATTATGTTTTTGATATATTTTCTAAAACGTATGAAAATCATTATCTCATGTGGATGAGCTGATGATGGAAGATAAAATTTCTGAACGTTTGTTTGTTATGATTTTCACCGATTTCTTCGTCAATTGTAAGTCGATTTCAAAAATGTATTTTTGTTCGGTAGGGTATACTTTCAATATGTTCTCATTGTCACCAAGTCAGGATCTGATGATGGGATCCCAGGGAAATCGAAGGCAACTCTCAAAATTTACAGGCAACTATTATGTTTTTGATATATTTTCTAAACCCGATAAAGCTTTTACGTATGAAAATCATCATCTCATGTGGATGAGCTGATGATGGAAGGTAAAATTCCTCAACAGTTGTTTTTTATGTGTTTTCACCGATTTCTCCGTGAATTGTGGGCCGATTTTAAAAATTTCTTTTTTGTTCGGTAGGGTATACATTCAAGATGTTCTCATTGTCACCAAGTCAGCATCTGATGATGGGATCCTAGAGAAATCGAGGGCAACCCTTAAATTTTATCGGCACTGATTACCTTTTTCATATATTTTCTAAAGCTGTTCAAGAATTTGTGATGATGTAAGGTATATATCCTCAACGGTTAGGAGTTGAAAGAAAATTCTTTTAATATTATACGTACTTATGAACTGATAGTCGTACTCCTTCAGGATATTAGGTGGATTGATAATAGAAGGTAAATCTTATTAACGTCTACGAGTTACGTGGAAAAATAGACGTGGACAAATCTCGATTGACTATTGTCGTTCATTTCAAAACTTCGCTGACTTATTGGAGCAGTAGTTTAGTTAGCCTTCCAATATTTTATTTAAACATAATAATTTCCACAAAAAAATTTAAAATAAATTATTTTTTAACAAAAATGAAAACCGACTTCAAAACGCTACAAATCGAAACTAAAAAGAAAAAAAAATAATTTTAATTACTTAGTTATTGTTGGAGTCGGTGCCAGCCAAAGCAAAATAATCCTAATACAATCTCCTTGGCTGGCACCGACTCCAACAATAACTAAGTAATTAAAATTATTTTTTTTTCTTTTTAGTTTCGATTTGTAGCGTTTTGAAGTCGGTTTTCATTTTTGTTAAAAAATAATTTATTTTAGTTTCGAATCGTTTATTTATTTAAATTATACATATTTATATTTAATATTGTAATAATATCTTAAATTTGTACATTTATTCTTATTAAGTAGTTCCGTATAGTAAATATTACAGAGAATGTTAGTTATATGCTAACTACTTTAAAAATAAGTAAGTAAAAGGTCAAAAAACTGTACAAAATGCACGTAATAAACTGATTTTAAGACAATAGCTTTTTCTGCAAATTTCTTATGTAAATTTGTTCAACAGGTTCAACTAAAGTTATACATTAATATGTATAATTTGATTGACCATTCAAATATTTCAGAGTAATCTTGACCTTTGACTTCTAGTGCAGAATTATTATTATTCTTTTATTTATTATTATTATTATTACTACTTAGGAATGATGGTAAAATGTGCCTACTGCACTATTATAATATTTTTAGATGGCAACACTAGTTAAGTCATCCACAGCACGGCCACATCTATAAATAGGAGACAGCGGAGTAGGACAACCTCTTTGTTTCACTAGAAATCGAGGAAGCAACATTGCGTCCTGCCCTTATACTCATAGTTTACCGTGATAACTTTAAATTCATTGTAATTATTTTCATTTAGTCATTAATTTTTTTTAAAGTGTTTAATGTTTTAATTATAAGAATATATTTTTTGTTTTGACTTCTGTATTATAGCCTAATAGCAGCAGTAAAACTAAAATATTATAATGCGCATAAGTTTTTTTTTACTATGAAAATGAAAAACACATCTTACATACCTATATCATATGTTTTATGTAGGTATCTATACATAATATCATAAGCGTTCTAACTCCGTTAGAACGGAGTCAAATGTGTACTGAAATTTTTATTTTTAGAATTTTTGTCTGTCCGTCTCTTTGTCTCCGCATCAAAAAAAACCAGAGGACAGATTTTGATGTAATTCGATATTGTGATAGCCAGTTATCTGGGACAATATTTAAAATACCTTTTTTTCGGGACAATATTTTATACGGGATGAACCCGAGCGAGGCTTATTCGCTACTATTATTACATAACTTCTAACACAAAATATAACTGATTAAATGAAAAAAAGGTAAAGTAAACGTTTTCATGCGAAACTCTACTAAAATATTTTTAATTTCCTATTAATATTGGTGATGAATGTATTTTTGCACGTTTAAAAGCTTTCAATAAATACATAATATCGTTTTTTTTTATTACTGGACCTCCAACATGAGGAAGGAGACTTTATATTTATTTTCCTAAGTCATTCATTCCAGTTCTCGCTTTTGTGCCCTTCGTGCTTTTTTGCCGCATACTTGTATCTTTATGTCAGTCTCATTTATACTATTTTTATACTGTTTATTTTTTAATACTAGTTAACACAGGGATATTAGGATATTAAATGGGGATAGAGTACAAAAGATTTTTTTCTTTTATTCATTGGACGAAGAAAAATATGTTAAACTGGCAACTTACATATCACTCGCTTCTCTTCGTATGTATCTCTAGCTGCCTACAAAAACCGACATAATATGTAAGTGTAACTTCAAGTGACATTTGACCTACGAGTATTTGTGTACTTAATTTTATCCAAATACACATTCAAAGTTTCACATTTCTTATATTTATGTACATAAGAGGTTTGAAAGAAGAAATTTTAATTGTTACCAGAAGGCAATATTATAGGCATTTTCATTAAGAGTAATTCAGCCGCTCTTTACAAATATTCATAAGTTTTTTTTTAATAATGATGCAAATGTTTTTTTAAATTATACTTGAATCAATATAATATTATTAAATTTATTATGAAATTATAAATATAATATCGTTATACTTTAATTTACATACATTTAAAAAGTTACATTTTAATGTAATTTGTAATGCCAATTTTAAAATGAATTTTAATTGCGTGTAACTTTCCTTTGCAAATAAAGTTAAACGTGAATAGTATAAATAAATTAACCAGAATTACAATGGTATTTTGAAACACCAGTAGTGTTTGAGTAATGGAACATGCTAAATCGTAAAAATATCGTTACTAAAGAAAATATATGACTGCCTTAGGGGTTGTAAACCTAATTTTCTTTTGTTTATGTTCATCAGGAAACAATGACTAGAGATTTCGAAAATATCAGAAGTGCGAGACTCGAATATGAACTCGCATAACTCAGTTATCCAAGTGAGCGCGTTACCTGGGCTACCACTGTCTTATGGAAATAAATAAAAAAAACAACTCATAACTGAAAATAAAGAGTATTTAGGTAAAACTATAGTTTTTAAATAAAATTATCAGAAGGTTGTTCATATAATAGTTAAAGTCGTTACGTGTGCATAAAGTTTAAAAGTGAATGTACTCTCTGGTGGTCAATTTGCGTGCATTCGGTGGGTTTTTGCGTCAATTGCTATAACTCATTTGAGTAATTATAAATTAAAATGAAATTGGCCTGGAATTGAATTTCAGCGTAGTTTAGGAAGCTTTGTTAGTTTAATTTCGTTAAAAAATTAAGTATATTATTTATGAAGCTGACTTAGTAAAGAAAGTACTTTTGATTAACAAAAATGAAAACCGACTTCAAAACGAAACAAATTGAAACTAAAAATAATAATTTTAATTACTTATTTATTGTTGGAGTCGGTGCCAGCCAAGAAGGACAGTTTTATCCTGCCTTTGCAATGAACTTTCTTCTTAGTACTTTATATTTAGATTATTTTGCTTTGGCTTAGAAAAATGTTTGAAATCGGCCCACAGACGGCGGAGAAATCGGTGAAAATACATAAAAAATATATATATACAATGAACATATAACCTCCTACTTTTTTGAAGTCGGTTATAAATTGGTCAAGAGCTTTCATACTAGAGTTCCGTATCTGTAAAGCGGAAGCTTTTTAATAAAGATTACTGGAATTTATCATCAAGGTACTAGAAGTTGATTGAGCTTTTATATTATTAAATTTTATTACGAGTACTACATCGAAATTTCTCCACTGAATAATATGATATCTCCTACAATAATAATAAGTTAAATCAAAGTACCCATATAAGCCCACTTATTACTATTATCAGGTATAATATGTATTTACCACATTTAGTTAATTTAATTCGAATGATTAAGCTTGATTGAGTTATATTGCAATAAGACTATTAGCAGATCCTATTAATTACAGGTATAACATATTGCTATGATATTATACATACTGTTGAGATGTTGAAGTTGAGTCCTCAAAAATCTTTTATATTATTAATATAAACATGATAATATATCACAGATATGAGTAATGGCGATGAGAAGTATTAAAATTTTACGTTTTTAATGTTTACTCCAATCTACGTGTGACGTAAGCTCGTGTATATGCTTTAAGTCTAAATCTTGCCTAAAAGAAAAAATAATTAATAATCGGTATGTCATTAAATCATCGAAATGTCTAACCCATATACATTTTTTACATATTTATTAAAGAATATTTTACCAAAGCTTCGTTATAATTATTATTATTTCCTACTAAAGTCCATCAACAGAAAGTAAACAAAGTGATTTAGCTTCCACTTTTCTCTGAAATTGCTTTGTGCCTCCAGTATTAAGTTTATTTATTTTCTTTACCCGAGAATCGAATTCTACTTCAAAGCTACCTACCTGAAATACTAAAGAGCTGTGAATATGAAAAACTCCACTGCCTTTTGGCTTTCACGAATTTTTGTATAACTTAGCTAATTCATATATTTCTTAGGTCCGAAAAGATAGTTTCATTTATAATTCGTATATTTCATTAAAATATGTATTTTATATATTATTCAAACTTAAGCCAACTTGACGTCTATTAGTATTGCTAAAATTAAACCTGTGAACTGCATAATTATTCTGACTATTTAATACTTGCTTATTATAAATTTAATATTAAGGAAGGCACTTAAAATTCTATATTTATAAATTAAAGGAAATATACTAATGTTTTGATTTAAATTAGTTTTATAAAAGAAGCTAAGTATGTAAATTAATTAAACTTAGTATAAGCTGAGAACTTTTAATATACGAATCCTGGCACGCATGGGTTTATGCATAGGCACTTTTTAACAGTTAGTAAGAGTACTGACTTTCTTGTACATCACGATCCTCTTTATAAAGTAGATCACGTGTCGTTGAAGAAAAGTCACAAAAGCAAAAATTTAATTCTCAAAATTAAACTAGTAACTAATGAAATTCTTTTGTTTTTTTAACAATTTATTTACATATTAAAAAACGTTAATTATTGTGTAAGTACTTAATTTGATTTGAATATGTTTAAGCAAAATGTATTTATAGAGCGTGTACTAGTAAAATCGTCATCACTTTTGTAGTGATTCTGCGAAAGTGAAGAAGTTTTTTGATTATTAAAAGTAATTAAAATTGTTCAATATGCAGAACGAGAGACAAGATGAGTTAAAAGGCGATGAAGTCGTCATAAGTGGAATTTCCGGAATATTTCCGAAATCTGATTGCGTTTTGGAGTTCATGGAGAATTTGTATAATAAGGCAAGGTTTTTTAAGTTTCTTTAGAATTTCCGGCTATTCAATTAGCTTTATGCGATTTTCCTATAAAATTTTTATAAATTAATTTATAACATTTTTAATAAAAACTTTAAGTTGTTGTGATTTATTGTCGCTTATGTAGTTGAGCTAATCTAATCATAATTAACAAAAAAAAATTAATTTTTAACTGTATAACATATAAAAATCTACCATGATTCCTTGATCTACCCATCCAAAACTCACATAAACCAAATAATTTTAAAGAATCTCTAACTATAAGTTTACATTTAAAATTCAACTTCAATAATATATAAAAACTCTTAACCAAATCCCAGTGAAGTAATTGTTAATTGTATTTAGCCCTTTTTCTAACGTGCCACTTCTGGGCACGAGACTTTTGATACGAAAAGATCAGGCCATTATACCACCACGCTGGATAATGTAGTCCGATACAGTAATACATGTTTTTAAAAACTTGCTAGGCTCTCTAAGACATACAGGTTTTCTCACGATGTTTTTTTCTGCGTAAGTAAAGTGGTATTCACATTAGTATGAAAATATTAATGGTACGTGACCTGGATTTGAACCCGCTTCACTCAGTTTCTCAAGAGAGCGCGTTTCCCCTGGTTATCACTACCTTACTCAGTTGTTACTTAAGATTAATAATAATCAATTAAATAAAAGCACTCCATGGTAATGTTATTTATCATATAAAATATAATAATTTTGTTATTTTGTAATACAGGTTGACATGGTGGTAAGCGTCGATCCATACTTTGTCCATCCAGATGTACCACATCATATTGGAAGGATGAATGAACCGAATAAATTGGATGCTCAATTTTTTAAAGTCACGTTCAACCAAGCCATGACGCTAGATCCTATGTGCAGAAAGTTGATGGAACATTCGTATAGTGCTATTTATGATGCTGGTAATCTATATATTATTAAAATTGGAGTGTCTGTTTTTAATTTCAAATTAACAGCTTTACACTAAATGCATAATATGAAAGTATATACGATACTAGCAACAAAAAAACAATTTTAATATATTTGTCTGTCTGTTTGCATGTCTGACTGTTTGTTCTGGGTAATCTCTGAAACGGCTGGATTGACTTTCACTCACAGATAGCTAACGTTGTAAGGCGTAACTTAGGCTATTTTTTAACTGACTTCAATAAAGAAGGAGGTAGAAAATTTATTTTTAACTAGCAGTTCCCGTGACTTGGCCGACGAAACCTAGCGAAGCGAGGGTGAGTCGCTAGTAACTAATAAAATCTGTTAAGCCTTACGTATTTTAAACATATCTACTAATTGCATTTCTTTCGTTTTTTTAATGTGCTAGTTCTATTTTGGTATTTTCTTTTATGTGAATATATCATACACCCAACAATTTTTAATATATATTTTAATGTTAATTGTAATTTTTGTTATTTTGAAATCCTTTAATTCCTTTTTAAAATTTTTCATTTTTAAGGAGTCAACCCACTCGCGTTAGACGGTAAAAAGGTTGGTGTATACGTAGGAATGGCTTACTTGGATGTTATTAAACAATGTATGGAAAATGACCACAAATCAAATGTATTTTTTATTAGTGGGTAAGTTATTGATTATTCTTAAGTCTAAGTAAGCCTATTATTAACTACTTAAATAACTACAACTAACTTCAAAAGTATTTGTTACATCTATTAATCATCATGTGGCATCACAATAATCAATATATTAATTTGTAATATCAAAAATTGCAAAACTTATAAAATTATTTACTTTTAGCTCGTCCAAAACTATGCTGGCAAATCGCATATCATATTATTTAAATTCAAAAGGCCCATCTTACGTTGTCGATGCATCTACCGCTAGTTCACTACTATCCTTGGAACAAGCTTATCGTCATCTTATTTCTGGTGAAATTGAATCTGCCATAGTAGCTGGATGTAATATTTGTAAGCAGTCAACATTTAGTGTTAATTTGAGAAGGTATAAATAATATATTTCATCGATTTTACTTATAGCTAATTATTTTCTATTGTCGGAGGCCATAACTTTATCAATAAGAGCGTTGTGGCCTCCTCATAAACTTATAATATCTTAAAAATACTGCATCTATCTAAAAATTGTGGTAACAGTTTGTAGGTACAACAGTAAGATGCCTAAGTTTTGCAAAACTTTAAATATATATTATACAGCAAAATATTTTTATAAACATCAATTACAATCATGTTTCTCAAAATTGTGTTATTTTCAGAGCAGGACTTGTATCTCTTGATGGTAAAACAAAATGTTTCGATGAAAACGGAGATGGCAGCGTACGATCTGAGGCAGTAAGTGTTGTGTATTTGCAAAAAGCCAAAGATGCGAAGAGGTACGCACATTTTTTATTGTTTTAAAATAAGTTTCTGGTAGCATACACTTACTGGTAGCATACACTTCACTCGCAATTTATATATAGTTGTGTGTTAGTTTTTGATGTTTAAGAAACCCTCTCTAAAGGACAGCTCAAAAAAATTTTTAGGAGCTCGCTCCGAATTTTTTTAAATTTCAAAATACCTAAACATGTTTTATATATTCGGAATTTAGATCATTTTGAGTGAAATCTATAGCAATAAATGCAGTGTAAAAAGAGATGCATACGATGTATTCCTTGCGGGATACATCGTAATGAAAAATTTAAGTTCCCTCTTTTTCCTAAATTTTAATTAATTTGAATCTTTAAAATCATTTTCATTTTAATTTTTATTTTTACCTAAACTATAATAAATAAATATTTTTAGGATTTATTCTCAAGTATATCATGTGAAAAGCGGTTATTCGAAACCAGAAATTAATTGTTCCCCAATTCGTGAAGAAAATGATATTTTAGCATTCTTGGAAGAGTTCTATTCTGAAATTGATGTAGCACCCTCTTCCGTTGAATATGTAGAAGCTAATGCTCCTGGTACAGTATAAGTTAATATTTGTTTTACGATTGAATTAAAATTCTTTAAAGAAATTTAAGCAAATGAAAATATTTTATGTAATATGTATTAATTTTAATTTTTCTAAGGTATTGCAACTCGCGATAAAATGGAACTTGAAGTAATAAGTAGATTTTTTGGAGATAAATCACCAGTTAAAGTTGGAAGTGTAAAATCTAATATGGGTAATAGTGAAGGATCCGCTGGCATGTGTTCATTGACTAAGGTTAGTAAAATATATCTACAGCAAAAATAATTTATTAATATTCTTATTAAATATCATATTAAAAATAGAGTAAAATGGTTAGTTCTAAACCTATATTTAAGCTGTAACTTTTCTACAAAATCACTCGTACTTTAAAAATCATACGGTGTTTAATTATGTTTCTATTTAACATGACAGTATTGCGTTAACAACCTTGCGGAGGCCAAAATGTCAAAGAAGATAATTTATTTTAATTATGCTAATTTTTAGTTGTTTTTAACAAACTATTTTTCATTAGTAATGTATTTTTTTTTTCAATTTAACAATACATTATACTAAATTTTAATGAGTTTTCAGCACGTTTTTTTCCACTGAATATGTAAAAACATAGTTCTTTTTCAATTAATATTTTCAGGTCTGTCTAGCATATCATACTGGGAGTATTGCTGCTAATATTAACTGTTTGAATCCTATCAAAACAGGGAAAGCAGTTATATTAAAAGAAAATGAACCATTTGATAGAGGATTCATCGCTATAAATGAATTTTCCTATACTGGAAATGATGCTCACGCTCTATTAAAAGGATATTATAAACCAAAGGTAGTTTCCTAGTTACACGTTATTTAATAAAAATATTTTGATAGTAAATTTTAAATGGAATCATATTCTGTTAATGTTAATGTGTAATTATTATTTTTTTACTTTTATTGTTATCACTAAAATTAAGTTTTTTTCCCTATTTATCACTACATAGTATAAAACAAAGTCGCTTTCAGCTGTCTGTCTGTCCCTATGTATGCTTAGATCTTTAGAAGTACGCAACGGATTTTGATGCGGTTTTTTAAAAGAGATAGAGTGATTCAAGAGAAAGGTTTATATGTATAATACACTAGCGGAACCCACGGCTTCCCTTGTGCTACATGATAAATCCACAATAATATATGTAGTTTGAATATGTAATTAGTTCATAAATTACAGTTTAGTTTACAGTGTATAATTTTATTGTATATATGAAAATATAAGTTGGGATATTATTACACAAAGCGCCATCTAGTTCCGCGGTTAGCTACCAGGCTTGTGTTACGGATACCAAATAGTTGATACACTACACAGACATCATTTTAAAAACATGCATATTATAAATATAAGCACCCATGAGTAGAGTACAAGCATTTGTGCTCAAATAATGAATGCCCCCAGCGTGACTCGAATCGCAACCGCTGGCGCAAAAAGTAGGGTCACTACCAACTGAGCTTAGCGTGTCGTCAGATTGTTTTAAAGTTATTATTTTATAGGATCTAAATCGTTACAAGTGCAACATACCCTATTTAGTATTGATTTCTGGAAGAGATGAGGATTGTGTGAACCATCTTTTTGATATTTTACAAAGCTATCCGGTGGACCCTGAATATGTAGGGATGTTACACCAAATTCACAATCACGAAGTTAAAGGACACACGTCACGAGGATTTATTATACTAGGTATGTTATAAGTTCAGACCATTTTTCCATTTTTATCTCCCTCTGTCGATCGATTTGCCTTTATTTAATAGCTATTGACGAGCTTAAGTGTTATTAATAAAAAAATATATTATTATAGATGGTAATGTAAATAAGAAATCAGAAGCACTAGCAAGAAGTGTAGATTATTATGCAGGAAACAAACGGCAAATCTGGTTTGTGTTTAGTGGCATGGGGTCACAGTGGGTCGGTATGGGAGGAGCTTTGATGCGGATACCAATATTTAATGAAGCAATTCAAATGTAAGTAGTAATTCAAATGAAGGAACTGATTGATATAAATTTCTTAAAGACGCTGGTTAGGCGTTTTAAACTGATTTTGCCTTAATATATATTATACATTTCAATTTCTTCTTCAATGGTGTACTACTATATCAGCTATATACCTGGAGGCTCTAGATTCGAGGGCCAGGTCAGACCAATTTTAGTTCTTGAGTTTTTCATAAACAAAGTCTTAATAAAAGTTCGGATATAAAAAGTTAGTGTGATTTTACCATAGCATCTCTTTGAGTTCGTTTAGCCGTCGGACAGGAGCTTGATCTTGGACTGGATCTTCTTCCATCGGAATTTTATATTAGAATGAACAAAGAGTAGCGGTGCAAGAGATACTATAGTGCACAAGTTTACACCCATTGTGGCCATAATTGGTTGGAAATCGTCATTTCGAACTATACGAAAAATTATTTTTCAGATGCGACAAAGTTCTAAGACCTAGAGGATTAGATATTATCAAAATAATATGTGATAAAGATCAAACTACTTTTGATAATATTCTACACTGCTTCGTTGGTATCGCTGCAGTACAAATTGGTCTTCTGGATATATTAAGGGCTGTTGGAATTGAATGCGATTATATGTTTGGTAAGAATTTACATTACATACTCGGGTTGATTGAAAAGAAAACTACTCTGTGTACATTCCAGAGCCTTAAACTATCTTCATACTAAATCGCAAATTATCTATTACATGCAAAAATACAAAAGCTATTTAAGTTTATTATATATTATAGTGGCGTAGAGTAGAGATATTATAAAATAGTACACAAACTAGATTATTTATAAATGTTTCTTTTTTATCTCAGTATATTAAAATTTTAATCTGTTTCAAAGGTCACAGTGCTGGTGAAACAGCATGCGGGTATGCCGATGGATGCTTCACTAGAGAAGAGATGATCCTTTCCGCGTACAGTCGAGGGAAGGCGTCTTTAGAAACCGATTTTATTCCTGGTGCTATGGCGGCTGTAGGAATGGGGTATAAAGATGTAAGTCTAACTATAAAATTCTGCTACAAGGGTACAATGACTAAGTGGTTTTCCTTAATATTTCAATACAATTGTAAATATAATGTTTAAACCTTATATTTTTAAATTTCAATTTAAAAACAGACGTTCAATTGCCCTTAAC
This sequence comes from Boloria selene, assembly GCA_905231865.2. Taxonomy (NCBI): domain Eukaryota; kingdom Metazoa; phylum Arthropoda; class Insecta; order Lepidoptera; family Nymphalidae; genus Boloria; species Boloria selene. The sequence continues at coordinate 10,922,266 of HG993146.1, forward strand.
ATTAAATTCTATATAAATTGTTAAAATCTATAATGCATGCCGATATAATCTCATAAACGTTTAGAACATAATTAATTTTAATGAAAATAATTGGGGTAGATACTGTGAATAGTTGTATTGGACTATGTTTATAGGGACATTGACAGATTGACAGTTTACATCTATAAAATAAATAATAAAATTTTAACTTAGATGAATTTGTACGTTGATTATTTTTTGAAAAATCGTATTGATGACTATTCATTATTGTCAATATAGAAGTTGAATCTTTACTTTTTTTTGAATTTTTGTCTGTCTGTCTTTCTTCGACCGCATCACGAGAAAAGGACAGATTTAATGAAATTTGGTACGACGTATAGATACGCTATAGATATAGCTGTTATCTAGGTCAAGATATTAAATAATTTTAATGCTGGAAAATTTATCATTTCTGAGAAATTTCTACTGACAAACAATAAATACTAGTGTTTTATAAATCTATTAGCAAAATAATCGATTTAAATATAACTTTTATCAAAACATAAACATTATTCCAGAATATAATACTATAGTAGCTATGTATTTGTAGTTGTACCCGATATGCCCTCGAGAGATTGACATCGCTTGTCATAACAGCTCTGAATCAACGACTATATCGGGACCAGCTGACGATGTCGCAGAGTTTCTCAAAGAATTGAAAGCGAAGGGAATATTTTGCAAAGAGGTGCCATGTAGTAACATTGCTTTCCATTCTCGGCACATTAGTGTAGCTGGTAATTATAATACTTAATATAACTATATTATTATTACATAAATATAATTATTATAATTTGTATGATGTACTAATACACAAAAGCATTTAAAACAACCTAAGTTATATTTAAACGATATGTAACAGATTTAACACTTATATCTGACTGGCATTGTAATCCATTTGCTTTAAATAATATTATCAATTATCAGTCAATTAAATTATTTTTGATTCTGCCTTTCTAAATTATATTATTTTATTTAGCTACAACTCTAAGAAACTATTTGAATGAAGTCATCAAGGAACCAAAATTGCGAAGCAGTAAATGGTTTTCTACATCATTGCCAGAAGATAGATGGGATGAACCACTTGCTAAATTCTCTTCTCCAGAATACTTCACCAACAATTTACTGGTAGATATTCTTCTTACATATAAACTACTACATACATGCTGATTGAAGTCTTTTTACTGAATTTTCACCCTTTAACATTTAAAAGTCATGAAAAGAGATTAGATCTAATGAAAGAAAATAAATCGACAGTAGAACAATCAATTTTATTACGAAAATTTCTAAATCTACATTTATAATATATCTTTAGACTTTACGATTGTCGAAGATACGTCGCTTTTTTTACTACAATTCCAAATTATTACGTTTAAAAATATATTTTTAATAATTAATGATTATTTCACCTGCGAGCATCTAAATCTCTAGTGGCGTGATAATAAGAAAGGCAATTTTATAGTTTAAAAACAAAAGGCTTGAAATATTGGCCGAGGTCATCTATTAAATATGAATATATGACACAATAATTACATATTTGATTCATTATTTTAAATCACTCACTATAATCGGAATATTTTTCATTTCATCTATTTATTACATCAATTTAATTTTAAACAAATTACTATAATTAAAATATTTTTTACTATACTTAAAATGTAATATTTTATAGAATTTTGTATACTTTGAAGAAGTATTACAACGTATTCCGTCTGACGCGGTAGTTATTGAAATAGCACCGCACGGCTTACTTCAAGCAATTTTAAAACGTGAGCATAAAGACTGTTTACATATTCCTTTGACGAGACGAGGACACGACGATCAAGTAAAATTTTTACTAGAAGCAATTGGAAAGTAAGATATTGTATCAAATACTGTATGCAGTCTTGAAACTATCAATATTTGATAACCATATTCTTTCAGAATATACGAAGCCGGATATAATGTGAAGATTGATGCTTTGTATCCAAAAATTGAATATCCTGTGTCTACAGGAACTCAATTCCTATCCCATTTAGTTAAATGGGAGCATTCTGAAGACTGGTATGATATAAAAATTGTAAACTTATTTAAGTAACATAGGTACTTGATTAATTTTAAATAACATGCATAATCAGATAAATTTAATAACATACATCAGACATAACACCTCGTCTTATCGCCTCTACTAGTGACAGGAGAGCTGGCTCATTTTTCGCCCAAAAAATCGGCATTGCCATTCAGCGGGCTAATGCTGCCAGCATTCTTGCCACTATTTCACGCGGGCACGACTTGTACAGTAATAATTAAGTGTATATTTGCTTTGTACATATAGTTAAGTTTACTTGTAACTTTCTTTATTGTAAATAAAGATAGAAATAGAAAAATAATAATAATAACAATTAAAAAAAATAATTAAGAAATTAACATTTATGTTAGTAAATAATTTAACAAAAAATATAGTATAATATTAAAAATATTTTCGTAATTATAATAATATTGTTATTATTATAATTACGTAAATTATTGTTTCATTGCATTCATTTATATTCTATGGATTAGAAAGTGTTTTACTTTAAAAATATTATTTTCAGGTTGGTATTAGAACGTTCCGAGTTAAGTGTTGTTTCAACTAGGAATCGTGATATAGTTATTTCTCTTGGTGACGAAGATTACGCATGTATCAAAGATCATGTGAGAAATGGTGGGTATAAAATTTTATTAAAATATGTTACACAATCTTATATATAAAAATACTCGTGTCACGGGGTTCGAACTTGAACTCCTCCGAAACGGCTTGACCGATTCTCATGAAATTTTGTGAGCATATTGAGTAGGTCTGAGAATCGGCCAACATCTATTTTTCATCCCCCTAAATGTTAAGGGTAGTCTACCCCTAAATTTATTTTTATTTTTTAGACAATTTTTTTCCTACAGATCAACCCAATGAGGTTGACTAGCAATTAAAATATGAACGCGGGCGAAGCCGCGGGTACAGCTAGTCTAATATATAAAAATCTTGTGTCACAGTGTTTGTTATTGTACTCCTCCGAAACGGCTTGACCGATTTTTATAGGTTTTTGTGTCTATTTAGTAGGTCTCAGAATAGGTCGTAGGGTATTTTTTATTGTCCTAGGTGATAAGGGCCATTTCTAGATTTTTTAGTTTTACGATTTTGCTTCAAAAATGTACTTATAACCCTAAATTTTCATTTAATTTTATTTTTACGCTTATACATACATAAAATAAATTTACTTAGTGCTTGTTTGTTGTTAATTTATGTTCATAATTACAGGAATGATCGTTTTACCTGAAAGTGCGTTACTAGTTTTGACATGGCAAACGTTAGCTATGTCGATGAATATGAATTTCCAGGATCTTTCAGTAATATTCAAAGACGTAAATTTCAATACTGAAGTAGAATTAAAAGTAGAAAATTTAACAAATCTAAACATATCTATAACTAAGAAGGGTGGCAGATTTGAGGTAATACCACTATATAAATTATTAAAAATGATTAAATATTATTTTTTTTAGATCTTGAAAACTTCTTGAATTCTTTTCAAGAGTATTTATGTTTAAAGTATATGATTAAAATGAATATTTTGTAAAACTCAAAAAATACAAGTCTGATAACCAATATACATTTCAGGTTGTTCATAAAAATGAAATAGTTGTAACTGGTTACATACTTGAATACGAAGACAATCCAATGAGACAGGCTAATCATTCTAGCAACAACACACTAAACGATGTAACTTTGTATGCAGCAGATATATACAAATTACTTAACCTTCGAGGTCACGTATATACGTACGTATTCAATGTAACCAAACGCAGGCAGCGTTTTTTTGTAAATCAAGCTAGTAACCATACTGATTATTTCACTACTAAATTTAAATGATTTAAAGGTTTATTTAATAGAAAGCTTAATTAAAAATTAATAAAGAATTTAATAATTTCAGAAACCAGTTTCAATCACTTCATTCGCTAAACCTTAAATGCAACGAAGCAAACATAAAATGGGCTGGTGATTGGATCACGTTCCTCGATGGCTTAATGCAGATCAACATATTTGCAAACAATCACAATGGTATTTCTAGACCGAAACTTATAGAGAGTTTAACTATTGATATTTTCGATCACGCCAGAGGACAGTATAAGTCTAACATAGATGGTGCTATTTGCTACAAAGCAGACTATTATGAGAACTTTAAAATTTTAAGGTACTTTTTTATAATAAGTGAAAAAGAAAAAATAGTGTATAATAATAATAATTAATAAATCATTAAAACAATAATAAAAAAGTGTAATAGATTTTTTAAACTGTTGCGCTTATTGTTTCAGAAGTGGCGGTGCTGAGCTGGTAAATGTTCATCTTGAAAATCTTATCTTGCAAAGGGTCGAATCTGATTTCTTAGGTTCGTTACAGTTCTGGCCACACTTTTCAGATACTAAAGTCGAAGTTAGTATTAATTTAAAAATCATAGATTAAAGATATATTTATGTCAATATATTATTTAACAATAATATTATTTTTTTAGTTAAACACAGCAATCACGATAAATATGCAGATTATCGCTGATGCTACTTTGCAAAAGGATATTAAAATTACAGAGCTCAGAACATCAAACGTAAATATCATATCAAACGCTATAAAGGACGTATCAACTCAACTTCCTATTAAATTGAAATTTGATGATATCAATATTGAAAATGGGAAACTAAACATTCTTAGAAAACATGATTTATCAAAGTCAGAAGTATTAGCTGTTTACGATTTTGTAATGGATACTGAGGTATTTTATTATTTTTTTCTTTTTTGACTTCATATTTAATAAGTAATTGAATGAATACTACTGCAATAGCATAAAATGCAAAAATCCTAATAGCTTTAAGTAAAACATGTCTACTCTCGTAAATCAGTTTATTATAATAAATGCGCAATTCGAACTTTCCTATTATTGTAGCTTTAGTTAGTAAAGTTTCTATTTTTTTTGCAGATAGAACCATGGTAGGTTCATATATTTTTTATATATGTTTTTCATTGTTTCATGTATTTTAATTGTAATTATTGACTGTGCGTTTTAATATTTTCAACATAAATTCAAAATGCAACCAAAATGTTCTCCCTTTTCTAGAGATCTTGACTAAGCCTTTGACTGGGCCATGTAAAATACTCTTTATTTTTAGATGATTGCTGCAATATACGATCAGCTGCCTAGTAATGGATTTGTTCTATCGTTAGAAAAAAGAAAAAATAAAAAATACATCATTCAAACTGATTATTTTAATATTTTAACTGTATTTCCTATTAATGACGATTACACACTCGTTTTAATAAACAAAGTTGACATAAATCAAGTTGTAGAAGACAAAGTTGTTATAAAAGTTGATGATGACAGCTTCTCTTTTAAGAATGCACTGAGAAAAGAACTTAACAATAATAAGCGAATTGTGCTACTTTATGAAAAACAACACTACTGTGACTTAAAAGGTAATTTCTACATACACATACGAGTATGGTATTGTGTTAGGCATCTATGTATTTCTGACTTATAGACAAAAGCTTTATGTTGTACTTGCATCACTCTAATGCTTTCTAAGACATTTATAAGGTTGTCGACACGTTTGGCTCAGTTGGCAGTTACTCTACTTTCTGCGCCAATGGTCGCGGGTTCAGGTCCCGCTGAGGGCATTCATTTGCTGAGCACGAATTTTTGTTCTCCCGTCATGGGTCTTAATTTTTATAATATGTATGTATTTAAAAATTATATGTGTAGTATATCGACTATCTGGTATCCGTAATACAAGCCTCGTAGCTTACCGTGGAACTAGATGGCTTTGTTGTAAAAAATGTCCCGACATATTTATTTATTAGGTAAATATAAAATTAAGTATTATAGTATTAAGTTTTAATGTGTATCCCTATAGATCCCTGTTTAGTATTAGAACACAAAAGTGTTTATTGGTTGCTTTTTCTTATACTAGAAAATCTGATTTCTGATGCTCTAAGGTTTTATGATATTTCTTTAAATTTTTAGGTTACTTGAAAGCCTTACGAGAAGAATACCGAAACAAAATTAGCTTATATATGATATTAGACGAAGAATCGCCTGATTTTAATATTAATAATAATTTCTACAGTAAACAGCTGCAAAAGAATTTACCATTTAACACATTATATGACGTAAGTAACGAGTTAATTATAATGTTCTCATTAAATTTTAAATATTATACATAGAACCTGATTTTTGACTGATATTTTTACAGGGTGAATGGGGAGGATATTATTACACGACTATCAATGATTATAAAGGTGTTCCACAAAATTCTAAACTTAGTCTGAAAGAACTTGGAAACATAAATAGTTGGTATTGGGAGGAGATACAGAGTATAAATAAATCTAATACTGTTGAGGTAAAAATATAAACTGATTAAATACCAAAATATTTTGATTTATTTATTTTAAAACTTTTTTTGTAAAAGCATGTTTTTCAGAAATAAACTTATGTATTGGGGAATTTTGTTATTTTACAGGTACAATATGCAGGATTATCGTTAAAAGATGTAGAAAAAGTAAACGGGAATAAAGAAATATCCTTTGGTATGGACTATAGTGGTATTGATGCTAGGTAAAGACACATAATCACAAAAAAAAACTAATAATAAACTAATAGTGTAGTAGTAGTAATATTTACTTTTATATTATAGGGGTAATCGGGTAATGGGAATAGTTTCGGACGGAGCGATTTCTAAGGAAATTGAATGTGATTTAGATTTACTATGGCCAGTACCAAAAACTTGGTCTTTGGAAGAAGCTGCAACAGTTCCTCTACCGTACGCCCTCGCCTATTACTCACTGGTATAAAACAAAAAATTAATTCTTAATGATAATTCTTTGTAGATGACTGTAAATTTAATTAAACATTTTATTGATGAATATGACAAATTAGATTTATTTCTTTTCTTTTTAAGGCACTAAGAGGAACTTTGTATGCAGATACAACAGTTTTTGTTAATGGTGGAGCTGGAGCTCTTGGGCAGGCTGTGATATCGATATGTTTAAGTTTAAATTGTAATATATTTACAACAGTAAGCGATCCCGGCAAAAAAAAACTTTTACTCAAGCTATTTCCTACATTAAATGGTACGTTTATCTGATTTCTACAAATTTAGAGTTCGTATGTAGTGCATACTTTTGAAACGTATATTCATGTAATTAAATCAATTATTATATTAAAAAACAAAATGTTCTATACTATAATAGCTAATACTATAAAAAAAATAATAAAGTAGAAATCTTAATATTATAATGTGAACTTATTTGAAAATATTATATATATGGAGCTCATTTTTTTTATTTTATGAATATAATGTTAGAACCTTGAGGTAAAAAATGGGTTTATACTTGTCATAAACTGAGGGGCTTTATAAACTGAGATTATGTATTTTGTGTTCTCTCTTTAATGTATTTCGATGATAAAATTAATAAACCCATGGCTGCGCATACTCTTAAAATTTCTATAAGATTTTTTACGCGTAACATGTTTACTTCAGTTAGATTCTTCGGTAAAATCATTTAATAGTTTTTAGATAAGTTTTTATTTGTTTTCAGAAAATCAAATTTTAAATTCAAATTATGATGACTTCTATGCACCTATTATAAGACTAACCGAAAACAAACTGTGCAACTACGTAATAAACTGCGAAGGCGGTATATTCCGTGATGTAAGTTAATAATATTCCTTAAAATGTAATTTTACCTTTTGCATGTTGGGAAATGCATTTACGCATACCACGTATACATAGAAAGAGGTGGTCATATTGTGGTGGTACTACCCACTAAAATGAGTGTGTGATTTTAGTATATACTTAGTCACGTCACGCGTCAACGGCTGGACCGATTTCGCTAATTCTCTTTTGTTGTGTTTGTTATTGTCAGGAGAAGGTTCTTATGAAAGAAAATATTAAGAATATTGCACGGAGATTGAGATTGAGATATTTTATTGATAAAATTACAAGAATTTTACAGGTCATACAACTAATTCATATTTTTTATTTATTATTTTACGTATTTATAAATTAATATTTATTATATATATTACACAGCATTTTCTTTTACATTATTATACATATTATAATTCAATCTTTAATTAAATTTATTTTTAGTTTATTTACATTTTATTTGTTACAGTAACAAATGTCCAAGCATACGAAAATCATTACAATTTTACTTCTAAAATATATAAAAACATTGTGTGCTTTTATTATGAAAGTATTTACGACATAAATTCAGCTATGAGATATAATGAGAATTAGAATTATTCAACAATAATTAACCCCCGTATAAAATTATTTTAAATCTAACCTTAGCACTTTAGACTTTATAATACTCTAGCGGAATCCACTGCTTCGCTCGCGCTTGATGTAATATTACAATATTATATGGAAAATAAATAAAACATAATATTATTTAAAGTAAAAGAATAACAGTTCATGTAACTAGAATTCTAAATTATTTTTGTATATATTTTTTCAGTCTGCAATGAAATGCCTATCATATCTTGGCACCTATTTAGACCTATCTAGCAAGGACATAATAGATAACAAACCATTGGGCATCAGCTTCGCAGGAGACTTTAAATATTATTATAGTGTTAATTTTTCTAATATTTTTGAACCGGAATATTCTCATGAAAAAAAAGTAAGTAATAAAAACAAAAAAATGCACTTCAAATATTATATGCCATATTATTACTAATTGTAGTTTAGTATCAGAACATTGATATAAACAAAAATTTATTTTAGTTACTACAATCAATGATAGCGGATGGCATCGCTACAGGAGTCGTAAGACCAATAACTTATACCATGTTCTCATCTTTCGAAGTATCCAGGGCATTTAAGTTTTTATCTTCTAGAAGACATAGAGGAAGGGTCCTTTTTGATTTAAGAAATCCACTAAATTCTAATGTGATGCCAAGGTAAAGTTGTGATACATATCTGGATATTTTTTTTATGGTAAAAAGGGGGCAAACGGGCAGGAGTGATACCTGATGGGAAGTGATCACCTCCGCCCATGGACATCTGCAAGCCAGGCTTGCAGATGTCCATGGCCGGCCTTTCAGGAAAGGGAGAGATGGAGGAGGGAGGGAAGTGGGAGGGAGGGGGGAACGAAGGCGGAGGATGAAGGGAAGAGGGAGGGGGGAAGGAGAGTGGGCCTCCCGGACTCTCACTCACCGGACGAAACGCGACAGCATAGCTGCCACTTCACGCCGGTCTTCTGTGAGAGAGTGGTACTAATGAACTATACGGGGCGTGCCGGCCCATTCGGTTGCTACCCGAAGGTAACAAACATGGCACTACCACTAAATGGTAGAATTTTTCAGATATTAATATTTCCGATATTATATAATAAAATTAAATGAGTCTTGTAAATGCCAACTAAAATATAAATTTATAGATATGGTTATCTTTATATGAATTATTAAAACTTTAAGTGTAGTTTTTGATTCATGTACTTAATATAATATTTTTAATACATATTAATCATATCAATCATAGAAAAAGTAATTCGGATCCCTATACTATTAAAGTACTTGACTTGAATTGACGTCATCAGATCATAACACTTTTTCTTATGCATATTTTTTACTATTTTAGGCTTGTATTGTACCCTCAATATACATACATCGTAGTTGGAGATCAAGATGAATTATGTGTTAGTTTAATGGATTTACTTATAAAACGTGGCGCGAAGAAAATTTTCTTGCAATTGAGATCAAAAACTGTTTCTCCGTTTATTGAAGCTAAAATAATGTAAGTACAAAATGAATTTTTAAAATAATATCTTATTTAAATACAAACGTACCATCCTAATTTATTTTTATTGAAATATTTTATTACAGACATTGGACGACTCAAGGCATTGAAGTAAAAGTAAACCGATATGGAATTGAGGAAGAAGAAAAATGCAAACTTTTCATAAGTGACGCTACAAAATTAGGACCAATTGATGGCATATTTATTGTTCTATACAAGTTACCTGCTTCATTTTATGCGAATGTATCCACATCAATATCTAATTTGGACAAATTATCCAGAAACATGGAGTATCTTAGGTACAATAATATTTGTTTTCTCTTTATTTTTTTATAGAGGGTTTTTTCACAAAGTGAATATGTCACCCTCATCATTGCTTACAAGTAACATATAATATAAATCACTAAACTACTTATTTATAAGCTTAATTACTAATTTAACTGATTTATAAAGCATCTTGGCTTTCATGGACAAAATACTATTACAATATCCTACATTGTTTCCACTTTGATGTAATATTGATGTCCTTTGAACTGTAACTCTATGACATTACAATAATATTATGGGAATACAAACTACCACAAAGGAAGTTCTGCGACCACAATAAGTTTGTTAATTTAATATTATAATATTGCAGATACTTTGTAATACTATCAAGTAATGTTAACGGTCCCGAAGATGAGCTTTTATACTCAATGAGCAGTAAAATATGTAATTATCGTAATAACATTGGTGTAAATGCTCTTCTTTATCGAGCGGAATGTGTAGATGAGGTTAGTGTTGTGAATAATTTTTATTTCTTCATCTTGCTATATAAAATTTGTTATAACTTATGACTTTATTAGCAATTATTTGTAAGTTACTTTGACGTACTCGCAGCCATGCTGCAAAATTTTTATAAACCCTATTAAATGTTAAAATTTAAACACAAGTATCAAATTTCGATCTTTTATTCGTTAATTATCACCATATTACCATATATATTTATTAGCTCTTTATGTAACACATTATTGATTAATTATTATTGTGGCAGTTTTCTGAAATTAAATATTTTATAGTACTTTATACTCATTACTAAATAGAGCCGAATTCATTCTAATAGAATCTGCTAAAATATGGTAGTCAATGTTCTTGGTTCTAACTTTTTAACTGAAGTCATCAAAAATCATACATGGATTTTGAAAAAATCTATTTTCTTTTATTTATTTTTTTGGTAATATAACACTGACTTTTTTTTACAGTTTGAAGGTCTTGGTAAAAACAAAAAAACAAGTCAATCAATACAACAAGTTTTAAATTGTATGGAAAATAGTATAAAACAAAATTGCACCAACGTGATATCATTTAATACAAATAAAAATGCTAAGATGGAATATACTAGAAATTTGTATGAAATTATGGGTAATTTCAAAAAATACTTGCTGCTTAGATGAATATTTAAAAAGTTGCTTCCATCTTATTTTTAAATGAATCATTTTTTAATATTATATTTCAAAGAGAACAATTAACATTATTTTTATCTTCAGGCAAACAAACAAATGGAACTAAATTAGATGTATATGCATCATTACACGATATTGGAATAAATAAACGAACAATAAAAGAAATAAGAGATTTAATTTTAAGAAACTACCAAGTTGCAGTATCTGATAGAAAACTCCTTCAAATGTCTCTGTCAAGGTAAAAAAAAAACACTTTTCAAAATTAAATAATTAAAACCAAGCTATAGTTATTCTAATATAAATTCGCTTTCTTTCAGTATCGAGAATATAAAATACTACTTAGATGATATAAACAAAAACATCGGACTTGATGCATTAATCTCTTACGTCAATGACGATTCCTATGAAGCATGTGATTCATTCAAACAAATGTGGACGTTAACGAATAATATTCCAGAGGTATTTTTTACTAAATAAATAACTTTAAAAAGATTTTAATATATTAGGCATATTTGAAATGGCATAAATAAATAAATATGTTAGAACATTATTACACACAGTGCCATCTAGTTACGTGGTAAGCTACAAAGGAAGCTTATGTTACGGTTACCAGATAGTTTATATCCTACATAAAGGCTTAAATACATACAAATTATAAATATAAACACTCCAACTCCAGTAATATTCGAACCCGTGACCGCTGGCGCAAGAAAATAGGGTCACTTCAAACTGCACTAAACGTGTCGTTAAAAAAGTAAATTACCAACTTCTAGAATGATTTAGATTCAATATCAAGTTATTTTACGAGCCAACTAAATATTTTTTCCGAATCTAACCTGCCTACGAAAACACAATTTTTATAGACTAGTTGTGCGTACACTTATGTGCACTACGTATTTGGACAGTAATTTATACATTTTTATTAATTTCAGAAAGTGTCTGATATGGAATACGTTGATCCTGCAGCTGATTATTTGCTTTTGATTCCTGGTTTTCAAGGCGAATGTAGCGTATTCGAATCTTTTTGTTCCACTCTCAAAATTAAAGGAATAACTGTCCAACTTGGGCCAGATTTGGCAGCAAATAGTATATTAGAAATGGCTGAAAGTGTATTGAAGGTTTGATATATTTAAATTTTTACGGTCTCCGTATCTAGTTTTGCAAACGAAAAGTATTGATTCACAGTAGTTTTATAACAAGCTGACTAATTTCTAGTCCGATAATGGAAGATGATAATGAGTGATCATAATAAAAACAATCTAACAGAACTAGCTAAATTAATTTTGTATATCGTTATTTATAAATTCTATTCAAGTATTACTATCTTTTGCATGAATTATTTTAATTATTTTATTATTTATTTGTTATTTAGAATGCAGTAATAAGATTAGAAGAAAAAAAAACTTTTTATGTCTTGGGATACTCGTTTGGTGTTAATATTGCTTTAGAAGTTGCAGCATTGTTAGAAAAGAAAGGTATTCTTTTTAAAATAAAATTTTGATATATTATTTTCAAATAAGAAAGATTAGCTTTCCAATGTAATAAATTACGAAAATTAAATTACAGGACTCGTCGGTACAGTTTTTTGCCTAGACAGCAGTCCAGATGCTTTGCGCGTTCAACTAAATACGTATACCAACGAACTGGCAGACGAAGAATTACAAAATGCACTAATAGACCATATTTATTATTTAATAACTAAAGAAATCAACAATAAACTTAAAGAAGAAATTAAGACATTTAACACGTTTGAGGAAAAAGTTAACGCTTTTGTTAAAGCAACAAAAGAACGCGTGCCTTATCCTCAAGAGTATATCAGACTAATTGTTGAATCAGCTTACAACAGAATTTCACTGGCTATGAAATACAACCCTACATTTACACTTGAATCGGAAATAGTTTTACTAAAAGCAATAGATGATTCAAATGCTGATATTTTACCACATGATTATAATTTATACAAATATAGCAAAAAACCAGTAAAAGTAGTAAATATTGAATCGAATCATACCACATTGCCATATAACGTAAATGTGCCAAGTGTAATAAATAAAATGCTTGAGAAGACCCTAAAAGAATATAAAAACACTAATCTTTGCAAGACTTATATGATTCAAAAGAAGTAAATATATAATAGGAATATTAAGGGTCCATGTCATCCCAAAGTCAATGATCAACTTAGAAATGAACGTAAGCAGGTGTAGACGATAATTGAGACCTGCCTGCGGTTCAAAATGTTGATGTGTTGCTACAATTTTAGACTTTTGCATATTCATAACAAGATAATTTCACAACATTTGCTCGCCTGAATTACAAAAAATAAATTATTTAATGTAATATTTCAACACAATCTCAGCTTTAGTTAGAAGACATTGAAAAGTATCCAATACGTTCATGTTTTCCGACTTCTTGGATAAGACCGAGACACTCATGTACACATCTACTAAGGAAAGAAAGCTCTGAAGAAAAACAGGATACATATAACGTAGGATAGATTTAGTTCTAAAATGTTAGCACGTATTAACTTAGTTTAGGAAGCCACTAATTTAATTATATTTAATAAAGTACTTATTAGAAAACATTTCTTTTAATTTTAATACACAAAATTTAATATAAAAATAAAGATTAAAATGTTGAGATAAATAAATATGTTGAAACATTATTATACACAGCGCCATCTAGTCCATCTAGCTACGAAGGAAGCTCGTGTTACGGATACCAGATAGTCGATATACTACATATATAAGTTTAAACACATACATATTATAAATTTCTACGGACATTTCTTCACTCATGACTGGAGTAAAAACATCCGAGTTTAACAAATAAATGCCCCCAGCGGAACAAAAACCTGCGACTGCTAGCGCAAGAAACATAGTCTACAAATAAAGTGTTTCAAAACTACGTCAAGTAAATTAAAAAGTCTTAAGTAAAAATGTCAGTCAGTTAAGTAAGTCGAATTATATTCATATTTTAGAACACTTATGCTTCAAATATTTTTTTCATAATATATTATCTAATAATATTTTATTGCTTTGCAAATTAATTAACTAAAGGCTATATAAACCGCCCGCTGTGTTAAACAGCTCGTAACGACCCAAGAAACATTAGTTCTTATAACGCATATTAGTTCTTGTATACTGAATAAGATTTTATTTCTCTACGCCTTGAAGGAAATTATATTTACTAGTTGTATGTCCAGCCTAATTAAAATTAATAGGTATAAAGTAATTATAATTATTACCGCTGCGACAGGATGGTCTTTCAATTACACGTTATTAATTTTATTACATATTATATTACACATAAAATAATATCTACTATCATCATCTTCATCATCAGCCCTTTTTAACGTCCCACTGCTGGGCACGGGCCTCCCTCAGTACGAGGGGGATCAGGCCATAGTCCACCGCGGTGGCCTAGTGCGAGTTGGCAGACTTCACATGCCTTTCGAAAACTTGTTAGGTTTTCTCAGACATGCAGGTTTCCTCACGATATTTTCCTTCACCGTAAGACAAGTGGTAATCATGATATAAATGATTCGCACATGAAAATATCAGAGGTGCGAGACCCGGATTCGAACCTGCATCACTCGGTTATCCAAGCGACGTGTTACCGCTGGGCTACCACTGTCTATATCTACTATAGTATTATGTGATCTGTGGTATTGGTCTATTCTTATTATAATTAATTCCACAAAATATTACTCCCAATACAGCAAATTAATAATAGAATAAAAATAATCAATACCAGTCCATATTCATTTAATCCATTATGTAATAATAGAAGTTAACATAAGAATAAATTTAAAAAAATATTTGAAAGAAAAAATATTTGAATAACTATAATATAAATATATACATTATTATTACTAGATCAAAGGACCTATTAAATCTATATTTCCACTGTTATTTAAAGGACATAAGAATGTATGTGACCGAAGTCGAGCCTTGGCTAAGTCGGTAAGCCCTAACTCTGAAGCCGGACATATTGCAATATACGCGTGAATTGTCCTCTAATACTCACTTTTCGCTACCAGAGATAAGAAACCTTTTTATTAAATAATATTTGATTATTGTACGAAAAAATATTTTTTATTTTTGTAACCACGTTGAACATTGTAAAGCTCTCTCGCTTTATCTAGACCAGGCCTTTTAAACTATCTGTTGAAATATAGTGATATTGGCATTTTGTATTAATTATAATACAATTTTACGTTTATAGTAAGTTTAAGTAGTAGAATTTAACATTTACCAATCACAGAAAATGAACTCACGGTAACGTACAAAGCCCATTCTCTCCTTTGGTTTAATTTTCATAAATCATTACTTTGTACGTACTAGTATTTATAAGATAGTTTACATAAACTGTTGATCACCTCTGACAAGTTTATAAAGTGCTTTTATTTAAAGTCTTTGAAACCGCACTAGCGGTAGATTTGGATGTAATTTCAGAAAGGATTTGAGTTTACTAGCAAAGACAATGTTTTACGTGTTATAACAAATTATGTCAGTACTACAGCACTAAGTGTCTTGAAGCAAATTCATGAGTAAGCTTCGTTTGTTTATTCCGTTACTTAAAACGAGTTTTCTGAAGTAGTTTCTTAAATGTTAAATATAAGTTATGAAGCAAATTTATTTGAATAATTTAAATTGTATTTACCCATTTACTTTAAGTTGCAATTAGTTAATAAAAAAAATAAAAAAATAAAATAAAAATAAAAATCTTTTATTCTCAAGCAACATAGGCTCATAGTTTGTTAGTACACTACAATTACTTAAGAACTATGTTAGTAAAACAAAATACAAACAAAATAAATAAATAATAAATAAATATATAAATACACAGGGAGGTTGGTTCATTCACATTTTGTACATGTAACTTGATAAACCTCCCTATGGTCGGCCCATCCAGTCTTTCCGCAAATACCTTCAGGATGCTATTGGTGCTTAACCTGACCCTTTGTATTAATGACGCCACCTTCTTACGCATTATCGCAAAATAATCGTCAGTGTGAGCATCTGCAAACATACCTGACGCACTACAATAATAAGGGAGCTTCAACAGCGCCCTGAAGGCAATTAATGAATGAAACAAATTTATTTTGTTAAATGAAAAATTTAAACGAATTATATTATAATGTCTTACGAAAGTTTTACTCCTCAGCATACTTTTCAGTTTATTAATTTGTTGTCAAAAGGCAGCTGTGTGAAACCGAGCAAAGTGGCTTAATCCCGGTTCTCGCATTTCTGATATTTACTGGTATATGTGCGAATAATTTCCAACATGATTTCACTTAATACTTTCTTAGGTTTACGCGAATTATAAATGATTTTGGTTGTGGGAACATAAATCTGCGACAAAATCTGAAAAGATAGTTCATTTATAATGATTCCACTTATCTTATGAAGAAGGAAAACAGACAAATCATATTTCAGAGAATATAGCGAATTTTCAAAATACTCGTGAAGCGAACCCGTACAATGCCAACGCCATTATGGTATGACCCCGTATTAATAGGAGATCAGTGCCCAGAAGTGGGATGTTAGAAGGATATTTTGGAGACTTATTTATGTGGTTTTGACATAGTATTCATAATTTTTCAAAGTCTAAAATATCAAGATTGCTTTCAAATATTATATAAAGAAAATAAAATAAAATTTAATTTCACAAAGATGTCGGTTTCATTACAAAATGAACTGTAAATCTCAGAATTCACTTAAAGATGAATACTATTAAATATAAATCAAATACGCAAATCTAATGTAAACCGCTCACGCTCTCTATCAGTGTCATATGTTCGCAAACGTACATAGAATTGAATCAGACATAGCAAGCATAGTAAGCTATAAAACAAGCGATGCAGAGTCTTAGCTTATGTAACTCTATTTTAAGACAATTAAAAATATATATTTTAAAATAAAAGCAAGCAAGACTTTGAACTAAATAAAATGCAGATCACTAAAATATTTGTAGTTCTTATTTTTAAGCAGTGCATATAAATAGTTGGCCAATGTTATAAGCACCTATAAGTGACTAACATTCTAGAACTTAGTTATTATGTATGTATTTTTTTATATATTGTATGTTATGTTGTTGGTGTTTTTAATAAATAAAAAAAATAGAAAGCATGGCGATGAATTCAAGAAACGTACTTAGGAGGTTCCTCAACTACTTAAAAATAATGTTTAATTGCTTATATGAAAGATGGAGGTTTTTTTGCTGTAATTTATAAAAGAAAGCCAACGTCGACCTTAAAGAGCATTTGATTTGGTGAGTAAAAGTTATGGAGGCCCAACTTGTAAGTTTTTCTTGCATGTTTTTTTTTTTGCTTTTGCTTGCTATTATTTTCTGCTAGTACACTTTTTTTCTCATCATCAGACTCTAAAGATGATTTTTAAATTATAGTGAAACAAAGGCTCATTCTTAACAAAATAAACTTTTCCTGAATTAGTTCTTACAAAGCTACTAAACCATATACTTTATACAACACGCTATACTTATTTACCATCTATATATATGAAAAGATAAATACAAAATAAGATAAAAACGCCTTTTTCATGGGCCAAAGCGACCTGATAATTGTATTGCACGCTTCGGTCCACGCGTGATCAAATTTGACCGATCTTGCATCAGATTACTCACCAGGTCTGAACGTCAGTGTCTTTATTAATTACTTGCTAAAGTGGATAAGCCTATTCAACTTATGAAGATTATATTACAGGCCATGTTATATTACAAATTGATTTACTTGTATCATTTATTGAGTGCCTTCTCTATAACTATTTATCTTGTGGAATGTATAAAAGAAATTATATTTACATATTTATGTATATTGTATATTTTGATACATAAGCATGTATTCATCATTAGCCCTTTAGAACGTCCCACTGCTGGACGCGGGCCTCCCTCAGTACGAGGGGGATTAGGCCATAGTCCACCGCGCTGGCCTAGTGCGAGTTAGCAAACTTCAGGTTTTTTAATAAAACATGAATTTGAGTGCACTCATAATCTCTAAAGCCACTATTTGTGGAATATTGAAATATAGGTTTTAATTCGTTCATAGCGGGCTTACACGTGTTTTATACAATTTTACAAGTTTAAATAAGTTTCTACGATTGTATTTTTTTATAATAAAAAATATTGATATTGTTTTTATATACATGATAAGAATATACAAAAAATATATAATAAAATGATAATATAGAATAACTCAAAAAAATATTATTTATTTTTCTTTAGCCCAATCGAATTAAGTACTTGTCATAGACATCATTCTTAATACAAAATTATAAAAGGCCAAATCACTTAAAATACCTACGTACTTGAGAGAAGCCATGGTAGTACATGATTAAAACAATCCTAAACTATCTAAGGGTTACGCTTAAATTATCAAGAGTACTCGTAACTAAATGGATTACTGGTCATAAGACGTGTTTTAGAAGAATGTTGAAAAGCTATCCATTTACAAAGTATAATACAAACTTAATTTTGCTTTGTGATACCGTACTCAGTAAGTACGACATCGAGAACTTCAGACAGTGGTTAAGAGCACGTAAAGTTGCCTTCTACACTAAAGTCCCTCACAAGTTGTGTTGATTCACACACTGTACTACTTGTTTTGAATTGTTTTACATAACATGCTAGTTTTGAGTTAATTTGTTTTTGATTATAATATTAATGTTAATCTATAAAAGTTTGTTTGTTTTATTATAAGGCGTAACGGAGAAAAAGATGACTTGATTGATTTTTAAATAAATACTGACATTCTAAGCTTTTTATCTTGGTAGTAGATTTGTTGGCTAACAAAGTAAGTTTACTATTTTTAACATAGGACGTTATAAAGGCTGAAGAAGATTGCTTAGTTTCAAATTTATACGATTATTTTAATAAATACTAGTACTTGTACTTGCGTCGAACTTTATTAAAAAGCTCTTGAGGCTCATAATAAGCTATTATAACCAAAAGATTATAAGATTTACAGTAACAGCATTTCGTTTCAAAGTTTTCACTCATTTCAAATACAAATCATTACTAGCTTTTGAGAACAATAGAATGCATTAGGCACCATCTACACCAAACTATTGTCGACCATCTCACACTACGCAAACTAAACTGGACGGGAATTCCCATGGAAATTCTCCAGAGATCTCGATAACTGACTGGCCTTTTAAGAAGATTTACCTACGTAATATTTTTGTGCTTTACCGCTAACTCCATACTATATACTTGGATATACTTGGAACAAATGGATGGATCATGGATGAAAAGTACCTTAAATATTGAAGTTGTCAAGATTTACAGTAAGGAAAAATCTATTTATTTAAAAAAAAACTAATCCTAAACGAAATAAAAATGCAAAAATAATACTAGGTAGTCTAGAGATAAATCAAAGAAAAGCTAGTGTGAATCGCTAGTAATTTTATAAATATAATAAAAAATAATAATTTCAATAAAACTGCTACTTGTAGAATGTAATCAAATAAAACACTTGAAAGAGACGACATTCTATGAAACTTGGGAGTTACGTTTTAAGGTCGCAACAGAGTGCTGTTTTTGTTTAAACTATTTGTTAAAAGCAATAAGTTTTTTATTACAGATTTTTAGTAATGCTTTATACAAACTTTGTAGTACTTTCTAACTTATTAAGTACTTTTTTGTCATAATCTCAAAATTCTTTTAATAAAAAAGTGTAATATATTGACAATTCACGTTGTATATATTTTAATAAGCTTAAGCTGCAATTACTACTCATATAATATTTCTTTAAATTAAGTCCAAGTACTAATTTCACTAAATAAAATTGAATTGTGTTGTAAAGCAGTCCAAATTTTCAGGTCTGTTAAAGTATTTCTATGGTATATTTTTAAAAACAATATTTGTAATAAGAAAAAATGCATGCATGTTCCTAAAGAGATAGTAAATAGGTCCTAAGAGGCAACCAGTAAATGATCACTAACAACGCTATTATTTCAATAATATTACACACTAGCCTTCCCCGCAGCTCCGCTCGCGTTCTAAAGGCTGAAAATCAAAAGAAATATTTTTCTCCCGTTTTTGCAACATTTTTCATTGATGCTCCGTTCATATTGTTCGTAGCGTGACGTAATATAGCCTATCATACACAAAAAATTATTTTTCAATTCGGTCCAGTAGTTCCTGAGATTAGCGCGTTCAACCAACCAAACAAACAAACTCTTCAACTTTATAATATTATTATAGATTTGGAAATCTGTATGGAAAATCAAATGTGGTAGCCTGAAAGATTTACTGACATAGTGTCAGCCTTGAAAGTAAAGGTATCAAATTGAGTAATCAGCATTAAGTGAGGTAGATATAGCGAAGTTGCACACATGACTTCCTCATGTAAATACTTTGACCAATCACATGAGTATTTATTAATTAAGTTTGACAGACATGCAATTAATCGTATTTCGACCATGAACGATACTGCTTAGTTTGATTAAGTTACATACCAGTTTTCGCATGTTGACTTTGACGTTCATAATATGAGTAATGTATATAGCTCAGTGGTAGCACGCTCGTTTGGATAACCGAAAGATGCGGGTTCAAATCCCGAGTCTCGCACTTTTGATATTTTCAGGTGCAAATCATATTTTCTATCATGATTACCACTTGTCTTACGGTGAAGGAAAATATCGTGAGGAAACACACACTATGCCAGCGTAGTGGACTATAGCTTGATCCCTCTCGTACTGAGCCCCGTGTCCAGTGGGACATTAAAAAGAGCTGAAGACAAGAAAACATATAGAAATATCTGAAGAAATTGATAATTTACACTAGGAGTGTATCAAAAAATTAATACCAGAAGAAAATACTAATAACATGAACAATATATAGACATATGGTAGTACATACAGGGCTGACTTTTCCATTTTCCTCATAGTAATAAAGAATGGAAATCCGAGACTATGATAGAAATAAGGACCAACAAATGCGCTCTTTGAATAACATCCACTTCTCAACTCTGAGCTGCTTGAAACATCTAATAGAAGCCCCCTAAAATTTAGAACCTTACCCTATCCGACATTCGAACCTACGACCTGTCTTATTCCTAAAAGCTCACCCATAAACATACAAGACGAAACGATTTACTATAATTAGCATAATGAATGCATACAAATGCTAGTATAAATGATAGAACTATGTACGGTAGCGCGACAAATAAGCTTACGGTCCAAGCTGGGGATATCGTTTGTCATACAATTAGGTACCAGCGCGCTTGCAACCCAGTTAGTTATTGTGCAGAAATAATATTACTAGATGTGATAACTAATAATAGTTTTAATTAGATAATATTATGGCGGCGTTCATTGGTTTTTCATTTTTTACTATGTAAAAGAACCACCACTTGATACTTTCTTAGGTTTACGCGAATATTTGACATTATTTAAAATGAAACTATCTTTTCGGATTTTGTCACGGATTTATTATGATTTTTGGTTCCCGACGTTTCGAATGCTTTACAGCAATCATGGTCACGGGAGAGACTAGACTCACTTACTATGATTAAGTGGGTGCCAGGAACACCTCAATTAAATGTATAATATTTAATTTATTCAGTCTATAATAATTTATAAGTACAATTAATATGAAGGTAAATTAAAAGCAACAACACAATAACATTTAATGAACCGTTTGATTAAAATGTAGCTACACAGTATTTTATAAACTATAATATTTATATTATTGTTATAAATACTAGTTATGAGATCGAATATATAGTATATGATACATATATTTTTCATTTAGAAAGTATGAATCATTTTTATATAACATTTAAAATTCATCCATTACAAGCACACAGACTTACAAACAATATTTTTTATCGTTATAATAGTGGTATAGAAAAAAACAGGGTTCTGCGAAAAACATTTAAATTTCTAATTGGGTTCAAAGAGAGTGTAAGTTGCTAGTTCTTGTAATAAATATAACTCACACATGTATGTACATATGCTATCGAACTCCTCCGAAACGTTTTGACCTATTTTTGATTGAGTTGTGTCTGAGAATAGGTCATAGGCTATTTTTTATTCTTCTAGGTGATAAGGGTGGCCCTCTTAGGATTTTTTTTATTTTTAAACCAAATTTAATTTTATTGTAATTTAGCATCAATAACTTATAACTATAAATTTTGATTCTTCTACTAGCAATCCCTATTTTAATAGCGATAAGAACGCGGACGGGAATTGCTATATAGTAATATTATAGTTAAGACGATGACACATCTATTAAGAAGCTCTCTATGTAAAGTAGTCCCATAAAATTTCTCAGCTTAGTTCCCGCACTAAAAACCAAGTTGTAAAATATTTTTACAGAGTGAAAATTAAGTTTTAAAATGCTTTTGTAAAGCGGAATTTTAACGGTGCAATTTGACGCTTGCATAATTATCGTAGCAGTAACTGCACTTTGTGTTGCCCGAAATCAAACGAGCTTTAATTTTCCAAACTACACGTGTGGAATAAGGAAAATCTTAACATTCTCCAAAGTTTTTCAAACTCAAATGCATTGTACTCATATAATGTACACGATTGAAGAGGTCAAACATGCTTGCCTTTTACTAAGAGTACTTTAAAGTTTTTACTATTACCAAACACGATATGTTTGGCTCTATTTGTAGTGCTACTTTTTGTGTCAGAGGACGGGGGTTCGAGTCCCGCTGAGGGCGTTTATTTTTTATGCACGAATGTTTATACTCCAGTTTATCTGTCAAATTGATGGCGATGTGTACTATTGTACTAACATATTATTTATTTATTTTTTATGAAACAAACTAAACAAATACTTCCTAAACTTTTTTTTGTTGTTTAAAGCTTCGTTTTATATTTTTATAAATGCTCTTTATACATTTTATTTCTATTTTCCAGTGTAAAATTCCTTTTTTCTATATTATATAAGTAAAGAGAGTCTTGTATGGTCATCAAAACATTAACCTAAACTAGGAAGCGAACCCAGGACTCGAGGCAAAAAATTTGTAAACCAATCGTAATAACATATTCATACGACACAAAAGTATAGTTTTTATAGTTGAGCAAAAATACGTGGAAACGCTATTAATTCTTGTTTTTTCTTCCTCTGACATATTTATGTTTCCACGCCTGCTCCATAACTCTTTAATGTTATCCGTTGGCTTTTTCCGTAAATACGTTTTGAATGAACATTTTCTATTTCTAATATTCTTTGTGGAATATGTTATTGACGATTGGTTACTTGTCTGCTTGAAGCTAGAGTTAGAAGTTAATGCTAATTCTAGTTGTATACGTATATACTAGTGACTCATCCTGGCTCTGCTCGGATTCGCCCCTAAATACTTTTTAACGTTTAGTTTCTCATAAAATTAATATTTTCTTCCATTATATCTATAATTTTATTATTATATTAAGCTGTAAAAGTATAGTATCCTATCCCGGACCCGGATAAAAAGCTATGACCATGCCAGATTTCATCAAAATCAAAAACCAGCGGTTTTCTCGCGAGGCGATCAGACGGACCGACAAAAAATCTAAAGATTCGGTTTGTGTATCGTTGATAATTACTCTTTCAATTAGATTTTCCAAAAAAATCAATGTATATATTCGAAAAGTAAGAATTTTAACATTTAAACTTCATTCTTCATATGTAATTTGGAGAGAGAGAGCCGAGAGAGAGAGAGAGAGCCAAGAGAGAGCCAAGAGAGAGAGAAAGAGAGAGAGAGAGAGTACGTTGGGTGGACGAAATTCAAAATAATGCTTATGTAGATTGGTCAGAGAAAGCAAAAGTAAGAACAACCTGGAAACTGCTGGAGGAGGCCTATACCCGCCAAGGGCCTTAACTATATAATTTAAGTTTATGTTCTATAGACTATAATATTAATATTATATTGTAATAAATATTACTTTTTTAACAAGTTATGTATATATTATGTTAGGAAATAAAAGGCTATGTTATTATTATGTAATTTAGAAAACAGAGTATGACTTGGAATAATGAATAGGCTTTGAGGAAATCGGGGAAGCGCTAGAGCAAAGTGTGGGTTATTCACTAGTTCCTAAAATGTAATTTGAATATAAAAAATATTGTGAACAATTTAATTAAATATATATTGTATAAGAGTTAAAATTCTTAATCAATTGCATTAATTACATTTCTGCTGGTCTTGCTGTTTGAGGGATAAACGCCATAATAAATACTTGCCATTCGAATTTTGTCCTTAATACATAGCAATAAAGTATCCTATCATAGAAAGTTGTGTAAAGGAAAAATTTATTTTAATCACCAGTATCGAACAATCGAACAGCACCGCATACAATGAGGTGTAATTACGTAGTAGTCTTTGACAGTTTTTTTCTTTAGCTATAACGAATGCTTGAATAAAGGTTACATGTCAGTGTTTATTTTTAATAAAGGATATATAATATACATCTAGCAATATAAAGTATCCTATATATTGACCCGAATAACCCGATATAATCGTACTAAATTTAATAAAAATGTGTTCAGTGGTTTTCTCGGGATTCATCCACAGACAGACTAACACAGAATTTAAACTAAAGATTTGACCTCAATATCTATAGCTATGACTATTTCTATACTATTTTCAAAACATATTCAATGTGCAGATTTAATTAAGACAGAATATAATTATATTATGTGTAGATTTTTCACCCTAAGTGTAAATTATTGAAATTTCTTGAAAAAAAAACACTAAGAATATGTTGGGACATTATTACACACAGTGCCATCTAGTTCCGTGGTAAGCTACGAAGGAAGCTTGTGTTACGGATACCAGATAGTTGATATACTACATATATGAGTTTAAATACATACATATTATAAATATAAACACGCATGACTGGAGTACACGAACATCCGAGTTTAACAAATGAATGCCCCCAGCGGGACAAGAACCCGCGACCGCAGGCGCAAAAAAGAAGGGGTCACTACAAACTGCTCTAAACGTGTCGTCAAAAACGCTTATTATTACTTAATAATGCATACCTAGGAAATAATCTGCTCTATTTATATATAACGTATTCCTTATTAATACCCCAAATAACGCATAATATATCGAATGCGTTGCATAATTGAAAAGGCATTGGAAATTCTGACCAAACGCTAAGTGAGTGGATAGGTTGTGGTTATAATAATTAAATTAGTGACACAGACTAACTTTAGCTTATACAATGTGGGATTTTACTTACTACTAAAGTTTTTATCTTAAATTAGTAATTATTGTATGAAAATGGACAAATTTTGTATTATGAATGTCCTTCAAAAATGGTAATATTAAAATATTTTTTTATTTGCCTCTTTTATCATTCTTATACTAATAATGCCTTATAACATCATCTCGTATTTTTGTAGTACTTACGATTTTGCTAACAGATGATAACGTACTGAAAGGACGCCTGCATTAAGCAAAGCTCGGTCGCTTATTGAAACTTATAATAATTAGCATTATTCCCTTAACTACATGTGTTTATACAAAATACATTACAATATATTCATATACTAAAGTTCTAAGTCTAAAATGTAAATTAAAATTGGAAAATCTTATGTATTTGAATAGTCATAATCGATACAGAGGCTTAAGGCCTGGAGATTTTAGAATATGTCTATCTGTACCTATCACAAGAAAATATCCTGTACTCATAGGTATTCTTTATTGATAAGTTAGTTTATATTATTGGTATAATAATGACTAAAAGGCTATAATTACTAATAAAGAATATCTTAAGTACAAGATATTTTTGAAATTATACCTTTATTCAAAATATACACAGCAAAAGTGAACTTTACATCTTTTACATGTTTACGTGTACATCGGGTAAATGTCATTATTCATTAGTCACTTTTGATTCCTGATGATTAAAAATTAAGGTATTTAGAATGTATGGTATTTTAAAATAAATTAGATGTTCTTTTAACTACAAACTAAAAATCAACAAAACCGTTCTCTTTAAATACGGTATAATTTTATATTATGGTAGTGATTGCCTTGTGATAGACAACCGATCATAAGTCATAAACGTTAAACATTATTATGATTTTTCTTAAAATTCGAATTTTTTAATAAATACGGTAGGTTTGTAACACATTTTAAGGCTCTACCATGCTATGCCTAAAAGGATTACAAAATTCTCTCTCCATATACATATACAAACTACGAGACATAGTTCTTACTAACTTCATCACATTTTAAACAAAACAGCATTTTAATGAATTTTAAATGTGCAATTTTTTTTCCTCTGTATTTTTATTAGTCTGTACCATATAAAAACACTTCTAGTGGAACGATGGGTATAAAATTTTGAATAAAGTTGAAAAATTGAGTCAAGCGATATTTTACATGATCCATTAGCAAAATTGATGGATACCTGTTTGAATTAATAACAGACTAATAGAATTACTGTTTTTCTACAAAATATAATAAATAACAGTTTTTTAAAAGCTCTCCTCCACATATACAGGTAGCATATTATGAGGAGTAGAGCGAGAAAAGAATAATTTTCCTTACAATTTATTTTTGCTTTTCACCATTAAAGTTATTAAATAAAATAAAAATGTTTATGTGTATAATATAATGGAAATTAATATAATACTACTCAATCTACTAAATGTGCTTATTATGGCCTACATATACATAGTTACATACGTATATCAGATCGATTAGGAATTTGATCATTACATTGATATTGAATTAGGTAACAATCTTCAAACCTGATTAACCAGAAACTTATCAATTTGATAAATGCAAATATTTGTCTCACTTGGGAATTGAACCGGGTACATAGTTTTTGCACCACTGAGTATTACAAGTTATTAAACGCGTCTGTTACTATATCGTATGTACAAGTTTGGATCATTTTATATATATATTTTACATATGCATATAAAATAAGCCAAACTTTTTATAATATTCGTATTATACTTTAACTAAAAATCTTACTTTTTCCAAATAGTTTTTGTTTTAAGTATTATTCAAACAAATCATATTTAATTATATTTTCTTAGTCAACTCAAATAGAAAATGTTATTTTCCAAGAAAAAACCAGTTATAAAAAAATAACTTTAATCTAAGTAAAGGCCGGTCATGTGTATCCTCGAGGCCATATGGCTATTACTTTGTAATGAAAGCACACCTGTAGTGTAATTAATTTACATGGCAGCGACATCATGACTACGAAACTGTTATGGTGCATACTTCGAATATTAATGCGGAAAGTAAGAATTGTCTAATGTTTTAATATTATTTGATAGTTCTTATATATTTCATAGCTCCACTGGGTTAATAAAAATTAGCATGTTAAGACTTAATTTGAATTTCAGTAACAGAGTGAAGTGAGTAAGTAAAAACTTACTAACTCATAAAATATTATCATCATATTATTAATATCTTGTACCAAGTATATATAAAACCAAATTTTTCTATAAGTACATAATATAATAATATTCTAACCGAATCTGTATATTAAATATAATATTTTGCAAATTCTTATTAAAATAGTCATATTTATCCAAACATACTCCGAGAACGGCAATAGTTTTTAAAATTTTTGTCGATCTGTCGGTCACATCACGAGAAAATCACTACATAGATTATGATGACATTTGGTACGATTATACTAGTTATCCTAAGCTAACACTGTTAAAATTATTATTATGGGGCAGTGACGAACCTCCGCGGAGCTAGTGTTAGTCGTTAGTGTACAAGTATATAATATACTAGCGACTCGCCCTTGCTTCGCTCGGGCTCTTCCCTAGATTTAGCACAGGCAAAGCCGCGGGATCTGCTAGTTATGCATATAAACCTTCCTCTTGAATCACTCTATCTATTAAAAAAACCGCATCAAAATCCGTTACGTAGTTTTAAAGATTTAAGCATACAAAGGGATATAGGGACAGAGAAACCGACTTTGTTTTATACTATGTAGTGATTAATTTATTTGATTCAGTTCAATATGTTATTTTTGTATAGAAACGTGTGTGCCATAAAAATTGTATGTACATAAAAAATATTGTGTATCTCATAAACAAACCAAATTGAAAAAGAATAAAAGTCAATGAAAATATAAAGACTGTAAATATATTTTCAAAGAGTAGCTTAACTTTTTGTTGCTTTGTTTTATTGCCATTGTATGGTTTATGATGTCCTTTTACCGCGTTTTGAGGGCGAAGTTACGATCAGAAATTTGAATACCTTTTGCTGTTTATGCCCATATATGTATGGGGCTATTTATCTTTACAAGTAAATAATATAAGATAACCATTAGGCAGATTTAGATTTTTTATAATGATAGCTTGTTATCCTGTTTAATATAGGATACTTTTTAGTGCGAGAAAATATCTCATCTTTAAGTAATCTATACTAACCCATGAAATGTCTCTAGTAACCAACCAAATAGTATTTTAAGCCTTTACACTCTAAAACCAATCAAAAAATATTTTGTAAGACGTTTCACGTACGATAATATTATAACCTTTAACTCTAGAATATCTACATATACCGGGCAATGTGCTATTGCGATCGAATTATAAAATTATTTTTCTTGATATCCCAAGAGCCAGCAATGGCCAGACCGTCATTTTATAAATGCTGAAAATTTTTCTGTGGATGTCCCCTATACAGGTAAGAACGACCAGCGACTATAGAGTTTGGGTAGTGGTTACTTTGGCAGGTAACAAGTATTAAAGGTGTATAAAATAGTACCTTACTTTCGTTAAAGTATAAAGCTCAATCTTTTTATATTTTCTTCGGGATAACTTAAAAAATCTCGTCACCCAATGCCGGACACTTATGACGGTTGCTACCCCCTGCCAGACACCCCTAAACATGAATAAATTATAATTATACTTTCGTCATAGTATAAAAGCTAAATTTTATATATGTTACTTAGGGGCCTATGAAAAAATGTTACCCCAACAGCCGGACAGTTTTAATGGTTTTTTAATCCTGCCAGACACATTGAAAGTCCGCTGTAGGTGCGAGCGCGAGTGCTTAGTCGATTGCGATTTTTTAAGATTTCCAATAAAATAATTAATTTATTACGTTCATAGCCATTTTATATAAAGTAAAAATGTTATTTTATTATTAAAAAATACAAAAAAAGTATTGTTTACGCTTCCATTAAAGTAATTTAAACTCCTGTAGTTATAAGCCATTTAATATTATATAAAACTATTTGCCTGTACAAATCATCAGGCGCTTTGTTATATTGTACATTTTAATTGTATTTCACCTCACTTACTATTAAAGCTTTGGACCGAGCAGTTTAACTTTTATTTTTCTATTACCACATCACACGTGTTTTTAAGATTCAATATCGACACCTCTAATCCTCTTCAAGTATTATTACAAAAAAATATATATTTATCGTTTTTATAAATTTCATTATTATCGTCGATATTTGCATTTTCATCTTCACTACTCCTCCAGTCGATGTTTCCTTCCTTCCTTAAGTTTCCTTCTACCACCTTGCAAAAGCGAGCTATTGCAGCAATTTCTGCGAGCCAATTATATATGTACCATTTGGAATAATGCTCATCTGAAAAATCCAACCACATATCAACCAGAAAATAACGGCTGGGTATTGAAAGATGACAAATACCAGTTCAAATGGTTTGAAGGGGATCAACTACCAAGTTATGTTAGTGATTCGCTCGAAACTCAATCAGGTATGTATTTACTATGATAAATTATTGGACATAATTTTTGAATTATTCATAATTGTATAAACTTGCTTATTTTTTTTCAGAAACTGACAAAGAAGGCGATATTGACGACGATGATGCCATCGACTGGAGTAGTGACGATGAAAATAAAAATATCGACGACAATGATTTATAAAAACGATTAAATATATATTTTTTTGTAATAATCCTTTTTTTGTATTTTATAATAATAAAATAACATTTTTTACTTTATATAAAATGGCTATGAACGTAATAAATTAATTATTTTATTGGAAATCTTAAAAAATCGCAATCGACTAAGCACTCGCGCTCGCACCTACAGCGGACTTTTAATGTGTCTGGCAGGATTAAAAAACCATTAAAACTGTCCGGCTGTTGGGGTAACTTTTTTTCATAGGCCCCCAAGTAACATATATAAAATTTAGCTTTTATACTATGACGAAAGTATAATTATAATTTATTCACGTTTAGGGGTGTCTGGCAGGGGGTAGCAACCGTCATAAGTCTGGCATTGGGTGACGAGATTTCTTAAGTTATCCCGAAGAAAATATAAAAAGATTGAGCTTTATACTTTAACGAAAGTAAGCTACTATTTTATACACCTTTAATACTTGTTACCTGCCAAAGTAACCACTACCCAAACTCTATAGTCGCTGGTCGTTCTTACCTGTATAGGGGACATCCACAGAAAAAATTTCAGCTTTTATAAAATGACGAAGGTCTGGCCATTGCTGGCTCTTGGGATATGAGTTCTCTTTCCGGAATGTCTCACAAGATGAGAATTTCGTTAAATTTTTCATTAAAGGAATAACCAGTATAAAAACTACTTTATTTTTATATGGAGGCAACACAAATCAAATCAGAGTTAACAAAATTCGTAAAGATTGAAGAAGTTGTTTCCGAGTTTGTTACATGCAAACAAAGTGACACGAAATTTTTACATACTCGTAGGTACATAGATTTATAGATTGTTACCTATTACTCATAGATGTAATAAGCCCATTTATATAATTAGCATAACAGTTAACTAACTAATCTCTGCCTGTTGTCGCCTACTTAGAGCAAAATATTACCTTCGCTTGTCCTAACAGGACTATCATAGATTATGACATATTATATAATTTGAATATTTTTTTTTATTTACGCGAATTTCTTACATTATAAATAAAACTTTATAGGGGAGACGTGAACCGTCACAGCGACTGCTGTATTCAAAAATCAGTCCAGTAGTTTTTCACAATACGGTCACAGAAAAATATTCTAAAAAAGATATTCATACAGCCCCTGTATCGATAATTATGACAGTCTCACTTATTGGCTTAAAAACTACACAACTACTAAAAATAATACAAACTACACTTCTGTATACAATATTATTTAGCGCGAATTCTGCTAGTTATATATTATATAAATCTTCCCTTTGAATAACTCTATTTATTTAAAAACCGCATCAAAAACCGTTGCTTAGTTATAAAGATCTAAGCATACATAGGGACAGACAGACAGTAGAAAGCGAATTTGTTGTATACTATGTAGTGATAACATCAAAATTATATAATTATTCAATAAAATAATGCACATATATCCTTCTATTTCCTAATAACATAATTAAAAACATAATACCGTAGCTGAAACAATAAAAAACAGTACTAGGGCAATATTTTCAAAGTTTACCGCCAAGTATCTTATACATACAATACGTATCGCAATTGAAACCCCTCGCGCCATAAAACTGAGCAAGTCATAAATAAATTTCAGCTTATTACGCGTGTAATGCGGATACCGTATATTGGAAACCAGACAACAATTTCGCAAAGTAAATTTAAACTTTATCGTAAGCACTAATTACGTTTATATTGTACGCCTTTATTTATTTTTTATTACTTTGGAACTTTCAGTTGAATTTTTAGGGGAATAAGAAAAATACAACGTTTTCTTTAGTTATAACTGTTATCATATTTTATATGGGAGAAAATTATTTAATTTAAACTTTTCTTACACTAGATCATATAGTAGGAGATGTACTTTTTGTCCGTTTTTATTTATAAATAAACAAATAAATATGTTAGTACATTAAACCATCTTGTTTCATGGATGCTTGTGTTGTGGATACCAGATAGTTTGTACGAATAGAGTGCGAACCCGTCATAATAGCACGCGTGTACCATGCTTTACAACAGCGAATGTCAATTTCTAACTTTTGACAATTAGATAACAAGAACAGTTAATTGCAAATTTTATTGTGTCAAAGAGAGACAAAGCATTTTCAGAGAAGATTTGGAAGTTACTAGAAACATTTGGAATTTTCGATACTAGAATGTTCTTACACATGTAAAAAAGCCGGCAGTGTGTCGAGAGATCAGTTGATGTTCGATGTTGAGTGAAGATTACGAAGAGATACGAAATAGTGGAAAAGCGAAGAAGATTATTTTATATATAGTGAATTATTATAAGTAGTGGATTATTGTGCTCAGAGACTCAATTGAACTAGTGATGTGTACAAACTGAGCGTGTCAGTGAACATCTTTTTAAGTGTATATAGAAGAAATAAAACATCTTTAGTGCGATAACGCTTTCAATTTCCGATCCCGAACCCTTAGTACGTAACAATACATTACTCATATATATAGCTTTAAATACATCAACAATATTATTATGAAGGAAATATATTAATTATTCACCGATTTCACGAAAAAAATTTAACCGATTTTGCAACTTTAAATTGTATACCAACTCTTAATCTGATTAGGTTTTGAAGGCTTCTCAATCTGATTAGGTCTATAGTAAATGAAATCAACGTTTAAGTATTTTTTGTTTACTTTTAGTGTCTGGGAGTCGGATTGTACTTCGTTTCACGAATTTCATTATTCAAATAAAACAAAATTACCCATGTAAATGTAACATAAAAAAATCGATAGGAATATTTTAAAAGTACAGCTTGTAATATACAAAGTGTAGTGGTTAATTAAGGTCGTTCTATAAAAAGCAAAGAACAAACATTTCAGTGCCATTGTTTCCTGTTCTTTTCCTTTTTTTTTTGTTTATTAGCAATTTACGAGCTTTAAAATTATCAATAAGTTTTTCATTGTGATTCATCAATAAGATTTTTTGGAACAGTTTTTTAGTCAAACTAACACTGAGTCAATAATACCATATACACTTTCTGTAGTGTCTGTATAATAATTGTTGATCTTTGCCGAATTATTATGCCTTTACTACAGTCGGATCTATCTAATTAAGTGGCTGCAGTTAATGTCTACGGGATTTATAGTTTGTAGGCTCGTTGAATGTAAATTATGCAAGTGGGTAGTATCTATATTATAACCTATGTACGACATCCGTCTTTATAATAATAGTATTTAACACAACAGAGACCTAAATCCTCCTGATGTACACTTGGCTTAGGCCCGTGACATCAGTTTTTGACCGGCAATAAAGCCGAGAAAAAAAAAGATAGATACAAATAATAATAATATTATACTTTATTGTACACCACAAAAGAAACATAGAAATACATACAAAATACAAAGAAGAGATGCACATCAGGCGGCCTTATCGCTGTAAGCGATCTCCTCCAGGCAACCTTGAGGTGGAGGAGTAAGTTTACATGATAAAGGTAGGCGGTGTACACTCTTAGATACGAAACATATATACCTGTATAAATAAATACACACATACATACATACATAAATAAATACATACATACATACATACATACATACATACATAAAATCAAAAGAACATATTAATGTCAATCACAAAATATATTATTAGTTGTACGTAATATACACTATACTTATTGTAATAAAGAACATAAAAAGTATTAAAAATAATTATAAATATTAAGAAATAGGACTAAAAAGAAGGTAAGGCTAAGGAAAAAGACTTAAAGAGAGAGATAATAATCTTTTAATAAGGTTTTGAACTTCTCCAAAGTTTTAGCACCTCTTATGCTTAAAGGAATTGAATTCCACAAACGAGCAACTTGTACCGTAAAAGAATTTGTGAAGAAATAGGAAGAGTGGGCAGGAATCTTAAGAGTGAGATTCTGAGCAGAGCGAAGTGAATGAGCATGGGAATCACTCAGAAACTCAAAACGCTCTTTGAGATAGGTAGGAGTTGAAGGATTAAACAGCACGCAGTAGAGAAGATGAAGAATATGAGTATTCCTGCGGAAGCGGATTGGGAGCCACTTGAGCTTTTTACGATATTGAGAAACATGGTCATATTTTCTAAGGCCAAAAATAAACCGTATACAAATTCTTTACATGTCGCACTTACATCTCCGCTTCCTTCTTTCTAGTAAGGACCTATTAGGGTGGAATTATCGATGTGATTTTGTCTTTGGTTTTTAACAAATGTTGCAAAAATATATTCAAACCAAAATTTACTTAAGTTTTAATGTGACACAATATTATGTTATTTTTATATAACTAAATTATATAAAAATATCGTGGAAGCAGTCTTGCAGCTATTCAGGTATTTTTTGTTTATTTTTCTTTTTATTTGTATATATATGAACAAAGTAAAAAATACTAATAATAAGAAAAATAGTTTTTACCCAATATTAATTTTCTAGGTTAATATTTGTACCAAATTATGCTTGGTATAAATACACAATTTTACAATACACGACGCTTTCTGAATAGTTTTAAGATCTGAGATGAAATAGTTTTCGATAATTTTCACCATTGTCTATTGGTTCTCATAAGATATTTAATATAGATACAAACGAAAATCATGATTTAAAAGCTTGCGTCTTTAACCACGGAACCCTAAAAAGAGTTTTAAATGTGAAATTTAAAACAATTCAGGCTTTTCACTACATTTAAAATCTATAATTGGCTTAGAAGTTGACTGAACTGAAGCTTAAAGCTTAGTTATAGTAAAGGTAAAGTTAAACTTAACCTCAAGCATATTATTCGCAACGATTTGGCACTTTTATATCTTTTTTACGTAGCCGCTACTACGTGACTCGTCTGTAAGTAATAGTAAAATTATTAAGAGGTTACAATGAGCTTACTTATTGCTTTATATCGCTCGCAGGTGTGAAAAAATGTCTTACGGTGAAGTAAAACATCGTGAGGAAACCAGCGTGTCTGAGAGAACCTAGCAAGTTTTCGAAAGACATTATAAAGTTCGCCAACACGCACTAGGCCAGCGCGGTGGAATGTGACCAATGAAGGCCCGTGCCCAGCAGTGGGACGTTATAAAGGGCTATATATGTGAAAATACGTCGAACAACAACGCAAATATTGTCCTAAATAAATTTATAAATAAAGTCATAGATATATTACTCGCATTTTAAAGTCACCCTTGCCTATACAATTTAATCGCCAAGTTTAACAAAAGCTAAGGGTGGATTAATATTGTTAACAGGCGTTAAATTCGTTCGAAATTTCATTTAAGAAACAATTTCTATCGAATTTTATTATGTTTATAAATTCCATTTAGGCAATGTACATACATATATATTATATTCAATAAAACATTTGGAATTTTCGATACTAGAATGTTCTTACACATATAAAAAAGCCGGCAGTGTGTCGAGAGATCAGTTGATGTTCGATGTTGAGTGAAGATTACGAAGAGGTACGAAATAGTGGAAAAGCGAAGAAGATTATTTTATATATAGTGAATTATTATAAGTAGTGGATTATTGTGCTCAGAGACTCAATTGAACTAGTGATGTGTACAAACTGAGCGTGTCAGTGAACATCTTGTTAAGTGTATATAGAAGAAATAAAATATCTTTAGTGCAATAACGCTTTCAATTTTCGATCCCGAACCTTTAGTACGTAACAATACATTACTCATATATAAAGCTTTAAATACATCAACAATATTATTATGAAGGAAATATATTAATTATTCACCGATTTCACGAAAAAAATTTAACCGATTTTGCAACTTTAAATTGTATACCAACTCTTAATCTGATTAGGTTTTGAAGGCTTCTCAATCTGATTAGGTCTATAGTAAATGAAATCAACGTTTAAGTATTTTTTGTTTACTTTTAGTGTCTGGGAGTCGGATTGTACTTCGTTTCACGAATTTCATTATTTAAATAAAACAAAATTACCCATGTAAATATAACATAAAAAAATCGATAGGAATATTTTAAAAGTACAGCTTGTAATATACAAAGTGTAGTGGCTAATTAATGTCGTTCTATAAAAAGCAAAGAACAAACATTTCGGTGACATTGTTTCCTGTTCTTTTCCTTTTTTTTGTTTATTAGCAATTTACGAGCTTTAACATCATCAATAAGTTTTTCATTGTGATTCAACAATATGATTTTTTGGAACAGTTTTTTAGTCAAACTAACACTGAGTCAATAATACCATATTATACACTTTCTGTAGTGTCTGTTTAATAATTGTTGATCTTTGACGAATTATTATGCCTTTACTACAGTCGGATCTATCTAATTAAGTGGCTGCAGTTAATGTCTACGGGATTTATAGTTTGTAGGCTCGTTGAATGTAAATTATGCAAGTGGGTAGTATCTATATTATAACCTATGTACGACATCCGCCTTTACATGTCGCACTTACATCTCCGCTTCCTTCTTTCTATTTCTAGTAAGAACCTATTAGGGTGGAATTATCTATGTGATTTTGTCTTTGGTTTTTAACAAATGTTGCAAAAATATATTCTAATCAAAATTTACTTAAGTTTTAATGTGACACAATATTATGTTATTTTTATATAACTAAATTATATAAAAATATCGTGGAAGCAGTCTTGCAGCTATTCAGGTATTTTTTGTTTATTTTTCTTTTTATTTGTATATATATGAACAAAGTAAAAAATACTAATAATAAGAAAAATAGTTTTTACCCAATATTAATTTTCTAGGTTAATATTTGTACCAAATTATGCTTGGTATAAATACACAATTTTACAATACACGACGCTTTCTGAATAGTTCTAAGATCTGAGATGAAATAGTTTTCGATAATCTTCACCATTGTCTATTGGTTCTCATAAGATATTTAATATAGATACAAACGAAAATCATGATTTAAAAGCTTTCGTCTTTAACCACGGAACCCTAAAAAGAGTTTTAAATGTGAAATTTAAAACAATTCAGGCTTTTCACTACATTTAAAATCTATAATTGGCTTAGAAGTTGACTGAACTAAAGCTTAAAGCTTAGTTATAATAAAGGTAAAGTTAAACTTAACCTCAAGCATATTATTCGCAACGATTTGGCACTTTAATATCTTTTTTACGTAGCCGCTACTACGTGACTCGTCTGTAAGTAATAGTAAAATTATTAAGAGGTTACAATGAGCTTACTTATTGCTTTTTACTATATATCGCTCGCAGGTGTGAAAAAATGTCTTACGGTGAAGGAAACCTGCACGTCTGAGAGAACCTGACAAGTTTTCGAAAGACATGTGAAGTCCGTCAACACGCACTAGGCCAGCGCGGTGGACTATGGCCAATGAAGGCCCGTGCCCAGAAGTGGGATGAAAATGCGTCCAACAACTACGCAAACATTATCCCAAATAAATGTATAAAAATAAATAAAGTCCTAGATATATTACTCGTATTTTAAAGTCACCCTTGCCTATACAATTTAATCGCCAAGTTTAACAAAAGCTAAGGGTGGATTAATATTGTTAACAGGCGTTAAATTCGTTCGAAATTTCATTTAAGAAACAATTTCTATCAAATTTCATTATGTTTATAAATTTACATTAATGTAATATTGATATAAATTACATATAAATTCGAAATATCATAAAAAACCTATTTTAGTATGTGTTTTTCTAGAACATGCACTATACCTATTTATTACCGTTTTCTGTGTATAAAATAACAAATACACAAAAAGCTATACCTATATCTTTTGTTATTAAATTATAGATTAAAGATATTTATATTGTTATAAATATTATAGAATAAACTTAAATTTACTTACACTTTGGCTCAGTTTGTACTGACATTACTTGCTGTGCCAGCGGTCGCGGGTTCGAGTCCCACATTTATTTGTTAATTACAAATGTTTGCACTCTTGTCCTGGGTTTTGAATTTATTTATCATAATATTATGTATGTATTTGATTTTATGTGTAGTGCATCAACAATATAGTACCCATAACATAAGCCTCGTAGCTTACTTTGGGACTAGATGGTACTGTGTGTTAATGTCCCAACATATTTATTTATTCATAATTACATACATCTACGCCAAGGTCTACGGCAGGTACGCGCAATTGTTAATTGAACTTTTGTACTGTCATCGCATAGCATTAATTTTAAATAAAGTTGTTTAAAGCACAACGGAAACAAAATTTCATTACTTATCATCACAACAGTATTAACAGACAGTTAGATAGATGGAGTTACTTTCGCATTTATAAGGATAAAAATAATTAATTTTCATTACGAAACAGCCAAATGAATTAAGCGTGAAGTACTAATTAAAACACACAGACCTAAAACTTTTGCATTTTTATTATTAGTCTCATTATTATAAATACATTTATGAAATAACAAGTTCATAACATGTTGATCACTTATATTAAGGTGATTATGAAACAGATCTATTTACTTATTATATTTAAAAGTAACAAGTTTAAAGACTTAATACGTATGTGTATTTAGGGAGGGGTCGCGATGCCGGCGGCGGTGTTTGATGACTTTCCTCAATTAGATTTCAAAATTTCATACCGGGGTCTAAATTCAATAGGCAGACATGACTAACTTAATAAATTTAATAATCTTCAACTTTATTAATCGGTGTATAAATTTCGTAGATATGAGAGTTAATTGTAAAATATAAGGTTATTATAGCACATATTATGAGGATGTAGACATTATATACAACTTACGAGTGTTAAGGTTCTTCATTAATTAAAAAAAGTAAATATTAGCTAGTCTAGGATTTTTGACGTCGATCTTAAGTTGTTTCTTAAAAATCATAGCTATATAGAGTTAGGTGCTAGGTCAGAATAAGTATTTTCACTAAAAGTATAATGTAATCCAACCAATTACCAAGGTGGTAAATCTCACTAAGATCAATCGGAAGATATTAAACTAAAAACAACGCAAAATGCCGCCCAACACAAACGATTTATCTGTTCTTTTCTCTTTTTCCATTTTTCCTTTAAGAAAAATCTTGTTTTTTCATTTTTTTTCCACAATTCAAAACAATCGGCTGTACGTACTAATATTTTCAGTCCAGCTCGTTACTAAGAATTTCTAACACCCCAAAAATAACCCCTTGCCTCTACCTGGGAGTCGCATCTTGGACCTTTAACTATCAACGTTACAGGCTATTCTTTAAACAATATACACAACTTTCTTTAAAATACTATAATATAAAAGATAAAGATTTATTTTGAAAGAAAACCTTTCCTGTATTAGGCATAAAGCTGACTAGTCCAGATTTCTGTAATATATCGCGTCTATCATGCGGTGCAGTAGATATAAATCATGGATATTCTGTGCACGCAGCAATAAATGCTCCATAGAAAATAGCTGTTACCACACTAACGATGTAATTCGGTACTCCTTGCCTTGGGTTTTGTATTAGAAACTCCAAATCTTAACTACTTATCAATATTTTTAAGGCAGAAAATAAACTATTAATGGGTAAAATAAAAAATTAAATAGTTTTTTATTCTTCATTCCACTGAATAACGGTAATATTTAAAAGTTAATGATTGAAAAAGACGTTAATGGTTAGTAGTTTTAAAAGTCCCACTGCATGGTACGGGCCTCCCTTCAATACGAAGGAGATCAGGCCATAGTCCACCACGCTGGCCAAAATATGCTGGGCGGGTTTCTCAGACATGCTAGGTATACTACGTTTTCCTTCATCGTAAGACAATAGTATATAACGGAATGGAGACGATATTTAAACTTCTATTTATACTTTTTTATAATACGCATACATAGATGTTCGGATATAGACCGAAATTCAGTCACTAACTTAGTTGCTTCTCAACTCTGTTCTAACCACTGATTCACTACAGGCGAGTTTGCTAGCTCGTTTAATTGTTTTCATCAACAACTAACTATAAATTTCAGCAGCAAATTTCCTGCAAAGTATTGAATGTAATAAGCTTAATTATATGTATTACATACATATAAGCTATATTCTATTTATAAAAAATATTATTTATAAATCTATGCTAATATTATAAAGCTCAAGAGTTTTTTTATTTGTTTGGTTGAACGCGCTAATCTCAGGAACTACTGATCCGAATTGAAAAATTCTATGCTACATAACATTACGATATGACCGATAGGAGCGGAGTATTAATGAAAAATGTTACAAAAAACGGAAAGGACGGGCGTTAGTTCTTCAAGGTATCATACCGCACGACTCAGAAAAAAATTGATTTCCGGTCTTTAGAACGCGTGCGAAGCCGCGGGAATTGCTAGTATTATAATAAAAGTCTAACCGAGGCGATTCTGCACAATGTACATTGAATAGTTTTTATTAAATTTCATTAAAATAATAATTATTATTTATGCAGGGGCTGAATATTGTATAGTTTAAAAAAATTGTCTGTCTTTCTATAAACGTATTACGATAAAATCACTAGGTTGATTTTAATGAAAGGTATAATCATGGCTAGTGATTTGAGTCACCATCAAGCTTATCTTGACTATGTAATACTATGGAATATATCTTATTCCTGAGAAATGTATAATAGCGTAAATAGGGACGAACCCATGCAGATTGTGGGTGCAACGTTGTTTTTTTAATAACATTTAATATGTTTAATATTATTCCCTTATTAATTAATTTAAAATTCAACTAGTTATATAAAAACTAATTACAATTATAATGACCAAGCAATACATAAAGGCCATAAAACTATCGGTAAACTAGAATTTATTTAGATAATAAATTCTCCGACACTTGCACTTAAAAATAGTAGTAAAAGTAAAAATCTTAAGGATTGTATGCACTTCACGTACACAATATATATTTTAAAACTTTGTTCAATACTATCGTTATTATTGTTCACCTCTCGAGTAGAACCACCTAGAAAAATCTAGAAGCTGTAGTTCGAATTCCAACATTATAAATTCACCTACACATTATCCGTACTATCTAAATTTTTTTACACTCATCAAACATAGCCTTAGTGTGAATAATATAAGTCAGGAAAATGTAAAAAA
This sequence comes from Boloria selene, assembly GCA_905231865.2. NCBI lineage: Eukaryota > Metazoa > Arthropoda > Insecta > Lepidoptera > Nymphalidae > Boloria > Boloria selene. The sequence goes on from HG993146.1 coordinate 10,963,370, forward strand.
AGGCACATCTAAGTCTATAATAATAACAATTTTAACTCTATGTTCTATGTAAGGGTATGGAGCTTTCTGAATATCTAAGTCGTTTCATAAATAGTGAAAAGAATCTCAGTGGTCGTAGCCCTTTACAACGATAAGGCTTAAGCGGCCGATTCACTCGGGAACAAAATAAATTTCCCTGATGGCTTTAAGTACTGCCTTTCTCTAAGATACTGAAGACTTCCTGAACGGATTTACTAGGTATCAGTAAAATCTTGCAAATGATCCTGACTTTGTCTGATATAAATATAATTGGCCATATTCTTGGTTTTATACTCGTCTTATTGTTAGCTTGATTTGCAAATAGATAAATTCTACTTATATGCACTTCTGAAGGGTTATTAAAAACGTTATTATTTTACTAATATTACAAATTCAGAAAACTCAAAATTAAAAATTATTTTAAATTTTATTACTCAAGATTTTGGTAGACTTCAGGAAGTTGGGAATTAAAGAATCATTATATCTCTACTCTTTAGAGTAATATTTACTTTTAAAGCGATTTTCTAGATAAAGAAAGAAGATTAATAAATCTGATAAGAATACGTCCGCTTGTTATTTCGTAACTTATTTTAGACAAAATTTATAGAAACGGTACAATTTGAGATACCTTTTTAATTGAGATATCCATAAATATTTAATGTTGAGATTCGACTCAGTTACAATTTTATTATATGTATAGATTATAAGGACTATTGCCAGAATGACACGAGTAAGAACTTGTTATGCGCGACACGTGGTCCAACAAAGGTTCTCTAGGACATAAAAGGTGGGGATTTATAACTTTCTCAAAGTGACTTATGCTGTACATCTGCTTTACGATTTTATATATACATTTTTATTTTATTTTATGTATTGGAAAATCTAGAATTAGGTTAGACGCTGCGAAGAATCTTGACGTCAAAGATTTTTTTCCAACTTATCTTTTATGCGTTATTAATTAAGCCAAAACCTGATCCAACTGCAGTGAGATGAAAAACGCTACGACAATATTAAAAATTTACTTATATATACTCACCGTACCGTTACTTATAAGCCTACTATAATATAATAATATGAAGTTGATTAAACCGAACTATCACGAAACTTGTGAACGTGCGACTGAAAATAGCAAAGGTAGAAAAAAAACTAGAAGTCTGAAGTCGCAAAGCTTTGTACAAAGTTCACTAGAGCTGATTCAATTTTCATGTTAATCCGTGACACAACACAAAGTCTCTTTAAAGGCCAGTGTTTGTATGAGTTGTGCTTTTTCCCTCTATAGCTCATAATTTGATAAAACCAACAAAATATACTCGTATTTAAAGTATGTACATTTTTAAATTTTCCGATTATAAATTTTATTATTGACTACACGTTTGACTCAGTGGGCATTCATTTGTTAAACTCGGATGCTTGTACTCCAGTCATGGGTGTATATATTTATAATATGTATATATTTAAACATTTATATGTAGTATATCAACTATCTGGTATCCGTAACACACAGCTTTCTAAAGAATTAGAGGGCGCTGTGTGTAATAATGTCCCAACAACATACTATATCATTATAAAATATTTCTACATAATACGCTTAAGAGTGTAGCGGCTAAGTGGATTTGGATAAAATGTGTATATTGTATAATAGTATATGTTATGATCAAGACTGACACAAAGGCTTTTGCAAGTAATAAAATTGCAATAATTAGAATAAAGGTAATATAATATATTAATATTTTTATATTATTTAATATAAAACGAAATATATCAATAATTTATTACATTAAAGATTTGGTTGATGTTTATTCCATGCACATAATCGTAAATAAAAATTAAAATGTTAGTCATATTGCTTAAATACTAAATTATCATTTAATATTTTAAAATTTCCGATGAAAATACATGTTTAGATTTTAAATGTTAGATATACCAGTAGGTGTTAAGTTATTGCTATCGTCATAATATTATGCCTTTGTTCTTACTTCGGATTATCCAAAGAGCAGCGAATAATGAAAGCAAAGTATAAGATTAAGTTTTAATCAAACTATGTAGAAACAAGGATATGTAGGTCACAAGTAAAGCCTCGTTTACATATAGAATATGTTAGAAATCTTAAATTCACTTTTACGTTTACGTTCATAAAGCCATTGACATCGAATACAATAAGAGCCAGTCTGTAAAAATACTGCTTATTGTTTTTTTTATTAAATGAAAAGTAGTTGATATCTCTCTCTTTCTTCCTATATATTTTTATAATCCAATTTTTCCTAGCAATATAACTTAAATGAAGCTTTTTATTTGAAGATTATCTAACTAAATCCATTTTTATTGCTTTAAAAAAATATAGATACTGTAGGTATTTAACATGATTAAATTATATCTTATCTTTTAACTTAGAAAAATCCAAAAGCTCATTAAAGCTTCGCGAAACACGAAACCAAGAAAATAACTTATTTCACATTTCAATTAGCAAAATGGACATCTCAAGTACAAAAGGAATAGTGGACGAGATTAGAAAAATTTACGTGATCTCTCCTTAGATAAAACAAACGTTTGGAACGGTAAAGAACTTCGGCCACTTATCTCCAAACCTGACAAGGGTGTAGGATTTATGCTGGCTAGCTTTGTGCAATTCAATTTTTGTTACTGGTGCTACTTGTCTGATTTTGTCTTAAATGTTGAACTTTTGGCAAGCTTTTAGATGTTAGAAATTTAAATTTGTATGCGCTACTGTGTATTAGGTTAGTGTGAATACGATTACTTAGACGAGTATATAATTTGACTACTTTTATAAATGAAAAAGCTTCGCATGTATGCGTTTTAGCATATAATACACTATACAGTATGCTTTTAGAACATTTACGCTAAGGCAGCTAAGATAGAAGACATTACTCAAGCATTATTGAAATATATTCATTTAAAAATATTGTACTGCTATAGTTTAGACCTAGAAAATTTTGTCAAATAAAAGGTATAGCATCAGCTTAAAATTGAAAAAATGAAATTAATTTCATTAACTTAATTTAGTTATCCGTAGAATTTTAATCACGATGATTTATTTGTTTTAGTTAAAACTGGTTAATAAAGAAACATTATCGTTTTTAAATACTCGTATCCCATAATACCTACTAGTAAAATATAAATAATGTAAAATATTAAAATATAAAATAATAAGTAAAATTTTAAAATTATGTGAAAAATGCTCATACACGTACGAGAATATTGACACCAAGGATTATTACTGTGATGAGTTATCGTTAGCACGCTCTTGCGTGAGGGTTTTTAATTCGAATTGGCCAGGCAAGTAAAGTTTCTTAGATAGATTTAAGTAAGATATCTAACTAAACAGTGTAAATGAACTAATATACCTAGTATAAATAACATTTAAATTTTGAGTTCCTGGCGTTTCGAAAATTTTACAACAACTATGGTCATGGTAGACCATGATTGCTATAAAGTGGTCAAAATCATAATAAATACCCAAAAATCTAAAAAATATGTTAAATATTCGTAAATCTAGGAAAGTATAACGGCTTAAGCAATTTCCCCAACGGCAGGAAGTTGATGGGTACCCACTTATTGGTATAACAAGTGATGATTCTCGCACTTCAGAGTGCTAGTTAGAATGAGGGTGGCAGTTATTCAACAGCTGTCGTTGTAAAACACCTGGCCTTCATTGACTTTAGTGTTTAATTGATATAAGATATTATCATTTATTGTAATATTTCAATCCAGTATAATAATCCAATATTTCAAATTTTTGTTTGTAATGGAGAAATAAAACCTTTTTTCTAATTATATATGTAATTATTCACTTTTTTAAGTATCGTAGTTAAAAATTTATATGTATTTTTTGTGAAAAACATTTTTTTAAAGCTTTGTTTTTTTTTGTTTCGAACCGAATAAAACTTTAAACCCACAAATAAGCTAAAACCTCAAATTCTTGATTATTAATTATTGACAATTAAAATAATAACTTCGTGCAATAATCGAACATTGATCCTCTATCAACGAAGCTACCCAAAATTTGGTTATTATTTAACCATTTATAACAAAGTGCTGATAAAAATTATAACACGTACGCTAGCATCAGTAGCTTTATTACCATACATTGTAGATACAGCAATTTTGAGAAGTAAATTTAAACTTTCGCGTAAGCATTTAATTGCGTTCGTTCCGCTCGTGGATATAAATTATTTTATCTGTTAATTTTATTTATTGTCTATGTTCTGTTGCAAATTTACTGTGCTGAAAAAGAGCTGTATAAAAGATTTCTTTTTCGCTACATTATTTGGGAAAGTATTATAATATTATAAATAAAAACTTAAAATTACTGTCAACACGTCAAAAGCTTTTCTTAAAAATAATATATAGTTTTCTTATCATTTTTAGGCAGTGAAAGCCAATAAAGAAATTCGGAAAATGGGAGAAAACTGTCTTCATTAGCACAAAACGTAAAATAAACATTTTCATGAGTTAGTATTTTCTTTGAAACTTCATTTGAAAATCAAAACTGCTAATATCTCGTAATATTATACATTTCTAGTAAGTAAACAATCAATTGTTATTTAAATATTATATTTTTCAGTATATATAATAATATACTGTATATGTACCAAAGAGGACCAACTAACTCCATTTTCTACTTATAATATTTTATTTATTACTGCAAACAGTAACGAGAAAAATATGTACTTTTACGAACATTAAAAGTTTCTAGCTCTTAATTTCTGGAAAACTGGCTCATAAATAACATGAATGTGGGTAGTTTTAAGTTTTCAGTACGACGAATTGTTTCATGCGATGTGGTGGAATCTGGCTTACTGCACAAGTAAAAATTAATTTTGGGTTTCGACTAACGTCTTGCCCTGGCTTAGTTTAATACAATCGAATATTATTCACTGATTGTACCTGTTCTATTTGAACTATCTCAATTTAGCATAATTTATTACTACTTAAGATAGTGGCTTTATAACAATAACCCGGATAAAGTTTCATTGCAATCCTTAATTAACAAAATGTTAGTTGACGAATTGAGCAAAGATTTATTTATTTATTCAATTCATATTCAGAAAAAGATACATACTCCTTAAACTAACAATTATCATCATACACATAGTATAAAACAAAGTCGCCTTTTCTGTCCCTATATCCCTATATCCCTATGTGCGCTTAAATCTTTAAAACTACGCAACGGATTTTGATGCGGTTTTTTTTAATAGATAGAGTGATTCAAGAGGAAGGTTTATATGTATAACTAGCAGATCCCGCGGCTTTACCTGTGCTAAATCTAGGGAAGAGCCCGAGCGAAGCGAGGGCGAGTCGCTAGTAATGTATTAAAACATAGGCAAATGAAGTGCTGAGACGCACGCACTAGCATACCCTGTGTGCGTATGTCTAACCTTCCATAGGATACTCTTATTTAATCTAAGACTAAGCTTAAGATGATAAGTATTATTATGAAAATACATATAATAATAACATTGATATTATTAAATTTTAAACTATTAAATTAATACTTATTGATTAAAGGACAAACCAATAATATGATAAATTTAAAAAAATGTGAGTGTGAGAGATAAAAGTATCTTGCCAATATCTACTAATAATAAATATAACCAAGCCATCTTTATCACCAAGAATGTTATTTTAATGTACACAAAATGTTTTTTGAAAATCTTAGGTAATAGTCATTATTATATAAAGGGGTCGAATCTATATTTTATAGAATTTTTGATGTTTGTCTGTCTGGCAATTTATCAAAAGAACCACTAGACAAATGATATGGTTTAGTCATAGCTTTTTTGTTATCCGAATCATTATATTGGTTTTGTGATAGCTTTTTAGTTATCTGAGTCAACATATTATTTTACTAGCCTTTCTCGCGGCTTCGCTCGCGTACTAAAGGCTGAAAATCAAACGAAATAAATTTCTCCCGTTTTTGCTACATTAATGCTGCGCCCCTGTTGGTTGTAGCGTAATGTAATATAGCCTATAGCCTTCCTCGATAAACGGACTATCCATCACAGAAAGAATTTTTCAATTCGGACCAGTAGTTCTTTAGATTAGCCCGTTAAACCTACCAAACAAACAAACTCTTCAGCTTTATAATATTAGTAATAATATACTAACCGTTAATATGTACAGTAGTAGAACGAGACGAACCCGAGTGGAAGGAGGGTTAATAGCTAGTGTTAGTATAAAAATCTTATTTATTATATCAAAGCTTTAATGTACCAAAAGAATGAATATTTTACCATTCCTTTATTACAAAAAAATGTGTGTCGCTCTCATAATATATTATCCGCCGCATAAAAATGTACCACAATTTTGTAACAGGTGCTACTATGAAACTAATAAGGAAATAATTATGAATAAACTCCATCCGCTTCCGGTCGTTTATTAAAATGGTAATACCAACATACGAAATTAGTTTTACCTAATATAAGGGTGAAGTTTAAGGGTGATTAAAAAACTTACAGCTCGAATATTTATTTTGGATACTAATACTTATCTTAGGCTTTACTCGTGCAGTTTTGTTACTTGTCATAGTTATTTCTTTAGTAATTTTAATCAGTGCCTAGTATCACTAAGTAATGAATTATAAATTTTCTACTGTTCTGTCCAAAATGAATAAATTTTTTAACAGTAAACAAATTCAAATAACATTATAATAATAATACGTAACATTAGTAATATATTTTACTGCTAAAGCTATAGATTTGATTTGTTTATTTTTTAATCATCAACTAAATTATTATCATTGTGATGAACTTATAAAAAAAATTTTCGCCGTGAATAAAATCTTAAAATATAATAATAATAATAATAAATATGTTGGGACATTTACACACAGCACTATCCAGTTCCACGATAAGGTACGAGCCTTGTGTTATGGATACTAGATAGTTGATATACTACACATATATAAGTTTAAATACATACATAATATTATAAATATAAACACCCATGACTGGAGTACAAACATTCGTGCTCAACAAATGTATGCCCCCAGCGGGACTCGAACCCGCGACCGTTAGCGCAGAAAGCAGAGTCACTACCCACTGAGCCAAACGTAAGCCATATGTAGAAGTAGCAAGTTATCAAGAGCTATGTACGGTATTTTAGAATTCTACAAGACCAGATTCCTTACATAAGTGTACGTCAAAAATCGTCATGTCAAACAGGAATACTACTACTTCACTACACAGAGATTCAAAGGATCTTTTTGTTTTAGGGATGCAACCAAACGACAGCGAAGCTTTTATGTCCAACTGTCTATACCAAAGCCCATTTGATCGATTGGGATAAGCCTTGGGTAAATTGGTCAGGCCGATGTTGGTGATAGTATATTTTTATTTATTGAATTGTACATACATAATTTCTAACTATGTTTCACAAACGCTAAAGTTGAGAAAAATACAATTTTTTAGTCAATATATTGTCGAAGAGCGGAAAAAGTGAGAAATTAAATACGACTTTTAACTTATGCAGTTATTAACATTGAAACTATTTATTTATTGTACTCGTATTATAATAGGTATTTTAAACGTTATTGCTTATAAAATATTATACCGTCCAAATTCACCTCCATTATCACATACATACAGACATTCAGAGATAAAGAGAGAGAGAGAGAGAGAGAGAGAGAGAGAGGTTTAAACGCACGGTTTAATATTTATAAAGTATGATTATCATTGTCATAAACATTCAACTAATGTTGAACTCGGAACTTTGGTCAAATCAGTCAAATAGAATCACCAGAAAGCTTACAAATTGTATTCCAAAATGTACTAACGCTTATAATTTAATAATATATTTTTACATACTCGTAATTAAATGATTCGTTTATACTTTCATGTGAACGTCCAAAATTGTAGAGACCGCAATTTTTCTTTTCAACCTCAAACTATTTATCTTAAACCGGATCTGAAAAATAAAAAGTAACGTTGTCCGACCGCATCTATCAATATAACGATGGCCACTCAAAGGTTAAGGATACTTTTTCGGATGGGATAATCGCAGGAAGAGTGAGGGCAAATTAGTGTGACCATGTATAAATGTGTTAACGTAGAGGAGAAAATCTATACTAATATTATAAAGCTGAAAAGTTTGTTTGTTTGTTTGGTTGAACGCGTTAATCTCAGGAACGACCGGCTTAAAAAAATATTTTTGTGTTGGATAGTCCGTTTATCGAAGAAGGCTTTATTAGATCACGCTACGATTAAAAGGAGCGGAGCATCAATGAAAAATGTTTCAAAAACGGGAGGTATTTGGTTTCCAGTCTTTACAACGCACGCGAAGCCGTAGGAAAGGCTAGTATAATAATATGTATTATAATTAAATAAAAATAAATAAACAGTACTACATTTTATAAATTGTATATTGTATAATATATTGTGTACTAATGATGGGAGTGACATCGAATGACAGAGACACAAACTATATTAAGGGGGCACGGCAGTGCCTCTGCAAAGTGGAGCTATCTCGTTTTATATATATAAAATAAATAACTAAACGAGCACAGCCGCGAATCTTATAGTAAAATATAAAAGGTTAAAAAAATTCATGAATAAAAAAAATAATTTATTTTCAGTTTTCAAAGTATATCAATACCATGGTCACCGTCGGTCTAGATTTCTCTAACGAGAGGTATCCATCATTCGTGATGTGATCGTCCAAATTGGGTCGGATGGCCGGTGGAAATTGTGAGATATTTTCCGTTTTCATGTGATTATGGATTTTGGTGACATGAGATAGTCGTTTTGTACAGTATGGATCTTTACTAATGTATGGGTACCTCGATATGAAAAATAATAGACTAAAAAGTATAAAACTTTGTTTAGGCAATTATGTTTTTCTTTATTTTTAGTTTACTTTATCTACATTTTTAATATACATATTTTATTTATTATATTACAAGATATGTAGCAATTTTATATTTTAGATATAACAGAAGTAAATGTTCGAAATGACCTTTTACTTTTGGTAAAAAATGTTGAATTCACAATGAAACACTACACCACAACACACAACGCTTTTATTATTCCTGATTGCTACGTGCCACAGAATAGCGTAATCACACAAAATCCAGTATCCTTAAAATATTGGTTACTAGTTAATTAAGAATTAAAGAAATATTACATTTAAATTTAACATTTTTTGTCAATGCTGTAATTATCTTACTCCTAAAGAGTAATTATATATGTATCTATAATAATATCTATAACTATAACAGACTGCCTCGGTGGTGTAGTGGCTAGCATGTACGGTCATACATCGAGAGGTCCTGGGTTCGAGTCCCAGGTCGGGCCAAGTTTAATTATTGAGTCTTTCTGTTTAGTAAGCCTCAGTAATAACCCGGAGTTGGGAAGTTGGCGGTGAGTCACCCCCGTGCCTCGGAGAGCACGTAAAGCCGTCGGTCCTGCGCCTTAGCTCTCACTGGTCGTGTCGAACATTCGTCCCACCGGAGTATGAGAGTGATAGGAATAGAGAGTGCACTTGTGTCTGCGCGTACACTTGTGCACTATAATATCTCCTGCGCAGTTGGCCAGTCTCAATAAGATTGACCGCCATGGCCGGAATCGGTCGGAGAACATTATTATTATTATTATAACAAGGCAGTGATAGCCCAGTTACTGGTAACGTGCTCGCTTATGTAACGGAGTGAAGTGGGTTCAAATCCGGGTCTCGCACGTTCAATATTTTCATATGCGAAATGACAACATTAGTATCACTTTATAAATGAATATTTTGTCGCGGATTTATTTTGATTTTTATTTATAATGTCAAATATTCACGTAAACCTAAGAACGTAAAGAAAACTTGCATATCTGAGAGACATGTGAAGTCCGCCAACGCGCAGGCTTAGCTAGTGTGGTGGACTAAGCCCTGATCGCTGCCGTATTGAAGGAAGGCCGGCTATACTTAGTAGTGGTATGTATAGATAGGTCTGAATAGATTATCTATAATATTATATTGGATACCTGCTATTTGAAAAAAATATAGCTTATATACTTAAGTTTTAAATAATAAGTTATTTACATACTAGTATAGCTAGAGGACAAAGTGCCATATTGTGAAATAACCGGAGTTAGCAAAATCATACTCTCATAAAGAGTTAAAAACCATACAGCATAATTTTCCAGTCCTATCCTACTGTACTTTATCTTTACTTATCACTCAATAATAATAGTTGAATAATAGTACAGGTACGTATACTATGAGTCAATAACACTCTCTTGTGCTTTGTAAATTTTTCGTGTTGATAACTTATATCAGTAATTTGACTACGGCCTTGCTTGCTTTTGTTTGCCTTGCCTTGCTACGGCCGAAATACCGGTCAGGAAGAAATCAATACTATTGATATCATCCAGCATGCAAAGTTTTAGTTCGTTACTATACGAAAGTGGAATATTTTAATGCGTAACGTTACTTTGATATGTGCACAAAATCCAAAATATATTTAATACACATTAAATAATTATAAACATTTTTGATTATGGAAATAAAACTCATAATCCGAACCAATATTTTAATTTATATAATTCGCGTTAATCTGCGAAAGTATTAAAATTCCGTAAAATACAAAACGTGTTTCATTAGCTTGTACTCTAATTTTGCTAGCCTGTGTCGTGATCGTTGCACAGCATAACAAAAGAGTTTAAAATATAGATGTCGATGTGCATTAACGAAACCCAGTGTAAATGTGCTGAATATTTAACCACTCTTCATTTGAAAACAAATATTTGTTTAAACAAAGCCAAAAATTTTGTTTTTTAAGACAATGGTATTTGTAACTATGACAGAAAGCAAGCAGACTCATTATTCCGTCGTGTAAGGTCGTTTCTTTGAAACAGATGTATTTAAATTTTGTTGTAGGATTTAAAATAGATTTTATGGTAATGGTGGTTCCGGTGAAGGTTAGATATCTTTTATATTATGTATATTTAGCTACCTTTTTTCTTAAGCTATGCAGAATTATTAATGAATTATTAATGACGCCACGTTTGGCTCAGTGGGTAGTGACCCTGCTTTCTGCGCCAGCGGTCGTGGGTTCGAGTCCCGCTGGGGGCATACATTTGTTGAGCATGAATGTTTGTACTCCAGTCATGGATGTTTATATTTATAATATGTATGTATTTCAACTTATATATGTGTAGTATATCAACCATCTAGTATCCATAACACAAGGCTCGTTCCTTACCGTGGAACTAGATAGTGCTGTGTGTAAATGTCCTAACATATTTATTTATTTATAATGTTTCAAACACGTAAAGTTGCTTTTTAATGTTAAATAGAAGATAATATGTACTATATAACGAAAAAAACCGAGTAATTATAGAACAAGACCTTCATTAAAAAAAACCATATTTTATCCTTTTCATTGTACCACTTCTGTGATATGGTTTCATTCACTGCAGGTGTAAGGGCTTAAGAAAAGAAGAATAGTTAGGGAATAGCCGTAAATAATACTTATATGATATAAGTTGCCAGTTATAAAATACAATATGCGTACCGAAAGAAAGTCAGGATAATAACTAGTGTTGTTTATATTTTATGAAATCACGATATATTTAATTTATTAGCACATTAATATTGCATGTAAAGAAAAAATCTGAGTTATAATTGTATTTTTCTCCCATATTTTCTTGAATTCTTGACTAAAAGAAGAAATCCCTTTATAGTGTAACTGCTATCATATTTGGTGCGGTATGAATCGTAAAAGTTAGATGTCAAAAACTAATCTACCGCGCGACAAATCATGGAGAGATTTATGCTCTACGTTACGGGTTAAATACGTGCCAGTGGCTTTAGGAAACGTATTTTTTAACAAAAACATTTTAAATTTGTCTCTAACTTTAGCTTTTAATCATACATTTTTATATTTATAATATCTATTTATTCTATTTATTTATTAAATTAATAATCAGAAAGAGATAGAAACATACTCCTTAAACTAAGTAATAACACTATGGTATTAACACGTTCACTGTGCAAGCCGAAATAATAATTAGACCCCATAAGTGTATAGTGGGTTTTGATTTTAAATTAACTTATCATCATAGAAATAAACAAAAAAGTAGTAATGATTTTATTATTATTATTTTTTAATAAGATATTAGGAATTTTCTCCATGTCCCATATGGGGGTCACACACGTCTGAACTTAAATCAAAGAGTAAATATACTTAAATTTAATGAAATGCATGCACAAATATTTTATTTATATGACAAGTCATCTGTCAAAATCAGTTTGCCGCGATAATTTGCCGAGTAAACAAAGCATTGGACAGTTTTATCTAAGTTTTGTGCTATAACAGAAGTTTAGTGGAAGAAGGTAATACTACCACTCAAGCCCGAAAAAAAGCAAAAAAACGGATACGAAATGTAAAAAAGCTTTTTGTCTGGCTTGTTATAATAAATATCATTAATGTTTTGTGCTAATGAGTAAAAGAGTTTTTATTAATAAATAAATAATTGTCACTTTCTGTGTTTAATTTTGCATAACGTATACCAGCAACACCAATATAAAATGTCACTGGGACTCCATGGTAAATAATTATTATATTCATTGTTCACACGTGTATGCAAGTAAAACAAAATAATTTCATACGTGCACAGATTGACATGCCATAGAATTTAATTTAGCTCGTGCCCCACATATGTGCCACGCACGTATGAACTGATCCTCGTGGTGCCCCATATGTGGGGCAAACACAGTGAACGTGTTAATATTAAATATGCAACTATTTGTAGAAATATAAAACGTAAGTAACTAATATAGTAAATAAAATCATTTAAATTAATTTGACAGATTTTTTGAACATATGCGTACGGACATACAACCGATTACCCAACATTACTATTATCATCTAAAACGACATACATTTTATTCAGGTTTGTGAATGTCAGTAAGAGCGTGTGTTTCTTTCTTAATACAATTGGTTTAACAGAATTTTGTAGAAACCAACATAGGGTTTGTATTAGTATTGTTATTATACTAGCTTTTATCGCGGCTCCGCTCGCGTTCTAAAGGCTGAAAATGAAAAGAAATATTTTTCTCCCGTTTTTTCAACATTTTTCATTAATGCTCCGCTCTTATTGGTTGTAGCGTGATGTAATATAGCCCATGGCCTTCCTCAATAAACGGACTATCCATCACAAAAAGAATTTTCTAATTCGGCCCAGTATTTCTTGAGATTAGCGCATTCAACCAAACAAACAAACTCTTCAGCTTTATAATATTAGTATAGTATATGTGTTTGTATTAGTATTATTACCATATGCCTGCCATACATATTAATGCTAAAAAATAACACTTAATCACACACGCAAAATAGGCTCTTCTGTTCTTCTTTTATCCAACATTTTTAATTCCAAACCTATAAAAATTCCTCACTCAAAAATATAACGATAGGGCAAAAATCAAACCGTTTCAATTAACTTCTCCGATCTTAAAATAACAACTAGAATTTAAATGAAGAGAAAAATTTCACCTGAATCATATTTTTGTCTAAGTTTACTAGTGACTTAATCCTGCTTCGCTCAGTACTCAACAAACGTTCGTAAATTATTACTCACAACGCCATCTAGTTCCGTAATAAGCTACGAGGCTTTTGTTACGGATACCAGATTGTTCATACACTAATATATAACTCTAAATACATACTTATTATTTTAATTTATCATATTATTGATTTGTCTTTTAATGAATAAATATTAATATTAATAATTTAAGATTTAATAACATCAATGTCATTATTATATGTATTTTAATTATAATATAATACTTATTACCTTAAGCTTAGTCTTATAATTAGATAAGATGATCCTATGGAAGGTTAGACGTACGCGACACAGGGTATGCTAGTGCGTGCGTCTCAGCACTCCATTTGCCTATGTTTTGTTACATTATAATTGTTATTACTTAGTTTAAGGAGTGTTTCTATCTTTTTCTGATAATGAATTAAATAAATTAAATACATATTATAAATATAAACCTATGACTAGATTACAATAATTCGTACGTACTCAACAAATGAATGCCCCTAGCGGGACTCGAACCCGCGACCACTGGCATACTAAGTAGGGTCAGTACAAATTGAACCAAACATGCCTACAACAGTAATGAAGCAGGTGTGGATAATAAAAATAAAAACGATGAAGAAATAATACAGCAAAAGTTCAATAGCTAAAGCTCTTTAATAAGTCAACTACTCATATAATTCGAAGTGATAGTAGTACAAGATAAACTGTATAACTTAATTAGGACCGAAATTAAAAAAGCTTAATTGCAAAAGTTATAAAACTTTCAATATTCGTATTTGAATTCACAAATATTCATGAAAGACGTCCAATTTCATCTAAAGCTTAGTCTTTCCAAACTTTCAAATCGTACATTTAAGGCAGGAAATTGATTATGTGCTTTAAATAGCTCAGCGGTGTTTATATTTATGTATTTAAGTATTACGGAATATCCTTTTGTTATAAGAAGAACATGTTCTAAAAGATTCTCGTGATGAAAAACAATTGATTGCTTTCGATTTGGCCTCTGAATTATATAATTATAGCCCAGCAGTAACACGCTCGCTTGGATAACCGAGTGATGCGGGTTCAAATCCGCGTCTCGCACCTCTGATATTTTCATGTGCGAATCATTTCTATCATGATTACCACTTGTCTTACGGCGAAGGAAAACATCGTGAGGAAACCTGTATGTCTGAGAAAACTTAGCAAATTTTCGAAAGACGTGTGAACTCCGCCAACACGCACTAGGCCAGCGCGGTGGACTATGGCCTGATCCCCTTCGTACTGAGGGAGGCGCATGCCCAGCTGTGGGACGTTAAAAAGAGTTGATGTTGATGATGATTTCAATAAGATATTAAAAATAATAATCTAAAGATTCGATTCATTTACAATTTTATTTTATACTGGTAATAAAACATACACTATGTGTAATCAACTAAAGAGCTTACTATCAAAAATTAATATTAAATTTCAAAATATAATTAAACTATAGTAACGCTTTTTAATAAAACCGCATCTTTAGTGAAATATTTACTTGTATCAGCTTTATATTGTATAAATTTTGTTGTTTTGTTTCGAATTCGTTGAGTTCCATTGTTTCTAATCAACCATGACTCGCACTTCCCGAGACAAAGATGATACTTTAGAACACTCTATAATGCTTTGATTTATGAAATATAAGATTTAAATACAAATTTATTATTATCATTATTATTTGTTACTGTTAGTAAATATTGAAGTGGCTTAGAAGATAAATAAAATATATTATCTATACTAATATTATAAAGCCAAAGAGTTTGTTTGTTTGGTTGAACGCGCTAATCTCAGGAACTTGTGGTCTGAAATAAAAAAAAACTTGTGTTAGATAGTATGATTATCGATGAAGGCTAAGGCTATATTCCATCAGGATACGACCAACAAGTGCAGAGCGTCAATGAAAAATGTTGCAAAAACGGGAGAAAATATTTCTTTTGATTTCCAGCCTTTACAGCGCGAGCAATGCCGCGGGAAAGGCTAGTCTTTTATAAATTTAATCAGCACTTTTTCGAGATGCCGTAATAGATATACAACAAATGTATAAATATGAAAACTTTCAAATAAATTCTCTGTTTGCTAGTGAAAGTTTCGTTGAAATCGGCTAAGCTATTTCAGAAATTTGCGAGTAGGATACAGAATAGGCGGAAATACTTTAATAAAAAAATAATATTCCTGATTAAGTATATAAGCTTATAATGGACAAAAACTCCACATGGTGTACTTGTATTTTGAGATAATATACGTAAGTAATATTATTAAGTGTTGGAAAAAAATTTGTTTATATGAAACAGTACATAGAACTAAGTTACACTAAGTTCAAATACAATAAGAAAATAGTAAGGGCTGTGTCCAATATTTTTTTGATTTAAATTAATTATCTCCCTGAGTTCTACAGACATACATACATACGTACAAAATTTAATAAATTGTTTTTAATAAGTACCGTATTTAAATTTAGGAATTTGTCATTTTGATATTACAAACATACACCATAATTTTATTTACTGTACAAGTTTAGTACATATACACCAAAGTGCCGAACCTACGAAGAGAATGTCACTAATAAGTAAAATCAACTAGACTGTATTGATACCTTTAATGATTTTTCTGTATATATATTTTTGCTGTTCAACTGTATGACGTAAGCATAGCAAGCTAAGTTCTCATGTCGAATGAGTGTCGAATTGAGAATAAAGTTCTTTAAACCGAAGTTATATACGAAAAAATAAGTTTCCCATTAATTATTTTGTACCGAGCTTTAACTACATTAATTAAATATTAGTTGCAGGCCATTTCAGTGAAAATGTTTCAATGAAACTAATTCTATTAGATGCGAAGCCACAACACTAAATGAAACATGCTATACAAAGGTATTGGTACAAAATAGTTTCAAATTTCCCTTATTAGTAGAGAAACTGACAAGTACTGAGTTGTGGTACACGGAGTTAGTGAATCTAATTCCAAATTTATTAATAAAAGCTGTTGAAGTTGTATATTGTATAGTTTTAGCTCATGGCTTCACGCTTTTATTTAACTTGTAATGTATAATACATTATTTAACCCCCGACGCAAAAAGAGGGGTGTTATAAGTTTGACGTGCCTGTCTATCTGTCTATTTGTGGCTTCATAGCTCCCGAACGGATGAAGCGATTTCAATTGTTTTTGTATTAAAGGTGACTTATACCGCTTCTTTGGTTTACAAAAGATAGTTTTTGACTCTGTAGTAGGTCTGAAATGTAATGTGATTTTTTTAAAAGAGGCTGTATTAAGGCTATTTTGAAGGAAATGTGAAGCGTATAAAGAGCAAGCGATAATACTTATATCGTCAACATTAATACAAAATTATCTAGCATGCACAAAGCACATCCGTCCGTCTGTCTGTGCGCGGTAAACTCAAAAACTGCTGCACTGATTTTCATGTTCTTTCACTAATGGATAGAGTGGTTCTCGAGGAAGGTCTTAGTATATAATTTGTCAAGTTTTTGTATACTTTAACTAGCAAAACCCGCGACTTCGTTCGCGCTAAATCTCGCAGAGCGAGATCGAGTCGATAGTCTACGATTAAATCCCTATGACGTATAGACATATAATTACATGATTTAATTATAATAATTCTATTTTTGCCTTAACGCTACGGAGTCCTAACAAAAATATATAAATATGCAGGTATTTCAAAAGCCTTTAAAGACGTCCCATTACCGTGAAGCAGTCGTCATCTGTGAAACTAATGCAATCGATTTACAAGGTAATTACTTCGAATACGAAATGCATCTTGAATTTCTCTAGCTCGTATTCTCTTGGCTGCAGACCGTCTCGCTGTTGGACAAATTGACAGTGCAAGTCCCCGAACACCACTCAGCGATGAATATTCAATATTCTAGTGCCCATGAAAATATTATCTCATTCAAAACAACTTATTAAAAGTATTTAAATTTTATTTTATTTATTGCCTAGGAACGTTCAAATAGTAAGTACATACATATCTCAAAAATAAGTAATTTTTCACACCAAATCAAATTAAAATATTCTTTATTCAAATAGACTTTTACAAGCTCTTTTGATTCGTCATTTTTACATTATTAAAATTAAATGTCAGTCTGTAAGTCTGTGAGTACACTACCAAAAGGTATCATATTATATGTTGAATAGGATAACCAACTATTAACCAAATTTAACTCGAAATCTATCCCGTAGTTTTCTTTTAATGCGTTCTCATATAGATGGAGAGACAGACTCGCATTAGAAGGAATTGACAGTGCAAGTCCCCGAACACCACTCAGCGATGAATATTCAATATTCTAGTTCTCATGAAAATATTTTCTCATTCACAACAACCAGTTAAAAGTATTTGAATTTATTTCAAATAATTCGTATCTGTAGGATTTTATTAATGAACATATCGCTTATAGGCATTCAGAGTATAAAAATATCTATGACGTTATGAGACTTATTGCTAGATTATTATTAATATAGACTTAAAAGCTTTTAATTTTTTTATTCGAATTTATATTTTCTGATTCATATTATAAAACTTTTCTTTCTAAAGCTTATTTCTCTCAGACATTGAGCTTACGTTTGCTTATTTTTGTGTTTATGTTTTTGTTAATAACCTTAATCCGATAAAACGTTATTTATTAATGCGTTTTCAGTAAATCTAATGTGTTTTTACAGTGCAATAAAGAATATATAATAATAAAATTTAGAAATAGTTTCATGTGGATTGAAGTAATTTTTGACAAAAGGTTAGCAATTTATTACGTACGTAAAGGCACATAAGCATTCATAGGTAGCTAGATGTATATACGAGTAGTTGTTAAACCTATTTTTAGAGTTTTTAGAATTCAATTTTAAGTCTTATGTCTAATAAAATAGAATTGCTATTTAGTTAACGTTTCATGTCATATAAAATACCCTTTAACTTCACGTTTTCACTGATAAAACGATACCATTTAAACAATTACTGTGAAATATTACTTAATTTCGTACCTTCTAATGATTATTGAACGTTGTTGAAATTTTAATTTTCGATTCCTGAGTAAAGCATGCTAATAGAATTTGATAAAAATTCGTAATACGAATATCTATAATATGATTTTTTATTATAATAATTATTTTTATTTATAAGTGTATAGATTTTTCTTCTACTTTGCAATTTACTAATAACATACTCTTAAAAATGTGAAAATTTGTATGTATGCAATAGCTGTATAAATTTCGTTTAAAAATTACTGCAAAGATAGACTATGATTTGGAGTTACAGTAGTTATAAATAAATTCATTATGATCGATGAAGCCGAATATATAACAAACTAGTACAAATAAACCCCCTGTATATAACTTACTAGGAGTACGCGCGACTTCGCTCGCGTTCATTTTTTTAATGGCTACTAAACTTCATTCGATCACTCGCTGGGTTGAAAATTCTTCAAAATTACTCCAGCTTTAATATACTCCTGAGCTACGCGGCTGGCTACCTATTTCATATATTATGTGCGGCGTGCACTCCTCCTACTTTCCTCTTATTATAGTTTTAGTAGGGATCCTTATTTTTTTTCTTGCAATTAAAATAGCCTATATTAATCAGTGATAATGTAGCATTAAATGATGAAAGAATTATTAAAATCGGTCCAGTACTTTTTGAGCCAATTCGTTACAAACATACTTACATACAAACCTTTCCTCTTTATAATATTAGTTTAGATAACACACGAACAAACCAAATCGAGATACCTATGCATTACTGTTCACACAAATAAAAAGTCCGTCCCATAAGGAAATCGAGTTGCACTAGGGAAGATAAAAGAGGCCCAAGCATGTCCCATACTTCATCTTAGAGATAGATCTCTTTTGACCTACATATATAAGTGAAGGTTGCCATGATCGAATAGTTTCTCGCCTTGAATACAAAACCATATATTGGTCTTAAAACTTGAAAGGCGCTACGTCAGATCGTAAAAAATTCGATAGCGTAAGCAAATACCATGACGTTATGTTACAAGTTGCACATTAGAGTCAGTGGTCTGTGCTTAGAGTGTGTTGATTTGATTATTAATTTTGGTATAAAAGTTGGTTACAGAAAAGCTTTTTAAAAGCTTCGTTCTTAAGTTATAATTAAAAAAACAAATTTGAATTTAGATATTTTTTTAATTTTTTTATATTCATAATTATAGGTTTCTTTTCTGATAAGAATGATTTCTCTTTTCCACAAAAACTTCATAAACCCAGATATTAAAAATAACTTAAGACTTGTTTGTAACCCATAAACTCTGAAACTATTTGAATAATACATTTTTTTAAATATTTTTCTTTACCTTAGTAACGATAAGTGGCCAGTGAATTATCTCCTACACTAATTTTAAATTGAAAAGGTTAATTTTTAATATATTTGTTAAAAAAAAATGTTAAGCAGAACAGGGATTAGAGCTAGTGTAAGTATCCATCTTCACGATATCATTCAATCTATATCATTGTCATGAAAATATTTTATCACGAAAATCTTAAGAACATTTTAAATTTAAAATGTTTTGTTATGATGTAACTGTTTGTAATAAATACAACATAATATTTTTATATTTAAACATAATGTTTTTGACATATTTTTTTCTATATTTCATAGTATAAAAAGTATCAAATCACAAAAATGTGCAATGATGCAAACAACACTACACTTATAAAAATGCGAGTTCATTGCAAATAAGTGCAGAAAATTTAACATTTTCAACATCGATTATTAAAAATTAAATAAATAAATGTATCAATATTTATAATCAAACCTATCTCAAACCTACATATTATAGAAAGTAAATTTTAATTTTATTATTTTGAACCATTATACGAGACAGCGCCATCTCTTATTTGTTAGTTGAACTAAAACAGTAGTTCAAACTTTTACCTTAAATACTTAGATGGCGATATTGTATACGTATTGTGATTATATATTTCTTACTCCTTACACTATAATATTATAAGATTACTATAAAAGAACCGACTATCGTATCCATAATAATAAATGTCGAAAAGTTTCGTCGATTCATTCTTGCAATAGAAATTGAAAAGCCATTTAGTACGATTGCAATTATATTTGGCACTACTGCAAAATCTGTTTTGGTAGTAAAATCTAAATATTTTTATGTTTTTTCCAAATTTCACAATTCAATTTTGTAGCGTAATCCGAGTCCGTGCGAGTCACACACTCGAGTGAGCTTAAAAGCGATTTTTCAGAGCTGTCTGTGCGCTTATTCATTAATCTAGCTGGACAGCTGGTGACGAACGCATCACTGGAAGAACTATGAAGATATATATTTACTGGATATACCTGTTTAAGTATCCTCTTCCGTATTGTTCCAGTTCGTGAAAAAAAAAAACAAATATAACCCATAGTAATCGTACATTGTTGTAGGATAAAAAAGTGTATTTACTATAATTATATAGACTATAATCCATCTTTTTGCCAAATTCAAGCGATATTCTTTCTACTGTGATTGAACAAACATTCATCTATCCATCCTTTCAGATAACACAGTAATAATTGAAAATTGTTATTACTAGTACTAAGGACGTAATAATATTCGTGATAATATTCTAATATGTACAAATATATATTTTAATTGACTTAATTTAAATGATAATTCATGTTTATGTTATCAATTATTGTACTTTGATAGTCTTCTTCATTAATAATAAATAAAAAGTCGCGAGGAAACCCGCAAGTCTGAGAGAACCAACTTTTGGGAACTGTACTTTGCCAGCGTGGTTGACTATGGCCTGATTTCCTTCGTATTGATGGGATATCCGTGTCCAGCAGTAGAACGTAAAAAGTAAGAACTGAGTATATACATATGCGACTACTGTAAGTTTCACTCATTTCTCTTTTAAAAGGCCTTATTTTAGTTAAAGAAGACACCTATCCAGTATCTTTATATCGTTGAACTGCATCGGTATGCTACGACCTAGTTCTGAACTGCATGAAGATTGATTTAGTAGTTTTGCGTGCGCAAAACCGTGCTGGCATTGTCTTATTTTATTATTAAATTAGTGTTCAGTTATTAACTTAACAGAATGCTTAAATAAATTAGTCGATTTAAATTAACTATACTGCTTTATGAATAGCAACTAGGTATATTGTTTTCAACTATTGTAGCTTTGAGAACCTCAGTTTATTATAGGTGCAGTAAAAGTAGTGGTAATTCATGTAAATCCCTGCTGATCGAATATCGATCTATCGATCGTTTTGGCTACTTGAGAGTATCTCCGGTGATAGTATATTATTGTTGTGAGATTCAAACGTTGATCTTTTAAATGTGTAACATCGAAATTACCTTTCCTACTATAGGCTAATTATTTTTTATTAATAGAAAGTGCCAAATGAGGATTCGAATCTCGGAACTTGCTATACAACCATGCTATCTTCAACGGCAGTTACAAACTAGCTTATAAGGCATTAGTAAACAATTTAATCATGTATTCACAAAAACCGAGTAGGATATTTTTTTAATATCATTATTATATTTCTTCTAAGGAGGTCATATTATTTAAGTTATTTAAGTTAACTTTTGAAGGTAAATTCACTGATCTGTTTTTAGATGGACATTTTTAATGAAGGTTTTAACCTTGGAAACTTCACACGTGTCTTACGCATCACTTACGTTCGTGGTTTAGTAACTGAGTACTCTAGAAAAGTGTTTAAAATATATCTCACATACGAGGACATTTATTCGTATTTTTAATAATTAAATAAATAAATGAATAAGTAAGTAAGTAAGTAAGTAAGCAAGCAAGCAAGCAAGCAAGCAAGCAAACAAACAAATAAATAAAATAAATTGGCCGTAACTTAGTTATGTGAATCGTGTAATCTAAGATATTCGTACAATTTTGTAGTGTATGCCAATAAATCTATATTAATTATAAAGCTGAAGAGTTTGTTTGTTTTGTTGAACGCGCTAATTTCAGGAACTACTGGTCCGAATTGAAAAATTCTTTTTGTGTATGGTAGTCGAGGAAGGCTATAGGCTATATTACATCACGCTACGACTAATGGGAGCGGAGCATCAATGAAAAATGTTGCAAAACGCGAGTAAGATTTTCAGCTTTTAGAACGCGAGTGAAGCCGCGAGAAAGGCTAGTAACTAATATAACTGCATTAGTAATAGAAATTTGATATAATCTTTATGACGTCTATAATTTTTTTTACTTCTAGTAAGAACACTATCAGAAAGTTTATAATGATTTATATATGAGGACAGTTTGAGATCCTTAAAAGGAAGTAGGATAGTTTTTATCCCAGAGGTCATTTATAATGGGTGTGAAAAGAAGGAGGAAAGTTCGTATGGGGAATTATTTCTATAATATAGTGATAATTGTAGGAATAATTATAGGGATTCTTAAATTCATTCACTTCTATAAATACCATATGATTAATAAATATTTTTACACAGTTTAAATATGCGTAGCAATATGTTCATGCAATTTAGATGAAGCTACTCAACTGTACATGACATGTGAGGCGTATGTAAAATAGAGTCATTGCAGTAGAGCTGCGACATATTATAGCATAGTAACGTTTAGATGCTTTAGAAAATAACATATTGGTTACTAAATATTTCAAGTAAAAAATGTATAATGAACAAAAGAGTATCACCATAATTTACCTACAACAAAGACAAGTTTGGCTCAGTTTGTAGTGCCCTACTTGCTGTGTTAAGGGTGCGGGTTCGAGTCCCGCTGGAGGCATTTTTGAGCACAATCTTTGTACACCAATCGTGGCTGATTATATTTCTATAAATATGATAATGTTCTTCGCCCGATTCCGGGCACGGCGGCCAATCTCATTGAGACTGGCCAACTGCGCAGGAGCTATTATAGTTCACGAGTGTACGCGCAGACACAAGTGCACTCTCTATTCCTATCACTCTCATACTCCGGTGGGACGACTGTTCAATACGACCAGTGAGAGTTAAGGCGCAGGACCGACGGCTTTAATTGCTCTCCGAGGCACGGGGGTGACACACCGCCAACTTCCCAACTCCGGACTGTTACTAAGGCTTACTAAACAGAAAGATTCAATAATCACTTGGCCCAACCCGGGACTCGAACCCTGGACCTCTCGATGTATGACCGTACATGCTAGCCACTACACCACCGATGCAGTTAATATTTATATATATATGTATTGTATGTATGGATTTTCATAACACAAACCTAACTTGGACCAATTACATATAACATATATATTTATAATTTGTTTAACTCTTACAGTACGCACCCAACAAATTAAGTAGTTCGCTTATTGCGATTATATAATATGTAACATATGAGCATTTACTGTTAAAATTGCTTTTGTGCTTTGGTTCATTTTCGAATACGACCTAAAATTGCTATTGCTATTTTATTAGTATTAGTCCTTGATTTGCTTAGGCCAATTACAATAAACATAGGTTGGATTGATCCGGGTTTAATTTATACTCGTATAATTATAAACTTATCTGCATTATTATATACTAAATAGCGACTTACCCTCGCTGCTATTGAGTTTGACACTATATGTATCTTTTAACAGTTGGTACAGATTTTTCAGACACGAGATATTTTCCGTAAGTTAATCAAAATCAGTCCAGTGGTTTTTGCGTGGTGTGGCCGATGACAGACGGACAAAAAATTAAGGCTATTATTATCAATACAAAGGTCGAATCTACAGATAAATATTAAAAACTGTAGATTCTGCCTTTGTATCCTACTAATATTATAAACGCGAAAGTAAGTATGGATGGATAAATGTTTGTTACTCTTTCACGTAAAAACTTCTGAATGTATTTTAATGAAACTTTACAATAATATAGCTTATACATCATAATAGCACATAGGCTACAATTTATAAAGATATACTAGCGGAACTCGCGGCTTCGCTTGCGTTAAATCTAGGGATGAACCCGAGCGAAGCGAGGGTGAGCCGCTAGTCTCTAAATTTACAAATTCGTCTTAGAATAGAGATATCACGTGATATTTTTTTTTACTTCTGAATAAAATATCCTGTATGTTGTGATGCGGTTAAAAACAGACAGACTGACTGATTCACAAAGGATATACCTTCATAGGCCTAGGCAATGGTAAAATCAATATTATTATTATGAACAACAGGATATTATACATTTTTAGCTCTTATTTCGAGCAAATAGCTAAATGAATTTGGACAACTTTTAGTAAGTATTAAACTAGACATGCTTATCGCATGAGGACGTGTCTCCGTCTTTATATATATAACACTTCTGTGCATATGTATGTAATTGAACTCCTCCTAAACAGCTGGACCGATTTTGATGAAATGTTTTGTGTGTGTTCGAGTGGATTCGAGAATGGTTTAAATTCACTATTCGATTTAATTAGTAGTTATTTATACATTTAAACAATAAATGACATACCTATTCATTCACAAATAAGTCGTTGCTAGGCAACGTTGTTTTGCAACGTCTGTGTATAGTATATAATAATAATACTGATTTATTTAGGCCCAATTTCACCAATGATGTCGTTATCCAAGAATAACTATGCCAGGTATAAAATTATTCGCTGCATTTACTCTCAGAATAACTCGTAGTACGTTTCACCGCTTTGTAAAGACAAAATGTTAATCCTAGTATAACTATTCTTAGATTTATGTTTTTTTTTACCTGTGACACATTGAATGAGAATTGAATGTAAATGCAGTCAAATTAAATAGACTTGTCATTATCTCAGTACAGTATAGCATATCAGGACATTTTTAATTTAGTCGTCACTTTGAACTTATGTCAATGTGTCAGTGCTATTTTTCAAGTTAATTTCGTTTAGTTTGCTATGTGTTTTTTTTTAAATTATAAAAAAATAAATAATAATTAATTTAATTAATAAATAATTTAATTTAATATTAATTGTATGCTGCTGCTTTAGATAAACGAAATCTAATGCAAAAATGCTCATTTCTTTCTTTAAACCACCTTGGACGTCTCAAAATAAAATAGTTATCTTCACTATCGCTTTCACTGTCCGATAAAATTCTTCTCAAACGCTGCATTTTAATAGTATTTTCTCCTAATTACAATTCAATGTGCAAAAATATGAATCAACAGTTTACTGACATAAAATTTGACACCATTTTGATTTTATCTGAGGAATAAGCCGGTTATTCTTTCAAAATTGGCGGTATAAGAGTTACTCTCGTATAGCTTTGTTATACTCAGGATAAGTAGTTGGTGAAATGAAAGCATGGTTATCTTAGAGTAAATAACAGCTTTATCCTAGGGATAATAGTTATTCTACTTTGGTGAAATCGGGCCCTAATCGCGCAAATAGGACACGACGTTATAAAATTTTACGAGTCTAAGATGACGTGGGGAGGAAAACGCTGAGGCTTGCAATAACGACTTCCTGTAATACAGGATTGACGTGTATTTTACAAATGCTGTGCTTTATTTGTGATAAAATGATTTACATTTTCAAGATGAAATACTTTTAGGTTCATTTGAATACTAGTGATTCATCTTGGCTTCGCTCGCGCTCGTACGTTAAAATGGAATAGATGTAACGTTAAAATGGATGTGTATACCTACTGTATAGTAGACCTTATTTAATTTATTTTGTAAAATAGGTTTATTGTATACATAATACATAATATATTATATTCATTTACTTGAATTTTATAAAAATAAATATCTTTTTCTTATATACATAAGATTTGATATATAATATTGCAATATTTAGGCTAAAATAATGCTTAAAAAGAAAATTGTATTGGCCGTTACAATGGTTTTAAGCTGCTTATAAGTACGAGTTGCTTATAGCTGCGAGTACTTACTCTAATGTGCCGTTTTGGATCACAATGGAGAGCCCGTCCAGCTTAGCCGATGCACTGAAAGCATCGATTGGCTTCATTTTACTGTACTGTATACTCGTTTATCTAATCCTTTAGATTTGAGATTTTTGGCTATTCTAATATAAAGACTTGAAATTTTAAATTTTTAATAATGTATTTAAAATAAAATTTGTACATGTATGAGTTAATTAGGTATGATTACATATATTATGATATTTAAATATATAATACTTACGAAATATATTTAAAATATATGCGACATAATAATATGACTATCAGTAAAGGTGGTGTACTAGGAAGTAGCATCCAGAGACAGGGTTACGAATGTAAATTGCTCTTTTATATATGAGAGGCACATTGTAGATGTCGACGATATTCCTCTATACATACATGTGGTTTAACAAAAGTTTTATATTAAATTGAACGTAAAGGTTTGTTATAGAAATAGAAATTAAAACTATCTTTTGCAATATTACTTATTCTCAATCATTCAAGTTAATTATTAAATTTACAATTAAAATATAATTCGATAATCAAAAGTGACATTTCAAGATCTTTCAAGATTCAAGAGATAAAGATCCATAAAAAAATAAAGTCTATTTGAAATATCTATACTTTATTTATGTATATTATTCTATAGTTCGCTATTGATTCTTAGATATGTAACACAGGTATTTTATTTAAAGAACTTTTCGTAATAATATTCTAAATACAACATCATTTGAATTGAAATAATTGTATTATTTGTAAATAAATTAAATTATTATATTAGTAAATTTTATTATAAATTAAACTATCTATTCGAAACTTCGGGAACCAAAAATAAAAATTAATCCGCGACAAAATCCGAAATGGTCTAAGAGCCGGTGGAAGATCGACCTTCACCGACCTGATAACCAGATGAGACATATTTTTTATTAAATATAATTTATAAACAAATATGCCTATAGTTACTTGCCTATCTGAAAGTGCTCATGGCTATTTTTAATTAAATTAACTTTAATCGATTTTTTTTTATCACTTTCATTCTTTTGATAAACAAATGAATTTCATTTCACTGTTGGTTTTTAACACACAGAATATGCCTCAGTAGGCTTGCCTACTCATTTTTGTGTATAGCTACCAAAGCCGATGTGAACAGGTAAGTCAATATAGGTGACTCCATCGTTCTGCTAACTTATCGAAAGTTATATCAAATTTTAGATTTTTTTATTACAAAATCAGTCATATAGACTTGCCTGCAAAAAATCATACTTAAAGCACTGTTGCCCAGCTAAAAATAGCCATGAGCACTTTCAGATAGGCAAGTAATTATAGGCATATTTGTTTATAAATTATATACGATAAAATATATGTCTCATCTGGTTATCAGATCGGTGAAGGTCGATCTTCCACGGTCTCCTCTACTAAAAAGATAGTTTCATTTATAATGTCAAATATTCGCGTAAACCTAAGAAAGTATTAAACAAATTGTATTCACAAAATTGAATTTTCAACACTTCTTCAATATTTCTTTCAACAATATTTATGGAATTGATGAAGAAACTAAAATCGAAAAATCCATCCTTACATAAAGTAAAAGGTAAATTGCCATATGCAAAGATAAATTATTGTGCAAATTAGTCTTGATACTGGTAAGTAAGCTTTATGTAAAACGTTCGTGCTGTGGTCGAAGCATGTTCATATCGGTGTTTATTGTATTTATGAAGACTGAAAAATACGGTATGGTTAACACTTGCAATCTTTTATCCAACGTTTTGAATATACTGATTTTTTTTAATTAAAACGTACTTAACTTTTAAATATTATTGAAATAAAATTATTCTTATTATCGTATCCACTCTTCCTCCGCTCTTTATTCTTTTGGTACTTTTCGACTGTTAATATGTATTTATCAGAGAAACGATATTTTCCCGTTGTAAAAAATCCAGTTTCTCGTGATGTGATGTCAAATAAAAATGATTATACATTCTGACCTTTGTATTGTAAATAATGAAAAAGATTTTCCAAAAATAAATTAGTTGAGTTAGATTTTTTATTATTTATGTATATATAATTGTTCATAATTTACAAATGCATGAATCACAAAATGTACCTCACATAAATATTGTGGATTTTGCTTTTTTGTTATAGCTTTTGAAAGCTCTATATTTTCATATTAGACTATGCATACTATTACATTCTCCATTACATTCCGTTCTTTTTTAAGCACTGTGTAAATGACAACGTCATTTGTCATGTAATAGGTCACGATGTAAAGAATTCGAATTATATTCAAAAAATAAAATCAGCTTTACTTAACAGGATGTAAATAGCAGATACTACCTTAAACGAAACAAGCACTAGAACTTTCAAAAAGCAGCATTTTTTTAATATCTAAAGCTTCAATATTACCTGTGTATAAGTAAAAAATCAACCTCCATATTAACAGAACATGTAACAATATCACTAAGTCCAATCCAGCCTGGACGGTAAATGGGTAACGAAATAACTCATATAATAATTAAAACAATATTTTATCTTAATTTCCTATTACAATACCTGATAGCATCACTTAAACGATTTGCTACCAATTTCATTGGACAAATAAATAAAAAGGGTTCTCTTGTATTATACAGTAACTCGCCTCGAACCCTCCGCTCGTAAAATATAATTACGAAAGGGCCGTGTAAGAACTTTATGAAGACTTAATTTGTGCAACTACCCTACTGTAATATTGCTATATGTTTAAGTTAAGAAAATGTTATTTATAGAAGTTTTCTTTACTGATTATTATTTATTGAATCCTTTTCAATCGATTATCAATTAAAAATCATTTTAAATGAAGTCTCTTAGTCTCTCCCGTGACCATGATTGATGTAAAGCATTCGAAACGTTGGGAACCAAAAATCGTAATAAATCCGCGACAAAATCCGAAAAGATAGTTTCATTTATAATATGAAATATTCGTGTAAATTTAAGAAAGTATTACGAAAATCATTTATCAAAACTCGTGACTTAATATGCTCATCGTCAGTTCATAGTGACACTTGTTGTCCCATCGGTCTAAAGCTCGAGTCCTACTATATAGTATTAATTTTCGTAAAGAGAAATAATATTTGGTACATAATAATATAATATGTATGTATTTAAAATTGTATATAAATAATATATAAACTAACTAATATCTACACACGAACTAATAACTACTACAAGCCGAAATGGAACTAAATGGTACTTTGTGCTATATATTCCAATATATTTATTTATTTAAGCAAATATAATTTGTACTATTTGACGTTTGTTAAACATAACGCAAAGCGTTTAAATACTGACACATTCCGAAGCAGCGATTTAACACGAAAATTCAATAGAATAAGCTTAAATCAAATTAAATTTTGTTACATTTAAACAACTTTTAATTTAAAAATATACTATATAATTTAAAACTTATTTGAACTTAATATTCAATAACGTGATAACATGAAATCTCAAGTGAAAGCTTTCTAAAATATAATTTTCCAATACTCATGCAGGATAGAGCTTTTGCATTCATAACAAATAGACAAAAAATGTTAAAGCTTGGCCAACATTGGTTCAAGATTTTGACAGCTGCTTTTAATACTTAATATATATATACCTAAATATTAATTATTATTAATAGTAATATAATACCTAAATAATAATAATTATTATTCTTTTATTCTTTTTTTAAAGATGACCAGCGTTATGACATGCAGTTTTCAGAAAGATTCTAAAATTGTCTAAATAGTATTAAAGTTGACCTATTCTTACATGACAATTTTAAATTTCGCGTAGGTACCTTATTTCAAAGAATACTATTTTTTATTTTTTTCAACAGCTGAAATACAAAATTTTGCGTTCATCACATAAATGAATGCCTCTAGCGGAACTCGAATCTACTATTGCTGTGCTACAAACCAAACCAAACCTGTCGTCAACGAAAAAATCACAATAGTCAAAAATCTTCACAAATTAATAAAATTTATACGATAAATGCTTGGCTGAAGTATTGGTAAAGCTTCAAGCCAATACGTACTAGAGATTTTAAATAAAATATACCATCTAAAGGTGTCGTATTATTTCATCTGAATGCATTCATCCTATTGTTTGGTTATACGCCGGGGGCGTACCAGCCTTTGTTAGAAGTTTATTAATTAATTCACCGTGGTCTAATCGGGTATATATTATTTAAATAAAAAATCTAAAATGGAGAAATACAGTCTCATATTTATTAGCTTTATTTGGTTATGTTGGTGACAAAGACATGACAATTTCATAAAGAAATGCTTTATGGTTATTTGTTTTTATTTTCATCTTACTTTCTTAATGAAACGGAAACAAAAAGCTACGAACTTAGTATAAACACTATACATTCTTAGGCTTAGGCTAGGTTTAGGTCTGATATTATATTAGGCTAAGTTTTTTTGAGTTCTTATTTTTGAACTAATTTATAGCATTAATGGTTGCGAATAAGCTATACCATATTATCTTGAAGTCACAAGATATTTATATTGAAGAGTAGCGTAACATAGCTATACATATAATAGTACATTATTAATTATATCCCCACATCGGTTGATGCGAATAATAAATTCAATTATTCTTCACCGGTTATGAGGTTGGCAAAGATAATAAGAGGCTTTCATATAGTTTCTGTACGGTTGTAATTTAGGTTAATCCGTAGAAGAAATCAATATATGTATATATGTACGTAATAAAGATATTTTAATAAGCATTTTATTTTAAAAAGTCATTATCATAACAACATTTAAACGAAAGTAAATCAAATTTTGAGTAACTTTGAATTTTATTACATCCTATAAATTATGTCATTACAGTAATCGACCTTTCACATTTCACTAGAAGAAAAAAAAATCACAAAAAATTTATTCACTAAACAATACAACAAACATATTTCTTTGATTAGGGAAAAAGGAAATCAAATACCGAATTTTTGTTTAGCAAATTCTCAGAAAAAGTAATATTAGCTTTCCTCCCAAATTGTCTACCAACAAATACCATATAATGCGAGCTTTTGTTAAATCACACCATTACATTTTTCATTCGCTTTGTTTAAACGGTTTTGTTGGTAAATTGTAAAAAATCTAATTCGCTTCATGATTAATCGATATATTATAACCTCCGGCAGTTTAAATCCTAAACCGAAACAATGAAAATGACCTTTTCGCACTTTATTCTAAATATATGGATCATTATTCGCCATTCATTTTTGTTATTGAAATATATTACTAACAATAGAAAGGCCGTGTATTCACGATGGAGAGTTAAAAACGTGAATTTGAATATTTCTTTTATTCTTAGCTTTGTTGTAATATTGACTTAATTTGAATACTTTTTGTTTGACTTCAAAAAGTATGAGGTACTTAATTCGGATTTTTTGTGAATATGAATAAATTATTGTAACGTTATTTCAAGGCGAAGCGTAGGTAAGCTTAGCATCATGAATTAGTTAGTAATGAAAATTTTTCTCCACACCTTAGTGCAAGTTAGTTAGTAGTTATGTAGTGACAGTTTAAACAAGTAGTTTAAACTGCCGATACATAACTCTGTTTTAAAAACAAAACTATATTTCTAAGAGAACCTAATGAATATTAATTATAATATATGTGATACGCACGTATATTATAGTAAATTTTGACTCGAAAGCGTAATTTTATTCATAATATCCAGTACAAATATTCGTCAAAACAAATAACCATTTCAGTTCAGCTTTACTTTTCACAAACATATTTGTTTCAACCTTTAACATCCTGAACAGTATACAAATAATGAGTAAAATCATATTTCAAACGTATGAAATTAATACAGCAATCAAAATTTTAATATTTTAATATTAAAATTATCAAAAGAACGTAAAATGTACTTTGCCTACGTCACTTTCTATATATTTTTTTGTTTATATAATTTTTGTGCAATAAAGAAATGAAATTGAGTTCTTGTATAGTTTAAGGTTCTCAAAGTAAAAACTATCATCGATGCAATGTAAACGCACAAAAATATGTTTTTTACGACATCACATTACAAATCTTTACTACCTTTCACAGGATATGGGCTGACTGTAATTTAAAGTTTCCCTAGAAATCTCATCAAAGTTGTCAGTCATTTTGGTGTCCATAGAAAACAAACATTCACGCATCGATTTTTATTATAAAAGAATATTGAGTTATGTAGCCTTAGACTACTACCTAGCCAAAAATAAATATTCTTAACGTTCAAACTGTAAAATACAGTTATTAGTATTAGAAATAATTAAAGCACATATTATCCTACTAATATTATAAACGCGAAAGTTAGTAAGTATGGATGGATGGATGGATGTTTGTTACTCTTTCACATAGAAACTACTTACTGGATTTTAATGGATTTTACAATAATATAGCTTTTACATCAGAATAACACATAGGCTACAATTTATAAAGATATACTAGTGGAACCTGTGGCTTCGCTCGCGCTAAATCTAGGGATGAACCCGAGCGAAGCGAGGGTGAGCCGCTATTGTCCAATAAATGAAAGAATTTTGCAAGCTTACTCTAAAGATTAACTAACACATAGAACTTAAAATAATTTTATGCAATGCCATAATATATGGACGATCGCAAAGCTTAGAACATGATGATAATAGTACATTCGGAGTTGAAATTTAAAATAATATCGGAATATCGAGAAAAGTTTATCTTTCGACTTCCAATGTGCTCCGAACGAAATACATACGAGTTCTGTCTATAAATCCATATTGATACCATGTAATATTTTGCTTAGAACTTCAGATTGAAGCTTTTACAAAGGAGATTTATTATATTTCGATGCAATATTTCATATTATAATAGGTCTTCTTTTATTAAATGGATAGGGAATAGTTACGGAAAGCTTGCTTGAATTAGATGTTCTTAACGTATTCTAATACGAGTATAAGCTAGGAAAAGAAATGTTATTATAAACATTATAGCTATATTATGTAAGCCAGACATGTTAAGACATCATTACACACAGCGCTATCTAGTTCCATGGTAAGCTATGAGGCTTGTGTTACTGATACCAGATAGTTGATATACTATGTAATATGAACACCATGACTGGAGTACAAACATCATCATCATTTGTTAAACTCGAACAAATGAATGCCCCCAGCGGGACTCGAACCCTCGACCGCTGGCGCAAGAAAGTACAAACTGCGCCAAACGTGCCGTCTTAATACTTAGATTGCTACTCAATACTTACATATAATTTAGTATATCGTAATAGATGATGGCTACATAGACTTCGTCTAGTATTTGGTCGTGTATTTGGAATTTAATACAATATGTTGGAAATTGTAGGTGACTTAGCTCTAAGTTGATGGGTTGTGTAGAATAATTTGCGGTATGAAGGGCGATAGTGCTGGAAGGGTGATAGGGAAAAGGGATGTAGGGGAACCTTTTAACTTATCTTCTCATATCCTACAACGACATTTGTTTGATTACATAGAGGTTATATAAGCAGGAAATATAAAGTCAGTGTACCTTATATAAAAATAATATAACGAAAATCGTACCTACACGATTCTAAAGTTAAGTTTTTGTAAGTGTACATAATACGAGTATTTTACTTGTAGTGTGAATATAAACAGTGATTTAATGAAAATTACTATAATAAAGCCAAAAGAAGCCATAACAAATAATATAACTACACTACTACACTGTCAAATCTTGTTAGACAAACAATCTAAAGAACCCTTAGCAAAGTGGCTAATCTTTAATCAAACTTTTGTCTCAGAGCTTCCAAAACAGAAAGATTTAAGTGCATTTCTGTCCAAATCAAAAGACACATACGTTATTGAGGGCATAACGTGTGGCCACATTTCGGTTAAAAGGATATCACTTTACAAACGACGATCAGATATATTTTACATTTGTTGTGATAAAAAATATATTATGTATAATAATTAATGCCTCTCGAAAATCAAGAAAAAACTGCAAAAAGATACAATGTGACAGTGCTATTAAAAATCAATGTGTTAGACTTACGAATTCAAAAAGTTGTAAGAACTGACTTAATAAAGTAATATTTTGTATCCTTTTGGGACTTTTTATTTTCTACTACTATTGAAATAGATAACAAAGATAAAAAAGCTAAGTCTTGCTTGCAAAACAAAAACTTACTTTGGGTCTTTTATTTTAGTAATTTACTGATTATACTAAGTTTCGCTGTAAGTTACAATCGTTGATATAAATATTCAGAACATGAAAGAAATTGAATAAACTTAAAACAATTAAATAGATTTCTAAAAGTCGTGTCGTACACTCTAAAATTTTTTTACCCAAAAGCATAGAAATGGTAAGAGTGATAAATAAAAGCACTTGGGTAGCTAATTGGAAGCACGTATAAATCACGATGACCGCGACGAAAACAATTTACCACATTGGTTCACTTGGCTCGTGAGTCGTTTCGAATTTGTAACAGAGAATTTGGCTGACATCGCCTAATGATAAATTATCGTGGAACCTTATAATCATATTAGGTTCCAACTTGGTTTGTAACTTTTTAACTTCCTTTTTATCAAATTGTGTAGAATTCACGTTTTTTGACTACTGATTAGACTAATGGCCCACCGCACTATATATAATGTTTTTCAAAAACTCGCTATGTTTTCTCAGACATGCAGGTTTCCTCATATTGTTTTCCCTTCACCAAATAATATAAAGCTGAAGGGACTGATTTGTTCTTACATGCAATTATCTCTGGAAGACTACTAAGATTTAAAATCTCGCAACGACCCTTTAGAGATTAAGAATTATTTACAAATGAAATATATTATCAAAATGGCTTCTTGGGTAAAATTTAGTAAGAAAAATAAAAGTCATCTCCGTTTTCTACTGTATATACAAGCTAATCTCATTTTATTGGTATAATTTATAAATATACATAATATATATTTATTATCAAACACAAGTATGGAATGAGATCAAAAGATTATAATGTTTATACTTGTATTTTTTAAATTAATATTTGCCAAACATAATATTAGAATTCTGAGTATTGCACATGGATAAATTGCTATGGATAATTTGATAATTAACGTTTTTTTAATGTTCAATTAATATCAGTATTGACAGACTGACGGACGACCTTTGTCTCGTTTAAACGATTTTTGTTATTATTTACAATATTAAATATTGGTGGTACCTGATATATATTATATAATGCAATTTCACTAATAAATACTTCAAATATTTTTCATATAGTTGACTATAAGATATAATTTTCTATCTTCAATGAAAAAATTATAAGCAATTATTATTGATAGGTATTGACATACAAATTGTTACGAGTTCACTCGTTATATAGTGAATAAGTGAAAATCATCGCTAACTCCTCTACTATTAGATTTTTCGTATAGTATCCAAAATTATTAAAGCCCCATTGCTAGGCACAGCCTCTCTGCAATGCGAGGGGGATCAGCCCATAGTCGACGTTGGCCTAGTGCAGGTTGGCGGACTTCACATATCTTTCGAAAACTTGCTAGGTTCTCTCAGACATTAATTTACCCTCACGACGTTTTTCTTCACCGTAAGAGAAGACAGTAATTATTTTAAATATACTCGCACATGAAAATATCAGAGGTGCTAGACTCGGATTTGAATCCGCATCACTCAGTTATCCAAGCACATTACCACTAGGCTAATTACTATGTAGCTGTATTTACATATATTAAGTCGCAATTATTATAATAGCTAAAGGATTTTGAAGGATTACTATTTTATATATATTTTTTCATTGATTCATTTATTATTATTATATTTAAATAAAAAATGTGTTTTCCTAATTTTAATATTAAAGTTTGAAACGATTTGAAACTCAATTGAAGTTAGAAGTATTTAATATTGACATGGAGAGAAGTTACGCAATATTAATAGAAAGTTGAAAGTTTAATATAACTAATATTCTGTTTTTCATCTCATCAAATAAGCAATTAAAGCTTAAAAAGCGATATAACAAACTTTGAACTGTATAATATTGAATGAATTATTCATGAATGTAATTTTTTAAACATGTCAAGTTAGTAAAAAGCTAAAATTCCCATACAACCATGTCACCTACAAGAAAATTGATATAATGTATGAAACAATGATTGGTAGCAATTTTAACTTTTAATTTCCAATTCTATACGTTAATTGAGATCATAGACTATCCGTTAACTATATTTCATTTTAAAAAAAAAAATTATTCATTTTGTTAGTTAATTATCATAAACTCGATTTCGATGCTCACATGAATTTTAAAAAAGCGTGACGATAAGTGCATATTGTATTTTTAATGAAAAAGGTGGAAATAAGGAGTCTTTATATTTCTTCGCTATGATTTTACTACTTAAAAGGTATTGTTAGGAAAATACAGTATTCTTAAATACCCATTGTAATAGTTTGGACTTAATTAAACTTTACTACAGTAAAAGTTCTTTTACAGTCGTTTATTCTTAGAATCTGTGTAATAAAACAAAACCTACTTTAAGATTGTCCTTTGGGTGCATTCTATGCTTATTATTTTAAATACAACATAAAATTAAATCTTTTTTAGTGTAGATCACTTAAATAATAATACTTCGTCCCTTCAAGACTATAAAACTGGAAACTAGAAAATTTTACGTGTTATTAGACAAATTTATGTATCCTTATCGAGATAGTAATATCTACTTCAATTTACAACATTAAAATACATTATACACTCTACATTTTTGGGATATAGTATAGTGTACGAATTTAATGTTAGGCCTTACAGCTAATACATTACGATAGATACGAGTACATAATATATGCTATCTGCACATATATCTTCTTTAAACAGGCAAAGATAATTTACAACCCTTTCTTCTTCAACTTTCTCTTTTTTTGACTAGTAGCTTTTAAGTAGCTTTATTTCAGTACTGATAAAATTGATACCACATAAATCAAAAATTCATATCGATCACTTCGCGAATACTAAATAATTTATTTTATTCATACTTCTATCCACTACAGTATAATAACATAGCATAATACTCTTATGTACATTATTAAGAAATATTCTTAAACTTTTAATAACCACTTCAAGAAACATATCTAGTTTCAATATAAATTTAACTGTACGGAAAATACGAAAGCTTATTAGCATAAGAGCTCTCTTAGAAACTTTAGATTTTAAAAAGAACATGTTATATGTAATGCGTTTTAAAATTCTAGTGTACTTCAAGGATTCTTCAATTACTTTTAAATTTGTATTCGTATGCGAGGAAAAATAGCTGAAATTTCGTTTTCCAGATAAAGATTACTTGACTATTGTGATGATAAAGGTTTAAGCTTAAAGATATGTTTACTTAAAAGTATTTTATTAAAAATATGACGGCGCTCAGGTTGTAGTG
Organism: Boloria selene; assembly: GCA_905231865.2. Taxonomy (NCBI): domain Eukaryota; kingdom Metazoa; phylum Arthropoda; class Insecta; order Lepidoptera; family Nymphalidae; genus Boloria; species Boloria selene. The sequence goes on from HG993146.1 coordinate 11,001,189, forward strand.
CGCTACTTGATGCGCCAGCGGTCGCGGCTTCGAGACCCGCTAGTGGCATTCATTTGTTGAGCACGAATGCTAGTATTCCACCCACAGGTGTTAATATTTACAATATGTATGTATTTAAAATTGTTACTGTCTGGTACCTGTGACACAAACCTCGTACCTTATCTCAGAACTAGATGGCGCTTTGTGTAATAATATCCCAATATATTTATTTATTATTAAGTATTACCTGAATGACCTTAAAAGTTGATAAACATGTGATACAAAGCTTAGCAATTTTTTTAACACTACATATAATTAGTGATAAAGTTAAAAGAAACTCTGACCCGACTACTTTAACAAGGGGTCTAAAAAGGACGAAACAATAAATTAATTCAAATAGAAATTCATAAATATATAATAAGCATAAGTAAAAAAAAATTGACGACACGTTTGGCTCAGTTGGTAGTGGCCCTACTTTCTGCGCCAGCAGTCGCGGATTGAGTCCCGCTGGGGACATTCATTAAGCACGAATGTTTGTACTGAAGTCATGGGTGTTTCATATTTATATTACGTATTTATTTAAAGTTATATAATATGTAGTATATCAACCATCTGGTATCCGTAACACAAGCCTCGTAGCTTACTTCGGAACTAGATAGCTCTGTGTGTAATAACGTTCCAATGATCAAGATAAAGCTGGTGGTCGTGTGATATAGTTAGCGTTTATGTTAAAATGCTCTCAATTTACGAATTTATATGTATATTTCTATGATCTTATTGCTACTTAATATTTAAGTTATATACGAATGTTATGACCTACAAGTTACTTTTATGTATGTATAAGAATATTAAAAATTATTTATTAACATGTCAAAGAATGTGAAGATTGTTTCAAACTCTAAAGTGATCATAAAAATAAAGTAAAAATTAAACGTCGTCGTTTGGAATAGGCTATTAACTTTTTTGAAAGAAAACACCGGTTCCGACACTCGCTTAGTGGGAAGTGCAACAAGAAAAAATATTCTTACCCATCCCGTAACACGGTTAATGACTGGCCTCCCTTTTGGGTTTAAGTTATGAGAGATTATTAAATTAAAAATTATACTGCTACATAATGGATTTTTGATTTTTCGTATAAACTTGCAAAAACGAAAATCTGGTCTTCGTTTTACATTTCTTTAAATAGCAAAGACTCATTTATCATAATATTATGATATATACATGCTATATTGATAGAAATAAAAAAGTGGAAACATTAAGTTTTAAATATCATCATCATTACTAATATTTTGTATTATTACTAATATTTTGTATTAACTAAACATTATAAAAGTTACAAAGTACTTGAAAGCCGAAGTAAAAACCAAGTTATATATTACATTAGCACAGGCAAAGCCGCGGGATCCGCTAGTTTTACATATAAACCTTCCTCTTGAATCACTCTATCTATTAAAAAAAACCGCATCAAAATCCGGATATAGGGACAGAGAAAGCGACTTTGTTTTATAATACTATATATTATGTAGTGATAGTGATAACGCAAAGGCTGTAAGGTACTGTACCCTTGGACCTAATCGAAGGGATTAAAACTATTAGACATAATTCACGTACTGTTAATGTAATGAAAAACAAAATCTTTTATCGCTATATCTCTTAAATTAAACTTAATTCAGTGTATAACTTCCAGTTAACTTAAATACATGCATTAAATGTTAGTTGCTTGCTGCGTTGGGATTAACTTAACTGAAATAGTACCTACTAATCTATGCGTAATAATGTCAAATTACTACGCATAGATTAGTAATTTAGTCAAATGGTTCATAAGATCTACGAGTATACAAAGTACTACTACTACTACTGCGGTCGCGGGTTCGAGTCCCCTTGGGGAAATTCATTTGCTAAACTCGGATGATTGTACTCCAGTCATGGGTGTTTATATTTATAATATGTATGTATTTAAACTTAAATGTGTAGTATATCAACTATCTGGTATTCGTAACACAAGCTTCGTAGTTTATCACGGAACTAGATGGCGCTGTGTGTACTACAAAAAAAATCTGAGTCGAAAAATCTTATTGCAATAGTCATTATTACCGACACAGAGACTGAATGTATAGTTTTTAGTCTTTTTTTCTGTTTGTTTGACTGTCTATGATCGCATCATGAGAGGACAACTGGATAAATGTCTTAAGTGTCAGCATTTATTTCAAATAAATTTTGTGTTATTTAATACTTTCTTAGGTTTACGAGAATATTTGACATTGTAAATGAAACTATCTTTTCGGATTTTGTTGCAGATTTATTATGATATGCTTTATAGCAGCTTTGTGTTACTTTCATTAGCGAAACGAAACTTTATTACATAGGTGAAATATACATACCTACATTTAAAAAAGAGAACCAAATAACACTAATTGCATAGTGTGCAATATTCATACTACGTTGAGTAATATTTTATAATTTCTTTTTAACTGTTAAAATTAGATACATATTATTAGTTTCAAATATTAACAATTTCTATATTAATAAGCAAAATAGTTTCCGATTTTAATTATTGGAAATTTGATGTGGCTCAATAAAATAATACCTACAACTAAGGTTAAGAATTTTGCCATATAAATTAACTTCAAAACCCTATAATGACTCCACTAAATGAACTAAGGTTAAGAATTTTACCATAAAAATTAACTTCAAAACCCTACATACCTATATTAAATAAACAAATATAAATAAATATTTTGGGACATTATTACTACAGCACCATCTAGTTCCATGGCAAGCTACGAGGTTTGTACCTATTATACTTCATATACTTATTCACATATACAAACTTACATACTTATTATTCCCATCATTACATAAAGACAATGTATGAGATGCACTATTCACTGAGTATTGTTTGTTGAATATATCTTTTCGTTTCAGTTTTCATTTTAATGAATGCTTTAACGATGCTCAATTATTGAGACGGTTACTGCCATTCATTATGATAAATTTTAGTTAAAAATAAGGCTTTTGTGAATACAGACGAAAATGATAATGTATTATACTTTTTGATTGTTTTTTTATACTGAGACATTATAACTAATGGTATCTCCATAAGATTATAATATAAGTAAGTACGGATACTAGTAGTAAATAGTATTACATACTAGGAGAGTTATGAAAATAATTCATTTTCTTAAAGGCACCTTTGATATATTTTTATAGGTAAATACTCTGTTTTCCAGGTTTTTCTATATTAATTAACATAAATAATATACCTACCTAAAAATAACCCGTCTGTTTGCAGTATGTATGTGGTCGCATTTCTTTTAAATCGTTAAATCAATTTTTGTATTATTTTTGTAGAGTATTTATTTATATTTATGATACGTATGTATTTAAAAAATTATGGATCCTGACTATATGATCCTGGACTTTTAGTTGTAACACGGATAAAGGTGGGGACGACGCGACGACTTCTTTTCATCTCAGTCCTGGTTATCAGATCGAGGGAAGCGGAAAAAGAAGGAGGATTATTTAAAAATCTTGTATTTAAGTTAAAGTAAAAGCTCTTTATAAACGAAAGTTTAAACGGACGGATAGATGAATAGATAATAACATAGCCTTTCCCGCGGCTTCGCGCGCGTTCTAATAGCTGGAAACCAAATAACTCCCGTTTTTGCAATATTTTTCATTGATGCTTCGCTCCTATTGGTCGTAGCGTAATGTATTAGCCTATAGCCTTCATCGATAAACGGACTAACCAACACAAAAAAAATTTTTCAATTCCGACCGGTCGTTCTAGAGATTAGTGCGTTCAACTAAACAAACAAACTCTTCAGCTTTATAATATTAGCATAGATTAATTATTATTATTAAAATGTAACCTAACATGTTATTAAATTGAAAATTAACTATTAATTTATGTTGATAGAGCATTTGTTATTTATCACACATAAATCGTGTACAAAAGTATAATACTCGTATGTGTGTAAAATTATTCAAATTGCACAAAGTTACGGTGAATTTACAATTTAAAACTGACCGTGGGAAATTAGTTTCGCTGGTAATTTTCAGTGTAAACATATTGTTTCATGTTTTATTATACACAAGTTTGTTCTGATATTTAGTTGTACATTTGAGATTTTATACTAACTGGTTCAGAAATAGCCGAGCAAGCAAAACCGAGTACGTGGAAGATGACAAAAGAGAAAATAAATAAATAAATATGTTGGGACATTTTTTACAACAGCGCCATCTAGTTCCGTGGTAAGCTACGAAGCTTGTGTTACGGATACCAGATAGTTGATATACTACACATATAAATTTTAAATACATACATAATATAAATATTAACACACATGACTAAAGGACAAACATTCGTGCTCAATAAATGAATGCCCCCAGCGGGACTCGAACTGCGACCGCTGGCGCAGAAAATAGGGTCACTACCTACTGAGCCAAACGTGTCGTCGATATTTAGTTACTTGTGTCATTCATTTGAGATTTTATACTAACTAGTTCAGAAATAGTAGGCGAAACCGAGTATGTGGAAGAAGACAAAAGAAAAATTTATCGTATACCTTCAAATCTTTTGAGAATTAGCTTATTAGTGAAATTTAAAGCTAAAATTCATTGCATTCAGTCCTTAAAAGCGTCCTACTGATTCGCACTGGCCTCCCTTCAAAACATGGGGTTAAGGTTGTAGTCCGCCACGCTGGCTAAGTACGGGTTGACAAACAAATTCAAATATTAATTTAAAAAATTAAATTACTTACTTTTTAAATAATATCAAAATACTATTATTACATATTTTTATTAGTATATAGGTATATATATATATATATATATATATATATATATATATATATATATAGAAAATTGAAGTGTCTGTTTTAATATCAAATTACATTTAAGGAATTATAATGTATGTACTAAATGCGGTACTTACATAAAAAAGTCAATTTTTAAAATGTTTGTCTGTCTGTCTGTTTGTATGTTCTGGGTAATCTCTAAAATGGCTGGACCGATTTTTACGGGACTTTCTCTAGCAGGTAGCTAATATTATATATGAAGTAACTTAAGCTATTTTTATTTAATTCTAAAATTATAAAAACCGTTTTATTTATTTTAACTTACTTCCAGCGAAGCGGATTGGTCTCTCTTTCTTTTTGGTTTGCATTTATATAACTTACAGCAATATTAACCTATCTTTTATATTATTAGATATATTATATATGTGTATTAAAAATATGGTCAAAATTTGCCTATTGTATCATTCAATATAAAAATTATATTAATACAGTAAAGATTATTACTTCAGACGTGACAAAATCTTCCGAATAAACAATAATATAAGAGCTACTGCTCTTATATTATTGTTTATTCGGAATATTATGTCTCCATGATCAACAATGAATGGATAGAGAACTCTTATCTGTTGTTATGTTTTGATAGCGCTTCACTGCCAGTATTACACGCTCTAACCGCAGCTGTGCCTTAAAGGTCTTTAGACTGTACGATATTTATAAAGAAGTTAACTTCGGTTGTCGATTTCGTTTCTTTTCAATTGTTAGACAATCTTACAGTTAAAAATAACATTGAAATTTAAGAATTTTTTCCTCTTATGTATTACTATTATATATTTTTATTATTACTTAGCGACTCATGTGCGCTTCGTTTCGGTTCGTTCCTAGGAGAGTTTAAACGATGAGTATAAAATAGCATATAATGTATAATGATGATGTTATGTATTTCTGAATAAACAAAGCATCACACTTATATATTTTGACAAAGCAAAAAAAGATGAGGAAGCGCTAGCAATAACTAAAGTTCTAAATAAATATCAGATTTTTTATGCCTATCATCATCAGCCCTTTTTAACGTCCCGCTGCAGGGCACGGGCCTCCCTCAGTACGAAGGGATCTGGCTATAGTCCACCGCGCTGGCCTAGTGCGTGTTAGCGGACTTCACATGTCTTTGGAAAACTTGCTAGGTTTTCTCAGACATGCAGGTTTCCTCACGATGTTTTCCTTCACCGTAAGACAAGTTGCAATCATGATACAAATGATTCGCACATGAAAATATCAGAGATGCGAGACCCGGATTTGAACACGCATCACTCGGTTATCCAAGCGAACGCGTTACTACTGGGCTACCACTGTCTCACTTTAAATATCAAAACGCAAATATTAACTCATACGACATCGTATCGTTCACTGTAACTGTCCTATTTCTACAATACAAGCGCTATCCGAGTTAACTTCTAGTATAAAGGCGACACAGCACAATCGTGATTACAGAGCCGTGTTGCTTCGATTCTTATTGCTTTGTATATGACCCATGTTGAACGGCAATGGATACAACATACGTATTACCTAAATGACATTTCTTATATATACATTTATACACTTATGGAGTTTAGAAGTATTTTTATATTTTTTTTATTTGGGAAACAAACAATACAATAATCTATACTAATATTATAAAGCAAAAGAAATTGTTTGTTTGTTTGGTTAAACGCGCTAATCTCAGGAACTACTGGTTCGATTTGAAAAATTATTTTTGTGTTGGATAGTTTTATCGAGGAACGCTATAGAATATATTAAATCACGTTACGACCAATAGCAGCGGAGCATCAATGAAAAATGTTGCAAAAACGGGAAGGGCGGGTGTTAGTTCTGCGAGGTATATCATACCGCGCGACTTAGAAAGAAATTGGTTTCCGGTCTTTAGAACGCGTGCGAAGCAGCGGGAAATGCTAGTACATATATATAAATAATGATAATAAAAAAAGCACATACACCAATAAAGTTTCCGCAAGTAAATAACACAAAAAAGAAGCAGAAAGACACAAAAGTAGGTAGTTATTTTATCGTATTAAAGAATTTATGATCACACACACACACACACTCAATCACCTTTATGTAACTTTACTATGACAATTTTTTGTAGGCTTTATAAAATTAGATTTTCTTAAAATAAATACCGTTAGAGTTTAACAATATTGTACATATACTGTTCGCAATTACAAATTATTATATTATAACTACAGATTATTATGTACTATAAAGAAAAAAAATATAGTACAAATCGCTTATTTTTCCAAAGCTTTCTAGGTCCGCCAGAGAACAAAAAGTCGTCTTAGTTAAGAAAAACCCGCAACTTTTAACTTTTATAAGTTTAAGTGGGAAAATTAGATTTTGCACACGCTCGTATTAGTTACTAAAGTATAATTGCAACATTAAACTGTTACGAATGTTTGTGTCTGGTCTTATAAGAGTGTTTCTAATGCTTCTTTACTAGGTCTTATGTTCGATTCCTGAACGATGTAAATATTCAATGTTAAAAATTGATATTACATTTTGAATATTTCATATGAAAGGAATACTTCCAGTATTGAGTATTATAAGAGTTATAAGTATTTGTATGAATAATAAAAAAGAAATTTATTGATATACTTTTAAATATGATGAAAATGAAAAATGAATATTAAAAATAAATTTATTTTATGATATAATTGATAAGAAACTGCGTTTTATTAATTAAATTTTTTGACTTTTCTACAGTTATTTTCAGTTTATACGGTTCCGTACCTTAAAAGGAAAAAACGGAACCCTTATAGGATCACTTTTTTGTACGTCTGTCCGTCCTTTTCTCAGGAACGCGTGCATATGAAATACGGATTTACCGTCCCTTGCAGCTGTGAAAAATTTTAACTTCGAAGCCAACGCAATAAAAGGATACAGTCGTTTATGCTACAAATTTTCGACACTTGCAAGGGAATCTAAACCCGTGAACTTAGAACCTTTGGGCGCTCAAGCAATTTAGAGGACTAGCTTAACTGTTATAGATAATGGTACAGAACCCTTCGTGTGCGTGTCCTACTCGCACTTGGCTGAACTTTTATTTTATTTTTTTAAATTTAAACCGCTTTTAACACGACTCTAACAAAAGAAAGAAAGAATTATTTAAATCGATCCAACCGTTTTGAATCTTAGTGACACTAACGAATAGAACATAGTATATTATATTGATGTACAAAAGAACTAAAATCGACCAAAGAATAACTTGTACCTCATAGTTAGATAAGAAAGTTATATGAAGTCCTTTCTTGAGTATTTTGATTAAGTTTGTTAACTCCGCAATTAGTTTGATACCGTGTTATGGATTTTCAATATTATCTTGTTACTTGATAGTAGAACTGAGATATTTCTTGATTTTAGGCAATAAAGGCTTAGCCTAAGAATTCGCCTTTTACAAAAAAATACTAAATTGGTTCAACGAGTTCAAAAACTTTTACGTAACGTTACATAATCGTCGTTATCTATATAAAAACCAGTAGCTCTTTGTTAGTCTAACTTAAACTAAAAAATTGCTAGAAAATTGTAAAGTTCAGAACTGTTTAATTGTATGGGGATCAATTAAATTATAAACAGGAAACGGTCTTATAACAACTTTCTATGTATCACGGTTGTCATTAAAGCAAAAACCTATTAGAGTTCAAAAGCAAGCGGAAAAAATATAAGAGGAACAGTAATAAAAGATAAAAAACGCGTAATTTCGTACGACACAAGTTCTACTAAACTTTTCTTGTGGGGCCGAAACCTTCTTAGACAAAAATTATAATATTTACATGGATATGGCATTTAAATCACGATTTTACTTCACACTAGTTTTTGCTTTCAGCTCCAATCGCCTGGTACGTTGATAATATTTTTTTTTCTCTTGTGATGTTTCCTACATACAGAAATAATTTGTTATTAACTTTTTTACAATCGTATAAACTATTATCGATACCAAACCTGAATCTATAGTATTTTTTTCTATATCTATGTGACCACATCCCGTGGAAATCACCAAACAGATTTTAATGAAACATACTAAATAATGATAGCAGATGAATGATGAATCAACAAATACTTTATATTGCGGGAAAATATCACATATAATATGAGTAATATTTTATTAAGCAAACCCAGGAAATTAACGCGAGCGTTTGAACGAGGGGTCATTACTAAAAGTAAACATCTCGTAACTACAGAGTAGGTACAAGTACTAGTCGTTTTGACAAATTAGCACTTAAATAAAGCTACTAATTTTTACTAATTTTATTAATAAAATAAATAATTTTTACACGAAAATACCTGTATTTTATGTATATTTCTTCGTACATCCAAAACCCAAAGATTACTTGAGTTCGAGAAAGTTATCTCATTATACGGTAATCCCACGCTAGTGGTCACTACGTATGTGCTGTTAATAAATAGGGATTATTGGACTCTTACGGCTGTCCCTTCGCAAAATGGGATATAAAATTAACTGAATAGCTTATATAAGTAGTAGTAACTCTATATTCTAATTATAGTTAAGTTGAGATTTTCTCATTTCAGGAACTAAACTTCGGGTGAAGCTTCCGAGAAAGCTTATTTGGTGATGCGCAACGCTACGTATGGTATCATGTTTATAACCTTAGATATTTTTCTCACACATTTTGATATAGTAACTTAAGTCTATATAGCGCCATCTAGTTCCGTGCTACGAGGCTTGTGTTACGGATACCAGACAGTTGACTACGCAAATATAACACACATATAAAATAACACCCATTTATTATAAAGATAAACACCTATGAATGGAGTATTCGTGCTCAACAAATTAATGACAAAAGTTAATTTTTATATAAAATATGTAAAAATAAACCTGTTATATAGATTATGTTAAATCAATTTCAGATATACTATAATTTCAATAGTAAAGCTTAGTACTCTTTCTTAGACTACTAAGCTTTACTATCTTGTAGAAACAAAGACAATTTCAAGAATTCAACTTTTAAAACCAGAAACTTAGTGAATATTGCAAAAACGTATATCAAAAATATAATACTGTGTACATTTTGTAAGCAATAGTGATTTGTATTCAGTAGAGTTACCAATATGGCGTCGTACATAGAGGTATTTGATACTCGTTCGGGCACAATAAAGAACTGCTGGTACAATGGCTTTCATGTTAATTGTATGGTCCTTTTTAATAAGTTATGGAGTGTGTTATTTTATATATTTAATATAAGTAAATTCACTCTAAGGATTAATATAGACATAATTTCATAGAATTAAACCCCCAATCATCATATTGTCATATATGGGAGTATACAAAAAATTAATCTTGTAAAATAAAAAATTAAATTTTGCTATCTTTCTAAGGAGAGGAGATTTTATAAAGGAGAGGAAATTCATCAAATATAAAAAATTTAGGAGTACCTTAGATACTACTAATAATAATATTAAGATATTTTCTAGGACAATGGTTCAGACGCTTTAAAATATGAATATCTAATAGATAAACAAGATAACGTGTGAATTTTTGACATTATAAATGAAACTTTCTTTTCGGATTTTGTTGCGGATTTATCTTTCCCGTGACCATGATTAAAGATTATTTTGTAAAGCATTCGAAACGTCGGGAACCAAAAATCAAAATAAATCCGCGACAAAATCCGAAAACATAGTTTCATTTATAATAACGTATGAGCTTTAATATTTAAGCTTAAAATACTATGCATCTTATTTTGATGTAGTCATACATATCGAAGCGTTGATTTGCATCGGCTGGCAGACTGTACGACTGTAGTGGAAATATTGAAAATACGAGTGTGACGCATAAGTCCGTATTGAAGTTATCTATCGCAGCTTTTTGTAATATTCTTATCTAGATTCAAAGTATGTTATGGTAATATCTAGCCAAAAATAAAAAATGTCTTTATTTTTTTTAATTGCATATTAATCATGTGTAATAATAATAATAAAAAAACAGTTGTTTTTTTTTAGAAGCTTAATAATTTTACATGTTTGTTAAATTATTAAACTATTTAAATAATACCCTCCGCCGCGTCGCTTCGCTTGCGCTTAATCTAGAGACGGAACCGAGCAAAGCAAGTGAGAGTCGTTAGTATATAATAATAGAAAATGAAAAAAATATGTTGGGAAATGTTGGGACATTATTTCACACAGCGCTATCTAGTTCCGTGTTAAGCTACGAGGCTTGTGTTACGGATACCAGATAGTTGATATACTACATATATACATAACTTTAAATAAATACATACTGTAAATACCTAGAGTACAAACATTCGTGCTTAACAAATGTATGCCCCCAGCGGGACTCGAACCCGCGACCGCTGGCGCAGCAAGTAGGGTCACTAGCAATACAAGCTGAGCCAGACGTGTCGTTAAACATACATAGTTTAATATTATATAAAAATAGTTGCATTCAATTCGCTAATATCAATTAAATTGTAGCAAGCGAACTAAACGGTAATATTCACTACGATATTAGATTATTAGAACTGGAAACATAATCTCCATATCCATTTTTATTAACTAGTTCACTTGTCTCCATCTTCCGTTTATTTTAATAAGTGCATATCTTTTAAGACAAACTCGACCATATTCAAAGAAAGATAAAGTTCAAATTAGTACTTTCGAACGACCTATGCAGTGTTTCGTAGCATTCAAATAGGGCTGGGATTTGTCGATTGTCGATAATCGAATTTCAATCACGTATGTTCATTATTTACGCTAAATTCGGTGAAGCGAAAGCTAAGGTACGCTTTGATCTTGAAACGGCACCTTAGTCTTGGTTATGGAAATTGGTAATATGTAGGATATTCAACATGAATGAAAAGAATAGAAATGTATGATACATTAATATTTTTGTCGTGTTCTGTTTTTAATGAATAAATTTAATATCAATATTGCTTATGATATATAACTTTAATTTATATAGCAGTATATATGAATAGTAATTTATGCTAGCTAAATAATATAGATTAAATATATTTTGTGTCATTTCACAATCTTTCATATTTCCAATTTTAGTTCATTATTGTAGTTAGTTATATCTGGAACTACCAAACCGTTTCTGAAATTTAGAACGTATATATAAAAAATGAATGTCAAGAATAAAGTACAATTTAAGTAGAGTTACATAAAATCTTTTTATATCTATAAAAGTAACAACACTATCTCATAAAGCAACGCTCATCACTGCCTTCGTTTGCTATATCCAACGTCTTATTATCCCAGCTTAATAAGCGTTTCATTTGAGCAGTTCCGTCTTATTGGATGAATGGTAAAAATCTTAAATCGTATTTCACCTTTGACTTAAATATAAGTACCTTTTTGAACTTTTAAGGTTCAAGAGTAAATTGTTAAAAGAAAAATAGTAAAACTGCATCAGTATTTTTTATTCAAAAACATCTTGATCAATAACATGTCAATAATTAAAGTTATAATTTTTTATTTTTATTAGTTATAAATTTTTATTTTTCACAATATTTTCCATACTTTGTTCATAAATTCGTCTTGAGCAGGTTAAAAATAGCAATGTATTGAATTTCATCCTTTTCTCATATCATAACGGGAATCTCTAATACAAATGTGTCAACTATTTTTTAAACTTTCTAGGTTCTCTAAGATACGCAGGCGTCATCCCGATGTTGTTCTTCACCGTAAGACGTAGTAAATGATTCATGATTTGTACATCAAAATATCAGTGGTTCGAGACACGGTACGGATGTGATCCTACTTCACTCGGTTACCAAAGCGAGTTACCACTTAGTATACCACTGCCTATTTATTTAAATATTATTTATTGAATAATATCACTTTAATACTATATATAGTTATAATATTAAATGTACTATATATATAAATTAAACAAATAGTAAAGTAGTATGTGTCAGACATATCTTTTTAATTTTCTTATTTCTATGTTATAATGAAAACAATAAATTAATTATTAGATAGCAGAAATTCATAACCAAATCGTTGACTTTGAGTAGTCCATAATTAATATTGTACTGTTATAATAAACTAGTACTACTAAAGATCTTTTGAAGTCGTAGTTATTAATTGGCCGGTTATGTTTGAGTCAATTTTAATTATCAATATAGTGTTTTGTTCCTTTAGCGATTGATATTTTAACTATTATATTAGTTTATGTTTGAAAATGTTAAAATAATAATAATTAGAATGAAGCAATAAATGAAAAATGAAGAAATAAATTTTGTATAGTAAAATAATGTAAAATAAAGTCTATATTTCTTTGATAAGTGTTTATAAACACTTCTAAAACTAATTCTAATTATTGGGAAAAGGGTTGAATTCAACACATTCTAGTTTGGTCTCATTTAAATTTGAAATTAAAAACCGACCCATTAGTACCCATAGGAAATAGAACATGATTGATTTTATTAAAATTGATCTATTAAATATGTACATTGAATTCGTTAAGCTCTCTCTGTCTCTTTCTCATTTAAACTATTTGATTTCGACTCTATTTTATCGTAAGTAAATAAAAACTACCAATCAGTTTGTTTACGTTTAAATTTCTTTTGAAATCGGTTTTTTTAAGTTCTTGTATATCTTTCTACAATAATTGAACAAGAGAAATAAACAAAATGAAAATGCATATTCTTTACATGTTACGTAGCAAATTATTTGTATAAGGATTAAAAAGAAAAGGAACGACCGAAGTATCGTCTGAAATATGGAAATTTCGTTGGCTTTCCTTCTCCTACACACAAAATAAAATCCTATTTACTTTAAAAAGGCGCATGTTATCTGACCTAGTTAACTTTTTTATTTCATACCAACGTCTTATAAATTCCAAGCAACCTTATTATTGCTAAGATAATAATGTTGCAGAATAATATTATGAAAGGTATTACTGTAAATGCTAGTTACATTTTTTGCTACTAGATGGAGGAATGTATATGAGTTCTTTTATAATTTTAACTTTAATATTTGTCTTGAATATTAGAGCAGGACCATCGTAAAATTATCTTGATATGCTAATTTTACTATGAATTTTTAGTATATAATAACATTGCTTCCTTTGTTAAATTATTATATCTACCTTTTGCCTGAATTTTACAAGATATTGTTATTTCAAGCTAATTTTGAAATTCGAACGTATTATTGGTGATTAGTAAAGTTGGTTAAGAGGAGTGATAGGTCAGTGGTAACCTGCTCACTTAGAAGTGAAAAGGGTTCAAGTCTCGGGACTTGCATCTGTAATATTTATGCGAATAATTTTGAAGCAACATGTGTTTTAGAACCTAGCAAGTATATAAAAGACATGTGAAGTCCAACATTCTGCATTTAGCTAGCATGGCCGTCAAATTGAAGGTATTAAAAAATCTTTAATATTTATATTATGTATGTATTTAAAATTTATATGTGTAGTATATCGACTATCTGGTATCCATAACACAAGCCTTGTAGCTTACCATGGAACTAGATGGCCCTGTTGTAAAAATGTCTGAACATATTTATTTATTTATTTATCTTAAAAATATAATTTTAGAAGATTTACCTGTTAGTAACTCAATAAATCTATAATCTACCTGAAATAATATTCGATTACAACAGTAGGTACAATATAATATCTTTTACAACAACGTATGTTATATATTAAGAAATCGTGATATGTCAATTACATGGTACATTTGCGACTCTAATGCATCTAAATTCGTTATCCCTCCACCCCAATTTATGTTGCACTTTAAGTTTCTTAAATAGGATTACTTTCCCTCTTAAGTATTGAAAGAGGGTTGTAAAATTTAATATTGTACTCTAACTCGTAATAACATGGAAAAGATCCTATCAAGTCTTTATTTATATCTTATTTATCACTAGCGAGTTACCCTCACTTTGCTCGGTGCGTAGGGATGTTCTTTTTTGAGTAGAACTTCAATTCTTTTTTGAATTGACAGTAAACATAACGTATTTTATTTCATGACATGAGCTATGTTCCAGTAAAAGTCCCGTCAAAATCGGTCAAGCTACTTTGGAGACTAGCCGGAACAAACCGACAATTTTTTAAATCTATATTTTCTCATAATATAAAATTGTATATTTGTAATAATCAATAAATCTAGTAAAAATCTTTGGTGAATTTTTTTTATTCATACATTACAATCAGATATAATAATAATAATAATAAAGCCCTTTCTGGATTTCTCTACGGTTTGTTGCTTGTTTCGATCTGTTACTTTTTAATTTGGGTATCCATTCATTTCCGCACTCCCTTAATTCTTTGAAAGCTTTTCTTGTTCCTCCTGTTTTTTGGATTTCAACTTCTAGTTTTTTCAGTCTCTTTATTTTCCTGTCGTTTCTTATATTTTCCCTAATCAGTTTGCTCAGTCTGGATATTGAGTTACGATTTTCTTTTCTTTTCGACTTGTCGGTCATTATTGTTTTTCTTTCTTCTAGGAGCTCTATTGTCCTTGCGCTAAACTTTGTGTCTGTAAATGTGTTTGCCTTTACTGTTCTTATTTGTGATAGTTGTTCGTTCAAATGGTCATATTTTACTGTGACGCTTCTGTCAGAGTTCAGTATTTCTATCAATGGCTTGGTAAGCAAAGAATCAGCATTTTTTCCATTTTGTTTTGATGTCAACGTTTTATTGTTTATTTTGTATCTACATCTTTGAGTTGGGAACTTTTTCAGACAGCAGCGTACCATACGGTGGTCTGTATTAAAGTTTAAATTCTGTATTACGTGTGTATCGTTAAAGAACTTGGGTTTGTTTGTTATTATATAGTCAATTTCGTTTTTGTACTTTCCATCAGGTGATAGCCAGGTCCATTTAGTTTTGGGTTTTTTTTTGAAGATAGAATTGAGTAGTGTTAGATTGTTTTGTAGTAGAAGTTCAATTATTCTATGACCGTTATCACTTCTCTTTCCATACCCATAGTTACCCATTATTAGTTCTTCGCCAGGTTCTCTACAGCCAACCTGTGCATTAAAGTCACCCATGACAACGAGATAGTTATTGTGATATTTGTTTATGGTATCTGACAGCATGGAGTAAAATCCTTCGCTTTCACATTCTGGTGCTGCCTCGGTAGGTGCGTATACCTGCATGATTGTCCACGGTTTTTTGTATCTTGGCATATTAATGTTAAGTATTGCTAATCTTTCTGAGATTCCTATCAGCTCTTGTATGTAACTTTTCAATGTTTTCCTGATTAAGAAGCCCACTCCTCTTTGGCCTGCTGTTTCTCCTTTTTGGTATAGTATGTAGTCGTTGTGTTCCATTATTTTCTCTTCTGGTCTTCTCATTTCACTTATGCCTAAGATGTCATATTTGATGTGTTGTAGCGCCTGGTCTAGTTCCAATAGATTTTCTTGTTTTCTAAGAGTTCTCGTATTGAGTGTTGCGATGTTAAATGTTTCACTTCTTTTTGCTGGAGGGTTTTGGTCTAGTGCTCCGTCGACTGTTTGGGGGAGCTTGAAATTTCTCTTTTCCTCTTTTCTCTAGTTTTGTCCTTCGATTTGATCACTATAAGTTTGTCCTGTTTTAAATAAGCTATGTTTCCCTTCTTTTTTTCTTCCTCTACTTGAGGTTGGAGTTGTTTTCGTTTTTCTAAAACTTCCTTTGAATAATCCTCTTATACATAGATGTTGGGTGGTAATTTTGATTTGTTTTTAAGTATAAGATGTTTTTTCCAGATTGTTGTTAAAGAAACCACAACAGGCCGGTTTCTGTTCTCCGTCTTTCTTCCAATTCTATAAACGTTACTAATCTCTTGGCTGTTCATATGTACTCCTGTTTCCTCCACGGTTTCTTTAATATGATCTACAAGTTCTGTCTCTGTTTTTCCTTCTTCCTCTACTCCGAAGAAAACCAGGTTGTTTTTACGTTTCTCTGATTCCAAAGCTTTAATTTTCGTTTCGAGTTCTGATATTTTGTTTTTGAGGTATTTGTTTTCTTCAGTTATTGTATTTAATTTTTCATCTATCGCTTCCATGACATTTCTAGATACCGACTGCGTTATCTGTTCAGCTTGTCTGTCTAATTTTTCATCTAACTTTCGCAGAAGTAATTCCATATTTTCTTTATCCATATTGAATAATTATTACGGTATGTGGGAGCTTTTATTTCTAGTCTTGGCAACACCGGAAATACTAGTGTCACTGACAGATGTCGTGAGGTTGGCACTACGTAAATGACAAGCCTATGTGTTGTCTATGATATGATGACAGCTTGACAGTTGACACTAGCTTTTTTAGGTTATGATGACGACGAATAATTTTAGTGTTTCACGTGAAATTCTTCACCCGCGCTATGAACAATCAGATACTGCTTTTATACACATTATACGTGCTGTTCTTGTATTCATAATAATTATGAACATAGTTACTACATAATATTAGCTAGATTAGAAAATTAGAAGAGAAAGAAAATATCTACCTATACCTTTTGAAAGAGGACACATTGCAAAAACTAATTTTATTTTGATTTTATTGATAGGTATTGTTTTTCATAAAAAATATTATAAAACCGATTTTATTGTATCTATATGGATTAAAGAGAAAAACCTCATCAAAATCTAAAATGTGATCTAAATCGTTAAAGGCATTTTTAATACAAAATAATTTATGTACATACAGATTGCTCATTTAAAATTATTAGATTTGACAAATTATAATATAAAAACTAATAGGAAAAGTGTATGTTTTATTCATCATGCTTCCTGAACGAATTTTCGTAAAGCGTGATGATGTCACTCTGATCACTCACAAATTATTATTAAACCACGTATTTACTCTAATTTCTCTTTAAAAATGTAATCAGCGCTACCTTTTTTATTATCTACATTAAAATTCATCAAAATCTGACCAGGTATTCCAGAGAAGGAGCGAATTAATTAATTGCTACCCACCTGGTAAGCCATGTTATGTATAATACTTAAAATTTAGTTATTTTTATTAAATAATGTTACATAATAATTATATTTATACACTAATTGTAACAGATATTAAACCTAGCTCTATAGTAGTAATAGTAGGTACTGGTTTTGGTTTTGTAACTCACTTTTCAAATTAATATATATGATAACTTAGCATGTAGTGTTTACCTTTAAATGATTTTACATACCCTGTGCATACATATATTATACTTTTTGTTATACTAAGTAACTTACGTAATATCGCTGGTAGACCTTAATAAATAAAAAAAGAAGGAACCAACATAACCACTTATAATCTTTCACTATAATACCTATGAATAACAATTTACAAACTTTAATTTATAACGAAGTACCGATAAACAATTGCAATTACGCTACTAAATTCGTACTATTTCATTTGGATCTAGTACTTAGTTTCATATACAAAGTATGTGCGAGCAGAATAGTTCGGGCTGCGGCTACCCTATAAGTCTAGTTGCTGTCTTGTGGACGCTGTACTAAAACGCCATATATATAAAACTTTTGATGCCACTCAAGAGTTATTTTAACTAATATTGTAAATACGGTAGTTAGTAAGTGAAAGAGTTAGAAATTAGAGTTAAATCTACATAAAAATAATATAATAATTCTGAGTCGTTCAGTACATTAAATTTTTTTGAGAATTTTATGCCATTAGTCATTATGACGTTATAGAAGTCGAATATATAGTTTTTGTATGTCAGTTTGTCTGTCTGCATCACGAGAAAGCGACTGTATGATATTATTAGTATAAATATGAGTTGGTGTTTATGGGAGTAAAAACATTAGTAATCATTACACAAATGAATGCCTCCAGTGGGACTCGAACCCGCGACCGTTGGCATAACGTGTCTCTTTAAAATTAACCTTTAACGTTTGATCACACGGTTGCAAATGAAGCTAATATGTCAAATCTTAGCTATCGTATTCATTATGTAAAAGTCAATATAATAAAAGACAATTTTAGTAAGGAAATAGTGTTAAATAAAGTAGAATTCAAAGATACCTTACACAGTATTATATTTTCGTAAGTAACACTTAACCCTCTTCACTTATTTGGAACAAACGCTTTAGTAGTTTACTTCTTCTGTCCTTGGGCTACTTACATGGCAAGGGTTATTTCGTATTGTTTTTATATTTTTTGGAACATTTTTTGTCATTGTAATATCTATATCAATAAAAATGAATTTTGTTAAGCGCAAAACTCAAGAATGGCTCGACCAATTCGGTTATTTTTGTATATGTTTCTTAAAGTACACGAAAGGCTTTAATAATACAAAAAAAATTAAAAAAATGAAAGTTTGTAAAAAACATTTTGAGGCCCACGGCTTATAAAGGATCTGTACTCAACTGGCACGTTTGGAAACCTTTAATAATAAGGTTTAATGTAACTGCATACTTGTATTCCGTAACGACTCTAGTTTTGAGGTTGATCTTGTATGGGGAATCGTAATATTAGAGCTCAATTCCATACTGTATATAAAATATCATTTCAATTTTCTCCAATCGAAACCTATATCTAAATGCAATGCAAGCATGGTATATGCAAAATCAATAATAAATATCAATATTTTCTTAATCCAGGATTCGAACCCGCAACATCTGTCCCATACAGTCTCACCTTAGATATATACATATTGTGTAAAAAGTATATTTAAACAATTCTTGACAGTAATGTAGATATTCTTTATTTTTAGAATATACTCACTATCTTAAGAAGCGATTAGGCTTTTTGACTTAAGCCTAGGATTGAATAAAATTTATTACCAGGCTTATGCATCTTCAAAACGGAGTGAGATGGTTTCGACTGATGGTAGTGATTTGCGGTACACATTATATGGATTACGCTATGGTTTATTTATTTACTAACTAAATCTAATATATATAACACCTATGTCTACATTTAAGTAAACATATTATATGTATGTATGAACGTATGTATGTAAATTTAATTTTATAGCTCATATTTAATATTTTAGTTTAACAAAATAATTCATCGTAGAGTGTAGACTTAATTACTTTTTGATAGAAAATTTATAATCAGTTTAAAATTTTCCTTCTGAGATCTACAAAAGAATATTTTATCTTATATGTAACTTATTAATGCATTAGTAGACTTTAAACTGATTTTATATTTTTCTTACACTATATTTTTAATTATTTCTCTGAAGAATTTTAATTGATAAAAAAGTAATGCCAAACTGTGTTTATTATATTTTTACATTTAACATTACTTTGATGAGATAAAACTATGTATTCACTACGTACTACCTAGTATAATTTATTTTTATTAGGAGTTTTACATAGTATCTCTACATAAAAATATCTTTTTTTCCCTAATATGCATAATAAACAAGGGAGTAGGACCAATATTCGAAGTGTAGGGGAAAATAAAACAAAAAATTATTAAAAAAATTACACAGATATTTATTTACTCATACAAAAAATGTAAGGTTAAAATGTTTTATACAATGTTACCGAAAAATCTAACTAAAATACAAAAATTACAATAAAATGTCTTATTTCTAGTCATTACATTATACTTGAAATTATAAATATATCATTAAATTAACAACATTAATTATTAATTAAGCTGTTAGATGGATAGCAATGTACGAGTACATTATGCAAGTCTTTGACATTTTTTGTGGACTTTATGCATATTTTTACTATATTATTTTAATTTACAACTTTTTATTACATTGCGGAAAAATTAAAAAAAAAACTGTCACTATACTACGCAGGATCAACGGTTTTAAGTATTTCCCGAGACACAGGAGCTAAACAACTTCTCAACTCCTGACTATCACTGAAATAATAACTGAACTTGATCTAAGCGGGGACTTGAACCCAGGACTTCTAGATCTGCCACCTGGCCACTAGAATTCCGAAGTAGTGTAACAGACAGACTGTAGTGACTATACATTACGTTTTTAAGCATATAGTTGTTTTAATTGTCTTTAGATCGAGGTACTGCTATGTTCTTGTACTACTTTATATAAGGATATTTATAAAAAATGAATGTATTTCGGTATGTTTATAATTTAGATATATCTTCAGCATTCGACTTATTGTGATCAAACTATTATAGTGTAATGTGTGTATATCCGGAATTAAGGGATGTCTTCAATGATAGGTGGAGCGCAAATTACATTAGATTGCTTCAGAAATAATCATATGGTTTCCTACACCCTACTCGAAGCTATAAGGCGGCTTTCTTATAGCCAATAAAAGAATGACATTATGAGGGGGATGGTCTTGTAAATTTAGTTGAATCCCCAACAATATTTTAACTTTTAAAATTCATTTCTGCTTTTGGTTCAAAAAAAAATACTACTTATAATGTAAGTAATACTATGGGCTAACTGAGATAAACTATACTTAGTATTTAGTACATAAATGCATCATAATTTCATAAAATAATTTATTATACTGAATAAGTTATAATTTTTATCCATCATTTATTCTGTCCGTCATACTACTCGTAATCGTAGAAGCAGTCCTCAAAAGCAAGAGGGTATAAAATATGAAATATGTAGACAGTTGACCTCAACAAATGAGAAGCCCCAAAGTTTAATAGCCAGCATAAAATAATTATAATTACAAGAGACATTTTTAATTATCTTTAGGCGTTCTTTGTGTGTTTGTTTTTACCTAAATTCGTGATAAAAGCTATATAATTTAAATGTAACTAAGTAAAACCTATATTTTTTTCTAAATTATATTATAAATATAAAAGAATTATATCTACTTATGACTAGATTTTAATAATTTACAACATTCATTGTGTGAATATTTTACATTTTACTTAAAAACTGTGCTCTTAACGTTAAAACTTAATTAGCTCGAACATAATAAACGCAATTTAAGCTCAAATGGGTCAATTACAATTTACTATTCCATTGAAGGTTAAAAAACTCTAACATTTAAATTAAAGAAGTCGTGAATATCTTACAAGATTTAGGTGACATTTATCCTATTTATTGCAAGATAAAAATATTTTCCAAGTATTTTTTGAGCTATATTAAGTAAATAATTAAATTCTAAAACATAAAAACACAATTTATTTTGTTGGACATATAATTTTTATATAAGTTCTTGGTGAATATAGAAAAGGAATATGCATTAGTGTACCATTTTTAGGTAGCATTAGTAAACAAGCTCCATTGTTTGCAAGCATATAATGAAGACAACTTTTTATTTTAACTCGTACGTATGCTAACGTTGAGCAGCAATCTAGCTTTGTCAAACTTAAAATAAATTTGAAACATTCATATTTTGAAATCTACCTGAAAAGACAACATTTCTTTCGGACACACGATTGCTTTTATTAATATATAAATATATATTATATCGACACCAGCAATTTATACTAAGCTAACTCATAAAAGTGAACTTTACAGTAGAGGCTTATAAAGGGAAAAACGTGATAACTTTTATATTAATTAAGATACTTTTTTGAAATTTGGTATCCATAATAGTTAATTTATTCATTATAATTTCCCATATATACTTTTTCTAAATTATTTATATTTTTTGATTTAGCGCGAGTTAGCCGTATGTGCACGCAATTCCTTACTAAGATTTAACATATTATACACATCTAACTAATGTTAGCGTAGTTTATTACGGGACATCATAGTGTTAAAAAAGTATTATATTCTTTGTGTTGTAATAATAATTTTAAAATATGTTATGCATTTATTAAAACCTTAGGGTTTTAAAGATGATCACAAGATATATTATTAAAAATTCTTATGCTAAATAACAAGTTATTAAAGTTAGCTTTATTTAAGCGGTACATGCGCCACATCGACCTGTGCGATAAGTTAGCGTATCATTTAACTTTCCATTGAGCTATAATACATGTTTATTTTTTATATTTTTTGATAAAATTCTGTGGATAATATTATTTTTGTAAGTATAAATATATCATTAAACAAAAATAGTATAGCAATCGATTATTTATTAAAATTTCGTGTAGTAGGTACCTATTAACGATAAAAGGTCAGATCAATCACAGTACGCCTTTGATTTTTATATTTAAATCTAGATTACACATAATATTGTATTCTTAATAAAAACACAAACTTCTAATTGTTAATATAAATTACATAATTTAAATAGTACCTAATACCTAGGTTGTAATCATTTAATGATACCTAATAGGTACTTATGAACATTCAAACTACATCATCACTTAAGTGCTTCTTATCATGTTAAGTAGTAAATAAGTTAGTATTTTTATCACAATAATATTTTAAATCTTAAATTTAACAACATTCATAAAAAATTTAACAATTTGTATGTTTTTTCGGGAAAGAGTTCCAAGTGGGATAATCTAGTAGATTTCTTATAAAACACTATATTGCTGATTATATATATGATTGCTTACGTTATCACTTAAACTATACTTGTATTCCCGACACTTTATATACCTGACAAATTATCAGGAGAAACTTCAATTTTTTTAACTTTATTCCATATGATTTTATCCTTCACGCTTTTATTACCATGTGGTGAGCTTAAAACTCTCTGAAAATTAATTACAATACAAGCTACTTTGTTACTAGAGACAACTTGCTGTTTACATTCTTTTTTAACTTACGGAAAATTTCCTTTTCTGTTTAATGTTTAGTGAAGTTTTCTTTTAATTCATCTGTAGGCCTAGATGTATTACAGACAGGGCCTACCCACAATAACAAGTATATAACCCCCTGAGACGTCAAATACTTTAGTCTCTCCCGTAACCATGATTGCTGTAAAGCATTCGAAACGTCGGGAACCAAAAATCAAAATAAATCCGCGACCAAATCCGAAAAGATAGTTTTATTTATAATGTCAAATATTCGCGTAAACCTAAGAAAATATTACAACTGACTTTATTTATTCTTGCTACTTTAGTTTTTCACTTTGATGTAGTATACTCCAACGCTTTGTGTAACACAAACGGTTTCTCTTTCTACCTATACACTCATCTTCAAGTTTAAAACATTTGAGACCCACATCAGTCCCTTTTTTAGATCTACGTTTATTATTTTTCGATACTGCAGAATAGTCACTATCATAGAACGTTGAAGTTCGACACTTGGTGGAGTTAATGTCAATGGAGAAGGTTTTTGGATTTAATTCAATACATTGGTGAATTAAATATTAAGTGGAGTATTGGGAGCCCCCAAGTGATTCAAATACATATACAGTACATATACAGTAATTAAGCCTTTTCATGTTACTTTTAGAAGAACTGTGCTTGGAGCGAACTCCACTATCACGCGTATTTCAAAAATATTTAACCAATGCAGTGGCTCAATCGACATTTTCAACTCCTCTATTTCCGCATACAAAAGAAATGTTTTAGATCAACTTTTACTTATAGCAAATAAGCAAATGTAGATTATATTTATGTACTTTTTTGTCATTCTTCTATTCTATCTAGTTTATCTGATGCATGTTGTGTTTACCTTTAAATAGTTTTACAATTTACAATTGTTAGTAGTGATTTTTGAAGTGATTGAATGTATTAATTGTTAAACTGCTGGTAAACCATAAATAAATAAATAAATAAATAAATAAATAAATAAATAAATAAATAAATAAATAAATAAATAAATAAATAAATAAATAAATAAATAAATAAATAAATAAATAAATAAATAAATAAATAAATAAATAAATAAATAAATAAATAAATAAATAAATAAATAAATAAATAAATAAATAAATAAATAAATAAATAAATAAATAAATAAATAAATAAATAAATAAATAAATAAATAAATATATATCTTATAATAGTAAATCGTTTTCGTTATTGACTATATCTCGGCTTGCAGAACTTAATGAGGCTCAGCTTACATGACGTGGTCATACAAAGCCACGAATTCAGGATTATCAACGTTTGCAATTATTCTATAACCATAGGTATAATATATTAAAACTATAAAATTAATTTTATAAACAATATCTACATTTAGAGTATTGTCAAGGTAATATCAATAAATTAATTAAAATACCTTATAACAAAGTATTTATAAAAGTAAAGTCGCTAAGTAGTGCATTTTACAAACGAACAAGTATACACGAACGCCCTAAACTACGCTAACTAAATGTTAGCGTAGTTTTACACGGACTTTAAACTATGTGGCTCAAATTTTCAAAAAAACGTAGTGTATTAGTATAAAACGTAATTATATACTTTAACCTACACTATAATGTTTAATAATACATTAAATTTACCTCTCTCGACAGTATGAAGCGGCATCTCACCATTTTTATCAAAACTCCTTAATTAATATTTCTCCTTTTTGGCTAATTCCACTTAATATTTAGATCGTTTTCGTGAAAATTTTATAATAATAACATAACACTAACAATATTTTAAATAAACTTGTAATAATGACGCTATCGATTATGATTTACTGATAAAGGTTTTAAAAATAAGCGGTTTGTCTTTTTCCCGTGTACACTCCGCTAATAATAGTTAGCGTAATTTAAAACGAGTAATTTCGAAAAGTACCTTTACTTAGCGTTGTATCAAATTTGTAACTTCGTTATTTTTGTGTATTTCTTCACGATTTTTTTATTACATATAAAAAACCATATTCTAAGCAATTTGGCATAAAAAAACGATTTGACCTAAAACTCGAGTTAGCGTAGTATAAATTGTTGGTGTCGATATGTAAAAGTTCAAGACAGTGTTAACCTAAAACATAATTTTGGTTTCGATAACACGAATATTCTAATAATTTATTTATTTCGCAACTTAATTCTTCATTATATCACAATACATCACTAAATTAAATTGCGTTTACATATTCAATATTTAAATTTAAAATAGTCTCTTTCTCCTTTACAATAGTGACTAGATTGGTAAAATCTAACAAGACCTAAGTGAAGAAAAACACAAAGCAGATACTCCATAATACAAGATGGTACACAAAAGCAGTATTGTGTGCAGCATTCATCTCTTGAAACCTAAACGTCTTCATTTCATTCTGAATTGGAATAACGTGATCTATTATGTAAGGAATTTCAGTAGTCTTCCTTGTGTCTACAGGACAAGGTAACGTTTCAGGTGGAATTTTCAGAACATTTCTCTTAGCTGGTCTCTTAGAATTTGTATCGCTCGCCATATCTTTTAATTCATCTGATTTTTTATTTGTAGAATTCGCTTTAAATGACGTGTCAATAGAGATTTTTTGGACATTCTTATTTATATCCTTACTTTCATCTGGCATTTTGTTGTAAGCGGAACTAACTATC
The DNA here is from genome assembly GCA_905231865.2 of Boloria selene. Taxonomy (NCBI): domain Eukaryota; kingdom Metazoa; phylum Arthropoda; class Insecta; order Lepidoptera; family Nymphalidae; genus Boloria; species Boloria selene. The sequence continues at coordinate 11,027,191 of HG993146.1, forward strand.
GGTGGATCCATCTTGCAAGTGACACCTTCTAATGAATCTTTCGTATTTTGACTCTTGGTTTCATTTCTTAAAGTATGCATCCATTTCAATCTGCAGTCGCATACGAAGTTGTTTTCTGTTGGAAGAAAAAATAATTCGTTAAAGTGATATTTTATGATTTGAAAAAGGTAGTAGAGGTGTGCTGACACTTAAAAATATTATTTTTTATGTATTTGCTTAGGTTAGTCTCTGAATAGCTAAGAATATGGGTACATGCAGGTAGATCTTAAATTTATTGACAAATATTTTATTTTATTCTTACATGTTTAGTTTGACGAGATGAGAATATGAGAGTATGTAAAAGAATATCAGAATTCAGATGAGTAGTTTTGCAGTGTATTTTACATTAAAAATTTCATAGTTTACTTTAAAGGTCAAAACTAAATTTAATACTTCAAAACTTATGTACGAGTAATAATAGTACGCCGATATATTCACAGGCAAACTAAACTCATACTTATTACTACTCCAGTCGTATTTATTTTTGTACTAAGCTTTTTCTGTGTTAATTAAGTCAAATACCAGACTTGCATAATTAAAACGAAATTTAATTTGTATTAAAATCCAATACAACCTTAACAAATTTCATTAAACGTGAGCATTAACATTCCAACATTTTGCAACTCGCGTGCAATACAGAGTCATTTACGTGTTAGCCGCGTGTCTCTATTAAAGAGAAGTGCAACAGTGAAAATTTCGCGCCAGAAAACTTTGCTACAAACTAACGCGATAATCGCAAAGATAGTTCTATACGACTTATAATACCCCGCGGTACAATAAGAGAACAAGCTCTTGAGTATATTTGAGTTTTGGATATGTCTATTTCTTCGTTAGACATTCAAAAACTTAAAAAGTGTAACGCTAAGAGTGAAAATTAAATATTTATTAATATGGAAGATATAACTAACTTAGCATAATATGACCTATTACGTACATTTTTTTATACTTTATTCTATTATTATGTTATTACTGTAATAATCAATAAAGTGTAGTAAGTAAATAAATTATTACCTTCGAGAAGCAAATTGCTGCCTAGAGGCTTCAAATTATCCAATATAGGTTTGATGTTGTCGAAAGTTAGGGCGTGTAGTTCATTCGATCTCAAGTCTAGCGAACTCAGTCCCCTCACGCCTTCAAACAAACCGGAGGGAAGCGACGCCAGTTTATTATCATCAAGGGACAACTTTTGCAGTTGGGATAAGCCATCAAATGCTCGCTCTGATATATATTTTAAATCGTTCTTCCCCAAAAGCAACTCTTGTAAGTTCCATAACTCAGCGAATGTAAATTCGGTTAGGTTGTATATGCGATTTCTTCTAAGATCTAATCTTTTTAAGTTCGCCAACCCATCAAATGTGTGACGGTTCAAATGAAATATGTTGTTTTTATTTAAATCCAGCTCCACAAGATTAAATGCATGTTGGAACGCTCCGTTGCTGATTGTAGAAATATTATTTTTCGTAAATATCAGTTTTTGTAGTTTTGGAACATTGAAAAAAGAGTCTCTCCCGATTTCCAAAATCATATTCTCTTCTAGATTTACAACTGTTAAATTTGGTAGATGTGCAAATGCGTATTGCTGGAGAGTTTCTACTTGATTTTGTGAAAGTGACACTTCTTTTAAGCTGGTAAGATTCGCTAATGCATAAGATCTGACATCCACAATGTTGCCGTATTTAATATTTATAGATTTAAGTTTCTGTAAGTATTGAAGCGCTTTGGTCGGCACGTAGCCCAGTGCGCCATCTACGCGAACGTTAAAAGACAAAGTTTGCAAAGTTGGTTGTGACGCAAAACTTTGCCAAATGAGGTCATCCCGAGGTATACCACCATTGAACACCCAACATTCAGCCTTTGTTGCATTTCTTGGTTCTCTAGTATTTTCACAGTAACAGTGTACTTTTGAATCTCGATCAGTAATATCGCAAATATTTTTTTGGAAACCACCTGTTTTTTCTTTAGTACGCCTCTTACTATTGTCTCGGGCTTGAACGGCGACTGACAAGTCATGCAATAATGCAAATATAATCCACGTGTATAATATTCTCAATATTCGGCGCTCCATCTTTATTTATCTGAAACAAATAAAAATCACTTTTAAAATGCGAATGCTCCACGATGACTTTGTATTTGATTTATTTAACTCGTAAAAAAGGCAAGTGTAAAGTTCACCGACGGTACGAATTCAAAATACATTGTGTAATTTAAGGTTGAAAAAATGTTAAATTGAAGCATTTCAGACATATTTGCAATTGAATATCGCAATATTCTAAAAGTTGGACAGAATGCATTCATTTATAAAAAACAATTTTTGACCCATTTACAATGTATACAGAAAGTCAAGTAATGAAAATAATAATAATACATTTACGGCTTTATAATACTCATGTTGAATTAATTATTAAGAACTCTTCGAATCTGTAGTTACTTCGTGAATGGGAATAATTACTTTGATGGAGCTCATTAATGTGACAAGAGTCGAAATAAAAGATACGATACCTATATTATATATGAATATACGTTTAAATCAGATTCAATTTGTTATAAAGTATTTTGCTGTAAATATTAGTTACTTTCTTTTAAGAATAAGATATAATACTCGTATTTTATGTAATTATTAACCGTTATTTAGGTGTGTTTATCATAAGAAAAAAATGAAAAATTCAAAGTTTGTAAAAACTTATACCAAAGGGGGTAAACTACCTAATGTTAATAATTTACGAGTATTATATTTTTTTCTTTGTAATTGTTGTTAAAGTCGCTTTTATTTGCTATCATTCATTTTCTTATGAAACTAATCAATATTTTGTTATACATGAATTTTGTTTTAAAACTGTAACATAAGATGAACGTCTTGTATTCAACCCTTTTTAACGTATCACTGCTGAACACGGGCCTTTATTACGACGGGGGGATCACGTCCTTCACAGTGGCCAAGTACGGGTTGGCGGACTTCACATGTCTTTCAAAATCTTGTTAGTTTCTCTCAGACCTGCAGGTTACCTCACGATATTTTCTTTAACCGTATGACAAGTGGTAAATATGTTACAAATGACTAGCACATATAATATCAAACGTGAAAACCCGGGATTTGAATCCGCTTCGCTCGGTTGCCCAAGCAACCACTGGGCGGCTACAAACTCTACTGGGTACAAAAGAAGAAGAATATATATAATTATGTGTTATTTAATCAATTTTTAGACTTCATGTTTAGTGATAAGATACTCCCTCCATAAGATATTCTAAGGAACTCTAGCCTAGGAATTTATAGTACACTTCTTAGTGCAACTAAGTATAATTTTAAATTACACAAGATAACGATATTAATTTTTAGAGCATTTCCAACTAAATTAATTAAGATGAAATATTTGAGATTTCGCGGTTTGCGTAGGAATTTCATTTTAATTACTCAAAATATTTTGAGGACTGTCAAAGTGCATTAGTAATAGCGAGGGTTACAGGTTCGATTATTGCATGCGAAAAACATAACATTTAGACAAATATTTAAATTCTAGTAACAATAGTATGTCTGTAATAACAAAAGTTGAAACGACAGCAATAAACATTACTACAGTATATTTGCTTCCTTCATAATTCTCTTCTTCGAGGAGCACTCAAATATTTTATTTCATTTCCTTTATGTTTACATCCCATTCTTTTTATGCTCTTACTATTAATATAATCTGAAAGTTTGTTTGATAGTTTCTCTTATATTCACTTAATAAAGAAAGAAGGTAATATCCAAACTGGCTCATAATTGTATTTTAAGCCCTTTTTAACGTCCCACTGATCATGGCATAGTCCACTACGCTGTCAATTGCAGGTTGACGGAATACATGTCTTACGCAAACATGCTAAGTTGAGTTGTAACAAATGCAAGTTTCCTCGTAACGATTCGTTTTACTGCAAGGCAAGTTGCTATCACGTTAAAAATAATTCGCACATGAAAATAACTATTATTACTTAAAAATATTAAACCATATCTTTATATACTACACCCCGTGGATTCCCCGTGGATGCTATTTGCAATTGCATTCTCTAGATGCATGGCAATGCTGCTTTTTTATACGAAATCGAGCCAGTCCTTTTGTCACTAGTAAAAGCGAAATTAGTATTTCGTTTTCATTTTTGTTGTTGTTTTATTATTAAGTTGGAAAAGCATATTCTCATAACCTTTACAATGTACATATATGTATATATACAGGTTATGTGGTACTCATATTAAACGAGCTAACTATCCCGATGTGCTGTAGCAAACCATAAGCTAAGGATCACCCCATGTAGCCTTTGCATTCCGAAGAACAAGGGTGTCAGCAGTTTGTTTGTTTGTGTAAAATATTTTATATACTTTTATTATTGAAGTGAAACTTCTTTAGAATCATTGTGATTTCAAACTCGATGAAACGAAAAAATAAGTCCATAGTACCAGGCGCTCAGAAACGGGGAAGAGTAAGCCTTAATTTAAATTCAAGTTTTACTTCTGACATGTGCACTTTGTACACACGCACTTTTTATTATGTGTGTTTGTATAAACTCGGCACTTCTAACGTCCTACCTACGGACCTACCTATACGAGAGGCGTCAAGCTACAGAGCTAAGCATGTAACATATGTTTTATAAACATAATTTTATATAAATTAACGACAATTTGTAAATTTAAAGTCAAAGTATACTTATAATACTTTGATTTAGTCAGCGTTTGGTTTATTACTGATGTATGCAAACAGGATTAACAATCCAAATTTATTGCCAATAAATATTAAGTATTGATTTTGAAATAATCTATGTTGCGGCATAATATGTATCATACATTATGTAAATTTATGCATTTTGTATTGTACTGTAATATACACTAGTGTATTTCAATATTATTACTATTAATTAGCTTTTGCTTGTGGCTTTGTAACTGAAATGCAATTTATGAATTACCTAGCGACCTGCCCTCGCTTCGCTCGGGCTCTTCCCTAGATGTAGCACAGGCAAAGCCGCGGGATCTGCTAGTTATGCATATAAACCTTCCTCTTGAATCACTCTTTCTATTAAAAAAACAGCATCAAAATCCGTTGCGTAGTTTTAAAGATTTAAGCATACATAGGGATATAGGGACAGAGAAAGCGACTTTGTTTTATACTATGTAGTCACTAATGAATATACCAAGTTTTTTTAAAACCTGTCCAACCATTTTAGATGGCGTAATCAATAACATTAATTAGAACTAGAATTCGCCAGCCATAGAAATTTACTTTAATACTTATTGACGAACATACCCACGAGAATGTATACAACAAAAATCAATTTCCAAATTTTGTTATTATATTATAATGATAGCTCATTAACTCAGTCCACATAATTTATATACTTTATACAGTCAACACTCAGTAAGTTAGTTAGTTTAAGAAATACTGAAAAATTCAATTTTTTTCAGTACAAATCTTGATAAAGTTCAGTCAACATAATTCAACTGTAAGTTAATAATTTAATACAAGATTTCAACATGTTATTTTCAAAGGGCACAGCAAATACCCTAAATGTATTTGTTTACTCAAACGTCTGAGCGTTGACAATCATTTCGCAGTCATCTATACTAATATTTTAAAGCTGAAAAGTTTGTTTGTGTGTTTGGTTGAACGCGCTAATCTCAGGAACTACTGTTCCGAATTGAAATATTCTTTTTGTGTTGTAGTGTTGAGTGTTGTAGTGTTGAGTGTTGTAGTGTTGTAGTTATAGTCCGTTTATAGAGGAAGGCTATAGGCTATATTACATCACGCTACGACCAATAGGAACGGAGCATCAACGAAAAATGTTGCAAAAACGGGAGGTATTTTAGCCTTTTGAACGCGTGCGAAGCCGCGGGAAAGACTAGTAATTCATATAAGCAACTCACATAACTTTTCAAATTAAAGCATACATTGTTGATCGTCACATAGATCGCAAAGGTTAGCACAAAGACGTCACATATAAAAGTTATTAGCGTATGTAATACCCAGAATGTGGCTGAGATAAGCGTTGTGAAACATGCGTTTATAAATTTGAAATTCAAAGCGGGTCAGAGTAAGGCGCGTCACACTATCAGATTTCGCTTGCTGGATTAACAATGAACGAAATTTATGTGATGAATGTATGAATTTTTGTTTTAAATACATATTGTATTCAGTTTTTGGCTGTTTTAGAAAAAAAAACGTGCACTTAGTTTGTGGATATGGATTTTTTAAATGTTACTCTATTTTCGCTGTTTGCAAATTCAATGCCACTTGAAAGAAGAGGATCATGCAATTTGAAATAAAATATTTGATAACTTTTAAAATCATTATAAAGACTTATATATAAATGATACATTCTTTTAATCGTATCGCAATTTAGACTTTTATGCCTCCCTTTTGAGCTTTCAGCACGGGCCTACCGTACGGGTACTTTTACAAGGTTTTTTCTGCCCTTTTTAATTATTAATTAATAGCCTTTAAAATTAAACAGGTAAAATTTTATATGGCGTAATAGTAGAGATAATTTTAATTACATAAGATAAAAATCATTTCTTCTTAAATACCACTTAATACTTTTTCACGTTGAAGATAACTTTAATGAGGGTCAAATATAATTTTCATTGTACTTGGGGGGTGTAATTAGTGATTAGACGGTAGGTAGGTCATAGCACTGGTAGCCCAGTTGTAATACGTTCGATTGGGAAATCGAGAGAAGCGGGTTCATATCAGAGGTGCAAAACTCTGATATTTTCAGGTGCGCATTTTTCATTTATTAAAAACATTAGTTTCTTCCTTGACTACGTTTAAAAAAGACTTAAATAAAACTGACAGAAAATCCCATTAGAAAAGTTTTATTTTAATATGACTGAAATAAATTACAGAGACAATGATATCATTGTAAGTAGACGAAAGCCGTAATATATGAGCTTCGACAAATCCAATCGAATCAAAATATTTTATTCAGCATAAAAATTATTACAATTTTTTACTGAACGTCATGAGTCTACCACCAGTTCGAAAAGAAGAAACCTCTGACCTGAGAAGAACTGGCGAAAGAAACTCAGCGGGACTAATATTTTTTTTATCTTAATCTCACTTTTTTCAAATTAAATTGCAAATTTAAAATAATACTTAGGTATAATATTTAATATGTTTATTTATTTATTTATTTATTTATTTATTTATTTATTTATTTATTTATTTATTAGAGAAACAAACAGTGATATAAAACAGACAATTAAACAATAAAATAATAATACATACACCAATAAAGTTTCTACAAACAGGCAATTCATATAGTAAAAGAGTAGACACTAGATAAAACTATGGAAAAGACATTTAATTTTCATGCAAGTATTAACTAATACAATGTACAATACACAATGTTGAAATAGCCCTTCGGCACAGCAGATCAATATTTTAATATCAATTAATTGTTGTTACTTGAACGAAGCAAGATTCTCGTTTGCTTGTAATGGTCTAAGAGCCGGTGGGAGATCGACCTTCGCCGATCTGATAACCAGATGAGACATATTTTTTATCAAATATAATTTATAAACAAATATGCCTATAATTACTTGCCTATCTAAAAGTGCTCATGGCTATTTTTAATTAAATTAACTTTAATCGATTTTTTTTCATCACTTTCATTCTTTTAATAACCAAATGAATTTTATTTCACTGTTAGTTTTTAAGACACAGAATATGCCTCAGTAGGCTTACCTACTCATTTTTGTGTATATGGCAACCTCTACCTGGCAAGCCGATGTGAACAGGTAAGTCAATATAGGTGACTCCATCGTTCTGCTAACTTATCGAAAGTTATATAAAATTTTAGATTGTTTTATTACAAAATCAGTCATATAGACTTGCCTGCAAAAAATCATACTTAAAACACTGATGCCTAGCTAAAAATAGCCATGAGCACTTTCAGATAGGCAAGTAATTATAGGCATATTTGTTTATAAATTATATTCGATAAAAAATATGTCTCATCTGGTTATCAGATCGGTGAAGGTCGATCTCCCACGGTCTCCTCTACTATAATAAGCTCAATAAAATCCAAAGCGGAAAGTAAACTCAATTATTTTATGTAACGGCACCCTGTCACACCGTGCAGTAACATTTGCATATAATATTGTCCTCGATATATGCAATATCCTGTACATTTTACTAGATGGTTTTTCTACGAAACTGTTCCTGCAAGATATTTTAGTCTTCGCATATGCTTAGCAATTTTGTGTACAACTTACGTTTTAATCTTACATTATGTAGGTGCTATTTTCCTTTAGAGCGGGCTATCTTTGGTTTAACTTTCTTTCTTTCTTTATTTTTAACTGAAAATATTGACTCTTTTTATACAAACTTAAAAAGAATTTAACTTAATTTAGAACGTACCAGACCCGTACTCGTCCAGTATGCCACCATGCTGGACGATGGATGGATCATAGCCTCGTATTAAATGGAGACCCTTCTAGCTTTGGGGCGTTTAAAGCTTATTACGTATAAGTATACTATAGTAGTCTTTTCCGCGGCCCTGAAAATCAAAAGAATTTTTTTTCTCCCGTTTCTGCAACATTTTTCATTGATGCTCCGCTCCTATTAGCCGTAGCGTGATTTAATATAGCCTCCTCGACAAATGGACTATTTGACACACAAAGAATTTTTGAATTCGGACCAGTAGTTCCAGAAATTAGAACGTTCAACCAAACAAACAAACAAACAAACAAACAAATTAAAGATCGTGTTCAACCAAGCAAAAAAACAAAAAAAAATCCTCTTCAGATTTATAATATTAGTATAGATTTAAATAATATTATATACTCACCTATATAAAAATAATGTATAAGACTTTTTATTTATTTAAACGCGCTAATCTCTGGAATTACCCGTCCGATTAGAACAATATTTGCATTTTATAGCCTATTTATTAAGGGAGGTTGGATTATCTTATATCACCCTACAATCCTTTGGAGCAGAGGATTTACATAAATAAAGAGTTGTGAACAAACACCATTTAATTCTATAGAAAACTTTGACAACTGATTTGTCGTCATATGTTTAGGAAAATATAGCTCCAGTAGATAGAAATTAATGTGTTAGAATATTTTTATCATTGACTGTATTCCTTTAATCTACAAGAGTCAGACCATGGTATATAGAAGATATAAAAAATAGTTCGATGTTGCATTTAAAATTATGCCTATATCAAATCTGATTGTGCTAAGTTGACTATGATATGACTTATGAATTATGATGCAATGATTCAAGCTCTCTTTTGGGCTAGAGTAAGTATTTTTTCTAACTATATTGTATTAAAGTCTTATCGAACCTCTGTAAAAGACGAAACATTATTAACATATTTTTATATATATACAATCACAAACGTTAGTAAATCACATCTTACTGACATTTACAAACCATGTAATAACTAGAGTTTTTATTCAAAAGAATTTATCAGTACCAAGCATTTGCTACAATAAATCTTTCTATCTCGGGACCTTTGTGTCCTTTTATCAAGATTTAACGCCAAAAGCCAAAACGCAATGGGCTTGACATTTTTTGTTTCAACTTTTATGTTCCCAGAGGACCGTTTAGAAGAGGATAGACTATATCTAATATTATTAAAGAAACGATTAAGGCTGGTAAGGGTTTGATTTATACGTATACGCTTCGGTGTGAGATATTTCTTAACAAAATATTGACTTTGCGCTCAGTTTTAAGTAATATATAACATTTAATATAATACGTATTTTGTTTATTTTCGAGGGCTGTTGAAACAATAGCTATATTTTAACCTAAATTAAATTTTAAACCTTTATTCTTGAATAAGCACATATACCTATTATATTTAACCCTTTTTTAAGGTCTTACCGCTGGGCATGGGTATCCCTTCGATATAAGGAAGATTAGGGCATAGTCCATTACGCTGGCAAACTGCAGGTTGGCGGACTTCACATGTCTTTCGAAAGCTTGCTATACTCTATTCTCGGAGTGAACCATGCAAAGCGCTTTCTTTGTCCCACAATTGCATACAAACTGATAAGGACAGAAAAATGTCTAGCTCTGCCCAATAACGTTTAAAACTTGTTTGAAATCATAGGGCTCGTTAATATTGCTTAAAGGTGTTGAGGGCGGTGCTGAGAAAGCCTAGATACAGTGCGTCGGCAATGTTTGCGAAACTCGTGTGGATGATTTTTACGCATTCATACGCTAACGTCCCGCGTCCATAATAAGCAGATTAATAAGCAGCTTCAATACTCTCCTTGGCACATTGGCGGTCAAGGTGTCTCTAGAGACAATAGTATAGTGTACACTGTATATATAGCCACGAGGCGGGCCTAATCAGTCTCATGCTTTTGGTATGGCTTAAGCGTCTATGGCAATCTAGTAGTTTTTAACCGACTTCAAAAAAAATTCAAAAAAGGAGGAGGTTATATGTTCCGTTGTATGTATTTTTTTTTTTTTTTATGTATGTTCACCGATTGCTCCGCCGTCTGTGGGCCGATTTCAAAAATTTTTCTTTTGATTGGTAGGGTATAGTTCCGAGGTGGTCCCATTGTCACCAAGTCAGGATCTGATGATGGGATCCCAGGGAAATCGAAGGCAACTCTCAAAATTTACAGGCACCTATTATGTTTTTGATATATTTTCTAAACTCGATAAAGCTTTTACGTATGAAAATCATCATCTCATGTGGATGAGCTGATGATGGAAGGTAAAATTCCTCAACAGTTGTTTTTTATGTGTTTTCACCGATTTCTCCGTGAATTGTGGGCCGATTTTAAAATTTTTTTTTTTTGTTCGGTAGGGTATACATTCAAGATGTTCTCATTGTCACCAAGTCAGCATCTGATGATGGGATCCTAGAGAAATCGAGGGCAACCCTTAAATTTTATCGGCACTGATTACCTTTTTCATATATTTTCTAAAGCTGTTCAAGAATTTGTGATGATGTAAGGTATATATCCTCAACGGTTAGGAGTTGAAAGAAAATTCTTTTAATATTATACGTACTTATGAACTGATAGTCGTACTCCTTCAGGATATTAGGTGGATTGATAATAGAAGGTAAATCTTATTAACGTCTACGAGTTACGTGGAAAAATAGACGTGGACAAATCTCGATTGACTATTGTCGTTCATTTCAAAACTTCGCTGACTTATTGGAGCAGTAGTTTAGTTAGCCTTCCAATATTTTATTTAAACATAATAATTTCCACAAAAAAATTTAAAATAAATTATTTTTTAACAAAAATGAAAACCGACTTCAAAACGCTACAAATCGAAACTAAAAAGAAAAAAAAATAATTTTAATTACTTAGTTATTGTTGGAGTCGGTGCCAGCCAAAGCAAAATAATCCTAATACAATCTCCTTGGCTGGCACCGACTCCAACAATAACTAAGTAATTAAAATTATTTTTTTTTCTTTTTATGTAAGTAGCTTTATATAAGGATGTGCGGCGAAACTGATGTAACAACTTTTCAAAAGCTTTTAAACGTCACTCTGCTTGCATTTAATTGAGTTACATATTTTATTAAAATAGCAATTTTATTTCTTAGAAACTTGCCTTGAGGTAGCTGTAGAAGCTTTAATAAATACGAGAACTTATGATATGTTATGTACATTTTATATGTTATTATTTTTTAACAAAAATGAAAACCGACTTCAAAACGCTACAAATCGAAACTAAAAAGAAAAAATAATAATTTTAATTACTTAGTTATTGTTGGAGTCGGTGCCAGCCAAGAAGGACAGTTTTATCCTGCCTTTGCAATGAACTTTCGAACGGATATTTTGATTATATTTACAAATTGATACATTAATTAAATTGTATTAAGATTATTTTGCTTTGGCTGGCACCGACTCCAACAATAACTAAGTAATTAAAATTATTTTTTTTTCTTTTTAGTTTCGATTTGTAGCGTTTTGAAGTCGGTTTTCATTTTTGTTAAAAAATAATAAGCTAAGTTAAGTATTTTGTATTACTAACTCTTAGATTAGATAAATTTTATATGTGTTTTCTTTTAATGTATTTGTATTGTTATTGGTTTAGCTTGAAATAGAGATTATTATATTATATATATTTGACAAGCAGGTTTTCTGACGATGCTTTCATTCACTGTAAGACAAGCAGAATTCATGTTAGAAATGATTCACACATGAAATTATCAGAGTCGCAAGGCCTGGATTTGAATCCGCTTAAATCGGTTTTCCAATCGAGCAACTACTAGGCTACCACGTTCTATAAGAATATGATTACATTGTAATTAATTCCGCATAATCCAACTTCGTATAAATGTGAAAGTATGTATTTTTAAACTTGCGCATGTTTCTTCTACATGGCTGCATCGATTTAGATAACATTTTGTATACCTGTAATAACTCCAAATGATAAGGTACCTACCATAACGATGCGAGTGTAACTCAATAGTATAGCAAACAAAATTAAAATTAATATTGAACTTGACTGAAAAGTTAAGCTTTAAAATGACTTTACTTCATCAAATATTTATTTTTTATTTTTTTTTGATATTTCAATGGCTACGAATATATATGTTTGTGAAATTATATAAAACTGTAACAGAATAATATAATATGTAAATAGCATATGTCGTTAATCCCTTTGAGGGCTCACAGAAAATTGCGGGGACATACTCTTAATTTAATGTATATTAATGAAAACGTAATCCAAATGAGTGCTATAATAATAAATGTTGTTTGTACAAACACGGTAAATGAATGCTCTGATTATTAGATAGTTTTAGGTAACTGTGATATGTTTTTGTAGTAAAAACTTGTGTTTTACTCTATGTTCCTTAAAATTTTTAAGGTACATAGAGTAAATTTAATTAATTAACTGTACTATTTTATATGATATAAGTAAAGTAAGTTAAAATAAATCTGTCTATCCATGTCACTGTAATATTTTTGTTGGAAATTATGTAATCAAACATAAATCCGATATCAGGTCTGCCGAAGCTGACTCCAATGACCAAGGGACTGCTCCAACGAGAACTAACAGCAGTAGCTCGTATGGCACTCCGTCCAACGAAGTAAACCATCTCGTGTATTTCTTCTCTAAGTTGGTTGTCTCCCGGCTAGATTGCTGGACTCTTATAATTAACTAGCCTTTCCCGCGGCTCCGCTCGCGTTCTAATGGCTGAAAATCAAAATAAATATTTTCTACCGTTTTTTCCACATTTTCCATTGATGCTTAGCTCCTATTGGTCGTAGCGTGAGTTACATAGCCTATAGCCTTCCTCGATAAACGGACTATCCTGCACAAAAAGAATTTTTCAATTCAGAACAGTAGTTCCAGAAATTAGAACGTTCAACCAAACAAACAAACAAACAAACTCTTCAGCTTTATAATATTAGTATATATTTCATTTTATACATCAATGTTTGATTCCTATTCAATATAATGTCCTACAATGTCCTAGTTTTTAGTAAATTAATTCCTCAAGCAAAGCGTTACTCATATAAATTTTATTTATTTTATTGTTTAGATTTATTTATAATTGCCTCATACAGTAATCGAAGCGTTAAATCATAGATAAAAGTTTCACCCCAAGTTACTTTGATCTTTAAAATTTAAACATACCAAAATAATTGCTTTAAAAAGCACATTGAACCGCAGAACTTTTCGCCGACCACATTTAGATTCCGTACGAGACCCGCGTGTAAATACGACGAGGTTTAATGAATTTTCTACAAAACGAGCCCTCTATTACCTAACTTTGCTGATAACTCAATCTGATAGATAATTTATAGGGATAGGGTTACCTGAATTTCAAAGGTTTTCAAATTAAGTGTGCCAAATTAAAGTTAGTACAAATGTCTATAAAATTTTACTGTACAGCTTTTAATTTATATTTTTGCAATGAATAATAATTTAATATTTTCAAAGATTAGTTATACTTATATAATAATGTAGTGTAAAGGTTGATTTCTATCAGAGAAAAAGTATGATCAATATGACGTAGTTCTTAAAGAAGTTAATACGTTATTATTATTCGTACAAGAAAATGTGAACAAAATTAGAAATAGGTGAAATATCACGTGATTAAAATATATATATATATATATATATATATATTTAATTATATTTATTTTTATTTTTTTAATTATATTCTGTAATGGCTACAGTGACTTAAAATAGCTAACATCAACATTTTAAACGTAACATAACTTCAACAAGTTATCAAGAATATTTTTTAGGTTTACGCGAATATTTGACATTATAAATGAAACTATCTTTTCGGTTACAGCAATCATGGTCTCTCCCGTGACCATGATTGCTGTAAAGCATTCGAAACGTCGGGAACCAAAAATCATAATAAATCCGCGACAAAATCCGAAAAGATAATTTCATTTATAAGTTATCAAGAACATATTATTAATATTATTTAATGACGGGATCAGTCCATAGCACACCACGCTGAACAAATGCGGGTTGGTCTTCACATCTTTCGAAAACTTAGTTTCTCTCACATATTCAGATATTTTTTCCTTCTATATTTTATATTTAAATATACAACAAAGTAAGTTCAACAAAAAATATACCTAGTTTCTAGTTTCTCCGCGTACCAAAAAAGTAAGGTATTGGCAATGTATGAATAATAAAGTTGGATGAGATCAATGTAGAATATTTCTTGCTAAAGTTACGCTTAGAAGTGGGTTGTATTTATTAGGATTTTCAATAATTTAGAATTTGTGTACGTTTAATTTAGTATTATTTAATAACTGTTAAACATATTTTAATGTAACTTTGTTTAATACAATATTTCCAATTAATATCATATTGAATAAAAGTCGAGAAGCAGACAATATAAAGCAAGAGCTTGTTTAGAGGTATGTAAGCTTTCGTATCTCGGAGTGCAGTTTCTTTTGATTTCATTATTTTCATAGATTCTGCGAATCAATATCAACATATCTTACAAAGTACAATGAAAACTTATAGTATTGGTAAAAACTGGTATCGTAAAAAGCATTTTTTGAAATACGCATAAAAATTTCTACATTTAGCATGGATGGTTTTAACATCGCATCGATCACCTGCTCTGTTTTCGATGGTTTTAAGAAGTGAATAATCTAATTCATTAACAGATACTAGTATATCGGAGACGGTCATGAATACGGTCGCTAAACGAAGCGTGTCTCGTAACCCGAGTGAAGCAGCGCTATCTTCAATTGCTTCAAAAGCTTGCTACGGATGGGAACTTGCCTTTCAGTTCTACTGAAGATCAGCCTTATTATCATCAGATTTATTTATTTATTAAAAATTATTAAAAAATATGTCTGTCTTTACGTATTGTCTATACGTGGTGATTGTAAAGTGCTATGTTATTATGTACTAATCATCGTTAGTATGAAATGAAACTCGGATTGCTGTTATTTAATTAAATAAATAAATATGTTGGGACATTCTTACAAACAGCGCTATCTAGTTCTATGTTAAGCTACGAGGCTTGTGTTACGGTTACCAGATAGTTGATATACTACATATTATATAACTTTAAATAATTACATGATATAAATATAAACAGAGTAGGAGTACAAACATTTGTGTTAAACAAATGAATGCCCCCAGCGGGACTCGAACCCGTGACCGCTGGCTCAGCAATTGAGCCAAACTGAGTGAGCCAAACCTGCGATACCACATAACGTGAAAAATAATAGTGACAGTAGCTCCAATATATATTTTCAACTAACTTTATTCACTATTAATGTACAACTAGGTATGTTTTAATATTTATATAAGAACAATTTATTTACTTTTAAAATAATATTAAAGTATAGTATCTGATCTTCGTACAAAAGATAACAACATTTAATTTAACCCTTAATTTGTAGGGAGAGTCCCAGGGACTCCGCTTCAAACTATTTTCATTAATATCTTTTAATAAAACGCGAGCACGGTGTCATGCGTTTTAGTACCTTCCGCTAGTGATGCAACTGACGCGGTGGCGAAAGGACGTGCGCAGGCGCTATTCACAAGGTGAGTCACGAGCACAAGCGGAGTCCTACGGACTCCACCCTACGCTTTACGTTACAACTTATGAATTTAATTCTTTTCTTTTATACCCCAATAACGTTGTGTTTTATTATTGCAGTTTAAAACTATGGTTTCTAATAGTCGAAACATAAGATCCATAAATGTTTTGGATGAAAATGTGAGCTCTGTTATAACGGATTGGCTGGAAAATCTGGAAAATGATGATAGTCTGGACAATGATGAATAACCGCTTATGTCATCCACCAGTCCCAGGATCAATGCACCAAAATGACTAGGCTGAATTTTCTAAAAAGTATAGCAGCTTCTCTAAACGAACCAAATTTGAAATCACGAATGTACAACACGCGATTACCCAAATCTCTTCGTCTCCAAATATCGTGGATCATACGAGAAGATCTTTTAGCTGATGTCGATAAAGCAGTTGAAGAAAAATGATCTCGTGAAAACAGGAAATACTGTTTTCTCTGTCCAGCTAGGATAAAAAGAAAGACAGCCTACATTTGTCATGTATGCGGCAAACCAATATGTCTGTCATGTTCGAAGAAAGTGTGCAGGCAATGTGTGTTACGTAGTAATGAGTAATGCCTTGCACGTTTTTTTATTTTTGAATATTTAGAGGATTTTATTTAGTTATTACGAAGAAGATTGTTATTTTTATTGATTAAAATTAAAAAAATATTTTTATATGCTTAGAAAAAAAACTATGAAAGCCCAAAATCGCCTTGTTAATTATTTTGTGATTTTTAGGGGTTATTTCCTAAACTTAAGAAAAAAATAATCTCAGTTGAAGTTCCTATTATATTTTATCATAAATTTGTAGAATGTTAACTAAGTTATGTTCTTCATGCCAAATACATTACAAAATTTTGCTTTTTATGTCTTTTTTTTCTATTTACTCTGTGGAGTCCCTCGGACTCCAGCCTACACCAAGTGTAAGTATTTTTCACCCTACAAATTAAGGGTTAAGATGTAGTTAAGCGGACTAACGGGATAGAGTTATTCTAGCTATTTCTCGTTACATTCAGAATTCTGCTGGAAAATATTTAGATTTCATCTTTATAATATAATATCATATTTTTTCTTATTTTGCCTTTTGGTTTTAGCAAAACTGTTACTAATGTTATTTTTAGATTTTTTACCTAAATGTCGTAAATAATGTCATCTATACATAATATATTATTTCAAAGATATATGCAAAAATTTTTTGTTTTTATAGTTTTACATTTGACTTTTGTTAGCTGTGGTCAATGGTTATCCAATACTATATTATTTAAATATAATATTAAATTTAATGTTTTAGTATAACGAGAATCGAATTCGCATCCTCTTTTCAAGTAAAAGTAAGTACATATTTGCTACAAAACATCAATTATATTTTTTCTTATTAAAATAAAAATACAAACTGTTCTAAGACGCAATTATATTTACTTCATTTTTAATGGCAAGAAATGAGGGCCATTGGAGAAAGCGTAACAAGTGTAATCCGATTTCTTAACATGATGTATTTGAAATATTTTTATATTTATAATAATTTGCTTTTTGGTATTTTAAAAGAGAATCATAAAGCTTGTAAATTGCCTCGCGGTAAAGGAAAACACAGACGGTTATATGGATACCTCATGAAAACTTTCAAGTTTAAATTGCTTTAAGTATCAGGATAAAATGATACTATATCTATTCTAATCACAACATAGTATATTATTTTTTAACAAAAATGAAAACCGACTTCAAAACGCTACAAATCGAAACTAAAAAGAAAAAAAAATAATTTTAATTACTTAGTTATTGTTGGAGTCGTTGCCAGCCAAGAAGGACAGTTTTATCCTGCCTTTGCAATGAACTTTCGAACGGATATTTTGATTATATTTACAAATTGATACATTAATTAAATTGTATTAAGATTATTTTGCTTTGACTGGCACCGACTCCAACAATAACTAAGTAATTAAAATTATTTTTTTTTCTTTTTAGTTTCGATTTGTAGCGTTTTGAAGTCGGTTTTCATTTTTGTTAAAAAATAATTTATTTTAAATTTTTTTGTGGAAATTATTATGTTTAAATAAAATATTGGAAGGCTAACTAAACTACTGCTCCAATTAGTCAGCGAAGTTTTGAAATGAACGACAATAGTCAATCGAGATTTGTCCACGTCTATTTTTCCACGTAACTCGTAGACGTTAATAAGATTTACCTTCTTTTATCAATCCACCTAATATCCTGAAGGCATACGACTATCAGTTCATAAGTACGTAAAATATTAAAAGAATTTTCTTTCAACTCCTAACCGTTGAGGATATATACCTTACATCATCACAAATTCTTGAACAGCTTTAGAAAATATATGCAGTGCCGATAAAATTTAAGAGTTGCCCTCGATTTCTCTAGGATCCCATCATCAGATGCTGACTTGGTGACAATGAGAACATCTTGAATGTATACCCTACCGAACAAAAAAGAAATTATTAAAATCGGCCCACAATTCACGGAGAAATCGGTGAAAACACATAAAAAACAACTGTTGAGGAATTTTACCTTCCATCATCAGCTCATCCACTTGAGATGATGATTTTCATACGTAAAAGCTTTATCGGGTTTAGAAAATATATCAAAAACATAATAGGTGCCTGTAAATTTTGAGAGTTGCCTTCGATTTCCCTGGGATCCCATCATCAGATCCTGACTTGGTGACAATGGGACCACCTCGGAACTATACCCTAACAATCAAAAGAAAAATTTTTGAAATCGGCCCACAGACGGCGGAGTAATCGGTGAACATACATAAAAAAAAATACATACAACGGAACATATAACCTCCTCCTTTTTTGAAGTCGGTTAAAAATAGAGTCGCCTCGCTGTCTATCTGTCCCTATGTATGCTTAGATCTTTAAAACTACGCAACATTTGATGCGGTTTTTTTAAAAGATAGCGTAATTCAAGAGGAATGTTTATAATATGTATACACTAGCAGAACCCGCGGCTACGCTCGCGCTAGATCTAGGGACGAACCCGAGCGAAGCGAGGGTGAGTCGATAGTATTATATAAACAAAAAAAAAGTTTTTTGTAAGTTTGTTTTTAATGGATAATCTAAAAATTCGCTGAACCGATTTAGATGTTTAGAACGAAAATAGTTCGACACGCTTTGAAGAACATACTAAAGTCTTAATCTCAGAAATAATCCTTAGGGACTGCAAAGTGGGATGAAAAGTAAATGATGTGTACTATTCCATCCTAAGAGTTAAAATGTTACGATTCTTCTACTTAAAGATCAAAACATCAAAAACATACATTTGCCTTTATATATTTAAAGTAGATTTAAATAGGACTACCTCTTCGGATATTTTCACGGATTTATTTTGATAAAAAAATCACCAAAATTTATGAGTAGGCACCGTCTGTACTAGCTATAAAATAAATCCGTTAAAAATCTGAAAAGACAGTTTCATTTAAAATCTTAATCTTTTTAAACAGCATAATATTTTTAGACTTTCTGTTATAAACTCTTATTTGTTGATGCCTTCAAGTACATCCTGCCTCAGTAATAACTTGCATATTGTATAAGTTCACTACAAAAATAAAAATATGAAAAGCGCTAAATGAAGTGTCGATAACACTTGACAGAGAGTTTTATATTTTTTGTACTAACTTTGTCACCCCTTTGAACACTTTGAAGAACACTTTATTTTGCTGGTTTATTATACGACTAATTTGTACCTCGGGCTTTGCATGCGATTATTATTGAATTGATTGTTATTTGACGACACGTTTGGCGCAGTTTGTAGTGACCCTACTTTCGGGCCTACTTGCGGGTTCAAGTCCCGCTGGAGGCATTCATTTTTTTTTTTTTTTTTTTATACATTATATTAACTAGATGGCGTTGTGTGTAATAATGTCATATTTGCCCAACATATTTATTTATTATTTATTTATATTAAAACAAAACTTCTCTATGTAACTAGTAGAAACTATTCGTATAGTCAAAGCTCGAATGCATGATGCCAGGACAGATAGATGGTATCTCATTATTGTATTGTGATATTACGTTTCTAACTAACCAATTTAATTGATCCTCATTTAATTCTCAACTCTAAGGAGTTTAATATCAACTTTAATTTTTATTTATAACTAGCAATTCACCCTCGTTTCGCTCGGGTTCGTCTCTAGGTTTAGCCCGGCAGTCACGGGTCCGCTAGTTTAAAAAAAACGAAATCATAGCCTCCTTCTTTTTTGAAGTCAGTTAAAAAGTAGCCTAAGCTACGTCTGATAACGTTAACTATCTGCAAGTGAAAGTCCCGTCAAAATCAGTCCAGTCAATTTAGAGAATAGCCGGAACAAACAGACAGAGAGACAGACAAACACTTAAAAAAATATTTCTGATGCTATATACCGTATATATTTTCATATGCATTTGCAGTGAAAATCTTTTAATTTTAAATTAAAAAACGGACACTTCTATTTTATTTATATGAATAGATTTGTTATAAGCTTAGTTATGAAATATTTATTTAAAATGTTAATCATATAATAACAAAATTATGTCATCAGAGTGTTTATTGAAAATATTATCCGAAAAATACTATCCGAACTAAGATAAGTCACTTTATTTGTATTAAAATACGAGTATGTACAATAAATAGATCTTCCTATCGTGACACTTTAATTAAGGCACCAGAAAGAAACAAGGACATAATATGTAATAACTTGTAATTATTATATTAATTCTAAGATTATTTTCTAAGCGTAAATGTGACGTTATTATAGTTAAACTGCCTCGGTGGTGTAGTGGCTAGCATGTACGGTCGCACATCTGGAGGTCATGGGTTCGAGTCCCGGGTCAGACCAAGTTTAGTTATTGAGTATTTCTGTTTCTTAAGCCCCAGTAACTTACTTTTGAAGTGAAACTTCTTTAGAATCGTTGTGATTTCAAACTCGATGAAACGAAAAAATAGTACCAGGCTCTCAGAGACGGGGAAGAGTTAGCCTTAATTTAAATTCAAGTTTTACTTCTGACATGTGTACTTTGTACACACACATTCTTTTAATTTTTTTCTTTATGATATAATAAGTACTAAATGAAAGTACAAAGTTTTGTTTTAGGATTACTAAAATTCACCGTAATTATTGTGTTTTAAAGTGATTAAAGTTTCTCCATAGAAAGAAAATCATATAAACAGCTAGTACGGATTCCCAGTACACGTATATTGGCTTACTTAGCTAAATTGTATCGGGTATTGTGAACGTACCGTAACGTAGAATGAAACCAAGCTTTGTATTTGATAACAACGTCGAATACGTCTCAAAATTACATCGAGTGCAGCAATTTTAGATTCTTGTATTACTATTACCTTACATCTTACCGTTTCTTCTACCCTCAATACTATAACAAACTATCTGCGTGTCGCTTTTATATCATGATATTTATTTTAAAATTAATATTTTCTTAAATTTGACACAAAAACATTTTTCGATTTTTTTTCATGAATTTATTTTGATTTTTATTTTACGTGAGTTAGAAAATCAGAAATTAAAATAAATCCTCGAAAAATCCAAAAATAGTTTTGACGACGCATTTGGCGCAGTTTGTAGTGACCCTACTTTCTTGCGCCATCGGGCGCGGGTTCGAGTCCCGCTGGGATTCATTTGTTAAACTGGATGTTTGTACTCCAGTCATGAGTGTTTATATTTATAAAATATATATATTGAAAATTTATATATGTAACACAAGCTTATTTCCTAGCTTACCACGGAACTAGATGGCGCTGTTTGTAATGTCCTAACAAATTTATTTATTTATTTATATAGATATTATTCATATCACATTTATAATCTAATTATTTATACATCAATAGTATCAAAAATACTAATATCAATTCTTTTACATAATTATAGCTTCTATTATCTAAACTAGCCAATAACAAAGCCTTTTTGTTTTTCAAATTGCAAACCGCAAATGGAAATAAATTGAAATTTCGTGCCAAAGCGACCAAAACCAATTTAATAGATCTGAAATTAGGGCATTCGCAATAATAGACAGACGTAAAATTAATTATGCACTCAATGAATCGTATGAACATTCATTATATATTTATTTAGAATTAATATGAATCAATATGTTATTGAGGAGCGTAATTTATATATTAACAAAATTGACAGTTAGTGGTAAAATTTTAAGCTATGGTGGTCATAGTCATAGTCAAAATTTGTCGATATTAATGTAAATGTTTTAATGGTATTCCAATAGAGTCAAATCTGTACATTAAATATGTCATGGAAAATCCTATTGTAATATTCATTATTATTTTTGTCTGTGTGTCTCAGAAGGCGTCACGAGACAACCGCTTATACTAGCGTCTTACCGTCGCTTCATTCGGGTTGGTCCCTAGGTTTAGCGTCAGCGAAGCTACGGGTTCCGCGAGTTAAAATAAATTAAATTTCTACCTACTCCTTTTTTGAAGTCAGTTAAAAAGTATCCTAAGTTACGCCTTATAACATTAGCTATCTGCAAGTGAAAGTCCCGTCAATATCGGTCCAACGGAATAAACAGACAGACAGACATCGTATATACGTTCATTTGTATTAAGTGAAAAGCTGTTACTTGAAACCCATTTACGCCCGCCGTGCTCATATGGTGGCACACCTTCAAATCTACCCTTAACTTTTTTTTAACATGACAAGTTTAGGTTATCTACGTTATTGTTGAGGTTATATTTAGTGCATCTTACATTTAATATCAAACACTTTTAATAATTTCATTGATAAAAGGTATTTTTGCGTCAGGGAGAAAGTGAGTTGCAGTAACTACCTAATGTAAGTAGCTATTTTTTATATGTTTACGTAAATAAATCGCAACTTTTTTACATAACCTTTATATATAGATAGAACATATTGTGAACTTTGTAATAAAAATAATATAGTATAAAATATGAGGTTTTCTGAGTCTTGAACTACTTTTTTATATTGATGTCCCCAGTTGGGGACAACGGGCATATAAAAGGTAAAAATATTCCATTTTTGTATAGAATACAATTGGGCACGAAACCATGTCAAGCCGAACTTTTACGGTAAGTGACAATTACCATGGACTCCAGGAAGCCCTTGATGTTATTTTAGGAGATGAGGGCTCAGATTCTGACTTTGAACTTGTAGCCCTAGATGAAGAAGAAGGTGATGACGATAATATTGTTACCAATATTATGCCAAGGGATATCCCAGGAACTGTCGAGACTTTTGTACACAGAGACGAAGAGCAATGGGAGAGTTCCGATGTAGAGCCTTTAGCTAATACATCCAAAAAGCGACGAGCCAATCTTGAGCCGCATTGGCGTAAATGCGAACCTACCTATAATAATACTACTTTTGATGAGAATAATGTACAACAGCGACGCAAAAATCTAGTTAGTGATCTCAAAAATCAAAGCGCTGTTGCAATTTTTGAAAGAATATTTGATTAAGAAGTTATACTGTTGAATCAGCTCAATACTAATCCTAAAGACCATATTGTGTTCTTCGATAACTTTTTTACTAACTTTGCATTGTTACGGGATTTATGGAATTCTAGCTACCGCGTCACTGGCACGGTACGCGAGGAGAGAATCAGTAAGTGTCCTCTCATATCCATCAAGGAGATGAAAAAGAAAAACCGTGCTGACTTTGATTATTTTGACACGGTCAATCAAATATTGTTTGTTCGCTGGCTGGACAACAGCGTTTGCACAATGGGATAGTGTATTTCCGTTGGTCAAAGTGAAGCGCTGGAGCTCAGCTGAGAAGAAGAAAACTGACGTAAATATCCCGCAAGTATTTGTCAACTATAATAAAGGTATGGGCGGAGTTGATCAAGCCGACCAGTCGATTTCGTTATATCGTGTTTTTCTGTACCGTACAAAAAGTGGTGGTGGGTGTTATTTACGTACATGTTTGATTTATTGATTAGCAATGCCTGGCGGCTACATATGCTTTGTAACGATATGAAATTCGACCAGCTAATGTTTCGACGTAGAATTGCTCGTCATTACTTGCGCCAGGATACTGATCGACATTCTCGCCCAACAGCCTCACTACTGCCAAGTTTGCAATATGATAGTTTTGGTCACTTTCAACAGAAGTTGACAAAACAACTGCGATGCACTGTTTGCCATAGTAAGGCTCGGTGGCAGTGCAAAAAATGCATAAAAACTATGCATACCATTTGAGCACGGCAATTTTTTTTAACTAAATAAAAACAAATCTTTATTTTCGAACTCCCTATTTCTTCACCAAATAATACAAATTTTTTAATTTTTCTGGGGCTACTTTAGCCTTGGGCGTAAATGGGTTTAAATCAGACACTTTTAAATATATGTATATACTATTTATACTAACAGTATTCTATTGAAATTATCTTTTCACTGTTGGCTTGATGGCAAAATATATAATGACAGTCTCCCACGAACTTTTTTACCAGTGATCCTAATTAAACGAAGGTTCGAATATGTAAAATCAAAAAATATTTACAGAATGATACGGTACGATAACTAAATTTAGAAGAAGGTAGGACAACTTGTTCTAAATTTTGTTTTAATTATACAAATACAATATACTCGTATATTGTGACAGTAATTATTTTTTTAATCTGAAATAAAAGATTTAAGCAATGAGAAATATATATAGGACTAAGATTCAGTCTAGGCCATGATAATTATAAGCTCGAATTATTTGTATGATTACTATAATATAATATAATAACACTAATCGATTTATTTAATACATCATCTCACTAACTTAATGGATTTGAAGTTATTATCCAAGTTATAAGCACAGCTGAGCTTCATTTTAATCACTCAAACGAATTCGAAGTCCATCTTGAATGTCCCCTTTTACATGCATCTCTATAAAGCGGACATGGTTTGTGGTTGCAGTCTAAATAGAACACGGATGAGGCTTTGCAACCTTATTATATGTATACAAGCGAAACATGCATTCATCGCTTTAGTTTTAGTGGTTAGTATACAATATATAAGACAGTGGTAGCCCAGCGGTAACGCGTCGCTTGGATAACCGAGTGATGCGGGTTCAAATCCGGGTCTCGCACCTCTGATATTCTCATGTGCGAATCATTTCTATCATGATTACCACTTGTCTTACGGTGAAGGAAAACATCGTGAGGAAACCTGCATGTCTGAGAAAATCTAACAAGTTTTCGAAAGGCATGTGAAGTCCGCCAACTCGCACTAGGCCAGCGCGGTGGACTATGGCCTGATCCCCCTCGTACTGAGGGAGGCCCGTGCCCAGCAGTGGGACATTAAAAAGGGCTAATGATCATGATGATGATACAATATATTATGACGACGCGTTTGGCGCAGCTTGTAGTGACTCTACCTTCATGCGCCAGCGGTCGCGGGTTCGAGTCCCGCTGAGGGCATTCGTTAGTTAAACTCGGATGTTTGTACTCCAGTCAAGGGTGTTTATATTTATAATATGTATGTACTTAAACTTATATATGTAGTATATCAACTGTCTGGTGTCCGTAACACAAGCTTCGTAGCATACCATGGAACTAGATAGCGCTGTGTGTAACAATATCCCAACATATTTATTATTAATAGAGAGACAGAGAAGTAGATACATAATTAAATAAAATAAAATCACCCCTATTTTTTGATTCAGGCAAGTTAGCCTTGATTACTTGTAACACCAAAAAATTATATTTATTCGTTATTCAATATAAAAATTGACATTTTAAAACATTAAATAAATATCATTCAGATTCATGTTCAGTTATAAGTGAAACGAGGTAATTCTTAACCAGGAGTAGTAGATGGTAACTCTAAACTATGTAAGTTATAAATCAAGGGAACTACACTACGTAGTTTTTATATTTATCGTTATCAGTACGATCTCAGCTTTGCTTTGCTTTAAAAAAATTTTTACGGAAAATACAAGTGGTATAGATGAAAATTAAAAGTAAAAATACAAAATTTAATCCCAATTATTTAGCCATTTCCGAGATACTAAATAAAATATATACAAAAATTGCTAATTAATTATTATAAGATTAAATACTATTGATCAAAAACTTTTGAAGGAACCTATCCATCATCAGTAACGAGCTGGAAGTAAGTTTTCAATTAGGTATTTGGAAATTCTCCAGAGACATAACTGAATGGAGGGTGTAATAAAATCGTGAAACCATAACGCATATTAGGTATTATAATAAAAATCCAATACATAATAGAAATTATGTCGTGATGGCTCTGGCAAGAATGACCAGATCCAATGCCAAAATGGGATAAGTAAAATATTAAAAAATTGTGCTGAGAATGATTGGTTGGTATTTTTAAGAAATTGTTACTTTATTGCAAGTAATTTATACAATTGTAAAATTACGAGTATATTTATTTTCTGTGTGTTAACCTACTACAAGCCTTCAAGATTCAAAAAGTTCCCAACCATTTTTTTTATTTCAATAGCTGTTGAAGAACTTTTTTTTGTCCATTATGTGTGTGTGTGTGTGTGTGCGTGCGACCAGTGAAATATAAATATGAACTTGATCATTCAATTAATACAAATCTATGTATTGAATTCATATTTTATTTAATTGTCACAGCCTTCGTCCACGATTAGAACTCGTGAAATATGACTTCTCATTAGACACTTTTCTTTTGTCGCTACAGTATTTGTTGTCAATAATTTATTAATATAATATCTGATTAACAGCAGTACCTAATACACTATTATGTGCACTAAAAAGCTTATAATGAACCTAACCACTGTACAAAAATGTGAAGGACTCTTTGTCACTTGAACTTGAAATCCACTTTTTAAAGTTCACAGCTTAATCAAAACACCTATTCACCTATTTACACAAAAACGTTAAAACCCAAGTAAGTACACTTCATTGTTATGCTCGCAGTTAATGTTTGGCACGTGACGTCGCGCCAGTTGCCAATCCCTTGTTTGTGGACCGCATGATATTGCCTGTGTCCGTATTATATTGAGCTACGTTCTATACTCAGATATCGAGATAGGTCAGTTTGCTTCATGGATGCAATAAAATTTTGCCTTACGTGACTTATAGTGAGCGTTGAAGTCGCGTTTTATTACACTTTAGGGATGAAACATCGACGTATATCAGTATTTTGTAGCTTTGCTTGCATACTGATTTTCTAATATACTTAGTATTGAGATATATCAGGAATTTGATGGCTACCATAAAAAATGCTTATCCTTTACCTATAAAAGTCATATTTTTGTTAAATATGTTAATTTCTACTTTGTCTACAATATTGTATTACATTACCTCACTCCCTTTAACAATATATTTTAGTTATTATATTATATTTTTTAAGGTAGTTACTTATTTAAAATCTTAAATGCTTAGAATTAAAATGTATAATTTTATTTACATTGTTTAAGAATGTTATTTAATAAATTAAATGTTAAATATTACATTAATAACGTGATATTTATTTTTATTAATATATAATATTATTAGACCCACGAATTACGCTTCTGTGATTTACAAGCGAAAATCATGGTACTCGCCAAGTCAACCTTCATTGGATCAGCGTGGTAGGTATGTGGCTTTAGACCGTCTCGTATTAGGTACAATTAATGTTAGAAAGAGCGAAGATTATTACTAAAATGTATATAATATAATTAAAATATGTTTACATTTATCTTTTATGGCTATTTCCTCAGCTTTCACCTTTGATGCGAAATAAATAGGAAAATATTTCGCTAATGCTATTCAAGTTGTTATTACAAATTCTTTGAAAGAATCTGTAATTACAACTTTAGTATTAGTAAGTATTGATCAAGATAAATTATTCATTCAGAGCGCCTAATTTTCGGAATACTTCTGGATTTTCTTAGAACCTTTCTATTTATCTGTAAAATGCTTTAAAGCCTTTGTAAAAATATATATTTTAAAGGCATTTGTAATTTTAAAGATCATTTCTCTACATTACAAGAAGAAGTTAATAATATTATATTCTACTAGTCTAATTTAGAGGCCGTTTGGCATTAACAGTAATCCTTAGCTTACCAACATACAATGGTACAAACTCTCTTGTCTTTAATCTTTGCATAATTTTACTGTTTTAGGAGAAGTTCATATAACAGTGAAAGGTATCATAATATGATTCACCCGTTTAAACATCGGAATGTCAAAAAATTAATTCAAATAGAAATCCATAAATATAAGCACAAAAATTTTGACAACACGTTTGACGCAGTTTGTACTGATCCTACTTTCTTGGGGCATTCATTTGTTAAACTCGGATGTTTGTACTCCAGTCATGGGTGTTTATATTTATAATATGTATGTATTTATACTTATATCTATATGTAATATATCAACTATCTGGTATCCGTAACACAAGCTTTCTTCGTAGCTTACCACGGAACTAGATAGCTCTGTGTGTAATAATGTCCCAACATATTATTTAATCCTCTTTTCAATACAAGAGGATCAGGCCATAGTCCACGCTGGATAAGTGCATAATGGCGGGCTTAACACGTCTATTGAAAACTTGTTTGATTTTTTTAGATATAGAGGTTTCTTCACGCGGTTTTCTTTCACAGTAAAACAGAGAACAATAATTTGGACATGAAAATGTCTGAGGTGCGATATCCGAGATTTGAACACGTTTTCAAATCCATATCGAGGGCGCTTTTTGGCTACCACTGTCTCTGACTCATAGGTATTATTTATTACTTTCTTAAAGAAATCGACAAAATATTCCATTTTTTGTATCACTTCATTTTCCATCTGCCATTGTCATAATAATCAGAACCAATATTACTCGAAATGGTAATGTGAGGAGATTTATTAATGAAAATGGAAAATTTAATTTATATTTATGTAAGATAACAAGTTTATAATTAAATTTCATATGTTTATTAATCAATGGCTATTTACTTATATGTCTACTTACACATACATATGTGCTTTACATACCTACGATACCATCTGCTAAGCAAGTTGATTTAATAAAAATTACTTCTTAAATACAATTTTGACTCATAATATTATTATATGTAACGTAAAGTACATTCATACTGTATACATTTTTATATGTTCACATTTAATTTAGGCCAAACTTAATAAAGTATGATATATTATGATAATATGGCATTCAATTTGTTCCAGGAAGGAACAGAAGGAAGGAAAAAAAGTTAATTATATATAGATTTTATTAAGAAATCATCTTATATTTATTTATATGGCATACTTAAGGTTAGCGTCTTAACCTTGTTCTGATCCAGATGAGTGTGAAGCCAAGACATACGAAATCAAATCAAAATATTCTTTATTCAAATATAAATACAAGCACTTTTGAATCTGTATTTTTACATTATAAAAATTAAAAAGAAAAAATTAAAAGACAAGCTTAGATTACTTTATGTACATTTTTGAGAGCACAGTGGACCGAGGAAACCCCTTATCGGTTATTTATAAATATGCTGGGACATATTACACACAGCGCCATCTAGTTCCGTGGTAAGCTACGAAGGAAGCTTGTGTTACGGATATTAGATAGTTGATATACTACATATATAACTTTAAATACATACATATTATAAATATTAACACCCACGACTGTAGTACAAACATCCGAGTTTAACAAATGAATGCCCCTAGCGGGACTCGAACCCACGACCTCTAGCGGAAGAAAGTAGGGTCACAACCAACTGCACCAAACGTGTCGTCATCGACTTCTGTCGCTTCGTTAAGAGGTAAAAAAAAACAAAACCTCATACGAGAATTATATAAATACTAGTCCATTTACCCACTAACAGTTTCAGTGACTTCAGTCAATCACCAACCCCTGCAACATAAAGATCCTAGAATCACATAGTATCTTACTAGGAATATAACAGGACTGTTCAAACGAATATATTACATCAGATGACCGAACGTCCAACTAAAGAATGACCGCATGCATTTTAGAGCCCTGTCTGTGAATGATGGCTGACGGCAGTTTTGCCAAGTTAGCATATTCAAATAGGATTGCCTCGAAGATGAAATATTAAAATTGCCCTAAGAAGAAGGCATAAATTTAGAATAGAATAATATATAGGTTTGTAATATGTAAATGGTAAACAATGATTTTTGATTTTCAACCAAATGATCTTTATTTAATGATCAACCGAAATAAGTGTAAAAAAGACTGTCAATTGTCATTCTGTCATGATACCTTTGAATATATACTCTACCTATTCCACAATAAGGGTCAATACGAACCTACGGACGAACCCAAGCGAAGAGAGGTAGATGCTAGTTTATCTATAGAGGCTATTTTCAAAGTAAACCAAATTAGCCATAACTTATAAAATTATATTAAATTTTCGAATGATAAATCAGACGAATGAAATCTCTCTGGCAACTCTTTGTGTAGCTTTTGCCAAGCAGAGTGCCCCGAATCATAGTTTAAGATCCATCAAAAAGTTCTTATAAATCGCTACTATTTAGTACGGCGAATTGAGTTATTACGTTCGTTTCGATAAGTAAATAAAAAGAATATACTTTTCATGTTCATTCCATTGACAGTCTATTAATTTACAGCATTTGCTTGAAAACTTACAAAATCAAAACATTTATTAACTAAGAGAATTAATGCAGATATAACGCTAATTACTATACCTATCAATTTATTAATAACCAAAGAATTTTAATACGATTATTAAAGAAAACACAAAAATTAAAGCGAAAGCATAATTCAATATAATAATATTTAACTACTAATTGTATTTTCTCTTTCGCTTATACTATAATTTTGTTTTTTATTTCCAAGACAATGACAAAAGTTGGCTAAAATTCGCCTTATTTAAGCTAAATCTTTCGCAAATTTCATTAAAATCTATTAGGCAGTTACACGAAGACGCAAAAAAGATACAGGCAGAACTCATTAGTAAATAAATATCCTTTATCTACACAACCCGGGTAAAACACATTTACCTAGATAAATAAACAAGTTCATACTTAAAATAGGTCGTAACACGTTTTACAAGCATCAATGCACACCCTTTCTAATAATAGTAAGAGATCCCGCCCATGTAGTAGATCCATCATCTTTTTTGCATAATATAAAAAATATATTTTAAATAACAAAAAAAAACATGTTTTTATACAACAAGTCCTTTAATTTCAAACAAACGTAGCTAAGTTGCCACAGAAAAAAAGTTGTTGAACTTTAAATCAAATCAATTAAAAATAACCTGGAGCAAATATGTGGTCGTGGGTCGTGTTAACGAATGTACCCATGGCTTAAAAATATATTTTGCCTAGAAAAAGTTAGGGGTCCACTTACTAGATCGGGATCTTAGACTATAATGTCCAGCTATAAATAACAGAAAGCAATAAAAATAAAATGACACGGTAATAATGTTTTTGATAAAATAAATAGTTATGGAAAATCATCATAAATTTATGAACTACTAGTACTTCGAATTGATTCTTTTTTTAATACTCCTATAATAACATGGGTATGTAAAAGTTTGACAAAAGGTTGGCTCAGTTTTTATTGATTTATTTGCCGTGCGGTCTTGGGTTCGAGTCCCGCTGAAGGGTTCGTTTGTATGATGAGTTTTATTTGTAATATGTATGTACAGTGTATCATTTAACTATTATCCATAACACAAGCCTCGTAGCTTACCATGGAACAGGTTATTATTATTATATTTATACTATATGAAAAAAACCTGAACGGTGACAACAGCAAATAGAAACTAAAGATTTTTCTTAAAATTCAGTCACATTAACAGTAACTTGCAACGTTCGCATCCCTTATTTATGTCCAAAATCATTCTGAGAAGAAATAAATCATCCCCCATCCTTCGGTTCAATCGAATTAGGAAAGGGACCATTGTCGATAAAATATGAAGTATCGTAAAATATCATTTTGGATACACTTGTGTATTGTTTTTATTAATTTAGGATATAACTAATAATTCACTATAACTTTTATATTACTGTGAATAAGAAAGCTCCAATTAAGTTAAGTGTAAAATAATTTTGTGGGATACTTAACAAAATGTTCTTTAAATTCGAGTTTAACAAATGAATGCCCCCAGCGGGACTCGAACTCGCGACCGCTGGCGCAAGAAAGTAGGGTCACTACAAACTGCGCCAAACGTGTCATAATCAACAAATTATTTGCTTTTACAAAATTTATTTCATTTTGTAATATTGTAAATATTTTCTCAGAAAACACAGCGACATTTACTTTGGCTTCGTGATAGAAAGTGATGACACCCGAAAAGGATCCGTTATTTATAACCCTAAGCATCCTGAACGGAAATAGATCATCCTTCGCTGAAATTCAATCTGATCATAGTGAAGGGAAAGTTGTATAGAGGAAATTCCTTTTATTTCTTCGTTAAAATTGTGTGTAAAATACGTTTACATAATATTATAAAATAACATTGTTTTCTTATTTAAAGATATTGTAGTCCAACATAATATGTCCATAAATAAGAGATCTAATAGGCTAATTACTAATTAGTACTATAATCTCTATCGGCTTAGTGGTTTAGTAAGTGGTTTAGAGGTTTGGCAGTTTGCACAACCTCAGGTTATAGGTTCGAGTTTCGGGTCGGAAAAAGTTTAGCCATTGAGTAAAATACGTTAAGAAAGACAGACAAAAAATATTTTACACTTTGACACGACTTACCCTCGTTTTGCTCAGTATAAGGCCTTAAGGCCTTAGGCCTAAGAGTAGCATATTGTACATAGGTGTATCCTAGGCTTAACAATAGCAAATTGGTACATAAATCTAGTTTACAGTCACTCTACCTCGTCATCCAAATCCTTTCAAATTTCAGCGTTGCAAAGTGAACAAACATACATACATATAAATTTCTCAATTATAATCGTAGTAGTTCAATGTTTGAGTTTTAAGAAGAAGTAAGAAGCCAATAAAAGAATACATAATGAAAACAATAAGAATTAATGCATTGAAATCGAAACGATATCAAAATATGTAAAGCTAACACCGAAAATCATTTCATACAAATATCGATGACCGTAAATGTCGAATTATTCAAGTCGACTTACGAAGGGATCGGACGCGATGTGAATATTATACACAATAAATGGTTTATCCGTAACCGATTCTAACGTAGGCTATTGAATTACTTCGTGATGTTTTTCAATGTAGAGCTCAAAATTGGAAAGCTTTTTGATTTTATATTGAAATATTTTTTCATGTAGTCAATAGTCATCCAATGCATAAACCACTTAACTAAATTATGACGACATGATACTTTCTTAGGTTTACGCGAATATTTGACATTATAAATGAAACTATCTTTTTGGATTTTGTCGCGGAATTATTTAGATTTTTGGTTCCCGGCCTTTCGAATGCTTTACAGCAATCAAGGCCACAGGAGAGACTTTGTCTGTCTCTGTAAGTCCGCGACAAAATCCAAAAAGATAGTTTCATTCATAAATTATGACGAAATATGCGTTAGCTATTTTGATTTTTAGTTTTTTTTGTAACCTGATCTATTCTGATATCTAACGATGATATTTTTTAATCGCTTTCAAAATCAGGACGTACTAAATTTGGGTATAATATGTTGTCTGTAATTTCAGTAATAATAGTTACCGATTGCGGTGGTTTGCAAATTGTAGATTAAAAAAGAAAATGCGAAATGAAAAAAAAATAATAGTCGTAGGATTGATAGATTCTCTAGGAGGAGAAAGACCTTAACTAAGACATTTTGAAATTGGTGTACAATTATAAAAATTAAAAAGCAATTACCTACTGAGACTAAATTTAATAATACAAGTAATTATTATTATAAATTCCATTTTAATTATAACTTCTGAAACCAATACCGCTTGAATTCAATTAGCTTTATAACATAAAGATATTCTGTAGCTCATACACGTTTCTTTAGAAAATTTCAATATTTTAGCCATAAAAAACATAAGATAGATAAATATTTTTTTAAAATTTTTTTACTTCATTTAAAAATATATTTAGTTCTTATGAAATATTTTTTTTTTGTGACCAAAAGTTGAGCCCTCTCTAATAACTTATGAGAGATGTAAATATTTTCCATAAGTAGCACTGTGATTACACATGTTGCTTATAAAGATTATTTTACCCCATTTTCATCAACTTCAACTTACTTAAGCTATGAAAATTTACTCTTAAACTTCTAGGCACGATCATAATTTTCAAACAACTCTCGAAGTACAAAATGTTTATCACTTCACTAATTACTATGTAAGTCTCTTTAAAATTTAAACACTAAATAACTTGGTTTATTTAATATAGTTTAATATAGTATTTGCGTCGATATATCTATACATACAATAAAATTCTAACAGAGTCAAATCTGTGCAATAATACTTTTGCATTTGTATATGTATATTCAAACGTATGTATGTATGTATGTATGTATGTATGTATGTATGTATGTATGTATGTATGTATGTATGTATGTATGTATGTATGTATGTATGTATGTATGTATGTATGTATGTATGTATGTATGCATGTATGTATGTATGTATGTATGTATGTATGTATGCATGTATGTATGTATCTATGTATGTATGTATGTAGGTATGTATGTATGTATTTATTTATTTATGTTAGTTTGAATATGTGTATCTAATATATGTATTAGTATTGTATGTATTTGCATAATTTATATTTTTATGCATTTATGTATATTTTATGTTTATTGATTAGTATTGTATGATTTAAAATTTAATTGTAGCAAGTACACAGCTTACCGTTTTTCTTGCACTATCCTCTGGCTGGTTGTTGGTTGCCTGGAAGAGATCGCTTTAAGCGATAAGGCCGCCTGCTGTGCATCTTTGTTTAGTTTTAACTAGTTATTGTATGTGTTTTTATTATTTTCTTTGGTGTACAATAAAGTGTATTATTATTATTATCTATTGTTTTTAGATTTTTTGTCTGTTTGTCTGTTAAGAAAACCATTTTGATTTGGATGACATTTAGTATGATGATAGTTGGTTACCCGGGTCACTACATAGAATACTTTTGAATACAGGAAAAAATCTCAATTTTGAGAAATCTCAACTAACCGTTACAAACAGGCTATAAAACATCACACAGTATGTGAAATCTATTTTGTTTCCGGTCTTAAGAATGCGCGCGGAGCCGCGGTAAATGCTAGTAGTTGTATAAAAATCCTTAAAATACTTGTTTTGTAAGCTCAAAGTATTTTTTAAATTTTATTTCACTTTTAAACCACAAATCTGTAATTACGTCCGAAATCCCATTATTATCAACCGACACGTAAACTAAACGTTAGCAAAAACACAAAACACTTTGAAAGATCGAGTATCTTTAAAAGCATTAGACACGCTAAAGTGGCTTAAAAATCTTACATTTTTAGTTGCAGGGGTCATTGAACTTAAAACTTAAATAATTTATTGAATTAATCGTATAGAAATTATTAGAACACAGTCAATGAGTGAAATTAATATTACAAAAATAAACAATTTTTCTGTATCTTTTTTCTATTTTTAAAACATACGCATCCTTGCTCCTTCGTCCTTAGATATACAGTTGCAAGACTTCGTATAGAAGATATACTATTCTGTTTATAATTATAATCTATCTCATTAGGTTAAGCCAGTTTTTGCAATGCGAACTCACAAAAATATATTTTTAAGACAACACATTTTTAAATTTTTGCTTGCTGCACATACAATATGCATGTGTTATACATATAAACCTTCTTCTTCAATCACTGTGTCTATTGTCTAAAGCGACTTTGTTTTATAATATGAGACGATATAGAAATACTCGCTAAAACTGTTATACATATACTTATAGATATTCTATAGAAGTATAAATATTATTTAGCTATTAAATCAACGCCAAGACAAAAAGGTTTCCGTCCAAAAGCCGTTCTAATAACAATGTAAGCTAAATAAACTACATCATCTTCTTCAGCCTCTTTTAACGTCCCACTGCTGGGCACGGGCGTCCCTCAGTACGGGGGATCAGGCTATAGTCCACCGTGATGGCCTAGTGCATGTTGACGGACTTCACACTGCATGTCTTAGAAAAACCTTTTCTCGGTTTTTCTAAGACATGCAGGTTTCCTCAAGATGTTTTTCTTCACCGTAAGACAAGCAGTAATCACAATAGTAAATGATTCGCACATGAAAAATATCAGAGGTGCGAGACCCGGATTTGAACCCGCATCACTAGGTTATCCAAGCAATCGCGATATACGGCTGGGCAACCACTAACTTTATTATATAAATAAACTATATCATCATCATCCGAGCGTTTGTCCCGGTTGCTGCCGTGGCTTTCCCCATCGGAGCCCGGGGTCCGCTTTTCTAGTCATCCGCCTCCACTTCGGCCGATCTTGCGCATCCATGTGGGTTAGTCCATTGGCACGCATGTCAGCCATTACGACGTCAAGCCAGCACTTCTTGGGCCTGCCCCTCTTTCGAGGTCCCGGCGGGGGTGCCATGGCTAGACATCTGTTACCCACGTAGCTTGCCGGTCTACGCGTCACGTGGCCGTACCAACGTAAGCGACATTCCTGCATTTTGTCTGCTATGTCACGGACATGAAGGCTACCACGGATGCGGGAATTACGCACGCGGTCTTTCCGCGTGACCCCACACATCCATCGCAGCATCTTCATCTCCGTGACACGCAGTTCTTGCTTGTGTCGCTCAAGCACGGGCCACGCTTCGCTGCCATATAAAAGGACAGGTCTAATGATGGTTTTATAGACCTGTCCCTTCAGTTTGACCGGCATTTTGGGGTCGCAGATAACACCACTCACCTCACGCCATTTTGCCCAAGCTGCTGAAATGCGTGCCTTGACGTCGCAATCGATGTCACCCGACACATGAAGTATGGACCCTAAGTATTTAAACTGGTCCGTGCGCTCGACCATGTTTTCGCCTATGCGAACGGACAAGGGGTCGTTGGAGTTGCAGGCCAGGTACTTGGTCTTCGCCACATTCAGTCTAAGACCACCGTTCTTAAGCGAGCTCTCCCAACCCTTCACGCGTCTCTCAAGGCGGTTCCTGTCCGAGTCTGCCAGTGCAATATCGTCCGCGTACATGAGCAACCACGGGGGTTGCTCATGTGCATCTCTGATGCTGTCGGATAGTTCGTCCATTATCACACTGAACAGAAACGGACTGAGAACCGAGCCTTGATGTACTCCGACGGTGATGGGAAAGGGAGCCGTATCGCCAACAGCCGTCCTGACCACAGACTCGGAATTCAGGTACATGTCTCGGACTATATCAATATAGATTTCTGGTACCCCTTTGGACCTCAGTGCCCACCAGATCATCACGCGAGGAACACAGTCGAAGGCCATCTGCATATCTAAAAAGAGGAGGTGCAGAGGCGTATTCTTCGATCTGTATTTCTCCATGAAGGTCCTTAGGGCAAAAACAGGGTCCATGGTGCCGCACCCAGGGCGAAATCCATATTGGCAATCCGAGACTGTGCACTCCTGCCGGATCCGGGAGTCCACAATCCGCTCAAAGAGCTTCATGGTCTGGGACATGACTTTAATGCCCCGATAACCGCTACACTCCTGCACCGATCCCTTGCCTTTGTAGACTGGAGTAATAATACTCAGCCTCCATTGGTTCGGGATTTTACCGGTCAGGAGTGCGCAGTTAAAGAGGTCAGTAAGGGCGCCCACACCACGCGGGCCTAAGGTCTTCCAGGCTTCAATTGGGACTCCGTCGGCACCGACAGCTTTCCGATTCTTCATGTAGCGAAGAGCTAGCTGCACTTCTTCAGGCGTTATCGGGGGCACGAGTCCTTGGTTCGGAGGGAGATCAGGTGGGCTCACTACTTCGTGCTGCTGGTTAAGCAGCTCGTGGAAGTATGAGCGCCATCTCCTTCACCGCGAGGTCCTCGCATAACAGGTCACCGCTAGAGTCCTTTACACAGCGGCACTTGGAAATATCCAGTGCCGCTTTGACTCGGGACCGTGCCAATTTGTAAACGAGCTTCTGCCCCTCAGACGATTCCAACTTGTCGTATAACGGTTGCAAGTCGGCCTGTCTGGCTCTGGCTACAGCTCTCTTGGCGGCCCTTTTCGCGGTCCTGTATGCGTCGTGGTCTTCAGGGGATCTGGACGCTTGCCACTTTTTGAAGAACGTCTTTTTCACTCTGACCTCCCCCTGGACTGTGTCGTTCCACCACCACGTCTCCTTGTCACACTTGCGCCCGCCCTTGGACGTGCCAAGCACCACCTTCGCCGCCTCCGTGATTGCCGCCTGAATCCTATCCCAGTGTTGCTGGGTCGATTCGCCATCAACCGCGGTGCACTTGTCACCAACGGCTGAGGCGAACTCCTGGGCCCTTGATTCAAGCCGCCACCACCGAGTCTGGCGTCGGCAGCGCTCGGCACGTTTCTCCACGGGCTTCACGCAGAGATCCATGACAAGGAGGCGGTGTTGTGCAGAGAGACTCTCACCGGGTATGACCTTGCAGTTGGCTACTCTGCTGATGTGGTGCCTCCTAGTTAACAGGAAGTCGATCTGAGTGGCGTGCCTCCCGCTCTTGTAGGTGATGAGGTGCTCGGGTTTCTTTTTGAAAAACGTGTTCACGACAGCCAGGTCGCTGGCCGCACACGTCGTCAGGATTTCATTTCCTTCCGCGTTGCGACTCCCGTACCCAAAACCACCGTGAACACGCTCAAAGCCCCCGCTTACCTCGCCCACGTGACCATTCAGATCACCACCCAGTAATACTCCCTGGGACAACGGTATGTCGCGTAGCACATCTCCGAGTCTATTCCAAAACGACGCCTTTTCAGTGTCGCTACAACCAGCCTGTGGCGCATAGGCACTTACGAGGTGAGTTACCACCCCCTCGATAAGAGTCCTTACCACCATAAGCCGGTCGCTGATGCGGTTAACCTCCAGGACGCCGTCTTGCATCTCCTCAGAGAGCACTACTGCCACCCCGCCCTGCCCACTAGGTGCACCGGTGTAGATCAGTTTGTAGCCATTCCCAATGAACCGGGATCTGCTGCCTTTCCACCGAGTCTCCTGCAGGAACGCCACGGCCACCCTCCGCCTAGCGAGTACATCGGCCAACTCTCTTCCACGTCCGGTTAGCGTGCCAATGTTCCACGTGCCGAAGCGTATCTTGCGGGTTTGGGCTCGCGTCGTTAGCCGCGCCCGCCCCTGGCGCGGTAGCCCTTGCCCATTTGTCGCAGGAGTCGGGCGGGGCTCCTGCGCGCCGTTTTGCGGCGGCGCCCTATCCCTGCGCAAATTCCTTTTCTGACTTCCCATGTTTTGTGGCGATGTGTGCTAATTACGGGAGCGACTGCCGTCTGACCTCCCAACCCCGAAAGGAAAGCTTAACTACAAAGATGATGTAGTAGTGAGTTATATAACATGAGTAAATTAAGATCGATAAAAGTAAACTAATGAAAAAAGTAAGTATAATGTTAGATATAAAGTTAACCTTCATGATCTTATTTAAGCTACTTTCTGTAATGAACTCAACCAATTTTGGGTTGTTGCCAACCAAAAAACAAAGATAATTAAAATTTTATGAACTAATGACTACATTTTATACATAAACTAGCTGTACCCGCGGCTTCGCTCGCGTTCATTTTTTTAATTGCTAATCAACCTCATTGGGTTGATCTGTAGGAAAAAGAATTGTCTAAAGAATAAAAAAATAAAATTTAGGGGTGGACTACCCTTAACATTTAGGGGGATGAAAAATAGATGTTGGCCGATTCTCAGACCTACTCAATATGCTCACAAAATTTCATGAGAATCGGTCAAGCCGTTTCGGAGGAGTTCAAGTTCGAACCCCGTGACACGAGAATTTTATATATTAGATAATTTAATGCCAATCTCAATGTATAAACAACATGCATTTCTAATCTAGAGGACCGTTTAATTTCATTCCAATACAAATAAACCTTATTATTACGTGACAGGTGTATGCTTTAAGCGGAAATAGAACACAAATGTGTTAGTATTGCAGCGGTGGTGTAAATATTATTAGGCCCAGTTGAGGATA
Organism: Boloria selene; assembly: GCA_905231865.2. Lineage (NCBI taxonomy): Eukaryota > Metazoa > Arthropoda > Insecta > Lepidoptera > Nymphalidae > Boloria > Boloria selene. The sequence continues at coordinate 11,067,243 of HG993146.1, forward strand.
AATCAGTGTTTACATTGCCAGTGGTAGCACAATAGTAAAGCTCTCGCTTGGGAAGCCTAGTGAAATGGGTTCAAATGCCGCGATCTCTAATATTTTCATGTATGAATCATTTCCAACATAATTATCACTTATATTAAAGTGAAGGAAAATTGTAATATCTGAAGGAACATAGGATTTTTTTGAGAGAATGTGATGACAGTCAATCTGTATTTGATCAGCGTGGTACTATGAAGTGATTCCCTCGTATTAAGAATTTCACCCCAGAAGTAGCGTGTTGAATTATTGTAATAAGTAAAATAAACGTCAATAAAAACCAAACGAAACGTTTGGCGCAGTTTGTAGTGACCCTACTTTCATGCGCCAGCGGTCGCGGGTTCGAGTCTCGTGGGGGCATTAGTTTGTTAAACTCGGATGTTTCTACTCCAGTCATGGGTGTTTATATTTATAATATGTATATATTTAAACGTATATATGTAGTATATCAACTATCTGGTATCCGTAACACAAACTTCGTAGCTTACCACGGAACTGGATGGCGCTGTGTGTAATAATGTCCCAAGATATTTATTATTATTTCTTATTATTAATATATTCGGGTATTTATAGTACTAACAAACTACACACCCTCGTTTTCCTTATTCCGTATTTCACCACATATTTTATAGTAATACCAATATAATCAAATACAAATATATGTACTGATGTTAGTACATTTATTAGTCCTATATCAACGGTCGTGTTACTTTGCGAACTAGACAAAGTTTCATCACAATAGTAATAATACAATAATAATTATATGCACATTCTTACAACAGCACCATCTAATTCCGTGGTAAACTACTAGGCTTATGTTACAGATACCAGATAGTTGATATACTATACATAATATATAAATTTTAAATACATACATATTACAAATATAAATACCTATGACTGGAGTACAAACATTCGTGCTCAACAAATGAATGCCCCCAGCGGGATTCGAACCGCCTGGCGCAGAAAATAAAGTCACTACCAACTGAGCTAAACGTGTCGTTAACAATATTGTCAACAATCAATATATAATGAAACTTATGTATTAATTTTTGTATATAGATTTTAGCCCTCTTGGACTATTTTATTTTTAGTATATATAACTAAAAATAACTTTAAACATATAAAGACCCAATTTCCAACGAGAACATCAGAATCGAACCGAAATCACGTCCTCAATATTAAACTATTACAGTAATAGCTTCTAACATAAAAATTGATTTTTGCTGAGTGGACATGATTCTATATTTGGATGATTTCCAAGCCCAATACGAGTTTTTGTAGACGTGATAGATAATATACGTAATGCTATTCACATGTAACATATGTGTGATGATCACGATTAATAAAGTTAGGTAGACTATGTCGTAAATTTTCTTTAGCATAAAAACATATTTTTGTATTAGTTTGATAAAGTAGCCTCTCAACAATATTTCTGATAAATGGAATGGTATATTCCAGATTTAATTAATGAACTGGAACATTTTCTATAATCAGAACTGTTTATGTTATATTGGCCTTATTTAGGTGCATATTTTATATGCTAAGTTTTTATACATATATGTGTAAAAAATAACGAAAAGGCTATACACATGCGAAGCCAAAGTAATAAATTGTTTATTAAAGAATATAATACTATTCCACTAGCTATTTCTATACGATTTCTAAAAGATGAAAGCTTTTCCGAAGAATGCTAAGCAAGAGTATCTTTTTATCCCTTCAATATATCACCTCCCTCTCATCATCGCGAAAACACCTATGAGGTCCCTAGAGCTTACAAAATACTATTCAAGTACAAAGCTCTAAATACTACTGGATAATGTAACATTTTTTAAAGTTTAAAATTTTAGATTAATTTAGATAAATTAGATAATTTAAGTATGATATTTCTTTGCTATAATCAAATAACAATTTTAAAAATAGTCCAGGTTCATGTATATTCTTCACTATGATTAAGTTATTTCAATATGTTTTTAAAGAATAGTGCTTTCTGTATACCTTAATCTTCTGTATATAATATAAAATTACCCTGTCATTATGTTAGTCCGATATGAACTTCAAAACTACTAATTCCATCTTAATATTTTTCTAACGCAGTCTGTCCGTAATATAAAAGATAGCGTTGTTTATATACTAATTATTAATTTTTTAATGGAAAAAATTATAGGATATTCTTATTCCTGGAGAGATACCGGAGAGAAAACTATAAATTATATCCCAAAACTAAAGAAAATATGTGTGTGCCATAGTAACGCGTAACCGGATAGTAATTTTATAAAAAACATAAGAAATTATGGATAAACTTGAGAAAATTAAGAAAAAATGACAATTAATAAAAATAATATATTAAATAATAATAATAATATCTTTATTGACTTAAATAACAAAAGTTACAGTACACTTTCAACAACTATATTATCACTAGTAAATTTTTGTTGAAGTACTCGTACACTATCGTCTGAACTAGGCCGAGCCTGTATTTCCAAATTTATTTCCAAATTACACAAATTATTTATTATTGTAAATTAAATTATTAAATTAATAAATAAAACTTATTTAAAAATTAATATTAAATTAAAAATAATAAATTAAAAACTCTCTTAATCAAGCCACATCCAGCTTCCTAACATCTCTACCTTCTGTTGCTCTTAAACCCCAATAATAAAGATCATGTTTTACGATGCTGCTACGACCCCCAGTGAGTTTGATTGGCAAATACTTTATGTTGACTGTACCGGATATTAGGGCTAATACAAGTGAAGTAACTCGTAGGAAGTATATTACAAATTAAGCCATTTTGGGGCGGATATTAGTTTTTTTTGAGTTTTACAGCTTATTTTCTAAATTGTACACGTTTACCTTATGTAAATAAATTTCTGTATTAAAAATATTAAAAATTATATTTCTGTCAAAATTTTTGCCACAGCTTTTAATTTCGTATTCAATAAAAAATGTTAATAAATAAGAAATCATATGAAAAATCTTTTCTGAGTTATCCTATACCAATTTTTATATCAACATTATGTTATACGGAGAATGAAGTAATATATCACTCAGTTTTCTCTCTTTACCCCCTATGGTGCTTACTAGTTTACAGCATTGTTATTATAGTTCACAGTAGTTGCTTTTAGTTTTAATATAGGGAAAATAAATTTTATACACATTTTTATGATGTAGGTACTTACCAGAAACACTAATTTTATATACGTACTTGCTTGTCCCTTATTGTCAGAAAGTCATGATTTGATAAACAAAATAACAAATATTATAAGTTTATAAAGTCTTATTCGCTTACCACTTATTAATGTGTCAATTTATTAAACTTCTTGATTTTTGAATTACACTTAAAATATTTTGATTATAAGGAGAATCTTTAAAAGGGGCCTAAAACTGAATCATTGACAACCAAAACATAACCTAAGTAATTCGATCTAAAAATGTGAAATTAGCATAATAATTCTTAGTGATTTAAATGCTTAAAGCATACCCTATAGGAGTACTTTTAAAAGTTCGTCACGTAAAAGGGTTATCTTTGAGCCGAAAAGCTTAAATTGAACACATGTTAGTTCAAAGCCACACACATAATATAATGATATATATACGTACATATGTGCTAAAAATATTTACCCTGTAAAATAAACTATCGAAAACATCATAAACCAACGTTTTTATATCAACTCTAGATATTACTATACGAATAAATATATTAAGTAGGAGTTTTTATATAAAATTTACACCGGAACCGACGCTACATTACGTAGTACAAGTATAGTAAGCCGCGTATCGTGTGCGGGCACACATTATAATGACACAGGCACCCGAGCGGGGAAATGAATCGGGAAAGTTTAAATGTAGTTATGGTTAGGTCAGAAGTTCAAATATTAGGGCTTTCACACACTATTTACTTTGTGTAGTGCGTTTTTATTAAGTTTTGTAAATTATGAAGTGGTAATTTGGTAAGAAAAATAGGTCTAGTGCTTTTAATTCTTTAGGTACAAGTTTCTATTTCTTAAGAACAGTTGTGCGTACATTAAATATGTATTGCACAAATAGGAAAAAATAAAAAATGTACTAAAAATATAATCTGTACAAAAATTATAAAACTGAAGAGTTTATTTGTTTGTTTGTTTGTGTGGTTTGCTTTTTGTGATGGATATTCCGTCTATCGCGGAAGGCTTTAGGCTATAGACTAATAGAAGCGGAGCATCAATGAAAAATGTTGCATAAACGGGAATGGCGGGCGTTAGTTCTGCGAAGTATCATACCGCGCGACTCAAAAAGAATAAGTTTTCCGGTCTTAAGAACGCGTGCGAAGCCGCGGGAAATGCTAGTTACATAACCTTTTTGTTAAGAAAAAGTAATAGATAAAAGAATAGTAAATGTTTACAATTAATATTTTAAGTGACTCTGTTTTTGTCTTGTCGTAATTTGCGAGAAAACGAGATTATATAAGGTTTTTGAGACGATATAAAAAACCCAAAAACTCAAAGGAATGTTTATGAATGACGCATGTACGAGGACGTAGGTTTTAAAAAAGTAGAATAATGATGTATTAACAGTCAATATTGTCTGACTATTATGATTTAAAAATATTATCTAGATTTTTTTTCAGACATTACTGTCTCACAGACTAGGTATAGGCATCACTTATCATCAATGTATCAAAGTCGTATGTTGGAAGGAAACATGTTAAGGCAATGTCGTATCCCACATTTCTTAGACACATAACAAACGTGTCAAGCCTACACATTTTAAAAGCTTTGCGAGTTTCGACGATCTGTGTCTTGAATTTTAATACTTAGTGAAAAAAAAAATAAGAATCTAACGTAAGTAAACATGGTAAAATTTTCAAAATACCCTTAGATCTTACAATTATACAAAATTTCAACGTTATATTGATATTGTCACAGACTAACACCTATAAATTAGCATAATTGATTCAATTCAGTGAGGGGTTAAATATACCACGAAGCTATTCGACTCTTCATCCCTCAATAAACTGTGGGAGTTAGTTACCTACTACTAAATTAACCTTCCAAACTAACATCTGCTCCTAAGTTTGTATCTTTACTTAATGTTATAAATGTGAATTTCTGCTTATTGATTTTTGGTAGAGTATTTTGCTTGCAAATATTGTCTAGTATAAGTTCTTGTGTAGATAATTAGTAGGTGCTACAAAGTAAATGATGTTACACGTGCCACTACTTTATTTTATTATTATTAAGATAACTTTTTTAATACTACTATCGTAACGTAGGGTATATGTTAGATTGATACTAACAATATTAGTGAGTAAAAGCTTTAGCTTTATTTTTATACAAATATATTTGTATCAATTACGAAGATTAGCCGATCATGTTGGAAGTGATTCGCACTTGAAAATATCATAAATACGAGTCCCGATATTTAAACCCATTTCGCAAGTTCCCAAGAAAGCTCTTTACCACTAACACTTCCTCAAACTTAAAAAAAATGAAGTGACAGAGACAAAAAGAAATTGATTCGCGTAGGATAAATCTTATTATTGGCCATCGTGGGGTTACAAATAAGTAGATGAAGAGTAGATTCGATCTACTTTGACTGCTTTTGTTTTATTTATTTTAAAGACTCAATTTCAAGTAGATAATAAAACGTTAAGCACTCTAAGGACTAACCGAATAAAAATAAAACCAGTCATAATGTTAGGAACTCTGATCGTAAAACAAGAGTGCATTAGCTACCCGAATAAGGAATGAAGGCTTTGCTTCCAAATTAAAAGATAAGTTGCAATCTATTGCTCACCTACAATAAAATAGTAATGAAGACAAAGTTAAAAAACTTTGTTCTTTTTTCTGAAAATTTGAATTCTGTAAGATAGAATTATATAAAAAATGAAAAAATGACACAGGGAGAGAGAGAGAGAAAGAAAGAGAGAGAAAGAAAGAGAGAGAGAGAGTTAGGGAGATATCGAATAAGAAATATCTTTATGACATAGCATTCTATTACATTTAATGCGAGTATGTAATAAATTATCATATAATGTCTTTTTAAGATTTCTTTAGACTCTAATGAACTAAAAATCGATAGAATTTGAATTCGAAACTGAAAAAAATTTAGAAACGATTTTAGAATTAAGCAAAAGCTAAAATTCGGGAGTCAAATAGGTCAAACGCTTTGATTCAAAGCCTTTAATAATGTTTATTTATAACATCAACTTTCGATGGCTTTAATTTTAATAGATACTCTCTAGAGATAAAAATAGCTAAGTCATTTCCAAACGACTAACTCGATTACATCCTCTCAAAGCTTTCACGTAACCTACTTACCGCTTAGCCCTCATAGTAATAATAAATACACTATATTCATAAGCTTACAAGCTACGTGTTACTAGTTAATGTATAAAATATTTTAAGTCCTTAAATTAAAATATTATAATATAATGTAAAGCTTTTTCTGAAGAGCTTTTTTACTGGCTAATTTATTGAATTACCAGTCGCATTTTAAAAATTATTTAAGAATTTTATATTTATTCAGTATTCAGTAAGATTTTTGATATGCATATAAAAGTTCAAATATAAAAAAAATATTGGTAAAATCGAAATAAAATTTTAAAGCCAGATGTTTTTTACAAGAACAGTGAAAATTATGTATACATATGTAGATAGATAAAACGTAAGAAAAATTTTATGAAATACTGGTAATTTATTTATTTTTAAGTTTTCATTCACTTCTTACATGTAAAAAACATTGAAATATACGCTTGATACAACATCAACATTATACTAAATGCATAGTAGGTAATACGATTTATTACATTTTTGTACGTCTGTGTCGCTTATCTATGAAATGCTTGAACATATTTTGACGGGATTTTATTTTGCAGATAACTTATTTTTGTTTTAGAAAAAGAATTAGGGTTACCTTCAAGCATATTAAAATATACCAAGGAACGCGAGAGTGAGTCGCTTGTCTTAAATACAAAGATACTAGCGACTCAACGCGGCTTCTCTCGAACTTGTCCCTAGATTCCGCGCGAGCGAAGACGCGGGTTCTACTACATGTAAGTATTATATATAAATCTTCTATTTGAATCACTCTATCTATTGAAAATAACCGCATCAAAATCCGTTGCGTAGTTTTAAAGATTTATGCATACATAGGGACAGAGAGATAGCGGGAAGCGACTTTCTTTTATACTATGTAGTGATTACTTTAAATAAATCTTCGGGCATCACTGCAGAAGCCTTTTTCCTATACATTTGCTATGAAATTAGTTAGTGCATGCGAAAACTAACTGCTAACCTTATTCACTAATTCCGTAGCTTATATAGGGCCAATTAACAATTACTTAAACTACAATTTAGGGAAATGTAGATCGTAACGTACTGTATCGAAATTTGTATAGCAATTTTGCATACATATTAATGAGTATATGCAGTATGCTTGCAGTGGACTCGTTTTAATATTTTTAGCAGTTTGCATATCGCAAACGAAGTTGGGCGAAAAGTTTTTACTAAAATACACTTCGTACAAAACCTTGAAAGTACATACAAAGGCTTATTACAGTATATGTACATAGTATAAAATATAGTCTAAGAGGTTTGGATGAAACGCTTCCGGCGAATTCTGTGCAGTGAAAGAAATGTAACATGGAAAGTAAAAAACATGAAACATTTTAATATTCTATATCGTCTCTTTTAAAGTTGGATATTATGAAAATAAAATTGACTATTTTTAATTTGAAATTAACGGCATTTTACTTAATACATATGTAAGTATATACGATACTTACTTAAAAAATCCATTTTTGAAATCTTTGTCTGTCTGTTTGTTCCGTCTAATCTCTGGAATGGCTGGACGAATTTTGACAGGACTTTCACTTGCAGATAGCTAATGTTTGGCATAACTTAGGCTACTTTTATTTTAGAAATTTTATACATTTTAACAAGCGAAACCCGCCTTCGCTCACGCTAGATCTAGAGACGAACCAGAGCGAAGCGAGTTTAAGTCGCTAGTATTATATAAATTAGATATGCCATCATAGTAAAGAATGATGTTCTTTAAGTAATTTTAGTTACAGCGAGCTATTGGAAAACCAAATGAGGCAGGTTCAAATCACTGGTCGCACCCGTCCTTATGTGCAAATCATTTAAAACATTTTCGCTTGTTTCGCGGTAAAGGAAAACACCGTGAGAAAACATTCATATCTAATAGAACCTTGCAAGTTTTCGAATGACGTGTAAAATCTCTCTCTCTCTCTTGGCTTCAATCTGCTTCAACGAACTGATCCCTCATATCGAAGGAAGGCCCATGCCTGGCAGTGGGGTATTATAAAACGTACAGTTATTTTGAAAATGTTTTAATATATACTAGTACCTTACTATTACTTTGATTTGTTGTCCAATTAAAGAAATCCGATAGTAGCTTTTTAATCTTACAAAGAACACAGCTTAAATTTTACAAACGTAAAAGAACGTTAAATACACATAAATACAAACTAAAATAAAAACTCATTCAAGGGATATAATTGTCTTTTGTGGTTAGGTAAATTTTATAAATAAAAAGTAGAAAACGATGTTGCACCCACGCCATTAGTTTCAGAACAATAAAGTGTTTTTACAACAATTTTAATATTTCTGATATTTCTATACTGAATATCGATAAGTAAAAGTCAAGCCATCCTAAAACTGATATCTAAATAAAAAGCAATAATTAAGGAATATAATAAAATTTTCAATAAATTCTATGTACCTACATAACATAATTAAAACAACTATTTTTCTCCCGTTTTTACAACATTTTTCATTGATGCTCCGATCCTATTAGTCGTAGCGTGATGTAATATAGCCTTCCACGATAAACGGACTATCCAAATCAAATCATATCAAAATATTTTATTCAGCATAAAAATTGTTACAATTTCTTACTGAACGTCATGAGTCTACCACCAGTTCGGAAAGAAAAAACCTCTGACCTGAGAAGAACTGGCGAAAGAAACTCAGCGGAACTAATTTTTTTTTCCATCCAACACAAAAAGAATTTCTCAAATCGAACCAGTAGGTCCTGAGATCCGTTTAACCAAACCAACAAACAAACAAAACAAACAAACTCTTTAGCTTTATAATATTAGTATATATGTATAGATTAAGTTCAAACGTTATTTTTTTTCGGGTGGTTTTAACAATTATTCGCCGTTTGAAACAAACTAAATGTACTTATTCCTAATATTAGCTAATAAATTTAAATAGAATTGATGTAACTATTTTGTATTTTATCTACGCCATTGTCAGACTTCTTCAGAACGGCATATAACCACAGTTTCCGACAAACGAGCGGTCGTCGCAGTTATACATCCTGTTGTAACGCTCCGGTGCCTTTTTGTGCGGTCGGTTCGAAATAGGACTAAAGCTTGGTAGAAATATAGACATGTTGAACTTTTTACATATATTTTAAAAATAAAAAGCTTGGATGCCATTTAAATACTAGTGTACTGTTAATATTAATATCGAAATTGTAATCCTAACTAATATTATAAATGCGAAAGTAACTCTGTCTGTCTGTCTGTCTGTTACGCTTTAACGCCTAAACCGCTGAACCGAATTCGATGAAATTTGGTACACAGATAGAGAAGACCTTCAGAAAGGACATAGGCTCCCTGTAATCCCACGGGAATGGCAACTACGTGGGTGAAACCGCGGGGCGCAGCTAGTTTATACATATTGCTTATAATATAATTCCAAGAGATATGAGGACAGAATCTATAGGTTTTAGAAATTTAGTCTGTCTTTATATCTGTGATGGCATTGCGAGAAAATCACTAGATATATTATTTTGTTGAAATTTGGTATTATGATCTACTATGTAAGGGAATAAGTCATTTTTACTTATACATATTTATGTATACAGCGTGTGTAAAAGTGACTTTATGTACAATGTGTAAGAATTAAAATACCTAAATTTAGAATATTTATAAATATGAAAACATTCTATAAAAATTGTAGCAGTAGCGCAATAATGTATCACAAGATTAAAACGTATTAGTCAAAGTATCGGAATTCAATATTGTTAGTATGAAACCACAAAAATAATATGATTTAGTCGTAAAACTCCGAATACTAAAAATGTAGTAATCCTCCTAACTAATTCGGTAATATAATTTGGGCATAACATAATTTAATTAAACTACTGCTTACATATGCAATATACCTACACGAATTACGTTGTTACGTAAGCCATGTAAGTTTCCGCGTCCTCACACCTAACCTTTCCTCAAAGAATGAATGTTTAAGCAAAAATTAAAATAATAAGCAGTGTAGTAATTAAAGTAATAAGCAATTACTAATATTATTATTAGAAATATTAATATTAATAGTAAAGGATAAGTGTTTTAAAAGTTGGTTTTGTTTAAATTCATGAACCTGAATCGAAGCAGTCGAACATAATCTTCAGATTTTTATTATTTTTTGTCTTGTGGCTTCCAGATGAAACGCACGACGAGAACACCACTGGACAGATGATGATGAAAAGTGTTATAATGCTAGCTGTTATTCGGGTAAACATATAACATATTTTTTATTGCAGGAAAATAACTCGTACATAAGTCTATAACGGTTAGTATCGTTAAAACGTATTTTTAAATGAAAGTTGAAAATTAAAAAAGGCTTAACAATAAAATCTAATAAAAATAAAATCAAAGAAAATGTTCTTTCGTTTCTTTATTTAAAACAAAAAAGGAAGTGATAGAGGAAAACAAATCAAATTAATAAAGTCCATTTTAAAAGTGACCATAATATTCTTATAACAAAGCTAAAGTTAAATTAAAATCGTTTATCAAAACTAAGTTATACGAAAATTCTATAAGCCGAAGTGAAAAATTAAACCATATTTCATTATAAAACCTCTGTATGGATGCTCCATTATCTGATGAAGCATCATTAGTTATTAGAGGAAATCTCTATCTATTTTAATCTAAACGCCATCCCTAAAGACCACGTATTAGTTCACAATGTTTTCGAAGCTATTAAGCACATTGTTCACTAAGTTAATTACATCGAGCTACGTTTCAATATTGGCAAGTAAGATTTTTAAAATTTGTTCTTTCACTTTGAAATTTATTTGCTATATCTACTGGTAATGGATACTTTCCATGTAGTAATTAGATTATACTCTAATTACGTGAACATTTGTATTTAATAGTTTTTCATGATAAAACGACTGAGTAGATGTGGATGAAGATTACTCACTAGAATATGGTAGTGTCACCATAACTGTTCCTTTACATAGTTTTATAAAAGAGTAGTGAAACCCGCGGTTTTGGTAGCGGACGCCAGAATAGCTCGCAGATAGTAGATTTTTTACTACTTACTTGACACTTATCGTCATACTTTCGACGATTCACACAATATCTTTATGAATTGTAGCGTATGTGTTATTCTGATAAATAAACTACGTTATTGTAAAGTTTCATTAAAATTCATTCAGTAGTTTTAACGTGAAAGAGTAACAAACATCCATCCATTCATCCATCCATACTTACAAACTTTCGCGTTCATAATATTAGTATTATTCATGTGATAAGCACGAATGTTTGGTCTATAGTCATGGGTTTTTTTATTTATATAATAATTGTATGCCAGTGATAAGATATTTTTATGTAATAATATATTCTATCATGAATACCACTTGTCTTACGGTGAAGGAAAAACATTGTGAGGAAACCTGCATGTCTGAGAGAACCTAGCAAGTTTTCGAAAGACGTGAAGTCCGCCAACAAGCACTAGGCCAGCGCGGAGGCTTATGACCTGAGTATATTGAAGGGATGCCTGTGCCCAGCAGTGGGACGTTATACAGGAGTGAAATATGTAAACTGTATAGTGTATCGACTAATCAAAACAATGTAGTGTATCCATAATACTAGCCTCGCTATCTATATGTACCCTTAAAATAAATACATATACTATTTTAATATACGCTTATTTGATTTCTCACAACTAGAAGGTAATTTCGCCACATATGAGTAGTATTTTCTCATAAAAATGTACCTTTTCATCCAAATTTCTTTAACGCAATAACTTAAGCCAAGCCTCTGATCACGTCGTACACGTAAAATTGGCTTATATCTTTTCAAGATTGCCTATCTTTAGAAAGATCGAGAGTGGATTTTATTTGTGTACCGTTTGATGCCACCTCTTTGATGGGTTAGCGAATATTTTTCATATTTCAATTGACTATGTATTTTTATTGTAAATTTAACCAAACTTTTCCCTTTTATCTCCCTTTATATTTGTATGGAATAGAAAATTTTAATAGGATTTACCGAACTTGCAAACATTTATTTATTGATAACTAAAGAGGTTTTAATGATTTTTTTTTTATTTAGGCGATAGGTATTTGTTCGCTGCAAATTAAAAGAATTTTAAAATTCGGTTAATAGATCTATAAATAAAAGAAAAATATGCCTCAGTTCGCAGACAAATCTAGATGTAAAGTAGCAGTAAAAATCTAGATTACATAATCTAAATTCAGGAGTGAAAACTGGTTATAACTAGATATAAGCCTAGGTCGTAATTTTAAATCCTTAATACGTGACCTTTTTCATGTGAATAAGGATTTGTTCACACGACACAATGCCGGTACTTTCCAGTTCTAGACTTCCTCTCTCATAAACACTTAAAGTACTCTACAAATAGTTCTGACGGCGAAAGGCAAAAGTCTAAGCCACGGTCTCTTAGTGCGAGCTAATTAAATTTAAATGGGAGAAATAATTATAAAAAGCTCTTACTATTTTATTCTTTTTGATTGTATTATGAATAATTGTGATTTCTTCAGTCCTGAGAAGAACAGACGAAAGAAGAGGTATTTTTATCTGTTTTTGAAAGTGAAATTATAAATTATATTAATTTTATAATATTAAAATATATTTGAGCTATTTAAGTTTCTAAGGGAATTCAATATTTAAACTTAAAATGATGTATTAAATGCATTAATTCATTCTGGGTTGTTAAATGTGTGCAACTTCCACAAGTACCTATATGACAAAAAATATAATACGAAGTAAAAAAATCAACTTTTATGTATATTTAGTATGAACAACCCTTAATAAAATAAGAATATCAATAAAAACACGTCGCACTATAACTCATGCGGTAACGCTAACCATGTTTCTGCTTAACGCCATATTTTTTACAAGACATCTTTATGTGAGAAAAGTGTGACCGAGATAGTTCCCTACATACACAGATTTCATTTAACATATGGAGAGCGTGACTGAACTAAGGACATAGCCTCAATCTACTGTTATAAATGCTGATATTTTTATATATTTGTATGTACTAAATACTTATAATAATATGGGTGTGTGGTAATAAATATTTTATAAGACATTAACACGCTACATCTGGTTAAATGCTAAGTTGCGAGACTTCCGTTATGGTTACCAGATAAATGATACATAAATGTAACTTTAAATTCATAAATAATTATAAATATAAACACCCATGGGTACAAACATTCGAATCATACAACAACGGGATTCGAACCCAAGACTGCTGGCAAAGCAAGTGTGATTGCTACAAATTGAGAAAAAAGTGCAGTCAACATATACTTGTATGTATGTTTGTTGCAAATAATTTTTATACAAATAAAATAATATTATTTTGCCTTAGGACGCACTAAGACGAAGCGAAGTTATTAGTATTTCATATATAAGAAACTAGCTTTCACTCTTTTCCTGGTAAATGTAAAATTTAACAACTTTTAGCAAGATTTAATAAGAAAATTTCATGTTTAACAAACTTTCTGGAAACGCTCAGCCTCCTGAGATCAATCTGCAGAAGATTATTTCCTACCAGAGTACTAAGATGATTTAAAAACAGTGGATATTTTAAGTTTTTAAGTTATGATAGTTTCTTAATTTAATAAATTAATAAGTTATATAATAATAATAAATTATTTTCATATCATAAAAATAATCAATTCGAGATGACATAAATGTTCGATTAGAAAGCAAGCTATATTTATATATTTACAAGTAAAAAGTTCGATGGGAATCCCCATTGGCAATTTCCGTATTTATAATTTTAAAAATATCTAACAACACAATCGTTTTACGGTTTACCCTATGTAACCCATTCAGGGATGAATTTTCAAAAATATTTTCTCAGCTTTAAATTTTTACTCGCTCTCCTCGATAACATAAGAAAATCTTCTGACATTATAGCTCTAGAACATAGTGGCTTGCTTATTTATTAGTCTGCTAAACATTTAGTGATAGACTTAATCATAATAAAATTAAATATTCAACATATTTTTTTAATAAAAGTACTTAGTACATTAAAGTGTGAAGTGCTTGTAAATGTCTGAAACTTAAAAAAGAAAACAATACCGTTTTGAAAAAATATACCTAGATCGCAATTTTTCATAAGAATTATTTATTTAAAATTCATTATTAACAACTTTAAAGTATCTTTCAAAATTATCACAGTCTATATGTAAATTCATTCGTGCCTAAAATATACAAAACTCTGTTCCAGTTACCCAGTGACCGTGTCCTAAGCAGATCCTTCCAGAGAGGGGTAAAGTTGCTACAAAGAAATATTAATGTTTTTATAGGATAACTTTCACAAATGCGCTTGAATGTTTAATGTTTAAGTTTTAAGTCCACCCTTGGAGTTGAAAACTTTCCATAGCGGTTGAGTCATATATTTTAAAGGATAATAAAGACAATTTGATGACTTTTGGGCGCAGTCTGTTTTAATTTTGATGGTCTTGATAGCGAAGCGATATTCTACTCAATCAAGTCAATGTTGAGGAAACAAAAAAATTAAATTTGTCTTATAAAAATGTGTGTTTATTTATTATTATATTAGCGACTCGCCCTCGCTTCGCTCGGGCTCTTCTCTAGATTTAGCTCAGGTAAAGCCGCGGGATCCGCTAGTTATGCTAATAAACCTTCCTCTTGAATCACTCTATCTATTAAAAAAAAACCGCATCAAAATCCGTTGCATAGTTTTAAAGATTTAAGCATACATAGGGATATAGGGACAGAGAAAGTGACTTTGTTTTATACTATGTAGTGATGATTAATTTCTAAATAAACATAGGATTTGTGTTTTATTTTTTCCATTTTTTTACTATTTATTTTAATTCTAATCTTCTCAGCAACAAACTGTTATTTTGTGAGGTCCGCCATATTGGATTAAAAATGGCGGCGTTCAAGTAATCATGCAGGCACGAGAAACCAAATATGTGTGTGCCAAAGTTCAACTATAGGACACGGACAAGTGGGACAAATTTAACCTGTAAGATTCAGACGTGAAAGTTTAAGATGACACAATAAAAGCTTTTAATTTTTTTTTAAATGCAGTCCAAATATGTCACATCGTAGAAACTTTACTCCGATCAATTGTTTTCTTTAGCGCGCCAAAGGAAGTATAACTTAAATAGATTGTTAAAGAGTAACATAATATTCTATATAGTATATTGTTTGTTAATAAAAAATGATTTCAAGCTAAACGCTTTAGAAACGCTTTTAAGTTGTTACTTGTAGTTGTTTGTTGTAAGGGGCTGATGTAAAACATTGCTCTACTACAGTGAATATAATGTATACTCCTCTTCATAAACACGCTAGTATTATCTCTACGATTAATTTTTTCTCAGCATAGCACCTCTAAAGTAAAATGCATCGAAAAGCTCTGACGGTGTGAAATCTTTTTAGCTAACACAAAGAATTAAAAACCGGCACATTCATTAAACTACAAAATTTCGCATTATTTGTAATACATAGTAGTCTGATATGTAAAATGTAAGGTTGGATTGAACTATTACAAATCATTAAAACTTCAAACGTTTGATAGTATTAATCCTCCTGATAATCTCGTTGAAACTAGCCATCTGTGCAGGATATATTATAATCCGGCACGTGAACCGCAGATACAAGTTCATACATTTTTAATTCCTGTCACTCTCATAGTCCGGTGTGACGACTAATCGACACGACTAGTAAGAGTTAACGCGTAAGAACGACGGTTTTACGAGTCTCAGAGGCTAAGATACCGCCAACTTCCCAACTTCGCATCTTACTAAGCAGAAAAATAACTAAAATTGGTCCGACCCGTGACTCGAACCCACTCGACTCGCAGTCCAGTAAGTATTGATTTTTGTTTGAACACCAACAATTCTATAACACAAAGCTAACAAAGAGATTAAAATAAATCTCACACCCTTTTTAATTAAACGCTATAATGCACGTTAAATATAAAACCTCTTTAAATGCGAACCTTAACAATGGAAACACACAATTGTACTAAACCCTAGTTAAAATTGTCACATTTCCACCGCACATGAACATTCAAAACGTGCCTAAATGTAAACTAAAAACACCAAACGATTATATTTCCTATTACAAAGGTATAAAGAAACAAAATTGCATACATAAATTTCCACGTGTTCTATTCAAAAATCAGTGGTCTGGGAACATACAGAGCTGTTTGTCATCCTTTCTTGTCATTTAGGGATATTTTCGGATATGAGATGGCTAGAATATAAAACGTTTGTAGAACGTTGTAAATGGATCTTAGGGGCGTATTTACTTGGGAAATTATGGTAAAACAATGTTATGATAGGGGTGCGTCTAACGGATTGTACGATGATTTGAGGAAAAACAAAAATTGGAAAATCTTTACTTGTTAACCGATTTCAAAAGAGAAGGTTTTCATTATAGTTTATTGAATTGTCTTATATTACAATACAAAATGGGGAAGCACTGTAAGTGGCTATGAGGTTTCATATTAAACGATAATAATAATTGACTCCGACCAAAGCCCCTCGATACACCGGATTCAATTCTGATATTATTAATATTTAAATACATAAGCGTTAAGCTCTCCCTATGGATAGATTAAATTGATGGATGACTTTCACAGCTTAAAGATAAAAAACATATCATTTTCCCTCCAATTTTCTTTTTACCTGTAAGGATTTCTGTAATGTATTCAAGTTTTTTTAAATTTCATGTTTAATATCCTTGGAAAAAAAGTTGTTATTAAGAAAAAATAGTTAAAGTAAGCAAGCTTAAGAATGAATTAATTTCAGGAATAAGTAGGTGATGTTTGTGAAATTTTGAGGGAAAATCTATTTAACTGATTTTGATGAAACTGTACCTTTATATAGCTTATACATATTATAGGCTATAACTTCATAAAATATACTATTAATTATTAACTAATCTATAGTACACTGTACAGATGACTTTAGACAAATTTTATTTTAGAAAAAAATTAGAATTCCGTGAAAATAAAATTAAGACATACAAATGTTTGGCACAGTTGGTAGTGACCCCTTATTACTGCACCAGCGGTCGCGGGTTTGAGTCCCGCTGGGGGCATTCATTTGTTGAGCACGAACGTTTGTACTCCAGTCATGGGTGTTTATATTTATAATATGTATTTGAGATTTATATTTGTGTAATATATTAAGTATCTGGTATCCGTAACACAAGCCTCGTAGCTTACCACGCAACTAAACGGTGCCGTTGTAATAATGTCCCAAATATATACACAGTCTATACTGCATAAGTGTCAGGTTATTATGAATCACAATTATAGTTGAAGTTAGCTGGTAATCTTTCAGAGTAAAGAAATTAAAGAAAGATTCTACACTAATTAAATCCTAAGCACATCACTAGTTGATACTATTTGATACTAGTGATGTGCTTAGGAGACTTCAAAATCATCATTGTTTTAACGGCAATTATGAATCGAGAAATCAATAGTTTAATGTTCATATAAATAAATTTATATAAAGGGATACTTAAATAGCCATATCAATGCAACGGCACGACAACGTCAAACATTACTATTACTAGTTGCAGTTCTGAAAGCCTATTTGGATATGACCAGTACAAGTTTGGAAAAAGACGATTGTTAATTTACTTCTCATCGATTCCGAGTATTATTATATTTGAAATATGAGTACAATTTCATCTCGTCATAAATACTCGTAAATTGGAAAGACGTAGTGCAAAATACGGTATACAATGATACTAAAATTATCTATTATATTACATTATGGCATAAATATGGTATGATACTTCGATACGAATAAGTACAATACTTCATCTACGGTAACATTTTTTTCGTAACCCTTAAACCTTTCAACTTATTTAAGAGCTCTAGATCTTAAGTGAATGCTTCATATTTAAACTAGCGATTCCACGGGCTCTGCTAGTTGAAATAAATAAGTTTCTAAAATATAATCTCCACCTTTTTTAAAGTCGGTTAAAACATTCGGTTATGACATCGTTCCAACCGTTTTAGAGATTAGCCGGAACAAACAGACAGACAAAAAATTTATAAAATTGATTCTTTGATGTTAGTATCGTATATACTTTCATGTGTTTAGTAAAAAACTGTTAATTTTAAATTAAAAACAGACACTTTTATTTATATGTACTATAGATGTATAGATAAGTAATTCAAGTTTTAAGGTTTTAAAGTTTTGATATCAAAATTATAAAAACAAATATAAATATGCTTACAATAAGGAATAAATATGAAATATATACATAAGTAAATATAAAATGTAGCGTACATATTTCTGTACATCATCAGCCCTTTTCAATGTCCCACAGCTGGGCACGGGCCTCCCTCAGAACGAGGGGATCAGGTCATAGTCCACCGCGCTGGCCTAGTGCGAGTTGGCGGACTTCACATGTCTTTCGAAAACTTGTTAGATTTTCTCAGACATGCAGGTTTCCTCACGATGTTTTCCTTCACCGTAAGACAAGTGGTAATCATGATATAAATGATTCGCACATGAAAATATCAGAGGTGCGAGACCCGGATTTGAACCCGCATCACTCGGATATCCAAGCAACCGCGTTACCGCTGGGCTACCACTGTTCTCTTTCTAAATATATGAAAGTCGTACGAGCACTCTTTATCAAAACACAAGGCTGTATCATGACATGTCACTGTCAACTTGGGAGCTCTACACAAAGTCTGTTTCTTGTCCACCCTTACACTTGTATGAAAAATATTCCGGTTTCACTGAACAATTTTTGCTGTTATATTTTCTCACATATGGCTTACTATAGCAAAGCTCTTTGGCGGTCTGAATAGAATTATTTATTAGATTTTAATATTAGTATTATATTATTATTAGTTTTTACCTATAGTATTTAATAATAAATATTATTAGTTATTATAGGTATTTAACATATTTTTTTTTTCATTACCTTACCTTGGAGCCATTTTTCTTTTCTATAAAACTGTATTAATGCATAGATGACTAAGATTTTTGAAGTGTTAAAAGCTTAAGTATTGTGTTTCTTGTTAAATACCTTTTTGAAAAGTTTAGAGTTAAAACCCGAACTAGAAAACTTTTCAAAAATAGTGTGAATTTAATTTTTAAATTGCACATTAACATTGTAACTAAATATAAATTTTTATTCTTATATTAAATGATATAAAACATTAAGAAAAAAGTCAATACAATAAGTTCCTAATAACTGCTATACAAGACGGCCTCTAACAAGTCCCCATTTCCCGTATATAGCCAATCCTTTGTACGATTGTACCAATTTTCAAGTACACTTGCCTCATTTCCTCTTCTTTATGGTGTATACTTTGATTCATAATTCAGTGTAATTTTCAATAAATATACCTTTTAATTATTTTTAAACGTACCATGGAGACCATAGAAGCAATTTAATTAACTATTCACAGGGTTTGTTTAAAAATCTTAAAGTATATTTCGAAGCAAGTCTCTCAATATTAATATCAGAAGATAATATATTTAAGCTAGGTTATAAATGTTACTGATTAAAAGCAAATATTAAAGGGGTTTCTTAGAATATATTATATTACAGACCAAATCTACCAATAAGTTTGAAATTAAAATATACAAAATATATTCTAAGGTATTTTGGTACCATTTTAAAAAAGAAATCAAATTGCTGATGCATTCAAATGAATCTTAAACAATCAATTATATCTTATCTCAGTTTGTCACCTTACTGCTGTGCCAACAGTCGTGGGTTCGAGTCCCGCTGGGGCTTTTCGTATGAGTGATGAATACGAACATTGTCTAGTGTATCAACTATCGGGTATTCATAACACAAGCCTCGTAGCTTACCATGTAACTTTATGTGGCTGATGGTGCTATGTGTTAATATACTAATAATAATATCTTTCTTACGTTTACGCGAATATTTGACATTATAAATGAAACTACCTTTTCGGATTTTGTCGTGGATTTATTTGGATTATAATATATAATCCAATCCAAATAAATCCGCGACAAAATCCGAAAAGGTAGTTTCATTTATAATAATATCTTTTACTAATAATATATACCAAGAAAATTCTGAATCAAAGACGTAACCGCTCTAATATTTGAACCGGAACTAATTCAATATTGATATCATCTATACATTATTTTTTCACGTCCGTTCCTATGTTAATTTATCTTTGCCACTCCATTAATCAGAACGCTTTAACACAATTGCGGGATAGCACTTCACTATGACGCTGTAACGCAAAACATCTCGAGCTCTTTACGGTTTCCAAGCGATTTTTAAAGGACTGCCTTTGTGACTTGTTGTGATTCTTCATTCTAATTCCTTTGTCTCAACTGAGACAGTACAAACTACAGAGG
Source organism: Boloria selene (assembly GCA_905231865.2). NCBI lineage: Eukaryota > Metazoa > Arthropoda > Insecta > Lepidoptera > Nymphalidae > Boloria > Boloria selene. The sequence goes on from HG993146.1 coordinate 11,087,910, forward strand.
TTATTTAAGTCAAAATTTTTAAGGCCTCGTTTTCTTACTGTATAAGAATGGGACTCTTAGATCACTCGTTTGTTTGTTTGTGCGAATGTGACAGCCTCTTGTACATAAATGCACGGAAAGAAAATATTTTTGTAAGTCAATAGAGTTAGGTAGATGTGTAATATGACGACACGTTTGGCGCAGTTTGTAGTGACCCTACTTTCTTGCGCCAGCGGTGGCCGGTTTGAGTCCCGCTAGGGGCATTCATTTGTTAAACTCGAATGTTTGTGCTTTAGTCATGTATGTTTATATTTATAATATGTTTATGTATTTAGTTAAACTTATATATGTAGTATATAACCTATCTAGTATCCGTAATACAAGCTTCCTTCGTAGCTTACCACGGAACTAGATGGCGCTGTGTGTAATAATGTTCCAACATATTAAAATAATAATTAATGGATTGACTCTATATACAAATATCTAATTAGAGTCAGTCCATTGATAATTTTATGTCATTTCTGCGAAATATAGGAATTTGTTTTATAAATTATGTTTGTTTTATACATGATCCCTGTCTCTTAATTTGTCAGGTGAATTTCGAAACTTATCTTTATGAATTTAATATGCTATATATTACGATTATAGACTTCCAGTGTAAGAAATAATACAAAATATAATATGGGTGGGTTACCGTTAGGTAGGAAAAATGGGTACGAGTTAAGCCGTAAATTTGTACTAGTTCTGTTTAATAATTATTATTTTACATAGATATTATTAAGATTTTAGGATATTTTTAATATTACCAACATTATCCTACGATTTTGCATCACATAATCTAAGAGATGAGCTCCAATTGTAGTAAAATTAGAAACGTTAGTTTAAAGTAAATTTTAAAGAAGTTTAACATGACGTAATATAGGAAAGTGCCAAAACAAAAATACATAAGAAGGAGGTCAGATGCAAATAGGTCGTCGTAGGAACTGGTTGACTTAAATTTAGTATAAAATGATGTTTTTTTAATGTATTTCATTTGCTATATAGAATAGAGACGTTCAACTTGTCTTATTCTAATGAAATCTACAATGAAATGTAATTAGTTTAAGAAAATGTAAATTTACAACATTATGTCATCAAGAATTCAAAGTCATATTTAAACTCACTTATCAATTCACGAGATTATTATGGGTTAGATATTCGGGTAACGGTTGTTGTAAGGAGTTAAACTATTAAATAAATCAAGCAATATAAACAGTGGAACATATTTTTGTATTTATTTATTCTTTGCAAAATCATGATATTTTACAAGAAAAGAATGCAAAAAAAATAGTTTTTTTTCTCTACCTTATTTAAACTAGAGAGACTTTAACACCGAATGAAAAATATTGCTTAGGAATGAAAACAAATGATTGAAAGATAAAAGTTTCTTAACGGATTCGCTCTTAAACTTTAAAAAACGTTTCCAAATATTTCGCGCTTATTTCAATATTTTTTTACCCTTATTTGGTAATTAAAAATTTTGAATATGAATTTAGTAAAAAAAGAGTCCATAAAAACACAACCAGTTTTAAATATGAAAATATTTTCAAAATTTTTAGATATTATTTTATAATCAAAAAAATTTTACTAATTTAACAGTGATCTTATCCACTATAGTATTAAATAACAAATAATAATACCAAAAAGTACACAACAATACAGTAACTATATCGCCTCATAAATAATACACTTAGTTTGATTCAATATTGGCCATCGATATATTCGTAGATGCCCACACAAAAGCGTATTATATAAAGCAACAGAGCTTCCTCAGTGGGCACTATAACGTAGAATCGTATTAAAGGATTCCGTTTAGAGCTGATCAGATTTTAAAAATAAATTTAAAAGCCTTGTCTACTTTATTTACTTGAGTCAAAGGAGATATAATGTAGATACTTAGCTCTTATTTAGTTACGTCACTATGATGTACCTAGAATATACGTTTTTAATAGTTAGTATGGAAAAGTTTATCTATAAGCACATCGGTGTGATATGTTTTAAACTCCGTGAGATATGATTGATATGTATAAAAATTTTCATCTGCCTTTTCATCCACTTAAGAAATACTTTTCGGGATAAAACTATTAAACTATGTCATTTTCAGGTTCTAAAAGGGTCTCTTCATAGCCAAGTTTCATTAAATACGGAAGATATTTAAGAATCGAAGTTTCTTTCGTTAGTAGTATTTTTATTTGTAGATATCTTTGCAGTGTGGTGAAAATATTAATAGAACAAGTCGAAGTGTTTCGAGTACGATCTCTATATAACAGCAAAAAAAAACTAGTAAGTTGAAAGTGTTGTACAAGATATAATATATTTTGTTCTTTATAATGAATATAATATTTTAATGCTTTCCCTTAATAGTTATATATATATATATATATTTAAAGTAAACATTTAAGCTATTTTCCGGATTTTATACATACCTTTCTTTTTCATACTTATGTACAAAAGAAATAATATAGGCACATTTATACATATATGATTCATTTTGTAGTAGACCACTAAAGACAAAGACAATACCCCAGGGCTTACAACGAAATATAAATAAACAAAAACACGTGAAAATACTTAAATAAAACGGCAATTTCCCCACAAAAATTAATAACATTCAGATTGAAAAATAAGTGGATTTCATTTTCGTCTATGAAAGAACTTCACAAAATTAATATTTCGAAATATAATAAAATATTATCACCACAATGTCTCACGGAGGCGAACAAACACGGTATTTGTGCCTATTTAATGGCATTTTACTCATTGAATGGGGGACTGAAGGAACCTAATATTTCCTTTGAACTTTAATATATTTTCCAACGACTGATATTAAACTCCGCCACAACTGCTACACTTTTGAACTGGTGTCATGAAAATGTATACAATACTTAGAAGACAATATATGTTCGGAGTTTATCACTTTTCTGTTACATAAGAGAATTATTTACGAATTCATGAATAAACGGTTCGAAAACTTTGTAGTAGTGTACAATATGCTAGTTACAGCAATTCAGATGATTTAGGAATAAATATGTTTCAATTGAACAAGTATCTTATTAAAATTTAAATATTATTTAATAATAGCAAGACTAAATAATATTAATATTTTTTAATTGCTATAATTATAATAATAGCTGCTAAAACTTAATAAATAATTATGCCATATTTCATTAAAATGCTTATATATATATTTTTTTAATGTTACGAGTAATGTTACTTACATTACTTTGGTGCCATTTTTTATAATTTTATAATATTTTCTTTAGTGTGGGTAGGCACTGTTTGTACCTAACAAGGATATAATGGTACCTTTGAGATATTCAAAATCATAATCTCTCCCGTAACTATGATTGCTGTAAGGCATTAGAAATATCAGGTACTTTTAATTTTTGATGTTTAGTTAGATGTTTCAAATGCCTATTCTGCAGAAAAATCCAAAAATATAGTTTTATCGACAAAATTACGGAAAACAGTTCTATTTAAAAAAAAGTCTGTGTACCTATGTCTACAAAATATTTCTTTATAATAATTGTATTTAACTACTACTAAAATTACTTTAAAGCTAGAAAAAGTAATCCCCCACATACGTAAAGATAATCTTAACTTACGTCTAATTTATTAAATGTTCGCTGCGAACTGCAAACCGTGACTGTAGTACGGCCAGGTTTGGCTTCAGTCCAAAGAGGCTGAATTAGAAGTACCATATATCAAACAAGTAGGGAAGATCAGGAGTGATTCGAACTTGGTCTTCCTAGTTGGAATTTTTGGTACAGCAAAGATTTATTATAGATTTATTAGATTATTATAAACCAAAGGTTTCTTAATCTTGAAATAAATTGAATTTATTATTATATAACTAAACGATAAATAAATAAATAATTAACCCCAAATTTTAATGCTATAAGTTTGGATAATGTATTCAGTTTTTACTCATATAAACCGATTTTACTAGTATCGTGAGTGGACGAACTTTGTTCTGCGATTTTTCGAAAAACATCAAAATTAAGATTTTTTATAAAAAAACGACTCTATATGGGTATTTAAAAAAGAAAACTATACGAGTACCTAAATAAAAAATGTGACCCAAATTAGTAAACCTGTTTCCGGCATGCATAAAATATTTTTTTACAAATAAATAAATTCCTAAATTCCTAATACAATAACAATAAATATAAATACACTTCATTTCACACCCTATTTTGCCTAAACCCTGCCTATGTAGTTCTTGTTTCAACTATCATAAAAACTGGCAAACTTTACCACGCAGGCCATCAAAGAAATCCAATGAAACAGTAAACACTTTTTGTTTACTACTATCAAGTCACTATACCCTATATCTATACTAATATTATAAAGAGGAAAGGTTTGTATGTAAGTATGTTTGTAACGAATTGGCTCAAAAAGTACTGGACCTATTTTAAAAACTCTTTCACCATTCGAATGCTACATTATCACTGATTAATATAGGCTATTTTAATTCCAAGAAAAAAAAAATAAGGATCCCTACTAAAACTACAGTTACAGGAGAGGAGGAAAAGTGCACGCCGCACATAATACTTTTATTATGAAATAGTTGGTAGGTGGTGAAATAATTAAAGCTGGAGTAATTTTGGAGAATTTTCAACCTAACGAGTGATCGAATGAAGTTTAGGTGCGATTTAAAAATAAATTCGGGCGAAGCGGCGCGTATTGCTAGTCTATCTATAAAAGATATGCCTCTAGCTATAAAACGATTTTCTTTGCAAATATTAATCGAATTACCGACTACAAGCATAAATAATGGAACAACGCAACACTGCCATAACCAGCTCCTGTATTCATAACTTTATCTTTGTCGTACTTCGCCACCCATAAATTGCCTGCTTGTATACTATGACAATAGCGATCACTCGCTTGAATGTTACATTGTAACTAAGTAATAATTAAAAATATTATATTTAAACTTGTTTCTTCAATACTTGTGATTTATTCTTGCATAGCTTGTGTCCCAAAACGTAGCTAACGTAGAACATACAGTACGTTACGTACGTATATAAAAATCAACTAATTTAAATACTTTGATATAGTATTTTGCAATAACAACTTTGGTCTAATTAACAAAATCACTACATAGTATAAAACAAAGTCGTCCCGCTGTCTGTCTGTCCCTATGTATGCTTAGATCTTTAAAACTACGCAACGGATTTTGATGCGACTTTTTTAATACATAGAGTGATTCTGGAGGAAGGTTTATATGTATAACTAGTGAAACCCGCGGTCGTGATCGCGCTAAATTTAGGGATGAGCCCCAGCGAAGTCAAGGCGAGTCGCTAGTAAATATATAAAATAATAAAATGTAATAAAGGAACACAGTTATAGGGATAAGAATTTTAGTATATGGGCCGAATTGTGTCCTTCAACTATAACACTCTCTGTCCTATTTAGCTCTTGGGAGTTGATAATATGATTTGTGCTGAGTCTCAACCATTTCAATTCGTCAAACGCAAGCTTTTTAATACAAATATGTTGTAATTATTGTTATGAACTTACTTCACATTATTAGAATTTCGATAGGGATAACTTATCTATTAATTCCATGTAATGATTTGATATCTATGTCTGGTAGTATCGGTTATAGTAAACATACTCGTAAGTTAATATATTCGCCATTTACTGGTTATTAATTCACAACTTTCAGTTCATTGAATAGTCGATCGGACTGCTATTATGAGCTTGAGAGTTTGTGAATGTGTATGTATATTTATAACTGCTTCCGTGGTTTAGTGGCTAGAATCTAAGGCTAATAGAGGTTCTAGTTTCGACTACTGGTTCGGGCTTGATTTAGTTATAAATATTTTTTGCTAAGTAATTTTCAGTGAAACCCCCGGACGAAGTAAGTGGTGTCACACCCCTATAGATTGGAGAGTAGTAAAGGAATAGAGACATGTGTATGCGCGTACTCTTATGCACTATAATATTTCTTATCCAGTTAGTGTGTTATTCAGTGAATTTAGCTAAGATGACTGGACGAATTTGAATGATATTGTAAATATCAACAGAATATAAGCTAGAGTTTTGTGTAAGCTATTATTAGGCATTAAAGGGCTCTAAAGAAACAGATCTTATTACACAATGTATATAAATAATTTTCTCAAACTGAATAAGAAGATGAAACTTCTATAAAACTAAAAAGACTTTCAACACCCTACGAACGAAACAAATGCTACAACATATTGATAACACAAAGTTTAAATGAAACCATCGATATCGACATGCAAAGCATATCCAACCCGAAACCGTAACAGAAAACCGATTTGTCTTATTTTACTCGTAAGATTTATTTGAGGACTAGGAAAAATTGCCAATCTTATTTAAAACTTTCACTAGGACTACGAAAGGACCCAGAAGTTTATCGGTCAAGTTGGATAAAAGTTATAAGTTTTACAAGGAATATTTTTTCTTTTTGTGGTCATCCGCAGGTAAGAGGCGGAATGAAAGTGGCATATATCTTTCCTGCCTCGATGCTCTCGACGAAAACACTGTGAAAAAGTTTTTGGTATCGTTAGATATTGTGGAAATGGCAAACAAGTTTTTTGCCAAGTTTATTTAATTATCCGTGACGAGCTTATTTTATTTGCTAGTGTCTTTTATGGTCTTTTCACTTTGACTCAAGAACTGTTAGAGCTTAAAGAGTTTGTAAAGAATAAATGAAAATGGTCCTAAGATTTATTAACGTAAGTTAAGTATTTAGTTCTTTTGTATTGTGGTTATGAAGAATTTTATATTTAATTTATCAAATTAAACATATGATATAAGGAAAACTCTTCACTGATATTTGCTTAAAACAGATAAGGATTTACAACTTTATGACAGCACATTAATTTTGCAGAGATTAATTTAGCATCATTAACACAGACCTAGTGAAGCAGTTATTTTGACAGAAGATATTAAAACATGATTTAAAAGGTAATTTTGATTAGAAATTATTAAATATTTCTTGTTAACTGAACACTTGTTAACTGACACTCTAAATTAATAGGAAAGTTGTAAGAAGTTATATGAAGTCAAAATCCTGCTAATATTATGAAGTATTAGCAGATAGATGTCTGTTTGTGACTACTACTAGATGGATTTTGATGTAAATGACCGAAATACCCTAGTAATGAAGTTTATAATTTATAAAGGTATAGTACATAATAAATAACGCAGTCAAAGCCGCGGCAAAACGCTATTCAGTTTTATTAGAATTTGTCAAATAAAATATTACAAACCAATAATTCGATAATTACTAATACAATTAATTTAATTAACCTATACAAAATGCAAAGCTAGATATAAATAAAACTTTATTTCTGGCCACAAACTATTTATTTTCTTGCTTTTATTAAAATAAATTAACATTATCTGTATGTATGATATAAAACTGCTCTTTACATTTTCAATTTTCTAAGTGAAGTCGAGACGAATAAAGTAAAGTGCTGTTCGCGGTGAATTTTGAAAAACATTTTGTTTATTTACTACCAAGATGACATTAGATAAAAAGAAATGAGATATTAAATTTTTAATAAATAATAAGTAAGTCCGTTTGAAGAATTGTAAGTGTCATGCGGATTCATACGTCTCTGATAACAGAGTGGACTGTGGAGCAACCCATTGGTTTTGCTTCGGCAGGCCTACCGTTCCGTGACAGAATGCGTAATCTATGTTGCGACCTATTAAGATAGAAGATGGTTTCTTGACAACTGGCTTTTCTGGCAGGTAAGCCTTTATGCATTTACCCAGGGAAATAAATGTGCCCATAATTAGCTGTAATAAGTGATAAATCAGCCCAACAACATGAGAATAAAATTGATTACCAAGTGTCATAGCTGCTAATGTTATAGCCATCCTTTGAAGCACAAAGGTCAAGTTGTAGGGTGTAAAGTAATGGTACAGGGTAAAGTAGTGGGTGGATAATATATTACCCACAAGAAAATTATTTTTGTTGCTTTGTTTATTTCGTCTTATTACAGTTATTAGCGTTATCTTCTATATAATATATCGAAAGAAATCTTATGTGTCAGATAGCTTGGCAATTAAATATAAAATTTGATATTAATTACTTTACCTCAAGGTCTGAGGCAAGATCGGTACTTCTATTTAATAATAAAAATTAAGAAATACTTATAAAATTTCAAGATGTTATATATTGCACAAGATTATATAACAAATATATAATAATAAGATAAAAGATAAAATATTTTGTTTTCTACGTTTGATGTTTTTAATAAAATTGTAGAACCATTGTGTTACATATTGTATTGAAACTATTTTTGTAGTAGGCTTTATTATATGGCCTAGTATTTTTCTAAAGAAAGGGACTTTTAGTGTAGTAAAATGATATCTTGACAAAATCCTATTCAAAACTATCTAGCCGTTTTTATGTTACCCATTAACAGACAATGGATAAAATGTCGAATATCAGATATTTCTTTTCGATATTAAGGCCGTGGTAGCCCAGTGGTAGTGCGATTGCTTGTAAAGCGGAGTGATGCGGGTTCGAATCCCAGTTCTCATGAACTCCGATGTTTTCAAGAACGAATCGTTTCTAATATGATTGCTACTTGTCTCACGTTGAAGGAAAACATTGTGAGGAAACCTGCTTGCTTATTATTATATCACGATATAAGGAAGGAACTAAGGCAGTAAAAATGTAACTTTTAAGTCATATATACATACACAGTCTTCTCTTTATATTTATCAGTAACACAAATGGTTGTCGTTAGGAATAGTCACTGAATTTCTAACAGAAGTTCTTCAAAATATAAATGGTCAAGAAACGAGATGTTCTTCATAACAGAACATTAACCTCGAATCAGATATTCTTTGGAAACCCACTACCATCTTTTATACACTTTTTCAACACTTTTAACGTTTGAACTCTTTTTACTATTTCGAGGCCATCTTGTTAACTTTGAACGAGTACGTTGGAAACGAACCAAGCCAAATAACTTCACAAGTAAAACGCTACTTTAATTATTTAACGTGTTTCAAAATTTACTGCGCGAATTAATTACGAAAAGTTAAACACATTATTTATCAATATCAACTTTGAGTGTGCTTTATAATATATAATTGAATATTGTTATTTTATTAACCGAACGTAAAAGCTGAGAGCAAAGTATTAATTTATCTTTTCATCGATTGTAATAATTTGCTTATTAGCCAGATATAATTATGTTGATTTAATTTACTGGTTTGAGTAGCTGTTTTTAATTAAATTCATTAATATTATATAAGTTACACTTAAATTAATCATTTACGATCGGGATTCTAACCTAAGATTGCAGGATGTGCAGCATTATATGCTAACCAATACACCACCAAGGCAGGTAACGAACTTGATATTGTATTTCGATGGTAGATAGGAATAGTTAATCTTCAGTGGTCAATGTAATCAGCCCTTTTTAACGTCCCACTGCTGGGCACGGGCCTCTCTTAGTACGAGGGGGATCAGGCCTTAGTCCACCGCGCTGGCCTAGTGCGTGTTGGCGGATTTCACATGTCTTTCGAAAACTTGCTAGATTTTCTCAGACTTGCAGGTTTCCTCACGATGTTTACCTTCACCGTAAGACAAGTGGTAATCATGATATAAATGTTTCACACATGAAAATATTAGAGGTGTGAGACTCGGATTTGAACCCGCATCACTCGGTTATCCAAGCAAGCACGTAACCGCTGGGCTACCACAGTCTCAGTGGTCAATACTAGAAAATAATCGAAATTGGGGTCAAATCAAATAGATTCTTTAACAATGTCCTCTTACTTTATAGTTGATGAAAGCGAGTTTTCGTTTTTATATCAATAATAGTTTTCTATTGTAAGAAATGATTGAAAAAGGATTAAAAATCATATATGATAGAACTCTATACTTTTGATACAAATTGATCAACAAAATTGAAATTAAACTACTTTTAAGTACCTTATTTATTTATTTATTTATTTATTTATCTTTGGGAAACACACAGCGTTATTTTAGTAAACATAGATTAACACTTAAAATAAAATAAAAAATTAAGCCAGCAAAGTTTCCACTAAAAACATAAAGATGTGAACTTAAAATAACAATCAAAAAAAGCTATAGCCTAAGGAAAGAATACTATCAAATTATACTAACAATGAATACATTATTTATGTTTTTTTCTTTAGAAGGTAACTGAATTTTTTGAACCCATTATTGAACAAGTCAATATCATGATACTGCCTATTATAGTTATTGCAAGACCTTACAATAAATGAATTGCCACAATACCTGGTTTTGGAGACAGCGGTTGAGAAAGTAGCCTGAGACCGAGTGTGATGACTAGGGCAGTTAAAGGTTAATTTACTTAGTAAGTACGGAGAGTCAACTAAATTATTAATTATTTTATAAAGGAAAAGCTGATCTTTGTGTCCTCTACGGGTTTCTAGAGAAGTAATATTACTGAGACAGGCAGAGCCAAATTTACTTCTTATTCTCCTCAAAAATTTATTTTGTATTTTTTCAATTGAGTCTATGTATTTCTTGTGTTGAGGATTCCATGATGTAGATGCGTATTCTAGATTTGACCTTACATATGCATTATATAGTAGTATTAGTGTGTTAACATTTTTAAAATCTGCCCCTTGCCTAAATATAAAACCCAGCATTTGATATGACTTGGTTATTATGTTATTTATATGACAGTCAAATATGACTTTACTATCTAGCTGGACCCCAAGGTCCCTTACCTCTGTTACTCTTTTCAGATTAACGTTCGAAATCGAATAATTATGCAAAATTAGATTTTTTTTTCTTGAAAAAGTAATTGTACAACATTTTTCCAAATTCAAGTATAGACTGTTAGCTTTACAGTACAGTTCCAGTCTATTTATATCTTCTTGCAAGTCAACACAATCTTGCTTATTTTTTATAATTTTGAAAATTTTAGTATCATCTGCATATAATAGTATATTTGAATTTAAAAAACAGCTATTAATATCATTAATAAATATATTGAATAATAAGGGACCCAAATGAGAGCCCTGTGGCACTCCCGAAGTAATTGGAACAAATGAAGAGGTATAACCTTTGATTGCTACAGCCTGAGATCGATCGCGGAGATATGATGTTAGCCATCGAAGCAGGTTACCATGTATACCGATGTATTCAAGTTTTTTTATTAGAAGTCCATGCGAAATTTTATCAAAGGCCTTTGAATAATCGGTGTATATAACATCAACTTGGTATCCTGAATCCATTGCATTAAGTATGAAATCCAAAAACTCGCAAAGATTAGATTCGGTAGATCGCTTATTGATAAATCCATGCTGATTACTCATTAGTAATGGTCTCAATACTGGGTATATCATGTCGTATATAATCTTTTCAAAAAGCTTAGGTATGGTGGATAATTTTGAGATTGCACGGTAATTTTTGATATTTCTTTTGTCATAACATTTGTGAATAGGAGTAATTAAAGATTTTTTCCATTCTATGGGTAAGCAACCGGTATTCAAAGATTTTTTAAAGAGAATAGTTAAAGGTACACTTAGAGTTTTACTACATTGCTTCAGAAAAATTGGATGTATAGCATCTGGTCCAGTCCCCTTACATGTATCTAATTTAGTTAAGTATGATTGGACTTTGTTTTCTGAAATATCCAGTGAAGCTATTATTGTATTAGAACTATAATTGTGAATATCAGGAGTGAATAATGAGTTCATCTCAAAGACAGAATGAAAAAAATTATTGAACATATTGGAAATCGTTTGACCATCTGAGCTAGTTTGGGAATCAAGATACATTGTATCTGGTATACCAGTACGTTTTTTTTTAGATTTAATAAAGGACCAAAAATGTTTAGAATTAATATTAATATTGTTTTCTGCTCGTTCTAAATACGAATTGTAACAAGAATTTTCTAAAAACTTTGTTTGTGCTCTAATTTCTGAGAATACGTTATAATCGCTAACCCTTCTATATACCTTCCACTTCTTATGCCATTTTAGTTTTTTATTAATTTGAATAATTAGGTGACGTGAATACCAAATGGGATATTTGCTTTCTTTTGCCAATTTAGACGGAATATATTTGTTGATTACAGAGTTTATGATTCTATAGAAAGCATCAACTGCTTCAGTAATATTTTTATTATTTAGTTCGTCGTTCCAATTAATTTCAGCTAATTGTGCGTTAATAATGCTATAGTCTGCATTGTGATACTTACGTACTATACGACAATTAACACTAAGGTTTCTTTCTATTGAGTGAATATTAACCAACAATTGTAGTGAGGGGTGATGAACATCTTCTGGCTCCGCTAAAGGTAATGTTCGAGATACTAAGCATGTTAAGTCAGATAGTACAAGGTCTAATAATCTATTATTATTGTTGAGCACACAGTTATATTGTTGTAGGTCGATAAAGCTCATAAACGTAGATAATTGGTAAGTGAGAACGTTTTCAGATATATTTTGTAATTTGAGGCAGTTGCTGCTATTTTGTGGTGACCATGTTGCATTTTTAATATTAAAATCACCCAATAAAATAATATTATAAAGTGGAAACTCTAAGCGTAAATCCGAGACATATTCAAACAGTTTTAATTGTGAATCAGATTGATTAGAGTTTTGAGGAAAATAACAGCACAAAATAATGAGAGATTTTCGCACAGCGCCTAGTTTCTGATTTATATTCAAGATAGTTACATTTGCATCATTAATGTCAGGAATTTTAGGAATATTACGTAAGTCTACATTAATATCACGACGTATCGCTATCAGAGTTCCACCTCCCATACTCATCTTAAAGCGCTGGTAGTCACGGTCCGTGCGGTAGACATCATATCTAGTATCAAAAAGTTCCGCATCAAAAATACCAGGCAAAAGCCACGTTTCTGTTAAGCATATAATATCATAGTTATTATTCAAAACATTAGAGTGAAATTCTTTTGTTTTGGTCCGTAATCCACGGACATTTTGATAAAAAATACTTAATGTCATGTTAATAATTTAAATATATATAATTATTATTTTCATTAATAATCATCATTACTTTTAAATGAAATAAAAGAAAAAATGTGTGGCATTTCATTCTTAGTTTTTTTTTAAATATAGGCAATAATATATAAAAGTCGTAAAATGATTCTTCCTATTCTTAGTCATGTCGTTCCTACTATAACTTATATGTTAAATTCCTCAATTAATTCTAATAAGTTTCCTTCTTCTTGGAAAGATGGGCAAATCTTTCCTCTTCCAAAAATATCTATCCCGTCTTCTTTTTCTGATTATCGTCCAATATCTATTCTCCCATTCTTGTCAAAATTACTCGAGCGACTGGTACATAGCCAATTGAGTACTTTTCTTTACAAGCACAATCTTTTAAACTCTTTTCAATCCGGCTTCCGTCCTAAACATAGCACTACTACTGCCTTAGTCAAAATCACGGACGACATCAGAGAAGGTATGGATAATCAAAGACTTACTGTGTTGGTACTACTAGATTTCAGTAATGCTTTTAATACGGTGGACTTTGACATCTTGCTAGCTATTATATCATCTCTTAACATATCTCCTGAGGTTGTTGACTGGTTTCGTTCTTACTTGTGCGGACGCCGACAACGCATTCGGATTGAAGATTCTTATTCCGATTGGTGCACAGTTAATGCCGGTGTCCCACAAGGTGGCGTGTTGTCTCCTCTTCTATTTTCAGTTTTTATTAACTCTATTTGTCCTCAAATATCTTCTCGCTACCACCTATATGCAGATGATTTGCAAATTTATGCCGAGACATCTATCGCGGATTTACCTCAAGCAATTGAAAGTATAAATAAAGACCTGTCCTCTATAGCCGCTTGGGGAAAATCGTACGGCCTCAACTTAAACGCAGCGAAATCGCAAGCAATTATTGTTGGCAGTCAAAGGATTCTGTCAAAAAGTAGATCCCTGCAAATACCTACAATAGCAATAGATGGTGTTCAGATTCCTCTTAATGAAAAAGTGAAAAATCTTGGTGTAATCATAGATCAACATTTATCATGGGGTCCACAAGTAAACGAATTGAGCCGAAAGATGTTTGGAGCTATTGCCTCTCTTCGCAGATTGCGAAATTTTCTTCCGATCCCTACCAGAACTGCGTTAGCAAATTCGCTCCTTTTACCAATTCTTGATTATGCTGACATTTGTTATCTTGACATCAAGGAGGAGCATTTGAACAAACTTGAGAGACTCCAAAATCTTTGTATACGGTTTATTTTTGGACTTAGAAAATATGACCATGTTTCTCAATTTCGTAAAAAGCTCAAGTGGCTCCCAATCCGCTTCCGCAGGAATACTCATATTCTTCATCTTCTCTACTGCGTGCTGTTTAATCCTTCAACTCCTACCTATCTCAAAGAGCGTTTTGAGTTTCTGAGTGATTCCCATGCTCATTCACTTCGCTCTGCTCAGAATCTCACTCTTAAGATTCCTGCCCACTCTTCCTGTTTCTTCACAAATTCTTTTACGGTACAAGCTGCTCGTTTGTGGAATACAATTCCTTTAAGCATAAGAGGTGCTAAAACTTTGGAGAAATTCAAAACCTTATTAAAAGATTATTATCTCTCTCTTTAAGTCTTTTTCCTTAGCCTTACCTTCTTTTTAGTCCTGTTTCTTAATATTTATAATTATTTTTAATACTTTTTATGTTCTTTATTACAGTAAGTATAGTGTATATTACGTACAACTAATAATATATTTTGTGATTGACATTTATATGTTCTTTTGTTTTTATGTATGTATGTATGTATGTATGTATGTATGTATGTATTTATTTATGTATGTATGTATGTGTGTATTTATTTATACAGGTATATATGTTTCGTATCTAAGGGTGTACACCGCCTACCTTTATCATGTAAACTTACTCCTCCACCTCAAGGTTGCCTGGAAGAGATCGCTTACAGCGATAAGGCCGCCTGATGTGTATCTCTTCTTTGTATTTTGTATGTATTTCTATGTTTCTTTTGTGGTGTACAATAAAGTATATTATTATTATTATTATTATTATCTTAAAACATAAAATAGTAAGCAGTATCACCTTTGGATCAGACAGTAAACGACAAATGATTATAATTTTAGATATGAAATATACTCGTATATTAATAATAGATTCAATAATGAGTTCAGTGAAAAGGAGTTTCTTTTTTACCTTAGATTTTGACACTAAATACAGTGTGGAATAAAAATTGCGCTTACAATAAAAATCAATGCAAAAAAAAACAATAAAGAAATATAACACTTATGAGATTTTCTTTAAACATTCCTTTGATGTTATATGAAGAACTGGCGAAGAATCTGTGCGTCGAACCATAATTGTGCAGTTACGAACCCAGCAGTAGCTATAGCCCTTTTGTTGGGCTAAGCGTTTGGCCTCATTAAAAAGTGCTTTATTATTGGTAGAAAGATGATCGTTAAAATATATTCTATTTTGCATTCCCGAAAATCCTATATCGCAAGCCTTCAAGGTTTTTAATTTTCGAAGGGATGATAAGAAATCATCTTTTTTGTAACGAGCCTGCATTTTCAAAATAATAGGTTTAGGTCTTTTGTCGTTCAAATCGTTTTTGGTGGCGATTCTAGTTATGAAATCTATGTCAGTATCCGGAGACAAGGGGTAGTTAGCTTTTTCGGCTAATGCTTTAATTAGATGTATGAGATTCTCACCTTTCTTTTGGGGAACACCGTTAATTTGTATATTTGAAAATTCAAATTATTATTATAATAATTAATAATAGTGAATTGACGAATTCTTATACAAAATAATAGTAAAATTTTCCCATTGTATTAGCCATAGTTTACTATAGTAATTATAATAAAATGCATTATATTTATTTTTTATGTAAAACATCTCAGACGGAAAATGGCTATCCCCAGCAAAAGCAAATCAATTTTTAATTTACCGCATACCGCAAATGTCAAACACAGAACTTTTCGATATAAGCCAAGTGGAAGTGATTGAATATATTATTGAATTCATATTTTCACTTCATAAATGATAAGTGTTCCGTCAAAATCTATAATCTATAATATATATTAATTATTTACAAAAATATAAAAAAAATATTCAAATAAAAAATAATTATTATCTTATAATACTATTCGTGGGAAAGCACAGCGATTACTTTTTTATATAATCTTGAGAGAGCGAGTGAAGCAGATTAAAATACCGAGGTAGACTATGGCTTGAATGCTCTCATGTTGAAGACAGGTCCACACCCAGCAGTGGGACATTAAAAATAGCTGAATATGGCCGAGTTTCTTCTTTTTTAGTTTAAATATTAATAAACTTTTTGAATAGGTTCCTTTCTTTTCATATATTTTTTTCGTCCTCCTCCTTTCAATTTAGTGTTATTTTATAGCTCTATATTTAATTCAGTTCATAAGTGATTTTAAAGAAAATAAAAAGGCAACGATGAAAATACGTTTTAATGCTGTATATCCACAATAGGTATTTTGGAATCCATTAACTTGATACATTCGTAAGCACCTTCATTTTGAGGTATGGAGTTCGGATATTACGAATCCGAAGTGTTATTTATGTGTTTGAGTATCGAAGTAAGCTAGAAATTGATGATATAGCTTCGAAAGGTTTATGTAATAAAATAATGAACTCTTTAAACCCTTACTTTCTAATATTGTAAATGTTGGTAATTTTTCATTTTTTATGATGACTCGTGGAGATAATAAATTAGCGACTCACTTTCACTCCACTTTGGTTCGTCAAACCGTCTATTTCAAAGGTCAGTGTGCGTTTTCATACAGATGAGACATTTTCCAGGGAACAAGCTATCATAATACCAAATTTCACCAATGTTTGGTTAGTAGTTTTATCGTAATGTGTTTAGAGACAGACATACATTCTCAATAATTTAAAAACTATGGATAATCTATAATAATTGTTATTTCACTATGAATTTCCATGGTAATAGAGTTTCTGCCTAGTGAAATAATTTCCAAAATCAATTCAGAAGTTTCAGATATTACCTACATAAAAAATACTGAACTACACCTATTTGCAATATTAGCATACACTTACAAGACTAGAATTGCTGACACGCCATACACAGTTTAACTTTTCACAGGTTTAATATTTATAACTAGCGACTCACCCTTGCTTCGCTCGGGTTCAAACCTAGTTCTACCACGAGCAAAGCCGGGTGTTCCTCTAGCTATAAATATAAACCTTCCTCTTGAATCACTTTATCTATTAAAAACACCGCATCAAAATCCATTGTTTAGTTTTAAAGATCTAAGCATACACAGGACAGCCAGACAGCGAGAAGCGACTTCGTTTTATGCTATGTAGTGATTACTTAATTAAATAATTCATAAAAAATATAAGTGTAGTCATAACAGTAACAGTTTTGTAGAAGCATTAAAACATATATTATAATAATAGGATACTTAGAAGTAGTAAAATGATTTGAAACTGTTTTTGTATTCTCCATGAATAGAGTGTAGCGTTTAATAGCCTTTTAGAGTCCTTTGTTCTAAAAAGGGTCAAATTTATCTTCTGGCAAATGATTTTTTTAGGGTTCCGTAGATCCAAACTAAAACAGAACCTTTATGTAATCACTTGTGGGTATTTCTATCATTTAGATTGTAACTAGTTTTAAAATGTATAAGTGTCTAATGAAATCCTAATAAGGGATTTTACAAATCAATGATATGATGATTAATAAAGTATAAGAAAGTATTAATTACGACGACGACAGTAATAGCCCAGCATTAACGCGCTCGCTTGGATAACCGAGTGATGCGGGTTCAAATCCGGGTCTCGCACCTCTGATATTTTCATGTGCGAATCATTTCTATCATAATTACCACTTGTCTTACGGTGAAGGAAAACATCGTGATGAAACCTACTCATCTGAGAGAACCTAGCATGTTTTCGAAAGGCATGTGAAGTCCGCCAACACGCACTAGGCCAGCGCGGTGGACTATGGCCTGGACCCCTTCGTATTGAGGGAGGCCCGTGCCCAGCAGTGGGACGTTAAAAAGGGCTGATGATGATGAATTAGAAAGTATTAATTAGTATAGTTTTTTTAGATATGACTTATTTTCCTACAATAAAATATCTATCAAAACCTGTTTAATGGTTTTCACTAAATGCGGTCAGAGACAAATAAAAATTCTAATAATTTCTGTATTTTATTTTCTAATCATACTCAATGTACAGAATTTTATTACATGGATAGATTGTGTATGATATTTTCTTTAAGGCAATGTATCAATTAAATGAATATTTACTATTTATTTTGATATAATTTTAAATAATGTAACAAAACAAAAGAAAATTTATGTAAATACGCCATTTTGAGCTGAGTTTAGAATTGTGTCTCTTTTCTCCTTTAGACGACTTAAATAATATAAGACAGTTAGTAATTAAGACTGATGTTGAAATTTTCTCTCCATATTAACAACCAACTGTACTCAGTTTCTGTGAATCAACTTATATTATATACGAGTATAATAATAGAAACAAGCTTTGTTAATTCTTTGTTTATTTAAAATCCTTTTTATTACTAAAATAAAACATGTTTATGTGTTACTATTATAAGATTCGTGAAATATCGTTATAGGTTTTAAAAAAAATAATTATAAACTTTTTATTGTACACCAAACAGAAATTTAAAAATACAAATAAGAAAAAAAAATACAAGAGGTGGCCTTATCGCTGAAAAAGCGATCTCTTCCAGACAACCTTTAGGTGTAGGAAATAACAAAACTCTACAGATATAAGGGGTGCATAATATTGAGAAATTACAAAAAAATACTGTAAACAAGATTATAACCCAAGAATATATAACACGAATATAACACAAAAAAAACAGTTTATTGCAAATTTACATGAGTCAGAGAGAGACAAAGCAATTTAAGGAAAGGGTTCGAAATTACTATATACTTGAAACTTCTATATTCAAATGTTCTGTAATATAAAAAGGCCGGCAGTAAATAAATAAATATATTGAGACATTATTACACACAGCGCTTAAAGAAGCTTGTTTTACGGATACCAGATAGTTGATATACCACATAATATATAAGTTTAAATACATACATATTATAAATAAAAACCCATGACTGGAGTACAAACGCCCGAGCTAAACAAATGAATGCCCCCAGCAAGACTCGATCCCGCAACCGTTTGGGCAAGAAAGTAAGATCACTACAAACTGCGACAAAAGTGATCAGTTGAATTCCGTTTTTAGCGAAGATTTACGAGAAGTTGAAAAAGAATTAGATGAAGTTGTAGCGAAAGAATTCAGGAAATTCAGGAGGCTATACTAACTGGGCTTGTAGTTTATATTTTTCACAATTTTTAGAAGAATTAAAACATTTGTAGCGCAAAAGACGCAATTAATTTTCGACCTCGAACCCGTATAACGTAACAATATGTACGCATTAAGTTAAATAATAGCTGGTAAATACATCCGTATTATCATCGCATATTGTTTGCTTTTTACATACATTAAACTACATAATAAATGCTCTCTCTTTGTTATAATATTTTAATAATGAAAACAAAAATGCGTTTTTCTCTAATTTAAATCTGTATTTTACCTCCATTTCAATACATTGGAAACGGATATTGTATGGAAACAAACGGTACTGCATTATATATGGCTACTATAATAGCAAAATTATGCAAAACATCCTATTGATTGTTGTTTTAGCTTGTTTATTCAATACTAGCTTTTATTTCTTGCTTTTCTTATAAATTTTATTTACATACATTGTTTTAGACATAAACATCTCCTCAAAGTGCGTGCACCTTGTCGTGGTGGGGGAAGCTCAGTAGCGTTCTGCAATCTGTCCGGAGATAAAGCCGAGAAAAACGCTGGGAGGAACTACTTCAGTTGGTAATGTGTCATTCGGGTTGCTTCAGGAACTTGTCTTATAGTAAATTCGACTATTGGAGCAAACGCCATAGTTGTTATGGTCTGCTTTGGAGGAGTTCAGTGCCTAAGCAATCCTGCAACGCCCTATTAAGATGGGAGAGGTTTCGTTAGTTTTAGTGAGTAGTACTGGCTTTACTATCCGGTAAGTCCCACGTAACCTGTATAGTGCATACAGGTGGTACGTGTAAATGCATTTCCCAACAAAGCTAAAGAGTACAATTCTATATTATAAATGAAACTCTTTTCAGATTTTGTCGCGAATTTATTATGATTTTTGGTTCCAGACGTTTCGAATGCTTTACAGCAATCATGGAGGAGAGTAAGGTATTTGACGTCTCAAGGGTTTATATTATACTTGTTACAGACAGTGCCTACCTACAATTTACAAAAATTTCAAGATGGCATCATCAAATCCGCGACAAAATCTCTCAATAATTACATTTATAATGTCAAGTATTCGCATAAACCAAAGAAAGTATTACATTTCTATAACTCATGTATATATTCAGTCATATATACAGTAAAAGCCACATATGTAAGTCTATTGGAAATATTAGCGCCTTCACTCATCAAACAAATAACAACTATATATGGCAAAGGAAGTATTCCGTTACAACAGTACTTATTGATTGATACATACCTAAGGGAAAGTTCGAACACAATAACCTTTGTTTCTTAACTAACGTGAAATTGAATTATTGGAACGTGGGTATTTATTTAGCTAAATGTATAAGTATAAGATCACCAATTAGCATATTTATCAATAGAGGTCTCGACTAAAAGTTATATTTGTTTGAAGTTAGTTTGGAGAGTAGGTAATTTATATACCGAAAAGTCATTCATAGGTTGATAATATATGTGATAAATAAATTATAATAAAATAAGTTTGTTTTGGATAGTCCATTTATCTAAGAAGGCTTCAACCAATTGCAGCGGAGCATCATTGAAAAATGTTGCAAAAACCGGAGAAAATTATTTCTTTTGATTTTCAGGAAAAGGCTAGTATTTTATGAAGTCAGTCAAAAATAATTATATAAAAAGCTAATGTGTATTTGGTAAGAGACTAGCTTTTTAAAATATAACTTGATATGTTACTTTCAATTTTAACTTCACATGTCCTTAGCCTGTCTTCAAGTACAAAGGCAACCTAAGCTCTACATAATATGAACGGACAAACGATCACATAGTTTATGAGGACTCGGATCCTGAATTTTGCTAGCCGTTATTCAACCTATATTTGCTTCAGTGCCTGCGTTTAAATCTAGACTTCTTTAATAATTGATGGCTCTTTCAAAAATTAATAACTATAAAATACGTGGTAGCCTAGCGGTAACGCACTCGCTTGGATAACCGAGTGATGCGGGTTCAAATCCGGGTCTCGCACCTCTAATATTTTCATGTGCGAATCATTTATATCATGATTACCACTTGTCTTACGGTGATGGAAAACATTGTGAGGAAACCTGCATGTCTGAGGGAACCTAGCAAGCCAACGCGGTGGACTATGGCCTGATCCCCCTCATACTGAGGGAGGCCCGTGCCCAGCGGTGGGACGTTAAAAAGGGCTGATGATGATGAAAATACAATATAACTAGCAACTCACGCTCGCTCTGCTTGGGTTCGTTCCCAAGTCTGACAAGTCTCAAGAAGGACATTATTATTACATTTGATCGATTAGTAGGTGTTATATCACACTAAATTTCATCAAAATCTATATAGTGGTTTTCTTGGTAGGTGGTTACAGATATATTATAGACAAAAAATCTTAAAGGCTATAGCCTAGCCTCTGTATCAATTTTCATCAATTTTAAGTAAGATTTTTATATATATTTCATGTATAGAGATGATTAAGCTATAATTTTATTAGACGAGTATGTATTGTACTATAGTCATAAAACCATACTCTAGCGCCTACGCCAGTTCTTTTTCTTTTGTATCACTCTCTTTCCTCTCGTTGTAACCGATGTTGTATATAATAAAAAGTATTACAATACAAATTTAAAGAAAATTTCATCCTGTGAAGTGCAACAAATTAGGATTTAATGAAATTAATAGGATAAATACACTTTTTTATTACAATAAGATTTATTTCATATCTAACGATAAATGAGTTACATTATTTATACCAAAATTATATTTACCATCCAGGTAAAGCAGTACACAACAGTCAGCTCTCAGATTTTGCTAATTATCCTTGTTTATCACAGAGGATGTACAGTAGTTGGGATTTATGTTAATATTTCCTCCTTATCACTGTTGAATCTAGGCTAATTGCAAACTTAGGCATAAAATCTAAATATACTGAAAATTAATGGACTTTTTACTCTGTGGACTAATATTTTAGTACAAAGTTTTTGTTGTTTGTTACTTTTTAGCGGTGGATTGCAAAAATAGCTGCACTGATTTAGATAAATTTTGTTTAGAGATAGTTTATAAAATTGCGTACATACTCTTTCAGTTACTTAGAAACGCACTCGCCTGAAGCATGGGTAATTCGATCTACATAGAATTTTATAATCACATTAATAGTTTAGTTCATTCTGAAGATTCTAGAGTGAAAAAGAACAATATGATCACGTACATATATACAAGTATATCCTACATATATAGTCACATTCGTATTTGACGACACGTTTGGCGATCGGGCTATCCACCACACTGGCTAAGTGCGGATTGGCTGACTTCACTTGTCTTTCGAAACTTGCTACAAGTTTCCCAACCTTGTTTTCTTTCACCATGTACGTGATTCCCACATAAAATATTTTTATATTTTACGAGACCTGGATTCGAACCCGTATCACTGTTACTCAAGATAGCGTGTTACCACTTGACTACTACTGTCTATTGCTATACTGTCGTTTAGATGATTCCCTTGTATCACTCACATATATATTGCATTACGATATTAAAATTCTAATATTAATATAACTTCAGAAGTTATTTTTTCGAAAACAATAAAGCTAGGAATAAAGTAGCTTATTTCTTTGTAGAAAATGCTGTGACCTAAAACTAATCGCGCGAAGTTTCTTTATTAAGCGCTTCAGAAACAGATGTATAACTTAATAAGTTTTAATGAGGATGTAAATTTGATTTCTATTTCATACTGTATATAATATGTATTTGTAGAATCATATAAGTTTATAAGGCTGAAGCTCGGAACAAATTAAAAGTATTAAAATCCGCTCATGTGTTTTAGTACTCTTAAATTATAGATAAATTGTGTAGCTGTATAAGTTATTAGCGTATTTTATATACAAAATATTATTTAAAAGATAAGCGAATCCAAATAATGTCAGTATTTTATAAGGAACTTAGTTGTACTTCATCACTTCATAGTATAAAACGTATATGCTTAAATCTTTAAAACTACGCAACGGATTTTGATGCGGTTTTTTCAATAGATAGAGTGATTCAAAAGGAAGGTTTATATTATGCATAACTAGCGGATCCTGCGGCTTTGCCTGTGCTAAATCTAGAAAAGAGCCCGAGCGAAGCGAGGGCGAGTCGCTAGTTAATTATAAATTTATTAATATCTACGCTATGCCCTCACATTATAACAACTAAATAGGTTTACATATTCTTGCAAAAGGCCGCAAAATCTGAAAACGTACTGGTACGACTTAGTTTATCAGTGGGATGATGGGGGCTAACTGTAACTGTAGTTCTCAGAAAGCCTGTCTTTGGGAAACGCACTTGAAGATCGAAATTAGATCGCTAACGGATTCATTCAAATCAATATACATACATTAATCTACAGACAGACACTCTCACTCTTAAAATAAGTAAATGCAATGTACTTAAGTCTATATATGTACATTATATATTCAGAGTTTAGGTATTCAAACGTATATTCGTCGGTGCGGACTGGCTAGAGTCCAGCACAAGGTGCTATTCGGGTCGTTCATTAAGATGCGGGCTTGTTAAGCGTTGTAAACGGCAAGTAGGTAATCCTTTAGTTGGAAATGGGCGGGTTCCATAAATTTTTGTACTAAATCTACTACTTTGTTAATGCTTGCGTCATATATTATAGTAATAATGGTAAAATTACTACGAACTTCATTAAAAGATAGATTTTTTTCAGTTCAAGTTATAAAGCTTGTGCCATATATATAACGTTAATTAATAATAATCTTTTACATAGAATAATTTTAAAATCAGTTTATTTGTTTAGGGTTACTAAATAACAAAACTAATTAACTTAACTTATCTAGTTCTGGGCGAGGCAGAACACGGCGGTCATATGTATTATATGTTATTTCATTAACAATAGAAGTTGCGATTGCAACTACGATATATTATTAGCTTTGTGAATGTGCATTTTCAGAAGCACTTATTTTTTAGTCTAATTATAATAAGGTTTGAACATATGTTTGGCTCTGTTTGTAGTGAACCTACTTTCTATGCCAACGGTTGCGGTTTCGAGTCCCTTCCCGATCCCGATTGGTTGAGCACAAATGATTGTACTCTAGTCATGGGTGTTTATATTAATAATATGTATGTATTTAAAAGTTATATATGTGTAGTGTATCAACTATCTGGTATCCGTAACACAAGCCTACCGCTTACCACGACACTAGATGGCGCTGTAGTAAAAATGTCCCAACATATGTGTATGTTGTACTTCATCACTCAAAATCGTTCAACTGTTTTTTGGTTTTGGTTTTGATGAATTTAATGAAAGTAATTAGATAGTTAACATTTTTTCGGACGAAAAATATCTTAGAGATGCTATAAAAGTTTATTCTCTTATCAGTAAAGTTCTACCAGCATCCCGTATGGTACACCACAGAGGGCCAAACTTGGCACCAAGCTCAACAACTACAATAATAATACATTACGTTCAAGCTCGTGCATAAAAAAAGTGCGTGTGTACAAAGTACACATGACAGAAGTAAAACTTCTTTGAAAAATTAGTTTTTAAATCTCGTTTATATTTATACTAAATTACCCCGTCTATTAGCTCGTCGTGAGAGGGAGAAGGCACGAAGGTCACACTCACGAGTTAGACAGAGTTGGAAATGTCACTGACTCGCGGTGGGCGAGATCTAACTAAGGCTAACTCTTCCCCGTCTCTGAGCGCCTGGTACTATGGACTTATTTTTTCGTTTCATCGAGTTTAAAATCACAACGATTCTAAACAAGTTTCACTTCAATAAATATAATAAACTTAGATACATAGAAATAAATAAACATACTTAAATATTACATAAATTGTATTTGTATATATAGTGGGACCTACTGAAATGGGTCACCACCTTGTTGGTTTCTTGGCTTCGCGCCCGGCTGGATTGCCGAACGTAAATAAACGCCCTAAATACAAGGTGAAAGATATATTATTACCTACAGTAACTCTACAGTACAATACGAGTACTGTAGACTACTATTAAACAATTTAAGGTCATCTAAGCTCTTTAAGAAAAAAAGTCACTCAGGTATAAAACTCCAAATAAAGAATAATGTTATATACATAATTTTTAATACATAATGTTATATACATAATTCTTCCATTTAAAATAGCCTATATTAATCAGTAATAATAGAGCATTTAAATGGTGAAAGGATTTTTAAAATCGGTCCAGTACTTTTTGAGACAATTCGTTACAAACATACTTACATACAAACCTTTCCTCTTTAAAATATTAGTATAGAGTATAGATATACTTGTATAAGAAGGCGACAAATCCTTTGTAATAAAAAATGATAGTTCTATCAAACTTATGATATCCAAAGTTTGATACCATTCCTTCCCTAAAGTTTTGAACCCGTTGAAATTTGCAGTCCATTTTTACTATTGTAAAGTTTTTATACTGGAAACTTATATTTTATACTTACTATAAAAAAGCAGATTTCTATTTATTTTGACATGAAAAAAGGTTTATGATCTTATTATTTTTATATAACTTCCATAAACTAAAAAATAAGTCTTAATACACTAAAAAAATAGAGTTGGTATGAAGATTAAAATATGGATGAAGGTTTATTTCAGTATAATTATATTTTGAACGAAGTGGAATTTGAATTTCTAAGCATTATATGACAAGGAAGGATTTCTAATTAACCATCTCGATGACGGTTAATTGATGCTGTTAAAATTAATTTAAAACAATTATTATGCTCAAAATACATGTTTTGATAAAATCTTGGCCCTTTTTCTATATTATTATAAATAATAATAAAATATGTTAATAAATATGTTAGGACATTATTACACCCAGCGCCATCTAGTTTCATGCTAAGCTACGAGGTTTGTGTTACGGATACTAGATAGTTGACAAACTACACATATTTAACTTTAAATACATACATACTATATAAATAAAAACAATCATAACTGAAGTACTAACATTCGTGCTCAACAAACGAATACTGCCAACGGGACTAGAACCCGTGACCGCTGGCGCAGAAAGTCACAACAAAGTGAGCCAAACGTGTCGCCACAAAGATTTTGGCAAATAAAATACACAAATGCTTACAAAAAAAGTTATATATTTTTAAGACAAAAATATTCGTCAGTTTAATTTAAAATTTTAGACTTACTAAGGTAGAAAACTTAAAACTCAAAAGACTTTGTCACTAACTATACGTAAACGTGTAACGTACGTAAATAAGCTGAGGTATGAAAGAAGACTCATTTGCCGAGAGTGTTTCACTCGCGTCGACTAAAGGTCCCATTTGTTAGACCGCGATGAGTTTTCTAAGGTATTGTTAAGTTTGAGACACACCAGGATATTAAAATATTATATTAAAATTTTTAGGATGCTGCCGCCACCTTATATAAGATAGCGACTTACGCTTGTTTTACTCAAGGTTTTCCCAAGCATTTCGATTATTATGTACGTCTCTAAAAGTATAAGTGGTGTGTTAATTTCGTCCATCCGTTCAGACTTTTGAGTCTAGATTTCCACAACACTATTATTATCAAAGACCCTAGCAGACAGACATATATCTGAAAAGCGACAAACTCAAAAACTAACGACTAGATATGGGAAAGGTCTCAGTTTTTTTTATTTAAGTGTAAAATTAATTAATGATTTGTGTAATTTGTCTAAACTATAATAATTATTGAACGTAGCGGAAATAATCATGTTGACTGGAATCTTTATGTAGTGAGAAATAAACTCGTTCATGTACTACCTCAGAATTTTGATAAGAACACTTTCTTTATTCAATATTAAAAGTAAAGAGCTGACATATGATTTTCATTGGTTCAGAAATATTCTGTACTTATTTTCCTGTCACGTTTTCCATTAGCAATATTAATAGTAGCAAGACATTTTTTACTAACGGCGTTATTGAATTTCCATCGAACGTTAGGTAGGTACTTATAACTTATCTGACTTTGATTTACTGAAAATACTACGTATATTATTTACTTAATAAAAAAGAAAGTTTTGACAATCAGGTACTGAACTGTCATTTTTTTGCCTATACATTATATATACAATACAGATTTTTGACTTCCTTCATATAGAGAGGAATCAAAAATCAAAACAAATGCGATAAAGAATATAAAAAAATTGGTTTATTTAATATTCCATTTACTTAAGTTTGCTCTCTGTGTGTCTATCGCACAATATAAATAATGTCCACGAATCTTCGGTCTTCATACGACGCGCCGCTACCGTATTCCTACACTTCCCCCTGACAGTTCTACAGTTCCGTGTAATTACCATGTGTTTCTCACTTTTTGAGAGTTTACATTAAAAAGGCAAAAACGCTAACGACTTGCTTGTATCGTTTATCTTTGTACCCTCTGTATTAAGAATATATCTTTGGCAATAAAATTTTCATGGCTTTTTTCTACGTGTAGTAGAAATGTCTCCCTTCAATTAGGGGGGGATGAGACCATAGTCCATCACGTCGGTGAAACGTCTTTCGAAAACTTGCAAGGTTCTCTCAAATATGCATAATGCATATTCATTTCACATTGCTTTCCCATTAACTTCTAACTGATAATTCGCATATGGAAATATTTAAGATGGAATCCCGGAATTTGAACCCACTGCACTTTGTTCCCAAGCTAAGCGTTAACACTGGTCTATCACTACCACTGTCTTGCCATGTATAATAATATATATAATAAATATAATGTATATAGTATTATGTTATAATAAAATATCTGGTAAATTTCCTGTTTCTATTATTATGCTTAGAAGTAACTTTGTTTACTATCATTTGTTTCTACGATTTATTTTGTATGCCCTTGGGCGACCTACAATAGATCGTTCTTTAAGTAATAAAACCAACTATAATTTGTTTTTCGTAACTTGTATAATGTACCTATACCTATAGAATGTACTTGTATATGTATGTCTTTGTACGATACCAGAGAACCTTTTACGTTTTTAAGTTGCAAATAATGATAATTAATATAAAAAATAGAAATGATGACTTTGTAACAATAGGTGCAGTTTCCATTAGACGACTATTACAAAATATGCTTATATTAAAATCGGTCTAAGAATATAGTATTGCAAAAATACTATATGAAAAACATTTCCACTCTATATAAATAAGTTAAAAAATACATTTTTTATAGCTTTTCTGAAATTCTCAGTTTTCACAGTACCGTGGCTCACAGGAAGTCACAAGTTTGATCGCCGCGCGTAAATATTTGAATAGGCAATGGAGTTGTTTATTTCGGACTGTATTACAGTTTGTACGCAAAAACTTTCAAACATTTTGAAATTAAAATATATAATGTTACGCACAACAAGATATTTTTCATTAATTCCATATGGTAGAGGAGACCGTGGTAGATCGACCTTCACCGATCTGATAACCAGATGAGACATATTTTTTATCGAATATAATTTATAAACAAATATGCCTATAATTACTTGCCTATCTGAAAGTGCTCATGGCTATTTTTAGCTAGGCAACAGTGCTTTAAGTATGATTTTTTACAGGCAAGTCTATATGACTGATTTTGTAATAAAATGATCTAAAATTTGATATAACTTTCGATAAGTTAGCAGAACGATGGAGTCACCTATATTGACTTACCAGCCGATGTAGCTTTCCAGGTAGCTATACACAAAAATGAGTAGGCAAGCCTACTGAGGCATATTCTGTGTGTTAAAAACAACAGTGAAATAAAATTCATTTGATTATCAAAAGAATGAAAGTGATGAAAAAAAAATCGAATCAAGTTAATTTAATTAAAAATAGCCATGAGCACTTTCAGATAGGCAAGTATTTATAGGCATATTTGTTTATAAATTATATTCGATAAAAAATATGTCTCATCTGGTTATCAGGTCGGTGAAGGTCGATCTTCCACCGGCTCTTAGACCAATAGGATTATAATTCTCACCTTGTTCATTGACTAGTTCAGAAGTCTACAGGGAACGCAGCGTAAACTGTAACAAAGAAAATATTTTTGTTAGTTGAGGTTATTATTAAAAACTGTCAATATTTTAAAATATAGAGTGATAACAAACAAGAAGAAGAACCTCTTAATTGTTTAATGTTGGTTAAATAAGATTTTTTCGGTTTTTTTCTAGAAATTATTTTTGATTACCCACGCTTCGAAAGCTTTACAGCAATCGTATATGGGAGACACTTAGGTTTCAAATGTCTGATTGAGAATTAAAGTATGGGTAGAAAAACAGGCCAAAGTGCGTATTTTATATATAAGTCCATACATCATGTATACATTTTATATAATAATATAGCATCTGCTTCTTCTTCTTCTATGCACGGCTGATTTCCGCAACTTTCGGCAACTTCCGCATTAGGCAGTGAATGCCCGTTGTGCGTGAAGCTTGTGCTGGTTGCGTTAGTCTGTCCACCCCAGGGCGTCCCAGTAGTCAAGCAGGCTGCCGGTGTCCTGAATGATTTCCTGAAGCGTCCTTCTGAGGCCTAGTTTTTCTTTGCGCAGGCGTTCGAGTTCACAACGTTCTAGTAGAATGTGGACTGGTGTTTCCTCTTCTTGCAGGCACGCTCTGCATAAGGGGCTGTCTGTAATACCTATATTAAACAGATGTTTATTGAGTCGGCAGTGTCCTGTTATGAATCCCACCACCGTTTTTAGTTTTGTTCTGCTTAGGCGTATTAACTTTAATGTTAGTTGCTTGTTAGTTTTAGGGAAAGCCATTTTTGATTGACGACAGTCGTTATTAGCTTCCCATAGTGTGTTCATTGTTTTAAGAGTTATGTCGTGTAACCATGTCTTGTACTCACTGAAGGGGATTGGTGTTAGTGGAGTAGGACCCTGTATGGTTAGTTTTGAGGCTTTCTTTGCTATAATATAGCATTTCTCATTTGCTCATCTGACATTTAACAGGTAGTTTTAGTGGAACTATTTAGAAAAGTAAAAATATAGGAGTCTTGTTATGAACAACTATATGTCATTCTCATAACTTTTTGTTTTCTAACAACGGATAACGATAGTAGGATGTCAAGCCCAGAAAATATTTTAGACTGATCCGGTACCCTAAAAATAGCGTACGATTTTTAATTGATTATGTACTTATTATATAAAATTTAATCATGTATGATTTATTATATAAAATTTAATCATGTATGATGTATGTATGATCATGTATGATTAAATTTTATATAATATTTTATATATAAAATTTATTTTATTATGAGTGTACGTATTACACATTTCATATATCTTATACGGTTATCATTATTTTACAATTCATTCTGATGAAGAATTTTTTTGAAATTAATATTTAATAATTCATAGAGTGGTTTTCCTCTTCTGAATTTTTTTCTTAGTAGTGTTCCAAAAAATATAATAATGTAACCTCATTCAGGTTAAAGGATTTTTAACAATTTTAAAGTTATAGATCTATAATAACCTTATTTCTTAAGAAACACCTTGTCGTTACAATAACTATGTATAAGTTCTTACAATATATCGCGAAATACTTTACAATGTAAGACTGTGGCGTTTCAAGAAAGTGCAAACAGCTACCTTTCATTTCCAGTTCATGCTAGATGCTTCTTGGTATATTTAAACAAATGTGTCTCTTATTTCTATAGCTATAAAGTTGATTTTGCAACAAAGATGGTAAGGTTACGCAAATTCAAAATTTGCACAGTCTAAGTCAAATCAAAGTTGAAGCTTAGAACTAATTCAATTGTTACATTGTATACAATGTTTTATATGAGTTTATTTTGCATATTGTTTTGTTAAGTCAAGTTATGTTACTAGTGTTTGAGTTAAAATTACCATTTCATTTGTGAATTTTAATAAGTTGCATGGTATGATGTTAACACTTTTCTTATTAACAGTAAGGGAATAAAATTCTTAAATATAATAAATAATTAGGCTAAAAAATGTTACACGATTGGTAATAAACTTTATTGTTTTCTTATGTATCTTATACCACTTTAACTTTGACTGAAAATAAAAAAAAATGTTAATATCTAAAATGTTGCCACATTCCGGGGCTGTCGGCTGCTTAAGAGTAATATAATGCATTTATAAAGTGTCTAAGTGGATTTTGGTAGGATTTCATATTTATCTCTGTGATTGTAGGTAAATATTAATAAAAATAGTCATATAACAAATATACTTATAAATCTATGAACATATTAAAAATAAGGTTATCTTCATCATCATCATATCCAGCCTGCTTTCGTCCACTGCTAGATATAGGCCTCTCCTATGGCACGCCACTGAGCTCGATCTTCAGCTCTAAGCATCTACCGCTGCCAGCCACTTTACGAATATCGTCACTCCAGCTAGCTGGAGGACGTCCTACGCTTCGTTTGCCGACTCGTGGTCTCCACTCTAGAATCCTTCTACTCCACCGGTTATCAGTTCTGCGACAAACGTGATCAGCCCACTGCTAATTAGCTTGCTAATTCTTTGGGCTATGTCGATAACTTTGGTTCTCTGTTGGATCCTTTCGTTCTTGATCCTTCAGATATATTTCGGGCATAGCCCTCTCCATAGCACGCTGAGCGACCTTAAGCTGGTGGACTAATTGCACCGTCAGTGTCCACGTCTTGGTTCCGTATGTCATAACAGGTAGGACGCACTCATTAAAGACTTTTGTTTTCAGGCATTGTGGTATTGGCGACGAAAAGACTCGACAAAGCTTATTGAAGAAGGAAGATGATAAGTTGAAATTAAGAATTTATCAGTTCTTCTTTTTAAAAATAATTTTACTTACATATTATATATACACATACTACTTGAGAATTTTTCCTTAAGTTTTCGCGTACTTTTCCCTAAGCTTGTCAGTCCATAGACAATAATGCGAACCGTTATCCACTCGGCAATGCTGAGGCATCGCGACCCTCGTCATTTCTTGTTAATAGTGGATTATGGGTACCACACGTTGCAGACTTTTAGGTGACTAACATTTTTTCATAAAATATATTTCTATTTAACGTTATATCGTTATGTTTAATGTAGCATTATTTTGGAATAATAAAGTAGTTTTATTCTATTTTTTTATTTCGTCAGAATTGTGTATGTGTTTAAATGTAAATGTGCATATTATGCTAAATGTTTTTCTTTACTTTAAGCGGATAAGTTGTAATGAATATAATATACCTGTTGTAAGTAGGATTCACCTGCTAGAAAAGCTAGTTCTTCCCACTAAAACCGAAAAGACCCTCCTGCGTTATAATAAAGGCTCCCAGGATTGCTTACGCACTACCACGTATGGCAGGTTGTTGAAGGAGACACGTTGGATGGGGCACTAGTAGACCTACACTGGAATACCTTAAGTATGTTAGAGACATGATACATTAAACCCATATTAAACCCAATATTATGGGAAATACGGGTAAGTCTATGTCCTGTTTTTTAGGTCGTTTCACCAAGGCTTATTGTACTTTTGAGACTTTATGCCAATATTATTATTTAGCTAAAGGAATACAAAGAAATTGCTAAACACGCAAAACGTATGCAAAATCTTTTACTACCAAAGCTATGTACAAAAGACAGAGGTTAAGGGTCAATACTCTTATTCGAAAAAAAATCAATAAATAGAGTAAAGTTATAAACCTCAAAAGAACTTTCCTTATAAATAAACTAAATAAATTGTAGGATTAACATTTTTTTGACAGCTTAACTGCCGTATAAGATTATTATTGTTACAAACATAATTCATAATTTCTTGTATTTCGTAATATCAGTTGTAAAGATTTTCTAATAGTATGTATAAGCTTACTAGAATACGTCTGTATAGAAATTATATTGCCACTGACTAGATTCCAACTTTTAATATTATATACTATGGTTTCATATCAAGTATTAGAAATACTGCGAGTATGATAAACTTCTGAATGATATACGCTTGAAGTACAATTTTCAACAAGCTTTTACACTCCATTTACCTCTTTGAAGGATGATTTTGATGAAAATATTTAGGCACATTTGAATATTTCTACGTAGTACAATGAAATAAAATCTGGCAAACTACCTCAAGATGGAGACCGCTTATATTTCAAGATCTACTGTATAATTTTATTCATAACGATGAGGAATTACACAGCTGCTACTTAAACAACGCGTAGAAGTAGATTCTATGTATAACCCATCGTATGATACTAAAAAAATGGTAGATTTCGTGTCGAATTTTTATGAGAAAGGGTTAAGCACATTGAATTTTACAAGATTTTAAAAACTTAGTTAATCTCTAATAAATTAATTATTTCAGAGCTATTTTGAGGAATACAGAAAATCAGTCACTTAGATTTGATTGAAGGCGATACAAATAACGCATAACATTTGAAATACTAGGTATCTCGAAGAAACGTTAACATTTATCTAATATCTTCATTCATGCTAGTCATATAATTAAGAGTATTTATTTGCTTGTTATTCTTTCACGCTACAATATGTTTTTATTTTGTTAATTTAATTCATGGATATGAAAACCATATTCATATACGACACGATTAGCGCAGTTCATAGTGACCCTACTTTCTTGCCAGAGCGGTCGCGGGTTCGAGTCCCGCTGGGGGCATTGATTTGTAAAACTCGGATGTTTGTACTCTAGTCATGGGTGTTTATATTTATAATATGTATGTATTTAAACTTATATATATGTAGTATATTAACTATCTAGTATCCGTTATCAAGCTTTGTAGCTTACCACGGAACTAGATGGCGCTGTGTGTAATAATGTCCCGACATATTCAAGGTGTATACTGTATAGTGCATATCGACTTTTGTACTGAAATTAAATAAAGTCTGAAAGGTTAGATTAAAAATTCTTACCCACGTTATCAAGACCTCTATAATATTTTATATAATAATATAATATTATGTATATGTAATTAAGATTCAATAGTTATATTTAAATAAATGAATGCAATTTTCCATTTATAATTAAACATTTACAAAGGACAGGAAACGATGATATTTTTATACTACAATAATAAAGTGCAGGATTAACGCAGCGTTACGTCGCAGTTAAATTTACAGTTTAATAAGAGTTCCGTAGTTAGTTTTGTATTTTACAAAAACGGAATCAAGTCTAGAAATATAAGTATAGGTATAGGTATTACTCATACATCAATAAATCAATAATACAAAAGAAAAAACAGCGTAAAAGATGAAAAAGGGTATATTATAATATATATTCTTAAAAATTAAATGGATGTTATTTTTGTTTTTTTTATTTATATTATTCCGAATCATTAAAATTCTGTTACTGTTCAGATCGAATGAAATAATTTCAATGAAAATTTTATACTGACGCTAAAATTAATATTGAAGGCGTGCAAATGTTTTATTAATCCAATCCAATCCAAAAATCACATCTTTAAATCTACGGAACCCTCTGTACGTAATAAAACTCACACGTGTCCGATTTTTAATATTATTGAAAATTTTCGAATCCTATCGAGCTGACTTATTCTTCACTTTGGATGCGAAATCGAATACATTTTCTTTACGACCGACTTTAGCCTTAACATTGAGAAATACCCGGCATTGGCATAAATCCCTGAAGATTGAGCACAATTTCCCAAATAGCTGTCTGTGATATAGTCATTATCTACAATTCTGAATGTTTAAGTCAAATATAGTATTTTCTAAGGAGGATCATTTTATAAAGTTGCAATGTATTGAGAACTTTACCACGTCGTAGTAGGATTCAATTTGATTTTTTTCATTGGGGAAGTGGAAACGATTATGTAAATACTATTGTAATGACGTTATGATAGTCTTGATACGTGGGTAAAGTATACGATGATATTATGCTCTCAAAGTTTTCTGTATGAATGCGGAAATAGAAATCTTACAATATTAATTTCAAAAGATGTAAGTTAAAGTTAAGTCTGATATTAAATCTTGTTTGAGAGGGTTAATGTCTTTGTATAGCAGTGGGATGGATTGGACTGACTAAACATGTATTTTAAATATATACGTGAAAATCTAACTGTGTCTAATATGTACATTAATTACTTTATTATTAAAAATCTTATTGAAATAGTAATGACTATGTCAACGTTAATTACTACGTAATATTTCATTAATTAACGTTGCAGGGGCAAAACTATAGTTCTTAAAAATTCCGTACACATGTCTGTGATGACACCACAAGCCCTCGGACAGATTTTAATGCAATTTGGTACAATGACAGCTCCTTATCCAAGAATTGGATACTTTTTATTGCGGAATAATATTTTATTTTTGAGAAACATATTGGTACTATCACTATTGTTAATATTAATTGTTATTATTGTACCTAGGGAAGAACACGAACGGGGTGAAAGTGAGGCGCTAGTCTAAACTAATATTATAAAAATGAAGAGTTTGTTTGTTTAGTTGAACGCTAACCTCATGAACTACCGTCCGGTCCGGTCCGAATTGATTTTTTTTTGTGTTGGATAGTCCGTTTATCGAAGAAAGCTATAGGCTATAATACATTACGCTACGACGAATACGAGCGGAGCATCATTGAAAAATGTTGCAAAAACGGGAGAAAAATATTTCTATTGATTTTCAGCCTTAAGAACGCGAGCGGAGCCGCGGGAAAGGCTAGTATATAATAATTTTGAGCTCATATTGTAAGCTACTATATCAACTGACCAAAATATAACCCAATCGGGAAAACTGTCACTCACAATGCCGCGGTAATATCTTGTTTTAAAAAGATTTTTCCAATGAATCAGCAGTATGCGTGTATTATACTCGTGTAATAATATGTATTTTATCCAAAATTACATAATTCGTACTCCTTGTTTTTACAGGAAAAAAAATCTGACATATCATTTCGATTAACTTATTGTATATTTTCTTGTCAACTTTTTTAACACCCTTTGTATTGTATGTGACGTATGGAGTTCTTCAACCTGCATTCGATGAGTATGATTGATAATGATTTTATTTTTTCTATATTGAGAAAAAGCTTGTCCTCAGTTAAAGAATATTAAAAGTAAAAAATTAAATTACATATTTGTATTTTAATAACAGTAGAAATATTAACGATTCTACTATAGATATTCCTTTTGAGATAAAATTTACATCTTATGAACAAGTATTTCTGATAATTAACTACTTAACGCCATACAATTCCAATTCATTTTCACTTGAAAATTTGATGAAAACCCCATTGAATACAAACAAAGGAATATTTTGATCTGTCATTAAAATACCAATAAATATATTTATTTGTATTGTACTCGATGTTTATTAAAAATGATCATCCATCACTTTTAACGTAACATTATCAATTCGGACGCACTGACTACAATGTGATTAATGGCGCAATGATCAAGATGATCGATTGATATATGGGTATTAACATTTGTACGGTTAATATTGGACAGAATTAATAATATAACGTTATTTGTTATATATTATTTAATTAATATCATATAATAATTAAAAATGCTAATCGTACATCACCAAAAGTAAAGGAAAGTGTACGGTATCTTAAACCGCCCTAAATAACGTATGTAATGTAAGTGATTATATCTAATGTTACAGTATGAGAGTATGCCGACATGTTTCATATTAGAATTGATGTAAATTATGAATATTAAATTTAAAAATAAAGCGACTATAGACGTACTACGATTGGGATAAAAAAATATTTATATTGGCTGCTATTTTCAAAGAATAGATTTATAACTCATCAGTTTAAATATAACGACACGTTTCGCTCAGTTTGTAGTGACCCTACCTTCTGTGCCAGCGGTCGCGGGTTCAAGTTCCGCTAGGGGCATCCATTTTTTAAGCACGAATGTTTGTACTGCAGCCATGGGTCTTTATATTTATAATATAATTGTATAGTATTCATAGTATAATGTATTTAAAATTTATATATGTGTAATATATCAACTATCTGGTATCCGTAATTCAAGCCTTGTAGCTTACCACGGAACTAGATGGCGCTGAGTGTTATAATGTCCCAACATATTTATTTATTAATATGCACAACTATAAATATAGTGTATACTAATATATTGCGGTTTACTCAGCGTTAGCTATGGAAATGCTAATAAAGATCTTTATATTTTTCAGGCTTCATTTCCCCGGCATATTTTTAATATAAAATCAAGTCCAATAACGCTTAATAAAAATACTCGTTTATAGTTTACTTTTTTGAGGACTGATTCTATAAGAAATAGTAGTTTTTATGAAAACAGCCCTTTTTAACATCTAATTAAATGGAACTTCTAACGGAAACTTTAAAGGTTTTCTCAGACATGTGGATTTCCTTACGATATTTTTCTTTACTGTGATGCATGTAGTAATTAGATACACAAAAGTATGATGTAAATTGCGATACTCGAAATTGCAACCCGCTTTACTCGGTTCCAAAGCGAGAGGCTTACCAATGGGCTACAACAGCATTATTTGTTAATGTTACTAAATCAGACGTACAAAGGTTAGGTATCTTATTTGTGGAGAAAACATAATCTTTAAAAATTTTGAGATGTTTATCTCGAAAATACGTCTATATTTCTCAATTGATTCTTCTATGAGGTAAGAGACGTACTGAATAAAATTAACCTTATTTGTCAGTTTGTATAAACATAATCGAACGTGTAACCCTCGTAGAGCTTTTAAAATCTCCATAAATATGTCCAAACACTCTAATCACTTGTTCCATAAAGTAAATAGCTGCTGTTTTGTTGATGGCCAATTAAAAAACAATTTGTCGGACAATTACTCTTCGTTAATTAACGTTTGCTTCAATACGCTTTAGTTTATGATTTATTTTCTTAAGAATACAAGTAATTATGAAATTTTAATGGTGATGTAGATATATTGTACTAATGTTAATGTTATGAAAATTTATTACAGTGAAGTAAACACGAATTGTTGGCAATTTTTTGACAGAAGTTACACCTTACGTAATCAAATTTTGTCAATCACTATGTATTATTCTAGATTTTCAATTAAGAATGGGAAGGAAAATAAATTATTAGTGGCTTTTGTAAACGAATAATATGAAAAAGACTGGAACGTGTGATTGATCAAGTCAAATAATAAAAATCCAAAAAATTAATAAGAATGTCATAATAATTAATAAAAAGTATTAGTTACAGGTAACCTAAATCTATATTACCGTATACTATATAAATATACTACTATATTATATACTAGCAAAAAGTACTAGCAAACTGAGCTTTGTGAGGGCTCGCGTAGTTATTTTAGGGATAGCGTTAGGTCTCTTCGCTCGCCCTAATAACCAAATTAATAACCATATTGTGAAATATAATAAATTACTGTAATTTGACTTCAAAACAGCAATTATACAAAGACTTATAGCTTTATTTATAATAAATCTAATAAAATTGACACGTTTCCTCAAATAATCGTTGATATTTTTCAAATATAGACGGGGTAAGTTGAAATCGGAGAGATGATGTCAAAGCCTATGAATAATACGATATAATGCCTTTATTTGAGGAGGGTTTTATTACTGAAATAGACACTACTGTTATTTGAGAAACAAATATATATTGCGGAATCTATTATGTAAGAAAATCTTTATATTTCAACGTTATACATAAGTATAAAAAGATTAATATCTTGTTTATTATTATTATATGTTGGGACATTTTTTACAACAGCGCCATCCAGTTCCGCGGTAAGCTACGAGGCTTGTATTACGGATACCAGATAGTTGATATACTACACATATACATTTTAAATACATACATAATATAAAAATTAACACCCATGACTGGAGAACAAATGAACATGTTGTATGCTTAGTTCCTCTTAAGTATATTCCATAAGAACTTTGTGATTTCGTTAGGTCTTGACAGTATTATCATCACACCCAAGCTATCATAGTTTATTACGCTGATTAACTTAATCGAGCTTCAAAAAGAGTGTGACTGTTTTCCTAAATATGCTTCTCATGATGAATAATAATTTAAAGGCATGTGAAATAAAGAGTAAACAAAGACCCGTTATTTAGCCTATTTTTATTTAGTTTTCCCATCGATTGCATAGCAAATACCCTTTACAAAATTTCCATAGCAATATTAATACTAAATCTTTTTAAGCAAAACTCCGCGTCGTTATGTATGAGAATATCAATTTCTTTATATTGAAAAAATCATAATCAACCATCAAGTGAATATTTTAAAGACCATTTGAATTCCTCAAACGATATTCTCACTCACTTTATAAGCCACATCGTAAACCCTTAATAAAATTAGGTTTACTTCAGCCCTTACAATGCAGTTAACGTTTTATTATAGACACTTCGACTTGTCTTTATTATCATAATAAATTATAGTGTATCACGTCTTTATATCTCACTTAACGCCTCGCAAGACAATGTTCCTTGATATAGATCATTGTTTTTATTCGTAAGGGTTATTTCATACTGAAAGCATTCAATAGAAAATCAGTCAGAAAAAATACATCATTTTTCTGTGCCTTTTCGTAAATAAGAACTGTTTAATACTATAGAATAAAAAAAATATAGCTCGTAATATACAACGAAAATACATTTGAATCTATATTGGGCTCTTGACTTATACGCTTTTATATCATCACAATATATTATAAGAAATATATTGTAACACTCCATTAGTGTGTTAGATAGAAAAAAACTTTAAAAAGTAAAGAGAAGCACTTTGTAATTAAACATTAAAGCCTTTTCACTCTAACACCGGTAGAGGAAACTAGCATAGTGTACATTATTCTTGGCTAATATGCTTAAAACATCCAGTATGCAAGGGTCCTAAAGCAAACCCGCTTATCAGACCAAACAGCACCCATAACCCAAACACCCCCTCAAATTGCTTCAAAACAATCATTTCTCTTTGAGATAAACTTAGTATTTCGCTTTATTTTTCATTATATCAACCTAAGGATTGCTATCTTTGCAAAGTAAATGTTATGTGCTCTTGAGATTTAAATTTGTTTTTAGATGTAAACATTATTTGTATTGAAAAATTAACGTGAATAACATTCTAACTAATTACATTTTGGGGTTTTTATGATTTGTTTATTTCAAACATTTGATTGAACTGAGCAATTTTTTTCTTGTTCTGTTTGCTACTTAGATTTATTCTACTTTGTAAGCCAGATTTCAGAAATTAGTAGACTTTCCATTGATAAAAATTTGACTCTATGATATAACTATTGCTTTAGTAAATGCATAGAAACAATAATGCGAATTTCCTCGGAAAACTAAGTGGAGCGGCTTCAAATCCCGAGTGTTACACGTCTGATATTTTCTTGAACAAATATCATTATTGATTACCAACTTTTATATAACTTATAATACTACATACATAATATTATAAATATAAACACTGGAGTACAAACATTCGTGATCATCACACAAATGAATGCCCCGAGCGGAACTCGAACTGCGGAATCCGCGACTACTGGCACAGCAAGTATTACTTACAACACAAAAAAACTAAGACGTATCATCGAATTAAGTTATAGGTACTATCGCTTCATATAAAAATAACTTTTACAAAAAATAAAATGCCACTAAAATCTTCTATAATGAATCAATACAACTCAAGTCTTTTGTCCAATTACAGCGAATATTCTATAGGAAGTAATAATGAAAAGGCGCAGAGTGCTCTGATTAAGTTGTGAAGGCGGCGTGATTAATGGTACACTACACTGATGTGTTAATTAGATCCCTATCTAAAGATTGTTTTGTACTGTGATACACTTGATAATTACAAGTAGGAATGGCACTACGATAATGTTTTTACAACGGAAGGAGTTGCAGGAAGTCGTTTGCTATTCGTAAACAAATATTTAATTGAACTACTCGTATTTACATAGATTTGAAATAACATCACAATATATAACATTATATATTGTATATTGTGTAATATATAACATAGAAATTAAAAGCAAGTAGTTTGCCTGCGGTTTCTCTTGCATGATAGAGATAAGTTCAAGAGTGAGCAATATAATTATGATCCCAGGATGCAAGCTATGTGTTTATCAAATCTTATCAATGTGTTTAGCAAATTACGCTGAATTTAAAAAGGTAATAGCAAGGGTTATTTTCATAATTATAATATTAACTAGCCTTTCCCGCGGCTCTGTTCGCGTTCTAAATAAAGGCTGAAAATCAAAAGAAATATTTTTCTCCCGTTTTTGCAACATTTTTCATGGATGCTTCGCTCCTATTGGTCGTAGCGTAATGTTATATCGCCTATAGCCTTCCTCCATAAATGGGCTGTCCACCACAAAAAGAATTTTTCAATTCGGATCAGTAGCTCCTGAGATTAGCGCGTTCAACCAAATAAACAAATAAACAAACAAATTTTTCAGCTTTATAATATTAGTATAGATATGGCCTGCAATGTAATATTGATACAACAATTTTAAGGTTTTTGGAAATAATAACCCACCAAAAACATTTTCATGTAAAATGTTGCCAAGACGACGTCTTGGCGGGGGCACTACCGTGCCCCCAGAAACTTCTTACTAGTATTTTTGCCAAGGTGTTTGTTTGTTTCTTTTAGCCAAAATAAAGCAGCAAATCAAGTTGGTTTCTTATACAAATACGGCTTATAGGCTAATTTTTGTCTCCGTAACATGAAGGTATTCCTGGGGGAAATTAGTTTATTGCAAAGAAGTTAGAGGCACAGAGGAAAGTGAGTGCGGGTCAGATAAATGTGCAGTGCAACTAAGAATATACTAAATGTTAATATTATATTCTACTACTTGGTTCTATTAACTTTTCTCCGTTTAATGTCAACTTTTACATAATATACTATAGTAATAGTATAGACAAATTATGTATATGTACATGTTATATCTACAGTTTCTATATTTCTCATGTTAAAACTACTTGCCTTACGTAGTTTAGTTCACATTTTATAGCCTATTGGGAATTACCCCCTTTTTTGGTTGTTTAATACACCAGGTCTTAAATATTCTTACTTTCCCTGAGCTTTAAATTTCATCCGAATCCGTCCAGTGCTTTCAGCGTAAAAAAGTAAAGACAAACAGACATACACATACATATTTCATTTTCTAGGTACTTATTCTTATTTGTATCAGTAAAACCTTCCATTTTATATTCACATCTACAGGGGGTATAAAATACATAGCCAGCTATCTTTGGGAGTCCACCATATTGGATTAAGAATGACGTCAACTACATTTCAGCTCAATCGGTTGCCAGATTTGACCCGAACGAAAATACCAATATTGCAAGTTAAATACAGGTAAAAAACCAAGATCTAATATCATTTTTAAGTGTTGTAGTTATAGCTAGAATAGTTTGCTTAACCAAATGGTTACCTTGAAAGCGATTACAGTAATATTTTACATAAGTAAAGATTTGTCTCATCTAATACGAATCTCGCTCTTTCTACTGGATTACGAAGGGTCCCCGCTGAATGCGCCGTTTATTTATATTTACGACGCACATATCTTTTTGCTAAGGAAATATCAGCGTTTTTAGACAGTAATGTTCCTTTAACGTAGTTAACCTGCTATATTGTCGAACGAAAGCTAGAAAAATATTATTGTGTTTGAGCTTTTCGCACTTGCAGAAAAATAATATTTAATTTAATCTAATACTTTGTTTTATGGCTTTTAGGGTCGGAATATTTATCGCTTAGTAAAGTGTGCCTACTTTTTGCAAAATATTTACATGAGCTTCATTCTGAATAAAATAGATGATAAATAGATATACATGTTGAATAAATAATGAAAAATAATAAGAATAAATAAATATGTTGGGATATTTGTACAACAGCGCCATCGAATTCCGTGGTAAGCTACGATGCTTGTGTTACGGATTCCAGATATTTGATATACTACATATATAAGTTTTAAATACATACATATTATAAATATTTAATGACTGAAGTGCAAACATTCGAGCTCAACAAATGAATGCCCCCAGCGGGACTCAAACCCGCGACCCCTGGCACAGAAAGTAGGTCACTACCAACTGAGTCAAACGATTCGTCGAACAATAGTACAGAAGATTTAAAAAGTTAACCAAAAGGTAAGCAAAGTTGTTATTATTGCTATAAAGAACCTCGTACAGAAAAGCGCTATACATAATATATAACATTATTAATTACTACAAGTTTCTATTTTGGTTTGGACAAATCTAACGGGTGTATGGCAACACAAATAACAAAGTGTATTTCCTTTTCTCTTACTCTTAAATTCAGATAGTTCGGTCCAATAGAATCTGTCACGATCGAAAAGAGATTAGGTGCAGGTCAGACAGCTTTA
Organism: Boloria selene; assembly: GCA_905231865.2. Classification (NCBI taxonomy): domain Eukaryota; kingdom Metazoa; phylum Arthropoda; class Insecta; order Lepidoptera; family Nymphalidae; genus Boloria; species Boloria selene. The sequence continues at coordinate 11,131,479 of HG993146.1, forward strand.
CGTACTTTCGGGGGCTTAAACACCAATGTTCTAACTTTGAATCCAACTTAGAATGTCTGGAAATATACAATATACATACATCTAGATGTTATTTTAGTATAAAGTTTAAATCAAAAACTGCATACGTTTAGGTTATTTTAACAACTACAACATATTATTACACTAGGGCGTTTAGCCTAGTTTAGCGCGAGCGTAGCCGCGGGTTTCTATTAATATAACTAATATCTATTAAAAAAACCGCGTTCGTTGCGTAATTTTAAAGATCTAAGCATACATAGGGACAGACAGACTTCGGGAAGCGACTTTGTTTTATACTATGTAGTGATTTACAACATTTTTGTCTTAAATACGTCACTTTCATGTTATCTGTGTATATATCATAAAAATTAGTTAGTCACTAAAACGGTCTAGACTAGTTGTCTAGTTCATAAGGGTTCTACGTAAAGCATACGAAGTCTATGCAAAAAAAAAGTACACGTGTCAGAAGTAAAACTTGAATTTAAAATAAGGCTAACTCTTCCCCGTCTCTGAGCGCCTGGTACTATGGACTTATTTTTTCGTTTCATCAAGTTTGAAATCACATCGATTCTAAAGAAGTTTCACTTCAAAAATGTATGTACCTATATGTAGTATTTACAGGAGAAAAGCATAAGCATACATTAGTAACATTCGAGCAAAACGAATCTAAGGCACTTAATCAAAGAAGTCAAAACATACTATGATTTTTATTGTATTTTCATAAAGAATCATTTAAGCGTATTCTGTCCCACATATATAATTAATAAATTTCACCTTTCTTTAGGAACAAATTAACTTTTACAACGAAAAAAACTTAACGAAAAACCGATAACAAGCCAACAAAAAGTCAAAAACCAAGAAAGCATTGCAAACGTCAATGGCCCCAGCTCTACCCACCTCGATGCCATTAAAAGAATTACCGGCCATTAGATGTCTCAACGATTCGCTTTTGTATTGAAAACGCAATAAAACAGTCATCTGTTATTTTACGACCACCATTTATCTGTTGGAGTTTAATTTTGTCAATAATCTTTGATGACATGACAAGCTGATAAACTTTCAAAGACGTTATTACTGTCCTTAAAATGATCGTAACGCAGTGCTTTTGATAGGGAATGACTATTAAGCGTGGGTTAAATCTCAGCATATTAAAATACTTACTCATAATACTTGTAATTTCTTTGATTTAGGCGAATATTATAATATATATATATAAAAAATATATATGTTGAGACATTTACATACAGCATTATCTAGTTCCATGGTAAGGTACGAGCCTTGTGTTATGGATACAAAATGATTGATATACTACACAATATATATACCTTAAATACATACATATTATAAATATAAATATCCATGACTGGAGTACAAACATTCGTGCTCAATTACAAATGAATGCCCCCAGCGAGACTCGAAAGTCAACACACGTGTCTTTTTTTTGACATTTAAAATAAAATTATCGTTTTGAATTTTTCCGCGGATTTATTTCAGCTTATCGAAACGTTTGCAATGACCGTCACGGAAGAGACTAAGTAAATGCTATAGAACGCCACAAAACATAACTTTATTTCTACTTTATGAGAGATTAATAAAAATTAAATTAATATATAATATTTTATATAAAAAAAATAAAATATATAAATTTCAATTATATAATACAAACATTTTTTTTATATTTTCCGATCGATAATCTTAGTAATCTAAGTAAAAACTTCAATCATTTTCTATTACATTACAATGTCTGAAGACATAGAATAACAACCATTATAGACACATTCCCGAACTTGCCAAGACATTTTCTTTTACGATTATTATAATATTTAAGCAGATGTTTTTGAAATTTTGCAGATTTAAAGAGTTAAATTTAATATCTGAAAAAAAAAACAAGTTTATTTATGTAATTTGAAAGAATACATAGAAGATATATTAAGCTTAAGCAATGTAAAAACTACTAATATTATAAATGTGAATGTAAGTTTGTTTGTTACGCTTTCACGCGAAAACTACTCAACCGATCATCATGAAACTTTGTACACATATTCTTGAAAAATTAAAAAAAATTTTGTATTAACAATGGGTTCTGAAACAGCTAGAGTAATTTGGAAGAAACTTTCAGGCATCCTACAGAATAACCCAATGAGGTTGATTAACAATTAAAAAATCAACACGGACGAAGTCGCGGGTAAAGCTAGTACGAAATAAGTTAGTACTTTTAAAATAAAATTATAATACTATACATAATTAAGTAGAAGGGCAACACTTTGACCATTTTATATCATCCCATGAGACAATAAATTATGTAGAAATAAGCTTAAATATTCTACTTTAAAAAGCCATTTGTGCCAGAACTAAGTAAAAGTAGATCGCTAGTTTAAACAAAATGTGTACCGAAATGAAATTGAAAGAGACTTGAAAAGAAATCATTAGAAAAGGCGCGCATACAGTGAGTTGAAGACGCATAATTAGATATCCAAAGGTCTGGAGATTCAGCGAAAAATAATACTCTTTTAAAATGAAATCTTGTACAGAATTTCTTATTGTATGAGGGAAGAGAGAGTCTTTTGTACATCCCGAATTTTTTAATTTGCATAATGACAGTTGTAATACTTGGAAAAGAATTTTGGTCGCTTGTTGTCTGATTTGATTTGGAATAAATTGGGTGATGGTCATTTCAAACTTTTTCGACGTGCTTTTGTTTATCTATTCAATGGATTTGTAATGGTTTTATTATAGAAGTAGTTAAGTAGTAGTATATGTTTAATTCAATTTTCTATTATTAAGAAAAACAATTGAAGCATGTGAAACAATTTATTTGCCAAAGTTACGTAAATACGTCTGAAGAAAAATTAAAAAAAAAAACATAAAAATAACTGGCACTTTTCTTTTATTTCCTATAGATACCTTATCAGATATATCCAGAACTGGTGCCTGTGCTGTATATAGTGACAATCCTAATGGACTAAAATATTAAAGGTCAATTTGTAATGTAAGCTTTCGACTTCGAAAAATAAGTAAATGAAAAGTACTTATCAATGATTATACTGTAAAAACCTATGCGTAGCCAAACACATTATCTACACAAATAAATGGATTTTTATTTTCTTTATATATTTGGTTGTATATTAGAAATATACTTTTTCAAACAAATTTCTGAATTCATAAATATGATAATAAAATAAATACATAGTAAAATACAACCGAATAGAGAACCTCCTATTTTTGTAGTCGTTTAAAAGGGTTAATATCGATCGCTAAAAACTTGAAGCGGAATACTTTATCAAAAGAAAAGTGGTCGTCAACCACTACATCCCATATTAATTGCACTGAAATAAATGATATTGTAAAATAAAAAAACTATGTAAGACTGTGTAATTTGGATAAAAATTAGGCTTCATTCCTTCACGATATGAAAGATCGTCACACGTACACATTTCTTATTCATTGCTGAAATAAAACTATTATCAAATACTAACGCTCGCAACAAATAGGATCACAATCGAGTTATAAAATCTTGGCAATCGGTTTTCCTCATATCCAGTTGCTCTAAGAGTTCTTATGTAACGACACTTGAGGAGAAAAATAAAGATATTACGGAAGGAAATGGTGGATCATAAATAAATACAAGTGGAATACTTCGCGCCTAGCATCCAAGAGGTGACTTTTTACTCAATCACAAACAGTCAAAAACTTATACAACTTCGTAGAAAAGGTTATTTTTCTGTAACACTTACTTTTACGATTATTCTAGTTACGGGATTGTATAATAAAATAAATCAATTTGGGCTTTGAGCTATTCCTTAGAGAATACTATATAGTCGTGACGCAAATATGAAACGGAAATGGGTGTAAATATTTTGTGTCTGTGTCAATATGTAATAAATATATCCTATTTATTTGAAAATCTTTCACATAAAAATAAATTTTCTCAAAAAAAATTAAGAACCTATCCTAGGTCTTATAATTCGATTTTGAAAAGGTAGCTTGAAGAAGTAGATTTATTTTCGTTTTTATTAGGCTTTTTTATAAATTTTACATACATTAAATTATTTTTTTAAAAGAAGACTTACATGTATACATATTTTATTTATCACGGTTTATTATATAGCTATGCTAGTAACGAGGGAAATCACTCAAGAATCGAAAAATGATCGAATATCGAAAACGAAACCCAACAATGAGGGCAGTATACTTTCCATTTTCTATAGAAATGTTGATTTGATCCTGCATAATCATACCAATATGTAGTATTTAAACGTTACAACTTACAAATATCATTACCTACTATTTTAGTCTCTGTTTGATTAATTTCCAGATATGGATACATTAGATTGTTGTCAACAGACATTAATATGTGTATGCTGAGAGCATTACATGTATTGAAGATAATCTAGATTGGTATGTGTTCAGAATGATTATCTCCAATAAACGATAGGAAACATTGAAGACGTCCTTAATTCACATAGTTCTTCACTACATAGTATAAAACAAAGTCGCTTTCTCTGTCCCTATATCCCTATGTATGCTTAAATCTTTAAAACTACGCAACGGATTTTGATGCGGTTCTTTTTAATAGATAGAATGATTCAAGAGGATGGTTTATATGCATAACTAGCAGATCGCGTGGTTTTGCCTTGCTAAATCTAGGGAAGAATACAAGCGAAGCGAGGGCGAGTCGCTAGTTATTCATAAAAATACTTGCTTAATTGACTCTTACATAGAGTAATTTATAGGCAACGAAACAACTTTTCTTCTACGATCTACAAAAAAGTTTTGGATGACGGCTATTATTGTCCTATTTCCTGCACGTAACAACGTACAAGCCTCAAAAAGTAGGCTAACATATAATAAACGATTACATAAACATCTTCTAGTGTCGCATCGCGAAATATATTTCTTTCTAAGGAAAAATAGATAAGAGTAACATTGTGCTTTTGTCATCTATTCGAGTTGGTGACGTGTTGTCGGAGAACGGAATTTGAGGGGAAATAAAAAATGTATTATTACGTTTGATTGATTGAATTTAAGGTTTTTGCTATATTATAAATAACTGTAGGCACGATTTTTCTGTAATAATAATAATAATACAATAATATGTTGGGCCATTTTTACAACAGCGCCATCTGGTTCCGTGGTAAGCTACAAGGCTTGTGTTACGGATACCAGATAGTTGATATACTACATAATATATAAATTTTTAAACATTTTTTAAAACATAAATAACGTAAATATAAATATAACTATTTACACCCATGACTGGAGAACAAACATTAGTGCTCAACAAATGAGTGGGGAGCGGTACTCGAACCCGCGACCGTTGGCGCAGAAGGGTCACTACCAACTGAGCCAAACGTGTCGTCATTCTGTATTTTCGTTATGTACTTTCGTCAGTTATAGTGAAAGGTTTGATTACCATATTAATTAAATTTATGGAGAAGATGAGTGAAGGGTTCAAATCCAGGATTTCACAACCTTCATGTCTTCATTGACAAATAATTTCCAATATAACCACAACTAATGATAAAGAAAAACATCGCAAAGAAATTTGTCTGTCTGAGGGAACCTAGCTAATTTTACAAAGACATGTGAAGTCGACCAATCCGCTTTTGTCCAATATAGTGGATTATGAGTTATGACTCTCCCGGACCAGTCTCTCCCGTGACCATGATTATTGTAAAGCATTCGAAACGTCGGGAACCAAAAATCATAATAAATCCGCGACAAAATCCGAAAAGATAGTTTCATTTATAATGTCAAACATTCGCGTAAACCTAAGAAAGTATTAAATATAGGCAATTTATTTCAATAATATTAAATGCTATCTCACAGAGGTATTGTAATATAGTTACTTAGTTTTAGCCTGACTATAATAAACCTAGATTCACCTAAACTAAATTGAAGCCGCAATGTAATTATCTACCATAAATGTCATAACACAAAGCTAAATCAATAATCGATTCGATAATCTTCATAAGATTAAGCGTTTACATCCCTATTATCTTGGAGCAGTAGGTATTGACAAGGTGGCCAATATTCTGTGGTCGTTCGACATGTGGGGTAATGATTGTGTCATTGCAGACTGATTGGGACTTCAACTACATACATGTCCTGTTAGAACTAGACATTGTCAATTTTGCAAGCACCGAGCGAACACTGAAATGCTTATTTAATCTATATCTATAGTAATATTATAAAGAGGAAAGATTTGTATGTAAATATGTTTGTAACGAATTGGCTAAAAAAGTACAGGACGGATTTTCAACATTCTTTCACCACATGAATTATAATATTTTATCACTGATTAATATAGGCTATTTTAATTGCAAGAAAAAAAATAAGGATCCCTACTGAAACTAGAGGAGTTCACGACGCACATAATGTATGAAATAGCTAGCCGCGCGGCTCAGGACCATATTAAGGCTGGAGTAATTTTGGAGATTTTTCAACCCAGTGAGTGATCGAATGAAGTTTAGTAGCAATTAAAAAAATAAAGTATTGCTAGTGTATGATTAAATTTATATATCTATTATTATATATGAATTAAAATCATATATTGCAATAACAAATACAATCGTAGTTCTAATTAGAAAGTGAGATTTTACAATACATTAGCGATGGAAAAACTATGCATTTTAACTTAACTCAGGACTCGAACCGATGATCCTACGATCTCATGTTTACCACTAAACCAACTGTGATGTACGAATTAGAAGGCAGTATAAAAAGGAAAACAATATATGTACATAGATCTATAATATTACGTTTAATAAGAAAAAAGAAAGTAAATAATATCGATATAATGCTCTCCGTTAAGTTATCAATAATTAAGAAAATAAATAAATAATAATAAAAATTTATAAATATTTTGGGATATTAACACACGGTACCATCTATCTCCATGGTTGGTTACGAGGCTTGTTATATGGATACTTCATACACTACATAATATATAGTATAACCTAACATTACTGGAGTACAAACATTTTTGGTTCTCAGTGGGACTCGAACCCGCTATCACTGGCACTACAAATTGAGCTATACGTATTGTAAAAACGTACATAAATTGCCTGAACTATATCATTTTCTAATAACAACTCAGTAGGTATATGACAAAGCAATACTACGGACTATCGCCTGCAAGTATAAAAAACGAGAAGTTATTACAAAAAATGGAAGATTCAAAGGCAGAGCCTGATCGAAAACAAAAGAGAGAAGCTCAATTAAAAATGTCTCCCACAGATAGTTCAGAACGGCGTGTCGATAACTACTCTTTGTAGACGGATTGGTATCGAAATCAATATATTTAATCTGTAAAAATATATATTACTTAAATAACACTATTATTATATTATGGGACATTATTAGAACAGCACCATCTAGTTCCGTGGTAAGCTACGAGGCTTGTGTTACGGATACCAGATAGTTGATATACTACACATATATAAATATTAAATACATACATATTATAAATATAAACACCCATGACTGGAGTACAAACATTCGTGCCTAACAAATGAATACGCCCAGCGAGACTCTAACCTGCGAACTCTGGCATAGAAAGTAGGGTCACTACCAACTGAGCCAAACGTGTCGTCTTACTAAATAATTTAAATATGTAACATTGACACTATATAAAGAGGTATATTAAGAAAGCTTTACATAGTGAAATGAACTCTAATATAAAGGGTAAGATCACAAAATTAAATGACACATTGCTCACAATACTAGAAGAAGTATAATATGGCGGTAGAGAAATACGGCCGGCACTCTTTAATACTAGGTAGCAGGTTCCATATCGCATGAGAATTATTGAGATTTCATTAAGATTTGATCGTAACATTTAAAGTTAAGATCTACTATAAATCTTTTAAAAAATGCATTTTTTTACTGTGTGTACTATTTTATTACATTACATCATACAAAAAATGTGTATGTAACACACGTTTTTTTTTTCTAAACAATAAGGTAAAGGCACCTAATTCCGCGGTATTTTCACCTAAACTAGAAAGAACTTTATATATTAAGCATTTACTATAACTTTCTGCAGAATTCGCTATTTTTATCAGAAGTATTATTTATCTAATTCTTGAAATACACTTACAGTTTAGCAATAGAACATTTTATATTATCTTTAATTAATTAAAAATGTGAAGAAGTCGAGAGCACCTAATTGCGATGTAAAAATCCTAATTCCGATGTATTTGGTTCCTAATTCCGAGTGTTCAAAATACAAATAAACGGAGGTGGGGAGAATAATACATGGTGTTCAAAAATCAAGTCTATTTATTTACTGTGGTCTTTAAATCAGTCTTCAGTCTTTTATGGTAAAATGACACCACAACATGTAATTTACTTAGATTAATAATATTATTCTAAGTAAAGATGTAAAAAACATAGGAGTAACTTGTAACTATATATAATTAATTCGTTAACAGTATTTTTTGTTTTCTTCATAATATTACAAATAGATACACTACTACCCTCATTGATTGCTGTAATAGCATTTCGGAGATCTTCCTCCGTGTATTCTTTTGGTTTCATTATCCTACAACAAAAAAAAATTATAATATCAATATTTAAAATAGGTACTATGAGCCCATACCTTATGAATTTCTATAAAAGCTAAACCTAATGCCGTGGTATTTTTAAACTTTATTTACTCTTAAATTGTTAAAAAAAATACACAAATGTTACGTGTTTTAAATAAAAAATATAACTCTTCTACTATTTTAATCTAAACATGTACTCATATAGCATTAAAATGTCATCTAAAACACTATTTAGTAAAACTTAGTACTTACGTGCGTAAGGTCCAAAATGTATGGAGCGTGCGTTCAAGTCAGCTGCTAGCGCAAAATTTACGCATTATTTTAAAATGTACACACATTAACACACTCTTTTACTCATATAAACACGAACAGATAAATTATGAATTCAATATGGTATCTTACACACAAAAAGAACTTCTAAATCACTTGAAATCACTGTTTGTTTAAATGCCTCGGAATATGGTGCCATTTTTAGAACCCCTCGGAGTTAGGTGCCTTTACCTTATACATGTTTATTTAATGATTTCATAAAATATTGTATTTGTTTCCCGGATTTTAAACAGTAGTTTATTTCATATCTTTGCACATTTCACTGTAAGTTTCATTATGACAATAGGAATAATTTAAAGTCAACTTCAACTTGTTATCGTTACTTGAATGAAGCCAAAAATAAGGAGAAAACGTAGAGTTAAAGTAATAAGTATTAAAATTAACAGTGTAATTACTACTATATACTATATTACTACGAGCTTTAGAGTTACTACATAGTATAAAACAAAGTCGCTTTTTCTGTCCCTATATCCCTATGTACGCTTTAATCTTTAAAACTACGCAACGGATTTTGATGCGGTTTTTTTAATAGATAGAGTGATTCAAGAGGAAGGTTTATATGCATAACTAGCGGACCCCGCGGCTTTGCCTGTGCTAAACCTAGGGAAGAGCCCGAGCGAAGCGAGGGCGAGTCGCCAGTTATAAATAAAAAATATATTAACTTAGTTACATTGTATACATAAGTGTATGTACGTATTCACCGTCTCAGGACTGGGCACGGGCCTCTCTACAATATGAGGGCTATAGTCAGGCTATAGTCCACCACGCTGCTCTAGTGCGAGTTTCATATGACGGACTTCATATGTCTTTCTCACTTCCTCACGAAGTCTTCCTTCACCGTAAGACAAGTGGTAATCATGTTAGAAAAGATTCGCACATGAAAATATCAGAGGTGCGAGATCCGGATTTTAACCCGCATCTATTGGATATTCAAGCGAGTGAGTTACCACTATATTATTGTAACTATAATATTATAATATGTCACAAAAATTTTCAATATTAATCATGATCGTATTTCAACCATTGAGCAAACTCATCATATATTATTGTACATAAATAGTCACTATCATATATATAATGTACATAAATAGTCACTTAAAATGAGTAAATACTAATATTATTATAACACTACTACACCCAGGCTTTACTTCAGGTTCGTCACTAATTGAAGTTACGTCACTAAGTGAAATGCAAAAGATAATGTTATGAGGAGAAACTTATGTTACTTATTTTTCAGATTGAAAATTAGAGTTTGGCTCAAAATAATAAAATATACCACTGTTCTCTGTACTACTGTATATAATTAATACCTGTTTATTTTTTCCTATAAAAATATAAATTATTTTATTAAAAGATTTATATTTTTATAGGAAAAAATAAACAGGTATTATTATTATTTTTTTCTATATAAATTATAAAAAAATCATTTTATAAAACTATCTCCAACTTTTAATTTATGCCGTCAATAGTTATTCTGAAAAAATATACAACAGTTACACCATACATATTCAAAGGAACTCGATTGAGTTTCGAAACAAATTTTTTTCAGCCTTTTTTACACTCCATCCCAGTTGCTATTGTCGGTTTGCTGGCAAAATAAAATTAGCGTGTGCATTCCACTATTTTATGGTCTATGCGCAATTTTTACTCTTTGATGACTGACATAAGGTGATAGACAAAAATATTCGTAATTAGGCACATATAAAATAAATAAATATGTTGGGACATTATTACACACAGCGCCATCTAGTTCCATGGTAAGCTACGAAGCTTGTGTTACGGATACAAGACAGTTGATATACTACATATATAAGTTTAAATACATACATATTAAAATATAAACAACAATGACTGCAGTACAAACATCTGAGTTTAATAAATGAATGGCCCCAGCGGGACTCGAACCCGCGACCGCTGGCGCAAGAAAGTAAGGTCACTACAAACTGCCAAACGTGTGAGGAAGACTAATAGCTGCCTGTGTTTGCGCTCGCTTATCTTGCTTTGAGTTGAGTTCCGCGATACATAAAAACGAATACGATTTTTTTTAAGATTTTTATTGAAAATAGTAAAAAATATATTAAAAACTGTACTATTTGTATCAAATTAAACTTTACCAACATTATAAACTTTAATATGATAAGTAAATGATATATAATATAGAACAATATTTCATAATTTGTTACATGTGCTGACTAAACTGTATGTCAGTAGCAACAATTACCACTGTGATTGATCGCGATACGTTTTACGAGCTACGCTGGATGGTGTTATTTTAAACGTTTTGTTTGCACCAGTTTAATATCCATTAGTGATATTTCAATTATTATATTGAAAAAGCTTTCAGCATGTTCATATGAAAATATAGTTATGTTTTTTGAAAACTTAATAATATTGGATACATTTAAATAAAATTGGAGTGTCTGTTTTTAATATCAAACTAACAGCTTTTCACTAAATGTTTATATCTCTATACGGCACATCAAAAAATTAATTACTAAAATGTTTGTCTTTCTGTTTGTTCTAGCTAATCTATGAAACGGCTGGACCGATTCTGACAAGACTTTCACTCGCAGATAGCTAATATTATAGGAAGTAACTTAGACTACTTTTACTTTAGATTTTTTTTATTATAACTAGAAGAAATCCGTGAAGGAATCCGCAGCTTCACTCGCGCTAAACCTGGTCCCTCGCTACTCAGTTATAAATTTAATTATTATTTTACTGATTTACATACTTTTTAGGATTGATATAGTTACAAATGCGTGATCATGATGATGAAGACAGTAGGCTATTTATTTTTTAGATAGGTACTGTTTGTACCAACTATATATTAAGCTTATGGACACATAAAAGCTTAGTAACTCTCGAGAACCATAGTTGCTGTAAAGTATTTCAAACGTCACCAAGCAAACCTCAAAATGAATCCGAGAAAAATACGAAAAGATAGCTTTAGCATGTCATTAACAATGATTCCTTATAATTATCACATACAAGAGGTAAAATCAAGCGTGACTGTTAAAAAATGCCTATATTTTTACGAATATTTGAATAAAAATCCCATGTACCATAATTGCTGCAGAGTATTCGAAACGTCAGGAAGCAAAACTCAAAAGAAATCCGCGAAAAAATCTCGATGAAAGAGTTATTTAAAACGTTTAATAGTAGATATGATTTTATTTTTTTTAAAATCCAAAGGGGAAACGAGCAAACGATTCACCTTTTATGTTATTTTATATAGATGGTTTCAATTTGCAAGATACTAAAATTGCTGTATCGAATGTATAAATGACGCATAACCAATTAATGTAATTTGAAAGCTAATAGCTATAGTACAAAATAAAATCAAACAATAGTACAAATTTTTTGATTGTTGAAGCTTTTGTTTATAGGATCAATTTATTATTGAATGAGTTCTTATTTTTTTTTAATTTTTAAACTAAAAACATACAGTGTGTTCAAAATTGAGGTAAAAGATAATAAATAGTTCTATAATAAATAGTAATTGATCCATTGTCAGTCTTCTATTGCCAACGGTCTTCCGGAATAGGGCTATATCCTTCTATTTATATATTTATATATATGTATGTATGTAATTCATATATTATGTAAGTGTGTGTATTTTATATTTTTCTTCTTTTTTTATTTATTTTTAATTTATCTCTGCACTTTCTCTTTCAGTCCCGCTATTGACTGGAAGAGATCTCTTATAGAGATAAGTCCACCCTTGTCCACGTCACTTTCAATGTATTCTTTTTCTTAATGTAATTAAAGTGCAATAAAGAATATATATATGGTCCACGCTGGCCTAATGCGATGTGACGAACTTTATATATTCTTGAAAAAACTAAAACTTATTTAATCAATGTTCTCAAATGGTAATCACATTGAAAATTAGCATTGAAAATTACAGACGCGAGAGAACTAATGCACCATTATTACCGCTACCACCGCCTTTTATATAACATTTACGTATATGCATATATTTAATTAGGGCATGGATGCCTAAATTAAGCTAATTACTCACGATACAACTCAGAATCGAACTTACGACCAACGTTTTATTTATCTCAACAACTGTGTTACTATTAATTGTAAATGTCCATTAATATTTTGTTTTATACTCCTAATATGAAAGTCATATCATTAATTAATATTAGTGCTTAGTTAATACATTTAAAATATTATGTGATACGATAAATTAAGCTATGAATAATCGGTTAGATTATATTAAAACTTCAAGTAACTCATACGTAACTTTTCATTAACTTAATTGCAACTTATCGGTAAGTTACAATTAAGTTTTCAAAAAACTGTAAAGTATGTATAAATGAGCAATTCTATTTGTTAACCTATTACCCTTTTTGTTTAATGTAGCTAATGATAAGCTTAAAGCTTATCTCTTATCTCAAACATATGAAAATCTCGTGTTTCTTATCGAACTCCTCCGAAAGGATTTGAACCGATTTTTTTGTGTATTTTGGTAGGTCTTAGAATAGGTTGTAGACTATTTTTATTCCCCTATAGCATAGGTGATAAGAAAATTAGGTACTGCCATTTTTTGCAGTATAGCGGTTAACATTTAAAGTTGTATACGAGTAATTTATTAATATGTAAGAGAATTAGGTTGGCGTCTTTAGAACGCGGGTGGAGCCGCGGGAATGGCTAGTAGGTATAAAAATCTTAATCATATTTTTCTCAAATTTTCAAAAACGATTATTGTCCTGTTCCGACAATTGAGAGAACCCCAGTTAAACTTAAACGTTAACTTATTTTGCTATTTGAAAGCACCAAGTATATCGACTTAAAAGCTCGTAGGTAACTAGTAAAATACTATGAAATATTAAATTCAATGCTAGCGATGTCTGATATCTATTAACTTTTGAAAATATCCCGCTGGAATTCAATAAAGGACACATTTCGTCGAGTTTTGATTTATTCTCGCTCCACGATAATATTATACGAATACTTCTTTTGTTTATTACAACTCTTGGCTCTAGACGAAATGGCTCATTATATTTCAGTTTATTTAAGATAATTATAGTATATTTGATTAAGGTACTTTTGGAAATGATATTTTATGTAAAATTAAATTCGATTTATGATAGATATTTGATTGTTTTTTGTTTGGCGATTGGCACAATTATAGCGACCCTAATTGCTTGCCAGCGGCCGCGGGTTAGAGTTCCGCTAGGGACAACAATTTTTGTGGTGAGTACGAATGCTTGTAATCTAGTATGAGCAAATATAAAATATTTATAATATTATATAATGTATTTCAAGGTATACAGTGTATATGTATCAATATATAGGGATAGAAAATTTCTCCCACGTATTTTTCCATAAGCTACTGACCTATATAAATAAAAAAATCTTGAAGCACGGACTATTATAATATTATAATTCGAAAAACTTATGTAACTACAATTAAAAATTAAAAGTAGTTTATCTTTAAATAAGGATCAGGTTCTAAAGAAGCGCAATTGGTTTTTCTTTTTATCGATAATTAAGTCTTAATTACTTAATTATCGATAAAAAGAAAAACCAATAATCGTTAATAAAGTTCTTTTTGCTGCATTAATTGGTGATCTTTTACTTATGTATTACTAGCGACTTAGCCTCGCTTCACTCGTAATTATGTACCTTTTGCGTAGATAAAGTATTTGAATAATAAAAAAATATGTTTTAAGTAAAATTATCTCTTTCGATTTTTTGTAGATTTAATTTGATTTTAGATTTACAACGTCTCTAATGCTTTATAACAATAATAGCCACAAGAGGGACTAAGTTTTTAGACGTCTCGAGATTATTAAATATGTTATTGTTACAGACAGCACCTTTACTAACTGTAAAAACCAATCTAAAACATTATAATTACCTAACGAAATTAGTTAACTGACTAACTGAGTATTGAGGTAACACTAAAAAAACATGAGACCTCTTCCTTTTTGAAGTCGGTTGAAAATATAATAATATCTTAATCTGAATTGAACCCCTGATCCCTAGCAAATTTTATCAATCACTTTTAATAAAACGAAAAGTAATGGCCGAAAGTAATAGTGCAATTCAGCCATCAAAGCCGTACAATAGGTCAGCAATTACATCTGAGCGCGGCTTCAGTCGTATCTGTCATGCTTCGTTTAGTCTTGCAGGTTGAAACAGACAACTAAATGGTACTTTATATGTATATATATACATTTTCAATAATGTCTGTATAATGATCGGTGTATCCATTATATTGCTTTTATAATCAAAATTTGTATAGGATTTACATTTCAATTAGCTTTTCATATATTGGAAAATAACAGGACTTGTGTGATATTGCCTTTATTTTTGACTTCTATCTTCTGGAGTTAGTATACGAATAGAAACCAGATAGCGTTAACGAATCAAGAGTGTTTGTATATTGTGATTAAATAAAGTTAATTATATTTTATTATATTACTAGATTTCCCGCGGCTTCGCACGTGTTCTAAAGACCGGAAACCAATTTCTTTCTGAGTCACGCGGTATGAGATATCGTAGAACTAACGCTCGCCCTTTCCGCTTTGGCAACATTTTCCATTGATGCTCCACTCCTATTGATCGTAGCGTAATGTAATATAGCCTATGGCCTTCCTCGACAATCGATTCAAATCAAACTAGTAGTTCCTGAGACTAATTTTACCTACGGGTGAACTCAAGCGAATCAAGGGTCAGTCGCTAGTACGCTGCAAAATTCAAAAATATATTTACTCCATATTGTAATATTTGATTAGTTTTACAAAATGAATATTTGTAATTGGATTTAGTAACAGACAGCGTTCGAGCCTACTTGAACAAGCCTACTGGACTCCGTTACGGTCAGATGCATAAATTGATCCATGGTCTGCAATTTTCCCACAGTTCGCTTAGCGAATTCATAGTGTTTAACTCGGCCGAGATTTCGTTTAACCTACCTTACTTAGACAGGTCTACTTTAATCGAACTAATGATCTGATCTGGTTTCACTTAGTATTTAGCTAACAAGCTATAATAACGTTCGAAATAAGACGCTCTCTGTAATTACTATCTAGTTAGGAAATTAATTTTGTAAATTTCATTTTCTCATATTTATAATACAAATATTAAACAGATTTTGATAAGGTCAAGCTTGAAATTGAAGATCGCTGCTCAAATCCTCGTATCCTGTTCAAAAACGTGAGTAAAAATCAAAATAAATCCATATGAAATGCTATTTCTCCTTTTATTTTTTATTTTAAATCATTTTCCACAAAAAATACCATGTAATTCTACATTTCCTATGTTTTTTAGCAAAAATAGTTAAAAAGTATTTCTGGAAACAAATTTTACTAAGTATTCCTACAACTTAAAAGCAAGACATTTTTATTAGTCAACTTTATATACATACGGAGAGCAATTAGAAATCTACTGGTATCCCATATCATTTGAAACTAGACCCTAATTTCATACAATAGAGTCGAAATTTCTTAGCACATTACAAGCATAGATTACACGTAAAGTTTAACTAGAGAATTTGGAGTGTATGTGAATATTCTTACGGTAATAATAAATCTTAGGCGCTTTGTCTTCGGTACAACATAATTAGTTTACTGACCTCATTATTAAATTCTTTTAATTTCAGGTAGAAGGGATGCTTTAGGTTTGACACGTTCATTTGTCTTGTAGCATGTTATATACTTGGATAGATTGATTTTAATATGTTTTTTTATCAAACTACCTAACAAATCCATACTACGAATAATAATAATATAAGCTAGTGTTCCAATCACGCTTCGCTCGCGTTCGTCCCTAGGAACATGTTACTTTCCTTGAGCGGATCCTAATTCTTTTTCTAAATGAATAGCAGTCAAAGTTCCATCAAAATCGGTCTAGCATTTGGTTAAAAGCTATTATTTTAACTTTGCTGAGAGAGGCTTTTTATTTTAATATGTACAGACGTGTTGCTCTTTTAATTACTTTTTCAATAAAGATTGGATGCAGACTGCATTCTGGTAATAGACATAGACTATCAAAAATTCCTCTACTCTAGTTAACACGCGAGCAAAATCGATTTCTAACCAATTCAAAAATCATAGGAACTAAGGCATATGAAAATGTAAGAAAGATACTCGTTACACAAACCATGAATACCTTCTTCACTCCAAATAGACCGTGTCATGTACTTAAAATAGAACAGGGCTCAGTTTGCAGTGAGCCTACGTGCTGCGCCAGCGATCGCGGGTTCGAGTCCCGCTGGGTGTATACATTTGAGCACGAATGTTTGTACTCTAGTCATGGGTGTTTATATTTATATTATGTATTTATTTAAAGCTATATATGTAGTAAATCAACTATCTGGTATCCGTAACACAAGCCTCGTAGCTTACCACGGAACTAGATAGCTCTGTGTGTAATAATGTCCCAACATATTTATTTATATTTATTTATTCCGTCTCATCATTCACACGGCGATGAGTGTGCGTCAACAATCGAAATGCTTGTACAACAAAGGAAACCGCTGAAACGTTCAAAACAACCTCGATTTATTCATGAGCCAACTTGCACTGAGTGAGCGTGGATCTGATCTTCGTACGTGATTCTAACAGTTTCTTGGTTAGATAACTGCATTTAGTACATTTGGGGGAAACACAAGTGTTTTTTATAGGTTCGATCAGCTAAACACAAATGTTTTCTTAGGTTCGATGAGCTTATAATATATTATTTTACTTGTCATATAAGATTGTGTAATATTTTTTACCTATACATATAATAAAATTATAAGTAATTAAAATCTGTATACTGAATATTTTTGGAAAAATATTACTAAAATAGTCATTTTTATCAATACATAGGCTGAAATTATAGTTTTAAATTTTTTGTTTGTTTGTCTGTCTGTGACCACCGTATTACGAGAAAGCCACTGAATGGTTTTTGATTGAATTTGTTAAGATAATAGCTAGTTTTCTGGGTCAATATATATATGATACATTTTACTGCGGGAAAATATCTCATTTCTGAAAAATCTATATTAATCGCTAAAACGTTTCAAATATATAATTATATTTCTAGTTTTAGCGTAATAACCTTATAATAGGATGAAAATTGTAAAAATTAGTAAATATAACTAAAAATGTAGTCAAAATATGACTGTTGATGTATATTAATTATGTGCTATCTTTTCCTTCCTTATAAGCAATTCTTTCTCATTTCATTAATTAACCGCGTGACAAATGTCATGCCGCTTCCCTGAGTAAAATAAAAATTATATTACATTCATTTTATTGTACAAAATGTAAATTAAAAAGAGTTTAATAACTAATAATGAAACCATTATGAAATTATTTAATATGAATATTTTGCTGTTTATAATATGTTTTCGCTTGTTTACTATAATTTACTCTTCTAGATCGCAAATCGAAACCAAATCGCAAAGCTATTGGGTCGGCTAATACATGATGTATTACCCAATTGAAAATTGAGAATTTTGCCTTACTATCTACTAATAGTTACAGTTTTTAAAACCCCAAGTCTTATTATATTTTCTAATGCGAAACATTTCCAATATAATTACCACTTATTGTCATAATTGTGGAGAAAAATCAAGAAATTATTTTTAACGTCCAAAAAACCCGAAGCTTTTAAAAGACAAGTGTATTCCGCCAACCTGCTAACTCTTCATATTGAAAAGAAGCCAAATCCCAGAAGTTAAAGAAAACTATTCAAATAAAACATTTATCATCTTTTGTTCTATATGGCCATTGATAGATTTCACTCCTCGTGATTTTATTATCATAACATCTCGATATTCGGTTGTTATACATATACTTATAATGTTTTAAATAAACAACATTCATGGACAGGTTTAAATTGAAATGAAACTTGTAATAATGTATGAAAAATATTAAATGTACACAAAACATGTCATATGCATGTTTTAAATATTATTATAGTAAAAGCAAATGCAAACAGTAATTTTCGAAATTGACCAAGCATTGAAAGTTACAAATTAATTTTATATAAGTTCCAACAACCACAAATAATTATTTAATAGTCAAACTCTTATAGTATTTCAATGATATTGTTCCAAACTAAATATGCTTAATTTGATGATAAATATAAATCAAATACAGTGTAATTCTATGAAAACTAAACCACGTCTAGGTAAGGAAATCTTCTATTATAAGCTCAATTATATAACATTTTTTGTTTCATTTTAGACAATTTTGTTTTTTTTTTTATACCATTCTGAAATAGTGCTAGACTACGTTCCACCTGATAGTAAGTGGTAACGCAGTCATAGATGGTAAGTCGCACTAATTCAGTAGCCACCTATTCAGTCTTGCCTTGAAGACACCCATATTGTAATCGGACGAAAACACTGACGCAGGCAGGTTGTTTCAATACTTAGTTGCACGTATAATAAACGACGTCTGGAATTCAATTTTTAAGGAGGTTCGCTTATGGTGCTTCTTTGATTTTTCTATTAGACCATTGGAGCAAACTCCATAGTTTTTGTGATTTGGATCGGCAGGCCTGTCGATGAGTCATCGTTATTGAGTGGCATACATTATACAAGATTTTTGCTTATTTTTTAACTATTTCAACCGTTTCTGAGATATCTAAAATCAAATAAACATACACAAAAAGAAATATTGGCACTTATATACATATAGTCCGATAACAATATTTCACACATACAAGATGCATGCAACTAAACTGGTCAACTAAAGTCGAATAAAACATTTAAATTTCTAAACTTGTTCTTACATCACGTCAGCTTGCAAGCGAATTAGATACTCATATTTTCTGCTCACAGCATTTTTCATGTTTAACTTCCAACAACTTCTGGAATTAGCGCGTTTTGTGACATTTTTATCACGTTTTCGACTTATAAGCTGTTTATGATCGCTTTAGTGAAGTTTGAATATTCTGAAGAGTTTTCCATATAACTTTCTTAAATTCTGACATGCTTATTTATTTTGTATAAATTACAAGAAAAACATTAAACTTATCTTATTTAAAGGAAAACGAGGTATCAAAAATATTATACAATAGGTACATAATCATATAGTAAAAAAATATAGGAAAATTTTCTGAAGCTTTGAGCGCCTCAAAAAGGGTTATAAGGCACGTATCGTTATGTGATATATAGTTAGTGTGATTCTAAATAAAACAATTGTTATATCAATGGGGGGTAAATTGAAATCTAATAATACGAGTATTAAGCTATTATAGCATTGAGCTAACTTTTGGACATCCGAGTGGAGAATATGGTCTTGCTCCTTTGATATTTTTCAGAATGAATTATGTTATCTTAAGAAAACCTGTACTTCTGGGAAAACCTAGTAAATTTTCAAATGACAATTATTGTAAAATTCCACAACAACAACAACACGTATTTAAGGGATGCCGTTGCCCATTGGGACTGACATGACTGACTGACTGATAAAGGGCTGAACTATGACTATATATGCATATGTATAAACGGCTACTGTTAAACCTAGTCAAAGCTAATTTATTCATTATTATTTTAAATAACCAGATAATCATTTTAGTGGTTATTAGTTTTATTGCCGCAAATGGTAAATAAATTTTATTATTGACCGCAAATGATTGCAACAATCTGATAGTGAATCCATGTATCATTACCATCAATGTGGGTTTTCATGTGAATCTCTAATATACATGAGAATAAAATTTCACACAACATATTATAACTATTAATTTTTTAATGATTAGTAAAGCTTTCTCAGATATGTAATACTAGCAGTTCTAAAGACCGGAAACCATTTTTTTTCTGAGTCGCGCGGTATGATACCTCGCAGAACTAACGCCTTTCCCGTTTTTGCTACATTTTTCATTGATGTTCCACTCCTATCGGTCGTAAGGTGATATAATATAGCCTATAGTCTTTCTCGATAAGTGGACTATCTAACACAACAATTTTTTTTAAATCGAACCAGTACTTCCTGAGATTACCGCGTTCAACCAGTCAAACAAACTTTTCAACTTTATAATATTAGTATAGATTTTCCCGCATTAAAAGTAATCATACCAAATTTACTTTACTAGCGATTACAGATAAGACAAAAAATCAAAAATCCTCTATACCGTTCTAATAATAACTATTTCAAAGATGTTGATGTTAGATTTTTAATAATATATAATATTATCAATCGATCTTAAATGAATGATTTTAATTACCTTTACTTCAAACTTATTACAACACTCGTAAGTCGTACCTATTATTAGAAAGTTGGTTTCGTAGGTACTGTAATATTGTTTGTATTTAGGTCAAAATATCAATTATAACAGAAAATCCAAAGACCAGAGTTCCTTTATCTAAATATCTTAAAACCTTGTTTACGGCGAATTAATTGAAAATTGTTGCGTAGTTTAGTCCAATATTAACATCTATATAAAGTTTTGAAGAACAACAAGAATACTTTGTCTTTTGATTTGTTATATACGTGCTACATCGCCTAATTAAGAGTTTCGGCAGATTTTATATTATAACGCTTTGTTTGTATTTAATTTTTAAAGTTAAAGTATTTTCATTATGTTACGTTGTAAAGTAAGAGAGTTAGAGTATGTACTCTAACTAACTAACTGAGAAAACCTATCAATACATACAGATGGAAAAAACTGTTTTTTTTAATATTACATGATAACTATTTACTTAGTGCATATTTATGGTACCTATAAAAACGCAATTTTTAGCATAATGTCCGTCTATTTATTTTTCAACAGTGAAAGTTAGTTGGTTTGTTTGGATATTCTTCAAAGAAGCATAAGCACATACAAAAGAAGCGATAAATTCATAATTATAATGGTTTTATATAAAAATTCTTATTTCCACAGAAAGATACGGTATAATAAAATTCATGCGAAAAAATTTGATAGATGTGGTTTTTTATACTTATTTTCAATCTCTCAATTCATTTCATTTTCACATTGTAGGCTTCGAAATTGAAATACTACGTAGGTCGTCTATTTGCCTACTCCAATAGTTTATATTAGACTAGTGACTCACCCTCGCTTCGCTCGTGTTCGCCGATATTACTCAGTGATTATGTAGGTAGAAACCTAGTCATCAGAAAATGACAAAATAATTTTTGAAATCGGTTCAGTAGTTTTTGAGTTTATTTATTACATACAAAAATACAAATATTTCCTCTTTTTAATATTAGTATAGATATTATGTATTATGTAGGTACCTAGTTGAAAAAAGAAGATGCAATAACTTGTAGGGTAAATCAATTATTGTTAACTTATAAAGAACTACGGATAAAACAAAAAAAACTTATAAACTAATAACATAAGAAATGAAATTTTATTTATTCATATACTAGTGATTATAACGCAAAATACATAATATTATCAGATATGATGAATACTAACTATAGGCTCCCTACTTTTCCGTTCCTATAAAATCCACTTGTTTGGCTTTTTGGGATAGTTTAAATTCTGACATTAGAATTAGATTAAAAGTTACAGTATTTAATGCTGATGTCTACACAAAGAAAAGATGCTTCACAAGAAATTTATATTTCATACTAAAATATTAGACTTTAATGTATGTAAGGTGACTCAAAGTCGTGATCTCGAGACCAACTCAACTATCTCAGCTTTACGTACCGGAATATACTTAGAATTAATAAAGAAAACTACTAATAGAGAAAAACTAGAGCCTTTTCCGCAGCTCCGCTAGCGTTCTTAAGGCTGAAAATCAAAAGAAATATTTTTCTCCCGTCTTTTCATTGATGCTCTGCTCCTATTGGTCGTAGCGTGATATAATATAGCCTATAGCCTTCCTTGATAAACGGATTATCCAACACAAAAAGATTTTTTCAATTCAGACTAGTAGTTCCTGAGATTAGCGCATTCAACCAAACAAACAAACAAACAAACTTTATCTTATGCGAAAACAATTAATTTCAAAAATTAGAAATTATCTAAATACGAGTAGGTAGTTAAGATTCAATTAAAACATTATCGTTAGTTAGTTATAAAGCTGACAGGAGTCCTGAAATTCGAAGTGAGTCACCATTACAGTCTTGTGTTAAGTGCTTTGCATATTGATGGCGGAAGTGGAGACTTAAGCACTAAGTGTTAGTTTAGTAAGCTTATGGGATTGGATAAGAAGGAAAATGTTTGTGGTATGGCGAAATTGTCCTTGTCTATGTGAAGTATATGTATATAGCTATCCCATTGGGTTAATCCCGAGCATATTTAGTTTAATTTAATCGAAATGTACGTATGTATAGATTATTTACATAGTTGTGCCTTCAGGACAGTTTAGACTTGATTATTGAGCGCGAAAAACTGAGAATCTATATCGCTATTAAACTATTGTAGAATTAGATTTAAAACAAACTATATTAGGCCGTTCAGGCAATCATGCGAGTGACCTTTTTAGTCTAATAATATTAGCACTCACTGCCACTATACCACAGGTTCTACTTTCCTATTTATATTTATACAACTATAGATATACTAGGAATTGCCGCGGCTCTGCCCGTGTTCTAATCACTATTAAAATAGCAAGCTGTAGTAGAATGTTGAAAATTTAGGGTTATAAGTATTTTTGATGCCAAATCATAAATAAATAAAAAAAATTAAAAAGTGCGTGTTTACAAAGTACACATGTCAGAAGTAAAACTTCTTTGGCAAACTAATTTTTAAATCTCGTTTATATTTATACTAAATAACCCAGTCTAAGCTCGTTGAGAGAGGGAGATGGCGCGACGGTCACACCCACGAGTTAGACAGAGTTAGAAATGTCACTGACTCGCGGTGGGCGAGATCTAACTAAGGCTAACTCTTCCCCGTCTCTGAGTGCCTGGTACTACGGACTTATTATAGCCACCCTTATCACCTAGGGGAATAAAAATAGCCTAAGACCTATTTTCAGACCTACCATACCACAAAAAATTCATAAAAATCGGTAACGCCATTTCAAAGGAGTTCGATAACAAACACTGTGACACGAGATTTTTATTTATTAGATTATGTATATCACAACAGAAAATGTATTGTCTTAGTTGAAGGTGGATTCAAAGGTGAAATATCCTCTAAAGTTTCGCAATTCATTGCAAGGCTTTATGCTAACAGACAGTTAGAGTTAAAACTTTTTAGTATACACCAAGAATGGTATACAAGTTAGCTTTATGAGAAGAAAATATATTGCTTCCACTGTTAAAATATACTAGTGCTATAATATACAAGTATTTGGTTCTTTTTCATAACACACCTTTTTTATGTTTACGCGAATATTTGATATTAAGTTTTTTTTATATAAAAAAGGTGTCCGAGATCTTTTTTTAGAAATTATAACGCACAGCGTTATCTAATTCCGTGAGTACAAACATTCGTGCTCAATAAATGAATGCCCCCAGCGTGACTCGAACCTGCGACTGCTGGGAAGTCGTCAAGTTATAAGTAATATCACTTATAACTTAAGAATGATTAGACATATTCTCCACCTAGATTAGCATAATAACCATAAAACATTGAGAAAATAAAGAAAAAAAGAAAGATTAAACAATTTAAAGTAAATTATCCACCACAGATCATACCAGTTATTAAAAACCGAGAATCCATATCGCTAAATATTAACAAAATTAAAAACTCCAACGTAATACCGTGTCGTCACGAAACCTTTTATAATATAACAGTATTATATCATGGGCTTTCCGCGGGTCATCTCAAATAAAGACATGTGTCAAAGGTCCCGGGTTCCGGCCTTGAGTCGGGACCGGAAATTTAACCCTCATGTCTCTAAATACATGAAAGCGTTTGAGAAAAATGTATTACCTTCACTCATAACGTATTTAGAATATATTTAATAGGGTCAAACAAATTAATTATATTGTTACACGTGTTTGTGGGGTATTTATAATATAATTAGGCAAAGGAAACAAGAGTAGCCTTTTTTTCATTGTGTTTTTGTCTAAAAGGTAGGTAATGACAAGACTTAGTGATAATAATGAAAAAAGCTAATACCTTTTCCTCAAAATAATTATAATATAAAAAACCAAAGTAATTAGTATTAGCGAACATTACAAAATCAAATGGGCATTTGTAAGATTTTAATTTTTTACTAGGGAATCCTCCTTGCTCCGCTCCTATTTAGTAGGGATGAGATATTTTATTACAATAAAATATATTTTATATATTGAATTGGAAGCTATCATTAGCATTATTCAAAATTTAATCAAAATTTGTATAGTTGTTTCCTCCCAATGCGGTCAAAGACAGACAAACACACAAAAATTTAAAAGTTTAGATTCAGCTTACTATCGCTATACTACATAATAACTACGTATATAATATAAGGTCTGACCACTTAGCTTGGCACCGATTCAAAATTTATATATTACACTAAAACCTTTTTCCAGTATCAATATATTAGTGAAAATCGGATCGCCATCCATTTAATTAAGCTTCAACGTGTACCAATGTTCTTTTTTACTTTTCCAAGAAGAATAGATTTTCCTTGCTCGTTAGAGGTAGGTAATTTTTAATTATTCCTGTCATTCTTATATTACATCTTGCTATTTACTCTCTTTTCGCTCGGGTTTTGTCGCTGGTGAAAAACCTAAACCAATCTATCGTGCAAGATTCGTACATGTTTTTATCTATGTACCAAAATTCATCGAGATTTGTTGAGCCATTAAAGCTTGATTAAGTAATAAACATTCGTTCGAACATCTAAGCTTTCTTTCTACAATTATTAGGAAGTAAGATAAATTATAATTTAAACTTTGACATGCTATAGTACTGTTTAGATATTATATTTGACTATTTAATTAATTATATTACATTTAATTTATTATGTGAAATTGTATTTAAAATTGATTTTTCTTATTTCACAAAGTTATTTTTGTTTAGTGTACTTTTGATTATGTTATTATATGTGGAGACGTAATTTAAAAATAATTTTATGTACATCAGTAAAGATATACATATTTGAATAATTGTTATGTTTAAACCAACCATAAATGTGCTCAGTGCTAATATGTGTGTTGTTGATGTACTTTTAAATAAATTAATTAATTAATTAATTAAGAAGGAAGGAACGAAGAAAATATGTTAATTAAAATACTTAGCATTATATGTTTAATAATTAAAGTAGCTTTTAAATACAAAAATTATATCAAAACCAGCCTATCTGTTGGAAAGATACTATGACACAACCAGACATATGCTTCAAACATCGAAAACCTCTTATTTCTATCGGGAAAATATAAAGCGTTCTATAAAATATATTATATATAAATTATTATACAACAATTAACACTCGTTTTAAGCTTGCAAATAAATTAGTTCATAATTCTTTAATCTGAACACAGTTGGTAAAACCGCAAAAAAGTACCGATTGTTTATTTAAAAATGCATTCATTGCACGTTTCGCTGCGACACTTACTAAAATTTATGGTGCAATTTATTTTCCAGGGGCTGTAAGTCAACCGAGAATGATAACGCTCTATAGAAGATTGATTGGAAATAAATAAGCTTTCGTTTGCAAGATGACTTGTGTGCTTCAGAAGTTTGAATCTACGCTCTAAACATCGCTTTCAGTACAGTACTAGCAAACTCGTTCGACTTCGCTAGGCGTAAGTTAAATTAAACAAAATTTCTAATAACATAAAAGTAGCTTAAGTTATTCCTTATAATATTAGCTATCTGAGAGTGAAATTTTCGTCAAACATTTCTAGTCTTTTCGGAGATTAGCGGGAACAAACGGACAGGCAGACAAAAAATTTAAAAATTGAGTTTTTGATGCCTGTACTGTATAGTATATACCTTCATATGCATTTAGTGAAAAGCTGTTAATTTGAAATTAAAAAAAGACACTTCAATTTTATTTTTATGTACTATTATTTCCTATTATAAATACTGAGTCGGTGCAGCTTTTTTATGAACCAATACTGACGTTTATTTTTATGGTAATCTTTTGATTGAAAGGTGCTTCTAAAATCTCAATAAAGTTAAATATATTTTGATTTAAGTTGATTTAATTCTTAATTTTATAACTTGTCATAAGACAAATGCTTATTAATTTATTACAATCTTTATCTGTTTAAATAAAACTTAAAAAAACTGTTTAATGCAAACAGGAATAGAATCTATATAGACCTTCGAAGAAAACCCTGCTAGTAAAATAAAAATAGTTCGCAACATGTCATGTGTAAGTTCTAAAAATGGTGTTTGGACGTAGATCCTTTCTATTTGCTTTAAGCTACTCAAGCTTGTACATGTAGTTTCGATCACGTACGGATACTCACGTATGTGAAAAAAGATATTTTTAGTATAATATTATTTACAGAGTAAATTTTTTTTTTCTAGATATAAAGCTATATGCTAAGAAATTAATAGTTAGCAAAATAACCTACTTATGTACTTTATTATCACTTAAAATCAAACGACTGAAACTATGAGTTTTCCAATATTTTTTTAAGGGGTAGTGTGTAGTTTAAGTATAAAAAAAACAGCTGGAAAATCGAGAAGATGATCTGTGTTAATAAAGAATGCTTGTCTCGTATGGGACTTACGAATATAGGGATGAACCTAAACAAAGCGAAGGTAAATCGCTAGTTATAAAATTTAAATACGTAGCTTAATTTAAAGCTTTTCTTTATAGGTACCTTGACTTTGACTTTAAGCTTTTCGAGAAAGAAGTTATTGTAACAATATTTTGTAATAAATATTATTATACGAAAGTGAAATCATAGATATTTTTGGTTGTACTAACATACGTAATATATTATCATATCGGAAAATCGAACCTGTTCCTTCAATAACAATATACCCTTTGAACTACAGATCTACTACACAGTAACAGTTAAACACGAAAAAAATACAAGGACATAAAAATGATATGTTAAGAGAACGTGCAAATGATGGCTGAAACAATATAAAATATCGTTCAGTTAGCTCGCAGAACGTGATCTTGCCGGTGAATGTAGGTGATTGAAATAAATCAAATATAATTATGCGAATCGCCTTTTATTTTTGTAGAACGTGTTTTTAGTATTGTTTTAGAAAGTTACTAAATGATGGTTACTTTATTACTTCTTTAATTAAAATTGCCAAGCTCGAGACGATGTATATAGGCTCGAATGTAGGTGCTGAATTGAAATTAACAGGGGATAATATTGTAAGTCACTATTGAGATAATTAAAAATAGAAATTATTTTTCTCTAACTTATTAGAAATTCTAAGATATTATTATAAGTGTTTATTATTAATTAACTTCCCACTGCTACGGGTATCCCTTCAATAGGACCTCTCGGCCATAGTCCACCATTCTAGCCAAGTGCGTTGGCAGACTTCACAGTTATTTCGAAAACTTGCTAGGTTCTCTCAGACGTGCAGGTTTCCTCTCGATGTTTTCCTTTACCAGTGTTAATCATGTTCAAAATAATTCGCTCATGAAAATGTCTTAGGTACGAGTGCAAGACTCCCGAGTCTTGCACTCGTACCTAATTGAACCCGCTTCACTTGGTTTCCCAAGGGAGCATATGCCCACTTTGCTATCACTGTATTTACGAATAAAATACTTAGTTAGAATATTATTAATTGCAGGCACTGTTAAATATTTATGTATGCTACATTTTGTAATAATTTGTTTTTTTTTAAATTGTCGATTATCGAATCAAGAATTTGCAAATTTTAAAGATTTTCTCTTCTATTTCGAAGCAAGAAAAATAATATACCCACATTTATTATTCTTAGAAATATTAATATTCAGAGACTTTTTTAAGTCAATTTCCGTACAATTGATAGATCCATCATCTTCATGAAAAATATGAAAATTATACGAAATCATATTGAATGTAAATAAATATTATTTATAATCCAATCAAGGGCTGATATGACGAGCGCTTGTCATTTTCAAATACTTATTATGATTTCAACGGATGTCACGTGTTCAAATTACATGATTTTTTGTTATTTGAATATATTATACTTTGTCCATTTTATTAATGGTTTTTTTACAGCTCGATGACTGACAAGCTATAGTGATGTCAAAAGGACGTTATAATCGATATCTCTTATTTTTTAAATATAAAATAATATTTATTTTTATATTTATTAATATGAAAATAAATATTATTATCGTAAAAATCTTGTTGTTTTCCTGATAAAATAACATATTTACATATTAGTATTTATTTTGATCGATTATTTGTAATCTGTGGCACAGCAATAAGGGGCGGTGCATAAAGTACAATATTATTTGTATGACATTGTAACTTTAACGGCTAACCATTAAATACGAAACTTCGTGGGCGTGAGCTGTCAACAAACCCTTAATAAGATGGACAAACTATATGTTATAGTTTGTCCATTTTGTTAATGGTTTTTTGACAGCTCGCCGAATGACAAGCTATAGTGATGACAAAAGGACGTAATAATCGATTTCTCTTATTTTTTTACGTATAAAATAATATTTATTTTTATATTTATTAATATGAAAATAAATATATTATCGTAAAAATCAAGTGTGGTGGAGAGAACTAAGAGAATCATAATGTGTTTCGGGCCGTGACATTGCATATTTTGATAATTTATGCACACAAGAGTTAATAATTAATATTATAACTGAAGACTCCTCATCGGACAAATCTAATATAAATGATGATTCTGACGAATCATGTTAATAAAAGGAATTAAACTATTTTAGTTATTTTATTTGTATGCCTTATACTAAGAAGAAAGTAAAATTTTACTATTAACTTTAATATTTTAATTTATTGGTTTAAATCTTAAATTTTTTTTTGTCTTCCTTATTAAATAACATTAAAATAACATTACACCTTATTTACATATTGGCATTGATTTCTATCGATTATTTGTAATCTGTGGCACAATCGTAGTAATCGTTATGTGTGGCACAGCAATAAGGGGGAGTTGCCCGTCCATGAAGTACAATATTAATGAGTATGACATTTTAACTTTAATGGCTAACCATTAAATACGAAACTTCGTGGGCGTGAGCTGTCAAAAAACCATTAACAAAATGGACAAAGTATAAATACATTTTTCCTACACATGACTCTGTTTTATCTCATATATGGACCATTTTTAATACTACCGTGTTACCCACTAGAACCAAACTAAACCTTTACGTTTACGTTTTAATGGATCAATCGGCGAGATCAATCATCATTTTATTCATCATATTATGCAAATCACATATTATAATTTATATTATTTGCTAATGTATAAATTAACTATCAATAATGACACAGAAAATTTATTATAGACAATATAAATGAAAAAACTTTATTTTCACGTCAAAAAACAAAGAATTTTATTATCACCAAATAGGCTCAGCTGTAAACGTAGTTTAAATAAATAACTGTTAATTATGCAAATTGCCATTCTCCAGAGAAGAAGTATTTTTTTATTTCGTATTTTTCGAATAAACTCTAATTTCATTATATTTTGCACCATTCGTTTATTTTCAAACTGTTTGCGATACCAATTTAATAATATTTTTAACAGCTTTATCAAATAATACAGATAGAATGGGTGAACAAAAAACTTGCATTTAACAGGAAAAAATGTAAATAAAGTAATGTTAGGAAAAAGACTTAACAAAAAAATTTTTTATAGAAAACACATAATTAAATTTTAAAAAATTATTTTGGTGACATTTTAATTCTGTATGTAAATTTGTGGGTAGGCACTGCCTTTGGTAAAAAGTAAAACCTCTATTTTGAATTAAATGAAAAATATTATAATTTAATGACTATTATATTATGTTTTATAGCAAAAATTTTTAAAATATGATAATTTTAATATTCAAAATTCAAAGGCCTTCAAAATTCCTCATTTATGTTAAAAATAACGTGATAGAAAAGTGGCAAAATTACAAAAACGTATGAATCGTGCCCAAGAACCTGTATGAATAAACTTTATTTCAAACATCGCTTTCAGGTGAACTTGGCTCTCACCCAGACCCTCACATAATGATTGCCATAGTTGCGACACTTCCAAAACTTTAAAATTTTATAGTGTCACTGAATTTAGAATATCGAGGTCAAGTTAAATTTTACTCTCTGCTTACTAAATCGCTTCTTTTAAGCTAGATTGTACTAGGACTAAGTTTTGTTTAACTTCATCGTAAAATATTAAAACGACGATCCTACTTCTGTGTCACAGATCAGGATCTGTGACACAGAAGTAGGTTCTATTCCGCTGCGTGCATTAGTTGGTGGGGTGATCACGAATGTTTGTACTCCAGTCATGGCATTTAATAATTATAATATGTATGTATTTAAAGTTATATATGTGTAATGTATCAATTTATTGGTGTCTAAAACCCAAGCTTTATAAACTTTTGCATAGTAATATTACATTTATTATTATAAAGTACTTTTTTATCATTTGTTATACTAATTTCCAAAAAAATATATAACATTTTTCATGCACGTATATATGTATTTAAGTTTTATAATTTATTTACTCAAGTTTCAGTGCTCAAGTAACTTTTACAACTCACTTTTTTGTACCGCCAAACAGGGCCTCAAGTCTGCTATTGCAATGTTACAATTGTCTATCAATGACATCGTAATTGCTACTTTTTGCAATTTTGGTAGTCTACTAATTCAATGGTCTTCCGATGGTGTATCACTGACACTTCAATGACACTTTGCAAATAATTGGTAGTCCCGTACGTAATGACAAGTCAATGATCAAACGTATTACGTAGTCTGTTAATCTATCTTTTTGGCTTTGTATGATCATATTACATAATACTTAGTCTTTAAAACATATATTGATAACATATATAATCGAACTTAGCCTAAATAAACGTTTTACGAACGCTTTTACAATTGACAAAATTGTCAAAATGACAAGACCATTGATCGACTATTGTAAATTTAGTAGACTACGAATTTTTGACTAATGGTAATTGAATTAAAATTGCATTGTTCTATAATGACAATTCATGTAAAATAGCAGACTTGAGGACCAGAACCACCAAACCTACCACTGAAGTAGGACAGTCGTTGCGCGTTTCTTTAGGTGTCCGACCGAATTGCCGCTACTAAGCACCCCACGTTCAAACTCGTGCGAAAGTGCAAAGTTTGGCGCAGTTTGTAGTGACCCTACTTTCTTGCGCTAGCAGTCGCGGGTTCGAGTCCCGCTGGTACCTTATCCGCGATTCATTTGTAAAACTCGGTTATTTGTACTCTAGTCATGGGTGTTTATATTTATAATATATCAACGATCTGGTATCCATAACACAAGCTTCCTTCGTAGCTTACTACGGAACTAGAGGGTGTTGTGTGTAATAATGTCCCATCATAAAAGAAAAAACTTAAATTTTGACACAACCTCCACAGAACAAAACAAAATATTATACTTACATACTAACGAACATCAATTTATTTTTATATAAATATGACGTCTGTTATTGTAAGTTCTAAGACATTTGGACTGTCACTTTTCTTACAGGAAGAAATGAAGCAGAAACAATATTTTAAAATGTTTACAAGAGTCTAAACTAAGCTTTTCAAAAATTTATCTTTCAAAGTAAAAGACGAACACACAAAGCGTTATCCACAAATAAAATGTCAAATGCAGAATCGCAAGTCGAGTTTTCTATCTAAGAGCCAACTTCCTGAGACACGCCGGTTTGGCTGCCTGTAGAAAAATTTATACTTAAGCATCTTATATATTGCTTATATATAACGAAACGTTAAAATGTAATAATATCATGAATTCAATGGTATTCTATGCCTGTCTGTCAAGCCATAGACTTATACACCAGAAACAGGCAAGCACTTATATTTTATTTAATACTAGCGACTCGCCCTCGCTTCGCTTGGGCTCTTCCCTAGGTTTAGCACAGGAAAAGCCGCGGGATCCGCTAGTTATGCATATAAACCTTCCTCTTGAATCACTCTATCTATTAAAAAAAAACGCATCAAAATCCGTTGCGTACTTTTAAAGATTTAAGCATACAAAGGGATATAGGGACAGAAAAAGCGACTTTGTTTTATACTATATAGTGAATTGCTATTTCTAATTGAAAGTTTGTCTTTGTATAAATTACTAGCATTTCCCGCGGCTTCGCACGCGTTCTAAAGACCGCAAACCAAATTCTTTCTGAGTCGCGCGGTATGGTACCTCGCAGAACTAACGCCCGCCCTTCCCGTTTTTACAACATTTTTCATTAATGCTCCGCCCCTATTAGTTCTAGCGTGATGAAATATAGCTTATAGCCTTCCTCGATAAAGGGGCTATTCACCACAAAAAGAATTTTTTAATACGGAGTTCCTGAGATTAGCGCGTTCAACCAAACAAACAAACAAACTCTTCAGCGTTATAATAACTGCTATTTTCAATTGAAAGTTTGTCTTTGTATAAATTATAATTATAATATAATATTATATTTTAATCAACAGAAGAACAAATAAGAAATAAAGGAAGATTCATATACAAAATCCAGTTTCAGCTGAAATTTTACTTAAAATATGCTTTATTTAACATCAAAGTCGCCACCTCTTCCAAAGAATTAAGACCTATTAACAGTACAAAAATAAATAGAGGGTACAGAAATCTATCATTTTGTATTGTTTAATATTATTGCAGAGATTGTAATTGTCAGTAGTATTTCAGCACATATTTATATACAAATAGAGTTTATTATCGAATATCCATCGTCTCATTAATAATAAACAATAGCACTGACCTAAATTTCCATGATATTGTATTGCAGTTTATTTATTTTACTACACGAACAAACACTTGTAATTAACTAAAACCAATCAACATTCACGGTTTGGAAAACAAAGCCATCATTCTAAATATTTCCCTTGACAGATAGTTAGTTCATTTACAAAAAATGCGCTAAATTGGATGCAGTATTTTAAAAAAAACTTTCATGAAACTTGTTGAATGAAAATTTAAATAACAAAAGCTTGAATACATGTTTATAATTTTTTTTAATTAGTGAAGAACTCTGTGCAATATTTGCTATCGTACACATGGCAGGTATATGCAACAAGTGCACATTCTTACGCACACACAATATTCGTGTAGATACATTATAAATATATAGACTTGTTAAGACAGTAATAGTTTTGGCAGTAAATTTTTATAACGTCACAATAACATGGAAAAAAGGATTGAACTAAATTTTAAATTATTTATTTTTAAATATTAAATTCCAGTAAAACCTAGAAAGTATCAAACTAGACTAGAGTAAAATACTAGACTAGAATTTTTAGTTTCACTTATTACCTTAAAAAAGCAACTAGGTGCCACCCAATCAAACGTTAACATCAACATGAAACTAAAAAACAAGTAAGCTGGTGTTTTTCAAACAGACCATTGAAATGGCAGAGGCGAGCTCGTGACAACCGACAAGCGGATATAAAAATATTTTTCAACGAAACAATGTAGAGTAACCACGTTCGCGCTTTCCTAGTTTTGGCACCTGTAAAAATAATACATGTTTAAAAATACCACAACTTTGTGTATAAAGCTTAGTGAATTATATTTGCAAAGGTGATTTGTTTCGGATAGTATCAGCAGAACAGCTTTCAAGCCGATGGTAGCTTACATACACACTAACTTAGACAGTAACACTAACTTATGTTGTAAGTTGACTATTCATACCTTTTTAATGTCCCATTTCTGGGCATGGGACTCCTTAAATACGAGCGGTTTCAGGTCATATTTTACAAAGCCGGTCTATTGAGGATTGGCGGACATAACACGCAAGTTCCTCACAATATTTTCCTTCACCGTTCACCGTGTAAAAAAATGGCAATAATGTTGAAAATTATTCGCACAAGAAAGTATCAGTGGCAAAACCCAAAAACTATGTACTGTAAAACTATTGTACCTGCTTCAATAGTTTTCAAAACAAGTACTGAGGCTACAAGAATAAAGTATCTTTACTTGGGCAAAGG
Organism: Boloria selene; assembly: GCA_905231865.2. NCBI lineage: Eukaryota > Metazoa > Arthropoda > Insecta > Lepidoptera > Nymphalidae > Boloria > Boloria selene. Next base: position 11,166,295 of record HG993146.1, read on the forward strand.
AAAATAACAAAAAAATACAAAAAAGAATAGTAACACTAAAATAAATTCCCAAACATTTGAAGCGTAAAATTCACGATTTAAAACATTCTGTAGAAATTAATTTGGTTATAATTAATTAAGCATATCAGATGTTTGGTTTCAATTTCATTCGCATACGAAACACTTAATACTAGTCAGTGTGTTCTAGACAAAACAGCCTGTTGTTAGAAATACCTCATGTATATTATGTATAATATATATTTTTTATATTATTAGTTTAACTTACAAAGACTAGCTCCTTTTTGGGCATAATTCATATCCCAGAAAGAGTTATTTAATGAACCATGGTAAAAAGTAAATTATTAAATCATAAGTAAAATAAGTTTTAAATAAGTTTTATATATTGGTACATTTAAAAGCTATTTGATGTTTAATCAGTGGTCTTAAATAAGACATAATTCTATGTAAAATTGTTAGAGAATGAGGATAAAAATCTAAAATATACGGGAGTGCCCCATAGCTTCATCTATTCTTCAAATCAATTTCTTTTCTCCAAATTTTCTTCAATTCAAATTGATTGTAAAGTCTTACTCAAGTCTCCCGAGTGTTGGCAGTGAGTGACATTTTAGGGTTCTATATATTTCTATATGATAATTGTGTTGTACATTATGTGCATTTATATATAAAGAACATATTCTTTCGACTGTCTTAACTTTTGGTGTCTTGTAACAAGATAAACTTAAAAAGATATATATTTCAACTTAATACACTGACTTGATGTTTATACAGCTTTATACGATAATATTAAAATAAACTTGAAGAATAATATTATCTTAAGAAGACTCAACAGTCTCTTAAGGGTATGCTATTAATTAAAATTATATCAAAATTGGGGCATAATGTGATTAATAAGCAAAACAACCAATAGATTAAACAACACAGCAAGTGTCACGGATAAAACTGACTTGCCTTATTTTACACTGTTGTAATGTAAAATAAGGTCGCGAAGGGGCGTCACTAAGAGGATACTTTAGAAGTTACAAAGGGCGTTAATTAAAAGTATTTTGTAAATATGTCAACAGTCCTTAGCCACCGAAAGTGATGAAGGCAAGCAAGAAATAATTTTGGTACTCCAAAACCAAGTAGTAGCTGGAGATTTTACGACAGGCAACGAACTAGATGGCAAGATGAGTAAGGCTAACTCAATTCAAATTGTTCTTTTTTTGCTAAACCAAATCAAAGAAGAATGAAAAACTTGTTCGTAGAGGGAAGGCTTTTGGAGGGGAGAAAGTTGCTCAGCGATGGGATGATGTGGGCTTATATTAACGGTAAATCGAAGGTTTTACTTTCATCTAATGATTTGTTTGTTACTTATAAATCTTATATTTTACAAACTAACATACTAGTATATAATGTTATATAGCTTAACCATTTAATTAAACAGTAAAGCAACTAGATATAAATTAAATGCCTAAGTGTTAAAGGAATGTAACTGCATTCTCGCTATCATTCCAAATGTCCACGAACATCCATTAGAATAGTAAATACAAGTATTTATTTAATATTTAGTAATAAATAAATAATGTATGGAAAATAATAAGTATTTTCTTTATTATATTGTTATTAAATAATTATAGTTTTTAGTTGCTCAAATATATTATATAGTTAGTAGTAGGTGTGTTACATTTTAAGGTCTTAAAATTTTACATGTGATCTTAAAAGGCAAAGTTATACTTTGCACTTAAAATATGTATTTAAAACGTTTGCTATTACTTAATGTTTTTTGCGTAATGTTTTCCCTATATATAAAATCATATAATAACTTATTCTCAATAAGCATTACATAAGTGTTTTATTTTAAAACGTACTTAAAACATGGGGGCACGAAACAAATACTATAACACTTTAAAAAAAACTCTAAATCATAAGCAGTACTTCTAAAGTGCCCACAACACTGCGTTACTTTAATGATCTTTGGGGATCTCAATCAAGTTGTTGAACGCTTCCATAACTTTACAAGATGTCATTTCTCCTTATTATAAAAAAATGAATGAAAATATAACGCCAAGTTTGGCTCAGTTTATTTTTTAGCGGTCGCGGGTTCGAGTCGTGCTGGGGCCATACATTTGTAGAGCACGAATGTTTGTACTCTAGTCATGGGTGTTGATTTTAATATTTATGTATTTAAAGTTGTACAAACTATCTGATAACCGTAATACAAGACTCGTAGCTTCCCACGGAACTAAATGGTGCTTAGTATGTTATAACGTCCCAACATATTTAATTATTTAATATTATTAATGCCAAAATTTTTACAAGGGCCTGAGGTACTATACCTAATGTTCTTTCTGTATTTTGAACGTGTCGTCATTTCAAAAATATCACGTTAGTATTTTTTTCCTTAATTGTATTAAATTCACTTTGAATTACATTTTATGGAAGAGAGCTTTTAAGAAAGCTTTCGAATTCTCAAGAAAGCTGTCACCGGCATCTCTCAATAAAATGTTTGATTTGTCACTTTACTGAAAAATTTAAAATTATAGGTGCAATATTCATTAGCTCTTAATACTTTTATAATAGCAACTCTACATCTTATATTCATCATCTGACGACACGTTTGGCGCAGTTTGTATTGACTATTCCTTCCATTGCCAGCGGTTGCAGGTTCGAGTCTAACTGAGGGCAATAATTTTTTAAACTCGGATGTTAGTACTCTAGTCATGGGTGTTTATATTAAAAATATGTATGTATTTAAACTTATATATGTAGTATATCAACTATCTGGTATCCGAATACCAAACTTCGTAGCTTACCACGGATCTAGATGGCACTGTGTGTAATAATGTCCCAACATATTTATTCTACATAAAAGTCTTCTTTAATGTGAATTTCATAATATAAATTGGTTTCCGCAAAACATTTACCACTATTTAATATTAGATACTATTATATTTGTGAATAGTAATTTAAGTTTATATACATACTAAAATTGTAAAGCTTATTTCTAGGTAGGCGTTCCATTTGCACTGAAATGTCTATTTAAACATGTTGCTTTTCAATTATAAATAATGTATAATAAGCTTTCGTGAAAGAATAAAAGCTCCTTTAAATATAATAATACTAGCTTTCGCATGCAGCTTTCAAAATAGAAGTTCTCACAGGAACTGTTTTAATTATGTTTTACTTCATCACTCGAGTGTCTGACCTCATATTCAAATGGAACATACCTCAACTTTTAAAATGTAAGCAACACAACGGAGGCGAAAAGTCAACATATTTTGATTAAATTTTACACAGTAGTTGTAAGCTCCCTAAACAAATTAAAAGTTTAATTCCTAGATTCTAATCTTGAACTATTAACTATGTATATGGTTTTTCTATGTATATAGAAAATATTACTTGAAATTTTTTTGGAATCTCAAAAGCAAAATAAAGTTGCACGAATAAATTATAAATAAATATGTTGGCAAATTAACAAATTACGTAAGTTACGAGGCTTTTGTTATGGATTCCAGTTCATCACACACATGACTCCTGCCGGTCTCGAACCTACGACCGCTGACACAGTAAGTAACAATAAAACTAACCTAAGGTTTAATATTATATACTCATAATATAGACGAAATATAATAAACATTCATAAATCTTTAAATTTCGGTATTAAGCTATAACTAAGAACCTAACATCTAACTGACGTCGTAAATCAATTAAATAGTCGCTGTAACATTACATTATTTAATGTTTGGCGCATGAAGTAATACACATTATATGGCCGATACGTGCCAAAGTACATCTTCATATCTTAAAGTTTCTTAGTAATAAATAAAATATATTGCAGTTAACTTTTAGTAAACAATGATTTTAAACAAATGAGGGACATTTATTTTGAATTGGAGCTTGTTATTTTCATTTAGTTACATTTTATTTAGCATAATCTATACTAATGTTATATAGAGAAAAATATATATCTTTTGTATGTTTGTTTCATTCGTTAAACCAATTAAGATGAAATTTCGTTTGACGATAGTTTCAGGCTTTGGATAGAACTGAGGATAGTTTTTATCCCGAAAATCATCCTTAAAGAGGGTGAATAGGGGATGGGCAACACTAAGCTTCCATCCTATTTTGATGAAACTTTACTTTATATGGGTATTGTTGAAATGACTAGGCTATGAAATTTGGTACACATTACGCATAATATTATAAACCAAAGCGAGTGACCAAGGGATGAGAGAGTATATCCCTAGTAATTATGAATATACCACTAACGTAAATCAAACCTATGACCTGTAGCTAGGCAATGCTAGTCATTACATACAAATAATGTAACCCCACAACATCCCTAACGACATATTATTCATTTTGTTACAAAACTTCGGTTCTAACTCTGTGTAATGAATCATACTTTGCAATGTACCTTGAAGCGTTAGCAACACAGCTGTGAGTGTTCATTGATGTACGAGTATTTTGTATAGTATGTATGTATTTATTCGACGACATGCGTGGCGCAGTTTGTAGTGACCCTACTTGCTGCGCCAGCGGTCGCGGGTTCGAGTCCCACAGTGGGGGCATACATTTGTTGAGCTCGAATGTTTGTACTCCAGTCATGGATGGATCATATTTATAATATGTATGTATTTAAAACTTATATATGTGCAGTATATCAACCATCCATAATACAAGGCTCTCGTACCTTACCTTGGAACTAGATAGTGCTGTGTGTAAAATTAATTGAGTTAAATATTTTCTATATAGTTTTGAAGTATGTCATAAGGTATATAGCGATTTAATAGTGAGAAAAAATGACTGATTTTCCAGTTTTTATTCCTTAGTATTAATCCGAGTAATATATTATGTAAAATGTGTATATATAGATATTATATGTATTATGTACAGATTACTCCAAGTTACCACTTTAGTATAGGAATTTTCAGAGTTTATAGTCCTGTAATATTAGCATATAATATGTGGAATAAACATACGTTGATATTGTTTAGTATAAAACTGATACTGATATTTTATAATATTATGTAATATAAAACTACATTAATATCTGTCCAGCCTTTTCAGAGTAATATCACTAGTATCATAACAATAATATACATATTATGCCTTCATATTTCACAAAGATTTATTATTTTTCCATATATTTTCTAGTATAGAGTAGATAAATTACTATATGTAAGCTATTTCAACTACTAATCGGTAAAACTGGCGTTTATAAAAACAGTAATTTCCTTTGTACTTTAGAATTCAGTTAGTGCATGTTCAAAGACAAATACGTCAGCAAGTTTTAGCTTTAGAGCCGCGTTGATTGCGCGGTTTCTATTGTTAATCCTGCCCACGGTATTGTTGGACTGTGAATAGAAAGTGTACTGTTCACTTTTGTACTAGCAAGAATAGACGGAAATTAGATTGTATGGGACGCTATGGTCTAATGCCAAAATTTGGCTATTTTATATGGTTTTTAAATTCGAATTGTATCACTCCTTTTGTGTTATTTATGTGTATTTATAATTTAACTAGCCTTTCCCTAATAAAATAAATATTTTTCTCCCGTTTTTGCAACATTTTTCATTAATGCTCCGCTCCTATTGGTCGTAGCGCGGTGTAATATAGACTATAGCCTTCCTTGATAAACGGATTATCCAACACAAAAACATTTTTTAATTCGGACCAGTAGTTCCTGAGATTAGCGCGTTCAACCAAACAAACAAACTTATAACATAAGTATAGATTGTGCTACGTATTTTATCTTATTTTGGATATTCTATCAAAATGTTAAGATTTTTTTTACATTTTATCACTATAAAATATCTAATTCCCACAGAATAGCCAATAAATAGTTCAACCGAGTCGTTCATGCAAAAATGTTAATGATTTATTACAAAAATATTTGTTAGTATGCTTAACTGGGCTCCCATTAGTTACTGCAATACGGAAATAAATGAACATATTCGTATTTAGATTTTTAAGTATAAACTTGAAATTAATTGTACAATACGTGTACAATTCAAACTTAATATAAGCTTTAAAATAACTTTTTTCAAGTAAAAATTTGTTTTTATCAATTTTTTCCTTAGCTATTCATTCAATTGTAATACAACTATGACTATTATTTGATAAGCGTAGATGGACCAAGGTTTCTGGTCCTAAAATGCTTTGAGTGGTTATTAACTTTATGTTATTTATGCTATAAGGTAAGCTTGTATTCAGCACTTTTTAATATCACAACGCTAGAAATGGGCCAATACGAGATAGATCAGGCTATAGTCCAATACGCTGGCCTACGCGGGTTGATGAACTTCCCACATTCTTCGAAAACTTAGAGAGAACCTAGACCTCTCAGACATGCAAATTACCTCACAAGTTTTTCCTTAACCTTAACACAAGTGCCTTTTTAAAAAAAATAACCCAAATATATATAATATTACTAAGAAATAATAAAATATCAATATATAACTGCGTCGGGAAATATATTAGCGAATATTGGCGTGAATTCGTAAGTAATCGTGTCCTTTATAACTCGCGACAATAAGCTCAGAACAATAAGTCACACCGTGAGAACAACATTGCCAAATAACATATTGTGCTTGAGATAGAGATATTCTATCTCACTTTATATGATTGTATTTCAGTTGTATTAAATACGTATGAATAATAAAGTAAAGGGATTATGTTTATATCCAATTGAATATGAGAATGTGTGATGGAATTATTAAAATATTTTCGATTATTTTGTGTCGATATGAATTGAATGAAGTATCATATTACCGTTTTTATTAAAACCTAAACTAAATAAGTGCTTGTAAAAATGACTTTCATATTTTATTACCTACTAGCGACTCGCCCTCGCTTCGCTCGGGCTCTTCCCTAGATTTAGCACAGGCAAAGCCTCGGGATCCGCTAGTTATGCATATAAACCTTCTTCTTGAATCACTCTATCTATTAAAAAAACCGTATCAAAATCTGTTGCGTAGTTTTAAAGATTTAAGCATACATAGGGATATAGGGACAGAGCTAGAAAGCGACTTTGTTTTATACTATTTAGTGATCTATAAAACAATAATTATCAATATAAAAAATAATATTTTGTATGTTTGTTTATAATGGATAAAGTTAAGTCAGCTGAACCGGTTTAAATAAAATTTGGTATTTAAATAGTCTTAAGACCTGGAAAGAACAAAGAATATAATACCTTTTACTCCGCAAAGCATTAGCGAGTGAAAAGTGGTATGAAAGTGTAAACACAAAATAAATCATGTCTCAAGTATGGACTACCATACTACCGTATAAACGATTCAGACCTCCATTTCGACATTTAAAATTTTAAATTTTGAAAGGTTAAATCTAAAATTCTAACGTTGCTATAAAATTGGCGTTATTATTTTTATATTTCTTAGCAAGGTTAGCTTTTAAAAGTCTCTAAATACTGAAATGTACTAAAATTTTAGTTTCTTGAGGAAAATGTCTACATGCGATATTTCAACGTTACCGCTTCGCACCCGAACTTGTATTTTCGAATATGAAACATCTTAGTCAGCAAAAACCTTTTCACTCCTCCATTATAAGCAAAATATTTTACTCTGTAAAAGTATACCTCACGTTTTGGTTTTTGTAAATACGTTTTCAAGACTTTTATAATGTTACTTTTGTTACTTATATAAATCTGACACGGTCGGATTTTAAGAACCGTAAGCATTTTCAAATTTTTTCAGTATCTTGCGCTCTTTCTATCTAAATAAGACTCAATATTTTGTTCTTTTATTATTTTGATGGATAAAAAAGTTAATATAGAGATTATTGACTTCAATTTTCAACTCTTTTTATGGACAATGTATACGCCTATACAACAGGATCCCAGAAAACGTTCAAAAAGCTTCTATTGCCAAATTTAAAAAAAATGTGAAGGAACGTTTGTGTACTAAAGGTTATTATTTGATTAACGATTTTTTAGAAGACAGTACGCCTTGGCAATGATAATATGATCGCCGCCAGGCTATTTCAACATATATAATTATTGTTAATTTACAATTTAATTTAAAAAAGAGTGTGATTAAGATACAAAAAAAAAATTAGTCCCGCTGAGTTTCTTTCGCCATTTCTACTCAGGTCAGAGGTTTCTTCTCTTCCGAACTGGTGGTAGACTCATGACGTTCAGTAAGAAATTGTAACAATTTTTATGTATTATACAAATAAAATATTTTGATTTGATTGATTCAATTTTATTAGTGACTCCGATTTTTTTTTTCACTATAAGACAAATATATTTTAACCGAAAATGGTTCGTACATGAAAATCTAACAAGTCAAGACTTGGAATTGAACCAGCTCCACTTCGTTTCACAAGTAAGCGCCTTGCAACTGGGAACATGCTTCAAAATTTTCTTTTTTTCAATTGTTAAATACACGTTAAATACTATATTCATGAGCCTAATTTTGAAAACAAAAAAATATATAATTTTGACACAATTTTAATAAGAATTTGCTTTAAGCTCAGTTGAGAAGTTTTAAAGTTATTATATAGCTTTTCAGTAAATATTACATATGTTATAAACATGCATTTTCATCATCAGCCCTTTTTAACATCCCACTGCTGGGCACGGGCATCCCTCAGTACGAGGGGGATCAGGCCATAGTCCACCTTGCTGGCCTAGTGCGCGTTGGCGGACTTCACATGTCTTTTGAAAAACTTGCTAGGTTTTTCGAGGACACGCAGGTTTCCTCACGATGTTTTCCTTCACCGTACGACAAGTGGTAATCACGATAGAAAAGATTCGCACACGAAAATATCAGAGGTTCGAGACCCGGATTTGAACCCGCATCATTCGGTTATTTAAGCGAGCGCGTTACCGCTAGGCTACCACTGCCTTAAACATGCATTTATTTCATCTAAATACCAAATTTGTAACATTTTGAAAAGTTAATAAAAATAAAATTTAATACACAGTTTAGTTTAACATAAAGAATGGAGTCACAATATTTATCCTATGACGATTTATTAGTGATCCGCAAAGTCAACACGCTGACAAAAAATTTACGAGTCAACAAAACTGTTTTATTGACACAATTTGGCTGGCACTAAACAATGTTCGGTTTAAAAGGTTAGTAGTTTTATGGGGAAAATTCTTTATGATTCTTGTTGTGGTATATTTTTACATATAACATAACATGATAGTTAGTTTATTTCTAAAAATGGCGGAATTGTTTAATTACATTCACTTATTTCATTATAAATAATAATTGTCGATATGATCAATCATTTATGATTAACTAGAGAAACACCCTCGCTTTGCTCGGGTACGTTTTCATTTTTTCGAGCAAAATCCTATTTTTTAGTCTGAAATAAAATTCCATATAACCTGCCAGTGAAAATCCACTTTCTCAATAATAATATTAGCTATTTAAATATTAATTGCTTTTAATTTGTACTTATATTACTAATAATTAAAACTTTGAAAATAGATGCGTGTTCATTAAAATGTTCTATCAAACACAATTATATTATTACTAATTTATAAGATTTAGTCAACATGCTCTTGAGATGTTATCTCTGAATCAGTAGAAAGACGCTAAGTACTGGGGTACTTCACGTTTATAAATGTACAAACGTTAAAGCATGGAAAAAAATTACAGTTTCTATTATAAGCGCTATGACGGTAGAATACAACTTTATTATTGGTTATTTGAGACTCACCGACTTAAAAACTAGTACTATTGACTAACACCTAACACCTAACGAACTCACTCGACATCGACAGTCTGTTGGATTCACACCTGGCTAGATTGCCAGACGCTAATGAAATCCACTATTGCCCAGTGTAGTGAAATTTATCAATGCTCGGACTCGAACCCGCTACCTCTGTCACAGCAAGTAGGTTCACTAAAAACTGAACCACGCGTATCGTATATAAATACTTCATAATATTCAAAGGTATTAAATAAAATATTTTTTGTAATGTTTAAATATATTTTAGCAAATCAGTAAAGCATTAAACCAAACAAATTCTACAACATATTCCAATCGCTATTTGATTTTAAATCAAACAATCGTTAAAGCTTTTTTTAAAATGCTTGAAATCTGAACGATTTTTTTATAGATGATGAATTCTTAATTAGTTATTTGTTACTCAAATATTGAACTAAAAATAAAGAAACAATAAAAATCCATTATTTCTCATTCAGTTGCAGATATTTTTATTATAGAACAAAATGAATTCATATACATTATACATTGAGAGTTAAATACAGCTTACTGAATATCGAAACTTAAACTGAATCAATTTCAAAAAGCATGGTCGTAGAAATTAATAGAAATATATTCAACCCTTTATTACACCCCACTGCAGGGCATGGGGGTCCCATTAATACCAGGAGAGTCAGACCATGGTCCAACTCGCTGGCCATGTACGTACGTGTTGGAGGACTTGTCTTTCGAAGACTTGTTACGTTCTCTCAGACGTGCAAATTTCCTCACGATTTATTATTTCACCGTAAGACAATTGGTAATCATGTTAAATTGATTCGTACTCTAAAATATATAAGAAATGAGTACCGGGATTTGAACCAAATTCACTCAGTTTCCCAAGCTAGCCCGTTACAACTTGGTTACCACTGCCTTACTTTATACAAATATTTTTTGGAAACCAATAATGAAACTGCGCAGAAAATCTAGTATTCTATAGTAATTTATTTATTAATAAAAATGAAATACTTGCGAGCGGTTGAATTAATTTGGATTTTGCTTTTAAAATTGATAAAGTGGTAAAAATATGAAAAATGCGGTGTTGCAAAAATATGACGTATGGATATAACTTATTCGTAATATAATAATAATATGTATAAGTTGATGAATTCTATTATATGGCATTATTTGGTTGGTGAAATGTATAAGTATAATGTATATGACGTTTCTTTGTTTTAAAATTTAACGAACAATATGCTTCTATGATACGCTTTACTATACAACCTAGTATTTCTACAATAGTTTATCATTTGATAGGAACAAATCGGATAAGAATGAATCTCAAAGGCCGTTTGTTGTCGAACGTTTCGATTTTATTTGTTCGCTTTCATCCCATAGCCTTACAATAGCTTAAAAATATGAATGCTGCTGTATATGAACATTGGAAATGTATTTTGTAAAATGTGAGATACGAAGATTTTCATTATAGCCTATTAAATAAATATGCAATGTTTTACTCTATATAATAAAACACTAAATTCACCTTTACCAGTCCACCTTTTTTGCAAAATTTAAATAATAGAATCTAAAGTAAAATGGAAATAGCCATTATTAATAATGATGCAGCGGCAGAATCTATCATCATCAGCCCTTTTTTTTAACGTCCCACTGCTGGGCACGGGCCTCCCTCAGTTCGAGGGTGATCAGGCCATAGTCCACCGCGCTGGCCTAGTGCGAGCTGGCGGACTTCACATGCCTTTCGAAAATTTGTTAAGTTTTCTCAGACATGCAGGTTTCCTCACGATGTTTTCCTTCACCGTAAGACAAGTGGTAATCATGATAGAAATGATTCGCACATGAAAATATCAGAAGTGCGAGACCCGGATTGGAACCCGCATCACTCGGTTATCCAAGCGATGCGTTACCGCTGGGCTACCACTGTCTATCTATAGTTTTAAGCAGCAGAATCTACAGTTTTAAGAATTTTTAACTGTCAGTGATCGCATCGTGACGATATATAGTTATTCGGGTCAACATATTAAATATTTTTTTACTGTAGGAAAATTATTTCTTAGAAAACAGCAAAAGTATCTAGGGATAAAACCGAGCGAGGATGTGTCACTAGTAGAAAATAGAAGGTAAAATAAGAAAATCTATATTTTATAATATTCACAATATCTATTAATACATGTTTGTTCAAGACGAAAATAGATTAATGAGTAAGGTTACGTTTAGATAATCATTTCTCAAATGGATATCGATGAACCCATGTAATCTTTCTATCATCCACAGTGTTTTACGTCGTAAATCGTAATAATATTGTTATCATGTTATGAAAGTTATATTTTTTAATACTTGTCATTTATACAATTTACACCAATAAACTATATGCTAGCATAATGAACTTATGTATCTATACTAATATTAAAAAGCTGAAGAGTTTGTTTGTTTGTTTGATTGATCGCGCTAATCTCAGGAACGACCGGTCCGAATTGAAAAATTTTTTTGTGTTGGATAGTCGGTTTATCGGGGAAGGCTATAAAGCTATATTAAATGACGCTACGACTAATAGGAGCGGAGCATCAATGAAAAATGTTACAAAAAGGGAGGTATTTGGTTTACAGTCTTTATAACGCGCGCAAAGCCGCGGGAAAGGCTAGTAAATAATCTGTTAACAAATGTCAAGTTAGCAGCAATTCAAAATTTTTATGCAACTAAAGACTAGAGAATAAAAAGAAATACAATTTCGGAACAGCTTGTTGCAATTGTGAAATGTGATCGAAATAAATCTGGTTGTTTCGAAGCCGTTCTTGCTAGAATCCGCTATATCCTAAAAATTTGGAAAAATACCTGACTCTACCTAGATGCAATCTCGCAAACTGAATACGCTTGCATATCCATTCCAAGATGATCTTTTATATCTATTTTATTCGTAGACCAAACGAAGCATAAAGAATATTGGCATTAATAAAATCGCTACAATTTCTTCGTTCTCTAGCTTTAGAAAGCTTCGCTGTTGAAGATAAATATTAACTATAGTTATTAATAAGCTCTTGTATAAATTAAATGTTTTATCCGTGCCAATATTACTAGGATGTTTTTGTTATACATTTTATAAATTACTAGCCTTTCCCGCGGCTTCGCGCGCGTTCTTAAGGCTGGAAACCTGGAAAATTTTTCATTGATGCTCCGCTCCTATTCGTCGTAGCGTGATGTAATGTAACCTATAGCCTTCCTCGATAAACAGACTATCCAACACAAAAAGAATATTTCAATTCGGTCCAGTAGTTTCTGAGATTAGCGCGTTCAACCAAACAAATAAGTAAACTCTTCAGCTCTTTAATATAAGTATAGATTAACGCGTTAATTTAATTGGGATGTCAAGATGAATGTAGGTTACTCCTTCGCATTAAAACTACTCAATAATATGTAAGTTGTCTATAGGTACGTACAACATATTTTTAATTGAGTCGAATCAGTTCATTATATATTTTTGAAAAATATCATTGAATCAGTCATTATTATCGATACAGAGGTCGAATCTTTAGATTTTTTCTTGTCTGGGAACGCATCAAGCTAAAACTAATGGACAGGTGTTGATATGATTTGAATGATAGGTGGTTATAATATACTAGGTAGTATATATTTTAAAGAATACATAAGTGAATTAAAGTTGTAAACAATACATTCACATACCTATAACAATCATAATATAGTAGTAGTTTTAATCACTATATCTCCACACATTGGTCTAAATTATAATTAATATTTATATTATGTATGTGTATAAAATTTATATGTGTAGTATGTCAAGTATCTGGTATCCGTAATACAAGCCTAGTAGCTTACCGCGGAACTAGATGGCGCTGTTGTAAAAATGTCCTAACAAAAATTGTAGTTGTAGTATATTAAAAAAAAATTTTTTTATATCAAAGTAATATATAAAACTTTCAATAGACTTAAAAAATAAAGAGCAAAATTAGTAGTTCAAAAGTCCTCTCTCGTTTCTTTGAAATGAATAAGATTCACTAAGAACTTTCCATATAAAAGTCACTGAATGTAGAAAGTATTTTTACCGTAATAAAACGAAAAGCTATTTCTTAATTACTTTTATTGGAAATCTATAATATTTTCATTTGAAAGAATTCATCGAGATCGTAGGTACTTAAGTGCTTAGACTAATAATAATTTAAAGTAGTGATTAGTATTAAGTTACTCTATAATTTAGCTTAGATCTCGATTTAAACAAAATAGGGATAATGATCTTTTAAATAAGGTGAAAATTTTATGTTCTTCAGTAGTTATTTTATTTTCATATTTTAGATAGTTAAATATAATTGAAAATTAATTATAAAACTCAAACAGTTTTGACAAAATGGATTTCTAAAATAAGTATAAAATATTCACATACGTTATACGGTTATTAGGTTGTACCATTTGGAGCAAACGATAATAAGGTACTAATGAAAATGTCTCAAAATTATTGATTTGGGTTCTACTACGCCGCTTAAATTAAGCTTATCAACGTAGGTATACGAGAGGGATCAGGCTATAGTCACACTATGCCCAAGCGGGGGTTGGCGGACTAAACATATTTTTTGAGAATTTTAATGTAGGTTTCCTTACGATCTACGATCGATTACATAGTGGTAACCGCGTAATATAGGCCCGGGATTTGAACCCGCTTCACCCGATTACCGATTACCCAAGCGAGCAGCGACTTTGTGACACAATGGCACAATTATGTATTATAAAATCGAAATAATAATTACCTAATACATGTGTCCCAACACATATATTAAAATAAGTTTAACAATGAATAAATTGATATTACTTGTAGTTATAATACTTTCAGCATCATAAACTGTATCGTCTAAAACCTTAAAATAGAAACATAAATTTTCAAAAATAATTATCACTACAAAGCGTTTTCACTACTGTCTATAAATTACTTACTGTTGATCGTTTTTCTATAAAACTGCGGCCATAAGTCTTCGTGTTTCATCAAAAAAGTATATCTGTAACAAAGGAGTTATAATTAATAATTACACAACTACTGAATACTACTTTTTAATGAAAGTTTGTGTATGTATGTTTGTGTGTGTGATGTACGTTCCCCTTAAAATGAATAAACTGCTTTAGATAAAATTTAGTACTTGTGTCTATACCTTTGTTCCAGCTAATTTTAGAAATAGCTGGACCGATTTCGAAGGGGCTGCCAGTGGGTAAACAGCTTATGTTATGAGGGGTAACTAAGGCTAACATTATTTAAGAAAAACAAATAGGGCTTCACTGAAAAAAAATAAAAAAGTACCAAGAGGTGAACCCCAGGGAAGTGCGGGTGAGTCGCTAGTTCTTAAAATATAATTGACGACACGTTTGGCTCAGTTGGTAGTGACCCTACTTTCTGCGCCAGCGGTAGCGGGTTCGAGTCCCGCTGGTGGCATTCATTTGTTGAACACGAATGTTTGTACTCCAGTCATGGGTGTTTATATTTATAATTTATATACTATGTGTAGTATATCAACTGTCTGGTATCCGTAACAGAAGCTTCGTAGCTTTCCGTGGAACTAGATGGTGCTGTTATAATAATGTCCGAACATATTTGTTTATTTATTTAAGTTTATGGCAATTAATCAGACTGTACTTTATTCGTATACTCGTAGCTACAAACTACAATTATGCGGCTTTACCGTTCCCACTACTGCACCAACCGACGCAGCTATAATTCTTATATCGTAAATAAAGTTAAAAATACGGTCGTACAGTTTCTGTTTTTATTTTAAACCATATCCAAAAATATAAAAATGTAATATAATTTCAACTTAACAAAAGTAGTACGTAAACTTTAAAGGCCCACAAATAAACAAAACTATATTAATATGAATCTAAATTCAGTCAGTTCATTATGTTAAAATATTAAGTTATTTACTAAAATTCGTGATGCATATCAGAAAAATACTATTTTTAATTTTTTGTCTATCTGTCTGTCTGCTTGTTCCGTTTAATCTCTAAAATGGTTAGATCCATTTTGGTAGAACTTTCTTTGGAGTAACTTTAGCTATTTTTATTAAAAAAAAAGTATTCAGTGCAAAAACAAAAAAGTAGTGAAATTATAAGAAATATCAGAAGTGAAGGTAAATCGTTAGTTTATATTACTATATTAAAATATATACATTATTGTTATGACTGTGATTCTCTATCATCTGACATACATTATCATTTAATGCTCAGTCACCTGATAATCATGACCTCGCTGTATATGGGACCACATAGTAGACCACAAGTTGAACATTTGTATCTATGGAATCGATTAAAACAACTTTGTTTTGCTAGCTTTGATTTCATATTTTATATTTGTTAATATTATAATTAATAATAACTAATATATCTTCTTTATTTTACTAAGCAGAAACGAATAATATTTTGATAACATTTTGATGAAAACTGTAATAGATACTCTTAAGATAAAAGAAAGTGTATTAGCTAGTTAAGCCATTTTTTGTATCGTTCTATGACCTCCTCGTCACCCATTTTGGTCACAGTGCACAATTCCATGAGATAACATTGTAAGCAAAAGATATTATGGTGCATAAGTATACGTCAAGACAGAAATGCATTTTCATTCCCTCTCACTCTAGTGCTATGGCAATTAAATGGTGAAAGACCAGACGTGGACTGATGTCTTTGCTTTTAATCCGTGGAATAGTTACTAAATTTTGGATCGAACCGGGACTCGAACCTCGTTCAGCCAAATCAGCAGCCTTTTTCCTATGATATTACACAAAAAAGCACAAGCGATTCTAATATCTAAATAAAAAGATATATATGCTAAATGGAGGATTGTTAAAATGTAACATCTCATTCCTAAAGTGTACACGTAAACATTTCCTAACAAGCGTGCGTAGCAAAAATATATATTTTAATCTCGTCGTTAATTACTCAGAATACGCTCGGATTTGTCCCTTTATCTTACTAAAGGGTTTTGAAATTCTTTGACAACTTCTCACATACGACATTGTAACGTAAGAAGTAACGTACAATTTATTTTAATAATACATTATATAGATCAAGATCCCAGGGGTGCCAGACCTTACTTATTTTCTAAGTAACTAAATATATGGAACAAGTGATTTTTTAAATACTTAGACTGTATACGTACTCGCTTGTTTCAGCCGATGGCCAATTGAGAGGTGCCCGGTGTTAAATTTGAGAAAAAATAGTATTCACTTTTCTTAAAGCTTTAGTCCTGCTTTTTACGTACATTTTAAAGAATATCATTAAAAAATATAATGAATACTGCCAAACACTTTCCACGTACGGTTATTTTTGAGAGCTTTAAGCGTCTGGTATAAGTTAGGCAGTCTGATAAAAAAATTGGAATAACCCATAACAATTTTTTACTTTTATATTATTTAAGAACAGTATTTTACATATATATTACAGTAGAATGCCTCAAGCTATAACAACGATTTCTTATTTCATCAACCTATTATTTTTAAGTCAATGTCTGAAACAAAATTTATTCCAGCGTATCATCCATTTCCAAGTAGAATTACAAGCAAAAGTAACACAAACATCAAGCGCCTAAAGCGAGTTAAACAATCTTCGGTCGTATTTGAATGCTGAAATACATCTTATTAACGTAAGTAAGAGCACAGCTGTTGATCACGCTAAGCTTTCTGCTTGACGGATTGCTTTAGATTAACAACTGCTACGTCTCAGCGATATTCACATTGTGAATCACATAAACAAGATATTGAAATATTCACTTTCTTAAATATTACTTTTAAACTAACACTATGGGATAGAGTAAAATAATTAAGAAAATAATAATGTATATAAAGCAAATTATGTAACAAACTTAGTTTTAAGAAAGTATATACTAAATGGAAAAAACCCTAGCACTTCAAATGTAACCATCCAAAAGACATAAGGAAAAATATATCATCAGCCCTTATTAAAGTCCCACTGCTGGGCACGGGCCTCCCTAAGTATGAGGGGACCAACTTTTAAACCCTTCAGGTTTCTTAACTAATAAACTGTAAGAAATAAAAATCGTAAAAAAGGTCTCCGATCATAATGTTGGAGGAAATTCGGCTTTTTTATAAAAAAATAACACTATACTCGTAGGGTAGTAGTAGATATTTTATTATTACTTCATACATAATATATGTGTGTAATGTGTAATTTTAATAGCTCACAACTGGGAAAGGGGTAGATACAAGGGGGTAGTTTGAAATGAATTGCTAATTAATTAATCTGATTGCTGTTTGATTGTAAACTTGGTAAATTCTCTAAGATGTGGAGGTTTTCTCTGGCCATTTTACTCCGCCGGGAAAGGTTCTCGGCTCACATATTGCTTTGGAAATAATATTTTATTGCGAGAACATTAAATGTTTCTGTTACGTAATGGTTGATGGATTGCTGCAGATTAACAACTGTTTCATCTTGCCCCATTGTAGTGACAAATGTTTATTTATTATAAGTAAGCTATTTAAATGTCTGCTATTTCTTCTATATTAAAGAAATCTAAGATACGTATAAAATACTGTTCTTAAATAGTATAAAAGTAAAAAAAGTGTTATGGGTTATTCCAATTTTTTAATTTTTTTATCAGACTGCCTAACTTATACCAGACGCGTAAAGCTCTCAAAAATAACCGTACGTGGAAAGTGTTTGGTAGTATTCATTATATTTTTTAATGATATTCTTTAAAATGTACGTAAAAAGCAGGACTAACGTTAGGCAAGTTAGTGAAAAGGCTAGGTGTTAGCTTTAAGAAAAGTGAATACTATTTTACTCAAATTTAACACCGGGTACCTCTTAATTGGCCATCGGTCGAAACTAGGGGTACGTTGTATACGTAACACGATAAGTGATAATCATATTGTAAATGATTCACACATGAAAATATCAGTACTCTTTACCACTAAGCTACCAGTGCCTATGTTGCCTATATTTCAATATAAAATATACGATAAATCGCAAGAAAATAAAGTAAAAAGATTAGAAACATTTTTAACAAGAACTAATCTCTCGAAGTTATTTAATGATTGCCGTCTGCACTTTGTCGAGTTGATTGATCGATTGGTAAGCCTAAGAAAATCGTGATAGATTGGGTGCGTAGTTGAAATATTGGCTTGTAGAGCTTTTTTCGTTGAAATATAAAATAACTATCTTTTATATGGTACTATGGAAACTGTGATAGAAAAGGTTTGAAGGTTAATAGAATTTAGGCGTGAGTTCGATTTCATTTTAAGAAAAAAAAATTTGATCACAATGTAAGCAACTATTTCATTGACTTCATTCTTGAGGGATTTAGAAAAAACTATTATTCAAAATGGTTTAAAATATAATAAATTACACCTTAATAGAGCATCTCCAACTTTTGAAGTCGGTCAAAACCGATTTCTCTTGTATATCTTTGAATACCACTAAACCCTTCCGCAACTTTATCTCAAAGTAAACAAGTTGTTAAATAAATTCTAAAGAGACTAGAGAGGGATGATAAAATTTTATCCCTATACAGCTTTGATTTATTAGCGTTGACATTTTTCAACTTTGTTTATTCATAACAAATCCTTTGACTGAGTCATTTTCGTATAAAAACATGATTTTAACTAAAACATTCATGAAATGTATACTTCATTTTTATAAACATACCTACAATATTAAAATGTCCTCCAGGCAGATATCGGTTTTATTGTTTCTATCATCATCAGCCCTTTTTTACGTCCCACTGCTGGGCACGGGCCTCCCTGAGTACGAAAGGGATCAGGCCTTAGTCCACCGCGCTGGCCTAGTGCGTGTTGGCGGACTTCACATGTCTTTCGAAAGAAGACATGCAGGTTTCCTCACGATATTTTCCTTCACCGTAAGACAAGTGGTAATCATGATAGAAATGATGCGCACATGAAAATATCAGAGGACCCGGATTTGAACCCGCATCACGCCGTTATCCAAGCGAACGCGTTACCGCTGGGCTACCACTGTCTAGAGTAATTATTTTTATAATATATCATTTATGAGAGGCAAAAGCTTTTCTTTGTTCTATATATGCTACATAGATAAAGTTAATAATAAAAAAATAGATCTACCTTTTATTCATATAGGTTTTACACAAAATTTCACTAATGATTGTAGTCGAATTTCTACCACTCAAAGAACAATAGTATAAATAAAGTAAGTTTTATTGTTTTGATTGAAGTATTATTTTATTTAGTTTTATTTTTAAACTTTATTATTTCTTGACAAATAAAAATATTGTAGTATTTTCAAGTGGTAAAGTTTCTGTCTGTTAAAGAGTTCCAATATGTGTATCTATATAATTCAAATATTCATAAAATGTACATCGAATATATTTTAATTGAATAAGATATTGACAAGTTTGCTTATAAGTTATTTGTTTACTTTACACATGAAAAGTTAAGAAAAGGCATGGGCTTATATATAGGATATTTAAGTCTTATTAAAATATCGAGTAAAATTAAAGTTTCGAATAATAGATGGCGATGATTGCAAATAGGTTTTTTTTTGGTAAAGCAAGATACCAATATGAATCCTTTTTTAATCTATGTTTATTTTAATGTATTGAAGGTCATTGATTTTAGGTTTAACTAATTTTTGTTAAACGTTTACATAGCTTTTGTCCTATTTTATTATATATTATCCTATTTTATAGTAGTTAGTAGCCTTCGTGTTAATCCAAGACAACTTCAGCGTAATACACACACACACACACACACACACACATAATATACACACAGCCAAAATATGCAAAACCTCTTATTATACTCTGTAATTAAAATGTCTAAATAAAATTACAGAATTAGTTATATTAGGATTAAAACATTTCTGAATCTTCAAGAGTAGTTTAGAAACTCATCAATATTTTATTAACCGTCTAAACAGTCTTAAGTAACCAATAAAAACGTAGTCTAGGAGTTTTCGAGAATTATTTAATTCATTGAGCGATATACAAGTTAAACTCTAACAATTAACGCACTCGCTAGCGACTGTCGAGTGATTGTATTGGTATAGATGTACTGGATAGATAGAATTGAAAATTGTTGAAGGGCCCTCGATGTCAACTTTTATTTGAGGCGTGATAAATGACTTTTAAATTTCAATTTAGGATAACAAATGTTTTATACTTTGAGAGCTCCTCTTGATTTATTACTTGTCTTTGTTGTATTTGAAATCCCATTTTCAGGCAATTCGCGCCATGTACTTTGACGACAGTATTGAATTTGTTTGGTATCCATCGAATTTTATAAATTGATAAAATAATTGATAAAATAATTGACATTCTTCAGCAGAAGAAAAGTATAGTTAGTGTGTTTAATTCGACATACATACAAACATTAGTATTAAAAATTGTGTAGTAAAAATCATTTCAAGAAATATTATTATTATGTATATTAAATTATACACTATTTTATATTATGTGACCACAATAACACGAAGACTATAAGAAGGTTATAATGTAGAGTCCAATGATAATAATTTATACTGATAATACTAAGTAAGTAATCAGAATTTATAAATAAAATAAATATTTTGAATCGTAATGTTATGTTTTCGTAATTACTATAACTCTAAATAATATAATAAATAAACTACTTTACTGGTCTAGTTGCTAACATGTACGGTCACCGATCCGAAGGTCCTGAATTCGAGTCCTGGAGTCAATACCGACCAAGTTCATTCATTGACTATTTCTGTCAAGAAACTTACAGCTCGGAGAAGGGTAGGTAGGGCATCACCCCGTGCCTCGGAGAGTAAAGTTCTGCTCTTTAACTCTTACTGATCGTATTGAGTAGTCTTCTCACCGGAGTATGAGAGTGGTAGGAATAGAGAAAGCACTATAATATCACCTATGGAGATAGCTAGTCTGAATGAGATTGACTGCCATAGCTGAAAACGGTCGGAAGGACGTTTTTATCATCACTAGAAATAACGATTTACTGATGGCTAAGCTTTATTTAACATAAGGAACGTACTTCGAGTCTTAAGCAGCTGGATTCGAGGCAGAGTGAATGTTTTATGTGCTATCTTTTTACCTTTTGATTTAACCTTAAACAAGATTAGAGAGTAAAAGGTGTAATTTTGAGATGAATCCAGACCGAATATGATATGATTATCTTTTATAGTTGGGAACTAGTACCTTGTTATCGCTGAAGTTAAATAGGTAGCAATACCGTATTTTAAGTAAGTTTAGTTAATAAGATTTTTGTCTACATCTATACTTAGCAATTTTTTTTTAGTTGGTTTTTTATAGAAGAACATCTTGGCTAAAAAACCTACGCCAATGGTTTGGAAAAAGCACCCGTTCCTTATTTAGAGCGGCGGCATCAAAGGTTCAAATTGCCTTAATGATCGCCGACCTTCGAAAGAAGATGGCACTTTAAGAAGAAGAAGAAGTTGGTTTTTGAATAATATACAGATTATTAAAATTAACTTTTAACCTAACTTAATATCCACACTCAATTATTTAAGCACACTTTGTTTCAAACATCCTACCCCAAAGGCAGAGGTTTTTCTACTTGAGACCAGAAATCGCCCCTTTGGATCTCTTCCAAGCCGTTTTTATACGACCCACATTCAGGTCTTTAGCAAATGCACTAAATTACAAACTCAAAATTGCAAGCGATAAGGAGAACTTATTTGCCGTTGGACTAAGTTACTATCGGATAAAGTTTTAACACATTTTTTAATCTATTTTAAAATGTATGTATTACGCATATAATTATATGTATTAAATATTTTTTCTGCTTTTTTATATATAACGATATCTTAACATTTTTCGGCTATATATTTATTTATTTTTTACATAAAGTGGTCATTAAATGACAACATGTTTGGCGCAGTTTGTAGTGACCCTACATTCTTCCGCCAGCGGTCACGGGTTCGAGTCCCGCTGGGGGCATTCATTTGTTAAACTCGACGTTTGTATTCCATTCATGGGTGTTTATATTTATATTTATAATATGTATGTACTTAAACTTATATATGTAGTATATCAACTATCTGGTATCCGTAACACAAGCTTCCTTCGTAGCTTACCAAGGAACTAGATGGCGCTGTGTGTTATAATTTGGGACAATAACATACAACACCATCTAGTTCGGTGGTAAGCTACATGGCTTATGTTATGGGTACCAGGTACCTAATTGATACACGAAACTTATAATTTTACTATGCATATATTATGAGTGTTATGAATGCAAGCATCCATGACTGTAGTTCAAATATTCGTGCATCACACAAATTAATACCCCCAGACTCAAACCCGCGACCACTGACAAGGCAAGTAGAATCACTACTAACTGAGCCAAACGTTTCGTCAAAATATATCCTTATCGTATACATTAGTATTTAAATATAATATTATCTATGTATTATACTGGGCTATTCTGTAAAAACGTATCCAGTACGACGTTTGTTAACTTCCTAATGGACACTCCAAATTACCTTTAAGTTGATTCCAAGAGTATTAAAACTCGAGTTTCACACTGATGACAGTTTCGGCTTCGTCAAAAGTTTCGACAGGTTTACAAAATTAGTAATTAAATAACCTGTTTCATTATATACTGATCCGCGGATCTGCTTGCATGATTCATAATAACTTTCATTCTGTTATTTCAACATTTTATTTTCTTAACATTGAAACTCATAGAGATAGTGGTAGCTAGAAGTAACGTTTTGGCTTAGGTTACTGACACATTTAGCTTTCATTTCCATTAAGATGCAAGTGATAATCTTACTTTGTAGAAAAGCGTCATATGATAATCTGTATGCTTGAGAGAATCCAACAAGTTATTGGAATAAGTGAATTTTAACGTTAGTAGTAGTAAGTAGTAGATATTCGTATTACTTTAGAAACTAAGACAGTTCAAGCCTCTGGGTTTCGAATGTGCAAAAAAAAAATTCTCATCATAAACAATATTACATCTTAGAACAAGGGTGCCAAAAGAACATAAATTTTGTATATTGACACATTAAAGCCAAAATAATCGTTAATTTATAAATTCAGCAATAGCTGTCTCTTTCTAAGTATATTAATTTATCACTGGACTAAGCAATAATTTACTCAAACTAATAACCTTATGAATAGCTAAAGCGCCTCCATCCATCACTGCTATGGACTAGAATCTCTGTCGATCCATTTTCCATTAGGATTTCGCAGCTTATCGATACTAAAGTGACGAGTGGATTTTGAAATATACTTTTACTGTCTTAAAAAGTTTAATCTTATATAATTTCATATTTCTTTTAACTTTTCTAATAAAATTGATATTTTATTAACAAAATAGCTACTGTAAGTGTTTTTACTTGCCTATATTTTTCTTTATATTACACATCTCATATATTGATAATAATTGAATGTGTTTGAAATAGTGTCTTACTCCTTTTGCTCAAGAGGGTATTATGTACTTAATATCTACGACATACGAGTACATTCCTTCTAAAACATAAGAAAATATTTAATTTTATTCAATCACTACATACTATAAAAAAAGTCGCTTCCCGCTGTCTGTTTGTCCATATGGTATGCTTAGATCTTTAAAACTACGCAACGGATTTTGATGCGATTTTTTTAATAGATAGAGATAGATAGAGATTTAGATAGATTCAAGAGGAAGATCGACGACTCGTTTGGCTCAGTTTGTAGTGACCCTGCTTTCTGCGCCAGCGGTCGCGGGTTCTAGTTCCGCTGGGGGCATTCATTTGATGAGCACGAATCTTTGTACTCCAGTCATGGGTGTTTATATTTATAATATTATGTATGTTTTAAAAAAGTTATATATGTAGTATATCAACTATCTGGTATCCGTAACACAAGCATCGTAGCTTACCACGGAACTGGATGGCGCAACGAAATGTCTCAACATGTTTATTTATTATTTATATGTATAACTAACGTATCCCGTGGCTATGCTCGCGTTAAATCTAGGGATGAACCCGAGCGAAGCGAGGCTGAGTCACTAGTAAACTATATAAACAATCGAATTTTATTACCGATATTTCATATAAGAAACTGCATTATTACAACGTATAATAAAAATTTAAGTACAAAAGAAAAAAGAAAATAAATTACAAGAGTACACAATCTCATAACGTTACATTTGAAGTGAATTATAATGAAAATGTCCATTCCGTTATTGCTTGATATTTTTTAATAATATTTTCGACGACGCACTTTATTATTATTGTAGTAAACCTGTATAATGTATATATACATTTTTCAGTGAAACAAAACTTCACATGATAAGTACTTTGACTCCTACTTAGATTTCTTTTCAAAATTAATTTATACTAATATTATAAAACTGATGAGTTTGTTTGTTTGTTTGGTTGAACGCGCTAAGCTCAGGAACTACTGGTCCGAGTTGAAACATTATTTTTGTGTTAGATAGTTCATTTATCGAGGAAGGCTATAGGATATATTACATCACGCTACGACCAAATGTTACAAAAACGGAAGAAAAATATTTGTTTTAATTTTCAGTGTTTAGAGTCGCTAGGAAGGCTAGTATGTAATAAACTTTAATTTTCAAACATATTTTTTTCTGCTATATAAGGGACCTGTGTATATGGTTTTTATTACAACTCGATACCTCCACACTTTTCCGACATAAAAGGGTCTTGACAGACAGATGGATAATAAAGTGATCCTATAAGTCCGTTTTTCCTTTAGAGGTTCGAAATTCAAAAAAATAATACAATGTAAAATGTATTCATTATTATAATATAACAATATTGTATGTTTGCGGAGTTCTGCTCAGAATGTTTCTAGGAACATTTTAACGGTTTGTATAGATTACCTACATCAAACAAGTGCGAGACTCGTCTACCAACGGTTCCGTACGAGTTTAAAAAATTACGACTTTCAGATGTTTCTCTTCATAATATATAGAATTATGAATGTACATACCGATGCTTTATCCCAATAATTGATTACGTACTTCAAATAAAGGATATATATTTTATGATTAAATTACTAATGTATAGTTTTCAGATTTTTCCTTGTACTTCTATACTAATATTATAAAGGTTTGTATGTAAGTATGTTTGTAACGAATTGGCTCAAAAAGTACTGGACCGGTTTTTGAATTTTTTTTTACCATTTGAATGCTACATTATCACTGAGTAATATAGGTTATTTTAATTGTAAGAAAAATAAGGATCCCTACTAAAACTACAAAAACAGGAAAGGAGGAGGAGTGCACGCCGCACATAATATATGAAATAGGTAGCCGCGCGGCTCAGGAGTATATTAAAGGTGGAGTAATTTTAGAAAATTTTCAACCCAGCGAGTGATCGAATTAAGTTTAGTAGCGATTAAAAAAATGCGGGCGAAGCCTCGCATATTGCTAGTATAATATAAAACAATATTATTTGCTTAATTTCACAGTTTTACATCAACCGAAAGTAAGTAAATATCAAATCAAAGTATTATTAAAGTTCGTAAAAAATCGATGCAACAGTACTCATGCTGTAATATAGCCCTTAAAATTACTCTTTGACTAAACAGACCACTGACTTCCAATTGATGTCAAAGGTAATTAGTCCAGCGTTACAGCGAAAATCAATACACTATTAAGTAAAATATTTTTAACCCATATACCTACATAAATATAAAAAACTACTTAATCTGTTTTTCGATATAATAGTATAAGATCCGAACTTAAATTGACATTCACCGAGCTGATAATAGAATAAAACTTACTTTATAATAAATTTAGTATATTAGAAAATATATTAAAAAAGGATTTGCTAAAAAAACAAAACTACAACTACAAATTAGTATCACCTATTTTAATACGAACTATCATATCCTACCTACGAGTACTTTTTGTTTCAGTATTACGTAAAGTTACTTATTAATTATAAATATTCAATTATTGTTTCATTAATATGCGCTCAGGTGGGTCTTAAAAGCCTAAGCATAAGTCTACAACAATAACAACCTGGCTTGAAGAACAGTTAAAGAAAAGACCAATTTTGAAAAAAGAGCTAAAGCGACTTACCTCACTTTGCTTTTGTGCGTCAATATGCTTTATGAACGTATCTAAAAGAAAAGGAAACATCTTTAAGTTTACGCCAGGAACGTAAATAGGTATATACATGATTTAGGATCTATAATTTAGGAACGTATGTACACGCCTACGGACATTCACATTACATAAATCAACCCTATATAGATTAAAGATAAATAGCAAATTCAGAGTCCTTACTTATAAATAAATAATAATAATAAATGAATATGTTTGGATATTTTTACAACAGCGCCATCTAGTTCCGTGGTAAACTGCGAGGCTTGTGTTACGGATATCAGATAGTTGATATACTACACATGTAAATTTTTCAATACATACATAATATAAATATTAACACCCATGACTGGAGAACAAATATTCGTGCTTAACAAATGAATGCCCCCAGCGGGACTCGAACCCGCGACCGCTTTCGCAGCAGGTAGGGTCACTACGAACTGAGCCAAACGTGTCGTCAAAGAAAGTTATAAGCATCAATATAATATACTAACAATGCAACAAAGTTTGGAAGAGGACTCTGTATCATACAATATTCATGAAACACTCAATCATACTATCAAAGTTTGAGAAGTATACACCGAACAACCTGCAAATTGCTCGACTCCTGTTGTCATATCCGAGAAAGTTTCTGAATTCAGTTTACATGCAAGTGCTAATAATGTGTAAAATATTATTATTTTATTTGTACCGCATTAGTTTTGCCTCGTGGCTTAACTTCGTCAATAGAAAGTCTATTTAGAAATTTATGGGCTGACCTTATTCAGCATTTGACTTCATTGCTTGGGCCATTAAAAAAACTGAAAACGTTCAGAACCTTACAAAAAAAACATTTAATCTCATGAATTTCTAGATAGATGATTCTTATTATAATAATAATGTGATGTAAACAGAATACCTTTAAAAATAATTTTTACGCATTTAATTTTTGGATCGACGCGAAATGTCTTAAGCACTCAAAGCGATTCTTGGCTTTACGCCCGGCTGGATTGCCGGACGCTGATGAGAGTGTCCCTCACGGCAAGGTGAACGCACGTTGGGGGCATAGAAACGCACCCCAGTGTAGTATAGGTAAGTCACTAGTAAAAAAACGTAACAGTGTAGTCGTACATAATAAAAACGTATATTCAATTTTATTACGCCTACATAAAATACACTCTTTTTAGATCAAAATAAAATTTATTCTAACAAAAGTCGAAAGGCAAATTTCGACGTAACAACAAAAAATCAGGGTTGGGAAAACAAAAAACATTAATTAATTTATTTAAACTGAACAAAGAATATTGGCGTTTAATTTCCGATGTTACAAATTCGGGTATACAGAAGGGTTAAGGGCAATCATTTTGTACCAAATTCATTAATGGCCTATAAACAAAATCCTTTCGCTACCTCCACCGATCCTGTACAGCGAGGCTTATTAAATTAGATAGCTGAAAAAGACGGAAATGGTGTAAGTCTACGTTTTCAGTCTAAATTAATACGTATTTGTATATTAGACTGGCTCTATATTTGATTATTAAGGTCTAGTTTTTTAAAATTAGTTTAAGACTTCTATATCTACATGGACCTCAGAAAAATTGTCTATAGATAAAAAAGTGCTTGCTTGTAATATGAAACCACAACTTATTTCTGTTCTGTATAGTTATGTAGTAAATAATAAAAACACATTCTAAATGAAACCCTCTTTACCGATTTTGTCGCGGATTTATTTAGATTTTTAGTATCCGACGTTTCGAATGCTTTACAACAATCATGGTCACGGGAGAGAGTCTATCCAAAATCCGAAAAGATAGTTTCATTTTTATAATGTCAAATATTCGCGTAAACCTAAGAAAGTATTATGAAAAATACATTCAACACAAAAAAATACCTGTTTGTATGTTTATCTGTTGCCGCATGCCCAAAATGGGTGGGCCGATTTTGACATGACTTTTACTGCCATATAGCTCAAATTAAGAAAGATAATTGAATCCTAATCAAAAAATTTACACGTATCTAGAAACAACAGCGAAGCGAGGTAGCGTCGCTAGTTCTTACATGTAGTTACACTTATATATATATTATATGGTTATATAAGCACCATTAATATAGCATTAGAGTATCGCTCTTAATCATTCAATTTACGCTCGAAATTAGCCCTCGAAAACCTTTTTCAGCTGAAAAATAACCTTTTTCAGCTTCAATAGAAAATGTTAATGACTGGTATTATTATAAACATATCTTGACGACACGTTTGGCGTTTGGTATATGTAGTATATCAACTATCTGGTATCCGTAGCACAAGCTTCGTAGCTTACCACGGAACTAGATGGCGCTGTGTGTAATAAAGTCCCAACATATTATTATTATTATTTTATAAAACCGAGCCTTAACTATTTATCTTATACTTTGCTTTAACACACGTTAAAATAAAACAAAAGTTATAGTTAAGAGAAATCACTACATAGTATAAAACAAAGTCGCTTTCTCTGTCCATATATCCCTTTGTACGCTTAAATCTTTAAAACTACGCAACAGATTTTGATGCGGTTTTTTTAATAGATAGAGTGATTCAAGAGGAAGGTTTATATGCATAACTAGCGGATCTCGCGTCTTTGCCTGTGCTAAATCTAGGAAAAAGCCCAAGCGAAGCGAGGGCGAATCGCTAGTAATTTAAATAAAACACATGTTTAACTTACACAAATGTTGCATACAATTTGGGATTTGCTTGGCACATTATGCGCTGTTGGCTTGCATTTTACGGCTATAACTGCATATAATTTTCGTATATAAAAATATTACAGTACAAATCATTACTATAATATTAAAATGAACAAAGCTTATTATAAAGCTTTTCTTTTGGCAAGTTTTATCGCAGTTCTTAATCTATGGGTATAAGGATGGTGGTATTTGCTTTTTTCTTTATAATACAACTAACTTTCCCACGGTTTTACGTGCGTTCTAAAGGCTGGAAACCAAATACCTCCCGTTTTTGCAACACTTTTCATTGATGCTCCGCTCTTTTTGGTTGTAGCGTCATGTAATATAGCCTATAGCCTTCCTCGATAAACGGAATATCCAACACAAAAAGAATTTTTCAATTCTGACCGGTTGTTCCTGAGATTAGCGCGTTCAACCAAATAAACAAAAAGCAAACTCTTCAGCTTTACAATAGTAGTATAGATGTGTAATACAAAATCTTCTAAAATCCCAATGAGACATTCTTGTTTTGCTAAATTGATCGGTATTGATCGACACTATTAAGTGGATAGACAAAAAAAATTGCTTTATTTTGTTTGAAAGGAAATTGTAAACTTTTGTATTTTGGTTGATTTTTACATTGGAATTCCGCATAATTAATTTTTTAATTAATTTTGTTCGCACGTGTACAGTGACGGGAATGCTGTCATACTTTAACAACTTTATAATACCATTTCACGCTTCACTCTCTCTACATGAACTGTTAAAATAAAAAGTGACTCAACCTCGCTCCATTCGGCTTGGCCGTTAGTATAGATTTCTCAGAAAGTAGATATTTTCCATAGAAAAATGTATCCTATATGTTGATCTATATATTCAGCTATTATTCTAGTTAATTTCATCAAAATCTATCAAAGGGTTTTTTCGTAATGCGGTCACAGACAAACAGAAAGATTGTAAAAACTATAGATGCCCTTATATCAATAGTAAATACTATTTTTGATACGAGTTTCCAAAATATATTCAATATACAGATGCGACTAAGTTAGAATTTTACTAAATGTAAGGTAATTTGTATATATATAGGGGAAGCCCGGGCAAGACGCATATGTTAAGGGATATTGTAAATAAAACCACAATTTGATAATTCAATAGAACTTTTTGTACTTCTAGTTTGTACTATGTTTAATAATCTTTGGAAAATAATCACTTAAATTAAAAAAACTTTAACAATTTCTATAATAATTATGAGCATTTACAAAAAGTATCAATTGAGGAGGGGTCGGGCAAAACGGATATGCCCCAAGGGCATATAGGATATGTAGAATTAGTCCAGATCAGTCTTCACATCTATCACAGAAGTAGCTGTCATCGCCTACATAAGAAGTGCAATTTTCATACGCTCAACTTTTGCACTGATTACACTGAATCCAATCTTTTACTGGTGGTTCAGTGTATTTGTCAGCAGCAGTTTTGGGTTTTACTTTAGTGGCTTGACTGGGGATCTTTTAGTTTCAGTTTTATTGGGGCCTGCTAACTCAGAAATCTTGGTCTTCCTAATATTTGCTTTCTCAAACTTTAATGCTTGCTCAGCTTTGACGGGAGTAGATGTCAATACCTCTGACTTCAGAAGTTGTAAATGGAATTCCAACTTCTTTGCGGTTAAATTTATAGATTGTCCATCATCTTTTACAGCTTTTACTGCTCTGTCTAGTGTTTCTTCTGACTATGCTGCTCGACTACTTTTGCGTTTATAATTAAACACCATCTAAAAAAAATATTCGTTATATTTTATGATTTCATTGAAACTGAATATAAAATATAAGTATCTAAATTTTAGTTAACCGAGATCTGTATAAAATTAACATGAGTCGTCAAAAAAGTGTTAAAATATTTCTTACTTAAGAAGGATATAATGAAATAACTAAATGGGAAAACGTATACCTATCCGTTTTGCCCATATCCGTCATGCCCAACATGCTAATATTAGAAACAAGTCAACATATGAAATGTTTTAGTAGGTAAACAAAAAGTAACAATCACAATTAATAATACTTAAATAAATGTGCAAAATGAATAACTAATAATATTCATAGGCAACTGATGACTAATACAAAAAGTTTTTATACAAACCTTCACAAAAATCGTAACAAAACAACGATATTCCTTTTTTTCTCCTTCCACAACAAATGCACTAGCGTATTTTTTTGGTTGAACTGTCATGGCGTAGCCGGTCGCACGTGTCACGACTTGAGAAAGTGTTATAGCGCTATCTATTATATATTTATGTAAAAATCAATTATTCTTCTTACCCGCGTTATGCTTCTTGCCCGGGCTTCCCCTAAGTTTACTTGTAATTTCCTTAATTGTAAATAAATTTATAAAATATATATGTAAGACAATATTTAGACTACTTTTTCCATTAGCAAATATGACTTTATTTTCCCTAATGCTCCTTACACCTTTAAAAGATTGTAATTGAAAACAAGATGACGATCATTGACACCGTTATATTGTCCTCGAGAGTTTCATGCTTCTAAGATTATCCGACTCATACACTTACGTGCAAACGTGAGAGTGCTCGAACAATTCCCTCGATGTTTATTCTAAGCTTACTTCAAACGATTGCATTTTATACATGCATAATATATTGTAAATAAAATAATAAATCAAAGTATTTTTTCAAAGATTAGTTCGTAGATAAAAGAAACTAATTCTAAAAATATAACAACATATGACAAGGTTATTTTTATATACTCGTAAATTTAAAGTGGCATGTCTGCATAACATACTATTCTATATGCTGATATGATACCGAACGATCTGCCTAAAGTAAAAAATAACGGTTGCTCAGTACAACAATATAGAAAATTGACAAAAATGGATAAAATAAATAAATATGTTTAGACATTATTACAACAGCACAATCTAGTTCCGTGCTAAGCTAAGAGGCTTGTGTTACAGATACCAGATAATTGATATACTACACATATATAAATTTTAAATACATACATACTATAAATATAAACACTCATGACTGGAGTACAAACATTCTGCTTAACAAATGAATGTCCCCAGCGGGACTCCAACCCGCGACCGCTGGCGCAGAAAGTAGGGTCACTACCAACTGAGCCAAACGTGTCGTCAAATTAAATGGATGACATTCTCTTACTAAATGAAAAAACGCAACACTCCAAGTTCAGGTAATTTCCGTACTTCCTACTTGAAGCTTATTTATTCTGATAACAGCAAGTCTCAATAAATCGATTCATATTTAATATCCATTGGCCGTTTTTTATGTTTTTTTTTCGGAATATTAAGTTAGAAGGCCATTATTGAGTCGACTTTTAAAGTAATATAATCGAAATAAAAATACATTGAATTTTAAGGTTAACTACACTAGGTGCAAAAATTACAAAAGTGTTTCTTTCGTCTGACTAAATAAAAAAACTATATATATAATAATATCATGGGACATTATTAAACACAGCGCCATCTAATTATGTGGTAAGGTACGAAGCTTGTGTTACGGATACCAGATAGTGGATATACTACATAATATATAAGTTTAATAAATACGTAATACGTATTATAAATATATTCAATAGTACTTTACGTTTTTTTTCGCGGAAAATGATTTTTTTGGTTCCCAACGTTGTAAATACTTTACATCAGGTGGTTCTATTAAAAATATCAGATAATACCCTTTCACGCGGCTCTGTTCGCGTACTAAAGGCTAAAAATCAAAAGAAATATGCTCCGCTTCTATTGGTCGTAGCGTGATGTAATATAGCCTATACCCTTCCTCGATAAACGGACTATCCAACACAGAAAGAATTTTTCAATTCGGACCAGTAGTTCCTGAGATTAACGCATTCAACTAAACAAACAAACAAACAAACTCTTCAGCTTTATAATATTAGTATAGATATAGATTCGTGTAAAACTTTTAAAATATTATATTAACGTATAGTCAATGAAACAAACTTATACTTAAAGATGATCAGTCGATATGTTATTTAATTAATTATGCTAGTATCTACCGGGATTAGTAGCACTTTGTCAATGTCAGATGCAAGTCGAATATTTGCGTAACCAAATGACTTCCTTCCGTGACAGTTATAAATGATATATAACGTTATGTATTTTTTGCTAATATATTTAAAATATACATATGGTATTGACTAAGAAACATCATTTTTGTGACAAGAGTTTCCTAGATAACTAACGTGAGTTAGGAAGAATTTGTGAAAATACCCATAGAGGTAGATTGTAAGTGTAAAATAAGTAGGTATAGAAAGTAGATTACTCTTGCCAAAATTACTTTAAATGTAGATATAAATATAATTTAATAAAACTCGTACTATCAGTACTTACCTAAACTAACTAAAGGTTATTATTTTTAATTTTATCAGAAACAAGACATTTCTTTTCTATGAAATCGGAAAATTCTAAATAGCCTTTAGCATTTTGGAATCTAACCTCGAGACCATTATTAAAAATACATCGCGACGTTTTTCGCAACGTCACATTTCACTCTGACTTTAATAAATGACGCCAAGAAATACGTTGCTTAAGCAAAATAGCCAGAATTAAAGAGCAAGGTCGCGTCACGGTCTAGGATTAATGATAAATTCTAATAGTAATTAATGAAAATGACATAAAAACCGTAAAGTTTTCTGGTACAGTAATTCAACACTATACATCATCTTGGAGTGTCAGTTCAATTATTTTTAACGTTGGTAATTTTATTAAAAGTCATTAAATTGAAATAAATGTTAAGAAACACTTATTAAATGGCAGTCTAGTTTAAGCCGTCCGTCTAGAGTCTAGACTAAAGCTACAGCAAGCTTGGAATTTAGATCTACTGAGAAAATCCGGTGACTGCGTTCCTACGCTATAGTATTTCCCTTAGGAAGATACGATAGAAACAACTTAAAAAAAATAAAATAATCAATCAAACAATTAATATCGATATCTAGTAATGTGGAACTGTGTATATATGTATATATATTTTTATTTCGTCTGTTTGTATACGGATAATAAGTACTATCAAGAACTATTAAAAATATATATATTTAAAAAAAATCATGCTTATTACTAGCCATTAAATCTTTAGATAAAATATTTTCAATTATTAAAACATTATTATTATTTTTTAACATATTAGCTTATTTGGCTTAAATATATTATATGTAATACAAGTATATAAGTTTTGATAAAGTGGGTAGAATCGATTCACATTTGTGCGTAATTCGTCAATCGCAATACTTGTGGTCTATAGGTATTTGCATCTAGTCATTCGCCAACCAACGAATTAATCTGTGAAAGACAATTAACGGATTCGGCCTTTGCAGTTTGGGCCTATATTTTCGTTTGTCATTGGTTCAGTACACTTACAGCTAGCTTAGTTCCATTCTATTCTCTCTCATTAAGTTAAGACTCGCTTTCACTATGTCACTCAATAGTTCACAATACAATCACTGTTTTTTCATTACAATATATATTTATTTATATTTATATATGATTACTAATATATATTATGTATAAAATTACTTAATATAAGTAAGTTTATACGTATGTATGTTCGCTTGTTTGTTTACGCTGATACTCATGAACGGAAGGTGAAATGAAGTACATGAAGATAGACCTAGATTAACACATAAATCCCTTTTTGGGAAAAGCGAAGCCAAGGTAAGTTGCTAGTAGTAAATGACTATCAAGATTCACTCTATTTTTTTAGTGACTTTTAAAATTATTAAAAAAATAATACACATAAAAAATATGATTATTTTTATTATTTAAAATGTGTGACTAAAAGGTACATAATATAAATTCTGTAATTTTATATATTTTGCTAACTAGAAGCTTGAAATTAAAGAAATTTCTAATGTATTCAAAAAATTTTAGAAATGTAAATAAAGAAATAAGTTTAAAAATACAAACACTGATGTTTACACCTAGAATATAAAAAGTGTAATATTAAAACTTGGTAAAAATGTATTTCATTAAAAACTTATCAGGGATGTTTGTACTAGAGCACCTATTTATGTAACTTTAATGTAAAATAACGTTGGTTGAGATTATACATAGTTTTATTAATCGTTGAAACAAATTGAAATCTTTTTCAAGGAAATTACTTATTTATAGTAAAAAGTGAACAATATTTTTAATTTAAAACTTGATTTATTTTAAATTACATTTTAAGTTAACTTATGTAGCTTAAATAAAATATTGAAAATATTATTTACCGTGGCAGTAATCGGCAAATCTCAGTCAATCTATTGCTTTTACTCTGAAATTTCGAGAGGACGATGCTTCAACACAACCGAATAGGCTTTACGTGGTCAACGAGGCATAAGAGTGAAACACTGCCTTCTTCCCAACACTGGGCTTTTACTGAGAATTTCTCGAGAAAAGTAACTAAAACTAACTGAATTACTGAACTTGGCCCGCCCCAGACTCAAACTCAGTACCTACGGATTTCCGGTCATATATGTTAGCCATTACATCACCAAGGCAAGAAACATACCATATAAAAGTTTATATGCTACATTATTATAAGAAAAATAAATTATATACATTTTATCCTGACCGTCTGTTTGTCTAAAATAATAATTTTCCATAAAGACTAAAATGATTTTCACGAGAGTTTTAATGACTCGTAGCTGAATTTATAAAAAAATGATTAAGCTACTTTTATTACGTAAAAATAATTAAAAATATAAAAACCATAAAAATCGTTAAGAATTTATAAGCAAAACCACAGGACTCAGCTACTAAAAAACAATTTTGAAGAACTTCATACTTTATAATATTTCTTTAATAAACTCTGTATGAAATTTACGATGCTTACAAAGCACAATATCATGGCTTGCCTGAAATGAGTTATGTTAATGAAAGCCGGGGGATGATGCTAGTGGAACATATTGGCTATTAATAATGAATTTGCTGCAAAAGTAGTCGAGTTACTTCGCGCGGAAAATTATTTTACGGATAAACATGTTTTAAGATATAGTATAATATAGTATCTTTAATATGAAAATAACATTTTTTGTATTCATATGGTTTGAGAGGGAGTTTGAAGAGGAGTTTTAGCTCTAGAGTGGAGTACCCTCTGAATGGACCCTCGCTCCATTCAGGTTCATTCCTATGAACTCGAAGTAACTACGTACTTTGGTTTAAAAAGTATCTTATATGTCAATAAAAATGACCAGCTATCATCATACTAAATTTCATCAAAATCTGACCAATAGTTTTCACGTTGCGGTCACAGATAAACGACCAAAAATTCTAAAAATGTAATAGATTCGGCCTCTGGATCGAGAATCATGAGTCAAATCAGATTTTTCTATATGTATAGATTTGTATAATTCGAAAGCTGAATTAAATTTTTTCAAGCACAATGTTAGGTACCAGTAAGTCTATGTACTACTGTACACCCAAAAGTTATAATTTATGCGATGATATGTTTCGATTATTATTAATATTTTAACTGATGGGGCATTTCATATGAAGCGGACAGGAAAAAAAAGTTGAGGTTAGGAATTATATTTTTCCCCCATTCGAAAAACTAAATCTAAAACATCGAAATTTGGATTATGATTATTTTTTAAAGCCCATAATTTTAAAAATAAACACCGTAGAAATAAAATGTTACAAATACACTTTTATATCTACTAGAGGTATAAATAACCTGCATAATATGAACAAATTTCCTAACCTCAGTTTTTTTTCTGTCCGCTTCATATTAAATGCCCCTGATGTCAAAGAGGTACTTCTGGTGTTAGATTTTCATGTTGTTTTTATAACAAATACGAAATGTGATACGTGTTTCTCGTCATTAACAAGAGAATTGAATAGTAGTAATTTTTAAAATTATTTTTATGAATAAAAAGTAGAATGAATAAGCATTGATGGTTGTGGTAAGTGATTTATTCCTAAGATATAACTCT
Organism: Boloria selene; assembly: GCA_905231865.2. Lineage (NCBI taxonomy): Eukaryota > Metazoa > Arthropoda > Insecta > Lepidoptera > Nymphalidae > Boloria > Boloria selene. The sequence goes on from HG993146.1 coordinate 11,203,652, forward strand.
TAAGCTTTTAAAGAAAAATTAATATTAGTGTGAAAAGTCTACTCAATAAGCTTATCTTATAAAAAAAGACACTTAAAAATATATTGAAATGAGAAAAATTAATGGATGTTGGATATAATTTAATTTAATCGATCCTTGGATTTATGTAATAAAAAAGAGAATGTAAAAATAAATGTGCTGGAAAATTAAAAAGCTTGTGGAATTTAATAACAGTTCCACCTATCGAAATACTTGTAGCTAAGTTCCATTTAGATAACCCTAGAAATGCTCAAAGAGTTCATCAAATTCATTCAAGCCGTTTAGGAGTAAAATAACAACGTACACACGCACACCAAAATATCTATTACACTTATGCTCCTTCGAGCTTAAACATTATTTTAGTTAAGAAATAATTGCATAATATATAATCTTTGTTCCCATTAAAACTTTGACTATATTAGGTTATGGTTAAAATAAACATAGAAACTTTACCTAAAACCATTTATTTCTACCCAAAATATATTTCTTGGATAAAAAAAAACTTTTTCTGAATTTGCATAACCCAATTTAATATAAAAATCACTGGAACGGCTACACTTTAAATAATAAATAGAGTCGTTCCCAGTTTCTTTTATACACCGTTATTTTTTATTCGTTACTTTTACAACGATTTTTTCTGTGTTTTACAGCAATCGTAGACCCAAATTACTTAACCTCTAAGACCGTCATGAATATAGCAAATTTCAGATAATATTCTTTTTACGGCGTTTTTAAGGTTCCTAATAAAATTGTAGAATTGCTCTTAATGGAACATAATCCATTTGTTTTTACAAAAAGGTAGTGGTGGCAACGCGCTTCTTTGGGAGACTGAATTTAAATCCTGGACTGATTTTGATGGGATTTTTACATAATCTTTGTTTTCATATAATCTCCTCCTTTTTTGAAATCGATTAATAAGTTATAACTTCTATTATTTTGGGCTATAGTTTGAATTTACATTATTTTTTTTTAAATCAAACTCACACTTACTTAAGTCTAATCAATATAGACTTTACGCCATGATTGACAGATACCTCGTACCTATAGGACCTATAGGTGCGATTTTGCTTTGTTTCAGTGTATTCAATCAAAATGTTCTAACGATGCCTCGTTGATGGGCGAAAGAGTTAACAATGAGTGCTAACAAGCCCTGAAACGAATTGTAGTGCATTTTGTTTACAGGCATTTTTTGTCGATCGTTTACAGTGTTTTCTACCTCTGACTACAGTAATATGTACCATGTTGGTATTAATATCTTAATAAAAATACCTTTTAATTGTTATATTATTTTATTTATTAATAGTATTTGGTCATTAATTTCTTAATAATACCAGCGACTCACCTATATACTACCTATATACTAAATAGAATATAGCTTTCTCAGGAATAACGTATTTTCTTCGCTTTTTTATACTATAATGTGTTTTTACATAATATAAACCTCATCTTAAATCACTCTGTGTATTTCTATGCACCACATAAGATCCGTTGCGTAGTTTAAAAGATTTTATTTATTTCATATTATTTATTAGGGAAACAAACAGTTAAACATAATACATACAAACAAATCAAAATAATAATAATAAGACACCGACCAATCAAGTTTCCATAAATTAATAAATACACGAAAAGACGGCGGGAAGCAACTTTGTTTTATATTACATAGAAAATTTTAGTTTCATTTATATTTAACCTACTTTTATTTTAATTAAAAATCTTAAAAATCCAACAATCATTGTTTTTTAGTATGGTAAAAATAACATTTCAGTAAAACAGAGTGAGTGCTTCCTTATTGACCCATTTGCGAAATTTATACTTTGACAAAGATAATGAATGGTATACATATACAAATTTTGTTTTTATTGTAAGCTTTCACAGGACTTCATTGTAGGTTGAAGTGTAGAGAATAATTTAAGTTGATATGCTTTATTTTACATTATTTCTTTCTTTAAAGTAGGGCAAGTACTTTATATTGTAAGGAGTTGTCAGTTTTGCTTTTACTGACCAATTTCAAAATAGAGAGGGTGGATTTTTTTGCGTCTAATTTCAAATTGAAATGCCTTCCAAGTATTAAAATGAGATAACAGTCTACCGGAAATAAGTCATGTTCGAAGTTTTATCAATATTTCAACTCCAGGCTGTTACTGTTAAATTCTTGTCAGAAGTTGCCAAATCCCATGATTACATTTAAACCTACCCGGGACTCAAACTCAGGAATTCTGGTTATAAATAAACAAAGACCCAACAAAATAATATTAAAGTATACAGAATGCACTTACAAAATACCTTATTATTTTAAATTGACATTCAAATTTGGCTGCCACAAGATTATATTTTCTTTTCTGTGTCAGAACAAACGAGGTTATGTTAAGAAACGACTCAAAGAATGCTCGCAAACATTTGAATGTAGTTAAATACTTGGCGAGGCTTGTAAGTGTGTATTGTAATCGCGATAATACACCTACTTGCAAATAAAGTTAACTCGAAAGATCAGTATGATATATCGTTAAAGTTTGCGAAAATGCTTGAAATTCATACGTATGGAAAGTTTTTTCTCATTCCTCTTAATATTTATGAGATTTGTATGAAGTTTGATTTGACAAAAGGTTTGTAACTTAAAGGAATTATAATAAGAAAACTCGTGTTATATATTTTATTAAAACATTTTGCAAGAATATGTTATGTACATACCTTATGTTGTTAAACAAGTTATAACAAGTTATAAGCATTGTAATATGTCGTTTCACATCACAATAATATTGTCAGTAATTACAAAAGTTTGAAGACTTGTAATAATCTATACTATACTTCAATACATGGATTCTAATATCTTTTTCTTCCTCTCTCTCTTTGTCTTGTATTTATTCATCCTCTTTTAAGATCGCAGTACAAGGTACAGGTTTCCTCCTCGCATTATAGAATGAGAGCACAAAAACAACAGTTTCAATTATTATGTAATCTGTTTATAAGAATCTGTATATATATTATGCGCAATTGGTGTACTAAGAATATATTTTCGCTTCTAAATAGCTTCGCCTGTATTTTTACAATAATTTTATAAAATAGAAACATAAATAGTTTAAGAGAACTATATATAACTAGATTTTTCAAATTTTGTAAAATCGGTGAGTTTACTTGGCAAGCATGGTAAACCATCACATTCTATAATGCGAAGAGGAAACCTGTGCCTTGTACTGCGATCTTATAATAAATACAAGACAAAAAGAGAGAAAGAGAGAGAAATAAAGAAAATGATAATAGAAACCATTTATAGTTCTATATTAACGACACCTAGTCTTAAAACTAGTAAGCTAATTAATAATAGTCATATTTCTATTCTTTAATTCGCAAACATCACAAAATTCCTAAAGAAATACAAGAAAGTTTCTATGAAAAAGCTTGTTAAAAATCAAATTACGTTTATTCCCAAATCGACAATAGTTACTGTCTGCTCCATTCCACGTTGGCGGAGATATAGACAGTCTAATAAAAGACACATATATGTATGGAAATGTAATTAAAAACCACAAAGCTGAAGCCCTGCCTATATATCAAGTTTACGTTAATCTACGAAATCGTACTGACGGCGTATGTTTCGCTTGGCACAAGTTAAAAGATAATGAAAATATTAGTACTACAGTTTCATTTTTGTATTAAGCGCTTTTTAACGTCCCACTGTTAAGCACAGGCCTCCCTCTAATATGAGAGAGATCAGGTCGTAGTCCACCAAGCTGGATAAGTGTGGGTTGGCGGACTACACATGTCTTTCTAAAAATTTGTAGTTTCTCTCAAATGCAGGTTTCCTCAAGATGTATTCCTTTACCGTAAGACAAGTGGTAATCTGTTAGAAATGATTCGCACAAAAAAATGTTAGAAGGCGAAACCCGGATTTGAACCCATTTCACTTGTGTTTCTACCACTGTTCCGTATGTCATAACAATACCAATGAGAACTAGATTTATGAGTATGTAAAGTGAACATTTTGCATAAAATATACTTTTAATAATAAATATTTCCTAGACTCAATTAGTAAAAATAGGTAAAAACGTATATTATTTTATATTCCATTAAAGTAGTCTTTCAATTAATTCAACATTTTAAAAAGTACATAGATTTTAATACGATGTTGTCTTCTAACTTGAACTTATACTACACGATAATATTACTCTTCTATTCGAACGCTCGTTATTAGTCGTAGAGATTTTCACATCCAAGTCTATATATTCATAGGTGTAAAATTAAAAAAATTATAGATATCAAAGTTTAAAACGATACTTATAATAGTAAATTATAACTTTATCAAATTCACACAAAAAAGTGTTACGAATTTTCATTGGCAGATAGGTGATATAGTACAGTCTATAGAGAAATTTAGACAACTTTATTTTTATAAAAGAATTAGGTTTTTGGTAAAATAATTCGGTTTAAAGTTGCTTTATTTCTCAAAAGAATCACATTTACTAATTAATGAGAAATTTTCAATTAGGTAGTTAAATATGAACCTGAGCGAAGTGAGGTGGAGTCTCTCGTATTTAATGAAATATTTTGAAATTAGACATAAAGCATTTCATTCAGAACACAATATGGAAATATTAAAAATAGCTATTAGTGCTGTAAACTGAAGTAATATACCAAATAATCCCACGAACTCCCAATTCCACCAAATTTCCACGATCACAAAGCAAATGTTTGAGAACGGTAGGTATATTTAGATAAATCAAAACAATTGGATATGTTCGATGGTTTATTAAATGAGGAAGCCCAAATATGTACTACCTACGTTTCGAATATGGCAACATCTGATGCGGATAATTAGACAACTATTGCAGTGGGTTTTAACATAATCGAGACTCTAGTACGCTTGTGTAAGCCGGTTCAATACCCAGGAGTTAATATTTCTATTGAATTGATTAGTTCGTGTGTTTATTCAAGTCTAGTCTAAAAATGTAAAAATATTATAGAACCTTATTTTTAATATAAATAAGTTATTATTATTAAGTGGGATATCCAAAAAATAAATTGGTCAAATAATACATATTTTATTTCACGTTAAAAGAGAAAAAATCATGCAAAATGTAGGCGAATGCTTTGTCAAAGTTGTTTCTATTGCAATAGACTTACACACATATTACTATCATCTTTAACAACAATAATTACTTAGGTATGTTCATTTACAATACTATCTCTAAAAGTTTAACAAGTCTCTCGTATTTGCGCCGTAATATAGCAAAGTTCCGAACAGTATTATAGTATATTAAGACAACATAATAATAAACTAAATACAACGTTAACAAGAAATAGGATATTATAACAAAATAAACTAAAAAACTAAACTGCCTATAATATTATTTCATACCATAAAATACTTTTATTTAACCAAAAACCTCAAATACCAAAAAAAATATTTAAGAATATTTGTTTTAAAAAATAAACTTTAACCTGAAAGTTAGATCTCCCAAGTACAAAAGAAATACAAACTCTTCTACAGATTCAAACGAAACCAAACACTGGCGCTATGCGCTAAGCGCTTAATCCATAGCATTTTGTTTTAAATTCAATTAGAAATTTTTAGTCAAGTCTAAAGATGTCCAATTATAAGAAATCTAAGATCGAGATTATTATAAACTGCGGCTTTGGTATACGTACAGAAACTGTTGTTTAAAAGAAAGTACTATGTTTCACTCGAAACTCTACTCGTGAGGTAGGTTAGTCTATATAACGTAGCCTAAACGTTGTTAATAAGAACTATAGTCGTAGTGAAGGTTCATTAGAAACAGTCTAGCAATCAAGCCAGTCGTGCGGCCAAAAAACATTCTGAGAAGGCAGCTCATCAGTGAGTACCAAGCAGGTATTTGTTTGTCAGTTACCAAACATATGAATGAAACTCTAATGTTACCAATTGGTATTCACTGAACTTTACCAACAATATGTTATAAAATATGGAGTTTAGAAGCAAAGATAGCAAACAAAGGCGCTGGTACAAAATTTTATTTAAATAATGACTAATATACCATTTTAATCAATTACTAACTGATTATTTTTATACAATAATAAAAAATGATCACTTATATAAGAAAAAAGAACATTTAAATATTTTTAACATGATAAATGTGCAACTAACGTAACGTAAACTAACGTTTACTTTATAAATAATACATAACGTTCTAGTATTTTTAATTTAATCTAAAAGGTTTAAATATCCTCTTTCTCAAAATAAGAACCATTACTGACAGAATGAATCTACTGCAAGTACTTATAACCAAATCCCAGCTTAAGCTAAACCGTCCTACATTTATACGGAAACGCGTATTTCCTCAAGCATGCAATCATTGAAGCTATCGCACAATCCTGTAATATATTTTAAATGAAAAATGTGATTTAGTTTTTTCTAATTACTGTTAAATAATATTAAAAAAATATCTATTGAATCCTTTGTTAGATAATATTTGTTTACTAAATTCAGAATACGTTCCACCCACGTTGCCTTAGAATTTTATCTATATTCAAAATAAAAAAAATATTTAAAGAAATAATATATACATTAAAACCTAAACATAAATGTTAATTAAGTATTATTATTTACTTCTTATATTTTATATACACAATTTATTAATAATTATATTATTTAAGATTTACTTAATGTAATATTTGAATTTAGTTAAATTATTATATCCTTTACTTGCAGGCAAAAATCAGGTAAATTAAAGAAAAATAAAACACCTAGGTTGATACGGTTACGCATCTAAATTGAAGGCGAAAGTTTTTAACTTTCTTCGCCTAAATCAATATTTCATTACAAACTCGACTGGTTGTAATGCAGAGAAGCTAAACCTAAAAAAGTAGGTAATTTAATAAGCATTAAGTGAGTTTTCTTAACAAATCTCCAAATTGAATTCGAGTATATTTAAATATTATATAATAATAATATTTAAATATTATATAAATACTGGGCCAATAGCACACAGCACCATCTTTCCATTGAAAGTTACGAGGTTTGTGTTATGTAAAGCAGATATTTGATACACAGTACCTATAATATAAATAAATATAAATACTCATGAATATAGTACAAACATTTTTGCGCTTCTTACAAACATAGGGAGTCGAACCCGCGACCGCTAGCACCATAAGTAGTATCATACAAACTTAGTCAATCTTGTCATCATAGTTAAAAGCTTTTCATCTATTCAAAGTTCAAAAGCTTTCTGGTTGCTGACATTAAATGAAAAAGACCGGTTTACCTTAATTCTTAAACAACACGGTTTGTCTTTTTAAATTGCCACAGGTATATGCGGTATGAAATGTGCGCTTTGAGATCAAACTAAGCGCAAGGCGCCTTAGAATTAAATTTCGTTGGGATGTCGGCACGCGGCACACGAAATATAGCGACGGAGTTCTAGAATGATCCGGAATTTACTGGATACAACCGGTTCAGACCGGTTTGTACGTTCTGGGGTTTTTAATTTAGAGTGCTATTTTATCTGCTTTTATTTTTGTATGAATTTCTTTTCACACGAGAAGCCTAGAAGGGGACATTATATTTAACAATATTGTGTTTTATGTTTCAGTATTGAGGAATTAGAATGTATCACCTCCATTATAGTATGTAGTTAAAATGAAGTTTTAATTAAATATCAGATGCAGATGCTCTCTGAGGCACGGGGGTGACTCGACGCAATTTCCCGGGCTGTTACTTAGGCTTACTGAATAGAAAAACTCAATAATTAAATCTCGGCCGACACGGGACTCGAACCCAGGACCTCTCGATGCATGACCATACATGCTAGCCACTACACCACCTAGGCAGTCAGAATATCATAATGAATAGATAAGTAGATATAAAATTTCAGTATCTAAAAGTACATATAATTTGCAGAAACTTATGAATAGTATCATCGGATTTCAAATTTGACCAGAAATCAAAAATACTCCCGTGCGAATAAACCACTATGGTTCACCGATTTCGCTTCGGATGCAGATTTTTTTCCATCTTCTCTGTATCTAGGCTGATATTCCATTTAAATTTTAAAATTCCATACTGGCATTCCATTTCACTCATTAGTGTTTGAAAGAGCAATACATTGATAGTTTTTTCAGAATTTTAGGCAATTTTTAGGTGAGTTCTCTTTCGAATATCAGGAATGCTTAAAATAAAGGAATATTTTAGGTTCTCTTTTTAAAAACAATCAGGATAGTTAACATAAAAAAATTCGGTCACTTGTTCTATTGGAAAAGTGAAAATTATGTATCTATGAGGCCAATATTATAAAGATTAATGAAACGCTCTCTTCAACTTTAAGTAGGTATATATTAATAACTTTTACTTCATTTAAAAATGTATCTAATAATAATAATTGATTGAGTTTTATTGTTTAAAAAAATAAAATGTAAAAGATAAGTTGCGTAAAAACCAAACTAAAAAAATAGAAACATGTAGATGAAGAAACAAACGCAGTAATAGCAGTCATATACAAGTATGTTTTATATAAGCTACGAGTCTTGCTACGATTCTTGCTACATGTCTTGCTACGTGTATACAATATGTTTCTGATTGTGCCATTGTCTTTAGTTTCATATTATTTTGAACCGAATTTTAACAAATTTTGCTATGTAGTTAAATAAAGTATTATAAAATAATAAAATTTCTAATAACGTGTATTATTAAACGTTACTACTACATAGTAAAAAACAAAGTTGCTTACCGCTGTCTGTCCCTATGTATGCTTAGATCTTTAAAAAATGCGCAACGGATTTTGATGCGGATTTTTTAATAGATAGAGTGACTCGAGAGGAAGGTTTATATGTTTAACTAGCAAAACTAAAAAGCGAAATCTAGGGACTGGCCCGAGGAAAGTGAGGGCGAGTCCCTAGTTTAATAAATAACAGGTTTAGTCAACGCAAACTTTAATAAATTGTAATAAAGTTCTGTTACAGAAGTTTATAGTAGTTATAAATTTATTACATAGAAAAACGAATATTAGTATATAAAATAAACATTTGCATTAAAAATTAGTATTATAATTTGTTGTTTAATTAAATAAAATATCTAATACATACCATCCAACAGACCTACGATTAATGCAACCTAGTACATATATACTTACATATTATGTATAGCGACAGTGGCTACTAGTTTGCTTTTTAGATAACCAACATATATTGCAAGTTTTATTACAATTCTTTGGAATTATATATGGGCTGGGCATATATACATACCCAGTACATATACACAAAATAAAAAAATATTAATTTTTGTGTGTTGTTAAATTTAATTTTAATCAAAAAATTTACCTATACCGTAATAAGCGAGTGAACATTCGTTTGAGAAATACCGTCCTACGGTCAAACAGTTAAACTAGTACGAAGGGCAGTGTTACTTAAACATTGTTAGCTTGATTCTAAAAACTTGTTTGTTTTTAAGTGCTGTATATTGTTACCAAGCTTTTCTATGTACTTATATAAAAAATAAATAAAAATTTGCATATTTGATTCAATCATCTCTAGCATGGGCTCTCCCATGGCTACTAAGCTAAATCTCAATTCCATTACTTCTAACTCCTGGCAGTATATACAGCGAATTGTCATTAGTTAGAGGACTACCATTTCATTACATTTGAAGAGACGTCATTCATTCTAGGATACATCTAGATCAATGTTCATTGGTTTTGCGACAGATGTGTTCGGCACCATGCCGCTTTATACAGCATACCCGTTCCACTTGTCAATACTGATTCACAGAATCTCTTAACTTCAGTTAGTTCAGTCCAATTTTACAGAGAGGCCCGGACTAGCTTTCTAAAGGATAAGCTATTGAAAGCTTTAAAATGTCTTATTAAAGTACTATAAGCGCTGCGATAATCTGACGTCTTTTGTCGTATAATATTAGCATATGCATACAATACATAAAAAATCTGATAAGTTGCTAATAATATATCAATAGACATTACATCTTGACAAGTTTGTTTCAGTTTGTAGTAACCATACTCACTTTGTGCGGTCGCGGGTTCGAGTCCCGCTAGGGACAATAATTTATGTGACAAGACTGTTTGTATTGCAATCATGAGTGTTTATTTTTATAATAATTATATATGTATTTAAAGTTATAAATTTATAGTGTAGTGTTACGAGTAATGTCCTAACAGATTTACATAAATTGAACCTATTTAAAGCACTGGTTTTCTAAACTTACACCGTGTTATAAGAGATTTCATATTTTCTAACAAATTCTGCCAAATCATGGAACAAAATCTTTAACTGTAAAGCATAATTCTTTTAACGAAAAATTCCTTTGTGCTACGCTTACCAACGTTCTTTTGAACATGAAATGTCGTTTGTACTAACCTTTAGAAAAGCAGCGATCACAATGTATCAGTAACTGTACATATTGGTTTATTCTCAATCAATTATATTTAAGAATATTTCAATTAATTAAAAAGGCAGTGGTAGCCCAGTAGAACCATATCCTCGTTTGGATAAACGAGTGAAGAGGGTTCAAATCCGGGTCTCGCACCGCTGATATTTTCAAGTGCTAATCATCATTACTGACATAATTACCACTTGACTTACAGTGAAGTATAACATTGTAAAGAAATCTGTATGTCTAAGAGCAAATGAGCTTAATACAGTTCATCACAATAATTATAACGATTTTATATGATACTAGCATTTCCCGCGGCTTTGCATGCATTCTAAAGAAGGGGAACCTAATTCTTTCCGAGTCACGCGGTATAATACCTCGCAGAAATAACGCCCGCCTTTCCCGTAGATATTGATATATTCTTTGAACATTTGGAACATTTTTTTGTTCTATCATCAATAGTTTTTGCAGCGCATACGATAATTATATAAATATATAAATATGTTCGGACGTTTTGTTTACAACAGCGCCATCTAATTCCGTGGTAAGCTATGAGGCTTGTATTACGGATACCAGATAGTTGATATACTACACTTATAAAATTTTAATACATACATCATATAAATATTAACACTTATGACTAGAGAACAAACATTCGTGCACAACAAGTGAATTACCCCAGCGGGACTCGAACCCGCGACCGCTGGCGCAGAAAGTAGGGTCAATACCAACTGAGCCAAACGTGTCGTCAAATGATAAAGATATTTTATAGGCATTTTTACACCTTGGGTAACATTATTGTAGTTTTAGTAGGTCCTTATTTTATCTTGCAATTAAAAAAGCCTATATTAATACGCATGATAACGTGCTTTTAATTTTGATAGGAAAAATAAGCTATTTATTTTTGTTCGCTTTGATGTGCTCAAAAAACCTACCTTAAAAAGCCTTAAAAATTCATCATGGGAATACCACAATTTACGTTACATGAACACCGACTGCTTTTAAAAAGTCGTCGTATAGTCCTTTAATATAAAGTTCGTCAACTGTACCAAACTTTGAAGCATTTAGTGGTATGAAAATGGACGGCTTTAAAGTAGTAAAGTGTATTAAATACATATATTTAAGTTATATTTGAACGTTTGATTGATAAATATAAAGTTAGCAAGTATTAAACACTTAGTACACTTCAAGCTTAAAGACTAAATAAATTGTGACCATGATTGCTGTAAAGCATTCGAAACGTCGCATCGGGAACCAAAAATCAACATAAATCCGCGACAAAATCCGAAAAAAATAGTTTCATTTATAAATTGTTTTAATTAAGTTTTTCATTACAAAACTCTCCCCTTTTTCACAACCGATTGAAATAAAACAACCCCTAAATTATATAGTACTTAACATTATATTTTTGTGAAAATTGGTTCAGCTCTTTCCAAAATTATCGCGTCCAAACAAACAGGCAAAATTCTAATAATTATTATTATGACTTCTATTGCGTTAATAAAGATCTTAAATAATTGTTTTTTATCTATATACAGACAGCAATCAATTCCAAATTTATTATGTGTATGACGAAGTTTACTAGAAAAACAATTTAGATGTTACTGAAAAAAATAAGTATAGAAGCAAATTACTACTTCCCATTTTTTAATAATTAAGTATATTATATAGCTTACTAGCGACTCGCCCTCGCTTCGCTTGGGCTTTTTCCTAAATTTAGCACAGGCAAAGCCGCGGGATCCGCTAGTTATGCACATAAACCTTCCTCTTGAATCACTCTATCTATTAAAAAAAACCGCATCAAAATCCGTTGCGTAGTTTTAAAGATTTAAGCGTACAAAGGGATATAGGGACAGAGAAAGCGACTTTGTTTTATACTATGTAGTAATTTACAACAAAAAATAAATATAATATATTTTAGTCTAGGCATAAAAAGAGATTCATTATAAATAGCAGAGATCCATTTAATTTGATGTCGGAATACTAAATTGCCTTCTTGTTTAGACGTGAGCCATTCATTTATGTATTTACGTCGAGCCTGGCGGTGCGGTTAGAATTACGTTAAAGGCTTTAATTTAATTTTAGAACGACATTTTACTCATATGTGAGCGAGTGATTGCTAGAGAGGAACATATTCTTTATATATTCTTTATTGCAGATTTGTGGACGTAACACCAAACGAAACTTATGTGGGTAAAGGTGAGTTTAGTTTTGTTACTATTTAAAGAAAAATATATTATAATATTATTTATTCTTTATTGCAAACCGGTTGAGGAATTTTATGTGAAATGAAACAGATTGATCTATGGTATTAATGTGGGTAAAGTGTGGACATGTGGACTTATTTCTAGAAGAAATCTCTCAAAGCCTACGTGAATGAGAAGATATAATATTAGTTAATCTGATAATTATATTAAGGAGAATCAGATGATACTGTTTAAAAATATATTATAAATTGTTACATTCTACATAAATACAAAATTTTTTAACATTTTTTTGTAATTACTACCTGTATAGTATATAGTAAAAATGCCTTTATAGTAGTGAACTAGCAATATATGGTTATTTTAGTATCTTAATTGTAACATATTTTTGATTAACTCATTTAAGTACAGAGAAACAGGTCGAGAAAGATACGTAGATGCTACTTTATATTCCAAGAACGGAAAAGATTTCCACTTCACAGAAGCTACAAAAGGACCTTAACAGATGTTTGAAGTCGACATGATTTTTTGTGTAATTCCATGATCTTGCTACGTTTTTTTATTACTTCTACAAAGTGTAAATTATTAAACTCTAAAATTAAAATGATATTAACAGAATTAGTTGATCTATTGATTTTTTCAAGCATAAGAGTGCTTTAACGATTAGATACTGTATTTTTATTGAATATTGATAATGCAGCAAAAACCATTTCCACACTTCAGTGATATTTAAAAGTTTTATTATATTTTTTAATTTAATTGTTCTAGAAAATATTAAAAGTTCTAGATTAATGCTTTCTTTAACAAGGAGAGAAGACCAGACTATCATTATTATTTTAATTTTTTACCTAAGTATATTCTCTTTGCTCAAAAATATTTGAATATTTTGACTCTAGTCTATATAAACTTATACAACATTAAGATATTACTCTCAATAAAAAAATAACACTCGTATTTTATAATAAACAATAGATATAAAAATTCAAAAAAATAAAAACGCCTATCAAGGAAATGTAAAATCTGGCAACACTTCCTGCAATTTAAATGAAATAAAAGTCAAGTTAAACTCGTTGCCTTCATCTTACTAATGAATGTCGAATTCACAGAAGCGTATAGTTTCTGACATTATATCTGGACCGGTCTTTGTGCAGATTATGAGACCCTAAGGGGTTAGAGAAATCTAATTTGGATATTACGCAATTTGTTGCTTTCGTCTAGAGGGTTGAAGACGTAAAGCGAAACCCAATGAACACAGGTTCTTGAAAGTGTTTCACTCAATTAAATTTATATCCTTTTTGTAATGTATTTCTATTAAAATGTCGCAGCCGAGTGACTAACTGACTAAATGTGGCTCGAATATTTGTTTCGTTCAGAAAGATGTTTTATTTAAGAGAAATTCTTCTAATTTTAATATTAAAAGCTTAATGCCTATTTTTATTATGAAGCTGATTGATTTGTTTGTTATAAACGAGCTAATATAATCTGTTTATTTTTTGTCTAGCCTATCTTTTGTTGAAGGTTAAGGCGGACACACGAATAGTTACACAAGCGGTTTTACGAGCAAAATTTCATTTTAATTTATCATTTGTTTTATATTTCATCACAAAATTACCGGCCACAGATGAATTGTATGGGCATAATATTAGTATTTAACTCATAATATTTACTTACATGTGATGTCTCATACGACGACTCTTAATTTAGAAATTAACACACCACCTGAAACAATTAATGTAATTTACTATTAATATATATACTTTAACAATAACAAGATTTTTTAATACGTATTTTAATATGTTACGAATAATAAAAAAACCATAACGTAGCTTTAAATTTGCTAATTCTTTTATAAAGAGGTATAACTAAAAGCACAAAATATATAATATGCTAAAAGTCCCATTCAAAAAAGAACCTTTATTCAATTTTACGTTTAAGAAACTGCGACTAATGATATTTACTTATTTACTATTATTATATGTTACATAGTAATAACTTTTCATGTCGAATTGAAAACTTCTATCTTGAAGTCGTCCAAAATGTAATAACCTTTAAATTTCTCTCGTAAATGGAACACGTGTTTGGAGATGCATCACCTGTGCGGCTCCCGCTCACTTCAAACCGAGTGACTACAAATTGCATAACGTTTCAGAATTTGGCACAATTTAAAGCAATGTATGTAAAAATAAATGAAAAAATATATTATGGTATTACAGTAATTCTATGTCTTCTACTGCTGTCGGAATTTTATTACAAATATTGTGTGTATGATGTATGATGGACACGCAGCAACAGGTAGTTCCATAGTAAGCTACGAGGCTTGTGTTACGAATAACATAACACATACATTGACACACTACACATATATAAGTTTAAATACATACATATTATAAATATAAGCACCCATGACTAGAGTACAAATATTCGTGCTCAATAAATGAATGCCCCAAGCAGGACTCGAAGCCACGACCGCTAGCGCAGTAAGTAGGGTCACGTCACTATTCACTATAAACCAAACGTGTCGTCAAACGTGTATGTTTACTATATAAAATGTACACAAAGAGGAGTAAAGTAAGGGTCAATCGCTAGCGTAAAGTGAAATATCATGTACTTATCCCGTTCATTGTCCTTCTGGTAGTTAATACATAATTAGTAGGGCAGAAAGTCCCTCATGCGGTTTGGTGGATCTTATATATCTCTTCCGAAAGCTAATTAGTTTCTCTCAAACATGAAGGAATGAGATTCGTACATGAAAACCTTAGACGTGTGAAACACTTGTATTTCACCACTATATTAAATGAAAAGCTTATGAAAGCTCTACACTTAATAACATTGGATATTAAATACTATTTTTTTAAATTATTTTTAGGCAGTGGTAGATCAGTCGTAATGAGCTTTTGAGAAACCGATTGAAGCGGGTTCAAATCCCGAGTCACGCACCTCTGATATTGTCTTGTGTGAATCATGTCCAACACTATTACGGTGAAGGAAAATGTCGTGAGTAATTCTGTATGCCTGAGAGAATGTGATAATTTTTCCAAAAACGTGTGAAGTCTGCTAATTCGTTTGTGATGGACTATGGCCTGATTCTTTCGTATTGAAAGGAGGCCTGTGCCCAGCAGTGAGACGTTAAAAAGGACACACGTCATATAAAGTTTTTTATTCAAAAGACGAACATACTTTCATATTATTTATATACGTACATAAATTATAGACATAATATAAAAAAAATCTATATAACATATAACCGCTAATAGTGATACGCTACAATTTCTTAATGTGATGATGGAAAAAGTTTGTAGCTCGAACTTACTCGACGTTAGATATTAGTTTACCGGAGTCCCCACTCGATGAGTGCGTCCGAGTTTTATCAAATTTATTCCGACTATTAGACCGAAGAAATCCGGTGTTCTTTGTGAAAAAAGTTTCCTTTTATCATCCCATCCTTTGGAATACAATGGGATAATGAAGTAATGAAGGCGAGTTTCAAGTATGTTTTGCTTTTAAATGTTCTTAACAAGTTTGCAGTTTAGTGCTTATTCTTTGTTTTAATATTTTAGTTTTTCATTTAATAGAATTCTGATTCGAATTTGCACATAAAATATTTTTTGTAAAATCTTATTACAATAGTTTTTAGAATGTTTGTGTGTGAAAAAAAATTGAATGTTGTTTTTAAAAGCTTAATAAAATATATAATAATAGTTAAATAATTATTTTTGATACAAAATTCGAATCTATAGTCATTAGAATTTCTGTCTATATGTCTGGACCTGCGTTATGAATAATCCACTGCACACATATTGATTAAATTTGTGTATTATGATAGCTAGTTTACCGGGTCAATATTTTATGAGGTAAAACATAAATATTTTATGTATATAATTTATGTTTTCCTTTACCATAAGTATTTTTTTTAATATAACTCTATACAACGCAGATGCATTTACCAAATCCAACAAAAGTATCGTAACGGTGATACTAAAAAATGGTTGAAAATTTTAAAATAGCAAATGAAAAAGTACAAGAAACAGTAACATCGGCGTTTTATATTCCTTCCGCCGTAGTAAGACTATTGTAGGATATTTTATAATGCACCTAGAGTATTCAGTTTTTGTACGAAAATTTTAGTAGTAATATTATAATATTTGTGTACAATGTTGTCGAGGAAATACAAGTCGTGCATAGCTGCCTTTCTAAGCATAAAGGCTTTATACAAAGCCTCACTCAAATATATAAGATATTATCCTCTCGAAGACTGTTATGTTGCAGTAAAAAAGAGTTTTTGGTATATATTGTATTGAAGATGTTGTCATTTTAGATGCAGTTAAAGGTTCAAAAATAGGTTTTAGATTCGAAAGTCTTAAAGTTGATGAAGAAATGTTTGATTCAGATTGTAGTCTCTACTTGCGATGTCGGTTATCGCAGGTTCGAGTCTCACTTAGTATTCTAGTCGTGGATGTTTATATATTTATTTATAATAAGTATGTTTTAAAATTATATATCTGTAGTTTATCGACTATCTGGTACCCATAACACAAGCCTCGTATCTTACCATGGAACAAGGCAATGAGGTTCCAATATATTTTATTTATTTTGAATCACGTCCTAAACATGTTTATTGGGTTTGGTGAAGAACTCGTACCAAGGACGCACGTAAATGCTTTTTACCTCTCACTGGTATGGAATTGTCATTTATCTATCTCACTGGTATGTTTATGATTCCAAAATGAAGGCCTATGGCCAGTAGTATATAGATTATTCATATACAATAAAATTGTAAACTGTTTTGTATGTATGTACGAGTATAAAATATATTCTGAAAGTTTTAAGGAGTAAATGCATTTGGTAACGTTATTTTCATCGCTCAAGATAATTTTAATGAATTATATTTCGAATTTTATCTCACAAGTATTCAATGTACTTAAAAAGTAAACTGGCCTATTATATCCTTATATATTTAAGGCAAAAGGTTATTTACTATTGAAATAAGCTATTTTAGGATCTCAAGATGACAAAAACTCATGGTTTATTAAAAGTATGTCTCAACATTGCTATAGATTACTAATACCCATTATTTCATGGAATATTGATGCATTATCTGATAAATAAAAACGCTTTGCAGTAAGATTCAAAGCATACTACATACAAATCGTTAGAGAAACACAAAACAAGCGGTTAAACGTTATCCAGGGCATTATTGTAACCCTACCAGTTAATCACCAACACAGTGTCTAACACTATTTAACTAGATACTAAACCACAGCGACCTATGAACTAAACCACATAGTGTTCCTAAATGAAAGCTCTAGCCATCCTTTGTGACATCTAACACCATTAAACCTTTATTTCCCGTTAAAACTTCGATAGTAATTCTCTCTTGCTACTTATCAAGTTAGAAAGCTATATTATAATATAATAAATAAAAAAATATAATAAATTCAAACTCGGTTCGTCCCTACTTACCCCCTATAGTATAAGTTTTTACATACTTTGGTTTTTTTTATTTTTTTTATTATAAAAACAATCCGTGAGCCTTAAGGGGCATACAAAAAAAAATTTACGAATTGGTCGAGCCATTCTCGAGTTTTGCGCTTAGCAACATTCATTTTTATTTATATATTTCAATTTAAAATTTTAGTATATAATTGATTTGTGGCAAAATTTGATCGATGTTTTAGGGTTTTACGACATAACATGTAATATTATGGAGGTTTTTGGTTGTTTATTATTAATATGGTATTTTATTGGTGCTCTACTAGAGCACCAATAACTTAAGCCTGGCAGTATTTTACAATTGATGACAAATAAAAAGCTGAAATATGTACATATGTCGTATTACAAACTAATATTTTATATGCAAAATTAACTACGAGTATGTCATTTACTGAAACCACTAAACCGATTATGATGAATTTTTGTATAAATATAAAAGAAACCTTAGAAACCAACATACTGCTACTTTTGCTGCGAAAATAAGAAAAGGAGTTAATAGAGAGGTTTAAACTATGATTAGGTTACAACCTTAGGCACAGTCATTTTTAAAAATATATTGTAAAATCGATTGCAAATGTATATTTGCATTTGATTTGTCTTTTATAAGAAAATAAAAGTACTCTTACATCTATATAATATTTTAGCTATAGTATAAATGTCCAACAAATATTAAGTTAACGCTAAGCCAGCTTATGTATAAGCGTAGCAAACAATAAATACTTAACTGAATTTGATAGGAATTGGGCCCATAGCCAACGTATAGGTTATGAATTATTATTACAGTGCACACCAGGATTTAGCAGGAGTATGTATATATACCTTTAATGTAGGTCACTCGTTATTATTTATAATAAATATATATACGAATGGTTTGGAAAATCTCTACATAGTATAAAACAAAGTCAATTCACGCCGTCCGTACGATTAGAATTTTCAACCGACTTCATAAAGGAGGTTCTCAATTCGTCTGTATTTTTTGAAAACTATTCAATGTATTTTAGTGCGGTTTTCATCAATAGAATGAGTTTATACGTGTAAAACATGCATATCATAGTAGAAAAAAACGTGAAACACAGCGCCATCTAGGTCCGTAGAAAACTACGAAGCTTGTGCTACGGATACCAGATAGATGATATACTACATATATAAGTTTAATTACATACGAGTACATATTATAAATATAGACAACCATGACTGAAGTACAAACATTCAAGTTTAACAAATGAATGCCCCCAGCGGGACTCGAACCCGCGACCAGGCGCAGTAAGCAGGGTCACTACCCACTGAGCCAAACGTGTCGTAAAATATACTCTAATATACTCAAATCAAAATGTTAGAAACGACTCTAATCAAAATGTTAGAAACGAACCCGAGGGTGGGTCGCTAGTGTACTATAAAAGGTGTATGAGAAAAAAACATAAGAAAGACCTATTTAAAACTGCAAATTCGACTCATGTATGTACTAGACAACTTTATTCATTAAACAGTATAAGTAACTGACTTCTATGTAATAGTCCAAAAATAAGCTTGTTCCAAATTGTAATATTATGTGGGTCTTCTTGGAATATCAAACTTATGTATGAATAATTATGTATAGTATAAAGAGAAAACAATTCTTCAATTGGTTAATTTTCTTAAGACTCCTTCTATATAACATTAGACGTCAGAGAGTAGAGCTTATAGTACTTTACTTACAAAAAATAAAAAATAAACGTTTCCTGGTTTCGGTTAAAACTACTAAAAGTGACTTATGACACAATTCAATATTAAATTAAATAAATTAAAACTGCAGCTCTGTGGAATTAAGATAACTAGAACAAAGTTGAGGTTCTGAAAATTACCATTTCTAGAGATCCTTTCAATATTATTAAGGAAGCACTAAAATCTTTGAAACTTTCTTAAGTCAATAGTTGTATATATTATATAGTAATGTTATTAAATAATAGTTTGTTCGTTTATCTTTCCTTTATCTAGTAACGTAAAAATGATATTCTCCTGACAGATCTCGGTCACGATGTCGCATCTTACTGAGATTAGCCATGACTGTGTGCATGAGATATTAAAATTCAGAGTCGAATCTGTCCATAATACAATAAACAACGTAAGTATTTATTAGAAAATGTTATTAAAATAGCCATCACTATCGAAAAAAAGGCAGAATTTTGGTCCATTGGCCTAACTATTTAGGAACAAATTACGAGAAAACTACTAGGCATATTTTGATTACATTTGATATGATTGATAGATGTTTATCCAAATCAACATAATATTGACGACACGTTTGGCTCAGTTGGTAGTGGCCCTACTTTCCGCGCCAGCGGTCGCGGGTTCGAGTCCCGCTAGAGGCATTCATTTGTTAAGCACGAATGTTTGTACTCCAGTCATGAGTGCTTAATGTTTATAATTATATTATGTATTTATTTAAAGTTTTACGTGCAGTTTATCAACTATCTGGTATCCGTAACACAAGCCTCGTAGCTTACCACGGGACTAGATATCTCTATTTTTTTATTTTAACATATATGATTTTTACGGTGGTGTAGTACACACTATTTCATCTTTGCGTAATTGACTGTTAAAAGGTAAGTACGGAAAAAGCCGGAGTAAAGTGAGTCGCTAGCTATACAGAATAAAATCTATCGTATAAATAATAACTATATTACACGATATAAAACAAAATGTGTGCATATACAATGGGGAGAGAAGGCAAGTCGATACGACCGGTGAAAGATTAGACCCAAGACGAACGCCTTTGGGTGCTCTAAGGGGCACGGGAGTGTATCATCTCAAATTTCCCAGCTTCGGGTAGTAACTGATAACATTGGTTTACAGAAAATCCAAATTACTGTAACTACTTGGTGTGATATGGAACCCGAACCTCGAATATATAAATCAAGCATATAATAAAATTCTACCTTATATTAGTCGAATATGTGCATTATTATTTTTAAAAATCTAATTAAAATCTATTTTTCTTAGAAGCTTTGTCTGTATGTCTGTTTGTGACAGCATTACAATTAAATCACTGCATAGGTTTTAATCAAATTTTATATAAGAAACCTTTTAATGTCAAAAAATATTTCATATCTGAAAAATCTGTACTAAAAGTTAATACTTATCCGACCTTAGGTCGAGCGGAGCAAGGTTGAGTCCCTAGTTTTATAAAAATTTTAATATTTTCAAAGATATTATTTGAGATCCCCTAAATAATTATTATAAAAGTTGTAAATGTAAACAAAATTATTATGACTTGTTAGAAAATGTTTCTATTGATTTTTTGTATAAGATTCGGAAGACATTGTCATAACAGGACAATAAAATACAATACTCGTTTTAGCTGATGTAACATTGCTGAAAGAAAATATTAATCGACTAATATCATCGCAGAATTTGCTGCTAAACAAAATCAATACGATACATAAAATACTTATTATAATTGAAGCATTTACGTATTAATACGGAATATTATTTTTTATACTTACTTTATATTTTTGTTTTTGACCAATTTGTATAGTGTATATTACGCAATAGGTTAAAATGGTGAAAGGACATTTTTAAACAATTTTCGTCTTCAACGTGCCAAAAGTAATAAAATATGTGGTTGTTATAGATAGCATGAAAAATAAATATGGAGGGCTATTAAAGAAGAAAACCGTCTAGTTTCAAGGAAAGCTTCGTGGTTTGTGTCATTGATACCAGACAGTTGTTACACTACGCATATATAATTTTAAATACATAAACATTATAAATATAAACACTCATGACTGGAGTACAGACATTTTTGTTCACAAAGGGTCAACAAACTGAGCCAAATGAGTAGTAAGATAGAAAGATTATCAACGTAAACAATAATTTGGAAGAAATGGACAAATTAAACTAACGTGCCTATCAATATTTAAGATAAAATATAAAATAAAACCACAACAGACAAAATTTCTAAAAACTACATTCGGCCACTCTATCGATAATAAAGATGAAAATAAGTACTTAATGTACAAATACGGATCGATTTTATCATGTATATCGATAAAAATATAATTTCAAGGTACCGGAATCTTTACGGTATTAACACTTTTCATGGCATTTTCAAAAAGCATGTAATAAAGTGAAGAGAATGAATTGTTTCCTAGCTCTTAGCGCTATATTGTGTGATCGCATTCAATGCTAGTAACCTACATTTCACATAAAAGTAGTTCTGCAATTTTAAAAGTAAAGAACCTAGTAATCTCTAGGCTTATTACTTTTTGTATTTTTACGTTTGTTAAACTTTAATTGTTAGATTGGTTTATGATTGAACGTTGTATGGTACATCTAGTGTAGTGGAAGCATTATGGGTATTACTATTGCAGTTTTAAGACATAGGTTATTTTAAGAGTAGATTTTAAAAATATTGCTTTCTAAGTAACTTATGCAAGTCTTTATACTGGAATGTAAATTATTTGTATAGTATATATAAGGTGACTACTACTATACTACTACTATATAAGGTGGTACTATTGCAGTTTTAAAAGATAGGTTCATTTTATAAATGAAATGTAGAAATGTAGAAGAAAGAAAGAAATGTAGAATTTTTAAAAATATGGCTTTCTAAGCAAATTACTAATTAAACAAGTTTTACTACGATATAAACTATTTGTATAGTTTATATAATGTGAATTTACTGTCTTCATCCCAGAGTGCAAACTCGTAACATAATATTATTAGCCATTATTATAATCTTGTGTAATTCAAGTGCGGTTAGATTATGTAAGCTCACATGGCTATGTACTAGATGCTAAAACCTTAATTAAAAATAATATCTACAATACGTCTGTATGTGAAATCTGGGGAATAAATAAGCAGATTTTAATTTAAAATAAATCCCTCACTGGATAAGTATACATAGAACTCGAGCATGTTTTAATTTTTCGCGGCCTAAAACTAATACAAAATGAATTAAAACATATTTAAAAGTTACGCGGCTAAACAAAGAACTTATAATTATGAAACTAAATTCGGCTTAACTGTGAGAATTTCGAAACCTGCAGATTTTCTCACGATATTTTCTGACGATGCAAAGTATATTGTTTCTTACATATTCATAATACAAAAGCAGGTTGTTATAAATACATTACTTAGTTTTGGGATTAAAAACATATTTTAAATGCACATTTCATTTTCGTAACATTTTTACGAAATATCTTTCCTGTGGCTTTCCTTCAATAAGTGGAAGTGATTTTATGAACAAGGACGGAAGTGTGTAAAAGGAAGCCGTCGAAACGCGCATTATTTGATTTGACCAATGAGTGTGATCTGTGGTGGATTCGGACATTATATTTTATTAAAAATATTTTTATTCGTAATGCTAACGATCTATAAAAAGATGCAGAGAAATGATTATATTATGAGCTGTTACAGTACAACAAATAAACATACCTACTTTTATTTATAAAAATATTAGGGGGGTCAGAAAATAATTCACTACGATGGTAAAGTGCGATATATCTTTCACCTTTATCTTCAAAACTAAACTAGCTTCAATAAAAACTAGCTTCATTCCGTTAAACTTTATGTTTTCACACGCTTTATTCCTTGTACTTAGGGATAATAGTGAATTGTAAATTACATTGACTATACATATATACAAGGGCTTGGTCTTGTTTTGCTTGGTTTTATAAGTGAATGCATTAATTATCAATGGGATTTAAAACCTAATTTAATTACTTTTTAATTTATACACATAGCATAATATTCTAAAGCAACATTCACCCAGGGTAATTAACAAAGTAAAATAAAAGTTTAACGGTCCTGGAAATCAAATGATTGAATCAAAGAATAGTTTCAGAAGCTAGACTGTTAAAAAAAGTTTTTGAGAGTTCGACGTCCCATTAGAACAATTAGCGTAACTCGATTTGGCAAACTCAGAGTGTCGTTTCAGTTACTAAAAACTGCAACTTTCTTAATTAGACTTCTATGTTCTATGTTCTATGTTACTAAATGAGAAGTAACTTAAATCACAAAGTTTTAAGTGAAAACCATATTCGTTTTTTTAGTGTTAAGAACAAGAATGTTAGGTTTGTTCGAATTAAGTTTAGATTCTAACGTTGTTATTATACGGTGATTTTAGAACTTCTCGACACTTCGATGGAAGAACCTTTTACTCAATATTTTGTCAGTAGTTCGCTACTGAATAATGCCTATACTTCAGAAAACTCAATAAATAAGTAATAAGTAGTATATGATATCATTAAGTTTCGAAGATTTGATTTCTACTAAGATCTTACTATAAATGCAAATGTTTGTATTGTTAATGTACAAATATTTCTTTATACTTCTTCATATTGATCATTTTGGTAATATAATCTGGAATATTTCATAGGCTATTTTTATTTACAAAAATATATGCCAAGTGCATTAAAATAAATTGCTTAGTTAGTAATATTATTAGAAATAAGTCATTTTATTAAATCTCTCAGTACCATAAATCGTTAGATAATATTCTCAATTTAGGCTTTTTTGGCTGTGCCGTATTGTTATTTGTTATGCGAGAAAGACATTAAGGCTAAGACTTTCTATTGACTATTGAGATTTTATCCGTTTAAATCTGCGTTTACCGTTGATATTCGCTTCAGCAAACTTGGTGCATCTTTGGACATATTCACTTATATCTTAACTTTGATTCATTTTTCTGTGTAAGAAGAAACGAGAAACAACAACTGTATAAGAAACAAATTAAAATATACCTTAACGAATAATAACCAGAAGAACAGTTAATTTAATTAGTATATTTTCAATGTACTCAGCCACAGTAACTTTGAGTATACAAATAATAAGCTGCTTGAAGTTGCGTTTGTTACATTGTAAATACTCGTCGAGTACGCGCTGGCTTTTCATATTACGCTATGATGTAGAATGTATTGTTTTCATTTTTGCCCTTAAAAGAAAATTGATTATACTTTTTTATATTGTTTTGTATGGTGTTACGTCATCTGGCAAAGTTTTGGCATATACCAGAGATTTATCCTCGCTCCACCCGGGTTCGTCTCTGGACAAATTTCAGGGTTAGCATTCATTTCTCAAATATAAGTTTTTTTTCGTGCTGCGGATACAGACAGACAGTCTAAACTTCAAAAACTAAAGATTCGTCCTTTGAATTGACAATAATGACTACGATTAATGTTATTAAAATAAGATTTTCCAAAAAATATTTACTAGACAGATTCGAATTGTATGGATTTTACTATATGTATAGATTTGGTTACAATAAATATGGATAAATTAATATGTTACATAATAACATGGCCCAGATGGATCCATTAAAGAAGAAAAAAGAAGCTTTTGTTTTACATTATTTTGCTTGATATAGCTTAGTGCTAGATACTACTATAGAACTATAGAACTACGCTTTTCTACGAGTCATCGGTGATGTGAATTGCGCCTACCCATCACTCCTAGAATGGCTTCTAGACACAAACAAATTGAATCGAACTTTTCTTAAATCTAGCAAAAATTAAAAAAATCCGAGAAATTAGTTTCAATTTGTATCCATATTTTTATAGATTCATACTTTTAAGTAGAGTTTTTGCTGACCTGTTCGAAAGTAAGATGACTGAGGTTTGAGAAGAACTGTGGAAAGGAACTAAACGAAAGATAAATACTTTTTTATATTTTAAGTATTATGCATCGATCAGATACAATTATCATAACGATATACTTACGTACCCACAATGCAAGCATTTTTTCTTTAAAATATTGGCTACAATAGATAATAAAAGCACATGAACGACCTGTCTTTAAAATAAATAGAGTCACTGTGAGCAAAATTGGTCAATATAAATTGCCTCACTTCTTATCTAATTTTACACATTGTTAGTTATAATACGTTCAATAACAATTTTGTCGACTATTTATTTGATTAAAAATAATTAAATTTTCTCTCCCCATACGGTAATTCTTCTTCAAACTATAAAGTCCGTCAATTTTCGCCTCAAAAATTTAATGGAGTTACGTGAAGTTTTATGTTCTTCAGTTACTTTTCATTTTATTATAACACTTTTACGTAACATTCACCTTTTATTATTTGAGCAGTGAAGTGTTTTAGCTGGTTACTTATATATCAAACATGATCTTTGTTAAAAATTAGTTGAATTATTAGACAGTGATAGTCCAATGATAAGGACTGAATACAATAATCCTACAATATTAGTACACATGACACACGTCGATTTATTTTTATTACGAAAACAAGTCATTGATGATTTAAAATAACTACAAAACAAAACGTACTTTTCTCTACTTTTTATTTGTTACGAAATGGGAAACTTTTCTAATATATTTTCTTAGACTATACGTAATAAATAATATTTGTTTATTTGTTTATATGTAAGAAAAACTTTCATAACTAATAAAAAACTTCAGTGCCGCTTTACATTGACTTGCTATCTATGTATAACGTCTTGACATGCAAGTAGATGGAGACGAGATTATTAAGCTCCTTGCTGGGCACGGGCTTCCCTTTAATATGAGAGAAATCAGGCCATAGTCCACCACGCTGGCCTAATAAAGATTAGTGGACTTCACATGTCTTTCGAAAACTTGCTAGGTTGTCTCTCTCACGATGTTTTCCTTCGCCGTAAGACAAGTGGTACTCATGATAATGGAGGTGCGAGACCAGGATTTGAACCGCATCACTAGGTAATTCAAGCGAGCGCGTTACCACTGGGCTACCACTGTATATAGAACAGTGCAAATGTTGACTTCAATATTATGGGAACATTTTTCAAAGAACAGTCTGCACTCTGCACCGGGAAATATGTAATTACATAAATTATAACCTCGCAAAAGCTATTATGTTATTGTGAGCTTTGTACTTTAACGAAAAATAACGTTTCTTGAAATTTTATTTCCAGGCAACAATTTTGGTTATAATTTTTTTGTCTTGTATTTGAAAAATAGACTAACTTAATTCTTTTATGTAGTCTTGGAATTAATTGAAGAACAGTTAGTTTTTTTACAGTGGTTTTTATAATACATAGAGTGCTTCAAGAGGCGTGCGCAGAGGCGACGGAAATTTGGAGAAATTAATTGTGATTGGAAACACCGAAGGCAAAAGATCACGCGGTCACTCACCAACTAGATGGAGCGATCAGGTGAAAGACTCGTCGTCCACACATTTCTATGCGGTTGTAAGAGACGCGCTGGACAGAAACCGATGGAGGCAGATCATCCACTCCAGATGCAACCTCAATGCTGACCACGATCCTCAGATATGAGGGACCGACTCAGAGAGAGAGCTTCAAGATATATACATTTACTAGCCAAACCCGCCGCATCGTTCGCGCTAAATCTAGGGACGAGCCATACACCAGGCGTAACGAGTTCCATATAATTAGTTTTTAGTTAGTTAGTTAGTTTAAAGTATTGATGAGCTTTAATGTGACCAGTAATAGAATTAAAAATAATTTTTTGTTGATATCTCGTAATTCTATTCATATTATGTTAAATTTTCTCTTTTTCACAACAATACATGAATAAAATGGTTTAATATAGACTCAAGAATGAATAAAGCAGAAAAATCTGTAACATAATGTACATTTGCAGTTTATTACCATTGAATTCAATTTGCGAGTCCATATTCAACTGAATGATTACAAAACGTGTGTTCGCTAATGGTAGTGTTTAATAGAACACTTTATAAAGCTGACTTTATAAGCTATAACTATTATTACTAACAAATAGTATGAAGCTGAAGGAATTAAACATTTAAACATTAAAAATTTTGAATTAAATCCTAACTAATATTATAAATGCGAAAGTAACTCTGTCTGTCTGTCTGTCTGTCTGTCTGTCTGTTACGCTTTCACGCCTAAACCGCTGAACCGAATTCGATGAAATTTGGTACACAGATAGAGAAGACCTTCAGAAAGGACATAGGCTACTTTTTATCCCTGTAATCCCATGGGAACGGCAACTACGTGGGTGAAACCGCGGGGCGCAGCTAGTTATAAATATGCCAATATTATTAACTTATTTTTAACTTATTAATTAACCGTAAAGCATTCGAAACGTCGGGAACCAAAATCATAATAAATCCGCGACAAAATCCGAAAAGATAGTTTCATTTACAATTAATTCTTGTAGTATTATTTAAATATTCTAAACGAAAAATGTTCTGAAAGAGAAAAAAATTTTTACGTGAAACATTCCTTACGTTTTTTAAATTATGATATACACCTACGTTTTAAAATAAAAGACTGGGGACGTGCAGAATTTTTGATTGAATTTTTATGAAATTTAAATTTTTATTATCCTTTGTCGAATCTGAAAATTGAACGCAAAAGTATTTTTTAAGTTCTTTGTCTTTTTAATTATTATTGAATTGAATTTTACTGTTATATATAATTGAAAATGTTATATATAGCGTGAACGAAGCCGCGAGTTCGGCTCGATAAAATTAAAATAAATAAAATTAGCCCAAGTTACTCCCTATAAATAACATTAGCTATCTGCGAGTTAAAGTCAAAATTAGTCCAGCCGTTTCAGAGATTAACCGGAACAAATAGACAGACAGACGAAAATTTTTAAAATTGATTTTTTGATGTTGGTATACATACTTTCATTTACATAGAATGAAAAACCTTTAATTTGAAATTAAAAAAAACACTTCAATTTAATTGATATTTTGCATGTATAGATGAAATGTATGAAATGTAATGTAAGATGAAAAATAATTCACTATCCACTTGTTATAGCATCTGCCAATTCAGTTAGTCGCCTAACTACTGCCCTTTGGGAACCTGTTTCATACAAAAAAATGGCAAACAACAATTATTAAACTTTGAAACGTGGGAAATAGGTAATTTAATATTTTCATAGACCGCAGTGAGTCTCAAGAGACTGGCCATAGAAGAATAAAGTTGTTTGTTTATTAAATAAAGGATATTCATTGAGTTTTTGACAGGATAAATATCACTTCAAATATCACTCCATGAGAAGAGAGTAAGAATAAAAAGAAGAGACTGAGAGAGAGTGAGAAGGATGTAGATATCGTAGCGGTTAGCACTCTGTTCTTTGAGACTTACCCACAAAGCAACAAGCTTTAATGTATATTATTTACACTAGCCTTGCCCACGACTTCGCGCGCATTCTAAAGGCTGGAAACCAAATACCTCCCGGTCGTAGCGTGATTTAACATATAGCCTTATAGCCTTCCTCAATAAACGGACTATCCAACACAAAAATAATTTTTCAATTTGGACTGATCGTTCATGAGATTAGCGCGTTCAACCACACAAACAAACTCTTCTGATTTATAATATTAGTATAGATTAAATTATAATCTTATTTATATGTTAGTGGCAATACACGTGTGTAATTCAATTCATTTCAATTCTTGTAATAAAGCTTTAAGAGCGCCCAAAGTGTGCCTGTTGACCACAGATGATATATCAAAGTTAATAATGTTCTATTATAATTTAGCAAAGTTTGTCAAGATCTGTCGAGAACAAATGTAATATTAAAGCACTAGACAGACACTTAGTCATACTTATCCATCTTATATAAAATATTAGCAATAAACCAATATATCTAAAAGATTTTTTTTATTATTATCTTTATGATTTTACATATATAAATAACATCTCTTGGCGTCTCTTTGAAGCACAGGCAAAAGTTAAGAGTAATATACACATTTTCGCAAATATAATATTTGTGTTACTGTATATGAAATATTTTATTTAAATATAAATATATTTATTACATTACAATATATTATGAATGAAATTTTTTATATATAAACATAACTGTATTACGTCTCACGCATGAAAAAGGGGCTTCCCTTTAATACGAGGGGGATCAGGCCATAGACCACCATGCTGGCCTGGTACGGGTTGACCGACTACGCTTGTCTTATAAAAACTTGCTAGGTTATTTTAGAAATGCAGGCTTAAGATATTTTTCATCATCATAGGCCCGGTATTCATGTTATAAATGATTCACACATGAAAATATAAGTGGTGTGTGACTCGGGATTTGAACCCGCTTTACTCGGAATTCCTGGATACCACTGGGCTGCCTATATATTATATATGATAACTTTAAGTTCACTTAAAAATAATTTAGAAAGTAATTTCAAAATGAAAACATAATATGAAGTTTTAAGTATGTAAATAAAATTCTTTTTGTTTTTAAAACGATTACTCGTAAATTTATTAGTGGTAGTGCCATGCTTGTTACCTTCGGGTAGCAACCGAATGGGCCGGCACGCCCCGTATAGTTCATTAGTACCACTCTCTCACAGAAGACCGGCGTGAAGTGGCAGCTATGCTGTCGCGTTTCGTCCGGTGAGTAAGAGTCCGGGAGGCCCACTCTCCTTCCCCCCTCCCTCTTACCTTCATCCTCCGCCTTCGTTCCCCACTCCCTCCCACTTCCCTCCCTCCTCCATCCCTCCCTTTCCTGAAAGGCCGGCAACGCATCTGCAAGCCTGGCTTGCAGATGTCCATGGGCGGAGGTGATCACTTTCCATCAGGTGAGCCTCCTGCCCGTTTGCCCCCTTTTTACCATAAAAAAAAAACTTTTAATATAATATTTCTCGTGGCATTAAACGGTGTATTTAAATGGGTGAATAAGTACCGAAAAACGATTTAAACTGCGGTATAATTATAATAATAATATGTTGTACATAATAATAACTTACGTTTAATAGGTACCTTACATTGCATAACATTTTTTTCTTCTATACTTCTAGTTCAAATAATATGAAACTACGAAACAAGTACTAGTATATTTCAAAATTTAACATAAAAAGAGAAAGTAAAAATCGACAGCTGGTTTCTAGAGCTCAGAAAAAAAATCATTTAGTTGGAAAAATTTTTAACAATCCTGTTTGAGATGAATTTGCATTTAGTTAGCTCTGGTTTGGTTTAAAATTATAAGGTTATCTATATTTTTACAGTAGTTTTTAGAGTTTACGTTCTCTAAAGTAAATTTAACAGACAGAAACTTAACTAATAACTATGTTAAGTGGATAAAATAAAATAATAATGATGTATAACATTTTCTATATATTTATATTTTTATATCTATTATCTTAGGCTAAAGGGAGACAAATATGTTAAGACTCTACAGACCTCACAGTCACGGGTTTGAGTCCCGTTTAGGTCATTCATTTGTGTACTAAGCATGAATGATTGTACTCCAATCATTTTAGTTTATATTCGTAATATCTATCTGTCTGTCTGTCTGTCTTTAATGTTATATATTTGTAGTGTATCAACTATCTGGTATCCATAACACGAGCCTGGTAGTTTGCCATACAAGTAGGTTTGAAAATATTCATTTATTTACTATCTATATTGTGATTTGTGACTTTTAATTATTTGCTTCTAGTATATAATATTATATTATATATATTTCGCCTTCGAGGGTTTTAACTTCAAAAAATCTTTTATATACAAGGGAAAATTCATTCATTTACTAACTAAACATGAAATCTTAACTACATAACCTATTAATCTGTATTATGGCAGGTAGAGAGTTTATCAGCAAGAGACGTTAGCCTAGAACAAAGTTTACGACTGAGTCAATTTAGAAGGTAGAACCTATTGCGAATTAATAAGAAACTCCTTAAGTAAATCTATTAAGCGAGCAAAGTCGCGGGCAATGTTTACTTTAAGAAAAGGCTCAATACATTTTAACCAATAATTATATTATATTACATTATGTATATATTAATAATATTGTACTGTATTCAGAAATTTTTGACGTCCCATTGCTGGGCACGGGCCTCTCTTTAATACGAGGGTTATCAGGCCATAATCCACCACGCTGGCTCACTGAGGATTGGTACTTCACATGTTTTTAGAAAACCTTCTAATGACTCTTCGGTTCTCTCACACATGTTTCCTCACGATGTTTTCCACCGAAAAACAAGCGGTAATAATTTTAGAAATGATTTGCACATGAAAATGTCAGAGGTGCGAGACCCGGATTTGAACTCGCATCACTCTGATGTCTAAGCGAGCGCGTTACCACCGGGCTACCACTGTATACTTATAATAATAACATATATTTAAATAATCAATTAGTGTGTACATTGTACAATGTAGGTACATACTATTTTAATATTCCTTTAGTGAGAAACTTGTTACAAATAAATGAAATCCATATGAATAGATAGATAAAAATCTTATGATGAGTTATAACATTATTACTGCGCACCATCCGGTATGTATTTCCTGATCTGCTTGTCAAACCGTGGCAACTGTCATAAAATAATACATCAAACATACCTACTTATAACATAAACTTAATAAAATTAGTTTTCTCAAATTTTCTAATTTTCCGCCCAACTTTTTTAATGTTTTCTTTCATAAGAACTTTCTCTCAGCAGTAATAATCATTTATATTATTTTATCAATTTATCAAATCGTATTTATAATAACTACTGTTATAGTTATGCAGGAAAAATCAGAAAAAGCCTATTAGAAAATATCTTTTATAAAAGGACTTAAAATAATGTTTGTATTTTATGCAATTTTAGGAGCTAAGCCTCGATATTTTGCAGTTAACGTAATATCCGCTTTGATTAATCTACGTACAGCAAATGCCTGGTTGTAAAAAACATCTAGGTTAAAAGACGAGAGTCCTCCAATAGATGCTTGGAAATTTTGGATATTTCACGTAGTTTATTTACTGCACCATATTTGAGCAATGGAAATGCAAACAAGATGAACTTAGTTATGAAATGATAGACGTTTTGAGCAAACTAAAGTTTAACCCTTAACCACTGCCGTACGAATGACATTCGTCGCGGAAACCGTTATTCGTTCATAATTTTGTTTTGCGCGGGAATTTGTGCTCGTCGTTCCTAGTAGTTTCCTAGCCGCTAGTGACGCGCGCGCAGCGGGGGAGAGCGGACGTATGGCGCAGTTCTAAACAGGTGAGTTCAGCTATCTGACGTACGACATTCGTATGGTCAGTGTTAGTGTAACTTTTTTGAGTTCTTTCTTTTTTTCGTTTGTAGCTAAAATGAATCGTAAGCGGTGTAATACTTCGCCTGGGCCTTCTACATCGCGGAAAATTAAACGTGTTCCAGTTAATTGCAGTAAATCAGACGAAATCATAGAATCATGGCTGTGTGAATCCGAGGAATCATCGGCAGATGAAGAAGATTGTATATCTGTAATAGCTGTCGTTAAAAAGTGTGTAATTAATTGATTAGCTGTTAATATGATTTTGATCTCATTAAACCTATCTCACTTAAGTATAAAAATGAAAAGAAAAAGTTGCTGTAAAACATAGTTTTTATTTTTTAATTTTTTTTATATTTTTTGTTATTATTTCAATACCACTAAGAATGTTGGTTAGTAAATATTTTTCTAAGAGTTTTTTTTTGTTATTTTATTTATTTTTGCATCTTAGATTTGAAATATTCTATCACTTAAAAGTGAATAAAAACTCAAATTACAATTGATGGTTGCCTGAGAAGTCTTTGAAAAAATTGACGAATATCATTCGTACGTCAGTGGTAGTGTAACAAAATGACACGTCAGTGGTTAAGGGTTAAAGTAACCATTTAAAAATATAACTTCGCTAGTGAATTTCTAAGTGCTTAGACTGTTTGAATCTGCTGCTATTGCTCATTAAATAACTAAATAAATATATATTTTTTTGTCTATTTATTAATACTGGTTATAGGCTATTTTACATAAAAACAGTCAAAAGTCGTATATTATACATAAAAACTACGTAAGTAAAATACTATGTAATAACAATACGTAATCCTACTATTATGAAGAGGAAAGTTTTGTATGTAAGTATGTTTGTAACGAATTGACTCAAAAAGTACTGGACCGATTTTAAAATTTCTTTCACCATTTGAATGCTACATTATCACTGATTAATATAGGCTATTTTAATTACAAGAAAAAAATAAGGATCCCTACTAAAACTACAATAACAGGAGAGTAGAAGGAGTGCACGCCGCGCCGTACAGAATATATAGAATAGGTAGCCGCGCGGCTCAGGAGTATATTAAAGCTGGAGTAATTTTGGAGAATTTTCAACCAAGCGAGTGATCGAATGAAGTTTAGTAGCGATTATAAAAATGAGTGCGGGTGAAGCCGAGCGTATTGCTAGTCGGATATAAAAATAAAAGAATGTTATACATACTTCTCATTCAACTCAATATACTTTGTTACATTACCTAACAATAGGTATTTAATTATCTCGAATAACGACTTTGTACTGAAATATCCATGTACTCGAAATCGCAATCACGAACGTACACTCTAAAAAGCTTTAAAAAACCTAATCTTTTGGAATTTTGGCTACAAAAGAGACGGATAGCTTAGCTAAAATCCCGCTCACGCTCTGCCAGAATCAAAGTTCTCTTTAAATGAATTTTGCTTGTAATTAAGATTTACCTAAATTTAATTTTCTATTACACTCCATAAGTGATTTTTATCCATAAGTTGATTGTGAAATACCGATAGGAAGTTGAAAAAACTACTAGTATGTAGTTATTTAAAATCAATTGCTGTTCGATATTGGCTGATGCTAGTCGTCTGCTAGTTGGACGAGTAAAATAATTTAGTCGTCCAACAATTGTTGGACGACTAAGTTATTTTAAAGGCTGTTGCTAGTCATCCGATAATCGTATTAATAAAAAAATATATTATTCGTCCGACTATTGTCAGTTTGTACGAATATCTATCACTTCTTTGATTTCTAATATAAAATAAGCGATTTTTATGTGCAGGATATACCTATGCCAAAAATAAAAAATAAATAACCTTAACCTACCGAGCTGATAATTTATTATTTAGATCCCACCCACTTTTAATAAGTCCAAGAGTTTTTATATGTAAAAGAGCTGGCTCTATAGAGTCGTCCTATGAAATTTACGTTACTAACACTCCCTGAGAGTATGTACCTACATCAAAACAATGTACAAGAAAATGG
This sequence comes from Boloria selene, assembly GCA_905231865.2. Lineage (NCBI taxonomy): Eukaryota > Metazoa > Arthropoda > Insecta > Lepidoptera > Nymphalidae > Boloria > Boloria selene. The sequence continues at coordinate 11,238,662 of HG993146.1, forward strand.
TATTTTGTAAAAAGTACTACAGAAACGTCCGCAATTGCATTCACGAGTATGTTAAAACTTAAAAAACTAATTGATTTCTCTTTGAGCCATTTAAGAAGCAAAAAATTCTCAGTCGCGATATATCAAACACCAATTGTCGGACGAATAATATTTAATTTATTCGTCCGCTTATCGGATGAATAGACACTTCGTTCGATATTCTAACTAAAACTTAATAAAACTAGACCGACAAAGTTCTAAAACTTTTTCGTTTTTTTCACAAAAACACTCTACATTAAGTATGAAAAACAAGGACAACCCCAACAAGTAGATAGAATATGGAAAGTTCAAAACTGATTATTTTATTTGTAAATCAAACGATGTTGGTAGTAACTAAATCATTTTTAGAATCCTACAGCGATACTAAGAATTATTAATACTAATAGTTATAAATATATAACACTTAATAAAATTTGCGTGAATATAAACTTTTTAAATAAAATTACATTTTCTGTAAAACACGCCATTTAATTTTCTGTAAAGCTTTGAAACATTTGAAATTGAAAATCTAATAAATCCACGAAAGAGCAAAGTAAAAAGAGAGTTTATTTTAAATTCCTGGAACTATTTTATATTTATTCATGTTGGTTAAAGGAGAAAATATTCATTATAAAATGAAAAAAAAAACATCAATGTAAATTACATACAAATTATCAAATATTCAAAAAATAACCATAAAAGGCTTCAACTTTTAACACAAATTTAAATAAAATTAAGTTTTCAGACATATAATATAATTATGTTAAACTTCATCTCGAACAAGAACAAGTTACCTTTTATCTGGAGATCGCTTTACAAGATGTTTATACTCATAAACTAGTCTAAGAGAGAAACCGGTAGCGAATCATAGTACAATATAGATTAAACTTAACACCGTGATTTTGAAACTTGCTCATACATACAACGTTTATTGGCCAAACTACTTGATGAAGTAGTAACCATCCACATACTAAATTTCTCGTCGATCGGTTAGAGCGTTGAGGCTTGAAAATTAAACTGACAGACAGGCGGACTAACTCACTCTTGCTTGTAATATTAGTATTTCACTGTAGTTTACATAACGTCTGTACCACAATTTGTGCATAGTTAGGTGATCGAAACTTGATACTACGTCAATGATACTGGGTTCGAGACGAGATTGAAGCAAACATTTATGTTCACCATATGTTTAAAGAACATTGGTGAACATAAATATTATATATAAATATTTAATGTGAGACAAGACGTCGAGCGTACAATACAATATTATTTTATTTATTTAGGTATGAGACAGTGGTAGCCCAACGGCAACGCGCTTGCTTGGATAACCGAGTGATGCTTCAAATCCGGGTCTTGCACCTCTGATATTTTCATAAGCGAATCATTTCTATCATGATTACAACTTGTCTATCGGTGAAGGAAAGCATCGTGAGTTTTCGAAAGTCATATGAAGTCCGCCAACACGCACTGGGCCAGCGCGGTGGACTATGGCCTGATTCGTATTGAAGGAGGCCTGTGCCCAGAAGTGGGACGTTGAAAAGGGCTGATGATGATGATGTAACTAATATTATATAACGTAAATATCGTAGCTTATCACAAAACTAGATGTTGTGGTCTGTCAATGTCCCAAATTATTTATTTTACGGATACACTTTTAGTTACCAAATATCTGTAAAATACAAATATTTAAAAAAAATATTTTAAAATACAATCATGGATAAGAAATTCTTTGACTACCTTCTAACCGTTTTAGTACTGTTACAGAGACTAATTTTCACAGATGGACTCGATCCAAAACTGAAACACCAAGGACCTCCGAATATTTACATAATATATTAAATATAACTTCGAAAAGATAGAGCTAATCGTGAAATAAATAGCTGCCAATGCCAAAAATTTATATAAATAAAAACATACATTGTTTTTATCAAGGCATACGAGATATTATGTGTGAACAATTTTACGATCGATATCTTTTTATATACAACTATCTTTACTAGCGCTTCGCCCGCGTTCATTTTTTGAATTGCTAATCAACCTCATTGGGTGGATCTGTACGATGCCTGAAAGTTTCTTCAAAATTACTCTAGCCATTTCAGAACCCATTGTTAATACAAACAATTTTTAAATTTTTCGTAGAAAAATATTTATTTTTTTATAAAAAGTACTGTAATAATGTTACTTTTAATACCTCCATGAATAAAGTTTCATGATGATCGGTTGAGTAGTTTTCGTGAAAGCATAACAAACAAACTTACATTCACATTTATAATATTAGTAGGAATTAAAATACTGTATATTCCTACAGTCAGTCCGCTATAAAAATCCTTACTTCAAAATCTATATTTATCCTATGATAAAAACCAGGATAGAATTCAAAGTTTATCCCACATTCACAATTTATTTGCAACTCGCTTACAGGATTTACTCTAAAACCTCTCGTTGCACTACCTAAATCGTTTTTATATTTTTGAGCCGGTGGCACGGTCATAGCGTAGCTGTTATTCCTCCTGTGAATTATATTGCTGTTCCACTTTGTGGGCTTAAAAATATTTGAGCTGAATTCGCTTGAAGTCCCAATTTCGATTTCCGAGAAATTCGAATATTTTTAATAGACGTCGCAGTTTTTATTTAATAAGTTTTCGACGAGTGGTTAAGGTTGACCATAACCATTATTGAGAGGAAAACATATGAGTATATTATATTCATAAAATAATAGCAAATCAAATCAAATCAAATCAAAATAAAGATTAAAAAAATATTGGTTAACAAAGGAGATTTATATATTGTAAACTTACCCTTGCTCCGTCCTTAGGTTCTGCCCTTATAGTTTGTAGCACAAAAAAAGAAGGACTTCATAGAAAATAGCGCCCTTAAAAATTTCAAAATCCGTTCTTAGCGGATATCTACTACTTCACTGGCAAATGTTATCTATATACGTCGGGAGGGTTAATTTCGCTTTTATATTTTTTTATATTTATTTATTTATTAAGATTCACCGGTGGTAATTACAACGATACAATAATAATTATGCTATGTTACTAAGTTCTTATTGCTAAATGCATTACCTTTTAAGGTGAATAACGCATGCAAAAATATGCGTGAAATAGTTATATAGATATAAAAACAACAGTTCTATGATCTAAAGAAATTGAACAAATAAACAAATTCTACCAAACAAGTCGAGATTCACTGAACAAAACAAGAATAATCATTATTTATTTATTTATAAGATATTTTTTTACATTTTTTCGGATCTTTGGAAACGAGTCTCTGAATAGGTCCAAGCATTTATAATCGTTTATAATTTTACATAAACCAAAATAGTTCTGCGAAAGGGCTTTTCAAATAACTGGATTACGTGGGCATCTAGGGACTCTAAAATTAAACATAGGCACAAGAAACGGGTTGTCATAAACGCTGTTAACACTTTTGTATAAGAAATATAATATAAATAAGCTACTTGTGACTAGTGACTACTCCTAACTAAGTTCAGTGGCAAAGTAACATTTATTATTGAATATTCTTAGAATAATAAGCAGATTTGACGACATCAAGAGAAAATTATGTCAATTTGTCATTAATCTTCATTTTAAAAGTAAAGTTTTGCTTAAATTATTACCTAAGTTTTGAAATTAGAAAGTCAAAACTTATTGAAAATATGTCCCTGAATATAAAATTGACTTCAAATTTAAATCACTTTATCCAAAAGTTATAGTTGAAAGTCAGTATAAAGTTCTAGGAAATAATTTTATACTTTAAAACCTTTTATAGAAAGTAAAAACGTTAAAAATTTTTAATTAATTCATAAAAACGTTCGCTATTTAATGAAAAGTTTAATATGTCATATAGTAACGAAAACACAAATTCTTTTTCTTAATGTTCTGTTTATTTAATTTTGTAATATTAAAAAGACATAGTTTGTTTGTTTGTTTGTTTATTTGATCGCTCATGTCTCTAGAACTACTATTGCTGTATCCGATATGATAAATTCTTTTTGCTTTAGCTATCTAATGATAGCTAGTTTGCTGTAGATGGTTATATTCTACGTCATATTATCATGTTATCTATACTAGTATTATAAAGAGGAAAGGTTTGTATGTAAGTATGTTTGTAACGAATTGGCCCAAAAAGTACTGGACCGATTTTAAAAATTCTTTCACCATTTGAATTTTACATTATCACTGAATAATATATACTATTTTAATTACAAGAAAAAATAAGAGGAGTGGACGCCGCACATAATGTATGATGAAAAAGGTAGCCGCGCGGCTCAGGAGTATATTAAAGGTGGAGTAATTTTGGAGAATTTTTAACCCAGCGAGTGATCGAATGAAGTTTAGTAGCGATTAAAAAAATGAACGCGGGTTAGCGCGTAGTGCTGGTTAATAAAAATATAAAGACTATAATATATTATGTATTCCATACTGAGCGCTTAAACGTATCTAGGACTAACTCGTACAAAGCGACTGAGTCTCTAGTTTAAAATAAGCTTAATGGAAGAGTCCTATAATTCCATATAGAGCTTTTATGCCAAATTCCTCAAAGACAGACAAACAAACAATTTCTATAAAGTTTTTTTTTAATTTCTTCTGACAAACTCAACCTACAACACAATAAAGAAGTATTATTATTTTAACGACACGTTTAGTTCAGTTTATAGTGTTTATAGTACTTGCTGCGTCAGCGGTCGCGGATTCAAGTCCCGCTGGGGGCATACATTTGTTGAGTGTTTGCGTGAGGACGAATGTTTGTACTCCAGTCATGGGTGTTTAAATTTATATTATGTATTTATTTAAAGTTATATATGTAGTATATCAAATATCTGGTACCCGTAACACAAGCCTCGTAGATTAACACGAAACTAGATAGCGCTGTCTTTAAAGTCCCAACATACTTATTTATTTATTTATATTAATATATATCTACACTTTATTCTTAGTGAGATTAATTTATTAATATTATTTTGTACACCTGAGTATAAGGTATTCTGTGAACCCTTCTAAGAGCTTTCATCGGTATCTTTAAAACAAGTCATAAATTTTAGTCCACATTTTGGAGTGTGCTAAATGTTGAAGAAACTTATATAAGCTGTTTCACCTGAAATGTCGAGACGAATTGCTTATTAAGGATTTGCGCAAATATCGTAGTAAGATCGCAGCAGTCTAGTGTTATTAACATTTAATTAGATTTAGAAATAAATGAAAACTATGTTTGTAAAGTATGAAAATATTCTTCTTATAACGGTAGTAAATATTCGGAGAAAGTCGCAATATTAAATATAACGTTTAAAACTCAGATAAAAAGAGCCTTGGAATTTTTATTAAAAGCTTGTTCAGTTCAGTTTCAGTTTTCTCAAATATGTAGTGGAATAAATTGATGATTAAATATTTGCTTGGTTCATTTATTTGTGTGAAACTTATAGACGACACGTTTGGCGCAGTTTGTAGTGACGCCAGCGGTCGCGGGTTCGAGTCTCGCTGGGGGCATTCGTTTGTTAAACTCGGATGTTTGTACTCCAGTCATGGGTGTTAATATTTATAATATGTATGTATTAAACTTATATATGTAGTATATCAACTATATGGTAACACAGTAACACAAACTTCGTAGCTTACCACGAAACTAGATAGCGCTGTGTGTAATAATGTCCCAACATATTTATTTATTTATAATATTTTATTATTATAATAAACTAGCATCTTACCCTCACTCAACTGGGGTTCGTCGCCATGTTCTTTTTAACGGTTAGTATACGTTCTCTGGTAACATATTTTCGCACAGTAAAACTTATCACATATACCAAATAACCAACCAGTTATCAATATACAAAATCTCAAATCTCTCCTGTGTTTTTTTGATGTAGAACACAGACAGACAGACAAATAATTCTAAAAACTATAGATTTGTTATCTGTATCGATAGTAATAACTATTTTAATAGGATTTTTCAAAAAATATAATGTACTGATTCGACTTTACTAGAATTTGGTACATACTATAGGTAATAATAAGACATAGATTATTCATGTTATTCTCAGTAACGATATCAGTAACACGCAAAAGAACCTAGAGTAAAAAACATAATAATTGATCTTTGGAATCAGCATTTCATGGAACATGGGGATCTTATATGAGTTATTCATACCTATTATAAAGCAATATTAAAAAAATATATTAAAAAATCTTTATGTACCCTAAAGCTATAATATATGTAAATATTAAATATAAATTAAATATTTTCATACTTTGGATGAAAGTACAATTCCTTTCCATACGTATTTTTTACGAGCAGGCATATGTAATTTATGAACAAAAGCGTTTCTGTATTTATGTGGGAAAAAACATTTTCTGTTTTATGGTGTTGGTAGTATTTGGCGACTCGTCGTACATGAATTGGGTTAAAATAGTGATAAACCAAGGTCCAAGTGTCCTGAAAACTTGCCAAGTTGCTCTAATAGCTCGAATATTGCTGATGAAATCCAAGGTTCGAATTCGGGTTGAGCCGAATATAATTACAAGATTTTTTCGTCATAATTACATTCACAGTACTAATCAAGAACTGTAAAGTCGGCAGTGCTACACCCACGTACTATAGTGCTAAATCCCCTTCTTGGCGCAGTATATAGCATAATATACTCGTCAATACTGCTTCTGAACTCAATAAACATTCTGCAGTGTACTCTAATTGTACAGTAAAAATTAGATGAACGTTAAAAGTAATAAGTTACTTCTTGTAACATTAGTTATCGGTCACTAAAAATTCGCTATAATCGATGTAGCCATTTTAGATATATTCTGAAACATATTCGTTTCTATTTTTCTATATACGGTATACATTTTCATATTATGTATTTTTATATAGTTTTACATTGCGAACCATCATTTCACCAAAAATTTAACCATCTAATATACGTTTTATTACAACAATATTAGATTACCAAAACTAAATACAGTGAATATTGAATAACATATTATTCATTTTTATATAAGATTTGAAGAACCATTTACAAAATATAGCGTTAGCTCCTTTTCTCATATATACGGCTTTCTCAGTACATACTCGTATATACCTAGAGCAGGCGTGACATCACATGTAGATTTAAATCTTTTACGTGCGACGCTGCATCGGACACGTAGCTGAAAGCTCATGTTTTAGTATTCCATTAAAATTATGAAATGTAAAATGATGGAAATATTTTTTTTCGCACTTTTTATATAAATATGACTTAAACTTGTTTTTATGATTAACATTTGCCCCGCGACTTCGTACGTATAGTCTTTCTCTGAAATTTTGTAAAGAAATATAAAATGATATCTAGTCTAAATATAATATAAAAGCGAAAAATCATGAAACATCGAAAAACGTTTGGCGTAAATTTGTAAATTTTGTATAATTTGTGCTAGTGCTACATTTAATGTTTTAAATGTTTAGAATTAAAATGTATAATTTTAAGGTACTTTGATGCCATCTTGAAATTTTTGTAAATATTGTGGGTAGGCACTGTCTGTAACAAGTATATAACCCCCTTAGACATCTAAAACCTTAGTCTCTCCCGTGACCATGATTGCTGTAAAGCATTCGAAACGTCAGGAACCAAAAATCATTCATTTATAATTGTGCTAGTAGACTTCCACTAAGAACAGAGTTTGCCACTGAGCTGGATTGAGGTCTAAACCTAAGAGCTATTGCGAGTTTGTATAGTCCTTCCATTTTTGATTTGCAAACTTTAAATTTGGCAGAACGAGTCGCTAAGAAATAATTAAATACGAAATTGGACTGAAAGTTTCAAAAAAGCTTTCAATATATTTTAGATAACTGATATAATACAAGAACCTTTCTTTTTAATGTCAAAAGTAGAATGCTAAAATAAATACATTCATTTTGGTATCGAGTGAATACTGTAAAAATCTAGAGTCTACTTCGTGTTGGGTGTGAAGAATTTACAAACTTCGATACTTAGAAACACTTTTAAGTTAAGAGGCACTAAGGCTGGTTGAGTTTCTAACGCGCCTTTAAAATATACGATATGCCATTATAAGCTTTAATCTCATTGTAATAAAGATTATATTAGCACACAACATTTAAACCCGTTAGTATTAAGTTACTTTATAAAGGTTTTTTTAAGAAATGAATATAACTTGTCAAGTTAAAGTTTAGCTAACTGAGGCCTAGTGCGTTTTTGTAAGATTTCTCTATATGCGTAGGCGGTCTTATAAATGTGACAAAGATTATAATATAAAATGCCTCAAATGATAAAATTAAAATAAATAAAACTAATAATTAATATGTTGGGACATTATTACACACAGCGGCATCTCGTTCAGTGGTAAGCTACGAGCTTGTGTTACGGATACCATATAGTTGATATAATTACATATATAAGTTTAAATACATACATATTATAAATATCAAGGAAGAAATTTTTAAAGTGGTAGTGCCATGCTTGTTACCTTCGGGTAGCAACCGAATGGGCCGGCACGCCCCGTATTACGCATTAGTACCACTCTCTCACAGAAGACCGGCGTGAAGTGGCAGCTATGCTGTCGCGTTTCGTCCGGTGAGTGAGAGTCCGGGAGGCCCACTCTCCTTCCCCCTCCCTCTTCCCTTCATCCTCCGCCATCATTCCCCCCTCCCTCCCACTTCCCTCCCTCCTCCATCCCTCCCTTTCCTGAAAGGCCGGCAACGCATCTGCAAGCCTAGCTTGCAGATGTCCATGGGCGGAGGTGATCACTTCCCATCAGGTGAGCCTCCTGCCCGTTTGCCCCCTTTTTACCATTAAAAAAAAAACAGAAAAATTATTATTATGTTATATACTATATTGTTATGTGGAAAGGTCAAACTCTTATATTTACAAGTAAAAAAGCTTATTAAATACAAATAAAACCGTTTAAAAATACATTGAATAATTTATAATATTTCTATTAATATTGTATTGGATTTAGATATTTAATTTACTAAAATAACCACACTAAAACGGCTTTTTTATGTAAAAAATAATTCAAATATTTTAAATCTATATAATTAGCAGTCATTTCTTTGAAGTTCGTAATTCGAGGAACGTTGCTCTACTCATTATTAGCCTCTGTACAAACTGGGTTAAAATCAACTGCTTTTATTTACCTACTAAAATAGTAAAGTAAGTACCAAATATAGCGTTTGGTAATTTAAGTTAACTAAAATAATCTTATTTTCTGCATATTATTTGATTTGAGACGATATTTAAATGTTCACTGTTTTTATATGCGTGTTTTTGATTTACTTCATTTTAAGCTGCAACAAATTATATAAATTATATATTTGTATCTATACTCAATATTATAAAGAGGAAAGATTTGTATTTTTATATGTTACGAATAAACTCAAAAACTACTGGACCGATTTCAAAAATTTTTTTGCAAGTAGATGTAGATGTAGATGTAGTAGATGTAGGTTACATTATCACCGAGTAACATAGGCTTTATTTATAACTAGTGAAACCCGCGGCTTCACCAGCTTTAGATCTAGAGTCGAACCCAAGCAAGCGATGTAAATCGCTAGTATAGTAATTATAGACGTGTCGAATCGGGAAACGTGTTCTGAGAAATTTTGGCTCATATGAGGATTTCTTATGGGATAAAATAGTTTAATATTAGTCCATACATATATTATTTATTTAATAGAAATTAATATCCGAATAAAATAAACCATATAAAAAAACTCGCTCCAGAGAATTCAAGATCAATTCAGTCATATATCGTTTTTCAAAACTTCATTTAGTTAACGAACCTTTTGCTCAGTACTGAAATATGGATATGTGGCTGAAAATTTTGTAGTTGTTCTTTATAAATAAACGATTTTATTCAGCTTGTACTGTAAAATAAATGTAGAAATTAGTCTATGAAAAGCAATCGCGTGGTAAATAAATTTGTTTTATTATGCGCTTAGTTTTATTTGCACTTAAAAATGTAATTAGAATTTTTAGCAATAACTGTGGTAATCCGCTTTCTTGAAAATGCAAGTGTTCGAAACCTTGTTTCTTACTCCAGATATATTCTATATTCACCAATTGTCTATCATTGCCGAATGAAGTATTACACTTAACTCTACCACAATAAGCAACTCACTCTCACTTTGCTTTAATAAGTTTTTTTTTTAAAACAAAACTCTATTTCTTTTTCTCGTGGGGAATCTATAAAGTCTAATGGATATCCGGGTTACTAATACTATCTTAACTCAATAACTAAGTTTAACTTAACTGAACTCAGAACGTTTCATTCTACAGCCGTAAGCTAACCACTAAACCATTGGCGTTTCTACATATGTATTTACATATGTAAAACATTTTGTAAAGACTTCACTCAAGTTGTTTCCTTTTCCAATTCAACTCACAACTATTTCCATATTACTATTAATTCAAATTTTAACTTATTTACATGAACTTCAGCGACTCGAACGTGTAAGTTAATTTAAAACTTTACCCGAACGTATCAAGTAAATGTAACGGAAATGTTTCTCGCGCAATGAAATATGTAACAGTTATTCAATGTAGATTTGTTTGAGACTAGAGACTTACCCTAGCTTCGCTTCATCTCAAAATACGTTTTACCATTAGTATAAATTTTTTAGAAATGTAGATATTTCTACAATAAAAAAGAATCCTACATAGTACTTTCTTAGGTTTACGCGAATACTTGACATTATAAATGAAACTATCTTTTCGGATTTTGTCGCGGATTTATTATGATTTTTGGTTCCCGACGTTTCGAATGCTTTAAAGCAATCATGGTCACGGGAGAGACTAAGGTATTAGACGTCTCAGGGGGTTATATACTTGTTACAGACAGTGCCTACACACAATTTACAATATTCAAAATGTTATCAAAGTAGATTATAAAATTATACATTTTAATACTTAACATTTAAGATTTTAAATTTTTAAATTATATTATAATTATGGCAATATTATTAACTTATTTTTAGCTACTATAATTATAATTATTACAAGTTTTTATAATATTTGTTAAATTAATATTATGTAGTGTTGCTATTATTAAAATATGTCAAATGTGTTATAATAAAATATAAATTGTTGAAGCAATATTAAACTTTCATCTATTATAATTTAATTAAGTAATTATTAGAATATGTAAGTTTTAAAAATGAAGGGGTTAAAAAAATCATAATAAATCCGCGACAAAATCCGAAAAGATAGTTTCATTTATAATCCCTCATAATCAAATTTCTTTTATTATGATGATAATTCTTTTGTATGTCGTTTTCTCGTAATGCGGTAACAGACAGACAGACAAAAATTCTAAAAACCATAGAATCTGTATCGAATAATGACTATTTCAATAAGTTTTTCAATAAAATGTTTAATGTAGGAATTCGTCTAATTTAGAATTTCTTTGTTTAAATAGATTAACTTCAGAGATATACTTTGTAGGTAAATTAACTTATAATTAACTTATAATAAAATTATTTAAGAGTTTAATTAATATTTTTAACTAAACGTGTAAAAATCTCATGTGAACTTATTAATATTCGAACAGATTATTCATAAACCTATCATATTATTATATCTTACTAGCCTTTCGTTCTAAAGGCTGAAAACCAAATGCCTCCCGTTTTTGCAACATTTTTCATTGATGCTCCGCTCCTATTGGTCGTAGTCGTGTAATATAGCCTATAGCCTTCCTCGATAAATGGACTACCCGACACAAAAATATTTTTTCAAATCGGACCTTCTTACGTTACGTTCCTGAGATTAGCGCGTTCAACTAAATAAACAAACAAACTCTTCTGCTATATAATAAACTTAATATCGCGTAAAGATGAATGTGAAAGAAAATTTTTAAACTCATATGAGAGATTCAAGCACATACGAGAAATTTAGAAATACTATGAAGCCTATGAAAAATAAAATCTACTAGGATTTTACGTTGATTCTATCTATAAGGCACGACTTCACGCTTCGAGTCCTCACTTCTCAATCGATCGTGAAATTTGGCACATAGATAGTTTGTGACAGGGAAGCAAATACAAACTTTGTCCAAGCTATTTTTATTTGAAGGTTTATTTTTCATCATAAACTTAAAGTCTAGTTTGGCAAAATAAAAATTTCTTTTCCGATACATTTCGTAGGTTCAATTCCCGACCTGAAAGTTCTTGTTGTTCTTTTGTCAATATTCAAAAATATACACAGTTTTATATTATGTAAATGTTAAGTTTTAAAAGTCAAAGTAAATTAAATGTGATGGGATATTAATATACCCTTTAGTTTCATGGAAACTATAGACGCTTGGGCTATGTATACTAGAAAATTCACACATATTATATACTTTAAATACATACATAGTATATAATATATAAACACTCATGTCTAGAGTGCGAAAATTCATCCTCATCACACGAATAAATCCTCATCAGGACTCGATTCCGCGACCTGGCACGATAAGTGCGGTCAACCGTCATATCACTACAACCTAAACCAAAAGTGTTCTCGATTATACATAGATACAAAGGATATTTTGCATTCCATTAGATACTGTTTTTTATAATCTCTACATATTATAAAACAAAGTCGTCCCACTGCCTGTCTGTCCCTATGTATGCTTAGATCTTTAAAACTACGCAACAGATTTTGATGCGGTTTTTTTAATAGAGTGATTCAGGAGGAAGGTTTATATGTAAAACTAGCGGAATCCGCGGCTATTTTATAATAGTTTCATTTTTATACGATATTAAAGAAAACAGTAAATAATAATTCGGTTTTCTATTTTCCTCAGATATTGAGTGATGCGTACTGGTCGGCAGCTCTCAACGCCGCGCTTTTAGAAAAGTATTATAGTGTGATACATCTTTTATTTAGGAAACATGTATCTCCACTTAGCTTTAATATATTCTTATGTATAAAATCCAAGAAAAATAGGATAGTTATATTTTTATATAAGTATTTACTTAATGTCACTACCGGGTGGTACAAGGGTAAAGTGATTTGACAGGTAAGGGCTGAATTCTTATTAGATATAAAAGAAAAGTGACATCCAACACAGTTATATAGTTTGGAGAAAGAATTATGGAGAAAATTTAAAAATCTTTTTCTTTTTTCGCAAATTTATTTTGATTTTTTAGTTTCCGACACTTATAGCCAAAAGAGAGTCGTCTAGGAGAGATGGCTCAATTATTCCGTCTTGAATTGATCCAAGTATTGATCTAAGTAAGTAATTTACCCAGTAAATTATATTTTCTATTAGTTCTAGGCAATACAAAACATTTTGTATAGAATTCTTAATAATCTAGTGAAAGGTTGACAAATTGAATAACAAAATAAGCAAAATCACGATTTAAATCCTGTAAAAGCAGAACAACGTAAAAAAATAATTCAATCTCAACACAAAGGAGGATTAAGAAAAATGAAGCAGAAATATAATAAAATGTATTCGTGGCGTTATTAAAACTTTTTTACGACGTAAATAACTTATTATATTTTTATAAAGAATGTGTAATGGAACAGAAATGAATAAACTTAACGTCAATGTGATGAGATTTAAAGTAATAGATTTATATGATGTAGGTAAAGCAAATACGTATATAAATTACTATAGGTATTTCCGCCTCAGTGGTATTTTTTTATAAATATTCAGGACATTATTACACACAGCGACATCTTTTTCCGTGGTAAGCTATGAGGCTTATGTTACGGATACTTGATGAACTACGCATATTTAATTTTCACACAGCATTAGTGCTGAACAAATGAATGCCCCAGCGGGTCTCGAACTCCCGACCGCAACCAAGACCGCAGAGCAAGTAGGGTCACAAAAAACTGAACCAAACGAGTCGTCAAAATTGAAAAAATGAACTGCGGATTGCGACATTGTGGATTCAATTTGCCAAGAGATTCATCTTATGGAATTAGGAATTTGATGGTGTTACTCCATAATGCAGGGGTGCCACAAAGCATTTTGATTTGTTTTTTATACTGTTGGAGAACACTTTATAGGTACGTATAACAAAGAGGGAGGGAGAGGGAAGAAAGTGTAGATGTTACATGTGATCTCATTTGAACTGGTTTGAAAAGAAAATCAATATTAATTTCAATTTTTAGGTATGATTTACGTCATAAATCTATCATTCGTATTCAGTATAAAAATAACTACATTTGAATTGCGACTAATCTCCTTTCATAGACCTCTATAACCCATAGAGAGTTTCACTGTATTGTCTTTCATATTATAGATACTAATATTATAAATGTAAAAGTTTGTATAAACGGATGAATGTTTCTAATTCAATAACGATATTTCTGAATGAAAATTGGCTTAGAAATAAATATAGTTTGGAGTCTGAAAAAACACAAGTGTTTTTTTTTTTGCGGTAACATATATGGCTCTCTATGGAATAGATCACAGGCGCTACGAAGCCACAGATAGACATACATAGATGAGTTAAACTTCTAATCCTCCTATTTTCATGTTGGTCTAACAACAAATATAAAGATTTTAATCAAATATATTTCTTTTTATTACAAAACGTACCATAAAGGCTTTCTATACGGAGTTTCAAAGTCATTATGTTTTAATATTACTACTTGAAAAGTTAAATCTGTATACTTAGGAGTTGAAAAGAAAAGTTATGATGTTGGACAAGAATACAAATATTGTAAGATGATATTTAGCTACAAGAGCAATAAATTTTTTAACTCAAATATGAACAAATGAAACGTATAAAGTTCTATAATAAAACTGTTAAAAAATTGTTTCACACAATGCATAAACTGAATAAAAATTATAATAACTAGCCTACATAATATATGTTATTCCAAGATAAGGCCTATCTGCTTACTAAAATTCATTAAAATACATCCAGTCATTATGCACATACATACAACTATTCATAGAAGCTTTTACTTGTAGCATGATAATATTTTCATATATTTCATAAAGAATGTGTATTCATTATGGTCTTAAACTTTTTATTAAAGTTAAAATGAATTGCAACATAGTTATTAATTATAAAGAAAACGTCCGAAAATATTACAAATGTATTTGTGATTTTGTCGATCAGATAGCAAGTGGCTATCACTAGCGCATCTGCAATTCCAAGATGGATTGGAATGGCCCTAAGTGCAGTATCGAGCCTAAAATCTATTTCCTTAGCCACAAATACTTACCGCTTGGAAATTTCAGGTACTTTCAGGTACGCCGTATAATATATCTATGTATTACTGACTAGTGACTCGAGCGAGGGTTCGCATCGTTCGGGTTCGTCTCTAGGCACCCACGTTAGTATTTATTTACATTTTTTTTTATTACTAAAATCTTCCATGATCCAAAGAAACATAAAGAAAAATACCCGAATTGGTCGAGCCATTCTCGAGTTTTGCACTTACCAACATTTATTTTAATTTATACTTATTTAGCACAGGCAAAGCCGCGGGATCCGCTAGTTATTTTAATCACTCTATCTATTAAAAAAACCGCATCAAAATCCGTTGCGTAGTTTTAAAGTTAAGCATACATAGGGATATAGGGACAGGGAAAGCGACTTTGTTTTATACTATGTAGTGATAAGTAGATGTGCACAGTAAGGGCCATCAATACGAAGGGGATCAGGCAATATAAAGTGTAGCGAGTTCTATTCCCGGTTTCGGATTTTTTTATGTGTGAATTATTTCCGAAATTATTACCACTTGTCTTACGGTGAAGGAAAACATCGTGAGGAAACCTGCATGTCTGAAAGAACCTAGCAAGTTTTAGAAAGACGTGAGGTCGGTCAATCCGCTCACGTAATATTCTTTTGTATAGGAAAAGTAATTCGTCAGGATTAGATATTATTTGGTGCTTCACTTTATTCTTATAAATGATTTTTATAAAAATATGTCTTATTTCTTATTCATAAGGTACAATTTATTCATAGCTAAAATATAACATCGATAAATAAATAATGAAGGACGTTGTATGAATTTAATCGTTCAAAATTATATTTAAATAAAAATAAATTATAACTCAACTAAATAAAAAAATATATTTGTTATTTGGTCGAGTTATAATTTATTTCAATAACAAATAAGTTTATGTTAGGATTAAAACCATACATAATATTATCTATATACATTTACACATTACACCAAAATTTTACTGTTATATAATATAGCAGCATTCAATTTTGTCTAATACCTATTATAAATGCCAAAGAGAATCTGTTTGTTTATCATCTGCTTATCGCGGCTAAGCCACTAAACCGATTTCAATGGAATTTGTCACAGAAATAGTTTGCGCTTTCAGAACGACACGCGTTATAATACTCGTATATACGAGTATTGTTACTTTTATATTTGAGGACATCATTGCCCTTTGAGATGATTGCTGTAAAGTATTCAGAAAGTCAGGAACTAAAAATCAACATAAAACCGCTGAAATGTGAAAAAAACAACAAATTTATTTCTCTCTACAAATAGAAAGAATTTTGATAAGCTTAGAAAATAAATAAAATCTTTGTAAAGAACACATTTAACTTTAAACAAAAATAATATTAAACTTTCTTCGAATATCTGGATTAAACCGACAATTATAATTGTAATAATACTTGTAATTCCACAATTTGTACCCACAAATGCGTACGCGAAGCTTATTACTGTGGTACGACACATGTTGAAAATTATTCTTAGAATTAAATTATGGTTCACGATTGCTCTTCACGTTTTATGCAAATATTCTGAAGGAAGAATGTATATTGGTTAAAAGTGACGGTTAAAAGTGAAACGGTTTAAATGTATTTAGACTAGTAATAGGAGTTGTATTAAATAAATATAAAATTATAAACAGTTATTATAAGAAAAAGATAATATAGAAAACTTTTGCTTGCCTGTCTGTCCGTTTGTTTCGTCCAAATTCCGGAACGGCTGGATTTTGATGGGACTTTCATTTGCGGATAACATATATCATATTTATGAGGTAACTTAGGCTACTTTGGTGTTTAAAAAAGCTCTTCATCTTTATAATCACTACATAGTATAAAATAAAGTCGCCTCGCTGTCAGTATGTCCCTATGACGCGGATTTTAATGCGGTTTTTTTTAATAGATAGAGTGATTCAAGACGAAGGTTTTTATTGTATGTATAATACACTAGCGGAACCCGCGACTTCGCTCGCGCTAAATCTCGCTACTATTAGTATAAATTAATGTCACAAATACAAAATTAAACAAGAGAAAGCGACTTTGTTTTATACTATGTAGTGACTATTCAATCAAATAATCACTCAAAAGCTAATATAGGACAAAATCAACAATTTTCTTTACATTCCTCATCCCGCCAAGACTTGCTATTGAAGAAAATCACAGGAATGTAATGTAATTAATTTGACTCAAAGTAGAGTTGTCAAATCCAATTATTTGGTTGATACCTTTTACCAAACACATTTCTTCTAATTGAATTGCTTTCCAAAGTGTAGCCCTCGTGCTTCGAACAGCTAAATGTTTTATATTATTTTTACTATCATCCCTTACTCCGGTAAGGGCGAAAGAATTTTTAAGGGTCGTTTAAACGTGGTAGATTAACTTTTATATAGGGTTTTTTCACATATCTTTGATAATATATACAGTATACATGTAAGGTTTAGGAGATAATAATATTAAAAATAAATTATACACTATGAGATAAATATTTAATTCAAAAATAAATATGTTTACAATGTATGTAAATAGTGCACGCGTTAGTTACAAGATACGTTTTAAAGCTTAGTTTTCATTTCTCTAAAATGAGATAATATTTTTTCGTGGTAAAACGTATCTAAATTATTGACCTTTAACCAGCTTTCATTATATCAAAATTTGTCTAGTAGTTGAGGGACAGACAGACAGATTTCCAAAGATATTCAATGCGCAGGTTCAGCTGAGATTATTTATCTATAATAATATTATAAAGCTGAAGAGTTTGTTTGGTTGTTTCTTTCTTTCTTTCTTTCTCTGTTTGGTTGAACGCGCTAATCTCAGAAACTACTGGTCTGAATTGAAAAATAGTTTTTAAGTTGAATAGTCCGTTTATCGAGGAAGGCTATTACATCACGCTACGACCAATAAGAGCGGAACAGCAAAGAAAAATGTTGCAAAAACGGGAAATGTTCCAAACGCACTACTCAGAAAAATTTGGTTTCCGGTCTTTAGAACGCGTGCGAAGCCGCGGGAAATGCTAGTATTGTATATAATTGTATTATTAATAGTATAAAGTATAGGAAATTAACGAACAAAAGGTTCAATTACGTTCAAAATCACTTATAAATCATGATCGATAGGTTTTTAAAAACATGTTTTTGTAATACTCCAAGATCCAACCGAACAATAATCCAAACAATCCAGCAGAGAAGCGTACCAACTATTTTAATCTTGTAGAAAAGGACGAATATATGTATGTATGAAAATTTATTTCGAGCTGTAATGTATATTGTTAGTTATATTTAAATAGAAGTATTTTTCATTGAGTGATAACATAATCGAAAACGAAGCCCTTACTTTAAGAATTAAACTATGTGAATATTGAATAGAATGTGAACTTAAATTCTCAGAATCTTTTAAATATTAAACAATCACCAAAGTTGATGGTGATTTGAAATAAATTTGTATTTTTTTTTAATGGAAAGTCTTCCTTTTACTTATAAAGTTTAACCAAAGTTACGTTTTAACGTCATTTCAACAAAATGTTTTAATACATTGACAGAAATAAAAAAATATTTTTTTTATTTCAACCTTTGTATATTTAAAGTTTAGAAATTTAAATTGTTATATAAATATAAATAAATATGTTGGGACATTATTATATCAGCACCATATAGTTCCGTAGTAAGCTACGAGGCTTGTGTTACGGATACCAGATAGTTGATATACTACACAATATATACATTTCAAATACATATTATAAATATAAACACCCATGACCGAAGTACAAACATTCGTGCTCAACAAATGAATGTCCCCAGCGGGACTCGAACCGCGACAGTTGGCGCAGAAAGTAGGGTACCTACCAACTGAGCCAAACGTGTCGTCAGATTGATATTATAGAAGTATAAGTAAGATATAATTATGTTTTTCAAATACTAAAGAAATTCACAAACCATTTGTTCAGTAAACTGCTAAAAGAATGTCAAGAAAAGCGCTAAGATCAATTGAAAGCAATCCCTTTTTGTATTTAAAGGTTTTTTAGAACGAACTCTTGATAGTAAGTGCGTCTTTGACCAAAGCGGAAGTACTTTTGTTTTGAAGTCTTCCTTTGGAGTTATTTAAGGCCTTAAGTATATTATTTACCGATAACATAAAATTAACTTACCTACTACTACTCCTTAATATTTCTTTAATTAGCGAAATTAAAAAATACTATTGATTTTTATATAAAATTGAAAAATAAATAAAAATTATGGGACATTATCCCATACAGCGCGAGTATCTGGTATACGTAACACGAGGCTTGTGTTACGGATACCAGATAGTTGATATACTACTTATTATATAACTTTAAATAAATACATAGTATAAATAATAAGTACCCATTACTGGAGTACAAACGTTCGTGCTTAACAATTATGCCCCTCGCGGGACTCGAACCCGCAACCGCTAGCGCAGCAAGTCACTACAAACTGAGCCAAACGTACGAAACGTTTGATGACACTACACATAGGTATACTATAATTTATACATAGAAAGGCATCATCGATTTCTCTACAAGAAATTGTATTTTAAAGGAAGGAAGGATGTTAGTGCATTTGTCAACCGAAAGTCAAGTAAGAAATAGTATTGACTGCGTTTGAGCAGAACTAACTATACCCTCGGTATCGATACGAAAGCCACATAAACTAGAGCACTACTCTCAATACTATCCATTTGTTATTACGATATATTTACATATAATGATTTTACTTTAAATTTTTATCTGACTTTAAATTGTTGTGTTTTTTAGTTTTAAATATTTTTTCCAATTGGATTGATTATATTTTTTTGTGTGAAAAAATCTTTAAAAAAATATAAAGTATATTTTTTTTACCAAAAGTCAAAGGTAATAATATGTGTAACATGGAGTAAACCTCCATGATGTGTAATAATATAAAAAAGAATAAATGAATGAAAAACTTAACCTCTATATAAATATTGATTATTTTCAGTTCAAGTTTGTTAATTTTTTTTTAATAATAATTAATTGTACCTGTGCAAGTTACTAAATATGATCGAACGTAGTTAAAGCCCAAGCGGAATCGGAGTAAGCCACTAGTATATAGAAGCTTTAATAAAACATTATATATGAAACTATCTTTTCGGATTTTGTCGTGGATTTATTATGATTTGTGGTTTCCAAAAACCAAACCAAAAATCATAATAAATCCGCGACAAAATCCGAAAAGATAGTTTCATTTATAATTTCAAATATTTGCGTAAACCTAAGAAAGTATTAAGCTCTTATAAAAAAAATCATTTTTTTGTGTAATTTATTACAAATAAAAAACGCGCGAACAGATCGATTAAAATCTCAATAATATTTCTTTAACTCGATTAAAAAACGTAGAAAAGGATTTCAAACGATTGAAATACATAATGGAACTCTGGCACTGACATCTCTTGTTCAAAGGCACGCTGTACAAATATTTCGAAGTCGTGGCAAATTATGCGAGGCGTTTTCAGCAATACACATAAAACAAATTCACTGACTTACACCTACGTCCTTTAGAACGAAGACGCCTTTTGAAAATTCTCTCTATATGCTAATAAATTTCATACATCGCAATCGGCTTGATTGGTAAATATTTTCCAAGAAAATTTCAATAGGAAGTAATTATGTAGCTCATTCGCGTGCGATCTATTGGGGTTTTATTATTTTTTTCAGGGTTCGGATAAACGTAAAACATTTACAGTATTTTCAGTGTATATCTTAACATAATATAATAAATTTGTAAGTGAGTTTAGTTTGTACGTTCAATATATTATGAAAAATTTTATTGAAATAATCATTATTGTCGAAACAGAGATTGAAAATACATTTTTTTTGTCTGTCCTTCTGGGAATCAAGAGAAAATCACTGGATTGATTTTGGTGAAATTTGGTAAAATGTTGAGAGTTAATGCTATTTCAATTAACAACTTGTTCAAGAACTACCTTTCGAGTGCTTTTCGTCATACTAAGTAAAAGTATTTGTATACTATTGAACCCCGGTTACGCTCGCAATAACAGCAGAATACAATATTAGTAAAGTTTCTGAAGAAGGAATATAATGATAATAATATAATATATTGGATATATGAAATAAAAATCATGCGTGAAGATCAAGACTATATAGTTCTGAATAGTCTGAACATAATTTATCAATATCAGACATAAAGATAGTACAAGAATTCGTTGAAGTAACGGAATAAAGCGTCAAAGGAAATCAATATATAATATACAAGCTTACATGCAATGACCTAACAAACGTTCTTCTGCCATATGAATATACTTAAATCATAATTAAAAATAGGTGGTTGGGGTTGGAGGGTGAAGAAATTTTACGATATATTCTTATATCTACAAGTATAAAAAAATATTTTTGATTGGTCCACAAGCACCGTGATACAAAATTTTTATATATTACTAGCGATTATATTATATACTAGCCTTTTTCGCGGGTCTGCTCGAGTTCTAAAGGTTGAAAATCAAAAGAAATATTTTTTTTATTTTTGCAAAACGGGACAAAAATATTTTTCATTGATGTTCCGCTCCTCGTAGCGTAATATAGGCTATATTCCTCGATAAAAGGAATGTCCAATACAAAAAGATTTTTTTATTCGAATCAGTAATTCCTGAGATTAACGCGTTCAACCAAACAAATAAACAAACAATCAAAAAAACAAACAACAAACAAACAAACAAACAAACAAACAAACTCTTCAGCTTTATAATATGAGTATAGATTACGGGCTCGTTACTAGATTTAGCACAAGCGAAGCATCCGGTTCCGCTCGTATAATGTATACAAAAACATAACAAACTATATATTAAAACCGCATGAAAATCGGTGCAGTAGTTTTTGAGTTTATCGCAAACAGAAAGACAGACGTGGCGGAGGACTTTGTTTCATAATATGTAGTGATTAGATGCTTATATATGAATAGCTATTGAGTATTTCTCCCAACTCGCTAATGTATTTTATTGTAATACTGGAATTTTCTCCAAAGAAAACGGGAGCAGACGGTCGTAAATAAATATGTAGCTGGTAGCTACCACCGCGGTGATTCATTGCTTCCTTCTATAAAGAATAAATATAATGCTTTTCATTATTCCTTAGGTATTCCTTTATTGGTAAAATATCAGAGAGATTACGTTTTATTAAAATAATGAAGGTTTGAGGGTATAAAAATAAGTTCATCAACTTTTTTGTTTCATCATCAGAATCATCACCAAAGCTGTTATCGCTACAACGAATAATTAAAATCAACTCAAAACCTAATATCGATATTTTAGATTCAGAATTTATGGCTGCTTGCTTTTATTATGTGACTCAAACAAGTTAAATAACTACATCAGAGAACTAATTCGATTTGTTTCTCGTGTAAGCCATGCATGTAATCTTAACTTTTAAATAAGTTATAAAGTTTTTCTGTTACATGAGTATCAAAAGCAAAAATCAAAAGTTAACTTCATGTTTATGTATTTCTCTAAAGATTTATATTATTTAAGCCAACTACTATAATAATGCATCAATAACATGAAATATATTACTCTCAATTATATTTTGCAGCTTCAATGGTATAGGGCCTTACATGTACGACTGCAGATCTAAAGATCGTGAGTTTGGGTTCCAGGTAGGGCAATGTTAAGTATTAAATTTGTCGGTTAGGAAAATCTAAGTCATAGACAAAAGTCCTGCTATTGATTTGTTATTAATTGTATCGAGTCATCGTCTTACCCCAATGCGAAAGTGACAGAAACAGATAATGTATATTATTATGACGGCTATCACGAAAAAATATTAAAGAATAAGTATAGTAATAAAATTATCTGGTTGAAAATGGTTGATGACTTTAAACTTTCGTTTATTTTCGGTTTTATTAGAAGAAATAAGTACCTACCAAAAAAAAATCGAAATCCTTTATGTTATGTGGCTTATATTATGTGGCGTATTGAACCTGTGACCAAAAGATTAAACAAGCCATATTACCACTGTACCATAAGTTGAAGTAACATGTTAATTATGATAGAGTAATGAATTACTTACTAAATTACATATCAGATATCGATTAATGTAGGCTCTAAGGTTTATTGGCTACCTAATACAATAATAATAATAGTAAATTGATAAATTATAATTTGTTGGATTAAATTATTGTTATTATACTATAAATTTATATTAATATTGAAGTATGCGTCAAAGTTATTTTGCCAGATATTGAAATAAATTCAAAAATACTGAAAACATCTATGTAAAAATGAATAACCTGTTCAGAATCTCTTTTTAGAAGTCAGTCAAATATCGATCTGTGATGACGATAAAAAAGGAGGATATGGCTGACATACGACACGGCTCATTGAATGTGTGCTCCTTTTTTCGGAACACTACTTTTTGGGACTGCGTAATATAAAGGCCAAATCAATTTTGTATTTAGCGTTATTTACATTGACGTTAATTATATCAAAAAATTAGATATAATAGAAGCAAAAGTATTTTGTTTGCACTTTTTAATATCCCACTTCTAGACACTGGCCTCCCTTCAATACAAGTGGGATCAGGCTATCCACTATGCTGGAAAAGTGCGGTTTAGCAAGAGGATTATTTAGTCAAAATATATATATATTTCAACATATAGAATTATTGTTAATATGCAATTTAATTTAAAAAAAAAGAATGAGATTAAGATAAAAAAAATATTAGTCCCGCTGAGTTTCTTTCGCCAGTTCTTCTCAGGTCAGAGGTTTCTTCTTTCCGAACTGGTGGTAGACTCATGACGTTCAGTAAGAAATTGTAACAATTTTTATGCTGAATAAAATATTTTGATTTGATTTGATTTGATATCTTTCTTCTGAAAGACACAAACCTATTTATACCAGGTACATTTTGCCGGGACAAAAATTACTTAACCGAATAGTAATCTAAAGTAACTCTTTCCACGGTCAAGGGTATTACCTATGTGATAACTTAGTCAAACTAAGCCGATCAGAGTGAATAAGATACAAATATTCATCCTCACAAGCTTATACACATTTTTTTCATTAGTAGGATGTAATGCCTCGGTGGGGTAGTGGCGTACACTCGTGCACTATAATATCTCCTGCGCAGTTGGCCAGTCTCAATGAGATAGACCGCCATGGCCGGAAACAGTCGGAGAACATTATTATTATTATTATAATGGAGAGCTTCGAGCTTTTTTGAGGGTTAGAAATTGTGTAAGCATTATTACAGCAGAAGATACATTTTTTTTCAGTAGCTGAATACGTGTGATATAAAAAATCTTCTTACATCGTAGTCAAACAAACCCTTTGTTAAAAATAACAAAATAGCGACTCGTACGTACAGCTATCACGTATGAGCTACAGCTATCAAGTTTAAAGGACCTCTTTGCATTCGATATCGCTTATTACATTCAGTTGAATGACTATTTCGCATATATCGAAAAGGTATTCTGATTATAAATAATTCAATACGATTTATCGGATAATGGTTAATGTTAGATTTTACACTTACAGAAGTCTGAAAATACGAGAAAAACTTATTTTACTATATGTTTTTTTTTTGTTGATATATATCAATTGCTACTTAATACTTTCTTAGGTTTATGCGAATATTCGTTATAATATCGAATGCTTTACAGCAATTTTGAAACGTTGAAAAACAAAAATCAAAATAAATCCGCGAATCCGAAAAGATAGTTTTATTTACAATTGCTACTTTTTGGTTTTAAAGTCGTACAGAAATATTTTTAGTTGTTATACAAATATTATTAAGAAGAATGTGGGCAAAAGTAAACTTACGTCTAGAAGGGATCTCTTCCAGACTAGCGAAATAAGATATACTGTTATGAAGTTAAAGTTTAAAAAATGCAATTTATTATTACTAAGTAAAATTGAAAATATTACAAAAAATCGTTAAGAAGTAAAATCCAATTTTAATTTACTAGCTAGTAAGATAATTTCTTTCATTTTCACACTCAGTTATTGTAAAATATTTTTCCTAAGTAAGAATTCATTTATCTTTCTAAAAACACATTGTAATAGAATGGAATAAAAAAGAAAAATATTTTGTTCATTTTTATATTCTATCATCTGCAGAACGTTACACATGACATACATGAAAGTGACTGTACAATACATTAAATAAATTCCCAGTGAAAAAAGAAGGAAATCTTTATTTATATAAAATATATGTACCTATTAACTACTTGGTATCCGTGACACAAGCCTCGTAACTCACCACGGAACTAAATGGTACTGGTAATGTCTCAACAAATAAATAACTAGCGATTTAGCTCGAGCAAAGCCGCGGGTTCTGCTAGTATATCTTTATAAATTATAGCTTATGTGTTGTTCTGATGTTATTGTAATAATAATACGATAAATAAATTCCCAGTGAAAAAGAAGGAAATCTTAGTTTATATTTATAATACGTATGTACCTATTAAAGTTATACATGTGTAGTGTATCAACTGTCTGTAATCCGTAACACAAGCCTCGTAACTCACCACGGAACTAAATGGTACTATTAATGTCCCAACATATAAATAAAGTATTCATTTATATTATTGCAATAATTTATGATGAATACAAAATATTATAGCAAAGTAATTTTTAAATAATTTAAATTTCCTTCTCGTAATAATAAATATGAAATTAAAATTAACAAATCATACTAATAATTCAATATTTAGGTTGTTCAGTTAAATCGAAAAAGTTAAATTTCTTAAAGAAATTGCCTTTTAAATTCCTTGATCAATCTTTCCCGCGCAGGAAATTATATATTCGGTTCGTATAATTTGTGGGAATAAAACGAATTCCTTTTCTTTAATTTGAATTTATCTAATTTTAACATGACTTATGTTGAAAATGCTAATGAAATAGATATTTTTCTTAAAAAAAGTTTCGAAATAAGGTTTTACCTAGATGCTTTCTGTATTAAATTATGATTTCACTAGTATTTCCCGCGGCTTCGCTTGCGTTCTAAAGACTGGAAACCCAATTTATAGATTTTAAATATTATTATACCATATTATGTTATATATTTTGATGAAAATTGGTATTATGATAGCTGTTAATCCGAGTAACATGTAAAATTATATTTGAGGGATCTTTATCTGCGGTAAAATTCTCATCTCTGAGACACCAATGGATGAACCCAAGGAGAGCGAGGGTGTATCGTTAGTATTATTAAAATTTACATAAATTTTCCAAGATTTGCAAAAAATAAATAAATAAATATGTTGGGACATTATTACAACAGCACCATCTAGTTCCGTAGTAAGCTACGAGGCTTGTGTTACGGATACCAGATAGTTGATATACTACACATATAAATTTTTAAATACATACATAATATAAATATTAACACCCATGACTGGAGTACAAATATTCGAGTTTAACAAATGAATGCCCACCGCGGTACTCGAACCCGCGACCGCTGGCGTAGAAAGTAGAGTCACTACCAACTGAGCCAAACGTAAACGAAACTATATCCCATACATACAAGTCACTATAGCCTAAACTCAAATCTTCATAATTCACATTGAAGTGCATAATTATAACTTCCTTAAATGCAAACAGCATGTCTTAACACTTAGTTTTCATCAAGTTAGCGAGCAGGATAGAGTTCGCGAAGTTCATTATATACTAGGATTTGTCCATGTGAGAATCAAAAGCAAATAACTATAGACTGTATTTAAACTAAAGCTCTCCTCACATCAATTGCAAAGTCAGAGACTGTATGACTTTCTATATAAAGATAGATCTGACCGGGTATAATCTACGTTATGTCGTCAACTTGTTCCAATAGTATTAGTTCGCAGTCGTTGTTTTTTGTATGTATTTTTTTTTACTTATTAAAGTTCTATTTATGTTTTATGTAACTACTAAAGACTCTCCCTAGCTTCGCTCGGGTTCGTAAAATAAATTCAATGTCTACCTCCTTCTTTGAAGTCGGTTAAAAATAGCTTATGTTACGCCTTATAACATTAGGTATCTGCGAGTTAAAGTCCGGTCAACCTGTTTCAGAGATTCAGGAACAAACAGACAGACAAACAGACAAAAATTTTAACAATTGATTTTTTATTACTAGTATCGTATATACTTTCATATGCATTTAATGAAAAGCTATTAATTTGAAATTAAAAACAGACACTCCAATTTTATATATATGTATGGATGTATTGATTTTAATACCGTAATATTATGAAGCTGGCGTAATCAAGATAACGTAAAAATTATAAAAATCGGCTCAGTTATTTAGTAATTTGAAATATAAGATTAGACATACTAGTAAATACATTGAACACTGAGAATTTGTTGATACGCTATACTCGGCCAAGCCCAGGACCTTTTGATATACAGTCATTATATAGGCTAGGAACAAGATCAATAACGTAGTATCTATAAACTTATTATTTATGTATACTTTAATGATACATCAAATTATATAATTACTGGTTAGATTATTATGTTTTGATGCTTATATAAAAGCTCATAGATCACAGTTCGTACTATGAATAGGGCTTTACACATTCAAACCACGACTTGATAACTTAATTCATAGTATTGGATTATGTGAAATTGTTCAAACAGCAAATAACACAAATTATTCTAGTACAAATAATTTAATGGTACCTATGAAGTAAATATTTTACTCATAGATTAATTTATAGATAAAACTATAGACTCACTATAGCTCCATTCGGGTTCGATCCTAGGTTCACTTTACCAATTATATAGAATTCTCAGATATGAATTATTAATTAATAATAATAATAATAATAAACTCTTTATTGTACATCAAAAAGATATATAAAACATACAAATAAGGAAAAAATATGTACCTTATCGCTAAAACAGCGATCTCTACCAGGCAACATTTTGGTGTAGGAAATACAAAACTCTACAGAAGTAAGGGGTGCATAATATTGAGAAATCATACATGCATACATATACATACATATCTATACTAATATTATAAAGCTGAATAGTCTGTTTATTTGTTTGGTTGAACGCGCTAAACTCAAGAACTATAGTCCGTTTATCGAAGAAGGCTATATTACATCACGCTACGACCAATAGGAGCGGAGCATCAATGAAAAATGTTGCAAAAACGGGAGAAAAATATTTCTTTTGATATTCAGCCTTTAGAACGCGAGCGGAGCCTCGGGAAAGGCTAGTATATTATATATATTCACACTAAGATATATTATTATTAATTATTAATTAAATTATTAATTTTATCGCAGTGAAAAGTATTATATATGTCATCCAGGTCACCAGCTACGATCATACCAAAATCAAAGTCTGGTTTTCTCGTGATACGATCACAGAAAGACAAAAATTCTAAAACCTCTAGCCTCTGTATCGATATTTAATATATAATTCAATAACATAAATAAATTGAAAGCTTTTTTTTCTTTATATTTTCTTGCCTTTCCTATTTTATAGTATCTTAAAAATTAAAAATAATATATGTTGGGACATTATTACATACAGCGCCATCTAGTTCCATGTTAAGCTACGAAGAAAGCTTGTGTTACGGGTACCAGATAGTTGATATACTACATAATAAAAATAAAATAAATACATACATATTATAAATATAAAGACCCATGACTGGAGTACAAACATCAGAGTTTAACAAATGAATGCCCCCAGCGGAACTCGAAACTGCGACCGCTGGCGCAAGAAAGTAGGGTCACTACAAACTGCGCCAAACGTGTCGTCAAACTTTATCTTATCCTATTAATCCATGTAAGTTTCGATTAATGTGTAGAATGTAGATGTTTTATTTTCTTCTAAGTATTCTGTATGTTATATATTAGAGTAACACAAAGGTTATAATTTTTAAAGTGTACTCTGTTAGCTTCTTTCGCGTTCAGCGGGAATTGATTTCGATGATATTTTATTAGAAAATAGATTGTATATATTGAATACAAATCACCTTAATCCACCCTTACTTATATAAATATTTATAAAATATAAGCAAAGTAGATGCATTTTCGTATAAATCATTCATCATCATCATCATCATCAGCCCTTTATAACGTCCCACTGCTGGGCATGGGCCTCCCTCAGTACGAGGGGATAAGGCCATAGTCCACCGCGCTGGCCTAGTGCGAGTTGGCGGACTTCACATGCCTTTCGAAAACTTGTAGGTTTTCTCAGACATGCAGGTTTCCTCACGATGTTTTCCTTCACCGTAAGACAAGTGGTAATCATGATATAAATGATTCGCACATGAAAATATCAGAGGTGCAAGACCCGGATTTGAATCCGCATCACTCGGTTATCCAAGCGACGCGTTACCGCTGGGCTACCACTGTCTTTATCATTACATTTTTATTAAAGCTATTTAATTGAATAACTTTATATTACTCACTTATACATTTAGGCACTTTAAACAATGTTTTCTCATTGGGAAAATTCGAACTTCTAAGAGCTCTTACTGAGCCAATTGTTGTTTCGAATTCGCTACTTTTTTAATCACGGCCAGATCCGTTTTATTAACTTTGCACTATTGGATAGTGCTTCAAGTAAAGTTTTCTAGGAGCATTGTAAACTACTTAGAATATATATTAGAATTACACAAGCCTCTGACATACTTACGTATTGAAGGGATAGTAGGTTCAATATTCGATTGAGGTAATATTTGTGTTAAAATGTAATAGAGTTATCAGTGCAAAAGTAATCTAATAAGACATAATTTTAAATAGATATATGAAATAATTAAAATAATTTACGTATATATAAATGTATAACAGACCACATATTTTAACCCCCACAGAAAAAGGTGTGTAATAAGTGTGTATGTATTTGTATATATGTAAGTCTGTGGCATCGTAATTAAGTTTATTTTAATTTAAGTTTATTTTAAAATATCGTACAGCTGTTTGGAGACCATCAGCTTTTTAACACCGTAAAAGGATATCCTTTGAGCAGCTTCCATACATCTAACACAATTTAAAAATTGGTATAACGTAACTAAAATGAAATTCGATGACTTTTTTACACATAAGTACCTTTTTTAATGCTTATAATATATGCGTAATTTTTGACACTCAATATACCCCAATATGCGCTTTAAACCAAATAGCAATGAAAAATAATAATTCAAACCATATTTTTGTTTATTTTCTTAAAAATCACTTAAACGTTTAAGTACCACATTTATAAAAGCAACAGAATAGTAAAGAGTCAACTTGTTTTTCTCCTTATAGCGTTATATAAAAATACTGTTATCATAGATCTTACGCCATTTTGCTTGGACAAGTTTAATAGCTTAAGTTAAAGGCCGGCTTAGACAGCATTGAAATGACTTTTGCAATTACAAGCCTACGTTGTAGATGATTAAGCTGCTTTTGATGTTGTTTGTAAGTAAAATAAAATATATAGATACTTGAAAAATAGTTCAACTAATACCTCATTGTTACATTTACGTGAATTTTAATGTTTTACCTAATTTTAAATAAATAACATTTTAAAGTTTCATGGCTTATCAATGGTTCGTTCGAAAGCAACCCCAGGTGTCTTTTCATTTTTATATAATATCCCTTGGTCTTCTTCATTTTAAAATACTTATTATAATAATAGATAAAAAGTAATCTAAGTTAATTTCCAGGCTATAACCTATACCTGTGCTTAATTACATCCAAATTCGTTCAGCCTGTTGAAAGTTAGCGAAAATCCTGTAACAAATCCAGTTAGAGTAACGAAAATCTAATCATTCTAACTATGTTTTTATAATATTTATGGGATATTTACTTTAAAGATCAAAACAATATAAAACTAATATTTATGCCTCTAGCAGCCAAAAATAAAGTACTTCTAAATTTTTAATTATATATCTACTTTACCTTTCTTTTTCTCTATCAAAGTTTATCAAAATTGGTTCAGACAGATAGATTAACTATCACATTTTATTGATGTTAGTAACAACAGCAAATTGGACAAAAGCAAAACAAGTTAAGAAAAACATCGTCTCAAGAATATTTTCGCTTGAAATTATTTTATGTGTATCATATAATATAAAATGTTTACGTAAACAAAAAGATTATTTCATTCAACCTCAACGAAAACGCTATATCATATACTTTAGATGTTTTTCAATTACAGGTTTCCAAAGTGTTTGTTAAGTAAATTATTTACTGTCTTCGCTATATACAAATATAACTAAGTTTGATTATATTTTGTCCTTCGTAATAGAACGGATAGTCGTTTTCTTAAAACACATATCATTCTTTACACTAATAGTTTACCTACAAGGTAATAGCTAAAGCTACTCCTTATAGCTATTTACAAGTAATGCCGGAAATTTGCCGAAAGTAAACAGCAGTCAAACAAAAAATATATATTTTCTTAAAATTACCGTATATTATTTTCATATGTAATAAAGCAATTATTTGGACATTGCAAAAAGACCTTTCAATTTTATTTTTCTCAACAGATTTTATTCGTCCTTTCACCGGCACTATTAGTATAATTTTAAAAGATTTTTGAAAATAACGAAGGCTTATTGTTTTAAGGAAATCTGACCTTAACACAAATAAAAAATAAATTCCACATTAATATAGAGAACCATAGAGGAATTTATATAATAAAATATGTCTTTCATACAAAATAAAATATGTTCATGCTAACAAATTTTGTCAAAATATGAAAAAAATATTAGTGCGTTTCAGTCGCTTTCATTCATTTTTATTATTGATTTATTTACACTGTGAACTAAATTTTTATTTAATATAATATTCTATACTACATACAAGGCTATATTTTACTATTGCGAAAATTCAAATTACAGTCCTCATCACCGTATGACAAAATAAGTTGAGCTTTATATGAAAACAGCACGCATAAAATAAGTAAAATTTGTACTAAACAAAGCTCTAACACAATCGAGCTTATGAAAAGGAATTTTAAGGAGAAAGCTGAAGACAACAATAGCTTTAACTTTTGCTTGGAAAGTTTAATTTTTCCGCTACTCGGGAATATGTTGGACAGTTCAAATATTCTTCCCGTATGAATTTCTAGTTTTGAATTTTAAAATATATTTTTATTTTTCTTATAAAAATGTACAAGGAGTTACTGTACTGTCTATTTTGACTGACTGACTTGAAATAATCGTAATTTTGTTTATTTCACGATAACATTCAAACAGTTTTATTTATACGATACGATACGATTTAAAAGAGCTTGTAAAAGTCTATTTGAATAAAGAATATTTTGATTTGATTGATATTATGTCAAGTATGTATTAACTTAAGAAACTATGTATACCTACAATCTACATAACATTATGTTAATATATGACGCAGTAATAATAGTTGCCAGAGACTGAGAGCATCCTTTTAAGAAACACAGCACTTTTTCTAATAAACTAAATAATAAAATAAAGCATGACTCGCCAATTTATAGGGCGTAATATTCCGAAAGTAATAATAAAATCACAGACAGTAAATTATTGTTTATATGAGAAACAAAAATATTTTTATATTACTATGGAAAAAATCAAAGAAATTATTGCTCATAACTTTAGTCTTAAATGTCAATCACCACTATAACTACTAATGTACGAATTCTGTTAGAAAATTAACACACATATCTAATTTCCATGGTAATTGATAAGCTATGAGGCTTGTATTACAGATACTTATTATACGACTTTGAACAAATATATATTAAACACCTATGACGGGAGATCTAACAAATGTTATTAGCTATCAGCAGGACTCGAACCTTTGACCAATAATACAACAAGTAGAATCACTAGAAGGTAAGTCAAACTTATCATCATACTGTACTCAGTTCAAATTGAAAAGGAATTATATATATAAAGAATCAAATTGCCTCTCAAAATGTTTTTTACATTTACATTTTTATTCCAAACGACAAAAATAAAAGTTTCGAGCTACAGTAAGTGAGTTCTGACACCAACTGACATACGACTTTTCCTCCTAAATGTCACATTTTATTACCGGCTTAAAGACTTGAAACACTTTTTAGATAATCGGCTAAGCCAATTTTAGAGGCGAAATGGTTTTTCGCCAAAATAAAATGGCAAAAGATATTTGGTTAAACTAAAAGTAAAATGGAGTAACTATTTACCAAAATGTTTACACAAATGGTAAAGAAAGTCATCTTAACAGAATTGTATTCTAGTTTATTCAAGTTTTCGGAATGACTTTTAGCCGATCTAGTATTATTTAATTTATTCAACACCTGTGTATTATCCTTACTTAGCCCAAGTTTTTCATACTATAGCGATTTTCGTATTTTCTTAATCGATCAGCTTTTAACAATGTTACTAAAAAAAGACTAACCAGAGTGCGTTTTGCATACTATAACGATTTTAGTATTTTGCTAAACGACCAGCTTTTAATTTTACTAAAAATAGCCTATTTGTCTTTCAAGTAATCAGTGATAGTTCTGTGTAATTTTCATCCGAAACCACACATACAAGCTTTCACGGTTTTAATAGCTTTTATTTTTTATTATTTTATTAACTAACTCAAAATTTTATAGTTATGGTTACTTTTGTTTGGCATATATTATTATGCACATAGTACATACTTTTTTTTCAATCTTCTTTCATGTGTAAATAAATTATTTATTGGAAACTTAACTACGGAATAAACATTTTGTTTATATTTTAATTAATCATATTCCGCTCAACTAATTTATAACGACGTATTACATGGAAGGTCAAATAACATCATTTTATATTATAACACGATTTTTAAATATGTCTGCTTCTTTTCTTTTTTAACGTGCGAATAAATACCCAAGTATTCACAACTTTCAAAATAATACCTGAAAATAATTTCTAATAGAATATCGCAATCGATAATGTATTTGCGTCTTGAATAATAAAGAGCGCTGGGTTTTTCAAACGAATTAAGTGATTTATTAAGTAGCTTCAGAGGATTTTCATTCGACGTGCATTTATTTATGTGTCGTGTGGGTTCGGGTGATATGGATTGAAAGTGCCAGTAATACGGTAAGTCATAAATTAATGACAAGGGATTTATTTGGTTTTAAAACTTACATTGGGCTTAGTGGTCAGGTTGTACAGATTTTGGAATAAAATAATTGTAATATTATGTGTTATGCTGTATATGCAAATGTTCTTTAATGTGCTTTAACACATGAACCTAGTATCGAAAATGCTACATACTACTTTTTTAACATATTCGTATCTTACGAGTATCATTCCAAATGCAGATTTAAAACACTTCTAACTTCTAAACCTTCGGCAAGTATTGTGAAAATGGTCAATGTACTGGTTTGACTTAAGAATCGTATTCTACTTTTATAATCGGCATCCAGATAGGAAGCATAGCTGGAGTTGCCAAATAAGGAGTGTATTTTCCAATCCATTAATATAATTTATTGAACAAGTGACTCCCTCAAGGAATTAGCTTGCCAGGCTGCGCCATGATGACCAAGTGCCTCTTCATGGACAATAGACATTACACGTCTTTCAAAAACAAGCATCATTTTTCTGAGTAATTTATGTTTCACTATGTATCTCATAACCATATTTGATATTAGCAAGCAGTCGCAGAAGTAATCACATCATTAAAAGTTTTAGAGAAACAAGATTTGGGTTTTAAACCCATCTTTCAACTCTTCGACCCTCATCAATACCTACAAGCTACCCTTTATATAAGCTATAATAAAATGTATTAGTAGATTACGTAAATACAATTATACAGAAACGATATTACGAATTAAATTCTGAAGCATCATTTATTGTATATACATAAATCGTAATATATGTGTTCATAAAATATTATGAAGATATATATCTTATCTTTATCGAATATAATAATGGAAGTTATACCAATAACAATATTGGCAAAAGAATACTAAAAGAAAGAAGACGTCGTCATATAAGGAGTGCTCGAAGGACCAAAACCGATAACAATGAAAATAGGTTGGGCTATTGACCTAACCTTTATTGTTTATATAATTTCTAATGAAAACGAGGGTGCGATAATAATATGTACTACATTCTCATAATGTTAGTGTCGATAAAAATAAAATGGGGAACCTGCTGGGTTACTTTGTGAATTATAAAC
This sequence comes from Boloria selene, assembly GCA_905231865.2. Classification (NCBI taxonomy): domain Eukaryota; kingdom Metazoa; phylum Arthropoda; class Insecta; order Lepidoptera; family Nymphalidae; genus Boloria; species Boloria selene. The sequence continues at coordinate 11,273,932 of HG993146.1, forward strand.
ATAAAACTACAACCGACTCAACCTGATTTTGCTCAGAATTTTAGTTGTAACACTTTGTACAATTTGTTAGTGTAAAATAATAGTATTAGTACTACTCAGTAGTTATGGCGTTAATAAGCTTTGTTTCATTAGTGGATTAAGAGCAACTTTAAACAATACAATTAGTATAAAAAGGGAATTTGTCACACATTGGATACACTCAAAGCGTAGCATAGTCACCAAAATTTACATAATAATATTATATTAGTATACAACTGAAAATTTATTAGAACACGAGAAAGGGATCGTCCCAAGGCGTTAATGGATAAGGCAACTAGAATTCAAATAACGTGCCTCAATTATAAGAGGTGGATTTGGTAGGGCCTAATGATGCTATGGCATTTCGAAAGTTTGACACCTAAATGAGGTCAAACGATTATTGGTCTTATATCAATAAGATATGATCTAAAATAGATTGAAATTATTTTTCCATTAAGGAAATAGCTGAGTGCGCTTAGTAATTATAATGATTTGTTTTATTCTATCTGAAGATAAAAGATATTCATAATAAGGAGTAGTCATTAAGAAAATTATCATTGCGGTCAAATATTGTCGAAGTTCCAATAAATTTTTAAACTAATTAAGAGCTTCATATGAAATCACTAAAAAGAAAAGACCTAATCTTCTATAAATCTAAGGACTATCTTTAAGATATAATTAATTATTCACTAAAGTAAACATAATATTATGTAAGTAATAAATATCTATTAAACCTTTGGAAATAATACAAATTAAATTCAGTTAACTCAATACTGGTATTTTAGAAGAGCAATAGTTATTGTTAAAACACAACCTGACTCTGTGGAAATCAGTTCTTTTTAACCTTTTTTGACAAACTTAAAATTTTTCAATTATTACCTATTATAATTATATATTAAATGAATAAACAAAAAATATTATATCATGATAAATTCAAAAGCGTGAAACGAAAAGAGAAATTAGTTTCAGAATACGAGTACAGGAGCCGAATATAAATATATTTTCAGATTCTCCCAAAACTACAACAAACTAGCCATATTATATTATGGTCAGTATTATAGTACGGGCTCGTTAACTGTCACAAAGGATGTTTAAAACTAAATTATCTCGACTCGACTATAACAAGTGTACACCCCAGACGCCAAGTTAATATATTATTGAATCAGACGTGACATGACGTCACGACCTGCTTGTCAGAGTTAAGTCTCAGAAAATAATTTACATACTGTAATGTGTTCAAAACTGTCCATTTACATCAAAACGAGGAAAATGTTTTCTATTTTCTTCTATTACATGTTTGTTTTTAAGTATGAAAATACTTGAGTAGTTTCGAAGAGCTCTTGTGAAAATTATTAGTATAAAAAGACGAGATAAAGTGTAAAAATTATTTTCTCCAAAAATTATTTTTTTCATATAGATTGAGTATTAACCGGTGAATCGTATCTTATAACAAACCCAAGCAAAGCAAGAGTGTGTAAATTTATTTAAAAAAATTTTTATACGGTCTGAAACAATAAAATACTTTTTCCGTATTAAAATTGTTATATTGGCAACACATTTAATTAAATTTATGTTATATAATTTACAAAGGAAAATCATACGTCCCATATTTGTATTTGTCAACGAAATATATTCTCTTCATACTTTATTGCCTACCAGACACTTGCGTAGGCTAAGACAAGTAACTTACGAAGCGCTCAAACTTCAACTGAATTAGCGGCGCGTAACAAGTATTTTGCCTTGAATGCGATTATAATGTCTTATGTAATTTCATTTTAAAGCTATAGTATTACACCTTTAAGTATAAGCATGTAACAAACATAATATACTATATTTTAGAAGATTATTTATACATATAAATAAAATTTAAGGGCTATTTTTAATTTCAATTTAACAGCTTTTTACTAAATGCATAATATGAAGGTATTTTTAAAATTTTTGTCTGTCTGTCTGTTTCTTTGTTTCGGCTAATTTCTGAAACGGCTGGACTGATTTTGACGGGACTTTCACTCGTAGATGATAAGGAGTAACTTAAGCTATTGATTTTAGAAATTCTATTTATTTTAACTAGCGGAGACCATGGCTTTGCACGCGCTTAAGCTCTAGTATATAATATATTAAAATATTTCTAAGTTTTAAATATTATTATTGTTATGTTTGTACTCGTTAATTTAAAGTTGACTTTCATAGTCATCTACGAGTATGTCGTAAACATGAATAATAAAATAAAAATCACTACAAATTTCATAAAAAAATACTTTTTGCTTAACTTACCATCGCTAAACACTCATGACTAAATGCTTAATTCTAAAAAACATCTGACTAATCTCAGATGTAGAGAATATATCTACGCAAAAACTACATCTTATTTTATTACTGAGATCAACAAATATGTATCTAATAGTTCAGCTGTGTACTAAGTTAAAAAGTAAAGGTTTAATCTATCACTAGCCATACTAGCTAGGTAGGTACTCCCTTTAGTATAAGTTAGTAGTAAGTAGTATAAGTTTTTTTAACAAACTTTGAATTATTTTCATTATTTTTATTAATACAAATTATTAATATAAACAATTAGCCGAATTAGTCAAGCCGATTAAGAGCTTTGCGCTTAACAACATTCATTTTTATTTATATAGATAAGATAAACCGCTAATCTAAAAGTCTATTGCAATATAACACCCAAATGAAACAATTTAAAACTGTTAAATTGCCTAAAGTTTAGCTTTTATAACTTGGTTTTGCAATTTTGTTTATTTATAATGTTAATTTACAAAGGGAAAGTGTATATATTAAGGAAGGAACGAAAGAATATTAATGCCAGGAGTTCTAAGATAAGGTGAGGTTATTGTTTTATTAAAGAAAACTTCGCCACATAATTTTGGGTCAATGGGTGATAAATTTCAATACAAAATGAAAACTGACTAAATATTTTTGGCTGACGTAGTATTATACAAAATGCTCTTTTAGAGCGCCGGTTGAAGTTGATTAGGGTAGTCTTTTAACCGCTTTACGTACGTATGGACGTTAAGTTTGTAAAGTTATAAAAAAAATGTTTAAGTATATTATGTAAAATATAATTATTTATTTGGTTTCAAATTTTAACCCACGTATCTAACTGTTAAAAGTATTTCTTTTATGTACATATATCTAATGTATTTTAACATGATCTCCGCTAACATTTTTTTGGGCTTAAGATTATAATAAGCATGTATTATATAAGGACATACAAAATTCGATATAAAAATGGTCATTACATATACGTATATACGAATAATTATGATACAATATGTGCCTCTAATGTATCTAATGAACCACTTTTGTACGTACAGGTAGCTAATTGCTACACCACAACACTGTGGGATGTACGAGTACCATGTCGAAGAAATACCTTAAATCTTAGACGTAGAGAATATTTCTTTGAATAAACTACGTTGATTCCTATTCCGATGAAAAGGTCTAAGTAGTACATTTTGAATTAAAAAAATATAAGCTAGCATAAAATAAAATATACCTACTATGAGAAAAAATAAAAGAAACGTTCCATCAAAAACTTGCACTAATAACAAACTAAGGCAATTAATAGAATAACTGCATTTGTCAGGCAAATTGTATTTCCCCTACGTCTATTCTGTTAAGTCCCCATGAAAAAACCATACAAAGGAATTTAGTTAAGACGTGAACTAACGCATGCCCTAATCCACCATTAAAAGAAATCTCAATCCCCTCACAATCCCTTATTTTGTTAACGAGGGAGGATTTATAATGCGTCCAATATCCGGCTTGATCGTAGGGAGATCGCAAATGTATAAGATTTTTTAAAGAAATATCAGTAACATTTAGTGGTAGATTTTACTTGTATTTTGGAATAATATTTTAGTAATATTTAAGATGTAATAGTAGACTTAGTAGTTTACTTTGAACTTATATTAATATTAGTATATTATGTAGATACTTAACGGTTGTCATATATAAGAAAGAAAAACACTACCTCTATGAATAAAATTAAAAACAATTTTTATTTATAGTTCGTAGACGTACACCGCACTTAAAGTCTAGTTAACGGCCTCACTTGGGAAATCAAGTGTAGCAGGTTCGAATCCCAGTTCGCATACCTGTGATATTCTTATATGATTTTTTAACATGAATACTATTTGCCTTATGATAAAAGATAACCCTGTGAGGACATGCATGCCTGAGTGAACCTAGCAAGTTTTCGTTAAAAATGTGATTTCTAAGTTCTTACTAGCGCTTGTCCGGCGTAGTACTACGGTCCGATCTCAATTGTATTGTAGCAGAAAATTCAAAATGGGGCTACAATAAAGGCTGTACATACAAAGTTATAGTATTTTAAATAACCGACTGCGCGAGAAGGAGGGTTATGTTTTTCGAGTGTAGTATGTATGTATGATTGACACGCTCTGCGGCCTGAACGGCTCGATGGATTTTAGCTTGTGAGGTGTCGTTTAGATTCATATTTACTGTTAGAGTGCTACTGGGTATATTAAAATAAAGAAATAACCAAAATGGCGGATTTCAGACGCCAATTTATGTGTCTTTAAATGGTGGATTTAAGCTTGAGAGGTGTCCTTACATTCGTATTAATTATGAAAGTGACAATGGGTATAAATTTTGAATAAGAATACAATATTTTAGGCTTTTTTCATTACCAAATTACACAGAAACACAGTCAGGTTTTTAAATGTTTAATAACACTAACTTATATTATAATATGAAAACAGAATTTATAATATCGTATTTTCAACGATGACTCAATCTCGTAACATTATAAACTACTAACCTTATCTATTAATAATAAAAAACCTTAATGTTTTAAAATTCTAGCGAAAAGTCGCAGAGCTCGTATGAGTAATTCAACTTATTCATGCACAAGCAAGTAAGCTCCTAAGAACTCCTGCTCTTACATTAATTTACACTCTTTAAGATTAACATTCATATAAAATATGTTTTATCTACATATTTCCCGAATACATTTTTTTATTGTATGAAGAACAATAAAAGAAAATTATTAAGGAAACAGTAAAGTGTCTTGTTACTTTTACATACACAAGTTTATACTATATCCCTAGAGAGGCAGGGTCGAGTAACTTTAAAAATGCAAGCCCTCCTTTCGCAGCGCTCTTATATAAAGTGTCACTTCTCATAACAGCCACAAACATACTTAAGTAATTTTATCGATAAAAAATCACACCCCAAAGAAATCTAAACTAATATAATAAAGCTGAAGAGTTTGTTTGTTTGTTTGGTTGAACGCGCTAATCTTAGAAACTACTGGTCCGAATTGAAAAATTCTTTTTGTGTTGGATAGTCCGTTTATCGAGGAAGCCTATATATTACATCACGCCACGACTAATAGGAGTGGAGCATCAATGAAATATTTTGCAAAAACTGGTAGGGCGGGCGTTAGTTCGGCGAGGTATAATACCGTGCGACTCAGAAAGAATTTGGTTTCCGGTCTTTGAGATGGAAATACTAGTCTAAACATAAATAAGCTAAAGTTCACTCACTCACTCATCACGAAATATCATAAACCACTTGACGTATAAAGAAGAAATTTAGCAGTAAGGCAGTTCATTATTTAGTAGTGTTTAGTTATTAGTTAGTAAACGTCCGCTAAGAATTTCAAACAGGGCCGGGTTAAGGAGGTCTAAGGCTCTCGCTTTATATGAAAGTCCTTAATTTTACTTTTTTGGCAAATACCTAGTGACATTCTTATAATTTAGTCTTATTGAATTCATAAAGTACAACTTCTATTTAATAAAGAGATTTAAACGGTGCAAATACTGTGTCAGTACCTACTCTACAGTGTTTGTAGCGACTACGCTGATAGTAAACGGTTACGAGCCAGCGTTATCGTTTCCTTAATGTGTTAGCTTGCGTACTAAACGGTAGTCGATTTCGATTATGAATTGGCCTCGTGTCTTTCTAAAACGTTAAGTATATTCAAAAAGCAGTCAATATACTGAAATAACATTATTTTTGTTAATGATTGAATTAGCTTTACATATTTTATTTAGTTTATTATAGAACTAGCGACTCGGCCTCGCTTCGCTTGGGCTCTTCCCTAGGTTTAGCACAGGCAAAGCCGCGGGATCCGCTAGTTATGCATATAAACCGGAAGGTTGGAAAATCTTGAATCATTCTATCTATTAAAAAAAACCGCATCAAAATCCATTGCGTAGTTTTTTAGTTTTTTCACTGAATTGAATTACAGTAACTTAAAACTAATATTATTATTAAATTAATGAAATTGAATTTAGATTTTCATATAGAGTATTTTTTTGATGGATATTATTATCCATATCCATAATTGAACATTATAAATTTATTTTTTTAAGTTTATTTCGATAATCTCACATCAAAAAGCTCGAAGTAATCTGAACTGAACTTAAAATTATAAAAATGCTTACGACACTTAAAATATTTTATGAACCATGAAAGAACTACTTAACTGTTAAAAAGCTATTTGCCTGAAGTATGGACACGTGTACATTTGATAGAAAACAGCGTTACGACAAAGGGGTAGCATTTAATTTATAATTTAGCTTGCTCAAGAAGGGGGTGGATATTTGGGATCTCACCCTAAACGTGTTTTTTGATTACATCTCTACCACAATTTAAATATTGCGAGGAATTCCTTCTTCTGGTTTTGATCTTTAAATGTTGCTTGCAAGTTGTGTTTTAGCCCCTAATACTTAAAATTTAATAAAAACATAAAGCTATTCAAAAAGAAATAATAATAAATCAAGCTAATAGCACGTAAATTATGAAGGTTTTATGAGAATCTATTACCTTTTAGTGGAGTAATTGCGATAAATTTAAGTAAATCTTGTATAAAAACGTTTCTAACTGAAATTAAAAAAGAACTAGAAGAATGAGCAATTCATGCATATGTATATAAATTAATCTCGAAAACGACTCTAACGATTTCGATTAAGGTTTTGCGTTTTAAGTTTTTATACAAAATATGAAAGTGTCTCGAATCCCGGGCCTTGAACTTAGGTCTTTTAGATTTAGGATCGTACATTATTATAACATTATACTATTAGATAATTTCGCAGAATTTAACATAATAAAAGACCAAGATCGGTCACGATCACAGAAAATTAAGCAACTCTTTATATTTAAACAATGGGGCCAATTTGTGAGAATGAAAAGCCTGAATAATGATGGAAAAATTATTATTTGAGGCTTCTAATGCTTTCATTTACTAGACATTACTCATCGGCTTTTGAAAGTTGGTTGGAAAGGGCGAAAAATTACCCAATTCTCTTTGTACGAAAACAAGATCGATTCGTCTCAATTACAAAAAACTGTGAAGCTTGTTCTAATTGAATTAGTGGAACAGATTTAGTTAACTTGTTACGTGAGAAAAACTTAGCTTAAGTTGGCGATTCTTTTAGAAAATACAGTGGATTTTAGTTTTCTTAGCACAAGGTCTGTAGAGAATTGATTTGCAAAGTTTATTTCAAGCTATATCATGCTGTCAACACTAACTTTAAGTTTTGGCTTTGCACATTATTATTTTTAAAAGTAGCTTTTTATTTTTATGATATGTAAAACGGATTTAAAAATTAGAAATTACTTTAAAAATAGTTTGATTTGAGTAGATTCCTTTGTCAACGAGAGCGAGGTTATTTTTATTATTTATATTTCAGGACTCCAAGCTTACTTATTAGTAAGATATATAATAAAAGAAGAATATTTTCTTTTGGAACTGGTCATGAGTTTACGTAGAATAACTCAATAAAATTTCATCACATACGCATGAGTGGTTAGGAAACAGAACACACACTATATTTACAAAGAAACATTATTCTTTTATACACAACTAGCGACTCACCTTCGCTTCGCTCAGGATCATCCCTGTGTCTAGCGCAAGCGAAGCGAAATATAGCCTATGCTACTAATGTAGGTTTCTAACAGCAAAAGAATTTTTGAAGTCGGTCCAGTAGTTTTTGAGTTTACTTGTTGTAAGTGAGAACAATATTAGTACATAAGTGTAATTATTTTATAAGAACACTTCATTGACATCCCAACATTCATTTATAATTATTCATTTAAATTATATAATTACCAAGCTTGTAGCTTTTGCTTTGCTACTTTAGTAACAAATATGCCGATAATGACATCATTATGTTCGCATTTTAAATCACCTACATGTTATTATACTACAACTGTATTGTCATCAGAAATAAATATTTGCGAAGTTGCAATATTATTAAATGGGATTAAAATTAATGTGAAAATATTGAAAATATATTCGTGTTATCTATGCTGAAGGCAATGGTAGACCAGTGGTAATGCTCGCTTGAAAAACCAAGGGAAGCGAGTTCAATCCCGCCCCGACATTTCCAACTTATAAATAAAACTATCATTTCGGCATTTGTCGCGAATTTATTTTGATTTTTGGCTCCTGACGTTTCGAATGCTTTACAGCAATCATCAGTCTCTCCTGTGACCATGAAAAGAAAAGATAGTTTCACTCATAATGTCAAATATTCGCGTAAACCTAAGAAAGTATAATTTCCAACTTGATTACCATTTGCCTTATGGTGAAGGAGAGCATTGTAAGGAAACCTTCATGTTGGAAAGAATTTAGCAAGTTATTGAAAAACATATGAAGTCTTTCAACCCAACATTGACGAGTGTGGATCTATGGGTTTGACCCCCCTTGTACTGTAGTATATTTACACTTTCATACTTAAGTGGACAGAATTAGATGAAATTATTTATTATATAGTCCAAAGTTAGTAATAAAATATTCTAAAAGATGACAAAGACCTTTTATAACTACAAAATCATCAATACAAAAGTAAAGCCAGGATACTTCTCTAGTTTATGCTTTAACCAAAACATATTGTATTTAAAAAAAAAAGTATGAATGACCGCTTTTGGATATTTATGTATGTATATTAAACATGTAACATCTGTGCTTGAACAAAGTAATTACGCCAAAACATTTAAATTAGAATTGTCGAATTAATTTTTGACCTGCAACGTTTTCATTACGCGGACTAATATTTGTACGTGGAAAATTTGTTTAAAAGCTCACAATTGTTTATTTTTTAGCTTAGCTACTAGTTTGATTCTCGTTTGAAATAAAATGATAGCGTATCCTAATAATACGATACTATAATAAATGTGAAAGTTTATTTTTAAGCTAGGCTAAGTCCTAATGTATAATAAATATTTTTACTATTATTGTACCCATAATCTGTATTATTTCTTTGTTTGTTAAGTATTTGACTTAACCATGACTCGAACCCACGAGCTGCTATATATAACAATCTAATTCTTATTTCTTTACCAACAAAAGAATCTTTAGTATGCCTTTGCAAGTTTACAAAAAGTGCATTCTAATAAGATTTGTTGCCTTTTATAATGAAGTTAGGGCGTCATTTTCCATTTGCTTCAATAAAAAGCAATAAGGATTTGGCAGATTAGTAAAGCGGAGACACATCTGTCGTTGGGACTGCTGAGATGACAGTATCTTACATTTTCCTTATAGATAAATTTGGTAATAGGACCTTCGAAAAGTAACGAATTGAGTCCCGCATTAGAATTACATTCAAAATATTTGAACATCGCTCCTTTTAATTCTATTTAAGACATGTTGTTGTTATACTCGCATATCTTTTAGCTAAATTAAAAATATTTTGTTAGAATTAAGTATTATTTATTCGAATATATAGATATGGTGGGGTGTTGGTCTAGTGGCTAGCTTAATCCAGACTTAATGGGTTTAAGTCCTGTAAAATTAATTAAGTAAAACCTCTGATACAAAGTAAAAATAAGAAATTGATAGCTTTTTCATTTACGTACAGGTACCTAATTAGATATTCTCGAAATCGGTTCTAATCGCAAAGGAAACTTGATTTACAAATTGATTTATATAATAAACTAAAATAATATCGGAATGAACAAAAATGAGTAATCCTTTATTCAAAACCAGTCTCACGCATAAATTATAAAAATAATATATTGAGTATACAACTTTTTTTCACAAGTATCTATAGGAAATCGTAACTAAAGTACGATTACGTTAATATAATACAAAAATATAAAAATATAGTTTAGTAGTAGTTTTTAAAATTAATCAAAAAGTTTTTTTATAGTGCATAAATAAGAGAGCTGAATCCTTCAGGTCACTGGCCCATTAAGCAATTACTCGCATCTAAGCAATTACTCGCACGCCAAAACATCGATTCTCACACTTGAAAAATCTCGAACGGAAATTCGGTATTCATTCGATTTTTACCCTTTAATAAAAATAAGATTTTGCTGATTAATTATTCTTTAAAGCTTTTCAGGATTTACGGTGTAATATGAGCTTTTTCAGTTTGTGAAAATATTAATGAAATGAATATTGTAGCAGGAAATAATGTGACTGGCATTTTACACTTCTAAGTGATCGCAGGTTCTATTATCGTATGAAAAATTTGCCTTTTTTTTGTTTCGAAATTTTTACAACAGCGCCATCTAGATCCGTGATAAGCTACGAGGCTTGTATTACGGATACCAGATAGTTGATATACTACACATATAAATTTTAAATACATACATGATATAAATATTAACACCCATGACTTGAGAACAAACATTCGTTTAACAAATGAATGCCCCCCACGGGACTCGAACCCACGACCGCTGGCGTAGAAAGTAGGGTCACTACCAACTGAGCCAAACGTTCTAGGTATAGTTGGCAAAAGTACAAATAACTAAACAAAATAAAGTCAGTCATTTTGGGAGCTTTTTCATAATATAGCTACTGGAAGTTACAAATCAAATCAAATCAAATCAAATCAAAATATTTTATTCAGCATAAAAATTGTTACAATTTCTTACTGAACGTCATGAGTCTACCACCAGTTCGGAAAGAAGAAACCTCTGACCTGAGAAGAACTGGCGAAAGAAACTCAGCGGGACTATTTTTTTTTTATCTTAATCTCATTCTTTCTTTTTTAAATTAAACTGCATATTAACAATAATTCTATAATATGTTGAAATAGCCTGGCGGCGATCACATCATTCCCAAGGCGTACTGTACAACGTATCTATACCAAGCAAATTAGATATTCCGCAAAGTATGCAAAGTAAAAACCTTTAAAAGCCAGGCCTCAGGCCTTTGATCTAAGAAGAGTCTTATAAATAGAATGCAAGTGTCAGTATGATTTCAAACAACGCCTGAATATTACGATCATAATACAGCTTATCTTATATATCCAATTTTTTATTTGCAACAGTAAATTTTAACAATAACATAAATATTATTACTTTCTTAGGTTTACGCAAATATTTGACATTATAAATGAAACTACATATCTTTTCGGATTTTGTCGCGGATTTATTTGGATTTTCCCTTGACCATGATTGCTGTACAGCATTCGAAACGACGGGAACCAAAAATCTAAATATATCCACGACAAAATCCGAAAAGACAGTTTCACTTATAAATATTATTGCTATTTTTGAAACAATATGATTAGTTATTTTTGATATTCTGTATAAGTATATGCTTATGTTCGAGATTAAAGATAAAAATATAGACTTGCTATTTTTTATTATTTATATTTTTGGGATTGGTGCCGGGGTCGGTCCTTGCTACGTCGACCAGTAGACTTGCTAACTCTATTAGAGTACACAGATTTTAATAAACCTTTTAATGCTAGACAGTTAATTGAAGCGAAAATAAAAATAAATGTTATAAAATGCGAGTGGAACCGCGCGTAAAAACTAGCCAACAATCTAACAGTATTTCAGAAACAAAATACCTCCAATAAAGAAGTTCGCGCTAAGATATTTACTAATAATTCTCAGCATTTTAATTACAGGGACGCGAAGTGAATTTATAATTAAGAAAAGTTATTGTTCGCCTTAGTTAAATAAGCAGGCCATCAGTACTTCTCTTGAATGCACGAATTGCACTAAGGCATGTTAATGTGCGGCTACGACTATTGCTATGGTAATGGAGAGACTACAATACTTGACTATGGACGCCATAAGAACATGACGTGTACGTCGTACGTATTAATACCATACTCAAAGTCGATAATCTGACAAAATATTGACTTTGAAGCTTGTGTAAAAAACACATCTAATAAAAAATATAAAAATCATATTTAATACTAAGGCTGAAAATTAAAAGAAATATTTTTCTCCCGTTTTTGCAACATTTTTTATTGATGCTCCGCTCCTATTGGTCGTAGCGTGATATAATATATAGCCTATAACCTTCCTCGATAAACGGACTATCCAACACAAAAAGTATTTTTAAATTCGGACCAGCAGTTCCCGAGATTAGCGCGTTTAACCAAACAAACAAACAAACAAACAAACTCTTCAGCTTTATAATATTAGTATAGATATAGCATAGAAAATACGGATGTAATTATGCAACAATTTATTCTTTCAATAAATAATGAGAACCTTATGCAAAATACTTAATAACTTCAAAGAGTGTCAGATTATTTCGCACATGTAAGTGAGTAAGTAAATATGTTGGGACATTATTACACTTCCGTGGTAAGCTACAAAAGTAGCTTGTGTTACGGATACCAGATAGTTGATGTACTACATATATAAGTTTAAATACATACATATTATAAATATTAACACCCATGAATGGAATACAAACACCCGAGTTTAACAAATGATTGCCCCCAGCGGGACTCGAACCCGCAACCGCTGGCGCAAGAAAGTCAAACGAAACCAAACGTTTCACATAGTATGAAGAAGATACGAAGGTTTAGTAAGAGTCATAATATTACTTGTACTAATCGATAGTTCTGACAAGTGATTAAAGCACCCAGATCCTACTCGAAAGGTAGCGGTCAGATATCAATCGTTTGGAAACTTGTACTTTCAAGTAAACGAACCATAAACGATCGTGTAACTTTTATCTATAAATGCTAATACGTTATTAGTTTGTTTTTATATTTCGTTTAAACATACTATAATTATTTCTGATATAAGTACCTGTAAGTATGGTAATATTGTGTATGCAATATAACTCCTTTTTTACAGTCGGTTAAAAATAAAGCAAATTCTTAGGGTTTAGATTGGTCAAATACGTAATAAGTCTAATATACCCGACGTTTCGAATACTTTACAGGAATCATGGAATCATACTTTTTTTAATCTTTCTAAAACTCAGTAATAGCGAGACCGGGAATCACTACCAGTTGAAATGTACATAAGGGTGAACTAAAGTGGAACGATGGTGTTTTGGTATTATTATACGAAATCTTCATTACTGTAAAATATTATAGATAAACAATGATATCTTGATCAGAAACTGATAACCGGCTTCTAATCAAATATTAATAAAATGACTGAGTTATAGCTGTATATACAAGGTTTAAATATAGTATAAACATATAAAAATAATATATACTTTAAAAACATTCATCTGTACAAGTACAGAAAATGTACTCGTAAATAATTTAATATCAATCATTCATATCATATGAAATATTTGGAATGGTTTTTCAAGTCCCATATGAAAAAACGGTTCAGGCGTAAAAAGTTGCTAAATATTTTATTATTACTGGAAAAAATACTCGAACACTTGCTTTACAAAACCAGTCTTCGTGGAATTCAATATGTTATTAAAATAGTGCGCATTTATTAATTAACTAGCAACTCGCCCTCGCTCCTCACGGGTTCGATCTAACGTATGTTTTAACTGTTAGTTTATATAATACTTTCTTAAGTTTACGCGAATATTTCTCCCGTGACCATGATTGCTGTAAAGCCTTCGAAAAGTGGGGAACCAAAAATCATAATAAATCCGCGCCAAATCCGAAAAGATAGTTTCATTTCTAATGTTAGTATAGATATTTGAGAAATGAGATATTCTTTCGCAGTACAACCTTAACTATATATTCGAATAACTGGTTCTCATCATACGAAGTTTAATCAAAATTTGTCAAGTGGTTTTCTCGTGATGCGTTTCCAGATAGATAGACAGATTGAAGATCTAAATTTTATTAATGAGGCCTTTGTATTGATAATATTTAACTAAATAAAAAAATCTAAATATATAATGTACAGATTTGATTTAGTTAAAAATTTATAATTATAATATTATAATATTGAGCTTTTTAACCTTAATAAATGATTTAGGTAACTAGAAGAAGCGTAAGAAAGTGGTAGACTCATGACGTTCAGTAAGAAATTGTAACAATTTTTATGCTGAATAAAATATTTCGATTTGATTTGATTTGATTTGAAAGGATTATTGAGAAAAATAGACAAAATATGTTTTTTAATAAGTTAACATAATATTTTGTCTACTAGTACTAGTACTGAAGTGATTCAAACAAAATTTGCCAAAAAAAATTGCTAATGGAATAAAATGCCTTTGTTTTTTTGCTTTACTATTGCACTAACTAATACTATCATCACTTCACTTATTATATATATTTTATTTAATGAATACGTAGGTAGGTATTAAATTTAACTCAAAAATTGAAAATATTTTGTACTGTGTGTAAAATAGCGAGAGAACTTATTTCGCCAATATTGTGAAAACGCTATACGGGTAAATTAAACATGAAATGTAAACGGTTATTAAGGAATCAATCAATATGTTAAAATTTGTTCATTTGTATAATAATGATTAAATATTTTGTCAGTTCCTTCGTTTTTTCTTTTAACATATTTTGGGGTAGGTAGCTTAAACACATACCAAATATTACATTCTAGGCAGTTGAGAAAATCTATGAAGACAAGATTATTAATTTCATCAAAAATTTTCCATCACAATTATTACAAAATATTGTTAAAAATATTCTGCAATTTTTGGTTTTTGACTTAAACTTGATGACAATTCATAGGAAATCTATTGTAAATACATTTTTTTAACCTCTAAAAAGTTCTGTAAATATAACTTTATTCCTACATTATGTTACAAAAAAATAAAATATATACAAAAACGAAATTACTTTATAATTCACAATTTTATAAAACACTCCAATTTTCTACAAAAAACTAGTAAAATGAACATATAGTAAAAAAAAGAGCATGTGTGTAATAAAATTTCTAGAGAAATACCTTTAATCCGAAAGCATCCCTTCACTTCGAACGCACTCACAAAACATTCCGAAATACGATATCGCTAACTCCCGACACGAACGACACGTTACCCTGTCGACGACTAGGGGATGACTGAACCTCTAACGTCGACTATTCGAACTCCACACTGCCATCTGCTACTACTTGTACTTTAAACTTCCAATACCACCAAATATTCTATAATATTCTATTTCTATAAGGAGAGCTTTTAAAAATTTTTGCGGACGTGTAAATTTTAACCTGGCAACTCTCCTAATGTAAACAAATTTTTTGTCGACTCAAAATTTTCTGAATAGCGATGCCAAATATTTAAAATTACCATGATATTGTTTGAATTATGCGCAATTTATTTATTCTCGTTATTTTAAGTGAATTTTGACATGTATTACTTTGTAGAATATCAAGATTTTTTATTAGAAATTTATACATTGAATACGATTTACAATGGATGATTGGTTTTATGAAATGTTTTATGTAAATTTTTGTTGGAACCTTTAAAAGTATTTTTATATTGCTATTTTAGCTTTTGCAAAGTTTATTCGGACAGTCTTATTATTTTTACTAACTTTTGTTCGCCTAGTTCATTTTACCTTAAGAAATATATGAAATACTAGCTGATACCCGCGACTTCGTCCGCGTTGCTTGAAATATTAACAAAGTTTTCCGCATGCGCGCTACGCCGCTTGGCCCACTCCTCCGCGAGAAGGAAACATACATCTAACATCACTGTTGTTTCTTGAAACTTTAATAACTTTTTATTAAATGAATATATCGCAATCATTTTTTTTGAAGTGTCTAAGAAATAAAACTTAGAAAGTTTCATTGAAATCTATCCAGTAGTTTTTCCGTGATGCGCGCACAACTGCAGACCTCTATCATTTTATTTATATAGAAAAAAATATTTGGCTATTTCAACGATCACTTAAAATATTAACTTCTCTGTATATTGAACAATTTTCAAGTTATTATTACATATTAATTAGTTTCAAATAAATTATTTAATTAGATATCCTTCCGAAAATAGTCTCGTTGATAGTTGACTACGTTGCAACGTGAATGAACGAACAAATTAAAAACTATTTTCTATTTTTGTAAATATATTAATTATCGAGTAAGTCTAATGGGATTTCTTACTGACTACGAAAACTGAAGCTTAGTCATTAATTTCCATGTTCCTTATAAATGATGAACTTTCACACAAATGATCCTCTAAACCACCAAAGGGATTATTTACTTTGACTGTACAAGGAGCTTTCGTGTAAAATTTCATATTTTTAGACCCAATACCTTTTAGACTTTTAAACAATGCTTTATCCTTCAGTCCGTTAGTTTCTATTTAAGCTTAGAAAAAATGAAATTCACATTCTTTCTGCAGTTACACTGAAAATGTGTATGTGGGTTGACGGACTTCACATGTCTTGTGAGAATTTGATAGGTTCTCTCAAATAAAGTTTAAAATATAACAAAATCTTTATATTTTCTTAGTGTCTCTCCTTCTATGAAGATTTCTCGGATAAGTTTTCTTATAAGTTATATTTAACTTTAGCACAGGCAAAGCCGCGGGATCTTCTAGTTATGCATATAAACCTTTCTCTTGAATCACTCTATCTATTAAAAAAAACACATCAAAATCCGTTGCGTAGTTTTAAAGATTTAAGCGTACATAGGGATATAGAGACAGAGAAAGGGACTTTGTTTTATACTATGTAGTGATAATGATCATCAAAAAAATATATATTTTACATAAACAAGAATATACATACCAGACCAGAAAAGTCTAAGAGTAGTACCCTTTTTAAACAAATATTTTCGGCTAAAGCTTTTAACGTACGAAAGCTTACATTAAATTAATACGAATCAACTTACAATCGTACATTATAATAACAACCGGTATATTTTTCCTCTCTTTTTAAAGTGAAAAGTATTCCCTTAGGATCTTGAAAAGACTGTGTTTAAAGTAGAGTATTTAGAAACTTAACTTTCTCGAGGACAGAAAAGTTACGCTTTTGTTTATACAAAATCACTGAAAAGGTTTTTGTTGTAAGTTATTTTCTTAGTGTTGGAGAGAAAGCTACAGTTAAAAAGGTGGTTAAACTGTTGCTGCGATTAAATTTACCTTAATATAGATTTTGAAGGCTATTCAACGATTCATGTATACTAATGATTAGAGCTCATAAAACCTTAAATTTCCACTAGAAATACTTAATATATATTATGATGTATGTATTACTTTGTAAAAAATTAAGTTGATATGTAGCTGTGTGAAAGAAAAACGAAACTACCAAGCAAACAACTTTAAGCATTTCACTCACAAAGCACTGAATCGATTTAACTAAATTTTATTGAGTATTAACTTATTACTGGAGTGAACAATACAACAATACAACTGGTTCTATCAAGCCTAAGATATATATTATATGAACAATGAACCAGAAAATTATAGGTCTATAGTAAAACCTGTAAACTCTTTCTCATTAGGCACATTTGCAATTATTATTCGTATCTACTTATAAAGTTCCCACGAACAAGCGAGTGAAGCGAGACTAAATCACTAGTGTCGACAACCCTTGTAGGATGCTAATTAATATTTATATTATGTTTGTATTTAAATCAACTATCTGGTATCCGTCATACAAGCCTCGTAGTTTACCACGGAAATAGATGGCGCTGTTGTAAAAATGTCCCATCATATTTATTTTATTTTATTAGTATTCATAAAGTATTAACGTTAATTAAGTTTTTATTTTAATTGGTAACAATCGCGTTCTCAGAGGCTATTTTTGACAATTGTATGTCTCATTTTTATAAATTCAAGGATCGTCTCTTATTCTTAAGCAAAGTTCAACTTCAGAAGGTGTGATAATTATTTTCCAAATGATTTTGAAGACCGAACCTTTTTAGTTAAGAAGTAATTGACGCCTCTTAGGATTGACCTATTTTAAAGAATCTATTTTGAGACTTCTTAAGACCGACCTGATTTATTGACCCTAATCCAATTTAGTATAAAAACTAGCAATCCAACCTAACTTTGTCTTATACGATTATAAATATATAAAAAAGTAACACAAATGCACATATTTACTCATAGACATTAATTTAAATTATTTTTGTATATGTATTTAAAAAGTACATGAATCTTTTTTGTTAAGCGCCATCTATATTATAATGATAATACTATATATGTACATTGTACATTACGTTAAAGATCTTTACGGGTACTTACCAAAGTTTTGAAGCCATCCGATGAATACGATTGTTATAATATATTAATTATTTGAAAACTATTAGGTGTTATTGTAAATCAGTGTCGGTATCAGTTATATTTTCACAGTATTTATAATGTAATCTTTAATCTCTAAATATTGTAAGCATTTCATAAAATTTGTAACGATCTACTTTTTCTCACTTCGCTCCCGGTCATCCCTGGCAGTTTATAATTTAGAATTTAAAATTTGCTTATTTTTTAGGGTTTTTGAGTTTCGTACTAGAATATACTATACATAATATTTACTTTAGCATTTGGAATACAAAAAAGGCTATATTTCTGAAACGGGACAAGATATGAAAATGTTTGTTAGAGTAAAATATGCGGTATTTTTTGGGTGTTACGAAAATAATTAAATGTCAATTTGGCCAAATTCGCAGTTATTTAATTTTCCACCTACGCCGACGATTTATTCTAGTACGAACACTATATTATAACCATACAATATTTTCGGAATAAAACAATATGTATAGTACGAGACAAATATTATGTAGTACAAACTCCTCTATCTTTCATTGAAAGTCTCAGTCAGTTAGTACGGGGTTTTATTTAAATTATTTTAAATACACAAACAGAAAGACAGACACATTAAAAATACGGGTTGCTCAGGTACGATTATCATATGAATAAATCTTTGTACTTGAGAAATTAAATTTATTTTATTATGCGGAGAAATAAAGGCACTACTATTCCACAGTAAAATTATCAAAAGTTAAATAAAATTTACTAAACAAGTGTCAAGAAAAAAATTAAAAAAAATGAAAGTAAAAATACTGCATAAATTCTTAAGTTATCTCATTATTTTAAATGAGTTTCTCCCGTGACCATGATTGTTGTAAAGCATTCGAAACGTCGGGAACCAAAAATCCAAATAAATCCGCGACAAAATCCGAAAAGATAGTTTCATTTATAATGTCAAATATTCGCGTTAACCTAAGAAAGTACTATTTCATAGAATACATCTATTATTCCTATCACATTGTTCTCTTCCTAAAAACCATATTACACTATACTACAGGTATTAACAAAAGCTTGAATAGCGATTACTCAGCAATGACCCATTTGGTATGCATTCTGTAACAAGACTACGATTAGATCCTATCAGTTGGAATTGAATATCTAACACTAGGTATTCACTTAACACTAAAAATAAAAAGATAAGCATCTTGGAGTATTAAAATAGCTTTTTTACCTTCTGAGTTAAGATTATTAAGTTACATGAAAAGTATGACTAATTTTAAAGATTTAAAAGGTTTCTTGAAACTCGATATATGGGAAATTCGAAATTTTATTTGTAAATTTCGGACATGACTTGTGTCACGCCTGCCTTCAATCACGCTGGTCAAGTGCGGGTTGGTTGACTTGTAATATATTATGCTAAAATTTACCCAAAGATGGCGCTAGCTCTAACATTATAAATAAAAAAGTAAAGCGATGAATTATTTTTTTGTACTATGCAAATATGTTATTTAATATCATTGTATTCCATTGCAGTAACACCAATCATTGCATTCAATAAACTACTAGAAAGGAGTCAATCAGACTGATTGTTCAGCAAAACTGTTGCTGCAAGCATTTATCCGACAAATGTGTCAGTCGTTAGCGATCAAATAGCTTACAACGCTCAAAAGAAAACCATAACATTTTATTGTTATTTAATAATTAAAAATTATTAGTATGTATCCCTTACGTAGCAGAGAGGGTGTTTGAGAGGACTATAGCACTGTAATAATAATAAAGCTTTAAAACTCTAATTAAGCTACCTACGCTGTGATAATTACAATATTTGTTAACCATAAGCCTGGCACCTGGCTGCAATGCACTAGATTTAACATTAAGTGAAGTAAAAGAAATATATTGTCTGTTCTGAAATTTATCAATATCTGCATAGTCGTTTCTTTCGGTCAATTTAATATTGATTTTTTTATACAGGAAAATATCTCATTTCTGAGAAATGTATATTAACCGCTAAAACATACTGCTAACTGCTTAAAAAATATTTAAAAGGATTGGAAAATGTACATAAATAATACAAGCATATAATGATTAAGAAAAGATTCTAACTTCTAAAAAAAAAAACTTAGAGATGCTTAAACATAAGACAAGAGTGCTAAAGTGTAGGAAGTTATACTTAAAAACTAACTTAATAAAACAATGTAACATTCAAAGAATAAATATGCAATAAAATGGCCGTAGAGCGTCTCTAAAGCCATAAAACCTCTATTGTCATCATGTACAATTACGCAATACAATGAAAAAATGTGAGACCTAGAATGTTAATTTGTCCCCGTTTAAAACGGGCTTTTGTTCGATAGTGTGTCACGATTTTTATCTCGTAATAGTTCATGTTATATCGGATTTTGATACAACATCGCGCTTTTATAGATATATACTAGAAATTTAAAGTACTTTTGTAAATATAATAATAATACAATTTAATGTATCATCTAGAACAATTAATGTTATTTTAATTTAATATTATTAATTTTCGTATTTGTGTTAAAATTGGTCATCGGGAACAAAAACCAATAGAAATTCGCAAAAAAAATTGTTTTTTTTTAATGTTAACGTAAATCTTAGAAAGTTTCAAATTCCACAATAATAACACAATAAAATAAAATAGCTAACTATTATAAAAAATAAAAACTAATGACGATTCTCACTTAGCGTAAGACTATAAGATTCTAACACCTCTTCGTATTTATGGAAAAAAGACTATAATAATAAAATCAATCTGTCAATGCGTGTTAGTTTATAAAATTTATTACATATATTAATAAAATAATTGGGCAAAGAAGTCTAAAAATGTTTCTTAATAGTTTTTTGGCTAAAAGTTCTTTATATATTATATTTTTACTACGAGTAATTAATGTATAGTAATAAAAATATTTATAGCCTTTATTTTGTAAGTTAGTTACAATATTATAAATTAATCATTTGAAACAAAAATACAAATTAAAAAAATCTAAATGTAATAGCTCAAAAGTCAATTACTTTTAAAAACCTCTCAAGCGATGTAGAATTGCCCCCTAGAGGGCTGTTGTGGAACGTTGTAACATAATGACTCTATTTCATTCATTATTACTTATTTGTTGATAAATAATTAGTTTTTAATACAATTTTTACAACGCCTGAATAGAAATTAAGCTTTATATATAATTAGCCTTTCCTGCGGCTCCGCTCGCGTTCTAAAGGCAAAAAATGAAAAGAAATATTTTTCTGCCATTTTTGCAACTATTTTTATTAATGTTCTGCTCCTATTGGTTGTAGCGTGATGTAATATAGCCTATAGCCTTCCTCGATAAACGGACTATCCAACACAAAAAGATTTTGAAATCCCAGAGAAAAACAACGTTTTGTTACATTAAAAACACTTTAGCTGTCCAAGAATGGCAAAGAAAGAATTTTATTTCTATAAATTTTAGATGCTTCATTATTTACTGCGCTTTTTACATTAAACCTTCATAATTTTTATGCCACGTTTTATTCATCTTCCATACATATAATAAAATACTGAGTGAAAGTTGTACATTAAGAAGGAAGATCTTATTGAAATAGACATTGTTGTCGATACAAAGACAAAATCTAACGATTTTAGAATTTCTATCTGTTTGTCTCTCTATGACCTCATAATGAGAATCCCATTGTACAGATTTTAATGAATTTAATATTATGATAGTTGGATATCCGGGTCATCACATAGGGCAAGCGAGAAACGTCTCATGTCTTAGAAACGTATAATACTTGTTAAAAGGTATAAAGGGACGGGTACGAAAAAAAGCGAAACGAGGATGAATAGCTTCGCTCGGTTTCGGCTCTACATTTACTATCATATCGTTTTTAACTCATAGAATAGATATTTTGATAAAACTTTAAAATGGTATGGTCATTACCTCATAGTAGTAATTTAGATGAAAAATCAAAATGTATTATTAAATATTGTGAAGCCTAATTTTAAGTAACTTTAATTACTTGTTCACTTAATTGTATTAAGGCCTCACCTTTAACTGACTTCAAAAATTATTGTATTACACTAATTATGTAATTTTCTTGGAAGAATGATTAATATTAATTATTTTCCATTAAATTCTTTGAAGTCTAAAGGTAAATTATTTAAAAACAAATTGTAAGCTAAAATAATTTAAATTTCACACGTCTGGCACCTTTGTATGTACACAAAGGTTAAGTAAAATAATATTTATCTCCACTTCTTAAGCGTCTATAACCCCCGTATTTGCGTAGATTATGATTATAATTGATTAAATATGTATGTAAATAACATGTGACAATAAATACTTTTTACTATGTTCCTAAATAAAATATAAGGATTTTATCTTGCATGATATTTTTTAACAATATTCATACGGCCTTTATGAAACAATTTTCCATTTTGTAAGAAACAATAAAATAAAGCCTTATAAAAAGATAGTAAGAACAACCATAAGTTCTAAAAAACTTATGATAGCCTACAAAAATTTAAAAAATAGTGGTTTCATTAAAAATCGCTTGAGTAAGATAAGTCAAAAGTCAATTACTTTTATAAAGCACTGCGTATCTCAAACCGCTCTCTAGAGGGCTATCGAAGAACGATTTTTTGTGCAACTATAATTAATTCCCATCTTAATAAAACCTTCTTACTATCTACTTAATAAAATATTATAGTTAAAATGTTTATATAATACTTTCTTAGGTTTATACAAATATTTGACATTATAAATGAAACTATCTTTTCGGATTTTGTCGCGGATTTATTAAGATTTTTGGTTCCCGACGTTTCCAATGCTTTACAGCAATCATGGTCACGGGAGGTCTCTCCCGAGATCAAAATGATCCGAATTTCATTTATAAAATGTTTATATTAACTTAACGAAGGCAATGGTTTTATTAGATTAATTGATATTGTAGTACTGAAAGTAGGAGTTGTATCAAAGCGCAGTAGGCAGGTGGTAACGCACTCGCTTGGAAAACCAAGTGAATCTTGTCTAAACTTTGAACGTTGCGCTTATGAGACTTAGTGTGTGAATTATTTTCAACTTGATTACCACTTGCTTTATTGTAAGGAAAATACTATGTTACAAGTATATTTATTTATTTGTTAATTTATTTGGATTTCCAACAGAAATTAAAATTATTTTCAAGACAATAATTTACATAATAAATTATAAGTATTTCTTTTTATAGGTAATCATGCATTATTATTTTAAAAATTGAGATATTTTTTTTTTTATTTATTTATTTGATTCACCAGTGGTAATTACAATGTTACAATATTTAAAAATTGTGTTTACAGACATAGTTCTTATGACTAAATGCATTACCTTTTAAGGTGAATACCGCATGCATATTATAGACATTTTAGAATTTTTTTTTTAAATATCTAAAGTAATAAAATTAACTTACAATAACACTTTTTAACACAAAAGAAAGGAATTCAAAGACATATCTCTGCAAGTGAAACATAATATGATAAGTTTTCAAAAGTGCTGCTAGTCGAATGTCTGACATCCAGCTGTGGAACATATTGTATTTCAACGCTAATTGCTTAATACATGACAAGGTCATACAATCACTGACAATTTATAAAATGGGTGTAGTCACAAAAAAAATAACACAATATAAGAGTAAATAATTTGTTGAACGCAATCGTAACAGAAATTACGTGTATTGAGATAAAAAAGTAGTGTGTCACTCCAGTGAGTAGGAAGGAATAAGCCTTTGCAACTCGCCTTTGTTTCGCTCGGGTTCATCCCTCAGTCATCCCTATCAAATTTACAGTTTATAGTACAAAAAGCTATGGACTTTCATACGAATTTGCGAGATCCCTCACACCTCCTTAATCCGACTCTATCTCAAAATTTCTTAGCGGACGTTTACTATAAACTACCTACCTGCCAAACATATTTATATGATTCGATTTTATTATTAAAGTCACTTATAATTTATCTTAAATTATTATTTAACTTTAGGTGTAAGATTTTTGTCTTAAAATGATTTAATGATACCAAAATTGAGAAAACTCGTCCTAATTTTTTGCAGTCCTTAGAATACTAGTTCAATAAGTAAATCACTACATAGTATAAAATAAAGTCGCTTTCTCTGTCCCTATATTATCACTATGTATGCTTAAATCTTTAAAACTACGCAACGGATTTTGATGCGGTTTTTTTAATAGATAGAGCGATACAAGAGGAAGGTTTATATGTATAACTAGCAGATCCCGCGGCTTTGCCTGTGTTAAATCTATGCAAGAGCCCGAGCGACGCGAGGGCGAGTCGCTAGTATAGTAGGTATATTTCCCATGCAAAACCACTTAAATTTTTTCGATTTTTATAATCCAATTCATGTTGAAATAAAAAATTAATGCTATTAAAAGAAATGTGTAAGAGTCTCGATACATCGTTACTTGCCTCTTGACTTATAATATCACTATGTAACAATATTTTTGCAGTTCCAGTATCCATTATAATTGCATATCTTTTGTTTAATTTTGTGAAGTCCCAGTATTTTTGTTTGGAATTGGTTTTTTTATATTAGTAAAGAAAATGAAAATATTGTGTGTAATAAATTCAATTTATATTCTACTTTTTATTTTTATAATACTTCAAAAATTGAAAGAACATGTTTTGTTATCCACATCACTTATAAATATTTTTCACATGTTACAGAATGTTCATTTACGAATGAATTTCCTCAGTGGGCCTTGAACCTACTATCGCTGGCACAGCTGAAACTGAAGTAAATGTGTTATCAAAATAATATGTTTCTTACTTGATAATTCATAATCATATACTCATAATAATTTATGTTATTCATCATCAGCCCTTTTTAACGTCTTACTGCAGGGCACGGGCCTCCCTCAGTAAGAAGAGGATCAGGCCATAGTCCACCTCGTTGGCCTTCACGGCGGACTTCACATGTCGTTCGAAAACTTGCTAGGTTTTCTCAGACATGCAGGTTTCCTCACGATGTTTTCTTTCACCGTAAGACAAGTCTTCTTCTTATCGAGTCGATGGCAATTGTTACAATGTGTCAGCCCAAAACTCGGCCACCATTATAGCTTTATCAGTGGCATGCATAAGCTCCTGTAAGTTGCAGGTAACAGGGCAAGCAGGGCAAGTGGTAATCATGATAGAAATGATTCGCACATGAAAATATCATAGGTGCGAGACCCGGATTTGATCCCGCATCACTCGGTTATCCAAGCGAGTGCGTTACCGCTGGGCTACCACTGTCGATTTGATGTTAGTATATAAGGTATAATAATAAAATTAATCAACAAAAAGTATTTAACTCGAACAATCCAGCAATTTGTTTCGCCTAACTATATAATCCAAAAAGCTCACAATTTTACAAAAGATAAGAATTAAGAAAGATTATAGCCATAAAACGTGAATAACATTTTTCCATCCAAAATAAACAAACAAATCAGAATTATCCTAAAAAAACATGTTACAGTTAACGTAACTTAAATTTGCTTCGTAAATCATCTTGTCCCGATTTTAAGGCGCAATTTCGCGGGTTTCCCCTTAAACCGAAATTGTGAAGCTCTACTTTCAAAAGAGATTTTTTACGATTTAAGATTAGAGGAAATTCGATGGGTATTAATAAAATGCCTTGTTCTTTGAATGGGACAAGCATTGAATTCAGTAGTTGATTGAGAAATTCAACATATTCTTTCCTAGATATTTAAAGCTTTGACGTTTATTTAATTTGTATGATGGAAGCCAGTCTTTTATATTAAATGAAATAAGTTTGAAGACGTTTTATTAGAAATAGGCTTCGTGTATAAATTGAATATATTACCAGGTAACGATTTATCATAACAGATGCTAAACAAACTTAAATAAATGAAATGTTTTTATACTCTCGTACATATTTTAATTACTTTTTATAATTTCGGTCCTTCTTCATAGCACTAAAAAGTTAGTGGTCCATTTTAAACTCTACATCACATTTAAATTTTAACATACTATAAGACCAACAGCTAAAAATGCTTCATGTGGGATTCGAACCCACTACTGTACAAAAACCATCCAGGCAAATACTAGAAGATATTTCACCATAAACACATTTATAATTAATATTCATTATATAGAGATATTCATTCATTTTTAAGAACTTTGTCTATTTTTACTACTCGTAATTCACCTCAGCTTAGTTAAGATTTTGAGAGATTTGAGCGACCCGCACTCAAAGAGGATACCGACTATTTAACCCGTTTTGCTTTATAACTGAGCTCTCTGACATTTTATTAAACTGGAAATTTCCAAGGCTTCTCGTATCACGTCTTCTACCTGTTTAGGTAGGTCTTAGAAAATCGATTTTGCTTAAATCTTTGTCTTATATTCTTACGGTTGAAAAATGTAGGCGTACTTAGCCTCGTTATTAAACATTTCTATAGAAATATTACCTTAAAACTCAAATTTGAAAGTTTGTGTCTTTTCTATGAATTATCTCTCATGAAAAAACAAATATATGTATTTAACTATTTAATTTTCTTTCATATAGGTACCTACTCGTAAAATCGATTTTAGTATAAAACCAGTAGTATTATGACATCTAATGTTATAAGACTTCTTTAACTTTATTACTACGTATTACAAGCAGTTTTAAAATTTTAACGCTTTCAAAGAACTGGGTTTAACTTGCGGTCTCACGAAAATCTCACACTTCACATTGCTCAAGTACCTACTAAGTACTAGGTCATCTCGACTTTTAAGCTCCTGCTCCTATATTTTTATAATGAGAACTGTATTTATTTATGCTAAAGTTGCAGTTAAACTATGTAAAATGTATTTAAAAAACAGTTTTATCTAAGGTGTATGTTATTCTAAAAGAGTTTTATTTAACTAATACTTACAACTGAGGCAATAATTTCTAAAAAAATATTGCCTCAGTTGTAATAATTTTTAAATATGGGGTACATAACTTCTCCGACTTACAGTTATTCGTTTACTTAATCAATGGCTTAGATATATGTACATACTCACTGAGCCGGACGGAGGAGTACTTTATCTCTTCATAGCATAAAACAAAGTCATTTTCCGCCTTCTGTACTTAGAACTTTTAAACTACGCAACTGATTTAAATGCAGTTTTATCAATAGATAGAGTGAATCAAGAGAAAGGTTTATAATATGTATATTATATACATAATGATATTATAATATATGCATATTGTTATAGTAGTAAAAAACTGAGAAAATTTGTCTAAAAGTTAAGACGTCTCAGGACTACCTATGCCAAGCGAGGTTAAGTCTCTAGTAATAAATAATATTTATAAAATACGAGACTTATGTGAATTGACGATTTAAATATTTTTTAACTTTCCGTTAAGGATAACTTAAAGGATTATTGAACAAAGCGAAATCGATCGAATCAGATAGTAATTTGATTTTCAGTGTTATAAAAATACACATGCGTACAAAATTAAATAATATGGCATTGAGTAAATGTAAAAATTAATACGATAAATGGAAGACACGTTTGGCTTAGTTTGTAGTGACCCTACATTCTTGCGCCAGCGGTTGCGGGTTCGAGTCCTGCTGGGGGCATTCATTTGTTGAATGTTTGTACTCCAGTTATGGGTGTTTATATTTAAAATATGTATGTATTAAACTTGTTGTATATCAACTATCTGGTATACGTAACACAAGCTTCCTTCGTAGCTTACCACGGAACAAGGTGCCACTGTGTGTAATAATGTTTGGCACATTTATTTTATTTTTTTATTTTAATACTTTGCAAACACATACTTAATAAGTCTCTACTTACGTATGTGTATAGCGAAGAAATCTAGCTTTAAAGTTACTTTGCTTATATTTTACTCTTGAGTTATATTTCCTGAAATACTTTAAAGTGACTGTAAAGTTCAGAATTTATGACGATTTTGAGTTTTATATCGTCGTATAACTGAGGCTCTTACGATCTTAAACTACGATCTTAGAATACGTATGTATAGGTATAGTTTATGAACTTGTTCCATAATTGATTATGTACTTTAGTAGTAGTAAACATAAACTAGAACCATATATTTTAATATTATTCGAAAGAACATCGAATATTCTTGCAGGATTTCTTTATACATTTGTAGTGAGAATTTGTCTAAGAAAAAACCCGCGACTTCGTCCGCGTTGCTTGAAATATTAACAAAGTTTTCCGCATGCGCACTACGCCGCTTGCCCCACTACTCCGCGAGAAGGAAACATACATCACTGAATACGCAGTGCATATATAAATCGTTGTTTCTGTAAACTTTAATAACTTTTTATTAATTGAAGATATCGCAATCATTTTTTTTTGATAAGGGCCAAGTGTCAAAGAAATAAAACTTAGAAAGTTTCATTGAAATCTATCCAGTAGTTTTTCCGTGATGCGCGCACAACTGCAGACCTCTATCATTTTATTTATATAGATAGAAGTGATCGTAGCTTTGTCTAATTGCAGACTTCGCATGTCTTTCAAAAACTTGCTAGGTACTTTCAGATATGCGGGTTTCCTCACGATATTTTCATTTTCTGTTTATATATGTATTTAACATATTATTATCAAACTTTTAAAATTAACACCAACTTTTAGTACTAACATATACCATATAAACAAAAGTCACACGAATAAATATAAAGCCCGCGATGTAATGTAGATAGCACTAGCATTCATACATATTTTATTACCAACGCTATCTCATAAACTAAATTTTAACTGTTATTTCGAAACTGATATCAATTTTCCCATCAGCAGATTGAATATTAGCGTACATTTCAATTTAGATAATTGAACCAAAACACGTACTTGTTGGAAGCCAATAGAAAAATTTCATTCATTCCATTTTCAACTGGAATTTTTAGGCATACTTCCAATCATATAAAGTTATCGATAGTTGAAGTACCTCTCACTTCGAATTCTAAAACTGAATTTGTTTTTCGATAGTTCAACTGTAGGTGCGAACCCAATTTTATATGCAAATAGTTTTTCAGCATAGTTTTGAAATAGAAGAAGTACCAAATTTCGTTTAAAATGTTAAAATAATTATGCACTCAGCTACTTATAGAGTATGTATAAAGGAAGATACTTGAAATAAATATTTTACTATGATAAACGTAATATTATTCGTTCATTTCTTACGTTAATTATAGAATATAACGATTTTTGTATATAATAAGCAATCACTGTGAATTTATTTAAACTTTAAATCAATTATTCAAAGTTGAAACATGTTGAGACATTCTTACAACAGTCAACAGCACTATCACGGAACTACCGTGGTAAGCTACGATGCTTGTGTTACGGATACCAGAAAGTTGATATACTACGTATATAGTTTTTAAATACATTCATTTTATTATAAATATAATTACCCATGACTGGAGTACAAACATTCGTACTCAACAAATGAATGCCATCAGTGGGACTCAAACCCGCGACCGCTGGCGCAGAAAGTAGGGTCACTACCAACTGAGTCAAACAAGTCGTCAAAAAAGTTATAACTTACTTTACAAATTATAAACTCATAGAAAGTTTGCTCGATGACGGTTACAAAAATACACCTGCATATGGCAAAAGTTCTCAACTTTTAATAGGTACCCATCGGATGTCAAACTTCCGGTAAACACATAATTGTCGCCTTTGGGTATTCGAGTTTTTATGTATTATTTTGTTAGAAATGATATTACAGTTTGAAATAAATGTACTTTGGATTAGGGATTGCAATCCGGCGTCATTTTCAATCCGGCCGGATCCGGCTGAATTTCCATCAATCCGGCCGGATCCGGTCGGATCCGGCCGGATTGACCAGATCGATATGATTTTCGCCGTTTTGGTTCAAAATGAACTGTTAGTAAGTTATTCAAGTATCAGTGTACTTAATATAGGTAAGTAGTTTATAAAAAACTAGCGCAACTCGCGGCTTCGCTAACTAAAAGTACAAAAAATATGTTTATATGGCTATACGCTTTTACTTATAATATACCAAAAATTGATTCTCCATTTACCATTTCATCTCTATTGTTATGAGGACTACTCTTTAAACCAGTTATTCGGTTATCTTGGCATAGTTGTAGTAGTAGATAGACCTATGCCTACTTTTACAAACTTTTTGTTGACTTTGACTAGAAAAGTATTACGTTTTCAAACATGTGCAAAAATAAACTGTTATTTAAATCAAAAGCACTAAGAAGTATTGATTTCATCTTTGATGTAAGTTACCCCCAAACTACTGTTTACCCCTTTTTAACCCTGTAAGGCAATGGGTTTCAATAAAATACGAAACCATCCATCAATTCTGTTAAAGTATGTTTATGCAAAATTTGAAGTAGATTGGAATCACACCATACAGACATTGCTCCCGTTTTTCACTCCCTTAGGCATAAATTTTCGGAAAAGCCTTTCTAATCCGATAACTACGTCATAAACTACAAGGTCACACCCTAAAAGTTTCAGGTCTCTACGATTAGCAGTTTAGGCTGTGCGTTGATCCATCAGTCATTCAGTATGGAGCATTTTCTAACCCAATGTTAAGATTAGGCAACGAGCAAACAATTAAAATGTAGCGGTTGCTAGTGTAGGTAAAATTTTCACATTGTAACGAGTAGCTCAGTGTTCCTAGATGTCACTTTCACAGATAGATTAATTATTTTTTATTTATAAAGTAACTTAATAAAATCTAATATAATTACCTTACTTTACTGATATGAGACCATTATAATTATTAAAGTATTCGATAATGCTAACAAACAAGTCTTATATTTTTGTCAGACACCAACTCGCATGCATGAACACCACGTACTACGCATTTAAAGTACCAACTCATGCAAAAGCTCTATTATATTGCCAAAAATTTATAACACCGGATCCGGTATATTAGTACCGGATCCGGTGACCGTGAAATGATGCCGGATCCGCCGGATTACCGGATCCGGTTTTCCGGATTGCAATCCCTACTTTGGATGTAATTTTAAATGGTTTGTTAAGACTTTGCAAAAAAGTTTTATTGTTTAGTCTATTTCTTTTGTAATAATAATAATAATAAAATATTTATTGGATAGTGGCTACATTAGTTATAAACTGTGTCGTAGCCATTAACGCCCACTTCCGGATTATGTATACATTTTTCCAAATACAAAGGTTTTAAAACATAAACATATTAATATAACTTAAAATAATGTGTGTGTGTGTGTGTGTATGTGTGGTGTATGTGTGTGTGATGTATGTGTGTGTGGTGTATGTGTATGTATCAGCCATATAATATTATAATTATTATGTATTTATTTTAATAAGTTTTCTGTTTCATCATATGTCAAATCTAACAGCCAAGCTATAACTTTCTTTTTGCATATGTAATGTGCTTGTAATGAAAAGTAGCCAACGCTGTGTGTGTCTAAGAGAACCAAGAAGAAAGAGATATGGCTTTATCCAACATATACTTGGCTAGCATAGTGGGCTTCATTCTCCTGGCATCGAGAAAAACCCTAAGTTCAGCATTAGGGAATTTAAAAGGTCTGAATGCTTAGTATAACCTACTTCACAGTGGTACATTCATTAATTCGTTCTACCAACAAGCAACGCAATTCATCGTTAAGGTAAATTATTCTGGTCAATATTGATCTCATCTTGTAGGAATTAAATAAATACATAGAAAAAGGAAACCTATATTACTTTATTTGTTTATCATTTGGTGTTACAGTATAATCAAACATGAAACAGTTTACTCTCAGAATGTACTAAAATAAGTAAATAAATAGTGATATTTCTCGTATATTTTTTTATTATTCCCTTCTAAGTCCTTGATATTAATGGGAAAAATAACGTTAATAGTTGTTTTTATTTTAGCTGTAGAAACTTGTATAAAAATGAAGGATTTCTTTTAATGTGACTAATTAACGCCTGCTTGAAAACAAATAAATAGAATATTTCCCGCTCATTGCTTTCTGTCCTGTATTCAAAAGTTATATTGGTTATTCGGAAAAAAACAAGCAAAAGAAAATATAATCTTATAGCTTAAGCTGAATTCGCCAGTTAGAACAAGACCTACTTATTAATTATGGACAAGTAGATATGTTAATTGAATCGTATTATTAATATACGTTTCAATGGTAGTAAAAAAGGGGTATAAAACTCAAAAGATTTCTTAGATCTTAAGATAATCTATTATGTCGGTACATACCTATAAGATGTGTGTGTGTGTGTATTCAACCCTTTTCATCGTCCACTAGCACTGCCTTAAATACGAAGGGCAATCAGGCCTTAGTCACGCTAGCCAAGTATTGGATAGCGGACTACACATGTCATTCGAAAACTTATAAGTAAACTTTTAAACATGCAGCTTTTCTTACGATGTTTTCCTTCACCATAAGACTTGAAATGATTTATACGTAAAAATATCAGATTGACGAGACCCACGATTTGACCCTACATACTTTTGATAACAACATTTTAAATAAACATTAAATTTATAGGCTTAAAATAGCTTTGAATATGAAACTTGACTTGAACTATGAAACAATTTCTAAATATCATTCAGCCAATTTAAGTTTTCAATTGCAATCTTCTATCCGATAGCGGCTATTTTTAAAGTATATACAAAATAATATTACTTCACTCTATTTTAACTTCGTTATTGATACTGGAATATAAAAGCTTTTCAGTCAAAAATAGCGATCTTATTTTTGCTTATAGAATTTTTCTCAATTTTTTAATTTGTTTTTAATGGTTAGTATGATAATAATGTAGCAAAGAAGTTTAAAATAAAGCTGTACTATTGACTTAGACCAAGCCTAAAATATTTTGATCAACGCTTCTTAATTTACACTAAAATATCATTTTTATAATACTAAAAGAATAATTAAAGCCAATCATAATTTTCTTTTAGATTAATGTAATACATTAGGAATTTATACAGAAGAATCTGTCTAGACCTTATCAGACTCGTTAATTGACTTTGATGTTAGCCAAAATGATCGAAAATTGCTTTGAGAAAATATAATAACTTGTTGATTAAATTATTTCGGTTAATATTCCTTCAATCATATATTTGATAAAATATTCTCAATTTTATCAATACAATTTAAATTTTATATTGGGATATTAAAATAGTCTTATAATACATATACATAGAATATTTAGAAAGGAATTTAAAAATAGAAACAGGGTTTGTAATTAAGAATAGAAAGAGGAGGATTTTAAAATACTTATTAATAATAAGTAAAGAATTTCGATAAGAAAATATCAGAAAGAAGTTTTCACTTACGAACATGGTTTTTAGAAAGCTATGAGATTAACCTTTGTTCTAAAGAAAACATATTGCCTATATCCATCCAGGTTTCAACCACCTTTATGTCATAAAGACGAAATTCCAAATCAAGTAAGTATCTAGATATATCACTTAGGTTAAGACCATGAATTCATCTCAACAAGTTTGGACAAGACGCCGCCTGCCATCATTTGAATTGCAAATGGTCGCCTACAAAGAAAACAAGACAATTAATTTGGAAACAGTGTTGATGTTTAATCAGTAAAGTGAGGTTGTGCTTTGTGAGCAAGTCGCGAATTTACTTTGAATATGTTCTACCTTTATGTTTCACCCTAAATAAGGGTGATCATTGATGAAAGAAGATTCAGAAGTTTCTACCAACGGTCTAAAATGTCTTTATATGTAACTAGCGACTCGCCCTCGCTTCGCTCGGGCTCTTCCCTAGATTTAGCACAGGTAAAGCCGCGGGATCTGCTAGTTATACATATAAACCTTCCTCTTGAATCACTCTATCTATTAAAAAAAACCGCATCAAAATCCGTTGCGTAGTTTTAAAGATTTAAGCGCACATAGGGATATAGGGATATAGGGACAGGAAAGGCGACTTTGTTTTATACTATGTAGTGATGTATAATAGTAAAATAATACATTCCTTGATTTACTCGAATATTTGATATTTTAAATAAAATGAAGCTATTTTTTCGGTTATTTTAGGCAGATTTATTAAGATTTTTGACTAGCGTCATCTCCAATGTGTAACAATCATTACATACAATGTATGCGGAAAAATCCGACTAGATACTTATTTCGTTTAAAATAACGAAAAGTAAGCTTGCACAATAATACTATTTAATGCATAAAGACACTTATTTTTATCGCTATGAAAATATATATTAGGTATATAATCAAATACAATTTATTCACCACTTTACTAAAATAGGTTTTACAAGCATTTTCGAATCGTTATTCTTATCCATGGGACTCGAACCCATCGCTACCCGTGGCTATAAACTAAACCAAAAGCATCTTTAAATAAACAATTTTTGTGTAAAATATTAACCTTTAAGAAATTACATGAAAATTTAAGTTTATAGCTTTACATTTAATGTTCTTCAAAATAAAATGTACACAATGTAAATACATAAGAACATTATATTTATTAAAAACGCTTTACAACTACAAAGTTCGATTTAATCTATCGAAGTAAATTGATAGAGGTTTATGCAAATCGAGCTAATTCACACTTCATTAATATGCATATCTGCGTAATAATTACGAATTGACTGATAATCGTGGATTTATTGCTGGCGGGTGTCTCATAGCGCCTGTTTGGAATTTCTAATTTAGAGGTACATGAGTTATTATCAGGTTTACATTTGTTACTATACATACATACATTTATAATATGTATGTATTTAAACTTATATATTATGTGTAGTATATCAACCATCTAGTATCCATAACACAAGGCTCGTACCTTACCGTGGAACTAGATAGTGCTGTGTGTAAATGTCCCAACATATTTATATTTATTTATTATTTATATATTTACGTACTTAGTGTGTGTTTTTATCTTCCGTTTAAGAATGATAGTTTTAAATCTAACGAGTGAGTCTATGTAAAGATAGAGATAAAATAAAGATATTAGTCCCGCTGAGTTTCTTTCGCCAGTTTGTCTCAGGTCAGAGGCTTCTTTGCGAACTGGTGGTAGACTCATAATTTTCAGTAAGAAATTGTAACAACTTTTATGCTGAATAAAATAATTTGATTTTGATTGTATATGTTTAAAGAATTCTAGGGGAGAAACCGACTTTATTTTTACTTTTTGTGTTTTAATTGTGACGATCGAGAGTATTATCTTTACTTATTACTCACTACTATCGCTCTATTATTTAAATATTACTTATATAAGATTATAATGAGGAAAGATTTGTATTTTTAGTATGTAACGAATAAACTCAAAACTCATGGACCAATTTCAAAAATTCTTTTGCTATTAGAAACCTACATTATCACTGAGTAACATAGTTTATATTTATTACTAGCGGGACAAGAAAAAGCAAGAAAAGTTATTAAAAGGATTATTTATACGGATCTAATTTTCGAAATCACAATCTTACCAATGGTTTAGAAACGCATTATAGGACAAACATACAAACTTATTTTTACTTAAATTAATAGATTTAGGCGTAAATAATTTATTATGTTTATAAATCCGAATCCCTTTAAAATACAGTAATAATTTATCATTTGCAATGGCAACAAAATTAAAAGGGCTTATTATAATAAATTCAAAGGGATGAATTTAATTTATATGAATAAGGCAGTACCTGAATAAACCGATAATTAATTATTAATATCAACTGTCGTTTGGTAACAGGAATCTATGAGAGACCAATTCAAATTAAAAGTCCAAACTAATACTTTCTTAGGTTTACGCGAATATTTAACATTATAAATGAAACTATCTTTTCGGATTTTGTTGCGGATTTATTTGTCTTTAAAGCAATCATGTTCACAGCAGAGACCTCTAGAGACCTCTCCTGTGACCATGATTGCTGTAAAGCATTTAAAATCCAAAAAGATAGTAAAAAGTCTTTATTTGAAATAAAACTTTTCAGCCTTTTTTAACGTTCCACTGCTGGGTACGGTCTCTCTTTAATACGATGGAGTCATGCTATCCAGCATGCTGATCAAGAGAGAGAAGGCTGACTTCAAATGTCATACCAGATTTCCCATGTTTTCCTTTACCGTAAGAAAAGAGGTAATTATTTCAGAAATACATGAAAATATCAGAGGTGCGACCAAAGCGAGCGCTTGCTTCGCGCTCGCGTGTTAGTTAATGTACTCTGTTTTTGTATTACTTCACAATATAATTATGTAAAATATAGTATCAGTATTTAAAATATCAATACGTAATATTATGTTTGACTTTTTTCTTATTGCTTAAGAACAAATTTATCGGTAAAGATAATAATAATTATGTTGATGTAACGACAAAGCAAGTAAAAGGAATATTAGATTGAAATAAAAATGTAGAAATAAAGATATTTTTCAAATTGTAATAATACTTATTAGTATTTTGAACTAGAAAATATATTTCTTCATCATCGAGTCTATAAAAATAATTGTTCAACTTCTTGTTTGGTAACTACTTTAACTCTAAATGAGTCACTCAATTAACCAAATTTGGCATGCATTTATTTTAGTTTATGAAGTAGTTCAGGAAAGATATTTAAAAATGATCTAAAACGCATACGATTTAGAATCAGATGCTCTATTCACTATTGATGAATGAGTAATAGAATGCTAACATAAACTAAAACTTTAGAATTTGGGGTTTAACAATGAACTTATGAAAATTTAGAACCTACCTGATTTTTGAGATCTTTTTATACATACAATAAAACAAAATATATTTCTTACTTACACTTACTTTTACTTATATTAGTGAAAGTATAACTAATATTCCTTACAGGTAGATTATTCTGGAATAATGAACGTACTACTATATATTTTAAAACTGATGCTGTAACCGAAATGCTTCTTAATATAACGTATAGCGATAATTGCACTAATGACGGACATTCGCAGCGTAAATGGTAGCTCGACCTCACTCAATTTATTGACCGAAATAGAATATCTGTTTATCTACTATAATATACTAAATAGGTAAAAAATATAGAAAATATAGTAATTGACAAATTTTATGTACAAATTTGACTCAGATTTTTTTATATAGAAAATAATATAAACTTTGTAAGGAAGTCAATAAAATTGATAAAGTTTTAAATCATAAATATAAGAACAATCAAATAACTATAAGTAATCATGATTATAATGTAAAAAAAACTACTAATTTATAGCTTTTCATAGCAGGAACTTATGTTATTAATAATACCGTTAAAACCTAAGTATACAGTGAAATTGTGCGATTCATATGTTAACCACGTCCGCTTCAACAATATGAAAATATTGTTTTTGCATTTTAATGGGTTCATTAATATATAGTATTTTTATTAAAATTCCTCTACGTGTTCATAGGTAGTGTTGTGCCTTTAAATATTAATTTTAGTTGTGTGGATTTTCAATACATATTGTACATACGAGTATGAGCGATGAGTTCTTGCTTAGTTCGTGATTCGTTTCTCGTATTAAACTTCATATCGTTCTATATACGTAAATTGATTATTATTACCTTACATAAACTCTGTCATTTGTCTTTGAAGAAGGCTTTTGTCCTACAACTTTAAAAAAGTCAAAATATTAAAATTTCATTTTTTATTAAAAAAACGTTTATAATATTTATAATAATTGCTTTATTTTTCGTCATTAATTTCATATTAAGACTTGGAAATTGCTTCAATTGTGATTTATAATGTCGTTTTTTGCAAGCGTCGATTTAATGGTTATTGACTACGTAGTGCATAGTCAGCCATGGAAAGGCACTATATTTTTTATTCACTAGGTACATATCTAATAGTAGTTTATATGTTACTCTAGTATGTTACAGTGGTAGCCCAGCGGTAACGCGGTCGCTTGGATATCCAAGTGATGCGGGTTCAAATCCGGGTCTCGCACCTCTGATATTTTCATGTGCGAATCATTTATATCATGATTACCACTTGCCTTACGGTGAAGGAAAACATCGTGAGGAAACCTGCATGTCTGAGAAAACCTGGCAAGTTTTCGAAAGACATGTAAAGTCCGCCAACACGCACAAGACCAGCGCGGTGGACTATGGCCTGATCTCCCTCGTACTGAGGGAGGCCCGTGCCCAGCAGTGGGACGTTAAAAAGGGCTGATGATGATGATGATGTTACTCTAGGTCATCTATCTTGTTTTTGTTGTTTCTGTGTACCCAAATCTGATCATTCCGAATGGTTATATTGATAAAATACAAAAAAGATAGTTAAAATTTCCTTTAACCTTAACTACCTTTAACTTTAACCTTTCTTATAATCAAAAACATCGTTCTAAACAAAAATTAGCCAGTAAGAAAATCATTATTATGAGACTTAAAAACTAAAGAAAAAATCCATTATAAATTACGATTTTATCCACCAAAAGTGTATGATGTATATTTACATATGGATAAGGATTTTCATTTAATTTTTCTCTTACTGTCACAGTAGTACCACCGCGGAGAATAAAGCCGTCAACCGTTGTCAGTGAAGTAATTACTCCGTAACTTCCTTGCATACCTAATTATGAGTCGAGTGGAACGAAGTTTAATTTATATTTTTTCTTACTATTTCATTAATTTTATTTAGTACTCAGCTTAGCTCCATCTAGGTTCCTCCTTTAGGTACGTTTTATAGGTTGGTAGAGATTTTTCAGAGGTGTGATATTTTCGCGTATTAAAAATTACCTATGCTATATGTTGATCTGAGTTGTTAACTATTAGTCTAGTATTGAAAATCTAGAGGAAGGTTATGATACTCGTAATACAGGAATTTCCTAGTACGAGCTCTCTTTCTGGATACTCTTTCCTTGTACCTACATTAAACAGTTATGTTAAGAGTATATATATAAAATATTATTATACCACATCAAAATCTATCAAGTGGTTTTCTCATGATGTGGTCAAAAACTGACAGACAAAAATTCGATTGGGCCCTTATATCGATCGATAGTAATGACAATTTCAATAAGATGTTCCAAAAACTATTTAATGTACATATTCGACTATTAGAATTTCATTATTTTTATTACGTATATAGTTGGTGATTTAATAAGAGTTTACCCACTTGTTAGAGTTTCGATAGCTTTTTCTGTCCGTTCGTCGTAAAATAGTATATCGGTTATAATAACCAATTATCTAGTAACATATTTAATGCAGTACCACCTTTAAATAATTTTTATTAGGCCTACATCTTATAACACATCTATACTAATATTATAAGCTGAGTTTGTTTGTTTGTTTAGTTGAACGCGCTTATCTCAGGAACGACCGGTCCGAATTTAAAATTCTTTTTGTGTTGGATAGTCCGTTTATCGAGGAAGGCTATAGGCTATATTACATCACGCTACGACCAATAGGAGCGGAGCATCAATGAAAAAGGTTTCAAAAACGGGAGGTAGATATTTGGTTACCAGCCTTTAGAATGCGCGCGAAGCCGCGGGAAAGGCTAGTAAAAATGAGTGTCAAAGAGATTTTAGTTGAATAGGTCAAAGTTTCACACAGATTTCAATCAGGCTTGCAAATCCAAAAATGGGACCTGAGTTTCTCGCTCTATACACTTTTACACAAAACGTGGGCTACACATTTGGTTTTAAAAGAAAAACATGCTAAATTCGAAACGTATTTCTCTTAACCCCTCGAACAGCGCTAAACCACAGGCGGTTTGGTCACGTGACGTCTAAAAAATTCCGCTCACAGTATCAAAACCCCTGGCGGTTTCGCCCGAGCATCCCACTTTGAATCCAATTTTCACTAATACAGAGTCTACTTTTATATGGAAAACTTGTGTTCATAAGGTTGACTATTAAATTTTACGTAATGGTAATACTGCGATATACGCGGCAACACAAAAATGACGCAATCCAACCAGTACATTGTGACAGTGCAGTTAGTGTTACAACTCGTTCGTGCGCTCCTGCTAATTATCAAATATAATAAGGTAAGTGCTTTATTAATTAATAACTATTGTGATAATTGTATTCCTTGATAAATACTAAAGCTATTTATAAATTCAAACTTATCGTTTTAGTTGTATTTTTTACTATTTTCGTATTATATAGACGGTCAAATTTCTCGCCTTGTTCAAGTGATTTCCGTGTGAATGTAACTAAATATACG
The DNA here is from genome assembly GCA_905231865.2 of Boloria selene. NCBI lineage: Eukaryota > Metazoa > Arthropoda > Insecta > Lepidoptera > Nymphalidae > Boloria > Boloria selene. Next base: position 11,314,359 of record HG993146.1, read on the forward strand.
TATTTACAATTAAAACAAACCCATTTGTTATAAAATAATAAAGAATTCAAAGCTAAAACGAACAAAAATGTTAAATAAAGAAACTTTATATCCACGGCCGCCATCTTGTAGCGGACATTGAAAATTCAATTAGCAAAAGTAGTCTTTATGCCTAATGCCTAAGGCCTATAATAGCATCGCAGTCCATATTAGTGGTCAAAGTCGTAGGAATGTGGCATCTATTACATCGTTTTTTATGCTCGATACTTTTATAGTGCAATCTATTTTTAGATTTTATGTTTATATAAAATATTGAATATACGAACTTTTTTTTAAATATATTTTTAAATCTTCTTTTTCTTTTTATATTAGTTAGTTATATTTATAATTTGTATATTAATATTTATATATAATATTTTTATGTATGTATGTAAATGAAATATTTTTATTTAGATTTTATTTTTGTATAATAATATTGAATACAAGAAGTAACCATACAATATTTAGCGAAAACAATCATTTGTTCAATTTTAAATTCCGTTCCGCCGTATACTACGTGTTTCGCGCGGCTATGCTTATGGATTAAATTTATATCAATAAATATTATAGTGCAATCTATTTTTAGATTTTATGTTTATATTAGTATTTATAATTTGTATAATAATATTTATATATAATATTTTTATGTATGTATGTAAATGAAATATTTTTATTTAGATTTTATTTTTGTATAATAATATTGAATACAAGAAGTAACCATACAATATTTAGCAAAACAGTCCTTTGTTATAACAAACAAAAGCGCGCGCCGTATACTACGTGTTTCGCGCGGCTATGCTTATGAATTAAATTTATATCAATAAATATTATGAACTTATAAATATAAGTAATTATATATTCGTGTGTGTAATTTGTTGTGTTATTTTTTCAGCTTCAAAATGTGGAATCCGGGAGTGGATTCCCCGCCAAGAACTTTCTTGGACATCCTAGAAGAGGAGGATGAGGAGGAGGAAGTTCCATTATCAGACGTCGATGAGGAGATGGAGGAGCTTTTTGAAGAGATCGAGGTATTTATCATATATTTAATTTGATGTACGATAGGTACATTTTGAACTCTCACTTAATGTCTTGCTTTCTTTTTTTAAAGGACCTATCAGTACAGCCCCTCGAAAGAGGTGATGAGGCGGCCCTGGTGAACTGCGATGAAGAGGTATGGACCATATTTTTGTAATTTGATGTACGATAAGTACATTACAATTTCAACTTTCTAGCTATCACGGTTCATGTGATCCACCCTGGTGACAGACAGACGGACAGCGGAGTCTTAGTAATAGGGTCCCGTTTTACCCTTTGATTGATTCATCTGTATCATCAATGATAACTATTTCAATTTTCAAAAACATTTCAATATACAGAAATATTCGACTGTTTGAATTTTATTATATGTACAGATTTTACTAATAATAATAATAATATTGTAAATAATTATTTTTTTTCTTTTTATCTTTATTGTTGGATTTAATTGTAAGTAAAATTTTACACATCATCTGTGTAAATTTCAACTTTCTAGCTATCACGGTTCATGTGATCCACCCTGGTGACAGACAGACGGACAGCGGAGTCTTAGTAATAGGGTCCCGTTTTACCCTTTGATTGATTCATCTGTATCGTCAATGATAACTATTTCAATTTTCAAAAACATTTCAATATAAAGAAATATTCGACTGTTTGATTTTTATTATATGTACTTAGATTTTACTAATAATAATAATAATATTGTAAATAATTATTTCTTTTCTTTTTATCTTTATTGTTAGATCTAATTGTAAATTAAACATTTTATGAACATAAACATTTTTTATTTATAAAACCTCAATACATGTATCATAAGAAATAAATATCGACACTTATCGACTTTGTTCAAATATATGGATGTCACATCACTACGGCCAATCGTCTTTTTTAGGTAAAAACGCTTGTTTTAGAATTAGTTTGTTTTCCTTTTTTTTGTATTGAGCTGGAACAAAACTTTATATTATTATCATAAATAAACCTTTGTAATCCTTATCTAGTAAAATTCAATATAAAATAAAGTAGATTTTATGGAAAAAAATGTCCCTAAAAAAGTGTCTAACTTTTTTTTGCGCTTTTCGCTTTTATTATTCTTACATTAGATATAGCTTTAAGTATTTTACATCTATAAATAGATAAACTATTAACCTAGAAATATCCGTTTACAGAACTAAGATAGGTAGTCTAGTTCTGTTTATATTAATCTTTTCCCGCCGCGCGGCATAAAGTCGCGTAAAACAGTAGCGCGGCGGGTGAGTTTATGAACTCTAATGTTATTAGTATAATTTTTTTGCGTTTCTTGAGGGGTTAATTCAATTACTTTTAGTGACATTTTCAATTTTTAAGAGTATTTCATGTAAATAAAATATTTAATATAGAATAAGGGAAGGTCTAAAATTAAAAAAAAACGATTTTATCAACAATATAATTCTGTTATCTTCAGATTTGAGATCCAATTTGCATTGCAGATCCATTTTCAATTTACAATCAAGCGAATGAAATAAATTCAATAGGCTCTGTCGAGAAATCTTTAAAACTGACATAAGCATGGAATAATTAAAAACCGTGACTGTCTGTAGTTGGGAAAGGACTGTATTCAATGAAGAAAGCTACTTTGACTCTAGTTTAGGGAACTTTTTGGTATTACATACATAATATCTATGCCGAATGGATAAAAAAATAGAAATATTAGAAATAAAAAAATCAAACGTGAAAATGGAAAACGCTTCTATGTCTTAAACATTTTAAGATAACAAATCGGGCAAGTAAAAAAAATGTGACAAACTACAGCGAATATTTTTGATAATAAATTAAACTAGCTATTTTCTTCAATTATCTTTCATCGAAAGAAGTATTTCGTTAAGAAAAATTATTTTTTTGTATAATCTTGTACAAAAAAATCACTCATTATGCCTTGACATATTTCCATTGAAAGTGTTTTTTGTTTCTTAATTAACAGCCTTGTTTTGATAAGCAAAAGTATTTAGGAGAAGTCTAAATAAATAGACATTATTTAACTAAGAGTTTTCCGTACCATCAATACTAAGAGCCTGTCGACCACAGATCCGTACACATTTCATTTAACCCATGTGATTCTATTCATTAAATAAATTGGACGGTCTCGTTTTACCATTGCTTTGTTTGAGCGTGTAAGTAAAATATCTACTGTGTAATAACTTTCCGTATATTTTAGAGGGTAAGTTTTCTTATATTTAAAGGAAATCCGGTATCAATAATCATTTTTTAATCGTTTATTTTGGTATATAAAAATATTCTGAAATATAAAATAAAATGCGAAAGATTTAAAAATAATGGCATTGTATATATGTAATTGATTTGGAAATTATAGATATTCATTGAACGAAGTCTTGTTTTGGTAAGATTCAATATAGAGTTTGTACATTGGCATTGCTTGGACTAGCTACCTCTGCACTAGTATTGTACATATTGCAGCCAGAATTTCGGTACCGAAGAGTTTTAGGGAATTATTTAAACTAAAATGATTAGTTTTAAATAATAATGAATATAATAATGACACTTATAATGAAAATATTACGACACTTACTAAGAAGCGTAATTAAGAAAAATAAGAATAATAGATTTGTAGTTATATACACCCATGTCTATTTCAGGATTAGTCAAAGCTCTAATGTAATAATAATGACTTTAATTTCATAAATTAGGTACATTAATATATTCTTATTTGGCCTTATAATTTTATTTATTTACATTTAAAATATAATAAAAATTCCTATCAATCTATCTCGTTTATATACGTTTTCGAGAAAAATCACTATAATATATCGACAAAGCTTTTAAAAGCTCCGAGCTTTAAGCTTTATCACATATTTTTTTAATTAATTGTTTTTTTATACTACTTCTTTTTCCATCTCATCTTTTTACATCTCACGTTAATTTTTACCTTTTGGTATCTGGTAGTAGCAAATTAATTTCTATACATTTGTCAGTAAAAGGACTTGCTTAAATAAAAGTACTATTCCCGAGATAGTGTCATTCAGTAAATTGGAACGTTTCTATTTAGGGTTCCGGCGGTCAAAAGGGTTTAGACGGAGTATAATGTATTCTGCCTATCTGTCGATCTATCTGCCTAGACTGTCACAGTGTACAGTAAGCTGATTGAAATATTAATGGAGTGTATATGTTAGTGATTATAATTTATGCTCTATGAATTTACTCCTTAAATCTATATCTACAAGTATACTTATAATATAATTCTAACTTAGTTAAATCTGTGAAGTAAATGTTTCTTAGACTATCTTATTCAAAAATAAATATAATAAATAAATAAATGTGTTTGGACATTTTTTACAGCAGCGCCATCTAGTTCCGTGAGAAGAGGCTTGTGTTAGGGATACCAGATAGTTGATATACTACATATATAAATTTAAAATACATACATAATATAAATATTAACCCATGACTGGGGAACAAACATTTGTGTTCAACAAATGAATGCCCCCAGCGGGACTCGAATCCGCGACCGCTGGCGCATAAAGTAGGGTCACTGCCAACTGAGCCAAAAGTGTCGTCAAAAAGTTATTAGTATTAACATTTCTCTAGATTTATGTGAATATTTGTCTTGATTTTAATCAATTTTTTTGGAAATAAATGTTTAAAATTAAAATTTACAAGTAATGAAAGTTACTTTGCAAATATTTTGCAAATTTTGTGGGAAGACTGTCTGGAACAGCTATATAATCCTTTGAGACCTGTTAATCGTAGTCTCTCCCGTTACCATGATTGCTGTAAAGCATTCGAAACCGAAACGTAGGGAACCAAAATTCAAAATAAAACCGCGACATTAGTAATCCGAAACGATAGTTTTATTTAACATAGTTACTGATAGACGCCTAATCTAAAGTTTTTAGAATTTTCAACTATCTGGTATCCGTAACACAAGCCTCGTAGCTTACTACGGAACTAGATGGCGCTGTTGTAATAATGTCCCAACATATTTGTTTATTTATTTAAATTTATGACAACTAATCAGACTGTATTTCATTCGTATACTCGTAGCTACAAGCTACAATTATGCGGCTTCATCCTTCCCACTACTGCACCCACGGAATAGATAAAATATACCATCTTCTCTGTGACTGCACCAACCGACGCAACAAACGCAACGCTATCCAACACAAAAATATTTTTTCAATTCGGACCAGTAGTTTCTGAAATTAGCGCGTTCAACCAAACAAACAAACAAACTCTTCAGTTTTATAATATTAGTATAGATTATTATTATCTAGATTTGGTAGCGTTACTTGACCGTACCTTATATTATGCCACGATAGTACGTGTTATCTGACAATCCGGCAGTATACTCGTATTTATATCTGACTATGGAAGAGGGGATTCCCTATTGATTGCGATAAAAAATTATGCAAATTTAATCGTAATATTATCACAGTAATGTTTTCCAACATCAGTTCGATCAATTTGTAATTCATGTACATTTTTTAAAATGAAGGAATATAATTTTTATTAATTAAGAATTATATGAGGAAGTTGAAATTATTAATATTTTAATAACTTCACAATAATAATATTTTAATAATAACTATGTTAGGAACCATTGGTAAATAAAATTGGATCGCTCTTGACCGATTTTTCTTCTCGTCTCTCACCAATAGAGTAGACATCGACTTTGAGACGTAATTTTACTATGTCCCGGTGCAAATATTAGTTCACTGTAAAAGAATTTAACTTGAACAGAGTCTAGTGAATTTATTTGCTTCTTTAGTATGTAACGATTTCTATCTAATAGAGTGATTCGTTAGGTTAAAAGTTAGGGGTTCGTTTCTCGCAATAATTATAAGAAACAATAATCAATACCTTTTCACAATTTTTGAGAATAAATTATATTAAACAAAACTAAACACAAGTAGAACCTATTCCGAGAAGACATTTCTAATTACTTCTGGTCAATTATGTATCAGAAGATGTATAAAAGACTGGTTCCTAAATTCTAATAAAAATAATGTTACAGTTGTTTATAATATTTATAGTAATGATATAATAAATCGACCTTTGTCAATATTTATAAACATTTTTTTCCGATAAATCTTATAGATTAAATATGTTGTGACATTATTACAAACAGCGCCATCTAGTTCGGTAGTAATCTACGAGGCTTGAGCAGATACGGATACCAGATAGTTAATATACTACACATATGACTAAATATATGTAATTTTTTTTTTTTAAATTTAAAAAAATATGTTGGGAAATTATTACACTCCGCGCCATCTAGTTCCGTGGTAAACTACAAAGGAAACTTGTGTTACGGATACCAGATAGTTAATATACTACATAATATATAAGCTTAAATACATACATATTATAAATATTCGTGCTCAACAAATCAATGCCCCCAGCGAGATTCGAACCCGCAACCGCTGGCGCAGAAAGAAAGGACACTAAAAGCTAAGCCAATCACTTTAACCAAAGTTTTAAAATTAAATAATAAGGAATAATCAAAATACTTCGTAAGTTGAGATCTTAAACTTGACCAAAAATTTAAGAACGGTAAGAAAATCCAATTAATAGAAAATTTCATGACTAGTTCTTATAAGTACTAGAATAATGATTAAAATCGTCCGCATCATGAATTTTAAAGTTAAAACGAATAGAGCACGTGTTGATACTAATTTCACGTCGTACCGATATTAATGTTTTACCTCCTGTGCTTACTTTAAGAGCTGATCCCAATAACCTAGCCATTTTTAATATTTCATTACCTAGCATAGTAAATTTTAAACTAACTCTAACATGGATTTTTTTATGAAATCTATAATATCTATACATATAAATAAATCTGGAGTGTCTGTTTTTAATTAAAAATTAACAGCTTTTCAATAAATGCATATGAAATATGCATATATACGACGATACTCTCAACAACAACCAATTTGTAAAATTTTTGTCTGTCTGTCTGTTTAACAGCTGGAACGGCTTTGACGGGACTTTTACTCGCAGATAGCTATGTTATAAGCGTAATTTAAGCTACTTTTTAACCGACTTCAAGAAATGAGGAGGTAGAAATTAATTATCATTATTATCGATACAGAGGAGAAATCTATAGCTTTTATAATTTTCATCCATCTGTGTGTCTGTCTGTGTCCGAGAAAACCACAAAACAGTCACACAAACATTTTCATAGACAATTTTGATAAACAATACTCTAATACTACATTCAGTTTTTAAATAAATTAATTATTATTAAAATATATTCATTATAAATGCAATTAGAATTTTTACTCTTCGCCAATAATTCATTAAATTAACAAATTCTTAACCGTATTAAGTAAATGAAGATCTATACTCTTCGAATCAGAGTTGAATTTTAATCTCAATTTAGTACTCTACGATTGAGAAACAAAATGTACATAAAAACCTTTTTGTAAAGTACTGTAGAACCTTAAAATTAGAACAAGCAACATTGGTGAGTTGTGGCTAGACCCTGATTACCTAGCTCCCTGAGGTAACCTTACCCGAGTCGAGTAAACACAGTGATTTATGAGACTTTGAATTAGAATATGAAACAAAATTAAGTAAATTAAAAGTAATCAAAACTTTGCTTTTATTATAATCAGTGAAAGATTAGTGAAATATTGTATAAAATCAGTATTTTAAGTAAGGTTAAATATACCCCAGATACGGTTTAAACTTCAATAATTTTGAGTAAAGTAGTTGCAAAGTGCTTAAAATAAATAAATATGTTGGGACATTATTACAACAGCGTCATCTAGTTCCGTGGTAAGCTACGAGGCTTGTGTTACGGATACCAGATAGTTAATATAAGTACTACACATATAAATTTTAAATATATACATATTATAAATATTAACACCCATGACTGGAGTACAAACAAATGAATACCCCCAGCGGGACTCGAACCCGCGACCGTTGGCACAGAAAGTAGGGCCATTACACATACACACTACATGTACACATTTGGGAAATGGATTTGTGTCGAGAAAAATGTGCTGACATGATGTCTAAAACGATCCCTTAATACAGCTTATCCATAAAATATTTGAAGTAGAAAATTAAATTTAGAAAAGTGCTTGGTCCCGTTTTATTAGCACAATCGAAAAGAAAATAAGTTGAAAACATAATACGAGTTTCATATTTGATTAAAATAATACATAACTTCTAAATATGCCATTATATATGGTCGTCAGGTAACCAATCCTTACTATTTAATATTATAAATGTGAATGTAAGTTTGTTTGTTACGCTTTCACGCAAAAACTACTCAACCGATCATCATAAAACTTTCTACACATATTCTTGGAGGTATTAGAAGTAACATAGGATACTGTTAACGCGGGCGAAGCCGCGGGTAAAGCTAGTATTATAATATATATATCATAATGTAAGTAAAATGTAAAAAAATATGATACACATATCATATTTTTTAGGCTTAAGTAGCTTATTTTTAAGTCTAGCGGTTTGTAGATCCGGTGATCCTAATTCAAGTCCCGGGTCAGGTTAAGCAATTGAATTTTCTACTCAATTTTTAACAACATCAATCTTGGCACATAAGGCTGTCAGTCCTGTGCCTGATTATTTACCAGTCGTATTGTCATAATTATAACCCCAGCGTTAACAAAATTAATCAAAAAGACAATCAACACAACACTCGTCACTATTTATACAAGAGTAGTAGGTACTTCTATATAGGGATTGCAATCCGGCGTCATTTTGAATCCGGCCGGATCCGGCTGAATTTCCATCAATCCGGCCGGATCCGGTCGGATCCGGCCGGATTGATCAGATCGATATGATTTTCGCCTTTTTGGTTCAAAACGAACTGTTAGTAAGTTATTAAAGTATCATTGTACTTAATATAGGTAAGTAGTTTATAAAAAACTAGCGGAACTCGCAGCTTCGCTAACTAAAAGTACAAAAAATATGTTTGGCTATACGCTTTTACTTATAATATACCAAAAATTGATTCTCCATTTACCATTTCATCCCTTTTGTTATGAGAACTACTCTTTAAACCAGTTATTCGGTAATCGGTAGTAGATAGACCTATGCCTACTATTACAAAGTTTTTGTTGACTTTGTTGAGAAAAGTATTACGTTTACAAACATGTGCAAAAATAAACTGTTATTTAAATCAAAAGCACTAAGAAGTATTGATTTCATCTTTGACGTAAGTTATCCCCAAATTACTGTTTACCCCTTTTTAACCCTGTAAGGCAATGGGTTTCAATAAAATTCGTTTTCCATCAATTCCGTTGAAGTATCTTTATGCTAAATTTGAAGAAGATTGGAATCACACCATACAGACATTGCTCCCGTTTTTCACTCCCTTAGGCATAAAATTTCGGAAAATCCTTTCTAATCCGATAACTACGTCATAAACGACATGGTCACACCCTAAAAGTTTCAGGTCTCTACGATTAGCAGTTAAGGCTGTGCTTTGATCCATCAGCCATTCAGGATGGAGCATTTTCTAACCCAATGTTAAGATTAGGCAACGTAGCAAACAATTAAAATATAGCGGTGGCTAGGTGTAGGCAACTAGGTAAAATTTTAACGTTGTAACGAGTAACTCAGTGTTCCTAGATGTCACTTTCACAGATAGATCAATTATTTTTTATTTATAAAGTAACTTTATAAAATCTAATATTACCTTTAATTTACCTTTATAATTACCTTACTTTACTGAGATGAGGCCATTATAATTATTAAAGTATTCGATAATGCTAACAAAAAAGTTTTATATTTATGTCAGACACTAACTCGCACGCATGAACACCACGCACTACGCTTTTAAAGTACCAACTCATGCAAAAGCTCTATTATTTTGCCAAAAATTAGTAACACCGGATCCGGTCGCCGGATCCGGTATATTAGTACCGGATCCGGTCACCGTGAAATGATGCCGGATCCGCCGGATTACCGGATCCGGTTTTCCGGATTGCAATCCCTACTTCTATACTAATATTATAAATAGGGATTGCAATCCGGAAAACCGGATCCGGTAATCCGGCGGATCCGGCATCATTTCACGGTGACCGGATCCGGTACTAATATACCGGATCCGGCGACCGGATCCGGTGTTACTAATTTTTGGCAAAATAATAGAGCTTTTGCATGAGTTGGTACTTTAAAAGCGTAGTGCGTGGTGTTCATGCGTGCGAGTTAGTGTCTGACATAAATATAAAACTTTTTTGTTAGCATTATCGAATACTTTAATAATTATAATGGCCTCATCTCAGTAAAGTAAGGTAATTATAAAGGTAAATTAAAGGTAATATTAGATTTTATAAAGTTACTTTATAAATAAAAAATAATTGATCTATCTATGAAAGTGACATCTAGGAACACTGAGTTACTCGTTACAACGTTAAAATTTTACCTAGTTGCCTACACCTAGCCACCGCTATATTTTAATTGTTTGCTACGTTGCCTAATCTTAACATTGGGTTAGAAAATGCTCCATCCTGAATGGCTGATGGATCAAAGCACAGCCTTAACTGCTAATCGTAGAGACCTGAAACTTTTAGGGTGTGACCATGTCGTTTATGACGTAGTTATCGGATTAGAAAGGATTTTTCGAAATTTTATGCCTAAGGGAGTGAAAAACGGGAGCAATGTCTGTATAGTGTGATTCCAATCTTCTTCAAATTTAGCATAAAGATACTTCAACGGAATTGATGGAAAACGAATTTTATTGAAACCCATTGCCTTACAGGGTTAAAAAGGGGTAAACAGTAATTTGGGGATAACTTACGTCAAAGATGAAATCAATACTTCTTAGTGCTTTTGATTTAAATAACAGTTTATTTTTGCACATGTTTGAAAACGTAATACTTTTCTCAACAAAGTCAACAAAAACTTTGTAATAGTAGGCATAGGTCTATCTACTACCGATTACCGAATAACTGGTTTAAAGAGTAGTTCTCATAACAAAAGGGATGAAATGGTAAATGGAGAATATATTTTTGGTATATTATAAGTAAAAGCGTATAGCCAAACATATTTTTTGTACTTTTAGTTAGCAAAGCTGCGAGTTCCGCTAGTTTTTTATAAACTACTTACCTATATTAAGTACAATGATACTTTAATAACTTACTAACAGTTCGTTTTGAACCAAAAAGGCGAAAATCATATCGATCTGATCAATCCGGCCGGATCCGACCGGATCCGGCCGGATTGATGGAAATTCAGCCGGATCCGGCCAGATTCAAAATGACGCCGGATTGCAATCCCTAATTATAAAGCTGAAGAGCTTGTTTGGTTGAACGCGCTAATCTTAAGAACTACAGATCCAAATTGAATTTTTTTTTCTTGTGTTGGATAGTCCGTTTATCGAGGAAGGCTATAGGCTATATTACATCACGCTACGACCAATAGGAGCGGAGCATCAATGAAAAATGTTGCAAAAACGGGAGAAAAATATTTCTTTTGATGTTCTTTAGAACGCAAGCGGAGCCGCGGGAAAGGCTAGTAGGTAATAAAGGAAAAAATATACAATCGTAACAGCAATCAAGACTGTACAATAGACACAAATTGAATTTAGGTCACTTTTGTTAAATCTACAAAAGCTTTAGATAGGTCGTATTCAAACAAAGATTGAGTGCGGGGTTCTCTAGAAAATTCTTTGAGGCACTTAATTTTTTATTTACATGACAACCGAAAAAATCTTTTCTGAAATGTTATAATAAATACCTAAATATGTTGGGACTCGTTTGGCTCAGTTTGTAGTGTAGTGCTTTCTGTGCCAGTGCAGCGGTCGCGGGTTCGAGTCCCGCTGGGGGCATTCATTTGTTAAACACTAATGTTTATTCTCCAGTCATGGGTGTTTATATGTATAATATGTATGTATTTAAAAGTTATATAGCTTTGTAGCTTACCACGAAACTAGATGGCGCTGTGTGTAATAGTGTCCCAACATATTTAATTATTTAATTATTACACACAGCGCCATCTAGTTCTGTAGTAGTAAGCTACGAAGGAAGTTTGTGTTACGGATACCAGATAGTTGAATATATCGTCCTATCATGATCGTGATCATAGAGCAAAAACGAGATTAATAGCTAGACGAGATAAGGAATACAAACTCTACAGACGACAGTTTTTAGAATTTTCGTATCTTGTTTAGTTTCGGAAATAATAGTGTCGAATAACGTTCTATTTGACATTAGCTCCGCACATAAACGTACGGAGTGAACATGTGACGGCGCGCAGGGGTCGTGGGCGGCGCGGGCGCCAGGTCCGTTCGTCATTTCGGCCGCTGTTTGTTGGAGGGAGGACGATTTTGTGTCATGCGCTTAGCTTTTGTTTGCTTCGATGAAAAAATTATTTTACTCAAGTTTTTTTCATGAAAAACATATATAAAGAGAGTCACGATCACGGAAAATGTTGAAAATGTTAAAAGAAGACGCAGAAAGGCCTGGGCTTTTGTATCATTTTCAAATGTTCCAGCCATTTATATGAAAAAAAAATGTAAATTCTGGAAAGTTAATGATTTCAGTTGTGCTATTTCGTGATACATACTAATTAGTTCTTAAATTAATAAACATCATGTTATTATTGCTTTTTTGTCTCAGTAAACAGTTGTTGGCGATTGATTTTTACATAAGACGTTTTTTGACGGAGAGGTATTTAATAACATATTTAATGAAAAAATAGAATTGGTGTAATGTGTATTCACAGGGTAATCATTCTTACTGTAATAATAAACAGTAAAAAGTTAATGTCTTATGAAATATTAGGATGATTTTACACGAACATTACTGAACTTCTAAGCGTTTCATGTGAATATAGGACGTTTGTCTACGAAATCTGTGATACGATTTGTTGGTTCGATATTAAGATGCGACGTTGTTATTGGGATAATGAAATCATTTAGGACGTTGTTCATTTAAAAATATCGTTAAATTATTAAATTATTTAATTAAATTATTAATATTCATATTATAAATAGTATTTTATGAATACCAATGATAAGAATTATACGGTTTTTTTTATTTTAGTTATGTATGTTGATGAAAAAGGCATGACACAACAAACTTTACCTTTAACTCCCGGTGCAGAAGAAATCAGTCAGAAACTAGCTGATATATTATGGGAAGAAGTTCTGGATGAAGATGGTGGGACTAAAGAAGTTACCTGCGGCAGTTCAATAACGAATTTCATGCCTGATCTATTTGCCGAGGATGTTTACACAATCAACCTAGTACATTGTCTTTGGAAGTGCCTTCTAGTTTCGAAAATTCACCATTAATAGAACTTAAAGAGCTGTTAGAAGTTTCTCACAATTAGTTTACCACGGTTAACTTGGAACTGTCAGTGTTAACTCCAATGCCATTTCCTGCTAATGTCTAATCATACGACAACAGTACATTCTGCCCTGGTTATGGGTAAAAGGAAGACCGTTTGCTATATGGGGCTAATAAGGTTAGCAGTTGCCTTTTAGAATTTGTTCAGGCTAAGGATGACCAAAGGATCAAAGAATGACGTGTTTAACTTTAAATATCTTGTTTATAATAAGATTTGGATGCAAGACATTAAGGGCAAGAAGACTAACTGGAATAACATTCGAGAAGTTCATGCAGATTGTAGTGATCCCAATATTTTTTTCTTTAAATTGATTCGCCAAGACACAAGAAACTCAGTACAAACTGAACTAAAACCTGCATATTCGAAGCCTATTTACTGCTAAATATAAAGACTTAATTGATATGTGCCGCTCAGAAGTAATTGACTTAGAGTATCACCCGTAATTTAACGCTTTGCTTTGATGTTTCTGAATTATAATTGCATTCTTCCTACAGATCTAACGAAGTAATTGTAATTATTATAAGTAATCAACTAAGTATTTTAATTTACTTCAGCTATTTCCATAGCATTTTATCTTATGGTATTTTGTTGTGGAGTAATGCAGCGGACATTAAATCGATATTTATTATACAAAAAAGGGCCATTCGGGCTATTTATAACATAAGCGCTCGTGATACTCTCCGCGGACTTTTTTAAAAAAAAGGAATACTTACGGTTGCTTCGCAATAATATATTTTGTAACATTATGTTTATTCGTTAAAACATTAGTTGCTACTCAAGACACAGCGACAAACACGGTATAAATAAAAGAAATAAGGATAAACTTGTAACATCCAGTTTTCGTCTACAAAAAGTAAACAGATCGTTTATGGGGCAAGGTGTACGCATGTACCTATAACAAAATTCTACAGTCCATATTGAACTTGCCTTAGAGGCATTTTAAATCCAAAATTATAAGTACGTTGTTGAATAAGGCTTATTACACTATAACGGAATACTTAGTAGATGTTAATGTGTGGGATTAGTGTCTGGTTGTGTCTCACGTAGGATAAATAGATAAATATTGTAATACAATATTTAAACCAATTTTTTTTCTGAAAAGAGCAACTGTTGAGTTTCTCGCCGGTTCTTCTCAGCAGAACAGTTTTCCGAGTTGGTGGTCGTTTACTCACAGGCTTACAGACTGACATTTAATTTTAATAATGTAAAAATGACGATTCAAAAGAGCTTGTAAAAGTCTATTTGAATAAAGAATATTTTGATTTGTATGTTTGCCTACTTATAATTTAATTGTTATTAAGTATGTGCACTCACGTCTAGGCCACGATGTAAGACTGATTGATAAAAATAATTTTAATTGAAGGCTGGTTGTTACAAATTATGATTTATTTTGATTTAAGTAACTAGTGCGAAGTTTAAATTTCTTCATATACGTATTTGTTATGGTAAATATTTACGTATATTTAGAAGTTTAGAATACTCATGTAGTTCGTTGCGTAGTCGTGTAGGCTACATAGTTACCATGCTGTGATATGTTGTGCCATTTTATTACTATTTTAAGTTTTAACTATTACGCCACAATGGCAGTTTTAAATAAACGTTAATTATAATTGTTGTTAAGTTTTTCTATACTTCAGAGAGAGAACATCGCCTACATCAAGATGCTTCGGATTGGTAAAACTATAAAAGACTGAATGTTATTTTGAAAAAATATGTTATTGTTGATTTCATTATTTTATAACTAATGCGAAGTTTAGATCTCTTCATGAGCGTCTCCGACATTATTCTAATAGTATAATATAGATCTGTATGTTTTAGGCTTACCGTACATGTCTGTGATGTGATTACTATTTAAAATGATGCCATCTTATGGTTTTTTGTCTATTGTGAGATTTTTTAAATTAATAAACGATTTTAAATAATAATTTCATTATCTTATTTAATTATATGGGAAGGTAGTCACAATATGACTAAAGTTACGTTTAAATATTTTAACGTAGCCATTCACAAAGGACTTATAGGGGATCAGTAATTCCAGACAAAAATGACCTATGTTATATATAGAACGTTACTTAATTCAGACGTCTCCGTAAAACAACGTACAATGTTCACTACGGACCCCCGCTCTTGCACGATAAAATGTCCTATGTTGATATGGAACTCACTATCTCGTAAAATAACAGGATTAGAAAGATACACTACACAGCATTTTAATTGGCTGGGTAGCTGTTACAACATACCAAAAAATGTAAGTGGCAAGTCTCACCATTTAAAAGTTATACAAGTCACAAACTTCTTTTACCTCTACTGAAAACTATCAATCCTGCATATCGGACTTTGTTCTTCGGATGAGTCGATATACATTTAAATATGTCTATTCGTCTTATCGCCTCTACTGGTGACAGTAGAGCAGAAAGAATCGGCATTGCCATTCAGTGGGGGAATGCAGCCAGCATTCTTGCCACTATTCCACGCGGACACGATTTGTACAGTAAATAGTAATAATTAAGTATATTATTGCTTTGTATATATAGTTAAGTTTACTTGTAATTTCCTTTATTTTTAATATATACATATTACAAAATATATAAATTCTCTGAAATGTTGGTTTTTTACATCAGAAATAAATTTAATATGTCGCTATCGCTCGTTTTTATGTTCAAATTTTGTTACATCAAATATAATTTGCATGTTGAAGAAAGTGGAATGGACGGCGCGGCGTTTAGTGGCTTTAATGGAGATGACTTTGTTGCTCTCAGTGTAGTAGTGACATATCTGATTTTTGATGAATTGTTGCCATTTCGGAACGTTCAAATCCAAGTCTTGTACATGTGATATTTTTATGTGCATATAATTAATATCTCTCGATGTTACCACTTCACGTCACACGCATTTGTCATGTCATGGAAAATAACGTGAGAAAACTTGTATATCTGAAAGAACCTAGAATTAATAGATATGATTTTTCTCAAAAACTATTTTTATTTTTAGTATTGATACAAAGGTCAAATCTATAATTTTTAGAATGTTTGTGTGTCTGTCTGTGACTGCATCAGAAGAACACTTTCCGACAAGTCTTGATGTTTACTATAAATTTATTTTGGTTATACGGGTTATAGAATACATTATATTGCACAAATCTAACTAGGTATGCTTTAATGGAAAATAACTAATCATTATAGTCCGGGAGGTAGTGTCAAATTTGACCGGAGCATTTTGGCATGGCTTTTGTTTTTTTGTATAGTCAGTTGTTCCAACGCTTATTAATAAATAAATATGATAGAAAATATTTATTTATTAATAACATAAGATGAGAAAATGCCAGGAAACTTGATAGTAAAAAATGTTCTTGGACTATTTTGGCAAAGATGAAAAAGTATAAATAATTAGTTTATGAATTGTAGATCTCAAAAAATAGTGTCAGCTGTATCATATACGTGACAAAATATGTTAGCTGATCATGTGAACATGTCAAATAATTAGAAAACCTTGTAGCATTTTGGCAAAGCTGAAAATTGTATATATTATAGATTATAATTCAATAATCATAATTGTTGCAAAAGCGGGAAGGGTGGGCGTTAGTTCTGCGAGTTCTGGTACCATACCGCACAACTCAGAAAGAATTTAGTTTCCAGTCTTTAGAACGCGCGAAGCCGCGGGAAATACTACTTTATTATGAAAATACAAACCATGATATTATATATATATTGATGATTTTAAGTATCCTTAATTAAAACATAATTGCTTAATTCTTGAATCGGGGAGTATCAGACAAAAGTTTGAAATTAAAAAAGTTAAACATGTTCCATTTAGCTGTGGACTTAATATGATATTTTAATTTTACAATTCCCAACTGTTGTATCAACTTTTAAAGAACATATCTGCGCGGTGTCGCTACAAAAATATATTTTGACATACATTACATTTTTTATAATGCAAATATAATAAAATTATTTTAAAACAACCTTAACATCGATAGAGGTAACATAATAACAAAAAATATTTAAGATTAGTGATTTATTTCAAAACTAGCGACTCGCCCTCGCTTCGCTCTGGCTTATCCCTAATTAAGCCCGAGCGAAAGGCATTCCGCTTGCTATACAGATAAACCTTCCTCTTGAATCACTCTATCTATTAAAAAAACCCCATCAAAATCCGCTGTAGTTTTAAAGATCTAAGCATACATATGGACCGACAGACAGACTGTAGGATGCGACTTTGTTTTATACTATATATTAATGTAATGATCCACTAGATTGCTTTCGATTACATTTTGATAACGTACTTTTTATCCAAAAAATAAAAAGCTTTTTTAGAGAAATTCTTGGACCTTCTCTTTCGACTACTACAACAATTTTGATATATCTAAGATTTTGAATAATACTCATTGTTTATGTATAAAACAATGTTAAAATCTGTAGCACTAGTCGTAATCTTATCCTTATTATTGTGTTTGTATTTACATTTAACTGTGTACACCACACTATGGTGCAATTGTTTAAAGGATTTAAGAACCAAAAAACATTAGCTGAAAAAAAATCTAAGGAAAATCTCTCTTGCAATGTATACCATAGTGAATATTATGAAACCTTATATTACAGTAATGTTACTATTACCGGTCAAATGTATGGCAAAAAGACACAAAGCTTGTGATCAAAATCGAAAACAAAACTAATTATAAGTAGGTACTCGTAGTAAGTAGATATTCTACATAACTATTTTCATTATAAGATATTATAGAAAAGTATACGTTACTAAAGTTCGTATTATTTTCAGCTGTATCTAACGAGACAAACATAATATAAAAATACATCCCTCGGCATCATTAAAAGTTACGTGAGCCAAAAATGAATTACTACTAAAACTTTTAATTGCATTATTCAGTGTGTTATATCATTTCTTATATTATAATCTTATGATTTTTACAAGGCTTATTTAACTTTAATAATGTACAATGGTGTTTACTTGGATAGGATTCATAGGGGAAATCCCAAAACCACCCATTTCCATTTGAAGAAAAGATAATTATGATTATTAAATTATTATTACGCTTGTAACTTATTGTGATAGGCTAAAATGATGTTAATTACTTCTTGTAATCGATGTATATCTATAAAGATGCTAAGATTATATAAATTTATCGAGAATTATAATAGCCTTATTATTTCGTATTTTTAAGGAAGATCATTTTTTTTATTTAGAGTCGCCAGGACCGTCGCTTCCCTCAGGTTCATCCCTAGATTTAGCGCGAGCGGAGCCGTTAGTAAATGTATACAAAAACTTGACAAGTTATATACTATACTTTGTCCATTTTATTAATGGTTTTCGA
The DNA here is from genome assembly GCA_905231865.2 of Boloria selene. Taxonomy (NCBI): domain Eukaryota; kingdom Metazoa; phylum Arthropoda; class Insecta; order Lepidoptera; family Nymphalidae; genus Boloria; species Boloria selene. Next base: position 11,333,062 of record HG993146.1, read on the forward strand.
CAGCTCACGCCCACGAAGTTTCGTATTTAATGGTTAGCCGTTAAAGTTAAAATGTCATACAAAAAATATTGTACTTCATGGACGGGCACCGCCCCCTTATTGCTGTGCCACATATAACGATTACTACGATTGTGCCACAGATTATAAATATTCAATAGAAATAAATGCTAAATAGGTATGTAAATAAGGTATAATATGTTATTTAATCAGGAAGACCACAAAATTTTAAGGTCAAAACCAACCATAAATTAAGACTTTAACATTATGTAAAGTTTTACTTTCTTCTTATTATAATCATACAAATAAAACAACTAAAATATTTTAATTCCTTTCATTAATCTGATTCGTCAGAATCATCATTTATATTAGATTTGTCCGATGAGGAGTCTTCAGTTATATTAATTATTAACTCTTGTGTGCATAAATTATCAAATGCAATGTCACGGTCCGAATCAGACGTTATGATTCTCTTAGTTCTCTCCACCACACTTGATTTTTACGATAATAATATTTATTTTCATATTATTAAATATAAAAATAAATATTATGTTATATTTAAAAAAAATAAGAGATATCGATTATTACGTCCTTTTGACATCACTATAGCTTGTCTGTCGGCGAGCTGTCAAAAAACCATTAACAAAATGGACAAACTATAAAACCTTCCTTCAAAACTATCTATGGGTGAAAACAGCATGAAAATCGGTGCAGTAGTTTTTGAGTTAATCGTAAATAGATAACAAACAGACAGACAGACGCGTTGGAGTACTTTGCTTTATCGTATGTATTGATGGATAGCAGATACATATCTATATTGTAGTAGGGTGTCAGCAACAGAATATCTAAATACAAACTTTCAATTTTAATCTATATACTGATTATTGATAATGTTATCCGACTGATTCCAGCTACGACTGCCGCAACAACACAGGAGGTATTATAGTATACAAGTGCACTATTCAGTCTATCTATAACTATTATTGTCATTTTCATACTCCGATGACTACTCGATACGACCAATGAGATCTTAAGCGATAGGTCCGACGGTTTTACGTGCACATCGAGGCACGGGGATGAAACACCTCCAACTTACCAACTCCGGGCTGTTACTGATGCTTACTAAACAGAAAGACTCAATAACTAAACTTGGCCAGTTGATGATTCAAATCAAAAAAAAATATATAAAAATGGCTGGACGATGTCAGGACTGGCCATAGTTAAATTATAATTTTTAGTTATTTAGTACAACTTGATTTAATAATCATTGATATGACATACGATTGATTATTAGAATTATGACTATCATGAAAGATTAAAATTACTATCTTGTAATTTCTTATAAAAGCTACAACACGGTACTAACACTTCACATTTCCAAACTTGGCAAAATGGCGTTCAAGGCTGGTATATTATTTCTAACTCTGTGCATTGGAACCTTGGGTAAGGTTTAGTTTCATTCTATAACCTAAGCAAACTTATCTTTACATAATACTTTCTTAGATTTACGCAAATATTTGACAATATAAATGAAACTATCTTTTCGGATTTTGCCGCGGTTTACTTGTATTTTTGGTTCCCGACGTTTCGAATGGTATACAGCAATCATGGTCACGGAAGAGACTAAGGTATTAGACGTCTCAGGGGGTTATATACTTGTTACAGACAGAGTCTACCCACAATTTACAAAAATTCAAAATGGCAACAAAGTAGCTTATAAAATTATTAATTAGGTATACATTTTAATCCTTAACATTTAAAATTTTAAATTTTTAGATTTAAAATGTATAATTTATTGCCATATTTATAATTAAACGGTGACCATTATTGCTGTAAAGCATTCGAAATATCGGGAACCAAAAATGCAAATAATCTACGACAAAATCCGCACCGATAGTTTTATTTATATTTTTTACATAATAATTTAGTTTATACGGTTAAAATACTATCATGTTATTTTCAAATCTAAAACTAATTTTGTTTTAGAAAATATTAAAGGTCGACTGATTATATCTATAATGATTAAATATCTTTCTATATAAAATATTTCTGTGCGTGTGTATCTAATCGAACTCCTCCTAAATAGCTGGACCGAATTTGATGAAATGTTTTGTGTGTGTTCGAGTGCATTCGAGAATGGTTTAGGTTCATCTCGTACTTCGATCCACTATAAAATGTATTTTTTGAAGTAATTAGTAATTTTTACATTTAGATAATAAATGACATAATATTCAATTATAAGTAAGTCGTTGTTAGGCAACGTTGCGAATACGTAGTGAAACATTTCACCGGAAGCAAAAACAAAATTCTGCCCTAAAACTGATATTTATTTTCGATTTTTATTTCATAAATGATAATATGACCTATATTTTCTTAATAAGATATATTGTAAGAAATTAAATTATGTTTTATACAATCAGATAAGAGAATTATCGGTATCATTATTTTTCACCTTTTAAATAAGGATTATTCATCATTTTTAGCATTACCAGTGGCCGAAGATGTAGATAATTCCATCTTCTTCGACCACACCGACCCATCTGGCCGTATAGTCGGTGGAACCACCGCTGGCACCACCCCCCACATGGTTGCTCTTACCACTGGCTCATTCACAAGGATGTTATTGTGTGGTGGATCTATAATCACCCTCAGACACGTCCTGACCGCTGCTCATTGTATTGTACCTGTGCAAAGCGGCAGTGGCTTGAGCTCGTAAGTGATAATTAAGTTTTTAGATTATTTTAACTTTCAAATCTAGCTTCGCTAGTAGAATCACTCAATATTTTGAGCCCATGAATAAGACCTTCTTGGTTTCAAAATATTCTTCATGTGCTTTTTAGACATCTGCTTGTGAAATGTTTAGCTTAAAAGAGCAAAGAGTTAATGGTCTCCAAATGATTTGATTCGATTTGATTTGATAACAATAACATATAAAATACAAATACCATTGAAGACTACTTAATAATGATATGAGTTGTAACACACAAGGTAGTAAATAAAGGTTTATGAAATATGTAAAAAATACTGATATAAAATCTCATAACCCTAATCCCCCTTAAAAACGCCCTCTTCCTAGTTCAGATTATCATGATGGGTAGGTTTTGGAAAAGGGATGATGCTCTTAGTTACAAATCTTATTCTTAGAATGTTCCAGATCCATTTTTAATGTTAAATTTCCTTTCTAAATCTGATTTATTAGATTATCTGATTTATTTCATATCACCAACAGATCCCTGCGAGGTATTGTGGGCTCAAACCGTTTTGCCTCTGGAGGAAGTGCAATTGTTTTCAACCGCGGCCTTATTCACAATAACTATAGGCCTTCACCTATTCTAAAGAACGATATTGGTATCTTAACTTCGGCTTCAACCATCCCCCTGAGCATCACTGTCAGAAATATCAACCTTAACTGGAACTGGGTCGGTGCTGGAGTCGGAACCTATGTTACTGGATGGGGAAGGACTTCCGTAAGTCTTTAATATAAACTCAAAGCGATTCTGTTACTATGACTAAAAGAACTAACAAAGTATAAAATAGCCGTAATGAGACTTTATATAAATGCACATGCAATTTGTATTCAAATATAATAATTAAAATGGACTAATTGGCATGTCAATAAATGTCGTTCGAGGTGTCATTTGATTTAGTCATTTTATATTATTTTATATCGTGTAGATGATTTTTGAAAAACTTATGCGCTGCTTGGAAATATTGCAAAAGTTATAAACAATTACCTGAAGAAAGGGTCAAATGCAATTATATCAAAAAGTGTTAAAGTTAACATCTTTATAATTTGAGAAAAAGTCTTATCTTCCGGATCAATATTAATATTTTCAGAGGGATAAATATACAAATGAGGGGTGTTCTGGCTTTTGTAAGCCACACCTACTTTGGAAAATTTATGAATAAAAATTATTTAAAACTATTAAAATTATAAAATTTAAGAAATGAAAATTTCATAAATTAACTAATGGCTGATTGTTACAATAAATTTTTAACTAACATTTGCCGTAACAAAAGCAGACTATAAAATAAAAATGATAATGAAACTTATTTTTAAGGTTCGGTTGTTGATTGATTTCGAGCTTTTAAAAAATCTTATGTATCGTTTAGGCTGGAGGATCCATCTCTCAAGTTCTTTTGCGACTTGATGCTACCACCGTCGAAGGAAACCGTTGTAGGGACGACGTAGCTCGCAGAGTTCGTGAATTGAACATAAGAAATGCTCCAGTTGTAGATCCAAACATCGAAATTTGTACTTTCGTCGCTGCTGGTAGAGGAACTTGCAACGTGAGTAATAAGTCATAATTATGCTAATATATTAATGTACAAGCTAGAATGGTAAGAAATAAAACTATATAGGTTTTTTGATCCTATCTAAATTGACATTTAATTATATACCGTAATTATTCACTCGTACAATACTTTCCTTGCTTAGTTGTAAAAATAATTTTCTTCCAAACTCTTCTACGTTTAAGAAACTATAAACTCGTAAATATTATGTAGCATGAAATATTAAAAATGTTTTTATCAATAAAGATATGAAACTATTTATATTTATATACATATTATATTTATTTTCAGGGTGACTCTGGCAGCGCTCTGGTACGCAGAGACAACGGTCACCAAATCGGTGTTGTATCTTGGGGAATTCCTTGCGCCCTCAACGCTCCCGATATGTTCGTACGAGTTAGCGCATACCGTGCCTGGATTGAAAATAACACCCGTTAAGGATATTTAAAACGGTTTAAAAATAAAATTATTTTTATAACTATAATATGTTTTTATTATTATCAGGTCACAGAAAATAAATATTTTACAATATTTGTAAAATATATATTTTTAAAGTAGATATAAAAAATAGATATGTAAAGATAATTTGTTTTATGTGTTTTATGATTGTTATTATAACAAATAAAAAATGATATTTAATAATATGACTTAGTGTTGTTATTATAAGTTTTAACATAAAGAAAATATGTTATATTTTTTATTAAAGCTATATTATTGTTTTACCAATTTACCTACTTAATAAATATCATTAAGATGTCATCCCAAAGTTTCTTTATGTCGAAGGTATAAGGTAAAATTATTGATGTATATTCAGAGAATACTTTCTTAGGTTTACACGAATATTTGACATTATAAATGAAACTATTTTTTCAGATTTTGTCACGGTTTTATTTGGATTTTTGGTTGCCGACGATTCGAATGCTTTACAGCAGCAGGTTTTTCTCCCGTGTCCATGATTGCTTCAAATAAGTTTCATTTATAGTATATTAAGTTAATAAATGGTTCCTTTCCGAACACCTGTCATTACATAGTCAGGAAAAAGTTAAATAGTTGTGAATATGATAGGATACGAAACATGACCAATTACAGCGTCTCAAAGTGATCGAGCAAAATTAATTACAATAAAAACAAAATTGTAACGGTTTGAAATCTACACATCACTACATAGTATAAAACAAAGTCGCTTTCTCTGTCCCTATATCCCTATGTACGCTTAAATCTTTAAAACTACGCAACGGATTTTGATGCGGTTTTTTTTAATAGATAGAGTGATTCAAGAGGAAGGTTTATATGCATAACTAGCACATCCCGCGGATTTGCCTGTGCTAAATCTAGGGAAGGGCCTGAGTGAACGAGGGCAAGTCGCTAGTCAATCATTAAAATAAATCAAACAATATTATTATCGATGTAGATAAAGCTATACATGTTTTTTGTGTGTTTCTTATCACCATACGCTTTTAATAATTATTCACTACTGATGACGTAAGTAGTGATCCATGTAGGCCATTACTTGCTGTGCCAGCGGTAGCAAGTTCGACTTCCGCTGGGGGCATTTATTTGTGAATGAACATGAATGTTTTTACTCTAGTCATCTATGTGTAGTGTATCAACTGTCTTATATCCATATCACAAGCCTCGTAGTTTCAAATTCTCAATCATTGATGCACGAGTAGGTATGTTATAAAGTTTAGCGAGCATCAGTAATAAAAACTAACGTAATTTTATACCACTGTTTTGTATTTTCCTATAGCAATAATAGATTTTCCTGTAGTAAAAGGTGTCCGTTGACCCAAATAATGAATTATCACTGTACAAAATTTAATTAAAATCAGTATGGTGTTTTTGAATAGAACATGGACACACAAACAGATAAACAGACTTTCCGTCAGTAGCAGTCTTTCCCCTTTAAGTTACTGGAGTATCCATTCTAGCACCGGTCCAGTTATAGTTCATCATTTCTCACAGTCTCTTCAGACATTCCTCAGGGTTCCCATGTTGGTACTTTACTGTTAATTATATTTAAAAGTGATGTCGTTTGTCCTGGTTCCATAACTCGAAGTTTCTGCTTTTTGCAGATTACATGAATATTTTCAGTTCTATTAAAACTTGAAAGAATTGCAATCAACTTCAAGATTTATGTTTATTTGAAATGCGTGATCTAGATCTAGGTGTTCAGTTAGATAGTAATATTATTTAGTTGTGTTTTAATCTTTATAATATTTTAAGTATACAAAATAACATTATAATTGTGATGGCTAGTTTTTTATCCATAATATTATTATTATTTTTATTATACGTTGGGACATTTTTACAACAGCGCCATCTAGTTCCATGGTAAGCTACGAGGCTTGTGTTACGGATACCAGATAGTTGATATACTACACATATAAATAATATTTAATTCGGACTAGTAGTTCCTGATATTAGCACTTTCAACCAAAAAAACAAACAAACAAACTCTTCAGCTTTATAATATTAGTATATATTTATGGAAACTTGATTGGTTTTTGGATCACTTATACATATTTTATATTATTATTATTTTCTTGTTAATTAATTTTCATTATAGCACATTTTATAGCTTATTTCTATTTATTAATGCCTTTTATATTATTTTTGTCATGGAGAAAAGAGCTATATCTAAAATTTATTACCTAGGCACAATACTCTCATTTTCTGTCTCTATATATGTCAAAGTTCTTTATTAGATAAAAGGGAAACTCCTCTGTGTTGTTTTTACAAACATTATTATTATATTATGCGTTTACTAAAAACACATATTGAATGATTTTGATTATGCATAAAAATTGGAGAACTATGTAATTTAAAACCATATTTTATACGCACTTTTAAAAATAAGTAATTAAAGGGTTAAAATAAATTAAAAGCATAAAGTCGTTTTTATTCTGATCATTGAACATTTTTAACGGGCGTTGCGTTGGATCCAAGTGCGGTACGCGCTTAGTCTTACGAAAACATCAGGAGCGCCATTAGCACATGGAAGCGCCCAAGACGTAATACCAATTTGTTCATTGCGGTCGGAACGTACAAGTGCGCTACCGGAGTCACCCTGAAAATATAATTTTTAAAATTATTTAACGGGTTCACTCGCTAATTATTTTCTGTACCGATAATTCATTTTTTCAAAATCAAAATATTATAAAGTAATTAAAATATTCATATTTCAATATAAACGAATCATTTCTTATATGATTACCACTTGTCTTACGGTGAAGACAAAAATCATGAAGAAACTTGCATATCTGAAAAAACCTAGCAAGTTTTCGAAAGGCATGTGAAGTCCGCCAACACGCACTAGGCCAACTATAGCCTGGTCCTCTTCATGTTGAGGGAGGCCCATGCCCAGCAGTTAAAGGTTAAAAAGGGCTGATGATGAATTAAAATGTTTAAAACTGACAAAGATTAGTTTTAAACATTAAAATATCAATTTCCATATAATCAGTCAGAATGTTCCTTCAAAAATGTCTATTCTAATAATAAAAAACTACGAAAGAAAAAGATATAACTTACGTTACACATTCCTCTTCCATGGGAGTGGAAAGTACAGACTTCCACGTTGGGATCAACAATAGGTATTCCTCTCACATTCAATTCAGCAGCTCTGCGAGCTACATCTTGCCTGCAACGGTTGCCATCAATGGATTGAGCGTCGAGTCGCATAAGTACTTGAGAAACTGGTCCTCCATTCTAAATATATAATCATAATATTATGAATAGTACAAATCAAATTAATTTGAATAATTTTTTTGTGAATCATCAAGCTTTATTTGAAACAAAGAGCAACAGAAAAGTCTTAAAAGAGGTGGTGAAAAACGCATTTACTTTTAAATGAAGGCTGACTCAGACACAATATCTTTAAACCTGTAGCTATAAAAACGACCTATTAGACTAGCAGCCTTAGTTTAAAATAATGAAATAATATAAACATACGAAATATCACGAAATGACAATAAAACTTGTTGACTCTCTTGTAGATTTTAAAAGTAGCGTCCACTTACAAAAGTTCTTCCCCATCCAGTAACATACGTGGCAACTCCAGCACCAACCCAATTGTAGTTAATGTTGATAATTCTGACAGCGTTGCTCAGGGGGATAGCCGAACCAGTCGTCAGAATGGCAAGGTCGTTCTTTAAGACCGGTTCAGGCCAATAATCACCATGAATAACGGCTCGGCTAAATGTAAGTTGAATTCCACCCGAAGCAAAACGAAGTGAGCCCACGATACCTCGTAGAGATCTGTAGATGTTATTTATTTATGTTATTTATTATCTTATAAACTGAAGCACAATGAGAAAACTTAATCTGTAAGACTAAGCTTGATACTATAAGATCACAGGAATAATATTTTAAATTATTTCTTTTTCGCTATATAAATAAAAAAAGTATCTTAGTCATTATGAATGCGAAAGTTGCACAATAATATACCAACATTGTACAAATATCTATTTGAAATGGCTATGGCTATGGTTTGACAAATCACAAAGGTATAAGAAAAAAAATGCTTAAGATTAGATCTCGTAGACGACTACAAAAGAATGGGAGACTAGCTTACACATTATTATATTTATATGTATGTATTTACAGTTATATATATTTAGTGTATCAACTATCTGGTATCCGTAACACAAGCATGCTATGTGGAATGTCCAAACATTTCTTTTATTTTTTTTATTTTTATACACAAAATATAAAAGTTAATCGTCACTTACGAGAGCGATACGTGACCAGATTGCACAGCTTGAAGACAATGAGCAGCAGTCAAGACGTGTCTATTGGTAATTATTGAACCACCGCACAATAAAGCTCTGACTTGCGTACCAGTAACAAGCCCCACCATATGAGGAGTGAGAGCTGCGGGGTAGCCACCCACTATACGAGCTGATGGGTCCGCATGGATAAAGAACATAGACAAATCTTCTTCAACGGTGTTGTCGGCATTCTGTGTTTCGTTTTGGACCGGAAGTGCTGAAACAATTAAATGATTTTCATATTAAAAAGTAAGAATTATGACACGTTATTTTGGCAATTTTTTTCAAATAAATCGACTCAAAATGAACACCAAAAGAGCTATCGCTTATGTAACATGCTGATAGAACTTCATAATGACTTAAGGAAGTCTTTTAAGACAGTTCTCGAACTGACGAGATCTGACTCGACGAATGACAGTTAATTGTAAATTGCTGTGACTCACTCACGAGAAGAATAAAGTATTCCAGAGACCAAAAGTTTCAAATTCTTAAATGCTTTTTACTTATGCATGCGGCTGTGTCTTGTGATTTGGATTTAAGAGCTAAGAGAAGAAGTGAAGTAATCATAGTGCAAAAAATAGTACTTAATCTAAAACTGTACATGTGTTTGTAAACCACTAAAATTTACTCTCATGAACCAAAAGCAATAAAAAATAAACTTGCATAATATATATTTTAATTTAAGCATACTAGATTATCAAAGTTAAAGTCATAGTCATATAAATAACTAGAAAGTTTAAATTACTCAGTCAACAACCGATTGCAGACGAAATATTTACACGCTAGTTATCTAAACATCAATCACAAATTTTGTATGTCTAAGGTAAGATTTTTAGGCCTGATTTAAATTCAAGGTCAAATTTTATAGCAAACTTACCAAAGCTCCCTACGCATAGCGTTAAAACCAATATTCCAGCCTTCACCAACATCCTGACAGTGTTAGAAATATGAAATATTATTGCCTTTATAAATAATGATAGTAATTGCAATAATCTTTGATAATAGTAATGATTAATCACCTTGATTAAATAATGATATGTCCATCCATCTATCTCTATCTATATCTATCTATTTTACTTAGGTAATATATTATGAACGCTGTGCAAATAATATTTAGTTTTAATTTCAAATACGAGTAGTAATAATTTATTGGAAGTAATTGTTTATTACTTCAATAAAATCTATATGTATAATTATTTACGAAATTAATCGAATATATACGTGAATACCTAGTCTTTATTATCTATATTTATTGGCTGTCTGTCTGACCGTATCACTGGTATTACGATAGCTGATCATCTCAGTCAATATATAGGATAGTTTTTACTATGGGTACTGTCCTGGGACTGGGGTCTACTGGTTTTTACTGTACACTAAAAATCAAACTTCTGAGAAAACTATACTAATTTCTAAAGCAGGACGTACATACATTATGGTTCTTCGTTTGGAGCGAACATTTTTCTTCGACACATCAAAGTTTTGTTACTTTGATAAAACGAAACATCTAATAATAAGTAAATAGATACAATTAGTCTTTATTTAAAGTACGTAAACAATCATCGTAGTTACGCAACAGTATTTTCATTTGAGAATAATTTCTAATATGATAACCACTTGTCTTACGGTGAAGGGCAACATCGTAAGGGAAACATGCATGTCTGAGAGAAGTTCTAAAAAGACATGTGACTGTCAACTCGCACTTGGATCTAATTCCATCGTATTAAAAGGAGCTCCTTGCCTAGCAATGGGACTAGAAAATACCAGTGGTTAAAGGGATAAATACAATATCTATGGCACTTGTGTTATCAAGATGAACGTAAAGACGTATAAATCATTCAAATCGGCCCACCTGTCTGTATTTATATAATTATTTTACTTTAATAAATGTACAATTAAGTATATGCATAAAGTATTATAAGTAGGAAAATTGACTAAAACAGTTATTAATCTACTTTGAATAATAATTTATGTAATAATATTAGAGATATTACGACCTTGTAGTATCTTTGTTATCCTCAAATGATAGTAGGTATAATTTACATTTATAAACTGTAATTATGTTATAAAGCAAGAAGATATATAAGAGTTTGTTTGTTTGTTTGAATTTCAGGAACTAAAAATTTACCCGAATTAAAAAATTCTTTTTGTGATGTATAGTCCATTTATCGAGTAAGACTATAGGCTATATTATATCACGCTTTGATCAATGGGAGCGGAGCATCAATGAAAAGTGCGGCAAAAACGGGAAGGGCGAGCGTTAGTTCTGTGAGGAACTATACCGGACGACTCAGAAAAGATTTGATTTCCAGTCTTTAGAACGCGTGCGAAGCCGCAGGAAATGCTAGTAGAGTATAATTTAGAACCTCTGGTTTGTTTTTTGATCTGTGCAGGATCATATATTTTAAGTGCTTGTAACTTGACCATTATGAATCTTGACAACATCTTATGATATTTACATTACACTATAATTTTATTATAAACAGAATCTTTATTATTATACATATCAAAACATAATTATTTTCACCATACATTTTTACAATTGCATATTTATATACAGTAGGGGTTATATTTTAGATGATAGGAAGTGTTGATTCAAGTGAAGAACAGCAACCCAAGCAATACGCCTGTTGTGTATATATGCAAAACATTAAATAATCTAAAAATCAATGACATTTATTTTTCTAATCCAAGGGAAATTTATTGACTGAGGGAGGAAACTGTACTGTTAATTTTATATTTTTAGATAGAGAAAGAAAGAAAGAAATTATTGCAATCAAATTCTTTTTATTTTTATAAAGTTCGGCAATCCTTAACGGGCGTTATTTTGGATCCAGGCACGGTATGCGCTAACTCGTACGAACATATCGGGAGCGTTGAGAGCGCAAGGAAGTCCCCAAGATACGATACCAATTTGCTGATTATTGTCTCTGCGTACTAGAGCGCTGCCAGAGTCACCCTGAAATAAATAAATAAATATATATTTTATATATTCTTGCCATTATTCCACGCGGACACGACTTGTACAGTAATATTTAAGTGTACATTTGCTTTGTATATATAGTTAAGCTTACTTGTAATTCCCTTTATTGTAAATAAATTTATCTTTTGATATTATAATAAAAGTACACTGTCTACATACTATATCTTCATTGATAAAACCAGTGACATCTTTTCACTTATTCTTGTATCCTCTTTTAGCGATTGCCTTTGCATCTATTTAATTTTATTTTTTTATTTGTTATTGTACAATAAAGTGTTGTAAAAAAAATATAACACTAGGAACATGAATTACTAATAATAAATACAGTAATCACATATCTTATTCTATATAATATTATTTCTAAAATGTAGATTTTAGAATAAAATTATTTTTATTACTAAGCAAGAAAATATATAACTTGTACACGTAAATAAGTATGGTATATAACTAACATGTCAATTTAGGGATCAAAAGATGTAGCTTTATTTCATGCAATGCCAGCTTGTATATTATTATATTAATATTAATATGACTAATTAATACTTACATTGCAAGTTCCTCTACCAGCAGCGAGGAAAGTACAAATTTCGATATTTGGATCTACAACGGGAGTGTTTCTCCAGTTCAATTCGCGAACTCTGCGAGCAACGTCGTCCCTACAACGGTTTCCATCGACGGTGTTAGGATCAAGTCGCAAAAGATTTTGAGAGATGGATCCTCCAGCCTAAAACACAGTGACAAACATAGTATAAATACAAGAAATAAGGATAAACTTAACACCCAGTTTTCGTTTTCAAAAAGTAAATAGATTATGGGGCAAGGTGTACGCATGTATAATAAATTTCCACAGTCCATATTGAGCTTGCCTTTTGAAACAATTCAAATCTAACATTAAAAATACATAATTGTAATCAAAACCATCACAAAATACTTAAAAACTGTTAATGTGTGTGATTAGACTTCTAGTTGTGTCTTACGTAGGATAAATAAATAAATATTGTAATACAATATTGTTATTAAATAATTCTTTGAAAAATAGCAACTGTTGAGTTTCTCGCCGGATATTTAATTTAGATTCTATATTAAAATGTAAAACTGATGATTCAAAAGTAATTTTTAAGATCAATTTGAATAAAGAAAATATTGATTGATTGATTAAAAAAATACATACGTAAGACTTTTTTTAAATTTCAAATTGACCAAACAACAGTCACAAAATCCTAAAACCTCAAAAATATGTTCCAACATTATTTTTGTTTTAGTCAACTTGGAATTTTAATTTTTAGATTAAAATTTAAAATGCAATTGCATTAATACATAATACAATTAATAAATAACTTTTCTTATGACCACCGCAGTCTGGTACATAAATTATTGATAAATAAAGTTTCATAACGACTACTTTGTAATTGAGTGTTAGATCTTTGCGTCATTGTAAAAGAATCGCTTTGAGTTTATATTAAAGACTTACAGAAGTCCTTCCCCATCCAGTAACATAGGTTCCGACTCCAGCACCGATCCAGTTCCAGTTAAGGTTGATGATTCTGACAGCGTTGCTCATAGGGATGTTTGCAGACGTCGTTAAGATACCAATATCGTTCTTTAGAATAGGTGAAGGCCTATAGTTATTGTGAATAAGGCCGCGGTTGAAAACCATTGCAGTTCCTCCAGAGGCAAAACGGTTTGAACCCACAACACCTCGCAGGGATCTGGTGATGATATAAAATACATCAGTTTTAGAAAGAGTGCAGGGAAAAAAAATTTTTTAAATCGAGTCTCGTGCAATGTAAGGTAGATACTTGATTATTACAATTTGCATTTGCAAGCATTTTTGTTTTAAGCTTCGAACAGGTGGTCGGGGAGACATGACTAAATTAAAAAGGTTCTCAATTAACTATGGAACCCTAAAAAGCATAATGAAGAATATTTCGAAATCAAGAATGGCTTGCTTGTTGAAAACTGTTTATTCGATTTTATATTTTCACGTATTTAAGTAGTATCATTAAAAAAAAATCACTTACGAGCTCAAGCCACTGCCGCTTTGCACAGGTACAATACAATGAGCAGCGGTCAGGACGTGTCTGGCGGTGATTATAGATCCACCACACAATAAATTCCTTGTGACTGTTCCAGTGGTAAGAGCCACCATGTGGGGGATGGTTCCAGCGGTGGATCCACCGACTATACGCCCAGATGGGTCGGTGTGGTCAAAGAAGATGGAATAATCTTCATCTTCAGCCACTGGTAATGCTAAAAAATGAATATTAAAAAGTGAAAAATAATGATGAAGCCCATCATTCTTCTTATCTGATGTATAATTTATTGTATAAAACCTAATACAATTTCGAAAATTTTCAAGTATCAGAAATTTAAAAAAATCAGAACAAAAAATTTTTGATCTTTTAACATAATATTGCAAATATAGATAGATTATCGTTAATGTTCATTGATAATATTCTTTATATAATATGATTTACAAATCAACAATGGTCGAAAACAAACAGTTGTAGGGCAAAATATTTAAGACATAATATTTTCTTATCATATACTTCTAACTATACTATAATTTATTTAATAAGCATTCATGCAAATTAAATATAAACAATATAGCTCATAGAGTAATGCCATTATAGAGGCGAATTTTAATAAATTTTTTTAATTTGTTTTATTGATTTTTTAGTTGATCATAAAACGATAATATTTTAACCGTACAAGTATTTACTAATTTTTAAAATTTTATATCTAATATAAGAAACTCGTTGATTAAATAATACAATAGGTTAAGTAATTAAACTATATCTTACCGAAGCTTCCAATGCAGAGAGTTAGAACCAATATACCAGCCTTGAACGCCATTTTGCCAAAGTCAGGAATGTGAAGTGTTAGTTCCATGTGTTAGCTTTTATAAATAATTACGAGATAAAATTTCAATCTATCATGATAGTAATAATAATAAATCATTCTGATTAAAATAACTTATAATCTAGATAATATAAATTTTTGGGAAACAACCAAAAGATACTACTACGCTAGCCTAGTCCACATGTCTTTCGAAAGCTTGCTAGGTTTTTTCAGATATACAGGTTTCCTCACGATGTTATCCTTCACCGTAAAACAAGTAGTAATCATGATAGATATGATTCGCACTTGGAAATATCAGAAGTGTGAGACCCGGAATTGAACCCGCATCACTCAGTTAATCAATAAATCTAAATCTATAAATAAAAATCTAAAGCTAAATCTCCATTATTTGCATCACTACATAGTATAAAACACAGTCGCTTTCTCTGTCCCTATATACCTATGTATGCTGAAATCTTTAAAACTACGCAACAGATTTTGATGTGTTTTTTTAATAGATAGAGTGATTCAAGAGGAAGGTTTATATGCATAACTAGCAGATCCCGCGGCTTTTTTTCCGCGGCGAGTTGCTAGTGCGAAATAAAAAACATCTGTACGATGTAAATATTTTAAGATTATTTTACAAAACTAATACCGCTTTTTATTAATATTTTTTTATTTTTATGGCCCAGCTGACGAAATTACAATATTTTATTTTAATTATTTTCATATATTTGTAGTGGATATGTGACATAGTTAAAACAAAGTTCATATATTTTTTCCCTAAGCACACCATTGTAGAAAAAACAGAACCCAAACAAATGTACACTTTACTATAAATTGGAATGTATATGTCGTAGGATTATTTGATAAACCGAGTTTTTGCAAAAACTATAAGGATATCGCGAAAATACGGATAATTAGACAATGTCTATTGATTTTTTTTAAATGTTACTGAAAAAGGGATAGGGTTTTTGCGAAAACAATAGTTGCTTTATTAAGTTTGCGAATAGGATCATTGGCCATTATAAACAAAGCGCACTTATTGGTCAATCCGATCGCCCAAAACAACGTGTTATCTGATTGTTTGACTACTTGACGTTTCACTTGTCAATCCTTTTTGGCGCGTTTTTTGATTTATCTTAATACACTTTCTGTGATTAAAAAGTAGCTCTTAAAAGGTGCGAAGTTTGTATTTTAACTAAATTATTTAAAAAATCCTATACCATATTGTCTTTTCTTACGCTTTATAACTCTATGACAAAATATTTCAAATATACAAGGAACCAATCACAATAAGAGTTGGTCTATAAACCAAAATCAAGCCAATCAGTGATAAGTTACATTGTATTGTGTAATATTCAAAGTTACATTGAGAAATAATATAGAAATTGTCTAATTATCCGTATTTTCGCGATATCCCTATAGTTTTTGCAAAAACTCGGTTTATCAAATTATCCTATGACATATACATTATTATATTATAGACTATAGATTGGAATGTATAAATAATTACATAGACAGTACAGTACAATAATATGATACTATCAAGTAGATCAGTAATGAGTTATCCATTTAGATAATAAATATAATGGTTTTCCCCAAGTAATAAGCAATTAAGGTAGTTATGAAAAAAATACAAAAAATTCCATTACGTATATTTTTGAGATTAAAAAAATAATTACTAATTACTAATTTTAATATCCAATGTCTTCGATAACAATATTCTAGTATACTGAAGACATTTAAATATTCATCGACCTTCATTAGTCATTAGTTGTCGTGACATAAATTGGATAATATGTACCCAAAATTTTTAACCGGCTTCAAAAAAGGAGGAGGTTATATTATCGATAGTGGTTGTACAATTATTTTGAATGGTAATATTTCTTTCTAGCTTTTGGTTGATATCATGTGGAATACTGTACTATGGAAACAACTACAAAACATTTCTAAATCTATCGAAACATATGAAAGGTTTTTTAATATCAAGATAAAATGTTGTCAACTACGTAAATGGTCTAGGGAAGAAAATTTTTCATTTATTTCAAAAACCACAGTGGTGTCGATGGAACCACCAAATCCTAGATTTATCGGACACAAAGATCACGGCAAAGCAATTTTGCTGGCCCTATCATAAAGAAGTTTATGCAAGACTTTAATTAAGAAAAAAAACCGAAAAGGACGCTTGAAATATATTTAAAGTGGTAAGTAAGAATTTTAAGAAAATATAAAATGAAGTAATAATATGCCTAGGAACTTCCAAAAACAAGGTTTCATAACATAATATTTTCTGAATTTTCACATTGACTTCTTTCATGAGAATCTTGCGGTCTTCACTTACAGCAAAGTAAAACCTTCCACTATTATAAGGTGACATAGAGCAGATGATAGATGGGGCCCAAATATTAAGATTAGACTACTGCCGAAAGAGATGAAGAAATGAAGCATAAAAATGAAAGTTTGATCAGGTATTTTGTTGTTGAAGGAAATTATCAGATAGCAGCAGCAGATATAGATTATGGGCAGCGTTAAGTAAATAAGGTGATAATAGTGAATTTATGAAATCTATTCATTCATTCTGTTCAACAAGTCTGGCCTTAATTTCAGATTTTGTAAACTAAATATCTTGTTGGATAACCGTCGTCGTAACATTTCATCTACCTATACCTTTATATATTTAGTAATCTAGCGACTCACAGTATGTAAACCTTTGAGACGTCAAATACATACATACATACAATAATTAGGCTCTCCCGTCACCATGATTGCTGTAAAGCATTCGAAACGTTGGGAACCAAAAATCAAAATAATTCCGCTAGAAAATCCGAAACCACTTCATGTTTATTTATATAATAAAACAGTTATAACTAAGCGTAATCTGTACAAGAAAATTATAAGAATAGACGGGGAACCTCTTGAGTTTCAGTTGACACAGGTGTTTTCAGGCCGGTTAGTTTCATAACCCTAGTGGTTGTCTACAACTTCTTCCGACAAAAAACTGAGTTGAAGGTCAAAATACATTTATATTAAAAATGTATTTCGACAAATAAATCGAAATACATTTTTAATGTTACGTTTATTCTATCACTATCAAAAATAGTAAAGGAATTATTTGAGGAAGAGGAGTCAAAAGTAATGAAGACTTGTGCAAAAATTAAATACGTATTCTTATCTATACTAATATTATATAGAGGAAAGGTTTGTGTGTAAGTATGTTTGTAACGAATTGGCTCAAAAAGTACTGGACCGATTTTAAAAATTCTTCACCATTTGAATGCTACATTGTCACTGATTAATAAAGGCTATTTTAATTGCAAGAAAATAATAAGGATCCTTAATAAAATTACAATAACAGGAGAGGAGGAGGAGTGCACCCTGCACATAATATATAAAATAGGTAGCTGCGCGGCTCAGGAGTATATTGAAGCTGGAGTAATTTTGGAGAATATTCAACCCAGCGAGTGATCGAGTGGAGTTTAGTAGCGATTAAAAAAATGAACGCGGGCGAAGCCGCGTGTATTGCTAATCTTCTATACGTACGTAATACAGTATCTGAAGTGAATAACCTGAAACAATATTGTAAATAAAATAATCTTTATTTCATTTTCTTGTTTACTTTTTTAACCTAAAATTTTAAACACAAATCATTAACTTAACTAACTCGATATATCTCATAATCAAATTGTTTAACTTTTCTATAATTATTTTATAAAAAAAAATATAGCAATTACTTAATTTTGTGATTAATATCTGTTGCTCTATTTCAATGTTAGCTAATTATTATTATATCGCCAGTTGCTCTTTATATTTTAACTAGCCACTCGCCCTCGCTTCGCTCGGGCTCATCCCTAGATTAAGCACGAGCGAAGCCGCGGGTTCCTCTAGTTATACATATAAACCTTCCTTTTGAATCACTCTATTTATTAAAAAAACTGCATCAAAATCCGTTGCGTAGTTTTAAAGATCTAAGCGTACTTAGGGACAGATCGGCGTAAGATAGCGGCAAGCGACTTTGCTTTATAGTATGTAGTACCTATATATATATATTATATATTGCACTTTTTTTTTTTGGGGTGAATAAGAAAATAATATTCGTCCGACTATTGGTGTTTCAAATAATGCGAGGTTTTTGCCTACAGAAATTATGTTCCTCTCGAATTTTTAACACACTCGTTTATGCTATTGCGGACTTTTTTGTTATAGTACTTTTTCAAAAATACCGTTTCCCTAAAAAAATGATTTAATATAAGTTTATATCACCGGTGTTAGCTGTATGAACATGGGGTGACTATAGAACTCAGCTCTTTTATACATAACAGCTTTTGTATTAATTAAAATTCCTTGGAATCTTAAATAATAAATTTCATCTCGGCAGACTAAGGTTATTTTCCTTTTCGCTTATACTCGTATCTTGCACCTAAAAATAATTTGATTTTATATTAGAAAATATAAAATTGATAGATATTTTTTGACCACATCACGAGAAAATTACTTAACAGATTTTCATGAAATTGAGTACGATGATAACTGGTCTTTTTTTATGAGACAAAGGGGGTAAACGGGCAGGAGGCTCACCTGATGGAAAGTGATCACCACCGCCCATGGAAACCTGCAACACCACAGGACTTGCAAATGCGATGCCGGCCTGTCAGGAAAAAATATGCTCTCTTCTTCGGCGACAGCTGGTCCCACAGAGTGGAACACCACAACAAAATAACCACCTATTTACTACACGTTGGTATGCGTTAATGCATTTCCCAAGGATAAAAAAATACTAATTTTAGTCGACGCCAATCCGAGACTTTGGTTAGCAAAGATTCGACTTCAGACAAAAGTTTGTTCCGGCACTTGTCGACGTATTCCCGAGAAATATTAGCGTAGTCAGTGTACAGGGCATCCACAGTGCTGTCGTCTGCATAGCAATGAATGTTACTGATTTGCAACATGTCATTGACATGCAGAAGAAACAAAGTAAGAGATAGTACGCAGCCTTGTGGAACACCAGCATTGACGGCTTTAGGATCAGAGTAAGCACCGTCAACTACGACATTGATGCTCCGATCGGCCAAAAAGCTGGTGATCCATTTCCATAATTTTCTGATCAACATAATTTATTTCTGAGAATCTATTCTAATAGTATCTAGTGATGAACGGAGTGCGATTGCACCGCAGTTAAAGCTATACAACGGAAAAGGATACATTATGCAGATGCTTAATTACTAATTTCATTTATGTCGATATCCTATACGACATTCCGCTTTTTAAGAGGACACAAGCTTTTGCTAAAGCGCAAATAATTATAATTTGTATACCGCTATTGCCTAACTATACTCGTAGATAAAAAAGTATAAGTTATGAATATAACAAAAAGTTTTTCTTTAGTTTAAATTTCTGAACCTCAAATTCGTTGCTTTTTAAATTTTCGAAGAAACGGAAATTTGTAGGGGGAATACCTTAATTCGCATGCTGGCTAACTTAGGGGCACAGTAAATTCGTAGAACGTGAAATTAGAGATCAAAAATAATATTTATCGTTATAAATATTTAATAGAATGTGTATTGTTCTTAATTTACAATAATTTTTAAATTACTTAAGAATTTGGCAACATTGAAATTTACTAAGATGGATTAGTCGATTTGCGAATTAAAGTATCGACATAAGGGTCCTCTGCGGGTGTCCCACAGTCTGCGATCCGTTGGGTCCGTATTAACAAAGTTACTCATAGTATACAATTCAACGCCAGGAAATTCTGAAATAATGAAATGGTTCATATAATTAATAAAAAACCAAGATGTAATTATAATGCTTTATATTAGTTAATAATCAATTATATTATAAAATTTTATATAATGCTTGAAAACAGTCCCCTGATATGAGTACGGAATTTTTACTTTTAGGTTGATAGTAATTATCTAAGATAAAAAAATATTTATAAATAAGTAAAAGTAAGCTTTACTTTTTTAAAAGTAAAATTTTGAAGTAACTATTCACATTAATAGAAAAATCTAAATAAATATAGATCTAGATAATAAGTGATTTTTTAAATATTCAAATGTCAAAATTCACATTCAGGAACTTTACCTGTACAGCGAAAGAAAGTTAGTAAAATTCACTGGAAGATATATACATATAACATAATTATAATTTACTAGAATTTGTAGAAATAAATATATATGAAACTATGAGACGGACATTTTTTTTAAAATAACTATTTCAGTAATTAACAGTAATTAGAATTTCAGTACAAAAGTATAATTACTTCAAAGGGATATAATAATTAAAAGTAATAAAATAATAAGCTACCTGTTTTGCATAGTACCTACTATTAACAGAATGGAGCAATAAATAAAGCGATTTATTAAAAATAGCATCTAATTAAGTCGTCAGTTAAGTCGGATTGGCAGATTGTACTGGGGAAAACCAGCGTTATCAGATATTATATCTGTAAAAGTATTAATGAAGATCGTATGATAAAAATCTATTTCAGACATAACGACAGATACTACTTTCTATATTTTTGGCAAATTTACATACTTGCTTTTTACGCGTCTTCGAAACTTATGACTGTTTGAATAAAAGTTAAAAGAGCTAAATAGAGTTAAAAATGAAGAAGACTGGTTGGGGTAAAACAAAGACCCCTGATTACCTCTTTTTTAACATTGCGAAATGCATTTACGCCTACCACCAGGTGATTATCTAGGACTCGCCAGCTTACAGGAAGTCTGTAATGTCCACTAAAGCCCAACAAAACCTCCTCGTCTTAATGAGGCGTCGCATGATCGTTTATGCATTCCCGACGCCCCAACGGCTCGGCATGTCTGTTGAAGAAGACCACACAGCCAAGGGGTTGCTGAACAGTCCACTCTGCTTTTAGAAGCGTGCCTTCCCTACGTGTTTCGTGGTTTCACGCCAAGCCGGTTTGCCGGACGCTACTAGAAAACTACAACCCCCCCCCCCCCTCTCTACTACCGAGAAATAAGTTTGAAGTCCATAACTTTATTTTACGTAAGTATGTAAATTAGGATATAATATGATATATTAGGTTTTCGTTATAGGTTTAGATTACCTTTCCATTTCCGCCGGAACTTACATACCTATTCTATATTTATTACTTTATACCTAACTGTCCCCTTAAAAGTAAATTTGAATACCTTGGGTTTCATAATAAAAATTTAAGTACGGTTGACTCGAACTAAATATATGCTACTAAATAGATAAAATTAAATTAAAGATAATATTTTCTTATATCTACTTATCATTTTTAGAGTGAAAAGTAATTTTCCACATAGACAAATATGCTACAATAGTAGCTTAAACAGGAACTTAAAAGAAAAATTACTTAGGCATTATAATTATTATTATATATTCTATATATTATGTATAAAAGTAGTATTTATTACGTATGTCTATAGCAGCGACTTTTTTTTAAATGAAAGGTCAAGAAGATATTAATGTATGTGAAGTAAAAGACTTTTTATATTATGTTGTTATGATTCTCTCTTTTCGAAAAGAAGAAAAATATTTCACCTTATTAGGCTGTTTTAAATAATAGTGTATTAAAATTATGTACATAGATATGTGAAAGCTTTCATCCACGTCCTAAGTCTATATACATATAAATTTAGTCGAATCTGTACAAAAAATATTTTTTTCTTTTAATATTACTAAAATAGTTAAATAGTATTTATCATTGATACCGAGACCGAATCTATACTTTTTTTTTAAATTTTGTCTGTCAAGGAAACCACTGGACAGATATTGAATGTTTCATGTTGATAAGTGGTTAACTAGTAAAAATATCACATCTTTAAGAAATTTATGCTAAACACAGCGTTAACGTCCCATTGCTGGGCACGGGCCTCCCTCAATACGAAGGGGATCAGGCCATAGTCCACCGCGCTGGCCTAGTGCGTGTTGGCGGACTTCACATGCATTTCGAAAACTTGCTAGGTTTACTCAGACATGCAGGTTTCCTCACGATGTTTTCCTTCACCGTAAGACAAGTGGTAATCATAATAGAAATGATTCGCACTTGAAAATATCAGAGGAGGACCCGGATTTGAACCCGCATCACTCGGTTATCCAAGCGAGCAAGTCACCGCTGGGCTACTACTGTCAACATAAAGAATAGCCAATTACTATCTTTATGAGATTAATAATATAATATAATTGATAAAACTCATTTCATGCTTGAATCCAATAAAGCTTCTTATCTTACATTTCATATACCAATCTTTGTTACTTGAAATTTCTGCATGCGGGACTACGGGCAAAAACTAGTATGTTATTACCTTGATGTGTTATAATAAATCTTATTAATGTGCATTGATAGTGACTTTCGATTTGAATTTTGGAGATATAATTATGTGATTAAAACATTCTTATCTCTTAGTCTTTAATGGAAACCAATTTTAAAAATAGTATAGTAATAATTAGTATGATATGTATTAAAAGTACTCTTTTGTATTCCACATTTCATAATTCGCAACACATCTAATGTGCATGGCATTTGCTGGCAATGATTTCATGGCACCTAGTATTATACTAATAATTAATTTTATAAATAATTCTTTTGGTGTTTATGTTTGCTCAATGTATGCTTTACAGCAATCATTGACACCTTAAAGTTGACAAGATCTCAAAAATATTGCTGTTACAAACAGTCTACCCACAAAGTTTGTATATGTAAAATTAATTAAAAAAATACAAAAAAGACATCAAAGTACTTTAAAACAATATTTGTTTTATATGTTAAAAGGCATATAAATATTATAAGAATGTCTTAGCCGAGCTAATAACTTGTTCTAGACAGAGCATTTAAAACTGTTGATACTTGTAGCTCCACCTCTGACTCATTGTGTCAAAATATTAACGTCCAATAGGACTTTGAGAGGCTTATCTAGAAGTGTACTGGTGTTTGTGTAACATTTTGCACTATAATATTTATTACACACTTGGCTAGTCTCAATGAGATTTGTCATCGTGACCAAAATCTTTCAGGACGACATTCTTGTACTCAGATAATTTTTGAACGTAGCACTCCTGAGCAAGCGATATCTTCAAAGTAAATAGCGCTTATCTTCAAAGCGAGGGTATCTAGCGGAATTCACATTTATTTCGAACTTAATGAGTTCTCTCAGAACCACGGATTTCCTCACGATAGTTTCCTTAACTGTAAGAAAAATATCAGAGGTTTCTGAACTAGTTTCCCTCACACTCCTCGGTCTCTCTCTTACCTTGGATTCTCATTTGAGCTCATTACTAGTAGGCCAACATTTCATAAGAATGTCCCATCTGAAAAATTGGGTGCAGAACCCTCAAAAATAAATATAAATAACGTGGCGATACAACTTCTTTTTTAATCGCATTGATTGATAATTTTAATTATGATAGGTGATTACAGTTACTATCTTCTCGTTGCATATAAAAGCGAATAAACAGCATAGCAAAATTACAGTTCGTCTCCAAAATGTCGTTCAAAGCTGGAATATTGATATTGACTCTCTTCATCGGGAGCTATGGTGAGTACAGTTGTTAATTTGTTAAATTATTTTTATTAAAATATGTAATTCAGCCCATCTCACTGCTGGGCACGGGCCTTCCTTCAATACAAGGGGTATCAGGCCATAGTCCACCACGATGACCTAGTGCGTAGATTCTCTCAGACTCAGAGATGTTTTTCTTCACCATAAGACAAGTGGTAATCATGATATTACAATGATTTTATATATTCTGGGAAATACTTAAGACCTTGATATTAGTTTTAATGTCGCTTATAAAAAATTTCTCATATATTTTTTTTCGCATACTGATTGGGTTAATATCATATTCATTATTCATACTACTATATATTATCACTACATAGTATAAAACAAAGTCACTTCCCGCTGTCTGTCTGCCCCATGTATGCTTAAATTTTTAAAACTACGCAACATTTTATGTGTTTTTTTAATAGATAGTTTGATTCAAGAGGAAGGTTTATATGTATAACAAGCGAAACCCGCGGCTTCGCCCACGCTCAATCGCTAATTATTATATAAAATGAATTCGCGTTAGTTATACCACTTACAACTTGAGAAAGACTGGACGGATTTTCATGGTTTCTGATTTCTTAGATTTATCTCCGCTCGGATTAGTAAAATAACTATTAAAATATTGAGAAAATAAAGAAAAGCAATTAAAGATAAAGCTAATTGACGACGGTTGATTTATTTTACTTTTGAAACATCAGTTTTTAAATTATGAAATATAGAATTTAAATTGAAAGAGCTAACTATGTAATAGTCTGTGAAAGACAGTTCTGCTGAGAAGACCAAGCGAGAAACTCAATAGTTGCTCTTTTAAAATATTATTGTAGGACAATATTCAATTAAAGATTTTTTTAATTGTTATCTTATAATATCATGTTTATTTTTATAAATGTTTCATGATTTATTTCTCATTTTATTGCGACAAACAGTACCGCAATCAGAGACAAAGCATATTAAAAATTTTTCCAAATTTTCGACTACGTTATAATATAACATAAAGTCTCATCAATTGTGGATGAAAATACGAGTATCTTTTTGATTTTTGACTCTTGGTTCGAAAAAATCCGCGTAGAAAATTCATTTATAATGTAAAATATTCGCGTTTATCTAAGAATGTATTTTTGTTTTAGCTCTCCCAGTTGAGGACGACTTGTCTATCTTCTTCGACCACACCGATCAATCTCGTATCGTCGGTGGTTCGACCGCGGGCAGTGTCCCCCACATGGTGGCTCTTACCACTGGCACTATCACCAGGAACTTACTGTGTGGCGGATCTCTCGTCACAAACAGACACGTCTTGACTGCTGCTCATTGCATTACACCTGTCCAAAGTGGTGGTGGCTTAGTTTCGTAAGTATTAAAAATACTGCAGGCCTTAGTTAATTAAATATAAAAGCTAATTAAATTACACAAATTTTTTGCACAGATACATACGAATGTAATTTGCATTGAGTATTAAACTATAAAATGGCTCCCGCAAATAGGATTATTGGTAATAATTTAAGTTATGAACTGATGAAGTGTGCCTACTAATTTATTTCAATTTGCATCCATAAATAGATCTCTGCGAGGTATCGTAGGAACCAACCGTTTTGCCTCAGGAGGAACCCAAATCGTGTTCGCCCGTGGTGTTCTTCACCCTAATTGGAACTCACGTATCATTAAAAATGACATTGGTTTCTTACAAACAACCGCCAACGTCCCCGTTAACAACAACAACATCAGATTGGTCAGTATGAACTATAACTGGGCTGGCGCTGGAGTCGCCACCTCCGCTAGCGGTTGGGGAAGGACTAGAGTAAGTTGGACTAAATAATAATCCAAACTAATTGTTTTGAAATTGTTTTATTTTTTGAATGAATTACAGCTTAATTAGTGTTTACAAAATATTAGGATAGATACTTACAATAGAGAATATTTGAAAATATCGTACAACTAAAAGTCAAAATTGGATAATTTAATCGTAGTAATTGTCTTAATTTTCCATCTGCGTTACCTAAAACAGACCAGAACTGTTAAAGCCTAAAAATTGTAATATAACAAATTTTATTTTCTGTCAGCTGTGTCT
Organism: Boloria selene; assembly: GCA_905231865.2. Classification (NCBI taxonomy): domain Eukaryota; kingdom Metazoa; phylum Arthropoda; class Insecta; order Lepidoptera; family Nymphalidae; genus Boloria; species Boloria selene. Next base: position 11,359,543 of record HG993146.1, read on the forward strand.
TAATTTATTTGTATTTAATTAACAGGCTGGAGGATCTATCTCTCAAGTCCTATTGACTCTTAACGCTCAAGTCGTTGACGGAGAACGTTGCAAGACTGAAGTAGCTCGCAGAGCCGCCGAACTGAACGTAAGGAATGTACCCCCTGTAGACCCCAACCTCGAGGTCTGTACCTTCCAAGCCAACGGCCAAGGAATGTGCAATGTAAGTATCTGTTATTGAAACATCATAAGATTTCTTCAATATATACACAGATATCACAACAATATATAAGGAAGATGCGTTTCGCTTCGTCATATATTATACGTTAGGCTAACCATCACTTACCATCAGGTGGAACGTAGTCAAGCACTTATTCAGAATGGTATAAAAAATTTATATATAAATAATAGTAGGTTCTTATAGAACAATACATTATAAATAAATACATCATTTTTGTTCATAATTTATATATATTACAGAAAAAATATAATACACTAATGTCACATTTTGAATAGTGTCCGGGTAATACCTTTTATTTTGATATATAACTCTACTCTGGATTGAAACATTCATATTATATGTTTAAAATTATTAAATAATATTTTCCTCTACAGGGTGACTCTGGCAGCGCTCTGATACGTAGAGACAACGGTCAACAAATCGGTGTCGTATCTTGGGGTATCCCTTGTGCCCGCGGCGCTCCCGACATGTTCGCAAGAGTTAGCGCCTACAAAGCATGGCTCGAACAGAACCTTCGTTAAGATTTTGTCATTTAAGAAAAAAATGTAAAATAAATTTGCATTGACACCCTATACCTTGTTTTTATTGTAACCTATTAGCATTTACGTTTATAGAAAAGTGAACATCTGAAAAGTATTGTCAAAATTATTCATTTTACGAGTATGTCAGTTTTTTTTATAAATAAATAATAATCATAATAATTGTCTCCAACCCATTTCGGCAATGGCGGCCAATGTCATTGAGACTAGCCAACTGCGCAGGAGATATTATGGTGCACGACACAAGTGCACTCTCTATTTCTATCACTATCATACTCCTGTGGAACAACTACTCGACACGACCGGTGAGAGCTAAGGCGCAGGACCGACGGCTTTACGTGCTCTCCGAGGCACGGGATAAATAAATAAAATAAATATATAAAATAAAAATATAATAAATAAAAAAGTGTGAATGTTACTAAGAAGCTATTTATCAAAGTTACAAGAATTTACAGTTTAATTTTAGATTCACTCACGTTACCGTAACAAAAGAATTATCTACTAATATCTAGTCTGGCCATAAATACTGTTACAATTAAAAATAAGAAAGATATTACATTTGAATTTGGAATCTGTCATTTTTATACGATTGCTCATTGTGTTTTCTAATTTTGGCGCCAATACATTTTATAATATTTTGCGATATTAAAATGGAGTGGGGTGATAAAGAGAACCGAATCGCTGTGATTGCATTACACAAAGTTGGTATGGAGCCAAATTCAATTTTTAAAACTCTCCATACGCTTGGTATTAGTCAAATGTTTGTGTACCGGGCTACCAATAGGTACAATGAGACCTCCTCTGTTTGTGACAGAAAAAGATCTGGCCGTCCACGTAGTGTTCGTACGAAAAAGGTGGTCAAAGCAGTAAGGGAAAGAATTCGCAGAAATCAGTCGGTATGCATTTTGGTATGATACTTATAAGCTGGTAATTCGCGTCAATATACATTATTTTATTATATATATTACCTTTTATATATTATTATATATATTACCTTTTATTGCGGAAAAATATCTCATATTTTAGGAATGTATTTTAATTCATAAAATATATACAATAAGCTAACCTAAGAGTAACGAGGTTGTTGTTAGTAAGTAATATGAACAACAAAGAGTTTTAAGAAGTTTTAATTTTTTCATCTTTGGAAAAATCCATCAGAAAAGGACAGCGCGCTTTTTTTATTTTCTACCCAATCGAGCATATTTAAAAATATTTAGTCATAATATCTCTATTAAACAATGTAACGACCAACAATAATTTTTAATGGATATTATATTTTTCGTTAAAATTTGAGTTATTAGTTTTAATCTTAATTTAAAGAATTTTTAATTGAGCGAGGCCTTAATTCATTTTCTTATTAAAAGTAGCTAAACTATTAAGTAAGTCCTTACAAAATCAGGTAACTGTAAGTGAAAGTCCCGTCTGTTAAGCCGTTTCGAATGTTAGCCGGAAGAATCAGAGGGGCAATTTTATGAAAATCTGTCTTTAAGTACATAATTTCATATACAATTAGCAAATACCTGTTATTTTTATAAACAGACACCTCAATTTAATTATCGGTAGGTATGTAGTATGATAGATTACATATTATATAATTACTTATGTACTTACAACACCGGGTGGATGTTTTACAGTTTGTTTTAAAATAATAATTAAAAAAGTATAAACAGCTTATTACACTGCGCTTTTTAATGTTTAAGCATATTTTTAAATAGATCATTTTATATCTATATTCCTATACTATATCTATAGGTCTTTTATTATAAGAATAATGCGAACTTGAGCTTTTATTTAGAAATCATATAAAAATATGACTTCAAAAATAAATTATTTATAGTAAAATAAAAATAAAAATCTAAATCAATATTAAAATATACTATATAAAATATAAATAAAACTGCCATAAATATGTAACCAAAACTTCATCTCTAAAAGTCTATCCTGTTATTAGTTATATCAAAGAATAAAGTGACGATTTCGATAGTAATAAATAATCGAAAGAACTTATTGAAGTAAACTTTGATCATTATAATATGAGTTGTTTCATACGAAGATATTACAACAATCCTCCCTATTCTTATAAAGTATAGTAATCTTATAAAATAAAATATAGTTACAGCCTGGGCCGGCCCTCACGAAGTGGTCTAAGTCACTGGATCCTACTGGATAGGGAAGATACCATGTATCAACCCTATCCAGTCATGACCTACCGTGGAAATTTTTGGAAAAAGCCTATGTCGAACACCTCTTGTGGACCTCTTTAAGCTGAAAGACGACATCGACAAATATTACTTTTATCCACTGCCATGATTAGTTTGTATGTATAATATTCATAGGAATATTATACATTTATAGAAAAACATTCAATTAACAAGTTTAACGAAGGACTTTGTTGAGTTTGTACTATCGTTTGCATTAGACCCCTAGGTTTGTACACACAAAATCACTAACGAATATCTTGCACAGTCGATAAAATGAAAAAAAAATATAAAATAACGTATTATGACGTTTTTATAGAAAACGCACGATCGTAGTAAAAATTTAAAAAAATCAAACTACTGGTGCTTGACCGACTGCTTCGCTTGCTATCTTACGTATCATTGATATTTACTACAGTTGATTCTAACATAAGGGCCAGTTTCACCAGTTTCTGATAAAGTTTCAGTTAGTAATCTGCCACTTAACACTAACTAACAGATAACGGTTGCTGATATATTTTTTCTGTTTCACCATTAAACTACCTGATAAACTAACCAGCCGATACATTACAAGCCACTTGCTATTTTACAGAATGGCAACGTCGCTTTTTTGCGTTTCATTACACAGACGCATATGATCGCTATTTAAAATCTAGTTTGAAAACTAAAATATTTTAATTATTTTTTTATTCAAAATAAGATTTAAAATATGATTTAAAATATGAATTTAAAATAAGACATTTTACTTTTTAATGTTCTTGAATATAATTTTGTTATAATGTGATGAAAAGTAATTAAATCGATGGTAAATGTTACTATGATTACAAGTTTGCGTTCAAAATATAATTAGCGTAAAATGAACCCACGGATGTCATAATTATTTCGACTTTCGCGCTTTTTTGTTGTATGATATATTTAACCCCTCGAGCGTTTCACGATACACCGTAAGATCATAAGAGAAAAGGCTCGAGGCGTCAACGGCTCCGCATATGCATCCTAATTTAAAAATAATTTAAAAATAAAAAAATATATATTACATCACTGCGAGATAAGGTCAGTTTTATTTGCTTATTAAATTATATAAATAGTTAGATAAACTCATAACGAAGCCGGGAAGGTATAATTTATACCATTTTAATATATACATATCAACGAATTCATCGTTTTTCCGAAGGTCTACCCTATCTATCAAACGTCCTTGAAATTACGCCGACGCTTCGAGCCTTTTCGTAAAACGGAGGCCGACGCTCTAGGGGTTAATAGACGCTTGATTAGAACAAAAAGTTGAAACTGAGTTATTAATTTCACTTGTAGAAAATAAAAAAAATATTATTGAAAATAAAATAGATCAATCGATGACTCCAACCACCCTAGGAAATCTTGCAATTTCATAAAAACCTAGTGATATGTCCTCTGCATTTGTGGGGAATTTCACATACGAAGGTCTCAATTTGGCGATTGCTTCAGAAACCTTGTGTATGATTCTGCAAGCTGACGCTTTGCTTACTCTACCGAAATCACCACATACAATCAAAAACGTTACGTATGTTAAGCTAGCAAGGTCAAGTGGGCAGAATTACATAACACACTTGCAGTAATTAAGTGCTCATTTAGTGCTAATTAATGCTGCAAAAAGTAAATTTTACGCTGCAGTAGATTGATCAAAAATTAGGAAGCTGCCAGCTTTATATTAAGCTAGCAGTGTCTGCCTCTTACAACGCTAACCGCATAGCACAGCAAAAAATCAAACTAGTATTAATTTAGTGCCTAATTAGTGCTGGCCATTCGTGAAGATAAATATACAATTTTATAGCTTTTTCTATTTTTATATAAAAAAAACATGCAAATTTAATTTAGCGCCTGATTTTTTGAAATAGCAATTGAGAGAGTTAAATCGGTTCAGTATTTTTTGTGTGAACGCGCACATCGATTAGCTAAGATATTGTTTTTATAGGTTACCTTAGAGGACATACGTATGCAAACTAATCTAAAAAACTAAATACCTACCTATATTGCAAACTTTTCTGTAAGCCTTGACAAGACCGTAGAAGAAGATAATTTTCTAAAATATAGTTTTGATATACCTATCTCTCAAGTCTCAAATTTTAACAAGAGTTTTATCGTTATCGTTCTTTATCCTTATCGTTCCATAAAACCAGTTATTGTGGTTGCCCGTGGGAATAAAAAACATGCTTCAATAAAAGGTATTTTAATTGTTGCCCCGTGAGATAACGTATGTTATACCTAACTTAGTTTAAATCGGTAAGTACATCAATCCTTGACAGTCGCGCCATTTTGTCAAATCGGCAAAACTCAAAGAAATTTAAAGACACGTGTAAGCATCGCCGCCCTTTGAACGTGTACCGACAGAGTTGTAACTTGTAAGGTAGGGTGAGGTCATAGGCGATAGCGAGGATTATAGCGAATTCGGAATAAGTAATTGAATTAATTTATTCTTCTAAAAGCATTTCCTATAGGAAAACATGTATAAAATATTTATTTGAATTATTATTACTAGAATATTTTTTTTCATAATAATAATAGGCCTAAAAATACCAATATTAATATTAAATAAAGCAATAAAATTACCGTCGCAACTACGCTTACACTAAGATCCCAATGTCGGCATTTCTTTGACAAAGGCGGCTTATAGGTATTTTAAATATTTTTCTATTACTTTCTTTAGTAAATTAGTTGACTTGAACGTGTTGAAGTGGGAGCACGCACATGAGAAAAGGACTGATTTTAATGAATCGATGTACTAGTTTAGTATGATGTTATAGTTTGTGAAAGTGTCATACTGTATTAGTTTTTAACGCTCTTTTGGGGATCTAAAAAAGTGAAGCCTCGTCTTGGCGATGGTATTTGGTACCATTGCCAAGTGGTGCAGTGGTTGCCAAGATTCGAAGGCACGAAGATTTCAACGGTGTCAACCGTCTCATTAACGAGAGATGATATAAAATGAAGCTACAGCATCAGGAGCTCTGCAAGAAATTCGGCAGATTCACCTGAGACTCCAGAGTAGCCGCTGATCGCCTGGCTGGGCCGCCCTGAAAAGGGTCTCACACGGCTGGGCTGATCGCCCGGGCGGCTACCTACTCGATAGAAGCCTCAAGGGTCCCAGATAGGACCCTCCTAGCGAGGCGCCCATATTCGTGGGCAGCCGAATATCCCATTGTCAGGGGGCTATGCCCCGATGCCGTTCTCACTGCCCATACGGGGAATGTGAAATGACCACGGAGCTCTGCGTATGTACAATACAATGTATGCAGGAGGTATCAATAGCTATCTACCGCTTCGCGTACCTACTACCTACTTGGTTTTGAGGAACTGATTGGTAGAGGAAGGTCAATGACCAGTCCCTTCGCCTACTCTTACCCCGAACAAGACTTGCTTCGATTGTTTAGTGTATGTAATTATGTGATACAGATAAAATTAATTGCAATCAAGAGTTAAAATTCGAGTGCCTACCTAGTACCTACCTACTTAGTTTTAATCTGATTCTAGGCTCAGACCAAATAAAAAGTATAGACGGAACTCTGCGAACAGAGAAGTGAGGCCTACTTTCTAAACATGTGTTGCGTGGGCCGGTGTAGCCATGATAATTCAAATTACCCCAAAATTACAAAAATAATGCTATAATAATTAATAACGTCATAACATGATATAAAGTGTCTTGGTGAGTGAGTTGTCGGTAAAAAGTAGTGACGGTAGGAGAACGGAAATGGAAAAAGTGTTTCAGAAATAAAATTCGTCATGATTTTTTCAATTTATTTTATTTAATAACCTTTATGCTGAATTAATTTCTTGTATGATTGCCTTTTACTTTGATTAATTTGGAAATAGTTTCTAATTTAGCAATATGGTGGAACCTAATGCGTAAGTATTTCTCAATTACACACCGTATTAAATTAAGTTTATGTTCCTGCCCAGCATATTCATGTTTAGTCTCTAAATTTTTAAAAACCTGGTTGTTTCCGATGAATCTCTTTAAGATATTCATAACAATATTGCGGTGTTGATATTCTGTGGTTACTGTGATTTTAAAAATATTATTTTAAAAAAAATATATAAAATATTTTTTTTAAAAAAGAATTTAAAAAAAGAGTAACTTTACGTTGCGCGTTACCCACTTATAATAATAATAATATTAATATATTCTTTATTCAAGTATTATATTATAGGGTAAACAAAAACACTTCATACTAGCAACACTTGTGTTCCAAGCATCAACCTTAAAATTTTATTTTGATTTATTGAAAATTATTAGTTTCCAAATTACTTACGTGTGAAATGTGATTCCATCCCGCTTTTTATCTTTTAAAGATTGATTTTTACACCCTTTCACAACACAATTCGGCATTTTCACTGGTATATTTATAATTTTTCAAAACGTGTTGCTCCTACGAGTTGCGATAGGTACACTGACAAGGCAAGGCGTAGTTTCGTTGTACGAGTGTGTGCGTAATTGTGTACGTACACGGCGAGGCGTAGTTTGACCGGCCTCACTTTGCTGTTCGCAGAGTTCCGTCTTTACTTTTTATTTGGTCTGAGATTCTAGGTACATAAGTTTGAATGTATTTTAATATAATTATTACGGTTGATAGGTATTACGAATATTTTAGCGAGTGCCTTTGCCTAATATTATTGTTATTTTTAAGAACACTTAAGAATTTTTACGAAAGTAAATTAAATTAAACATTGTTTAAAGTATGTAACGAGATATTGTGGTAGATACTGTATTCTAGTGAACGTTATTCAATTGCATTATTCATTATTGTATCATACAATTTAAAAAATATTATGTGTATTACTATGTGTATTATTTTAATCACTGTGAATTGATGGAGGTTTAAAAACATTTTAATGCTACATGTCTTATTATTTGTAATAAAGTAGTAACTAAAAATAATATTTTGTTTAATTTATCCTGTTACCTACATAAAGATACATTAAATAGAAAAGTTCGTACCTATTTTGATAAATAAATTTCATATTATACCTACTACATTTTGCATAGGTGAATTTGTCGCTGTTATGGACTTATTGACCTCGTAAGGTCACGGGTTCGAATCCCGTTTCGATTACATTTTTCTTTTTTAATTTTGCTGGTAATTTATTTAAATTATCGTTAACTACTGATATCACTAACAGAACCTTTAAGTTCTTTCTTGCACGCATATTTTCTTGTCTCTCGTAAAATGATAATTCAAATAGAAAAGTTCATAGGCATTTTAACAAATAAATTTCAGAATATAGGTACCTTAAATGAACAACTGCTACAATATCATTAGAATACGAAGGTAAATTTCGCCATATAAGCATAAAATTGTAATAGCTCAGGTGGGAAATCGGGTGGCCGCATAACCAAGAGACCCCGGTTCAAGTCTGGATGTTTCTAGTCCGAAAGCGTATTTTCTTTTTTTTTTGAAGTTATACTTCTTAAGGCGCGTTATGAAAAAATTATGAGAGTGAAATTTTAGGAATCACTGTACCACAAAAGTAACAAGTTGAAGTTGCCTCTGATCACTATTTTCATATTATTTATAATTATTTTAATATAATATAGTATCTAAAAATATTGTAGCAAAATACAATTGACATTAACTAAAATTAAATAATAATAATATATATAGTATTTATATACAATATTATAGCAAAATACAATTAACACTTAGGTACTAAAATTAAATAATAAAAATATTAATAACGCCATCTATGAGAAATCATTATGCGTCATTTGATAAATGAAAGTACATACGGAATTATGATTTAAGAGTTAAGACCGCATTATTATACCTATTATTATTTTATAAAGTATATTTTACAACCGAAGTATACTTTTTTAAGAATTAAATATTCTGTATCTCTTTGAACGACTTTATCTTTCTTACTGCAGATATTGATTTTCAACTAGAAAAGAAGTCTTAACTTCTCACGCGCGTACATAAAGTACACGCACCCATATTTTGTTATAATTTTTTATCTAAAAAAATACCGAGCAAAGCTCGGTCGCCCAAGTACCATTAAATACATACATTTACATAACTTTAAATACATACATATTATAAATATAAACAATAAAATCAATTGCTTTTTCAAAAAATCAGGCGCTTAATTAAATTTGCATGTTTTTTTATATAAAAATAGAAAAAAGCTATAAAATTGTATATTTGTCTTCACGAATGTCCAGCACTAATTAGGCACTAAATTAATACTAGTTTGATTTTATGCTGTGCTATGCGGTTAGCGTTGTAAGAGGCAGACACTGCTAGCTTAATATAAAGCTGGCAGCTTCCTAATTTTTGATCAATCTACTGCAGCGTAAAATTTACTTTTTGCAGCATTAATTAGCACTAAATGAGCACTTAATTACTGCAAGTGTGTTATGTAATTCTGCCCACTTGACCTTGCTAGCTTAACATACGTAAAAACGTTCCCGTTGCAAAACAGCGTAGAGTTGCGTAAGCAATCGTTGCATTATTGAAATTGCGAAGTTACTGAAAATTAAATAGTCAAAAGTCTATTAAATAAGTAAATCATGAAGATCATTGAAAAATATTACCTACTATCTACTTACCAGTCGGTTGTAGTATTTATATCACTTTCTATTAACGTATGAATATTTTGTACAGACCTTTTGGTATATAATATATGGTGGCAATATAAAATAATTTGCTCTAGGGCGGATTACTCTATTCCTTTAAGGTCGCGAAATATGTTCATAATATTCATCAAATTCGTCTTCTAAAAATTCAAACAAATCCATCTTGTGGCTGCAGACTACTATAACGAGTATGATATTATTTATTACCAAAAATAAATGACAGATATTTTTATTCGCGCCCTCCATTTGAATCATTTTAGTTATCTACCAGATACCACCTTTAACGGCCACTTGATTCGGCTGATAAATTACCGGCCACTTTAACTGCTAGATATCACTATTCAAGACTTGTGAAACCGAAATTTGTAGTTCATCCGTCAGATAAGTTCCGGATACGCTATCAGGGACTTTATCAGAAACTGGTGAAACTAGCCCTTAGGGTTCTAAAGAAACTTTTGAACAATTGTGCTGTTATATTATTAAATATGTTTCTATTAATAAATTCGAATTCACACAGTATTATCGGTTCGATAAAAGTGACGCATCAGAACATACTGCTTAAAATAGTTTTTCAATTAAGATAATAAAGATTATGATTGAAAATACATAAGATGTGCGCGTGATAACATAATATAGTATTTGACTTTTTAGTTGAAGCCTTTTATTTCCAAGTAATTTTGAAGATACCATAAAAAGATTTTGGTATACGAAATATAATTTATTCTGTTTTACACGCTTAGCCGATTAACTTTGCTTCTAAGAGTAATCTTACATATATATAAAAGTGAAAAGTCACTCCCTAACTAACCCAATAGTATAAAGTAAAATGTATAGTAAAACAATACAAATCTATACTAATATTATAAAGAAGTAAAGTTTGTTTATTTGTTAAATTGTAATCTCGGGATCTACTGAACCGATTTTAAAAATTATTTCACCAATAGAAAGCCACATTATTGCTGAGTGTCATAGGCTATATAAAAAACCGAAAAATAAAAAGGCTTTTACGTGGTAGTCCGTTTTGCAAAGTGATTTGGAGAAAAAACGGTCGAATGAAAGCGTTTCTTACGAACGCTGCCTTAACTATGAAAGATATATTTTTGAGTTCTAGAGAAAAGATGTGGAGCTTAAAAATGCCTACAAAAAAGTCAACGACAGCATATGTCTAACTTTTATATTTAAGTGACACAAAGTAGTTTTTTTTTTAATATTAGTATAGATAATTTAATTTTTAATATTAATAAAATAATTTAAATACTCTGTGCTAAAAAAGGATTATTAACATTATGCCCAACGAAGTGGGCACGGGTCAGCTAGTATTTTATAAAATAGTTTAAGAGAAACTTAAAACTCCAATTCGCTTGATGAGATACTGATTCGCCTACATTTTTTTATTGGCAAAGTTAATGTTGTCTAATTATTATTATAGATCATTATAAATATATAGATCTATGCAAAATATATGTCTGCATATATTTTGCAGCTTCATTCTTCGCGATTTAATTTAAGTTCAATTTTAAGCGACTCCCACAGCTCGTCCGCTATCTACGGATATTTAGAGCAGTCAAAATATTTTTGACTACCCTCCACGAAGCTACCTCACTTCACACTGTGACATTTTTCTTCATTCTACGCTTCCGTGTAGTAACCAACCTACCAATTAAATATAATGTTTTATTTAATTCGTAAGTGTGCCTTACTAGATGGTCAACAATGTGTATTTTATACCAAATTGCTGACCGTCGTCTCTACGTAGCAGAGATGTCACCGTGTAAAGTAAAGATTAGATTTTTAGAATTTGATGAAAATCCTAATTTTCTGTAGTATTAGATTTATACTGGACGTGACTGCTCACGATGGGCCTGAGCTATGGAGAGAGTATGTATGAGGACTATGCTCGGGGTTTCCCTGCGAGATCATATCAGGAATGAGGAGATACGCAGAAGTACCAAGATCACCGACATAGCCCAAGTGGCAGTGGGCGAGGCACATCGCTTCCAAAAAAGACGGTCGTTGAAGACGCAAAGTTCGTAAATTAAAAGTAAATATTTGCTTTTATTAGATTGCTTAAACAAATTCTTTTTCGAAGATTGTAAAGTTTTACCTACAAGCCACTTGTCTGACAACAATCCTTTTCAAAAATGCTGTTGATGACTATTAATATCATTGCTTAGAGGACCCAAGGCACGATTCTAATTGATTCAGCATAGGATTCTAATTTAAAGTTATTCGTATATAAAAAAGTTATTAAACTATTAAAACTATTAAACACTAGCTTATTTTAACCACTTTCATTGGCCCTTAAGTCTATTGCTTAGGTTATACTAAGCTTAATACTGGGAGTATTCTTAAAATGTCTTACATACAAGTCTCATATTACTCATATTCAAAGGTTAAAGTGAATTTTCTGGTTTACTTTGAAATAAATTTAATGATCCGCCTAAATGTATAATTATATTTCTCAATTAGAGTATCAATTTTGAAGCAGGCAGCTTTATCATATAAGTAATCTTATGATTATGGTTCGTCATAACTTAATTGTTAGAAAAGGAAATATAAAATTCGTATAGGATGTCGATGCCTCAGTGATGAAGTGGGTGCTAGTACTAGTACATCAGATCGAGCCAAGTTTAGTTTTTGTTCAGTAAGAATTAATAGCCTTCTATAAAAGAAGTAATAGAATTTCATAAAAGAATTAATAGAATTTTAGGGGAAGTTGGTGGCATTTTAGCCATATGCATTGGAGAGCATATCCAGGCGTCAGTCTTTCGCATCAATTGTAACAAGTAATGGCGAGTCATCTCGGTAGAGTATGAGAGTAATAGCAATAGTAAGCTTACTTGTGTCTGCACGTACTCCTTCTATTAGGAACGCTGAAAGAATCTCAGCGATCAAACTTTTAAGTTTTACGCTTTCATAAGTAGTTTTTTTAGTGCTGTAGATACTTCTCTTTGTATGAATACTATATTTTTGTTAACTCTTCTACGGGCGCCCGGCACATATGGGCCGGTGACGTTAGGTACAACAATACTCGGTCAACAGACAAGAGGCCCTTATCGGCCGCGGCCGTACATCCGACTTAGAATCCTATTTTCACTAAGACAGAGTGTACTTTTGTATGGACTACTTGTGTTCATATGGTTGACAGTTGACATATTAATCAGTACATTATGACAGTTGGTGAGAGTGAGCTCATTGTGACAACTTGTTCGTGTGCTTTTTGTGAAATATAATATGGTAAGGGCTTTATTTATTAATAACTATTGTGATAATTGTATTACTTGATAAATACGTAAGCTATTTATATATTCTAACATATCGTTTTAGTTGTATTTTTTACAATTTTCGTATTATATAGACGGTCAAATTTCTCGCCTTTTTCAAGTGATTTCCGTGTGAATGTAACTAAATATCGCTTTATATACGTATTTACAATTAAAACAAAGCTATAGACTATATTAACCTAGAAATATCCGTTTACAGAACTAAGATAGGTAGTCTAGTTCTTCTATATTAATTTTTTTCCCGCCGCACGGCATGAAGTCGCGTAAAACAGTAGCGCGGCGGGTAAGTTTATGAACTCTAATTTTATAGGTAACTAGCGACTCGCCCTCGCTTCGCTCGGGCTCTTCCCTAGATTTAGCACAGGTAAAGCCGCGGGATCTGCTAGTTATGCATATAAACCTTCCTCTTGAATCACTCTATCTATTAAAAAAAACCGCATCAAAATCCGTTGCGTAGTTTTAAAGATTTAAGCGCACATAGGGATATAGGGATATAGGGACAGAAAAGGCGACTTTGTTTTATACTATGTAGTGATATTTTTTTGCGTTCTTAGAAGGGTTAACACTATCCAGACGTTCAGTATTATGTATGTATGTTGATCGCAGGTTTTTATAAAAACAAGTATAGGGTGTCAAGGCAAATTTATTTTACTATTTTTCTTAAATGACAAAATCTTAACGAAGGTTCTGTTGGAGCCATGTGCTGTAGGCGCTAACTCTTGCGAACATATCGGGAGCACCGCGGGCACAAGGGATACCCCAAGATACGACACCGATTTGTTGACCGTTGTCTCTACGTATCAGAGCGCTGCCAGAATCACCCTGTAGAGGAAAATATTATTTAATAATTTGATTTATATATAATATGAATGTTTCAATCCAGAACAGAGTTATATATCAAAATAAAATATCCGCTATTCTACACTATTCAAAATATGATATTAGTGTATTGTATTTTTTCTGTAATATAAATAAATTATGAACAAAAATAACGTAATAATTTAAATAGTTTTGTTCTACAATAACATACTATTATTTATATATTTTTTGTACCATTCTGAATAAGTGATTGACTACGTTCCACCTGATGGTAAGTGGTAACGCAGTCGTAGATGGTAAGTCGCACTAATTCAGTAGGTAGCCACCCATTCACTCTTGCCTTGAAGACACCCATATTTTAATCGGACGGAAACATTGATGCAGCCAGATTGTTCCAATCCTTAGCCGCACGTATAATACATGACGAAGCGAAACGCTTCTTTCTTATATATATATATATTTATGTGATATCTGTGTATATATTGAAGAAATCTTATGATGTTTCAATAACAGATACTTACATTGCACATTCCTTGGCCGTTGGCTTGGAAGGTACAGACCTCGAGGTTGGGGTCTACAGGGGGTACATTCCTTACGTTCAGTTCGGCGGCTCTGCGAGCTACTTCAGTCTTGCAACGTTCTCCGTCAACGACTTGAGCGTTAAGAGTCAATAGGACTTGAGAGATAGAACCTCCGGCCTGTTATATAATGCAAATAAATTAAAACACAGCTGGTAGTAAATAAAATTTGTTATAATTTATTGTCTTAAATTTTTTTATCAATTTTGATAAAAAGGTTCTCTTCAGGTTTTAACAGCTGGAATGATTTAGACAACACATATGGACAATTAAGAATCTGGCATTAAATGACTCCAATATACAATTTTACTACGATTGAATCAACTAATTTTGACTTTTGAGTATACGAAGTTTTCGAATTTTCATATTTTTTGCATACTAAGCACAATGAAGCTGTAATTCATTCAAATAACAATATAATCTTAAAACGTTTTTTTTGGATGTGTCAGTATTAAAAACTAAATATTTTACAAAATATTATTAGGTCCAACTTACTCTAGTCCTTCCCCATCCGCTAGCGGAGGTGGCAACTCCAGCACCAGCCCAGGCATAACTCAAAGTGACCAATCTGATGGTGTTGCTAAGGCCGATGTTGGCGGTTGCGACTAAGATACCAATGTCATTTTTAATGGTACCTGAGTTCCAATTAGGGTGCAGAATACCACGGGCGAACGCGATTTGGGTTCCTCCTGAGGCAAAACGGTTGGTTCCTACGATACCTCGCAGAGATCTATTTAAGGACACAAATTGAAATACATTAGTAGGCACACTGCATCAGTTCATAACTTAAATTACCAATAATCTTATATGCGGAAGCCGTTTTATAGTTTAATACTAAATGCAAATTGCTATCGTATGTATCTGCGCATAAAATATATGTATGTGTAATTTAATAAGCTTTTATTTAAGCAACTTATTTAACTAAGACCTGAAGTATTTTTAGTACTTACGAAACTAAGCCACCACCGCTTTGGACAGGTGTAATGCAGTGAGCAGCAGTCAAGACGTGTCTGTTAGTGACGAGGGATCCACCGCAAAGTAAGTTCCTGGTGATAGTGCCAGTGGTAAGAGCCGTCATGTGGGGGACACTGCCCGCGGTCGAGCCACCGACGATACGAGACTGATCGGTGTGGTCGAAGAAGATAGACAAGTCGTCTTCAACTGGGAGAGCTAAAAGGATCGGATGGATATTTTACATTACATTCGTTATATGAAAAAAGGCATCGGAAGTACTTTCCTCTGTATTTGGCATAATAAGAATATCAGAAAAAACCGATGAAATGATTTCGAATGATACTATTTTCTTGATTTTCCTCATTTGTATTATAATTATTGTAAACCAATGTTTTATAATATTAACTACTACAAGAGTTATATTTTTTTAACATTTCAAAAGTTATTTATAGCTAATAACATGCATTTAAAACGTAAGTAAATCTAAATTAAATTTCGAATAATACATTAATAAAAATAATATGCTTAGTTTTAATTTATTTTATAATAAAGATTTGCTAGCAGTTTTAATTTTTCATGACAATTAACCAAACATTTAATTGTGCAACTATATTCAAGCAAACACAAATGTTATTAAAATATGTTATTACATAAATTTTTTTGAAACGATTATGCTGACGGAATTATTGTGACCGTACGTACACTTGGCTTAGTTCGGCTCCACCAGTGGGCGTGGATTCGAGTCCTGCCTAGTAGGACCTATAGGGACATTCATTTGTTTTGTTTTAATTCATTTGATATACCTACATCAAAATTTCGTATTCTACTCATTGATTTAAAGTAGTGTATCTGGTATCCATTACACAATCCTCAAAAAACATTATTTTAACTTTATTTATGTAATATAAATTGCTAATGAATATTAAAAAATAAATTCAAGATTTGAAAGGCCTAAATAATTTATAAATCATCAAATTTGAAGGCAATAAGTATTTCTTTGAAGAATTCCGATCATTGCAATATATTTTATTATATAATCATAATATAATAAAATTCTGATCCGAATATTTACATATAAGTTTTTGGAAAAATCTAATTGACAATTTCATTATTATCGAAAAAGAGTTAAAACTAGTTTTTTTTTTTTTTCTGGAATGGGAACGGAAATGCGTCACAAATACTGGACAGATTTTAATGTAGATATCCGGGTTAACAAATAGAACCCTTTTTCTAAGGGTCAGGGCAAATATTTCTAATGTATAGACTATCTAGGGACATCTAGTTGAGACGTTAGTGATTTAACAAATTAACAACTTTACTCACCATAGCTTCCGATGAAGAGAGTCAAAATCAATATTCCAGCTTTGAACGACATTTTGGAGACGAACTGTAATTTGTTATTTTGTTTATTCGCTTTTATAGGCAAGAAGCATAATTATCTATTATATTAGGTATGTGATAGATTTACTATGCGATTAGAAATTAAATATTCGACCGATAATCATCTAAATACAAGATTTATTATTTCTGTGACTTTGGTTGGTCTGTGATATATTGCGAGTGCGAGGATTTCTGTTACTTAATAATTTATTTTATTTAAGTCGCTAATGTTTCTATAAAAACGATTCTAAGTTATTAATTATTATAGATTTTTATGGATATCGATTATTATTATTTTAAATTTTGAAAAAAGTCGAATGGCCTTAAATGATAAATCTTTATAGTAAGGATAGAATTATCTTGTTTTCATAATACTTTCTTAGGTTTATGCGAATATTTGACATTATAAATGAAACTATGTGTTATATAACAAACTGTCTGTATCAAGTATATAACCCCCTGAGACGTCTAATACCTTAGTCTCTCCCGTGATCATGATTGCTGTAAAGCATTCGAAATGTCGGGAACCAAAAATCATAATAAATCCACGACCAAATCGGAAAAGATAGTTTCATTTATAATTATCTTCTTTTATTGTGTCACAATAGTATTTTCTAATAATAGACATATCTATTTGGTGCATTGGTTATTACATTTTTTTAAACATAAAATTGTTGGGTTCCTTTTAATTTTTCTACTTGACTTGACCTGTATCAGAAAATCATTAATTAATAATACCACGTACAAACCGACATAAGTCGAAAAGTATAATTATTTCCTAATCATTCTATTATCAGACTAATTGCAAAAATCATTAAAGAAGTACTTATAATATATGTATAAATATTTAGCACACACGTGTAGATTTGAAAATTTATTCTAAACTATAAAAAATTTCTTTTCGGCGACACGTTTGGCTCAGTTTTTAGTGACTTGCTGTTCCAGTGAGCGTGGATCGAGTCCCGCTGGGGATGTTCATTAGCGGATACAAATGTTATGTTTGTACTCCAATCATGGGTGTTTAAGTATATTTATAACTAGCGACTCGCCCTCGCTTCGCTCGGGCTCTTCCCTAGATTTAGCGCAGGCAAAGCCGCGAGATCTGCTAGTTATGCATATAAACCTTCCTCTTGAATCACTCTATCTATTAAAAAAAAACCGCATCAAAATCCATTGCGTAGTTTTAAAGATTTAAGCATACAAAGGGATATAGGGACAGAGAAAGCGACTTTGTTTTATACTATGTAGTGATATGTATGTATTTAAAGTTATATATGTATAGTGTATCAACTATCTGGTATACATTACACAAGCCTCATAGCTTACCATGAAAAGCGCTGTGTTAATGTCTAAAAAACACTAGTTTTTGCTCGCAGCTAAGCTCAGATGCTAAAGAGAGAGCTAATGTCCGCCCTCTACTGCGTTAAAATTTATCTAGGGACGAACTCGACGAACGAAGTGTTTTATGTTTTTCTATTACGTTTATATACCTATTTAATTAATTTATAAATCAATTTATAAATAACAAAATTACTTACACCGTGTTATCGGTTCTATGACGCGTCATCAGACTTAGCTACTTAGAATGTATTAATTAATATTAATAAACTAATTATGATTAGAAATTACTTAAGATGTGCATGATAAGATATAAATATTAGATTTTTTAATTTATGCCATTCGTTGCAGAGAAATTTTGAAGAAGGTACCACAAATAGTTTGGTGATGTAGTATAATTTATGTTATGCGCGTTAATCTTATGGAAATGTTAATACTATCGATACAGAGACCGAACCTATATTTTTTTTAGTTTATTTCCGTCTGTTGCTCTGAGGTCACGAAAAATCCCTTAATAGATATTGATGTTATTTGGGTATGATAACTGGTTATCCAAGTCAACATATAGAATATAAATAGGTTTACTATCGAAAATATTTTATTTCTGAAAAATCTATACTATATGTTCAAAAAAAAGCTAGTACGTTAATACTAAATAAAATAAATATTCTCCATCGTAGTCATATGAGCTGAAAGTCGCTCCACTATCGATCATATACCAACCACATCTAGTGGAATCCAGAGATTTTGATCATGATATTGATTTGTCTTTGGAAATCCAACCCACGCTTTACCTTATCGTTCGTAGCTGCCACGCGAGAGCTTTACCAAGATCCATCCATGGTACGAGCAATCGCACGCCGTATGTTTTGAGCATAGAACACTAATTATTTCAGCCGAGGATGTCATAGAAGAAGACTAATGTAGGTATATATATATATATATATATATATATATCATAGCATATAATATAAAACATTAAAATATTTCTTAAAATAGCTAAGTTTCGTAAGTAGTTTTTAAAAGCTCCGATTCGCTTGATGATAATATGTTGATGCGCCTACTGTCATTATCTCCCCGTCCATTTCCCAATTACTTGATGTCGGCGTAGTGCATCTCCGGAACTGATGATCAGTTTTAGCAAGAAGCCAACCTGACAACTGACCTATTACATCGTTCCACTTCTCAAACATTACGCCTGCAGAAATACAAATACATTTCCTCATTTATGATACCGAATAGATCTAACCCTACATCATTTTCACATTTCCGACAAAAAAATGTTTATCTTAAGTCCATCAGCAATTATATCTACACTTGAATAATAATAACATTCTATCTTATAAATGAAATTATAAAGGAAACTATCTTTTCGGATTTTGTCGCGGATTTATTATGATTTTTGGTTCCCGACGTTTCGAATGCTTTACAGCAATCATGGTCACGGGAGGGACTAAGGTATTTGACGCCTCAGAGGTTTATGTACTTGTTACAGACAGTGCCTATTCAATTCAATTCTGATTGATTATTTTAAAGTTAAATATTAAACAACACTACTGCTAACTAAATATTTTAAAAATTGAATATAATATATTATAATATTAATGAAAACTAACTATGCTACATATATTTACATAAACCCCTAAAAGTTATTTTAATTATAATTTATAAAATACTAGCTGACCCGTGCCCACTTCGTTGGGCATAATGTTAATAACCCTTTTTTAGTACAGAGTGTTTAAATAATTTAAATTATTTTATTAATATTAAAAATTAAAAATTAAATTATCTATACTAATATTAAAAAAACTACTTTTTTTCACTTAAATATAAAAGTTAGACATATGCTGTCGTAGACTTTTTTGTAGGCATTTTTAAGCTCCACATCTTTTCTCTAGAACTCAAAAATATATCTTTCATAGTTAAGGCAGCGTTTGCAAAACGGACTACCACGTAAAAAAATGTTTTATTTTTCAGTTTTTTATATAACCTATGACACTCAGCAATAATGTGGCTTTCTATTGGTGAAAGAATTTTTAAAATCGGTTCAGTAGATCCCGAGATTACCACTTACAATTTAACAAATAAACAAACTTTACTTCTTTATAATATTATATAGTATAGTATATAGTATATAGTATAATAGTATATAGTACAGCCGCAGGAAAGGCTAGTCAAACTATACAGTCTGTAGCTTTGATAGGTAGTTTTTTTAATGATGCGGATACTTATTTATTTCAACTTCTACTTTTTTTCATAACACTCTTCAGATGTCCAGTATTAAGTACAAAGATTATCTTAGTTAAAATAAAAACAAAGTAGGTCAACAGTGAATTTATTTTTAGTCTTGAATGGAGAAATCTTAACTAAGGTTCTGTTCGAGCCATGCTTTGTAGGCGCTAACTCTTGCGAACATATCGGGAGCGCCGCGAGCACAAGGGATACCCCAAGATACGATACCAATTTGTTGACCGTTGTCTTTACGTAGCAGAGCGCTGCCAGAGTCACCCTGTGGAGTTAAGACATAATTTATTACCCAGAGTAGTTTATTATTAAAATAAAAAATATTACGCTTACAGGTCACAATACAAAATGTTACGTAATATATCACATTTTTCCTGTAATGCATTTACATTAAAATACAAATAACGTATTAATTTAAATTCTATTTTTCTACAAGAACCTTCTATTGATAACTCTATGTAATTTGGCAATAATGAATCAATAATAGATACTTACATTGCACATTCCTTGGCCGTTGGCTCGGAAAGTACAGACCTCTAGGTTAGGGTCTACAGGGGGTACGTTTCTTATGTTTAGTTCGGCGGCTCTGCGAGCTACTTCAGTTATGCAAAGTTCTCCGTCAATAACCTCAGCATCAAGACTCAATAAGGTTTGAGAGATAGATCCTCCGGCCTTTAAATAATATAAATAAAATTCATAAAATAGTTTTGATAGATCTAGATGAGAACGAATAATTATAATAATAACATTTTCTTGTAGTTTTTTCATACATTTTAAAATTCTCATTTCTGTATAATAAGGTAAGTAAAGTTATAACCATTAATTCATTTAAATAAGAAAATATTTTAATAGCAGTAAATTTTTCTACGTAACATTGCGAAGTAATCTATGCTGAACTGACACGCTACGCCATTAACAAGAGAATAGAACAATGAATTTGGACGTGTTAGTTCAACTTACTCTGGTCCTTCCCCATCCGCTAGCGGAGGTAGCAACTCCAGCGCTAGCCCAGTCATAACTCAAAGTGACCAAACTGATGGTGTTGCTAAGGCCGATGTTGGCGGTTGCGACTAAGATACCAATGTCATTTTTAATGGTACGTGAGTTGTAACTAGGGTGAACGATAGCACGGGCGAACGCAATTTGACTTCCTCCCGACCTGAACTGGTTGGTTCCGACAATACCTCTGAGAGATCTGTTTAAGGGTATAAATTATACAAAATTAGTAAGCACTCTCCTTAACTTAAGTAATCAATATTATCCTATACACAAGACGATTAACTTAATAACATAAATTCCAATTATTGTAATTACGCTAAAAAAATTGTGTATACGCTACGCTAATACGATACGCTAATGTTAAATAGGTAACTAAAGTCTGTAATACTTTTAGTACTTACGAAACTAAGCCACCACCACTTTGGACAGGTGTAATGCAGTGAGCAGCAGTTAAGGCGTGTCTGTTAGTGACGAGGGATCCGCCACACAGTAAGCTCCTGGTTATTGTGCCAGTGACCATAGCCATCATGTGGGGGACACTGCCTGCGGGCGAGCCACCGACGATACGAGATGACGAATCGGTGTGGTCGAAGAAGATAGACAAGTCGTCCTCAGCTGGGAAAGCTAAAACAATTGGATGGAAAAATAACTTACATTATAATTTTTCTCTAATTTCATAAAAATATGATTAAATAGTTATCATATATGTAATCAAATAGTAGTTGTATATTATATAATATTAAAATGTTTAATTGCAGGTTTAGATTACTTTGAACTTTTGCAAATGTCTATGAAAAAAATGCATAAAAAAACTACTAAACAGATTTTGATGTAACATAGTTATCCGGGCCGGTCATTTTTTCCTCGTAAAAACTACTCTTCTCAAAGACTATACTAATTCTCAAAATGTACTAAGGGAAGCTAGTTGATTTTCTGATTATTTAACAACTTAACTGTACTCACCATAGCTTCCGACGAAGAGCGTTAAAATCAATATTCCAGCTTTGAACGACATTTTGGAGACGAACTATAATTTTGATATGATTTTAGTTCGCTTTTATATACAACAAGATAATAATAGTTTTAATCACTAACATAATTATCAATGTGATTAATCTAAATATTCAGTGATTCGACCGATAATCGTAAAAATATTATAAGGCCTAACATTTCTCTGACTATTGTTGGATATATTAAGAGTGCGACTAATTTTATGAGTTTTCGTAATATAATAAAATTTTACCTCAGTTCAATCTGAACTAAAACAAAAAATTGAAAATTTTATTTAAAAAGTCAATATCATTTATCCAGAAGCAAAATCCATAGTTTTTAGAATTCTTCTTTTTTATTCTGGTATTAACACATCATGAAGAGCCTGGTGATTTTTTAATGAAATTTAATATAAAGTTGATCTTAAGATACTTCTTACTGTAGGAAAATATGCAATCGCTTAGAAATCTATTCCTAACCCGTTACTTGTAAGTTTCTAATAAGATCGAATGGATTTAAGTGTTTTTTTTTTTGTTGTAATGGGTACAATAAAATTGATTACTTTTATATTTTCTTTAGTTTATTGTCATACATGACGCATGCGAGGTGGGCGTTAATAACTGCGACACAGTTTTATACTAATGTAGTTATTATACATGTATTAAATATTAAATAAATAAATAAATAAAAATAAGTATTCTCACAGTAGTATTCTACCTGCTACTCCCTAATAATATTAAGTTTTAGTTGCGTTGGTTAAGCCGCGTTTTTTACACATAAATTAAAGTAAAAGTACACAAAATTACATACAGTCGTACAAACCAATAATAGTCGTTTAGTAATATAATATTAGGATTATTATTTCTTAACCAACTGATTATCATATGGATAGAAACAGATATTAAACTAATGCTTATATATTATGTAAATATTTATCGACACAAACGTAGTACTCAGTTATTAAAAAAAACGAACTTTGCTAAACTTCATGAGCCATTCAAGTTAAAGCGTGAAAAAGAGTTATTTAATGTTTAAGAGTTATTGGTTATGATATTAATTTTTTATATATTTATTTATTGATTATGATTATAAAAATGTGTATTTTATATTATGTCTTCATAAAATATGCGATTAGTATAAAGTTATTAATTCCATTACAAACTTAATTGAATTCAATTTTATTTATTTATTTGGAGTATTTTTCCTCTGATACTTTCTAGAACTACAATTTCAATAAGATTTTCCAAAAAATACTTAATAGCATCGAATACGATAAATATAATTATTTTGAAATCTCCTTTAAACAGACTTAATCCTAAATTATTTAGAAAATATCAATATTTGTGACGAAAACAAATGCTACGGTGCGTTTAACGTCCTAAGCAAATACGTCGTTTTATCAATCGTTGACCGTTGAATTTGATATTAGTACTACGTATTTTCCAACTTATGTTGATTACAAAGTACTGAATGTACCTAATTAAGTTAAGCGTTGCATAATCATGACCGTCTACTGATAAAATATGATAAGTGTCATATTTAATAAATTATTAATTACTAATATTATATCTTTAATCGTTAAATGATAAAAAATAGATTACAGATCTTAGTATCGGATTATTCGTCAAGGTTCGTATAACTTGAAGTTAAAATAATAATAAACATTATTGCATAGACATTACGAGTAATTGTAGTATAGATAATAATTATTCATATTATATAAAAAGTAAAATAGTGTCTTTTTTGTTCATGTGGCGACAAATTTTCTTTTAAGCTTTATTTGGTAGCTTTAGTAATATCGAAATCGAAAACTTGCTAGGTTTCTTCTAATTAGGCTTCTCTCGGACATGCATGTTCTCTCACGATATTTTCCTTCACCGTCAGACAACACATTAAGTAGTATTATAAATGAAACTATCTTTTCGGATTTTGTCGCGGATTTATTATGATTCTTGGTTCCCGACGTTTCGAATGCTTTACAGCGCACATGGTCACGGGAGAGACTAAGGTATTAGACGTCTCAGGGGGTTATATACTTGTTACAGACAGTGCCTACCCACAATTTTTTACAAATATTCAAAATGATAGACTATAAAATTATACATTTCAATTCTATACTTTTAAGATATTATAATTTTAAATTATATTATAAATATGGCAATATTATTAACTTATTTTTAGCTACTATAATTATAATTATTATAATTTTCTAACATTTGTTAAAATATATTAATATTTCACTGCACTGTCTGTAACAAGTACCTATATAACCCCCTGAGACGTCTAATACCTTAGTCTCTCCCGTGACCATGATTGCTGTAAAGCATTCGAAACGTCGGGAACCAAAAATCATAATAAGTCCGCGACAAAATCCGAAAAGATAGTTTCATCTATAATGTGAAACATTCGCGTAAACCTAAGAAAGTATTACATTAAGTAGTAGTCATATTAGAAATCATTCGCACATGAAAATATCAGAGGTGCGAGACCCGGATTTGAACCCGCATCACTCAGTTATGTAAGCAAACGCATCACCACTAGGGTACTGCTGCTCTACCAAAATAGAATCGTCTTTGACATCATCTTGCCTACGTTACTTTTTAGTAACAAAAATGATGTCAGTGATAATAAATATTATACCTTTAATATTAAAAACATTATTTCTTTAATTCATTAGATTAAATTATTTAATATTTAATATTAAATAAAATATTTAATTCTAAATTATAGCAATATTGTATATAATAATATAATTTATTTAATAATAATAATGTAATATAATATATAATGAACTATGTAATTAACATTATATAAATCTAAGTGAAAAAACTTTTATAATAATAAATAAATAACTGTTTGCTTTGAAAAAAACATAACAAAGTTATTTTATTCAAAAGTTTCAACCTAAAATCGAATTATCTAAAAATACGAAAGCTTTTGTTTTACTTACATGATCTTATTTTACGTAAATCTAAAGAAGCAATATTTAAAATCGTTTCCATATCCCTTTTAAATTTAATTTCATGACCTGTCCTTATTTTATAATAAATATTTTATTATCTATTGGCAAAACTAAACGAAACAAAAAACAAAATAAATTTATACCTAGTTTACCTTTTGGTAACGGTTATGCTCTGGAATGTATATATTGCCTAAATTGAGTTTGACGATTTACGCGAATATTTGAAATTCTTATATAAGTTTTGTAGAAATTAGTTTATCATGAAACAGCAACTTTAACATTACTATTACAATGAATTAGAATTATTATTTTCATAGTCTTGATTATGGATTGCCTTTCAGTGCAAGAAATTATCGTGAGAAAGTATTGATGTCTTACAAAACCTAGTTTAATTTTAAAGGTATGTGAAGCCAAACTACACTTTGCCACTATGATGGATGACCTGATCCTGTATTGCAAACTTATGCCCAGTGTGGGATGGTACATGAATATAACTTACAAGTATCATATTGCTTGAGTTATAATAAACAAAACAATATTGAGAACTTATCTAACAGAAGTAGGTAACTTAGGTAACTTAGATAAGCATGAAATCGTTCATAATATCGTAAATTTGAAAGTATTTTCACATAGTTACTGAACGTGAGCTTTGACACCGTGGTGTGAGAATAAAGTGTGGAGCAGAGCAGTTTGGATTTAAGTTTGTCTTCAAAGTGCCTGTGTTCGTGTCACTTATTTGTTTCGGAATGTTTCACATTGAATGGGCGAAACAAATGTTTCTTTCAATGAAGTTATTCGAGCAATTTGCTAACAATAATATATTATACTTTATAAGTCTATACATTGTATTAAAATTCTGACTGAGTGAAATCAGTATCTAAATATATAAAAACGAAAAGTCACTCATTCATTCATCACGAAATATCGAATACCGCTTGAAGTATAAATATGAAAGGCAGGGAGGTAGTTTATAGTTATTAGACGTCCACTAAGAACAGATTTTGTAACATGGTCCAGTAAGGGAGACCTCGGAAATCGCATTATGTCTTTCATTTCTTGTGCACAAAACAAGTTTAGTGACCGCAGTTTATAGTGACCATAATTACTAGCGCCAGCGGTCGCGGGTTCGAGTCCCGCAGGGGGCATTCATCTGTTCAACTCAAATGTTTTTAATCCAGTCATGGGTGTTTATATTTAAAATATATATGTATTTAAACTTATATACTATGTAGTATATCAACTATCTGGTATCCGTAACACAAGCTTCGTAGCTTACCACGGAACTAGATGGCGCTATGTGTAATAATGTTCAAACATATTTATTAATCTAATTTGGTAGGAAGTTGCTGTATAAAATAATTTTAGATAAATCTTATGCAAAAGACTTTATTACACATAATATTATAATTAACTATTTTTAATCTTTTCTTTAAGGTCCAGTCAATGTGAAACCTCCTTATCGCCCTCATCTATTGAGCATTTACAAGTATGGTGCTAATTAGCTAGCTCTAACAGTTCTATTTACATTTATTCTCCGTGAATTTGTATCGATATTTGTAATAAGCTTATATAAATATAAGTCTCTAGTATTATAGAATAATTAATTAGGTAAATTTAAAATGAAATATTATCGGTCGTTTTAGTAATACGATTAACTCCGATAATTTGTTTTTATCTATTTCAAGCGTATATTCCCACTAATATTGAAATCGTCATAATTCACTTGTACTGACTAATTGTTTTAAAAAGTCATTATCACTACATAGTATAAAACAAAGTCGCCTTTTCTGTCCCTATATCCCTATATCCCTATGTGCGCTTAAATCTTTAAAACTACGCAACGGATTTTGATGCGGTTTTTTTTAATAGATAGAGTGATTCAAGAGGAAGGTTTATATGCATAACTAGCAGATCCCGCGGCTTTACCTGTGCTAAATCTAGGGAAGAGCCCGAGCGAAGCGAGGGCGAGTCGCTAGTTATTGATAAAGAGGACGATAGAAAACTATAGATTATAGTTTGTTTGCCATTTTTTAACTGTTTTGTCTGTCTATTTGATTTTGCAGAAAATATCCGAAACGGCAGGAAGATTTTAGGGAAACTTTTACTGGCAACTAGCTAATGTTATACATAGTAAAAAAGGCTACTATAATTTATGTTATATATCAGGGGGGACCAAACTGCAGCTCGCGAGCCACATGCGGCTCTTTGAAGGATTATTTGTGGCTCTCGATAAATGTACCCGAGTAACTAAAAAGCATCTTAAAGAATTATTGAGAAGTGCTATTACCAATTATTCACCAAATTTTTAATTATTATTAAAAGAAGGAAAATGTGTTTTAATGGTTGATTTTAAATTTTATTTACATATTTTGTACTTTTATTTATATATTATGTGTTAATATAATTTCAGTGAAAAAAAATATCTTTTATAATTACCTTTTAAGTCCGTATTTAATTTCGGCTCGTGAAAATTTTCAAATTAAAAAAAATGGCTCGTACTATCAAGGAGCTTGGCAAATTAAATTATAACTGTACAAATCATGTCCACGGAATAGTAGCACAAATGCAATGCTGATTCTTTAAGTGAAAAAAACAAGCCCACTCTTATAACTTAAAGACGATAAGACGAGAATTTATGTATTTAAGAAGTTTTCCAATGATATTAAAGCATGTATTTTTTTAAAAAAGGCGTATTTACGAAACTTGACTAGTTGAGCCTTTTTGATTATATTTGACAAGCAATTTCATACATCACTTGATTTTTAACATCCAATTGTAGTGACAACATGCGTCAACTAAACCAATTCATTACAGCAGTGGCTTAACACGTCCTAACTCTTCAACAAAGTTGATCTGAAGCGACTTCAATGATTTACATGTAAATTGGGTTTCAAACGGATTCGAACGTTCATAGTTAACACTATTCGAAACAACAACTAAGAAAACTCTCCGTATCTCTTATCCCGTTGTCTTAAGGCATATATTTCAAATCAATCAATTTTCACAATAACCTCTTAAATTTGTTTACGAATTAGGAATACAAACTTTGTAATTGCGATTCAATTTACGTATAGAGACCTTTATGTCAAAGGATTATGGGTTATATTAGGTTTTTAATAATGATCTATTTAGATAGTTTGTTTGTCGATAAGTCTTAACTTTCTATAAGGTCTTGGGCCCGATGTGTGACAAAGTGCTTATGTAGGCTGTTTGCTTTGACTATCGAAGGTTTAGGATAATTTGACGATTCCAGTATTATTTGAATTTAAATGCTGGAAAGGATGAATCTATAAATATATATATGTTTGTTTGTTTGTTTGGTTAGTTGAACGCGTTAATCTCAGGAACTACTGGTCCGAATTAAAAAAATATTTTTGTGTTGGATAGTCCGTTTTCCGAGGAAGGCTATAAGGCAAAAACGGGAGAAAAATATATCCTTTGATTTTTCAGCCTTAAAAACGCGAGCGGAGCCGCGGGAATGGCTAGTTTAATAATAAAAAGGATTCAGGGAATATTTTTACTTGTGGTGGCTTCGAAACTAAAACTAAATAACTAAACATCATCTAAATGAAAGTACGTTTAGAGATATAGTACAAGTATTATTACGTGAAATCAGATGAAATTCTTATTAAAATAATCAAACGTCAAAAATCGAAAAGCTGTTATTTCTGTCTTGCCAGCTCTTCTCAGCAGAGCTGCCTTTCGATCCGGAGTTAGATGCCTCAAGAACTTAGATATACTTATTTATTTATTTATAAGAGAAACAAACAGTGATATAAAACAGACAATTAAACAATAAAATAATACATACACCAATCAAGTTTCTACAAACAGGCAATTCATATAGTACTAGCGACTCGCCCTCGCTTCGCTCGGGCTCTTCCCTAGATTTAGCACAGGCAAAGCCGCGGGATCCGCTAGTTATACATATAAACCTTCCTCTTGAATCACTCTATCTATTGGAAAAAACCGCATCAAAATCCGTTGCGTAGTTTTAAAGATTTAAGCGCACATAGGGATATAGGGATATAGGGACAGAAAAGGCGACTTTGCTTTATACTATGTAGTGATAAGAGTTGACACTAGATAAAACTATGGAAAAGACATTTAATTTTCATGCAAGTATTAACTAATACTAAAATAAACAAATATACACATAAAAAATTTAGCCAAATTACATATCTATTTGTAAAAGTACATTTTTTATTTTATTTTTTATTTTTTATTTTACATTACATTATATTTTACATACATTACATTATACTTATACTTTACTTTATTTTAAATTTTGAAAACGTAAAATTCTCTATTTCTACTAATTATAACTTGGGTTTAATTCGTAACTAGTTATTAATTTAATCTTAAATTAAGCCAATGTCATGATTTATCATTGAAAATTATTTAATTAATAATAATAGGCGCAAGAAAAATTTTACTGTAAATATACTTAATATCAGATAATCGATTATGTATCTTAACAGACTTCGGACTCAGGTTGGCCGAAGCAAGGAAAACTTGACCAGGTGGGGATTTGCGGAGGGTGGCTTGGAGTGCAGATGCGGTACTGCTCCTCAATCGATGAGGCACCTACTTATATGCCCTGCTTGCCGTGTTGCCTGCAACTTACAGGAGCTTATGCAGGCCACTGATAAAGCTATAATGGTGGCCGAGTTTTGGGCTGACTACCTTTAAGAATTGCCATCGACACGAGAAGAAGAAAGAAGATTATGTATCTAATTGCAAACATGAGAGTGATAAATATCTAAATTAAAGAGATAGGTAACGTAAAAAACTCATACAACTAAAATCTTTTATTTAAATAATTATATATGTGGCAATATAAAAAAGTTTTCTAATTAGAATCGACGTTTGAAAAGTTA
Organism: Boloria selene; assembly: GCA_905231865.2. Lineage (NCBI taxonomy): Eukaryota > Metazoa > Arthropoda > Insecta > Lepidoptera > Nymphalidae > Boloria > Boloria selene. The sequence goes on from HG993146.1 coordinate 11,389,535, forward strand.
AATATTGTTATATTTAACTTCTAAAGGGTGAGTGATGAGATATTCAATGAAGCATTTCAATATACTTCGAATTCTATTAAAGTTTATCCAATTTAGAGGCAAGGTTTAGGTCGATTTAAAGGTAATAGTTCACAATTTGACCTTTCCCTGCTATCAAAAATACAATATTGGTTTTGAAAAGGTCCAAAAGGATTTTCATTATAGGTATATACACATAAATAAAATTAAAGTCCCTGTTTGTAATTCCAAATTGACAGCTATGCACTAAATGCATAATATGAAAGTATATACGGTACTTACAATATTCATCAAAAATTCAATTTTTAATCTTTTTGCCTGTCTGTCTGACTGTCTGTTTCTTTTTGACTTGACCCTCACTCGCTGATATTTAGATAACATTAGTGTTATAAGGAGTAACTTAGGCTAATTTTAATTTTATTTATTATTATTAATTTTTATTATTTTATGTAAAAATTATAAAACCTTTTAATTTACTTCAAGTTACGCCCAGCGAAGCGGGCCTGGTTTGCTTACTACTAAGTAAATAAAGTGTGAAATGACTATATAAAAGATTAACAATTGTTCATTAAAAAGGTCGATATAAAATACGTAAGTCCTGGGCTTGCGTCCCGAGCCCGACTAAGTTTAACTATTAAGTTTTTGGCCAAGAAACTCGCAGTAATTCTCACCGGTTGTGCCGAAGTATCTTCCCATGGGACGATGCACTTATGTCTGCGCGAATAATTGTGCACTATAATATCTCATATGGCTGGTCTCAAATTGGCTGTCGAGGCCGAAATTCAGAAACTGTTAATTTAAAATTAAGGACAGACACTTCAATTTTATTTATATGTACTGATTATTTACTACATTTAATTGATGTACAGAAATTAAAATACAATAACTTTAGTTAGTAAATGTGAACATGCCTAGAAGAGAGCTTTTCCAGTCAACCTAAGTGAGATAGACATAGTAATAAAAGCAGGCTAAAGTTAATATAAGAAATGAAATAAATTTCAATATCTAGAGTTATATATAAATATGATCCTTACAATTATATAACTGTTATTTATTATAACTATTTAGATACAAAGAAAGCCACGGCAAGGCATTCTGTATGTATGAACGGCAAATGTTGAAATGACTAAGATAACAAAATATTTTTTCTTTATCTTAAACGTATTCGGTACTTGCTATTTCAGCTATGATTGGGTTTCCATATTTTTAGGTAGAGTCTGAAGAGATAGGTCTAATAATAGATAAACTAATCTTATGATCAGCAAAATTTTGGTTTCTTGAATCAAAGGTTAGATGTAAGAGCTAAGAGATAAAAAAACTGAGCTTTTTAACTGACAATTTATTTAAAGCTTCTTGAATTTTTTTCATATCATATTGCGTTATTATAATTATATCATTGTTTTTGCTATACGTCCCAAATTACTAAAAGTGTCTCATGACGGTATTAGTACAGGGATTTAATAACATTATTTTAACTGAATTTTTATAGGAGATAGTTTTGTATTCATCCATCTATATAACAGTTAGTTATGAGGTGACGCGCGATTTAGCGCGACCGAAGACGACGGTTTAGCTAGTTATATACTAAAACCTTCTTCGAGAACAACTCGATCCATTGGTGAAAACAGCATAAAAATCACAAAATGTGCCACAAACATTTAAGAGATAGCGCTATATGATTTTTATTGTGTTTTATTGACAATCACATTTTATTTCAAATAAGACATATCTTTAGATAAACTTAAAAAGCAAAACTACAAATATATCTAAATCGTTATATCGTTTATAATCATTTTTATAATCGTTTCCGAAACACGAAAGATATAATTATGTATTTAATTATTATGTATGTCTAAGAATTACTCATTTAATATTATAAGATATATTAAAGTTATACAAATTAAATTATAATTTACTAGCGCAATTAGATTTAGCGCAAGCGAAGCCGCGGTTTTCGCTTCTAAATGTACTCAAAAACTTAACAATCTATATACAAAAACCTAGTTTCTCGAGAACTACTCTAACCATTGGTGAAAACAGGAAAATAGGTGCGCGAAGAGACAAACAGATTGATTGTTTTATAAAATGTAGTGGTTGAAAACTAGTGAACGACCGATTTGAGAGTAAAGTAGCTTATTCCAGACTATATATATCTTTGAGCTAAATTAAATTTTAATTCTTTCAACCGTTGTGTCGTGACTTAATTACAAATATTTATGTAGATGACAATCCAAAAATCTAATCTTTTTTTATTAAGATAATGCTATTAATTTTATCTATTTACATAAATGTCTACGTTATATTCAAGGGAAAATATTATTTTTCATTTATTTAGTACTACAACAAATCAATAATAATTAATTACATTATCTATACATAATACATTAAACTAATTTCCTTGACTCAGTTTGTTTGTAGTGACCTTGGTAGTTGTGGCAATGATCGTGGGTTGGAGTCCCGCTGGAGGTATTCATTAGTGGGATGCAAGCAAGAATATTTGCATTCAACTTATAGTTGTTTATATAATCAATATATTCAAGTATATAATATATATTTAAACTTAAAAATGACGTATGTCAACTATCTGGTATCTATAATACAAGCGTCGAAGTTTACTACCGAACTAGATGGTACTTTACATAACAAATGAAGTGAAAAGTAAGAGTTAAGTTTGAACATAAAAAGAAGTTTTAAACAAGTGCTATTCTAGACACCACTACTTAAATTTTCTTTAAAAAAACTATATAAATGGCCCGATCTGGGACTCGAACTCAGAAACTCCGTCTCAATCGTACGTATCAACTACCTTTGCCTAGTTCGATGTATAAACAAAAATAATTTGAAAATCAATACGTGTAAAAACAATATTACGATCTAATAATGTTCGAGGGTTGTACCCCAGAATATATGGTTACAATTTTCATATATTACGATGAAATTTTGTCACCGTTTTGTCGCAATTTTGCTGTAGACGACTTTTTGATTATTCGACTACACCTGTCTCGCCGTTTTTAAATTGCAAGATTTTAGGCAATTGGTATTTGCCTAATATTATGATACTAGCTGACACAGCAAACGTTTTACTGCCATATAAGAAGAAGAGTGGGGGTAGGAGGATGAATAAGACTACGACCAAATATATTAAATAACACTAAAATCAAACACCATATCACAACATTATAAGATTATTCATAGTGTTAATATATTCTTGATATAATTTGTTATCCTAAGGTATTTTAAAGAAACTTTAATAATATTTGTGTGTTTTTGATAGTCATATAAGTAAATATATAAAACAATATTACAATTTTATTCAGTCAGAACCTTCCAAATAACTAAAGGAACAAATAAATAACCATTTGTAAAAATTGCTACAAAGAGATATTTATTGTAATATTTATTACTTCCCCTCTTAAATTGAATAGCAGTTTCTTTTGAAATGTACAGGAATATATTAAATTTGCTTCATAGAGTGTGAAAAAATCTTTATGTAGAGCAAAAAATGTGGAAGTGTTATAAAATAAGTTCAATTCTACTTTTCTTATAAGCGACTAATCCTTGTTTCGCCTTCGTTGCGTTAGAAATGAATAATTCCATACATTGGTTTCATATCAATGAATTAGTTCACGCACCGTAAGTCAGTAAAAATTTCAGTTGGCATGATTTTTTCTGACATCTTCAACGCATATAACCTATACCTCCCTCAAAAATAAAACAATCCATCCACCATCAAATATTCAGATCAAAAATAATTCCAATGTAAGTACTCTAATCCTTTTGCTTGAAATGTTTTTAAAACTATTTGTCGAAAATAATAATTTTTAAGTCCATTTAGACTTGTGACAAAAGCCCTTGGATACAGAAATATTTAAATAAAATTAAAGTGTTCGCTTGTAATGCCAAAAAAATGTTCTTATTGAGAACATTTGTCTGTCTCTTTGTTTCGGCTTATATACAAAACGGCTGGATCTAATTTAAAGTGCATTAACTTAAAGGCAAACCCTAGCGAAGTGAGTATAAATTGCTGAGAGGACTCAGTCTTTTCTTTTCATAATTTCATAATTGATGAAAAAAAAATAATACTTTATGCCACATCTATAAAATTATTTTCTAAGGTCGCTTCAGTCGCTGATATTTTACTCCCATGTCGCTTCACGAGAAATTAAATTTGTTGTATTGATGTTGATGATGGAATCTGATAAAATGTGAATAAAAACGTTGAATTCCATCTATTTCAGGAAAATATGCGATTTATTTTTTAGGTGGGGTGTGAGTACTGTAATAGAGTTCGAATCATTTTAGTAATTTCATTTAATCTAATCCCCCTAATATTATAAACGTACTTATATGGTTGTGTGTTTTTTACTTTTTAACGCTTTAACAGCTTTATATATTATCCTAAAAGTAAGAATCAATAACTGATAGTTTATATTTTTCTTATTACATATTTACATATATTTTAAGTTTTAAGTATATAATAAAATTTGAAATGAATCGAATCTCATCTTATTTAAGACGTATTTACAGATACAGAGGCTGAATGAATAGCTTTTAGAATTTTTGGCTGTTTGTTTGTAACCGCATCACGTGAAAACCACTGGACGCTTTTTTATGAAATTTGGTATCATGATAGCTGGGCCTCAGGTAGAGCCAATTTTATTGTGTTTCTCTATTAAGGAATTTTCAATCAGCTACTGACCTGAACAGAGATAGTAAATTGGCCGTATCCTAGAATATATGGCGGTATACTACAATACGATATGTTATCAAGTATATCAATGCTTTCCACAATCGTTAGAACTGCAAATGTATAACTTCTTTTTAAAACTATCGTGTCATATTTATAATTTTATTCTTTAATTGTAGTTGATAAACGAAAAAGATACCTAAAGGTTTTTAGTATGCAGAAAATAACGCAAGGACTTATGACGACTAAGCGTGGGAAGTCAAGTCTACACCAGCCAAGCCACAGGGAGCAGGTTGTAGAAAATATGCTTCATTAGTTATAAATACAGACGACCAGATTAAAGAAATATTTTTGTATCCACTAATTAAATTTTTCATTAAAGAGGAAAAAGCTATTAAAATATGACAAACGTTTAATTCCTATGCCTTCCTGGGCAGTGTAGTAGCTGGGATGTATCAAATTCGAAGCTTCCAGTCCCGGTTTGAGTATTATTAGGCCTAGTCAGAAACAGCGGGACTTTAAAGTTAAAGGCGTTTCTTAATCGATTGTTTTGAGAGTTGATTGAAAGAAATTAAAAGAGTAGTACTGATGTCTGTGCGTACTTGTTAATTAATATATATCCTTGGTCATGTAGACTTCATCTTCACCAGACCATCTTCTTATCTGCTTTGGGCTTCTAATAAGCTTGCTGTTAAATTTCTTTTATAATTCTTCTTTACGAAGCTTTCCATTTATGAGTATAAATTGACCTAGTAACTTTTAATAAATAGATGAAGTCGGTTAAAAAGTATATTATTCTTTTAATACCACGCCTACGAAAAGCACAATAAGAAAAGTTTTATTGTAAAGAACTCGCAAACTTAGAAACATTCGTAATAAATTATCTAGGCCTATTATTAAAGTAACTCACAGAATCGAAAAATACTTGTATTTTCTAAATATCAGACCATTATCTATAATTGTTAGAAAGCTCTACAAAAACTTTACTAAGTCGAATTTTATTTTCGCTGACGCCAAATAAAATTATTTTTATTCATGGAACAATCGTTTGTCATTAAGTATCAATAGAGAGATGCCTAGAAAGTTGCACGTGATAATAAAGTAGGTCCCAATGAAAGAGATGTAGCGGGTTAATATTGTTTAACTTAAAACTAAATAATTATAATTTACTATTAAAATCAAGTTATCATGCACTTGCTAATATGCGCGTTGAAGATCGAAAGCCTTCGTACAATCTCTGAGGTGTTCTACGCAGGTGACTGGCAGGCAATAAAGTATACCGATATATTTGACTTTTACGATGGACATAAGATTTTCTGACAGTGCTAGGTAAGTGGTAACCATAGAGAAAAGTAATATTATACTTGTGGTAACGCGCTCGCTTGGATAATCGAGTGATGCGTTCAAATCCGGGTCTCGCACTCTGATACTTTCATGTACGAATCTTTTCTATCATGATTATCACTTCTTGCGGTGCAAGAAAATATCGTGACAGACCTTCAATATTTGAGAGAACCTAGCAAGTCCGCCAACCCGCACTAGGCTAGCGTGTGTCACTTACTGCCTAAAAACAGCCTATGTGTTACATAAAATAAATCAGTTAATTTATCTATGTACTTTTCATACATTTAAAATTACATTCAATTTTCTCTATCCATTTTAGTTAACATACACAACTAAAATGGCAACATACATGTTAAATTAAACACACAACTTAAATTTTTACAATATAATCCAATTTAGTATAAAAAAGTCTAATAGTTTATCAATATACCTAGTATAATATATTGTATACATTTCACTAATATTTAATAAGAAAATGTTCTTGCCTTAAGACAACTCTTAGCAAATTCAGCATAATAATGCAGATCCAAAACATTCCATTCGCATATGAACTTCATCATTGATTGTACGATTGCTACTTATTTCTAAAAACAGCTTCTACACGACAAATTCTTCCAAACAAAATCTGTAAAAAATTACCGTCTCTTATCGAATAGATCTCCAGCTACTTATCGGACTAAAAACCGCAATTCGGGCTTACTCGTGAAATGGGAACCGCTTTTAATTAAATGAACTTGTTTAGCGCCAAACAGAAAAATAGATCAATTACTTCGAACATAGCAGACATAGGCACGTTTCAGAAATATTTTCGGTAGATCATGATTTATTTTCTCATAACTCGATGGGCTGTGATATGTGATGGCCTCCTCCATCCCATAAAATATCTGAATAACAACATATGTCATGGTAACGTAAGAAAAGGACTACGGTTTTCTCAAGTTATTGCTATTTTTTGTTTAAGGCAAATATTTTAACTTGAAGAATTTTATATTAGCTCGAATTCCAGTATAAATTATAGAAAAAGATCTTGCTTGAGAAATATAAAAAGTGGTGCCTTAAGCCATAAATCTTTTTAGTAATGAAAGAGACTTGAATTGAAATCTCTTGAAAGTGACCAATCTATCTTCAAAATGTAGGTACGATTGAATTAGCCTTGAATAACATAAAACGAATTTATATTCATTTTATTTTGAGCCAGCTTTGATTTAAGTGGCTTAAGACCTATTATTTAAATTAATGATACGGATAAAGAAAAAAAATTTATTTCCCATTTTTCTTGGTAGGTTATAGAATAATAATCAGAATGAGCCTAATTTGATAAAGTTTTTTTCTGAAAATACGTAATTTTATCCACAACCTTAAACATATAGCACATAATATATTATATACGTAATATATAGTCATATTATATATTATTTGCTCTTATATCATCTGTCTCATTCTATCATCATAATATATGAGTACATGCATCTCTTTCACGCTCTATAAACGGAGTCACAGCTTTCATTTAGCTAAATCTAGTTAAGGACGAAGGAAACAAGGCAAGAAAGAGCTTCGCTATGTCGCCATCTGTCAACGGTCGGCCACCCGGTTCAGCAATGTTATGCCTGACGCCTAAATATTCGAATTTGGACCTTACTGCTGAAGAAATAAATACCGACTTAACTTCATATAAATTTTGCATGAAAACAAAGTTTGCAGGTAGAATTTTGATATTGAAAAATAGATCTTAAGTCAAGGTGACAAGGTCGGTTTTGAGTATATTAGTAATTGTGGCTAACAATTCGAAGTCACGTACTTTTAGCGATAAGAACGAAGACAAACGGGATCTTTCGAGGCCATTTTTAGACTGAGATCTTAAAAATCCTTTTTTGTATCAATATTATAAGCTGTTGTAGATAAAATAATATACCTTACAATAAAACGCTTAAACTAAACTATTACAATTTTAGAATAAATTAAAAAATATTTATATATATTTTATTACACAATTTTATAGACAGTGTCCAGTCGTAACCCACTCGCTTGGGAAACAGGTTCAAACTCCAAGTCTTGCACGGGATTTTAAAATGTTTAAATGCTTAGAATTAAAATGTATAATTTTAAGGTACTTTGATACCATCTTAAAATTTTTGTAAATTGTGGGTAGGCACTATCTGTAACAAGTATATAAACCCCTGAGACGTCTAATACCTTAGTCGCTCCCGTGACCATGATGGCTGTAAATCATTCGAAACGTCGGGAACAAAATTTCATAATAAATCCGCGACAAAATTCGAAAAAATAGTTTCATTTATAAAATACTCAAGTATTTTATTATATTGTTTTTACAAATATAAAAATCTCAAGTCCATAAAAAATAGTTCGTTTTATCGTCTTCTACAAAGCATGGTCTATTAGGAAGCGATAGCGGGAGACGGATGGCTTCAATTTGTCAAGATTGTGATACCAAGGACATTCCCTTAGTGATACAATTCATAGTTTCTTGTTATCGTACTGTAAAACTAAGTCTTGATTTTAAACTTACTTAAAAAGGTTGTATTTTATTTTGAGTAAGTTTATTTTTATTGAATTGAATTGTTTATATTTTACCTATATTATCTATACTAATATTATAAAGCTAAAGAGTTTGTTTGTTTGTTTGTTCGGTCGAACGCGCTAATCTCAGCAACTACTGGTTTGATTTGAAAAATTATTTTTGTGTTGGATAGTCCCTTTATCGAGGAAGGCTATAGGCTATATTACATCACGCTACGATCAATAGAGCGGAGCATCAAATAAAAATGTTGCAAAAACAGGAAGGATGGGCGTTAGTTCTGCGAGATACCATACCGTGCGTCCTAGAAAGAATTTGGTTTTCGAACTTTAGAACGCGTACAAAGCCGCGGGAAATGCTATTATAGAATAAAATTCCAACACAGTCAAATGTGTACATTAAATTTTTTTCTGATAATCTTATACAATATAGGCAATATTATATTGTATCGATAACCAGCTATTATCATACTATTACAATATATTTTATAAAAATGAGTCAAGTTGTTTTCTCTTGATGTGTTTCTAGACAGACAGAATGACAGACTGACGGACGTAAATTCTATGAACTGTAGAATTGGCCTTTGGTTTAATAATAATGGGTAATTTAATAAGATTTTCTAAATAAAATATTATATATATAATGGTATTAGTAATTAATACTGTAAAAGAATATTTTTATTCACTTTTTAAAGACCTTGCATAGTCTCGCTCCAAGATTTTCAAGTTTGAATTATTACGAACATACTCGTAATTAACCCTCGCCTTTTAGTAAATACAAGGATCGTGACTAACTGAACGTAAACTAGTTTTCGAAAGTCATGTTAACCAAACCTGCACTTGTATAAGATTTGTTAAGGGAAGATCCCTTCTTAGAAGTTCCATTAAATGGGATGTAAATTGATACTACATCTAAGACTATAGTTATAACAAAAAAATAAAGCACTACTCCACTAAACAAAATCGTTGCCAAGAATAAATAAATCATACAGTCAACGAAATAAATTAAGCTGAAAATGTAGTAGCAAAGTAAACCTCCATTTCAATAATAATACAGAATGGTAAGGAATAAGTAGAAAAGTTTTTCTTTAATTAATATAATCATGATGTCGTCGTATCGGACATGAAAGCTACGGTTGGAACCGTCCCGCATAATTTCCGTATATTATTATAGTATTCTTTGTAAATTTAGTGTCAGATTTGCAATTCGGATCGGAACCCTCTCGGGGGTTGACTCTCTAACAAATTGAGAGAATTCCAATTCGTTAAATCTAAGAAATACTTATTGTTTGAAGTCTGTGATGAGTTTCCTATTCTTATAATATTTGTTTTTCAAAATATTATACTTGCTTATTTACTTATTTTACTATTATAAATGCATTTTTCTGAATCGTTTTAAACATCCGAGCAAAATAATGGTACGTTTGCAGCACTTATAATAAACAAGCCTTTCCCGTGGCTTCGCGCGCATTTTGAAGATTGGATATCAAATACCTCCCGTTTTTGCAATATTTTTCATTGATGATCCGCTCCTATTGGTCGTAGCGTGATGTAATGAAGCCTATAGCCTTCCTCGATATACGGACTATCCAACACAAAAAGAATTTTTCAAATTCGGACCGGTCGTTTCTGAGATTAGCGCGTTCAACCAAACACATAGACAAACAAATAAACAAACAAACAAACTCTTCAGCTTTATAATATTAGTATTAGTAAAGCAAAAAACATGCGTACACACATTTAAATGTCTAATCTATAGGGCTGATAAATATCTAACTGAGTAACATATAGTTCAAATAATACATAAAATTTAATGAATACGCCATCAAATCAAACCAAATCTTTCAAATAAATTCAAAATCTCGTCCTTATATCGCCACACAACCGTTAAATTGTTTCACGAACGATAGGAAATCAGTAATGCGTTAAAAGAAATAATGCCATATAATTGACAAGCCGGCGATAGAGGAAAATCTAAGATATTGGGCACGTTTTGTCCGCTTCGGCTAATCAAGCTGGATAAAGACGTAATCATTTGGAAATATATTGAGTTAGCGAGGCCTTTGAATAGTCTCTTTCATCTATTCCATATTGAACGATATAATTAGCCTTTTAGGTTTTGAAGCGTTTATACAAGCTTTATGTATTTTATCTTGTTGGATATTTTTGCTGAATAAAAATCCATTAATACATCTGCTTTCTGACTTTCACACGTGCCTCGTTCAGAAGTCGAATCAACGATTTCTGGATCTAGTATCATTGCTATAATCACTGAGGCTATCAACTGCGACGTCTTTTACAATATTTTGTTAGTCGAATATTGATTTGTAGCATTCTAGGGTCCTAATCACGCTTTGCTTATGTGAGTCATGAGTACTTTACGTTATGACCAGTGGCTAGCCCATACGGAGTGGAGGGAGGTCCTCTTGGTTCAAGTTCCGAGTGGAGCCAAGTTCTATTACTAAGTGTTTCGGCCAATTCGCAGTATCAGTTCGAAGTTAGGAAGGTTACGGTACGCCTCGTGCCTCCGAGCACGTAATGCCCTCGTCAAATTAAAAAGAGAAATTAGTAGAATAGTCCTACATCTGATCTCTCACCGATCGTGATGAATGGTCGTTCCGTCGAGCTTGAAAGTGATAAGAAGTCCTGTACGGTGCAACCGTACATATTGCAACATATTGCAACTCATCATTTCCCACGACACGCGCTTTCATTATTTTATTTTATTCATATAAATCAAGTCAGTTCGCGTATCGCTAGCAAGTAAGCTGCGCGTGCTCACTATTACCTATCAAGTGGTAATTTTAGCATTTATCAATTATCAATCTAATAGTGTATTAGGTTAGCAAGAACCGGTACAAGTCCCGTGTACTTGTTTTGTGCGCATACTTGTACACTATAAAATTTCTATGTGGCTAGTTCCAAATAGATTGGCTGACGTTGCCGAAAACATTGAGGGAGAATACAAATATTATTATTCTTATAAGCAAAGAAAGTAGAAGTTATTAGAATAAGTACACCAAATTTACACTTCCACAAAAATAGAAAATTAATAAATTTTTACTTAACAACGTTTTATTTACAAATCTAACTGAAAATTCAACGTAAAATGTAATTAGTAAACTGAAATCATACAAGTAAATAAGACAACAGATTCCATGAAAACATATTTTAAATAGTTCACAAATTAATTTCAGTTCAGGCGTGAAGAGATGTAATGGGCTGGCAATTTTAGTGCTCAGTGAAGTTCTAATTTAACATTGATTTGCCTAACTTTTGAAATGAATTAGCAATCGTCGTAGTCCAAATAATTGGAAAGATGGTACTTTATCATTAAATTTGTAGAGCTTGTGCTCGTTAACTGTGTATTCAGAATGTTGATGAATATAAAAAGTTGGTATTATTTGTATTGTCTTCAACCCTTTTTAAGGTTACACTGCTGGGCACGGGCCGCCCACGGTACGAAGGGGATCAGGCCATAGTTCACCGCGCTGGACTAGTGCGTGTTGGCGAACTTCACATGTCTTTCGAAAACTTGCAAGGTTTTGTCAGACATGCAGGTTTTCTCACGATGTTTTCCTTCACTATAAGACAAGTGGTTATCATTATAGAAATGATTCGCACATGAAAATATCAGAGGTGCGAGACCCGGATTTGAACCCGCATCACTCGGTTATTCAAGCGAGTGCGTTACCGCTGGGCTACCACTGCTTGTATGATATTTATTTGTATGATAAATATAAAATTTAGAAGCGCACATTGTGTAATATAGCGTGTATATGAACGTAATGTGTAGTTGTAATAGAATAAATACAATAGCTACCACTAGGAAGTACATCTCATAAGGCGAGGAAATTAGCTAATGTTCCATAAATATAACAAAACTTTTCTGTTTACATATGTACATAGTGTTCCACAAAACTTGTACCGTAAATTCCAACACAACATATTCAAAGTATGAAATTTTAGGCTGAATTACACGGTTTAGTTCACTTAATGCTTATGAATTTCAAGCGTTTGTTTACTGTGTAATGAAAGTGAAATCTGCTGGCTTCAGAGCTGAATAGTGTGGAGAAAGTTATTTATAAGTTAATATTTATAGCATAAGTTTTCATGTTCATATAATTTATAGGCATTGTAGACCAGTTGTGACGCGCTAGCACGTATAACAAAGTGAAGTCACTCAAAAATGAATGCCCCTAGCGGGAATTGAACCCGCGACTGATAACACTGGTGACTACAAACTGATTAGTGTATACATTTGTATTTCTAAAATTTAAATATATATTATACACCTTTCAGGTGTTACTTATATCGCTATACTATATGTTACTATATGTTCTATTAAACACCGTGTACTATGTGACAGCGACAATTTGGCTCCGCCGATTACGCTTGATCGCGCTTGAACGACTATTGCTTATGACACACATCACCAGGATAGGTTAACTTCCACCCTAGATTTGACTAAATTAATACAAGGTAGTATATAATATGACTTTCCGTAGTGCTGATTATTAAAATACATATTAAACTTTATTTATTGTAAAGGACATGTCTATAGGTAAAAATGGAAATAATTTCCCACGGTCTATCTCATCGTCAGCTATTTTCGATGCTAAGTTGATGATTAGGCATTTTCGTAACAAACTTCTGACTTATTTTGAAATCTTCTATACTAATCTCAGTTTTGATCAATTTAAGTCACTTAGTAATCGAACCTGTTACCTGATACTTCAAGTCTTTTGTCCTGTATTTTTGGCAACTTTACAAATTAATCTATAAATATATCTTTTATAAGAAAAAGAAAATTAAACTCTCTAAATATCAAATATGGGTTTACTGTATGCGGTAACAATACCATTATAGCCTTTTCATATAAAACTAATTTAGACCAAGTGCGTGACTTGAATTTTATGATAAACTACTAAAATCTTACTTATAAATATACTAACTTTTGACTATGACTCCACACATGGGGATTGTTTTGAAAAAAAAATCCTATACAATTCTTGTGTATAGTGTAAATTATGCAAGAAATATTTTATTATACCTAATACGTCAATCGAAATCTGTGACAATCAAAACGTTACAAAATGATAACAAAAGAGCGTTATACTGTGAAATATGTTTTTGAAGTAAACTATTTTTTTTTAATCTTTATATTTTTAGTTTTTACTTCACGCTAACTTAATTCGTTGATATCCCTAAAAGGAAAGCTTACAATAAATATTATTTGTCCAAAATTACAACTAAAAATTCACACCAATTTCAAAATGACTTTGAAAATAATTATTTTACCCGATACCGCGTAAAATAACTCACTACTATATTATACTAGTAATAGAATTGCGTTACCTGGATCTTTTCTTGTCTTTAAGAGCTCTTTTACCTGTAAATACAGTGTATTCCTTTATAAAAATGACCAAAATATCGTATAACGTCCAAAATAAGTGTTTTTTAAGTAATTTAGAATCCTTTTTGGAAACGGTCTAAATAATATTAAAAAAATAACAAAATTATATATAAGGAAAATTAAAAACATTTGTAACAAATGTCTTAAAACGAAGTAATTAGAACTATACTCGTAAAAATAAATTTCGCATTTCTATTACGTCAATAATTTTCAATTTATTTTGGGGGTCTATTATGGCGGCATTCTGTGGAGCATAGAATTAAAATCTTGAATAACTTATTGTGCTTCGTAGAGCGGAACGGGGGCAATGAGGCAGTCCCTTCGACGGAATAATGAGTGATGCTATTTTAACACTAAATTTATTCAAATCGCCACATACGGTTGGTTTGAAGCGATTGAGCGTGTTAATGGTATAACGAGGTTTAAATATAGAGGTCTAAGCTTTAACTGAGGGTTAATTCTAGACTGTTGGGTCTGATTTCTTTACATGAATTAAATTCGGAAATATTAAATAATCTTTCTATAAATTAGTTTTTACAACTTCTTATATTATCTTACTTGTTCTAAGATATAGAATTTTAACGTCCCACTGCTGGGCATGAGTCTACTTTTAATACAAGGGGGATCAGGCCATTGTCAGTGCCAACAAGTTTTTCGAAAACTTGCAAAGTTCTCTCAGACATGCAAGCTTACTCACAATGTTTTCCATTACCTGGATGCAAATGACCTGGCAAAAACCTGGAAAATGGTAATCAAATGATAGAAATATAGTGCAAGTCCCAAGATTCAAACCCGTGTCACTCGGTGTACAAATCGATATACCACTGAGCTACCACTGAAGATGATTATGACTAAAGATATAGAGGACATACAAGTTGCATATTGAATATCTAAAAAAAGATTGAATTATTTTTATATACTCATAACATCCTCCTATCTATTTGATTATCACCTATAGAACTAATGTCTTGTGATACCTTTTCTTTTAAGAACACTTTTTAAGTTATAGTATAGGGAAGGTATTTAGTTATATTATAATATGATATTATAGTTATTAATATTAATTTTGTCAGACAGTTAATAAACCAGTGATAATAATTAACAAATAATTATAGCTAACAAACTAACTAACTTTGTTTCTTGGTGACCGATGAACCAGAAATTCGAAACATCAAATTGCTTAAAAATTAACAAGTCGAGGAAATTGGAATAACGAAGCATTTTATAAAATAGATATTTCGAATATAATGGTAGGTACTTGTTGTATATGAGAAGAATATCAGAATTAGAAATTAAATAATTTATTCTCCATCAATCAACACCATACCTTATTGAACCAACTTCAAAAAAATAAGACATGGCCAAAAAACGAAAGAAAGTTAGTATTTGTCGAGTTATCAAAATTGTACCATTTTTAATTGATAACACTATAATATCTCTTTAAAAAAAGGAATAGCTTTTGAACTGCTTAGTGTTTATATTTTACTAGCTGACCCGTGCCCACTTCGTTGGGCATAATTTTAATAATCCTTTTTAGTACATAGTGTTTTTAAGTTAGACATATGCTGTCGTTGACTTTTTTGTAGGCATTTTCAAGCTCCACATCTTTTCTCTAGAATTCAAAAATATATCTTTCATAGTTAAGGCAGCGTTCGTAGAAACGCTTTCATTCGGCCGTTTTTTCTCCGATTCACTTTGCAAAACGGACTACCACGTAAAAGCCTTTTTATTTTTCGGTTTTGTATATTACCTGACACTCAGCAATAATGTGGCTTTCTATTGGTGAAAGAATTTTTAAAATCGGTTCAGTAGATCCCGAGATTACCCCTTACAATTTAACAAATAAACAAACTTTACTTCTTTATAATATTATTATATACCTAGTATAGATTAGCGACTCATCCTCACTTCACTGGGGTTCGTCCTTAGGTTAAGCGTCAGCGAAGCCACGCGTTCCGTTACTTAAAATAAATTAAACTTCTAAAATATAACCTCCTCCTTTTTTGAAGTCGGTTAAAAATTACCCTTAAAAGTTATGCTATAAGTCCTGTCAAAATCGGTCAGAGATTAGCTGGAAAAAATAGACAGATAGACAGACAGACAAAAAAAATTAATAATTGGTTTTTTGTTGTTAGCATTGAATATACTTTCATATGCATTTAGTGATAAGCTGGTAATTTAAAATTAAATACAGAACACTTTAATTATTTTTATATGTATAGATGTATAGATAAAAAGTTAAAAGATATTAATCACAAAAAAAAACATGTTGTCTTGGCCAAGTCTATTTATTATTTTCAATGGATACGTTATACCCTAAGGGTAGACTTTTAAATCTCAATAAAATGTTTCACCCCTACTAGTAAAAGAGAACATTTAAAAATATTTCATATTATATTATAAATATCTGATTACTTAAAACTCATAATTTGTATCTTTTACTAAACAAAATTAATATCTTATTATTAATATCTTAATCATAATTAAAATAAGCTTACGAGATATAATTTTGATGTCATTGACCCTTTATAACTATTACCTATAGGTATCTAAAGCCGCAATGAATAAATTATCCTATATTACATGACAAGTAACCATTGAATTTCCATTAACTGCTTTCCTGTCATTAGAACAGCGACATGATATCGTATTTAATATCTAAGCATCTATGTATAGTAATTGTTTTAGTAAAATAACAATTTCAAGAACTTTTTTTTTTTATGGTAAAAAGGGGGCAAACGGGCAGGAGGCTCACCTGATGGGAAGTGATCACCTCCGCCCATGGACATTTGCAAGCCTGGCTTGCAGATGCGTTGCCGGCCTTTCAGGAAAGGGAGGGATGGAGGAGGGAGGGAAGTGGAAGGGAGGGGGGAATGAAGGCGGAGGATGAAGGGAACAGGGAGGGGGGAAGGAGAGTGAGCCTCCCGGACTCTCACTCACCGGACGAAACGCGACAGCATAGCTGCCACTTCACGCCGGTCTTCTGTGAGTGAGTGGTACTAATGAACTCTACGGGGCGTGCCGGCCCATTCGGTTGCTACCCGAAGGTAACAAGCATGGCACTACCACTTTAACACTTTAACTTTTTTATTGTTTATTAGATACGATTTTAAGGTTTGTATAAATTTCTCAGAAATAAAATATTTTCTCGGCTTCTTTTCTACTATAAAAGGTATGTCTTGATGTATTACTACATATTATAAAACAAAGTACTCCGCCACGTCACTATTAAACTCAAAAACTACTGCACCGATTTTCATGCCGTTTCCACCGATGGATAGAGTGGTTATTGAGAAAGGTTTTAGCATAGGTATATTTTTTTAAGTTTTTGTACACATTTAAAATTTCAAGGGAATTAACGAGTTATCTAAAATTATATAATTTATGCTATCACAATATATGCTTCGTAGTTCGTGTTTTGAGCTTTAAGAGCAGTGCTAAAATTTGATGTTGAGCTTCCAAGTCTTCTTTATATACGAGGCTGACATTTTCGGTGTAGATTTCCAGCCTTCTGATTGATCTCTTCGTAATTATATTTTTATTGCAAAATATGTGTACGTGTTTATTCTCTGTATTTGACATCAAATTCCATTAACATGCTTGAAAATATAAAAAACCATATAACAGTATACAAAGAATTAAATCCTCAAAATCTCAAACCTCTCGAAAATATAAAGAATCAAAATAATACTCTTGATTAACAAAAAATATAAAAAGATCAAAGTCAGAAGAAAATAATAACATTAAACACAGCGTAACAACACATGAAAACGATTAAACAAAATTATTCGTCCGATTAAACGTCAAAAACAATTAATTAGCCAATCAGATCTGTTTAGATCACCGGCCCATACCATAAAGGCAATTTAAATTACATCCTAAAGGTCCTAGAACACTCGACTCTTGAACGGTCATCTCCCAAAAGGGCAATTTGGAGCACTACTTAGGGACATGTCAGTCAAGATAAGGGTTTGACCGACAGTGGAAATTATGGAGCGATTTGTACTAGCGTTTCTCGATTAAAAGTCGATGAGTATACTATTGTATAGAATAATAATTTTATATATATTACAAAATATAGTATCAATGTGGGTAAAGATAACTTATCTCTTCAAGATAATTCTTCCAGAAAGCCTTTATATGTAAGAAAATTAGCTAGCTTTGTTGACTGATTATTCCTGCTAATCTCTTAAACGGTTGGACAGATTTTGACGGGACTTTCATTAGTATGTAATAGTAGCTGATATGTAATTTAATTTCAGAAAAAAGTTAGGGTTCCACTCCAAAGAGCTAAAACATTTAAAATAAAAATTAATTAATAAAACCATCTTTATTTCAATTTTAATAAAATTAAATAGCGTAAAGTACCTTATTTTACACAAATGACTTTATGAACTGTCTCAATAATAATATTATAACGATACCTTCGAATCGAAATCACAGAAATGATATCCGTTTTCCTAACGACCAAATTCAAAAATCAAATATTGGCCTTCTAAGAATAAATTTGCTTAAATATAATAATGTTTTGAGAAATATTTTATAATAGAAACGACAAAATTTGCTGTATTTATTTAGCATTGATTGTTATAATTTTGGTGAAAATTTACATCAGTAGACTGAAGGTTTATTTTAGAATAAGGTATAAATGAAATATATTCTGTAGTTTATAACTAACTAGCAACGTATACTGGCTTTGCGTGGGGATTTCCCTAACAACGTTTTGATTTTTTAAGTAGCCTAATTCACTCCTTATAACATCAACTATTAGCCAGTGAATTTCCAGCCAAAATTTGTCAAGTCGTTTTCGAAATTAGAACAAACAAACAGAGAGACAAACATGTTTTTTCAACCGACTTCCGCAAGGGGGAGGAGGTTATCAATTCGGTCGGTATTTTTTTTATTATTGTATCAAATGATTTATATGAAAAGTAACTTTAAGCTGTTATTTTGATATCACAGACATTTCGAGCGAATTTAAAAACACTTTAACATTAATACAAACTTACTAAGTTTTGAAATTGTCATTGTTATCGATATAATATAATTATAATTTTAATATTTTTTGTCTGTCACCCTGTTTTTATTACTTTTGTGTGCAATAAAGTGTAAATAAATAAATAAATAAATAGGCCATTATAGTAAAAGCGAAAACAACACACAGGTTTCTAGATAGCGAGATTTGTAGAAATACTATCTATCAATGTATGAGAATCGATAAGACATTATGTAGAATCAAGAGATATAATAATATTAAATATCACGTGAAGGCAAATTACATTATAGGACATTGTCCTCATTAAAGTAAATAACGAAGGTTTACCACACGTGTAACAAACTTGCGAACTTTGCTTATAAAAAATTAGGCATATTATCTTACATAAAAAAGAAATAGTAATTGTATGTAACTTATAATATCAGACGTTTAAGAATCAGGATTTGAACCTGCTTCAATTGGTTTCCCAAGCCACATTGCCACTCGACTACATCTACCTTATCTACATATTATGTGTATGTATTTACACTGTATAAAATAAATGAATAAATATGTTTAGACATTATTACAACAACGCCATCTAGCTCCGTTGTGGGCTACGAGGCTTGTGTTACGGATATCAGATAGTTGACATAATGATTGAGTTTTAAATATAAACACCTATGACAGGAGTACAAACATTCGTGCTCAACAAATGAATGCCCCAGCGGAACTCGAACCCGCGACCGCTGGCGTAGAAAGTACTAGGTCACAACCAACTGTTATATTATTGTTGTTATATTCACTATTTATATTTAATTACATCGAGGAACGATCGTAATAGTATGTATGAAGCACACGACTAAAGGCTTTAAGCTCGATTGAATATACGTCACTGTATTTTGTATAGAAGACATGTTATTACGAGAAGACTGTTAATTTGAATAATGTAGGTACGATACAGAATTGGTATACGACGTTGATAAATTAATAGTTTATATTCCATCATATATTGTTAATGGAAACGTCATTAATGTAATGGAAAATATTAATAAAAGGGTATTTTGTTTGTATTTAGAAAATCACTTGAAGCAATTCATTTTCTTTTTGAGAGAAATATGTTTTATCGAAGTACCATGCGTGCTACGCTTGTTAGTTTTTGTAATTTTTTGGCAAATATTATGTGTTACTGTTAAATATAAAATACTGTTAAAAATAAAAACGGATCTTTCCCACAAAAAACTTTATTATTCTGGAATTAAGGAACTATATTAATTACCACAAAAAATTATATTAATCGAGATCAGTTCAACTCAATATCCGTACATCCAACAGCAAAATATTAGGTATCTATAGTAAGTAATGAAAAGAACCAAACATTATTATTAGTCAGTTATATTACAGTCTTTTTTATTTTGAATTCGTTGCTTATTTTTCTTACGATTTTATATAAAGATAGATTTATATTCTATCAATAGAAAACTATAAGTTTTCTATTGTAGTAATTTTAAAGGAATCAACTTGAGTAGGTAATTAAAAAATAGAAGCTCAAGAGCTTATATTTTATACATAAAATGCTAAGTAGCGAAGACTTTTCAAGTGGATTCAATATAATAAAAAAAATTAGAAATTAATTTTAAAATGATGAAAATTGGAAATTTTCTCATTAAAAGTTCCTATAACATAATTTGTAACTTAAAACTTCGAAAATGAAAATCTAACTTTTTTTGATAATATTTGACATTATAAATAAAACTGACTTATCGAATGCTAATGCGATTTTTTTTTATTTTCCATCCGTCTATCACTAGAGGGAATTAAAATCACTACATATTAAAACAAAGTCCTCCGCCGCGTCAGTCTGTTTGCCCGCATTAAACTCATTTTCATGCACCAATGGATAGAGTGGTTCTCTAGAAAGGTTTTGGTAAATAATTTGTCAAGTTTTTATACACATATAATAGCAGAACCCGCGGCTTCGCTCGCGCTAAATCTAGAGATAACCCCGTGCAGAGCGAGGGTGAGTTCAGAAAACGTACATTACAAATACTTAAATATTAATATAATTTTTTCCTTCCAGAACTGAATCCAATATCTCGTAAACTCAGATTCTTCTGTCCAACCTCCGATAATAAACACTAGTAATATAATATAATAATCGTTAATAACGTTAAAACTACTTTAAACATTCCTTTCGAAAATCTCTTATTTCCAGTTCGATCGAAACCGCGAACTAAGTTAATTTTATTAAAAAGGCTGTAAAGTTTGCAACTTTGTGACTTCAAAGATATTACGTAGATCATGGAATCTTCACACTTTTACCATTTTGTAGTATATTTGTTATTTTACGGTTTATTTTATAGCATTCTTGATGCAATGTAAATTTTCAAATGAATGAATATAGAATTTATTGCTGTAATATTTATTATAAATATTTATTTACACGTGAGTGTAAATAAATATTTCGTTCCCTTTAACTTTGTATAATAAGTATAGATAAATTATTAGAATTAAAAATAATCAAAAGTATATTTAGAGGCACTCAAATGTATGTATGATTAGATCTTTAAAACTACGCAACGGATTTTGATGCGGTTTTTTTAATAGATAGAGATTCAAGAGGAAGGTTTATATGTATAACTAGCGGAACTCGTGACTTCACTCGCGCTAAATCTAGGGACAAGCTATATATTTTATGCCTTTCTATTATGTGATAGCGTTTCGATTATCAACTAGGTAATCATTAAACATTAATACTGAGTATAAACGTTACGACGAAGCCAATTAATTTTATCTATTTATGTAGCGCAATGACCAAGGGATGTTAGTAATAAATACTTCTATTGTACCATCAACAGTTTCACCCTAGCTGTGAACGGCTCATAAAATTTTGTGTGAACACACGCTTAAAACGGTATTAGAATAACGTGTATGGTCAATAATACGCTGTCGGTCAATTTAACTTAGTTAAGATATTACTATCTATTATTATGAATTTACATCCTTTTGATATTCTATAATAAAAGCGATTCACCTTTAGGATAAATTTTTTACAAACTTTGATGTCTTACTTATTTATATCTAATCGGAAGCCTAAAGAATTAGTTTCAAGCATGGACGTATTAACTAACGGACCAGTCATAAAATACAAATGCATGAAAACACTTTCAACCATTTGAAGTATAACGCACACAAAGAATTGACACAATACATCAAAATTCACTCTAATGCTAGTGCTTGAACGTAGTCGATAAAATACATACATCAATGACATTTTAAATATTAATAATAAATATTGTTTGATTTTTCGCCGACAATCAAACCCAGAACGTTCGAATGGGAAAGAAAAGGCGTATCATAAATAAGCTGTAAGGCAAAGAAAATAAAGGGAGAATAAAGGTGGGGTAAGCTTCCGGTATTTATATTTTAATTATACTAAAATAAGCAGGACATTGTTATGAACTTTTTACTCAATTATAGTTATTATAGACTTCAAATTTTTTGTTAAGAATTTTTTTTCTCTTTCGAGAAGGATCCCTAGGAAATCTAAAATTTTGTGTAATTTATGTGTTAAAATAAAATAAAAATTAAGTACACATACTAATTATAATTTTTGCATTTATAATGTTTTTATTTAATCATAAAAATATTATTATAAATTTATTGTCATCAGATTGTAGGATACTGCGATAAAAGTATTTTATGTTATTGTACTGTACAAATAACATCCATTATTCGCTTAGTTATTTCGTCAAATATCGATATATTTTTCGACATTGTCAAGCACTAGTCGATGTCAAATGGACTTACTCGACAGTTCTGTCATTTGTTTTGAACGGTATAATCCAGCCATTTTATGATGGTTGTCAGATGTCAACAATACATAGATATATCGACTATATTTAACATAGTTGAATAATACGAAATTTTATTTTACATTTACTTAAATTTTGTGATAAATAACATTAAATGTAATAAAATATATTACTTACAAGTGAAAAGAAATAGTGCTGCATCCGCTGCTATAGTTTTTACACCATCTAATAGAACATTTAGTCATTTTTGGGAGATGTTTTGTTGACAAGTAAGTGCTTGAGACTCACGTAAAATCAAACGGCCAGGCCTAAAATATCCTGATTACTGTCAAGGCCGGTAAAGGTACGTCCGCTTATGTGTCTCGTCCATTAGTTAATACGTCCATGGTTTCAAGCTTCTAGCCTTAAAAATGACGTAACTTGCATAAAAACTTTCATTCCCAATTTTAACTCTTTAACAGCTTCTTTTTCGCCTGGAAAAGTAGCTTATGTCCTTTCTCAAGCTCTAGGCTATCAGTGTATCAAATTTCATTTAAATCGGTTCAGTAGTTTTGGCGTAAAAGCGCGACAGAGAGACAGAATTAATTTCACATTTATAATATTAGTAAGGAGTAAGATAGTGAGGATTCTGTACATTAAATATTTTTTGGAAAATTTTATTGAACTAGTCATTATTATCGATACCTCTGTATCTATTGTTTTTAGTATTTTTGTTTGAATGTCTGTCTGTGACTGTATCACGAAAAAACCTCGGAATAGATTGTAATGTACTTTTGTATGGAGATCAATCTTTTCTCAAGTAAATAACAGTTTTATATAAAGTTCATATTTTCATTATGTATATAAATAAAATGATAGAGGTCTGCAGTTGTGCGCGCATCACGGAAAAATTACTAGATAGATTTCATTGAAACCTTCTAAGTTTTATATCTTAGACACTTGGCCCTTATCAAAAAAAAAATTATTGCGATATCTTCATTTAATAAAAAGTTATTAAAGTTTCAAGAAACAACGATTTGTATATGCACTGCGTGTTCAGTGATGTATGTTTCCTTCTCGCGGAGTAGTGGGGCAAGCGGCGTAGCGCGCATGCGGAAAACTTTGTTAATATTTCAACCAACGCGGACGAAGTCGCGGGTATAAGCTAGTAATATCATAAAGTATCAAAATATAATATTAGATATAAATGAGTTATTTATATGTACCCATACATACATTTACATTAATAAATAAGTTAAATCCATTTAACCGCGTGCTGAATTATAAAATTCTGTGTTTTAGACAAGATTTCAATACGATTAAATACCTACTTAATAAGATAAAATTATTATTTATGCAACAGAAGTTAGCTAAAACTTTAGTAGTTAGTGAGTTTTCATTAATAAGGAAACTTATATAAAAGTCTCGTTACTGTTTCGAGAGTAGATATAGAAAAGATTTATTTCTTGCACATCTTCGTATTTAAAGTTAGAGAGAAAACGATTTGAAAACGTCCACATTTTATTTATCTTGATTTTTCTTAGCTATTTTAAGAGGATATCAAAGAAGAGTGAGAGTCAAGGCGGAGGAATGACGACTTTACGAGCTCTCCAACGTATGAGGGTGAAACACCACCAACTTTTCTAATCCGGACCGTAACTAAGATCTATTAACTAAGCTTCGTCTGACCCGGGAATCGATCCGAAACCACTGATTGTGCAGACGTAAAATCTAGCTACTATACACCACGAAGGCAAATCTATAAGTGTTAACATAATAAGTACAAAAAATTAAAATTAAATATTAAAGTGGTAGTGCCATACTTATTACCTTCGGTAGCAACCCAATGGGCCAGCACGCCCCGTATAGTTCATTAGTACCACTCTCTCACAGAAGACCGGCGTGAAGTGGCAGCTATGCTGTCGCGTTTCGTCCGGTGAGTGAGAGTCCGGGAGGCCACTCTCCTTCCCCCCTCCCTCTTCCCTTCATCCTCCGCCTTCGTTCCCCCC
The DNA here is from genome assembly GCA_905231865.2 of Boloria selene. Taxonomy (NCBI): domain Eukaryota; kingdom Metazoa; phylum Arthropoda; class Insecta; order Lepidoptera; family Nymphalidae; genus Boloria; species Boloria selene. The sequence continues at coordinate 11,414,313 of HG993146.1, forward strand.
TCCCTCCCACTTCCCTCCCTCCTCAATTCCTCCCTTTCCTGAAAGGCCGGCAACGCAACTGCAAGCCTGGCTTGCAGATGTCCATGGGCGGAGGTGATCACTTCCCATCAGGTGAGCCTCCTGCCCGTTTGCCCTCTTTTTACCATAAAAAAAAACAAATTATCATTTGTAACATCCAAATTTAAGAAGAGATTATAATATAAAAAACTATATTTTGTCGCTTGGAAAAATGTTCCTGAAAATAAAGAAGACAGGCTTACATAAAAGTGAAAAAATGTTTTTCGTGAGAAAAAACGCGTTACTAAGAGATGGAATGTAATTCTTTCAGTTTTAAGTTATGGCTATATTTTTCGAAATAGTAGTAATATTAGTTAAAAACTATAAATTAAGTAACTCGCTTCCCTTCGTTCGTCCCTAGACCTAACGCGAGCGTAGCCGCGGGTTCCGCTAGTAATAAATATAGCCTTAGATGTTACTCAGTGATTAAATTTAGGTTTTGGTCCAGTAGTTTTTAAGTTTATTCGTTAGATACAAAAATACAAATCTTTCCTCTTCATAATATTAGTATAGATTTAGTATAGCTTAGGTCTTAGGTTTAATTTCATAGAATAAGTTAGCCCGTTTGCTTATTTTCCATTGTCTAAAGTTTACTTGCATTCAACAAACTGATGTCAGGTAAATAGATTTCCCTTTCTTGCAAGACGAGCGATGTGTACGCAAGGACCGCAGTTCTAAAGACAAACTCATCTAACTTATTTATGTATTGTCGTCCACAGTGGCTTTTATTCGAGACTTTCCGTGAATAAACTATAAGTTTTAACAAATAAAAGTTTTCACATTAATTTATACATAACAATTTAAACTTTATTAGTTTTTTGGACACTTTCAGTGATTTTTATGAACAAAAATAATATTTTGTTGTATTTCAAAGGTTTCAATTTAAATCTCACAAAGAAATTTTATAGCCGTCAGTCAAAATATATTTTATTCAAATAGAGTCTACAAGTTCTTTTGAATCGTCATTTTAACATTAAATGCCAGTATGTAAGTCTGTGAGGAAGCTACCACCGACTCGGAAAACTGTTCTGCTGAGAAGAGGCGGCAAGAAACTCACTTTTAAAACAATATTTGATAACAAAATTGCAATACAATAATTATCTACTCGTATTTATCCTACGTGAGACCCAACTCATACATTTATATCTACTAAGTATCTATTAAGTATATATTATAAAGCTGAAGCTTGTTTGTTTGGTTGAACGCGCTTATCTCAGGAACTACTGGTCCGAATTGAAAAACTATTTTTGTGTTAGATAGTCCGTTTATCGAGGAAGGCTATAGATTATATTATTCATCACGCTACGACCAATAGGAGCGGAGTATCAATTAAAAATTTTGCAAAAACGGGAAGGACGGGTTAGTTCTGCGAGTTACCATACCGCGTGAGTCATAAAAAATATGGTTATCGGTCTTTAGAACGCGTGCGAAGCCGCGGGAAATGCTAATTTATTATTTTATTAAACAAATACAGGAAGTTAAATTGAAATACAGACTTACTAAAATTAACATGTAAAACACATAGCTAAAATAAAAATTTTGATCAAACCACACTCACTTCATTACAAAACCAACAACACAGAAAAGGTTTAGAGTTTATATTTCATACAAAATTCAAATTAACTTCCTCAAGCCTTTATAAAAATCCAAGGTAGCGCGTCCGCTTTGTTTTTTACCTTTTGAAATTAACATGTGTAACGGTTTTAATTTTGTTTAAATAGCTTTACCGTAGTTTTAAATTTATGTAGTACTGGCGTCTAAAAATTTTCGGTTATTTCGTAGTTCAGTTTATATTTTAATTTTCAACTGCAATATTCCTTGTTAGTTTAACAAATGTTATGAGGTCAAAATTGTACATTGATGTTTTAAGTATAAAGAGTTGTACGAGTTTCATTAAAGACATGTGTTTATAACTTTGAAACAATATTTAGAATATTTGTCAGTTTGTTTTAATTCGAGTAATAATTTAAATCAGTTCAAAATCGATTTAAAAGTTCTTATAATGAGTCTAATTACATAAATACTAAATAAATAATAAATACTAAATTTATTCCTTTTCGTTTTGATCAGAAGAAATCGAGAAGCTTAAGCTTTAATACAATCGCGAAGCTCAAGCTATGGATGTAGGAAGAAAATATTATATTTAGTACATCAACATTAAGAATCACTACATAGTATAAAACAAAGTCGCTTTCTCTGTCCCTATTAGGGATTGCAATCCGGCGTCATTTTCAATCCGGCCGGATCCGGCAGAATTTCCATCAATCCGGCCGGATCCGATCGGATCCGGCCGGATTGACCAGATCGATATAATTTTCGCCTTTTTGGTTCAGAATGAACTGTTATTAAGTTATTCAAGTATCATTTATAAAAAATTCGGACAAGTGCGAGTCAGACTCGCGCACCGAGGGTTCCGTACAAACCTGTACGGAACGGTGTATGAGTAAAGGGGTAATAAGTTTAAAATTATTAAAAATATTTTTATTATATGATGTAACTAAAAATTTATGCTTTTCGCAATTTTTCCTTTATCTGTGTTATAAGACGTTGCTTCGTACCAAATTTCAAGATTCTGAGTTCACGGGAAGTACCCTGTAGGTTTTGATTCCCTTGCGAGTGTCGAAAATTTGCGGCATAAACGGGAGTATCTTTTGATCGCGTTGACTTAGAAGTTTGATTTTTTCACAGCTCCAAGAGACCATAGACTTGAGTATTTGATATGAATTTCAGCTTGATACCTCCACGCGTTCCTGAGAAAAAAGGTCTTGACAGACAGACAGACAGACAGACAGACAGACAGACAGACAGACAGACAGACAGACAGACAGACAGACGGACAACAAAGTGATCCTATAAGGGTTCCGTTTTTACCTTTTGAGGTACGGAACCCTAAAAACTAGCGGAACTCGCGGCTTCGCTAACTAAAAGTACAAAAATATGTTTGTCTATACGCTTTTACTTAAAATAAACCAAAAATTTATTCTCCATTTACCATTTCATCCCTTTTGTTATGAGGACTACTCTTTAAATCAGTTATTCGGTTTTCTTGGCGTAGTTGTAGTAGTAGATAGACCTATGCCTACTATTAAAAACTTTTTGTTGACTTTGTTGAGAAAAGTATTACGTTTTTCAAACATGTGCAAAAATAAACTGTTATTTAAATCAAAAGCACTAAGAAGTATTGATTTCATCTTTAATGTGAGTTACCCCCAAATTACTGTTTACCCCTTTTTAACCCCGTAAGGCAATGGGTTTCAATAAAATACGAAACACGTTTCCATCAATTCTGTTAAAGTATCTTTATGCAAAATTTGAAGTAGATTGGAATCACACCATACAAACATTGCTCCAGTCTTTTACTCCCTTAGGCATAAAATTTTGGAAAATCCTTTGTAATTCGATAACTACGTCATAAACTGCAAGGTCAAACCCTAAACGATTCAGGTCTCTACGATTAGCAGTTTAGGCTGTGCGTTGATCCATCAGTCATTCAGGATGGAGCATTTTCTAACCCAATGTTAAGATTAGACAACGAGCAAATAATTTAAATGTAGCGATGGCTAGTGTAGACAACTAGGTAAAATTTTAACGTTGTAACGAGTAGCTCAGTGTTCCTAGATGTCACTTTCACAGATAGATCAATATTTTTTTATTTATAAAGAAACTTTATAAAATCTAATATAATTTACCTTACTTTACAGAGATGAGACCATTATAATTATTATAGTATTTGAGAATGCTAACAAACAAGTCTTATATTTATGTCAGACATCAACTCGCACACATGAACACCACGCACTACCACATTTAAAGTACCAACTCATGCAAAAGCTCTATTATTTTGCCAAAAACTAGTAACACCGGATCCGGTCGCCGGATCCGGTATATTAGTACCGGATCCGGTGACCGTGAAATGTTGCCGGATCCGCCGGATTACCGGATCCGGTTTTCCGGATTGCAATCCCTAGTCCCTATATGTATGCTTAAATCTTTAAAACTACGCAACGGATTTTGATGCGGTTTTTTAATAGATAGAATGATTCAAGAGGATGGTTTATATGCATAACTAGCGGATCCCGCGGCTTTACCTGTGCCTAGTTTTATTATAATACTACATCAAACCTGCAAAGTAAAGGTTACAAATTTAAATATAGTATTATCAATAACAGTAGTATAAGGTTCCAAGGACCAAATTTTGCTTCTTCATTGAAAAAAACATAGAGTTCCATTAAAATCTGTACATCCATTTGTACGTAGTGATTATCGCTTGAGAGGATACAACCAAATTATATCTGTAAAATGAATGAAACGCTAATGAAATTACGTTTGCACAAATGCTATCAGTTGGTTTCGAAAGTATACATGGTAAATCGGCCGTACATCGGTTTTTAAAAGGTTTAAACACTACACTGCATGCACTGTATATTATGGGAGATTATAAAATAAACAGCATAAGCGTCTTTCTGATTGAATTATATTAAACAGTGCCAAAATAAAAGCATTTTTAAATAAAAATGTTCAAATATCGAATCAAATATGAATAAATCCTTTAAGAAATTAAGTTTTTCGTCATCAAATCAATAAGTTCGTTGATTTGCTATTTGTGATTTATCAACAAATCCTTTAAATTGCCCGAAACAAAGAAGCAACCATTATAATATTATAAAAAAAACTAGAAATGAAAATTGAGAATTATTCTAATGGGTTCACAAACTCTGCCTTACACAAAATATTCGCTGGGAACCAAAAATCCAAATAAATCCGCGACAAAATCCGAAAAGATACTTTTTTAGTCATTTATAGTGTCAAATATTAGTCGTAAACCTAAGAAAGTAATATTTTACGTTAATTATTTCAGTAGGTACCTACCTAATACTATGCTTTTATTTAAAAAAATGTTTAAATGACACGTTTGGCTCAGTTGGTAGTGACCCTACTTTCTGCGCCAGCGGTCGCGGGTTCCCTCTGGGGACATTCATTTGTTAAGCACGAATGTTTGTTCTCCAGTCATGGGTGTTAATATTTATAGTCTTTTTTTATTAAAACATTATATGTGTAGTATTATCTGGTATCCGTAACACAAGCCGCGTAGCTTACCACTGAACTAGATAGTGCTGTTGTAAAAATGTCATATTTATTTATTTAAATCCTCTTCGGAACTAAAACCTAAAACATCAAATTTTACTTATAACGAAGTGAAGTAACTTAAATAAATCATTCATTACACGCACTACTTGTAGGAGCATTTTCAAGCGTCAAGCGTATCGTCGTATGAAATAACGAAATTCGATAACAATCCAACCACAATGACTTCAAGTAGTGAAGACAATGAAATCCGCATTGACGGATGCGGATTTATGGACGCAACATTAGATTTTTATTGAACAGCAAATATATGGAGTCGCTCAGTTGTTATTTATTTTAATTAAACAATGCTAAAAAATTATAATGCTTTCATCTGATATAATGTTATTTATTAATGTTATTAATTTTAATTAAACAATAATGCTTTTATTTGATATAATGTTATACATTAATACCACATTATTAAAACACAATATGTCTTCTATCTGTTTTAAAAAAACTTTTTTCTTCATACACGACCCTTTCACAGGTATAATCATAAAATTAAAATAATGATAAATAAAAAAATGGATTTCAATTTTGGATACATAATATTTTAGATTTTAATTATAAATGGAAATTATATGTATGCTTAGTATGAGGTAGGTACCTAGGGATGAAACTTAATTAACCCTTTAGTAGTACATAAAAAAATAAAAATATACGATCATATTACCTATATCTATAAAGAAAAAAAGAGCAGCAACGACTCCACACATTCTCTGTCCAGAGCTTACGGGACATTACTCTCGACGGGCACCATTCGATAATATTCCCATTTTATTTTATTAAATCCCGAACCCTCCTTTCCGGGCCAGTGGAGGCCTTTCAAGCCCTTTTGAGGATTTTGACACGTTATTTGTTGACTTCGCGATATTTATCATTAAAATTCACGGTCGGTGAGTCCTGACTGAGTTTTGAGACTTGTTAAATAAATTATATTCGTTTTTTAAAATAGTACAGTGGAATTATTTACTTTGATAGACATTTTTTTTTTTGAATTTTCACAGAAATAAATTCGTAATTAATTCTAGTTCGTAACAGTTTACAGTATGTAAACAAAACATTTATTAAGTATTAGTCATGTTACGTAATGTTTTAGATTTCTATAGCATTTCCACCTAAAACATTGTCATACTAAATAAAATATATTACTATGAATACTCACATCTTAAAATTATTAATTTCGAGAAAATTTATATGGCACTACTTGGAGGAATGATTGTAACAAACATACAAAAATAACAACTTTGCAGTCGGCTTAAAATTAAGTTGTCTGTGTTTACATTACTGTCAAAATAACAGCTTTTTACTAAATGCATATTATTATGATTTTATGTACGCAACATATCAGAAAAGTATATTTTTTGTCATTCAGTCTGTTTGGTTTGACTCACAGCTTGATAACGGCTCGACTGATTAGAAAAAAATAGGTTACTTTTATTAAAAAATAAGATTGTATTATAATAAATTAGAACGTACCTAGGGATAATAACCTTTTTAACCAACTTTTTTAATATACGAGTATTTTGGTCGAATGAAGGCCTCTATCTCCTGCTGCATCATTAGATCGCTTCCATGATATTAAATTATTTCTCTATCACTCGGATTTCGTATAAAAACTTTAAGGATATTTGGAAATTTTAATTTAACCTAATCTAAATAAATAGATTATATCTAAGTAAGTTTTGAAATTGTAAAATTATCTTTTACTATGTCGTTACGAATAGATTTTTGTACACGTTGTACAAAAAAATGTAATTTAACTAGCTCCAATAGATTATTACAATAAAATTTTATGTGGTCTAATGGCAGAAAGCTCTTTCAAGCGCAGATATTATACACTAATATTTTTTAAATGAAACTTTCTTATTGGTTTTTTCGAGGATTTATTTTTGATTTTTGGATCCTTACGTTGAAAGCTTTTCAGCAATTATAGCCAAAAGTGACTGTTGGGAATGAAATAAATCACCTAAAAATCCGTTAAGACACAATTTATTTAAAACTATTTACTTTCCCTCGTTTCGCTCGGGTTCGTCCCTAGATTTAGCGCGAGCAAATCCGCGGGTTCCGCTAGTAAATGTTTACAAAGACTTCACAAATAATATACTAAAACCTCTCATGATAGAGTGTAACCATTAGTCAAAACAACATCAAAATCAGTGCAGTAGCACTGATTTTGATGTTGTTTTTGAGTTTATTGCGAACAGACAGATAAATAGACAGACAGTCGTGGACTTTGTTTTATAATATACAATGATTAGACTATCGATGCATTTTTAAGACTTTTTGAAAAAGTAATCATTCATTCAGTCGCGAGATACGAGTTTTTTTGCTTTCTAATTGTTTTAAATATCTATTATTGCGATAACTGTTTCATTAATGTAGATTAAAACGTGACCAAGCCTCTAAGGCTTTAAACGAGGCTGGTTAGCTAAACCACAGAATATATAATTGCTAAACGTAGAAAAGTCATGACAAAATTACAAGAGGGCGACATTTATTATTCACTATCTCTTGAGCCTAATTATTAGGTAAATGCTATGCTTAAAACTGTATTAGGAAAATTAAAACTACAAACATGATATTATTATGAAAACTAACTTTCGACTTCGTTTCGTTTCTGACTTCGCTCGGTTACTTTATCTCATTACATTTACTCAGCTTCTCAAAGTAAAGCATGATAATTACCTGCATTTTTTAATATATAGACTAAGGAACACAAGTTTTTTTTGTTTTTAATTTGACTGATACTCGAAGTTTCATAATGTATTGAAGCGAACATACAAAATTAAAATTGAATGATGAAAAAAACAAATCTCAATGATGAAAAAAATAAGCTGCTGCGGAATTAGAACAGATAAATTATGTTAGAAAAATTGAAAGTACTTGTAGTTTAAGGAAAAGTTTTAAGATTGATCACATTGGGGAGAAGTGGCATGAAGGAGCCAGGTTTTGAAAGAGCCACTTCTAATATTTCGGTAGTTTAGGAACGGATTTGGTTGGTGATTTTATTTTTAAGTGACAACACTGATTTCCCATCACCCACAAAAATTTGACAGTTCGCCGATATCAATGAACGCCGGTGCATCGAGTTAAAGTTTTTGGCACTAAAAAGTAAGTATTTTACTTCATTTAAGTTGTTTTTTGGTATTTTACTATAAACAAATATAGGAACTTGGATTGTTAAATGAGTTTGTGCATATATTTGGCTTTGCAACTTCGTAAAAACTGAGCCGAAAAAGTTTTGATTTTGTTGTAACATTGAAGGTTATATTTTTTTTAAGAATATGTTTTGAAAGAGCCGCGTGAATGGGCCATAAAAAAGCTGGCTCTTTCATAACCGGCTCCTTCATAACCCTGCATTTGAATTTTGTAAATAAAATATATTAATAATAAATATGCATTTTTTTCATATATGTTTCAAATATTTCATTATGGAGAAATCTGGTCAAAAAAAAACGAAAAAGACCCGAGAAATCGATAATTGAAGAAGCGGTCAATGAAGTTTTGGAGAGAGGTCATAAACAAAACTGCACTTGTCTTAATATATTAAAGGCTTACTGAGCTAAAATAGTTAAAAAAGGCTTCAGGTAAATCATGTAAACACACTCTCCTTTGTAGGAAAATAAGCGTATTTTCACAATAGACCAGGAGAATATGCTTGCAGATTATTTAAAGGCTGCTTCTAAAGTGTGTTATGGCTAGAGGATTCGATCCCGGTTGATATTTCTAATCCCGGGATTTCGGGATTATCTACAGTCAATCTCGGGATCCCGGGATAGTCCCGGGATTATATTGTTAATGGAAAGTGGTAACAAAAAGTTTACCGTGTGGTGTCGTGGGACTTCCGATAGGAATGAAGTTCCTTATTATAAAAATATAAATTTTAAAATAATTACTCTGATACATTTCTTATAGTTTTTTTATCGAAAAAATAAAAATCTAAACATAAAAATATGAAGTATAATATTTATTGCCATTTTTAAATAATATAAATATAATTGAAAGAAAGAAAATATCTTACATCACTAGCAACACCCAACAGTAAAACTGTTATATAAGTATCCTTTATAAAATACTAGATGAATAAAAATCTTTCGTTATGGACGTTTTTTCCCGGGTACCCCTCCGCATCGTCCCATAAGGAACTTCGTTCCAAAAAGATAGTAAAACATATCAAAATCATTTTTGAAGTTATACTTCTTTAGGCGCGTTAGGGAAAAACGATGAGAGTAAATTTTTATGATGCGCGCGCACACCGACACGAAAAACTGACAGTATGAAGTTAGCTAGTCAATAGTTTAGAGGATTTGCAACTGTATTCACGATATTTATTCACGTTTTTCTGAACCTACATACGACACGTGTTTTGTATTAGTCCGAATGAAATATATATAAATATACTATATATATGTATATTTATATATATTTCATTCGGATATTTATATTTTTTCAAATAATATATCGTGGTGATTGATATTTATTAACAATTTATTGATTGAAAGATAATTTACTGTGATTATAACTTTATAAGTGATAAAAATTGTTTCTACATATTACTTTGAGTACGTTTATAGAATTTGAGGTTAGTTGACGGTATGTATTATTTATTTACATCATAAAATAAAATATTTTTTTACATTATTATTTAATACTAGTGACTCACCGACGGTTCGCTCGGGTTCGTCCCTAGGTATAAGTTTTTTACAAACTTTCATTATTTTTTTTATTAGAAAACATTCTGTGGCCCTTAAGGAACGTACAAAAAAAATATTCCAAATGGTCCAGCCATTGTCGGTTATGAGCTTACCAACATTCATTTTTATTTATATTGATGTAACAAGTGTACAAATAAATTAATAAATTAATAATAGATACAAATAATAATTATTTTAATTATGTAAAAATAATTTTTATTTATGATATTTACATAAATATTTAAATAATAATAAAACTTTCAATGTATTAAATACTCCTTTTTTTCTATTATTATTAGTGTCGTTTTTTCTACAAATGTAGGATGACGCGAAGATAAAATTTTAGAAAGATTTTTATCTTGTTATGCCAAAGAAGTATAACTTCTTACGTGCGTACATAAGTACACATACACACGTTTTTTTGCTTATTCATCTTTAAGTTTTGTGAGGGCATAGAATATTTAAGTTTTAAATCTTCAAAAAGGCGGTTAAACAAAATTATACTTTCTTCTTATAAAATAAACAAACTAGGCACTTCTGTAAATAATTTATGAAACTCACAACGTTGACTTATCTAAAGAATGTATCAATCCCGAAAATCCCGGGATTTATTAAATTTGATCCCGAAAATTTCGGGACTAAAATATGACCGGGATCCCGGGATCCCGGATCTCGGGATCGGGATCGAATCCTCTAGTTATGGCCTAACAAGTCAACAAACTGGCATTTGATTACGCCATAGCGAACGATATCTGCCCAGATAAATGAAAAGAAAATAAACTGCAAGTATTGATTGGCTCAAAGGGTTTATGAGTAGACACAACGACTTAGCTGTGAGAAAACCTGAAAGCACTTCTCTATCCTTAGTTTCTAGTTTTAATGAAACTAATGTAAACACGTTTTTTTTATTTTGAAAATTTTTTGAGATTGTTATTAATACGCCAATGGTTAGAAAAAAGCACCCGTTTTTTCAGAGCCGTGGCATCAAAGATACAATTTGCCTTAAAGAGTAGAAAAGAAAAGAAATTTTTTTTTCGAAAGAAGATGGCACTTTAAGAAGAAGTTATTAATAATAATAATCCGCCTCTAATTTATTAAGATTATATGCATTAAGATTATATATTATAATAAGTATGACTGAATAATATGTTAAAATTCAAGCGCTTGTTAAAATGACCTAAAATTACTGATAGAATTAAAAATTTCTTAAAAATGTCATTAGTTTATACAAAGGATTTGTTAGAATTGTCTTTTTGTTTTTTTATAGGGCATAATTTTCACAATTATACTTATAAAGTATATTATATTCGGACTGGCTCATTCATAACTTTTGGTGGCTCTTTCAATACCGAAAAGTTATGAAACAGCCGTAAGATACATTTTTTTAAAATGAATATTTCACTGATTTTTCTAATGTATTTAAGGTTTTTTCGTATGAAAGTATCTACTTTAATAAATAAATACTAGTTTGACATAAAAAATTATCATTTCTTTCATTAATAGTATATTTTTTGCTCTGTTTAGTAAACTGGCTCTTTCATGCCACTTCTCCCTACTATAAATAATTATAAAATTCGGAAGTCGAATCGATTTTTCTCATTCATTGCTATAGCGAGAAATAAACTGTGAGATAATATTTAACGCCACATAAAGCTACATGCTTATCTTTTTGACCTACATCCTTTGACTTTTACATGTTCGGTTGTCTTTGTTTAATTATTCCACTTAATGATACGTCTGTAGCACCCATAATAAACATTGCAAAATGCATTCGTGTAAACTCAGCTAGAAACAAAATCGTACATTAATGGACCGTTAAATGAACGTTATATTGCTAAAAGGGCAGTGGGAGTGTAACTCGCTCGCTTGGATAACCGAGTGAAGCAGGTTCAAATCCAGACTAGCACCTTTAGTATTTTCATGTGCAAATTATTTCTAACATGATTATAAGTTATGTTACGGTGAAGGAAAACATCGTGTGGAAACCTGCATGTCTGAAAGAATCTAGCTTTTTCTTTAGACAGTTTTCGTAAGACAAGTGAAGTCCTCCAACTCGCACTTAGCCAACGTAGGTAGAATATGGTCCCCCTTGTATTGAAAACGGCCCATCCCCAGTAGTGGGATGTTAAAAAGGGCTAAATACTATTTTAGTAAAGGTAGTAGTAGTTATTTTACGAAGAGACCGACATCGTGACATGGGAATTTTATATATAATAGGTACGGGAATCTATAATATATATAATATAATATTATAAGGCTGAAGACTTTGTTTGTTTGGTTGAACGCGCTAATCTCAGGAACTACTGGTCCAAATTGAATAATTCTTTTTGTGATAGATAGTCCGTTTATTGAGGATGGCTATATGCTATATAACATCTCGCTACGACCAATGGGAGCGGAGCATGAATGAAAAGTATTGCTAAAACGGGAAGGGCGGGCGTTTGTTCTGCGAGGTACTATATCTCGCGACTCAGAAGGAATTTGGTTTCCGGTCTTTAGAACGCGTGCGAAGCCGCGGGAAATGCTAGTAATATTTACAGGGCATAAGTACTTAGATATTATCTGGTACGGAGTTACAGATGTATACCTATCGTGAAAGTATACAGTAAGCATCACCATTAATCCAGTAACGGCCTTTGTTTCCGCGTTCCAAATCACTTGCGGTTTTCTTAACTACTTTACTTAGGAATGAGTGCTTTATTGTTCTTATCATGCCTTTCCCTTTCTAAGTCAGTATGAAACTGTCTGTAAGGAACAGTAGTTATAAGAAAGTTGTAAACCTATAGATTTTTATTTTTGTTATGTACATTGTACATACCTATTTATAGGTAACTAAATTATGTATCAGTCCTCGAACCCAGGAACTCTGATTGTGCAGCCGTACATGCTTGCTAGCTACTATACAGAGCACATGCTGCACTATATAGAGGTAAAGTAAACGTTTGGCTTAGATTATAGCGAAGGGTCACTTGCAGCGAAAGTAGGCGCGGGTTCGAGTCCCACTGGGGACATTATTTTATTGAGCACGAATGATTGTACTCCAGTCATGCGTGTTCATATTTATGTATTTAAAGCTATATATGTGTATCAACTATCTGGCATCCGTAACACAAGCATCGTGGCTTTACCACAGTACAGATGGCGCTGTGTGTAATGTCTGATCATATTTATTCATTTATAATAATTATTCCCAACGTATATACTATATAGGTATTTTAACTTTTATTTTGTTATACATATATATATACCACTTAGGTATGTATGATGATGATATCCTTCAAAACGATTTGGCCATGACGGACAATATCACTGATATTTGTTTACTTTGCTTGATGTATCATAAAATATAAAGCAGCCTCACAGAAATCCACTTATAAAAGAAAAATATGTTTTCTAAATCCATTTCTGTCGGTAAATTGAATCTTATTTAAATTTCTACAAAGTAAAATACTGGGTGTGAAAGTATAATAATTGTATACATTCATAATTACAGCAAAGCAAAAGAGTTTTCATCAACGTTCACTTCTATAGAATACAAATGTCGCAACACAATGTAGTATTGTGTAACATCATCTAATGTGCAATCGATATCTATACATATAAATAAAATTGGAGTGTCTGCTTTCAATTTCAAATTAACAGCCTTTCGCTTAATGCATATGAAAGCTTATACGATACTATCAACAAAAAAATTAATTAAATACATTTTGTCTGTCTGTTTGTTTCGGGTAATCTCTGAAACAGCTAAACCGATTTTGACGGGAATTTCACTCACAGATAGCTCATATTATAAGGAGTAACTTAGGCTACTTTTAGTTTAGAAATTTTATTTATTTTAACTAGTGGTACGCGCGGCTTCGCCCGTGCGAAATCTTGGGATGACCGGTAGCGAAGCAAGGGTGAGTGAGTAAAGAATATAATTATAATATCACTAGCGAACCACCCTCGATTCGCTCCATTTATTAAAGTTCCTTCCATTTCCATTAAAATTTGTAGCACAAAAAATGAAGGACTTGCATAGAAACTTGTGAGAGCCCTTATACTTTTCTTACTATACTTATATAAACTACCGCCCTGCCTTTTTACTTTAAACCTCAATCGATATTTCGTGATGAGGGAATAAGGGAGTGAGTGAGAGAGTCGCTTTTATATATTTAGATGTAATAAAATAAAAAGAGTTTTCTTAAAGAAAAACTAAAGTAACTAAAGTACATGTGCCTTATTATGCGTATCAAAGTGTCCTGTAAAAACCCTTCTATCCCTAAGGGCATACTAAAGCAGTTTTCATGACATGGAGTATTACTTGGGGGCAGCGTGTCACGTCTACTTAGGTACTTTATTTAGAAACAAAGTATTCAAAGGCTGTACTATTTAAAGATTATACAGCTAGGTCTAGCCTCCTACTTCGCTCGCAATGATCTATATAAATAAAAATGAATTCTTTGTATGTTTGTAGGTACTTTATGCGTCCCTAGATTATTAATTCGATTATGATTTAACTTTAGAAAGAAAAAAAATTTTTTCTTTGTATTTTGGTTAACTGTTCTTCCCTAAACTATTAATACCTGGATCCTGGATATTATACCTTTTTTAAAGATGGGGTATTGCCACCTGCCACTGTACCACTACTACTGAAAATCATAATAAATATTTTTCGCCCGTTTTTAAACATTTTTCATTGATGCTCCGCTCCTATTGGTTGTAGCGTGATATAATAGCATATAGTCTTCCTCGATAAACGGACTATCCAACACAAAAATATTTATTCAATTCAAACCAGTAGATCCTGAGATTAGCGCGTTCAACCAAACAAACAAACAAACACTTCAGCTTTATAATATTAATTCTTAGTATAGATAATCCATTTTTCACTTAATTATGGATTCAATAACACAAGTTAAACAAAAAATTGCAAGCTAAAATTGTAGTCACTTATTCTTACCTAAACGTTTTAAATCCACGAGTGAAAGTCTCTCTTAAATTGAATAAGCCAATCGACTTTTATCGTCAATCCTGCAAGAACCGTCTATCTTACCGCTAATAAAATGTAGCTTATGTCGCTTTCTTCAAATCCTCTACCCTATCTACAGGTATTATTAACTATTGAAAGTTTTTATAAGTTCAGATTAACCTTTTTGGGGTTTTATTATACAAAGAAATAGATAGCCAGATAACTTACTATTATAATACTTGTATACAAAAGAATAAAGCCAAAAAAACAATTATTAATATCCTTGCTTGGCCTTTGATGTCATGCCAATAACTGTATGAGCCCTACATACAATTTCAAATATTTTTTTAAAATTCTTACTGAAAAAGTCATTATTTTTGATACAGCTGCCTAATAAATAGTTTTTTTGAATTTTTATCTGTCTGTCTCACGAGAAAACCACTTGATATAGTAGAAAGAGATAATGATATCTGGTCATTCCGATCAAGATATAGGATACTTTTTAGTGTGGGAAAATGTTTCGTCTCTTAGAAACCTTTACCTGCTAAGTGTGACAACTTAAAACGTAGTACCTAAGGCCAAATGCAAGACTCGCTAGTATTTTATTAATAATTTACGTTGCTGTAATATTATTATTCTTAATTTTTTTTTTTATTATTTGTGGAGCCATTTTATATTTTTCTTTAGAATTTATAATTTATATTTAATATTAAATAGAATATAAACTATAAAATTAATAAAGAATACAGATATTAAAACTGAATAATAATTTATTTAACAAGTTTTAGTAGTGTCACCGTACAAAGTAGACGTGTACAGCTTCATATTAAAATATTTATTTAAACATACGAAACCGCAAATACGAAAAAAACTCTTAACTACCAGTGCTAAAGGCATAAATTAGTGTATTGTCAAGTGATTCCTCAACAGTGCCGTGCCGGGTACGTCAAAGCTCCCCTCACCCCCTCGAGTAAACGAGACCTCCTCTTATTTTTGTACTCACTTTTACATAGCAATGAGTTCGCAATCAACATCGCGGAGCGGGAATACAATGAGCGGTAGCGATTCAGCCCCAGATTTACGTACTATGATAAAGGAAAAAGAAAATGTTACATTAAGGAAGAGGAAAGAACGTGACGAGAACAATTTGGCATCGACTTTTCTAGACGAGATTAACAAGCTACGGCAAGAAATAAATATGTTTTTCGAAAATTTCACACAAAATCAAGCTACTAATACCAACAAAATTTTTCAAGAAATAGCTGAAATCAAAACAGAAATAAGAAATGTCACCGACAGTTTAATTTCTGAACAAAATCTATTAAAGACGGAAATAGACAATATAAAATATCACAATACGACTATACAAGCAAAAGTTTCTCAACTTGAAAATAATTTTGAAGCATATAAAAGTAATACGTCGGTATTATGCGATAACCCGCTTCCGCTTAGTTACGAAAGCATAGCGCTGGAACTGCAAGATCGTTATTATCGACAGAAAAACATCATAATTTCGGGTATTTGTGAAATAAATAATAAAAACATCGAGAAAAGATTAGAACATGATAAAAATGAAATACAAAAGGTTATTACTAAAATTTATAAGGATTGTCCTTCACCAATTAAAACTATAAGACTAGGAAAGTATATTCCAGGCAAAAACCGTAACATTAAAGTATGTTTTAACTCGCAGGAAACGGCTTCTTACATCTTACGTAATAAAACATCTTGTGATTCTAACATACGTATTTTCTGGGATCAAACACCTGAGCAGCAGAAATACTTTAAAAAAATAAAAAGTGAATTACAAACACGTGAAAAAAACGGAGAAAGAAATTTAGTAATTAAATATGTCGGCGGCGTTCCTAAAATTATAACTAAAATACCAAAAAACGACGCAAAAAACTAGATTCATCCGACTCATCGTCTATAGAAAGTATTACTTACCAATTAACCCACGATTACAGAAGCTTATTAAGTACTTCTTCATCTTTGAAATTTTTTTATGCAAATGTTAGAAGCTTAATGAAACCAGGTAAACTTGACGAAATAAAATGTATACTAAAGTCCTTCCCATACAAAGTGCACATTATTGTTTTAACAGAAACTTGGATTAAATCACCACACGAGGCCAACACGCTTTCTATAGAAAATTACACACATATTTACAACCTCAGAACTGACGGTATTGGGGGTGGAATATCAATGTTTATACATAAAGATATAACTTATTCTATTACACAGAATATATATATGAATGGAAATAATTACCTTTGGATTAATTTACACAAAAATGCCTTAAACATTGGCTTAGTATATAGACCCCCCAACTCAGATATAGAAAGTTTCTACAATACCTTCTCAACGCAGTTAGTCAATAAGAAAAATACTATAATTTTTGGCGATTTTAATATCAATCTCTTAAGTAATGATAATCATACCCACAAATATACGAATTTATTGCATGAATCTGGCTACGATATACTCAACAAAATAAACCACAAGTATTGCACGAGAGAAACAAATACATCTCAAACAATTATTGACCATGTGCATACGAATATAATTAATAATAAATTTCATATTGCTATAATTGACTCACCATTATCTGACCATAAGCAGATTTACTGCGAAATGATGCAATACAGAGAAGGCATTAAGAAAAAATTGAAATATACCTCAATCAACTATCCTATGTTTATAAAAGATATAGCTAACATAAAATTTCATAACCCAAACTACAATTATTCTAAATTAGAGAATTACATTAAAACAAATATGGAGAAGAACAAAGTATTTAAATATAAAATTCAGAATTTGCCTCGCGATGACTGGATAAATAAAGAAATAATGGATGAAATATGCAAACGCAACAGACTTTGGGTAGGTTTAAAGAAAGAAAGTGATAATGTAGAATTGAAAAATAAGTTTAATGCTAAAAGAAACGAAGTAGGAATGATGATAAAAGAAGCGAAAGAAAAATATTACTGCAAAGAATTTATGAAATACTACATGAAGCCTAAAGAAATGTGGAAATTACTACATACATTTGCCTGTAATAAAAATAAAACTAGTAGTGCTCCCCCAATTCTCAAAATTAATAATAAAATTATTTCCGATGGAAATGAAATATGTGAGTCATTTAATACATACTTTTCTACAATAGGTTTAAATTTAGCTAATAATATAACACAAACATATCACAGTATTAAATTTACACATACACAACACATTTTTCCTCACACAAATAACGTACATTCTTTAACTAACACACTAGATACATTTAAGCCATGCACTACAGGAGAAGTGAAAAATATAATTTGTAAACTCAACACTAACTGCAGTTCAGGAATTGATGGAATACCAACAAAAGCTATAAAATCTATAAACAAACTGATTTGTAAAAACCTTTGTTTAAGCATTAATAAATGTATAGAAAACGGGATGTTTCCGGACAGCCTTAAGATAGCCAAAGTAGCTCCTATATATAAGGCAGGCTCAAAGTGTGACCCGGATAATTATAGACCGATATCGGTGCTACCAGTATTATCAAAAATTTTTGAACGGATTTTACACAGTAGATTATACAATTATTTAAGCGATATACATTTTTTGTTTGAAAGACAATATGGTTTTCGTCCTAAATCGAATACACTTTCTGCTGTCATTGATTTAATAACTAAAATTAAAAAAAACATTGATAAAAAAAATATTGTATTAGGTATATTCATTGACCTCAAAAAGGCATTTGACACCGTGTCGCATGATCTACTGCTACAAAAGTTGAAATATATTGGCATTACTGGATTAGCGTACAGACTACTAGAATCCTATCTTAATAATAGGCAACAAATTGTAAAAATTGAGAATTACTGTAGTAAACCATTAAATATTACCTGCGGAATACCCCAAGGTTCAATTTTGGGTCCGTTGTTGTTTTTAATATATATCAATAGCATAGGTTCTTTAGGATTGTCCGGGGAAGTAACATTGTATGCTGACGATACATGTTTATTCTATTATGGGGACTGTGTGCATGAATTAATGAGAAATGCCCAACAAGATTTATTGACTTTAAATGAATGGTTTAAGCAAAATTTATTAACTATCAATATTTCAAAAACTTCTTATATGCTTTTTCATGCAAAAAATAAAATTATTCCTAACTTTAATCCTATAACGCTTAATCAAGTAGTTATTCAACAAACTCACGAAGCTAAATATTTGGGTCTTACATTAGATTCCAAGTTAACTTGGCAAGCTCACATAGATCAAGTTCATTCCAAAATTATCAAACTTAATGGAATATTGCGTAAATCCATATCTTGTATACCAATTAAAGTACGCAACATAATTTACAACTCATTGTTTAAACCGCAAATAGAATATTTAATAGAAATTTGGGGAAGTGCTGCTAAGTCCAATTTAAAATCACTACAAATATCTCAAAACAAATTTCTTAAGGCATTATTTAATCTCGATTACCTTACACCTACTAAAGAATTATATAGAATTACAAAAAAGTTATCTATAGAGCAGCTATACAAATTCAGAACGTGCATATTAGTTAGAAAGATTCTCACAAAAGATATACATACACAAATCACATTCCAAACAAAATCGTATAAGTATCACACAAGAAACAAGTACAAACTAGATTTACCTATTACTAGAACTAAATATGGCATTAAAACAATTGAATTTGAGGGAGCACAACATTACAATAGTTTACCAAATGATGTAATAAATGCTAGGTCTTTGACAGCATTTAAAAATAAACTAAAAAAATATTTAGAAGCTGTTTCTAACTAATTCACTTAAACTTATGTTTTTTTTAACGGTCACTACTGTATATGATTGTACCTAATATTAAGTTATAATTGTAATCTCATTGCAAGTGAACTATGTTCTTAAATGAGTAAATAAATGTTCTTTAACCCTAACGCCATCTATTCTAAAGAAAGGAAATTATAACAGAGGAACATGATTTACTTAAGCCGATCTGAGTCCATGTTATCACCATAGATGGCGCTGTATTAACTCTGCTAAAAATGAATAGTATATTTTATATTCTATACTTATATTATAAAGCTGATGAGTTTGTTTGTTTGTTTGCTTGAACGCGCTAACCTCAGGAACTTACTGGTCTGAATTGAAAAATTCTTTGTCTTGGATAGTCTGTTTATAGAGGAAGGCTATACGCTATATTACATCATACTACGACCAAATATAGGAGCGGAGCAACAATAAAAATATTGCAATAACGGGAGGTATTTGGTTTCCAGCCCTTAAAACACGCGCGAAGCCGCGGGAAAGGCTAGTTTACAATAAAAATCCTAAAACTACATCTATAGTATAGGTTTTAAGTAATAGCTATATCATATATTTTTATTTAAATAATGTGTATTATAAAACTTGAATAATAGCTATCTCTCAAAGGTACATTACCTGATTACTAGTCGTGAAAGAAAATGTATATTATTTTTCTTATGTTCTAATAAAATTAGTTATATCTAGCTTTAAAGCTTGTCAATAGCTACTAAAGAAAACGAAAATTAGTTAATAAACTGTGGAGAAAAAGACACTGAACTGTTATGTCTTTGTTTATTTAAATGAAGATAACGTTACAATCACATTCCCCGGCCTACTAACTGTATTAATTATATTATCATAATAATATTATTTTGATGTATTTAGCAACGCACTGTTTCTTCTCATTAGTACATCAGAACATATAAATAAAATTGAAGTGTCTGTTTTTAATTTCAAATTAACAGCTTTTCACTAAATGCATGCATATGGAAATATATCCGGTGCTTTCATAAAAAAAAAAAAAACATTTTTTTTTTATTTTTTGTCTGTCATGTCTGTCATGTCTGTCTGTTTGTCCCGGCTAATCTCTGAAACGGCTGTATATATTTTGACGGGACTATCACTCCCAGATAGCTAATGTTATAAGAAGTAACTTAGGCTACTTTTCCTCGTATTTTATTAGAAAACCGTTTAATTTAATTTTACTTACCTTCTTTTTCCCTGTGGAAGCGGGCCGAGTTTGCTAGTTTTTAACTATAAAACTAGCGACCCTACTTAAAATTATCTTATATATTAGCCATAATTGTCTTATAAAACTTATTAAATCCCAAGTCCTTTAATGTAACGCTATATTAAAAAGTATATGGGAGAGTAATCATTACATTCACTTAAAGTAAATATGTGATGAATTTCAAGCACCTATATAAATTGTGACAGGCAGATAGAGAAAACGAAATTCTAAAAACTATTCTAAAGAAAATAATTAAACACTTATAATTATAAAAAATACTTTAATTTTAATATATACACACAACGATTACAATAATAGAAGAGGATGTACGAAAATGAAGACGATTTCAACTAACAAATAAAACAAAAACTTTGCTTGTATTCATATTTTTTCAGTACTATAATAAGTTTAGGTAGCTTTAAATTTCAATAAGGTTGGTGGCATTTCTATTGTTCATTATAAAAATTTACTAGAGGATAACGACATTTGTGTAAAATTCAATGCTTGCAGCACATTATCAGTCAGATTTTGATGTATCGAAGTTTTATTGATGTTGGATCAAACTTACTACATCATTTTTTTTTATTTACTTAAGATAAGGTCCATGACAGCTGCCATACATATACTAGCGACTCACCCTCGCTCCGCTCGGATTAGTTACTGAATACGTTTTTAGTGTTTTAGTAGTTTTTAACCATCTTGGCATTATTCCCATTATAATTAAACCAGTTTGAGCATATCCGTTGGATTTTTTCAAAGTCTTGTGTCTTGTTTGATTATGTAAAAACAAATCATCTTCAATATCACGTTGTCCAAACATTACTAATGTATACATAATAAAACTAAGTTAGAAAATTCGATTAACATTTTCTTACAAATAATTTCCATATCACAATATAAATTCAGTAGGATTCCCTCAATTTACTTCGAGGAAGTCATTCTGAAAGTATATACTTTAAAACTTAAACATTTATCATTAAATGCAAATATTTCACTCAAACAATGAAATTTATAATTCATCACCATAAAAAAGTGCTAATATCCTACAATAATTATCCTAAAGATACATCAAAATCCATAAAAAAGTATTAAATTTTGTGTAATTTGTTAAATATTTGTGATAAAAAGAGAGCGGAACTAGAAGTTTCATAGCTTTTCTATATCTTTGTCCTAAGTCAATTCAAAATCCAAAATGTGTCGAATAATTCTATCTTTTAAAAAGCTACAAATTATATTATTCTAGTATATAATATTTAATGTTAAAAAATGAGTATCACGTCTAATAATCTTTTACCAGTTTATCATCTAAATTACGTAAATATCTGCTTAGAGACTCTGAAGTACTTTGTAAGATACTTAAGCCTAGTCTGTATTTGAATTCGACGAGTCTTTTAATAAAATCGAATATTCCACCGTTTGTAAGAGGAGGGTATGTGATTACTTCTGGCGTGTTTGTCGGTTTTGGCTTGTTAGGTACATACGGCACAGTCGATGTAGATTCCGATTTTGCTTCCGTAGTAGTTTCTGTGTTACCATTTCTAATTGTAGAATATTTAGAACCACCCTCGTTTATCAAAGGGCTGCTTTCATCTTCTATTTTAGTTGTTGGGAACACCTCGTACACTTTAAAAGACTTGGTTGTTATATCTAGTTCATTTGACATTTCAGTTTCAGAATTTTGTTTTTTATCGTCGATAGGTAAAGTGGAAATACTTTCAATCAACTCATTTTTTAATGTACTAGAGTCCGTTTCTTGTTCTTTATTTGGGTCCACAGACACAGCGTAAACAGTAAAGACGTCTTTATTTTCAGGTGTTATTGTATCCTCGTTATTTAATTCTATTATTTTTTCAGGTGATGGTGTTATTGGACCACCCAATCCCTCATCAATTTCATTACTAATAAAAATTTCATTTTCCTTATTTTCTCTGGCAGCTTTTAGTATTTCTTCAATAGAACCAACAATATTACGTTTGCGACGTATACTTCTGCGTCTTCTGTTTAAATTTCGTGGTCCATGCTCTGGTACAACAACTGGTGTAGCCGATTCGGTCAATTCTTTTGGCACGTTCCCTACAACAAATTTATTTTCAGCTGTTCCGTCTTCAGAGTTCTCTTCTGAATATTTACTCTTATCTGTATCTTCTGCTTCATTATTTGAACCTAAATACATAGAAGTAGGGGAATATGTCACAGGACTGCTTGTGGATTCGCTATAAAATTGGTTGTCATATGGATAAACTGGTTTGAAATCGGTGTCTTGTGATGGTTTAACACCATACACTACGGAACTTGATGTGTCACTACCATATGATGATATTGCAGAAGGTCCAGTTTGAGGTGCTGCATATATTGGCTCTACTGCGGGATATGGAGTATACGTTTGCGGTTTTTCATACGTCTTTTCCGTCGTGTATGCGTGGCGCGTTTCATACTGATAATGATTGTGATTATAATTAATTGGTTCAGGATATACAGCTCCATGCGCTATACCTGTTTTTTGTTGAGGAAAATGTACATTTCGATTTGGCTCATAATTATTAGCCACATGACGATACCTTATATCCTGATCCTTTTTGGCTGGATATCTGTTAATGTAAGCGGTTTGGCCAGCATATGGGTTGAATTTTTGTTTGTAATTTATAGGCATTCCAGCAAGTACGGTCCCTAGCATTTCTTCTTCAGGTTGGCCGTTTCCTTCACTTGCATATTCTTCTGCATTATGTCCATAAATATCATCTTTCTTGTCAACTTCAATAGTACGTCTTACTGGTGTGGCAAAAGGATATAAAAAGTAACTAGCAATACCAACTAGACCAGCTAAACCTATAACTCCAACTCCAACTGAAGGCATTACTTCTCTAGAAAAATAATTATATATTTGCGTGGTAAATGGCCCTGTATTGGTATTTGGTTTTTTAGAATTTTTATTTACTTTTGTTTTATTAGCAGTTTTAACTTCAGTTGCTACTGCAGTGGAAGTTTCCTGTTTAGGTTTGGTAGCTTTACGTTTTTTTGTTTTTGTTTTCTTTCTGTTTGAAGATCGTTTAGGTTTCTTAGTTGTAGTTGCAGGTGTACTAATTTCTAATTCAATTTCCTGTTCCTTTGGTTCCACAGGTAGTAAAGCTGATTCAGTAACTACTGGGGCCAAAGTAGTCGTAGTAGTACTTACTTTTAGTTTATTTTTATTTGCTTTCTTTGCTGGTTTTGATGTAACCTTTATAATTGGTATGGCAACAGTTGCTTTTGTAGTAAGTGCTTCAGTAGAAGGGGCAAGTGTAGTTGTGCTTACTGTAGTAGTACGAGTAGGAGAATTTTTATTTTTTTGTACATTAGTAAGTACGGTGTCTTTAATTTTGTTATAAACATTTTCATTTATTGCTGATCCTCCGGCTATTAGGTCAGCTTTATTGGTGCTTCCAATAATCGGTCGTTTAGCGGTCGGTGTTTTATTTTGTGGTTTTTTGGTTTTAGTTTTACTAATTGTAGGTTTTTGTTTCTTTTGCGTGTCTTCCGATTTTGTGGCTTCTGTCGATACCAAGGCGTTGTCTTTATTAGTGGGATTACTTAATAAAATCCAAGTCGATATACCCTCATTGGTAGTTGAAGATTCACTTAAAATCTCTCTATTTTCTAATTCTAATTCTTCCATTGTAACTGGAACTGCTACACCTACATGTGAACTTTCAAACGATTCATCTCCATCTTCATGTCTTGTTTTAATCTTTTGCTTGTGAGTAACCTGAGTTTTTAATTTTGGTGGTATTCTTGTATCTGGTACAGCTGCTATGTTAATAGTTTCATTAGATTTATCAAGCAGTTGATTTGCCACTTTCTGAATAGATTCACCGATAACTGGCACTTTATTCTTGACATCTCTAGCAGTATTGTCATTTAATGTTTCTTTAGGTTCTTCATTCTTCTTGTTACCTTCTTCATTTATTCTGAAAAATAAAAATATTTAATCAATAACGGTGAAAGATTTGTATTCAAATACATTAATATTTTTTATAATCAATATTACATTTAAAATTTACTTAAATTTTCTATTATTTTTTATAATATAATAGTTACCATTAGCATATTTGGGGAAGGCAATGAAACAATTGTTCTATATTTTATATTCTTTATTATAAATTAAGTGAGAGCAATAAATTAATATATTCAAAATATTAATAATTATAAATATCACAAATGTATTTTTTGTTTGTTTATCATAAAAATATATTCCCTAATTTCTTAATTATTATCTAATATTTAATTTTAATAGAAATTATTTTCTTCTTATAAATACAGTGTAAATTACTCAAGTGAGGATAGATGCTTAATTTGGAATTGAAATGATAAGCCTATGGTGAGATTCAAATATTCAACCAAATATTTTACCATTTTAATCGATAACACCGGCTGCTGTTATTAGTTACAGATTATTTTAAAGAAACACAAATCAACTAATAATAGTTTAAGGTACTTCATATTGTAAGTTTTATGTGTTTTAAACTAACTAAATAACTATAATATCCTAACGAAATAAAACCACGATTCAAGTATTAGAGCTATAATATGTAAATGACCTAATAGAAAACATAAGAAATCTTTGATTTTAAAATATTATACCATTAGTTCGGCCAGCCTTATATTTAAAAGATTTAAGATTTAAAGATTTTTATTGAACATAATAACATATATAAATTAACGTAGCACATTAGTTTATAAAAATCTAAATTCGGTTAACGCAATTATTTTTTAATTGTTTTTTAATATCTTAAATAAATATCTTAATAAAAACGTCAAAAAATATTATACAATAATGGTTGATATTTAACAAAAAATATATATTAAAATTGGTATCTCGTGTGTGAAGTAGCGTTAAGGTCAAAGAAGTGAAGTGAAATATTTACTAAAAGTTGCTACTAAGTAACTTAGGTAAGTGTCTTTTTTTTCTTCGACTTTTGCGATTAGTCGCATCGATTCTTTCGTTTAATTTTAATTTTTTAGCAATAACTTTTAAAATTTCTTGTGCTTTAGAAAACCAAGACAACTCATATTGAAAACTACGATTTCTATCAATGGTACTTGTTACTGAAGCGTGCCTTCTCCTATCAATTGGTAAAGAATTCAAATGAAATCCATTGTAATAGTCATCTAGTTGCAATTGCGGCCTATACACATGTACTTCTGGTAATTCTCTGCCTGAAATAGCCCATGGTCCAAATAAAGCTGCTAAGCCTGACACTCCAGCAAATAATAAAACTAATGGAGTTAAAATGAACCCTAACACGCCGAAACTAAGAGGATTAATTGCTGCTATCCAACTAAATGACTTTAAAGCAGGCTTAAAGAAATCTATTATAGAAGAAAATATATCATCGTCATCATTTGGCCGGCCTGGTCGAGTATAAGTTGAAAGGGCAGAGCTAGGTGAAGCAAAATTTGCAGATTCGGAAGATTCTGATTCAATATTATTTGCAGCATTATAGTTCGATAACTCTAAGTCCTCATCAGATATATCTTCTGTTTGTTCATCATCATTTTCTTGTGACTCTACATAGTCGTTTGTATTTTCATCACTACCAGAGTCCTCTAAAGGCAGTCCAAAAACATCAGTTAAAGTTGTATCGGAATCTTCTTCAGATTCAAGCACAACATTTTTATTTACTACATTTGTGTTGACGGCTATATTAAGATCAGGACAAGCTTCCTTTCCTTGGCCTTGAAAAGTGTTATTGAGTGTTACAAAAATAGTTGGGCAGTCATCAGGTGAAGCATTATATTGGTCAGGTCTGATTACTATCCTATCCGTGTATCCCACAGAAGGTGAAAACGTAGTCACATCAAAATTGTTAGATGGATAAGGAGAAAATTGATTTACATTATTATAGTTATAAGGATTTTTTGGTGTTGTAGCTTTTATAGGTTTTCTAGTAGGCCTATTATCTTGTTGATATGTATGATAGTTAGGCCAAGGTTGTGGATAGCCTACATTTGTAATAATAGGCGTGGGCTTTGGTGTAGTATATACATAATTAGGTCGTGAGTTATATGGAAAGTCTGTTATTTGAACATTTTCAGAATAAATAAGATCATCATCGTACTGTGGTATCATTGGTTTGTTGTATGTAACTGTGTAGTGTTTATCATTAAATTGTGTTTGAAATACATTTTTCGTAGTTTCGGTTGATTCATCAAAATTTTCTGTACTACTAGAATAAGGTATTTTTAAACTAGATGTTTGTGAACTTACTAAATCTCCCTCCCTTTCCGTAGATATAGTAGTATCATGAGAAATATTGAAGTCATCATACTTAGTGTTATCCATCCATTTTGTAAATACTTTTTTAATTACTGGTTTATTGGAACTTTTTGAAGATAAAACTTTATTTGAATAAGTGGGTCTGACGTCTTTATTATTGTTTTGACTATGCAACTTGTTACTATGTGTGTTATAATTAGATTTAACTTTACTTATTTTTCGCATTTCACGACTATTTCTTGTTTTTGGAGTAAATTGCGATGTATTCAAAGATAAGTCATCTGTATACCTTGAATAACGATTATTTTCCAAAAAATTTATAAAATTTAGTTCAGTACTATTTTCGTTTATAATGTTTTGTAAGGGTAACTTATAACTAACATTATTATGCCTGTAACTATACCTGGGTATTATTTCAGTTGGTTTATCGGTTTCAACGTTAATGCTTAAAATGGTTGATTCGACTTGAGGTCGCGAATACACATATTTACTAAATACAACTAACACTAAAACTAGAGTCCACTTTACACAATTACTTTTTCGCCGCGACATTTTTCACGTCACGCACTATACCTGAAAAAAAAAGAAAGTAAATATTAGTAATGTTATAAGTAAAAAAAAATCTATAATACTATTAATACTTATGATACGTTCTACTATAATATATTATTAAGTGAGATAAAATTTATAAGATAATTATATGAAGGTGAAAACTCTTGTCTCATTTCTCAAGACAATTGCATAGACCACATAACATGACGTAAATTGAAGTATGACCCTAGGAATGATCTAATAAGTATTCAGCTCCTTTAACGTAACTTTAACGTCCCACTACTGCACACGAGCCCTTTATATTAGTTTGTTTTAATAATATATAATTTTCTATCTTCAATGAAGAAATTATAAGCCAATTATCTTTAACTTTTTTTAGATCTATCTTTAATAGAACACAATTATTTTTGATAGGTATTGACATACAAATTGTTACGAGTTCACTCGTTATAAAGTGATTAGGTGAAAATCAACGCTAACTCTTTTACTATTAGATTTTACGCATAGTGTGTATAATTTTTATATTAGCTTTTCAAGATAAATAGATCTTTTCAACTTTCCACTGCTAGGCACGGACCTTCAATGCGAGGGGGATCAGGCCATAGTCCACCACGCTGGCCTAGTGTGGTTAGACTAACTGCAAATGTCTTTCCAAAACTTACTAGGTTCTCTCAGACATGCAGGTTTCCTCACAATGTTATCCTCTCAGACATACAGGTTTCCGCAATATTTTCCTTTACCGTAAGAAAGTGATAATGTTAGAAATAACCCGTACATTACTATATCAGAGGTGCGAAACCCTTAGCTTGAACCCACTAAACTCGATTTTCCAATAAAGCGCGTCACCATTGAGCTGAGCTACCACTGGCTTACTTCTATATAGGTACACTTTGCAATATTATGATATAAAAAATAAACCAATGAGATAAGACAGACTTCATAAAATATTAAATAATAATTTGAAGAAATCAATTTAAATACTAATTAATTAAAAACAAGTAGAAATAAGTGGCTTATTTTAAAGCGGAAATGAGAAGCAATGTTAGAATAATTATTCTAGAAGGAAATAATTTGTATGTATGTATTTTATACCGCTAATCTAAACGGGACCAACAAAATACTCAAATAAACCAGTCGAATGTGTAAACACAAGCCGTTAACTAACAAACGTCACATGTTCTACCGTTATAACTACACGTTCATAACATTCTTCAATACATTATGCATTGAGTTTTTACTAAAAAATATTTTGATTTATAGCTAGAATCTAAAATATTATTAATAATAATAAAATGATTATAATTCGACTATTATCATTATTAAAAATTTGATAAGAATATAATATAAGAATAACATTTATTTATCTTTATCAAAAATCTGTTTTTAAAGTTTTTATAAATAGCAAAACTCGTCAAAGCTCGTCTAAAGCTCCTCAATAGCTAATTAAAAGTACTTAACTGTTATTTTTGCCTTTTTAGAACCATTATTATTGTAAAGACTATTTTGCAAACAATATATTGAATAGATAAACGAAGAAAATCATTACTTAAAGGGTAACATTCATATAACATCACAATTTTCTATTAATAAATTTATCTAGGACTAAAAAGTATAGTCGGAAAATAAACACATTATATTTTACAGCGTAAATATAAGCATTTGTTTTAAAAGTAGTTTGTGGTTTTAAAACCCACAGCCTTTGTTTACAATAAGATAAACTTTTAGCGTTAGTTATTAGGTATTCACTAAATTCACTTTTGTGGTTCTGAGCGAGACTTTCCTTTACACGTAATGGAATTACCACGTTATGACGCATCCACTTCTACTCATTGAAAGTTCCGCTACAAAAGCTTTGTTTGCGAGCTTTTTAATATTATTTTACAATGTATTGAAAATATTATTATTTTCATTTTGTTTCATTTAAAATGTATTTCTAAAAACATAGTTTTGCTTGAAAGTAAGTTGTATTTTTGTTATAACGTATCACATGACATTTTGATTTTGAAAGGTTAATGACCTAACGGCCCTGACCGAAACCGGAATAGCATACTGACCGAATAAACGAAACTAGTTTGCACTCTGAGATTTAGGGGTCTTTGTCAAGATTTAATAGAAAACATCTTACGAATGTTATATTATGTACATATATTATTTTTATAAAATTGTACGATTTTGATACGATTTAGTGCAATAGAACCTGACAAAAAGTTAAATAAAATTCTGTCAGTAATGTTACTTACATAGTAATATAAATAATTATAATGAAGTTATATCGAAAATAAAATTATATTTATTTATAATTTTTTTTACTAAAACGCGTTAGTTAAAAGAAATACGTATACTGTTTTATTAACGCAGATATACAACATCGTTGAAGTCTTTTGTACGGGAAATCAGTTCCTACGATGAACTAATAATAACTAGTATTCCCCCAGTGAAAATATATAAAATGTAACGGTTATAAAACTTTTTTTATTAATAACACTAAAACTACTACTAAAGCTCTTCAATAACAAATAAACAAAAATAAGAAATATAATAGTTAATAAACAGAGAAGGTACCTAACTGTGTACTAACATTGAATACTTACATACTATAGATTGAATATGTATACAAAAAATATAAAAAGCAGCCCCTTTATTATAATATCTATAACATATCTATATCTATAACAGCCTCTCTTTTAATATATATTACCCTTATGCTAATGAGTTTTTAATTATACTTGGTTAAGTGGATAAGTAGTATAAAAAAATCATTAAATGCACACAAGAATAGTTTCATCTTTTAAATTCAAGTTATTTTTTAATTTATAACGATAAATTTTGCTTAATAAAATATGTTACACACCATCTAAACAACCAAGATATTTACAATAAAATTTATAATATGTATTTACCTTTGAGAAAAAGTGAGTAGACTAGCAGCTACTGCCAGTTTCTATAACCTATCTACCGATAGACCGGTAGATACTTTCATACTCATATTATTATTTCATAGATTTTAACAGGTTGTAACTTTTAATGTGTCAAAATAGTATGAAAGTAATTACCGGTCTATCGGTAGATAGGTAATAGAAACTGGCAGTAGAGCAATAAAGACTTAAGGAAAATTAAAATTTGATGTTATTGCATTTTAATACGGAACCTAATCTTAAACTTGAAAATATATAAAATAATGCTATAAATTGGTGTATGATTCATTGAAAGAAGGAAATAAAAATAAAATCCTCTTTATGGTCAACCTACTTTTACTTTTATAAACTTTCTTCTGTGGAGATACTTATCCTTATCTTCATCAATAATACCATTATTTTAATCACTTTTGACTCAACTGAATAAACGAATCTTTACATATAAAGAAAATTGAAATATCATACGTTTTTTACATTTAGAATCATATAGAATTTACCTATCCATGTAAAAAAAAGTTTAAATTTTAATACTGATAGCACTAATGCTTGTCAATAGCTACTAAATAATAGAATCGTTTGAATAACAAAGAAATAAAAAGAGAAATAAGCTGCTTATGTATATTATAATAATACACACAGTTCGTGTTACTCATTGAATTAAAACGATTGATTTTTATGATATTTAACGGCCAGTTTCTATAACCTATCTACCGATAGACCGGTAGTTACTTTCATACTATTTTGACACATTAAAAGTTACAACCTGTCAAAATCGTATGAAAGTATCTACCGGTCTATCGGTAGATAGGTTATAGAAACTGGCAGTTAGTACTAAACACGTAATACATAATTAGTCATAAGCAATAAACAGAAGAATTTAATAGATTTAAATACAAAAATAAATATGTATTACTGATTACCTATATGAAAAGAGCATGAAAATCGGTGCAGTAGGTTTTGCGTTTTTTTCGCGAACAGACGGATAGACGGACGGCGGAGGACTTTGTTTTAAAATGTAGTAATATAATATGTTGGGACATATATTACTACGTTTTATATTGGGACATTATTACACACAGCGCCATCTAGTTCCGTAGTAAGCAACGAAGGAAGCTTGTGTTACGGATACCAAATAGTTGATATACTACATATATGAGGTTAAATACATACATATTATTATAAATATAAACACCCATGACTGTAGAACAAACATTCGTGCTAAGAAATGAATGCCCCCATCGGGATTCGTAAGATGTTTTCTATTAAATCTTTGACCAAACGTGTCGTCAAAATACTTTTATTTATACTTTAAGCCAATATCGCTATCGCTATATCTCACATATTGAACCAAAGCAGACCAACCATGACTATTATGTTAATCTTATAACAGGAGACGCACGTATCGGAATGCGTTCTCATTTACACTCGATCCACTGGCTTTCCAACTACAGAAAAGGCGACTGAGATTACGCCAATGGAAGTTTTAAGATTGAAAACTTACACCGCGCTGAGAATATTATAGAAATGACATTATTATATTGTGGCTTATAAAAGAAAATTTTATTAAAAGATATTCGACAAGAATATATTAAAATTAATTTCTAATACTAGCTTTTGCGCTTCGCTCGGGTGCGTTTTCTTCACGAGTTTAAGTTTTTTGGCGCAGAACCCTTTTCCTATTTCTAAAATAAAAATAAATTTCTATAATATCAGCTATCTGCTAGTAAAAGTTCCATCAAAATCGGGCCAGCCGTTTCAAAAATTACCAACACATTAGTGTTGATAATATCTATATAATAAAGTATATAAGAAATGAAGGTTTAAATAATCTCCAGTCGTTCACACTTATGTGTTGATAATCTCTATATAAGAAACGAAGGCTTACATAATCTCTATTTAATTGAAAATTTTATCCACAAATAAATAAAAGTACCTATATTAAAAATAAAATAAAAAGAAACTTTTTTTTGAAAATATTAATTTAGTGTATTTATTGAAACCAGAATTGCTTCACATAGTATTTACGCGATGATTGGAAAATTTAAACATTCTTGAGGATTATTACCTAACGATTTAGTTAGGTACTGGAACGCAAGTAATAGTAATTATCGGTAATTAGTATATACTCGTACATGAAGTTAAATGGAAAAAATTCGATATGCAATCTTTTTTTGATAACAATAATATTTAATTATAGATGATTTATTATTTCTATACAGATATACAAGTATTTATTTGAATTTAAATCCAATTTTGGCCTAAAAAATGTTGCGTTTGTTTGTTCTCAAGATTTTTAAGGAAATATAATACGAAGATAATTTATACTTATAATAAATTGCTTACTATGTGGAATCTGTACATTAAATATTTTTTTGGCAAATCGATTGAAACTTTTGTCTATCTATCTGTCACCTCATTACGATAAATCCAATGAACCTATTTTGGTGAAACATGATATAATGATAGCTGGTTATCCGAGTTAACCTATAGGATAATTTTTACTGCAAAATTACAAAGGATTTCTGAGAAATCTATCATCATTATAAGCCCTTTTTAACGGCCCACAGCTGAGTACGGGCCTCCCTCAGTACGAGGGGGATCAGCCATAGTCCACCGCGCTGGCCTAGTGCGTGTTGGCGGACTTCACATGTCTTTCGAAAACTTGCTAGGTTTTTTTTCAGACATGCAGGTTTCCTCACGATGTTTTCCTTAACCGTAAGACAAGTAGTAATCATGATAGAAATGATTCGCACATGAGAATATCAGAGGTGCGAGACCCGAATGTGAACCCGTATCACTCGGTTATCCAAGCGAACGCGTAACCGCTGGGCTACTAGTCTAAGCTATAAGCCATTTTAATTTGAAGTACCACGTAAAGTCGTTAAATTATTACAGCGTACAGTGTACTGCTTAAAGAAGTAAGAAACACACATTCACTATTACTCGTAACTTGCCATAATATTAGTGTTAAAATGTATATATACTATACAGAGGTCGACCCCTCTTAACCCCTTAAATTATATAGATATGCATATGAAGTCACTGGTAGGCGTACTTAGTAATATGTATGTAACAAACGCCCATACATGTTGTCATACTAATAACAGTGGTTCGCGGAAACGCTTTCCAGCTTATGTCATACCATGGTTCTGACACCATAAGTATAGTGGATCTATGTTACGCTTTATTAAATTACTTCGAAATATTGCTGTGTTACAAAATTTATTTCCTGTGAAATTGTTACTTAAATATGTTACACTCAATAATCTTTTCGAGTTAAAGCTAGTTTTGGCAAAAAAATGTCATAAGTACGTTCAATTAAAGAGGGTCAAAAGTGACCAGAGAGTTTTGCCATAAATTAGGTACTAGTGGAACCCGCGGCTTCGTTCGCGCTAAATCTAGAGACGAACCCGAGCTAAGTGAGGGTGAGTCGCGTGTTTAAGATGAACATTTCCATCATACATTACATATGTGTAACTCTATCGGTTTTGGCAGCGCACGCCAGAATAGCTCGCAGATTACTTACTTGACACTTAACGTCATATTTTGGACAATTCACGCAATATCTTTATAAATTGTAGCCTATGTGTTATTCTAATGTATAAGTTTCATTAAAATCCATCTTTTAGTTTTACGTGAAAGAGTAACAAACATCCATACATACTTACAAACTTTCGCGTTTATAATATTAATAGGATATAGAAAAAATTATAATAAGTTTTTGTTTTGTAATGCGTTAAACAATATCTAAAACAACGTTTCTAGGAACTTATCAAGATAATAATCAAAATAGTAATAGAACGAAATCAAGAAAAACTTTGGGAATGATATTAGGATTACTATTTTGACATTTCAATATAAAGTTTAAAATATTATCATTTCAATATTTTCATTGATGTTTTTAATATATAATTAAGTTAATTTACAAGATCAATATATTTTTTTACATTTTTCTGATATTCTTATGATATGACTTTAGAAAGAAGGAGGTGTATAATTCTTACAAATTTTTTGTCGCTTAGACGATTTATTTCAGAAAATATAAAGAATGCAAATTAAACACACAACTAAATACGGAATTTAAAAATTAATGTTATTTTTAATACAAACCTTCTAATTTAACCTATTTTTATAAAAACTAATCTATAAAGGACTATCTAAACACTTAAGCAGTGTCGCATTTTATTTACAAAACTCATTAACTTACGCAAAACACACTTTAGAAAACTTTTACTACGAACTTGTGATTATTCACAGGAATGTTAAAATTCTAAGTAAATAGCTTATATAAATAGTAGAACCTGTTAGTTAGTTAGTTAGTTAGTTAGTTAGTTAGGTTCATATTTTACTTCATTGAAACTTAATGTTAAAAAAATTAAATGATTTATCTCGACACAACTGAATATTATAAATGAAACTACCTTTTCGGATTTTGTCGTGGATTTATTTGGATTTTTGGTTCCCGACGTTCCCAATTAAAAACGTCGGGAACCAAGTAGTTTCATTTATAATGTCAAATATTCGCGTAAACCTAAGAAAGTAGTACAACTGAATATTATTGTAAATAGTTATTAAAGTTAAAAATAAAAATGATAACAGAAATAAATCGAATTTTAAGTGCAATCGAAGTACTCGTACGTATTATAAATGCAAAAAGTTAAGTGTATTTCTAGTTCTTTGAGCTTTAACGACTAAACGAATTTTGATGAAATTAAGTACACAAATAGATTCAATCATGATTAAGTATCACTATATAAGCTACTATCTAGGCTACCTAGAACACGCCGCTAAGTCATTTTTATTAAAAACACGGGAAAAGCCGCGAGCAAACACTAGTTAACAATAATTATTAGGATGTATTTTGTTATTATTTTAAAATCAGGTCACTCAACTAGGTTGTTAGAACAAAGACAGTGTTTAAGGCGTTGTTCCACATTCTTTACAATTCGTCAAGCAACGGGACTAGCGATCACGACTTGAAAACAATTGATTCATATACTAATTTAGCCATTAATATTTAAAAATTCATTAGCTATGGTAAGGGAAGGTAGTAGGTTTGACTTCTGAGTATGGGTAACCTTGACATAGACATATAAAACGATAAGTTTCATAAAAACTCTCATAAACGCCGAAAAATATTTTGAGATAAAGCAACTATAGTCTACTCGACAAGTTGAAAATGGTATAAAATAGAGATACTGCTCTTAAAATTATGTGCGATAGCTCATTGGATCCCGAATGATGCCTAGAAAAATGTGCCTAGCATATAAAAAATTGCAAAATGAAAAAAAATGGCATTTCGTTTTTTTCCAATATTTCATAAACTAATTACTGATATTACAAACTTTATAATATGTTACAAAGCGGTGTAAACTTATTTCATTTCAAAAGTCATTAATATCTAATATTTCAAGTACATATAAATATAAGAGCCTGAGCGAAAGTAGCCCTAATATCAGGAAACACAACACTTGCCACAGACCTAGAGCGTATAGAGATGCCACTTTCACCCACTTTATCATTTTAATATAAGGTTACGTTTTAATATATACAGAATATATTATTTTAATTTGTATATTATTATAATTATTTCAAGCTCTATATATCTTTTATCACTTGCTATATTCCAATACGTAAAAGATTTTATACTAGCGACTCGCCCCTGCTTCGCTCGGGCTCTTCCCTAGATTTAGCACAGGCAAAGCTGCGGGATCCGCTAGTTATGCATATAAACCTTCCTCTTGAATCACTCTATCTATTAAAAAAAACCGCATCAAAATCCGTTGCGTTATTTTAAAGATTTAAGCATACATAGGGATATAGGGACAGAGAAGGCGACTTTGTTTTATACTATGTAGTGATACGTCACATTATAACTACGAAAATTTGGAAATTGAGTGAAAGACGTTTTCCTTTAAAGCAAAATTGATAAAGTCATACAAAAATTAAAAATGACTATTAATCAATTAACAAAAATTATATTTAAAAATACAAAAATATGTCTGAAAATTAGACAAAACGAATATTTTAATAAAATTATTAAATTAAACGTAACTAGAATCCACATTTTTATCTTTCAAAGAGAAATCTTATATTACAATTAGTAGGTATATGCAAATTTACTATGTCAGTGAGTATCATTAATGGCTTAATAGAAAGAAATGTATGTGACCTATAACGTTTTTGTATGAATTATTTACGTATAATACGTTTTTGTTATGGTGTTATTATGGGTGCATTAGAAAGGCTTTTGATGACCAAAGTGCGGTGGAATATGACTGACATGCATTTACTTTATTAATGTCTTGCTCTATAGTTTTCACTTAGTGGTCGAAAGTAGAATATAATCAAAGTCTAAAGTTCGAAAATAATATAAATTATACGATTAAAATATACCAAACATATACAAAAAACGAACTACTTTCAAAATACTTACACATATTAATAATTTTCCGAGTTAAAATTAACCTATGTGCTATTCCAGTCTATAATCTATCTCTATATCAAATCACTAGATCCGTTCTGGCGTGAAAGGGTAACAATTATCGATTACTTGTAAATAAAGAAAGGAAAATAAAGAAATCAAGTGACTTTAGAAATAAAAATTACATATATCTTAATATTATAAAGCTGAAGAGTTTGTTTGTTTATTCGTTTGTTTGGTTGAACGCGCTAATCTCAGAAACTACTGGTCCGAATTGAAAAATTCTTTTTGTGTTGGATAGTCGAGGAAAGCTATATGCCAAATTACATTACGCTACGACCAATAGGAGCATCATTGAAAAATGTTGCAAGAAAAGGAGAAAAATATTTTTTTTCAGCCTTTAGAACGCGAACGGAGTCGCGGGAAAGGCTAGTCTTAATATAAAATATATATGAGTAAGTATCTAAAAAGCCAAAATAATTAATTCGAATTTAGTTGTTCAATTAATAACACACTTGGTTAATATTCTAGTTAAAGTTACTGTTTAAGTTTTAACCACTAAGTTGTTTACTATGTAATAGGGAAGAGTAGACTGCTCCAAAGCTTGCTTGGCATGTTTACTTCGTACGTTCTAGAAATACTGGATATGCTTAGATGAGATGCTGATGATTAGTAAAGAATAGTTTAAAAAAATGTATTGAAATAATATTTTTATCGTTATTTTATAGTTTAATAATATTGAAAATTTTGATTGCTGTTTTAAAGGAATGTCTTAGCCTTGATTTTGTTTTAATTTGCTTTCGTGTCCATATATTCTTATATACGTTTTTTAACAGAAAGTGAATATATGTACTTAATTTGTTGAAGAAAGATGTTGAAGTAAAGACCTATTGCAAGATCGTTAATTATGATTTTCAATAGAAGATAAAGTCAAAACTCATATATTAAGGTGTATACCTATTAATTAAGTTTTATTTGTTTTTTATCGAAAGTACTACCTACTAGCCAGTGGTTCCTTACTTTGCTTGCATATGAAAAAAAAAATACAATATACGCATTTTTGACTTATTTTCCCCTGAAATCTCAGAAATGGTGCAAATGAAGATAATTTCTTATGAATTTGTATGATAAAAATACTTTAAACTACTAAATTTCTAACTTACCGTTATAAAACTCGTTTAAGCACACACGCGTTTAACTCAAGATACACGATGCAACTGATGGCTCTACGGACAACGGTATATTGGTCTACTTCCGATGTGGTTTTTCTTTGGTTATTTACACCATACGATAAGATTGATATGTCTTTATAACATACGATTATTAAATACTCTCATCTTACTTGTAATAAAGCATTAAGGAAGAAATTTAGGTCAATTTAATTATCTGTTATGTATATAATATAATAATGTCGAATAAAAAATATTAAAAAAATGATTGTATATCAGAGCCTTTTTAGTGCACGGTATATTCTTATTCATAATATTATATAATAGCGACTCACCCTTACTTCTCTCGGGTTTAACCCTAGATTAAGCCCGGGCGAAGCCACCACTAGTTAAAATAAATAAAATTTCTAAAATAAAAGTCGCCTTAGTTACTTCTTATATCAATAGACTAATTTAAAACTATAAATAATATTTATAATATCAATATAACCTCTGACGTTATCGCACGATTCTTGTGTTATCAAGACGATTCTTGCGAATATGAGGACAAACAAACATATCTACTTACAAATATACATACATACACACATTCATAAAATACATAATACTTCTTTAGGCTTCGTCACAGTCGGGTAAACAGTAGCCTTAATGTAATTTTTGCTTTTAGTACCAACAGTCAATAGAAATATGAAGTTTGGAACATTGGTTTAATTTGGTAAAGCTCATTTCATTCTGAAAACACTTCTATTATATTCGTTAGTAAATTAATAGAGGTTAATCTAAAGAGTATAGGTTTGATTCCCACGATATGACATTCTTTGTAGTAGCGGACAAACAAACAGAACTTCTTACAAATATACATACATACACAAATTCATAAAATAATACTTCTTTAGGCTTCGCCACAGTCGGGTAAACAGTAGCCTTAATGTAATTTTTGCTTTTAGTACCAACAGTAAGAGAAATATGAAGTTTGGAACATTGGTTTAATTTGGTAAAGCTCATTTCATTCTGAAAACACTTCTATTATATTCGTTAGTAAATTAATAGAGGTTAATCTAAAGAGCATAGGTTTGATTCCCACGATATGACATTCTTTGTAGTAGCGATGCTACCTAGTGATAGAGGTCTCATTAATTAATTCTAGCGCGATGTAAAATCCGAATGGTAATTAAGGCACAATAAAGGCCTACTATAATAATTATTTAAGAAATATAGCTATGTAAAGACGGACGTTAAAATATATTCACGTATAATTAGTTTGCTTGCTATCAAATTCGCGTAAATGTATATTTTTTTATTGAGCGAAACCCTTTTTAGGGATCCATACCCTAAGGGTAAAACGGGACCCTATTACTAAGACTCCACTGTCCGTCACTCTGGCCGTCTGTGTGTACCTATGTGGGTGTATTATTTACGTATACATACATAAAACAAAGTCGCTTCCCGCTGTCAGTCCCTATAAAAGCTTAGATCTTTAAAACTACGCAACGGATTTTGATGCGGTTTTGCGGGAATAGATAGAGTGATTCAAGAGGAAAGTTTATATGTATAACTAGCGTAACCCGCGGTTAGGCTCGCGCTAAATCTAGGGACCCGAGCGAAGTGAGGGCGAGTCGCCAGTTTCATATTGTATATAAGCTAAGTTATAAGCGTGATAAATTGAGAGTTAATTAAATTAATAAAAATATAAATGAAATAATGAAGTCATACAAAGCGACATCTATTCTCATAGGAACGAATTAAGTAGTAACAATATTTGACGCCAATGGCATTTTTGACAGATGCTCACTATTTTCAATAGATGGCGTAACTTGTCGGTTGTTGTTATTTTTTTTTATTTAATGAAGATTATGTTAGGTATAAAGAAGAGTTTGAAGTTTTTTGTTATAAAAATAACATTAAGGGAATGCTTAGTTTTAGAGGAAATCCTACCTATCAGTAGGTGCCCAAATTTTATTGTACTTTTATGTCAATAGATGGCGTTTTGACGTACTCTAGGTTAACAAAATAGGCAATATTAGATCAAATTTTCGTAATCCTACTGATTATTATCGAAAATTCAGTCAATAGCTTGTAAATTTGTACTTATGGTATGGTAATACAGTAGTATATTGTAAACTGGTGGCATAATTTTTGTTTTTTTTTAAGTGAATAGGTACTAAAAATTGTTTAGGTACATGTTTACATAGTTATTGCTTTTTAATACGAACTAAGGCATAGTTTTCTTTGAAAGAAGACATAATAGGTTTTCTCATCCGTTTGTCAAACAACCTTTTTTTACCTATGATTGTTACAATAAAAGCTGCTTAAAACATTTTTTTATGTAGGTAGGTAGGTAAATCCTAAGTGACAGTGGTAGCCCAGCGGTAACACGCTCGCTTGGATAACCGAGTGATACGGGTTCGAATCCGGGTCTCGCAACTATGAGATAAATTACATGTGCAAATCTTTTCTATCATGTTTACCACTTGTTTTACGGTGAAGGAAAACATTGTGAGGAAATCTGCATATCTGAGAGAACCTAGCAAGTTTTCGAAAGACATGTGATGTCCGCCAACTCGCACTAAGCCAGCGCGGTGGACTATGGTCTGACCCCCTCGTAGGAGGTGAGTTGGACGTTAAAAAAGGGCTGATGATGAGGTAAATTCTAATTACCTATATGTATTATCAATAATTGCGTGACCTCCAAAGC
This sequence comes from Boloria selene, assembly GCA_905231865.2. Classification (NCBI taxonomy): domain Eukaryota; kingdom Metazoa; phylum Arthropoda; class Insecta; order Lepidoptera; family Nymphalidae; genus Boloria; species Boloria selene. The sequence continues at coordinate 11,455,196 of HG993146.1, forward strand.
TATCGTGGCTTTCGAAAACTTGCTATATTCCGTCAGACATGTTTTCTCACGATATTTTCCTCCACGGTAATGTTGGGAATGAATCTCTCATGTAAACATTAGAGGTGCTAGACGCGGGATTTGAACCCGATTCCACCGAGTTACTACTGAGCTATCACAGACAAGTCATTACATTATCACTTTAATTTACAGAACAAAAACATATCATAATTCCATACTATACATTATATATAAAAAAGTTAATGACTTACCTAGTAACATATTTCTTCGATCATCTTCTTACCGTTCACATCCTCCGCAATCGATATCGACAATTTCTGTTGAACTCAAGAGATACGAATCTTTGTTTACAAAACTATTCTATCGGCGTATTCAATTCACTAATCACTTTTCCTTTTATTTATTGAATGCTGGTCTGTTTGTTTGTACTTTCAATTTGATATCACAAAACGAACCTTTTGACTCTTCAAGTTTTTATTCTATGGGGTCTTGTTAGAGAAATTTCTATGGAATATCGCCTCTACTGTTTCTAATTGATGAAAATCGTGTAAAATAACTTCTCATGTATGTAAATTCTTCAAATAGGGTCTTTTTAGAGAAATTTCTATGGAATATCTCTTTCTATGGGATCTCTGTTTTTCTAGTTGGTGAAAATCACGTTAAATAACGTCTCATGTATGTAAATTCTTCAATAATTACATACTTTACAACCGAGTGGTAATTTATCTTGATCTTAATAAAGCTTGACCAATACTGTGGTAAAAGTTAGAAACTCGGTGATTTGTGCTTCTAATTTGCGTTTTTCTTGATGTATGTGATCTGAAATGAACATAGAAATTAGTTTCACTTTCATTTACTCGGTAACGATATATAACGGTGACATTTTGCCTGCTTATGTGGTAAGAATGTCGAACTAACGTAAAGGTTACTTCTAAACGTTATTTATATAAGTATTAGAGTAAAAGTCTTCATTTTAAAAACAGTACTAAATTAGTTGACCATTAATATTTCCTTTATTTTGCTGTCACATTAATTGGCGAAATAAAGGACATTCATAAAGGTAATGTATGATTCGAAATGTCCATATAATATTAAGTTTAACAAAATAAACAGCCCGTGTGTATGAAACGTTAGTCAAACTTTTAAATCTATATACAAATAATAAAATTCTCACTTAGTCTGTTCATTAAATATTTTTGAAAAAAAATATTGAAATAGTTATTATTAACGACATTTAAGTTAAATCTATAGTTTTTAGGTTTTTTGTTTATCTATCTGTCTGTCTGTCTGAAACCGCATCACTAAACCATTGGACAGATTTTGATTTTTGGTATAATTAGGGTCAACATAAAGGATTTTTTTGCTTTAAGTATCTCTAAGAATTCTATACTAACTTTTTAATATACCTAGAGAACCCAAGCGGAGCAAGGGTGAGTCACTAGTTACTACTACCTATAACTATAGTCTATACCTTTCTAAAAGACAATAATGAAATTAAATAATATTAACAAGCTATGTTAAATACATGAGCAAAAAATGGCTGTAACTCAAGTTAAACGTACCTATAACTAAAACACAAGTATTTATGCTATACAGGTTGCTGCTCGTGGTTTCACTCGCATAATAACCAACACGGTAATGAAATGTAACCTACGTATACGTATTACGTATGTCCCATCCCAGAAATTTTCTTGGCGAATTATACTGAAATGTGCACAGCGGTTTTCTAGAGCTCCTTTTATATTTATAATCTAAAAATTTAAAATTCCCGTGTCACTATGTCAGTCTTGGATGAACTCTGAAACTACGTAATCGATCTTAACAATTTTTTTCAAATGTGTTATTTGCCTCAATTTAAAAGATGGGATAGTTTAAAATTAATAAAATAAAATTATCGATTTTCTTATGTTGTGAATGATTTCGGAATTCGGAAAAATTCTATGAGTATGCAATAGACAGTGGTAGCCCAGCGGTAACGCGCTCGCTTAGATAGCCGAGTGAAGCGGGTTCAAATCCGGGTCTCGCACCTCTGATATTTTCATATGCGAATCATTTCTATCATGATTACCATTTGTCTTACGGTGAAGGAAAACATCGTGAGGAAACCTGCATTTCTGAGAAAACCTAGCAAGTTATCGAAAGACATGTGGAATCCGCCAACACGCACTAGGCCAGCGAGGCTGATGATGATGATGATGCCATAGCAATCCGTGGCCAAGTCTGCTAGTATTAGTATATACCTAATATTAATGACCGAAAACAAAACTGAAGAGTCATTAAGGGAACTTTTGATACTTGTGAAGCTATTTAAATATAATTTCTATAGAAATTATAAATAAGATATTAAGCATACTCTTACTTTATAATTATGCTGTTCACATTTATTTTTCAACCATTGAGGCCATGAAACGCTCAGTTTGATCGTGTTTAGTTCAACCTGATCACGAAGTCTCTCTTGTTTCGAGTCACGATTGCTTCCTTTACCGTTAGTTATATGGCAATTACGCGTATTTTTAGCTATTTTATTCATTTCGTACCATCTCTTTGGACTTTCGCTTGCTGGATACACCTAATGACATATAGATCAGTGATAGTCGTTGAGTTTTGTACTGGGTTATTAAACATATTAAAAATAATGTTATAGTAGTCAGTACCTACCTATAATATCACTTAGAAATATTATTCAATCAATTAGGTTCCTACTTATTATAAGCCTGAATAATTTTTTATGAGTGCGTTAACTCCTTTATGCTTAACGGCTGAAAGGGTTTTTTTTTCAAATTTACTAATCATTAATAGGCTATATATTGATAAGGTCCTAGGGATGGAAGTACTTAAATATATTATGAAAGTGCGAATAGTCTAAGTTCGAGAGTAAAAGCGAAATCTATTTATGTTTATACTGTTATGACTATAAGAGTAAAGAAACATCGAACCCACTATCTTAAATGACTGTAACACTGCCACTGCACCACATGATTTTCATTTAAAATACAAATTATTACATAAAGTGCCTAATTATGTCTTATAGTCTTGCTTTCATATCAGTAAAACTAAAATTACTGTTTTCCTACTATAGGTATACATCATTATATCATTAAAATAACAAGATCCCAACAATCTTTCGGATAATTCGAAAATGTATCTGAATTACAGCTTTTGCCTTGTTACTGCGTAGTTAGAGATGAGAAGATCAAAGTTTAAAGGTCACGTGATGTCTTATTCAGACTTCGCTAGTTACGAACTTGAGAATCTGTGAGTTATAAAAAATATTTATGAAGTTATTATTACTTTGGTAATTGTGAAAGTTCTCAATACTTATATAAGCTTTATAAAATTATTGATAAATATAATTTTATTTGTAATATATGTACCTACCTAGTAAAGATGTTCTATAAGTCGATTTAAGAGTGGCATTATTTGGGGGTAATTTATAAGTAGGTACTTTGTTTTTACGCACACGTTAATTATCATTTGTAATACTTATTTTAATATATAAAAGCAAAAGGTTACTCATTCATCACGAAATATCGAAAACCGTTTGACTTATACAGATTAAATTTGGTTGGGAGGTAATTTATATTTTGTGACAGGGCCGGATTAAGGAAATCTAAGGGCTTTCGCAAGTTTGTATGGAAGTCTGTAATTTTTTGTGGTACAATCTTTAAATTTGGCAAGGAGCACCTAGGGATGAACCCTAGTGAAGTGAGGCTTTACATAAGCTAATTTTTGTCATAGATCATCTAATTTCTAGGAAAAACCCACTATAGTAGTAGGTACAATTAACCCACAATTCATAATGTTATGTATACTATTATAATATGGTCCTCGAAAGACGGGAGTGAAACTTCGCTAACATGCCAACCCCAAGATTCTACTATAATATCTTTACAGAAAAACCCATTATATAACTCGACCCGGGACTCGAACCTAGGACCTCTGGATCTGCAGTCGAACATGCTAGCCATTAGACTAACGTGGCAGTTTTATTAGTGTGTTTTCCTATACTGTAAGGTATGTGTTTTATTTCACTACAATATCGTGACTTCTATTAAAGTTTATATAGACAATGAATATCATACCATTTAAGCAGTAGTAGTAGTAGTAAGTAGTAGTGAGTAAGCACTAGCAATAAAGCTTTAGTGTACATTTTAACCATTAGTTCGGATTTCTCATAAATTATAAATAAATATATTGGTACTTTTTTACAACAGCGCCATCTAGTTCCGTGGTAAGCTACGAGGCTTGTATTACGGATACCAGATAGTTGATATACTACACATATAAATTTTAAATACATACATACTATAAATATTAACACCCATGACTGGAGAACAAATATTCGTACTCAACAAATGAATGCCCCCAGCGGGACCTGAACCCGCGACCTCTGGCGCAAAAGGCACTACCAACTATGCCAAGCGAGACTAACCATTAAAAAAATGTGTTTTATCCGACTTTAAAAGTAGGAAGTATTATATTACGTGAATTGAATTGTTTGAGTGTTATCGTATATTTTCCATATATAATTCATAGAGTTTCTTGTTTCCTTCTATTAAATCCAAGTGTATCCAACTCGAACCCGCAACCGCTGGCGCAGAAAGTAGGGTCACTGCCGACTTGCTCGACTTTTTTCTACTAAAATATGCACATTTTATACATATAGATATATTCCTATTGAAACACTCTATTTTTTATGAAAACCGCACTAAATCTGTTGCATAGTTTAAAATATCTAATCACACATAAAGTGGGAAGCGATTTTGTCGTATACTATTTAAGTTTAATCATATTTACTAGAGAATGTGCAACTTTCAAAGCTCCCAGCGAAATATGTTAAGTTGCCGAAGGCCAATCTTACTTTTGAATATTGGATAGAAATAAACCCTTTAGGGAATGTTTTATAGATGATATAACGTAATTATGTACTGATACAGTTATCGATATTAGTAGGTTCAAATCTCGGACGAGGTAGTATTTTGTATGAAACAAATGTATGGAAAACCTAGGCTTTGGCTAGAGATTGTAGTTAGTAGTAGTAGTAGGCAGTAGTAATAGTAGGTAGTAGTAGTAGTGATGTTAAAAAACGTATAATTATTTGTTATTATATTTATATGTAAAAACAAATACAAAAAACAATCACTTCGGTGGTATAATAATAATAAATAATACAAAAATTTTGTAAATGCATAATATTTTTTTTAAACCGACTTCAAAAATTAGATAGTTTCCTAAAACTTTCTATGGATACCTAGTCAGATATTTTCAGAGTCAGTGTGATACAAATATTGTGTTTTCCTACTACATATTTTTAATTAAGAACTACCTTCCCGGAGAACTACCAGTCTCTCCCGTGACCATGATTGCTGTAAAGCATTCGAAACGTCGGGAACCAAAAATCATAATAAATCCGCGACAAAATCCGAAAAGATAGTTTCATTTATAAGAACTACCTTATTGGTCGAGTAGTTAGCATGTTCGGCTGAACATACGAAGGCAATGTGTTTGAGTCACGATCGGGCCGATTTTATCTCTAAAGGTATTCTCAGTAATATATTTACAGTGATTTGAGTTAAATTACGTAAGTGATGTGATGAAACACAATAAAAATTCTTAATATCATTAAATATTTTTTGAAAATCTAATTGAAAAAGTCATTATTAACAATATAGAGGCCTTATCTATAGTTTTTAGAATTTTTGTCTGTCTGTCCGTCTGTTACAGCATCACGAGAAAACCACTGGACATATTTTAATTAAATTTAATATGATAATAGCTGGTTACCTGGGTCAACATATAGGATACTTTTTACTGCCGGAAATACCTTATTTCTGAGAAATCTATACTAACATTTGAAACGTATTCTCCAGAAATACATAAAATCTGAATCTAAGAATTTAGTCTTGAGAACGTGGACGGCGCCGCTGTAAATGCTAGCTTACAAAATGAATGCAAGCGAATTGAGAAACTCCTCCTTTTTGAAGTCAAAAAGGTCGGGACTATCACCCAACAAGCAAAACAGATAACATTATATCACGATATAATTTCATTCAGTTATATGCTACAAATCTACAGCTTTTCATTTAACGTCACGACACATATTAAAATAATTTATGTATGAAAACGAAAGGTAAGTGAAGTTTGATTGCTTTGTAACGATCGGTGTTTACTTACAATCAGTATTTATATACACTTTTTATAATATAGTCTAGTAAAAGTGTTAGTTTGCAATTTGAACTCTAAGATTACTTAATTGTTATTTGTAATCATTAATGATTACCTAAGTAATCAATATTACTGGTAATCTGTACGTATTACGATTACGTACGTAATCTGTATGAATTGCACTGAAGTTTTTAAGTCATGTTAGCAACGTTGAAATAACAGCTATTTACTAAATGTATATAAAAGTATATAGATAATATATGGTAATTATAAGATATTTTTTTGTCTGTATGTTTGTCTGTTTTTTTCTCTCTCTTTCTCTTGCTGTTCCGTCTATTCTTATAAACTGATGAACCGAATTTGATGGGACTTTCACTGGCACCAGTACGAAGCGAAGGTTGAAGTCGTTAGTTTATTACAAAAAGTTTGAAATACTTTAAATGCTTTAAATATTCTATTCTTATATTATCTAAAAAAGAACTAACACATTTGTTATTAATTTCATAATAAAGAACTACAGAACCTTATATAACAGTATTGCTGTAATTGTAGAGTCTCAACTTGTATGTAAAATGCACGTCATTCATTTCGATATTGATTTATGAGTTTAATAAAGCTGACTTGCATTTCTTTCTTTAAACTATCCAATTAAATTATTCACATAGTGGTAACGTAATCTCTTAGGAAACTGAGTGAAGTGGGTTCAAGTCCCGAGCCCTTCACTTCTAATTTTTTCATTTCCGATTAATTTCTGACGTGATCACCACTTTTCTTTCAAAAGTAAAGGAAAAGGTCGTAAGTCCGCCAACCCGCACTTGATCAGCATGTTGGTTTATGAGAATCAGAATGGAAGCATGAAAATGGGCTAATGGGATGGGATGGGCTTCTTAATGGGTTTTAGATGCAGTAGCATACTCATACTTTGATCTAAAAAAATCTACCATTGTTATGGAATAGTAGTTTATTATTTCTCGAATCAAATGATTTAAGTATCACAATATCTTCCAACTTATGACCTATGTTACTTAAATGTGGAAGCTTATTATAAAGTCTTATCAGTATAATATAATAAATAATTAGATTAGACATTAACATTTTGTGATAAACCTTTGTGATATATTTCTATTGTTAAAATTGTATTATATTAGTTTTGTTATTTTTATTATTAATTTCTTAGGCAAATTAGGAACACTGTAATAACATGAGAATAATGTGTTCTCCTATAATTACATACACAGAAATTTAAGTAGATGTAAGGCATACGTTAGTTATAAGTGAATATGTACAACTGTTGGAAAACCGAATAAATAAATAAATAACGTTCAGCGGTTTTTAGTATCAATAGCAACAAATATCCATCCATTCTCATTAACTATTAGTAGGACTACAACATTAGACGCATATAGCATCGCTATTTAAATGGAACGTAAGCCTTCTATTAGCGAATAATGCACAATAAAAGTGCATAAGGTGAGAAGGTTATTGGAGAGAGTTTACGAAACTGCATGTTCGATCCACTGGAGGTGGTACAATATGGAAGTTGTAGTACCGCTACTTTCATATCTTCTAAACAGAATATTAAATAAACATCTTGAAATATTATTTACTAGCATCTCCCGCGGCTTCGCACGCGTTCTAAAGACCGAAAACCAATTTCTATGTGAGATGCGTGGCATACCTCTAAGAACTAACGCCCGCGCTTCACGTTTTTGCAACATTTTTCATTGATACTCCGCTCCTGTTGGTCGTAGCGTGATATAATATAGCCTATAGCCCTCCTCGATAAACTGAATATCCAACATAAAAGGATTTTTTCAATTCGGACCAGTAGTTCCTGAGATTAGCGCGTTCAACCAAAAATAATATTAGTAGTATAAATAGCCATTGTAGAACTAATTTTTACATTACTTGCCTTGTTTGAGGGGTGAGCGCTGTTTGCCGTAACACAAGCATCCAACTGATACTATGCATTTTATGTGAAACTATAATTTGTCCTGAATATATTTGTCGTAAATTTTATTTTTCTTTAACAAAACTTGTACGCCTAGTTTTATCATGATTGAGAAATTAAGGCCTGTAGAGTAATAAAGATGACATACACACAGTAACAGCAAAAGTATTAATAGTGTTTAGCGATTGTTCTCAAACTTCAGGCAATTTAACATCCATTACAATAATTCTAGCGAGACAAATAGTACTATTATTTATATTTGACTCATATTCAAAGCTAGGGACGTCCCTAGTTTAATTATTTTAAGCGAAATTGTTGTTCTTTTTCTAAAATAGGAATAGGCTTAGTTACACCTAATAACGTCATCTACATGCCAGTGAATATCTATCAAAATCGATCCAGCCGTTTCAGAAATTAACCGAAAGCAAATAAACAGACAGTCAAACACTTCAAAAATTATTTTATGTTGTATTCGTAATGGAAAAAATATTATTTTTAATATAGATCATGAAGTTTCTTTTAAACAAAGTTGTTCAAAGTATACATAATGACTTCAAAATAACAGAGGTCGCGGGTTCGAGTCCCGCTGGGGGCATTCATTTGTTAAGCACGAATGTTTGTTCTCCAGTCATGGGTGTTTATATTTATAATATGTATGTATATAAAATATATATATGTAGTATATCAAGTATCTATCCGTAACACAAGCATCGTAGCTTACCACGGAACAGGATGGCGCTGTTGTAAGAATGTCCTAACATATTTATTTATTTATTATTATTTGTCTGAAAACTATATTTTATGGAAAGTAGAGACAAGTTTTAATGATATATACTCTATAAATATTAAGTACATATGTAAACCGGGTCGCTACGACGAGTATGTTCTCAATTACGGTTATTTTGATAAAAATCTGACTCCGCGGTATGGAACGACTGCGATTAATCTTTTAACCGCACTTTACCAGTGCGTTGTTAAGATATTGACATTATGTATATCTTGAAGGGCTTAAGTACTAGATCTTTGATGAAAGTTCTAGGTAAATACTAGGTTATTTTCTAGATGATACATAGTGATAAAATCCGACATGAGTAGACTTTTTGTGTTTTCTCTGGTATGATGGACTAATAGTCTGATTCCATAATACTTTCTTAGGTTTACGCGAATATTTGACATTATAAATGAAACTATCTTTTCGGACTTTGTCGCGGATTTATTATGATCTTTGATTCCCGACGTTTCGAATTCTTTTAGATCATTGATTTCGCTAATAATGTTAAAACTCAATAATTCAATTAAAGTAATTTATGGTTTTCGAAAGTGTAATAAATTATTTTAATAACCAATAACTAAATAAAAACTTCAATAAATGTAAAATATTGTATCAACATAAAACGTTTAAAATTATTTTAATTGAAAACAAAATTTATGACTAAACTTTTAGTTTCATTAGCGAAAGGAAGTTGAAGTACTAAAATATCTTACTTAAAAATGTATGCACTTACAAAATTAATTTTTACAACACAAATTTAATTAATAATGTCCCAACATATTTATTTATTATTATATAACCCCATATTATAGATATTAACTTCGTGTAGCTATTAATTATAATTAAATTGAATTAAGTTAAAAATAAAAAATAAACATGTAACCTACTCCATTTTTGAAGTCGAATAAAAACTAACAAATATTAGGAAAATTGAAAATTTAACGATTTACTCGTATTATTTAGACGGATCTAAGGAATAATTTATACGATAAAAATATTTATAAATGTGTAAGCGTCTAAACAAACTTATATTTTGTGATAAAGACATATGTTCATATATACACAAATCAAACTCAAACACGTAACCCTTCTTTTGCAATAGTAGGGCAACAAGGCAGTACTCTATTTCCGATACATCACCATATATATAACGAAAAATTTATAAGTATATATACGGTAGTTTAAGAAGGAAATCTGACTGGTTCGGTTCCGTTCGTCTTAAGAAAAGTTCTGTTCTTATACAGATATGACGAGTAGGTACGTACAATGGTCTACGAAAGTTATTTCCTACAAGTAGTGTGATTGATGTTTTCCCATTGACAATAAAACAACTTCTACGTATATTTTAATATTTTTAACTTCAAACCAGACAAATGTATCAAAATTTCATAATTTTCCATAAGTATTTTAATATTTTTAACATCAGTACATATAAAAAAATGAAGTGTCTGTTTTTAATTTCAAATTAACAGCTTTTCACTAAATACATATGAAATTATATATAGCACTTACATCAAAACATGAATTTTTAACATTTTTGTCTGTCTGTCTGTTTGTTCCGTCAGATCTCTGAAACGGCTGGCCCTATTTAGATGCGACTTTCACTCGCAGATAGCTACTGTTATAAGGAGTAACTTAGGCTACTTTTATTTTAGAAATTTTGTTTATTTTATCTAGCGGAACCCGCGGCTTCGTTTACGCTAAATCTAAGCTCGTATTGTATAAGTTAAAAATGTTTGTTTTAGAAAGCATTATGCAACTTACAATAACATCCGAAACGCTATTACTTTATTCTCACATTATTTAAAGTCTTGCGATTTGGTTTCACTCGATTTAACGACACGGTTATCACTTTAGTACTAACCTTTTTAGATATAGTGAATTCGATTTCCAGATGATGTAAGTTTTTCATAGTTAACCTACATATTATTTACATATATGAAGAACGTTAACGTATTAAAAAATATTATTTACAGACAGACAAACATTTTAAAAATTGAATTTTTGATGTTAGTACTGTATTTACTTTCATGCATTAAGTGAAAAGCTGTTACTTTGAAATTAAGATCAGACACTTCAATTTTATTTATATGTATAGATATATGTATGTATAGGGCAAAGTTAAACAGTTAGCTGTTATAGAAGCATACTTTTAGATATTAATTTCTATTACTAAGAAATAACAATGGTCCGGGAATCGAACCCGTGAGAGAAATTTATGGCTAGAAGACACAAGTACACACAGTACAATCATAATATTTATTATGGGAGTTGCTGTTAACTGTGTTATAGTTATATGCTACTCTTGAAATATTACATATTATTATTTTGGTTTTGAAAGTCATATCTTTGATTGTACAAACTACCTAATTAAAGTTTATTTATATTGGAATTTGTTAGTTTTTAACTTGTCATCAGACATTTCCTAAAAAATTAGCTAGATTAATATTCGTACAACTAAATGAAGTAGAAATTAATTCTAGTTCTGCCCAAAAAATAAATTAAGTTTGTAATTATTAAATTCATACACAATTCTAAAGAAAAATCTTTCAACTTTATCAATTTACCAACTTTTCGAGCTTTTTTCCAATTTTAATCAAATATAATGAATTATTTAGGTTTTTACGTAACAACCTAATTCGAAATATTTTAAACCTTAGGAAATAAATCTTAGATAAATCTTTCTGAAGTTCTACAGTGACGCTTTAAAAAAACTAATTAAGTTTTAACTTTTCCATCTACTCATAAATATATGCCCAAATTTGAATACCTACACATTTGTTACTCATTCACGCCATTACAGCTGAACGAATTTAAGTGAAATTTGCCACATAGATAGATTACAGTCTGGAATAGCACATAGACTTTTGTATCTAGAAAACAATTCTTCTAGAATAAGTTTGTTTGTATGTTTAACAAGAGACGAACCCGAGTAAAGTGAGGGTGAATAGCTAGTTAAGAAGTCACTAATAAATTCATTCAATAACGCAATTAAATAGAAAGGAAAAAATATCTTAACATATTATGAAAGTGTACAGCAGATACTGTTATAATGGAACAATGTCCTATAAATTATACTATCTCATGCAAAATATCTTGTCAATAATGAAAGTGAAATCTAGTGAAATATGTTATACAATTGTAAATATTTAATAGTTAGGTAGATATAATAACGTATAGTTAAACATTTATTGAAGTTTTTCCTATTTGAATGGAAAAAGCGTGTATTTCATTTTCAGTTTTTTGGTATGATTTTGTCTTTGATCTGTTTCTAGAGTCGTGTAGTAAAGTAACGTAACCTTTTTCTCTAAGTATAAACTAATTACTATTTTCTTATATATAGTAGGTACTACTAATGTGAGGATAGCTCTGTTTTTAACATTAAGATTTTAACGTTTAAACCGCTGAACACATTTTGATAAATTTGGCAAGGATATAGATTGCGTCATAGGCTATCGTCGATCTGTCTAACTAACTAGATTACGTAAACTAAATGGCGAGCTACAACTGGACTGGTAGTTTCAGGACTTAGAGCGCTTAAAAGAAATCTGTTTGATAGAAAATTGAAATATTCACGTAAAACGATATCCGTAAACATTTTAGATACAAACTTTTTTATGAATTTTACATTGAAAACACCTCTAACAAGCAGGTAAAGCCACGCTATAAGTATAATTATAAATAGAGTATACATACTCTTTTATATATTAAAAATGTAACTTCTTTTCACATTTTTTCACGGACACAAGTGCTTTAAATACTTTAGTCTTGAAACTCATGTCTTGAGATTCTCTATCATTATGCACTTACTCCCTGTACGTATGCAAAATAAATTATTTAGTGAAAACATGTGGCGAAGTATTCTATAGAGTGAAAATATTAGGGCTTTTTATAAATGTACAAAAAATAATGTTTAGTGAAGAAGTGACATAAAATGGTTATTATAATTCGTAGTAAGAAATCTGCGCAGTTAAAACTTTAAAAAATCTTTTCATTCGAGATGAATCCATAAAATATAATTTAATTAGATATTAAGGGAAAAACTGTAAATTCAGTATAGCTTTTATATCTTAAGTGATAAAAAAAATAATGAAAAGAAAATTGTAATATCTTATGTCATAATAATAACTTTGTACATAATGAATAATATGAAAGTAAATATGGTAGTCATAAAAAAGCTATTTTTTAAATTTTGATCTTTCACTGGCAGATAGTATAGTAAGTAAATTAGGTTATTATTATTTTAGAAAAAGAATTAGGGTTCCACTTATAAATATTAAAACGAACATACTATCTAAGGATTTACTAAGATAATATGGTTTGAAAGTTAAAAAGGTCTAAAACTTACAAAAGCAAGTTCTTTGTTCAAAGCAAAAACTTAATTCGTGCGTACGTTTTTGGGATACTACGTGATATTTTCACCATTTTCTTTTCTCTATCTCAATTACGTAAAAGTTACATAAATATTTCCGAGACTAAATAAATACCCCATTAACTCTATAACTTATATATAGTAATTTGTTAATCAATTTAGTTTGCTAATAATTAAGTATATTGATTTAAAATATGGACATGTGTTTGATTTTTGGCTTGATGACTCGTTTAGCTCAGTTGGTAGTGACCGGTTCGAGTCCCGCTGGGGGCTTACATTTGTCGAGCAACGAATGTTTCTACCCCAGGCATGGGTGTTTGTATTTATGTATGTATTTAAAACTGATACATGTGTAGTGTATCAACTATCTGGTATCCGTAACACAAGCATCGTAGCTTACCACGGAACCAGATGGCGCTGTTGTAAGAATGTCCCAACATATTTATTTTATTTATTATTTTATATGTCATAAATTTTTCACATTGTTTCTTCTTCTACAATTAAAATATTAAAGTATAGTAAGTGCCACATAATTTATATTGCTTTTTATATAAAAAATATATTATTATGTTATATTTTTTTTAATTTTATTTCCTGACATCGAATAATCGTTGTTAAAATCAATGTTTATCCACGTTCTTAGCTCAATCGATGGTCAGACTTAAGCAGTGAAAGTGCAAAGTTAGTTTAGTTTTTGAGATATTCGCAAGTAAACAGATATTTTTATATTGATTCATAGATTTGACGAACGTTACTTCTTAGTGATATCGCATGAGCAAATATATGTTCGTCCGTACGTACTCATGTGGTCATAGAAATTAATGTGTTTAATGAAAAAAGTGAAAATGGTTATATTTTTAATATTATTTAAAATATTTATTAGTAATAATATTACAGTAAGTTTGTTTTTAAGACATTTTACTTTGTTATCAATACAAAGGTTTTATATGAGTATGAATTATTTATTTTTTATTTGTTGTAATTTATATTATATATTTATTATATAAATATTGGTACATAATGAAGTTTTAAAAAATATTTCTCTAAATAAATAACCCTCAACTTTAAAAGTATAAGAATTTTTAAAACTTACATAGTATGTCTCACCACAAATTTTCCGAAAAACAACCACTTCACTAACACTCATTCATAAATTTATATATAATAAATTATATATAATAAATTGAAAACGTCCGTCCGTCACAGCATTCGACACTGTAGTAAGCAGAACAACGTGACTACGAAATGTTTAAGCGAAGTTGGACCTTATTTTGTTGTGATAAACAATAAGTAAAAGTGAGCTTCCATGGCATCTTCCATCAATTTCATGGTATTTGCCCATATTGAGGACCTACTACCGGTGTAGGCGTTTTGTTCCTTTTCAAACTTTATCTTGGAGATTATCAGAAAATTTTGTTTTCGCTAGCTTTTACTATCACCTTTGCTATATTTTTTATACATTTATTATTTATATTGTTAGAATCATGGGTTCGAGTCCCGGGTCAGGTAGTACAGAAGTCCATAGTTAATAATATAAGCCATTTGGCGGTTCTCAAAAGGGTGATTTGCCTTAATAAGCATAATCCCCCTATGAAAGTTATAGGAATAGGTACTAAACTTTTTTTAATATTCAATTTCATTTACAGGAGTCAAGACCTTATTATACGGTAATAATGTGACAGTATTTGTATTATAAAAAATTTAAAACGCACATATTTAGGTGAGATTTTCGAGCCCGACCCGACCCGAGCGAAGCTAGGGTAAGTTGCTAGTTATTTTACAAAATAACTATATTAACGAGTATGTAATGTTATCAAGAAGCTATAAAGAAAAGCGTTGCGAATTATCATGTATAGGTAGGTACACTATTCAGTAATATTATAAGCACCAGTCATAATAATCTAACGATGTTATTTTCACTTTCATTAACAAATGACAGTATTTCATATTATGGTTTGATACAATTACAAAAATCTATATACATATATAAATTGAATTGTCTGTTTGTAATATCACTACATAGTAAAAACAAAGTCGCTTTCTCTGTCCCTATATCCCTTTGTATGCTTAAATCTTTAAAATTATGCAACGGATTTTGATGCGGTTTTTTTAATAGATAGAGTGATTCAAGAGGAAGGTTTATATGCATAACTAGCGGAACCTGCGGCTTTGCCTGTGCTAAAACTAGGGAATAGCCTGAGCGAAGCGAGGGCGAGTCGCTAGTCAAAATTAATTTATTATTTTTTTACAAAATATATTATATACATATGAAAGGTTTTTTTTGTCTAGCTGTCTGCTTTTCTGTCTTCTGTTAATTTTTGACTAAATGACGATGAACTGATTTTGCCGAGAATTTCACTAGCTTATATAGTTCTAAAAGTTCAGTCACTGGACTTAAGTAACTAAACTTTTAAAAAACATAATACAGGTAGGTTTCTTAAAAGTTCAGTTACATGGGTTCCGCAAAAAATAAAGAGATTGTCAACAAATCCTCGTTCCTAGAGTCGCACACGAATGTAGCGAATGATGCTAGCTAATAAAATAAACATATACTTACTGAATGTACGTTACGCGTTAGCTATTAATTACATTGGACTATTAAAGTCATTTAAACTACCCTTCTTTTGGCACTAAATTAGATTAGCTCTGTGAATGAGATGTTTTCTTGTAGTAAAAACTATCCGACGAAAATTCAAACTCAGTTTAACGTTTATTGCAGGCAGATTCTATAAATTTGGCCCTAAGATTTTTCTAAAAAAACTATGTATATACAGATTCTACTCAGAATTTTATTATGTATATTTATAAAACTTTTAAATTTATTTTATATTTTTTAGAAACACTGTTCAGAAAATAAAACATGTTTTAAACAAAACTTCAAATAAATCTAACGTGCTAAGGCAATATTATTTTAAATGCACATAATGTGGGACGATTAGATGGAAAACTCGACTACGTATTTACAATGGTGGAATCACACTGACATTTTTATTATAATTAATTAAAGTAGATTAAAAGTCTTTAACACATTATTAGTACAATAAGCAGTGTGCTTAATATTTTTAACCCTTATTGTTTGTGCTGAGTAAAAGCAGACTAAGTTACTTGTTAAAGCATCAGATATTTGCCAGTGAAAGTCCCGTCAAAATCTGTCCTATCATTTCAGAGATAAGTGGGAAGAAACAGATAGACTGATAGAAAAAAATGTAAAAAAATTTGTTTTTTTTATAAGTAGGTACAGTGTATAAGTTTATATGTATTTAATTAAAAGCTGTTGTTATGTTGATGTATTGATATATGATTGATGATTGATAGATACCAATTTTTTTATTTGTATTGATTAAATAATTTAATTATAAATGAATACTAATATTCAGATTCTTATAAATATAAATAATCTTTGAATCGTGATAATTTATAGAACAAAATAGAAAATTCTAATATATTATTTATAAAAATTCATTTTTTTCTCTCAAACAATAATAAATCACTTCAATTAAATAAATTTTAAAAATAAATAGAAGCACTACAATTTTTACTACATCTATTACGATCATTGTGTTTCTACACTAACCGTTAGCTTCATTATTTCAATTTTAAACGAGGTGGGAAAGTAAAGACGTGCGAATATTACTGATTGTTTGGTAATTTTATTACCTGACGAAGACAGGGCGTTTAAGTTAAACGTTTTGATTCAATCTACTTCTAATTTAAACTTTTCTTTAGAAAATATCATAAAAGTTTAACAAAGCTTAAAAATAAAACTTTAGTCATTCCTCATATAAAAGTAGACTGTTTTTCTTACTTTAAAATGTAAAGTACATATATTTTTTACTAGCATTTCCCGCGGCTTCGCACGCGTTCTAAAGACCGGAAACCAAATTTTCCTGAGTTGCGCGGTATGATACCTCGCAAAACTAACGCCCGTCTTTCCCGTTTTTGCAACATTTTTCATTGATGCTCCACTCCTGCTCCGTAATGAAATATAGCCTATAGCCTTCCTCGATAAACGGACTATCTAACTCAAAAAGAATTTTTCTAATCGAACCAGTAGTTCCCGAGATTAGCGCGTTCAACCAACCAACCAAACAAACAAACAAACAAACAAACAAATTCCTTATCTTTATAATATTAGCATAGATTATGATGATTATAGATTATGATTATGATTATGATGATAGATCCTTTTTTTCCTATTCCGTGACTCTCTATTACTGAATACTCTAAGTCTTATAGGTCTATACTTCGACACGACCGGTGAGAGCTAAGTTGCAGGATTTTTACGACCTTCCGAAACTACTGCCGTGTCTTAATTCAGTAATTTCCCAATTAGTAAATTAAGACAAGCTACTAAGCACAATAAAAAAAATCCTATAACTAAACTTGTCTTAACCCAGGACTCGAATTCAAGGCCTCCATATCTCCAGTTATACATGCTAGCTACTACAGTGAGGCAGTCAAAAAATCATTTTTGAGGTCGCGACCGACGAAAATTATTCGCATTATTATAATATAATTGTTTAGATTGTTTGTTCATAACAATCTACTCACGTAATCATTTTCCTTTTGAAATCCTCAACGCAGGACGCGATATGAATAGTATGATTTTTTTTACAACTTTCTAATATAAATAAGACATACACGTACACATAATATGATAAACTTTTGAACTTAAATAGTGAAAAATTATATGCTAAGTAAATTGAAGCGAAAGTTTTAAAGCATGCTTCTTACTCGTACTATTAATCCATACATCTATACATATAAATAAAATTGGAGTGTCTGTTTTTATTTTGAAATTACAGCTTTGCACTAAATGCATATGAAAGTATATATACGATACTAGTATCAAAAAAATCAATTTTTAAAAGTTTTGTTTGTCAGTCTGTTTGTTCCGGCTAATCTCTCAAACGGCTGAACCAATTTTGATGGGACTTTTACTTGCAGGTAGCTAATGTAATAAGACGTAACATAGGCTACTTTTTAATCGACTTAAAAAAAGTAGGCGGTTATATTTTAGAAATTTTATTTTTAACTAGCGGAGGGTAAGTCTAGCTAGTAAGCTAGGGTTCGTCCCTAGATACGATTTAACGATTAGTAGGTAGGTATAGATTTCTCAGAAATAAGATATTTTCTCGGCTATTTTCTACTATGATATGATTGTTTTATACCTACACTAGCGACTCGCCCTCGTTTCGCTTGGGCTTTTTCCTAGATTTAGCACAGACAAAGCCGCGGGATCCGCTATTTATGCATATAAACCTTCCTCTTGAATCACTCTATCTATTAAAAAACCGCATCAAAATCCGTTGCGTAGTTTTAAAGATTTAAGCGTACAAAGGGATATAGGGACAGAGAAAGCGACTTTGTTTTATACTATGTAGTGATGTAAACTTAGATTATATACATGTATATTAATCAAAGGATGTAAACCTTCCTCTGGAATAACTCTGTCTATTGATGAAAACCGCATCAAAATCCGTTGCGTAGTTTGAAAGATCTAAGTGTACCTACAGACGGAAAAAGCGGCTTTGTTAAAAATACATGGCATGACAATTACAGAAAGCAGTATTTACGTCATAGGAAGTCACAGAAGAAGAGTTCTCTATGAGAAATTCTCGTGCGAAAAAAATATACCTAATAGGTAAGTTAAGGTACAAACTATATTAAATATTAAACATATAAACAACAATGATACATACATATTTTTTTGTCTTTTCCAAAAAAAATAGCCGCTCGATTGCCTTATTTAAAGTCTTGTTACGACGAAGATTAAATTATATAGTATAACCAATTTGAGGAAAACCAGTAGGTAGGTACATTAATGCGTGCCCGATGATTATTATTAATGATGAGAAACAAAATTGAAAGCCGCTGTATTTTGTAAAGAGGTGTGACCGTACAGAAGGTATATTCAATTAAAATATTACTTGTTCAACGAGTTTTCATTTTTTTTTTGTAGGACTTTCGTACAAAAACTGTGTCAGTAAGGGACGTAAAATTAGTTTCTTAGTAACATTATTCATTATTAACTTCCATTTAAAATTCAAACTTATAACATAGGTAATATTTTCATAATCATCAAATCCATATTACGATTACTTCGCGGATTTATTTTGACTTTTGGTTCTCCACCTTTCGAATGCTTTACAGCAATCATTGTACCGGGAGAGACTGTCTCTAGCGATAGTTTTATTTAAAATGTCAAATATTCGTAAATCTAAGAGAGGATTATTAAGGATACTTAGAAGTTTCAATGAATACTAATAACTTAAGTATTAACTCATTTGTGAATATCATAAAAAATATATAAAAAATTACAAAGCAACTAGGTAGGTACTTATTATGCTACTATCGTTTATATTAATCAATTAAAAATTCATAAAGCATTTGATTTTATATATTATCAATACAACATTTTTGAAGCAATCTTGTATAATTTTAATATAAAATTATAATTCATTTACTAAAGCGAGACATCTAGCGAGATTATATGGAACTACCAGCAAACATTACATACTTTTGAATAGTTCAGCAAGTACCTAATAGATGGCGCTGTTCCAAAAATATTATGATATAGTATCACAATATTATGAAACACAGTATAAAGAAATATTCTTAAAATAAATTATGATAAATATTTTTTTATAAAAATAAAAGCTTAATGAAATTTTCTGGGTTTTTTTGTTCATATAAATGCTAGCGAAATCGATATGTGTTCGGCTAAATGTACTTAACTGATAATTAATTACTAAATTTTATGTGGTGCTAAAATACTCAGATATTAAGAATACCTTTTACTTCAGGTAAAACTTTAATTCCTACGGAAAAAGCAATAACTGCTTCTAGGTAGAGTTGCCCTTAGTTTACACATACCTACATTACAATAAGGTACCTATTAGTATTTAGAAATTACTACTTATATCTATTTATGTATACCTAGACCATCTGGACGGACCCGATCGAAGCGAGGGTAGGTCATAGGTAGAGTTGCCAACCCTACTATATAATATAGTATCCTACTGTATTAGAGGCCCGAATACTATATTTCTGAAAAAAGAATATAGCAGGTGAACCTACTATATTTCAAAGGCATCAAACTCTAAGTAATAATATTTTAATTAAAGCTGATCTAATGGTATTTTGTTATATAAATTTAAATTGTAATAAAAGCTATGAGGCATTCTTTAAAAATAAAAATTTATTAATAAAGGCTAAAAGCAGCAAAAAATATTCTTTCAAGAAATAAAGTACCTATTTGGTACCTACTATATTTTTTCTTCATTTTTCGTTATCTACTATATTTTTATGGATAATAATTGTAGAACTACTATTTTTGACCGACAAAGAGTTGGCAACCCTAGTCATAGGAGACCATAAATAGCTGACTGAGTCATATGCATTACAACTTTGCTTTTGCTCCTTGCGTTAATGACACGCACATCGTACTTCTTAGACAATTCATGAGTACTTTTACGAACATACATAAATTATGCTACATATACCTTTATACATATAAATATTGTAGTATATCTTATAATATGATGTTTTATTTTACTGAATAATCGTTCGTACAATAATAACTCTAACGCTATTTAGTATCAAGGGCCTAATGAATTAATTAACAATATCTTCGTTCGGGTTCGTCCCTTAGCTTACATGGCATTAGAGCGCATAGAAGGGAAACGTCCAAAGAAAAATTATTTTTTGTCTCAGGAACCTTCGCATTCGTATACGTAGTAACCCACAAAAGTTTCATCACAATCAGGTCAATGGTTTAGCAACGCATAGAGAAAAGACATAGAAACATTCATTTTTAATTATATATCTACCAACCAACACGACTTTTATTTATATAACTAGCATTTACCGCGGCTTCGCACGCGTTCTAAAGACCGGAAACCAATTTTTTTCTGAGTCGCGCGGTATGATACCTCGCAGAACTAACGCCCGCCTTTCCCGTTTTCGCAATATTTTTCGTTGATGCTCCGCTCCTATTGGTCGTAGCGTGATGTAATATAGCGTATAGCCTTTCTCGATAAACGGACTATTCAACACAAAAAGATTTTGTTTTAATTCGGACCAGTAGTGCCTGAGATTAGCGCGTTCAACCAAGCAAACAAACAAACTCTTCAGCTTTATAATATTAGTATAGATATATACTTTTTCAGTACTTTATTTCTATTGCTAGCAAATTCATAAATCTTATAACGTAAAGTAAAGCTAACTCATAAGTTACACATTTTTTCCAATAGTTCGTGCGTGTTCTATCTGAACGGGATCTTAAGTGCGAATATCCAACTTTTATCACGCTGTTGTGTTGAAAATACTTTTTATATTGTTTGTACCTAAAAGGAGGCATGTTTTGCCCTAGTTTTTACATAGAATAGACCGTTCAGTTAAGATGTAAGAAGTATATTGTAAAGAAAAGTTTTGATGAAAGTCTAGAACAATGGTGGAATTTTCATTTATTAAATTCACTGGCGATTCACCCTCGCTCATTATTTTAAAGACAAGTGCATATTTTAGGGTATTAGATGTTTTCTCGGAGTAAAAAGTATTTTATAATATGTTGACACGGATAAACTATCATCTTCAGCCCTTTTTTCAACGTCCTACTGGGCACGGGCCTCCCTCAGTACGAAGGGGATCAGGCCATAGTCCACCGCGCTGGCCTAGTTCATGTTGGCGAACTCAAATGTCTTTCGACTTGCTAGGTTTTTCTTAGACATGCAGATTTTCTCGCGATGTTTTTCTTCACCGCATGACAAATGGTAATCATGATAGAAAATGATTCACACATGAAAATATCAGAGGTGCAAGACCCGGATTTGAACCCGCATCACTCGGTTATCCAAGAGAGCGCGTATAACTTGCCAACTAAGGATGATTATTGAGGCTTACTAAACAGAAACACTATAACTAAACTAGGTCCGACTGGGGATATAAACCCAGTTTGATGACCCAGATGTGAAACCGTACATGCTAGCCACTACACCATAGAGATAGTTAACGTTTAACTATAGTACTTCTATCGCACATATAATATTAGGTTCTATAACACAATACAATTAAACGTCTTATTATCACACACGACTGCACCGCTGCTCTCAAACGTAATTGGAGATCTATGTCTGCAGCTTACCACTCCTACTAATTGCCAAATATATCGAAATTATAATATTATATTCTCGAATCCTTTATTGTTGTGTGTTACATATTTGTATATTTCATACTAGCGACTCGCCCTCGCTCCGCTCGGGCTCTTCCCTAGATATAGCACAGGCAAAGCCGCGAGATCTGCTAGTTATGCATATAAACCTTCCTCTTGAATCACTCTATCTATTAAAAAAACCGCATCAGAATCCGTTGCGTAGTTTTAAAGATTTAAGCATACATAGGGATATAGGGACAGAGAAAGCGACTTTGTTTTATACTATGTACTGATTTTTAAGACTAGTAACTTATCCTTGCTACGCTCGAGTTTATCCCAAGTCACGTTATAACTGTTAGTGTAGATTTCTCACAGACAACTTTTACAACATTACATTATTAACCGACTTCAAAAAAGGAGGAGGTTATATGTTCTTCTGTATATATTTTTTTACATTATATTATTTAACATTATAACAATAGACAACAAAAATGCACATTTTTTTCCTGCAGTAAAGCTATTATCATACAGAGTTTCAAAATACTTTGTCCAGTGCTTTTCTAGTGATACGTACCCAGACACACAAACAAAAATTCTTAAAACATTTGTATCGAAAATACTAACTTAAAAGATTTTTGGTTTCTGACGTTTTAAATTTACATCAATCATGGTTACTGAAGAAACTAAGGTTTAAGACATCTCAATGGTTTTATATATTTGCTAAAAAATATACAAGATTCACTTTATTATACTCTTTGATTAATTGAACCGAAAGCTTTAACAGTCAGTATTTTATCAATATTAAACGCTTTTGAAAGCCGATCGAAATATTTGATAGCGATCTGCGATTCCCTCAATTAGTGATATTGCTGTCAACTCATTTTATTGCGAGTGTATCAGCCATCGCCGTGATTTGCACAATTTACGTAAAACCATGAACTCACGGGTATTTTAGTGCCGAAATATATTGGGATATTATTACACACAGCGCCATCTAGTTCCGTGGTAAGCTCTCCGTGTTCTCTGACCGATTAACGGACGGCGGCCAATCTCATTGAGATATCATCATAGACAGACATCTAGTCAACTGCGCAGGAGATATTATAGTGCACAAGTGTATGCGCAGACAAGTGCACTCTCTATTCCTATCAGTCTCATACTCTGATGGGACGACTATTCGACACGACCAGTGAGAGCTAAGTCGTAGGACCGACGGCTTTACGTGCTCTCCGAGGCACGGGGGTGACTCACCGCCAACTTCCCAACTCCGAGCTGTTTCTGAGACTTACTAAACAGAAAGACTCAATAACTAAACTTGGCCCGACCCGGGACTTGAACCCAGGACGGTGTGTGGCCGTACATGCTAGCCATCGATTTTAAATATTAACACCCATGACTGGAGCACAAACATACGTGTTTAACAAATGAATGCACCCCAGCGGGACTCGAACCCGCGACCGCTGGCGCAGCAAGTAAGGTCACAAACTGAGCAAAACGTGTCGTCAAATAGGTTTGTTTGATAATTTTGAAAATTTTTTGTTTTCAAATTATTGATTTTATCAAATTAGTGAGTATTTCGATTCAAATTATAAAGTAAATGCTAAACCTCATTAAATATTTATGTATGTATACACAATAATAATGTACGTATTAATTACAATACTATAGAGAAGTACGTACGCTTAAGTAAATTAATGATTGTACGTGTTCGAACACATCAAAGGCTGATCGCTGAGCCTTGTTGTAATCTCTCGAGATCGCAGTCTTAATTATAATACAATGGATATTAACAAAATTATTTCACTTTAACATATATTTATTCTGTGACTTTGTCTATAAATTTTGTTTGTAATAATTTTATATTAGATATAAGTGTTAAAAAACGAGCTCCTGTTATATTTTTTAGTCTTTCAAGTTGTATCGGCTTGAGAGATTTTAATGAAATTTATAAGAAAATAAGGCTATGAAAACGTTTTCGAAATTGTTTTAAAATTCATTATAATAATAGCACAGATTTGTTTTTTTTTCTTATATATAGTATTTTTAAATCAATTTATAAGAATTATGAATCCGTTTATAATTGCTACATTTATCACATGACGTAAAACCTGTTTTAAAGTCCGTCAAAAATAAAGAAAATCTTTAAAAATTTCAAAATATAATTATAAAAATATTAATTTCTAACGATACAATAAAATTCATGGATATAGTCGGATAATAGTACGAGTAGGTATATCTTAAGTCGAACTCGAACGAAGAGGGAACGCAAAACAGTCGAATAAATAATATGAAATATTTTTACAAGATCAACAAGTGTTTTTGTAAAATAAAAGGATACCTATGTTTTAAGTATATAGGTACATGAAAATGTTGTCATTTTCATTGACAAAGTACGACTTCCGTTTTCAATAGGGAGGTACCCTATAATATATCTATTATTGTATCTCCACTATAGAAAGTTCACATAAAAGCAGGGAAATGTTTAAATTTTATCGTTTCCCATTAAAAATCTTCCGCTTACAGTTTACACAAATCATTTAATGTACGTATGGATCCAATTCATATCCCCCATGCGTATTGAAGTGGCATCTATATAACTTCAGTATAAAGCCTCTTCAGATGAGAACAGACCATAACACAAGTTTCCAAACTGCATTTACTGAAATGAAAGCCTTTGAAAACTATACATCGATTCATCGTGACATAAAATATATATATAAACAATTTTAAGCTCTACACCATATAAATAAAGTTCAATTTTCATTGAAATTACAGAGTAAGTAAAGTGAGATTTATACATCTGATACGCTAAAGTGAACTTTAATGCGTAAGCATTTAGATTTATAATTTTGAAGGAAGGAAACGCATTGCACGACTATTCGCTCTCAAATAATCGATAACTGACGTCTGGCCTCCCCTCTGTATGGTCGGTGAGAAAATTAAAATTCACCTGTTAAACTTTTATAATATTTTAAAGTTTTTATATTTGACTGAGCCACAGTTTCCAGTGACCCAGGTTGCTGCGTCAGCGGTCACTGGTTCGAGTCCCACTAGGGACATTCATTTATTGTGCATGAAGGTTTGTATTCCAGTAATGGGTGTTTATATTTGTGTATTGTATGTAGGTAATTAAAGTTATGTGTAGTGTATCAACTATCTGGTATCCGTAACACAAGCCTCGTAGCTTACCACGGAACTAGATGGCGCTGTGTGTAATAACGTCTTAACATATTTATTTTATTGATCATTTTATAGTAATAAAAGAGCTTTAACCTTTAACTGTGGACACGCGGTCTCACAGACCGCTAACGGTTTTTAATTTTCGAGTTTACCCCCTTCCTCTTACTCCCCGCGTCTGTGACGCTCAGTAGCTTCAGTTTTAGTGACAAAACGAGTGTTAAAGTGTGAGGTTGTGTCGCCGGCTCGAAATTGGGTAAGTTATTTTACTTTAAATTTTGACTGCGGTCTGTGAGACCGCGTGTCCATGTATTTCATACAATAATAATTTTTGGTGTTTTGTTTTTTTTAGATTATTTTGCTTCAAAATGTCGATAAATAACATCGAGAGCGCTAGTACTTCAAAACAAATATCAAGGTCACCGGTGCAACAGCGGGCTAACAAAATATTACGTGTCGAAAGCCCATCTTTTGAACAAGACGATGGCCTATGGTTATTTTCTATAGAATTCTTGACTTGTGCGGTGTCAATGCGTATGTTCTATAGAACCAGCACCAGGTCAAAGAAATAGAAAGAGGTGATTTCGTAATTAATTAACCTAGCAAGTTTTCGTAAGACATGTGAAGTCCGCCAACTCGCACTACGCCAGCGCGGTGGACTATGGCCTGATCCCCCTCGTACTGAGGTAGGCCCACCCCCAGCAGTGGGACATTAATAAGGGCTGATGATGATGATGATGATGATGATTTCGTAAAAAAAATAGCACGTTCTCTAGTTGTCCCTCATATGCAAGACGTGTGATGACATCCAATTTTACAAAGGATCTAAAACTCACACTACAGCGAGTTTTGGGAGCAGACATGCCTCCAGAAGAGCCTCCTACTGAGGAGATTAATTTGACAAACCGGAAGGCATGTAGACTTTGTCCTTCACAGCGAAAAAGAAAATCTCAATACACTTGTGTAAACTGTAAACAGGTCATATGCCTTCAGTGTTCGAAACCTCTCTGCAAAGAATGCCAATAATTTCACCCATATTGACCCACTGTCAGAATTTTTATGTTTTATGTTTAAAAGTTTTCTAGTTAATTTTTATTTAGTTCTTATACTATATTTATGGATAAAAAGGTTAGTTTTTCTAAAAAGTTTAGTTGATTATAAGTTTTAGTCCTAAAACTGATCTCAAGTTAATTAAGACTAAAAAGTGCCTTTAATTGTTTTGAAACTTTAGATATGGAAGAAAATAAATAAATATTCTTATAAAACTTATAAAATGTTTTAATTTAATATAGATATATAAAAATAAAAATGATAGCATAACAATTTACTTAGTTTTTTAATATATTTTACATCGAAACTCATTGCGGTCTGTCAGACCGCATGTCCATAGTAGTGTTACAAAAAAATAGTGTCCATAGTTAAAGGTTAAAGCAATATTTCTATTACCTTCGGTCTACATCCGGTCTCTATGGGGGATTTAGTATGAGCTATAAAACTTGGTATAGTAACATAGGCTATAGCGGAACCCGCGGCTTCGCTCGCGCTAAATCTAGGGATGAAACCGAGCGAAGCGAGGTTGGGTCGCTAGTTAATTATTTAATAACAAACAATCCAACAAATCATTACTTTTATGATACTTGTATGGACATAATTTTTAATAATCTCATTTTTAAACTGGGTTAAGTAGACTCATAATTAATACCAGATCCATCCATATTACGCGGTCTCATATTAAATGAAGGCAAGTTAAAATTATAAATATAAGTAAATAAGTATTAAAAGTTAATAATTAACGCTTTAACAACGCACTTATATTTAGAACAAGCTGTCGTTATATTAGGCATAGTTTGTTGTAATTTCATATTTTAATTGTTTGTCAAAGGTTTTTATAAAAAGCATATAAATTATAAATGAAACTATCTTTTCGGATTTTGTCGCGGATTTATTATGATTTTTGGTTCCCGACGTTTCGAATGCTTTATAGCGCACATGGTCACGGGAGAAACTAAGGTATTAGACGTCTCAGGGGGTTATATAAGTACTTGTTACAGACAGTGCCTACCCACAATTTAGCGTATAAATTTTGAAACGTTTATTTAGCGTATAAATTGATAAATTTCCCGGTCGTTTTTTCTATTTTTTCCCTAAAAACCTTATCGAGATTTAAGATTAATATGAACATCTTGTCTTAACATTTTGAAAAGCAACATAAAATTTTTTTTTATTTATTAAGATCATTTCAATGAGAGAGAGATAAGAGTTGAGTAATGAGTACCTACCAGATTCGAGGTTCAGCATAAGACCTAGGTAACCATTGTAATGTTATTAAAGTACGGGGTATTAAGACTTTGACTGAATTAGATTTGTGAAACTTGTTTAACTATTTTTATTAATTAGAAAAAAAATTGAACGTAATTTTCTAAGAACATTTTCAAACGAAATGCTCCAGTAAAATCGGCACTTTCATGCATAAGCATACTTTAAGCAATTTGGTTTGGTTTTATATTATTTAATGTAAACTATATACATAATTTATTCTCGTGCTATTATTTTAAGAAAAATAATACCAATAATAAATTCATTCTAATATCTAGTTCCCGTTTCACAAAGTTGGTCCGTGATGAACTCTAAAATTACTTATACAGTCTTAACTTATTTTAAACGTTCGAAATAGTTATTTCGTACTTTAAAATCATCACTTTTTACATTATGAATATATACAATTTATTTTTTAGTGTCAATATGTAAAGAATCTATCATAGAAACAATTCATGGGTAAATATTATAAAATAATTTGTAACGATTTTAAGAATCTCTATTGACATTCAAATATTGAAAGAAAAATACATGAGTTTTTCATTGAATAAGGTTCCAAATGATACACCTATTTTAAATAAAAACGACTAAAATAGAAGATACTAGCTGTGATATTCTCATAATATACGCATAAGAGAATCAAATATAAGCAAAGTATTTCCAACATTCAGTATTTACATGTCCATTTCAAATAAAATGCACTGTTTCAAAATCAACTTAATAAAAGTTAAAATTCCAGTCAATTTTAACTAACTTTAGATCAAACAAGTGGCAAATATCACTCGAGTCTTAACGCAAGAGTGACTTTAAAAAATTATGCACAAAAACTAGATATAAAATACCAAAACTGATTCAGTTAGAAGTTAGGAAAAGTCTGACGTCTGTGAATTTTTAAATGGCCACCGTATTTAGAATTATGTATGAATTTAAAGTGTATAGTTTGTAACTTTTTACTTTATCTTTACATTTATACAATTAAATTGAATTATCCCTTTTTTAATTTCAAATAAACAGCTTTTCACTAAATGCATATCAAAGTTTATACTGTACTAACATCAAAAAACATTTTTTAGTATCTTTGTCTGTCTGTATGTCTGTTTGTTCCGGCTAATCTCTGAAACGGCTGAACCGATTTTGATGGGACTTTCAATCGCAGATAGCTTATGTTATAAGGAGTAACTTAGTCTACTATTATTTTATTATAAAATTATAAAAACATTGTAATTTATTTCATAAATTACGACCAGCAAAGTGGACTGGGTTTGCTAGTTTAAAATATAAAGGGCCATCGTCACGTCTACAAAAAAGTCAAAGTATACAGCAACTAAACTTTCTCTACAGTAGAATTGAGTTTTTCAATTTTTCCACGTCAAACTCAAACTTCTGTCGGATATACCACGAACGTGTTTATTACAAATCTTATTGTCCTGTACAATGAGCTTTTTGTTTTCATTTTTATACTTATTCTTAAATTAAGTGAAATTTTTCCATGTAAACGGCTAAAAAAATCATTGATCTATACTAAGATTATAAAGCAGAAGAGTTTGTTTGTTTGGTTGAACGCGCTAATCTCAGAATCTACTGGTCCGAATTGAAAAATTCTTATTGTGTTGGATAGTCCGTTTATCGAGGAAGGCTATAGGCTATATTACATCACGCTACGACCAATAGGAGCGGAGCATCATGAAAAATGTTGCAAAAACGGGAAGGGCGGGCGTTAGTTTTGCCAGGTACGTGTGACTCAGTAAGTATTTGGTTTACGGTCTTTAAAACGCGTGCGAAGCCGCGAGATAGGCTAGTAAGTTATAATAAGGGATAATCTACTATGTATAAAGATATATAGCATGATAATTAGATTGTTCGTTTGTCTGAAAGATCAAATCTACGGAAGGCCCATAAAGTTCACTCCGACTCCTATAATTTGAATAATGATTTATTAATCAATAACAACAGTGGAGTCGCGGACGATTGCTAGTCATATAATATAATATATTTAAAAATTATATTTTGAGAGCTAAAAAGAAAGAAAAATATGTACGGATTCGATTCGACTCAGAATTTTATAATATGTATAAATAAGAAAAGTAAAAACATACAAGGAGTCGTAAGATATTTTTTTACACGCTTTTTATTAGCTTCACCTGTATGTTTGTATGTTTGTTTGTAACCGACTTCTTTGGGCGCGATTTTGACCCACTTTAAACGGCCAGATTTCGTTCAAACTTTGTAGATTTATTGAGGACCGATGACAATACACTAATTTGATAAAATTATTCCATTTTTCAATTTGCAAAATATGATTTTTGCTAGAAAAAGTAGAAAATAAATAATAGTTTAAAAAAACTAAAAAACACGCTTTTTATAGAAAACCGAACTAAAAAATAGAAAATAAAATTTATTTTAAAAAAAGCGTGGGGTGCTTTTTAAGATATTATCGAAATGATAATGACACCATGCACCCCACGCTTTTTTTAAAATAAAATTTTATTTTTCGACAATGTTACACACAGCACAGCACCTATCTAGTTCAGCGATAAGCCTGGTAAGGCTTGTGTTACGAATACTACATAGCCTAACCTAACCTAACCTACATATTTATAACTTTAAATATGTACATATTATAAATATACCCATGACTGGAGTACAAACATTTGTGCTCAAAAATGATTGCCTCCAGCGGGACTCGACCCCGCGACCACAGGCGCAGCAAGTAGGGTTACTACAAACTGAGCCAAAAGTGTCGTCAAATTAATATATTATTTCTAACATATAAAACCTAGTAAAACCATGTACAGTTTTTGAATATTAGAAGTAAAGTAACGGGTTAAAGTAGCGATAAAAATCGTAGGCACGTAATTTCTATGACCAACAGATGTAACGAGAGGGACAAAAAATACTGAATAAACTGGAATAAGCGAATTCAGGCCTGTAAAGTTCCTTCATTGCAAATAGGCCGTAAAGAGGTGGGTACTTTTTGACTGTGTTGATTATGTGGCTTGTCTCTGAGAGTCAAGCTTCAATAAATAAAGTCATATTAATTATATACCATAAATTATCATTTATTAGAGACAGCGGTTTAACCGTTTGTATTTAATAGATAGACTAAGCACTTAATATTGTAGTATTATTTACTATACAAATTATATATTCTCTATGCGCACTTTCATCTCCCTTTTCCCTGCCTTATGGAATGGGATGATTTCCAGGATAAAAACTTTCCTTTCCAATGATATTTTTGATTTGAATTATCTTTTTATCGAATTTCATCGAAATCGTTTAAATTACAAACAATCATAAAAAATATCTCTCTAATATAATACCTACTGTATTATAATGTGTTTCAAATGTGTAAAAATTGTCAACCCAAATTATTATTTTTATTGTGTTCTCTTTTCTCTAAAATAGACAAGTGCGACCCTAGAGGGAAACTGAGGGTTCCGTAGTAAGAAATAAGAAATGTATCTTTACATATATAATGTGAAATACTAATTTCTTACGTCAAATGTAAAATTATTGTAATGATGACACATTACAATATTAGTTTTATTAACAACATGAATTATTTTGTATTTACAGTCAGAACCCGATATTTAATTCTAATGATTTTTGCCTTAACCTATTGTTGATTTTTATTCTATGAAAATTCACCCTCAAGCCCTAGCTAGCATCCCCAGGCTCTACTGAGGGTAGTTTCGCGAGGGAAAACTTTACGCGTTAGGCCAGCCTTTATCTCACCCTTTGTACTAACGCATCACGACCGAAAAGAGGGTGGAAAGTCAAATATACCTATAAAATTAAGAACCCGTTAATAATTGATGTTTTTCTAGTAGTTGGTAAATGTGTTGTTGTTAGAGTAAATTTTATGATTATAGCTTAAGGCTTCATTCGTTAAAATACTTATATATGTCTTACTCAATAGTAATTTGTAATATTTTGTTGGATTTGTGAGTATTCGAAATCTTAATTAAAGTAAATTATTCTTCTGAAACCTTAGTTTGGAACCATCGGAAGCGTGACTATGAAAAGTACAGTTTTTGTATCGTCAGGAACCAACAATCAAAATAAATCCTATAAAAATCCGCTAAAACAGGTTTAATTAAAATTTATATGTACGACATTGTACCTTTATCATACATTAGACAATCTATCATTGATTTAATCTATAATTGATTTTCTATAATTACGATAACATCTAAAAACATTAATAAGTACGGTAATATTTAAAACTAAAGTAATTAAAAATTAAAAGTTGGTGTTAGTAAAACCCTTCAGGGATCAGATCAAAGGATAATTAAAATGACACAGTAGTCGCTAGTAACGACATGACCCTTTTAAGTAATTTGGGGTAATCACTTGATTACTATGAAAATTTAAGTACTGTTTTACAAAAACCTTACTGAATGTGATTTGTCGACCAAATTGGGATAGTTTGCGAGAATTCCACATATTTTGATTGGAGTTGGCTTATTCTTGGATGATCTTTTGTATTGTGTAGGTGCGATTAGGTACACTTCATAGTATGTATGTATATATGTATGGTTGTATGTATGTATGTATGTATGTATGTATGTATGTATGTATGTATGTATGTATGTATGTATGTATGTATGTATGTATTAAGCCCTTTGTAACGTCCCACAGCTGGCGGACTTCACATGTCTTTAGAGAACTTGCTAGCTTCTCTGAGATATGCAGGTTTCGTTTCCTCACGATGTTTTCCTTCACCATAAAACAAGTG
This sequence comes from Boloria selene, assembly GCA_905231865.2. Classification (NCBI taxonomy): domain Eukaryota; kingdom Metazoa; phylum Arthropoda; class Insecta; order Lepidoptera; family Nymphalidae; genus Boloria; species Boloria selene. The sequence goes on from HG993146.1 coordinate 11,487,841, forward strand.
TTAAACATGTTTAAAATGATAGCTCATGTGTAAGACCCGAGAATCGAACCTGCTTCACTCGATTTGAAACACAAGCTACTAGGCTACCCTTACTTTCTTTTCAACAATAAAAATTATCTTTAAAGTAAACAATTTTTTCTCATCATCATCATCATCATCAGCCCTTATTAACGTCCCACTGCTGGGCGCGGGCCTCTCTCAGTACGAGGGGGATTAGGACATAGTCCACCGCGCTGGCCTAGTGCGAGTTGGCGGACTTCACATGTCTTTCGAAAACTTGTTAGGTGTTCTCAGGCATGCAGTTTTCCTCACGATGTTTTCCTTCACCGTAAGATAAGTGGTAATCATGATATATAAATGATTCGCACATGAAAATATCAGAGGTGCGAGACCCGGATTTGAACCCGCATCACTCGGATATCCAAGCGACCGCGTTACCGCTGGGCTACCACTGTGTATTTTTTTTACAATATACTATATTGTCGCGGAATATAGTGCGAACTCGTCATAATAGCACGCTTGTACCATGCCTTACAACAGCGAATGTCAATTTCTAACTTTTGACAATTAGATAACAAGAACAGTTTATTACAAATTTTAATGTGACAGAAAGAGATAACGCATTTTCAGGAACAATTTGGAAGTTACTAGAAACATTTTGAATTTTCGATACTAGAATGTTCTAAATTTACGCATATAAAAAGGCCGGCAGTGTGTCGAGAGATCAGTTGATGTTCGGAGCTAAGTGAAGATTGCGAAGAGATACGAAATAGTGAAAAAGTGAAGAAGAGTATAGTGAATTGTTAAAAGTGGTGATTAATAGAGCTCAGAGACTCAATTAAACTAGTGCTGTGTACAAACTGCGCGTGTGTATAAAGTGTAAATAAAACATCTTTAGTGCGAGAACGCTTTTAATTTCCGATCCCGAACCTGTAGTACGTAACAATTGGTGTCAGAAGTGGGATCGGAAATGCCGTTAGTACCGAGGCACGAGAAGGAAGGAGTCACTACACGCGCAATGGCGGAACAGCAAAGGGAAGATTCTGGCCCTAGTACATCGAGTGGAGAGTCCGCGGCTCAACAGAGTACCACGCCAGACATGAACGCCCTTCTGCAACAAATGGCGTTCATGATGCAAGAACAAACGCGCCGCGAGGAAGAACGTGCACGCCGCCAGGAGGAACAGCTGCGCGCACTCCAAGAAGAGCAGGCTCGCCGCCAGGAGGAACAGATGCGCGCACTCCAAGAAGAGCAGGCTCGCCGCCAGGAGGAACAGATGCGCGCACTCCAAGAAGAGCAGGCTCGCCGCCAGGAGGAACAGATGCGCGCACTCCAAGAAGAGCAGGCTCGCCGCCAGGAGGAACAGATGCGCGCACTCCAAGAAGAGCAGGCTCGCCGCGAGGAAGAACGTGTACGCCGCCAGGATGAACAGCTGCGCGCACTTCAAGAGGGCATTCACAAGGATGTCATAGCCGTTCTTCAACAGAATACGGAAAGGGTAGAAGCCGTTGAAAGAGAAGTTGAGGGAATAAAGACGACACTCGTCACACACGGTGAAGTTTTAGAGGAGTACGACTCAAAACTCTCTAAAATGGAGAAAAGGATGGATTACTTAGAAACTCACAAATTACCGCGTAGTGCTGACTTTAGCTCATCATCAACAAAGAGCTTTAAAGTCCCTTACTTCGACGGCAAATCCTCTTGGGCTGCCTTTAAGATCCAGTTTGAGACTGTCAAGGAGACGAGTGGATGGACAGATGATGAAGCTCGATCTGCCCTTACCGTCGCACTTAGAGAGGAGGCTCTGAATGTATTGGAGGCGCTTTGTGCTAGTGACCCTGGCAGGAAGACCACATACAGTGAGCTACTTAACGCTTTAGAGTCGCGGTATGGTGATAGTCATCTAGAGCACGTGTACAGGGCTCAAATTAAAGATCGTACACAACGAGCCAACGAAACCCTGCAGCAGTGGTCCATAGAGATTGAGAGGCTTGTACGGAAGGCATATCAATCCTCGCCATCCACCATAGAAACTATTCTTCTGCAGGCTTTTGTGGACGGGATTCGCGACTCAGAGGTACGCGCTGCTGTACGCCTAAGACACCATACGAGTCTCAAGGAAGCTGTCGCTCACGCTTTGGAGGTTGAAGCTGTGCGCCATGACACAAGAGCTTGGAAGGTGAGGGAAGTAGTCACTGCGGAAGGATCATCCACCCGGAGACGTATTTTTAACCCAAGATGCTACGAGTGCGGTGAGCGGGGCCATCTCAGAAGTAACTGCCCTAAAATATCAAACGTTCGGAGGCAGTCAGATGCGGCTGTGTCGACTTCTGACCAGCCACAGGAAAACTAATTCCAGCCAGGGCTGCGGGGTGGGCGCTGGCCGGGGAATCTTCTACCCCACAAATAGTAGTAAAGCAGACAGTGGATGGAAACACCTTAGTAATACATGGCGCAATTAATGGAGTAGCATGTAAACTGACGCTGGATACCGGAGCATCACGAACCATCATGAATAACCAAAAGCTAAAACACATTGCGGACAAGAAGTTGCAAAACATAAAGCATATCACTCTCATGACAGCCACCGGCCAGCGCGTACCTGTCTGGGGGGAAAGGAAAATTGCTATCAAAATTGGGGACAACATTTATTGGCATAAAGCAATAGTCGCAGATATCGTCGATGATTGCATCATTGGATTGGACTTTTTCCAAAATTACCAGTGTAAAATTGACATGAAATATGGAGTTTTAAAGTGCAGAAATAGAGAAGTACCAATAAGTGGTGGAATTCACGGAAAAGTTAGTTGCTTGAGAGACACCGCCCTTCCACCAAGATCACAGACTCTAGTACCTGTCGCTTTACCTCAGAACAAGTCAGGTAGTCAATGGTGCTGCGCTATCATAGAGAAGTGTGAAGATTATTGAAGTAAGGCAAGAGTTATTGTAGGTAAAGCTTCCACATCCATGATTCCAGTGCTAAACCCTAGTAACTTTACTCAAACCATTCAGAGAGGCGAAGTTGTGGGAACTTGCGAAGAGATAGCCTGGTTAAACAGATGTCAACCGAACGCGAAGGTACCGAACAAGGATAGAAAGCAAGCGATGAAACTTATCGAAGACTGTAAAGAAAATCTCACAAGTTCACAGAAGACAGAAGCTGAAAATTTACTGTACCGATATTCAGATTTGTTTTCCAAACATGAGAACGATATAGGAAGAACCGGCTTAGTGAAGCACAAAATCAATGCAGGTGATGTTGCGCCTATCCGACAGCGACCTAGACGAATTCCATGGGCCAGGGAAACGGAAGTGGACGACATGATTCAAAACATGAGAGAGAACAACATCATCGAACACTCCACTAGCCCTTGGTGTTCTCCGGTAGTACTAGTTAGGAAGAAGGATGGTTCTACAAGGTTTTGCATCGATTACCGCAGACTCAATGATGTGACCAAAAAGGATAGTTATCCCCTGCCTCGAATCGACGACACCTTAGACACTCTAAGTGGTATGAAATGGTTTTCAACTCTCGATTTGAAGAGTGGCTATTGGCAAGTGGACATGGATCCCGTGGATAAGGAGAAAACTGCGTTTTCAACTGGAAAAGGGTTATGGCAGTTTAAGGTTATGCCGTTTGGGTTATGTAATGCACCAGCTACATTTGAGAGGTTGATGGAACGCATACTCGCCGGATTACTAGGAGAAGCCTGCCTTGTTTACCTAGATGACATAATTATTGTGGGGCGTGATTTCAATGACCATCTTAGGAAACTCGAAGCAGTATTCGATAAACTAAGGGAAGCTAATTTAAAGTTAAGTCCGAAGAAGTGCTTATTCTTCAGAAAACAAGTGAATTACCTTGGACACGTAGTTTCAGAAAACGGAGTAGAAACGGATCCTGAGAAAATCACCGCTGTAAAAGATTGGCCGACCCCTAAGGACAAGACGCAAGTGAGAGCATTTCTAGGATTGTGCTCTTACTATCGACGGTTTGTGAAAGGGTTTTCTGACATCGCCAAACCACTCCATAAGCTAACCGAGGAGAAGAGACCTTTCGTATGGGACCATAATTGCGAATTGGCCTTCCAAGAATTAAAGAAACATCTTTGCCAAACACCGATCCTCGGGTATCCAGACACAAAGGGAGAGTTTATTGTCGACACTGATGCCAGTAATATCGGTATTGGAGGTGTATTGTCCCAGCGGAAGGGTGATCAGGAGGTGGTAATCGCATATTTCAGTAAGTCACTCTCTAAACCGGAAAAGAATTATTGCGTTACTCGAAGAGAGCTACTTGCTGTAGTAAAAACCTTACAACATTTTAAGAAATACTTGCTTGGACGCAAATTTTTGGTAAGAACCGATCACGCTGCCCTGAAATGGTTATTAGAATTCAAGGATCCCGAAGGGCAGGTAGCACGATGGATTGAACAACTTCAAGAATTCCAGTTCGATATAGAACATCGAGGGGGTAAAAATCACAGCAACGCCGATGCTCTATCTAGAAGACCCTGTGAAGACGACTGCAAGCACTGTCAAAGACAAGAGGCAAAGGAATTGGAATCAATTAAAGTTATTAGAACAGACTCGTTAGATGAACGTTGAAGTGATGAAGCCATGAGGAGAGCTCAAGAAGAAGACCGAGATATACGACCTATCATGGAATGGCTAAGTAGTGGTAGGCCAAAACCTAAGTGGACTGACATAGCACAGTACAGTACCGCTACGAAAAGTTTGTGGGCACAATGGGACAGTTTGTTGTTACACAATGGAGTATTGTGCCGGAAATGGGAGAAGACACGTAGAAATGATAGCCATCTCCAACTAGTGGTTCCTAAAATAAAAGTATCCGAGATACTTCGAGTCTACCATGATGGTTCTTCTGGTGGACACTTAGGGGTAAGAAGAACGTTAATCAAGATCAAGGAGCGATTTTACTGGCTGCATTGTCGAGATGATGTTGAGGACTGGTGTCGGAAATGGGTGCAATGTGCCTCTGTCAAAGGCCCGCAGACCAGAAGCCGAGGAGTAATGAAATTATACAACGTTGGGGCACCTTGGGAGAGAATCGCATTAGACGTAGCAGGACCATTTCCGATTACTAATTCCGGGAACCGATATATTTTAGTTGTGATGGACTATTTTACAAAATGGCCTGAGGCATTCGCCATCCCAAATCAAGAAGCAGTAACTATCGCAAATACTTTGGTAAAAGATGTATTTTGCAGATTCGGCGTTCCGTTAGAAATGCACAGTGATCAAGGAAGAAACTTTGAATCGCATATATTTCAGGAAGTATGTAAAATCATGGGGGTGCACAAGACTCGAACCACACCACATCATCCACAGTCAGATGGAATGGTTGAAAGGTTTAACCAGACTTTGGAACGCCATCTAGCTAAGGTTGTGGATAAACATCAAAAGGATTGGGACGAGTATTTATCATTGTTCCTGCTATCTTACCGGACTGCTGTACACGAAAGCATTACCATAACACCTGCTTTTGCAAATTTCGGAAGAGAATTGCGACTACCAGCGGATCTGTTAAGTGGTTGCCCGCCGGATACTCCCAGTTGCATAACAGAATATGCCAGTGAACTACGAGCGAAGATGATTGGTGTTCATGAGCAGATACGAGATGCAGGGCTACAAGCAAGTGAACGCATGAAAACTCGTTATGACCGAAAGGCGACAGGAACGAACTTCGAGGAAGGCTCATTGGTATGGCTGCATAACCCGGTGAGACGAAAGGGTAAATCGCCAAAGCTACAACCCAGTTGGGAGGGGCCTTACAAGGTTATAACGAAAATTAACGACGTCACTTTCCGAATTCAACGTACATCTAGAAGCCCGGCTAAAATCGTGCATGTGGACCGGTTAGCCAAGTATCACGGCAACAACGATGCTCGAGACGAGCATGTCTTAGGAGGGGGTAATGTCGCGGAATATAGTGCGAACTCGTCATAATAGCACGCTTGTACCATGCCTTACAACAGCGAATGTCAATTTCTAACTTTTGACAATTAGATAACAAGAACAGTTTATTACAAATTTTAATGTGACAGAAAGAGATAACGCATTTTCAGGAACAATTTGGAAGTTACTAGAAACATTTTGAATTTTCGATACTAGAATGTTCTAAATTTACGCATATAAAAAGGCCGGCAGTGTGTCGAGAGATCAGTTGATGTTCGGAGCTAAGTGAAGATTGCGAAGAGATACGAAATAGTGAAAAAGTGAAGAAGAGTATAGTGAATTGTTAAAAGTGGTGATTAATAGAGCTCAGAGACTCAATTAAACTAGTGCTGTGTACAAACTGCGCGTGTGTATAAAGTGTAAATAAAACATCTTTAGTGCGAGAACGCTTTTAATTTCCGATCCCGAACCTGTAGTACGTAACAATATAATACCCGTGGTACTTTGAGTATTTTATAAGAATATTAGCTATGCCTTAGCAAAAACAATGAAGGTAAGGCACAAAAGAAACGTCGAGATTGATGTCGGCAATTTAGAACTCGCTACTGAGATTAAAAGAAATCTCAGTAAAGCACTCTCTTTACTTATTTAGCTTTATCCTAGTTTATTTTCTTTGAAATACTCACGTCTTTATACGATAAATAAATGTGTAAATTATAATCTAATCTATTACATAGTAAAGTATTTATTAACGTTTTTATTTTTCTTCAGGCAACAACAGAGCTATTGATATTATTCAGCCCGTTTTCTAACGTCCCACTGCTGGGCACGGGGCTCCCATGGGGCTCACAAATATGAGAGGGATCAGGCCATAGTCCACCACGCTGCCAAGTGCGTGGACTTTACATATCTTTCGAAAAATGGCTTGATTTCCTCAAGCTGTTTTCTTTCACCGTAAGACAAGTGGTAATCATAATAGAAATGATTCACACATGAAAAACAAATATCAGAAGTGCGAGATCCGGATTCGAACCCGCATGACTCCGATATCCAAGGGAGCGATTTAACACTGGGCTACCACAGTTTTATTGATGGTAAAGTTATTAATAATAAGATCGTTAATTAAGAATCCTTACACAACCTAATCCTTTAAATTATAAAAATATATTAATAGAAATGATTGCGTCGTGCTTAATACGTATAAAGTAATGGGAAGCAATGATGGAACTTTGGTAGCTACCTACTACAATACACACATATCATCATCATCATCATCATCATCATCATCATCATCAGCCCCTTTATTTTTAACGTCCCACTGCTGGGCACGGGCCTCCCTCAGTACGAGGCGATCAGGCCTTAGTTCACCGCGCTGGCCTAGTGCGTGTTGGCGGACTTCACATGTCTTCCGAAAAACGCTAGGTTTTTCTAAGACACGCAGGTTTCCTCACGATGTTTTCCTTCACCAAGTTGTAATTCAAGTGGTAATCATGATAGAAATGATTCGCACATGAAAATATCAGAGGTGCGAGACCCGGATTCGAACCCGCATCACTCGGTTATCCAAGAGAGCGCGTTACCGCTGGGCTACCACTGCCTCACTCACATATACATACCCTCATACACGTAAGCGTATACATAACATATAATTATGTAGATATATTTATACTGCAAGTAAACTGCTTTAATTTCCGATCCGACGCGATAACTCATAACAATATTTTGCATATTTCAACCGCATATCTATACATTATAATAAGATTCTACTTGAGTCGAAGCTTTCTTATTATGTTTTTTATACAGAGGTAGTCGATTTTTTGTCCGTCTGTGACCTCATTACAAAAAAATCACAGATGAATAAAAAGAAGACAGATTGTATCTCTACTGAGACTTCGTTCCGGACACATTCTTTCGAATAAGTTTAAGTTTTTGATGGGTTTGTCTAATACAGAAAAATGCGAACAATGTAATTGTATCGATGATATATATCACCTACTAATGGAATGTGTGCGAAATGAAGGTTTTAGGCCCCTTTCGTTAAAATCTAATGTAGTTATGTGTAACAGTATATTGGCCGCGCCACTATCAAGCAATGCTATTATGCTAGCCAAGTTGTTGCAAGATTGAAATTGTATTTAGAGTATTAAGTTAAATGCTGTACGGGGGTGACATAGTCAATATTATGACACAAACTCCCATGTAAAATAAATAAAGAATAAAAAAATAAAATAAAAATCACAGATTTTGATGTTTGTTATAATCATGGACGTATTACCTAAGGACCAGTCATAAAATACAAATGCATGAAAACACTTTCAACCATTTGAAGTATAACGCACACAAAGAATTGACACAATACATCAAAATTCACTCTAATGCTAGTGCTTGAACGTAGTCGATAAAATACATACATCAATGACATTTTAAATATTAATAATAAATATTGTTTGATTTTTCGCCGACAATAAAACCCAGAACGTTCGAATGGGAAAGAAAAGGCGTATCATAAATAAGCTGTAAGGCAAAGAAAATAAAGGGAGAATAAAGGTGGGGTAAGCTTCCGGTATTTATATTTTAATTATACTAAAATAAGCAGGACATTGTTATGAACTTTTTACTCAGTTATAGTTATTATAGACTTCAAATTTTTTGTTAAGAATTTCTTTTCTCTTTCGAGAAGGATCCCTAGGAAATCTAAAATTTTGTGTAATTTATGTGTTAAAATAAAATAAAAATTAAGTACACATACTAATTATAATTTTTGCATTTATAATGTTTTTATTTAATTATAAAAATATTATTATAAATTTATTGTCATCAGATTGTAGGATACTGCGATAAAAGTATTTTATGTTATTGTACTGTACAAATAACATCCATTATTCGCTTAGTTATTTCGTCAAATATCGATATATTTTTCGACATTGTCAAGCACTAGTCGATGTCAAATGGACTTACTCGACGGTTCTGTCATTTGTTTTGAACGGTATAATCCAGCCATTTTATGATGGTTGTCAGATGTCAACAATACATAGATATATCGACTATATTTAACATAGTTGAATAATACGAAATTTTATTTTACATTTACTTAAATTTTGTGATAAATAACATTAAATGTAATAAAATATATTACTTACAAGTGAAAAGAAATAGTGCTGCTTCCGCTGCTTTAGTTTTTACACCATCTAATAGAACATTTAGTCATTTTTGGGAGATGTTTTGTTGACAAGTAAGTGCTTGAGACTGACGTAAAATCAAACGGCCAGGCCTAAAATATCCTGATTACTGTCAAGGCCGGTAAAGGTACGTCAGCTTATGTGTCTCGTCCTTAGTTAATACGTCTATGGTTATAATAATAGCTGGTTGTCCGGATATACATATAAGATACTTTTTATGGCGGGAAAATAACGTATTTCTGAGAAATCTATGTATCTAGGAACGAATCCAAGTGAAGAAAGAGTGATTCGCTAGTCTGTTTTAATTTCGAATTAACAGCTTTTCTTTAAATGCATATGAAAGTACATATATACGGTACTAACATCAAAAAATATTTTTGAAGTGAAACTTCTTTAGAATCGTTGTGATTTCAAACTCGATGAAACGAAAAAATAAGTCCATAGTACCAGGCGCTCGGAGACGGGGAAGAGTTAGCCTTAGTTAGATCTCGCCGCCGACCGTGAGTCAGTGACATTTCTAACTCTGTCTAACTCGTGGGTGTGACCTTCGCGCCATCTCCCTCTCTCAACGAGCTTAGACGGGGTTATTTAGTATAAATACAAACGAGACTTAAAAATTAGTTTGCCAAAGAAGTTTTACTTCTGACACTTTTTTTTATGTGACCGATTTTGACGGAACTTTCACTCGAAGATAGCTAATGTTATAAGGAGTAACTTGGGTACTTTTATTTAAAAAAAATATTTATTTTAACTAGCGGAACCCGCGGCTTTGCTTGCGCTAAATCTAGGGACGAATCCGAGCGAAGCGAAGCTGATTCGCTAGTATAATATAAGTTTCAATACGAAGACGACACGTTTGGCTCAGTTGGTAGTGGCCCTGCTTTCTGCGCTAGCGGTCGCGGGTTCGAGTCCCGCTGGTGGCATTCATTTGTTGAGCACGAATGTTTGTATTCCAGTCATGGGTGTTTATATTTATAATATGTATGTATTTAAAAATTTATATATGTGTAGTATATCAACTATCTGGTAACCGTAACACAAGCCTCGTAGCTTACCACGGAACTAGATGGCGCTGTTGTAATAATGTCCCAAATATTTATTTATTTATTTATAATTTATAAAAGTTTTAACACTCAGTTATCATGCAACATAAAGTAAGGTACTATATTGCTTGGGAGAGAGCCAACAGTTAACTCTTCATACAACTTTTGCTTGTAACACATGTATTGAAGACGCGTGATTTATTACTTACTTATTTCATCTTTACCCCTTTTCCTTTTACTTGAGGATGTGAAAATGTTATACATTAAAAGATTTGAACGATTTCTTACAATAATTTTAATTTTTGTGTCTTTTAGAGTGTTTGCAATTATGAAGCACAAGCATTTCCCGCGGCTTCGCACGCCTTCTAAAGACCGTAAACCAAATGCTTTCTGAGTTGTGCGGTATGGTACCTCGCAGAACTAACGTCCTTCCCTTTTTGCAACATTTTTCATTGATGCTCCGCTCCTATTGGTCGTAGCGTGATATAATATAGCCTATAGCCTTCCTCGATAAACGGACTATCCAACACAAAAAGCATTTTTCAAATCTAAGCAGTAGTTCCAGAGGTTAGCGCGTTCAATCAAACAAATAAACAAATAAACTCTTCAGCTTTATAATATTATAGTATAGATATATCATATATATGTATCTACAAATTACCTATACGTTATACATACCTTATAATATAGGGTACTCTATATAGTAAAAAATCTTTTTTGTTATAAAACAATCGTAAAAACACTTCTAATATTTTAGAGACAATAATATAAGAGACGTATACTTCAATTGAATTTCGTACGTTTCGTACGTTGTAATCACTTATGCTTTTCTTTATATCGCGAGAAGGAGCTTATGTCATTCTCACCTGAATCTTCAATCCAATAATCAGAGGCTTTATTTTGATTTTTTCTTTACTAAAATGAAATTTGCAAATATTATAAGGTATTTTGGTCGCAAAAATATATTTGAACTAATTGTGTAAATTTATGGGCATGGAAAAACTATATATTGAGACCTGAACTGTAGAAAATTTTTAAATTTCATCCTTTAGTATGTTTATCTAGATGTAACAATTACAAAATAAGTACTAACATATTTTGCAATGCAAGATGAACCTATGTAAATCCCAGAATGATTTCAAAAATTATTTTTGCAATATATGCCATACTAGAAACTCACCCTCGCTTCGCTCGGGTTCGTCCCACTTATTAGCGCGAGCGAAGTTCCGCTACTTATATACTAAAACCTTCCTCGAAAACCACTCTACCCATTGGCGAAAACAGTATGAAAATCGGTGCAGTCGTTTTTGAGCTTATCGCGAACATTCAGATAGACAGACGAGGCGGAGGAGGAGGACTTTGTTTTTAACCGACTTCAAAAAAGGAGGAGGTTATATGTTCCGTTGTATGTATTTTTTTTTATGTATGTTCACCGATTACTCCGCCGTCTGTGGGCCGATTTCAAAAATTTTTCTTTTGATTGGTAGGGTATAGTTCCGAGGTGGTCCCATCGTCACCAAGTCAGGATCTGATGATGGGATCCCAGGGAAATCGAAGGCAACTCTCAAAATTTACAGGCACCTATTATGTTTTTGATATATTTTCTAAACCCGATAAAGCTTTTACGTATGAAAATCATCATCTCATGTGGATGAGCTGATGATGGAAGGTAAAATTCCTCAACAGTTGCTTTTTATGTGTTTTCACCGATTTCTCCGTGAATTGTGGGCCGATTTTAAAAATTTCTTTTTTGTTCGGTAGGGTATACATTCAAGATGTTCTCATTGTCACCAAGTCAGCATCTGATGATGGGATCCTAGAGAAATCGAGGGCAACCCTTAATTTTTATCGGCACTGATTACCTTTTTCATATATTTTCTAAAGCTGTTCAAGAATTTGTGATGATGTAAGGTATATATCCTCAACGGTTAGGAGGTGAAAGAAAATTCTTTTAATATTATACGTACTTATGAACTGATAGTCGTATTCCTTCAGGATATTAGGTGGATTGATAATAGAAGGTAAATCTTATTAACGTCTACGAGTTACGTGGAAAAATAGACGTGGACAAATCTCGATTGACTATTGTCGTTCATTTCAAAACTTCGCTGACTTATTGGAGCAGTAGTTTAGTTAGCCTTCCAATATTTTATTTAAACATAATAATTTCCACAAAAAAATTTAAAATAAATTATTTTTTAACAAAAATGAAAACCGACTTCAAAACGCTACAAATCGAAACTAAAAAGAAAAAAAAAAAATTTTAATTACTTAGTTATTGTTGGAGTCGGTGCCAGCCAAAGCAAAATAATCTTAATACAATTTAATTAATGTATCAATTTGTAAATATAATCAAAATATCCGTTCGAAAGTTCATTGCAAAGGCAGGATAAAACTCTCCTTCTTGGCTGGCACCGACTCCAACAATAACTAAGTAATTAAAATTATTTTTTTTTTCTTTTTAGTTTCGATTAGTAGCGTTTTGAAGTCGGTTTTCATTTTTGTTAAAAAATAATTTTATAATATGTAATCCTTCGACTTGAGAAAGTTGAGGCTTTCTAACGATACGATATGAACGATGACATGAAATTAAGAGTGGAGTAGTATGAGCGGAGCCGCAGGCGAAAACTAGTGGAATTTTAAGTTAAAATGTGGGCAAATATATCTATAGAAACTGTATTCCTAAAAACTATAGAATAAAGGTATTATTTATTGCTTGTTATATATCGAAAGAATACGTGTCCAAAGGTCTAATTTATCCTTTGAAGTCAAAATGAGAGCTTTCTCTGAGCTTTATTGCCTTGGAGCAGTGCCAAGTACAATCACTGTGTACACAACCTAAGATTGTAAAAGCTATGTAACGATACAAGATTTTTAAATTCTCAAAAGCAAATTGACTAAATGAAATTTAAACTTTAATCTAGTAAGAAACAGTATATTAAAAGGCCTTTTTTAATATTTCCATTTCTTCTATATGTAACAATTGATTTAGACATAGTAAGGTAAAATTGCAACTCTTCGCAGCTTTATCTAAGTCATATTGGTACTGCTATAGTACTAGTCGTACTTATTTGTTCAATCAAAGATCCTAATACTTAATGTGCGACAGTATCTAAAGCTTTTCGCTTAAATAAAAACAAAACTTTTTTCTCAGATATAAACTTATTTTAATTGCTTACAGTAAAACGTATATTTTTAAAATAAATACTCTATTTTTCTGCAAAGCTTCACCAAAATCTGTTCAGCGTTCAACAAGTCAAATACAAAAACAAAAAAAATACGATTTCCGGTGTATTAGAATGAGTAATGGATTCTTACGGTGTAATATTATATTTACACGGATGTTGCACATTTTGACAGACACGTTATAACTTGTGACGGTTTATGATCTATATGTGACATGACATTGTTTTGTGTGACACATTTCGTTTCGATCAACTGTTTAAAATATTAAGCTTTACTTTATATACTATACAAGTACTTCCCGCGGTTTCACACGCGTTCTATTGACTGGAAACCAAATTTTTTCTTAGTCTCACGGTATGGTACCTCGCAGAACTAACGCCCGCCCTTCCCGATTTTGCTAAATTTTTCATTGATTCTCCGTTTCTATTGGTCGTAGCGTGATGTTATATAGCCTATAGCCTTCCTCGATAAACGGACTATCCAACACAAAAAAAATTTTTCAATTCGGAGCAGTAGTTCCTGAGATTAGCGCGTTCAACCAAACAAACAAACTCTTCAGCTTTATAATATTAGTATAGATGGCGTATCTATACTAATTAACTGGTTTTTAAAGCATTTTTATTTTATAAAGAAATGGGTAAGTGATAGATTAATTGAATGTTTGATGTACCCTTGACTTATGTGTATGATATACATATATATCGAAATAAAATATTTTGAGTAACCTATTCATAATAATAGCAAGGGACTTTGTAACTAACTGCAGGTAGAACCTAACATTCCTTTCTGCTCTATTGCTACATATTTTTATTTAATACTATTTTTACTTTTACGTTTTATTTTTTTTACTACAGTCAAATACATTTAAAAAAAAATATCTGTTATGATTGATTATTTTAATATTTAGTTCCCGACGTTTCGAATGCTTCAAAGTTTACAGCAATCATGATCACAGGAGAGACTAAGGGTTTAGACGTCTTAAAGGTATGCTAAAGGCAGTTCCCACCCTAAAAATAAAATGATTTTAAAACATTCAAAAATGGCAAAATCGGTTTTATTCAAAATATCAAATATTCGCATAAACCCATTCCTATTACAATATGAAAAATAAACACACCCTAACTCACACACCCTTATTCCTATAATGATTAAAATTCCATTAATATATCCAAAAAGTCAAGAAAAGTTATGAACGTCTGTTAGCGGTGTTGTATAGATAGAAAATACTTGTTAGAACTCGCCCTTTTAGCAATAAAACTGGTATTTCAAACATGTCAGGTAATAAACTCGAAAGTCTCGCGCCATACTTTAAAAGCAGTACACTAAGTGTAATAGATATGGCGTTGACAATTTTTAGAATTATATTTTATTGGTTTACTTTTACAAATAATCATTTATTATATAAGAAGGTATATTTGGAAATCAAAGACCATATTTGTTTAATTATTGAATAATAAGTAAAAATTCTTTTAACATATTCTCTATTTTAATTTTACATAGATAATATTTTACAAATATAAAAACGTAGGTATAAGCATTACAAAAATTTGACCAAAAGCTTTTCCGTCCGTATACAACGTTTTTTGCTGTTCTTTAAAAATAAGATGAGTGTTTTGAAGAAAATAAGATGACTTTTTCAGCATAAAGTTAATCTAGTTTAAATATACTTTTAAATTGCTTATTTTTATTTAAGTAAACGATTAAATAACTTACCTATGGAATGTCTATACTATTGTAGGGCCGTCTCATCTTGCATTCACCTGAAGCTGTATTTCCTCCGAGCGAAATGTAATTAATCAAAAACTTTTCAGAAGCCGACCCCCCTTCAAGGCGTGAGAATGTCGCTGTCGCATATTTTGAAAAGAGTACGCTTTCTATGGCCATTGTTATGTGTACCTTGAATATATAGGTCGCGTATACTATAGTATTAAATGTTATATTATAAATCTAGTTATTGTTAACATATGTTCCAGGAAAAACTAGCAAGAAAAAGATTTTTGCTGGAAAAATCATGAAATACATTATATAATGCTTTCTTAGGTTTATGCGAATATTAGATATTATAAATGAAATTATCTTTTCAGATTTTGACGCGGATTTATTCTGATTTTTGGTTCCCGACGTTTCGAATGCTTTACATCAATTATAGCCACGGGAGAAAATAGATTACATTTGTGAATTTATTTTACTTACGGATTATTTAGCTAAAGACAGATGTGTTGTATAATGATTTTACCAATATAAAATCGTTGAAATGAATTAAATGTTTTCTCTATGACTTATGTTTTAGAATAAAAAAAAACGACAGGGTTTTTAGATACGTTGCTTCCTAAACGCCCACATCAATATCTTCATTAGGTCTTCGAAAGATTGGGCTTTCGTTTTTGATTTGGATTTCTTGGATGCGGTCGCGGGTTCTAGTCCTGCTGGACTGAATTCATTTTTAAGCACGAATGTTTGCTCTCCAGTCATGGCTGTTTACATTTATAATATGTATGTATTTAAAAGTTATATATTATATACATATGTAGTGTAGTGTATAAAGTGTATCAACTATCTGGTATCCGTAACACAAGCATCGTAGCTTACCACGGAACTGGATGGCGATTGTCCTAATATATTTATATTTATTTATATTATATGTACGCTAAAATTTTATGTATAATGCACATAGTTTATTATTAATATACGCAAATTGAAGCACCATCTTAACCATTTAACACGGCATAGATCATAATATAAACAGTCAAAATTCGACATTAATATTCCTTGCCACTTCTTCGCAGGTGCTTTGAAACTTGTTCTGAATAACTTGGGATCATCTTGATGTCACTGGCGGGGTTTCAAATGGTGTTATTCTGGAAATGCTTCAAATGTAAAAATTTTATAACGTATATCATTGTATTAGGGCTTTAGTTTGTTGATTTTAAATATTGATAAGTTTGAAGTTATTGTACTTATAAATTAAAATCTTATCTAAATACAAAATTTGATCCAAATCGTTAGAGCAGTTACCGAAATACACAAAATTTTAAATACATACTAAAATTACTCATTTATTCTCATATTACTACTAAAACTTCTATTTATTTTCATTAAAATATCAAAATCAGGGTTCGAATCCGCTTTACTATGTTTCTAAAGCGAGCATGCATATATTAGAGTACTGCTTAATAAAATGTGAGGAACAATTAACTCAGAATACACCCTCTAGATAAGCGAAGCGTCAGCTTGTGTAATTTTGACAAGTTTAAAATTCGCCCTCTGTCTGTCATTTGAACACGTCCTGTTAGTTATTAGGCGGTTCGTACTACGTACTTGTTCCCTTTAATTTACAAATTATATATGAGTCCGTCATATTTTTATGAAAATTGCCACCAATTTTTTTAAATATAATTACAACTAGCGTGACACTTGCTCCGCTTAGCTTACCCTTTTGACGATTAGTATAGATTGCTCGAAAATTAGATATTACCTACCTAGGCTTACCTAGGCTTTTTTGGCTATAATATTCACATGTTATACATATACGTATGTATTATAGATATAGTAAATAAATAAATATGTTGGGACATTATTACACACAACACTATCTAGTTCCGTGGTAAGCTACGAAGGAAGCTTGTGTTACGGATAACAGATAGTTGATACCACACACATATAAATTTTAAATACACATGACTGGAGTATAAACATTCGTGCTCAACAAATGAATGGCCCCAGCGGGACTCGAACCCGCGACCGCTGGCGCAGAAAGAGGGGTCACAACCAACCGAGTCAATCGTGTCATCAAACTTGTATTGTATATAGTATATAGCTTAGATCTAAAGTTATGAATTTTATACCATATCATGATGTTAAAAAAAGCTTTACAGTACACCTCTACCATTTAGCCTCATTTTATGTCCCACTGTTAGGCAAGGGTCTTCTTTCAAACCGATCTTTTCTAATAAAACCTTGCTAAGATCTCTTAGATATGCAGGTTTCCTTACGACGTTCTTCTTTACCGTAACACAAGTAGTTATCATATTGAAAAATAATAAATATACAAAGTGACCAAAGTCATTTGTTAAGTTCGCAATCATTTAGAAGGTGATAATAATTAGGCAACTTATTTAATTCAACAACATCATCATCATCAGCCCTTTTTAACCTCTCACTGCTGGGCACGGGCCTCCCTCAGTACGATGGGGATCAGGCCATAGTCCACCGCGCTGGCCTAGTGCGTGTTGGCGGACTTCACATGTCTTTCGAAAACTTGCTAGGTTTTCTCAGACATACAGGTTTCCTCACGATGATTTCCTTCACCGTAAGACAAGTGGTAATCATGATATAAATGATTCGCACATGAAAATATCAGAGGTGCGAGACCCGGATTTAAACCCGCATCACTCGGTTATCCAATCGAGCGCGTTACCGCTGGGCTACCACTGTCTACAAATTAAACAACATTGAGAATAATTAAAGTTACTTTTTAAGAAATATCTCAATATATTTATTCTAATACATGCTTTTATATTTTTACAAAAAAGATACTTTCGAGGACGAACCTCCGCGAGCTATTTTTAATTAATGTTTTACGCTAGACTCTGACATGCCTGCCCATGTCCACTTCAGTCCCCCTCCGGCGGTACTAGGGGCAGTTAAATCAATTTTCCAATTTACAGGACTCTATACGTACGTAATGACATTGAATACTTTGTTGCTACCTAAAGTTCTGGCTTGTTTTTTTTCTTCAAACTTAGTTAATGATAATTATAATACTATAACTAATAAAGAAATTTGGTGGAATTTTTCAAAGAGGGTATATGAGAATTTATTATTTCACTTTGAATTGAAGTAATTGTTAAGTAATTGAGTGTTATAACATTATTTGTGTGATATCGCGATTGTTAGTTCTACAGTCATGGGTGTTAATATTAATAATATGTATATATTTAAAGTGTTATAATATGTGCAGTTTATGAACTATCTGGTATCCATAACTCAAGCCTCGTAGCTTACCATAGAATAGACTCGAGTCCATGGGTCACCATCATATTTATTTTTTACTAGTTATATACATTAAAAATTATTTTTAACTACCTATTTAGAAACATAACTTAGTGTAAGAAATCCTTATCCATCATTCTACCTTAAAAGTAAAGTGAAGAAAATACTACGCACAATAATAGAGACATAAGCTACAGTAATCGCTCCCCACTTGCCATAAAAGGGTTGGCAACGAAAACATTTTTCCGGACAACACAAAGTACTTTGCAAGGAACGTCAATCACCGACCGTCCGTAATTGGCGTTTTTACCCTACGACTTAGAGGTCAGATCATAGTGAAGTGCTACGAGCTTTTAAGTTAATAGTTATTTTTAATAAAGTCCGACAAAAAAAATATACGTTAATAGGATAAATAGAACATTTCAGTATATTTTTCAGCTCTGCTGGCAAATTATTTTTTTAATGATTTTGTAGCTTTGACGAGCTTTAGTGTCATTAATAAAAAAATTGGATGGTATTTTTTTATAGATTGGTAAATTCTATTCATATTTTTTTTTTTATGGTAAAAAGGGGGCAAACGGGCAGGAGGCTCACCTGATGGGAAGTGATCACCTCCGCCCATGGACATCTGCAAGGCTGGATGCGTTGCCGGCCTTTCAGGAAAGGGAGGGATGGAGGAGGGAGGAAAGTGGGAGGGAGGGGGAACGAAGGCGGAGGATGAAGGGAAGAGGGAGGAGGGAAGGAGAGTGGGCCTCCCGGACTCTCACTCACCGGACGAAACGCGACAGCATAGCTGCCACTTCACGCCGGTCTTCTGTGAGAGAGTGGTACTAATGAACTATACGGGGCGTGCCGGCCCATTCAGTTGCTACCCGAAGGTAACAAGCATGGCACTACCACTTTGAAATTTTTCAATAATGCTTCCGGTCAAATATCAACCACTGAAAGTAATATTAGTTTAATTAATTAATTATCATAAATTAACCTATGTTTCGCGTCAAACATAAAAAATATATTTTGATCATTTTTTAAAGAAAGGACAAGTTGATAAAAGATCAAACCGGTGACTAATGGCTTCTAGGTTCATTCTTGGAAAATAACTAGTCTATGCCTCTCTTTTATACACAATCTTTTTTCATTCTAAATATAATAATTTTTACCTGTATTTTTAGTACAACTTTAAAGTGACATTAAATGAAAAAAAATAATACTAAAGGCCAGTTTAAAAATTAAAAAAATCGATATAAATAATAGATATGATGACACTTCCATATGTTCGGACATTGTGTGCTTACCCTACGATTACACGTCAGATGTGGCAGACGGAAGTTATATTAATTCTTGGTTCCGTAGGGTACGAATTGTTGAAAATAATGGTATTGTGATTTTTTCCCTTGTGTCTTTAATAGTTTAAAGACACAAGGGAAAAAACTTTAGAACAAAATAAGTAAAGATTAATAAGCTAAAGCTAGCTAAAGAAACTCTAGAAGAGTTTCTTTATAATTAATAAATTCTTTATAATCAATAGGTAAATAATACGCTACGTATTCTCGTAGCAAAACAATACGTGTATGAATGTCATGAGCTCAAGTACTACAACATATAACGCTCTTGTACAAATTAACATATCTATCCCTTAAAAATATATACAAAAAATATTTGATTCTACTATACCGTGAAATATTTTATTCATCGCGAACCATTTGGAGCCTCTTTGGACTACTTTGTTAGTTAAAACCTATTGAAAATATAAATATCTTTAGTTTAATTATTAAATTCTTTTAGGTAAACTAAATTTCCAAATTTTATAAGCACAAAACGATTATTAAGTTGTTCAAAAATCTATATTCTTTATCACTATCACTACATAACCCAAAGTCCTCTCCATCTGTCTGTCTTTCAGTCTGTTCGCGATAAACTCAAAAACTACTGCACCGATTTGCATGCTGTTTTCTACAATACATAGAGTGGTTCTCGAGAATGTAACTAGCGAAACCTGAGGCTTCGCTCGTTCTACGCCGTATATAATATTTTCAAAATATAACCCATACCCAGTCGACCTAGAAAGATAAAATTTAACATCCAGGTAACATATTTTTCAAAATATTATTCTAAAACAACATGCCGAGCTGAAATATACGCAGAATTTATTTAACAAACGTAGAAATCAAGCAATTTGCGTCGAAAATAAAGCTTTCCGAACTATGTTCATTCATAAATTTTACTGTTATCTGGGACCGTTTATATATAATAGAATTAATAAAAAAATTAATATTTTCTCCGCCAATAGTAAAATATGTAAGATGAAAATTGTTAACTACTTTTTGAAATTAACATACGACGATACTGAAAAACTCTTTGATATCTGCAATTAACATCATTGATTTTTACAATACTATGACACACACACACTACATACACACACACACACACACACACACACACACTCAGACACACATACGCACGCACGCATGCACACACACACTTTTACTTTATATCTTTTACTTGTTATAACCTTGTATAAGTTTTACATTACTACTTTTGCCCATGTTTGAGGGGTGGGCGCTGTTTGCCGTAACACAGGTATCCTAGTACGGCAACAGAGGCATCCGACTGTTACAAGAACTGTATGTGAAACTATAAATTGTCAAATTATTTCATGTGTAACCTTTTTGAGAAATAAAATTATTATTATTATTATATATACATAATCTATATCTCGTAATAGGTGATAGCAAAAACTTGCCTACGCATGTGACTCACCAGTGTGCGATAACAAAAATGCCAAGTACAATCTGAATTCAAATGTGCAATACCCGTGGGGTATTTATTTCGTAGCGATATTCGATATTCGCTCTTACTCATATTCTCAAAGGAATTGTAAGGAGGATGCCAATAAAAACGTTTATATAATGCTGAGCTTACACTACGCGTATTTTCTAGAATTTTTGCTCTAAACATATTTTGAATATTCCTTTATTTCTTTCCATATTGAGCTTTCTTAAAGCTATAAATGATTATATATATTTCATAATCCTGTTGATTTTCGACAGAACTAAAATAAATAATATCAATGACTTCTTCAATTATAAAAGTTATTTAAATTGTGATAAATGCTTAAAATTATAATTAACAAATAATGTAATGTGCTAGGTGCTATTTTTGTATTTATAAAAATCGTTTTGTAAATTTGTGGGTGGGCACATTATGGCTCAATTTACCTTTGAGTCGGTTAAAATCTTAGTCTCTCCTGTACTATGATTGCTGTAAGGCATTCATAATATAGGGAATCGAAAAGCATCATACCCATAACTGAATTATAAAAGTTCGTGCTTAATACATAATTGAGTGCCTCCAGCGGGACTCAAACTTGCGACAATTGGTGTAGCAAGTAAAAAGCTTAATTGAAGTATTTTTCATTTAAAATATTGAATTACCTATTCTAGTACAATATAATTAAGGTTTCTCATTATTAAGTCTAGCAAGCATCCATTAAACAAAGACGCACGATAGGTATATCAAAACTGAAAGCTTATCCTTAAATCCTCCACAAGTTTCTGCGTAACGTTTGGTAATTCAAAGTGTCAAACTTTAGATAGTACGTTCTTTACAGTCCCGAGGGTTGGCTTTGTTTTTCCCTGAGTAGTTTTGCTCATATATTCTCTTGGTACATGATCTGGAAAGAGAGTATTGTTGGATTATTCATATAAGCTAGTGTTAGCGTAGAAGCGAACTTTGTACGATATTAATACTTTCTTAATTATTTTTTAGGTTTACGCGAATATATGACATTATAAATGAAACTATCTTTTCGGATTTTGTCGCGGATTTATTATGATTTTTGGTTCAATCATGGTCATGGAGTTGTTATAAAAAATTGTAAAAAAATATTAAGTAAAGGTTACAATTTTTTATTACTAAAACTACTACTATTGCTCAAAAATTCAATAAAAAAAATAACAAACTGCGGAGAAGAACATAATAAACTGTTTTGTCCATTTTTATTTTTTTTATGTCCATAGATAATCTATAGACATAAAAAAATTGAAGTGTCTATTTGTAATATAATTTAATAATAAATTTTTCATTCAGGATTCTTATTCATTAGTAGATAGATTGTATATCTAATCAAATATTATGAAGCTGAAGAGTTTGTTTGTTTGGTTGAACGCGCTAATCTCAGAAACTACTTGTTCGAATTGAATTTATTTTACTTATTTTTGTGTTTTGATAGTCCGTTTATTGAGGAAGTTTAAAGGCAATATTAGGTAAATCAAGCTACGACCAATAGGAGCGGAGTATTAATGAAAAATGTTGCAAAAACGGGAAGGGCGGGTGTTAGTTCTGCGAGGTACCATACCGCGCGACTTAGAAAGAAGTTGGTTTCCGGTCTTTAGAACGCATACGAAGCCGCGAGAAATGCTAGTATTAGATAATTATACATAGATAATTCGTACCGATAAAATGAATGCTAGAAGCCATGAATACACATTCATTTCAACGTAAACCTTTAAATATATTTCAATAAAGGCTCTACACTAATATCTGGTCATAACACGATTCAATACCGACCGCCTAAGCGGCTTAGTGCCTGCCTATGCGTTGTAGGCTTATTCTATCAATTTTAGTATAAGATTTTACTTATAGAAATATCATACTTTGTTTTTACTGCTTTTATTTCCCAATAGATACTTTACCATGGCGTTAAGTCGTATAAGTTAACATATATATAATAACAATTATAATCTACATACATTATGTTTATAATATAATAATAAAGATCGAACCTGTAAACTAAGTAGTATAGTAGTAAGTATGAATGGACCGAATTTAATAAAATACGGTATGATGATAGCTGGTTATTATTAAACATTTCTTAATAAGTGGATAAAACAGCAAAATTAAATTTTTCAATCGGATTTATAGTTTCATAAAATAATTAGTTCAAACAAACGAGAAAAGCTTATGCAGCTTTACAAATAATTTTAATTGACCAAAAATAAATTTACAGTACCTATTGCTGTGATTTTGAGTAATAACAATAACAGTTACTAATAGGTAATAAATAATAGTAATAAATATATTGGGACATTATTACAACAGCGCCATCTAGTTCCGTAGTAAGCTACAAGGCTTGTGTTACGAATACCAGATAGTTGATGTACTACACATATTAATTTTAAATACATACATATTATAAATATAAACACCCATGACTGGAGTACAAACATTTGTGCTCAAAAAATCAATACCCCTAGCGGGACTCGAACCCGTAACCGCTAGCGCAGAAAGCTAGGTCACTACTGACTGAGCCAAACTTGTTCTCAAGTAATATTTTTAAAGTTTAAATACTTTATCTAAATTTTAAAGAATAAGCCTTTCAATTTACCACTTACAGGTTTTCCCATAGAACGTATTTCAAAGCTCATATATTGCACGAGATATTTCGCAAAATTCACAAATCCACCCTTTGTTAACATTTCAGAGGTATTTTATTTGCTTTCGAAACCAATAACAATGCAGACGGATTTTTAACAAAAATCAAATACTGTTTCCAGTTAGGCAAAATATTCTAGTTCAGAAGTCGAACTAAAAATATTACGATTCAATATTTGTATAGCGCTTCATAATATTGTTCACTTGGAACATCTGTTCATATAATAAATTTCTAATTTAGTCACATCTGTACATTAAATATTCTTTGGAAAATCTTATTGAAATAGTCACTTTTAACGATATTTTAGATTTTTTGTCTGTCCGTCCGTCTGTGAGATCATTACGAGAAAACTTAATTGTATGATGATTTATTGCTGGTTCTTCGAGTCAGTATACAGGATTCTTTTTGCTGCTAGAAAATATTTCTGAGAAATTAGTTATAACATACTTATGGAGTAGGGACGAGGTCGAGTGAAGCAAGGGTGAGTAACTAGTTAAAAATATCGCTGTTTTGTTTTCATATGTAGTTTTTAACTAATAAGTCATTTTTTATGCATATTACATTTAATATGCGTAGCCTAGTAAACCATGTCATAGTAAGTTACTAGTGCAAAAATAATTTTACCAAGTAATTATGAAGGGTATTGGATAGATAAGATTAAAACATACAAACTAATATTAAACAGGTATTCAATTTCTCTCAAAGCCCGTATATTATAAATAGGCTTAATGGAGACCTTTCAGTATGCGTACAGAGGACGGCAAAATCTATTTAAACATATTCTAAACTAGGTGATCAGTAATCTATTCTGCTAGTGATGTAAATTTGTCTTGAGAGAAGAATTTGTCTTATAGTATACTAGCTTTTCCCGCGGCTTCGCTTGCGTTCTAAAGGTTAAAAAACAAAAGAAATATTTTTCTCCTGTTTTTGCAACACTTTTCATTGATGCTCCGGTCCTACTGGCCGTAGCGTGACGTAATATAGCCTATAGCCTTCCTCGATAAACGGACTATCCAACACAAAAAGAATTTTTCAATTCGGACCAGTAGTTCAACCAAATAAACAAAAAAATCCTTTTTGCTTAATAATATCAGTATAGATATATGAACGATAATCTCTAAAATAAATTACACTTTTTTCAATCGACTTCAAAAAGTAGAAGGTTCTCAATTCGTCTATATTTTTTATTATTGTTAAAAATGCATTTACACATACCGCATATGTACAATCAGGTGTTTATGGAAAGCTCGCCAGCTTAATAAGAAGCCAGTACTTACCTCTAAAACCCAATAGACCTCCCCTTCTTAAGGGATCAGGATCGCTTACGCAATTAACCACGACACCCCCACAGGCAGGTCGGCACAGTAGAAAGCAGGCCATATAGCCAAGGTGTTATAAATGAAATTATCTTTTCGGATTTTGTCGCGGATTTATTTGGATTTTTGGTTCTCGACGTTTCGAATGCTTTACAGCAATCATGGTCACGGGTCAAGTCTCTCCCAATGTCAAAGTAAATCCGCGACTAAATCCGAAAAGATAGTTTCATTTATAATGTCAAATATTCGCGTAAACCTAAGAAAGTTCCACGGTGCACCTGTAGTATGCTAGTACCTGGAGCACGTTTAGCACCGAACAGGGCCTATTTTTTATCGGGCCCGACTGGTTTGAGAGAGTAGTCGCTTTAAAAAAAATATATTATATATTATTAATTATATTTATCAATAAATAAATTATAATCGGCAATCAAATACGTATATAATAGAAAGTGTAGCAACACTATTTACTTGGAGGCATCTACAAGGCGTTTACAGGATCGTAGGCTTATAAAGCCGAGGACGAATGAGGAGTTTAATTGAAACTTTGAGGGTGTTTCCATTTCACCCACGCGATAATTTTACTATAAATTAATCACTACATAGTATAAAACAAAGTCGTCTCGCTGTCTGTCTGTCCCTATGTATGCTTAGATCTAAAACTACGCAACGGAATTTTGATGCGGGTTTTTTTAATCGATAAAGTGATTCAAAAGGAAGGTTTATATGTATAATTAGCGGAACCTAAGGCTTCACTCGCGGTAAATCTACAGACGAGCCCTAGCGAAGCGATTATGAGCGACCCATAGTTTAATATAAAAACTTATTAAGAACCGCCTGTATTTTGATAATTTAATTATATGGCAGCCCCTTTTTGTAAGACTTTAAAGAACATGCAATGGCCTGATCCCCTTCGTACTGTGGGAGGCCCGTGCCCAGCAGTGGGATGTTGTAAAGGGCTGATGATGATGATGATGAAAGAACATACATACCATATCGCCAACAACCCAATACTGAGCAAAAAATTCCATATTAAATATTTATTAAACGAGTAGAAATCAATAAGACTTATAGGTAACTAGATAATAGCTGCAAAAAAATATTTCATTCTGAATTTGTAATAATACTTACATAGAATTTTCGATTGCATAACGAGTACTAACTAACTGGTGAATATATTTCATGAATAAAAATGTTAAATGCCCATTTCATTGATCTGTTTTAGGTGATTGTTTTCTTTATTTTAATGGATTCATTTATTATATTAAATATGTTTTTTCCATTATATTGGAACATTATAATACAGCACCATCTAGTTCCATGGTAAGTTATGAGCATTGTTTTATGGGCACCAGGCAGTTGATTCATTGCACTTATAAAACTTTATACATATTATAAATATAAACACTTATGACCGGAGTACAAACTTGTGCTTTTAGCACACAACGGGACTCGGAAAACTATAGAATATCCGCATATAAATTTATATAATTTTAAAATTTTAGAAGAAATACAATAGTAACTGCCTTACTTCTTAATCTATACTTATTTTAATTGATTTTTAGCCGTTAAAGCATGAAAATGTTTTAATGAAAATTTCGTACGTAAAATAATAATTTTAAGAAAGTAAATTTAATAAAATGCACCTGAGTAAGATTATTATCACGGTTATTTCTATTCATTGACGGGACGATTTTTCGCAATGGAAACAGTCACTTGGTTGGGAGGTTTTGAAGGAGTTATTTTGGGGGATTAGCAAGCTTGCTCAAGAACACTTGGGATAATTTAAAATATGTTTTGTTAGGCCGTGATAGATTGAAAGGGTTGAATCGAATCATTACGTAAATCTTACAAACAGTGTATCTTTAGTTTTATATGCTACTAGCAAACCCACTTCGCTAATAAAAAGTAGCGTAAGTTACTCTATATAAAATTAGCTATCTGCTAGTGAAAGACTTGTCATAATCGGTCCAGCCGTTTCAGAGATTACACGGAAGAAATAGACAGACAGATAAAAATTTTTGACTGTCAAAAAGTGAGAAAAACTTCGTCTAATCGCTATTATTGACTATTTCAAAAAGATTTTCCAAAAATATTTAATAGATGCGAATCGGCACTAATAATGTATAGAAAAATATAACAATTTTTTTCGAGTGGTCAATTCCTTAAAATATATAGTTTTTTATTTTTCTTTATATTTGTAATATTTTTTCGTAAATACTCGTATAAACTTGTTTTACAAAACAGTAATTACAAGATAGGCTTTCACGCTAAGGGTTTGATCATTTAAGTAACCGTCGGGACCAAGTTAAGTTGCTTGACTAGGTAATGAGTTTTTTATTACACTTTAAAAGTCTTCGTGCCAAAACCTAAAATTAAATTTGAATAAATTATGAATTCTAAAATAAATAAGCTATGATCTTGTCTTACAAACAAATCGGTCAATTAATCTAAATATAAATAAAATAAAATCTACAAGCTTAACGATTAAGCAATCGTTTCTTTCAGTATTTAATTTACTTATATCTACATATTATATTCGTAAAACTATTATACAATTTTAATTTACCAATTTAAGTCCTCTGGTCCTGATTCCCATTTCTTAAGACCCCCTCGTTTTATTATCTTTTTATCAAAGAAAAAAGATACATTTTTCTGTCTTTTTCAGTTAAATTTATGTAATTAGCCTTTGATTCATAAGTAAACAAAAGGTTTTTTTTTTTATTTTTGTGCAGTTTGTATTTCGGTCCAAATGTGCCTGCTTGGTAAACCAAGTACAGCGTCTTTACTCCCGGAATTCATTGGCAACATGATTACCATTTATGCATTATGATGAAGGCAACATTGTAAGGGAACCTTCATATCGATAGGTAAGAAGAACCAAGGTTTTCAAAACGCCCGTGCCCATGCTATTTTATATACTACTATATAGTATATGAATATAAATATATATAATTATTTATTAATATTTATTAATAACTAGTCTGAAAAACAATCGAGAAGCTCTAGTCGAAAAATATAAATAATAATCAAAACTTATTAAAAATACAAGTCTAAATTCTTAATTTAGAGACTAATCAGTCAAATAATTACACAGCTTCATAAAGATCGATCGAGCAATCCTAGTCAACAAATACCTACGTATTTGCTGACGCTTCGGAAGTTTGTCATTTCGTGTATATGAGGGCGATAGTGCTCCACTTGGGACAAGATAAATCCGTCTATTCTGCTTAATGTTGGTCTCTGGGCGGTTATTTTATTGGGGTATAAATGTTTTCGCAATTATATTTCTAAGATGATTCTCATCCTTTTAGTTTGAATTACTTCGAAGTTTTTGTATGTACAATACAAATTAAGCAAACAAAAAAATGTAGTGGACTTTAATAATAAAAACACATTATTAATTATTATGCATGTATATATCACAATATATACAAACTCTCCAATCATTTACTGCCAGTTTCAATAAATCTATCTACCGATGACTGGTAGTTACTTTCATACGATTTTGACAGGTTGTAACTTTTAATGTGTCAAAATAGTATGAAAGTAGCTACCAGTCATCGATAGATAGAGTTATTGAAACTGGCAGTTAAAGAATATAAAAATACTAGGGACTTGCCTAGCTTCGAGTTCGTCCTTTTATACGTTTTAACGGTTACTAAATATTTTTAATTAATTTTTCCGCAGTATCATATAAAATTCCATCAAAATCTATCCATCTCACAGCGGTCACAGACTAACCCTTATTTAAATTTACTTTTTCACTTTAACTTTTATACCTAAGATTTTTTACGTAATTCTTAAGAGCCAAGTGGAATGAAACAGGATTTCTGGGGGGTTGAAGCGTAGAGCTATTAATTATATTACACGGTTGTGACAGAGGCAACTTTCTGAAAGTTCATTAACTCGCTGTACCTGGTTTGCGATCAATTCTGATTGCTGGATTGTACGATTTATAGTATATCATCATCATCATCAGCCCTTTTTGACGTCCCACTACTGGGAACGGGCCTCCCTCAGTACGAGGGGGATCAGGCCATAGTCCACCGCGCTGGCCTAGTGCGTGTTGGCGGACTTCACATGCCTTTCGAAAACTTGTTAGGTTTTCTCAGACATGCAGGTTTCCTCACGATGTCTTCCTTCACCGTAAGACAAGTGGCAATCATGATATAAATGATTCGCACATGAAAATATCAGAGATGCGAGACCCGGATTTGAACCCGCATCACTCGGTTATCCAAGCGACGCGTTACCGCTGGGCTACTGGTTATAGTATATACACTAAAATATTGAACAAATTGATATCGTGGGTGCAAATCGAAAAACTATTATTTATTGGCTAATTTATTAAATTAATTACTAACAATTTATGCTTTTCTTAGTTGCAAACATTCTGTATACTATCAATTATCTGGTATCCGTAACACAAGCCTCGTAGCTGACCACATAACTAGAAGGCGTTGTGTGTAATAACGTCATAACATAAAAAATACAAATTATATCAAATAAATTATAGATAATAAATAAATAATAATAAATAAATCTGTTGGGACGTTATTACACACAGCACCATCTAGTACCGTGGTAATTAACGAAAGAACCTTGTGTTACGGATACCAGATAGTTTATATACTACATATATAAGTTTTAAATACATACATATTATAAATATAAACACCCATGACTGGAGTACAAACATCCGAGTGTAACAAATGAATGGCCCCAGCGGGACTCGAACCCGCGACCGCTGGCGAAAGAAAGTACGGTCTAATAGCTAAAAGAACCATTAATAAAAATAATTATATTGCAAAGAAATGTTTTTTTATATATATAAAATTCGTATACCAAGATTTCATCTAAAGAACTAACAACGACTGAAGCGTAGTTATTAATTATATTACGTTGCTGTCACTAAAGCAACTTTCCAAAACTTCATTAACTAACCGTACCTGGTATGCCATGAATGTTGGCTTGTTTTGCGAATTTCGTTGACACTAGATGTTTACTTTGCGCGTTTAGAATTATATTTTCGTCCTGTGAATTGCAAATAGGTGAATTTTACCTGATTTGTATATAAATATTGGTATAACCGATAGTTTGTAAGAAATATTTC
Source organism: Boloria selene (assembly GCA_905231865.2). Taxonomy (NCBI): domain Eukaryota; kingdom Metazoa; phylum Arthropoda; class Insecta; order Lepidoptera; family Nymphalidae; genus Boloria; species Boloria selene. The sequence continues at coordinate 11,518,026 of HG993146.1, forward strand.
GAATAATCAAAAGATATTTTTTATAAAAAAGTGCGAATAGTTAAAAGAATGTTTGTAAAATTTGTTTTATAGATAGTTTAAATATACATTACCATGACAAAAATAGAGTATATTTTAGTATATGAATAGTATAGTGAATGAAGTTGCAGGTGAACACTAGTAGTTTCTTTTAATATTAACATTATAAATATTTTATTTTTGGCCACTTGTAAAATTTATCCATAATATAAAAACATCGAAGAAATAGAGTTTTTTACCCATCTTTGTATTTCTTGTAAGTTTAAGCTTGCAAAATTAAATGAAATCATGATTTGAATTAACCTAACTTTTAATAACTTACATTGCTTGTCTTCAAATTTATTAGCAGAATAGAAACGATTTAGGCAATTATGACTTTTACAATAATATATTATATTATTCACGATTATTGGTCGCCGATCGAAATTCGAAGAGTTTGATCATTATTAATGTTAAAAATTATCGAGAGAACATAAAATATTAACAGGATTCCCTTATATTTAAAAAAAAAATATTGATATCACTACTAAAAATCTACTAAAAGACAAAGCTACTAAAAAAATCTCTTGACAGAGAAAATGCCAGAAAATAGTTCTGAACTGATTTGTCTTTGCCTAATTAAATATTTTTTTGTCATTTGACTCACGTAAAAAAGGTAAAACCAGTAAGAAACACTAACACAATTTGACAAAAGAACTTTGAAATTTTGCAGCTAATACTCTCTCAATCACTTAATAAAATAAAACTTGAGTATTTAAAGAACGCCCTTAATTAACCAAGTTGGTTTAAACAAAGGAAGTAGCGAAAAAGTTTCTAATGAAAGCTGTATTGACGTTAAGAAGTTTGATCAAGATTGATTCCAATTAAGTTAATCAATATTAATATTTCCCAATATCCATCAAAATGGACTTCAAACTTTGTTATTTGCTTAATTTCCATTGTTCGGATTCTTGAGACTAATTTGTATATGAAATTAATTATATCATAATTAATCAAATCAAAATATTTTATTCTGCATAAAAATTGTTGCATTTTTTTACAGAACGTCACGAGTCTACCACTAGTTCGGAAAGAAGAAACCTCTGACCTGAGAAGAACTGGCGAAAGAAACTCAGCGAGACTAATATTATTTTTTTATCTTAATCTCATTATTTTTTAAAGTAAATTGCAAATTAACAATAATTGTATATGTTGAAATAGCCTGGCGGTGATCACATCATTCTCAAGGCTTCCTGTCTGAGAAAACATGTGAAGACATGTGAAGTCCGTCAACACGCTCTGGGCCAGCGCCGTGGACTATGGCCTGATCCCCCTCGTACTGAGGGAGGGCCGTGCCCAGCAGTGGGACGTTAAAAAGGGCTGATGATGATGATGATGAACCATTCAATACCTTAAGAGTGAAGATATATTCCATCAATAACTATCTGGGCTCTTGAGAAATACAAGAAAAGCTAAATCTTAAACTGACCTATTTAAAGATCGGCAGGGCTGGTACTTCAGTGCAACGCACCATACCCCATTCTAGTTCAAAGGAGCAGTACGATAGCTCTCCAATAGTCGACTAAGTGATTTCCAATTCTACCTTCAAGATTACAAGGATATAGAGCGAAGATGTACGGAAGTTTCATTTTTATCATTTTTTAAAGGAAATTACAAGTAAATTTAACTATATACACAAAGCAAATGTATACTTAATATTACTGTACAAGTCGTGTCCGCGTGGAATATTGGCAAGAATGCTTGCCTCATTCCCCCGCTGAATGGCAATGCCGATTCTTTGGGCGAGAAATGAGCCAGCTCTCCTGTCACCAGTAGAAGCGATAAGACAAGGACTTATGTATTTTAAAAAGTGCTTAGCACTTTGACTCCCAAGGGTTTCTACAGCAAAAGGTATAAAATATAATTTTGACTAAGGGAGGATAATATTTAGGCACTTTAGACGCCGTCTCCCTGACATGAGACGACGCCAATGTGTGCATGTAGCGTCCCACAATAACGCCCGTACTCTTTCCCAAAGAACCAGCGACAGACCATCAGGTCTCTTGCCATCATCTAAACTATGAGAGCTTTTTTTCTACAAGATCCTTATAAAATATTTGTCATATCAAATCGTGTTTTAATTGGAATATACGAAATTTTTATTGTATCGTATTGATATTTTGTTAGAGCTAGTTGAACTTTTTCATTAGTTAAGTAAATTTGGGTTAAAAAATGATTATTAAAGATTTAAATTAACCTTTACAGATCACCGTCAGGCCCATAGTGCAGAGCAGGATATAAAACACCAGTAGGTACACGTTTTGCTTGAATGTATTGAACTAGAATACTAACGTATAGAAGAATCTAGGCCCCAGTAGCCCGTTTCGAAGATTAGTCAGAACAAATAATAGATATAAATTCGCCACTTCCATTCTCACTAAGTCAAGCATACCTTTGTTTTCCGATCGACCGGTTATTCGCGATTACGGCCGTCTCGTGATTCAGCAAATCCAGACTACTCCAATTGCCTACTATTTGTAAGAGAGTTGAGTGAAGACGGCAACTTGTGACGTTTATTTGAACTGTTAATCATCGATCTTTGTTATATTAACCGTTTAATATTGGTTGAAAGGTTTGAAAACTTAGTTAATAGTGAACTTATAAGTTTCAGATATATAAATATCGTGAATAGGTGTCTTTCTTAAAGTGGAAATGAATCTTTTTTGTATAAGCGAGGTGTCACTAGATCTTTGTATGTATGTCCATATCCGTTTTAAATTTTTTGGCAAAAAAAATCAATTATTAAAAAAATTACGAGCTAAATTGATGATGTACAGAACTCAGTGAAAATGACAAAAATATCCATTTTTTAATGTTATGTTACAGTCAAGTAAATTCTTCATTTCGTTAATTCGGACCGGTTAAATTAAGCAGAAGATGGTTAATTTATCTAAATTAGGGATACATGAACAAAACCAAGGACGTATATAACATTTTTGTATTCAATGAATAGGGTTTTTGCTAACGAAAGAGAATGTGTAAAATGTTTAATGTTTTCATATTCAATTAGATTTCCAAAAGAAATGACCGGTAAATGATTTAAGCGTTAATGATTAGAGAAAATGTACAATTAATAATTATCGGCATTTTAATAATTTTAATAAACTTTATTCATTTTATAGTTTGAATTGATACACACATTCTGATCAGTAGTGACTTGGTGAAGTTCTGTAGGTAGGTACTACTCCTTGCTAGGTTATAAAATAATCTGTATTAAGGAGTAACATCCCCTATCTGTATATTTAACAAAATGTAATTACAATATGTTTAAAATTTACATTTTAAACCTATTTTTTGTAAATATCCGTGAAAAATATTTAGCGATATATTTTTAAGTTCTGAAAATTTATGTGTCGACGGTGCGGCAGTAGGAATAAATTCGAAAGTCACATCGAAATTTGTATTGCGTAAATTAAGAGTACCTATATTGATTATTATACATATACATAATATTAAGCTTATACCTGTATTTTTGTCAGTTTTATCTAGTTGGGAGTTGGAAAGAAGATAGTGCAGGAATTTTGCAAGACCTGTTTAGTATCTTTAGCATCGTTCTTCTACTCTCTAGTAGTGAAACTCTTATATCACCATAAATTTACATATTACTTTGCCTTTTGAAATCAGCAGTTACAGAAGTGACTAAGGTTTAAGATGTCTCAAATTGTCATGAACTATATTTAAACAGATCTTATCCACTAACAAAATAGTAATTAATATAATATTTTTGAAAAAATAGCAGTATTTTTTTAAAATTTTCTTTAATATAGTAAATCTTTTCTAACCCTAATGAAAAAAAACTACAATCTGTCCATCTGTCCAACGCCTTACGTAATACAAATGTCGTTTCATTCGCAAACGCTTTCCAAAGCGGTGGTTCATAAAAAGGTCCTCATCTAATTTACAAAAGGGTACGCTTAGGAATATCTAAATGGGGAGGAGGGGGAGTGAAGGGATTGTAATTGCTTAATTTGTTAAAGCACCTGCTTTAGGGATCTAATAACCTATTTACGTACTAACAAGGTATACCCTTACAGAAGGCTAAATTGTATCTCTTATATAATTAAAATATATAAATATATCTTTAAAGAAAAATCTTGTCTTGTGAAAAATTCTTTAGAGTGATTACGATTATGACGAGTCATCTAACTAAAACTTTTATCATCTATAGTAATGCATAAGTGCGGAAAAAGATGCTCACTTTGAAACAGAAATATATTTTTATTCCCAACTCTTTATGAATTGGATTTGCCTCCTAGAAATGAATAAATATGTTGGAATTTTAATACATAGCATCATCTAGTTCTATGGTAACCTACGAGGCTTGTGTTATGGATACCCGTTAGTTGATCAACTACACATACCTATTATAAATATAAGCATTAAACCCCAACCCAATGATTATAGTAGACTGAAGAATCATTCTCGTTCATTACAGAAGTGAATGTCCTCAGTGCGACTTGAACCCGCTACCGCAGGAGCCGAACCACATATATCGACAAAAAATGTGATCTGACGATTTTTTAAGACCGTGTCATCAATTTTATTGAATTTGTACATCAAATTAGCAATTAAGGAAATTAAATTAAATTTTATTCAATAATTTAATACAAGCTCTTTGACTCGTCAATTTAATTTAAAGAGAGTCAATGTGACAGCTCGTTAAGGTAGCTTCCACTAAGCGATTCGTATATTATATAAGACTAGCGAGTTACCCACGCTTTGTTTAGATCCTTTTTTCGTGAAATAGAAAAAAAAACTTACTAAATAGAAAGACTCAATAACTAAACTTGGCCCGACCCGGGACTCGAATCCAGGATCTCTCGGTGTATGACCGTACATGCTAGCCACTACACCAATAACATACATGTACCCGTAATAATATAATCGAAAAATAAGACAGTAATACAGTACAGTAATAATTAAGTGTATATTTGCTTTATACATATAGTTAAATTTACTTGTAAATTGTAATTTCCTTTATTGTAAATAAAATAATATTCTAAAAAAAATAAGATCGTTTAACATTGATCTCTATTAAGATAATTTAAAGACTGCTGATACTATAGTTCAAGATGTTTAAACGGTAAATAAATGTACTTTAGAAATTGAGTAAGTTTCCTTAAAACGTTCCTTAAAAGTTTCTATAGACACGAGTCTTCCTAAGAAAACTGTATTACTAAGAGTCAGCTTTTAGGCATTCACTAAGACTCCTCACACATTGCAGACTTTTAATCCGACTCTGGCGAAGCCTAAAGGAGGGTTATGTGTTTTATAAAATCCAGACTAGTAGAATAAACTACGGTTTATTTTATGAAATAAAAAAGCTACTATTTGTGACTTCCATAATCATTTCAGTCTAAAAACATAATACTACATCATTTTTGCTAAACTGAAATCTAAAAGTGTTGGCTAACAATATTTACGCCACCATATTAACATATTTTACGCAGATCGCTCTCCACCCACGTCTCTTTACCCTAGAGTCAGTCTGCGTCCTATTCAATTTAAAACTTTACAGACTACCCATAACAATATCATGAATGTGAAAGGGAATCTCTATGTCTTCTGAGTATGATTACACTCACCGGCTAGCACACCGGTTGGATATACAAGCTAACCGCCTCGGTTTTACTTGTAGTTTTAAAATATTTTTTATTATATGGTTCATTTATATAGAGTTACTAAATATTTAATAGTTCTATTATTAGCAAATAATATATGTTTAAAGTTAGTTCAACAAAGTACTTTATATCAAAACCAAGCATAAACATCAACCAGTTACCTTTCTATTTAATAAAATAACGTCTTATATAATTAAAAATCTACATGAGTGCACTTCAACCTAAAAAGGCAGAACGCATTTGGATGAAATATTGTGTGCAATTAGTCCATGATTTGAATTATGTACTATATACAATATTCATAGTCTACTGTTTTTCACCCTGACAGTAAAATATCACTACATATTATAAAATAATGGCCTCAACCGCGTCTGTCCGTCTGTTTGTCTATTCGCGATAAACTCAAAATATACTGTACCGATTTTCATGACCTTTCACCAATGTATAGAGAGGTTATGTATAGGCGGAGGAAGGTTTTAGTATGAAATTCGCTCGCGCTAAATCTAGGGAAGAGCCGGAACGAAGCGAGGGCGAGTCATTAGTTATAAATAAAATAAATATATTTAGTATAACGTAGATTACGTTTTATGGTTTAATTTCCAGAAAAAGCCTTTCAAAATGAAGCGCAAAGTAAAATAATCACCTCTATCTTCTTAGTTCTCATATTAAAACTTATATTTAACTAACTTAGATTTGATAGCCATAAATATAAGTATTAACTTCATTCCCATTGCCCAAAGCATTATTACCATACAGATTGAATGCAGCCCTTGTGGACTTGCGGACGTGATTATATTCAATCTTGAATTCGATTTCTTTAGGTAGCTGGTTAGCATTTCAAAGTTCTAATGCATATTAATAAGAATGCTAATGTGATAGTTTATACAGTCCTTGTTTGGCCTTCGAAAAATATGAAAGAAAATGGGCATAAATGGCATGGATGAAAGTGAAGTTAAGGGAGAGGGAAATAGGAAAAGTGGGCATAAGCTAAACTGAAGTTGAGGAAGAGGGAAATAGGAATTTATTAGCTCAAATTTCAGGTATGGTGACGAGGATACGTTTCTCTGACAGAGATTTTAGGCTTACGCAATGATTATTACCTTGGAAAATGGCAATTCATATGTTATGTATTTAAAAGTTTTGGGACGTTAAGTTTTTTTTAAACCTTAACACCTGACTTAGGGCTCAAACCTAGGACCTCCAGATTAGCAATCGTAGATACTATTTGTTAGTTGAGTAGAGTTAAAACTTTTACTTCTAGCTTATATGGTTGTTAAGGAAGAAGAGATTGTAAGTAAAGGTGGTGCCAAGGTGGGCAATTTGAAATATTATTTCAATATAAGCAGTTGAATAAAAATTTAGAAATTTTATTTTTAAACCTTTTTTAAATGCAATAAAATGAAAATTTGATCTAAGTATCTGAGTATCACATCTAAACTGGACCGCAAAGAAAAAGGGTCCAAAGGTTAAAAGTAAAAATAATGAATAAGATAGTTTTATAAATTGTAATGTCATATATTCACGTAAATCCACGAAAGTATTAAGAAAATCTATTAATTACGAGTATAATATAATATCTGAAAGATCTATTAATTAAATGTGGGACAAAATCGTGGGTCAAAGCTAATCGACTATAAAGGAAAGGAGCTGATTACATGTATTCATTATTAAAAGAAACTAATCAAAGAAGAATCTCGTTACTCCCGAAGTTCGGCGGAAGTTGCCGAAGTATCACGAAGTTGTGTTCTTTGATACAACCCGCAACTATCGGATAAGTTTTACTATCGACATCTGGTACAAGTGTAAAGTGACAGGCGTTTTACGGCAAATCTTAAATGAAAATTAATTTTAATTATACTTCATTTAATTTAAATATTTCAGTGGTAATTTTAGATTAATTTGCTTAATTTTATTACAAGGAAGCTACTGGATAAAATTGTACTATCGTCGATTAAGTCACAATTTAAGGAAAAATACACTTTAATGCTAATTTTTTTCGTCGTATTTTCCTTTATATACTTGTTTCTTGATTCGAATGTTTGATTTTATTCGAATTTGCGATATTTTGTTAACATATAACGCGAATAGATAAAAATATCAGAAACGAATGAATTGTAAGCGTGAGTAGTTCTAATAAATCCAGTTTTTGTATGTTTTTTACAATAAAAATCAATAAATATAACTTACATTATTTGATTTCTTATTAATCTATGTATGTAAATAGTAGAACCTACTGTTTAATACTAACGATGACAATAATTATAGTATATCTAAATATATTTTGAGAGTACTGTTTTAAAACAACAATAGTTAGCAAAAATAAAGAAAAAATATATATTTTCCTACTTTTAAGCCATCCACTACAAACAAGATCAAAGCATACCGTATACGACATCATTAAATGACGACCATGTGAATACATCCTTACTTTATGTAAAACTACCCTTTTCCCTTTCAAATAAGTTCTATTTTCCCTTAGCAAATTTATTTTTACTCTTAAAGAATGTTCGTGATTGCTTATAGGTGCGTTCAATGTAGGAATAAAATACAGTCCAAAGATTATTATATTTATACAACTTTTGACCTTATTTCCAATGTAATAAAAGCGTAATTGCTAGATGAAACTCTTTATAGTTTCAGAATCTATCGTCTTTTGATATGTTGTTATTGAAATCTCAGGACGTTAAGTTGTTGAAATTAAAATTAGCTTTATATTTTCCTTTTAAATATTTTTCTTAATTTTACGTATATTATCCTACTAATATCATAAACGCGAAAGTTTGTAAGTATGGATGGGTGAATGTTTGTTACTCTTTCACGTAAAAACTGCTAAATGGATTTTAATGAAACTTTACAATAATATAGCTTATTTATCAGAATAACACAAAGAAGGCTACAATTTATAAAGATATTGTGTGAATTGTCCAAAATATGAAGATAAGTGTCAAGTAAGTAGTAAAAAAATCTACCATCTGCGAGCTATTCTGGCGTGCGCTGCCAAAACCGCTAGAGTTACTACACATAATGTAATGTATGATGGAAATATTTATTTTAAACAAGCGGCTCACCTTCACTTCGCTTGGGTTCGTCCCTAGATTTAGCGCGAGCGAAGCCGCGGGTTCCACTAGTATTAAATATTTTGATTTTGGATACTTAATTAAAACTATAATTAAAATATATGTAAATGTCTTCAAAAATTGTAAAAAGGTGAAAAACTTTACTTATTTCCATATATTTCTAATATACTGCAATGTCAACGCAGATTTAATAATGGCTTAGCTCGTTATTCTCATTAACGATTTGCACATGAAATCTCGTTTTGAACCAGTTCCTTTAGTTTTTCAAGCGAGCAAGTTACCACTGCTCTACAACTACATAAGGTTAAAAGCTTGTAAAGCGAAAAGAAAATTGAACCCTACTACTATAGAAGAAGTTGTAGTGAAGTAAACATTATCTTGTTCTAATAATAAAAGCTTTTAAACATCATGTCACTTTTAATCAAGTAAAAAGGGCAGCTTTGAACAATGTAAGTTTCGTATTAAGTACAGAAAGGTGTTCAACTTTGAGCTTCTTTGTAGTCTCCAATAACTAAGAGAAGATGAGATAGACTGCTGGCTGATGTTTATGCTGCGTTTACACTACTTGTAAGATTTTGTTTAATCGTAAATGCATTGGTGCAAAATTTTTTGTAGGGATATTTGTTTCTGAATAAATCCATTTATTTTTTTAAATATATTTGTGACTTCAAAACACAACAACATCTAGTTCACATAATACTTTCTTAGGTTCACGCGAATATTTGACATTATAAATGAAACTTTTCAGATTTTGTCGCGGATTTATTATGATTTATTACGTTTCGAGTGCTTAATAGCAATCATGGTCACGGGAGAGACGGGAGAGAATCCGAAAAGATAGTTTCATTTATACCATCTAGTTCCTTGGTAAGCTGCGAGTCTTGTGTTATGTATACCAGATAGTATATTATAACTTTAAATATATTTGTACATATTATAAATGCAAGCACCCATGACTGGAGTACTAACATTCGTGTATCACAAACGAATGTCAGCAGCAAGGTCACTAAAACTATACCAAACTTCATATATTAACTTTTTTTATGTTCTTCATGGAACGATTTTATTATTATTATTGTTAACTTCTATGTATTTAATGGATAATGAATATGGACTGGTATTGACTATTTTTATTCTATTATCAATTTACTTTATTGGGAGTTGTATTGACTACCTGATGGCGCTGTAAAATGGGTGGGATAATGTTTTATAAGTTCTGTTTAATCGGTGAGTGACACATTTCGATTCATTACTTCGGACAGTATAGATTGAATAATATAATTGCTGTTGAAAGTATTGCTGGTAATATTTGCTGTGGGATATATAATTATAATAAGAATAGACGAAAACATATTATTTAATGTGTAATAACGTGTAATTGGAAGATCATCCTGTCGCAGAGTTTACAGCTTCAGAAGTGGGTATGTAACTTTGCCATTCCTTTTTTTTTCTTTTCTTAAAGATGATTATATTGATTTAAGGTTTTATGTAACGTACATGTTCATAGCTGTAACTTCAAACGCTCGTATGCTGTGAAATACTTTATTAAGGCTATTCTGTAATTTTTTTAACCTATTAATAAGATCAAAAGGGAGTTTATAATATAAATTGTTTTATTATACCGCATTATAAGTGTTTGTTAGTGAAACTTATAGTATTTGTATCTTGTAGAACATTTGATTTAAGGCTACTCTTTAGTAATGTGACACAGATGAATTACTAAGTAATTATAAAACGATATAATTTGGTTAATAACGTTAAAAGTGTATCTTGTGGTGCACGTGGCGAGGGCTACTCTCTTGCCGTGCAAAATAAGCGTACTTAGCGTTATTGTTTCATTAAAAATATTTAATTGGACGTATTTGTTCAGGGCTATACTTTTGACGATTCACAATTAATGATACGCCTATGCTTAGCGTTAAAAATAAGAAGTAATAACAATTTATTTAATATTAAGAGTTACTGTGGGTAGAAAAAAATATTTTTTAAGATTAACTTATAGTAAAATTGGTAAAAATAGAAACTTGTGCTATAATAATATTGCTTTAATTTCTTTGAATAAGTGTTAGTAATATGATGTCGACAAGAAAATCTCATTATTTAAATGAGTGATTTAGACAAATGCTACTTGCAAAATGAAGTAGGTAGTTATTTAATAAAAATATATGGCGTTGGAAAGAAAAGGAATGCTGTTATTATTGTGGTTTAAGAATTTCTAATTTTAGCATATTTTGGCGGAAAGTTAAGTAACGTAACGTGTGTTTCAGTTAACTTATGTTAAATTTTGCCGTATTGTGTGGAACATTTGTAATAAGAGATTACATTTACGATATTTTTAGATATGATATATTTCTGTGTTTCTTGTTGGTGTTCATAATAAGATAAATAAATAAATTATTCTATACGAATGCATACATTTAAAATAAAGTAATTAAAAGCTCCATGCATCATTCCATGTCGTCTTATCGATTGACAAAGTAATATGAAGCAGTTATTGCTATAAGATAATTTGTTAGTGATGTATTAAGGCATACTTTATAATTATTAGTTAGTACTGCAGTTTTTATATAAAGTAAAAGATTAAATTTAAAGGGTACAAGAAAATTTGTGCTCCTTCGTATAGTTCTATGCTGTTTTCACCATGATTTTAAGCCTAATTAAATAAATACCTACTATTAATTAGTTTAGTAACACGTTTTGTAGAGGTCTTAGTAAGTATTTGTAAAAGATAATTTAGTGACTCTTTTTTTCGGATTTTATCGCAGATTTATTTTGATTTATGATGATTCCCGAAGATTTAAATGCTTTACAGCAATTGTGGTTACGGGAGAAAAGCATAAACGTAAGGCAGTAGTGTTATTATATTTACCTTTTTAATATTATGGTAATGCAAAGAATACAGCTTAATACAAATCTTTAAATGTTTGAAATGAAATAGAAGTGGACTACAAATTAATAAAGCGTCTCGAAAACGCATGTCTTTCACAAAGACACTGGTCTAGGGATTGGTCATTTACGCGCTGTTTGCCGATTCATAGCGTTGTCGTTTATTCACATGGAAAATATATTGAAGTAAATATAATTTTAATTGCATTTTAGACCAGAGCTTTAGTTGAGCATACGCTTTATCAGGTACCTCACTTTCTTAGATGGAGTATGGTAGTTATATTGAAAAAGCAGTTTCTATTTTAACGTTTTCTTAAAGTAAGGTTTCACCACCGAATTGTATTTGAGATATCAGATAGATTTCGGGAGGCAGCGAACATGATGAGTTTTGTTACTAAGTTGAAATTTTAGAACAGTTTATCTATATGTATGCCCCGTGGAAGACGATGGTCTATATTATATAAGCCTCGGTACTCTTTTGAATGTACTCTCGTCAATGGTGCATAAATGCTGATTGCTAATTTTTGTTTTGCGTTAAACAAATGGTTGGTTTTAGTTACTATTAATAGTGAGTACACTTTCTCGAGACCATTGATTAAGGGAATTATAACCTTGTCGTGCTGACTAATTATGGTTTTAATTTCAATGGCAATGTTAAATAAAGTGGTATCATGCAAAGCGATATCACCGTTTAAGTTCAGGACTAGGATTGATCCTTGTAATATGCTGATGTTAACATTTCATGCCTACTCTGTACTGTAATGTCATAAGCAGCAGTTTGATTTTTATATTATGTAGCATTTATATTTATATGAGGCTGATATTTTGCTGAAACTATTTTGCTGAAACTGCTGAAAAGTAACGTATGGCTTACAATATTAAATCAAGCCAATAAAGACACGTAAACCTAATTGCTTTTTGTCTATATTATTTCTTATGTTGTAACTAGGTCAGTAAGAGCTGCAAGAGTATTTGTCACGAGAACCAAACTGGTCATTAGATACAAAGTTAATACATTCTAGATATGTATAAAGTGGATAGTGTAAGAATTTTCTCTAGAGTTTTGATAGTTGGAGCAGGACATGAAAAGGGGCGATAATTTCCAGTGTTTGACTTGAACCTGCTGTGTAGATATGACACGCTTTGGCTAACTTTAAACAATTGAAAAATAATCTTTTAAGTATTTTACAGTCTTAAAGCTTATTCCATTAACACGGGTACTAATGTTTGTAGTGACAAGATTGGAAGGCTTGGATAGTTTCGTATGTGCTGACAGGTTATTGATTTACATATATAGTACTGAATACTATAGTATCCAGTGATATGCTAGTACCGAACCAAGTGTCACGAAGAAATTGATAAAGTGATCACATATATTTTTCAAAAAAAAAAAAAGAAGTAATTTGGTTAATTTTATTATTAGCTAATTTATTAATTAGCTCGGGCACATTTTAAAGGTTTTCTTTTAAATTTCGTGAATTATATATATTATTTGTATGATTTGTTGCAAAGTTTTTATCATTATAGCAGAGATTACATTCTTAAAAATGTAATCGAAACGTGGTGCATTTTGTACGTTGGTTTTAATAACCGTGAATAATGAAATGAATTATTTTGCGATCATTTGTTGGAAATGATTAGTTAATTATAACGGAGAATATTAGTTTTGTTATATACACATAATTTGCAGATTTTTATGTGGACTCTGCAGAAAATATTGCTGTTTTGCTGAAACGGTTGATATTTTACTAGATTATTAATGCTTTGGAAGTAATAGATAAGATATAAGTTTCTGTTACTTATGCTGTTGTTATTATTGTATTTTTTGGATGTGGTGCTGAGGTCGGCCCTAGCTATGTCTACTAGTGTTGATCCATTGTCACTCTTTTAGAGTGAACTTAGAGTTATCTACAGAGTCCTTTCGACTCCAGGAACTTCCAATCAGGTTGCATAATATGCTGCCCTAGATAGATACTTCTCCGGTGCATGAGTGGTCCGAGCGATCAGAAGATGTGCATAGCAGATTCCTCTGTCTTATGACATAGTCTGGACATTGCGAACTAACTGAGGCCGAGAGTGAACATATGTTTAATGAGTTTGCATAATGCATTGGCCAATGAGTATTCTGGTTACTGCGTTGTTTTTATACTTATTGAGTTGGAGTAACTTTTTTGTAAAGTTTTTGCAATATTCCTTAATTAGCGCTTTAGAAGAAGTGTCCAGAGGTGGATTGCCACTCTTGAAGTGCTTTGAGGTTGCAGTAAGTTTTGAGAAATAAATGTGTGTTGTTACCATACCACAAAATGGCTGACTGCTACATTGAGGAATATCGGAGCTTATTATTGCCTAGTCACCTGCCTTTTCGTTCCCATCTATACTTAAGTGACATGGAACCCTTCTGAGGGTAACTTTGTTGGATGTACCCAGGATGTTCAGACTGTTTATGCAATTCTTAACCAACATCGAGTTGGTGTCGAGAGAATGTATGTATGCTGGGCTATCTGAGTTAATGCTTTGGTTTCTAATTACTACTTATGCAGTTGTTGTACTATGCAGTAGATGTAATAGAGATGATACAAGTCTCTATTACTTAGGCTATTTTATGCCGTTGATTTTATGCAGTACATGTAAAAGAGATGATACAAGTCTCTATTACTTATGCTATTTTATGCCATTGATTTTATGCAGTAGATGTAATGGAGATGATACCAGTCTCTGTTACTTATGCTATTTCATGCCATTGATTTTATGCAGTAGATGTAATAGAGATGTAACAAGTCTCTGTTAATTATGCTATTTTATGCCATCGATTTTATGAAGTTTCTGTTATTTGTTATTTATACCAATTATTTTATGCGGTAGATGTAATAGAGATGATACAAGTCTCTGTTACTTATGCAATTTTATGCTGTGGATGTAATAGAGATGAAACAAGTCTCTGTTACTTATGCTAGGTTATGCTGTGGATGTAATTGAGGTGAAACAAGTCTGTTACTTATGCTAGTTTATGCTGTGGATGTAATAGAGATGAATCAAGTCTCTGTTACTTATGCTAGTTTATGCTGTGGATGTAATAGAGATGAAACAAGTCTCTGTTACTTATGCTAGTTTATGCTGTGGATGTAATAGAGGTGAAACAAGCCTCTGTTACTTATGCTATTTTATGCTGTGGATGTAATAGAGATGAAACAAGTCTCTGTTACTTATACTATTTTATGACATTGATTTTATGCTGTGGATGTAGTAGAGACGAAACAAGTCTGTTACTTATGCTATTCTTTGCACTTAAATTTATGCTGTGGGTTTAATAGATAGTTCTACGTCGTTCAAGAATATTTAATGAGACAAGTCTCTGTTACTTATGCTTTTCTATGCTGTTGATTATATGCCGTGGAAATAATGGAAATGAAACAAATCTGTTGTTAATACTGTTGCCAAACCAGCTATGAGTAAGTTAACTAGAATCTGGCAAAACTGAAGTGTGTGAATACTACTAAGACCAGACTCGTGCGAGCAGGGTGGTATTCTCAATATATCTGTACAGTTCCGAATCATGATCAATGCGTGCAGCTGACCGAAAAAGAAAGATAGAGACTTTTAATGAGGTGTTATAGAAGAATATTGCGTATACAGTGGACAGCAAAAGAACCAACAAGTCTATTCTCGACCAACTGAAGGTTTCTTTAAGACGATCTGCTAACGGATCCTAAGCTATTTTTGTAACATTGCTCGGAGACAACCAGACCAGACAATCTGGACAAACTGGTTGTAGTAGGCAAGATCGAAGGCAAAAGATCACACGGCCGATCACCTAACAGCTGGTCCGATCATATTCAAAATAAAACGGGGTTTAATATTCAGACTGCCCTTAGACAAGTTGCGGACTGAGTGGTATGTAGGAAGCTAAAGCTGTATACATCGGTGAAATCATTTCATGATAAACACGACCTCCAGCAATGAAGTACACGAAGAAGAATGCTGTTGCCATGCCATGCTGTTAAAATGAAACTAAAATAAGAAGGAAGACCTGATTTTATAAAAACGATCTCACGGGGACGTGAGATGGCAGGAAGGCCGACTGTTAACTTCTATGTATTTAATGGATAATGAATATGGACTGGTATTGACTATTTTTATTCTATTATCAATTTACTTTATTGGGAGTTGTATTGACTACCTGATGGCGCTGTAAAATGGGTGGGATAATGTTTTATAAGTTCTGTTTAATCGGTGAGTGACACATTTCGATTCATTACTTCGGACAGTATAGATTGAATAATATAATTGCTGTTGAAAGTATTGCTGGTAATATTTGCTGTGGGATATATAATTATAATAAGAATAGACGAAAACATATTATTTAATGTGTAATAACGTGTAATTGGAAGATCATCCTGTCGCAGAGTTTACATTATTATTATTGTTATATACTACAATTGTCGTTATCAAGTTCGAATTTACAATTAATGTAAACAGAAATAAGTATTAAAAGACTGTTCGCTTTACATTTATTTCATTTCACAAAAACATAGTTCAAACGCTGCACAGTTCAACAAAGGGTTTGTTGCGCTTACCTCCAGCGGCGGCTTAATTTTCCTGAGCCTGTCCAATATTCCCTTTCAGAATCTATACGAGTTTTCAAATTAAATTCTGTTGATTTAAACTTTTTTTAAAGAAAGAGTTCAATCTTTCATTGTTGATATATTTAATGAAAAAGATAGTGGTAGCTCATATAGTAATATAGAGCTACCTTTTGAACCTGAAACTTTAAGTAACAAAAGAATGGCTTAAGGATAATAACCAACATCGAGCAAAGTCACGGGTTATAGCTAGGAAAAATTAAATAAATATATATTAGTATTTCAAGTCAACAATATTCCGTCCCTTGGGCAAGTCCAATCAGTGCGTTACAAAATCACAATTATGTGGAATAGAGGCCGCAATACATTTATCTATTGGATTACGTCCTAACCAAACAATACAGTCGTTAGGGGTTACTTTGATTGCGGCTTAGTATATGTTAATATTACGAATCTGTAATTACTAAATGAAGATATTACTGTAATATTGTAAGAAGCAATCATTTGAGTTCTATATTTTCCTCGACTTCATAAAATACAAGAAAACAGATAATGTACATCAGAAAATCCAAAAGAAATGTAGAATTAGTGAGTAAATTTTCAAGATAATGTGGATTTGAAAGTTGAAATTTAAGGGGAAAAATAATCACTACTACGCAGATTTTGATAAAAATTAAAAATAACTAATTAAGTAAAATATTTTATAAAAAAATATATTACAACCTGTAAATATATTTACTAGGTTTATTTCAAAGTTCAGAAAACAATTAATTTAGATTATTATTAATAATTTCTATTATTTATAGCTTATAAAATAAAAAGGTTCAGGCCCCATGGGCGTACTTTACGTGAAAATTGAGTAAATATATTGTAATGTAAACAATGTAGTACCAGTATAGTAGTAGTAGTAGTAGTAGTATAGTAATAGTTATTGCCTCACAACACACACACACACACACACACACACACACACACACACACACACACACACACACACACACACACTCACTCACACATACTTATCATATTATTGGTTTGTCCTTTATTCACATAAATATTAATTTAATAATTTAAAATTTAATAATATCAATGTTATTATTACATGTATTTCCATTATAATACTAGTATAATAAGGTGATCCTTAAGCTTAGTCTTAAATTAGATAAGAGTATCCTATGGAAGGTTAGACGTACGCGACACAGGGTATGCTAGTGCGAGCGTCTCAGCACTCCATTTGCCTATGTTTTGTTACATTAAAATTGTTATTAGTTTAAGGAGTATGTTTGTATTTTGTCTGATTACGAATTAAATAAATAAATAAAAATAGTAGTAGTTATCTGAAAGACACTTATATAGATAAAATTATGCAACACAACCACATCAATACAAAATTTGATTCAAATCGTTAGAGAGTTTCAGAGATACTCGAAATAAATCAGTACAATATAATCAAAAAGTAGACAAAAATGGGTCGTTTAATTTTAAAAGATTGATTGGAAACTTCGTTTAATTTATAAAACCAAATGATTTCTCGATGTCAATAATTGTATTCGAAAATATAAAAGTATTAATGCAAATATTGTTAAAGAAAGATTCTCAAAATGAATCAAAGTAAAACACACGCGAAAAAAGTAATAAAATTTAGAACAAATAAAACCTAAAAATTGTTACATAGAATTATTTGTCATAAATAAAGCTTAAGTAGAAATCGCAAGTACGGCAGGTACGCTATATCAAGAGCTGGCAACATTCTAGCTAATTAAATTAGCTTTGTGGGGTATTATCGGCTTTCATCGTCATACCTCGCTGAATTTAATTTACGATAGATCAGTTATATCTTTGTAGTGCAGGCAAAATACCAAATTTTATATGATTTGGGATATATAATTTTACTAGGTTTTTCAACGATATACGAGTAAGTATATATGTTATATGTTATAGTGTAGGACGTAGATCGATCTATAGATCTACTAGGAGGAATCTTAAGTCATGTACATCCCTCATCTCTTAATCGCGACTGAGTGAAATAACTTTAAAATAAATAATAAAATATATATATATATATATATATATATATATATAAAATATATTTTTATTAAATTATTCTTTTAAAATATTAATATGTAACTTTTCAACGTCCCACTGGCTGGGCTTGGGCCTCTCTCACGAGGGTAATCAGGCCATAGTCCACCGCGCTGGCCTAGTTCGTGTTGGCAGACTTCACAGTCTTTCGAAAACTTAGTAGGTTTTGGTCTCAGACATGCAGGTTTCCTTACGATGTTTTTCTTAACCGTAAGATAAGTGGTAATCATATTAGAAACGATTTGCAATTTAACCTACAATACAACATTTTGAAAACATTCAAAATCGAAAAAAATGTTTTGATTTGTATGATACATAACTTCTTAGTGATGGGGCATTATTGGTATGATAGATGGTCGATATTTATTATAAATTATTTAGACTTTTTGAACCAGAGATATTCATAATTATTAGAATTAAGATTTTTTTTATTAGTCACAATTGAAAAACAAAAAGAATTAAACTAGTGCAGCAACCGTATTTTGTTTAGCTATATATATCCATTTACATATTTTTTATTTCTTTTAATTCAAATGATAAGTAAAAATTGCCTTTGCTATTCAAGATTTTTGTATTTTTTGACAATTCTCTAAAAATATTTATCGATAAAATTGATCGAATCTTATCACTACTAATATATATTATGATACGATACAATGTAACATGCACCATGCTATTATGGGAACTTTGTAGTTATGCTCAATATTATTTTATTAAATAGGTTAGTTAAAGCAACGGCGCGTACGCGACATAATATATCGCGCGCGATCCGCACTATTCAATGGGCAGTGTATTTGAACGTGTGAGCATAAAAATATTAACACTTTGCTACCCAATGATGCGATTGACTGTAAAAAAGTGGCGGAAATGTTATTTATGTACTTATTTGTAGATAATGTTGTAACTAGATTTTTTCGTTTTAATTTTTTTACCTAAAATAACCTAAAACATCAGCAATCTGCCATTGAAAGTCCTGTCAAATTTTTTCCAGCCGTTTTAGAGATTAACTGCAATAAACAAGCTTATAGATAGATAAGAATGTTACAAAAATGTCGTTGCTGTAAGACGTATCGTGTATACAAATAACATAATATGCATTTAGTAAAAAGCAGTTGTGTTGATGTTATAGACACTTCAATTTTATTTATCTTTATAGGTAAATAGGTTTCTACTCACATACTTTATTTGATTTTAGGCATAAGGGACTTTAGTCCTACGTAGAATAGACTCTCAAACTATTTTATTTGTGCATTGTCCTAGGTTATATCTGTTTAAATATTAGTACATCTCGCTCATTCATATTAAAAATTATACAAAAAAAACACTGTCTTTCTCCTTCTATATTTTTTTAATAATAATGAAATAAACGTTTTCTAATTGTATAAACACCCGTAATTGGAGTGTAAATTTCCATGCTCATCACACAGATGAAGAGCCACTACACACTGAGCCAAACTTGTTGTCTATAAATAATTTATATAGTACTAGTGGAAGCCGCGGGTTCGCCCGCGCTAAATCTAGGGAAGAGCCTAAGAAAAGCGAGAAAATGGTTATTGTGAGTTATCCGTAAGAGATAGACATATACCATCGTGGACTTTTTCTAGAACTTTTTAAGGCTTTTCAATACTGTAGTAAATTATTTTGATCTATCTCGTAGAGTTTAGCCAACGTTCGCAATGTAAGCGCAAAAAATGAGTTTATTTACGACACACATTAGAAACCTCTTAAATTATCAGTTTATTGAAAAAAACCGCATCAAAATCCGTTGCGTAGTTTTAAAGATTTATGCATACATAGGGATATAGGGACAGAGAAAGCGACTTTGTTTTATACTATGTAGTGATTTTTAAACTTGCATAAAACGCTTTAAAATATTTTATTTTTCATATTAAAAAAAATCACTTACATATTATAAATTCGGTTAAAGTTGTTTCAATTTGATCTCGCAACAGTTGTAGGATTAATGTTGGCTATTATTTCTTGTCACACGTAACTTCATTATTCACGGCTCTCCATATGTCGGATCGGGGTTCTACCCCTGCGCTTGATATGGGTATAAGATTAACTATAAGATTTCATTATTAAAATAATAGGGGTGTGTTGTAGAAAAAAAATATATAATAATAATGTATATGAATATTGTTCTCAATAAATTTGATAATATTTTGCTTAAATTTGTGTAATATGAAAAAATATGTATAATAAAATCTAGAAAAAATACAATGAAAAAAGGCGTTTTTTTTAAATCAAATCCATTAATATTAATACATCACTAATAAATAGCAAACATAATATTATGTACATACTTACTATTAAACACTTGTAATTATAATGCACTTGTGACTCACCCTCGCTTCACTCGTATTGGTTTCTACATACATTTAAACGGTTAAATATTAAATAAAAAAAATGTATACTACATTTCTTATTGAAGAGATATTTTCCCATAGTAAAAATTTTACATAACATTTTACCATTTACCAATATTTTACCTTATTTCTTCAAAATGTTTCAACGGTTTTCTGGCGACGCTGTCATAAGACAAAGACAAACATTATAAATGAAACTATCTTTTCGGATTTTGTCGCGGATTTATTATGATTCGGGAACCAAAAATCGTAATAAATCCGCGAAAAAATCCGAAAAGATAGTTTCATTTATAATGTCAAGTATTCGCGTAAACCTAATAAAGTATTAAAGACAAACATCTCAAAACTATAGATTGTGCCTCTGAATCGAAAATAATAACTAGATATTTCAGTACTATTTTCCATCAAAACTGAACGTACAAATTCGAGTTAAAATTTTATTATATGAAAACAGTCCTTTTTAATACCTATTCCACAGCTGAAGCCTCTCTTCAATACAATTTCTTATACATGTACGATATTTTTTTTCATCAAATTTATAATATATCTATACTATTGTTATACAAAAACTAATCTAGAATGTATGTCAAGCTTTTCCGAGACGTTAATATTAGTTTAAGGACTCATTTGTCGCAGTCGAGTGCCAATATAGCATGGCTTTTATTACTCATGCAATATGAAAGTAAAGTACGGGCCTTGTAAAGAAAATATTTATAGGTTATAAGAGTAATATATAAGAGGTATAATAAATTTAAATAACAGAGACATATTAAGCGTTTCGTACATTCTTTTTTTTTAATCTTTATTTTTAAGGGGTTTGGTCACAAAGTGATCATGCCACCCCCATTGGGATAACTAAATGTAGATAATACAAATCAAGTAATCACCGTTATCACTAACAAAAATTAAGAATATCTACGTTTTAATCCGACTTGTACTACTTTATACAACATTCTTGACTGATCCGACAAAGGATAGGCCAGAATGCTGTTAAAAGCTCCTATGTCTAATAAATTTAAATTAAATCTAAACAGAAACTGAGTTCTTTCAGCTTCATTCCGGGCACATTCCGCTAATATGTGATGTACTTCTTCAATTATGTTACAATCTTCACATGTTTCGTACATTCCTTAGTTTAAATTTTATATTTTGTGTGTGTAGTTTTATACATATTTTAAAACTTTTTTTCTTATCAGAAATGCAAAACCATATTTAAGGAGCTTTCTTAATTTTTTATTATATAAAAAGCTTAAACGCAAGCTCAATCAAATCAGGTAGACTGTTAAGTATAGTAAATTAACTAGGGACTCTGCCTCTTTAGGTATAGTAAATTTAACTAGGGACTCTTCCTCACTTCGCTCAAATTTGTCTCAACACATTTTAACGATCAATCTCTTTGAATAAATCGGATTAGTAACTCCTAATATTAGCGCGCTCAACCAAACAAACAAACAATCAATCTCTTGTGCTGTCACTTTATAATAATAGTATAACGTGATTTCCTCAGTATATATTACCATTTATTTAAATGAAATATTTTTGCATGGTTTTTAATATCAACAAAGAACTTCACAAGTAAAATAAAGAGTACAAGTGAATCGCAAAACATCAAGTTTCTTTGTGAAATTCAAGAAAATGGAGAATCTTGACATTTTTACATTCCAATACACGTTTTCAAAGTAAATAATGAATTTTTGTCAAGCCCTTCTAAAGTTTACGAACAATTTTCCCTTTTTCACCTAACGATAAGAGCTTTCTAACTCAATTGGTACAAAGAATGACAGAAACGCAATAATAAAATACCATTTTCGTAAACATAAAAAAAACTCCAATACACTTTCCTTTTGTCGGTACATAATCGGCTCCTGACGATCGAGGACTTCCCAAATATGAGTTAAAGATATATAACTTCTAGATATGGTATCGTAAATTTTTAGTAATAAGAAATTTAAAACAATTTTATTGTATAGTTTAATAACTGATAAGTAATATAGTCGCGTAGTCGAGAGTGTGTAACGTCATTACAGCAAAAATATTAATTAAAAAGGCACATCTGGAGCATGCTTTGTACATCATTTTAAGGACAAGATTAGTTAATTATAAATTTGTGTGTATAAGATAAGAACAAAAAAAATCAAGAAAGGTATCAAAATTAATGGAATTGTAGCAAAATTTCGATTACTAGTTAAAATACTTATTATGTAAGTTTTTTATATAAAAAAGCCGGCAGTGTGTCGAGATTCAGTGGAATTTTGAGGCTAAGTGAAGAAAAATATTTAAAGTGGAAAGTGAAGAAAAGTGGAGTGAAGAAAGAGTGAAAGTGTATTTAATGGTAAAATAATAGTATTCAGAGACAGAATTTATCTTTAATCGTGCACTGCGTGAGTTTGAGAACCTTATAAGTGACTGATACAAACGCGAAATAGTAAAATATTACAGATATTTTACTAATACTTTCTTAGGTTTACGCGAATATTTGACATTATAAATGTAACTTTTCGGATTTTGGAAAGACTCTCTCCCGTGGCCATAATTGCTGTAAAGCATTCAAAACGTCGGGAACCAAAAATCACAATAAACCCGCGACAAAATCCGAAAAGATAGTTTCATTTATGATATTTTACTATTTGTCTTTGATCCCCGAACCTATAGAATGTTTTTTTTATTGTACCTATGACGTTTCTCCCTAAAAAAGGATCATAGCTGAGTTTTAATAATTATTAATTATATACGTATAAATACATAACTTTTGTAGAACATTTCCAGAATTTTACATCAAAATTGAACGTTGTAGAAGCGACACGTGTTAGAAAAACGTTATATATTTTTACGGCATCTGAAAATGTTCTTTACAGGTTGAAAGAGGTGATTTTCAGTTCCTTCCAATATTGAACAGACGTTTAGGACGAATTTTTGTATTGGATTAGACATCACGATACAAATGGGATGAAATTCATTTACATGTTTCGCATCTTTAGATCTCTTCAGGGCTCTTTTAAGACTGTTCAAATAAACATTTACAAACAATTTCATGCCTTTTATTTCTTTGAGTAGTTTTTTAGATCTTATTCGTAGTTTTACCTATTACTTCTGAGAATATTATAAGAAATAGAGAACTTATGCCTGTTACTTTTTCTTCATTAGCTTAAACGGCTGGACCGATTTAGAAGAAACTTTATATTGACTTTGACTTTGAGTAACATATATGCTGCGGTTAGTAATAGAATAAGTTAATAATATATCGCTGCCTATATAATTCAGTCTATTACCGATTCATCACTGGGCATCATTAAGGTCCTAAGGGGATTAGACTATAACTATTCTTTATTGAACTATAAAATTCAGTTGTAATAAGTTCAGTTCTTTCACAGATTATTTTTGGCTACACGAATATAAAAAAATATACTTTAATATATTACTTAATAGATGTAAATGTGTGGGATAAATTTCTGGTTGTGTCTCACGTAGGATAAATAGATAAATATTGTAATGCATTATTGTTATCAATTTTTTTTTAAAAGAGCAGCTGTTGAGTTTCTCGCCGGTTCTTCTTAACAGTACAGCTTTCCGAGCCGGTGGTAACTTACTCACAGACTTACAGACTGACATTTTATTTGAATAATGTAAAAATGACGAATCAAAAGAGCTTGTAAAAGCTATTTGAATAAAGAATATTTTGATTTGATTGGATATGATATATAAGTTATACACTTTATATTCACTGTAGGTATCTACACTATAATCAATATAATGTTTCTTGCACCCCTTTTTGTCACAAGAATACAGGTGTGAAGAGATTACACCCTGACTTTTACAAATAAAAGTTCGCACTTCAACTTAACAACCTACATTTTTAGTTCATCTTTGTTAATCCACTCAACTGTGAGGAGGGTGGAAATAAGAAATAAACCAGTTAACTGGAACTCCCCTGTCGTGTAAATCACATTGTTTTTCTCCAGGACGTCTTTGAAAGGCTCAGTAAAGAGGGATCAAGAGGAAATGGTCATATTTCTAACATATCTAGGTGCAGGACTTATATGAAACTTGACTTACAATTAGAGCAAGTTTTAATACGGACTTACGTTACGGTTGACTTCATTGCAAGTATTCTTTATATATTTTTACGTATACACAGTGGTAGCCCAGTGGTAACGCACTCGCTTAGTAAGTTGAGTGAAGCGGGTTCAAATCCGGGTCTCTAACATCATATATTTTCATGTCCGAATAATTTCTGAGATTATTACTACTATTTTTATGGTGAAGGAAAACATCTGCATGTCTGAGAGAACCCAGCAAGTTTTCAAAAGACATGTAGACATCGGTAGACTTTTGTACTATATTAAACAACTACCTGCACTGTTGTATCTCAAAATCTCTCTCTCTCTCTTTATATTTTGCATGTTACTTTAATTATTAAAAATATTAATAAATAAATTGTGTAATTTGGAAGAGGCTAGCGTCTGAGATACAGGCTCGGCCTAGTTCAGACGATAGTGTACGTGTACATCAACAAAAAAATTCTAGTGATAATATAGTTGTTTAAGAAAGTGTACTGTAACTTTTGTTATTTAAGTCAATAGAGATAAAGATATTATATATGTACTTCTACAGTCAAAATAAAACTTGTATTGAAAAAAGGTATTCTATATAGTTAAGACTACTTTGACATAAATAAATAGTCTTGGTCAGACAGCATATACATCATTTCTTTTAAACAAATTATTATTTTATTTAGAACTTGTTAAAAATATATATATTTTTCACTCATAATATAAAGATTTGAATCTATAAAATACTAAAATAGAAAATTCACCCTAAAACCTTCCAAAGGCCTATTCCAAACACTGAAAATATGTGATATACAATAAATTCACGAAAAGCTATTTATTTTGGATTTCCATAGAAATCTTGTTGTCTTCGTCAAACATAGATACGTGATGTTCGATGTGAAGGGGTCTTGTTTATTTAGGGTTTCTATTTGGCTTG
Organism: Boloria selene; assembly: GCA_905231865.2. NCBI lineage: Eukaryota > Metazoa > Arthropoda > Insecta > Lepidoptera > Nymphalidae > Boloria > Boloria selene. The sequence continues at coordinate 11,543,684 of HG993146.1, forward strand.
CACTTGAGACGATTTCACAGGGCTCTGACAAAAATACACCATTTTGTACTGGAAGTGATGTACACAAATGTTTATCGAACAATTAAATAAAATTGAGTGAAAAAATAATATAATATTTTAAGGTTCTTTATAAAAAAATATTAGACAAAATCAATTTTTTTTAAGTTTTTCAAACAAGTTTCTAAGCTTTAAGAATTATATTATATAGCTAAAAGAATTATAAACAGGGCGAGCATAAGGTAATATTTTTAAAATTTTTCAAGATTGATTGAGGAAGAACAAAAAACAATCAATTATTTATTATTAGTATAGATACTTGAGCTCCTGTTGAGTTTTTCACCGGCCCTTCTCAGCAGAACTGTCCTTCGAGCTAGTGGTAGCTTCCTCACAGATTTAAATACTGACATTTAATGTAAATAATATATATTAATAATGTAAAAAGTGACGATTCAAAAGTGCTTGTGAAAGTCTATTAATAAAGTATTCATATATTTTGATTGACAGTGGTAGCCCAGCGGTAACGCGTCGCTTGGATAACCGAGTGATGCGGGTTCAAATCCGGGTCTCGCACCTCTGTTATTGTCATGTGCGAATCATTTATATAATCATGATTACCACTTGTCTTACGGTGAAGGAAAACATCGTGAGGAAACCTGCATGTCTGAGAAAACCTAACAAGTTTTCGAAAGGCATGTGAAGTCCGCCAACGCGCACTAGGCCAGCGCGGTGGACTATGGCCTGATCCCCCTCGTACTGAGGGAGGCCCGTGCCCAGCAGTGGAACGTTAAAAAGGGCTGATAATGATGATGATGATGATATTTAAATTGATATAATTAAGCAGCATAAGTTTTCAGGAAAATAAAACAAGTTGAGTCAAGTGCCACAATGTGCTTTATTGATAAACTGAAAAACTTTCAATGTTATTTACAAGAGCTTTACCCGAATACCCAAATCGATAATCAACTGCAAAAATTAAACTATAATAATTATTCGATTTAATTAAAAAAATATTTTTTTTTGATATGCTTATAGATGATATTGAAGAAAAATAGAAAAAAATTGACTAAGAACTTCATAAATTGACTAATAAGCAATCGATTATCGAAATGGCTCAAAAGGTTTACAAATAAGCTGTATCGTAGACACTTACATTCAAATGACCCCAAAAAATTGAAAAAAATATTTGAAACAAAAATGAAACACATATAGCCAATAAGGTGCAAATACAATTTAAAATTACTAGCTACGAATATCCCCTGATTTTCCTTAACTAAATGGACTTGGCAATGATTCTGACAATAAAGCATGTTAAAAGACAAAAATGTATGCAAAAATGCACCACACACATTATATTCTACAAAAATCCAAACTTAACTGAACAAAAATTAACAATGATCCTTAAAATAATCACAAAGTAGAAGATAAGATGGAAAAACGGATATGCGAGAATCGTTTTCATACCGAAATCTTCACAATAAGTTATTAAACAAGAAACGCGTGAAGTTTTGCATCAAACAATACTAAAATAATCGATTATTATTGAATATTATTAATTTTTAGCGTTATATTGAAGAATTTTGGTATTAAATCCAATCTATAATTAGAACTAATTCTCGCATAAACTAAGAAGCTTATCTTATCATCACACAAAGAAAAACAACGAAAAAAGAAATTAATTTCTAAATGCTTATATGCATACTGTTGGTGATTTTAATACTTAAAATGCTTGAGTTTTGTACATACATATTTTCTGAAAATTCATAGATTACAAAAAAATTACTATAGATCTGCCTAGATCTAAATCTAGATTGAAAAGGTTATTAATGATAATAGGTTTAATCGAAAATGAAACAACTTTTCAAAATGCAGCTACTCTATAGCTTTTTATATACTCGTATTTCGAACGGATCAAATGTATGGAAACTGGATGGCTTAAAATATGAAAAAATCATATATCTTTTACTATAGAGACTTCACATTGATATACAAAAACCATTTGAAAATACAGGTGTATTTAAAATCTCTTCTGTTGGTGGCTTTTTGGCTGACAAAATTAAAGGGCATATTGTTTTGTTTAAAAACGTACTCTATGTGATGGGCTTAAGTTCGAATTTGTATTTAGATAATAACCTTTGTAGTATGTTTTAGTTAGATTTAACATCACATATCGACGCCACTTTTAAAGAAATTTATATGAATTATATTTTTATATATCAATGAGAAAACTTTAAGCGATCTATTAATAGATTTCGGAATTTCATATCATTAACTTAATATTTTAGTCTTAGTACCAATTCATTTTAAGATTGTATTTGTATGGATAATTCAATTACTTTCCAGTTAAAAGGCACAAATGGATAAAGGAACTTTGTCGGACAATCGGATTCATTATACATAAAAAAACTACGTAACAACGACACATCAATGAAAAATCGCGTATACGTATTAAGCCGCTAAAACAAAAACGGCCTAAGTCTAAAATATTTCTTTTAACAAAAAAAAATTATTTCAAACTGTACACTTTTGAATTTTAAATATTTTGTCTGTTCAATTATTAAATACGCACGCATATGTGAAAAATGTCTAATTTTTATTGAGAATAGTATTTAAGTTAGCCCGCTTTTGCATTTAGTCATGTATAATAGAAACTCAAAGTTATACCTAAAGTTAAAACATGTGTAAATTTACTATTTTATTACAAAAGTGGATATGAATATTAAAAGGTGAAAATCAAATTACATCTAAGATAAGAATTTCTTATATCGCGCTATAGGATGTGAGAATATTAAAAAATTACGAGTATGAGATAGATGAACTGGAAAAAACATTGAAGCAAACACAGCATAACAACTTCTTATGATTGCACTCAACAATTTAAGTACGGTCGTTGTATATATACGCTTATGAAGGTAGCTATAAATTAATAAGACATGGTATATGGATACCACAAATCATGGTATATCTGAAGGGACAAAATAGGCAAAGAGGGTTATTTATAATGCATACATCTCAAATTGTAATATAGAAAATATCATTATTTGGTGCTAGAGTGTATTAAAAATTACTTTATGGGTAGTAATTAAATATGTATAAGAGAAAAAACATACTGTTTTAAATAAACAATGTTATACATCTATAATTTTAGGACAACGAGATAGTCCCTTTTGCCCTTACTCCTCAAAAATCTTCTTACACACAGCTTCAAGTCATACAAAAAAAATACAAATATTGTAATAACGGTACTCCATTAGTTAAATCATTTCACAAAGCTTTCCTTCTAATTAAAACATGAAACGCGTATTCAGGTTGAAGATATGCAAAAATGAGAGATCAGATGATATCTATCTCACTCACACAACCATGAAAAATTATAATTATAATAGATTTCACACATTAAACTAATACAAATAAGTAGATAACGGACTATATATACTGTAAATATGATACATGGTATATGCTTATAGAAAAATGAACCTGCGTTAGATATTTAACAATATTACAGTTTTCAAGAAAAATCTATGTAATTTCAATACATGTTTTGAATTTGTATATATAGTCAGATGTCTTACAAAAAGCCTTAGGCACTTACGGCGTACACGTATTTTGGCATAAAGTATCCGTACCACAAACATCAAGAACACCAAAAAACTCTACACTAACAAAGAAAGGAACGTTGCTGTTATTTATTTATAGCTTCACGCTATTCCCTTCGCGGGGCAGAGAGCATAGCTTCATTGCTCCTCAAAGATGCGTGGGCATCGAACCCGCAACAATCACAATACACTTACGATCTACGTGTAAAAATCTTATAGTGACTTAATCTAATTTAGATATTGATCGATGAATGTTTCGAATGCGATTATCATTTCATTTAAAAATAAAGCGATCATAATTTCCTTTTGTAATAATAATTATTAGTTATCATAATAATTACTATTATTATTTTTGGTATTATTATATGAAATAAGCTCTACTGTATGTACAAGCGCCTTATTCACGCAACCCATCTTCACGTCAAAGTGACAGCTGTCAAACAGTTCAACTGTCATTGTCATTAGTTACCAATTTACAGTTTTAATTTAGTATTCTAGAAACGTGAACGCCAGAGATCCCATTGTATAAAATTGGATTTTATTTTAGAAGCTGGGACGTGATTAAACAGAATGTGAAACGTGATTTTCGACTGCTTTCGTGGAAACGCTGACGCCGTGTGAAGCGTGAAAATGCCGAAGCAAATAATATCTAGTAAATCCGTTCAACTGTTATAAAATTCGTTAAAAGCTATGATCTTTCGCATTCACTTTGTAAAGTAACGTTGAATATCGACCCATTCAGTAGTTAAAAGTGACAAATAGCGAATCTGTTTTTGAATTTTATTTCGCTTGGACTATAAAAATATTGAACCGTAAAACTGAGTAAGCGATGTTGAACTGAAATTTTACGAAAAAAAAATTCATTGAATCGTATATTTTCACATTTTTAGCGTTTCTCACAAAATCTTTAATATTAAATAGTAATTTATTGTCAGCATATAAAAATTTTGGTATAGCGAAAGCAAGACCTATGCTAGTGTACTTATATATTGACTTCTTTGTCACAGCACAATTTGATTTACACAAAAGTGTGAAACTCTCACTAATTCATCGTGTTTGAAAAAACCTAATTCCTCCGTCACAGTTATCAACATTTTCTCGATTATTCAATAAAATTAAACCTAATATGGATGTAACGAAGAATTTTACAGAAGAAATAATAAAAATCTTTTAAAATATGGATTTTACCTACAAAGAACAAAATTGTAACTCAATATTATTGCATTTTTTAATTTAAATTTTAAACAAGAATCATACTTGTTATTAAAAAAAATCATTTCTATTAAAAATATTGTAATACTGAGTTACATTATTGTTCTTAACAGGTATCGTTGGAATCACTATGATAATAGCGGTAAAGCGAAAAGTTTTAATTGATAAAGTTTATCCGTTATTCGTAAGAAATTAACGTTTCATTCGTGATTAATTGCCACGAAAATCTTATACTAATATTTTATTTAAGGAAAACTGAAATAATGTACTCAAATGTACATCTGTACAACACTTACACTGATAACAAAGGTTAAATTAAACCTCGAGATTTAAAAGTTTTATAATATATGTGTTAGAAAAATAAAGAGCTTCGCCCTCTTTTCTTCACATGCTTTCACGATATTTAGAGAAGAATTAACGAGGGCTAAGCTCTCAGTTCTCCACTTGCTAAATGTTAGTTCTTTGTCATCAGTGCTTAATGTCATTGAAATTAGCTAAAGCCAAAAGCGAATAATCTATTAATTCTAACAATAAAACAAACATAATTGTTTCATCCTTTTGCGTTTGCTGAATATTGAAAGAGACAGCGATATTATAATAATCTTCTAAAAAAACAAAGTATCTAGAACACCACATATAATAACGCTAATTAACACTAAACAAATCAATTGTTAACATTTTCCTGTCAACTGTTCAAAGTATTCACATTCACAAAATTTGTTAAAGTCAGTGTAGAGTGTATTTTATAAAAACCGTAGTTTTCAAGTCTTTGAATTTGAATGTTTTTATTTATAACTAATAGATTATCCCCAAACGGTATAGTTATTAACTAATTTGTTACCAAATATAACTCCATAGTCCACACCATATTTTGTATTGTAAAAATGTAGAGGCTATGAAAAACAAATGTAATATTATGTAACGCAGGTTATCCTGTCTCACTTGCCTGGAGGAGGAGCTGTTGCCTTTTGACGGAAATTTACCAGTTCTATAGAACTCTTCTAACATTTTATCTTTTTCTATGAATCTGTCGTACAGCCATTGTGTCATACCTTCTTCGTCGGTGGGTACCTGTAAAAATGTAAAGATAACTTTACCATAATATTATTAACTAGTATTTTGCTTGGCTTTTGCAAACTAAGATTGGAGATTGGAAACTAAGTTCTTAGATAACCTTCGCCGTTTCTAGTTTTTTTTAAGTTTGTAGTTTTTTTCAGTTAGAGCGAAAAAAACCGAACGAGTGTATATATGAAAACATATTATGATTAATCCAACTGCTTGACACGGGACTTCTCACAAGTCGATAAGCTAAAAATACTTTTTACTTTTACTTTTTATTACTTATACCTACAAATTCTTAAGCGAATTTTGAACTAATAAAATTTCATCGGTTAGAAAACCATAAATATATCGATGACAGATTATCCAATCATTATTTTCTATGCAATAAACTTTTGGCGTATTTCCAAATGGAATCGTTGCCAAGACCTATATTGCCCCTTTTTAGACATGGTTCGGTACATGTTCTTTATTTCTTTACATTTTGCGAGGGTTTTTTAAAGAACTTTGTTTTTGAAAGTCGACCTACTTTCCTATGACCATAAATTGACTGCAAACGAATAGTTGTTTTTGTTTTTTCCTTTTTTTTCACCAATTTCATGTTGCAGTTTCTAAAAGATTGATAGTCGGACTAAGTAAAACCAAAAGTAAAACGATTCAAAATTGCCTAAATTGGTAGCCAATTAAAAATTTCTAGAACAATTTTTATTAATAAAAATCGTAGTTTCATGATATTTTCGATTGATTCCTAAAGTTAGGTTTGTTTTAATTTAATGCTTTTAAAATAGATTTATTGACTTAAAAAGATCATTTCTAGGTATTAAATACACATTTTATTTTAATGAACCAAATAAATGTTTTTTTATAATATAAAAAAATGTTTTTACATAAATCTTAGTTTCTAAAGGAGAAGAAAAAACTGAAAGTACCATAAATATTGGTAATTTAAACAAATCCTACTAATATTATAAACGCGAAAGTTTGTAAGTATGGACGGATGGATGTTTGTTTGTTACTCTTTCACGTAAAAACTACTAAATGGATTTTAATGAAACTTTACAATAATATAGCTTATACATCAGAATAACACATAGGCTGCCATTTATAAAGATATTGTGTGAATTGTCTAAAATATGACGATAAGTGTCAAGTAAGTAGTAAAAAATCTACCATCTGCGAGCTATTCTGACGTGCGCTGCCAAAACCTCTAGAGTTACACATATGTAATGTATGATGGAAATGTTTATCTTAAACAAGCGACTCAATCTCACTTCGCTCGAGTTCCCCTAGATTTAGCGCGAGCGAAGCCGCGAGTTCCACTAGTAAGCACTAAAAATAAAGAGTCGCGGGCAAATCCTAGTGCATAATAATTGAACCCACTTACCTCGTTGCTAGGATATAGTCTGTAGTGTAGGTGTGTAGTGCATGGCTCCCTCGTACCACACACTATGTCTTGCAAATGTAGGGGGATGCGATCGGGATACGCGATAGTGACATCTAAGATCCACTCAATAGCGTCCCCGCTGTTTGTATCGATTATTTTTGTGTTGTTTTGGTTGTAGTCATCTGTGTAAAAGAAATATATACATATAACACCATTCCCAGTTAAACTTAAACCTATATCTATACTAATAGAAGAGTTTGTTTGTTTGGTTGAACGCGCTAATCTCAGGAACTACTGGTCCGAATTGAAAAATTATTTTTGCGTAGGATACTCCGTTTATCGAGGAAGGTTATAGGCTATATTCCATCACGCTACGATCAATAGAAGCGGAGCATCAATGAAAACTATTGCAAAAACGGGAAAAAATATTTCTTTTGATTTTCAGCCTTTAGAACGCGAGCAGACCCGCGGAAAAGGCTAGTACTGATACAAAGTCTGAATCTATGTTTTTTAGGATTATTTTTCTGTTTGTCAGTGTCTGTGCATCACGAGAAAACTAATGGACAGATTTTGATGAAATTTGGTAATATGATAGCTGGGTATTCGGTTATATATAGAATACTTTTACTGAAGGAAATGAGACATTTCATTTTTTATATCAAATATCATTGTTCATAATTTGAAAAAAGATGAAGTAAAAAGTGTGGTAGATAAATAATTAATTTACATCAATCTTCGATGTCAAATGCAAATTGTATGTAAATAATTTTTATTAACTACTATTAAAGTTTTGTTTGGTGAATTTAAAATATTTCGTTGAAATATTGTAGGCTATTTTCGTCGATTCAGTAGATCTCAAGATACTGAAGCGCTGCTTATACTTAAAACCATGCGGGGGTCAAGTTTAACGATTATATGTATATCCATATTTGTAAGCTTACGTTTCAGCTTCGTTGGTGAGATTTGGTCAAAGACATAGATGGCAATATGAGAGAAAATATACGTATATGCTAACTTTAAACCCCATCCCGCTTACCATATTATCTGCAAAGTCATGGGAAAAACCTTACTAAGCAGCTCGACCTTTTTAAATTTTATGTAAAGGTTTGTTGAAATAAAAATGATAATTTTTATACGACATAATGAAAACTATATCACTTAAAAATACAAAAGAATAACATGTTCTGAAGCCATAAGGAGTAGCTTAATTACCCATATACTTTTCTGACCCATAACGTCGGTGTAGAATGAATACCTCGTATGTCAAAAATGCATATTTTTTTCGTAAAAATCAAATGAATACCACGTATTTTATATTACGGCGAAACCGTAAACCCAATACATAGCTACTAGTGCCATATTTGGAGTAAAACGAAAACCTCTTGATTAAAAAAACAAGTGCGAGTCAGACTCGCGCACCGAGGGTTCCGTACAAACCTGTACGGAACGGTGTATGAGTAAAGGGGTAATAAGTTTAAAATTATTAAAAATATTTTTAATATATGATGTAACTAAAAATTTATGCTTTTCGCAATTTTTCCTTTATCTGTGTTATAAGACGTTGCTTCGTACCAAATTTCAAGATTCTGAGTTCACGGGAAGTACCCTGTAGGTTTTGATTCCCTTGCGAGTGTCGAAAATTTGCGGCATAAACGGGAGTATCTTTTGATCGCGTTGACTTAGAAGTTTGATTTTTTCACAGCTCCAAGAGACCATAGACTTGAGTATTTGATATGAATTTCAGCTTGATACCTCCACGCGTTCCTGAGAAAAAAGGTCTTGACAGACAGACAGATAGACAGACAGACGGACAACAAAGTGATCCTATAAGGGTTCCGTTTTTACCTTTTGAGGTACGGAACCCTAAAAATGACGATATGAACCATTTTTTTCGTTTCCTGTAAATTTTGGATCTCTGGACATGCGAGGTTATCTTTCTACAGCGACGATAATATGTTTTTTACATATTTTAGATCATGCAAGGTTAAAGAGTAGGGACTTAGATTACGATTAATAAATAAATCTAAAATTCTCGTGTCACGGGGTTCGAACTTGAACTCCTCCGAAACGGCTTGACCGATTCTCATGAAATTTTGTAAGCATATTGAGTAGGTCTGAGAATCGGCCAACATTTATTTTTCATCGCCCTAAATGTTAAGGGTAGTCCTCCCCTAAATTTTATTTTTTATTTTTTAGACAATTTTTTTTTCCTACAGATCAACCCAATGAGGTTGATTAGCAATTAAAAAAATGAACGCGGGCGAAGCCGCGGGTACAGCTAGTATTTATATATTACCTTTTTTGTTAACATGTTTGGATGTACTCGCTTGGCCGGTGTGAGGACCGACTTCTTCCATAATAATTTTCATGGCACCGGCTCGAGGCAGTGATACATATTCCAACTTGGGTAGATTATTTTTTTCAGCAAACCTTTAGATGAAGAAAAACATATATTATGTAAATAGCTTAAAAAAGAAACTCACAAAAAACATGTTATGTTATGTTCTTAGTTTTATTAACTATCCCCATACTTTGTTCCCGTTAACCGTCTTCATACCTGATTATAGAGAATATACCTATTAAGTTGTATATCAGCCCTTTTAAATGTCCCATTGCTGGGCATGGGCCTTTAATACGAGGGGGCCAGGCCATAGTCGACCACGTTGCTTAAGTACGGTACGGACTTCACTGTCTTTCGAAACCTTGCTTAGTTCTCTCAAATATGGAGATTTTCGTCACGAAGTTTTTCTTAACCGTAAAACAAGTGGTAATCACGTTAGAAATTACCCGCACATTAAGTGCGAGACTCGGATTTGAACTCGCTTCACTCGATTAATCGAGCGAGATCGCCACCACAGCACTGCTTTAACACTATTCACTCAATCCAATATGCATTGAAATGAATTTCAATTAAAATGTAAAAAAATATCAATCATCGGCTTTGACCTTTATACAAAATATACGTCGTTCATAAAACAAACGTATCAATAAATTGAAAGTTTTATAATAACCAATTTCATGCGATACCATTGTAATGCCTTTCATTCGCCATATTATATCGCTTGCTACCGAATATAAATACGTATTGGAAACGGCTTGTGTATAGAAAAGTGCAGTTTTAGTGTTAGTCATAAATAAAACTTTTGAAAGTATGTGATGCTTATAGGAATTATGACTAAGCGCTTTCTGTAATCTTACAGAAAGCGCCAAGTCTTTGAGCTTTGACTTTAATAATAATAAAAAATTGAATGATGTTTGTGCATAAATGAGCCTAAAACAGCAGGACCTATTTGGATGAAATTTTAGTGCAAAGACATTATAATCTTTAGTATCCTGAAGCTAATCTGTATAGGCTACTCGTATGCCGAGAATGGGCGTACTCGAGCGAAGCAAGGGTAAGTCGCTAGTTGCAATATAATAGAAATATGAAATTTACACAATAAAAATAAAACCGTCTGTTTAAAAAGCGATCTGAAAAACGATACAATATACCTGCCCATTATTACTCTTGAAATTAAAATTAATCTAACGAAAACTCCCAAGATTATAGCCATTAAGCTGTTTAAGAGAGAGAGAGAGATTTTTACAGAGCGTGCCAAAGAATACATACGAGTAATACTAGCGGACCCGACCTGACAGACAATGAAGAGTAAATATAATACGTTTTAATTTTATTTAAATAAAAATAGCCTAAGATTTTTGTAGCTTCAGCTATATGAGCCAGTGAAAGTTCCGAATTTTATTTATCTGTACAGATGTTATAAATAATAATAGTTATGTCTTTCTTCAGGTCATACTTTATGTTTGAACTCATCCAAATCTAACAAGCCATCAACCGTAAAGCCCAACCGTCTCAAAAGATCAACAAATAAACGTAAATAATGGTTTTATAATTTATTTATCATAATTTATTTAAACAAATTATAATTTATAAAAAAATACAATTTAAGAAACGCTCATATTTACGATTTTCATACAATAGCAGGCAAAATATAAGTTCCAAAAAACGGTCATAGATGGCGCTAGTAAGTACACTACATCGCGCTAACGTTTCGTTGTCATGCAATGTATAGATACTTCGGATCGCATTGACGTTATAATACGAGTGCATTCCAATTTAATATTTTTGAAATCCGTTCACAACTTTACAGTTGTATACGATTTATAAATAATAAAATTAAAAAAATAAACATTTTAGAGGGGACTGAATTGAGAATCTAAAAGAGTTTCAAATCCGCACACAAAAAATGTTATCAATATCTGTCCAGCCATTTAGGAGTAGTTCAGACTTCAGTCACATATTTACGATGATAATGATGATGATGATGATGATGATGAAGATACTAATATTATAAAGCTGAAGAGTTTGTTTGTTTGGTTAAACGCGCTTATCTCAGGAACTACTGATCCGAGTTGAAAAATTATATATTGTTGTGTTGGATAGTCCGTTTATCGAGAAAGGCTATAGACTATATTTCATCACGCTACGACCAATAGGAGCGGAGCAGCAAGAACGGAAAAGGCTGGCGTTAGTTCTGCGAGGTATCATACCGCGTGACTCATAAAGAATTTGGTTACCGGTCTTTACAACGCGTGCGAAGCCACGAGAAATGCTAGTGTATATAAAAGATGTACAATGTAGAGTGTACCTACATAATATATAATACTACATACATAATACATTAGTATATAAATACATACACTCGTAAAAATAAACCTATTTCTGGCATAGTCGGCTTAAACACATAATCAAAGACGAAGTCAAGTCAAGAAGGACGACACATTTGGCGTCAGTTTATAATGATTCTACTTGATGTGCCATCGGTCGCGGGTTCGAGTCCCTCTGGGGCATTCATTGATTGAACACAAACTGTCAGTCTTGCGTGTTTATAATTATATGTAATAATATATGTATTAAAATGTATATGCGCAGTGTACCAACTATCTGGTGTCCGTAACAAAAGCCTCGTAGCTTACCACGGAAATAGATGGCGCTGTGTCCCAACATATTTATTTAAAAAGATATTAAAATTAATTAATTCTTAATTAAATTTTACTCGATACCATTTCGTATAAGCTATTCTAAGATCCTACAAGTACCAATTTAATGGAGGCCGGAGCTCGTTATTCTAGAGTGCCTACAATTTGTCTACGGAATTCTCAAAAGAAGTATCGCTAACAACAGACATAAGCTACGATTTTAATAAATGTTTCTTTCAAACGAATGTTATAAAAGATTTACTTCGTTTGAAAAAATAAAAAAGTATAATATTTTCTAGTATATTTCAAGATTTTTTAAAAGAGATTTTATATTTAATATCCTTACACTAATTATTATCATCACCATCATCAACAGCCCTTTTTATCGTCCCACTGCTGGACACGGGTCTCCAACCATACGAGGGGGATCAGGCCATAGTCCACCGCGCTGGCCTAGTGCTTGTTGGGACTTCACATGTCTTTCGAAAACTTGCTAGGTTAGTCAACTATGGTTCATACATTATAGTAATTTTCGCTCATTGGTCTAAATTTGGCGAGAATCATTGATAGTAGAAAATAATGAAAAATATTATTCTGTATATAATAAAAACTAACAGTATCCATTTTTCTCACGTTTCATATTCATAATACAAAATCTCGACAATAGATTAAACATAAAAAAAGGAAATTAATACGTACAGAGAAAAAAAAATCTGAAAAGTTTCGTCCTTGCTATTTATTATATCTATATAAATATTACCTAAACCATATTTGATCGATTAAAATAAAATCTATATCAATACTTATATTACAAAGCTGAAGAGTTTGTTTGTTTATTTGTTTGTTTGTTTGTTTGATCTCAGAAACTATTAGTCCGAATTGAAAAATTCTTTTTGTGTTGGATAGTCCGTTTATCGAAGAAGGCTATAGGCTATATTACATCACGCTACCGACCGCGACCAATAGGAGCGGTGCATCAATGAAAATGTAGCAAAAACGGGAGAAAAATATTTCTTTTGATTTTCAGGCTCTAGAACGCGAGCGGAGCCGCGGGAAAGGCTAGTAAAAAATAAATTAAATATTATAAAGTCGTGTGCGAGAATTAATATTACCTTTGACTAACTTCTCTTCTTTTGTGTAAGAACCCTCCTTCAGGAAACAGAACCATGAGCTGCCTTCCGAGAGGGATGTAATACTTGTGTATGTGTTCTTTAAGTTCCTTTAACGATTGGTCCCGTTTGGCTTTACCCTGGAAATAAAAATATTGTATTATTGGAATGCTATAGTAGTTTTTATAATTGATGATGGGTGGTTTGGTAGTTTGCATATGTACAAATAAAACCAAATCAAATAGACTTTTAAACGCTCTTTTGAATCGTTATTTTTTACATTATTAAAATTAAATGTCAGTCTGTAAGCCTGTGAGTAAACTACCACCGGCTCGGAAAGCTGTTCTGCTGAGAAGAACCGGCAAGAAACTCAACAGTTGCTATTTTCAAAAAAATATTTGATAACAATATTGCATTACAGATTCAGAAGTCCTGGGTTCGAGTCCCGATAGCACCTGCCCCAGAATAGAGAGTGCAATTGTGTCTGCGCGTACACTATAATATCTCCTGTATCCAAGCGAAGCGAGAACCACCCGCTATGGCTTGATTTTAAAAGATCCTTTAAAAGACGCAACAAAAACAATTAAATTGTAATATAATATTAAACTAATTGTTAGATATAATACTAATAATAGTTAAAAATCCAATGAATGGTACATATTTCAAAAAAAAACAAATCAAGTGTATTTCCAATCACTTCTACCAATCATTATATTGTAATTCACTAAATTGACACGTGTAAGAATCAAATTTGCCAATAAATTCGCAATAATACATGTCTTAATACAAAGTTAATTAAAACTCAATCAATCTGCTCCCTTTAATCAAAAATGAGTAGTAAATATTGTCATCTTCAAAGGCATTCTCAATTATGGAGTTCACGTTAAATTTACTGTAATCAATTATCTCAATGCTCGATGTAAAGAGGTCGCGTGCAGTCTTCAAGATTATATTCGGGAAATTACCGTTCCCTTTGTTTCTGATTACCCTCTCTAATATCATTCGAAACATTACCCTGGACGAGGGTTACCATATTATGGGTAGGTTTGAGATATGACATGAGAATGATGTAACCTTTATGCGAATGACCGCTAAAATGTATGGATATTATTTTTACTGATGGTAATAAAAAAATCTATATCTATACTAATGTTATAAAATTGAGGAGTTTGTTTCGTCGAACGAACTCACTAATCTCAAAAATAAAAAAAATATTTTAGTGTTGAATAACATATTTATAGAGGAAGGCTATATAACATCACATAGTATCATGGTTTTCAGCTTTACAATGTGGTTAAAGCCAAGGGAAATAAATAAATAAATAAATAATAAATAATTTAGCCTATTTATTAAGCAAGGCATCGGACATAATATGTACATACTATACATACATATTATGTATATACAGTCCAAATACATAACCCTTTCTGCTTCGTCGCAGTCGGTTAAAAAATTTGCAAAACGTCCGGTCACCCTAACACCGGTACAGTTACGAGCACAATATGTTCACTATAAATGTATTTTTATACGTCACGGTGCGTGAACGAGGCCCTAATGGTTATTATCAACATTCACTCGGTGAGAATGCACTTTTTCCACCCTGATTATTGGCCCCTTGTGTGGGCAATCTATAATAATAGGGGCAAGGTATAAATATTCCTTTTAATACATCCCATTGTTTGGTAATAATGCAGAAAATTCAATAGAATATATGGGGTTTAGACAATACTATTATTAAAAACTTTATACAAACCAACATAGAAATTACAAAATAATTTTCGATGACACGTTTGGCTCAGTTGGTAGTGACCCTGCTTTCTGCGCCAGCGGTCGCGGGTTTAAGTCCCGCTGGGAGCATTCATTTGTTGAGCTCAAATGGGAATCAGGCCATAGTCTACCGCACTGGCCTAGTGCGAGTTGGCGGACTTCACATGTCTTTCGAAAACTTGTAAGGTTTTCTCAGACATGCAGGTTTCCTCACGATGTTTCCTTCACCGTAACACAAGTGGTAAGAATTTCATTATTAGTATAGATTTATATAACACCCTGATAAAAAAAAATAAAGAGAGAAAAATCGAAAACTGTTATTAAACTGCAAATGATTTTAAACTTTGATGAAAATAGAAATAAAGTAGCACGATACTATTTTTATAAGCTTCAGGAAATATTTTATTTTCAAAGTTGTCGCAAACATACATTGAGGTCGGGACTTTCTGTTGGTTCATCGCAAACTGTACAAAGTTGTGCAATTAGAGTAATAAATCATATATTATGTAATACGAAGCTTAAAGCTTAAAATAGTGCGCCTTGTTTTTATATTACTGGGTTAAGCATAAGCCCTGTATTTATTGTTGTTTCAAACTAGCGAATAACCCTTACTTTGCTTGAGTGCATCCATACGAGCCTAATAGCCGCCTATTCAATACTCTAGATCATAATTTATATGAGTGCTAAAAACCGTTCACTCATTCAGTATGAACTAAAAATACATACAGACAAACATACATATTAGAATTTATAATAGTACATCGAGACTTTGTAAATATTTTTTACTCCCTTTTACAACTAGGATCCATTTTCAATTACATTATAACAAACTACTACTAGGAACATACATTCTCCTGGTACTATATAGAAAAAGGATTTATCAAAACCACGCATACTTTTTTAAAACTGTTGAGTACAGAGTACAATATTGCTTTAATCTTAGACCATTAGTGATAAGTAGGGTATATAAGTACTAAAACGTAGTACACAAGTTCAATTTCTGCTTAAGGTACATTTTATGTTTTTGTGTTGATCATACGAATATTTACTGTGATTGAATAAAATATACATACATCATCACTACATAGTATAAAACAAAGTCGCTTTCTCTGTCCCTATATCCCTATGTATGCTTAAATCTTTAAAACTACGCAACGGATTTTGATGCGGTTTTTTTAATAGATAGAGTGATTCAAGAGGAAGGTTTATATGCATAACTAGCGGATCCCGCGGCTTTGCCTGTGCTAAATCTAGGAAAAAGCCCAAGCGAAGCGAGGGCGAGTCGCTAGTTGTTAATAAAAGGCAATACAACAAACGGCCATTATTTTATTCAAAGTGATAGTTAAACGAAACGTTAGGTACAAGTATGTATTAAGCACTACATTTTAAAGCAAAACGAAATCCTGAGATAACTAGGTATAGTACGCTATAGTAAAAACTAAGCGTTGGCTAGCGTTTCCATAAGTTCGATGGCCGGCCAATTGCACTTCGCTTACTGGGAGCTCACGAAGTATGCGCTTCTCCACTGTGCGATTTGTGTGTCGGAAATATATTAGGTTAGAAGTAAACCAATTTAATTTAAAATATTACACTAAATTCATATTTAACTAAAAACCAAATTTATTAATTAAATGTAAATATTTAAATATATTATTTACAGAGAACTCTATTATATAATTTAAAAAACTATTATTTAAGAAAAAACAATTTTCTTTTCAGCTATTGATGATTATATTATGATAAAAATGTAAGTAAAAAGTAATATACAGTAAATCAATTTAAACTCAATAATGTATTTACAATTAACTTATGCACTTAATCAAATTTGCTTTTATTAAAAATCAAACCCAGGATTTCTGAAAGCAAAAATAATTCTTTACTTACCTATAATAGTTTAAAAAAAATAAAATCAATTTAATTGTATAAATTCAATTCAATACTATGTACTAATATAATACCCTAAATTGCGAGTGTGTGTCGACACAAATAAATATGTTGGTTACTTCCGTGGTAAGCTAGGCTTGTGTTACGGATACCAGATAGTTGATATACTACATATATAAGTTTAAATACACACATATTATAAATATAAACACCCATGACTGGAGTACAAACGTCCAAGTTTAACAAATGAATTTCCCCAGCGGGACTCGAACCCGTGATCGCAGGCGTACACTACAAACTGCGCCAAACGTGTCGACACAAATGGCAAATCACGCTCAATCTGTCGATCGTTAGCGTTTTCAAAAGTTCTTCCGACGACTAGATTGGAGTTCATTCCTGTTTAGGAACAGTTAGCCGCACCCGTGGGAATACTATTTCTGATATTCTGTTACATTTTCAATTATAATCTTTACATTGTAACCATTATCCACCTAGTGTGGTCTTATTGGCATGAATTTAGTTGTATTGGGTTATTTCTCTTTGCAATTTTGTAAGCAGTACCTAGACATTTTACACATTAGATAGCTACTACAAATATATAAAAACGGTACATTTATGAAATATCTACTGACTTGGTGACTTCATGTATATTATTTATGATATCGTAATTCATGTGATTGACTAATTTTTATGGTTTCAGCCAAACATAATTATTTAATAATTCGGACCCTTTTTTAATCTATATTACCTACGATTAAATCATATTCCTTTAGAGTTTCATATAATATTAAAAAGTATCCACAATTCCACACACAATATAGAAATATTTAATGTGAAAACCAAAAATTAAACCTACATTAATCAAGATTATTTTACTATATAAAGCTTATTACAAATTAATTAATAAGTAAAATTTGAGCTAAGGTCAGAAAGTAATATTGCTAATGAGGTAATTCATAAAGTCAAATGAATGTCAAATAAATTCGCCCTTGAACGTCGTCGTGTACCCCAAAGAGTGACCCGACTACATATTATTATATAACAAAGTCCTCTGCCGCAGTCTGTTTTTCTGTCTGTCTGTTCGCGATAAACTCAAAAACTACTGCACCGATTTTCATGTTGTTTTCACCAATGAATAGAGTGGTTCTCGAGGAAGGTTTTAGTATATAAACTAGCGGAACCTGCGGCTTTGCTTGCGCTAAATCTAGAGACGAACCCGAGCGAAGCAACGGTGGGTCGCTAGTTAAAGGTACTCGTATAAGCAAAATTCGTTCAGTGAAACTCCAGTAACAAATGTTTGAGGGTACTAACGAGGGTATCCAGGCGAAAGTTTCGTCTCGTTACCGTTCTAAGCGAAAGATAAGAGAAAAACTTATAGTAATGTGTACACTGACGGCCTGAATCATGTGTGGATAGAAGCTTTTAAAGCTTTGTGTACTAGCTTTTGCGCGCGGCTTTTCATACTTTGAAAGCTTTCCTTTTATCTTTTCACATTCTTTTAAAGCTCGTTTTAATAAAATCAGGACTTAAGTTTAATCACAGATACATCAGCATAACTTTAATCGAATCTAATAGAGCTTCACTCCACAATAGAACCCGTAAACACCACCATAGTGCGAAAGTTAGCCACTGGGCCAACCAGTTGTAATTTATTAGAAATATTAACTATATTATGAGTTCTTATTTTGCTCGTAATTGTACAGATAAACCTGCTACGTGCGGTTTTCTTACAGCAACTCTAATTACCTACCGTAAGCTTTCTTCTATTTCTGCTTTAATATCGCAATCGTACTGGTATTTATAGTTTCAATAATGAAGCTACGATAGTGAAATAGAAAATTTTATCCAAATTATAACTTATATTTTTTTATCGATGTATAAATAAAACTAAATACATAACTTTATAGATTTGCAATATAGTTCATATTAGAAGCTTAAAATTTAAAAATAAAAATTAATTAAAAAAAATTCCAAATACTAATATTATAAATGCAAAAGTGACTATATCTGTTTGTTAGTCTGATTTTTTGCCTGTCTGAAAAAAACTCGTTTTGGAAAAAAACGTATGAAGATACTTTGAGAATCCGGGCAAGTTGAGTTATGTAGAGCTATAGATGTGGGGTGAAAATAGGGATAGAAGTTTGTATGGGAAATCAATCAATAGTAAGTTATCCTTAATATATACCCTATACAAACTCATCATACGTATTTACTCACATATATGTACATAGTCTATATGTTATCCATATTTTATAAAACAGATTCTTTTAGCGAGATAGCATTATATTTCGCACTAGCGACTCGACCTCGCTTCGCTCGGGCTCTTCTCTAGATTTTGAACCTTCCTCTTGAATCACTCTATCTATTTAAAAAAACCGCATCAAAATCCGTTGCGTAGTTTTAAAGATTTAACCATACATAGGGATATAGGGACAGAGAAAGCGACTTTGTTTTATAATATGTAGTGATAGTGATAACTATGTAAAATATCCGAAAACTACTTCACTCACTTAGCATTTGAGATGCATTTCGTTTATCGACGCAACGCAGGATGAGATTTGCATAAATAAAATACAGATTGCGCTACCAAATGATATGCACATGCATAGTACATTGGACTGCTCCACTTTAAATGAAAAATAAATAGACTCGCTTTGCGATGAAAAAATTTGAAGCTTTTTCCACTTAGTAAAACACTTTTTAGTTATTTTATTGAATACAAATGAAATGGTCCAGTCAAAGTTTATTTAAGCTTAAATATTCTGTTACTTGTATTATAGACAGTGGTAGCACAGATCCTACTTAGGAAAGTGAGTTCAAATCCCGGGTCACACAGTTCTGATATTTTCATATGCGAATCATTTACATCATAATCACAATGTGTCTTACGGTAGAAAAAATCGTTAGGAAACCTGCATGTCTGATAGAACCTAGCAAGCCGCACTTAGCCAATGTAGGTGGACTAACATAAAAAAAAGTTCGTTTATAATTCGAGTAGGTACCTACCTCTTTTTTCTGAAGTCACGTAATAAAATATATAATTGTTAGTAGGCAAATTATATTGCTTAAAAGGTCGATACGAGGACGTGAGTCATATTTAATTAAGGCAAAATTTACTACTGAACCCAAGGCTTTTACAATAATATCGTGTATCACATACATTATATAAACGCAAGTTTAGATGGATGAAAGTTTGTTAGTTGGTACAGTCATAGGCATAGTTTGGAATAACGGAAATGTTACTTATCCTGGAAAAATAACAGTAGTACTACTAGTATTATTTTTACTTTATATTAAACTAGCGACTCTTCCCTAGATTTAGCACAGGCAAAGCCGCGGGTTCCGTTATTTATGCATATAAACTTTCCTCTTGAATCACTCTATCTATTAAAAAACCGCATCAAAATCCGTTGCGTAGTTTTAAAGATTTAAGTGTACAAAGGGATATAGGGACAGAGAAAGCGACTTTGTTTTATACTATGTAGTGATATAGATAATCTATACTTAATATTATAAAGCTGAAGAGTTTGTTTGTTTGTTTATTTGGTTGAACGCGCTAATCTCAGGAAGTTCTGGTCCAAATTGAAAAATTATTTTTGTGTTGGATAGTCCGTTTATCGAGGATGGCTATAGACTATATTACATCACGCTACGACCAACAGGAGCGTAGCATAAATGAAAAATGTAGCAAAAACGGGAGAAAATATTTCTTTTGATTTTCAGCCTTCAGAACGCGAGCGGAGCCGCGGGAAAGGCATATAAGGCAAAGGCATAATCTAAAGTACAAAATATGTTTTAATAACTACATGTCAGATTCGAAATTATGATAATGTTAAAATAAAATAAATGTTATAAAGACTTAATACCGTACTAATTATCATAATTGATGATTGCAATACAAATTGTGTTCATGCAGTGGAACCGGCGCGTGCGCAGGACTGCGTAAACAATGTCTGAATCGCAAACCATGACATTACATCAAGGCATAATATGTTAAAATTCTGAATTAAAACGGCACATTATATATTTTTTTGTAAAATCTAAATGAAATAGCCATTATAGTCGATACAAAGTATAGTTTTTACATTTTTTGTTTGTTTGTCTAGGAACGTCGCTAGACAAATTTTGACAGTTGCTATACATTTCTAAGAGTTATGATATTGTCCTGTAGTCAAAAGTATGTATATGGCTATCATTCCCCAATTTCATCAGAATAATGTCCTGTGGTTTTCTTTTAATGTGGTCACTGGCGGACGGACGGACGGAGAGACTATAATTTGTAGAAACTATAGATATGGTTCCTATATTAGTAAAAATGATCATTTTAATAAGACGTTCCAAAAATCATTCTATGGACTAAGTCAGATTTATTATCATCATCAGCCCTCTTTAACGTCCCACTGCTGGGCACGTGCCTCCCTCAGTACGAAGGGAATCAGGCCATAGTCCACCGCGCTGGCCTAGTGCGTATTAACGGACTTCACATGTCTTTCGTAAGCTTGCTAGGTTTTCTCAGACATGCAGGTTTCCTCACGATGTTTTCCTTCACCGTAAGACAAGTGGTAATCATGATAGAAATGTTTCGCACATGTAAATATCAGAGGTGCGAGACCCGGATTTGAACCCGCATCACTCGATTATCCAAGCGAGCGCCTTACCGCTGGGCTACCACTGTCTATATTGTAGATTTATTATAGTAGCTATATTATAATACACTACTTAATTATACTACTTTTATTATATAATGCTAAAGTTTAAGGCTAAATCTAAGAAACTATTATGTCATAATTTATCTAACACAGCAAATCTAAAAGTTCTATCGACCTCGAAGGCAAAATCTAATTACAAGTATACCAATGGAGGATAAATATAAATAATCCCGCTAAACTAAAGTATCGACTGATTTGCCCATCCCCAACTTTTGCGCTCCGGTAAATTGCTTGAAACTTCCCTTCGTTTCCTCTGAGATAGACCTTTCAAAGCTCAGCAATTTTTGGAGACTATATAAAGTTCTTTGTGAAACAAATGTTTTGAGTAATAAATATATTATGTTTATTAACGAAATGTATTTATTTTAATCCAATCTCCGTAAATAGTTAAAAGATAAAGCTATATTTTTAGTATAAGCATGTATTAACGTTTTTAAGAATATTATTGCATTATGTAATAATACAGGAAAATGTCAGTCTCATATAAATATATAAATCACAAATAAAAATTGAAAAAAACAAATACATTAAAAAGTATACAGTATACAGTATAAAGGACGACTTATATCTTTAAGGGATCTCTACTAAGAATCTTTGAGCGTGAGAAAAGAAAATAATAATAATTATTATTATTATATACATATCGAAAAGTGTAACATACATTTGTACATACATATGTTACTGTAAAAGCCCGAATATTGGTAAAACTTAGGTTCTACCAGTAAATCTTAAGGTTTACCAACACGAGTCGGTAAATGTAAGAATATGTAAAAAAGAAACGATTTGATCGGACATTTACCATTATAATTTAGTACATGCTAGGTTTTACCAGTAACGGTTGGTAAATGTTGGTTTTAGAAATAAAACAATGCATACTTCTTAATTCTTTGCCACGATTTCGTCCATTAATTCATAAAATCTATGGTTTACACTCATTTTCATTAAAAATTACTTCCAGACACTAAAAACGCAAACATAAAACAATTCAAACTCGCTTTTTGTTTATAAATTACTTTTAGACTTAGAAAATACAAACAGGAATTGAATTAAAGTTCTAACGTGTCAAACGATTGACTAAGGCGAGCGTAGACGGTAGAGGGAGATGGAGCGAGTAGCGAAGGACTGCAGAATGCCACGAGTACAAGGCCATACGCCGAACACGTATTGTTTATCTCAACATTTACCGTGTCTTTGAGGTAAATCTTAAGATTTACTATGTGAATAGTGGTAAAAGTCCGAAATAAACGTTGATCATAGAACGGTTCGGACTTTTACCATTAAGGGGTGGTACATCTTAGGATTTACTTGAAAATCTTAGGATTTACCGTCGTTCGGGCTTTTACAGTAACACATATACTCATTATAATGGAATTCATCCAGCATTTACTGGCATGTTTTATTCACTTACCTATCATAAGTATAATAAATAGGCAAATACAAAACAGTTCAGTACTTTTTTTCATATGTCCGTTAATCAATTTTCTTTTTATTTGTTTCATACTTATAGGTACTATTCACAGTCTACAACAAAGGTTATATTTGATTAGAAATAATACATTACCTACTTGAGGTGATACCGAGCGAAGCAAGGTGTCGTCACAAGTTTAAACGAAATAACAAATCATATGTAAACGTATCAAAAAAATCTTTATTTGATAAAAAACTGTATTTTGATATGAAAAGGTAGCGCTATTTAATTTTAGAAAGTGTAATTTCGTATAAGTGTAGATTTTCCTCTAGGCGTCCTCGGCTTTCATCGCATAGTTTTTCAGGAGCTTTTTGTCCCAACCAAGAGATTACCAGACTTAGAACTTGTCGGCAAACTTTACACCTTTAAGTTGCTTAATTTTAATTGCTTTCTACTTATATTGAAATTCTGTAGTAAAGTGGTTTTTGAGTTTTACACCTACGTTATATTATTTATAGCACAAACATTAAGGTTAAACTAACAAGATTGTAACTTACTCGAATTCGTTTGGTAAAAGTAGGTTAAGGTTAAAAGGAGCAACATAAAGAATACTTTTTACGGCAGGAAAATATCTCATTTCTGAGAAATCTACAATAAACTTAAAAATATAAACTATAATCTTACTTTAAAAATCAATTCTATTTTATAAATCATATACCTACCAAAATGTTCAAATAAACTAAAAATATAAGTCAAGCAACTTTCGCTTTACTAAACACACACAAAAGACACCAAGCCATACTAAATTAATAAAATTAATTAAAATAAATCAAACTATTCATGCCTATATTAAAGTAAGCTAACCTAAGTGAAGTAGCCCGAGTAAAGCCGCGGGCGACAGTAGTCGCTTGTAAAGAACCCTTTTAACTTAAAACCACACGCCCTATTGTCCACGTGTCGTTAATTAATTAGTGTGAAAAAAATTAATGGCGGTGAAGCGTCGCGTGCGCATATGAAGCTAGCCAAGCGCGCTTCCTGTGTAAGGCCGGCCCTCCATAAAACAACACGCGAAGCGAAGCGAAGTCTATATGACTGATTTTGTAATAAAATAATCTAAAATTTGATATAACTTTCGATAAGTTAGCAGAACGATGGAGTCATCTATATTGACTTACCTGTTCACATCGGCTTGCCAGACACCATACACAAAAATGAGTAGGCAAGCCTACTGAGGCATATTCTGTGTGTTAAAAACTAACAGTGAAATAAAATTCATTTGGTTATCAAAAGAATGAAAGTAATGAAAAAAAAATCGATTAAAGTTAATTTAATTAAAAATAGCCATGAGCACTTTCAGATAGGCAAGTAATTATAGGCATATTTGTTTATAAATTATATTCGATAAAAAATTTGTCTCATCTGGTTATCAGATCGGTGAAGGTCGATCTCCCACGGTCTCCTCTACTATTATATATCTACGTATTATTTATTGTTATTAAATATATATTATGTAAGAATTACTTTTATAATTTTATTACACTCTCGATCATATTCAATTAAAGAAATATAACCTTATAAGTGAAATTATCTTTTTTGATTTTCGCGGATTTATTATGATTTTTTGTTCCCTCCGCGTAAATCTAAGATACTAAAATATTATCTGCTTATTATCATAGCTAGATTGTTATTATATAATAGGTATATAAATGGCACACTAATCAGCTACTAGGAAAAAGAAATACATATAAATATAATGAACCTAATTTTCCAACTTTAAGGGATACTACTACCACTAGATCAAATACTGACTTTAAATAAGTACATGCTAAGTTTATATTTCAGCCCTATATCAACATATGGAGATAACCATTATATTCAATTTTATACTCGTATTCTTTCAGCTTTACATTTCAATAATATTTTTTCCTATAATTTTTTTGCATATTATAAAATATTTTTTAATTTAATTTATAAAAATATTTTATATTTTTAATATAGCGACATTCCTCATATGGATGACGGTCTTAATCAACAGGTTAGGGAACATTTATCAATGTTGACGTTTACACTGTGTTTCGTAAAAAGGCTACAACAAAGTCGTGATGAATTAATTATGTCACAATAATGTATTGTTCTTTTAAACCACTTGTCACAATTACTTGATTTGTATTTCTATTCCAATTCTTTAATATACTCTCTGACCTAAAGGTTTCTTCGCGAATATTTTTATTCACACTAAAAATATCATAGTTTAAGACCTGGACATGAACTTGTTACACTTGTTACCACTGCCTTATTTTCTTTAATTTTATTTAGTAAATGTATTATTAGAAACATAAATAACTAGCTTTTTGCACTAGACTAATGTCATATATACTCTGGGAGAAAGCAAGTTTAAGCCAATATATATAAGGCCAATAAAGTATATTTATAAAATAAACCTAAAACACAAACACCTTTATTATTATACAGATTCAATTATTTTAAACCGAAACCAAAGTTAAATTAGACAATACAGCACAAAGTGACCTTTTAATATTTCAAATGCCAATTCAATGGAAAGATGGCAACAAAACAAAGTTGAATTCAAAACTTGTCTATTATTTGAAAATTTTCAAAGAGCCATCGATGGGGGGATTCTAAAATTATCAATTAAAACAAATCGCCAAACTCAGATACCTCAATTATAATAATGGGTAAGTTTGTATTAATCAAGCGATTGAGCCGTGGGTTGACCCCCTCTCCCCCTGGGGGTGACCCTGTTCGATAAAGTTACTGGAAGATAACTCAGTAGAAACTTTAAAGTAAATAACAGACGACGAATGGGTCTTCATTTCAAACTCCTTAAGGATGCTTCAACAAAAATAAATAAATATGTTAGTACGTTTCACTCAACCTAGTTCTATAGTAAGATATAATATATATAGATAATAATGGATATTTGATATCTCGTGCTCATTAACAAATAAATTATCCCAGCGGGACTCGAAATCGCTACTGGTGGCAAGTAAGTTCACACTGAGTCTCAAGAACCTAATCACTTAAAACTGCTTATAAAACAAACTTAAGTACGTAAGTCTTTAGTAATTTAATATTATCTGTAAAATAATGTTCTAAAATTAAAAAGTTATAAAAAATCGGAAACGGAAGCTATATGATATGGAAGCCTTCCAAGTAATAGTTTAACGCAAATGGACAGTTTAATCTATACGTACCTACTTGATATATGTTATAGATAATAGAGTAAACTAGATTTCGGCCTCGGATAAAACCTTTGCCTATAGAAAAGCTAAAAAAATCGTTAAAAAACAAACAATGGTGAAGAGTACTGACTGAGTTTTGCCTTCGCCTAATTTATATATAGATGAATTTTAAGTTACTCGTAACTTAAAACACATTGACAACTTTTTCCAACAGATTCAAATCCCATCGCACCAAATTCATTCAAAATTGGCTTAGCTTACAAAACCAAGTAAAAAATACGAGAGCTTAGCGTTGAAAATCAGTGCTGACTTTACTAATGGTACATCAAAAACAGTAAACCTTTATTAGAAGTAACTTTAACTTTAATGGGACACACGAGCCGATCAATAGAATGACCGCGGCGTGTGTATACATTATGGTATCGTCATGTCACTATCGATATTTTGTACTCGACACAAAAATGATTGAAATTTTAAAATAATAATTTAAAATAATATTAATAATACTTTCTTAGGTTTACGCGAATATTTGACATTATAAATGAAACTTTCTTTTCGGATTTTGTCGCGGATTTATTAAGATTTTTGGTTCCCGACGTTTCGAATGCTTTACAGCAATCATGGCCCCGTGACCATAATAGTTTAATCAAAATAAAATAATATTTATTAATCCTTCAACACAGTAATTTTTTTATCAGATGTAAGTATTTTCATTCTTCGCTTTAACTTTAAAATTTCAAAATATATGACATATTTGTCATAGACGTTTTGCTGCACAGTAAATATTAATGTTATTTTTTTTTATTCTTTTACATATACTTACGTTGGTCGTTACATGGATTTTTTCAACGAATGGTATACAAGTAGATTACATACTTGCACAATACAGTACGAACAAAATGAATAAAACAATATATAAGTTTTATCTCGTCATATTATGCCTTTAAAATAAGCAAATTTTATTTATTTTGCTAACTGTAGTCGTAGAACAATGAATCCACCTAATACGACTCAATATGTTTGTAGTGACGTCGACCGCGAACTAAATAGATATTACACGAACAATCCGCGTAATTATTATTAAACTTTGTTCGCCAATCGAACCTAATTTTCGCATTTCAATTGATAGCCTAAACAATTAAAGCACCAAATAATACTAATCGATAATAACCTTTGTTTGATAATAATTAATGAAAAATGAATGGCTAAAATATATACCTATTGTGGAAAATAAGTGAAGTAGAGGGAGACGTCAAAGGACTGTTGAATAACAAGTGTTTATTATATTTAAAGAAGGTCAGGTCATGTCAAGTCTAATAATATCTTAACCTTGTGTAAAGAATGATAACAATGTAAGAAAAAAATGTAGCGTCTGTACTGTAGTTTGGGGTGTTTAAACTATACTAATATTATAAAGCCGATGAGTTTGTTTGTTTGTTTGGTTAGTAAGGTTAATCTTTGAAACTACTGGTCCGAATTTAAAAATTCTTTATGTGTTGGATAGTCTGTTTATCGATATCGATCGGCTATATTACATCTAGCTACGACCAATAGGAGCGGATCATCAATGAAAAAAGTAACAAAACCGGAAAAGGCGTTAGTTTTGCGAGGTACTATACCGCACGACTCAGAAAGAATTTAGTTTTCAGTCATTAGAACGTGTGCGAAGCCGCGGGAAATGCTAATTGTAAAATATTTTAGGGGCGTCAAAATTTTCTATTCATAGTCGGTAATCAATAGTTCCTCTACTATAACCATCATCAGACAAACTTAATTCCATCAAATAATAATAATAATAAATAATGAATATGTTGGGAAATTATTACAACAGCACCATCTAGTTCCGTAGTAAGCTACGAGGCTTGTGTTACAGATACCAGATAGTTGATATACTACACATATATACATTTTAAATACAAACATATTATAAATATAAATCAAATCAAATCAAAATATTTTATTCAGCATAAAAATTGTTATAATTTCTTACTGAACGTCATGAGTTTACCACCAGTTCGGAAAGAAGAAACCTCTGACCTGAGAAGAACTGGCGAAAGAAACTCAGCGGGACTAATTTTTTTTTTATCGTATTCTCACTCTTTTTTTAAATTAAATTGTAAATTAACAATAATTCTATATGTTGAAATAGCCTGGCGGCGATCACATCATTCCCAAGGCGTCTTCTAAAAAATCGTTAATCGAATAAAAGCCTTTAGTACACAAACGTTCCTTCACAATTTTTTTAAATTTTTTTTATAAACACCCATGACTGGACAAAACATTCGGGCTTAACAAATGAATGCCCCCAGCGGGACTCGAACCCGCGACCGTTGGCGCATAAAGTAGGGTCACTACCAATTGAGCCAAGCGTGTCGTCGAAATAGTTATTTGAATCTGAATTTCATATAGAAAGCTTCAAATCAACACGATAAAAAGCTTCGAATAAGCTTGATGATACTTTGCTCATTCATTGAGTTTTTATCCATTACAATAGTGCACAATTTGCGAGCAATAATTCGAAATATATGGAGAATATATTTGCATCAATAAATTAAACTTAAAAAGAGCTTACGTATATGAAAAAAATAAATAAAAAAAAAACAAGTTGATAAAAAGTCTCCACTCCACTAAACTTCAAACAATTCAATAACCAACAAACCAGAACTACGAATGGATTCAGCCAATGAAAGAAATTCCACGTGATGCACAACGACTGGCGTATCTTGACCTGTGCCAGGCCGTTGTTTTGTTTAAAAATGTAAGTCAGCAGAAAAGGTGGAGAGGTCATCTGTTCTTGGTATTTGGGGTAACAACAATATCGCAATTTATCAAACGAGCCTTATTGTTAAGCTCCCCTCACTGAGTTTGGATGCGTATCCTTTTCACCCCAATGCAACTTGAATTTCATAGGAATTTGGTCCCAAAATTCAGAACGTTAAAGGTGAAAATCCAAAATTTTCACTTTCCTCACCCCTGTATACATATATTTAAGAATGTATAAATACAGGCGAGCTCAGGTGATGCTTTCATTAAACTTTTTCGCGGGATTAATTTTAACTTGTTTTCTTGCAAAGTAATATTTGTACGACAAGATTTATTCGGTTGGAGAATAATTGTATTTTTTTTCAGATTGTTTTCAATACATATAGCATTTATCGTTAAACAAACAAAATATGGAAGAAAAGATAATTGCATTCTACTTATATAAAATAAAACTTTCGTGTCACAATGCTGGTTCAGTGTGAACTGCCAAAATGCTTAACTGATGTTACAGTATATAATATATGTGTGAACTAACGACCGAACGAACTTGAAAATATAAGATAGTTATTTTTTTGTAAATAAAAATTAAGGATTTTTATATCCGCAGAGGGATTTCGGAGATATAACCTCCTAAACAGCTACCCTAAGAAAAAAATGGCAAAAAGCCTAAAAAAGTCTTCTAATATTTTATAGAAATGTTCTTAATAACCATTGTAGCTCAGTGAAACAAGTATCCGATGGTATTCCCTACAATGTCAGAGGTCGTAGGTTCTTTTGCCGCACTGCGTTAATTTTCTGTTGACTATATTATATTTTCCGTAAACTTATGCATAAGTTTGTTTAGCCTATAACATATTTTATGATGGGAATACAGTAAAAAAGAATCTCTTCGCTCCCTCTACTACAAAAGCCAAAAGTGCGTGGCAATGACGATAAAAGAGATATGTTGTACACACACTATATTGTAGTGGTAGAATACTTAATGTACCCGTTTAATTAGTCATCTAGTTCATTCACCTTTCACCTTTGTTTGCATACATTAAAGCGTAAAACCGGCATTTTTATCACAACATATTATAAAACAAAGTCGTCAATAGATAGAATGATTCAAGAGGAAGGTTTATATGTATAATACATGCATAATATAGTAGAGAAACACTGATAATTTTAGAGGTTTCTAATGTGATGTCGTAAATAAACTCATTTTTTGCGCTTACGTTGCGAACGCTGGCTAAACTCTATGAGATAGATCAAAATAATGTACTACAGTATTGTACACCTTCAAAAGTTTTATAAAAATGTCCATGATGGCATATGTCTATCTCTTACGGATAACTCACAATAACCATTTTCTCGCTTCGCTTAGGCTCTTCCCTAGATTTAGCGCGGGCGAAGCCGCGGGTTCCACTAGTAAACTATATTTTTAAATTAGTAGCAAATAAATTATAGGAATTAATTTTATTTTTGATATAATAACACCCAGAAATATCGAATAAAAATATATAACCACTAAAATTATGTTATTTACTTGTAAAAAGCGAAATTGAAAATCACAATCGCGTCTTAATTGATATTTCGGCGATACGAAACTTCCGAAACACTCAGCACTTACCAAATTACTTAAATTACATTATTAAAAAACTTTCCGACGTCTTTGTCCTTCGAATACACTTTTGGTGCTTCGAAACGAAAATTCCATTTCCCGACAGTAAAAAGTCATAAGGATATTTAATTAAAATCTCGATTAAATGAAAAACACAAATCGCGCATTACCGCAGACTCAATAAAAGAAAGAAAACTGTTAAGGGAGGGATGGGGGGTGGAATAGAACATTTTCAAACAAATTACGCCGGAACAAATAAGCTAGGAGTCGAGACAATATCACAAAAGGAAAGAATGAAAGCGACGTTTCAATAATAAATTATCAAAGGAAGCATTTACCTCCCTCCAGGCGTGAGGGCTGACACCTCCCTTTCTGTCGCGGTGCCCTTAGATTGGGTTGTAATTTATAAAATACTGCGTTACAATATTGGCAGGTCACCTTATTATTCATAGATTAATGTGGCAACCCTTATCATTAAACAATACTCTAAAATATCCTATTCTAGTTTTTGCCTGTGGCTTTGTCCGCAAGATAAGTGGGGATTAAGGTTAGTCAGGTTTTAGAGTGCAATTTATGTACTTGTACATGCTTATCGAAATAGGTTCAGCGGTAATTATAAAGTAACAGACGAAGCTACTTTCAAATAGCTACGTCTGTTACTTTATTATATTAGTATGATATGATACGAGTATGATAATGATTTCTTTGGTAAGAGTGTATGTCAACATCTCTAACTAACAATAACTACTTATGTACGAGTACCCTTAGGAGTAAAGCATTTACTATTATTATCATTATTATTGATCAGTTTACAAATTTTTATTAATATCTAATTTTGGAAACTACGTAATCTATTTAATGGAGATCGGCAGGCCAGAAGACCAGTAGTTTCTACAATGCAAAAATATCACAGACTGCTGACTAGCACTCTAACAAACATACAAAATCTTCACAATATTAG
The DNA here is from genome assembly GCA_905231865.2 of Boloria selene. Taxonomy (NCBI): domain Eukaryota; kingdom Metazoa; phylum Arthropoda; class Insecta; order Lepidoptera; family Nymphalidae; genus Boloria; species Boloria selene. The sequence goes on from HG993146.1 coordinate 11,575,319, forward strand.
CATTTTACATATTCATTTAACATATTAAATCGCTCTCTCTTCATACGTACACTGTGGCCAACGGTGCCGAAGTTCCATGATATAAATTAGCGTTCGGGAGACAAAAAAAATCAAAAATCAGAATGGGGGAGTAAATCTGCAACATGCGGACTGATTGACTGACGATGCCAACGTAGTCTTTTAACATTATAGCATAATATTTTAAAAAAGCTCGCGACGCGATTGGATTGATTGGGCGTGGAGTATGAATTTCCGATATTCCTTTCACGAATGAAATATAATTATATGAAAACTTTAGGGGGGAATATATTTAAGATTTATTCCTAAAGTTAATTATTAACTTGAACACGCTTTTTCAAGGTTGAATTAACCACAAATTTTCTACAATTTCTCTTTGGTGGTGTCGCCGAAATATTCTACCGCACAATTTTGTTTTTATAAAATACTAGCCTTTCTCGCGGCTCCGCTCGCGTTCTAAAGACTGAAAATCAAAAGCAATATCTTTCTCCCTTTTTTTTGCAACATTTTTCATTGATGCCCCGCTCTTATTGATCGTAGCGTGATGTAATATAGCCTATAGCCTTCCTCGATAAACGGACTATCCAACACAAAAGAATTTTTCAATTCGGACCCGTAGTTCCTGAGATCAGCGCGTTCAACCAAACAAACAAACAAACAAACTCTTTATAATATTAGTATAGATGTCAATGAAATGCCAAATTTAAATCCGGTCCTGTCGCAAAATTCATTCTTCACAGACGTCCACTAACTTTCACTTAATTAACTACCTCCCTGCCAAATTTAAAGTTTGTAGCAAACAATGAAGGAATTATTTTTTTTATATTTATAATATTTGGATTTATAGTAATAAATCATTGATATAACTCAAGATATAAATATAAAAGATAAGATTATTCCTTTAATTACTAGAACAGTTACGGCAAATAAACAGGTTCAACAGTGTATGTACGTATTTAATCTTATATATGTAGTATATCAACTATCTGGTATCCGTAACACAAGCCTCGTAGCTTACCACGGATCTAGATGGCGCTGTATGTAATAATGTCCCACCATATTTATTTATTTATTTTATTTATAAAAGGTATGTATGTAAATATATAAAAACACTTTACCTCTACATTTACTTAACACTTTTATAAAAATAAAGTTTAAATTTTAAACAAAACTACAAAGAGATCTCGTCTTCTCGTCTTGTAAAACCCACTAAGGTTAGAATGAGGGGACGTAGCTCATTCTTATCGTGCATACTCAAGAAGTTCTTTGACATATCAAGTTTGAGAATTTGACTCACTTAGCCTTTACATACGTCTTTACATCAGCTGAGATGTCAGACCAATTTAGTGAAGAATTTATATTGTAGAAAGGAGGTATTTCTTATAAATAAAATTATGTTTTGAATATAGAATAATATTTCAGTAGATATGGACGAGAATTTTGCTTCCCCCTAGTAGTGAACTTATACGCCATGTAAGGATTTAGGTTCTATAATTATAATCCTGGTTTGAAAAAGTGTTGTATTGGATTTTCCTATAATGAAACTCTCGTCTCAGTCATCCACCGTTGATAATTTATAAGACTTTGCGTCTAATAGAGCATTTTACAATGAAATCTCTCGCAAGTATACTGATAACTAAATACATATAATCTTAAAAAAATCAATTCATTTTTACTTTTATTACGATTTTAAGCACAATACCTATATATAATGTACCAAAATACTTTAAAATGGTATAATTAAAATTTACATTTTGTGCATTACTTTAATTTGAGTAATATTTTCATATAAATAAAGTTAATTTGAAGATGTAAGAGTTATAAGAAGAAACACATATGTATTTTTAAATTTTGTCTGTTTGTTCATCTAAGTCATCTGTTGTAACTTTCGAGAGTTCCCGATATTTCGAAACTATTACAAGCACCATAGTCGCATGTATTCTATAAATGATAAACATAGTAAATATCCCGTTTCGCATCACAATAATAAGGTTAAATGCGATTCCCTTCGCATCATACTTCTCAGAACGATAAAATCTTGGGGCGTTTAAAAGAAAATCGTTCATATTAAATATTTCTTCACAATAAAAGCGACGGACGCCTAGCGTTAAATACTCGACATTCCTCGCGATCATAACGCAGAAAATTGAAAATAAATGAAAAGTACTAAGAAATATTAAGATTTTTTCCCATCGGCTAACAATTTTGCTCCGTTGGAGGCGAAATCGTTTTATTCGTTGTAAATTGAAATGTTTGAAATAAAATGCAAAATTGAGTTTAAAATGCGAGTTAATAGTCGTATTCAATGAGGTTTTGATATTGGATTGCTTCTTTGAGAGTACATTCCTTGGTGAAAGGTGAAATTGCTATTAGCGTTTCTATCGTATGTGAACGTTCGCAGCTGAAAAAATATTATTAAGTATTTACACATGCTTTGAAAATGTTCCCGATATTAAGAAAAATAATTTTATTTTGGATTGATTTGCTTTTATACATGTAGCCCTTTATACATCTTTTTCAGCCCTTTTAACGTCCCACTTCTGGGTACGGGCCTCCCTTATTGCGAGGTGGATCAGGCAATACTCCATCACCAAAACAACCATTTCCTAACATTTTCTAACTTAAAGAAAAAAATCATCCATAGTTCATAAATACTCCCTAAACATCAACACATTATTTAATTAAATCGCCACGCGCATCTAAAGGTTAATGTCCATCCGTGTGTAATTAACGTTATATTAATGTATGAGGCCGCATGCGGGTTGAACTCAAATTGTTTCATCTAAACAAGAAAATTATATAACCTTCTTAACTTATAATAAAATTATTATATTATTATATCATCATCATCAGCCCTTTTTAACGTCCCACTGCTGGGCACGGGCCTCCCTCAGTACGAGGGGGATTTATTATATAATGGGTCATAATTTATTATTATTTTATTATATAATGGGTCCTAATTCTACCTTTGTCATATACCTAATTATACATATTATAAGCAGATTCGGTAGGCAAATGTAGTAAATATATTTGGTTGAAAATTTTAATTTTATAAGCTCCACCATCCATTTATAGTGAATAATGAAAAGTACACAAAAATCATAAAAATATTTTATTTACTGTAGGAAACATCGTGAGGAAACCTGCATGTCTGAGAAAACCTAGCAAGTTTTCGAAAGACATGTGAAGTCCGCTAACACGCACTAGGCCAGCGCGGTGGACTATGGCCTGATCCCCCTCGTACTGAGAGAGGTCTGTGCCTAGCAGTGGAACGTTAGTAAGGGCTAAGTATGATGAGTAACAATTATTATAAAGTTAGTAATTTTAGGATTTGTTAGTACTTTAATGTTAAGGCAGTGGTAGCTTAGTAGTAATGCGCTCACTCGAGGAACAACTCGCACTTTGGATCCTCTCAGCTGGGTGCGAAGCTAAGACACACACTGGGAGGCCTACTTCGGAGGGCGGTTTACTCCTAGTACTTCTCTGATAGCAGAGTGGACTGTTCGAGCAACTCCATGCTTGTTGTGGTCTGCTTCGGCAGAACTGCCTGGGGTGTCGTGACTAAGTGCGTAAGCGATCTTACGACGTTGTTTTTAGGTAGTACTGTTAATGATGTTTTCCTTCACCGTAAGACAAGTGGTAATCATAATGGCTACCACTGTCTTATGTTACTCATATGAATATCTCGTTTAGAACTAAATTTAAACAGAGATTTTACAAATAGAATTTTATTTCTTAGCTTTCTCTATACATTAATCTTCATGGCAAGTGCACTTTCTTGTATTGCCCTTCCGGCCCCCATTTCTATGGTGCATATTTATTTTTATTATAATACTAAATACATACAATGCATATAATACATTATTATAATACTAAATAAATACAATATTTATACGTAAATAGAACGTTAAGAAAAGTATCTTACGTCTAACTAATAGCATTCCGCAGTACGAAACTGTTTACACCCCACGCATCGTTAGTGACTAATCCCATGAAAGCAATATCGGTCATTAAAATCTTGGAGATTGCCTTTATGTTAGGATTTGCGTCTTTGACTTGACAATTTAATGTTATCTTCTAAATGAAATTATAATTTAGATGTAAATGTATTTAGTGATTTAATTAAAACTTAAACTTAAAATGTAAGGGCTGTTGTTATATGATACCAGTTAATCACCCCTGTTTCGCTCGGGTGATTTCACTGAATACGTTTTTACAATTACTACAACTTTTTCAGAAGCATTTTCTTGCAGTAAAACCTATACGAGAGTGGGTTAAAAATAAACAAATGATCATAAAATAAAAACTACTGGCATAAAAGTTATTTATTATTATTATTTTTATTTAAATCAATGTTAAATAATATATTTCCAGGTTTTTTTTTTGCATTTTTTTTTTGTTTTGTGTTATCATTTTATTTCTGTTTCGTATATGTGTTATGTATATTATCTCTAAAATACTATGATTTCTATGGACTTTTTTGTCTGAAATAAACGTTATTATTATTATAAACTATGTTAAATTTGACCAAATAAAAAAAAAAAAAGAAAAAAGCTATTCCGCATCATACTTAAGGAAATATTAAAAGAAGAATCATGTAAATCGGATCATATATCACAGAGTAATCGGTGTACATACATAAAGAAAATACCGATCGAATCGATAACCTCCTCCTCCTTTCGGATGTCGGTTAATAAATGAATTTAGTATTGTTAAGTTTCACATTCAGTGTGCCAAATACATGGTGTATGTAATATTTTATTTATTGTTTTAATGTATTTTTATGCATAATTTAAAAAAAATATTGGCATTCTGCACTCCTTCTGTATATAAACTATAAGTGTGCGAAATTTCATACTCCTCCGTCCGTGAAATTTCCGTAAAAAGGGGTACAAAGGTTTCGCTTCACGTATTAATATATATGCCTTTAGTCTAATAATAATCCGACTGAACTCGAGCTAAGTTCATAATACAAAATAAACCAAAGAATACAAAAAATGCTATAATAAATAATTACGATACTCAGCGAAACATCTCCCTTGAATTATTCCGGAAAAATAATATTGACGCGTACTGAGAATTCTTCGGGCGAAAGGCAATTTGGAGTTTGAAACAAAATGATGAGACCGAATTTAAGATCCGAACTTGAATGGAAGACAAAAATGTCTTATTTTAGACAACAATACCACATAATTGTGGATGAAAATGTAAGTATGTTTATTTGTTACTACTTAATTTTATTTAAAAAAATATGTATTTATAAATAAAACATTTTTTCAAATATTTAAATCAAAAAGTAAAATTCAAATCATAAGATTATTTATAACATATGTATGTATTTAAAGTTATGTATGTATAGTAGATCAACTATCTGGTATCCATTACTCAAGCCTCTTAGATTACTATGGATCTAGATGGTGTTAATGCAATACTTCAGTATTCGTTACAATTGACTATTTTTAGGTCTCTAGTATACGTAAGAACCCTTTTAAAAATAAAATAAAAGCTCCTTTCAAAAGCAAATCAAAATTTTTGCGATTGAATTTGATACAATTATAACCACTACAACAGAGTAATAAACAGTTTAAATAAAGCATACTTATTTCTTTTTAATTTATTGTTAAATTTTTCCTACTACTAAGAAATACATAACAATATAGAAGATTCTATAAAATAGAATTAGAATTGAATTAAAAGCAAACTACACAATGAAAATTAGTAACTAACATACTGTACAAATTGTAAAAGTCGTAAGTATGAAATAAGCCTTAAAAGTAAAGTTTTATTTTGGTGAGGAGTTATATTTTAATTTAATTTCAGTTTTCAATTAAGATACCAAAACTTAAATTTTTCTTGTGGTTTACTTTGACATTAATCTATACATACAATTGATTTGTAACTGATTTAATTCTGTAAATTTAATACTTCATGGAAAATCTTCTTGAAATAAATAAAAAAAATATGCTTGGACATTTACACATAGCACTATTTAGTTCCACGATAAGGTAAGGCCTTGTGTTATGGATACTAGATGGTTGATACACTACACATATATTAGTTTAAATACATACATTTTTAAATATATAAACATCCATGTTTGGAGTACAAACATTCGTGCTCAACAAATGTATGCCCCCAGCGGGACTCGAACCCGCGACCGCTGGCGCAGCAAGTAGGGTCACCACAAACTGCTCCACGTACATCGTCTAAATAGTTATGATTACGATACAGAAGTTATAGTTCTTAGAATATTTGTCTGTTTGTCTGTAGGCTACGTTCTGCGATCACTACTGGACAGATTTTAATGAAAATTTCAAAAGGTCAACATATAGGATGTACTTTTTACTTCATTTTAATACATAAATAAAACCAATTTCATCATCATCATCAGCCCTTACTTCCCACTGCTGGGCACGGGCCTCCCTCTGTACGAGGGGGATCAGGCCATAGTCCGACGCGCTGGCCTAGTGCGTGTTGGTGGACTTCACATGTCTTTCGAAAACTTGTTAGGTTTTCTCAGACATGCAGGTTTCCTCACGATGTTTTCCTTCACCGTAAGACAAGTGGTAATCATGATATACATGATTCGCACATGAAAATATCAGAGGTGCGAGACCCGGATTCGAACCCGCATCACTCGGATATCCAAGTGATTGCGTTACCGCTGGGCTACCACTGTCTTTTGAAAAACCAATTTAGCCTATCATATACACACCGTAAGTGACATTAAAGTATTCATTTAAATACTAGATGGCGCTACTAGGTAGTCCGGAAGCCTTTAATCGTACTTATACGATATTTAGGTTTTATATTTGAACACTGTATATTCGCACACATAATATTATTATATAATAGATATTCACTTTTTTTCATGTATTGTTTAATTAATATTTTACTTATATCAAAAAATACTAGTAAATAATTATAAATTAAAAATAAGATTGATAGATATTAAAAGAAACAATATTTCTCGCTTAATATCGACAGATTTTTCTTATCGGTGATTTATTAAGAATCTTTTCTTAATAGTGAAGCATAATAAAATATAAAATATACACCATTTTTAGGGGAAAGTCCTTAAAAATACCCACAAAACCGTTGCCTTAATGGCTAATATCTTTATACTGGCTATTAAAGCCCAAGTCACGTGCCTATCATTTGACTGCTCCCCGAGTTTAATATTCTATTTTGAACTAGCTCATGCCTTTGGCTATGTTTACATTATATATGAAAAACCCATCTATATTTTCATTTAGCTCTGTGTACTGAACATAAGGCAAGAAACATTTTTTATTCTTAGAAAGTATGCTAAAATCTACTCAGAAGAATTTCCAAGTAACAGTTATAACTCTTTCAGCAACAATAGATAAGTAATTATTGTTTTACAAAGAATTTATATTGAGTTTCATCAACTTAAACTTTTACACCCCAACCCTTCATTAAGGGTTGGAAAAATAAACGTTGTTAAATCAAAATATTTTGTTTGTTGTACAAATTTGTTGATGTACCTACTAATAATAAATCACGTAATGTCTAACTTTTACGAATTTCTACAATCTCATTTTTAGAAAAGATTTCATATGAGATTCACTTGACGTACTCTCTGAAACTAATAATTCCAACGTAGAAACTAGATAATTATTGTATTGCAAGATTGTAAACAAATGTTATTTTTAAAAGAACAAATGTTAGGTTTTTCACCGGCACTTCTCAGCTTTAACTGCCATCCAAACAGAATGGTGGATTCCTCAAGAAGTTACATACTGACGTTTAACTTTTTTTTATTTAAAAAGAAGCGATTCAAAGGTGCTTGATTTCATTTGTTTCACTATTATTCTTTAAAAAAAATATGTACATAGTAAATAATAAAAATGTTGCAACCGCGCCATCTAGGCCATTTACGCCGTAATAAGCTACGAGGCTTATGTTATCGATACCAAACATTTGTTACACTGCACATAATATAATATTAAATACATACATTATAAACATACATACGAATATTCGTGCTCAACAAATGAGTGTGAATGATGAGTCCAAGCGGGACTCGAACCCGCGACCGTTAGCATAGCAAGTAGGGTCACTACAAACTGAGCTAAACGTCGTATCTGTATTTATATTTATTGAAACGTTAATATTTTCCAGTGCCAGCCCTAGCCTTAGATGAATTTTCCTCGACGTATTATTGGCAGAGAAGCTATTATGTCGCATCGAATAATAAAACGGCAATTTAACCGTTCCGGTATACTATAGATGAAAATGCTAAGAGCAATAAATATGATATTTTATTTGTATTTGCTGTATCTCTCTCGCTCTATGAAAATATTTGTTTACTCGCTGATAGGAGCTTCAATGACTGCTTTACTGGTAATATTATATATGATGTAGTGGTGTAGTGGCTATCATGTATGGCTGCACAAATGAAGGTCTTAAGTTCGGATCCCGGGTTAAGTGTGATGTAACAGAGTATCTCGGACAGAACGTAAAGCTCTCTCCTCTCACTCGAACTCGACTCATGAGACTATGAGAGTAACTGAGAGCAAATGAGTAGTATATAAGACTATCTGGAGCTTTGCTCATATTTTTTCTCAAATTAACAAAAAGCTTTAATGTAAGGATTAAAGCCCTTAATCTATTCAGCACTTCCTCTATACGTATTTGAGAATGAGAGCTTTCTGCAACAAAGTTGCTTGATGTTGTGGATGCTATGAATAAATCCGACGATTAAATTCGTTTCGATAAACCACAAATCCGCGCTCAAGAGAATCGATATACCAAGGCAGATACGCAAGTTTATTGAAATTCAGTAACATGAAAAGATAGTTGAAATTTATAATACATACATATTCCATACTGTATCGTACGAGAGCTTACAATGTGCTTACTTGAACCCTGAAATATAGTTATATTTTTTAATCATAACGTTGATCGAACAAAATTATGCTAAATGATAAATATCTTTATTCATAAAATTGTAGTAACAACTATTTATGCTGATACTTTTCAGTAAGTTATCAAAGATACTTGTTATGAGAATGACTCGCAACTTCCCAATTTTAAATTATACTCTCCCTATAACTATAAATATAACTCCCTATTAATATAACTATATTCTCCCTATTTAGTGTTTATAACCACAATTATTAACAAGAGGACATTTTCAACTTGTGCCTGCTTACGATTAGGTACTACAATATTGGCGTGGACAAAAGGGCATCTCGTCAAAACGGAGCTATTGATGAAAATTCTCGAAAATTTTTAATATTTAAAATCGTAGATCGTATCTGGATAAAATTTGGCACAAAAATCTATTGATAGACTGAAAAAGCACATAAATTATTAATATCCCAAAAAACTATAATTGAAATTAAAATATTGTTTAAAAAAAAATATAGTGCTTCTTCTTCCGCTGAAATGTACCCGAGCGAAGACATGGTGAATCGCTAGTACAAATATTAAAAAAAAACTTATTTAATAGTTATAGGGCGAACAAAGTAGACAAACGAACTAGAAACTAATCGAAATTACATCTTGAATTAATATAATATGACAATTTCGAATAATTATTCATCTTTACTTCGTATATACGGAATATATCAAAGACAGGTGGATCTATACATATAAAGCATGTATGTATATGAACTTATCTTGTGGAAGCCATTAATTTCCGGTGACGTAACGAGATCCTGAAAGTCGATCTTTGATATTAGATGTATTTGATTGGGAAATGCTTGACTGATTCATAAAGGGAGGACTTATGTTAACATCGTACTGCTAATTTGTCTTATAATATAAATAATACTTTGTACAATGTATAAAATAAATATTATTTATACATGTGTATATATTTTAATAAAATAAATCTAAAGTACTCATACATATATATTTATATTAACAAATTATTATTTTTGTAAAACTATATTCAATAACAAAGGTTTTTACCGACGGTGTCCAAGACGACCGTACATATTTTTATGTATAGGTTGAAATTAATATACCTTTTTAGATACCGTAGCTAAAATGCGAAAATGGAACCTAAAAAACCTAGAAAACTCGAATCTGATATAGAAAATAATCCCTTTTCATATTTATAACTAAACACACTTATGTGAATTGCAAAATATACTATTAAATACTGTGTCATCGCGAAACAAACACACAAACTAAGTACCTATATCTTAGACTAGCATTTCCCGCGGCTTCACACGCGTTCAAAAGACCGGAAATTAAATTTTTTCTGAGTCGCGCAGTATGATACCGCGCAGAACTAACGTCCATACTTCCCATTTTTGCAACATTTTTTATTGATACTCCGCTCCGCTCCGCCTTCCTCGATTAACGGACTATCCAACACAAAAAGACTTTTTCAAATCCAACTAGTAGTTCCTGAGATTAGCGCGTTCAACCAAACAAACAAACTCTTCAGCTTTATAATATTAGTATAGATTTAATCGTAAATAAATAAAACCCTGTAATACGAATATTTTTTAATTAAAAATCCAACCCCATTTCAACCCTTTCTCCCAGACGTGAATTAAAATAAAAAAGATATAATAAAAAACGTCACGCACAATGAGACGTCAATAAACGATCTTTACTTTCACCTCAAAACAAAGAAGGCTTAAAGCCCTCCATCACAAAACCTGTCGGAGACACCCATTGTTTAGCAAAAAGATTGAAAGGCGAAGACGTAATCTATCAAAGCGTCGTCTTCGAGAAAAATTATATTACTTTCATTATATAAATCTTATTATATAAAATTCTTATGAAGAAATAAAATATATAAAATTCATCGTGTCACGATGTTCGTCCGCGATGAATTAAATTACGTATCTGATCTTAACGTTTTTTTTAAATAAATATATATGTTGTTGGGACATTATTTTACACTCAGCGCCATCTAGTTCCGTAGTAAGCTACAAGGCTTGTGTTACGGAGACCAGATAGTTACGGTATACAGTGTAGTAAATCACACATATATAACTTTAAACACATAGGTACATAGGTATTACAAATATAAACACGGAACACTCATGACTGGAGTACTAACATTAATACACAACAAGTGAATGCCCCCACCGGGACTCGAACTCGCGACCGCTGACGTAGCAAGTACTGCAAACTAAGCAAAACGTGTCGTCGCGTGAAATGTGGGATTTGTTTCAACTTAAATGATGGGATATTTTTTATTCTGCTTATTTTTTTTAAAGTCGACTTCAAAAATGGAGGAGGTTATATTTAACAGAAACAGTTATTATTTAACGTTTTTAACATCTCAATAGCGATTCCGGAGATAGTGAGAACCTACCTGAAAAACAACTACTCCAAGATTTTCTTAGGTTTACGCGAATATTTAATATTATAAATGAAACTTTCTTTTCGGATCAGTCTTTCCTGTGACCATGATTGCTGTAAAGCATTCGAAATGTCGGGAACCAAAAATCCAAATAAATCCGCGAAAAAATCCGAAAAGTTTCATTTATAGTGACTCTAAAATTATAAATGTATTTTTTTTTATATAAAGGTGCTACATCAACGCCTGGCGAGGTTTGCTATTACTGGTTATACATAATTACCTGTTGGCTAGATGGCTAGTTCAAAATAAATGTAATTTACTAACACAAGGTTAAAAGAAATATTCTTGTTACCTTGAAACGCAGAAAAACAGTAAAATTAAGCTTCTCATTCATTTATTAATTATAATAAAGAAATGTGAAAAATAAAGCAAAAGGTTCTGAAATATTCACAAGGCATTATGTTAAATAGCCTTCATTAGTTTAACTTAAAGGTATTTAGGTATAAATAAATTGCTTTTCCTATGACTTCGAGTACAAAATATGATTTATATCAATACAATGTATAAGTAATTATTCTGGGTTTTTACTTTAAAGTTTATATGGGTATTTTCCCTTTCAATAGACTATTCATTTAGAAGGCCGATAACTTTAAACACAAAAAATGACTGTAACTCCTTATTTTCAAGCCGGTTAAAGTTCATGATTAATTAAATGTTTTAGATAACGTATTTAGGCATTAGTCATCTTAGATATTTGTGAATACTTCTCTTTAATATTTAATTATATATGTATTACTATATTGGATATTTTGAAGGATTTCTTTTAATTTTTGGTTCACGTTCATCCGTGACCATGATTATTGGATGGACCAGCCCACAGACTAAGGTTTTAGACGTCCCAATCATTTAAAAATTCCATTTCTTTTAAATCAACGAAGCTTCAGCAATACCATTACATAAAAAGCCATATATAAATACATGATAGGTATACATATAAATATTTATTTGGTCAAAATGTACAGCGTTCCTCACTCGACCCGCAACTCGGATGGAGTACCACTCAAAACACTTTGCCCTCTGGGTTAACGAAGCGTTAAAGAGATCATACTTTGGAGAATTTACCTATATTCAGACTGTGCAATAATAATGATATATCACATATCTTGAATACCCATCTATCTATTTCGAGAATCTTAGATTTAGCGCGAGCGAACCCGCGGGTTCCGCTAGTACATTTACTAGTAGTAGTTAGTGTAGCTAGTACAAAACCTTGACAAATTATATACTAAGACCTCCCTCGAAAACCACTCTATCTATTAGTGAAAACAACATGAAAATCCGTGCAGTAGTTTTTGAGTTTAAACAGAAAGACAGACGCGGCGAAAGACTTTGTCTTATAATATGTAGTGATGAATTTATATTGTATATTAACAGACAAAAAAATCAGGTTTTATACTTTTGTGTAATGACAAGCTTTACTTTTATCAAAAAACAGTAATTTTGTTAATTTTGTTATACTTTGCCCATTGAAATACTATAATTATAAAGTTTTATTATTTATCTTATATAGATGTATCTTATATCTTCTCCTCCTTTTTCTCTACGACTACGACAGATGACTATATTTATTTAGAATTCCCGTGTCCACGATGACTAAGCAACTACTAGTATTTATCCAATAGGGATCCTTAAGGATTTAGCAAAAAACAACTTAAGCGATAGGATAGTCTTTACCCTAGTTATTTCTATTTTCAATAAATAAATAAATAAATATGTTAGGACATTCTTACAACAGTGCCATCCAGTTCCGTGGTAAGCTACGATGCTTGTGTTACGGATACCAGATAGTTGATAAACTACATATAACTTTTTTTTTAAATACATACATATTATAAATATAAACACCCATGGCTGGAGAAAAAACATTCGTGCTTAAAGAAAGAAAATTAGATAATTTAAATATGTTTCTATCCATGGAAATATTCTGGAGAAAAGAACCTAAACGGTTATACTAAGCTAAAAATTCTACCTATGTTAAAGAAAAAAAAATAAGTGTGTCACATCAATACATGGCCGAGATTGATAGTATATATGTAATATGAATTATTTATATATAAATTATATACAAAATATATTTATAGCAAGCGCGATTTCGTTGATAAAGTCAATTATATCTTTGAAAGTATTTTATTACAACAATCCTTGAAAGTCTAGAAACCAAATTAAATCTCAATATAAATTGTAGGCTTTCTTTCAACTTATTATTCTACCGATAATATTTCAGAGTAAAAGCAAATAATTTGAAATATTTATACAAATAACAACTTTATTATTTGATGGTTTTCTTCGCGTTTATTTATGTACTATATTCATTATTATATACCTATTATAGTTATAATTCATGTGTGTTCACAAATTTAAAGGAAATAATTTGGAAAACTTTAAGTCATGAGAAGATAGTATTATAATAATTATACAAAACGAGTACGAAAATGTCAATATGGTATTTAATAAATCTATGATGTGTGAATGTTCAACATTCAAAATAATCTCATTAAAAACATGTGCCAAAAAACAGGACATCGCTAAACTAATAAATGCAAAAGTTAAGCAAAGTAGGTATTTATGTATACCTATGTATTGTTACTTTTTTACACTATAACGGCTTAACGAATTTAGATGAAGTTTAATACATAGATAGACAACAATTTAGACTAGCATATGTATAGTCCAAATTCAGATAGTCCAAATAGTTAGGAACGTGTGACCGCGCCCAAGCTGTAACCTAGTAGAAAAATAGGCCAGGATCCGACCGAATATTCTATACACTACATAATGTTTATTCAAGTAAGAAAACAGCGAGCAATAAAAACATTTCATGGCAAGTATTAAAACAGTGGCGAAAGTAAACGCCCCCGAATAATCAATACAGCCGGCCCGCGCAGGTACGCCGCACCCCACCTCGCCCCGCCGACAAAGAATAGGGGAACAGACCGACGACTGTACAAATCGTATTATTTATTGAAAATGTCATTTAGACACTTGAAATTTAAGTGCAATTAAGTCTGAAATGTTTTAAGATAGATTTTATTTATTTTAGTAGATAATGACAGTTCTGGTTGAGTCCGTAAGTGATATTGCGCTCCATTGAGACAGGGGAGGCTTTAGTGTTTAGTACTGTTTTTTAACCGATGAGTCTCTACGTAAGCTGTTTATTTGTAGGTGGTAAGCTTTAATGTACTCGTATGTACTAACATAAAGCAATCTTTTTTAAAAGATAAAAGAAGTTTATATATTATAAGAGAAATGAGAAATATGTTTGTGATGTTGTATAATGTTGTCATTATGACATTAATTTAATGACTGAGTTGATTTTGATAATATATTTCAATTCAAATGAAGTTTTCATAGATATTATTAAAATTAATTATACCTTTACACATTTTAAACTGACTATAAAATGTGAATAGAATTTATAAGCATTTGAGACTGAAAATTTTAAATCTAAAAACTTACACTACGTCATCAAAAACGTAACAATTAATAAAAACACTTACATATAACTATTTTTAAAACACATAATACTCCTCTACTATTCGTTAGACTCCTTTAACTCAAAAACAGCTGAATTTAATTGTATATTTTATTTGTGTTTTTTTGAGGTTTGAGGTGGGGTAGTTTAAGTACAAAAATATATGGCAATCGCAAAAAAAAAACAAAAATATCTGAAAAATTCGATAGTTAGTTATTTTGTATGGGAACCGTTCAAAAAGACGCTAGATTAATCGCTTATAATTAATAAAAATAAAAATAATATGTATGACACATCTGTTATATAAATATTTTACTCTTTGCCGACAGCATCCCACTAGTCAGCGCGTTGTCTAAACCGATTGATGCAACCGAAGTCTGCCCGTGAAACGAAATTTGCGCGCTACATGCAATCATCATATACGTATACTATACGTATAAGCTGATTATTTTACCTAAAGGTACTATTATAGTATGAAAATAATTTCATAGCATATTGATATGACTTAATGGTCGAAATTTCACCAAAGTCCTAATTGTAAATTTGAGAAAAATACTCGTACATACGAACAAAATTTTTCTTCTATATATAATCAATCAAAAATATTTTTCTTCATAACACAAGAACTCGCGAATAGTGACTAAAGAAAATCGGTTGACAAACAAAGAAAATGGTATTTAACCGTTTTGTCTTTTGATACATAAACTAGTGACACGCCCTCGATTCGCTTGAACTTGATTCAAAGTCCATAAAAAATAAACAGTACTGAACATTTACATTTCCCAGCTGTTTTTTTTACACTTAAATCTCCCCTGAAAAAAAATCAAATCGGTCAAGCCATTTTTGAGTTTTAGCGATACTATCCAACGGATTTTGTATTCTTTAATGATTCTTTATGAAAAGATATACAATTGAAAGAATATATAGCTACAAGTGTCAGACTTCAGAAAAAAAGTATTGTATTCTATTGTAGTGTGAATTCAACGCGATGTCATCGCCATCTGTAAATCAATTTCCTAACTAGAACGTAATTTAATTATAGTACCACTTTACCCCCTACCGGGTGGTATCCCAGTGATAAAAACGTCATACTTTTAAGTAATTTTGAAGTCTCTACATTACCTTATTGTGCATATGGTATGAAGATACCATATGCACAATAAGGCAGAGAACCTAAGCTAATTTAATGCTATTAAAAAATAACACAAAGACATTCAAAATATCTCGTAGCCTCAGGAAAATGAAAAACAGTATTATTATTAGACTTTGAAATAACAAATAATAAAAAAATAATGTAAATCATTACAGCTAAATTCAATATTAAATCTATTTTACTGCGAGATATTACCTTGATATAAAATGAGAGCGTGGGCAGCTTTGCCTGAATGAAAAGTAAATTTCGCATCGAATTTACTAAAAATGTGCTACTACGAATAGGAGTTATAAAGTACTTAAATGTAATATAGAACCAGGTTCAATTCCCGGGTCATTTCTAATATTTTTATGAGCATCATTTTGTCATTGCCTCTTGTATTACAGTGGAAGAAAACATTGTGGGGAAATCTGCGTCTCTGAGGCAAGTTTTTAAAAGGCTGCGGTACTTGTTCATCGTGGTGGATTGACTATACCTATTAACCCGTTAAAAGCAATGGGACCCTAAAAAGGCATACGAATACATATATTCAGAACAAAAAGACTTTAAAATAAAACATTATATTTCACGAAGGTGTAATATAAAAAGTTCAATTTTATTGGGTCCTTATACAACTATACTCATCATTTTCAGTATACTTGCAAAAGTTGAATGTAGTATAACAACTTTTATATGAAAAACTAGCTTTATCGCGCAAATTACACAGAATATAATATTAACTTTGTATACTTTACGTAAATAGGTCAAGAAATTAATGAATTCTATTTAAAAATCAATTTATCTAACTAATGTCAATATTATAAAAACTATATATAAATAGTCTTATTCTTAATTAACAGCCCGCTGGGTAGGAAAATTGTGCAGATGTTACCATATAATGACGCCTTAGAACCAATCAGACCTCTGTAACAGATCTATCGCATGCTTGGTTACACAACTATTAGCTATAATTGAATGCCTAACATGTACTGGCCTGTGGTTTTGCTCGCATTTGGGCATCTATTTAATACGCAAGCATTGTATTTAACCACCAGAGTTAAGTTAAGTTAAACCTCATCCGTCCAGTAGTTTCCACTAGCCTTTATATGGATAATAATAATGAAAAAAGATTTTTCAATGATATTTATAAATAATTGGTATGTATATGTAACGATTTTCGTTTCGTTTCGTAAAATTTTGGGATTGACAATCATTTGTGCGTTAAATTGATTGATAGAAGATTGACGGACACTACGAGCTACGAATATAAATATAAAAAAACATTGTATACTTGTTCACACTCAAAAGGCTTGAACGAACTCTGTTACACAGATGTACTATGACCTAGAGACGCTTCCGAGCGAAGCAAGGGTAAGTAACTAATAGATATCCTATGCTACTCGTTTAAGAAAACTAGCTTTCCCACGTTCTAAAGATCGGAAACCAAATTCTTAGATTTAACATATTATTATACAGATTTTTTTAAATCGCTTCAGCTTTATCATATTAGTATTCATATACGATGAAACCTTGTAAAATATCTTTATTGGGAGCAAATCGTTATTTTAGACAAAGATAAACTGGCAATAAAAATTAATGATAGAAAGCTGACGCAAACAATAATATGATTACTTATTCTGCTTCTATTTCATATAAAAATACAATATTTTTATAAGTTATATTGTTTTCTATTATTTTTACGTATTTATTTGTTCTGGAAGCAGTCGTTACGGTTTTCGTATACGTTATGTTTTATATATTTCTTTTTACTCGGTTATTTTTATGTTACTACATTTCTTAGGCAGTGGTAGCCCAGTGGTATCATACTTATTTTGATAACCGAGTGAGGTGGGTTTAAACCCTGCTCTCGTACATATGATATTTTGATATGCGTAAAATATTTTAATATGATTGTTTTACGATTCAGAGAAACATCGTGAGGAAACTTGCATCTATTTAAAAAAAAGATATTCACTGAATAAAGTTATTGGCTAACATATAAAAATATTAATTATAATAGCTAAAATTGCACTCGAAGTTTTGACTGACATGTGAAGGAAATGAAGGGTATTAAAAATACATTAAATCTTGTATATTATTCATATATCAAAGTAGAAGTCGAGTTAGCTTAACATTGAATATTTTTGGAATGCGTAATCGAAATTTATAATCAACTGTGTTTTCTATTTATCTCTCTATATACGAGTACACACGTTGGTCGACAGTAGGTAATTTGAAACAAAGTTCTTAGTGTATTTTTTCACGTATACATAATATCTTCGTGCGACATATTTTGAATTCACATTTTTTCAATTAATTTAAATATACTTAAAAGGTAAAACCATTTTATTACTTTGGAAAACGCATTAACGCATACTGCCAGGTGGTTATGTAAGTCTATCATTGGGTAACAATGCGTTAGAAGATTCATTCTTTAAAACTATGCAGAATGAGTGGTATAAGTACATAATTCAATAAACTCGGCCCGCGGGCGCAACTTGCGATATATTTTAGAAACTATGAATACAGGGATATGTAGTTGGGCGTTTGCAGCGTAAATTTTCATGTATCCTCTTGCACTTTTGCTAAAGTACGTGTATATAGATTTATGGCGCTAAGAACTGTTTGAGTTTATTTATGCGTTTAGTTTTATCGCTTGGGAATTATTATTGAAGTGAAACTTCTTTAGAATCGTTGTAATTTCAAACTCGATGAAACGAAAAAATAAGTCCATAGTACCAGGCGCTCAGAGACGGGGAAGAGTTAACCTTAATTTAAATTCAAGTTTTACTTCTGACATGTGTACTTTGTACACACGCACTTTTTTTATTATTATATTTCGTCTTATAAGCTGTTTTATATTAAAATACAAACTTATGTATTAAGTAATATCTAAGTACGTATAATGCAGAAACAATTAAAATACTAATATACACTATCAGTTGGTAGTGACCCTACTTGCTGCGCCAGCGGTCGCGGGTTCGAGTCCCGCTGGTTCATTTGTTGAGCACGATTTGATGTTTGTACTCAAGTCATGGGTGTTTATAATTATAATATGCATGTATTTAAAATTTATATGTGTCATATAAACTACCTAGTATCCGTTACACAAGCCTCGTAGCTTACCACGGAACTAGATGGTGCTGTTGTAATATTGTCCCAACATATTTATTTATTTATTATAAAAGACACAAAAATTGTCCGATATAAACTTTGAAACCATCCAATCGATGTGCCACCTTTATAAAGAGGCCAAAAAGGCTAAAAATAATGAAATAATGCGACGATGGATTTGGACAATTAGAACAATGCATTAATCACATTTAGTCCATTCATGTAACCGATTTTCGACGATACTTTTTACTGCAAGATAATATTATACATACTAACCTTAAAAACGGACCTAGGGAAGAACTCGAGCGGAGCAAGTATACCTATTATAAAAATAAATTGAAATTTGGTGAAAATACACCAGTTATAATTATGTACTAACCTTCTTTTATATGATAAACTTATCGTAAAAATAAAATTTAGTTAAAAAGTACTCATGGATATTGGTAGAAAATTTCATACACAAAGTAACAAGGAGATCAAAATTTCAAAAGCATATTTCATAAATCTATAAAATAAAACCGTAGCGGTAAATCTACACAATATTTTGTAGAAACGCAAAGTGAGCTCTAGGTTATGCTACAAAGTTTTCGACTTACATTATCTTATATATAAAATTCTCGTGTCACAATTTTCGTTCCCATACTCCTCCGAAACGGCTTGACCGATTCTCATGAAATTTTGTGAGCATATTGAGTAGGTCTGAGAATCGGCCAACATCTATTTTTCATCCCCCTAAATGTTAAGGGTAGTCCACCCCTAATTTTTATTTTTTATTTTTTAGACAATTTTTTTTCCTACAGATCAACCCAATGAGGTTGATTAGCAATTAAAAAAATGAACGCGGTCGAAGCCGCGGGTAGAGCTAGTATACTATAGAAACGTATAGAATAGAAGCCTAAACTGGGTTTAGAGTGGTAATGGTCACCTTTACTCTACGTATTACAATATTCTTATTTAAAACTTGCCCTGGCTCTGTGGAATTTTTCTAATATTTACGATCCTATATATTTTCAAGAAAAGTTATCGTAATTAGCTACGATAGCTACACTGAAAATTCAATTAAATACTGTCCAGTTGTTAAGTAGACGAGCCGGAGCCCGGAACAAACATACCGACAGTCAGAATAATTAGGTGTATAAGATGTATAAATCGTGCATGAATTATTGATATTGTACAGTTCATTGTATTTGTACGATTTTAAGATTTTTAAAGTTACTTATTAAACACCTTTCTGTTTTATATTCACTTTCTACCCAGTACCTTACAAATTACATGGCAAATTACATGACAACAACATCTATAAGGTTTTTTAAACATTTGTCTGGAACGAGAATCGAACACATGCCACTCAAAATTATCCACACTTACAGTTAAAAATAACTAATCAGATTGTAATAAATCAGTAAAATCAACCACTGGGTATAAGAAAATAAGAGGAAAAAGAACGGACGTTCCAAATTGGGTTCACTTCAAAGTAATATTAATCTAAACCCACCCTTACTCTTGACCTTGAGTTTAATACAAAATGTAATAACGACTATTAGACAGTCTACTATAGGGAGAGAAAATTGGATGTCCATTTGCTCCCTTAACTTTTCATATACGAGAGTATAGTTACGTAACGAAGACTGATAGTGTAGCGTTGAGTGGGCAGGCGTTTGTTGTAAGGCGGGCGGGTAATAAAGCTTATCTAAGCTTCATCTATAAAATTTAAAGCTTTACTTTTATTCTGTTACAACTTTATATTTTATTTAATATAAAATATACAAATGCATATGTAATAATATTGAAAACTATATAAGAGAAACACAAGCTTAATATTTTTGTCGGTTTGTCTATAATGACTTATGTACATTTTTATTATAGAAAAAAAATTAGGGTTCCGCACAAAAATTAAAATGTACCTAGTGACAAAACCGAAGTGAAGGAGAGCCGCTAGTCTCTAATATTTTAAAGCCAAAATTCATCGTTATTATTAACATAATAAAGTATTTGTATTACTTGAATATACATCGTCTTATTTCACTCTAATATTAAAAAATCATATAGATAATATTTCCCTAAACGGGATTAGAATCTGCGACCAGAATTCAGATACGAGTTTGTTACACTTCCATTATAGTTTACTAAAATGATCTTTAAATTTTCAATATAACATATTTTTATAGTACGTTTCCGTTCAAATAACAATTTGTTATAAATAAAATCGTTAATAACTGCGACACAGTTTTATACTAATGCAGTTATTATCGTTATGTTTGTTTCTCTTATACATGTATTAAATATTAAATAAATAAATAAATAAAATAAATAAATACTACAGTAAAATGTACACAAGTAGCTATTACAATGTAATACCGCGATCGGGATTATAAATACCTTGGCCCCTCCCTTTCCTTGGCGAATCCCGTGGGATACTGAGCCCCGCCAGCAATTTCGCCGAACTATCCCGCATTAATCCCCTTGCGGGATAGGCAGGAATATTTTTATTATTCTGGGACGAAACAATTGATCTTGTAGCACTATTTAGGTAAGAATACGACTGGGTATTTAACTTTGCCCTTTTACCTTTGTTTTTATTTTCTTTGTGTTAATAATATAGAACTACTAAGAATTATAAGTCGTTTTATCGAATGAATATATACGTCGTACGAGTAAATAGGTACGCGAATTTTGTTCTCGGTTTCATTTCAGGGGTTTTTTTGCGAGGAACCCTAATCCTAAAATAATAGTGGCTTTAGGCCTCCTTATTACATTAGCTATCTGTCAGTACATGTCGTATCAAAATTAGTCCACCCATTTCCCTTATTAAAATGATTACTTTACAAAAAGAAACTTTAATTTAATTATCTATATAGAATAGTACATAATAATGAATTTAAAGGAAACATCTAAAATCATTAATAACGTAGTAATGTATAGCTGTTTCCAATATCAGATAAGGGCCTACGTCAAATTAAATTATAAATTGTCTTAAGGGACAATAGGGCAATTTGTAAAACTATCATTTGTAATTCAGCTAAACTGTATCTTGTGTCTAAATAATTATTGAAATCCGCCCTTAATACCTAAAAAGGTTGTATTCATTTTCTTAATTACGAGTACGTTTAACCACAATACTTCTATATCCTAAAAGCTTTCTCCATACCTTATTCGTACTACATAATTTTATTTAAATACATTAAGCTGTTTATATTAGCAATAGCAATACAGTAAAATTCTGAAACATCAATTATTTTTGGATAATCTAATTGAAATAGATTTTATTATACAAAGTTACAATCGGTATTTTTTTTATTTTTCTCTCTGTATATTGTAAGCCTGTATGTCTGTCTATCTGTATTTCGAAGGCCGCATCTCGAGTAAACCACTTGTTTTGTGGTGTTTAGATTTTGATAAAATTTGGTATGATGATAGTTGGTTATCCGTTTCAATATAAAGGATACTTTTCACTACGGAAAACTAGCACATCTCTGAGAAATCTGTATTAACCCTTAAATAATATTTAGGTAAGGAACCTAAGCAAAGCGAATATTAGTCACTATTAAATTAATAAATATTAACTCAATTAAAAGGGAATTTTTGCCTTCTATTTGCCTCGTAACTTTATAAAAAGATTTCTTTATTTTCAAACACATTAGTACTGTGTAGTTGCTCGTACAGTGCTAAAAATCTTGAGTCACAAGTATGAGCTCAATTATAGTCAAGGAAGATCTAATGTGTTGGGAAAAAATACCTTAAAACGCCGTTCGAACTTAGGGATATTTTTGCCACAAAAAGGATATTAAAAAATTCTATTCTTCCTTTTTCAAGTCAGTCAAAAAATATATATTCTAAACTACAACATAACATTATTAAATTTTGACGACATATGTATTTAAAATTTATATATGTGTAGTATGTCAACTATCTGGTATCCGTAACACAAGCCTCGTAGCTTACCACGGAACTACATGGCGCTGTTGTAATAATGTCCCAACATAAAATAAAAAAAAAACATAAAATATATAAGCTAAAAAAATTATACTAATTACGTTTAAGCGTATATATATTAAAAACAGTATCAGATATCAAGATTATTTGGGTCACGTAGGTTCAGGTAGAGTGGGTAGCGTCGTCGCCATATTTTTGCGTCAACGGCGCATTTATATGATAATGCGGCGGATGGCATTCGAAACTGATCCGAAAGTTCTATGGGTTCCGAAAAATTCCGAACTCGTAAATCTAATTTCTACCCTCGCCTCTATTTGTTTGCAATTTTGCACCATTTTCTATATAGTCGACTGTCAATCGTCGTTGATTATATACTACAATAGTTTATAACTACAGTACCTATAGTTTATCATTATAGTATGGTTTTCGTTTCGAAAAACTTAGAATCGATAAGTATTGCAGTGAATTCGTATACAACATCTAGTTTTTGTATTTTTCCTAGTTACTGAAATAGTAATTATTAACGGTACAGAGGTCGAATGTATAGTTTTTAGCATTTTTGTCCGCTTGTCGATCTGTATATATGTCAACTACATCATCATAAAAAACACTGAATAGATTTTGATCTAATTTACTATGATGATAGCTTATCTGTGTCAACAACTAGATGATGATAACATAATAGTTATTCATACGGATCAGTATATGATCAAATCAAATCAAAATATTTTATTCAGCATAAAAATTGTTACAATTTCTTACTGAACGTCATGAGTCTACCACCAGTTCGGAAAGAAGAAACCTCTGACCTGAGAAGAACTGGCGAAAGAAACTCATCAAATATACCTACTTTTAATTATACTTTTTATTGCAGGAAAATATCAAATTTCTGAGTCTATACTAACAGTTAAAACGAAACATTAGTAATATGTATTTAATGTGATATGTTGGGACAACATTACAACAGCGCCATCTAGTACCGTGGTAAGCTACGAGGCTTGTGTTACGGATACCAGATACTTGATATACAACACATATATAAATTTTAAATACATACATAATATAAATAAGTATTTATTATTAATTACAAAATATATTCCTAGCAAAGTAAAGGCTAAAGTGAGTCAAAACGCATACATTATATATATTTAATCAAGACTTTACATATTAATATTTCAAGGAATTTTTAGGTAAGCATAAACACTTTTTTCTTGAGTCTTGTAGCGAAAGATTCGAGGAATACGTGATGTGAAAGTAACCATAATGTAAGTAGGGTTTACATTCATAATAATATATGTACATGTTAAGTATACGCATATCTGCCAATAAACAAGCAACGTTACACGTGTATTTTATATTGTAACTAGCGACTCGCCCTCGCTTCGCTTGGACTTTTCCCTAGATTAAGCACAGGCAAAGCCGCGGGTTCCGATAGTTATACATATAAACCTTCCTCTTGAATCACTCTTTCTATTAAACAAAACCGCATCAAAATCCGTTGCGTAGTTTTAAAGATTTAAGCATACATAGGGATATAGAGACAGAGAAAGCGACTTTGTTTTATAATATGTAGTGATGATACATTCAACTAAAAATTCAGGAAAAACGTTTAAATAGTTACTTACCCCGGTTTTTATTATTTTAATTGCTTTATTTAAATATTTTTTTTTAAATGTTGAAGACCATAATATCTGTATATAAAATACAACATTATTTTGCATTTTTTTTTTATTGTTTTTTATTGATGTTAGAGGAATAAGCAGTCGACTTAACAAAACTTATTAGTACGAGTAAGACGATTGTAGAAGTATTCCAGAATTTTAAAGTTTCGCTAGTCTTCTTGTAATTGTTATTTTTGTATGTATTCTTAAATATACACAAATATTATTATAATTTCTTTATTATAATAAACTTATTTTGAAAAATTATTAAAGCTGAAATGTATATCCAGAGCAATCTTCAAGAAAACCCTCTAGTACTTTATGAAAATCTTACCTTTTCTTACCAAAAAACAAAATTTCACTGCTATTTCCTTTTACAAGGTAAAGTGATATGGCTCTGAAACGTTGGCAACTTACCTGTAACAAAAATAAGTTTATTTTTTATTTTAAGACCTTTCTGAGATATACAAAAAGTACCCAGTTATTTATATTTAAAGTTATTCGTGGAATATAATATTTGAATAAACATTTCTATTGAAATCTAAAATTTAGAAACTTTTTATGAATAAAATACATTTCTAAAGGTTATTTATAAGGACTATTTTATAGGAGTATTTTATAAGAAAATGCCTTCTAATCAACCGACTTCAAACAGGAGGAAGTTTTCGGTTCGGTTGAATTTGTTTATATTTGAACACGGTCATTTATTAACTGATTCGAATCGATTTCTTTTGTTTGAAAGTGTAAAATTTCAGTTCTGTCCCACATAAATTAAAAAATAAAAATCCACCCCTAAGTGTGGAAAATAAGGGATGTTCGGTTTTCACCTTTTGAATTTTTATGTTTATACTAGGAATAACTTTTTACAATTTAGTCAGATTTCATTGAATCATTTTTTATAAATAAATCTAAGTCTTTTTACATTTTTCAAGAATTTATTTTGATTTTTGATTCCCGACGTTTCGAATGTTTTACAGCAAAGTATTTTCTCGATACTTTTTTGTATTTAGCACGTAAATAATATATTAATTACGCTCGTTTGAATAAATTCGTAATTACATAGTTGAATTTCAAAAATAGACCCTTACCCTAAATAAAAGGTTCCTAAATCAAGATAACAAAATGCTTAGTCGCCGTTAGCGAACGATGATACTATAAGCAAAGATACGCCAAGCCAACTAAAACGTTAAACGATAAGGGTTTGCTTTTCTGTGTACAAAAATACTAAGTAATGTTTATTCGAACATTTTATGTATAAATTAGTCGACTTAAAAGATATTGGGTGGTTAAATTAAGGGGTTATTTTTTACTTATTTCTTCTAGTCCATATGTAGGTTTTGAAGGAATGTTTACAGTAATGTAATGTTTAGATCACTACATATTAAAAAACAAAGTCCTCCTACGCGTCTATCTGTATGTCTTTTCGTGATAAACTCAAAAACAACTACATCGATTTTCATGCTGTTCATCAATGGATAGAGTGGTTCTCGAGGTAGGTTTTAGTATATAATTTTTCAGGTTTTTGTATTCATTTACTAGCGGAATCCGCAGCTTCGTTCACGCTTAATCTAAGTAACTCGAGCGAAGCAAGGGTCACTCGCTAGTTTACGATAAAAGAAAGTTAAAGTTTGAATGAATATATTATGTATGTGTTATTTATTTACTCTGAAAGGGCTTGATGAATTTGTATGATAACCGAGTCATTTAAATCCGGGTCTCGCACCTCTGATATTTTCATGTGCAAATCATTTATATCATGATTACCATTTGCCTTACGGTGAAGGAAAACATCGTGAGGAAACCTGCATGTCTGAGAAAACCTAACAAGTTTTCGAAAGGCATGTGAAGTCCGCCAACTCGCACTAGGCCAGCGCGGTGGACTATGGCCTGATCCCCTCGTACTGAGGGAGGCCCGTGCCCAGCACTGGGCACGGGCGCACCCGTGCGAAGTTAGTTCAATTCCTAGTATAATAATAAATATGTCAAGATTCTTTTGTAAAAGAGTATCTTTTAAAAACCCCTTCAAGATCCGGTGGCCGCACCGCAATAAATTATACTAAATGGAAAATTAATTAAATTTGAAAATGGACACGAATGCGAAACCTTTTTGCAGAGATTCAACAAAAATTCATTTTTAAGCAGACTCGATGGCGCGTTAAGTCTAAATTAAAGGTGTTTTATTACTTCCTTTGTATAAAAAAATTCTGTGACAATTTAATAATAATTTATTATAACTGAAAAATATTAAAACTAACAACATTGGGAACTGCTTTTGCAACTAAGTTCCTTAACCATTTCATTGGTTCGGAATCTACATGGTACACCCATCTATCGTAGTTGTCCACTTCGCTACGTCTTATAAGATGGTACTCCTGCTTACTAAAACTTACCAAAAAGCCTGTACGGCTAGCATGTATGACCGTATAGTTAGTGAAGGCCCCAGGATAGGTTCGATGTCTGGGTCGGGCCAAGTTCAGTTACAGAGCGTTTCTCATGTCAAGTCAAGATTTTTTTTAAGGTGTTTCACTCAAGATCCTTGGAGAGCACGTAAATTCGTAGAATTATACCTTACTTCCTCGTGCCGAGTTTTGACTTTATATGGGTAGTCTCAATGCAAATAGCGGACATGGTTAATCAGTAGAATATTTGTATATGTTATAATTTTTCATTTCAAATTAAATAACACGTGATATACAATAATAAACTTTAGCCCAATTTTATGTTATTTTTGTTCGTTACCGGATATCTTCAAGAATAATAAATCCATTTGGTAACTAGTATTCGTCAGGTCATCGATTTTTCTTTGTCTTATTATTGTTATGCACAAAAACAAATATGAAAAAGCGGGAATTCAGTGTACACGAGGTATGGGGCCATTGTTAGTGTTGCTGATAAAGAGTTGAGAAAACGTGTGCCAAGTTTCAGAACAGTTTCTTAAATTATTGCTGTAGAATATTTGTCATTTGTAAAATAAATATTATATTGTTACGAATCATATTAGTTTAACCTTAATCTTAAACACAAAAAGTCTTGTTATAAATTTAACCTGTGTATATGTATGTCAGACATGGCCTTAAAGAACAAGTTATTGTATTGTACAGTAGCATAACGTTCATGAAACTTTACCACAAGGTTAGTTAGTTAAACTCGCTGCTACTAAAATGTGAATATATATTTTTTAAGAGAAACTGCCATTTTATATAATAATTAACAGAATAAACGAAAATTGCTCTCTATTGATTAATTCAATCACATTTTTTTAGCTACTGTCAAATTAAAATACTTTTTGCATTATTTGATGACACGTTTGGTGCAGTTTGTAGTGACCCTACTTTCTTGCGCCAGCGGTCGGAGTTCGAGTCCCGCTGGAGGCATTCATATGTTAAACCCGGATGTTTGTACTCCAGTCATGGGTGTTTATATTATGTATTTAACCTTATATATGTAGTATATCAACTATCTGGTATCCGTAGCGCAAGCCTCGTAGCTTACCACAGAACTAGATGGCGCTGTGTGTAATAATGTCCCAACATATCTATCTATATCTATCTATATTTGAGACACGTATAAACACCTTTCTGTGATACGTCACTCAAGAAACTTAAGAAAACTTAATTCAAAAAAAGCTTATATTCTTTATTATTAAGGGTAGATTCTTATCAATCTAACGAAAATACAGACGGAGCCACGGACAAGCACATAGCTTACACAATCTGGAATCTAAATCGATCAAAAACAACTCACATAACATTGATTAGTAGAACGTTGTCTTCAATGAACGTCTCGTTTATCAAATTTTATGGGTCGACCACTGGTCAGACTGATGCCGGGTTATTGATGGGATTGGATTATTTGGATTAAAGTTTTATTTACGACCGATATAAGAATTGTTGATTAATGTACTAAATGAGTGTAGCAACTTCGATTTCTGCGTGTACCAATTAAATATCACAAACAATGTTTGTTTATTTTTTGTAAATTTTTTATCAATTAAAAATTTTTTATCAAAAAAAATTTGTTTATTTTTTGTCAATTTTCTATCAAGTTCAAAAGTCATATTTTGGTTTTTGTGAGCTTGTCTTTCAAGTTTTTATTAAAAGACTTGTTTAATAAAATCATAACTGAATTAAATTGAATATTTTTGTTGGGTATAAATCTTAATGAAATGTTCATTACCATCGATACAGAGACCGAATAGATACATAGTTTTTAGAATTTTTGTCCGTTTGCCTTTAACCGAATCACAAATCACTGGAAATATTTTGATAAAATTTGATACAAAGATAGCTGGTTAGTGTAGATTTCTCAGAGTTGTTCTATTTTTCTGAAATAAATCCTATAAGTTGCGTGATCTTTTAAACCGTACTAGGGATCGACCCTAGTGGAGTTAAGATGTGTCTCTAGTCTTTTATAAGTAATAATTTATATTGTCACAATTTTCAAATCTCAAACCTTTGGTCAATTTGTTTCCATCTTTTCAGTTGTTTTTTATGAAGACCGACTAAGTTTTTTATACTTCCGCAATATCTTATTTTACAAAGTCTCCCTTAACAGTGTACTAAATAAAATTAAGCTTCTCGGAAGGCGGATATCTGAGTCCCGCCGATTATAATTTACGATCTCTATAAAAGGGCAGTAAATCGTCTACAATTTGTTGGGTCATTATTATAAAATTTTATATTTATCGTTCGTTCCAAAAGAAGAGAGCTTAAGTTCAAGCCGAGGGATCTATTAGCAGTTACTTAGGATTGTCTATATAAATATACTAAAACAATCTAACATTAAAAGAAAAGACGTTAAGAATATATATTATTAAATTAAGCTGTTATATAGTAAAAACATTACTTCTCAAAAATATAAGTAAATTAACTTAAAGACTAAAAAATATAAGTAAATCGACTCATGTACTTCTATTTTATAATACACATGTTAAAAAGCTTTTTCTAAGCACATTATCATGACTCACCATTCTATTCTAACCGTAAAAGCTCACAAATTATTTCTATATTTGGAATGAAATCAATACAATCAAATACACACAGTGCGGTATCCAATAATAATTATGTACTTTATGAACTACAAACAACTGTTATCAGATGCGTTGATAGTTTTATAATGACAAAGCGTGACTTCGGTTTGTTTGTCATTAGGTGGACAGTAATAATAATAAATATGTTGGGACATTATTACACATGGCGCTATTTAGTTCTGTAGTAGTAAACTACGAGGCGAGGCACTACAAATTTGTAATATAAACACCCATGACTAGAGAGCAAACAATCGTGCTTAATAAATGAAAGCCCCCGGGACTCGAACCAGCGACCAGCAAGGACGTCCCTCGCAAACTGAGCTAAACGTGTCGTACTTGCTAATGATTTACCCCTTCTTAGCTCAGGTATGTACCAAGTCCCTCCCCTTGTTATGATGGGGGTTCATCAGCGTCCGGCAATCCAGCCGAGCGTGAAACCAAAATATACATTGAAAAGAGAGAAGAGTTTGCCCGATGTGCACGTGTTGTAGATTTTATAGCAAAATAATTAGTGCTTATTTTTCAAATTTTCATCACTAATAGTAGCCTATGTGTCACTAGTCACACCAGTCTATATTTTTATTGAATTTCTTTTAAATATAATCTAACCTTAAATAAAACATCATGAGGAAACCTGCATGTCTGAGAAAACCTAGCAAGTTTTCGAAAGACAAGTGAAGTCCGCCAACACGCACTAGGCCAGCGCAGTGGACTATGGCCTGATCCCCTTCGTAATGAGGGAGGCCCACTCAGCAGTAGAACGTTAAAAAAGGGATTGATGATGATAGTCTAACTTTATTGGTGTGAAGGGGTTACAACCATACATACATGCTAAACAAACTTTCGCTTTCGCAAAACTGCGATTATTGAGTACAAATTAAATTTCTATAGAGAAAGCACCGGGTAAAAGCTAGCAAGATGTTAAATACTTTATAATTGCGGAGCTTTTTATACATCCAGTACCTACTGTCATTAAGAGTGAAGTATTAAAGCGATTAAAAATGGGAAAATTGAATGCAATTATGCGGTAAATACCTCTAATCTTTTTCTTATAAGAAATATTAAGCTCCTTCCTTCGACTTCGACTGTGTCTACGTAAGTTATTTACATAGCTTATATTATTATGATCTTTGCTATAGAATAAAAACAGCACTACTAGATTTGTGCTTTAACATTCTAATTGAACTTTGATTTGAACAAAAAAAAAAATTTATAAAAATGAGCATAAACATCATCACCATCATCAGCCCTTTTTAACGTCCCACTGCTGGGCACGGGCCTCCCTCAGAACTTATTATCCGTTATAAACAATACGCGAGCTCTCACAAAACTCAGTCTTTTGTTAGTAAGAAATAATTTCATATTAATTATCGATATCATTGTATTAAAAATATATTATGTAATATGTATTTTGGTTTATTTTGATTGAATTGCAATATATGTCACAGCAGAAGAGTTTGTTTGTTTGTTTGGTTGAACGCGCTAATCTCAGGAACTACTGGTCCGAATTGAAAAATTATTTTTGTGTTGTATAGTCCGTTTATCGAGGAACGCTACGAGCAATAGGAGCGGTGTATCAATGAAAATTGTGGTAAAAACGGTAGAAAAATGTTTCTTTTGATTTTCAGCCTTTACAACGCGAGCGATGCCACGGGTAAGGCTAGTTTATTTGTAAAATATATATACATGATAAACAAATATATTTTCTATTTACAAGAACATTTTTAATTACATTTAAATAATAATAGAATAACTAGTTTCTTTTACAAATTTCAAAAAGAGCAAAAGGGAGGGCAAATTCTCTACAATAGTGGTGTATGGCTGTAAGTCATTCGTAGACCTTAGAACCGCTTGTATTTGTCAGAATTGGTTTGGTTACGTTGAATTACTGTACGTATATCACCGAACAGTCATCTGAATGATCGGTCGTTTTCAACCGGCACGACCGTCTACCGGCTTACCATGTAGAGACGGTCCTCCCTATTGCGCAACTGCGAGACTTGTATTTATATCAAGCCGATCTAAAAACTTCGTTTGCGCGATTCAGGGTTTTTAGTAATAAATCATATTATAAACGTTTTTAATACAAATTAAGACTGACAATCGATGAAATAGAGTATGTAGAGACGATATTATGCAAAAATAATGTGCTAGTATACTTTTAAGTGATAGAATAAAAATAAATTGTAATAAGTTTAAGATTTGTTATACTACATCTGTTTTTATATTCTTAAATCGTATCCCAATGCAATGTATTGTTGGGTAGCAATTTAACATAACTTGTATGTGACGTCTATAAATAAATAATTAAATAAATATGTTGGCTACTACTACACAGCGCCATCTAGTTCCGTGGTAAGCTACGAAAGAAGCTTGTGTGTCGGATACCAGATAGTTGATATACTACATAATATATAAGCTTAAATACATACAAACTATAAATATAAACAACCATGACTAGAGTACAAACATCCGAGTTTAACAAATGAATACCCCCAGCGGGATTCGAACCCGCACCACTGGCGCAAGAAGGTGGGGTCCCTACAAACTTCGCCAAACGTGTCATAATTTTTATGTTATTAGCTTAATTTATTTATTAATAATGGTGCATTTTAACGGTTAGTATAGAACAGACTATACATACATTTTGTTTTAGTGCGTTATAATATGATCATATAATATGCTTATAGTCTACCTCATTAAACGGGCTATGTAATAATTTTTTTTTTTTTTATGGTAAAAAGGGGGCAAACGGGCAGGAGGCTCACCTGATGGGAAGTGATCACCTCCGCCCATGGACATCTGCACGCCAGGCTTGCAGATGCGTTGCCGGCCTTTCAGGAAAGGGAGGGATGGAGGAGGGAGGGAAGTGGGAGGGAGGGGGGAACGAAGGTGGAGGATGAAGGGAAGAGGGAGGGGGGAAAGAGAGTGGGCCTCCCGGACTCTCACTCACCGGACGAAACGCGACAGCATAGCTGCCACTTCATGCCGGTCTTCTGTGAGAGAGTGGTACTAATGAACTATACGGGGCGTGCCGGCCCATTCGGTTGCTACCCGAAGGTAACAAGCATGGCACTACCACTTTAAAAACTTTTTTTCAAACTTAGCTAGTTACTGAGATTAGCGCGTGCAAACAAACTTTATAATATTATTATAAATGATTGAATTACACCAATATTAATTAGAG
This sequence comes from Boloria selene, assembly GCA_905231865.2. Lineage (NCBI taxonomy): Eukaryota > Metazoa > Arthropoda > Insecta > Lepidoptera > Nymphalidae > Boloria > Boloria selene. Next base: position 11,608,221 of record HG993146.1, read on the forward strand.
TAATTGTGAGTATCACTACATAGTATAAAACAAAGTCGCTTTTTCTGTCCCTATATCCCTTTGTATGCTTAAGATAGAGTGATTCAAGAGGAAGGTTTATATGTATAACTATTGGATCCCGCGGCTTTGCCTGTGCTAAAGCAAAGCGAGGGCGAGTTGCTAGTATTGAAATATAATTAGAAATCGTAATAAGCTTTCTTGTAACAATATAACACGGTTCCGTCCCCAAACAGGAAAAATTACACCAAAAATATCGTAATGTGAATAAGGCTTTTAACATCAAAATGTCCAAATTATTTTTCCCAAGCGTGTACCTTTGGTGTGTGACATAGCTTTTATTCAGAGGTGAGAGAAATGAGTTTGTCGGAAGGCGAAGTAGGATTACAAGCATTTTTGTCAATTTTCTTTACGATTTACGGTTAGATTTTATATCCCACACATTATGAATAAGAGGGATTTTATATTAGATTATTTTTATTATTAGGATTTTTCTGTATTTTTTATTTACTCGGTTTTGAACTAATTGTATATTCAAAAATCATAAGAAATGAAAGATAAAAACAATTTAGTGAAGAAAACTTTGCTCAAGTTAGTTCTTCTAAAAGTATGAATTGAAAGTCAAACTTTACTAATTTGATTGATCTCAGTCATTTATATCCCAGAGGTATTGAATATATATTGTATTGGAAGCTACATGAATAATATTTTCAACGAAACATTCGATTCAGGACTTTATTCTGGAAAATATCATATAAGATAGACAAGTATTTAGTCGAAGTCTTACAAAGTACAATTTTTCCATACATATCGTTTACTTTATTTATGTACCTATTAGTTTAATTAAGAACAAAACAGAAAAAAACCTATATTATCTTTATATTAATTCCATGACATTGTCTGTATTATTGTATTCCTAAGTCTAGATGCGATACATATCTGAGATTGCCATTATATGTATGAACTAAAACTTTATACTTAAGCTTTCTTTGTTGACATTAAACATCAAAGGATACGCCAATTCGATTTTAATAACTTTTATCAAAGCATATCATATTAAAAACTCTATATGACGTAAAAAATATCGCATACCATACTAAATATGAACCACACTTTATAGAAATTTCTTAGGCTGAAGCGAAAAAGTTTTTAATTTTCCAAAATGATTGATGGCGGTGTTATGTGAAGGTAAAATACCACTAACCTGAGTTAAGAAGGAGGGTTCGGAACTCTAAAGTTAATGTGTTTAATGAGATTAACCATGATGTAGATGTTTTTCAGTGGTCCTCAATAACCTATTTGTACTCCAGTCAAGGATCATATTTATAATATCTATGTATTTAAACTAATATATGTAGTATATCACCTATCTGGTAGCCGTAACTCAAGCTTCCTTCGTAGCTTATCACGGAACTAGATGGCACCGTGTGTAATAATGTCCCAACATATTTATAAAAATAATACATTTATTATGAGCATTACTCGTAAGTTTGACTAAAAAACTTGCAGACTACGGTATAGGTTTCACTTTTTCATTATTTCAATATATTTTTACCATACTGAGCTTTTAATAAAAAGCTCGAAACATAACAGAAAATATGCAATAAATGTGCAAATATAAGCCACTTTGTTTAGAATTTCGGTATTAAAATTATGAAAACGTGTAAATAAAGCTGCTTGCAAAGAGAAAAAGCTGCTTTCTCACCTACAAAAGTGTGATCATTTCACACGCAAAGAGTTTTTGACAAAAAAAGCATTTTAAATTCGCGTCCGAGTTCATAAATACATTGAATTCACTTTATCTACGCTTTAATCTGGTGTTGCTTAATTAAGGTAGAGTTTTAATTATAATAATATTATTTAGAGAGCTTGCGTTTATTTTTTTTTAGAAATTCATGCTAAAACTCACGTACCAGTTTATTTACATTCTTTTTAGGATAGGGTTTCGGAATGAAATTATTAATTACTTATGGTATAACAAATGTATACTAAAAGTTACAGGTTCAAGTCCTGCCCAGAGTATATCTAAGTGGCTATAAAAATTTATCGCGACTATTAATTTTATGGACGAATAGATTATTATGACATAAACTAAATTAAATTAAAGTAATCAATATATAAATGGCATAAAATTAATAAAATAAAAATTTAATTTTAATAATAATATTAATAATAACCTATTGTATTATATCTATTTATAATTTTATTATTATGTTTTAATTGGTTTTTATATATTATGTAATCTTTTTTAGTTAACTGTAAAGTCCTTTTTTTGTTTTTTTTCTGCTTCTTTTTTGGATTATTTACTTATGGAAACTTTATTGGTGTATGCGCTATATTATCATCATCCATATATATGTATTATTGTACTGTTTGTTTCCCAAATAAAATAAAATTAAAATAAATAAATTTTACTAACACCATTGGTTAGTTAGTTGGAATCGAACCCATAAACTACGAGAAATTAGTAAACTATGCTGCATAAAAAGCTATTTTTGACCTATATCTAATTAACACACGTCTATTTTTGCTTTGTTTCTGAATAACAAAAGGGCTTATAAGGACACCGTAAAACAAACAACGCTATAATATAAGGGTAAAGAAAAAATATATCGTAAAATTCAACAAAAGCTCTAAAAGTTTCCATTGCAAAGCAGAAGCCCTTGTAATTATACGCATATAATCATAAAACGGAAGTCAGAACTAGCCTTTGAAACCGCTGTACCCCTGGAGTGAGGCGTTTCATATGGGGGCATAAATAATTATGGTGTGACAAAGGGAATGTCAAAAACATGACCTGTTCTAAACGACACGAACGCTAGATATGTATGTTATATATGACCAAAATGGTTGTTTAACACTAGAATTTCCCTTAACATTACTAAAATTAATTAACAAAGAAAACTTATAAAAATTATATCTATACTAATATTATAAAGCTGAAGAGTTTGTTTGTTTGGTTGAACGCGCTAATCTCAGGAACTACTGGTCTGAATTGAAAAAATCTTTTTGTGTTGGATAGTCTGTTTATCGAGGAAGGCTATAGGCTTTATTACATCACGCTACGGCCAATAGGTGTGGAGCATAAACTAAAAATGTTGCAAAAACGGGAAGGACGGTTAGTTCTGCGAGGTTAACCATACCGCACGACTCCGAAATAATGTGGTTCCCGGTCTTTAGAACGCGTGCGAAGCCGCGTGAAATGCTAGTGTTTTTATATACAAGTTTAGTGAAAAATTTTAAAATTGAAATTGATGGTATGGGAATTTTAACGACACCTTTGAGTCAGTTTGTGGAAAACATACTTGCTGTGCAAGTGGTCGCGGGTTCGAGTCCTGCTGGGGGCACTTCTTACAAAATTACTTTTTATTCGTACAAAGTTTACAAGTTATACTTTATAATCTACAAAGTATTTAAACAACGCATACTATATTGCTATAAAAATGAAAATATACAGTCAACTTACACTATAGAGTGAAGTTTTAATTTTTTAAAGTGGAAATATTTATATTGACTATAGATCAACGCCACGCTACGAGACTCGTAGCTTCGTAACAGCTGTAGCGCTCTACGATCCATTACACTCTACGTTGCTCTACAAAATAATTTATACGATGAAATGTATACAGATACGATACCATTTTAATTAAAATAGCATATTTGATTGTCTACTTTCTTATTTAAATCTTTCATTAGGAAAGATACCTAATTAAAATAAATAATTTTTTTCTTACATGTAACGTAAATAAATAAAAAAAATTTAAGTCCCACTCTTGGGAACGGGCCTGCCTTCGGTACGAGGGGGATCAGACCATAGTCCACCACGCTTGCAAAGTGGATGTTAGCTGGACTTCACATGAACTTTTGTAAACTTACTAATCTCTCAGGCATACGGGTTTCCTGACGGTATTTGTTTTTCTTGAAAGTAGCAATCGAGTTTGAAATAATTCGAAAATGCGTATGCTTATCACTGGGGTAATGATACTTCATTATTATCAAAAAACTATAAAACCAATACTGCAGCAAACAAATTTATTAATTTGTTATAAAAAATCAATATTATTATGCTTGAAGCAGTTTTATTTAGTTGACACATGACATTATCGTGGTAGAATATCTTTAATAATATACCAGCATTTCCCGCGGCTTCGCACGCGTTCTAAAGACCGGGAACCAAATTCTTTCTGAGTCGCGCAGTATGATACCTCGCAGAAATAACGCCCGCCCTTCCCGCAGATATTGATATATTATTTAATATTGTAGAACATTTTTTTGTTCTATCATCAATAGTTTTTGAAGCCCATGCGATGAAAGATATATGCATTTTTTACACCTTGGGTATTATAATTGTAGTTTTAGTAGGAATCCTTATTTTTTTCTTGCAAAAGTATAGAAGTATAGATATAGATGATAGTAGAGCCAATGACCAGATAAGTGTCTAAGTATGATGATACACAATAGCGGTGTGACTAAGCAACATAAATCATCTCTTGTCAGCAGTAGAGCAATTAATTACATATTATAATATTACTATGGTAATATATGAGAATTGTAATTTAACCGGCATTCTGACCTCAAGCAGGTGCGAAATAAAGAAAAACAGAAAACACTAGGGATGTTGTGTTCATTTAAGCCACAATTTTGGTCTAATTATTATTTATTATTATAACATTGTTAATTCTAAATTTAAATTTACTACAAATAAAAAATGCTATGTAACATAACTATTTGTGTTTATTTTTTAAATAAAATATTTACACGTAATCTTTAAAGGCGCCTTACATCAAAACAATAAAAAGCTGTTGATAAATATATTCAATTAAAAGAATACTGTCATGGTTGACTATGATAAAGCTCACGGGTTCAAATTTAAGCTAATTAATTTGTTAACGCTAGGTTATCCTCTATCTGTGTATTAAATTTTATCCAAATCAGTTTAGTCATTTCAGCGTAAAGGAGTAATACGTACACGCATACATTAAGTTTGTATATATATTTTAATAACTGCCTCGGTGGTGTAGTGGCTAGCATGTACGGTCATACATCGAGAGGTCCTGGGTTCGAGTCCCGGGTCGGGCCAAGCTTAGTTATTGAGTATTTCTGTTTAGTAAGCCTCAGTAATAGCCCGGAGTTGGCAGTGAGTCACCCCCGTGCCTCGGAGAGCACGTAAAGCCGTCGGTCCTGCGCCTTAGCTCTCACTGGTCGTGTCGAGTAGTCGTCCCACCGGAGTATGAGAGTGATAGGAATAGAGAATGCACTTGTGTCTGCGCATACACTTGTGCACTATAATATCTTCTGCGCAGTTGGCCAGTCGCAATGAGATTGGCCGCCATGGCCGGAATCGGTCGGAGAACATTATTATATTTTCATTTTTTTAATATATTTTTTTATTTCTTTTAATATAATTTCAAATATAAAATATTATTTAATTTCTTTTTATATGTTTTAATGTGCTTTGTTGTTTTATAAAATAATTACAATAGTGTAATCAAATATGAACCTTGTTTACTAATTACTATAAGCTCAAATTGTATATATATTATCCGTGTAACCTTGTAATATTACCAAATAAATTAGCTGACCCGTGCCCACTTCGTTGGGCATAATTTTAATAATCCTTTTTTAGTACAAAGTGCTTAAATAATTTAAATTATTTTATTAATATTAAAAATTAAAAATCAAATTATCTATACTAATATTAAAAAAAATACTTTTTTAACTTAAATATAAAAGTTAGACATGCTGTCGTTGACTTTTTTGTTCTTTCTCTATAACTCAAAAATATATCTTTCATAGTTAAGGCAGCGTTCTTAAGAAATGCTTTCATACGACCGTTTTTTCTCCGATTCACTTTGCAAAACGGACTACCACGTAAAAGCCTTTTTATTTTTCTGTTTTTTTATATAACCTATGACACTCAGCAATAATGTGGCTTTCTATTGGTGAAAGAATTTTTAAAATCGGTTCAGTAGATCCCGAGATTATCCCTTACAATTTAACAAATAAACAAACTTTACTTCTTTATAATATTAGTATAGATTACAATAGTGTAATCAAATATGAACCTTGTTTACTAATTACTATAAGCTCAAATTGTATGTATATTATCCGTGTAACCTTGTAATATTACCAAATAAATAAATAAGTACAATACACACCAATTTTCATATTAGAAAGTTGGTGTGCCCATAACTTACAATCTCTGTCTTCGAATTGACGATGAGAATCCTACTGTTCTTTCGAATGGTATTTAATAATTAACTTTATAACATTGGGATAGAGTTAATTTTCGTTTGTAATGAATATCTTTGAAATCTGATGTCCAATCGCTCTGCCCGAGGGAATCGCGATATTGCTTTGCATGTTTTTTACCCGCGGCCTTTGTGCTGTACGGTAGCTAAAAAATTAATATAGTGTATCTAAATTAAAACCTATTTCTATGTTGATAAGGATTAAAAATGCTTGCACAGAAATCATAGTGGGACTTACACTGTTGTATGACAAAATCTATTTGCTTTGGGCTAGTTGGATGGGTTCCGGATAAGAGTGTGGATACACGTGTAGTCGACGAATTGTTTCATTTTGAAAAAAGTTCTGTTTCACGATTGTTACTTTAGAATTATTGATTTTTATTAATATTTACTAGCAATAGGATAAGAAAATAGGGAAAGATATTTTTGGGAAACCTCATTGCAATAGTATTTATACAGATACAGACTACACTCCCAGGAAATATCTCTATTTTATAAATTGTATACTAACCGCTATAATGTACGTCGGAAGCTAAAAGGAGTGGAGCGAGTTGAGTGGATATTATAAAAAATATAAATTTATATTATAAATAACCACAGAAGCATACGCACTTATATAAATATTTATATTATAATAATATGGTCGATTTTTACGTAAATGACGAAAACATTGCTATTTTTCAACTAGAGTAAATTATTTTACTATTGAAATACTTCCCAAAAAAAGTCTCGAATTATAACTTCAATATTTTATACGGTATTTTCTTGCCTCAAAAGAAAATAGGTAGAGAGGAAAAACAAATTTTAAGAGTCGGCAGAGTATTACAAGGGCAAAGTTATCCCATCAAAGAGTTATGATATCTACAGGGCAAAAGGGTTTTTATTTAACTTTAAGGGTTTCGGCAACACAATAAACAATGTTATTGAACCGTCTCTATGTAAATTACTTTCGTGCAGCACTAGGCGATGCGCGTGACTTTACTTTTAATTTATTAAATTTATATATATACTAGGTGCTTCCTGCCATATTTTAAGTTTGTAGCACAAAAATGAAGGACTTTCATACAAATTTGCAAAAGCCCTTTGACCTCCTTATTCCGGCCCTGGTGCAAAATCTGTTCTTACCGGACGTCTACTAACTAAAAAGTACCTCCCTGCCAAATTTCATCTTTACGTACTACTCAAGCGGGACTTGAACCCACGACCCAAGCGGTCACTCACACAGCTGTAGGTCACTACAAACTGAACCAAACATGTCGTCATTTAAATGAATTTACATTAATTTATTAATAAACGCTTTCCATACCCTATCTAACATAGCGCCCATTATAAAATGAATGACTTGAGCAAATCCGCAGACTAAGTCCATACTATTATATTTCTTCTCTATAGTAATAAATGGCGAGACGTTTTTTTGTTTGCTCTAATTGCAAAAACTACAAAACGAATAGGCATTGATCTTTTTTTATAGCATGCAGCGTATTTCGATGAAAGTTTTAGTATGATATGTAAATTATAAAAACTTGGTTTCCGGCGTCGAGAACGCGAGCGGAGCCGCGCGAAATGTTAGTTTTCTTATATTTTAAACTTCATTTTAATAACGTGTAAGCTGTCTTCGTTATCATTCACTAACCGCCTCACTAATTGCTTTCCGCGACCGACATCCAATCCAAATCTATTCAGTCGATATTGGAATTTATTCATAAATCAAATCATTTTTTTGAAGTAGAATTCGACTGGACGCTGATTCAATGTCTGTGTGATGCGCACTTGTGCGTTTTTTTAATTATACTTACTGTATTATGCATTCAAAAATACCTCTTATACGCAGTAAAAAAATCAAAAGACAGTTGAGAGAGAGTCTCACATCTATCTATAAATATGTTGGGACATTATTACACACAGCGCCATCTAGTTCCATGGTAAGCTACGAAGCTTGTGTTTCGGATACCAGATAGTTGATATACTACATATATAAGTTTAAATACATACAGTACGTACACGAGTACAAACATCCGAGTTTAACAAATGAATGCCTCCAGCGGAACTCGAACCCGCGACCGTTGGGGCAAGAAAGTAGCGTCACTACAAACTGCGCCAAATGTGTCGTCAGTATAAATCTATAGGTACAGATAAATCAAATTGAAGTATCTATTTGTATAAGTAATAGATCAATATACGAGTATATAACAGCTTTTTGCATATGTAATGCATATATATCTAATTATATACGATATATAAAAAAAAATATTTTTGTCTGTCTGTATGTCTGTTTCTTCACGCTAATCTCTGACCAACTGGGTCAGATTTGATGAGGCTTTTTCGAACAGATAGCCTACTTTAATTAGGTAACTTAGGTAACTTTAGCTAGGTAATTTAGACTACTTCAATTTTAGAACAAGAATTAGGGTTCCACTCAAAAAAAGTTAGTTGTATTAGACACAAACACAAGCGAAGCGAGGGTGAGACGCTAGTTTATAATACTAGTATTGTATGGTACGACATTAATATGGAGTAGTTATTTAATTTACTTTCAACTATATACCTTACCTGGTCGGCTGGGAATATATGTATGAAGTTTATTCATTCACCATGTACCGAACCCTCGGGGGTGAATCCCCCTAAATAATTACCCAGCGGTTGCGCAATAAATATTACTTACAGATTCCTACTTCAGAAGTTTAATGTCTTTGTTACGATTGCATTTTCTTGATTAATGATGATGCTTAATATAATATATGAAATCTTAAACAGCGTTTTGTTTTAATTTACTTCAGTGTACTTTTGAAGAGATGTCTCTCAAACAAAGTCCTACCTTTGTTAGATAAGATTTTTCTATTTTTTTCCCTGTATTACTTTTCTAGTACAAAAATGTATATGTATAAATATATACCCCATAGCAGTGGTAGCATAGTGATAACGCGTTTGGAAACCGAATGAAGCGGATTCAAATCCCGGGTCTCGCACTTTCTTGTGCGAATCACTTATAATATTACTACTTGTCTTACGGTGAAGGAAAATATGGTGGGGAATTTTTGTTTTTATGGGACAAAGGGAGCAAACCTTCGAAAGCCTTCACCTGATAGAAAGTGATCACCACCGCCCATGGACATCTGCAACTCCCGCAGGGCTTGCAAATGCGTTACCGGCGTAGACATACTAAACTTACCTAAACTTGCATATTTGACAGAAACTCGTAAAACATATGTATTAAAGGCCCAACTCGCACTTAGCCAGCGTGGGAGTATGATCTTTAATAAGTATATTTTTAATATGTATTTAAATCTTATATGTAACACTAGTGACTTGCCCTCGCTTCGCTCGGGCTCTTCCCTAGATTTAGCACATGCAAAGCCGCGGGATCCGCTAGTTATGTATATAAACCTTCCTCTTGAATCTCTCTATCTATTAAAAAAACCGCATCAAAATCCGTTGCGTAGTTTTAAAGATATAAGCATACATAGGGATATAGGGACAGAGAAAGCGACTTTGTTTTATACTATGTAGTGATGTGTCAACAAGACAGTGATAACTTGTGTGTCAATATCCCAACATATTAATTTTTTTTATTCCTACCCGTTTCGTAGAAAAAAAACCTAAATCATTATTGAGTACGTACATTAATACATATAATATTGAAGTTTCAATGTCAAAAATGGATGAATATCAACTTCCTTGTACAGAGACTTATTCTCTTATTTAAAAAGTAAACAAAGAAAATCTACAACGCGGTAAAAGTACTTACATTATCCTGGAAAAGCTCAAACACTAATATCATTATTTTTCCCGACCAATAAAGGCCCGACGTATAATTTTAAAATAATTATGGGCCCTGATCTCTCATTATTTGCGGATTACCCTTTGTTTCTTATCGTGCATATAATGTATATTTCACTTCAATACGTATGTATCAGATTTATCTACAGAAGCAGGAGCAGTATAATATATTTGGAAATAATTATTTCATTACTGTCTTTCTAAAAATCTATACCTAAAATCTACATACAATAAAATTGTAACAGAGTCAAATCAGCAGATTAATAATATTTCTTCGAAAATCTTATTGAAATAGTAATTATTATCATTACAGAGGCCATATATATAGTTTAAGAACACTTGTCTGTCTGTCTGTTACAGCGATATTACATTTCTGATAAATCTATACTAATTGTTAAAACGTACGTTAGCAGCTAGCTATAATAAAAAGAACAACTAAATCGATGAAAGTCATTATTTTTATGGGCCAAATGTCTCAAGTTTTATCGATATTATCATTATTAAACATAATGTAAAGCTTTGCTGCGTGTTTTTCTACCGAATTAAAAAATTATGATATTCTCAATTCGGTCGCACTTCTTTTGATACAACGCGTTCATCGTAGAACCGCTTTGATTTAATGAAATCTTTTTGCATTTTTTTTTATTGTGGTGTAACATCAGTCTACCTTACAGGGCATATAAATAACAAATACTCCTGTCACAGGTGTTTATATTTATAATGTATGTATTTAAAATTAATATATGTATAGTGTATCAACTATAGCCGTAACACAAGCCTCGTAGTTTACCACGGAACTAGATAGCACTGTGTATAATAATGTCGCAATATATTTATGTATACATAATACAAGTTGTATATAACAATGTACATATATATTTATATATTAAAATATCTATGATGTCTTTAAAAATGAAATACCATGAGCCCATTCAAATTAACTCTCTGACATGGCCAACCCTCATTTGCGGTTCTATACAAAAACATCGCCCGAGGGCCAGGATTATAACATTTGCATAATCTTGCGTCCTAGCTTTAAAGCTACGTGCACACTAAAGAGTAATCAAATTTTAGAAATACGTATGAAATATAAAAAATATTATGTTTCATATAATATTTCCTAAATTTTCGTGAACATTCGCAATTTAAAATAAAATTTTGAGTATACGAGTACGTTAAAATGGGAGTCTTTCCGAGACCATGATTTTTGTAAAGATAGGTTTACTTTAAAATAAAATAAATATGCTATCACAATGTCTTAATGTCCATTCTTTTAATTAAATATTCTTCTACTATAAAATTAAATAGAGACTTATTTTTGTTCATTTTGGATTCACTTAAAAATTTTAAAAGGTTTGGTTAAATTAAACTGATTTTAGATTTAGAATATTTTTAGTTACAATGTAGTTAAAGCGTGTTTTATCTATACCAGAATCGAATTTGCACTTTGTTTATTTATCCCTTAAAACTAATGTAAGATCCCCAAACATTTTGTACCTTTTTTAGATTTTTTTATCAAAATTATTCTAAAGTTAGTAGGCAAAGTAGTAGTTCGAAGAAGAAAACATCTATGAATATGTAATACCTTTCTTCACATAGACCCACCCAACAAAACGCTATAGTACATTTGCCCTAATCAAGCGTCTGTGTATATTTCCTTATTTGCATCGCGGAATTATGCACAAATAGAGCTTTTCGACAGTTGGTAGTGTTTGTAATTGAGGTCATATTCTCACTATAAATAAATTGCGTCTTTGAGCTTTTATTAAAAGCTTACAGCCTCGAATGGTCTTATGTGCTTTTAGGAATAAAAAAATTAAGTGCAATATTCAATATATTAATAGCAAATACAACATATTTAAGTACCTGTATCGTCTCTGGTTGTCAATCGATTTTCCATTTGTTCTCGCTTTGTAGCTTCTGGCGAGCTTTCATATAATCGATACAAAAAAATAAAGCAAATTTAATCATATTCTTAGACACTTGGTGAATTAACATTTTATTATATAAGAACTCAAAACGTAAATGTAACGTAAAGATTAAAATAATTCTTATCCAAAAGAAAAAATCGGTAAAACATAGCAAAATGTGTTATTACTATCGTTGAATTGAATAACTGAAAAGTATTTATGGAAGATTTTTATTAACGTAGTAACAAGAAAAATGTTGTTACGCTATGAGGATATTCATAACTAGCGCCTCACTTTCGCTTCGCTCGGGTTCATCCCTTTAACATTATGTTATTCAGTGATAATTGAGGTTTTTAATGGCAAAAGATTTTTTTATATCGGTCCAGTAGTTTTTAAGTTTATTCGTTACAAACAAAATAACAACATTTTCCTGTTATAATATTAGTATAGATATATTTATCAAGCATTCATGGCTACATATTTGATAATCTAATACAAAAAATTGAATCCATTTATAGCTAAAAACTTTCCTCTAATATGGCGTCATTAAATATTCATATTCCGGCGTGCTTCAGAGCACTTTGTGACGTCCAAAATTGACCTGATTTTCATCGCTATTGAATATAACTTTAACGATTCATTACTGAGTAGAACACATATTATTATTATACATTTATTCATATGTATAAGTCTTAGGACTCGTTCTAGGCCTTTGTCTTAAACCTAGATTTTAAACTTACTCAACTTACACAATATTTAGAATACGCCCTTTGATAAAAGCAAGAGAGTAAATATTGAAAATATAACATAAAATGTATGTCTTGATATAAAATCAAACATTCGATTTTTTACAAACTTTTTTTTCACAAAGCAACGAACAAAAATACAGACTAACCCTAATCGTTCGCTTTTAGTCAAAAGTTGAACTTGAGGCATTCTTCTTTCTTTTATTATGTATGGACTAACAACTTACTCGCTCTACTTAGTGAAAAAAATACAAATCTATCCCACGAGAACCATACATTATTTGAAATAAAATAACCTAGGTGCTACAATAATAATAATATGTTGGGACATTTACACACAGCACTATCTAGTTCCACGGTAAGGTACGAGCCTTGTGTTATGGATACTAGATGGTTGATATACTACACATATATAAGTTTAAATACATACATATTATAAATATAAACACTGAGACAAATATTGACTGGAGTACAATCATTCGTGCTCAACAAATGTATGCCCCCAGCGGGACTCGAACCCGTGACCGCTTGCGCAGCAAGTAGGGCCACTACAAACTGCGCCACGCGTGTCATCGACAAACTATAATCTATCTCTGTGCCTCATTAAAATCTGCTCAGACGTTATTTATGAAACAAACATCCACCCAAAATTTCGCATATATAATATTGATCATATTATGTTAGCACCTACATATTAGAATACATATATACCAATAGACAGGCAGCTCAATTGATATATGTATAATGAAAATTTAATGGAAATCGTTAGCCTTTGAGGTCGTTCATTGCTGTAATCTCGCCCGATACTAGTGTGTTTGATAGGAGCTTCTATTTAACGTTATATAGCAAATGTCTAAATGCCGTTGATTGCTTCGTTATATTGAAGCACAACGTATTATAGTAATATTATAAACGTGAATATTTGTGAGTGAATGACGTACTTAATAAGCCGTAATTGCTGAACGGTTTTAAATGAAATTCAACATAGTGATAATAAATGTAAAAGTTAATAAAAAATCTATTTAAACTTTGTAAAAAAGTATAAAAGTAAAATTGATAAATGTAACTAACTTTCATACAGGTTTTAGTTCGTACCCTGAAAGTGGACGTGAACTGAACTAGTTTTATTCCGCAACTCCTGTCTTGCACTGTTATAAAAAATAATTTTTGCTGTTCTAAAATAGTATAAGCTATTATGAGATCTAAACGATCACTGACAGACAATGTCATTAAGTCTAGTTATTAGGTAGGATATGGCTGAAAAAAGTAATATGATAAATTATATTACACAAAGCATCACTAGGACTCAAACCTATGAGCTTCTATATTAGTAGGATATGTAAATTTACTATAACCCAATAAACTAAAAATATTAACAAAATAATAAGCTTATAAATTCCTCCATTTTATTATTTAAAAATATTTTGTATGAAAATTTCTCTATGCACTTTACTTATGCATGGGCGAGGTAACAGCTTGTGTCATCGTCAAAGATAATATAAAATTCAAAAACATAAAATTTTACTCATTTCATTCACTAAGTTTTTCATATTTTATTATTTAAAAGAAAAAATTATGCATTTTCATCATTAAGCGGGTTCGATACCTATACATATTATAAAATTGTGAATCGCATTGTTTGTAAAATATTTTTAAAGTAAAAACTATTATGGTGCAAAGAATTTTAGTAACTAAATCATTCCTTTCAAGCTCGACTCAAGATTCGAACCTAGGACAGACAGCCATATAAATTAGCTACAACGCCAATAACGAAACTACATTGCGAATATAATATACTAAATGATTGCTTTTTTGACGACACGTTTGGCTCAGTTGGTAGTGACCCTACCTTCTGCGCCAGCGGTCGCGGGTTCGAGTCCCGCTGGGGGCATTCATTCGTTGATCACGAATATTTGTTCTCCAGTCATGGGTGTTGATATTTATATTATGTATGTATTTAAAAATTTATATGTGTAGTATATTAACTATCTGGTATCCGTAACACAAGCCTCGTAGCTTACCACGGAACTAGATGGCGCTGTTGTAAAAATGCCCCAACATCTTTATCGTTTTCTTTATTTAACTATCAAAGGTTAAGAAATTTACTTGAAACTATCCCACCCAAAGAAACATAGTAATATGTACAGAAAGCTGATAAGTAAAATCAGACACAATAATTAGTTATTATATTTGAAATAGTTATAACGATGTGAGAATTAACATCCACGAAAACAGAAAAGTTGGCAAGAGCGTGATGAAGTTACGTGCGACAAAGTTCTACATCGATGTTACACACAGCGCAAATAGAACTTTGTCTCACTCGGCTACATACTCATCCAATTACACTATAACAAGGTTGTAAATCTTTTGCCAAGTCAAAGGAAATGGAACCATACCGCTGTAAATTACTGCGATCATATCCGTACGAGTTCCAACTATTTAATGAGACAAAGTACTACCTGCGTAGAGTTGTGGAGTGAGTTGGTACTTTGTCGTATGTTACTGGTATGCTTATTTTAGCTGTTTGAGTAGATAAGGGTTGTTATTAGACTTGTCCAGTCGCGCATAACTTCATAGACTGTCTGCAAATATTTAGTTCTATATGCTTTATATGAGATACCGAGCAAATATAAAGCGTGTTCAAATATGTTCAAAAGAACCTTTTTATTAAAATTAGTACTTTGAGTCTGGCATACGTTTGAATTTTATTCTCGTTTGAAATTTTAAGTTGGCATTTGAAATATTAAATTTACTCAATCACAGTTATTAGTTTGAACATAAATATTTATAATTTATAAGAATAGAACATATATTTTAATAATATTTGTTTGTTGTCTCTGTCTATATGTACGTCTCTCTTATTGTTTCGGCTAATATCTTTAACTGGTTGGGACGAAACTTTCATTGACAAGTAGACAAATTCTATAAGGAGTAACTTAGGCTATAATTTGTCACTTTAAATATTTGTTGTATTATTTATCGACTTACCCCAGCATTACTAGCACCCAGCGTTCCTAGGTTTTTTTAATGGGGCCCTAATTATTTCTAGAAAAAATTGCCCTATAGTTACTCCTTACAACATAAGTTTTTCGACAGGCTCATCAGTACAGCCGTTTTGAAGAAAAGCCGGAATAAATTAAACAACCAAAGATCAACATTACCATAGTAGTTCCAAATACGGGCCCCGCTGCAGTACGAGGGGGATCAGGTCTTAGTCCTCCAGGGAATCGAAGCCTAGTTCGATATATTTACCACTAATGTTAAAAAAAACTTATACATAAATAAGGACTTATTAAAATAGACATAATATATAAAAAACAGTGAGACATTAAATAAGACAACATGACTAGTACATTTTCGTAGGTACTTTTACACAGAAAAGCTGAGAGAAGCTCGTTAGATGTATTTCAAACAAAATCATTCACTCCGCAGTCACTTTATGAGACATTTTTATAAAAGGCTTTGAAGGTTTTTTCTATTTTCGTATTAAACAACCTCTAATTAGCCGAAGCTCTTTACAAAGACGCGCCGGCCTCGTTATAATATAAAATATATAAACCAAATAAATACGTTGTATTTTTGGAGATGTTTGTTAACGTTTATTGAAATACTAGTAATAAATTAATAAAGTATGGAATATATATGAAATTGAGTAGAGTTTGAACATTAAACGTTTTTTTTTTGGAAAATCTTATTGAAATAGGCATTATTATCGATATATGGGTCAAATCTATTATTTTTGAAAACTTTGCTTGTCTTTTCTCGTTTATTTGTATGGAAACGCCTCACAGAGGTCCAGTAATTGGACAGATTTTAATGAAATTTAGTTTGATGGTAGCTGGTTATTCGGGTCAATATGTACTTCTTACTGGGAGAAATATATCATGTCAGAGAAATTTAAACTAACCAGTAAAGGTACAGTAGCTAAAGACGAATTTGAACGAAACTAGGGTCAGTTGCTAGTGTAATAATATATTAATAGGGACAGTGCTAGCCATAACTAGGGTTGACGTGGGGTGGTAATCGCATAACTAACTTTTTCGTCAATATATGTTTAATTTTTTATAGTTAAACTTTCTTATAAAAGAATTAAAATTATTACATTATAGTACCAACATTTCTTGAATAGAATACATACAATTTAAACCAGCCTGACTGCTGAAATCGAAACCGCAAAATATTAATTATGTAAAATGTACATAAATGATACATTTCGCACATAATACTACCTCCTTTTTCCACATGCTCTTTCAGACATTCAGGTATTAATATATCTCATACTTCCAATCTTTCTTTTTTTACAATAATATGAGATAATATGAGCCCAGCGATAACACGCGCGCTTGGATATCCGAGTGATGCGGGTTCAAATCCGGGTCTCGCATCTCTGATGTTTTCATGTGCGAATCATTTCTATCATGATTATTACTTGTCTTACGGTGAAGGAAAACATCGTGAAGAAACCTGCATGACTGAGAAAACCTAGCAACATTTAGAAGTCCGCCAACACGCACTAGGCCAGCGCGGTGGACTATGGCCTGATCCCCTTCATACTGGGGGAGGCCCGTGCCCAGCAGTGTGACATTAAAAAGGGCTGATGATGATGAGATATTAGTAACTCCTATAAAAAACTATATTATTGAACGCTACGTATCTATTTATGTATTTACAAAACAAAACCCCATACCTAAAGGGAAAAAACTAATTATTTTGAAGTGCGGACGGACAAATATTTTAATATATGCACTCTTGTAAAACAATTTGCGTTTAAATCGTCACTTAATCAACAATACAATGGACAATCACCACGTCACCGCTGGTATGAAAGAACCTTCAATCAATCGCTCGCCCCTGCGTAAAGCTTGTTACAGTATGGGAACTTCGTTAGCTTTCTGTACTGCGATCATTTTGTCGTAAGTCTAAAATTAAGCGACACTTTGAATATTTTAAAGTATTCTAATCTACATTTATATTGTTATATAGTAGTTTGTCGATTTCTAAAAATAACCCAACAGGAGGAATTTGAATTGGTTCCCGACGTTTCGAATGCTTTACAGCAATCATGGTCATGGGAGAGGCTAAGGTATTTGACATTTCAGGTTGTATATACTTATAATCCAAATAAATCTGCGACAAAATCCGAAAAGATAGTTTCATTTATAACGTTAGAGTTAAACAAGGCCAATCGAAGCAGTTATTTATTTTAACTTTAAAAGTGACATGTCTTTAATTGGTATACTTAATTAAAATAAAAATATTTACCTCACCAGGAATACAATATTATAGCTAACTTAATATTACCTAATTATCATACATTAAGATGTTGATACTAATTATATTACAAAATAATATATAAAAAAATAAGAAAGTATTAAAAATTTTACTTATTTAATAGAAACCCACATTTTATATGCCAATGATAGAGTAGGAATTAGGCTCTACACAGCCAACTATACAGAACAATCAAAGCAACACAAATCGTACGTATGCGGGACGCCTTCACGTAAACATTTATCTAGCGCCTCAGGGTTGTCACAGAGCGAAATTACATCCATTTGTATGCAGATGTCAGTGCCGCATTAACTCTCGCCTTTGACTCGATGCAAATAACTCGTGAAAATTAACCCATCGATATGAACCAACCCTTCTGATGGTATCACGTCTGAGAGAGAGATTTTGAGATTTTGTAGGGAATAATAACTTGTATTTAAATTAGCTTGTTATGTGTGAGGGCGAAGATTGACATTTTAAATTATGTGTGCGTTAGGAAGTGTTTTGTAGGATAATTTTGAGAGGTGATTTATGGGCTTATGTATTTAATGTAGGTCCTTATATAGTTATCTATATTATATACTTATGTAATAAAATTTTACTTAATGGAATCTGTATATTAAATATTTTCTGGAAAGTCTTATTGAAATAGTTATTATTAACGATACAGAGACCGAATGTATAGTTTTTAGAAATTTTTTCTGTCTGTCTGAGTTCGCATCACGAAAACTAGAAGATAGATTATGATGAAATTTGGTACGATGATAGCCTGTTGATTATCTAGCTGAATCTATAATATTTAACCTTTTTGTCTATGTATCTGTGACCGCAATATGAGAAAAGCCGAAGGAAATGCTAGTAGTATTTTTTCTTATACTTTTAATAACAAAGTGAAGTCTTAAGAAGTAGTAGAGATAAGTTTCAAAAATCAAAATAAATCCACGACAAAATCCGAAATTTATAATGTCAAGTATTCGCGTAAACCTAAGAATGTATTAAGAATGTATAAATTATTCTACTTACATGACACAGCCAAATATTGTGATTCCAAATATCGTTCATATTTCATTTATCGTTAATCACTACTTACCTGAAATGAATAAAAAATATTTTTATTACAAATAATGTGTTTCCAAATAGAATAAAAGTAAATAATAGTTTGTAGAAAAGGCGTCTAATGGGCAGTTACAATGTAAAACTTTTATAATTTACATGTATTAATATGTGTATTACTAAAATATAAATAATGACTATTTCACTGACGAAATTAATAATAAAAAAATGTACATAATATTTAGTTGTATTAATAGATATAGTAATATAGTTTATCATTTTATATGTAATACAATTTATAGAATCAATTTATTTGCTGTATTTTTGTTCACTGTTGTTTTGTTTGGCTCAGTTGGTAGTGACCCTACTTTTAGTGCCAGCGGTCGCGGGTTCGAGTCCCGCTGGGGGCATTAATTTAAAATGTATTTAATTCATGTATTTAAAATGTATATATGTGTAGTATATCAACTATCTGGTATCCGTAGCACAAGCCTCGTAGCTACCACGGAACTAGATGGTGCTGTCGTAATAATGTCCCAACATATAAATAAAAAAAAATCACATACATATTTACCCTATCATTTGTTATTTTAAATTTAATTAGGTTAAGTTTTTTTTAATACTTTGTTATAAAAAAATAACCCAATTTTTTTTTTAAATATTTGTAAATTTCTGTGAGTGGTTCAAAGTATATACATATATACAAACTTGAGACGTCTGAAATCTGAAGACTCTTTTGTAACCATGATGGCAGTAAAATATATATTATAAACAAATCATTCAAAACAACTGTAACCCAATAATCGAAATAAATCCGCGAAAAATCCTAAAGATAGTTTTCTTCAATATACCTAATACTTACCTAATTAGCGTGTCACAATATTGATGTAAGCTTCCACAGAAGCCATGACTCAATGTCGGTAAAGTAATAAGGGATATGTAAATATATTTTATGAAATTTCGAACGAACATAATAAAAGCTATTCATCATACCAGGTGATAAATTAAACCAACCCTCTAGGTCAGTAGAGTGATCGATCAAAAATTTTATTACACTGTCCCATAATATTATCATTTAATTTTGTGTACAGCTTGTGTTATAATTATAAAACATATTATTATGTATAATTACGTAAATTTGAGGAAGTGGAAGCCCAGTGGCGACGTGCTCGCTTGGGTAATCTAGTAGAGCGGGTTCAAATCCTGGTTTTCGCACCTCTAATATTTTCATGTGTGAATCATTCCTAAAAAGAATACTACTTATCTTATTGTAGAGGAGAAAATTGTAAGATACGTAAGAGAAAACCTGCATGTTTGAAAGAAGTTTGGGGCCATCCATAAATTACGTCACACGAATTTTAGAACTTTTAGACCCCTCCCCCCGTCCTTGTCACAGGTTGTCACAGTTTTAGACCCCCCCCTGATGTGACGTCACACATTTTTCAAATTTAAGCATGTGTTTAAAAATAATCAAAAGAATGCATTTATTTTCATTTTTTTCTTATTATATATTAAATAATCTATAATAAAATTAACATAAAATCTATTATTTCTGATAACAGAAAGAACAAACGACTAGTTAGGAAACAATAAGCAAAGAATTATGTTAATTAAAGATAAAAAACTTAATCATCTCGTTTCGTGTTTTGGTATTTTAAATTTTAACATGTGACGTCACTAAGCTTTTGATACCCCCCCCCCTGCCCCTCGTCACACTATGTCACATTACGGTGATAAACCATTAACGTGTGACGTAATTTATGGATGGCCACTTTCCGAAAGACAAGTGTAGTCTACGCACACGCACTTTGCCAGCAAAGTTGGCAAAGTAGCAGAAGTAAAAGCAAACTAGTAGAAGTAAGCTCATGCCCAGCAGTAGGGTTGAATACAGTCCATACATTTTAATTTTATACATAAACAAATTAAATACTAACGTATATTATTAGATAAAAAGTACCTTTCATATCATCTGAACGTTTTTGTAAAGATTCGTAATGACAAGAACCAATAAACAAATTAATAGCAAAGAAGTATGAAAAACTTAAATCAATGAATTTGTTAAATAAAATGTTCAAAGTTTGCGTATATCTAAGAAACTTTTATTTTTATGACATTCGTGCTAATAATATAAAACGATAAGAATGAAGTGGAGGGCTTGAGAGGATAATTATTAATAATAAGGCAGCAACACCGCTTGTTAGATAACAACCAAACCAAGGGTTCTTTACAGCTACAACTTTTTCATTTTGCACAAATCGATATTACCACTGTTCACTATTATTATATAAATCGGTAACCTATCCAAACTCTATTCGGTAGATGTTGCTTCACTTTAAACACGTCATGTTTTCCCTTGCCAGCGTGAAACTATACATATGTACATATATAGAGACAATACTCCTACTAGATGTCTAATTCAGTCATAGAATAATTATGTATAAGACGAGTACAATTAAGCGTAGTCTACACGCCGCGGGCGGCAGGCAACTTGCAATGACAACTAATTTGCGGAGAAAGGGCTAACGTCAGTCTATACCTACCCTACTGCGTTCGAGTTAGACGGATGTGACATAATTATTATCTGACGACTGTATGTTTAGACTTTACAGTATAAACAATGTAGGTAGAAAGTTGATATTTTATTGCAGAAAATAAGGTTAAGAATCGAGGCCCTAATCTTACAAAAATGATTATTTAAAAGTTTATTTTTAATAGTATTTGTAGCAATGATTTATTGATATACTTGCACTAGCGACTCGACCTTGCTCCGTTCGGATTAATCTCCATTCCTTCGGTCGTTTAAACGGTACAAAACGGTTAAACTACAGTAAAAAGTGTGGTATATGTTTACATAATCAACTAGCTATTATCATACCAAATATTTTCATCACAATCTCTCCATTGATTTTCTCGGGAAACGGTCCCTGACATAAATTATAAAAACTACTAGTTCAACCTTAATAATAAGATAATAATAAGATTGTTCCATAAAAATTGAATGTACATATTCGACTCACTCATGATTTATATATTAATACTAAGGGATTAAAATCTTCCAAAGCCATACGTCTCTATAAACTTTTAAAACATCTTGCTCTACCACCTAATTAAAACTATTTTAATAATAATATTAAATGATAATACGAGTATATGACAAAATATACAAAAAGATATTCCCTTTAAAATCGGGTCAGAGTAGCCAATTAGTTACGACGTTATTACGGGACAGGAAAACACACATAATTATGGCACGTCTACACGCCGCGAGCGTTTCGCGTTGATTTACTTGGGAAAATGTTTTACGTAAAACTTATGTTATTAATGGCGGTGCAAATTTTCAGTTTGTAGTTGCTTATGATATAGTCTATGAAGTTTCGAGATAGTTAAAGTTTTGACTAATTATTTAGTGAAAATTTTGTTAGCTATGCTTATGATTGAAGCAGCAAATTAAGTTTGCAATATGTGGGGTGAAAATGTTTTAGTTGTTCAATCGAAGAGTGAGAGAGAAATTTATTTCTTTAAAATCATCATTTTCGTCAATCAATCAAATCAAAATATTTTATTCAGCATATAAATTGTTATAATTTCTTACTGAAAGTCATGAGTCTACCACCAGTTCGGAAAGAAGAAATCTCTGACCTGAGAAGAACTGGCGAAAGAAACTCAGCGGGAATGTCAATGGTCAGAGATATATTGGCATGGGTTATCGTGATAACTCATGGTAATCCAGTGGTAAGGAAGACATGAGCCGAGTAGAGTGACGTTTCAAAAGAACTAACTACCTAACCTAACCTAACCTAAACTTACTTAGGTAATCGCATTGAGAAATGGGAATATTGCTCATTAGGACTATTATCATAGTGTCTACTGTCAATATAAAAAATGTACCGCTCACTGAATGTCAACTTATATGCAGAAAAAATATTACTATGTACTATGTATATGTATATTCACTATGCATATTTATTTATCCAAAACAACAAAAGGTAAAGCAGAATATTTTATGCAAATTCTAATGAAACCCTCGAGATTGTCCACTACATTTATAAGGCTACTCGATTTGATGGAATTTTCATATACATACGTAATACTTCCCCTGTGAGATGAGAAGACAGCACGCCCCGAGAGCTACGGTCCATACATATTTACTTTTTCCAATGCCATTCCTTTTTTGCATATTCATTGGAATTTCCAATGTCGTACGGAATTTAGTAGTTATTTTCTACACAAGTACAGATCGTAGGTATTTTTTTGTACAGGAGGTCGAGCATTTGATTCCGTGGACAAATATTTTAACTATACAGATGTTATTTATATTATTAATTTATTATTACTAGCGGCTTACCGTCGCTTCACTCGAGTTCATATCCCGGTAAGTTTGGTTTTTTTCGTTGGGATGATGATGATCTTAGTCATCTATATAAAATAAGAATAGCTTAAGTTACTCTTTATAGTATCAACTGTATGCCAGTGAAAGTCACGTGAAAAACTATTCAGGCATTTCGAAAATTAGCCGGAACAAGCAGATAGACGGGTAAAAGTAGGTAAATTTGTATTTTTCTATTAAGTACCGTTTTCAATAATATATTACGTATTTAGTAAAAAGCTGTTATGATGATGTTACAAACATACACTTCAATTTTATTTATCTGTACAGATTACTTTTAATTAAATTTTCAAGTCTTGTTTTTTACTCTCGTATAGTCTGTTCATATAAACATGCTCACTACAATTTTGTCACAACACTGCGATTTAGTGCTTATTTCTTCAAACGACCAATACTTGTTGAACTTTACAGTAAAGTTTTCTACCTCCATTTTCTTATTAAAAAAACTCTTTAGTAGGTAGTTTGGAAATAGCACTGATACGGCAAATAAGCTATACGACATCACGTGACACATAAATGTAAGGGTATTTATAGTCTTTGAAGTCGGTCAAAAAGGAGAGTTAACTAAAAAGAACTCAACTATTTTTACATGCGGCCGTTTTGATCACATTACTGGGCTAATAGACAAAGGGAAATATCTAATCAGGCGTGACAGCGATCCTTTTAAACTTGGGACCGTTTCTTTTCCATTGGATTTTAGTAAAAGAGGGACAGACAGAATGAATTTTATATAGTAATAATCTATAAACAATATTTTAATAACCAAACAATGTGTATACTGTATTATTAGATGGACACTTTAAAAGTAGGTGGTACGTGTTCGATTTCTTTATTAATTGGTTTGATAATTTCGTGAATTAGACGTAGCTCGCGTTATTCGGAAAAAAGGTTATTTAAATATTTCCTCTTTTAAGCTCTTATCTAGTATTTAAGCTATATATATGTAAAAAATCGATTTGTGTTTGTACGTTCCCTATGAAATCTCCAAAAGGGTTTGAGGGAGCGATTTTGATTCAGATAATCTTCAAGTGAGGCAGGCACACCAATTTTTTTTTTTTTTATGGTAAAAAGGGGGCAAACGGGCAGGAGGCTCACCTGATGGGAAGTGATCACCTCCGCCCATGGACATCTGCAAGTCAGGCTTGCAGATGCGTTGCCGGCCTTTCAGGAAAGGGAGGGATGGAGGAGGGAGGGAAGTGGGAGGAAGGGGGGAACGAAGGCGGAGGATGAAGGGAAGAGGGAGGGGGGAAGGAGGGTGGGCCTCCCGGACTCTCACTCACCGGACGAAACGCGACAGCATAGCTGCCACTTCACGCCGGTCTTCTGTGAGAGAGTGGTACTAATGTGCCGGCCCATTTGGTTGCTACCCGAAGGTAACAATCATGGCACTACCACTTTAAAATTTTTCAAATATTGACAAAATCTTCTCTATAGAACTACTGTAGTTCAAAAGTAAGAAAATAAATAAAGTTGTATAATTATTTATTCAAAATTTCTAATATTTACGTAAAACATAAGTTTTCCTTAGAATTACTACATTTTTCTCAAATAAAAAAGTCATTTTTAAATCACAGACTGACAATATTCATAAAAATATACTATTTAAATACTAAAATCTTTACAAACGTTTTGTAAGAGCTGGTGTTGCACCAACGCGGTAATACTTAACTGTTTCTTTTGCTGGAGCTTCCTAGAATTTCATCTTACACAGGTTTGTTTAAACATTCACTTTGCAGACTTGCATTTTTAAAATACCTATTTAAAGGAAACCCGAGTAAATATCCATGAAACTACGTGTTTGTAGTTCAGAGGGGTGGAATTTTTCTAAAGTGCTTACGCTATAGTATTGACTATTATGGTAGGGTTAGCAGATTTGATACTTGCGCTATATTATACGTACTTTATTAATTTTTCATTAAAAGTATCGTTATTTATATGTTTTTTCTTTGTAATTAATTCAAATCCGGGTCTCATACCTCTGATATTTTCATATGTGAATCATTTCTAACATTATTAGGTACCCGTTGTTTTACCGTGAAGGAAAACATCGTGAGGAAAACTGCATGTCTGAAAGAACCTAGCAAGTTTTCGAACGACATGTGAAGTTCCCCAACCGACACTTGGCCAGCGTGGTGGACTATGCCTATAATTTTAAAAAGGGCTGAATACATATATTTTGTAAATATTTCTTTATTTAATCTATACTATCTATACTAATATTATAAAGCAGAAGAGTTTGTTTGTTTGTTTGGTTGAACGCGCTAATCTCAGGAACTACTGGTTCCATTTGAAAAAATATTTTTTTGCGGAATAGTTCGTTTATCGAGGAAGACTATAGGCTATATTACATCACGCTACGACCAATAGGAGCGCAGCATCAATGAAAAATGTTGCAAAAACGGGAAGGGCGGGCGTTAGTTCTGCGAGTTCTGGTACCATACCACGCAACTCAGAAAGAATTGAATTGAATTGAAACTTTGGTTTCCGGTCTTTAGAACGCGAGAAAAGACGCGGTAAATGCTAGTACACAATATAAATAAAAACTATTTAGGTCACTCAAGTACATAAAACTTATTTTTTCTCGGCGTTAAATATTAAATCTTAGTTGAAACTATCCCCCAGTAGAGAGCTCCCTTATATGGATGCGGGGCGTTCGTTAAGCTCCATTGTATTTTGGATTGCGACGCAACTTCATACTTCGTGTGCGGTCGACGTGTTACATTGATACATGATCTATACATATAATAAAATTTTAACATAGTGGAATCTTTGCATTGAATATTTTTAAAATACCTAATTGAGTAATTATTTACGATTCAATAGATAGTTTTTAGAATATTTTGTCTGTCTTTCTGTGACCCGATCATAAGAAAACCATTGGACACATTTTGATAACATTTTTTTTATATGTTGGGACATTTTTACAACAGCGCCATCTAGTTCCGTGGTAAGCTACGAGGCTTGTATAACGGATACCAGATAGTTGAGATGCTACACATATACATTTTAAATACCTACATAATATAAATATTAACACTCATGACTGGAGTACAAACATTCGTGCTCAACAATTGAATGCCCCCAGTGGGACTCGAATCCGCGACCGTTGGCGCAGAAAATAGGGTCTGGGTGGTATGCTGATAGTTGGTTCTTCGAGTCAACATATAAAATACTTTTTACAGGAAAAATATCTCATTCTGAAATCTGTTTAGATTTTCTAGATACGACGTTATAACTATTAGTATAGTCGAAGCTGAGTGGAGGGAAGAAGATTCGGTAGTAAACTAAAGATTTATTTGAAGTACCTTTAAAACATCTTTAACGATCAAATTTTGTACTTAGATATGATTTCACTTTTTATATATCTCCGGGTATATTTTGAAAAAAGTAAAAAAATCGTATTATAATGAAAGTATGTAAACAAAATAAAATAAAACATTTCTACGTTATAAATGAAGTAGATTTATGATTTTACGTCGTCGTAAAAATGCGTTTACTTACACATATTTCTTAACATCTAGTTCACGTTTAACATACACTTAACCTCCATTACATTGAGGAGTTAGCTTTAAAATACCAAGACAGAGAAAAATACTTATAGACAGTAAAAATTATATGAAACTTCATAAAATAGAATAAATATTTAATATAGAATATTAAAAACAAATTAAAAATGTGCATAAACTTGTAAAATAGTGTGGTATTTTTAAGGTATAGTTATTGCCCACAACTTCGGTTGCCATCGGTTTTTTTATATGATAATAATAAAATATACAAACGAAGAAAATAATATATTGCACAGAACAGCTTCTTTTATTTAAAGTTGGTAAAACTACTGTGTTTACAAACGGACAGATAGATAAATATCATAAATCTTTAAAAAACTTGTACTCAATATATTATTTTCCTCATCTTTTTTATGAAAATAATAAACAAGGTTCAAAACATCATTTTAATTAGGTACCTACTACTTATTTTATCAGACATAATAAATAAATAAATAAATAAATATGTTGGGACATATTTTACACACAGCACTCTCTAGATCCATGGTAAGGTACGAGCCTTGTGTTACGGATACCAGATGGTTGATATACTACACAAATAATAAGTTTAAAGACATACATATTATAAATATAAACATTCATGACTGGAGTACAAACATTCGTGCTCAACAACTGAATGCCCCCAGCGGGACTCGAACCCGCGACCGCATGGCGCAGCAAGTGGGGTAACTACAAATTGCACCACACATGTCTAAATATGTTTGGGGAAGCTAGCAAAATTTCAAAAGACAAACTTAGCCCACACAGCTCCCTGGTATAGAAGGGAGCTCCGTGCGCAGCAGTGGGCAATACAATCTATGTATATTCTACATAATATATTATACGTATCTATATACTAGCAACTTCGCTCGACGTATGCTTTCCTTTCGTGGGTCATCCATTAGCGACAATATAAGAACCACAAATATTTAGAAGATAGCCCTATATGACTTTCGTGCTTCAATACTTAGTTATTTTTTCAGAAAAACATCAATTTATATATTTTATATCCAAATCAGTTAAGATATTTCCTAGGTACAATAATAATAATAATAATAACCCCCCCAAGGGAATTGACCTTGTCGCGGTGGGGGGGCTTACAGAAAGGAGGAACTATATCTTTTAAGATCACAAGATCTGATCCACTTATCATAGAGACCTTATAATGCCAATATCACCTAGGCTCACCCTTTCTAACCAATAATTCCCAACCTTTTTAATGAAAAATGGAAAGAAGATTTTATAACTTGCGGCCGCTGCCCGGGGGTCGCCGGGGCGCACCTGGAGCCGATGCTGGGTGTCTCAGTATGCGAACCATCGGCGACAAGGAGTTGACCAGGCGGGCTCCTGTCGAAGAATTTGTTACAGCCGATGTTCATCTTGATCACAAACCTTCATTCCAATTATCATCAACACATAGTCTATTCCAATCACCCAGCTCATCAACTCATCTTTTAAAAATACCTCCCTCTCCGTCATCATCTTCAAACACTAATTTATCGAACAGTGTTGCACAGGAGGCAAGCTATGTCAGTACACCTGTGCCCACTTTATCGTCAACTCAAAGGACTCGTATGAGATGGAATAATGAATTAAATGAAGCCATTATCAAGTCCTATTACCGTATAACGAAGCTAGAAACAAACACTATTCCATACAGAAGAACACTTCACCAACATTTTATTAATACCTTTCCCCATTTATCACATGTATCAGAACAAAGAGTGGCTGATCAGAAACGACGGATAATTCTTAATAAACTAATAAGTGCAAGCAGATTACAGAGTATTAAAAATGAAATATCAATAGAACTACAAGCTGATTACGATATCACTAAAACCCAAAGTAATAATTTAAATGTACCTTTATCAGCAAGAATGAGATGGTCTAATGAGTTAAATGAAAGCCTCATAAGATGTTACTACATAGTTACAGAGCTTGAAAATAATATGACATCCTATAGACAAAAGCTCCATTCAAAGTTCATAGAAATCCATCCTGAGTACTCAAATATGTCGGCCCAAAGACTATCAGATCAAAGAAGGTCAATAGTAAATAATAAGCTTTTATCATCTCAAAGACTACTAGAAATAAGAAAAGAAATACAAAACAATTATAATTACGAGGATAAACAACATAACAGAACGAGATCTAGTGACGAATCAAGCAATACTCAAATAGCAAAAACTGCAAACACCTCAGTAAACATAGTAAATAATACCGGTAGCCGTCAAGTTATAACGACTACTATACCATCAACGTCTAACACACAAAAATTAGTTTTAGAATCCCGAGAACCAGAAGATGTTAATTTAGAAGTTAATCAAGAAATAGAAGACCTTTTTCAAGAAACCTTACACTATTTTATAAACACTGATCCTACTTGCAGACTATATATTCCCAAACAAAAACTATCGAAAAAATTCTACACGAACCTACATTATATAAATACTATCACTTTACCAAAACACATACACCCAAATATTGATTTTAAAACATTGCAAAACATCATCTATTCTGCAGCCTATACAGTAGCTAAATTAAATGGCTCCATTGTTAAGCAGATTAATAACGTACAATCAGAAAAAAAACCAAAATGGCAGGTAAGATTAGAAAAGAAGATTGATGATTTAAGAGTTAAAATAGGAAGAATGACGCAGTACATAAATGGAAATAAAGGTGCAAAACTAGCACACCAAGTCCAACAAATAATGAATCATTATAAGACACATACAACACATGAAAGCCCAAACACACTACCAATTCATTTTCTTGACACTCTTAAACAGAAATTGGCACTTACTGCCTCTAGGTTACGTAGGTATCGAGCATGTTCACTAAGAAAAACACAGAATAAACAATTTAGTCACAATGAAAAAACATTTTATCGCAATATAAGTGCAGCCGGTTCCAATTATACAGAATCAAGTCCACAAAATATTCCATCACCGGAAGAGCTCCGAAATTATTGGGCGGATTTATGGGAAACTTCAACAGAGCATAACGATAAGGCAGAATGGATTGAAATAGAGAAAAAATACCACGAAAAAATTACTCAAATGGAATTTGAATCTATCCCACTAGAAATCTTTAACAAAGTCATTAAAAAATTGCATAACTGGAAATCACCAGGGTCAGATAATATTCATAACTTTTGGTACAAACATTTGACATGTACACATCCGCACCTATACAATCATATAAATAAATTCATCCAAGATCCTCATACAATACCTCAATATATTATGCATGGAATCACGTATATGTTACCAAAAAATAATTCAGAATCTTTAAATCCATCAAATTATAGGCCTATAACGTGTTTACAAACAATATATAAAATAATTACCTCTTGTATTACTGAAGTGATATACACGCATATTAACTCTAATAGTATATTAGCAGAACAGCAAAAAGGCTGTAGAAGGTTTACTCAAGGTTGTAAAGAGCAATTAATTGTTGATACTATTACATTACAGACAGCAAATAGAAATAAAAGTGAATTACATACTATGTATATTGACTATAAAAAAGCTTTTGATTCAGTCCCTCATTCTTGGTTACTTAAAGTGCTAGATATATACAAAGTTCACCCATGTTTAACAAACTTTCTACAGTCTATAATACAAAAATGGTCTACAAACCTACGATTGAAAACGACGTTAGGAATAATTGATACTCCTTCCATTAAAATCAGAAAAGGAATATTCCAAGGAGACTCTCTTAGTCCTCTGTGGTTCTGTCTGGCATTGAATCCATTATCAAACTTACTTAACAATAGTAATGTAGGTTACCCTTTAAAATATACTAATAATGAATCAAATCAACTAATTACGTATCATTTAAATCACTTAATGTATATGGATGATATTAAGTTGTATGCATCATCACTAGAGGATCTCCATAAACTAGCTAAGATAGCCGAATGTTTTTCCAAAGACATTCATATGACATTTGGAATAGATAAATGTAGAATTAATTCACTCAACGCCAGACAAGACCAAGAGCTTAATTACCTATTAGAAAACGGTCAGCTGATACATTCATTACAAGAAGGTGAAGCTTACAAATACTTAGGTTACAATCAGTCACGCGAAATAATGTACAAAGATGTTAAAACTAAACTAATTCAAAACTTTAAACATAGATTAAATATTTTACTACGATCACAGTTGTACTCCCGTAATCTCATCAAAGCAATAAACACGTACGCCATACCTATCCTTACATACTCTTTTGGTATCATCAAGTGGTCAAAATCCGAACTTAAAAATATCCAACGCATAATAAATACTAACATGACAAAACATAGAAAACACCACCCTCGAGCTTGTGTTCAGCGACAAACATTACCCCGCACTGAAGGAGGTAGAGGGCTCATAGACGTATCTAACTTACATAATAAACAGATTTCTATACTTCGAACATATTTTCATCAAAGATCGGTACAATCTATACTACATGAAAAAATAGTAAATGCTGACAATAAATTTACACCTTTAAACTTACAAGATAGAACAACCCAGAAAAATGAGAATCAAATATCTAATCAGCTTAAAATAGATGAATGGACTCGGAAATCTTTGCACGGTAGACATCGTCATGACTTGTGCCAAGCTACTGTTGACAAGGCTGCATCAAACGCATGGTTGAGGCGTGGCGAGCTGTTCCCGGAAACTGAGGGATTTATGATATCTATACAGGATCAAATAATAGAGACTCGGAATTACCAAAAACATATAATGAAAACCCTTACGCAGAACACGGACTTATGTAGAAAGTGTAACAGCTCTCCTGAAACTATACAACATATTACTGGCGCATGCCGAACAATAGTACAGACGGATTATAAACACAGACATGATCAGGTTGCTAACATCATCCATCAACAGATAGTCCAAATGCTTAAAATTACAACGATTAAGAGTGTTCCATATTATAAATATATACCAGATACAGTTATAGAAAGTTTAAATTATCGTCTTTATTTTGACCGCGCCATATTGACTGATAAGACAATCCATTACAATAGACCAGATATAACTCTTCATGATAAACGCAGTCAATCGGCTTTTATCATTGACATAGCTATACCAAATACCCATAATCTACAGAATGCGATAGCTGAAAAGTTGACCAAGTACATTGAGTTGAAGGATGAATTAAAGAGAATGTGGAAACTTAAAAGCGTTACCATAGTTCCAATCGTACTCTCAACTACTGGTGTAATTCCGAAGCAACTGTTTCAATCTCTCAAAACACTGAACCTCCCTGTATATACATATTTTAATCTACAAAAGGCCGTTATTTTGAACACGTGCAGAATTGTCCGTAAGTTTCTGCAAACAGAAAATGATACAGGTAGTAATGTCCCCACATCGTTTGATATTGCACAAAATTAGCCAATCTGCTACAACACATACCTTCATTACTATGCCACAAAAACTATCCCACTAACACTTGGCTCTGGCCCGTGTTAGCTGAGAATACCGGCAAAGCCGAGGTTTTTAAAACAAAAATAATAATAATAATAATAATAAAGCCTTTATTTCGAATAGTTTAACATTTTTTACTTAAATCTAACTTAGTTCTATTTCATCAACAATAGTATCCGTTTGCCCCTTTTTGGCATAGGCCTCTTCCAGCTTCTTCCAATCATTCCTTTCTCTTGCAATTCTTGTCCACTTTTTTCCTGCGACGGCCTTTATGTCGTCTTCCCATCTTTTGTATTGGCCTCCGCGATTTCTTTTCCTGTTTATTGGGTACCAGTTTATGATAGATTTACTCCATTTCTCGGATCCTCTTATAGTATGCCCTGTCCATCTCCATTTGTTTTTCCGTATAGTATATGTGACATTTTCTATTTTTGTTGTTTTCCTTATTGCCGTGTTTTTTATTCTGTGCGATCTCTTTATGTTTAACATACTTCTTTCCATTGATCTCTGACATACCTCTAGCTTTTTATAATGCGCTTTAGTGAGGGCCCATGTTTGGCAACCATAGGTTAGTACGGGAAGAATACACGTGTTATATAGTTTCTTTTTGATGTTAATACTCATTTCCTTATTCTTCATGATTTCTTTAAATGTCCAGTACCTTTTCCAAGCATTTCCTATTCTCGTTTCTATTTCCTTGGTTGTTTGGTCAGTCGGCGAGATTACTTGTCCAAGATAGGTGTATTCCTGAACATACTCGATAGATTGTCCACTTATTATGATAGGTTCAGGTTTTCTGTTCGTCATAAGTTTTGTTTTAACTGTGTTCATTGTTAACCCTGCCTTGCGGCTTTCATTATCAAGATCTTGAATCATCCTGGATAGTTCAGTCGGGGTATTAGAGAAGATTATGAGGTCATCAGCGAATCTTAAATGGGTGAGTTTTTCGCTATTAATATTTACACCGTAATTTTCCCAATCTAAGACTCGGAATATTTCTTCTAGGACTGCCGAGAACAACTTGGGGGACAACGGGTCTCCTTGGCGTACTCCTCTTTCTATTCGTATTTCTTTTCCTTCTCTTTCTAGTTTCACTTTTGCGGTACTCTGCCTATAGATGTTTCTTATTATTCTTGTGTACTTGTTTTCAATTCCTTGGTTTTTGAGAGCTTGCCAGATTTTTTCGTGTTCGAGCGAATCAAACGCCTTGCTGTAATCAACAAAGCAGCAGTATAGAGGCATATTGTACTCTTTACTCTTTTCAATAATTTGTTTTACAACATGAATGTGATCTAGAGTCGAATAGCCACTTCTGAATCCAGCTTGCTCTCTCGGTTGGTTCTCATCGAGTTTCTTAGTTATACGGTTAAGAAT
Organism: Boloria selene; assembly: GCA_905231865.2. Taxonomy (NCBI): domain Eukaryota; kingdom Metazoa; phylum Arthropoda; class Insecta; order Lepidoptera; family Nymphalidae; genus Boloria; species Boloria selene. Next base: position 11,641,967 of record HG993146.1, read on the forward strand.
TATCTTGGCAAATATTTTGTATAAGTTCGACATGAGACTGATTGGCCTATAATTTTCGACGTTATTTATATCTCCTTTCTTGTGCAATAGAGTTATAGTAGAAGTCAGCCATTGTTTCGGAATGTATTCGCTTTCCAGTACTTCATTGAATATTTTCGTAAGAATATTAGCGACCACTTCTTTGCACGTTATTAGAAATTCGTTAGTTATATTGTCTGACCCCGGTGCTTTATCTTTTTTCTGTGTGTCGATAGCTCTCTCTACTTCCCTTAACAAAATTGTTGGTACACTATCAACATCTGATAGGTTTGTTTCTGGGTAATCATGTCTGCTTTTGAAGAGATCTCTGTAGAAATCCGTAGCTATAGCAAGAATGTCTGGTCGTTTAGTTACGCATATTCCATGTTTGTTTTGTAATTTTGGAACCCAATCTTTTCTGTCTGACAAAGTGCGTATGGCCATTTTTATACCTCCTGTGTTTGCTATGTGCCTTTGGAATGTCTTGAGCCTGTGTATTTGTCGATCTTTCCTCATATTTAGTGTGATCTGTTTGCTGAGAGAGGATATTTCTGTCCTTATAGATTTGGACTTCATTATAGAACCTATAAGTTCGGCTCTTCTGTCTAAAAGTTTTTGAGTTGGTTCTGATATATTCTTTTCCTTCTTAGCGTCTCTATTATTGTTGCCTTTGACTGAATTATTTAGAATGTTAGTCAGTTTGTTGTATTTATCCTGAAGATGGAGTTTATTAAAAGATTCTGTAAAATTTTTGAGTTGTAGTTTGAGTTCTTCGATTGGTATATTCTGTTCCTTAGCGTGAGACTTTATTTTAAATGGTCTTCGTTTCTTCTCATATGTTATGTTGAGTTTCGCTCTAATCATTCTATGGTTGCTATTGAAGTTAATATTTTTGACATTCCTGCAGTCTTCGAACATTTTCACTTTGTTGGTTAGAATGTAGTCAATCTCATTTTGGTACCGGCCGCCTGGTGATAGCCATGTCCATCTACTACGGTTCTTATAATCGGTGTTGAGAATTTTTAAATTATATTCATAAGCCAGCTCGATTAATTTTTCGCCATTTCGCGTTCTTTCTCCATAACTGAAGGGCCCTAGTACGATTTCTTCGCCTGGCATTCTTGCTCCTACTCTTGCGTTAAAGTCGCCCATTAGTATAAGATTTTCGTGTGTATATTCTTTTAAAGCAGTGTTTAGTATGTGGTAAAATGAATCTATTTCTTTACGGGTAGAACATTCAGTGGGAGAATATATCTGCACTATAGACCATTTTTCGTCAGATAATGACATATTTAATATAGCGATGCGTTCGGATATTCCAATTATCTCTTCAATCTGATGTCCGAGTTCTATTCGGATTATAAATCCTACTCCATATTTTCCAGGCGTTTCGCCTTTATAGTATAAGATAAATTCGTCATACTCCTCTATTTTCTCTCCGTTTCTTCTTACTTCACTGACCTAGGTACAATAACTGTACGTTTAATATTTTAAGAACTAATAAACATTATTACACTAAATACACTATTCATAACATATAATATATTATAACTTCTTAAAATATTTTAGATTTCTTTCTATGGTTTAAAGTGAATTCCCTAAAGTCCCTACTACTTTCACGTACATCACCAAGTAGAGGCAAACCATTGCCGGCTTATACGCGAGTTGTAAAAATAAAACGTGCAACGAGTAGTCGTCAGCCTTTTCGCGCTTCACCATTTACTTGTGGAAACGTTAAAATTATTTAGTTCTGTAATTGCGTTCCTTTTGTTATTCCAGGATTTATTCAACTAGATTTATTAAAAAAGAAATCGCATATACATACATATATTGTTAATCTAAGTACTTAATATTATAAATAATAAATTTTGGATGGATAGATGTTCGTTGCTTATTGACGCAAGAACAGCTAAACAAATCTCAAAAACTCTCCGTCTCCCTCCTTCTCTCTCTCTCTCTCTCTCTTATTGCACATAAAATAATACCATAAAAATATAGGTCGTCAAAAATATACGATTTATCATTATTTTCTTCGATAGATATTATTATCTTGAAACTACAGACATCGTCACGGGTTAGAGCTAGCTTACCAAATAAATTATCGTCGGGACCTGCCTGTCTGGGGAAAATCAACCCCACCGCAAAACGCAATACCTATTGATGTATTCGTATTTGAAGGGTGGCAAGTGTAATTATTGAGACGGTGTTAGGTATCCAAAGATAGAATTTAATATAAACCTGGAATTAGGTCTAGAACTAGGTTATAAGTGAGCTTATTACTATTTCTACAATAGTTTATACTATATTCTTGAGAACTAATAGTAAATAAGATGTACAGATGATAGAGTTTTAGAAAAAAATATCTATAGTTTCGACTCGTAAGATACTCTTAATAGTTGTAATGATTTTTATTTTTTATTAAACAAATAAAAAGATTAAGCTTTTAGCTTACTAAAGTAATTTTCATAAAACTTTAAGTTAAAATTAAGCTTACTAATATACTTAGAACACAACATTATTTAAAGCATACAAACATGGAATGAAAGAGGGACTGAGTGACACTGCACTCCAAAGCTTTAATCACTTATCTTAAACTTAGCAGTTGGGTGGTAATTGAAATAGCCGCTTCAAACACAAATTACAAGTACACATATGCAAAATTAAATATTTAAAAAGCAAATTTCTTCATCTCTTAGCTATAATCAACACTTGTAAATTTCAATTCGCTCATATAATTATACTACCCTTACATTCCAACCCTTAAGAGAACAGGCAGATGCACATAGCAATGAGATTGCATCAACTCCTCGGGGACGCTGGGCGAACGTGTTGTTTAAGATGGTGGTGTTTACTTGTGAATATTTAAAAGTTTTGATTAAAATATCTTAAATTTAAGTAAAACTGTAATATATAAAGTTATATTTTCGTTATAATCACTACATAGTATAAAATAAAGTTGCTTTCTCTGTCCCTATATCCCTATGTATGCTTAAATCTTTAAAACTACGCAACGGATTTTGATGCGGTTTTTTTAATAGATAGAGTGATTCAAGAGGAAGGTTTATATGCATAACTAGCGGATCCCGCGGCTTTGCCTGTGCTAAATCCAGGAAAGAGCCCGAGCGAAGCGAGGGCGAGACGCTAGTGTTCTTATGTATTTACTTTATATGTGATCGTGAATGATAATTTAATATGGCGTAAGTACGAAATAAAATGTTGAGTTGAATTTGCACATTTAACATATTTTATTAAATCTTATTGAATTACTTATTAAAAATGGTAAAGCAGTCGAACTCATGGTTCATACCAAGAGAAAACTGCTGGACACGCTTCGAATAATTATGGTGTGATGATAGATCCGGTTATAAGTTTTTAGTGATATAATTTAAAATAATACCAAACAATCTGCAATATCATATTAGCAAAATAATTTTTGCCAGTAAAGTTTAAAATTCTTTATAAAAATTCAACTTTATATGTAAGTACTAAAATATTATTCAAATCGAAACATCTACTATACATTAAATCTCATATTCAATCGAAATCCACAAATGATAATGTCGCCTTTTAATATCATACAGACTTAAAGAACTGAAAACGAATGTAAAACCGCTTCATTATTCTATCAAATCCTAAATAAAAACAAAATCCTCTTAAAAACGTGGACTTTAACTAAAAATGTCATACCAATCAAAGCCCAATCTATTGGTGGTCAAAATAAATAAACGCACACGTCTACCCCAAACCTTATGTCATAGCAATAAAGGCTACAGTGTTAGAGCAATAATACTTGTGCAACTGCAGCCATGGGCAGGGGGAGGGGGGATGATAACCCCCCAGGGGTTCGTCCGGGGGGTGCGTCGGTTGCCCAGGATACCAGCTCGGCCCGGGCTAGACGTCAGTAAACATGGAGACTGGAATCAATCAAAATTGCTCCCTAACGCACAAGCACAACGCGCTTTTTCCATTACTTTAAACATACTCTGTTATTTATCAAGCGATTTCAAACTCTATTACGCATTAAATATGATTAATTTTTAAATGTTATGTATAAATTAGCGATGTATATGCTTGAAGCGCTAATTCGCTTATTCTTAAGTGTTTGGCTCAATGTAAGAGTGCCTTTATTCGGTTGTAATACAGTTCATGTTACTTTGACACAATTGTAGTTCGCTCAGGTGGTTAGATTTTAGATTTATTATAGCGAAGTGAGTAATCTGTATTGTTTTATGGAACCAAAGCTAGGGCATTTAGACGGGACAGGGGTAATGAAATATTATATTAAAACTCATCAGAACGGCTTATAAGTATTCATGCGTGTCCGGTTTGGTTTGCAAGTGAATTAATTGAATAAGTGTAATGTTATTTTAAAACTAACGATTTACACTTGGTTTGCTCGGACTGGGACAAAATAACACATATATTATATAAATTGCGTTTTTAAGAAAAAATACACCTAAAAAGCAAAACCTTATCTTAATAAAGCAATTTGATTAAAATTGTTAGAAATGTTTCCGAGATTCAAAATAAAGAAATATACAAGTATGTACTAGCGACTCACTCTCGCTTCGCTCGGTTTCGTCCCTAGATTTAGCGCAAGCGGAGCCGCGGGATTGCGCTAGTATACATATAAACATAGGGACAGACAGACAGCGGGAGGCGACTTTGTTTTATACTATGTAGTGATAGGTACAGAGTCACCCTTTGGAAATTTTATCATTAACAGTACCTATCTTATATTTTTTCCAGGTGTAAAGTTTCATCAACATCTAGTAACATCAGTGTGAAAGTTTTCACAATTTTTCATAGTAATCATAATTGATACAGAAGCCGAATCTATAGATTATAGATTTCTTGACAGTCTGGGAGCGAAAGAAACACAAATAAACAACTGAGCAAATTTTGATGAACTTTGGTATGGTGATAGTTGGATATTCGAAACAAAATAGGTATATGATATCTTTTACTGCGGGAAAATATACAACCTATAGGTAAAAGGTTGTTATGTGGGACTCACCGGCTAGTAACCAGTTAGTAACACTAAAACCCAAGCACCTCTCTTCCTTCTTAATAGAGCGTAGATGTAAAGAGAATGACGGATAGTCTCACTTGGAGTAAGTACATAAATAAACACTTTATAATTAAAGTATTTAACCTCAGGTTATCCACAAAAATAACAAACAAATCTATTTCTTTACACATAGACATAAGTTCATTTTTTATTACATATTTTTAATTACTATTTATATATGAAGATATATGAAATATTTCTATAATATATAAATAGTACCTTTATGCTTTAGGATACTCAGATTTATATAAGTTAAGTCCTATCATACTTTTACATACGCCTTTGTTCTTCATACACATGCCTCTTGACACACAAATTTATGTAATGACAAAGTCCACATTCCACATCACGAGTACCTAAATAAGCTCTAAATTTAAAAATAGACCAAACTTTAGTTCCGCGTAATCTTTTAGGTCAATAGTCAGCCGAAACTAGCAAAAAAATATAAATAAAATTCAACTTTATGCCAAAGGGAAAAGACTTAAAATGTTTACTCACTAAATACGGTACAGGCCTCGTTAGACTTAAAAACCCACTGAGTACCTGAGAACACTTGACAACTGGCAGTATTTCGCACTTTTGAAGTTCCAAAAGCTTTATTTTTTTATATAATAACCGTTTATCCTGTAGTGTCGTTTACGGAACTACAACTTAATCATGAGTCAAAGATTCATTTAGCATAATATAGCCTTTAGTAAAAATGTTAAATGAAAAAATACAAAATTTAGAATACGTTGGATATAAACTTTTAACGTGATCGGTAATTGAACTCGGGATACCATGAACTGGAACTTAGTAATGTTATTAATAATTCTAGTCCGAGTCTTTTTCTCACGGTGTTTTCTTTTATAATAAAACAAGTGGTAATCATGTTAGACATGATTCGGAAATGAAAACATAGAAGGTGCAAGACCCGAGATTTGAATCAGCTTCACTGGGATTCCCATGCGAGCGCGTTAGCACTAGGTAACTTCTCTTTTAAAAAATAAATCTATCTATACTAATATTATAAAGCTAAAGAGTTTGTTTGTTTGTTTAGTTGAACGCAATAATCTCAGAAACTACTGGTCCGAATTGAATTTTTTTTTTCTTTTGGATAGTCCATTTATCGAGGAAGGCTATATTACATCAAGCTACGACGGGTTAATGAAAAATGTTGCAAAAAAGGGAAGGGCGAGTGTTAGTTCTGCGAGGTATCATACCGCGCGACTCAAAAAAAATTTGGTTTCCGGTCTTTAGAACGCATGCGAAGCCGCGGGAAACGCTAGTATACTACACACGACTCAAAAACCATGTAACATATGTATCATTACATAATAAATCTCGTACACCCTTTTATTAAGCATACAACACATAAAATTTCGACCTTGCTGCGATAAAGCACGTTTATTTCAAATACACAGCGTCACAAATATATCATTTTTATCACTCTACGACCTTAGACTAAAAATAACATACTCGTAGATGGAGTGTTATAGAACTGAATATTATGATACCAAGAATATTTTTAAATAGTATTGACGTAAAAAATATGTATGTAGAAAACTCATTACTATAACAAGTAAATAAATATTAATAAATAAATACCTTAAACGAATTATATCAAAACAATGGAAAAATAAGCTAATATCAAGCTCCATCTCTTTCAAAGGAAAGAGAACTAATAGTTAAAGAATGCACAGAATTATTGATATTTTTTTAACGACTCAGTTTGTACTATCTACTTCCTACTAGTGCGAACGATTGCGGGTTCAACTTCTACTGGGACATGTGTTTATATTATTAATATGTATACATTTAAAGTTATATATGTGTCGTGTATCAACTATTTGGAATCCATAACACAAGCCTCATCATTACAGGCTGTTAATGAGGCTAACTGAATAGAAATACTCAATAACTAAAATGGCCCAACTCTGACTCGAACTCAGGACCTTAATCATGCTAACCGAATACCACCGAGGCAGTGGACATGCAACTACTAAACTACCTATGCAGTCAAATTCCAAAAAGCCCATATATCAGCAATATAATAAATACAGTCGTCAAAAATACTGTACCAAATAAGGAATTACCAAATTAAACGTTATATTCGTGAAAGGGAATGGTTTTAATATAATTTAAAAGCAACTTTTCGCCGCTTTGATAAACGTCGCAGCAATCAATTTGACAGAAGACTCACTAATTGATGTTAAACGTGAAGAAAGTCCAAGCAAATATTGAAATCGACATGAATTAATACTGAGAGCCCTTTTGGCTTAGACACGATGACTTTCTATAACCTTTTAATGATAAAATTTTCAATTCAATTAAATTTTCTTGTTAACGACTTCAAAGCGTGTCAGTTGAGCACAGATTACTACGGTCTCCTCAGTGGTGTAGTGGCTAGCATGTAGCTGAGAGACCTTGGGTTCGAGTCCCGAGTCGGGCCAAGTTAGTTATTGAGTCTTTCTGTTTCGTAAGCCTCAGTAACAGCTCGAAGTTGGAAAGTTGGCGATGTTTGACCCGCGTGCCTCGGAGAGTACGTAAAGCCGTCGGTCCTGCGCCTTCACTCTCACTGGTCGTGTCGAACAGTCGTCCCACCGGAATATGAGAGTGATAAGGAATAGAGAGTGCACTTGTGTTTGCGCCTACACTTGTGCACTGTAATATCTCCTGCGCAGATGGCTAGTCTCATTAAGATTGGCCGCCGTGACCATAATCGGTCGGGAGGACATCATTGCTACGCCAATATCATATGGAATAGAAAAGTCATGAAGGAAGTAAGTCAATAAAATTAGATAATTAAAAATACATATATTCTTTAGGTATTCTTTATAACATATGACTTATGTAACAGTTTGTAGTGACCCTACTTGCTGTGTCAGCGGTCTCAGGTTCGAGTCTCGCTAGCATTCATTTGTTGAGCACGAATGTTTGTATTCCAGTCATGGGGGTTTATATTTATATGTATTCTGTAAAAATCTATCATATTTATTAAGGATAGTAGGATATAGATTACTATTTCAACGTATTTTATAATTATTGTAATTCATTTCATACATATAAATTACTTAGAATTTAAAAATAGGCTTTTTCCTTATAAGACTTACAAATATATTAATAACGTACAGGAAATGACGTAAGCAAAGAAGATCCTATAAAGAGATTTTTCCGGTTAACCAAAGTAGGTGGGATTTAACGGGGCGTACCTACTTATGGAACGGTGTCATAATGAAGATGACAATTTATAAAATAAATATAAAATATGATAATTTTACATATATATGTATATATATGATTTATAAAAATATGAATCAATCAATAATAAATAAATGCAAATATAAAGTTTGTTCTTTTATCACGAAAGCACAGCGTTAAATTAATAGTAAAATTGTGTATGTTAACAGTATATCAGTAAAATCATTAGAGTTGTAAATATTTATATAAATCGAAAGTAATTATTTTACAAGTGTATAATGCCTTTGATATTTTAAACACAAAGTTAGTTGATTTGATCACTAAGATTTAATCTGGATCCTTTAAAATAAACTTTATGATATGTTAAAAAGCGTTATTTTTTCAAAATTCGACTAAAACGTTTCCATTATAGCCATTACTAGCAAAAAATTCATAAAAATGGATATATCACCAATAGATAAATATAAACTATATAAAAATTAAACGTTATTTAGAATAATCTATAATATTATATTCTTGTTAAAACATAACATTGAGATATAATTCGTTAAAATAATTAATTAAAAACCTACAACATCAATCCCGCAAACTCAAGAATGCCAATTAGGCACTAAGAAAGCGACGGCACAAGTAAATCTGACAGAAACGTCTCCGAAATAAATCTTAGGTGAAAATTAGTTATTTAATTAAAATCTTGAAATGAAACTTTTTGAAATGTAACGGGATGGGGACAACAAACTCCCCTATAATTACAATTTTAATATAACTTGTTGCTTACCACAAAAATACAGAAACGTTGTTAATGTTTTACGATGAACAAAATGGCGTCGAACGTAGAAAACTTCGCAAGGATCCCATTGAAACACTAATCAGAAGACAATAAGCTTTATTTCTTTCGTATTAAGGTCGTGTTTGATTGCATATAAAGTTTGTTTTCTGTACTTTATGAGATTCGTGGAATATAGCCTTTAATAGCCCGTCTGGGGCTTTTCTCGTAACTTCCACTCATAAAACGGAACCCGTACTTTTCTAATTTTCGAGGTCTGTCAAATACCAGTTCGCAGGAACTTTGCGACACTTTATAAAGTGATGAAAAATACAAAACATTATAATTGGATACCTTGTCACCTACACTTTAAGTAGAAATGTAAGTTTAATAATACTTTCTTAGGTTTACGCGAATACTTAACCCCCTGAGAAGTCTAATAATAAGTCGCTCCCGTGACCATGATTGCTGTAAAGCATTCGAAACGTCGGGAACCAAAAATCAAAATAAATCTGCGACAAAATCCGAAAAGATAGTTTCATTTATAATAGAAATGTAAGTTTTTTTATCTTGTGAAAGTTGCTTTTATTTTAATAATTTGGCAAAATACCTCAATTTTTTATCGGAAACTGCATTAAAAAATATACAAAAAAAACTTGTAGTACTAAAAATAAATACGTAAAATATTAACATTAGAATAACACAATAGAAATGCGCGAACCGATTTATCTCGATTGGATGCTCCACTTTTATTTATCCTAGACATTTCGCGCTTCGCCCTGAAGCAAGCGACAGGCTGACCAATTACGGTCATTTATCACAATGCCCGGGCACAGTATCGCTAGTACCAGTTGACTGTATCGCCATATAAAATATTTAAGAGACGGTTTGTCAAGTTATACGTAAGCTTTGGCGTCTGTTCTATTTTGTTTGTGAATGCGATATTGTTGTTTAAATTGTTTTTATATTATACTATCATTTCCCGCGGCTTCGCACGCGTTCTAAAGTCTGAAAACCAAACTATTTCTGAGTTGCGCGGTATGGTACCTCGCAGAACTATCACCCTTCCCGTTTTTGCAACGTTTTTCATTGATATTGGTTGCAACGTGATGTAATATAGCCTATAGCTTTCCACGATAAACGGACTATCCAACACAAAAAGAATTTTCAAATCGAACCAGTAGTTCCTGAAATTAGCGTGTTCAACCAACCAACCAACCAACCAACCAACCAACCAACCAACCAACCAACCAAACAAACAAACAAACAAACGAACTCTTCCGCTTTATAATATTAGAATGGATGTATACTAGAGACTCACCCTCGCTCGGGTTTATACTTAGATACACTTAAACAATTGTATCTGCGTATAAAATTAAATGTAAATTTCTCGTAAATTATACATTTTTCCGCTGTAATAAGTATCTTAGGTTATAATGTTAAACTAGTTATCAACATACCAAATTCCATTAAAATATATATAGTAACATCTCATGATGCTGTCAGACAAAAATTCTAAAAACTAAAGATTCGGCATATCGATTATTAACTACTTGAATAATTTCAAATTTTATTATATTATGTATTATGTAGAGTATTTCATATCTAGTTCATGCTTTCAGAACGCAATTCCAATATATTCTGAACTCCATTTAGATTATCCACATGCAGTAACTAAAATACGAAATCCCTCAATCAAAATCTAACCCGATCTATATACATATGTACTCATATATAACTCAATTGGCTCGACTGTTAAATCGTTGAGTGATCTATCATTATGTGTACTTATCAATATAAGCTATATCTATCGGTATTTATATAGAATAGTGGTCATGGGACTGAAAAAAATATCTTTCTATAAACAATGATGAATGTTTAATTCAAAACTTATATAGAATTCATATATTAATATTTGTTATTTGGATACAATTTTTTAAATAAATTAATATTATTATAAAGCCCTACAGTTATGATATATAGTTTGTGGATGTCTGTCTGTGACCACGTTTCGAGAAAATCACTGTACAAATGTTGATGAAATATTGAATGATAATAATAGGTCGATGCCCGGGACAACATATAACCAGAAAATATGACATCTCTAATAATTCTACACAACCGTTAAAACCTAGATAATTTAAAGTCGTACTTAATGCTATGTTATATATATTATAATATTTTCAAAGAAACTAAATGAAGAGAAAACTAGTCCATACCAAGCAACCACTCCCTCACACATTTTTCAGCCGGTACCTACACGTCTTGGACTAATTTTTCAGATCACGGAGAGGGAGCCAAGGGGTGGACTTTACAGCGGGTATTTTTCTTTGAAACGCTCCAAACTTGATGTTTGTTTGGATCCTAAATTGCCAGCTTGATTTTTAGAAGCGAACGAGACGAGAATATATTTGAAGAAAGCGTTACTTGTTTAATAGTGATGAAAGAAAATGTATAATGACATTTTTTTATATTATTTGCAGTCACATTTGGTTATTTTTACTTCAAACTAATAGTGATTTTAGTAATAAGTGCTTAGTTAGGCATCAGCTTTTACCAACATTATATAAAAACTATACCCTTTATTTGCCTTTGCCCATTAAATTTTTTTTTAATATCACTAATGTTTGATATTAGCGTACAACGTGACACTAACTTCACATTTCTTTTATCTCGTAGCTATTGCAAGTAAAGCACAAAACTATGTAATTAGGGAGTAAACCACACTTTAAATAATTATAATATAGTTTTAATTTAATAACATATTTAATACGACTAAAAAAATATAATATCTTAATACTAGCGATTTATACTGGCTTTGCTCCTGTTCATACTTAGAATTGAATTATTTTAGGAGGCATAGAAGACAAACATACGCATATAAAATAAACTTTCTTTTAGCGCCAGAAACGTTCGCAGGCGTAACCTGAGCAACTCGTTAAAGTTTCATAACAACCGGTTAAATGGTTCAGAAACATTTAACTACAAACATACAAACATTAATTTTTATTTATATAGATCGAAGATATATTAAAATATTTATGCAAGTAAATAAATTCAACATAAAAATCAAAATAATTTTAATGTAAGCCAAATATTTAAACTGCAAATGTACCTCTGGGACAGAAAAAATATTAAACCCACTACATTACGGAACTGAATTTCAGTGAAATTTTGCTAACAATTTTGTCACGTAATGAAAATGAAATGACAAATAATTTTAGGAATAATTTATAAAGCACGTCTATAATAATATATCGGTGGTGTAGTGGTTAGCATGTACGGTCATACATCGAGAGGTCTTGGGTTCGAGTCCCGGGTCGGGCCAAGTTTAGTTATTGAGTCTTTCTGTTTCGTAAGCCTCAGTAACAGTCCGGAGTTGGGAAGTTGGCGGTGTTTCACCCCCGTGCCTCGGAGAGCACGTAAACTCTGTCTGGTCGTGTCAAGCAGTCGTCCCACCGGAATATGAGAGTGATAAGGAATAGAGAGTGCACTTGTATCTGCGCATACACTTGCGCAATATAATATCTTCCGCGCAGATGGTTAGTCTTAATGAGATTGGCGCTGTGGCCGTAATCGGTCCCGACCGATCATCATCATATGTTTTTATGATGTACTAGCGGAATCCATGGCTTTGCTCGCACTAAAAGTATTTTCTTATTCTATAAGATTAAAGGTACAAAAAGTACAAAAAAATTGGCTTTATGCTAAAATATATCAACGATTGATACCCCATTTAAAGTTTCGGTATGGTATGCGGTCTACTCCATCGAAACAGTTATTGTGCTTTCCTTTGATTTTATGATTTTACTACCGCTAGCTTTACAAGGACGACTCGTTCAGATTCCACTTATAATTTTATAATACCATTATGTATTCAATTTGAATTCGAACCTGCGACCATTAAAAACCTTACCACTACCAATGAGCGTTGAAATAACATTAAAATATAAAATAAATTTATTCATAATTCTCGTCAAACCAAATTGTGTTTATTTGTTCTAGAAAGAGAAAAAGCATAACCAAAAAATTGAATTCAGCTTGACGAGCGGAATTGTGTTGAATGTAGATACAATTTATTTTAATTCACACAGAATTTTAATTTCATAATATGCATTTGTATGAGGAACAGTAAATGTGTCTCTATTGTATCGTACACTAGTGACTCGCCCTCGCTTCGCTCGGGCTTGTCCCTGAATTTAGCGCGAGCGAAGCCGCGGTTCTGCTAGTTATACATATAAACCTTCCTCTTGAATTATTTTATATATTAAAAAACCCCATTAAAATCCGTTGCGTAGTTTTAAAGATCTAAGCATACATAGGGACAGACAGACAGCGCGAAGCGACTTTGTTTTATACTATGTAGTTGTAGTGGCAGTGCTGACGCGCACATTCTTTCATTAGCAAGCGTATAGCGCCTCGAAGCTCGAACGGGCAGTTACTCCGTAGACGCCTACCGACACGTATTTCCTTTGCAAAGTGAATTAATATAATAATACTTTTGTGGACTTGGACTTTTTATTATCTCCCTACATCTTCAGTCATCACACACACAACACGCCACTAAATAGTGATTAACCGAACTATAGATATAGTATATAAGTTACTATAATCTATATACCAAAACTAAAACTATATTTTTATACTAATATGATAAATATGAAAGATGTATGGATGTTTGTCAGTCAATAACTACAGAACTACTGAAACACTGACACTGATCTGGATGAAAGTAACTTGGCTTCTAGATATTATATAGGATTTATCACTACATAGTATAAAACAAAGTCGCCTTTTCTGTCCCTATATCCCTATGTGCGCTTAAATCTTTAAAACTACGCAACGGATTTTGATGCGGTTTTTTTTTAATAGATAGAGTGATTCAAGAGGAAGGTTTATATGCATAACTAGCAGATCCCGCGGCTTTACCTGTGCTAAATCTAGGGAAGAGCCCGAGCGAAGCGAGGGCGAGTCGCTAGTTTATTATAAATATAACTCATTAACTGATTATAAATGAAATCTAATCAACTAAAAAAGGATTGTCGTAAATTTATATTGTAAGGCAGTACTTTTACATGGCTGAAAAACTTAATACAAGGCTTTTTCTATTAAGGAGGTACACATTTAATAGGCGTAAAGACTGAAATCTAATGAAAACACTATTTTACAACAGATTATTAGAAATTGAAAATATAAAGCTGGATGTATCTCAATTATTTAAGCTTATTTAAAGAATTTCATGTCATATGCTCAGTTTGTACTGACCCTTCTTGTTGTGCCAGCGGTTGCGTGTTCGATTCTCGTTAGAGGCATTCGTTTGTGTGATGCGCACGAAACGTACTCTAGTGATGATTGTTTATATTTATAATATGTATGTATTTAAAATTGTTATTATTATACAAAATTGTTTTTGATTGTACCCCAGAGACGGAAAACGCAAACGAGGATGCCAACATATTAGATGGGAGGATGATATAAAACTTACAGGACTCAATGAAAGATGTTAGAGGAGGCCTATGCCAACAGGTACACCGAATTGCGAGATATTCTTTTGTAAATAGGAAAAATAATTGTAAAGTTTTAAGTAAATTGTAAAATCTGCATTTCAAAATAAAAGGGCTTATGAATGAATGTATTTAAAATTATATACTTGAAGTATTTCAACTATCTACACTTCATAACAAACATCCTAACTAACCACGAAACCAGATGGACCTGTGTTAATCTCCCAACTCCCAACACATCTGTAATAATAAATAAATATGTTGGGACATTTTTACAACAGCGCCATCTAGTTCCATGGTAAGCTACGAGGCTTGTGTTACAGATACCAAATAGTTGATATACTACATATAAATTTTTAAATACATACTATAAATATTACCACCCATGACTGGAGAACAAACATTAGTGCTCAACAAATGAATGCCCCCAGCGGGACTCGAACCCGCGACCGCTGGCGCATAAGGGTCACTACCAACTGAGCCTAACGTGTCATCATATATATTCTTTGTGCATGTATTTAGTAAAAAATAAATTATTCACCTGCGCTAGTCTGCGCGTGGCGGGGCAGAATATAGAGACGAATAAGCTTCAATACGTGTCGCGAATCTCCGGGACCATATTACCATTATAATATTGAAAAAAGAGTAACATTTTTTTAAATTACCTCATACATAACATATTTTATTATGTAATTTACATCTATATATACTTTATGGTTTTTATATATGTATAGTGTATACACATATTACATATATGTATTTCTAAGCCCAGGCAAATGTGGGTCTAGAAATTCGAGAACGTATAAAAGCTACCAGCTCGTACATAATTAAAATCTATATAAATAAAATGAATGTTGCAAAGTGCAAAACTCGAGAATGACTCGAGCAATTCCGCTTTTTTTTTGTTTGTTCCTAAAGGCCCACGGAAGATTTTAATAATAAAAAATAAAATAAAAATTCAAAGTTTGTATATAACTTATAATATGGAGTCAATGAACATTTGTGTAAGACAGCAGTAAATTTTTTCTTAAGGCAAAAAAAACAATTTAATTTAATCATCTTTATAAATTAGCTTTTTAGTACAATATGAACACAATTTATTTTTTTGAAAATCAATCAATAAGCAAGCAGTTATAATAAATTATAATTAAAATCATACAATCACCATTCATACGTCATAAAATAAAATAAAATAAATAGATTCAAGTAAATACTCATAACTAAATCATACCTCGAATTTCCACCAATTTCCAGAATGTTCTTCATCATTTTACCTAAATAAAGCAAATTCTTATATAAACATAACATATATTTATAAGGGTACAACACCTGTGTTGTGATCCGACTTTGTCCGACGGAACGCCGCAGTAAGCTTCTCTACGTGTCCCGAATGCCCATAACGATATTAACGTCATTATATACCGAGTATTTGGTATTTGACGAAGGTTAGACGAAGATATGAAACCGGTAAACTACTTGTTTTGTTTAGATAGTAGGTAATATAATTTTTTATTATTCGATACACAGTCAATAAACGTTTGATAAGGGTCAAAAGGTAGAGTGTTTCTCATTGATTGATTGATTGATGTTATATCATTTTAACTAATAAGTTATTTACTAACGAAAGAGATATGCTGACTTTAAACTTACTTACTCATATGAGTATAATTTTTAATTTAAGTCCTTTATCACTACATAGCATAAAACAAAGTTGCTTCCCACTGTCTGTCTGTCCCTATGTATCCTTAGATCTTTAAATCTACGCAACGGATTTTGATGCGGTTTTTTTAATACATAGAGTGATTCAACAGGAGGGTTTATATGTATAACTTACGGAACTATTAAACTAAAAAACGCGTTAAAACTAATATTATAACGAGAGAATTTGTTTGGTTGAACACGCTAATCTTAGGAACTACTAATATGATTTAAAAAACTTCTGGCATTAGCCACTGGCCACTGGTCACTGGGCCACACTGGTCAAGACTAGTAGTCTAATCAGGGTATGAGAGTGATAGGAATAGAGTGTGCACAGGCATCGTACTCGTCTTGTGCGACGTTATATACAGGAAAACCAAAGGCTATAAGCAGTTATCATAATGACCATACTAAATAGCCTATTCTAAACTAATCATTAAAACTCTAGACCCGAGCAAAGCGAGGGTGAGTTGCTAGTAAGCTAGAAAGAGAAATGTTTCATATACTTTAATACATAATATAAGCAGTATATGTAATTAAATAAGACTTTCTTATATAATATACTAACAGTAAGGAATAAATATAAATAAAAACGGTATTAATAAGTATTCCACAATTAGTTGTGCTACTTGAATTCAGTACGAGTTCATGCGACGCATTTATGAGAATACGACTCACAGTTCCGTTCATGTAGAAAAAACAAAGTACCTACTATAAATAAATATTCATGAATATATTTTAGTTAAATAATTAAATTCTTCAATTTTGTTCACATTTAATTACTTAAAATGGTAGAATTGGGAATGAATCTGAATGCTTTAAGGATATCCAAGATTCTATTCCCGTACGCGGTAAAAGTCTTAACAGGTAGCTGGTAGATCATATTCATTTTAATGCTTGCAATAATTAAAACATTTTAACTAAACTCTGTTCTATAACTCGTGTCTCACGTAGGATAAATAGATAAATAATGTAATACAATATTGATGCCAAATATTTTTTTGAAAAGAGCAACTGTTGAGTTTCTCGTCGGTTCTTCTCAGCAGGACAGCTTTCCGAGTCGGTGGTAGCTTACTCTCAGACTTACAGACTGACTTTTAATTTTAATAATGTAAAAATGACGATTCAAAAGAGCTTTGATTTGATTTGATTTGATATAACAAAGCATCATCAAAGAAATAAGCCAACAATCTAATTAACATTCAATTAAATAGAAAATACTCTGGTTGTGACATTAGTCGTATATACGGTATCGCACAATATACGTTTGTGTACGGTTCTTTATGTACCGCCCTTTGTTTCGACATAATGGCGACACGAATAATGAAATCGATAATTCCCTAATCACGATCAAATGACAAAGGCACAGGTTACATACAAGCCGATACAAATACTCAATGACTAGGACTCAACCCCGATACATCACAATTTTTAGAACGGACCCTATTTTTTTTAAATAAAATTATTTATAACATCAGCTTTGTGATAATAAAAGTCCCGTCAAAATCTATCCAGCCTTTTCAGAGAAAGGCTACAAACACACAGGCAAAGAAAAATATTATAAAATGTGTTTTTATAATAATTACCGTATATCAGATATCAGCTTTAGCCAAGACAACAGGTAGCGATGAGATTTTTTACTATAACTTGCCCGGACTCGAATATTAGTCGGTTCTAGATTGTACTGTACATTTAACAAATATACAAAAAAAAGTAAAAAAATCCTTTGAATCTGTAATGAGAAATCTTACAAGCATAAATCAATTTCTTTCTTAATTTCGATAAACTAACATTGGTTGCCATTGGCATCATTTCGACAACTACCTTAATTATTATTATCTAATATATCTCTCTAGTCCTAAATAAGCAGGTACCATAAGAGAAACCACTAAACATAATTTTTCATACCCGCTTGTTAATAAAACTCAATGTGTTATAATCCAATTTATTACTTACGCTTCTGGCATAAGGTTCAGGATAATTCAAAATAATAATAATTACGTATGTATTGTGTACATATTCAGCCCTTTTTTTAAGACCCACTGCTGGGCGCGGGCCGTCTTTCAATACAGGGAGGATCAGACCATAGTCCACCACGCTGGCGAAGCACGGATTGAAGGACTATAAAGCCTTTCGACAGCTAGTTATGTCCTCTCAGACATAAGATAAGAAGACATAAGTTAAGTTTTCTCACGATGTTTTCCTTCACCATAAAGCAAGTGGTCATCATATTGAATACGATTCATATATGAAAATATTGGAGTTACAAGACTCGGGATTTGAACCTGCTTCCCTCGGTTTCCCACAGCGCGTACTGAGCTACTAATATAGCATTAGCAAGAGAAAATAGATCTATGTCACGAAATCGGTTTTTTAATGAATTTCCACCATTTTACTTTGAACAGAATGAAAAATAAAAATCATTCTGCCCATCAAACTAAATACAATCACGTCGTTCCATCGCGCTTTTGTGCAATAATAGGTGACGTGAATAAAGCAATCGGTAATCACGTCTATTCGAATGTGACAGAGGCTTTGGGACGCAAAATTTAATATTCTCGTAAAGAGACATTTGTTAGAGCCTATATATTATGTAAAACGTTGGTTGACTATATTGTATAAAATATTTATTAAGCATATATCTTCTACTGTAATGAGTACCATTCCGGTTCGATTTAAGTCATGGTAGTAAATATAGTATAAATAAAAAAGTGCCCACCACACAAATGAACGTCCCCAGCGGAATTCAAACCCGCGACCACTGATATAGTAAGTAGGGTCACTACAAACTGATCCGAACGTGTCATAGCTATTTTGAATTATAATTACCCACGTTTTAAATGCTTTTTACCAAACTTGGCCATGATAGTATATAATTTTATACACTCCACTTATATCATCATCAGCCCTTTTTAACATCCCACTGCTGGCCACGGGCCTCCCTCAGTACGAGAGGTATCAGTCCATAGTCCACCGCATTGGCCTAGTGCGTGTTGGCGGACTTCACGTCATGTCGTTCGAAAACTTGCTAGGTTTTCTCAGACATGCAGGTTTCCTCACGATGTTTTCCTTCACCGTAAGACAAGTGGTAATCATGATAGAAATGATTCGCACATGAAAAATATCGGAGGTACGAGACCCGGATTCGAACCTGCATCACTCGGTTATCCAAGCGAACGTGCTACCACTGGGCTTCACTTATATATACGAGTAAATTTAAATTGCTTCAATCACTATTCCATCTAAGATAACAAACTAAATCCCTACAAATGTATAAACAGCTAGATCGTACCCTTGTATTTAATTTACAAAACGGGCGCAACACAATTAAGTGGCACGGCTCGAACAAACACCGCTGTAATCTGCTCTTGGATCATCGTCGTTGTTATTTGAATGGAATTCTCTTTAGTATGTATGATTCTCTTTCTTCTATATCTCGATGTAATGATTCAAAGGTGTTTTATAGGAAAAATTGATTAATTAAAATATTCATATTGAAAACTTTTTTAAAAGTAGGCGCGAATAAGTTAACATTATTTATTCTAATATTATAAAGCTGAAGAGTTTGTTTGTTTGTTTCTTTGGTTGAACGCTCTAATCTCATAACCTCTAATACTAATTTGAAATATTATTTTTGTGTTGGATAGTCCGTTTATCGAGGAAGGCTATAGGCTATATTACGTTGCGTTAGTTCTACGAGGTATCATACCGCTCGACTCAGAAAGAATTTGGTTTCTGGTCTTTAGAACGCTTGCGGGAAATGCTAGTATTGTATATGGTTAAGCGATCTCGACCGCATAAAAAACTGCTCACCTATTTTTAAGGTTTGATTGGTTTAAGTACATACACATTTATAATAAATACATACAACAGAAACACATTACCTACCTTTCATAGCGATTGGATAAAACAAAAGTCATTAAACAAAAATTCAGCAACGTAAAAGTCAACGAAAAAAAATACCGAGTAAAAAATTGACTCCACTCGGTTCTTTACACACTTTCCTCGTTCATACAATTTCCAAACATTACACGATTATGATTTTCCTTCGGGGAGAAATTAAATTTCCACGCAGATAGATTATTCGCCTGTGTTTATGTACTTTGGTGTACACTGAATTAGGTTTCTTTGTTGTTTTACGCACGGTAATTCCCCCTCATTTCAATTCGCTTTTGAGTTTTTCGCGTACTGAAAATTTATGATCATTCTAGCTTCAATCTTTTAGTATGAGATGTGCGAGTAAAATAAATTTATTTTATTTGTTTTCGTGCAGATATCTTTTAAGTCATCTACTTTAGCCTCGTGCCTACATCTGTACTACACAAAGTACATAAGAATTAAAAAAATCTACCGCTTTATCTTTGAACGAAAATACTTATTTTACTTAACAGTGATATTTATCGGATATTTAGGTATATGAAAACAAATTGAAGTGACACTTCACATCTGGAAATTTATTTCAAAATGGCGTCGAAGCGTGGACCAGCAGCCATGAGCTCACACATAAGTAAGTCAAACCATTAAAATTTTACCGAATTCTTAATTATTTCTAGATTTTGAACAATTAGTAAGTAATTAATACTTCGGAACGTAAAAATACAGTGTTATTTTTGTATAAAAATAAATAATGTTCGAGTAAACTTGAATTATTTTTTTATGTCCTATGCAAAGAACAAATGTAGGTAATTAAAGTTTTGATAGTTTTACTTTTACTGTACTTTGTGTAGTACATTGACAGATAATTTTAATTATTTTTATTTTTATCAGGTGTATCAGATAAACGTATTTGGGAGATCGATTTAGACTTTTCAGGGGATAAACTGCGACGAAGATCCAGAGTTTCTGTCTCCAGAATTGACTCAAAGAGCGAGTTACCACGACGCTAGTGGGTCCAGCATCTCAGATACTGATGATTACGCTGTGATTCCTTCATCAGTTTCTCCAGCGCTGTCTGACAGTTCTTTATCG
Organism: Boloria selene; assembly: GCA_905231865.2. Lineage (NCBI taxonomy): Eukaryota > Metazoa > Arthropoda > Insecta > Lepidoptera > Nymphalidae > Boloria > Boloria selene. The sequence goes on from HG993146.1 coordinate 11,663,172, forward strand.
CGATCTCGCTCAAGAGGACGTGGAAGAACAAGATGTGGACGCAGACTTGGTCGCGGAATCTTAGCAAGGAAAATCAGCTGAATTTCGGCGTCTCTATCCAACCGACAGATTACGACCAGGAATCGGCAAACAAATGATGGCATACAAGATACATGGACAAAATACACCTTAGAACCCGAAATTAATGATATGAGGCAACCGGCTTATATACATATATAATGAAAGTCAAAATTGAGAGTGGTATGAATTTTACGATCAATGTATTGCCGATAGCATTTTGACACTTATGGTGTGTTCGAATGGAACACATATTTTAGAGATATACAGATGAATAGCAATAATAATAGAATGGATCTAAATTTGAGAGAACTAAAAATATATATACTAAAAATATATATAGGAATTACTATGATAATGTCAGCATTACAGTACCCTTTTGCCATTGATATCATGTACTAGTTTTTTATTATCATTATAGCTATGGCTATGACAAGAAACAGCATGAGATTTCGCCTAAAGTGTGTTTATGTTAGTACATGATTTTAATTTATACTTTTTGATCTCTACTTATGTTCGAAATTTGAGACTGATAAGTAAATAATGTTGATTATTGCTTACTTATGGCTGTTTTTGAATAATAATGTTTAATTTTGATAGTTTTGTTAGAGAAAATGTTTAGTTATGATTGTATTATAATGTTTTTTTTATTAAAAAGCATAATATAATTGATTGTTTCTTTTTTTTAGATCAAAATCCAAGTCTTATAACGACTTATAATCCTAAACTTGTTCTATGTCCTACAAAATTACATACTAATATCGTCACTTTGTCCTTTATAAAGGACATAGTGAAAAACCATTTTCCAAGAGATGAGATTTTTTTCACTATTTTTCGGATACATTTTATATGGTTAAGAATGCAATACTAAAGTTTCAACAACATACTAAACAAAAAGTATCTCTGGTAGGCAGGAGGTTAGTATAGGTACCTATTTGCGCTAAGAATAAATTTTTTGTCTGTCTGGCTGTTTATTCCGGCTAATCTTTGAAACGGCTGGACCGATTTTGCGGGACTTTCACTCGCAGATAGCTAATGTTATAAGGGGTAACTTTTATTTTATTAGAAAACTCACGTCTCACCCTCGCTTCGCTCGGGTAAGTCCCTAGGTTTAAGGCGAGCGAAGTCTTGGGTTTCGCTAGTTATTAATAATTATTTGAACCATCGCTATTTAAGCATATTATACTATTATTACAATTATGCAGAAGATTTTTCCCTTATATTTTATATACATCGAAATAAGATTTAATACCTGGTTTTAACCAACGCTTCCAAGAACTTTAGTAAGACGTATGCGATGCACATTAAACTGTATGGGTGATAAAGTCGAAATGAAAAGAAAATACCAATATGAGGGTACAATGCGAGGGGAAGCGGATTATTGCTTTCTATTCTCCACAGAGTAATCTTTACCCAACTTTGTTATACATAGGGATATTATTAAAAGGTATTACGTCAATATTAGTTTTAGATGTAGCAATAATAACCTAAATACGAGTCTATTTATTTATGTAAATTTATACTATTTATATATGTAGTAGTACTATATCAACTATCTGGTATCCGTAACACAAGATTCCTTCGTAGCTTACCACGGAACTACGAGTAGATAGCGCTGTGTGTAATAATGTCCCAACATAATAGCGATGACTCACTCACTCATAACAAAATATTGAAAACCGCATGACGTATTAAGCAAAGAGGTAGTTCTTACGGATTTTTCGACAGGGCCGGATTGAGAAGATAGAGGAGATGTAAGGGCTTTCACTGTTATATTATATTTGTTACGATTTTCTTTAATGAAAATAGAGCTAGTGCGAACAAGCGCGCTCGCTTGAAAAATTAAGTAAAGCGGGTTCAAGCCTTAGTTCTCACATCTTTGATATTTCCTCATGCGACTCATTTTCTACATGATTACCCTTACGGTGAAGTAAAACATCGTGAGGAAACTTGTATGTTGAAACATTAATATAGAGCACATCTACGAGTAGTTCAGTGGTAAGCTACGAGGAAAACTAACCCGACTATGGCCTGCCTACGCCCTTATATTAAGAGAATCCCAGCAAGGGCACATTTCAAGGGCTGAATAATCACAAAAAACTAAACATTTATCACACAAACATAACACATTTTAAATATATATATAATACGATTGTGCTACAAGAAATATTATTCTTAACAAAATACACATCCTTATCATCATCATCAGCCCTTTTTAACGTCCCACTGCTGGGCACGGGCCTCCCTCAGTACGAGGGGGATCCATCCTCATGTCCTTAATTAGTACCATTCCTGAAAAATCTTCTTTATAAAAATATGTTTTGCCCTTTAAAAACACATTATTTTACATTTTATCTATACCTTTACAAAGCATCACTACGTAAAGATAGTATAAAACAAAGTCACTTGCCGCTGTCTGTCCCTATGTATGCTTAGATCTTTAAAACTATTCAACGGATTTTAATGCAGTTTTTTTCAATAGATAGAGTAATTCAAGAGGAAGGTTTATATGTATAATTAGCGGAACCCGCGGCTTTGCTCGCTACTACTAAATAAAGTAACAAAAATATAGTACCTACAGCCACTGTACCAGATGTTCAATCTCACCAATATTAAGAATACTAAAATTTGTATGGGAACAATAACACCTGCCCTTTTTACCTGCTAACTCTTTATGCCGAAAAAGGTTCAACAGGTTTAAGTGAATCGGGAAATCATATACATCATCGATTGACGTAAGCCGTATTTTTATGAACGGACCAGGGGGCCCGAAAATTCCATAGATCGATGGGTTTCGATGTCAGTCGAAGTATATTGATAAAATAAACATAGTAATATTATTTTTTTATGAGTTTTATGGCTTTGTGTTAGTGAATTTTGCAAATATGATTATGTAGATAGTACATATCTACTTAAATACCCTAATTTCACTCGGGTACATCCCTTTAAGTTACTAGCGACTCACTATGACTTCACTACGGCTCCATCAGTTTAGTATTCAAGTAGAATTTTGTATAACAAGAGCGACTCACCATCAGTGGTTCGTCCCTAGCTTTAGCGCAAGCGAAACCGCGGGTTCAGCTAGTTAAAATATATATTTCTAAGATAAAAGCTCATGTTACTCCTTTTAACATTAACTATCTGCCAGTGAAAGCCCCGTCCAAATCAGTCCTGGCGTTTTAGAGCTTAGCCAGAACAAACAGACAAAAATTATCAGAATAGATTTTTTGATGTTAGTGGCGTATCTCCATTCATATGCATTTAGTGAAAAGCTGTTAATTTAAAATTTTATTAATGTACTATTTTATACATGATTATTTTATTAATATACTACAGGTATAGTCCATTTATATACTAAATTTCATCCAAATCAGCCCAGTCAACTCAGCATAAATGAACATTTACAATAGTATTTCAATCATATAATAGAAATAAAAATGTATACACTAAAAATACAACCACATACAGTGTTACCTAACGTAATTTTCCGTTATTTTTTACGTTGCTCCAATTTTCTACGCGGATAAATAATATCAAACACTGACAGCCGACTGACGGACAGACCCCCAAATGTATTTATGACGGCTTTCCGTTTGTTTTTAGGAATAATCTAGAATAACATTCGTGTTTCGCCATTTTGGAGTGAAATTGTTTTTATTTTTTATGTTAAATGTAAAAAGGACTCAACCCTTATTTTTTCATAATGATTTATTTCACACGCTGTAACTTTGGCTTTAATTAAATATATAAAAAAATTCATATGATATAATATATATGTACATAATTTATACTTATAATTCTTTTTCTTCTAAGTATTTATTTGTTAATATGTACTAAAATGCAATTAACTCTTTTAAAACAAAATATCGATGACTAGTGTCATTAAAAGGATTTAAAAAAATCATAAAGTGTAGACTAAAATTGCATTTTTTTTTTAATTTTCAACTACTTTATATTATATTGAAGAAAGTGTGTATTAGGATAATCCAAGTACTTAGTACACGTTATTTTAGAATTTACATGCCGTATAATCAAAAGAATTATAATATTGTTATCAGTACTTTAACGTCCCACTGCTGGGTATGGGTCTTCTTGCAATACGAGGTGGATCAAGCTATATAATTATATATAATTGTGACAGGCTATATTCAGACTTCACGTGCCTTTCAAAAACTTGCTTGATTCTCTCAAACTTGCAAATTTTCTTCACCGTTAGATATAAAAATCATGTTGGAAATGACTCACAAATTAATATATCACAGTTCAAGATTCGAGATTTGAACCCACACTACTCGGTTTTCAAAGCAAGCGCGTTACCACTAAGCTACCACTATCTTAAATACAGCTGAAACTGATTTTTCACATGACATCCCTTCATCATTGTTAAGAGTATATCAAAATTTCACATTGTCATTTACAAAATAAAAATATATTGTATAATTTTCCATACATTTACTCTATAAATACCTCTTGGCCCCACATCCGTATTTCCATACTATTGTTTCCTAAATAATACCCCATTGGACCGTATTATATTGTACGCAGCTTCCGACCCTTCGAATATGGCAAATTTATACTGCTTATCTTCACTTTTATGTTAATTTATGAAACTTTCTGCAAAAATGAATGTTTGTATTCTATAATATATTCGCGTTTGCGTAATGATTTTGAATGTGACATAGAAAATAGCAGGTTCGATGTCTGCGCATGGTAAATATTTTTTTCATGTAGTTATAGTTATATTTATACTTTTATCCTACTGTAAAAAGCTAAAGTGTTTGATTGTTTGTTCGTATGATATAATAATATATAGAATTACCAGCCAGATTTGAAAATATATTTTTAGATTTTATAGTTTATCACGCTAATTCAAAGGATAATATTACTTTTACCGAAATAAAATACTCAAGCAGAGTTGAGTGCTAGTACTAGCTTCTATAAGCCGTCTACATATACGAACTTCAACAAAGACTTATAAGATGCTACGTCAAAACATTATTCGCATGAAATACATAGAATATGTTCTATAAATAGACACTCATTTGTTTAAAATTCAATACTGCTTTCAGCCCGTTTGTAGAATTGGTTCATATAAAAATCGACTGTGTTATTCAAAGACAGAATATTCTTACAATCACTCAAGTATAACATCAAACCATTACTTACTACTGTTAAACAATTAATGAGTCGAAAGTGTACATTATAATTTTTTTAAATGTTATTGAAATATTCGATAACGAGGCCAAATCGATATTTATATTTATTAGAATTTTTTCAGTCCGTCCGCCTGTCTGTGACCACATCTCAAGATAAGCACAGCTGATTTATATAATTTGGTATGATGGTAGCTAGTTATCCTGGTCAATATATAATTTCTGAAAAATGTATACAAACGTACGTAAAGAAAATGAGTTAGTTTCTAGTATATTATTTATGTCTATCAACTTCATCTTTTACAGTCATTAACCTTAAAGTAAATAATAATCAATATCTGCTCTTTAGATATATTTTACTTTACATATAGAACCACCAAGATTCAAACCTAGATTTCTGTATAGGCCTTTTACTTAATAGTTATCTCTTAGAAAAGATCTCTCTATAAAAAAGGCTTGCTACCAAAAGCACTATAACTTACAAATAAAATTAAATAAGAATATTATTTATTCTGAAAATTTTCCCTCAAAATGAGGAGCTTTCTCACCTGCCTACAAACCACCCTTAGAAAGTAAACAGAATTGTCTATAATAATAAAAATGTACAACGCTCTTGCCCCATTGAAATAAGTGTTATATTCCTTTGAAAAATAAAAATGAGGTGTAAAAAAAACTTGGCCCTCTCTCAATGTACTAAAGGGGAGGCATCAAGATTTAAGATCGATGTACCGAGTTTCACGCCCTTACGTTTCGTTTTAATTTAAAATTATAACATTTTACGGTGAACGTCCTCTGTCGTGCTCGAATAAATCGTTGAGAAAACTTCTTTATAGATTTTCCTGTTACACCTAAGTACCGATATTTAATTTAATTATATTTTTTTAATATTATTATCTTAATGTTGAAAATAGAAGTTTTCAGTATGTACAATCCAAGATATCTTTTTGCCTATTACTTATAGCTTTATTTAAGTTGTTCCGATAGATAACGCCAATAGACAACTCAATGCCCAGTTTTCTTCGACTTCAACTAACGTTGTTATTTATTTATTTGAATTACCAACAGAAATTACAATAATTTTAATGATAATACTTTACATAATAAATTGAAAGTATAATTGTAAATGTATTTATAGGTAATCACAGCATACATTATTATTTTAAATTGAGGGATAAAAAGATTTAAAAATTGAATTTAATAATATAATATTAAAAAATTGATATTAATAATTTAAAATTTATTAAGAATTATTTAACATAAATATTTTCATTTTTATACATTAAATTAGAGAAAAAATGTTAAAAGTTATGAATAATAAAATTCGGATCAATAGTTTCAGATACATCATTCTACATCTAACTTATCAACTGTATTTCTTTAAAATATTCGTCTTTTATTAATGTATATAAAACATTACATTGAACTCTAGAATAATATTTATTATATTCCCTTTGATATTATAAGTCATCTTAATAAATGTATACAAATCTAAATATACATTTTATAAAATAAGGTTGTAAGCTTAATATTAAATGTAACAAAATATTGAAATAACACGACAAATTTCTACGACGTAGCATGTCTACGATCAAAGGTTACCGGTGGGTGGACACGACCTTTTAAACAAAGATATTTTCGTATAAAGAAATTTCGATCTCTCAACGGTCCCTTGATGTTTGGGAATAAGCTTATCTAATCAAATAGCAATTGAACCCACAATTTTTATTTTTGTGATGCAAAATGTGAACTATTTTATTTTGATAAAAAAATAAATTGGGTATTAGAAGAAAACGTATCAGATATTCTTATATTCTTATATAGAATAATCTCTAATAATTTTTCTAGAAAGTATAAAAAATGATATATTTTTGTCTGTCTATGTGCAACCTGATTTATAATACCTCTACGACTTTTTTGCTACGAAGCGACTAAAGTATCTACGTGGATTAAACCAGTAATCTTCTACGTAATGTTTAGACCTAACTACTAAAATACAACGTTTCCCCCAATTTTTTTTTTATTAATAGGTCATTATTATGTAAGACATATATTTATAAAAACAATCCACCACTGAGAGTGGAATAAACACTTTAAATCATATTAAACTCTATATTAACTAAAGTTTTTAAGTAAAAATATTGTTTTTTTTAATATCATTATTCGTACAAATAATAATTACCTCACTAACACACAATACCTTAAGACTTATACTACTTATAAAACTTATAGCCTCGGTACCAAGGTGTATCTCTCTAATAAATAATAGGTAGGTAGAGGGCTCGTAAATCAACGGTGACGAAGGAATTGCAAATGCTACTTTTTCCAATAATTCGCCCTCGCATCAATCAATTAAACTCCCCCATTCTTCGCTTTACTAAAAAGATATATTATGTTGAATTTTTCACCTCTCGCTTTAAATTACGTACTTTTAAACATTTATTGACTGACTTAAAGAATACCAGTTCTTTTAAGACAGAGACTTTTTTTACACGTGCAGAAAAAAGAGTGTTATAACTTACTATTGAATTTGAATAGGTACTTCAAAGGCTTTACATCTCTATATCTAATCTACTAAAAATCTTTTACGGTTATTATAAAGTTATCGAACTTAGAAAACCTTATAAGTTTCAATACTACGACTATTCGTGAAAGATTTTATATTCAACGAAGTTGTACCAGATTAAAGAATTACGTAGACGAAGCCCGCTTAAGTAAATATAGAAGCCAAAACTTGTATTAATATTATTTTCATTTACTTTCCTAATATAAAATTCCTTTATAAAACTAAATATACCTACTATTAAGTATATTCTTTTAAGCTTTAACAGGAATAGCGTTTTATCAGCTTATTTTTCTTTATTATAATAAAATCTGGCAGACGACAGTGCTACGCGCTCGCTACTATAACCGAGTGATGCGGGTTAAATACGGGTCTCGCACCTCTGATAATTTCACGCGTGAACCATTTCTAAGATGATTACCACTTGTCTTATGGTGAAAAAAATCTACGGAATGGAGAGGCTGAACTATTTTTTATTTATGACATTCATTTCCTTATCTGTGAGTATGTAAATTGTCATTATGTATTATTTTAAAACTAATTTCTAGTTCTAATACACTCTTGAATATTCTATTGTATACCAAATATGAACCCACATGTTACATACAAACTAATTTTCACTATAATAAAGTCTATTATGTCCGTATTATTAAGTTCGACGACACTTTTGGCTCAATTGGCAGTGACCCTACTTCTGAGCCAGCGGTCGCGGGTTCGAGTCCCGCTGGGGGCATTCATTTGCTGAGCACGAATGTTTGTTCTCCAGTCATGGGTGTTAATGTTTATATTATGTATGTATTTAAAATTTATATGTGTAGTATATCAACTATCTGGTATCCGTAACAAAAGCCTCGTTGCTTACTACGGAACTAGATGGCGCTTTTGTAAAAAATGTCCCAACATATTTATTTTAATTTTTATTATTATTTATTTATCCGCATATAAAAATATTATTTTTTACCACCTCTGTACTACAATGTTTGTCAAAAATTAGTTCTAATTACACCTCAAGATCCGACCGCCTGCAAAACATTAAAAGCTTTTAATTATGCTGAAAGCAGTCAACGGGAAAGTCCTTAGACTGTTACATTGTTTACAATTTAAAGTATAAAACACTGCGCTTTAAAATTAAGGCTTTGTTTCATCGAAAATAGAAGTTACTTTGTAGTACCAGTTTTTTGTATTTTGCTATACTTTTTAGAAATATGTTCTTACCTATGTATATAAAAAAAAGTCCGTATGTTCATTCTCTATTTGTTCCTACTACTATTATTATACCTATTGAGCCCATTGGGATGAAACTATTTTGAGCTAGTCTATATAAGCCTACAAAGGTTTTGAGCGCAAAAAAGAGTCGTATCAAGAACTTCAGCCACACAAATAATGTGAATTTTTAAAAGTTAAATTCTATATCTAAGAAAAATTAACGTAAAAACGCAAATATTATATAAAATAAATTATTTCTATACAAACAGTTCTAAGCTACCACTTATTTCGTATAAACAATTAACAAGTATAATTTTCAACGTGAAAACCAAACAAACCGCAAAGTAATTTAAATTTTATATAAAGCAATCTCAAAATTGAACAGTTTCCAACTTCCCAAATCCACATCAAACTGATTCTTATACCGTCAAAAAAGGTGTCGGTAAATCCTTAGTACAAAGTTGAAGTTGGCGGAAACGAAAAGCCTTTGGTGTGGTAATTTCATATTCATGGGACTTATCCGTTACAAACCTAGTGAGAGTGACGTATCTAATAAAAAATAATAGATAGTGCATGTTTGTATTTGTGTGTGTGTGTGTGTGTGTGTGTGTGTGTGTGTGTGTGTGTGTGTGTGTGTGTGTGTGTGTGTGTGTGTGTGTGTGTGTGAGAGAGAGAGAGAGAGAGAGAGAGAGAGAGAGTAAATATACTAAGACACTCACGCTAACTAAAATTATTCAAAATAATAAAAAAATATTTTAGTAAGATTATGATAAATATAATCATTCATATTAATATAAAAATGAAAAAAAGGAGTTCTACTAAACTTGTATAAAAAACGATTTTACTTTAAGTCCTAGTTCTTTAAAAGAAAGTGGATGAGAAATTTATTAAGGAGCATTTTAAAGCAAATATGCTCACATTTCAACGTAAGAATGTTAAATGTAGGTCGAAAGTTTTATGTGGGATGTCTGGAACAAAAAGGTTAAGACGCCTGAAAATCTTTATAGTGCAAACTCTTAAGACTTATAGTGAGTTTGTTAGAAATTTTGTAATAATGTAACGTTGTGACACCACTTATATTTTGTTACTGTTCATATAATCACCACTTACTCCAGTTTCACTCGTATATTTTGTATATTCAATTTTCTACTACTTGTTTTTTTAAATAAAAAGTAGATAAGCCAAAATAAATTTAATTTAATATTCAATACAAAGTTATATATTTCACATACTAAATAAAATACAATTTTTATAAAAAAGAATTAAAATATGGTACTAAAACTTATTTTTCAATAAACAAGAAATTTGGATTTCTAATAACATGAATTTATAGATTTTTTTATTAAAACTTAGATTTCTTTGAAATAACTATAAGTTGTGTATACAAAACATGTTGTGTACACTTTCTTCATGTAGAAGGATTTATGACCTTAATATAATATTATGTACATTGTACATATACATTATGTGATGCATATAACAACATTGTAACAGCACTAATATATAAATTTATTTCGTGCATCTACGAAACGATTTGAAACAAATTTCTTAATAAATAAGGTTTTTCAGTGTATCTATCTGAAAAATAAAATTTTCCATCTTTTCCGACAAAAAAACACATTTTTCTAACAAAAAAAACCGCCCAGCGGTCGTTCGTTCAGCTCTAATACTCTAACCGCAAACACGGTCTATATGCGAGTACCCTATAAGATTGACTGTAACCAGAAGGTCCGTGATAATGGAATTTCAATCAGGCGCAAACCTATTGTCACTAAGACGTGCACTAGCGACCCTCCCGGTGTTCACTCCCTCAAAGGACGGATGAGGGCGTTAGCTCAAGTACCGTGTGAAATTGAGTTTTTTGTATCTTTAATAGATTTTTGGGTAAATAATTCTTGTTATATACATTTAGGCGACTATTATGATTTTAAACTAGATGATTGGTATATAAAAATTTAAGTTTGTGTTATTACTTATTATTTTGTAAGCTTCATAACTTAAATATATACAACTTTTAGTGATTTTAAGCCATCTGTAGATTAAAAATAAACATAATGTTTAACCTTTAAAAAAGATTCCTTCATAAATTGAAAGATTGTAAGACTATATGGACATTTTTACAACCTAATATACTGTTGTTACTCTTTCGCGCAAAAACGATTTAGCTGATTACAATTAAACTTAACAGTTACATAGCTTGTATATATAAGAGCACCAAGAGGCTATAGTATAAAAAGATCTAATTTTGCAGCAAAATTAGATTGTCAAATATATATTTATAAAGTGGTATTTTTATAAAGTGGTAGTGCCATGCTTGTTACCTTCGGGTAGCAACCGAATGGGCCGGCACGCCCCGTATAGTTCATTAGTACCACTCTCTCACAGAAGACCGGCGTGAAGTGGCAGCGATGCTGTCGCGTTTCGTCCGGTGAGTGAGAGTCTGGGAGGCCCACTCTCCTTCCCCCCTCCCTCTTCCCTTCATCCTCCGCCTTCGTTTCCCCCTCCCTCCCACTTCCCTCCCTCCTCCATCCCTCCCTTTCCTGAAAGGCCGGCAACGCATCTGCAAGCAGGCTTGCAGATGTCCATGGGCGGAGGTGATCACTTCCCATCAGGTGAGCCTCCTGCCCATTTGCCCCTTTTTTACCATAAAAAAAAATATTTGACAATTTTATTTTGCTGGTATAGCAATAAAATATAACTGTAAATTTCAAGTTTTATTACAGCAAAATACGATATTTTTAACTATTCCAGCTCTCTTTTCTTCCCTTACTCCCTCTATACAAATTTGTTTTTCTATATCACTACGTAACAAAGACTTTCACCGCGTCTGTCTATCTGTCTGCAATAAACGCAAAAACTACTGCACCGATTTTCATTATGTTTTCACCAATGTACAGAGTAGTTCTCAATTAAGGTTTTAGTATACAACTAGAAGAACCCGCGACTTCGTGCACACTAAATTTACGCTACGCTAGTTATTTTATAAATTAGCAAATATGCCTTCTCTGACAAATAAATAGTTATTCACTAATCAAACATTGGATACTAATCAAAAGAATTCCATAGTCATGACAAAGTACTGTCACAACTTAGTTTGTAAATTACGTCTCTTATTTGTTCGCTGACATGTTTTATGGATGGCATGTTAGATATTAATATTGTTACGTACTTAAGGATAAATAAAGGTCAGCCATTGCTATGAGAAATATATTCATAAATAGCAAGCCCGGCCCGCTTCGCTGGGCGTAAGTTAAATCAATAAATTAAAAGTAGCCAAAGTTATTACTAATAATATTAGCTATCTGCGAGTGAAAATCTCGTTAAAATCGGTCCCACCATGTCAGAAGAGATTAGCCGAAACAAACAGACAAAAATTTGAAAAATTGATTTTTCATGTAAGTACCGTATATTTATTTACTAGCGACTCGCCCTCGCTTCGCTCGGGCTCTTCCCTAGATTTAGCACAGGCAAAGCCGCGGGATCCGCTAGTTATGCATATAAACCTTCCTCTTGAATCACTCTATCTATTAAAAAAAACCGCATCAAAATCCGTTGCGTAGTTTTAAAGATTTAAGCGCACATAGGGATATAGGGATATAGGGACAGAAAAGGCGACTTTGTTTTATACTATGTAGTGATTTATAAATAAACGGTACATATTAATATGCCGTATATTTATTTATGTATTTATTTAATTTTATTTATATGTACTGATGAAGTGAATATAATAAAAATTACAATTATATACTATAAAAAACCCCTCGCTTCCCTCGGATTCGTTCTCGAGGTACCTTTAATATAGATTTCTTAAGAATGTGACATTTCCCCAAAATAAAAACTACGATGATATAATAATGACATATTTAATAAAGATTTTTCAAAAAATCTAATGTATAAATATCTCGTATTACTGTTTGCGATCCCAATCGAAGCGACTCGACCGATGTTAATGATTTTTTTTTGTATATTTGGTAGGTTTTTATTGGACAAAGGGGGCAAACGGACAGGAGGCTCACCTGATGGAAGTGATCACAAACGCCCTTGGAAAATGAAAGGTATCAGAATATGTCGCAAACCTATTCACCCTCCTACCCCCACTCTCCATTTAAATATGGCAGAACAACTTGGTCAGCTAATAATGTATAGATTTTATTTATTTAGAATTTAATTGTTCATCTAGAAGACAATATAACAATTTACATAAAAACATTCAAATTCCGTTTTGTAACCAGCGAAAATAACGCACCTTTCACACGCTCCCCTCACTAAGAAGCCATAACATCCCATCTAACACCTACTCAACACTAATGTCAGTCTGAATATTCCATTAGCGACAAAGAGGATAAATTATTCTACAAGTGGAAATTAGGTGAACGCCACTCGAGGTGATTAAATGCGGCGTGGAAAATTGTTACTCTTAAGCCGGAATCCTCTTTTTGCTACACTCTATGTACGCTGCGGTCCGTTAACATGCGATCGTTGCGATGAGAGTCGGTAGATATTAAATATTAAACTAAATTAAATATGTTAGGACATACTTAATTTAATTTATTATTTAATATCGACGTCACTTTCATATAGGTTGTTGATGTGTATAATGACTAGATACGATTGTTTTAGTCTCACCAAAACTTTATCGTATTTGAATCTTTAATAATCTTTAAGTTATTAAAGATTCAAATACGATAAAGTTTTGGTGAGATATTGTACGCAATATTCTCATTTGCTAAGTTTTCTTGCTTGCTTGCTACTTATAGGTAAGTAGTACAAAAAAATATCTTTTCTTTTGGTTTCATAACGACGTTTTAAATACTTTACAGCAATAATGGTTACAGGAATGAACATTGAGAGAAAATTTTATATTAAAATATTAAATATTCGCATAAATGTAAAAAGGTATTAACACATAATTACACTTTTTAGCTAACGAGGTATAGTCATTTCAAGATCTGTTCAAAAGTAATAATAAAGGCTCTTGAAGGCTAAGTTCTATTAGAAATTAATATAAACCGTTCATAATTATATATTTTTAGAGTCAATCGATGATAGGTAGCACTAGAATTTGATATTGTACAGAGGTACAAAGAAACTTTTGCATATAAAAAAATATACACGACTGTAAAGTCGTAACGATTACATGAAATCAGTTTACATCGCCTTGGAATTTGTTTTTGGAACTTTTGGAAGGTCTGATTAGTGGCTTTTGTGGGTCTGTTGATTTTCACGAAAACCGGATATACCGATGCTTGTTTGAATGAGTGAGTATGTAAATATTCTGATAATATTTAAAAGGATTTTGAGAAGCAACGAATAGAAACTTTGCTTGTTCAAAATTAATTTCGCTCGTTTCGTTTGAGTTAGAGCTAGTGTTTCATTGATTAAAATAAGTGGTATGAGTTAACTGACTAACAGTGTACTTTATATGAATAAAAATAAAATGCTATGCTAGTAAGCGTGGTTGTAAACGCTTCACTTGAAAGCGGCGGACCGCTTTACACTATAGTCTTTTGTAATGCATTTATTATGAATAAATTGTAAAGTGTGGAAAAACGGAAAATTCTAGTAGCATATTTCAGTATTTATATAAGTTTTTAAAGAACGTGTCCGATATGCTTTTAAAACTACTATTATAAAAATAGAAGCTTGTATGTGTGAATGTATGTTTATTCTAAAATTGGATATAATACGGAAATTTAGTACTAAGATAGGTGGTAAGCCTGGTAAGGCTCGTGTTACGGATACCAGATAGTTGATATACTACACATATATAACTTTAAATACATACATATTATAAATATAAACACCCATGACTGGAGTACAAACATTCGTGCTCAACAAATGTATGCCCCAGCCGGACTCAAACCCGTGACACTTGGCGGAGCAACTAGGATCACTACAAACTGCGCCAAACGTGTCGTCAAACATGGATGACCGTATAAGGATTTACACATCGATTACTCTAAAGCACTCATAAAATAAAGTCTTACCCTAATTTAAAAAAATAACTTATTTCAGTACAACCTTTGTAATCAGCAAAACAATAAAAAAGCTACACTCACCTAATCACGTCCTCTCCTTACTTTTATTTCATAGTATTTCACTTACCTGAAACAAAAGCAGTGAATTCAAATAAAATTCAAAAAAGCTCGCCTATAAGCTTTTGAAACATCGTGCTTTTTAATATTCCACGAGGCGTAGTGCCTATAAGCTCTTACCTCATCTACCTTACCTTCTTTGTTTATTGCTATGAAAAATACTACTAAGCAATAAGACTTCAGAGTCATTTTAATTATGTTAATTGAAGTAACGTACGGCAGCTAGAGAATAGTGTAAAGAAAGAAATTGGACTGCTTTTAAATATAATAACAGATCAGTTTTTTTCTACGAGGGTTAAAGGAATATCTTTAAAATCGTTATTTTATGTGTATTAGTAGTTTATTGTATAATAAGTACTAAGGAAATCCTAATCCACACTTAAAATTGAGCGAAATTAGTAGTTGCTTGCCGACTTAAAAATTTATCTTATATAAAGCTTAAAGATTATATTTTATGTAGGACAGCTTTTTGAAGTCCTTTAAAATGATTTTGTGATAAAAATTAAACTGCCTAACATATTTGATGTAACTTTGCAGGACGAAGTTGAGAAAACCATATTTTTCTCGCATTTACATTTCTCGCATCATTAAAAATGTACAATAGGTTAGATTTTAAGCTGCTCTTGTGTTTGAGATAGGGTCTGCCCTCGAACACATGTCGAGTGCCTAAATCGTAAATGACACTTAATGGATCAGTTTTACAAATGTACTACGAACCTTTATTCTAGAGATATTTTAATATTATTATTTCTTGAAAATTTATTTGAATAAATTTAATACTAGAAATTTATGTGAAATATACTAAAATACCTTAAAACCTAGTCTTTAAAGAAAACAATAACTTTTCACTTATTAAAAATGTAACTGTACTCTATCATAAATTTTTTTGCGAACTAAAATCTTGCAACGGCAAAGAAAATTTAAACATCACATGACTTTTACCTAGAAATAACAATTAAGCAAAGTATAATACTATTTAGATTTCAGCAAAATGAAGCGATTCACTGGTTTAAATTTCTATAATTGGATTACATATTGAACTCTCGCAACTAAAAACTTATTATTTTCTTGCAAAATTCTGTGATGCGTAGAAAAATGTCAGGCGACATTAATGTCGAATAGCATTCAGAATACTCCCCCTAGCCTCTACTAATAAATGCAGGAGGGTTGCTACTCTTACGTTTCCACGAGTGTTTTATCGATATATTTTATTCACCGCCTTTTAAATAATTAATTTGAAATCTATATACCTATAGGAATTGAATATACATTGTTACTTTAATACTCGTATTTGTTTTAACATGCCTTCCTTATTTATCAAATAAATGTGAAAATAAGTTTGTTCGTCCCTTCTCTAGACAGCAACGGAGTTGGGAGCATTAGATTAAATCTGATTATACATACAATAGGTACACCCTGTCAATTTAAAGTTAGTAGAACAAAAATTTAGGACTTTCATACAAACTTGCAAGAACAATTAGAGCTCCTTAATCTGGCCCTGTCGCAAAATCCGTTCATGGTGGACGTCTACTGACTATAAGCTACTTCCCTGCCAATTTCATCTTTATAGGTAAACCGGTTTTCGTTTTTCGTGATGAGTGAGTGAGTGAGTCACTTTTGCTTTTGCTATTATACATTTAGAAGATTATTAATAGAATAAAAAATGATCTAGATTATCTTTATCTTAAATCATTAAACGGTTCTATTGCTAAATGAATGTTTCAACGAAAATAGTTTCCAAATGACCCGAAATGTACCTGAAAAGTAAGGTTAAGTGAGGGTGGTTCTTAAATATCAGATCACCAATAAGCTTTCAATTTAACATGTGATGAAATAACCTATTACGAAATCCATAAGCTTTAACTTAAAAATAAGTTTTAACATTGAATTTCCTTTGAAAAGTCGGAAAAAGTTCATAAATATGGACCTTTCCGAAGCTTTGATAAAACTGCAGTAAACTGTAAGGAATTGGAAAGATTCTTGAAAACTGTGTGAATGCCGAATGAATGTGCTAGTAACTTAATGTCGATATAATGTTAGATAACATTCATATTAGCCATACGTTTTCCTCCAAGCAAACATTTAAAGGCAGTCCCAGCAGTGCCCAGCTGTGGGATGTTAATAAGGGTTGAATACATACAAACATTTAAAGAATATTTTTGTCTATATATTTGCGTGAAATACTACTCAGTCTTCTACAACCAGTGGAACTAGAAAAAAAAGTTATATAAAAATCCTGATATAATTAAAATAAGCGCTAAGAAAGGACTTTTCAAAATGTATCCCCTTGAGGGTTAAAAAGGAATGAACATTTCTACTGTTAAATTTTACTCTCAATTTTAGGAAGTTTAAAATATTTATTTACTATATGTTAAAGCTTAAATTTAAAGCTTGTACTATTATTATTAAAACGGTATTTATAAATTTATATGCCTCATCGACTAGTGACTGGCGTGTAAAGCTACAAGGAGAAATCGAGTCCAGGATGAAGACAAGTACAAAGTCTATAACTAAGCTTCTTTTATGTTTTATTATACTGGATAAGCTAAAAATTCGCGATACCAATTTAAATGATATTTGGTATGAAGATAGTTTGAAACCCTGCGATATAGTATAAAAAATTTTTATCCCTGAAATTATGCTTTAAATGAGTAAAAACTTTCTAAAAATAAATAAATATGTTAAGACATTATTACAACAGCACCAGTTCCGTGATAAGCTACGAGGCTAGTGTTACGGATACCAGATAGCTGATATACTACACATACATAATATTTTAAAAAAAGATTATAAAACACCCATGACTGGAGTACAAACAGTCGTGCTCAACAAAGAATGCCTCCAGCGGGACTCGAACCCGCGAGTGCTTTCTTGCTAAAGAAATAAAATCTGATATCTTATTATTTAAGCCCACGAAAAGTTAGCAAATATAGAAAATGTAAATGAAATGGATACCACGAGTAAAATTTCATTTATTACTAAGGCGTGCTAAGACATTTCCAAATTAATATATTCAATATAGTTATAGAATATTACATAGAAAATTTCAATGCAAGGTCGAAAGCTCTTTGACCTTGCATGATTAAAAGACCCTAATAAAAGCTCAGCTAACATCCTGCTAACATGAAGTCTACAAGAGACGTTACATTTGGCACGGATCCAATGTAGTTGGTGGCAATAGGTAGTCAGCTACACGGAAAATAATGAAAGTTTTAAATTTACTATCGCACGTATTCATTATTTAGAGTTTTTTTATATAAACTTTTATAGTCTATATATTCTACGCCAGCGATCGAGGGTTCGAATCCCATCTTCATTACTTATGGTACATCTATACTAATATTATAAAGCTGAAGAGTTTGTTTGTTTGTTTGATTGTTTGGTTGAACGCGCTAATCTCTAGAACTACTGGATCGATTTGAAAAATTCTTTTTGTGTTTCATAGTCTGTTTATCGAGGAAGGTTATAGGCTATATTTTATCATGTTACGACCAATAGGAGTGTTGCGAAAACGGTAAGGGCGGTTAGTTCTAATACGGCGCGACTCAGAAAAAATTTTGGTTTCCGGTCTTTAGAATGCGTGCGAAGCCGCGGGAAATGCTAGTAGCTATAGCTATTACTTCTCTCAATTTCATTGCCTAGTCAGCCTACACTTAGACGCTAAACGCCAACTACTATATAAAGATGGCTAAAAAACGTACCTATACTAAACATAAATATTAATTGTCATCAAAATCTACTCAACCGCTTCAGCATAACGCACTCACAAACATAACCTTTCACATTCATAATCCTTTTTTTCGTACAGCTCTAGAATTGCATTATTTATAACAATAATATATGTTAATTAATTAGAAATAACATTTAAATTAAGACTACCGAATTATTAATCTTTCCCTTGGCCTTAGTTCTTAGAAATTATTACTCGTAATGTAAGCTTGTTTACTGAATTACGCCGTATTATACAGGTCATTGGCCGTTTTATGACTATCATATCGTTAATACCTAGTAATCAAACAATAAAAACAGTTCGGCTAGTACGTCAGTGAGCCAAATTAGGTCTGAATGTTTAACCTTGGTTAGTCATAATTCACATATTAAAGTTGAGCTTTTAACGTGACATTTAACTAATGTTAAAAGCTTTTTATGAAACATTTAAAGAAATATTCTTTATTTAAGTTGTAAATAAGTATGTTGATAATTAAATTAAAATTTAAACCATATACGTTCGTCCGTTAGTCTCGCTTAAACTCAAAAAATATCTAAACCAATTACATAATAATATATTAAGTTTCGTTGGAGGTTACGGGTCTTTTAAATATGAAAAAAATAGAGAAACCCCATGAAACAGCTGGAAAATGAAAAAGTTCAGTACTGCTCATTTTGTATGGATTCTCAAGTCATTTAAACTTACCTAGAAGCACATCGGAGCGAAACATGGTTGAGTCGCTAGTGTATACTATAAATATGAAAATTTATTTGTCGTTTGCTTAAGGAAACTTCCTTCACAAAGAACTAAATATAGCTATATATTATATACTATTATATACAAAAGGTATCCCAAATATTCGCATACATATGATATTATATAAAATAAATAATATTTAACACGGCAACTTTTATGAAACTAAACAGCTATCGATACTGCTGTTGAAATTGCAATTTTTCTTAGTCGTAAGTTTTCTTGCATCTGGCGTTATTAGACCGTTGTGAATTATACAAGTGGGTTCTTGGTTCGCTGCAGTCGAATGAGAGTATTTCTCGTGTAAATGGGAATATTTCTGTTTCTAAACACTTAAAATGTTACTGTAATAATATTACGTTAACTATAACTTCAAAACTTATCTATTTTTAAGATACTTAAAAAGAAAGAGACACCCAATTTTAGTCTACATACATGTTATATATGTTTTTCTGAGCTATTTGACATAACCTAGAAATATGTGTTTTCTTAATAAATATATGAATTTGGATATCACCAGTCAATCTATATGTATATAATATAAAATTCCCGTGTCATGTTGGTCCGCCTTGTTTATTTCTTCTTTAATACAAAAATAAACGACTTAAAGATAGAAAAAATTATATGAGTGCAGCAACAAACCTTAGCTAGGTCTTATGTATATAAATAGGCTAAAGGAAAACAATCCAGTACCTTTCTTTACCCCAAATTTTCAATAAAAAACTAGACAAACACTTGTAGTAAGAAAAAGCTGTATAAAATATAGCTACTTTATCCAAAGTTACCAATAACTTAAATTATCTTGATATATTCTACGTAACTCACTGAATACTTTTACTTCTCTTCACCGATTACTGGCTCACGTCCAACGAACGTTCACTAAAATGTTTCTTGGCTACACTTTCTGAAATATAGACTGTACTTTTGACCTCTTAGAAAGTATCGGAGCAACATACGAGTACCGATAAAGGTTGGTATATTTCGAAATATTTTATAAGATAGGTAGTACATTTTCTTAATTATATAAATTACTAGATTTGGTGCGAGCGAAGTCGCAGGTTCCGCTAGTAAATGTATACAAAAACTTGACAAATTATATACTACAACCTTTCTCGAGAACCACTCTATCCATTGATAGAAACAGCATGAAAATCGATGCAGTGGTTTTTGAGTTTATCGCGAACAGACAGACGCGGCGGAGGACTTTAGTTTTATAATATGTAGTGATAGTGATTTATATTGACGACACGTCTGGCTCTGTTTATAGTGAGCTTTTACTACTGGTTTAAATTGTAAAATTATTTAGTGTAGGAAAACCCAATTATCGAGGAATGTTCTAGGCTTTATAACATAATATTACATGGTATCATAACTTGTGAAATCAATGAAATTAGTTCCTGTCTTTAAACATAAGTTAGTACGTAAGCAGAGCTGCGGAAAATGTAATCATCATACATAAATTGAAAATATTTTCAACTACAAATAGCTGTTGAAATAAAGTGATTTATGATATTCTCTTTGGCAGGCATATTTTGTACTTTTTCTTCCCTGCTTGCTGCGCCAGCGGTCGCGGGTTCCAGTCCCGCTGGGGGCATTCATTTGTTTAGCACGAATGTTTGTACTCCAGTCATGGATGTTTATATTTATAATATGTATGTATTTAAACTTATATATGTGTAGTATATCAACCATCTAGTATCCATAACACAAGGCTCGTACCTTATCGTGGAACTAGATAGTGCTGTGTGTAAATGCCCCAACATATTTATTTATTTATTATTTATAGTTACTATTTAACTGAAATAAACTTAAATAAAATATTAATATTACCTCAAAACCTCATCAAAACAAACTTTTACACTTCATACTTTAAACCCTAAACCTGTTATTTACGGCTGACGTTAATTATTTCTGAAATATTTTAGATGAAAATAAACCTTAAGGATCATTTCCTCGAAAAACCGAATAGCCCTATAAATTGTCCGTATCGCCCTTCAGAATTGTAATCCAGCCTTTAATTACTAGAAAATCAGGCGGCGAAATTAGGCACGCCCCACCTGGTCTGATAACACTTGAATATTTTAAGTGAAGGTATTTCGAGGGCCTTATTGTAAAGCGCTATGTATATTTTCTTCTGAGAAAACTTGTACAAGTTTGGTGCTTCGATCGTAGTTAAATGTGAAGTAAAAAAGTTATTTCGATTTGCATTACATTGAGATGAGTTAGTAACATATTAAGACGCATAATGTAATGACCCTACTTGCTGTGCCAACAGTCGCTGGTTCGAGTCCCGCTGGGGGCATTTATTTGTTGACTACGAATGTGGGTACTACAGTCATGGATTTGTAAAAACACACATATTTATATATATGAACTAACTAGATCCGTAGCTTTCCACGGACCAAGATGACGCTGTGTATAATAATTTCCCAACATATTTACATTTTAATGACACTTAATTAAAAGATACACGAATTATATCGTATGTTTAGTAATATATGTATGTATATATTATATTGTGAAGAAAATATGCTTTAGAAAAGGCTACTTAGGTGGCCTTTTTGTTAGAAGCGATATCTTTCATACATATTGTTTTGCCTAATATTGAGTATTTCCACCTTACTTATCTCTCTACCTATCTTTCTATCTATCCATATATCTTTCTTTCTATTTCCCTATCTATCTATCTCTTAGTAAGTATTTTAAAGGTCTGAAGATCGGCATTTCAATCGTCTCAAATTATTAATTCTAATTCTTAGAATAGTCCCGTTGCAAAACTCGATTACCGTGACGTCCTCAAAACCGGCGAATTCATCTGACGAAATGGAATTTAACAAATTTTTCCCCCAATTCCATGGGCTTATCTCGAATCTTGCCTTCATTTAGCTTTGTAATATATTTCCCTCAAAATTATCAAAACATTTTTATTAGAGAGAAGATATTTATTCAACCATTATATATCAGGTAATTGAAACGTAAGAGAAATTTTGATTTATTTTTATATTTAAATAATGTTACTTATTGGTATTAATTAGTACCTAGTGGTTATTTAAATACACCATGATGAAAAGTATCTTACTTCTATCATTTTTGTGGCGTAGAAATCATATTATCTAACTACTAAAAATATTTAATTTACATAGTTACTATAAATAAATTAGGTTCAAACAAAGAAACCAATATATAACACTAAAAACACATTGTAATAACTTCGCTTGTATTTTTCCTAGGTAAAAAAACTAGTTTATATTTAAACAGGTATGATCAGTTATTGTGAGTTGTAGTATACAATTTTTCCTATAGGAATAAGATACTTTTGCTATTGCGGTAAAAAGTATTCTATGACACTCTCAAGCTCTCCAACTATCTCTACCGAAAAAATCCCAATCTATCACACTCCTTTGACATGAAATACGGAGAAACTAACATCTGTATATTTAAAAGAATTAAGTATAAAGCAGAAAATAAAAAGAAAAACAAAAGGAAAATAACTACATAAAAATCGTAACTAATAATCATTAAATTATTACATTTAATAAAATAGCTCTCTTCAAGATCTCGAAAAGGGATCAGTATCACAATTTGTAATATTAGAAAAGTCGATATTCTATTGCTTTAAATGAAATCTGGGGGCGTACCATGAACTATTTGAAAACATTCTTATTTCAAGACTGTTTTGTTTCAAGTTTACAATAATCTTACTTTCCTTGCTATAAGGACGTCATGATACGAAAAGTCAAAGTAAGATTATAGTATTCATGCTATAAGAGTTCATAGTACGCCCCCTGGAGGCAAGATTGGATTGTAGGTTATAAGAGTAAAGTAAATTTTGCAACCTACCTATTTACCCCAACTTCTGTATAATATTTTAATAGTATTTATCATACAAGAGATTATTTCATTTACATACATACCTTAATAATTATATCACTATCGCTATCATTGCTGAGTAGTCAAAGTTGGACCGTATAATAATAATTCAAAATTTGGCAAATCTTATACTCGTAGAAATAACGTTTACCTATATATTTAAAAACTTTTTTTTCTAAGAACACCAAAGCTTATCGTAGCTACTAAGCCCTTTCCTCATGCACTTACACAGTGCGTATAAGACTCAAGAAAAATATCTTTTAATTTCATTTGTCCCACTCAAATCAATTGATCAGGAAAAGATAGAAAGTTTTTACCATATCTATAGAAACATAACATCGATTAGTAACTAATACTACGTCAAACATGGTTAAACCAACATACATATCGATACATATTATTATTAAATATACCCGATCAGCGTTAATAAATTAAACAATTGATTAATTAATAGCGCAATGCATCAAACATGGGCGTCGGTGTATGAGAAGCAGATAACACCGGAAGTACTATTTACGTTATCAACACGCTGAGTCAGTACCGGAAGACTGTGCGCTATTAAAAATTGGGCAGCGTGAGCTGTAAATGAACATGGGTTCCGTAAGGTTATATAAGGTCTGGTTTATTTTATTACTGTTTTTATTGGTTGTTTTGTAGCACGATTTGTATCTCTTTATAGAAAATAAATAAATTAAAATAAGACTTTAACGGTCTCACTTACTGACTCTCTTTCTCTTTCCCTCTATCTCTCTCTCCCTCTATCTCTTTCTCTCTCTCTCTCTCTCACACACACACACACACTTATTGTCAAAAATATTAATAAACTAAATTAAATGTTAACTGAGGTTCATCAAAATTGAATCTAATACCTAGAAAATAATATCTCGAATTACTTTAGTAAATGTTCTATATTTAAGGGCGACCATATTAAATAGCCTTCTTTATGAACAAATAGACAAACATAATATAATACTATACATTATACAAGGTACCCGTTACTATAAGGAATCCTAACTAACAAATAATCAAAGTACACAATTATAGCCTTTAAATATAATAGGATAAGTTTTGATATCACTTGTTAATATTTTAAGTTTTAGCGACTCACGTGTTGTATATGGTTGTAAAACGATTGAACTTTATTAGTTATGTCCATAAAAGGGGCAGAAGCCATAAACCTGTTTTAGTCCCGGGACATACAATGTTTTTAATAGCGGGATATACACTGAATTGACGACATAGGAAGGTAGTTACGACAATAATGTGAAACTGTACTAGGGATGAGCTTTGGCTTCACTTTATACCTGTACCTACTTTACCTAGTTTTTTTTTATGGTAAAAAGGGGGCAAACGGGCAGGAGGCTCACCTGATGGGAAGTGATCACCTCCGCCCATGGACATCTGTAAGCCTGGCTTGCAGATGCGTTGCCGGCCTTTCAGGAAAGGGAGGGATGGAGTAGGGAGGGAAGTGGGAGGGAGCTGGGAACGAAGGAGGAGGATGAAGGGAAGAGGGAGGGGGGAAGGAGAGTGGGCCTCCCGGACTCTCACTCACCGGACGAAACGCGACAGCATAGCTGCCACTACACGCCGGTCTTCTGTGAGAGAGTGGTACTAATGAACTACACGGGGCGTGCCGGCCCATTCGGTTGCTACCCAATAAAGTAACAAGCATGGCACTACCACTTTACGTTTGGAAAGCCCCTAGAAAATAAAGGTAACTTAAAATACAAAATTAAATAACTGGTATAATTTATATTTTTCCTTATCTCATCTTTCTTGATTATCTTTCAAATAAAACTTTTTCCGGGAATTACTTTTAATATTTGGTTCCCGAATTTTCGGTTGCTTTATAGCAATTATGGTCACGGAGGAGTCTCTCAATAGAAATCTACGAAAAAAATGCGCCAGTGGTTGCGAGTTCGAGTCCCGCTGAGGACATTCATTTGTTGAGCCTGAATCATTCAGGCTGAATGTTTGTACTCCAATCATTGGTGTTTATATTTATATGTATTTATTTAAAGTTATTTATGTGTAGTGTATCAACTATCTAATATCCGTAACACGAGCCTCGTAGCTTACCATGGAACTAGATGGTACTGTGCTTATTTATTTTATTCGTAAAACTAAGAAAGTATCCTTAACATATGTATAGTTGTTATCTTTATAAAATAATTTACTAATAAACTTCGGTACGCTCTTTTATCACAGTATAAATCAATTACTCGGGCTTTGTTACGTAGTGGACAAACTAATTTGTAGCCAAAAACTGACCTAAATACTCGACCTATAAAAGCTTCCGCGAAAGAGCAAACTCAATTATTTCATAATATAATACGCAATAAAATATTGTTATATATTATATAAAAGAAAGTCGTGTTAGTTACACCATTTATAGCTCAAGAACGGCTGAACCGATTTTTATGATATTTGATTTTTTGGATTTATCTTAGTCCCGAATAGGATAACAAGTATTAAAATATAAGATAATTAATAACTATGCACCGCTTTACATGTAAACTAAGCCACCATAGCTAGTTTCTAAACAGCCAAAATCATTAAATACCAAGCCAAAACGTCTGTACAGCATCGTATTTCATCCCATTTGTCATTCCGTGGGTTATTACAACCTCGGAAAGTAGAAGCGCTACGGTTTAAGCCCTCTTTAATAATTAAGTCACAAAATGTAAATCCTTAATACCCTTGAAACCTGTTTTTAGTAAATCTCTTTGTGAAAATACGAATGCCCAAGACCATTTTAAATCTGTTCGTGGTGAAGTAAATTTTCTCATTCGAATTTTTGATTTGAATGCTTTAAGCTTTTTTGTGTATTTCGAAAAGAATTCGTAATCTATATCTATACTTAATATTATAAAGCTGAAAAGTTTGTTTGGTTGAACGCGCTAATCTCAGTAACTACTGGTGCAATTGAAAAATTTTTTTTGTGTTAGATAGTCTGTTTATCGTGGAAAAATGAAAAATGTTGCAACAACGGGAAGGGCGTTAGTTCTGCGAGGTACCATACCGCGCGACTCAAAGAATTTGGTTTCCGGTCTTTAGAACGCGTGCGAAGCCGCGGGAAATGCTAGTATGTCATAAGTTGACAAAAAACGTTTGTAGTGACCCTACTCGCTGTGCCAGCGATCGCGGGTTCACGTCCACCGGGGGTATGCATTTGTGTGATCAGCATAAATATTTGTACTCCAATCATAAGCGTTTATGCTTAATATCTATTTGTATTTAAGTGTAGTGTATCAATTATCTGGTATTCATAACACAAGCCTCGTAGCTTTCTATGGAACTAGATGCTGACGTATGTTACTGTCTCATCATTTATATTTATTATTACTTTCAAAAGAATAATCTATAAACTTATTTATCTTATTTTTGTCAGTTCTCCATCTACAAATGAGCATTTATAAAGCAAGCATAAGGTTTGATGCTAAAATAAATCTATTGACACATGACATAAACTATGGCAACCACTATATCATTCATGACAAAATCGGAAGTGTTACACTCTCAACTACCTATAATCGCACAATTACATACAATAACTTAACGGTTAAATCTACTTATCCAAACGCAGGCAGAACCAGGTCAGAAAACCTAACTAATGACAGTGCGAGTTCGTTAAACCGGCCTACACAAACATAATGACGTATAAAACATAATCGACCACTTTATCTGACACACGCGCGACTAATGACAAAGAACGTGTCGCGTTGAGTATGTTTATATGTACGATATATCGTATATCGTATGCGATTTTTGTATGTTTGTACATAAAAAATGATTACTGAAATAATATGACAAGCATACTTTTAATTTTTACTTTTTAATTCAATTGTTTCCTAGTAATTTATACAATGTAAATTATAGTAATGAATACATTTAGTTAATTAATTATCTTTTATAATTTATTGTAGTATTTCATTTTATTCATTCAACCTAATTGTTAATTGTAATTTTTAAATTCTATTGAGTTTGTTTTTATTTGTTTAGTTAAAAAATTTTAAACGGACAAAATATTGTGTATGTTGTGTTTGCTTTCAAACGGTTATACATTACTGTATTTTTTGTAGTATCTAATTTAAATGATGTATTAAATGTTATAACCACTAGCAAACCTGATTAAATAAATAAATAAATCCTAATATTATATTTTGTCTGTCTGCCTATCTTTCTAGTATTTACGCCTAAACCGAGTGTTGTATAGGTACATATACATAGATGAGATCTAGAAGTAGTCTAGGATATGGGCTACTTTTTGTTGCAAAAATATTTGAAGGAGGTAAAATAGGGATTAAAAGTTTGCAACCAACTAGTTTGTTTTTGGGGAAGTACCTAAAGTGCACTCATTTTATTTCGTTTTAAACGCACTTTAAAGTAGGTGTTTTTAAATAAATAATAAAAAAAACAAATATATTGGTCATTAGATTTTTTTTAATTATCGTACAACGTAGGTATTTAGGTGTCTTAGGCACATGTACGCTACATTAATACTTTATTAGTAATTGTACCAAACTAAATTCCTCGAACTAAAGTTGTCATAAGCGTTCTCGTATTCTCTTTGAATAATAGAAAAGTTTAAATAAGACAATACTTCGACAAGAAATAATACTAGCACTTACCTTTTGATGTACTTTTAAAGTACTTATATATCGTATCGCATTGTGAAAACGATCTTAACATTCGAAATAATCGTTACATGTGAATCACGACATTAAACTTTAAGCGAGTGAATTGTACCGCTGATACGTAAAATAAGCACGGACTTCAGTTAGCAATTTTATAACTAATTTAGAGTCATTTAGTTTTATTGAAGCTAAAATTACAGACAACAAGTTCGATTAAATCCTTTACATTTCCTAAGCTGAAGTCCAGGTCTTATCAGGACCGCGCTGTGGTGCAAATATGCGGTTGTAGCAATCAAGCCAAAGTGTTTATTTTTCTGAATGCAGAGTGCTGTTGGCCTCACTGGCCTTTACAGCGTCACCGGGCGGGGAGGGATCTTGCCTAAAAGTGTAGAATGAATCTCAAAGGGTGTAGTTTTGTAAGGGCACCTCCTGCGAGGTTCGAACCACAGCTTACGAAACTATCGAATGGAGGACTAGCCGTATTGGAGACGGCTTACGGCGAAGGCCAGAGTGAGGAGGGTACAGAGCCAATACATACTTAAGTACAAAATTTAAAAAAAATATTATAAATAAGATACGAGTACATATTTTGCAAATTTAATAAATAAGATTTTGAATCATACGGTTTCCGTTTTTGGATTTTGCCTACGGAACCCTGATTATCTAGAGATTACCTAGGTTTTCAAAAAATTACATCACATAGGGAAAATCTTCCGCACGGCCGAAGTCCTGTCGTCGTATTGATATGTAGATTTACAAAATATTCGTAAATGTGTTAACTCTCGTGAGAATTAGTACTGCACTTTCAAATTATTTTGGGATGAGAAACAGGAACTATGAATTTACAAAATTTTAACTATAAAGATTTTAATTACGAAAGTTTATAGTGAACTAGCGACTTGCCCTCGTTTTCGTTAGTAAAAGTATATATAAACTTAACATATAATATACTAAAACCTTCCTCTTGAATTACTCTATCTATTAAAAAACCGTATTAAAATCCGTTGCGTAGTTTAAAAGATCTAAGCATACATAGGGACACACAGCGGGAAGCGACTTTGTTTTATACTATGTAGTGATAGTAAATACTTCAAACGCTTATACTTTTTTCTTCATACAAGTACCTACATAATAATAATATTTATAAAAATGAGAATGCTCTTCGAGAGAGAAAGCTCTCGATGGGTCATGGAACCACCAACTTTTAACTTGAAAGAAAATCTCATTAACTTTTTGCCCCCGACCCAACACTCGAGTGCAAGTTTTGAGGTCAAAATCTGTCTGTACTATATAATTTTCTGCTATATGTAGAATCAATATAAAAACTTTTTACTAAATGAATATTCAATTATAAAGTACTACTTAGATAAGAGAAACACAGTTTATAACATACTAGCGACTCGCCCTCGCTTCGTTCGGGAACTTCCCTAGATTTAGTACAAGCAAAACCGCGGGATCAGCTAGCTATACATATAAACCTTCCCCTTGAATCACTCTATCAATTAAAAAAAACCGCATCAAAATCCGTTGCGTAGTTTAAAGATTTAACCATACATAGGGACATAGGAACAGAGAAAGCGACTTTGTTTTATACTATGTAGTCATGGATGAATAAACTAATGGACCAGTCATAAAATACAAATGCATGAAAACACGTTCAACCAATTGAAGTATAACGCACACAAAGAATTGACACAATACATCAAAATTCACTCTAATGCTTGAACGTAGTCGATAAAATACATATATCAATGACATTTTAGATATTAATAATAAATATTGTTTGATTTTTCGCCGACAATCAAACCCAGAACGTTCGAATGGGAAAGAAAAGGCGTATCATAAATAAGCTGTAAGGCAAAGAAAATGAAGGGAGAATAAAGGTGGGGTAAGCTTCCGGTATTTATATTTTAATTATACTAAAATAAGCAGGACATTGTTATGAACTTTTTACTCAATTATTATAGTTATTATAGACTTCAAATTTTTTGTTAAGAATTTTTTTTTCACTTTCGAGAAGGATCCCTAGGAAATCTAAAATTTTGTGTAATTTATGTGTTAAAATAAAATAAAAAATTAAGTACACATACTAATTATAATTTTTGCATTTATAATGTTTTTATTTAATTATAAAAATATTATTATAAATTTATTGTCATCAGATTGTAGGATACTGCGATAAAAGTATTTTATGTTATTGTACTGTACAAATAACATCATCATTTGTTCAGTTATTTCGTCAAATATCGATATATTTTTCGACATTGCCAAGCACTAGTCGATGTCAATGGACTCACTTGACAGTTCTGTCATTTTTTTTGAACGGTATAATCCAGCCATTTTATGATGGTTGTCAGATGTCAACAATACATAGATATATCGACAATATTAAACATAGTTGAATAATACGAAATTTTATTTTACATTTACTTTAATTTTGTGATAAATAACATTAAATGTAATAAAATATATTACTTAAAAGTGAAAAGAAATAGTGCTGCTTCCGCCGCTATAGTTTTTACACCATCTAATAGAACATTTAGTCATTTTTGGTAGATGTTTTGTTGACAAGTAAGTGTTTGAGACTGACGTAAAAACAAACGGCCAGGCCTAAAATATCCTGATTACTGTCAAGGCCGGTAAAGATACGTCCGCTTATATGTCTCGTCCGTTAGATTATTCGTTCATGTATGTAGTGATATTGCGCGTCTGCCTGTACTTTTGTCTCAACTAATCTCTAAAGCGGTTGTTCTGATTTAGACTGGATTTTCATAGATTGATAGCTGATATTAAAAGGTATAACTTAAGCTACTTTTATTCTAAAAAAATTATAGGGACTAACCCAAACGAAGCTCGGGTGAAACTCTAGTTATAAATATAAAAGCACCTAGGAAATAACATTATATTTACTTCGTCTACTCAACTTTATTCATACATAACATCAGAATTAATAGGGTTTATCAAGCATTATCGATGAGATAAATTATTAATTGATTGATAATAAAACATTAATGAGTGAATTATCTCATGAGTTATTATATTCACAGGTTAACTGTTCGTTAAGCTTGTGGAATTCGTATTGAATATTAACTTAATATAAGTATATTAAAGAGATGTATTTAATAGTTTTATAGATGATTTGCAAGCTTATTATGTATTATAATATTAAATATAGATCAATGAATTGATATAGTCAAGTCAATTAAATCAATCAAAATAAATCGGCAACATTAACATGTGTATGTCTCTCAACGTTTTTGCCAAATACATGGCAAAATATTCAGAATATAAAACTAGATTCTAGATGAGGTTCGGAAAATCTTAAAGAACAAGCGTGTTTAATCGATTTTCATGCCAAAAAATTCTGAATTAATAACAAAATAAAGACACCTTGATTGTGTAGTAGCTAGCATGTACGGCTGCACATCGAGAGGTCCTGGGTTCGAGTCCCGGATCGGGCCATGTTTAGTTATTGAGTCTTTCTGTTGAGTAGTCAATACAAAATAAAACCTAAAACTACCTTAGTCTCTCTCGTGACCATGATTGCTGTAAAGCATTCGAAACGTCGGGAACCAAAAATCCAAATAAATCCGCGACAAAATCCGAAAAGGTAGTTTCATTTATCTAAAATTTCGACCCGACCAAAACATCGAACTTAGGACCTCATTTGCAAACAAAAACCATGTCAAATGACAGCAAAATCACAATATTCAGTCCAAAATGAAGCCTGAATAACTTATTTATAAATAACGTTCATGTTCTTTATTCTGTGGCTTTTATGCGTGCCATTTGGGCACAAATTACTTCGCCAATGTCGAGTAGATTTATAAATAACACTATTGAAAGGAGATGTCATTCCAAAATGACGCCACTCTGACATTGTGCAAACATCTTGTATAATATCATTTCTTATCAACGTGAATGAATTTTGTTTATTGTAATACCGATTTCATTAATATGTATATGCAAAAGTTTGTATGTATGTATGTTTGTTTCCTTTCATGTTGAACAACTGAACAGATTTCGATTGATTACTCAGATTAACTACATTGTATAGCCTATTATTAGACATGAGAAGATAGCGATATTATAATGTGAATTGTTCGACAACAATACGAGGGCTTAAAGTTAAAATTTCGCATATTTATTATGTTCTGTTTACGAAGATATAAATACTATAAAGTCTCAGAACTATATTGAACATGTTGGGACATTAACACGCAGCACAGCTATTTAGTTTATGGTAATCTACGAGGGTTTTGTTATGGATACCAGATAGTTGATATACTTCACATATATAACTTTTAATACATACGTACATTATACATATATAAGCAACCATAATAGAATACCCTCAGCAAAACTCGAACCCGTGAACATTGGCACAGCAAGTAGAGTGACTACAAACTGAGCTAAATGTGTCATACAAAGGAAGAACGTATTAGCGTTTTTTATTACCTATAAAACTAGCAAGATTGTATTAAACGGTTACATGAACTAGTATGTAATCAAATCTTAGTACCTACTCAATTTTGACCTACTTATATTTAGCGTATTGAAACTTTGTTAGCATGTGATAAAAGTGTAATAATCTTAATAGAAATCTTTTATATTACAACTAAAGTAAAATCTAATCGGTCTTAACATTACTCTTCGCAAAAGTACACTGTCGTAATGCATGTTCGATATATATATACTATAAATAATTATAGGTTAAATAAGAACAATGAAATAGAACCTACGATCTCTAAAGTAGAGACAGTTACCATAAATGAACTACCGTACATATTGTAATTACAATTGGACGTAACTATACATAATAGATGTCTAATAAGATTCTTCGCTTCGCTTTCGCTGGCCGCGAAATAATCGGTTCATTATTATAGTTGCGTCACATGGCTGTTTCTCACTTCATCAATCACTTTGAAGCCTTATTCTGTGAACTAAATTAATATAATATAACATTTCGGTGTTCGGAATTCTTCTTTTCTTAAGCGATATAACCGATTTTAATATACTTCTTAGTTAAATGTAATTGAAACCGACATACAGCCGCCATTCAAAATAATTTCTAGACTGAGTGTATACTGTCTGTAACAACTATGTAATGTGATAAGTCCAAAACCTTAAACAAATACGCAATTACCATACTGTAAAAATATTATATTTAATATATACTATTATATTATATTTTTCGCACATATATTCGCATATCAGAATACACCCGTTAATTCAACAAATTATTTTTATCAAGCTTGAAGCGTAACTGACCGTGATAATTCATTAGCGATGTAAATAATACGGTTTCGAGACTCATTTGCTCGTTATCATATAATCAGTACTTAAACTTTAAAATTATTAAAATCTTATTTATCCTATGTATAGTTTGTAGATAATATCAGAACTAAATCAACCATAATCCAGGGTACATTAATTTACTAAGATAAAATACTACTATAATAAAATAGCTTTAGTTTTTTTTTGACATAAACTATGTCTTTGAAAACATACCTCTACAACTAACTTGTTAGAATAGAAGAACAAATAAACGCTCTTTTGTATTATTTATAATTAGCAACTCACTCTCGCTTCACTCTACTTTCAAACAGACAAAAATTGTATTTTTTTTTTACTTATTTAGTACAAATATTACTAAATATGTAAAAAAACTTTTTAAAATGAAAAAAAAAAATAGAAATGGTGTAGTCACTACCTTTACTAAAAATCACTAAGTCAATAGGACACACAATTTAAAAGCAAAACTGTTTTACTAATTTTGCTACACAAATAGTAGGTTAGAACAACTTGGCATTCTGCCAGAGACGGACGGAAGAAGTCTTCAAATCTTGATCCTGAATAAATAGACTACTCCTGAATAGCGTCGATCATTGTTTATATAGCTATAGTTGAATACATAATCTGTAGAATAAAAATTTAAAACTATATAATTCGCGTCATGTAAAAAGAACGCTGGCTGTCAAGTTGCGCAGAGGCGATTTATAGGCGAATTTGGTGGTAAAACGCGGGGCGCGGGACGGCGAGGCACGCGCCGCATGCTTACCGGCTCGCTATAGGTTTGTCAGTTCAAAATACCATAGCGCACACAAAAGTTATTAGTTACGAAATGATTTTATATCAAAAATAGAAAAATAATATTTTTGAATAATATTGTTTTTTAAAGATAGAGTCTGATAACAATGCAGTTAACAATAAAAATATATATATATAAACGAATTAATTTATTTTTTTGTAAGTGGATTAAAAATTCTGCAATGAATCAAACATATTTTATTAATTTATAAAATTCTGTTTGATGACATTCTATCTAAAATATATTTCAACGTATCTACGAATAACCAATATACGTCACGAGCGAAAGGTTAGTTCAAAAATAAATTAATATGCTCAGTAATTTCGTATGCGAATGTACCGATGCGCAAACACACCCCCCACCACTTTCTTCCAGCGTTCTTTTTACGTGACGCGAAATGTACCTATATATGTACAAATTAAACCACATATTTTTGTTGATATTTAAAAAACTGCTCAACTGATTTTAATAAAATTTAAATGGTTACACCTGCTATAAATTACGTAAACTTTTAAACAAAAAAGATTTTTCCAAATCAGTTCAGGCAACTTTGAATAATTGGTAAATATACAAAAAGATTCCGACGAATTGAGAACCTCCTTTTTTAAGCAAGTTAAAAACATTACATTTAAAGAAAATAAATAATAATCTTATCCGAGGAAAGCCAGGATAAGTCACTAGCTAAACAATTATATATAAATAAAATTGAAATCAATTTTAAATATTAAAGCAAAGTACTAAGCGAGCAAAACGCCTGATCACTTAATTTAGTAAGTACAAATGCAAATGTGCTTAAAACATTAACTACGAACTAACCGGCGCTCAGTGAAATTCGCATTTAAAACGAACGGTAGTTTTACTGGACTAGATTTATCCTTAATTTTCTGTTTAAATTGTAAAGACACAGCAATAATCTTTATAATTATGATTTTACAAAATAATACATTTACTTACAATACTAGACTAAGACTAAGAGCAAATTGTTGTGGATTTAATTTTCAGGATAGGATGTAGTATAATAAGCGTAAAATACCTTGATTACAGAAATTTGTTTTACAGTTCGAAGGAAAATACACAACTGACCTATATATATAAACACGTATATAAGTAAATAAAAAATGCCTATGTATAATTTACACATTATTATGTATAATATATAATTTTAATATTTCACTATCTTTTTACATAACCTCATATTGCTGAGCATTGCTTTCGTATCTCTTTAATTGAATTTAAATGCAAAAAAGAAAAATACTTTTTCGTCAATGACTTTAATAGAAGTCCGACATTTAGTTTTTTTAGTGTTTTTTAGTATTTTTTAACTCACCGCTTGTATGAAGAAGTCCTTATGCAAAACGCTGACGATGCCGAAGTTTGTGAACTTGAAGACTCTATCCATGATCCACATCAGGTTGGATAGTACTCCAGGTCTTGGATTCCATGCTGCCATCAGCATTGGGACGTCTGCTGTGCTCTGATGATTGGCGAGGACCAGGGTACGTCGACTGGTGCATGCTGCGGGCTCGTCCCCGGTTTCCACAACTGTAAAGAAGGTGATTGGTTAGTAAGTTAGTAATATCTATACTTATATTATAAAGCTGAAGAGTTTGTTTGGTTGAACACGCTAAACTCAGAAACTACTGGTCCGAATTGAAAAATTCATTCTGTGTTGGATAGTTCGTTTATCGAGGAAGGCTATAGGCTATATTACATCACGCTACGACCAATATGAGCGGAGCATGAATGAAAAATGTTGCAAAAACGGGAAGGACGGTTAGTTCTGCGAGGTACTATACCGCGCGACTCAGAAAGAAATTGGTTTCCGGTCTTTAAAACGCGTGCGAAGCCGCGGAAAATGCTAGTTTCTGATATGCGTTTAATTTTTATGTTTTGATTATCTATATAAAGACAGTAATAGCCTAGTAGCACGTCCACTTGAAAAACTAAGGAGAGCCGGTTTAAAACCTGGGTTTCGCAACTCTTAATATTTTCCATTTCGAACAATACTACCATTTGTTTTATGGTCCCGGAAAATAGAGAAGAAACCTGTTTGACTGAGAGAACCTAGAAAAATTCGAAGAATATGTAAAGTCGCAAAAGCCATACTTGGCCAACATGGTGGCCTATAGGTACCACGTTTACATTATATTCATAGAAAACCTACTCGTAAATAATACATAATATGTACATGTACATAGCACTTATGTAAGTTTTACAGAATAAATTGAATGTAAACATCTCACGATATTATAACTAAATTTATTTTTGACTTATCTCTCGTGGAAAATATATTGTACGGGTATATCTACGAGCGCTACAAAGTAAATCGCGTTCGCATCAGACCGGTCGATCCTCCGATAAGCCCTGAATCCTCGAATCTTCGTATAATGTCACATTCGATTTGTAACAGCGCAGATACAATGATATGTCAAATAAAAGTATTGAAATAGACTTTCATACTTAAAATATGGAAGATTGTTTCAAAAACTTTATAGCTATAGTTATATAGTTAGTTGTATTTTAAAAACAAAAAAGTTACTTTACCACTAATTTCTTTATTTTTAAACGACAAGTTTGGCTCAGTTCGTATTGATCGTACTTTCTGTGCCAGCGGTCGCGAGTTCGAGTCCCGCTAGGGGCATTCATTTGTTGAGCACGAATGTTTGTACTCGGTCATGGTTGTTATTATTTATAATATGCATTTAAAAAATTATATATGTTTAGTATATCAACACTCTGGTGCCCGTAACACAAGCCTTGCAGAACTAGTGCCATCTAGTCCCAAGGAGAGTCCCATGGAAGTAGATGGCACTGTTGTAATAATGTCCCAACATATTTATTTATTATATAATATACTAGGATAAAGACGTAAAGAAGTTTAGGCGACGCGATATAGGTATGACTGTATTCATAATTCAGCAGCAAATATGAAAATTTAAGAACTTAATTTTTAGTAATAAAAACTAAGTAAAACGAACTAGTTTTAATATTTTTCATTACTTAAAACTCATTGAAATGCAAAAGTCGAAAACGCCGGTTAGTCTAGCTATAAAATCTATATACAAATGCATGCACCAACGTACGTCGCCACTGAAAGTATTAAAGTGGCCGAGATTGTTTACTTAGAACGTAATAGAATACAATACTGAAATATTTATTTGCCGCGACCGTTTAGATGTGGCTGTGTTTGTGGAACGTGATGCGAAACACCAGATGGTTAGTGATAAAGCTCTTGCATTTGAAAGAAATACATACTACTTTTTCTCGCGGCTTTACTCACTTTAAAAGTAACACTTTACTTCAATTCTATGAAATTCTTATGTTCAACGGCTCCTGAAGAGCCGTTGGGCGCCATTTACTTCGGCTATATCGCGTAGAACGGAAAAGACACGGAACATGTTACTACCTAATCGTATAATACAGAATGACCGGTGTCAAAGTTGTTACCGGTGTTATATTTTGTTAGATTTACTCCAATATTATTATTATTTATTTATTTGACATCAGTAATACGTTCACACTTATATACCAACAACTTTATATATACAGCACAATCATCATCATCAGCCCTTTTTAACGTCCAACTGCTGGGCACGGGTCTCCCTCAGTACGACGGGGATCAGGCCATAGTCCACCGCGCTGGCCTAGTGCGAGTTGGCGGACTTCACATGTCTTTCGAAAACTTGTTAGGTTTTCTCAGACATGCAGGTTTCCTCACGATGTTTTCCTTCACCGTAAGACAAGTGGTAATCATGATATAAATGATTCGCACATGAAAATATCAGAGGTGCGAGACCCGGATTTGAACCCGCATCACTCGGATATCCAAGCGACCGCGTTACCGCTGGGCTACCACTGTCTATACAACACAATACAACACAATACGACCTAAAAATACAAAGATCAATTCCGAATCACAAAAGCAAATAAACAGCGGAAAGCCAACACCATTTGCACTCTATAAATAGAAATTGAGCATAGAAATTTCAATGGGAAAAAATCACTTCATTACCATGACAATTCTACTTAGAATAAATAATGGAATAGTATTAAGATTCAAATTACATTCTATCTTCTTAAGTACACCCTCATCTCCCTAAATAAATAATCCCACCCTCCACTACCAAAAAAGGCAATAAAAATGATTAACATTTTTATGAAAATCGCAACTCAGACACGCTACTGAGCAGTGTTCTTAGAAACTGGAGCTCAATTATGTGCTATGTAGGTATTTTATAACACATTTTTGTACACAATTTAATAGTTTTAACTGAAACTATGTTTTCGGATTTTGTCACGGATTTATTTGGATTTTTGGTTCTTGACGTTTCGAATGCTTTACAGCAATCTTGGTCACGGGTCTCTCCCGTGCTCATGATTGTCTAGTATACTTAGTTTCATTTTCAAATATTCGCGTAAATATAAGAAAGTATCAATTTAATCGTATTTATTATGTAGACATATGAATAAAATTGAAGGGTCTAGTTTGTAATTTCAAATTAATAGCTTAAAAAATAAATTTTTAAAATTTTTGTTTGTCTGTTTGTTTATTCCGGCTAATCTCCGACACGGCTAGACCAATTAAGATAAGAAATTATAAAAACCGTTTAATTTATTTTAACTTACGGGTTGGATAGTATATTATATTATAAGCTCATCTGATCATCAGACTCATCCCTAGGTTAAGCGTCAGCGAAGCCACGGGTTCTGCTAGTTTAAATAAATAAAAGTTCTTTCTATTTCCTATTTCTTATTACCTCCTCTTCCTCCTTTATTGAAGTCGGTTAAAAGTAATTTAAGTTATATGTATAAAAGTAT
Organism: Boloria selene; assembly: GCA_905231865.2. Lineage (NCBI taxonomy): Eukaryota > Metazoa > Arthropoda > Insecta > Lepidoptera > Nymphalidae > Boloria > Boloria selene. Next base: position 11,702,121 of record HG993146.1, read on the forward strand.
AGAAGCATTTCATATAGAAAATTCCACATAAAAACATTTCTTTAGAAAATATAAAAGTAAAGCTAATTTAAATAGTCTTAACCTTTACTAAGAAGTTCTCATTTTATCCAACAAATGCAAACGTCGTACTCTAAATCCTTTGTAAGTTGTTTACTAAGCGCTCGAAGGCGGAATGTCTTGCAATTACTGCTTGGACTTACTGAACTTTATTAGAAATCATTCTAAGAATTACACAAAGAAATCTATTTACCGTTTTTCATAATAAATTTGCTCCAACTTTCATTTCAGGCTAATAATTGGTACGTTGCAAAATTACAAGAAAGCCTGAAAACTAGAAAAAGAAGCCTGAAAACTAGGAAGAAAAGTAGTAAAAGGAAGTTCTAGGAAAGTATTTAACACAAAACCGAACTCAATAATATTTTGTATATTCATTTTCGCATCACCTTTGTGATACTTTTCATTATAGTATAGTTAAAGAATTATTTCTTCGCTATTGCGTTGACGAACAGACGTTCAAACAAATATAATTTCACATTTGTAGCATTACTAAGAGTAAATCACATTTCATGTCAATCACACAATCAAGTGCACTCTGCAATCACATGCAGGTCACACTGCCCACCGAAGTTTGCGCCCTCCTTGAACTTGGCTTTGCGTATGGCTGACATGCCAGACACTACTAAGCCGCCACACCACGATAAGATGAACTCACATTGGGGGAGACCAACAAAAGAACCCGAGCGAAGTAAGAGTATGTCACTAGTAGCTTTATACACAAATCTATACTCATATTATAAAGCTGAAGAGTTTGTTTGTTTGTTTGGTTGAACTCTGGAATTTGGTTGAAATCTCAGGAACTATTGTTTCGAATTGAAAAATTCTTTTTGTGTTGGATAGTCCGTTTATCGAGGAAGGCTATAGGCTATATTTTCTCAAGCTACGACCAATAGGAGCGAAGCAGCAATGTAAAATGTTGCAGAAACGGGAGAAAAATATTTCTTTAGAACGCGAGCGGAGCCGCGGGAAAGGCTAGTAGACAAATATTACACGTATTATAATTTCCCAGATATTATAAGTATAATATTTCGAATAAAATAAGGAATACGGATTCCAGTGTAAAACTTGAGACGGTAAGACTGAATTATAATAGAAACCTGATTAACTGAGGTAATCTTATCCATGTTTTTCTTAAGCTACGTAGATGCAGACTTACGACTCTATTTGTACGACTCATTAGGCTAGGCCATTTTATTAGCATATTTCATTTATTATAATTTAGACAATTTATTACTCTATTATCATGTTTATGTTTTAGTTTAAGCACAAAGAGCGGAAATCAAATTCACGACCTATATCTAAAACACAACAGAAATTTAAACTACCTACAACATATCATTAATTTTCCCAGTAGACAATTTAAACATAAAAAAATCTAATATATTGTATACAACATACATATCTATTCACCACTCGTTTGGCTCACTTTGCAGTGATCCTACTTCCTGTGCCAGCGATCGCGGGTTCGAGTCCCGCTGGGGACATTTATTAGTTGAGCACGAATGTTTGTACTCTAGCCATAGGTGTTTAGATTTATAATGAGGATCCACTATCTGGTATCCGTAACAAAAGCCTCGTAGCTTACCACGGAACTAGATAGTGATGTGTATTAATGTATTATATATTTAATTATATTATATGAAATAACAAAATTTGTATTATGTCTGTGCCGCCTTCTAAATCCAAGCAAAATGCAACCTTTAATTACTCAAACTCCTTTGAGGAGCTTAATTATAGTATCGTATTAACTTCTACAAATTTGTTAGCAAAACATGAAATGGGGATTTTAAGACATTTAAATGAGGTATCAGTTACTTAAACATTATCATTTATTTATAAAACAAAACGGTACCAGAACTCCCTTTAATTTATCTTAAGGGTGAGAATGTAAATATAATTTGTACCAGATGCCATGTTATTATTAGTATCATATATAATGTCTACAACTGGGTTACTAATAGTAGTATATAAGAGATGGCGCTAGTTACGTTCTTAAAAATTGATTATTTCAAATCAAATCAAAATATTTTATTCAGCATAAAAATTTGTTACAATTTCTTACTGAACGTCATGAGTCTACCACCAGTACGGAAAGAAGGAACCTCTGATCTGAGAAGAACTGGCGAAAGAAACTCAGCAGGACTAATTTTTTTTATCTTAATCAAATTAAAGTGGTAGTGCCATTCGTGTTACCTTCGGGTAGCAGCCTAATGGGCTAGCACGCCCCGTATAGTACCACTCTCTCACAGAATACCGGCGTGAAGTGGCAGCTATGCTGTCGCGTTTCGTTCGGTGAGTGAGAGTCCGGGAGGCCCACTCTCCTTCCCTCCTCCCTATCCCGCTTTCCCTCTTCCATTCATCCTCCGTCTTCATTCTCCCCTCCTTCTTCCCTCCTCCTTCCCTCCCTTCTCCCTCCCTCCCTTTCCTAAAAGGCCGGCAACGCATCTGCAAGCCAGAGTTGCGGATATCCATGGGTGGAGGTGATCACTTCCCATCAGGTGAGCCTCCTGACCGTTTGCCCCATTTTTACCATTAAAAAAAAAATCTTACTCTTTTTTAAATTAAATTGTAAATCAACAATAATTCTATATGTTGAAATAGCCTGGCGGCGATCACATCATTCCCAAGGCGTACTGTCTTCTAAAAAATCGTTAATAGAATAATAGCCTTTAGTACACAAACGTTCATTCACATTATGTTTTGAATTTGGCATTTAAGTTATATATACAGTCTGAGAAACCTAGAAATGAAATGCGGGTAAATCAGTAGTGAAATATATGTATGTAAATGTTAAGCAAAATACATATTTAATATAAATCTTATGTACACATATTATATCTCGTGTTAGAGTACTTTTCACAGCATTTTAATCTACGACTATACTAATATTATAAAGCTGAAGAGTTTGTTTGGTTGAACGTGCTAATCTCAGGAACTACTAGTCCGATAGGAAAAATTCTTCTTGTGTTAGATTATTCGTTTATTGTGGAAGGTTATAGGATATATTACATCACGCTACAACTATTAGGATTTAGGAGCGGAGCATCAATGAAAAATATTGCAAAAAAGGGGCAAAAAAATTCTTTTCATTTTCAGCCTTTAGAACGCGAGCGGAGCCGCGGGCAAGGCTAGTTCATAACATACAGAAAGTTTTCTTTTCTCGCAGCAGAAAAAATAAAATACTCAACTACAAACTCTTTCGCCATACGTTTTCATTTGAACGTAAGTACCTTTACTGGACACTGACAATAAAGGCAATAAGTTCAAGAGTGGATTCCCGACGCCTGGTGCTGCGGGGGGTCTCAAATGGTTTGATTCACTTTACCAAGATGCTGTTTATTCTTAGGATATGTTATAATTCGTATATGTATCTATATCTATATTTAATATAAAAACGTATGTTTGTCTGACTTTTTGTAACTAATGCTTCAGTAAGCCACGCTTTTCGAAACTGGTAAATATTTTTCGTCTTTAAGAATTTAATTTTATAAGTGTCTTATTGAAGCCACTTAGCTTTACTCCTCAATCCTTAATAAATTTAACTAGACGTATTAGATAATTTGGTTATAGATTTTGAAGTGCAACATCTTTAGCGCCGTTGTATTTGAGAATTCAGTGAAACGAAAAACCGACACCAAAAAGAGCCAAACTTTCTTAAATACGATTAAGCCTGCGAGAGAATAAAAAAAATATGTTGGGACATTATTACACACAGCGCCATCTAGTTCCGTGGTAAGCTACCAAGAAAGCTTGTATTACGAATACCAGATAGTTGATATACTACATATATAAGTTTTAGAGTACAAACCTCCGAGTCTAACAAATGAATGCCCCCAGCGGGCCTCGAACCCGCGACCGCTGGCGCAAGAAAATAGAGTCACTACAAACTGCGCCAAACGTGTCCTCGCACGTGTTACTTAAACAATAACAGTAAAAATCTAACATGCTATAAAACAACAGTAAAAGTTTGTCATAGTTTCTTATTAGCCTTCCTGTGGAGTAACTAAAATTGATAGATGTTATCTTAGTAAAGTGAATCACGTCATCCGATTGCCCCCTGCGACGTCTTCAACCTCCAGTGGCGATTTACCCTTGACCAGCTTTCCTTATTATTCTCGTTTATTGTATTTCTAAGACATAGTTATATATATGGAATAGAAAAAACTTTGTGTGGGACAATAATTCGGTTATTATTATATTATTCTTTATGTCACTCATTTCAGTCATGTTGATGTCTTGTAGCTTGTACCATGGAATTAGACGAAGTGTTAGAGTCCCTACAATCTACATTTTTTTTACTTTACTACAATAAAACAACAACAACATAAATTAATAACTAACAAAATAATTAGCCTACAATTTTAATTAAGAACAAAATATCCCTTATAAAGCTCCAATCATGCCACAAAAACTTCATTTCACGGCGTCTAAATAGCGAAATCTTTAGAGCTTTGTATTTTGCCACTACACTCTTACATTTTCAGCAAATTTTCATTTTCGAGGGAAAATTTCTACACAGATGGCCCGCACTGTGCTTGCTTAGTTAATTAAAGAACACTGTATGTACTAAATTACTTTATGTCAGAATCATAAGTATAGAAAATAGCAGTTTCAAATGCAAAATGAAACAAAACTAAATTTAAGCCTGAAGGCTTCTAGTTATAATTAAATAACGCATTCTCAAAGAAAAATTTATTCTACAATCCCTTTGAAAACATTCTAGAAAATTTAATTATGGAAATTGTATATATTTACTTTGAATATTACCTACTCGATGGAAGCATCTTGAAAAAGTGCTTCATTTATGTAGGAGAATATGAAAAATCGTAGCAGGTCGAGACATGATTATCTTATAAAATTTGCATTCACTTGCAAAGGCGAAACTATCTTAACCTTTCAAAGCTTTATTCTTTAAAATTTTATAATATAGAAAACTTTTACTTTTAGTAAACCTAATTGAGAAAAATGTACACCGGATCCCAAAATCTAAAAAGATGTTTTTTAATCGATTAACATTTAAAATCATTAATTTTATGAATTTATTTTTATTCGGTTTAAACGTGCTATATAATAAATTTGGGAATATTTTATATTTATATATTATAGGAATATTTTGGGAAATTTTTTATAATATGTAGTGATATTCTACACTAAACGTGCATATTCTTTTTTTCTAGAATTGAAAATGAGCAAAGCAAGGGCGAGTTACTAGTTAGATATAAATTAGAAGAATAATCGAGGGTGTTAATCGTGAAGCTCTTGATCAAATATTGGCTTTCTTTCAATCACCGCTCCAATTGTAAGCAAATACTTCAGCGCGTGTAAAGGGCGTTGTGTCATAATAAAAATGTATAGCTAATATTGGCAAAGAAACGGTTAATTAACTATTTTCTCAAGCTATCCTTAAAGCTTTCCTTAATTGCTCTAACTAAAAAATGTAGGCAGTGTGTCTTAAAACTATAAATGTTAAACTAACTTAACTTAACTCTACGAAGTATTCTGTAAAAATATTAATACATTACATTGAATTGATATCCTTAAATATTTTTACTGAAATCCATTGCTTTTATACATTTCATTTTAGTCATCGTTAAATTTATCTATACTAATAATATTATAAAAGGGAAAAATTTATATTTTTGTATGTGACGAATAAACTCAAAAACTACTGGACCGATTTTAAAATTTTTTTTCCCAATAGAAACCTCCATTATCACTGAGTAACATAGGCTACTACACAGTATACAGTTAGTGTAAATTTCTCAGAGATGTGACCGACAGACAGACAGTCAAAATACAAAAGCTGAATATAAAAACAATATAGGTACCTACCTCTATTTCGATAATAATAACTATTTCAATAAGAATTTCCAAAAACTATTCAATGTATAAATTCCAATTTATTATATGTATAGATAACAAATGCTTCTAAGCAAAGTAATATCTTAGGTAGAAAAAATAACATTTTTTTCATTCATTAACATCTTTAATATTTCAGAAATAAATCTCTCCACAGCACTTAGACGGCGATTCATTTTAATAACTCATTATACGAATCCCTGGCATTTTTCATGAATATAAAGGACTTTCAGCATCAAACAACGAGTGACTGAGTCCACAAGATATTCAATATCGAAGTACTGATTTAGTTTATTCAGGACCTATTGATCTGGCATTCGGAGGGCATTATGCAAATAAACCTTCATTCCGTCTACACCATTGTTAAGGTAAGTAAATCTCAATCTCAGTGAAAAATCTTAAAATTTGGCGTTTCCCTTATTATACAAGGAAAATATTTAATGAAAAATATAATCTTATGTTAATGCAGTGGTAGCCTAGTGGTAACGCTTGAAAAACCGAGTAAAGCGGGTTCAAATCCCGAGTCTGTAAATTTGATATTTTCTTGTGCGAGTCACTTGCTTGTGAAGTTGTATACATGATCATGACTTGTCATACGGCAACGGACAACATCGTGGAAAAATCTTCATGTCTGAGAAAAACTAGCAAGTTTGCAAAGTCATGGGATAGTTCACCAACCCACACTTTCCCAGCGTGGTGAATTATGACCTGATCCCCCTCGTATTCAACGCGACGGTCAGAATACAAAGTTGTGTACATACATAAAAACATATTGCTTTTAATTAAAAAAAATATAGTTCAAGTCTTAAATCATTCAAACTCAAATATATTACCATTAAATCTGAAAAGATAGTTTCATTTATAATATTTTACCATATCTAAGGACAAGATTGCCTAAAAGTTCATATAACATTTTAAAAACACCTATTAATAAAAAAGTATAAAAAAACCGTTCTCCAATTCACGAAAACACACTAATTTTATTCAAAAAGCAAGCCCTAAAATAGTGTTGTCAAATATATTCTACGTTCTCACAACTATTTGTCGAGCGTAAAAATTCGATTGCCTCGAATCTATTTGGCAGTTGAAAATTTGGGATACAGAATTCGTTCGAAGCCGCGTGCTGGCGAAATTTTATGTTTCTCTATTCACGTCACTATGGATTCAGGAGACAAACGCTCTACGACGTAACGGAAAACAATTGTGTCGAAATAAAATACGCTTTAGTTACTTTTCACTTAAAATCGTTCGGTGGAAAGTTGAAAACGATGTGTTGAGACTCTTATTTTGCGTCTATGGTGAAGATTTCTTCTAAAGGCTATTTATAGTTAACTAGCTTTCGAACGCAACTCTGATCGTGTCGTTAATACGTTGATTAAACATTGTTTAAATGTTAAAATGATCTTTCTGTTAAGTTATAAAATGTAGACTACGAATTATAAATTGTATAATAAATAAAAATAATATAATAAAAAAAATATAAATGTCAAGTAGTGAAAATTTATGTATCAAAAAATAAAACATTTATTATGTACTAAAAAAACATATATCATTTTTTTTATTTTATGTTAGGAAATAAGCTCTACATAAACTTTATCAAATCCATTGTTGTTGCTTGAAGTAGTAAATACGTTTACTTCGCTCATAAGCTGAGTTTCACTAATATTTTTTTCGTCTGAATATTTTGAAAATACCAAGTAGATACTATTTGGTACTTAAACAGCTTAGCCTTGCGTTTACAGCGAATATAATATGATTAAATAATTTGTATGTAAGTTGTATTGTTTAATGATTGTAAATAATGTAATCAAAGACGTACCTGTCATGAAAAAAAACTAAAATGGTTTATAAAAAACCAAGTCGCGGCAAACACAAAATTGTGTACCGTGCATCGGCATCTAATATCGAGATGCCGAGAATATCGCGAATGCCGCTCAGATATACTGCCCTCGAATTCCAGGGCATTATTAACGACGTAATTGTTGCACTGTGGTAGCGGTTACCCTAATAACGCCACAGTAATGCCTTGATTCGTCTAAATAAGAATTTTTACTGTATAAGTTAAACGTACGGTTTATTTAATTTTTAGTATGTAACATGTCTGATACCACTATATCTAATACGTATGATGATAAAAATATATATTGAATTTTGCCTTATTTTTCCAATGAGGGTCATTAAATTTTAACAGCAAACTTCGAAACTAATCTATAACTGCCAGTTTCTATAACCTATCTACCGATAGTTACTTTCATACTATTTTGACACATTAAAAGTTACAACCTGTCAAAATCGTATGAAATTAATAATAATAATAATAATACTCTTTATTGTACACACACATTAGAAAGAAAATACAAATAATAATAATAAAAAAAACAGCGAATATGTACATGAGGCGGCCTTATCGCTAAAACAGCGATCTCTTCCAGGCAACCTTAAGGTGTTGGAATCGGCAAACTGTAAGGGTAGGGGTGTGAACAATAAATCAAATAATTAAAATATATACATATATATAAATATATATATATATGTATGCATAAGGTATACTTTGAAACTCCTATTTTTTTTTTATAAATAAATTACTAAATATCCTCTCAATATCATATCATTAAAAAAAAATATTTTTTCCTTAAATTGGGCTATATGCTCAAAAAAGATAGTTTGAGGATATTCCTTGAAATATAATACATGATGATAATTTGGCGATTTTTCTCAAAGTATATCTTGATATATTAAAGATTGTCTTCAAAATATACAGCAGTATAAAAAATATACCATATGTATTTTGAGGGAAGTGCTCATAATATATTGTGGTATAAATATATACCGTACATATTTTGAGGAGAGTACTCATAATATGTAATGGTATAAAAATGGACCGTACATATTTTGAGGAGAGTACTTAAAATATGTAACGGTATAAAAATGTACCACATATAATTTGAGGAGATGACTCAAAATATGCTTTAATATAAAAATGTACCGTACATGGAGAGAAAATTATATGAATTATTACTATGCATTATGGGATTAATTCCCATAATCAATGTCAATTATAGGTCCCAGATCAATTATCAGATCTGGCCAGATCTGACTATATCAAATATTTTTTAATGTTTTCCATAAAATTCTTAATACGCATTTATTTATTGGCATTAATTGATTTTGGCTGTAATTTGAACTAAATATTTTTTTTTATAAACAAAATAAATAAAAAAAAACTCTAGATCGACACCAACAATTTATACTACGCTAACTCGAGTTTTAGGTAAAATCGTTTTTTTATGCCAAATTGCTTAGAATATGGTTTTTTATATGTAGTAAAAAAACCGTGAAGAAATACACAAAAATAACGAAGTTACAAATTTGATACAACGCTAAGTAAAGGTACTTTTCGAAATTACTCGTTTTAAATTACGCTAACTATTATTAGCGGAGTGTACACGGGAAAAAGACAAACCGCTTATTTTTAAAACCTTTATCAGTAAATCATAATCGATAGCGTCATTATTTCAAGTTTATTTAAAATATTGTTAGTGTTATGTTATTATTATAAAATTTTCACGAAATCGATCTAAATATTAAGTGGAATTAGCCAAAAAGGAGAAATATTAATTAAGGAGTTTTGATAAAAATAGTGAGATGCCGCTTCATACTGTCGAGAGAGGTAAATTTAATGTATTATTAAACATTATAGTGTAGGTTAAAGTATATAATTACGTTCTATACTACAATACACTACGTTTTTTTGAAAATTTGAGCCACATAGCTTAAAGTCCGTGTAAAACTACGCTAACATTTAGTTAGCGTAGTTTAGGGCGTTCGTGTATACTTGTTCGTTTGTAAAATGCACTACTTAGCGACTTTACTATTGTAAATACTTTGTTATAAGGTATTTTAATTAATTTATTGATATTACCTTGACAATATTCTAAATGTAGATATTGTTTATAAAATTAATTTTATAGTTTTAATATAATATTATGCCTATGGTTATAGAATCATTACCTGCAAACGTTGATAGTCCTGAATTCGTGGCTTTGTATGACCACGTCATGTTAGCTGAGCCTCATTAAGTTCTGCAAGCCGAGATATAGTCAATAACGAAAACGATTTACTATTATAAGATATATATTTGAATCTCTTGGGGGCTCCCAATACTCCACTTAACATTTAATTCACCAAATGTATTGAATTAAATCCAAAAACCTTCTCCATTGACATTAACTCCACCAAGTGTCGAACTTCAACGTTCTATGATAGTGACTATTCTGCAGTATCCAAAAATAATAAACGTAGATCTAAAAAAGGGACTGATGTGGGTATAAAGAGAAACCGTTTGTGTTACACAAAGCGTTGGAGTATACTACATCAAAGTGAAAAACTAAAGTAGCAAGAATAAATAAAGTCAGTTGTAATACTTTCTTAGGTTTACGCGAATATTTGATATTATAAATAAAACTACCTTTTCGGATTTGGTCGCGGATTTATTTTGATTTTTGGTTCCCGACGTTCCGAATGCTTTACAGCAATTATGGTTACGGGATAGACTAAGGTATTTGACGTCTCAGGGGGTTATATACTTATTGTGGGTAGGCCCTGTCTGTAATACATCTAGGCCTACAGATGACTTAAAAGAAAACTTCACTAAACATTAAACAGAAAAGGAAATTTTCCGTAAGTTAAAAAAGAATGTAAACAGCAAGTTGTCTCTAGTAACAAAGTAACTTGTATTGTAATTAATTTTCAGAGAGTTTTAAGCTCACCACATGGTAATAAAAGCGTGAAGGATAAAATCATATGGAATAAAGTTAAAAAATTGAAGTTTCTCCTCATAATTTGTCGGGTATATAAAGTGTCGGGAATACAAGTATAGTTTAAGTGATAACGTAAGCAATCATATATATAATCAGCAATATAGTGTTTTATAAGAAATCTACTAGATTATCCCACTTGGAACTCTTTCCCGAAAAAACATACAAAACGTTAAAATTTTTATTAATGTTGTAAAATTTAAGACTTAAAATATTATTGTGATAAAAATATTAACTTATTTACTACTTAACATGATAAGAAGCACTTAAGTGATGATTTAGTTTGAATGTTCATAAGTACCTAATGATTACAACCTAGGTATTAGGTACTATTTAAATTATGTAATTTATATTAACAATTAGAAGTTTGTGTTTTTATTAAGAATACAATATTATGTGTAATCTAGATTTAAATATAAAAATCAAAGGCGTACTGTGATCGATCTGACCTTTTATCGTTAATAGGTACCTACTACACGAAATTTTAATAAATAATCGATTGCTATACTATTTTTGTTTAATGATATATTTATACTTACAAAAATAATATTATCCACGGAATTTTATCAAGAAATATAAAAAATAAACATGTATTATAGCTCAATGGAAAGTTAAATGATACGCTAACTTATCGCACAGGTCGATGTATAGTCCGCTATGTATGATTTGACGGCTTTTAATCCGATATCCGCGAGTGGCGCATGTACCGGTTAAATAAAGCTAACTTTAATAACTTGTTATTTAGCATAAGAATTTTTAATAATATATCTTGTGATTATATATAAAACCCTAAGGTTATAATAAATGCAAAACATATTTTAAAATTATTATTACAACACAAAGAATATAATACTTTTTTAACACTATGATGTCCCGTAATAAACTACGCTAACATTAGTTAGATGTGTATAATATGTTTAATCTTAGTAAGGAATTACGTGCACACACGGCTAACTCGCGCTAAATCAAAAAATATAAATAATTTAGAAAAAGTTTATATGGGAAATTATAATAAATAAATGAACTATTATGGATGCCAAATTTCAAAAAAGTATCTTAATTAATATAAAAGTTATCACGTTTTTCCCTTTATATGCCTCTACTGTAAAGTTCACTTTTATGAGTTAGCTTCATCGATCAATAATTACTATTATTGATCGATGGTTAGCTTAGTATAAATTGCTGGTGTCGAGATATTAGTTTGGTTCACGGTCGAGTAATATTAAGGTCTTGCAACTCAACGGAATTCCAATAGTAGTGAGTGGCTCCACTGTTGAAGAAAAATCCAGATGGAATTGCGATCGAGGAATGTATCAACATAACCACGGTCATATATGACCGTGAACATAACCCACACTATTTGAACGTGCGTATGCCGTGTAAAATATACTTACTCCGTATTGTATTTGGTTCACAAAATTTCGAAGTGTAAAATTAATTATTAATTATAATACCTTTCGAAATTTAATATTTTACATTTAACATCTGTCAAATGTATGAAAGTAAAACGTAAAATTACTTTCTTTGGTAATTATCACAATAAATATGTAATCGTAATTGAAAAAAAATTAAGCAATTGTGCAGCTCTAACTTTGAAGAAATATATAATATTTTGTGCCCGCCGTTACAAGACAAGTTGTTGAATTTTGATGAAGTGTCAAATGAGGGATATAAAAGCAATCCATGCTTCAACACGCTACGCCACAGGTATCTGAAATCGTGGTTTGAAAATTCGTACACACTCATCAGGGTCGCTTGATTTTTAGGGAAGTTTTTTTGTTTTAATTTAAATTTTAAAGTAACATAATACGCATTGATTTTGCATTTATGAGTCGCCATCACGGTCGAATAATACACGACCGTGGTCGCCATACATCTTATTTTTATTGACACAATCTAAATTTATAAAAATTATTAATTGTAAATAAGTCATCTTTGTCACCGTGCAAACCTCGATCGCAGCGACGCTAGCGGCTTGACACGTTAAGAGGCCCACGTCAAAACTCAGAGTCGCAAGACCTTAAAATATACGACCGTGGTTTGGTTATATCTTGACAGTCACCCACCCAAGAACTAATCACGCTCAATTTCGCTTAACTTCAATAACCCCGTGTACTTTGAATTGCCCTTCTGCTATGCTTCTGATGTACAACCTGATGATTTCATAAAAAACATAGGATGACAGATCAGTAAAACAATATTTTTGTGTAATCATTAATTTTATCATCTATCTTTTTATAATTTTAATGTTCCGTACAGGCGTCATTTCCAAATTTTAGTATAATATCTCATATTTTTATTAATCAAATAAATAATAATTCATTTATTAAAGCATTGCTGGGCAAACTGGAACTTCTCATAAACATTGAGAAAGATTTTGTATTTTAAATGTTTTTGACGTGATAATTAACATCATTTTCTTCAGTAGAATGAGACAGGCGTATAAAAGAATCAAATTTTCTGCGATGAACTCTGGAGTGTTCTAAAACTTAATTCAATTCAATTAATTCCTTTAATGGCTTCCAGGAGTGCCGGTTGGGCACAGTTGACTTCGCCAATATCGCGTAGAATGGAGAATACACGTTATAATATATAAACTGATCGGTGAATATGAAAAAAATAAACACTAAAACTGATTACATGTAGAACAGACAACACAATATATATACACAACTATAAAAATAACTACAATTGTTAGAACTACAAGTAACAAATATACAATGAATCTATAATTTAATTTTATTATTTCTAATATATGTACACAGAAATCTACATAATGGACTATACACAAACATCAACAAACAATTAACATTAATAAGACGGGGGACTTTACGGGGAAGGATGTCATAGATAGGATACAAAAGTTTGGGACAGTTGAAAATGATATGGGAAGAGGAACCTTCGTCAAGGCCACATTCACACAGGGCATGGTCCCTGACTCTAATTTTTGCTAAGTGTACAGGAGTACATGCGTGTCCAAGACGAAGACTTCTAAAACTTAGTATAGTATGATTACTTCCACTTTGACACTCGGGATGTCTCGGTTAAATCGTAAAAGTTCTGTTTTCACATAGAGTACATAAAATCCTAGAATTTCCTCACATAAAATATTTAAATGTACGTAAAATATTATTTTATTTGTAGTTTGTGTTTATGTTTTTCTAATAAAAAAATAACTTTACATTAATTTAATATAGATAATAAGTCTTAAAATCTCAACCTAAGTATAGAAAAATCCTTAATTTCATATTCATGTTTTTAGTGATGCCATGTAATAATTAAATCAAGCCACATCTGTGCTATTCATTCATATATATTTTAAAAAATGTCATTTTGACAGGTGATTTACATTACTATTTTAAAAGGTTTTAGACTTTAAGGATGTTATGAATATGCATTATCTCGTGTCATTTGTAGTTCCGATCTCTGCCGAGAATCGTCGTTGATAGCCGAGTGTCAAGGTGAAAATAATCGTACTGGATGGACAACCAACCCATGGATTCTATGAGATTAATTTGATAAAGTAAATTTGATAAAATAAAGTAATTGTATTTTGTCCCAATCGTCTTATAATTTCTTGTTTTAACAAAGGCATTTCGTGAAACCTACTTTTAACTAGAGAAAACGCGTTGTAACTGAGAATGAGTTATAACTGTAACATATTATTTAAGATATAAGATAAGATAATCAACCCCCAAAATTACCAATTTTGACATGAAATGATATGACACAAAATAATGATTCTATGTAAAAATTATTTTTTTATATATGGGTCATACACATATTTTATCACTTTAATTAATTCTATAAATGGGTCTCTTTTATGTTTTTTTTACAAACATAAGCGACTTTAATATTTTTAACTGTCATTTGAATTTTATTTGTACCTATAGATTTGAAATTTATTTTGTGTGTTATTTATTTTCAAATTTATAATGGTTTTCACTCTTAGTTACGTTCCATTTTACTTACCAAACCATTTTTACTTAGAGAAACGTTCCGTTATGCGCATACAAAAACATGAAATTAAAAAATTCATAAAAACAAACTAGTGGTTTCCTCACCGCGGGAGTGATACCATCGGGTAGCCCACACATCCCCCCATCCCCCCCACCACCGCAAAACACCAAAATCGTGTGGCCGTTAACTAAAGCAATCCCGAATCCATTCTTACCTATTTTTTACAAACTCTTATTTATACATACATAACGTAATATAATAATAATAGCAACACTACATAATATTAATTAATAAATATTAAAAATTGTAATAATTATAATAATATAAGCTAAAAATAAGCCATATTTATAATACCTATATTTTAAAATATTTTAAATTAAATTGTTAGAATTAAAATTTTATAAGGTACCTTGATGCCACTTTGTAAACTTTTTTTGTAAATTGTGAGTAGGCACTGTCTGAAACAAGTATATCCTTTGAGACATCAAATACCTTAGTCTCTCCCGTGACTATGATTGCTGTAAAGCAATCAAAACGTCAGAAAGCAAAAATCATAATAAGTACGCGACAAAATCCGAAAAGATAGTTTCATTTATAAGGTTATATTGTTTTTTATAATCAGAAATAATTTTTTATTGAATTTATCAGTAGACTTTTCTCATTTGTAGTATTTTAATTATCAAAAATAATTCATTTTTTCATCTCTTATAGAGATAAGTCCACCGTTGCAAACTAAATTTGTACTTGCATTACTGTTTATATTTCTATGTGCAATAATAAAAAAATTGATTATATAAACGCATTAACAAATTGTTACCAATTATATATTTTGAGGGGAGTACTCAAAGTATATTATGGTTTATAAATGTACCGTTTATATTTTGAGGTTTTTAATGGAGTTCTCAAAAAATACTTAATATCAAAATGTAAAATTTTAATTTTATCTTAATTACCAAAAATTATTAACAAATGATTAATAATTATATATTTTACAAGAAGTACTCTAAATATATTATGGTATAAAATTATACTGTGTATATTTTGAGGAAAGTCCTCAAAATATACTTCAGTATCATAGCTTATAATTTTAACTTTATCCGAATTACAGAACATTATTAATAAATTATTTCGAATTTTCTTTTTTTTAGAACTATTCAAATATTTTGTAATTCAAATATATTGAATAATTTAATTAAAATTCAATTCAATTATAAGAAAAGGTTATAAATATCACTATACTTTTATTTTTATAGTTAACTAGCGATTTAGCGCGAGCGAAGCCGGGCGTTAGTGTATTATACATATAAACCTTCCTCTTGAATCACTCTATCTATTGAAAAAACCGCATCAAAATCCGTTGCGTAGTTTTAACGAGTACTATTCATGTTATTATGTTCTACTAAGACTGTTCACTGTACTAATAGTACTAATAGTACTACTAAAGTGTACGAAATGTACTAGTACGGTGCGAACTTGCAGATGTCCGATAAGCACCAGACTACTGGTTTCTAAAAACTTAAATGACTCGCACTTGTTTACATCCAAATACGTATGTATGCGCGATATCTTCAAAGTAACAAATATGCGGTATAAGAAATATTCTCAAATAATCAACTTGCAATATATTTATGTAAAACTATAGATATTAATAGTAAGAATATAAATATAAATATTCTTCGTATTATTTAATGTACATAAACTGTTCAAAATTATTATATATACTGGATTCAAATCACTCGATTTCCAACGAAATGAACAAATTTCAAGACCACCTGGGAAAAAAAAGTTATATAGAAATGTCTATATATAATTAAATACGAGTTTTGGCCATATATAATTATATATAATTTTATATAAATTTTGTTATTTTTCAAAAAAAAAATTAATTTAAAAATGAGAATCTGGACATGACACTGGATATTGAGAATTAATTATATTATGAAGAAAAAATTCTGGGCGTCTGCTGGGTTCGAACTCGAGTCCTCCCGGTTATTAGTCTTGTATGCTGCTCACTGGATCAAATCACGAACAATACGTGCTGGATTTTTTAATTCATTTAAATTTAAAGACAAAAAAGACTGAATTTACATTAGAATTTCATGAAACTCTTTAAATTTTATGAAAGTTCACAAGAGCAATACTTTTTTGATCTAATTGTTGATATAGTCCGTTGTTTATTGTTATCCTTTATTGTTTTTTAAATTGTAATTGTTAACAATATATAAAAGTTAGTATTAATAAATCCTTCCTGATAAGTTAGTAGAAGGTAACTAGCTATCTAAAAGATATTCCGATGAAATAAAAACTCTTTCATTTTTTATTAACTACACGGAAAGAAATATCTCGCAATTTGTACAATCTTACTATTGTAATTTTATTAAATAAAATTGTAACGGTGGACTATACCTGTCATTCAATATTTTTTACAATATACTATAGGAAATTTTATTCAACAAATATTACTACAACAAGATTAAAAAGACCAATACTGTAGAGCAAACTATATAAGATGTTTAGTGGTCTGGTCTATGATGCAATATTGGGTTTTGACCCCAGCATGCTGCCGCACATGTGGCCCAATTGGGTATATTACGGACTTCTGACAATTTATTCCTCCACTTTCGAAAATTCACAACCAAAGGCCCGGGAAAGGAAAAACCCTGTTCTTAAGCTTCTTCGCTATCATTGAACAGCATGTGAATAGAGATTTGTGTTTCTGTTCATGTTTTTGTGATTATGTTTATGTTTCTCTATTCAACGACTCCGTTAATAAGCCTAAATGTGCAATAACCAGTAACCAGCGGGGCCCATGCGGGGAGGAGGAGCCGTAAGACTCCTGTTCGTTCATTTTTGGCGTATTTGTGTAATGCTCTATGTGTGTTATCCCCCATATTCGAGCATACACTTAGTTGATACATTGAATCTATCAACAGCGAGGCTTCGCTCGGGACATATAAGATGTGTTTATTAATACAACTATTGTAAAAATTAAAAAGTCGGTAATGTAGAATTTCTTGGACTATTCAAATAAAAATTCTATTCGCCACGCCAATTTAAAATGAAATTTTAGAAACATGGATGGTGCGGGAGGTAAAAGAGTTTTACGTATTGGAACTTCCGAGTAACAAAAAAACAAATCGGGTCAGGCCAGGAATCGAACCCAGATTTCTCAATTGGTAGCCAAGCATTTTTCCGCTCGTCCAGTTGAGAAATATCGCCGTCAATATCTTACATGTCTATATAAACTCATACACTAGCGCTTTGCGCGGCCAACACTAACATTAATTGAGAAATATTCCAATTCAACTATTGTAAAATTTGTAAGCTTCTATTGGATAGACACAGAGGCAACACTGGAAAGTTTGAAAATGAATACAAGAATAATAAATATTTTAAATTATATTTTTTCTTCTTTTACTTTTTACAATAGTGCTATCGTATATTTCTAATTAAATTTAATACAACAGCTTTTTGATAAAATTACAATAGTGAATTGTATAAATCTTTTATGAACAGTAAATTTTCAAATAAAATATTTGAAAGTTACCGACAAAATAACGACAGTCCCGGATTACAATAGTTGTATTGTAAATTTTCCGTGTCAAGATTTTAGGAAAAAAATATAATATTGTTATTTTGTCATCAGTCTTTAATGCATGTGCAAATATTCATGGTGATTAAACATGTAGAAATTGTTGGTGAAAATAACGTTGAAAGACTCTGTAACATCCATATATAGATAAGAAAGCGTTAGCTACTTTAGAAGGCTAAAAGAGTCGATAATTTGAAATTTTTCCTCAAACAATCATGGTGGATTGAAGACTTTCCTCAAACTATCATAATAGATTAAAGACTATCCTCAAAGAATCTGAGAGTTTGAGGAAGTTCTTTAAAATCTCATGATATTTTCAAGGACTTCCTCAAAATATCTGCAGACATTCAGAACTTTCCTCAAAGAATCAAGATATCGTAAAAATTTCAACATATAAATTGTTATTTTGAGGAAGGTGCTCAATGTTTCTATATAAATTGAGAACTTTCTTCAATGTATGTACCATTTTTGAATATAAGTTTTAGTCAGGTCCTCAAAATATCTGATATCCTCAATGTATACTTTAGGTATGTGGGATACTTTGACTCGAGTCTTCATAGAATACATTTTTCCTCAATCTATACCTTACATATATAAAAAGTCGTCAAATTATACGTTATGCATATATATATATATATATATATATATACATATATATAAATCTACCGGTCTATCGGTAGATAGGTTATAGAAACTGGCAGTAAGTCAACACCATGTTGAGAGTTGAATAAAGTTTTTTTAGATATAATAAAAATAGTATTTATTATTATACCAGCGATAAATTAGTTTAGCGTCAGCGAAGTCACGATTTCCACTCAAAATTTTGTTATATGAAGAGATAATTATGTACTTAATAAGTTATATCGGAAAATATTAGATATAATTTTATTGTTTCTCCTTCAGAACACAATGGGGGATAATTACCGCAGCCACAGTTATGACATAATCTCGATCACTATGCCGCTAATGCGGACTGCAAGGCATCTAATGTGACTGGTATTTAAGGAATTGTTTCTGTATAATATTATATAAGTTTATTTAACCCTCTCTAAGATGTAATATGTCGTAGCTTAGCGCTTATCTTTTGAGGTATTTTAACCACTGTTTTGTTAATTAATTATGATATTAAACGAAAAAGATGTTGGGTGAGCCGCTAGCGTATAGACATAGTATGTTATTCATACAATATAAATAAAATTGGAGTGTCCGTTTTTAATTTAAAATTAACAGCTTTTCATTAAATACATACGAAAGTATAGAACAACAAGATACTAGCAACAAAAACCCAATTTTTTATATAATTGTCTGTCTGTCTGTTTGTTTCATGTAATCTCTGAAACGGCTGGAACGATTTTGACGGGACTTCCACTCGCAGATAGCTAATGTTATAAGGCGTAACTAAGACTACTTTTTAACCAACTTCAAAAAGTAGGAGATAAAAATTTCATTTATTTTAAGTACCGGGACCCGTGGCTTCACCGACGCTAAGCCTCGCTAGTAAAAAAAATATATCTATACATATAACACTATGTACGGTCTTTTTTTTCGTACACATCACTCAGAATTCCTTATCATTGATTACACATTGCATTAACATGTCCACATAACAAAATTCCGTTACATTGTATGGAGAGCACGAAGGAAATGAAGTAAACCGTTGTACGTCAAGCAGTCGCTAGTTCACACTTGACTGACAAAAGTATTATAAATGTGTTGTAAAAACAGTAATATACACACTCTATAAAAATGTATACATATCTATATAAATATGTATACTGTATTTCAAACATTAAAGAAAATCTGAGAAGCATTGTAGTCTAAGTCTAGAAGTTTAACAAAAAAAAAACGTTCTTTTGTTCCTTAACTTTGTAGAATAAAATTTTGTCTAGCCTCCAAATTCTCCTGCTGTGCCGAAGAACGCGGGTTCGATAACCGTGCATGGTAAACAAACATTATATTCATCTAACGAATATTACCCAGACCTACTATACTATACTGCCTCTACATACTTGTTTTTCTTTATAGAAGACAGAAATCAGATTCGGAAGTACATAAAACTTTAAGATAAAAAGTATATTAAACCTAAAATCGAACCCACTACTTTTTACAACTAAAAACTATAAATCACTACATAGTATAAAACAAAATCGCTTTTTCTGTCCCTATATCCCTATGTATGCTTAAATCTTTATAACTACGCAACGGATTTTGATGCGGTTTTTTTAATAGATAGAGTGATTCAAGAGGAAGGTTTATATGCATAGCTAGCGGATCCCGCGGCTTTGCCTGTGCTAAATCTAGGGAAGAGCACGAGCGAAGCGAGGGCGAGTCGCTAGTATCAAATATATTGAACTAATACTTTCACATATGAAGACAATACATCAATTAGAGCTGTTGCATCCTACGCATCTAAAAATTAGGACGCATCCCACCTCACCGCCCATCAAGTAATCCATTCACGTGCATGCCTTTGTGGTTTCTGAAACAGCATGTGGCTTAGTGATATTGTAGGTTATAGAAGAGCCATGTACCAATTCATGAATAAATTGAAGCCACCACTTCACAAAGAAAAAAATTAGAAAAATTAGAAAATAGTGCCAGGATGACTATTAAAGAAAAATAAAATTAAAATTCTGTATGTAATGTCAAAATAAAAGCATTCTACTAAATACATATGAAATTACAGGTACTTTTAAGATAAACACATTTTTTTATTATTTCTTCTACTCTAAATAATGGTTCCACTCTAAGAATACGTACCTCGAAACGCACAAGCAAAGCGAGGGTAAGTCGCTAGTAGTAAATAATAGTTAAGAACAAAAAAAATGTATTTCGAGGGTTCTGTGTAACCACAGAATATTATATTTACAATACAATTACAAGCAAAATTGAGTAACAATTGAGTGCGAGTCTAATATGCGGGTTTAGACAGAAATCGTTTTGACACGAGTATTATACATTGATTTCTAAGGCCATAAATATAATACTACTTAATTCTATTATTCATCTCAAAATGATTCTTTCACATTATCTGATTTTTTATTGTTTATTTTTCCTATTCAAAACGCAACTTATAACCCTTTGTGTTATATCCATATTTACAAATGTGTTCATTACAAATACACTTGAAGTACAATTTTAAATAATAAACTTTGCAATATCTATCATCACAACATATAAAACAATTTGTAAGTATATAAGAAACATATTCAGAATTTTTTTCTTTTTTTCTTCATCAAACATATAATTAACATTGAATTCAGCCCTTTTAACGTCCCAGCTGGGCACGGCCTTAAATACAAGGGGAGTCAGTCCCACACTGTCCAAATGAGAGATGGCGGTACTCAAATATCTTTCGAAAACTTCCTAGGTTTTCTAATACAGGTTTCCTCACGATGTTTTCCTTCACCATAAGACAAATAGTAATCATGTTAGTAATAATGTGCACATGACAATATCAGAGTAAAATATTAAGCTATGCATATACCTAACATAACAATATATGAATAGCCACAGCTGATCCCATTTCTAGTACATCTGAGGCAACAATGATGTATTCTGTAGTCACTATGCGGCTTGGCCGTATTTGTAGACACTTCGTCGACGCCATCGCCATTCGTTTGTTTAAGTCCCTACAGAATTCTGCAACAGTAAGCCGGCTACGTCATACATTGCCGGCTTCCTAACTGGGCACTTCGCAGAATTGCTAACTTCACATGCTATTCATTTCGAATGTTGCAGTTCAGACGATTGTACATAGAAGTCACACTATCTGGGCGTTTTGATAATTTATAATGCTTGCGTCTGT
Organism: Boloria selene; assembly: GCA_905231865.2. Classification (NCBI taxonomy): domain Eukaryota; kingdom Metazoa; phylum Arthropoda; class Insecta; order Lepidoptera; family Nymphalidae; genus Boloria; species Boloria selene. The sequence goes on from HG993146.1 coordinate 11,724,214, forward strand.
TGAAGATATTGTGGGTTTTAATGAAGAGAAATAAGATTTTGTTTTGATATTTCAATAGATTTCTTATGTTTCGTACGAAACATAATACTTCTATATAAATAAATATAATTGAAGTGTCTGTTTGTAGAATTAATATAACTTTTTTTTATGTATTACGCATACTTATAAGAAAAAACTCAATTTTAAACATTTTTGTGGGTCTTTTTGTTTGTTCCTGCTAATCTATGAAACAACAACAATAACAAGATTTAAAAATAACCTTCACTAGAAAATAACTAGAATATACTGGTACATATCTACAGTCGGTAGATACGAGTATATATGTGTATATCAATCATGTGTTGTTGTGCCTAACTTATAATACAAAAAACCTTATACTTTTTAGCTTGGGGATGAAAATTGTATGCTGTATGCTGAGTCTGCGTTTCTCGAGTTCACTCTCCAGAATCAATCTCCAAATGTGATGAAAACTATCCTTTTTTAACCGACTTCAAAAAAAGGAGGAGGTTCTCAATTCGTCGGGGACTTTGTTTTTTTTTTCTATGTATGTTCCCCGATTATATTAAATTAGGACAAATACTCGTTACAAAATCAATGGATCAATGTTCTCAAAGAAAAGTTTAGTTTCTACTAACGATATCGCTTATATTTGCTTATTAACACATTAAATTGGTTTCCATGTATTTTCTTTTCTATTTTCCATTTAAATTGTAGAGAGAACATCTAACCTGAAGTTAAAATCGTAAAAGACGTATACACTGCAACTTCACTACACACATTATAGCTCGTAAAACGCAAGTGTAGTATCGTATGCATGCCATAAAGATTAATTCTCATTACATTGATGTAAGGTCGTGTAAGCCCGGTCTTTACATTCATTAGGCGTTTTATGACCCTTTAAATAATAAAGTATCTAAGACATTACGAAAGTTGAATATTAATCTAGACTTTAATGTACTGTCCACTATTTTACTATAATAGCTTTTGCATGCGGCTTCGTTTAAGGGTTTGATAGATACGCTATATTTATTAGGTACAAGTATGTAAGGCAAAAAAAGGTAAAGTAGATAACTTATTACTCCGGCGAACATTCAGGTTACAATTTACTACAGGATAATTTCTTACTATCATGGTAAAATACAATAAATGTTTATATAGAGTTGTTCTTAGAAAACAGGGTTAGTAATAGTTTGACCTTAAGATATACATCAAAATAATGATCTAATAAGGCCTACATTAAAATTTGTAATAGAATCTTGCTGTCTTTCTTCAAAGATACACTTGTAAGTAAAATAAAAGGCATCTAAGGACGTATCCAAGTGAAGTAAAAAACAAAAAGTAAGTCAAAATCTGAGCCTTGAAAGTAACAATCGTTGCATACAAAAAATATCGCTACGAAATAACTTTTAAACAAACAAGCAAATAAAAACTATTCATATAAAAACTGAATGTCACAAAATAGCGTGTACATCTTGTGGGAGGTCATGACCGCACCCGTATACAGTAATCAGATTAAACGGACACGACCAGAGGATATTAGTAAATGAACGCTTTGATTGAGGACTCCTGTTAGATTGGTTTTATTTCGTTTTAAAGGGACAGTATTGAGTGCACTGAGTTTGTGCATAATTTATATAGAGGACTGTAATAAAACTCTAATAGTGTCGAATCTTTATATTAAATTATTTTTAGAAATATCATTGAAATTGTCATTATAATCGTTACAGTGGCAGAGTCAATATTTTTGTAATGTTTGTCTGTTCGTCTATCTATGATAGCATTACGAGAAACAACTGAATAGATTTTAATGAAGTTTAGATTTATATTATTATGGTTATTAACTGATTTATTGATTAATTAATCCCGATCAACGTCTTGAATACTTTTAATTGCGTTAAAATATCACATCTCCAATAGATATATTTGGCGATCCTCTATCTAAATTAAAAAAAAATTAAAAGTTCACTTTTCTTTAAAACATAAATAAGTTTCATTCATTTTTCTATTTTCAATTTGTTGTTTTTGTTTTAAGTAGTTATTTAATTTAATTTATTTTATTGACTAGGATATTTTGTTTGTTTTATTTTATGTCATACAAATGTTGTGTTTACCTTTAATTGGTGTATAAAAGATGACCCTTTATTTTTTTAACTACTATTTTTTAAACATTATTACTTTTATAACACTGTTGGTAATCCTATCTAAATAAATAAATAAATAAATAAATCTGTGCTAACAAGTAACTAATGAATCTGAGCGAAGCGAGGTGTCTTACTAGTATGAATATAAATTAATATTATCAATATATTACTATTATAAATACATATGTATATTATTAGTTTGTAAGTACGTGTTTCTTTACAACAAAATGACTAGGCGGATATTGATGAAACTAATTATTTTACTAGGTACTGCTAGGCAATTATGTATGTGCTTGCGCAAAGAGGAGGTGATTTGATTTGTTGTCGAGGTTATTTCTTTTAGACTACTTAGTAATTCTTGGCGGTTTTCACTAGCATTTCCTATGTATTTTATATTCGGTGTATTATGTTTTCAAAAAAAGTGAGAACGTGTCATCGTAATATATATGTAAAAGGCCCCTAAAGACAAACGTACAAGTCCACTAAATTTTAATTCTTTCAGCAATGGAGCACTAAAGATAATATCAAAATTGTTTGTGTATATTATTTATATTTATTTATTGACATATTTTTTCCAACAATTTATTTTTTATTTATTTAAAAATATTGAAATTTATTATACTTTTTACCTCTTATATTATACTGGTAAGTTGAAATGTGTGTATCTTTAAGGCGAATGTTACTTTTTTAACTGTTATATCAATAAAGCAAAAATGTTCTCTAAAAATGAATAATAGAAATTTTGTTGTCAAGCTTATGAAATTTTTATCTATTACAAATAATCATAAATTCAACTAAATAAAGTTTAAGTTGTATTGGGAAGGTTTCAATTTTTGAAATATCTAAATATCACTTTTAATGATAACAGTGTTATGTTTAAGTATATTGTCTTTAATAAAACAATAAATTTTTAATTTTTTATATTTAGTTATTTTTAAAGTTATGTTATCTAATCATAAATAAGGTTTTTATAAATAAAAAATATAATTTATGCAAAATTGTTTATTGAATAATAACTTTACAATATTATATTGTTATGAAATTCATACAAATTATTTATATTAAATATTCAAATACATAGAAATAATTAAAATTAATCAATAAACTTTATTATTTTTCAGCTTCCCAGTCCATAAAGGGCATAAACTAGTGCCCCAATTGCCACCGCCTCGTACGTGAAATTGCCAAATATTATATACATAAAAAAATAGAAAAAGATAAAAAATCCTTTTGGTTGCACCATCTGACCGCTGACGTTAGTTCATAGGAAGTACTCGATCCGACGACGAAATGGGAATAATACTGAACATCCCAATTCCTCGTTTGACGATACCTCGTACGATAGGTTTTATCCGCTGATCTATTAAAGAAATCTAAAACTGAAGACCATTTAAAAATAGAAGGTTTTGATCTTCCAGTCGACTAGTCATGGAAGGTAGAACGTCTGACGATGAACTGGTAAGAATATTACACATACCAGTCCCCCGTTAGCCGTCACCGCCCACGAAGACTCAAAAATTTAACATACGCTACAAGAATATCCTTGAAAAATTAGTCATATAAAGTATATTCAATAACACAATACATACATACTAAGTTTTGGAGTAAAAGCTGATGAAATAATATTTAAGGACTTTCAATTTTACTTTTACTATCTTCACACTTATTCATGGGAACCTAAACGTCAGACGATGAACTAGTAAAATAAGAGATCACCATTTCGCTGTCTGACGTTTCTTCGCATGGTATTCGTATATGCTTGTATACCTCCAAAACAAAATATTTATTATATTCAAAATATTTAATATAGAATCATATTTACATTTTGTCTTAAGTTCACAATTTAAGGCAGACAACATAACTAGAACCTGAATCTTACAATCTTACTGACAATACAAGAAAATCAAAATCACAATAAGATAAACGTTATACAAGAAATATAAAGAAGACGGTCTTCTATTTTTCTTCTGATGATTTCTCATAAGATGCGAGAAGGCTGACGATGAGTTTGCAATGATTCGACATCTGCAAGCCCCCCGTCAGCCTCCGCATCTCACGAAGTCTAAATTATACATTCTTGTGTCACCTGCCACGATCCCCATGAAGTAAAGGGCAATATAATAATTATAAAACAGAGGTTGCCGACCTTCTATTTTTCTCCTGCTGATTTCTCATAAGATGCGAGAAGGCTGACGATGAGTTTGCAATGATAAGACATCTGCAAGCCCCCCGTCAGTCTCCGCATCTCACGAAGTCTAAATTATACATTCTTGTATCAACTGCCACGATCCCCTTGAAGTAAAAGGAAATATAATAATTATAAAACAGAGGCTGCCGATCTTCTACTCTTCTCCTGCTGATTTCTCATAAGATGCGAGAAGGCTGACGATGAGTTTGCAATGATTAGACATCTGCAAGCCCCCCGTCAGTCTCCGCATCTCACGAAGTTCTAAATTACACAATTTCGTCTCAACTGCCGCGATGTTCTTGAAGTGAAATGCAATGTAAAAATAATCGAGTAGAGGGTGCCCATCTTCTATTCTTCTCCTGCTGAGTACTCATAAGATGCGAGAAGAATGGCGATGAGTTTGCAATGGTTCGACATGTGCAAGCCCCCCGTCAGCCTCCGCATCCTACGATCTACTATTTTCTACATTTTGGATGGAAATAACAGGAATTCCTTTATGTTAATTGCAATATAATAATAATAAAGGTGGCGCTGCCCATTTTCGATTCTTCTTCTGTTGATTTTTCATAAGAAGCGAGAAGGCTGACGATGAGTTTGCAATGATTCGACATGTGCAAGCCCCCCGTCAGCCTCCGCGTCTTACGATCTCCTATTTCTTAGATTCCTCTCTCAGCTACCGTGGTCCTAAAAATAATTTAATTTTTTTACATTTTATAGTATATTAAATGCAAAGCAAAGAGACAGACGGTGACTTTGCTATTAGCTGACATACATAATATGAAAGGCCCCTGTCAGACTGCTTATCTAAAACTGCTTATTTATTATTAATGAATGCAATATTTATTTGATATTTTTTTAATAAGCGTGAGAAAAACGAAACCGCCCTGAAACAGACGACGAATTATCAATATATTAGAAGAAATATATAAGTTATAATAATAAATAACAAAAGTAACGAGTGTTTCTTATAAATGACTGAATTTTCATTATATAAACGTTTATATCTTCAATGCTTCGCCTGATGATTATCCATGAAAGGCGAGAAGGCTGACGATGAGTTTGCAGTGTGGAGATTCTTGCAAGCCCCCCGTAAGCCTCCGCCTAACATGATATATGTAGATATTATTCATTTCAATGCACACTACTTTCCAGCAGACATGGTCACGGAAAATACCTTCTAAGGTTTTAGAGATCTACCCACAAAATTTGAAAAAGGAATTCAAAACTAGAAAAATTTGGATGATAACACATATAGTATATAGCTAAGAAAAATAATTAAAACAGGAATCAAACCTAATAAATATTTTATAGACTGTTATTTTCTAATCATCAACATTAAACAGTTGTTTTGAAATTACTGAATGGTATTCTATAAAATAACATTCAATGGCCTTTTGTTTCGAACCGTATCTTTGTTAAATCCATTGAATGTTTACAAAAAGAAAAAAAATTGTAAGCATGAACGAACTATTGAAGTTGATCACAGTATATTTTACAGGTCGTTGATAAAAATGATTGAAAGTATCTATTGTTTCAATTCTCATCAAGTACTGTACGTACTGATATTTATATGAAAGCGTTATTGTACTATGATATACAAAGCTTAGATACAAGGTTTGATTCCTGTACATGGAAAGTTTCTATTACATTGTCCACATTTACTTTTTTTTGCATAAGAACAACGATATGTAACTATTTCCATTGTTTACGCGATATAAATAAAAATAGGTCAATGTCCTAACAGTCTGAGTTAATCAATGAGAGCAGGATGTGTTCGTTACGCCTACTACTGGACTTATTACGTGAATTACTTGCTTCTTGAAAGCCGGTGAGTCCCACACTCTGGTGGTATGTGCTTTTACCAACGTTAAAATGGTGGTAAATGCTTTTACCAACGTTAAAAAAAGGGTTATTACTCCGTTATTTAAATTTTATTGAATCAATTTCGAAAATTTCTTTCTGAGAGTCTAGTAATTACTTGGAGTTGTTGAATTGCGTTTTAAGAAATTATTATAAATATACACTATTTAAATTATTTATAATTCAATAGTCACTTGATAAGTATATAGTTTAATTTAACGTGAAAAAATAGAAGCCGGCCCGATATAGACGACAAATTATTGAATAAAAAAAAGTCCGATTTTAGCAAAATTTCAAAAGTACTTTTTAAGCTCTATTCTCTATTAATTAGGCTCTATTCATACGGAATCCCGAAATATGTTAATTATTTTTTATTTATTTATCAATTCATTAATGATATAGCACGAACTAATCGTTAAAATTATAACAAAAGATATTTATTCGCAAAATTAATTAAACAACTAAATCAATTAATACCAATGGTAAAAATCGTTATAGGTAAAGTCCCGGACAAAGCTAAGTCTATATCGCGCCCCCGCCCTATCGGCATCCCCGCGCATGCGCCCGCCTACGTCTCACCGCCCGCCCAACATAATATTATCGTTAGCTACTCTTAATAATAATTTAATTTAAAACAAATTTAATTAGAAACTTTAATATCACATAACTGTATAAATAAAATATATTAATTGTATATAAATTATTTTTTAACTATGAAACTAGTACACGCCCTTCATTTAGGTAGAACAAAGACGCGTTGGTCCCTACTGCGCCGGTCCAGAAACGGGCGCCATGTCATAAATCAATATTCACAATATTCTGATAACTATATTTTAAATAGTATTAATAATATCAACAAAATATAAATGTTTTAGTACGTTTAGTGAATTTATAATTAAAAATTCTAAATATACTTACAAGAACATTTAACGATTAATGATTGTAATTATCATTAATTGTTAACATATTATATAATGACAATAAAAAAATTAAATCTATATTTATATTAATTATTATAATTACTATTTTATCTTAACCTATAAATAACTTATAGAACTAGCCTAAAAATAACATTAATATCTAGTATAAACACATATAACTAGTATAGACACTTACAAAAGACATATATAAATAAATTAAGCTAACTTAAATAACTAACGTACTCACTAATTAGATATACTTAGATTAGAATAAAGAATTGAAATTTTTCTTCAAATTAACACTTTATTGAGATAATATATCTAAAGTTACGACAGATGATAGACATTATTGACAGTATTGATTTTATGGGCGGCGCCCTTCACTGATTAATTTGAACCTACATAGAAATAACTTATTTTGTATAAAGTATATATAAATTATTTAATAGTCTATATATAATATAAATAATATATTTAATATACTAGATACTTACATATTGGAAAATTGGTTTTCGAGCGCGCAGAACGCGACACAAGCTCTCTCTTCTAGGGTGAAATGGCGACTCTGGCACCCTCTACCCGCGCCCCGTACCAGACATATTGATGTATACAATCCATAGATTCTCTTCGTAAAAACTATTATTAGAGGCTTTGTATTGATATTTTCTACAAAGAGCTTATTTGAAAGCGCTGAAACAAATATATTTGTTGAGAGACTGAGTTTATTTCATTAAAAAATCATAATTATATATAAAAAAAACTTACCTTTTATGGGAAAACGCACTTTTTAGTACTAAATAATATAATTATTTTGTAGAGTAGCAATATTAGAAACGGTGCGAGACAAGTGTTTCGAGGTAGGGTCGATACGCGACTCCCGCACCCTCGCCCGTTACCCTGCTACGCTCGCTATAGGTACGAGTATTATTATAATAATATGTATATGAATGTAGGAAATTTTTTTTACCTGCTCTTTTTAAAATTAAATAAGACCACCCTCTGTTTGTTTAAAAATAGTATGCATAATACATTTTCGTTCTTCTTTATATTTATTAAATATTAAAATAATCAAACATGTAATTATTTATTCAAATCAATTGATAAACTAATAAAGCACGAACTAATCGTTGAAGTTATAACCAAAGAATAGAATTCATAATAACTAGCGACTTAGCCTCGCTTCGCTTGTGCTACATTTTATTTTTTTGAGTGTTACACAATAATAATTTTCCAAAAATAATTATTTATTTATTTACTCCTTATAACAATATCATTAAATTTTGTGTTCTTTTTATATTTACTGTTAACTTCTACCAAACATATTTTCCGAAATCCATGCGTAAGAAAAAGTAAAATTTAAGATTAGCATAATATACATTACATGTTTTTGTAGATTTAACTTATTATATATAAATAAATATAAACTGTATAAAAATAAGGTCAACAGTACAGTCATCTCCATTTATTTTTTGTTTTCAATTAGCAATATCGATTATAGAAAGGTGGTTGCTTCCTCACAGACTTACAAGCTGACATTTAATCTAAATTCCATACTATATTCATAATACAAAAAGTGGTAATAACTGTTTTGTAACAATCTATTTCAATAAAATATTAATTTTGATTTGCTTTGATTTAAAAAGTCAAATTGTCTACCGAGCCTATTACCATATAAGACTCAGTGCGTCTCCAAGCAGGTTCTTTGTAATACTTCAAGGCTCATCCCTACGTAGCGAGAATAAATCACGCCACGGCGTCTCTTGATCCCTTAAATAAGTACGGCCGCATGTGTGAAATATCGAATACGTTCGACTTTGCATCGTGCATTTCGACGGCTATGCCATTGGTGATATATTAGCTGTAAGAAGCCCGAACTGATTATATAAAAAAAATAGTAATGTTATTTTAATTTAAAAATCATGATAATGAAAAAACAATTATTTTATTAAATAATTTTTTTGGATCTATTTTAACTTTATCAAAAGCTGGTTTTGTAGATCTCAACTTATTTTTTGGCGTTAAAAACCTTTTAATTATATAAAGGTAAACTGTTAAAACAAAAAAAGGTTAGTTAAAATTATATTCTTTGTATTAGAAATAAGAACTGTGAGTTTTAAAATCTGTGACGCTTTACATAACGGTTTCAAGTAAAATTGAAATATATAAGCTCAGTAGCTAAGTATAAAGAGTAGCATATTATACTGTAATTTAATGATTATAATAAATATACAACAGAAGCAGTCAATTTAAAAAAAAAACTTTTAAAAAAAAGTAAGTAAATCTGTTTTAGAAATGTTCCAGTGTCCATTTTAGAAATATCTTATTTTCTTTTAAATAAAACGAAATCTCAAACATAAACTTGCAAACAAAATGAAAATAATTTATATATTTATATGAATTTCATTGGAAAATATACTATTCTAGTACATGTACTGCCGGAGAGTCGCACATGACATCGCTATTCGCAGCACGTCAAAGCGGCGCGTACGTCGGACATCCTTCAAGATCCCCACGCACTTAACCCGTTTGATTACCTGAGTTTACTTCATATAATGTGCTTGATTCTAACCGACTACTTTAATTAATGTCTTTCGAGTATACGTGTTTATACTTGATAAACATAAATAAATAGTTATAATTAAGAAACGTATTTAAAATGTATGAACTTTTTGATAGTCTAAAGTAAGTATAGGTTAAAAATTACAATTGAATAAATTTATAAAATGTTATAACGCATAATACATAATAATACCTTTAATAACTTTGACCTTATGAAACTGAAATAAAATTTTCCAATAGAAAGAGGAAATTGTGACTAAAAATATAAAAAAATCCGTACCTATCAATGAAAATAAATTTTAAAAATTCATACCATAGACTAATTAGGTACATAATATTTAAGTATGTTACACAACACTATCTATTGCTTTTTTGGTGATGCGGTTACAAACAGACAGGCAAACTATAACTGTAAAAACTATAGATTCGGCCTCTGTATCGGTAACAATGACCAATTCGATAACAATTTTCAATAAATATTTAAGATACAGCTTAGAACTTTATTATATGTGATAAAATAAATAAATATGTTGGGACATTATTACAGACAGCTCCATCTAGTTCCATGGTAAGATACGAAGGATGCTTGTGTTACGGATACCAGATAGTTGATGTACTACATATATAAGTTTAAATATATACATATTATAAGTATAAACACCCATACCTGGAGTACAAACATCCGAGTTTAACAAATGAATGCCCCCAGCGGGACTCGAACCCGCGACCGCTGGCGCAAGAAAGTAGGGTTTAGCCAAATGTATCGTCAGATATGTAAAAATATTATTTAAATAAAAAAAGTATAAAAGCTATTAAAATACAGTAGTAAAACAAACCTACTAATGTACAAGTAAGTATTGATAATAATAGGATAATTACATATATCATGCTCAATCTGGCTTTTGTAATAAGTGAGGAAAGATTTAATCGCATTTTAATGACTATATCCCAGGTACTTGCGAAATTGTGTTAATGTGTGAATGAGCAAGAAGATTGCTCGGAAACATATTAAACTAGGGATAAGAATATCTATATAACTATATTTATTATTATAATAAATTCTACATATATTGAATAGTTTCAGTTTTCTGTCTTTAAAGAAAATTTTGAGGTCTAGTTATGTACATTATATTTATATACATACGTAATTCTAAGCTATATCGCCGAATACGGAGTCAGATAGAGCAAGTGAAAAAATGGGAAAAGTGCGAGTGTCGGTAGCAAACCAAGGGTTCCGTAGCGACAAACTTTCTTAAATTCTTTGCTAAAAAGACTAATTTGCAAGACATACAAATCCTAATACATTTTTTTCATACATTATAGATACAAAGTCACGGGAAATGGTTGAAATGTCATTAATCATAGAGCATATTAACATTCCCTAATCCGGCCAGGAACAATAGGGCGGTTCAATAAACCGATGAAAGTTAAGGTACGTGACAGTTATTATAAAAGTTAACCTTTATCAGTATGAGTAATAGTTAAAAAATATTATGACATAGATTCATATCTATTATTTAGGTAGATATAATTTAGAGAGTATCATAGAATTAATCTTGAAGCCAGTAATAACGGTTTAAAGTAATACTAGCCTTCGTTTGCTCGGGCTGTTCCCTAGATTTAGCGTAGGCAAACCCGCGGGATCTGCTAGTTATGCATATAAACCTTCCTCTTGAACCACTCTATCTATTAAAAAAATCGCATCAAAATCCGTTGCGCAGTTTTAAAGATTTAAGCATACAAAGGGATATAGGGACAGAGAAAGCGACTTTGTTTTATACTATGTAGTGATATACGTATAAGTACAAATTTATGTACATAATGTTTTAGAATAGTATACAAACTATGAAGATTAGTGTAATGTTGACAAATGAAAATATAAAGAAAAAATAAAGAAGTCAAAACTTAAAGGAAACTAATTTTTACATCCTCGAATTATCGTTTCGTAATTAACTTTGACTTATGCAGTCATAATTGATAAATCAGCCGAACTCGAACTTGTGACCGCTGACCCAAGCACTAGAGCAATTATATTCACCGAACCAAGCAATAAATAAAGAGGTATAAAATCGGATATACCAAACAATACCTACATGTGCTATTAAAAATTAAGGGCATATCCACACGGAGCGACAAACCGTACTATTTCCGTGAATAGATGACTTTGTGATGAGCTGGCGAGCAATCTCCGCCGTAATAACATACGCAGTGCGACACACTGAGATCCGCTTTACTTAGGCCCTTATTAGTTACATTTAATATTCTGAAGGAGTATATATGGATCCACTATTACTGAAGTGGGTCGTAACTTCTATTCCTGCTCAAACAAAACTATACTGATTTGATTGACTAATTTGTATATAATACCTTTTTATTGATAATGGTAGCCTAGAAGTTGGCCTATGCCCAACAGTGGGCACGTTTAAAAGAGCTGTACAATATATTATTCAGAAGGTCTTAATGAATTTATTTGTGTTCAAAAAGGTAACATAACCTCTAGTCATTTAATCATTTTTTATATAAACATCTATATATATGTACATTGTACATAGTACATTGTACATAGTACATAATATACTCCAGGCAGAACTCGAACTCTGATCACTTCACCAGACCGACGCGTTATATAACAAAGTTTATAAAAGTTTATAATAATATTTCATTCACATAAACACGTCCAACTTTAACAGTTACATTTTATTTACTGAAAACCGAAATCCCATGGCGATTGTAAAACTGCAACTGAATAGTTCCCCAACTTCGGACATTGGATATTGCCTTCTACGTCGGATATGTTGTGATACTTGCTGGACAATTTCAATGAATTTTAAATTAGTATATTCGTACTTATGTAGTCAAGAACATACAAACGTTTTATAGTATTTTATGGTTTAATACAAAAATATATAATATATTTTTAATGATATCTCAAAAAATAAGTGAAGTCAATCAATATTTTTAGTATATTGCCACTGCTTCTTTAAGTTTTCCTAATGTTTTAAATTAATAATGACATAATATTTTGATTATTTCTAAAAAAAACATATTTTAAACATTAGTTTTCCTTCAGATTTTATGATATTTTAAATAAGATTATATTTCAATGCACTTGGGACCACACTTATTTTACTTTCTGATTTGTCGAAATATCAATACTAATTAATATTGATGAAACTTTAGGTCACAGATAAGCCTAAACATCTTCAGTACACAAATACCACTATTAAGCATCTGAAAAAGCAAGGGTGGCTATAGTATAATAATATAAATCCGAATTTTAAACAAAAATAAAACATGTGACTGTCCACATCAATTACATTTAAATACTACATTATATACCAATCTAACCTACCCTTCTGTTAAAATTAAAAGAGTTTTTATAAAATTTGAATAACGTGCATAAAATAAACTTTTTTTGAAAGTTATACAAAAATATAATATAGAAAATACTGTACTAAAACTAATAATGTTACAACATGTACTTAAAAGCATACTTGCAGCAAATGTACATGAATTCATTTTACATCAATTTTTCATATCTCATAAAATTTTAAAATATTCAACTATAACTTCACATTTCAAGCATTAATTTTTGTCATATGAAGTTATAAAATATTCAATTAAAAGTACCAGCATGTAAAGCTCGTTCTACAAAATTAATAACTACAAAAAGTTCTTTCACTAAAAACACATACGCAAACTAAAGCTACGCTGCGAGGGAAACATCGATTAGTTCGCTAACTTATAATTGAGATACCGACGTGCTTCATGTACATACCGACTTCCGAAAAGAAGGAGTTTCTATTTCGCTACTTATGGTATACGTTGAATATTACCAACTTTAAAATATTACTTAAACTTAGAAAATTATTTATATTATTTATCATTAAATTTCGAAAATGCAAATTGCTCACTAATCTTTTGATTTACATATAAGTTAAGACGTAAGTACTATACAATTATGTAGGGTTAAAATGTTAACGTTGAAAGAAATGAAATATGTATTATTTTAATTGTTTTTTTTTGTTCATAAATATATAAGTAAATAAATAAATAAATATTGTAGTCATATCAAAACTTAATTCTATTTAGATATTTTACCGTTCACTACATAACCTATACAATTCCTAAAGTAGGTAAAACTCTTATCCATTCACATTAATAAGTAATGCAACTTAAAATACGAAAACTGTAAATATAAAAGTAAATTAAAATTCAGTAACAATTTTGTAACGAAACCATCCATCTCGCAAGCTGGCAAATGTCGAAGGAAAGTTCCTTTTACTTTGTTTAGTTCTGAACAGTATGTCCCCGTAGACTAAACTATGCAAAGATCAGGCAGCCGACACGAGACAGAGTCAATCGACATACCGTTGTCGCAAACTTCACGTCCCCGGGCGTAGCGCAAGTTCGAGATGCAAAACAATTCTTTAACAATAAATAATCTCTATAGGTATCTATGCAAAAATGAAGTAGCCCAGGGGTATGCTCGCTTTGATAAGTATAACGCGTTCAAATCCCGAGTCTCACAGCTCTGATATTTTCATGTACGAATCATTTTTAACATGATTACCACTTGTCTTACGGTGAAGGAAAACGTCGTGAGGAAACCTGCATGTCTGAGAGAAATTAACAATCTTCGAAAGGCACGTGTACTATGATCAGATCCTCCTCATATTAGAGAAAGGCCGGCCCTCATAAGAGAGACGAAAAAAGTCGAATACAGTATATATATACAACAACACATTCATGGTTTCGTAATACTACGAGTAGATTATTTTTACAGTGTGTTTTAAAGTACTTTTATGTATGTTAAACCGTTGATCTAAAAAGCCCTTATCAATTTAGCTACCACAATTCACTCATAATACTTTTATCATTTCAAACGGGCCAAATCTTTACAAATATTTATACGTATATAAATTTCTACACGAGTTTTACTTTCTGATAAAATCATGTCAAAACCTGTCACAACCGAACATGTTGGTACAAGAGATTCGTCGAACAAGTGCCATAAATACGACGAACAAAAGACGTGAATGTATTGGCATGCTAATGTTTTATTGAGAGGACATGTCTACATAATAGATATGTATTATGTCATGGAATTTTTAACTCCACCGCGTCTGTATGTCTGTTTGTTCGCGATAAACTTAAAAATGTAGTATGTACACCGATTTTCATGTTGTTTTAAAAAGGATTAAGAATATAACCAGCGGAACCTGAGGCTTCGCTCGCGCTAAATCTAGGAAAGAAGAATTTATTTATTAAATACAATTAAAACAAAACAATTTTATAATACTAATCTCTTGAAATTTTCGAAGTGGTAAAGTAATAAAACGCAATGTACTAAACTATTATTTTAGGACAAAATCATGTCGAGACTTGTCGAATTTGTCGGCTTCGATGACAAAAACTAGCGAAGAATAGGCGACATAATAGTATTAATATAGAGCTGTACATTTTTATTAGATACAAAATGTCGATAGATTGTAGTAAAAACTTAATAAAGCTTTGCAAAAAAACTTAACAAGAAATTTTGCAAACTAACATAAAGAGATGTGTAATTATATAATGTGTATGAAATGTAAAAAAAAGTTCTATTTGTAATTATCAGCTTTTATTGCAATATAACTAATTTCTGTAGAGTTGCTACAACGTAGAGACAAAAAAAATACACTCTCAGTGATAATTATTCGTATCATACTATGAAAAGGATTTGAATAACATTAATCACACAAAAAGCTACTTTTAGGGAAGCATAAAACGAAAGGAGGATATGCTGATAGCTTGACATCATTTGTATTGAGGTAATGTCAAAAACACACATATAGTCATACATACATACCTACATACATACATATGTAAGTGTGTATGTATGTGTGTACGAACGATATATTAACTAACACAACAAATATTCATTTAGTGTTGTACAGAATAAAGAAAATCAGATACAAAAATATATTCTATATTATAAAGCTTTAACCAAAATAAAAGAAGAAACATTCAATAATTTGTAATTCTATCGAAAACCTACAACGATATAGCGCTGAACGGTTGTCGATAACATTATCGATATCCGTAATATCTTACGGCATCCCTAACTTGTAAAATATTGTAGCGGTACAAAAGGGTCTATTGTGTGGAGTGAGAACAAAAAATAAAGGTTTTGAATGACTTCGGCTAAGAATTAGGCGTTTTAATCGTCGTTCTTTGTGATAGTTTAAAATTATGAGAACATGTATTGTTCTTTACAAGTGTTAGAAGAAAGTTAGAAACAGTAGTGCTAGAAAAAAAATTTAAGTAAATAACAGGTTTAAGAAGCTTTTTATAAATATACTCGTAAGTTATCCTTGTTTGTATATTTTTTGCATCCTGCATCGTCTGAATTTATAGAATTACTGCAGTCTTGCAGGTCACAATTTGATGAAAGATAGCCCTTCTCAAAAAGTGAAAAACTATTAAACGCAAAATCAACTTTAAAATTAGACCAGTAAAGTAAATCCAGATGCAAATACGTTACAATCAAACAAAAAAATACTGAATCTTTATATATTATTAGGTAGTAGTCACTAAATAGTATAAAACAAAGTCGCGTTCTCTGTCCCTGTATCCCTATGTATGCTTAAATCTTTAAAACTACGAAACGGATTTTGATGCGGTTTTTTTTAATAGATAGAGTGATTCAAGAGAAAGGTTTATATGCATAACTAGCGGATCCCGCAGCTTTGCCTGTGCTAAATCTAGGGAAGAGCCCGAGCGAAGCGAGGGCGAGTCGCTAGTATTTATATAAATAAAATTGCATATATACAGATACAGAGGTACATACGTATAGACTATACATATTTAAATAAACGACTAATTCCCACACAAAATAAACAAATCATGTTTAATTATTATTTACCGATAGCCGAATAATATAAAGTTCATTGCCATTTAAAACTTCCTGCAACCTCAAAACCGGTACAAGCGCCCTAATTATAAAGTCCTGTACAATACGAGTATAATGTGTGTGATATAATCTTAACGATCACATGAAATCGTAAAGTCTTTCTGTCAGTATGTGTTATATTCTTATATATACCTTCATATAATTTCTTTCTTCGAGTGCTTTTTACACTGAGATCAAAGTGAGTGTACATATTTCAAGAATTTCGTTATGAAACCTGTGATATTTTTTTTAATTTTATGCGAATATTTGACATCTTTTACACATGCTAGCTGTAAAGTATTGAAAACTTTGTAAGACGAACTTTACTAAATACGTGAGTTTTGCTATAAGTAATGATCCTTTTATAAAGAAAAAGGAAGACATACTAAGCTTAATAACAACATTAAGCGATAGTTAGTTATTAAATTGTAATAAAAAAAAAACGTTAATTACGTTATTAGCTTCACGGCCTATAGAGACTCTATCTATACGAATAAATGTGAATGTAACTCTGTTAGTTACCTTTTCACACATATTTTGATAAATATGGACAAGGATATATTGGATAGATTGGATTTGGAGGTGCATACGGCTTACCTTTCATCGCCATCCCACTTACCAGGCGAGCGAAGCCACCGATAAAACCTAGTTCTAAGTATAATCAATTCTGTATCATTTAACATTAAACCTACACCCAACTACTGTACCCAACGACGAAAACGAGTAAAGTCAGGTAATATGATAATTCATATAACTTGTTCGACCAGCGAAGGAATGCGGTTCCCGAAAAAACGTAACTAGATGCTATTTGCGGTGAGAACTAAGACTTTTTGAATGTCACTGACGCCAAGTTACATCCTTCAAATCACTTATTGTTTTGAACGTTAGATAATAAAATATAAAAAAAATATTAAGAAATAAATATGTTGGGACATCATTACACACAGCTCCATCTAGTTCCGTGGTAAGCTACGAAGCTTGTGTTACGGATACCAGGTAGATGATATACTTACTACATACATATATAAGTTAAAATACATATTATAAATATAAACACCCATGGCTGGAGTACAAACATCCGAGTATGACAAATAAATTCCCCCATCGGGACTCGAACCCCTCATAAACATTTCTAAGCTGGGCTAACATCTCCCTTAAAACAAAAAAAATAGTACGCTAAACTAGTCCTAGCAGATTTCCTCACGATGTTCTTCTCTATAGTAAAACCAGTAAACACGTTGCAAATGCTGGCGCGACTCAGGTTTGAACCTGCTTCCTTGGTGTCCCAAATTAGCGTACTTCCCCTAGGCTAAATTATAGAAGTTTATGTTTTGTTCTAGATTGCTAGATTGATAGACTTCATCTAGGTATTTTAAATAGTGTGAGCTATATAATTTACAATTTCAAGAGCTTTGTCGTATTTAGCTTAAGCAAAGCAGAGTACGTCCCTAGTATATCATCAAACCGTTATCATAAGTGTCCTTGATGTTTATAAATTATGAATAATTAAGAAAACCTGTTACGTCTCTGTAAGTGTGTTACGCCCATGATATCATTTAACTTTGCCATTTCCGAAAATACTAAATATAGCTTGATATTAACAGTATAAGCAATCAATTATAAAATAATAATTATTACAAATAATAATAGTAATTACAATTTTAACGACACTTTTGGCTCAGTTTGTAATGACCCTACTTGCTGCACCAGCGGTCACCGGTTTGAGTCCCGCTGGGGGCATTCATTTGTTAAGCACGGACGATTGTACTCCAGTCATGGGTGTTTATATTTATAATATGTATGTATTTAAAGTTATATATGTAGTATATCAACTATCTGGTATCCATAAAACAAGCTTCGTAGCTTACCACGGAACTAGATAGCGTTGTGTGTAATAACGTCCCAACATATTTATTTATTTATATTTATATTTTAGAGCTTGTTGATCTATCGTTCAGTGGACAAAGGGTAAAGGAAAATACACTTTCTTTTATTATATTAAAAAAAGGATTTAAGCTCTGTTCAAAGGCAATTCGGGAGCTTTCGATGATAGAATGGAGCGATATCTTACCTTTGAGGATATTTCACTTGATATTGATAAGGGCTAC
The DNA here is from genome assembly GCA_905231865.2 of Boloria selene. NCBI lineage: Eukaryota > Metazoa > Arthropoda > Insecta > Lepidoptera > Nymphalidae > Boloria > Boloria selene. Next base: position 11,742,921 of record HG993146.1, read on the forward strand.
ATTATATGTAATACTTTATTCCTATTTATTATTTATTTTTTGTAAATTATTATATCCCTAGTACAATATACGTATATAGCTAAATCAGGTGGAAGGCCCAATATTCAAACGTATACGTCCGTATTCTATTAATTTATTGCGACAATATCTTAGAAACGATTATTTTTGAAAGAGAATATAATATAATTAAATTTTATTACTTTTAATAAAAAAAAGGCAATGACGAAATAGTTCAGTACCTACCTATTCTCTCCTCTTATATTTCTCAATTTGTGAACCAATTCTTTACATACATTATTATAGACGAGTTTAAGAGCTTTCGTGTTAGTTTAACAATAAAATAAAGTTATAGAAATAAAAACTTTTTTACATCGTTAGTAAACTCTATTCATACACATTTAAAAAAATATATTATATAACAAATTAGTATTGTTCTATAATATTTTTTTTTTGTTTTATTTGTTCTCCAACAGATTCCAGCCAACATTCCATCTCCGGGGCGTTATTGAGGCTTACTTAAGAGAAAGACTTAATAACTACACTTGTCTCGACCCAGTTTCGAACCCAGGACCTCTCGATGTGTGGCCGTCATGCTAGATACCAGCGCGGCAGTTATATAAGGAAGTAAATTAAAACATAGTAATATATCTTCTAATTTCTGAAGTCTTAATAAATAAGAGTATATCGAGTCTATTCACATACAAATAAAAATAGAAATGAATTAGCTAATTAGGCCAGCAAAAGAGGTTTTTTCACACTGTAATTATAAGTAATGCATGTATTATTGCATATAAGAACATAATAAGAAGAAGGTTAAGAAAATTTCATTTAGAAATTGCTTTTTCAAACCGCACGCCGTCGGTAGCAACCGCAAATTATATAATATCGACACCCGACAATGTTCGTCTTAATGATAACACGGCACATAATATAAGTGATGATGGTACAAAACATAGAAGAGGGTAGTTTTTGAAAATCTTTTATAGCTTATTCAGCCCTTCAAGTCCCACTATTGGACCTCGTTTTGATGAAAATAGTATCCAGTTTAATAAATCTAGCATACTAGGTAGCTAAATGCAGGTCGGTGGGCTTTATAAATTTTTTTAAAAGTCATCATCATCAGCCCTTTTTAACGTCCCACTGCTGGGCACGGGCCTCCCTCAGTACGAGGGGGATCAAGCCATAGTACACCGCACTGTTCTAGTGCGTGTTGGCAGACTTCACATACCTTTCGAAAACTTGTTAGGTTTTCTCAGACATGCAGGTTTCCTCACTATGTTTTCCTTCACCGTAAGACAAGTGGTAATCATGAAATAAATGATTCGCACATGAAAATATCAGAGGTGCGAGACCCGGATTTGAACCCGCATCACTCGGTTATCCAAGCGACCGCGTTACCGCTGGGCTACCACTGTCTTTTTTTTAAAGTAGGATATAGATCATTAATACTCGATCATTTTTTCTAAATTCTTAATTAAAGTACTTTACAACACTAATGTTTTTAGTATATATGGTTTAAATTACTAAATTACATACCATGGCGTACTACCGTACTACATGGTTAGCTTTTAAAAATTCTAAAAAAATGTAGAATTAAATTCAACAAAATTTTTAAAATGCCAATTCTGGTTGAAATCATTCATTAAAATTATAACTGTAAGTTACAAGTATATTTATGATCTTTGAGACGTTTAACTCTTTCAGGCACACTTTTTTATGGATGACGTTACAAATAAAACAATTGTAAAATATGTTTAGTGTAGGTTTAACTATTAATAAAAAAAATATTTTACGAAAATCCGACATAAGGCTTTTTGGGAATTAGGTGGTTAGTTTGCTAACCACTGTGACGGTTGGCATGTAAAATAATCAACACAGGAATGAGAAAGAAAAAATTATTACAGGTTTAATTTTTTTTCTGTGAAAGTCTAAAAAAGGTTTTATCTTTATGGATACAAAGAGGGACTTTACAGGTGCTACGTTGCCATAGAGTACGTGCTGGACTTTTTTTTAGTGCTGCATTTCGCGCACCTTCGTGCAGAAGATCGCTTTGGCTGATGCATATTGCTTTCCGTGCGTTATTCTGTCAAAACTAATGGTTTGTGGCATTTTATTAAAACTGGGAGTGGGGAAGACGATTCAGAGCTATTTAGGGATCGTGTAGAGTTTGGCTTGCGGTACTTCGCCTGAGCTGGTGCTAGAGTTCTTCAGTACACAATTCTACGATAGTTTTTTTCTAGACTGCAGCGCAGTCCAGAAAATAAAAAAAAGACTAAGACTAAAGACTGAGACTTTCTGTCTATTGCATAAGTACGTTTCAATTGGTCGTATTCGACAATTAAGTTCATACATCTGTACTGCATCACGACCTCAGGACAAGCTACTTCAATCGGGTCTCCATTGCGTTCTCTACAAGTAACGACACCCGTTTTCGTCGAATCTAAATAATGAGTAAGAATAAAAACTGATCTTTTATCTTTCCTCTTTAGAACCGTAGCGTCAAGAGGAAGAAATATTTCTATTTCTTCAGTCGTTGTAGGAGTATAAGGGGTGCCTTTTCGGGTAGCATACAGATTCGTTTGAAAGAAAATTATTTCAATTAGATCCTGTGACCAAAAAGTGAAATAGTGTGTAGGCATGACATTCTCTAAATCTTTTATATGATTTGGAATGCCTGCACCCCTGTATAACCGCTCGGTTCTTACATCCTGAAAATCGTCTTCTATTTTGGTCCCGCCACAACAGCTTAATTAGATGTTGTTGAAATACGACTGTTCGGTATCGACATCATGACTATCTGAAGTACTAGCAAAGTTTGATAAATGTACGTCATTGTCCGAGACAAATTCATCATCAAGTCCTGTCTGTAGTTTTGAGGGTATGTCGCCGAGCATCATCAGATTTTGTGGTCCATCATACAATGATCTGGATTCTTCATCTGGTTCCAGACTACACATGCTCTCACCATCTGAAGGAAATTGTCTAAAAGTACTTCTCAAACGTCACGTTTATTCTGAAAAATTTACTAATTAGGTCTATCTATTTCATCTATAAAATGAATGAAATTACACCTACTACAGCCACAGTGGTTAGTTTCATATTATTTAGGTTATTTACAAAAAAATATAAATGATAAAGTTTATTTTTTATCATAAATCAATTAAAGTAATACTTCATAACAGACAAATACAAAATTCATAACACAATAAACACTCTTACTTTTATTATCCAATTTTAAAATGCTCAGTTGAAAAAATAGCACTCCACTACTTTTTCAAATTGTTGAATTAACATCACCGTCGCGCCTTACTGTCAAATTTTCGCAACACACGATCACCGATGACTTTAAAAAATATAATGTAAAAACATATTGTCGATAGATGACATGGAAATATATTTTAAACAACCGAGAATAAGTGGTTAGAAAACTGACCACCTAACCTGAAAGAGTTAAAACCTTAGTTCAAGACGTCGGAAAGCAAAAATAACAAAAAATCAAAATAAAATCCGAAAAGCTTTATGTAATTCCTGTTTATCAACAATTGTAGAATCTTTTCTACACTCCAATATCATAATCATAGCACATAAATTCGCTACATCTCTTAACTTAAGTAATACCGATCAAATCTTATACAGTATATTGAGTGTAAATACCCTTATTCCCACGCTCGAAAATCTCGTCTTTTTGGGAGGCCACATTTTGCCGGCCAATTTGTTGCAGATTATCATTGTTCTTAAGGATTTCGGGTCTACCGAGTAATAATATTGTTATAGGCCAAATTATACTGTTCTACAGTCGATATATTACTAGGAATAATTCCTTGTATGAAAATTTCACGATAAACAATAATTGTATTAATCATACAAAAGCCTATCAGATTTGGGGTTAAAGACGAAATCCGATCACAATGTCTTGATACTAACGGGATGTGGTACTGAGTTCATAAAAAGATGGACTAATGTACTAACCTCAATAACCTGCATGAAATTGCTTTAAATTACAATTTCATAAGCACTAACTATGTAACTAGAGTTAGTTTACCTTTAGTTTTAAGTTAAAAACATTAATTTTAACGTAAATATTACATTAGCCCATATTCAGTGGCTTTCGCGTGATACACGAACGAACCCATATGGTACATTTAACATTACCACACACTCAGTTTCCTATTACAGTACTATGCAAACACCATAAAGTTATAGCTATAAAATATACTTTCAGACTTTAATTTGGCGTTGACAACCGAAATATTATTCACCTAATCGGATTTCGGTCACGGCGGCCAATCTCATCGAGACTAGCCATCTTCGCGGGAGATATTACATTACAGAAGCGTCAAAATATTCCGCGTCATCCATCAATTTTCTGTTCCTCTACTGTCATTGTCTGATTGGACGGTAAACTGACACGGTTCACGAAAATCAAAGTGCGAGACCACTGGGCTTGCAAACTATTTGAAGCGCTGAAATTATTTTGCTGGATGTGCCAGGTAAGACGCGAATACCGGCTTACATAATACGTGGTACTTATTTTTGAAAAGAAATTCGGAAATGTTTTTATAATTTACACATTATTTTCTTAGATTATTTGCCTTGAATCATAATGTCGGGAACTTAATTTAAAAACACTCGCGAAAAAATCAGCACTTTAACTTGAAAGCCATAAAAAATTGTTATTTTTGACTTCTCTTTCATTTTCACAGGACTTACTTTAAAAAACGTACACCAATCATGTACTTATTTTTTTTTACTTATATTTAAGTATGACGTAGGTTGCATTAATCACATATTATCTTTTAACATTATTTTGATACATACCAAATATATAAATAGATACTAAAATAATTGAAGAGATTTTCTTGCATACTGAAATTCTATCACGATTGTGAACATTGAATCGCTCCAGTAAACACAAAGACCGCACATTCTACAGATCGATTTAACGTTAGCACGTAGCTTCAGTGTTAAGAAAACCATTACATGAACTAACGTATGTACATGCAAATATTTTTTGTGTTTTAAATGTAAAACTTTAAAAAATAAGTTCCCTTTTAAGGATAAAAAGTTCGAAGCAAAACTTTTGTTTTGCAATTGTTCCTGTAGTAGGTAATATTATAATACAAATAAATACCTTATTATCAAAAATAATGATGGATCGTCACTTACCTGAAACAAAAAAAATATTATTAGTAAAAATTCTAAAAAGTGATAACGAAATACGTAAATCGTTTTGAAATAACAAGATAAATAAACGAAAGCTCTCTTGCTGAAAGTTTGCTTACAGATAATTTTTATAGAGCTTAATTTTAGACGGACGTAAATAAAGTAAAGTTCACACTCTTCTTACTCGTAAAAAGCTTTTTACGGTAGACACGAAAATGAATCAAAATAATATTTGGATTCTGAACTATTCGACATAAAACCTAAATATTGAGTCAGAATTAACTTAAATATAAATATTATTATTTTAAAATCAAAACCAACCTCACATGAAGGCTGGTAAACTTATAATTAACGTGTTGTTTTAAAAAATAGTTAGTTTTCTTGAGATATGTAGGTTTCCTTACAACTTTGCCTTAAATATATAAGCAAATCATTTTAAAAATATCGTATATGATACCCTCATTGGAGGCATACTAATATTTGACTCCACTTCTCTGAACTTTCCAAGAAAACTCGTTAACTAATAATTAATATTTGTTACATTTAACCTATACTTTTAAAATAAAACTATACTCATATTATATGCATACTCATAGATAAAAATTTTTTTTCGTTTTCTTCTTGCACTTAGAAGTCAATAGTATAAGCTTTTTCATAAATTGGTCATTCGAAATACAAGTACTGAGACAACGAATAATAATTCTTCGACTCTTTTAAAGAGTATAGGCTATTAAAATAAAATGCACAATACTCCCAAGCACATGGTAATATTTTAATTATTTTATGAGTCATAACGAAGCTCTAATGAGGTGGGAGATATTTGATTTATATATAAACATTTCCATCTGCGATATCGACGCGGAACGACCGAGTGAATATTTTGATTAATATCGTACATTGTTTGTATAATTGTTAGGCATTAATTAAATGTCGTGTGATAAAACAAAAATTTTTTTTTGGAAAGAAGCGATACGTTTTAAAAGTGAGCGTATGTTTCTAATGACAATGGGACTCCTACCAAACAAAAAAAAATTTTGTTACGGCCCGCAGATGGCGGAGAAATCGGTGAACATACATAAATATATATATTTTTTCCTCTTTTTGAAGTCGGTTAAAAAATAAGATATTTTCCAGCGGTAAAAAGTATTCTATATATTGAGCCAGACATCCAGCTATAATCATAACAAACATCAAAATCTGTCGAGTGGTTTTTTCTGATTGAAATTCTAAAAAGTATAGATTCAAACTCTGTACCGATAATAACGACTTTTTCAAAATGATTTTTCCCAAAAAATAAAATTGATGCAAATACAGATTCAATTAAGTTAGAAATTTAATATATATAAGCAGACTAATAACACATATTTATTTAATAAGTACAAATAAATATTTAAAAAATCGTTAACAATTATCAAATAGGTACTCCAATTACTTCTCTTTTTTGAAGTCGGGTACCATTTTCTTTTATATTCCACCAAATCGAATGATACTAAATAATACTCTCAGAGCCAATGGAGCGCACGTAAGTATGGAGTATAGAAGAATTTTACATCACTTTTATGGGTCAGTAAAATGTATAAGAGCGACGAGCATTTGAAGTAAAGTGTATCCAAGCATTCAATTATCGACTTACTCTAAAAACTTTCTTATATAATACGTCAAATATACATCATACTAGTTTTTGTTCGCGGTTTCACTCGTGATAAATGTGTTTAAAACCAAAATTTTACTTAATCTTGCGAGCAAACATACTTGTACAGTGTACACCTTTTACCCGACTGCCGCGGCCCAAAAGAGGGTTCGACCTGTATGTGTGTGTATACCAACTTAATTATGTATGTATTTTATTCTAGCTGCGAATATTGCTATAATGTAATACTCCGATGTCATTACGCTGTTTCTTCTTCAACTTACGCTAATTTGCCAATTTTTTAATTTTTATTGTAATATAAATTATTATTATATAAGATTAGCTTTAAAATTTTCACACATAAGAGTGCCAGAAACGCAATCTGTCCTTATTATAAAGTTCACTGACATCAACTATAATGCTTCACTATCAATTCATCGTTTATTTATTAAACTTTCTATTTTAAAAATTAATTACTAACAAACAAAATAAATTAAGAAAAAATTTAATCAAGCAAAAATTTTTGCATCCTTATTTTTATCATATTTCATTTCTCTTCCATCGTACCTTCATTTCCGAGAAACAAAACATACATTTTAACTTAAAAATTACAACTTACCGAAAAGCACTTAAAATAATTCTTAGTGATTAAGCTCTTTAATACAGAAGTCGTTAAGCTTTTCAGAAAGTCTATGAAAGTGCTTTGTAAACGCTACATAAATAGGCAAATAGCGGTTACGGATACCAGATAGTTGATATACTACATATATAAGTTTAAATACATATATAATATAATTATAAACGCCCATGACTGGAGTACAAGCATCCGAGTTTAACAAATGAATGCCCCCAGCGGGACTCGAACCCGTGACCGCTGGCGCAAGTAGGGTCACTACAAACTGCGCGAAACGTGTCGTAATTTATTTATTCTAACATTACACATAGCACAGGAAATGTAGCATTGAAACAATATTTTTATTTTACTAACATTACATTCTCGTAGTTCGATAGGCCCATGTCAAACTGTCGTGAAAAGGGTTCTGAGCTATTCCGTCTGTCTGACATGAGTTGTGGTGCGATCTCGTATTGAGAATGAAAAATATCTTTATTATTTGAGATAACCTAGCCTTATCTATAGTAGAATTCAGACAGCATTTAATATTTGGAAATAATTTTGTATACATATTATGTACTATACAAGAAAAAACTATCCTAGAGTCCGATTTAGAATTAATTGAGAAAGTTTAACATAACACTACGTTTAAAAGAGGATCAGTTACATGTGTATAAATTAACAATAAGAAAAGATGCCTATTATGTAATTATGATTAAGAAACTCAGAAAACCTCAATTTCCTTTTTTCCCACTTCTTCCAATTATAGTTAGGTATGACATAAGCTTAGGTTAACAAAGTTAGTCAACAATCTTCATCAAACACCAATGAAAACAAAATTACCATTAAAGTATGAAACATATCTAAAATCTATACGAATGCAAAACTAACTACAATACTGCATTGATATGTTAAAACATCTCAAAATATTACATTTAGTGATCCTTTGTCCCTTTGTTCTGTACATGATATCTCAAACAAATGCGTACAAACAATAAAGTGAGACAGTCGCACGGTGATAGGTTATCCGCTATCTCGTGAGGTCAGGACATTATACAGGATGTTGTGATAATGTCATTATAATTATATGTAGAATGTTGACTCAGTTTATTTTTATTTAAGTATTAACTTAAAATCCTGTTTTAACCTATATCAAAAAAGGAGTAGGTTCCTTACTTTACTCGTGTTAATTTTATCATTTTTCTGTTTCAAATAGAGGTAGTTTTAATAAATTAAACAAAAATACTCCAGCGGGTACTTTATTTGAAGTGAGAGTGCATTCTTAGAGAATCTAAAATTATCCAACTAAATTACTCGCATATTCTTATTTATTTTATGGAACAACAATTAGAAAGATCGACTTAACTTCTCGAGAGTAAAATATGCATATGACTGATCAGTGTTTCCGCCCGATTACAATATGGGTGTCTTCAAGGCAAGAGGGAATAGGTGGCTACTGAATTAGTGCGACTTACCATCTCCGACTGCGTTACCACTTACCATCAGGTGGAACGTAGTCAAGCACTTATTCAGAACTAGCTGTGCCCGCAACTTCGTTCGCGTGGATGTCGGAACTTAATTAGTATTTTTTAGTGCGAAGCGCTTATCTTCTTATATATCGAACAATACTGCACGCAGTTGATCTCTAGTTATAGTCCCGTCGTTCGAATACTCGTAGATGGCACTGTTTTAATATTTTACTTCGGAAACACTATTTTTTTTTATTAATTTACATTTTTTATAAGTGGTGAACTGATTACGATGAAACAAAAACCTTAATGTTACTTCAATTTACGCACATATTGTTGTGTATAAAAGTTACGTGAAGTTGTGAGACCAAATGCACATAACCCTAATTTTACTTCTGGAATTTCTCTACTTCTTCACTTTAAACTCAAATATCTTTTGATAGACTGAACTGATTGCAATGAAACAAAAACTAAATGTTACTTCAAGTTACGTTCAATCGTTGTGTATAAAAGTTATCTACATTGCTTTCGTACAATTTACGTGATGCCCGGATAAATAAACAGACAAACCGACAAACAGACAAACAGACAAAAATTCTAAAAATGCTGGAAATGGGTTCTATTGGTTATCCTTTAACACCCTGGCTATTTTTTTTGTAATTTTTTTTGATGTACAAAAACGACTTTTCTACAGTTTTATTATATGTATAGATGGATTAAAAAAAACTAAATCAGAAAATTTTCTACACTACGCTTAAAACTTATATTATTATTATTACGCGAGCGAAGCCGCGGATTCCACTAGTTATACATATTAACCTTCCTCTTGAATCGCTATATATATTACAAAAACCGCATTAAAATCCGTTGCGTAGTTTTAAATATCTAAACATACATAGGGACAGACAGACAGCGGGAAACGACTTTATTTTATACTATGTACTTTACATGTAATTGCAATCACCCCTTAATGAATTACATTATATAACGTCTTAAAGTACCCAATTAAGTATTAACATAGTCGATTGCCATAGAATACTAATGAGTATTTTGCTAATCAAGTGTAGCGACCATCTGACTGGTATTTGCATGCATTCCATACATTTCCATTAATTAGCAAGCATAAGTGTCATATATTACGAGGTAATGCGGCCGTGTTCAATAAGACGATAACCCATAAACTAATTTATAAATTATTATCACTAAACTCACTAACTATTAATAAGTGGAATTGTTAAAAAACCTAGGTACTACATAATTAATGCTTTCTTAGGTTTACGCGAGTATTTGACATTATAAATGAAACTACCTTTTCGGATTTTGTCGCGGATTTATTTGGATTTTTGGTTCTCTACGTTTCGAATTATACAGCAATCATAGTCACGGGAGAGACGTCTCTCCCGATAGAAAAAGTAGTTTATGTTCTTTCAAATTGAACTAAAGATACAAAATATAGATATAATTATTTTATTTTTTTAACTTTTCTTGAAAAATAGTACCAGTAACCCTTATTCTTTAAAAAAAACAGAATAGTAGCATTAACAGCAAAATTGTGAATAGTATAGATAATATTAACAGAAAAACCACACTATTTTAGACTTCGCCATTTAATTGGCGAACTCCATCTATTAAGCAATTTTGCAAGTATTGAACTCGTTACTCATAAACGGACCTCAATTATCCCTACCACTAATTGAAATGAATTTCTAGGAAACTGTCCACGCAATCGAGCAACACCTTCATCCGGCCGGAAACTATTGGTATTATGAATATTAATATAATGTTAATTATCTATAAGACTAGCTATATCCCCTGACATTTTTCACAGACAGGTTTGTTTTTCTTAAAAAGATATTCTTCTATAGACAATGGCGATGTAATCTGTGTCATCAGGCATGGTTTGAAGCCAACAAGATAACAAAATTGCATTGAATTGAATAAGATATATTTAAAAAAAAGTAGTTTAATTATTAGTAGAAGAATTAATACGTTACGTAATTTATTTATATTTATTTATTGTTTTGACTACAATTAATAGTAGTTATAGTAGTAGTTCAAAAAATCGAACATTAGAAAATTATATTATGGAGATTTAGCGAAGTACAGAAGTGTTTTTTATATATTAATATACGATTATTTTATATATTAATTTACTTCTTCATAATATTCATGAATTTATGTGTAACTAGAGACTCGCCCTCGCTTCGCTCGGGTTCTTCCCTAGATTCAGCACAGGCAAAGCCACGGGTTCCGCTAGTTATGCATATAAACCTTCCTCTTGAATCACTCTATCTATTAAAAAAACCGCATCAAAATCCGTTGCGTAGTTTTAAAGATTTAAGCATACATAGGGACATAGGGACAGAGAAAGCGACTTTGCTTTATACTATGTAGTGATTTATAGTAGTAACTCATATGCAATTTTTTTATCTACGTAACTGCATCGGTTTGCTTTAAATTAGCTTTAAATCGCATGTTCATATTTCACTTCTCGAGTAAAGCTAAAATGATTACTATTCTTTATGTTTCAGAAAATACAGAAGCAAGAGTGCATTGTATTTATTGCTGCTTGGAAGAACAAATTCTCTTACGCCGTACTGAGACTGGTTGATTAGTGAACCCACCGGACGATACACACGTGTGGCTACTTCTCCAAAATACCGTTATTTAGTTGATCGCTCTGGTGATTTTTATTTATTAACAATAATAGAGTTTAATGTGTTTTTTACAAATAAGGAGGCATATAAAAAACTAATTTTCTTATTGTCTCTCTTTTTCTACCAGCGGTTTATGAGAAATTCATGTTTGAAATTTTGCGTAGCCAGAGCGATCAATATTGATGCCAGAGCAATCAAAAAATATTTTGAATCATAGAAAAACTGTTATATATGTATAGTTTATTAAAATTCATATCAATCCACTGACTAAAACATAATAGAATCTGTTAAAGCAATCACATGTCAGTCGAAGCCTATTAAATATACAAAAAATGAAAAAAAAACTCAAGAAAATAGGATCATTTTTAATAGAAAATCTTAACGAATATCGAATCATTTCTTTTTTATGCGATACCAATACTATATTTGGGGTGATGAAGGACAAACTGTTGATGTATCATTAATATTTGAACAACTTGCACCCTGAATTTCATGACTTTGCAATAAGTTCGTAATATTGCGTAATAATCCCCTAGATCTGGTTATTGGTTTTGTTAAGTTATCATTATAGATATCGAGCGGCAAATGGTCAGACAAAACTTCCAAGGAATTACATTCTGTGTTTTCTTCTGCATCCCGATTATCACAAACGATTAGTTGCTCTTGAATTTGAGCTAATTTTGCTAATCTGGTTTTCACTATATTTATTAGAGCTTTCCCTACTTTTATCCTCATTAATTTCTGTTGTTTTGAAGTAAAGGCAAATCAAATCAAATCAAAATATTTTATTCAGCATAAAAATTGTTACAATTTCTTACTGAACATCATGTCTACCACCAGTTAAAGTTATCACCAAAAAAGAAACCTCTGGCCTGAGAAGAACTGGCGAAAGAACAAAAAGCAAAAACAAAATACGAAAGGCACTACAGTTCTCGAGGCGTAAGCTCAGCTTTGCATTTGTGTGAGTGATAGCTATAAGCCAATAGCCGCGCATCAAAAACCAGTTTATACCAGTTTAAGCCACTTGCAACGTGGTAAGCCTTCGGTCGTGCCTATCCGTACACTGCACTCACACAAATGCAAAGCTGAGCTTATGCCTCGAGAATTGTAATTGGTACTACTTTGCCTCGTTCTTTTTTTCTTTGATAGCTATTTCTTGATTTAATTAGCAATTGAGCGTAAAGATCAGGATTTCTTCTAATTTTTTCCATACGACGACGATCCAAGCCAACTTCTTCTTCTCTCGCTTTTCTTCGATCGATAGTGTTTTTCGAAGCGTTTTAATGATCTGAAAAAACACTTTTCTTTTATTATTCGTAATGTATGTGCATGAAAGAGAAGAAAGTATACTGTTATCTCCCACATACACCTGCGATTAACACTGGCGATAGTGAAGACTTTTAGGAATCGTAGCGATGCATGCGCGTGGAAGAGGTGCGTGTAGCGAGGATATTTACCAATTTCATACTATAAAGAGTTGTGTTGATTTCAAACAAATATTCTATCTGGTTTTACAACCAGTTAACAGTTGTGAGCAATATTAAAAAAAAACGTTTTGGAGTTACATATGTATTTATATAAATTTTAGTGATTTGTAATAAATCCACACATATGCAACAAATATAATTTGAATAAGAAATTAATACTCAGATACAAATTTTCTTACAATATTTATCGCTATGGCCACTTTGCCCAGAGCGATCAGTGCCATAGCAGTCAATAAAAGTAACATTTTTATAAATTCTGACAAAAGTTTTTAACATTAGAAATTCCTTAGTTTCACATCATTTTAACATTCTCACTACACACACTTTAGGCTAATCAATTTATATACCAACTTATTAATAATTTAAAAAAATGTGCCATAGCAATCAATAATTTTGAAAACCAAAGCCAGAGTTATCAATGACTTACCTTCGTACATCGAAATTGCGGAAGTGTAGAGCACAACGAACCTTTGTAGCTTTTGGAACGCGACTTAGAACACCTAGCTGGGAGGAGAGTGGAGTATTGGAGTGCATAATTTGGGATTGGCAAATGATTTCATGTTGTTCCAGAGCTATCAACAAAACACGTCGGACACTTCTTTCTTTTTGTATTGAACCAAAACTAATAAGCGTAATTATATAAAATTCATTTGATTCAATAAAACCATTATTTAGTTAATTAATAAACATATTTCCAGTCAAAATTCGGTAATAGAAGAAAAGTTATGAAACATAATTCTAACAAATCTGGAGTCAGGACACACCAGAGCGATCAATTTTTGACTGTTTACGATTTTTTTTAATGTACTTAAAATACAGTTAGGCACCATTATGTAAATATCCAAGGTGTAAAATGGCAAACTACAATGTAAAACAATTTTTATATAACAAAAATATCTTTAGAAGAAGTGTTTCTCCAGGCAGACGCACTTTTTTTTATCGTTTGGAGAAGTAGCCGTGTACATTGTACATACATGATATCTCAACTCTAAATCTAATATCTAATATCTCTAATATCTCCCGTGCAGACTAAATGAGATTGATATATCTTTTATATAAATTAAAATGAATGTTATGCGCATAACTCGAGAATGTCTGGACCAATTCCACAATTTTTTTTGTATGTTCCTTAAGGCCCACGGAAGGTTTTAATACAAAAAAATACTATAATCACTAGTATAACATAAATCTGTTACAATATATTTCTTCATATTTAAAAAAAATACTTGTAAAAGTTTAATTGGAATAAAGCAAATTGTTCCATATATAATACTTTCTTAGGTTTACGCGAATACTTGACATTATAAATGAAACTATCTTTTCGGATTTTGTCCATGAAATGTTCCATATTTCATGGACAAAATCCGATTCCGAACGCGGAATTTGTAGATAATACACTAGCGAGTCGCCCTCGCTTCGCTCGGGCTCGTCCCTGGTTTTAGCGCAACCGAAGCCGCGGGGTTCCGCTAATTACACATATAAACCTTCCTCTTGATTCACTCTAGCTATTAAAAAAAACCGCATCAAAATCCGTTGCGTAGTTTTAAAGATTTAAGCGTACATAGGGATATAGGGACAGAGAAAGCGACTTTGTTTTATACTATGTAGTGAAGCAACACCATAGGCCAATACTAGTTTCACAACATTAGCCCTATTGTAGGTCCATGTTCCTAAATCAAAACAAGCCATATGACGTATGAACCATTTGCCTGCGGCGGCCAAATACAGTGGAGTCGAGTCGATTTGTCACGCGTCCGGACACGGCTAGAGTCGATCCATCTCTGTAAAACCTCCAACATGGCTCTTACGTTGAATTGCTAGAGAAATACGCTGTTTATACGCAAGAAAGCATTGTAAAAGGATATTTACCTACTTTGCAAAACAAGGATAATGTATTTGAGTGTATGTATGTGTATGTATGTTAACATAAAACAAAACTGCTGGCTTATAATAAAAAGGTGTTTTATTTCATCATAATTACGTGTTATAAAAAGAGTTACATTTAGACGAAGTTATACTTTGAAATATTTTAAATTACTTATATTAAGAGCTACCTTTTACCTAAGTTTTACTTTTAAATATTTCATTAATTAACTAAGTTTATTGGTAACTTTTAAGGTCCTATCTATAGAAATATTTTTTTATGTGATATTTCTCTTAAACCTTGCAACAAATTTAATAGTTTTGACTAATACAATGCAAAAATCGAGCTTTATATATATTTTTTCTTTATATTTTATAGAAAATGACTGAAGTGACTGTTTTACCAAAAAATATTTTCGTACACTTGCACGCAGACTAAACTTATACAAGATGTGTATAAGTTTAGTTAATAATGTACTTCTTTGTCTGTCCTTTAAAGGCCTATTCAAAAATCCACAATATTATATTATGTCTTATCTTTTAAGGTACACTCAAAATAACTATTTTTATTTTTTTTTAAACCCGAACGAAGCTAAGTGAAATCGCTAGTCACTAAATAAGTATATATAGAATTCAAACCTAATGCAAAAACTCCATTCAAATATTTAAATAGTCCCTATAAATAAGGGCTAACTTTTTGAATTTAAATCGGAACTGCGACCCGAGGGTTACACACTTAGTATGTAAATTTAGGTGAACGAACTTTATAAAACGAGTGAGGAAAACCGCAAACATATGGAATAACAATTAAAAACACAATATAACTCAGCTTAAGCATTAGTATGATTCATTGTCTTAGAATAAGTAACTTTATAATTCACTAGCATTTCCCGCGGCTTCGCACGCGTTCTAAAGACCGGAAACCAAATTTTTTCTGAGTCGCGCGGTATGATACCTTGCCGAACTAACACCTACTCTTCCCGTTTTTGCAACGTTTTTCATTGATCCGTAACACAATAACAATATATAAACATCAAAGTAAATTGTTTTCGACATTAAAAAATATAAACATAAATGTTTCTTTTTATTTTTTAATGTCGTACTCTTTCGCATTCAAAATGAAGAATAAAAACAAGGTAAAAGTGATTTTTAAACATTTCACTACCCTTATTCACATAATACGCCATTCATTATAATTCTAAGGCCATCTGTAACATGAGCCAGCTATAACTTCTCGCTGTCAGCCCTATTTCATCCTGATGCATTACCGGAATATTTCTCTAACATCACTAAATAGATTGTGCCCTTGAAACATTTCCTTGAGCTACTTGTTTTAGATTAGGTTGGGTTTTGACTTCTTTTAAATTACTTTGAGAACCATTTGTCAAGATAAAAAGCGAACATTTCACAAATACGAGTATCCAAATATGTAATAATAAAATCATTTTAAAAAGTATATTTAGTACATCTTTTACTTAATTATAGAAGGTATATTAATGTTTACAAATTCATTAAAAACTAGTAGTTCGCTCGGGATCGTCTCTAGGTGAATATTAAATATTTTGAACGAAATTCGAATGCTTTTCCAAAATAAAAGTAGCATAAGTTACCCTTTATAACATCAAATATATGCCAACAAAAGTCTCATCAGAATCGATCCATCCGTTTCAGAGATTAACTGGAACATTGTATCCATAAAACGGGTTTGGACATTCATTCAAAATTCCAAGTACCTGATAAAGTCTTTTCGTATATTCTCAAAACAAATAATACTTCTTTGAATTACGCTGACTCATTTGAATGTCAAAGTATTATTACGCAGTATGTAGTTAATTTTCCTTAAATTTTGTTTTCATCGCATTATTATCATTTACACTGAAAAAGAGAACTCTACAGATTTAGAATTACTCAGAATTTTCACTTTGACTAAGACTTTGAACCACAAACAAGACAATGGCTTTTTATATATAGGTACTTACTTAAGCATCCAAAGACAATTTTAATAAATTGTTTTGTGTTGCTGTTGCTATTTAGCCTTTTTAAACGTAAAAAGCTGGGCGTGAGCCTTCTTCAATACGAAGGGGATCAGGCCATAGTCACCGCGCTTAAAAATTTCTTTAGTTTTATACACTTTTCTGTTCATGTAGGTTTTCCTTCATCGTAAGACAATTGGTAATCATGCTGGAAGTTATTCGCACATTACATGAGAATATCAGAGGTGCGAGAACCGTGATTTGAATCCGTTTCACTTTCCGAGCGAGCGCAATACCACTGGTCTACCACTGACTTATTATAGTAATATAACAGCCTCGGTGGTGTAGTGGCTAGCATGTACGGTCATTCATCGAGAGGTCCTGGTTCGAGTCCCAAGTCGGGCCAAGTTTAATTATTGAGTTTTTCTGTTTAGTAAGCCTCAGTTATAACCCGGAGTTGGGAAGTTAGCGGTGAGATACTCCCAAGTCTCTTTAGCTCTCACTGGTCGTGTCCAGTAATCGTCCCACCGGAGTATGAGAGTGAAAAGAACAGAGAGAGCACTTGTGCACTTTAATATCTCCTGAGCAGTTGGCCAGTCTCAATGAAGTCATGACCGGAATCGATTGGAGAACACTATTATTATTATACAGTAATAATAATTTTAAAATGACGCCAATGTACAGTGGAGCTTCATCATTGAGGTCTCAAATTCGATTCTTACCTGATACATTTGGTAAAGTAAAACATAAATAATAACGAACATCAATTTCCATCAAATATTCCTATTATATCGCTACAGGGGCTGTTTACGCTCATTAAAATGAATAAACTTCTTAAACAAAAAATTACTAAAAGAGTCATTTAGGGGCATATTCTAATTTGCCACAGCTCTCGCATCCGGCGCCATCTGCCCGCCGGCGCTAGGGTAACCAGCCATTACTATTAATTATGATACATGCCGAAATATCTCAAGCAAAATACTAATGATTCACGACCGCTCTTGTAGTTACTTTTATTAAGTTTCCAATCAAAGTGTAAAGTATAGAAATATAGTTTTGATCAATTTCCGCCCATGAAGTAATTGTAAGCAAAAATTTATATGATTTTGATCAGTTAGTTAGTAGAAAACAAACTAACAAACACAGCCTACTGAAAAGAAGACCAAACCTTAGTTTGTTTGTGTGCAAGTTGCAACCCTAGTTCCCGAACTCTTGTTAATTATCTATCTGAATACCAAATTTCATCAAAATCTGTTTAGCTGTTTCATCCGGAGGGAGAAACAAACATACACAACAACTCATATATATTATAAATTAAACTATCTTTTCGGATTTTGTCGCGGATTTATTATGATTTCGGGTTCCCGATGTTTCGAATGCTTTACAGCAATCACGTGACCATAAATCCGCGACAATATCCAAAAAGATAGTTTCATTTATAATGTCAAATATTCGCGTAAACCTAAGAAAGTATTAACTTATATATACACAAACTTTCGCAGTCCCATAGTAAGGTTATTAGGACCCACCCTAAGGCCAACTGTACTACAGCCTCCGAACTAAACGCATGGTAATCCTACCCCAAACGTCATGGTGTCCCATTTCGAGTGTCGAGCGACATTTACCCTCACCAGCCGACGCGGGGTTGACAGACTGAATACAACACAAACTCGTCTTGTCGCGGTCACATAACGTAAGCATTAAACAACTTAGATGTTCGAAGGATTCGTTTAGAAAGTAATTTTGTTGACAAGTATGACTTATTTATGTTTAAGTTTAAAATTAACTGAAAATATCAGTAACAAAGTTGTAGCAGTCACTTGTGTTACCTGGGAACGAACCCGGTACGTTTTAACGACTAGTATAGATTTCATAGAAAAAATTACCCGATACCTTGACCCGAATAACCGGCTATCATCATCTTAAATTTCATTAAAATCTATCTAGCAGTAATCTTCTGATGCGGCGACACTCAAAGAATTGCAGACAAACAAAAATTTAAAAAACTTAAGCCTTTCTATTGGGTTTTTGTATTTATTCTACTCAAAAGGTACTAAATAAAAAATGGTTAACAATCTGAAGAGCAAAGACAAAAGACATGTTTTGTATTTGCATATTTTTCTTTTATATATAGATCAATAATATTTTGATACATAGTTATCTCGTATAATACTTATCGTGTGTATTTCTGGTTAATTTTTTTATCTTCCCACAACTGAAAAACCCGCATATTAGATCCAATCAAGCGATTGAAATAAATGACTAACTAAATAATCAATAATAATTTTATTGACTTTAGACATTCGAGCAGAACTGTTTACATCGCACACAAATAAAATAAATAGCCATATATTCTGAACTCTACCAATTGGACCTTTGTCTCGTGATTCGTCCAATTTAAACTACTAATATAATATTAAGTTTTTTACTTAGTACCTACTATGCCCCTTTGCTTTCGCCTTAGCCTTCTCAACCTACAACACGTCACATAATTAAATTAAAAGAATATTTTAATCCTAACGGAAATGCTATGACGGAAGCCACGTTACGCTTCGCTTTTTATCCTTAGCTTATCTCGTTAGGACCTCTTTTTCAAACTCAGAAGAACCTCCAATACCATAAGTATATAAAACTATATGTATATAAAAATCGATGTATGTGTGTTCCCTATGGATCTAAAGCCGACTGATGCTATGTTGATAAAATTTTCAGGAAATCTTTAGATCAAAATATGATTCAGTGTAGTTCACACGACGTAAACGATTAACAAGACGAAGCCAGTCACTACCAGTGTGTATAACATACTAGTAGTACCCGCGTCATTGCCCTAGGGACAAAAAAATTCGAACAAACATAACAATAAACTCTTCAGCTACTGTAAAGTGTAGATCTATTAATTTTCTGAGTCATTTTAGAGGATTAAGTTATGAATCTTTGCCCCTAAGGAGAGACCTAGCAGTAAATCATCGCTATCTTCATATAAATTCAAAGGTATTAAGAACATCATATCTCAGACTTAAACTTAAAAGCGAAATTTGGTTTGAGGTGTGCAAAATTGAATAGCCGTATAGCGCAGTGGCAACGTTTCTAAACCTAAATATTATAGTAAGTAAATGAAACTTAATAGGTACTTAATGAACTATGACTTGTGGTATTGCATATTTGCAAAACGGTAGCGCTACCTGTTTACCTAATATATAAAAATCTCGTGTCACAGTGTTTATTATCAAACTCCCCAGAAACGGATTGACCAATTTTTATGGAATTTTTATATAGGTACATTTGGTAGGTCTGAGAATACGTCGTGGGCTATTTTTTATTCTGCTAGGTGATAAGGCCCTATCGAGATTTCTTTTTAGAACAAATTTTATTATTTTATGATTTGGCATCAAATAATACTTGGAATCCTTAATTTTCAATCTATAATTAATCCCTATTTTTAATAGCGATCAGTTCCCTGGCAGAGCCACGGGAATTGCTAGTAACCTTATAAAATACAAAAGCCTAGGAAAGTAATTAAACGTTGCGAGGGTGCTTACCTTATATGTACTAACAATTTGACTTTTCCATACGTCTACTTAAAATTATATTGTACATCACACTTAGGTAAACCACTGAACTGATAAAACTTTGCTATAACATAGATTGCTCCTAGGGACGAACTTAGACTACTTCCCATCCTTACCCACTTACCACGCGAGCAGAGCCACAGGCCAAAACTAGTGTTAAATAAAAGAAACTCAAACAAGTTGAAATTAGATGGTTCAGTCTAAGAGATCCTTAGTTAAATATACGTTAGTGTGATACAATAGGTCTGGCATAATCTTTAAAGATTCAAAGACCTTTAAATCATATAGAAATAAAAAAAAAAGATTAACAGATCCAGGCAACGGATGAATGACCTACATCGACCGGAATGCAGGAGGCTAGCGCGACCTTTCCAGTCCAAAGGTCAATACACTAGCCCTAACTCCAATAGGAATGTAATGAGAAATCCTTCTTTATAAATTATTTTAGCCTTTGACATCTAGAACTTTTCAAAGTACCTAATATTATTGCTCCTGATGTTTTTATTGCGGTTGATAAAATTTGTTATTATAAGTTTTTTAAGCAAATCACGTTAGCGATAAGTGGTGAAATTACATTTTCTGTGAATGGTATTGGATTATTCTTAAGATACTGGGTTCGATTCTGGTAGGGGGCTAACTTTTTATTGACAACATACTATACAAGGTCATATTATATCAACATACTTCTTATGCTTATTTCAATTAAAATTTGGATATTTGCCTTCAGGTAGTATTTTGCTATTTCGCTTAACTTACATACACATTATGTTTTTGTGATCTGTTTAAATAAAGTTGAATTATATTCATGAGTCATATTAAAAATGAAGTTATTTGTAGACTAGCGGTAACGCGCTCGGTTAGGAAACTAAGTGAAGCCGGTGCAAATCTCGGTCTCAACCTCTGTTTTTTATAAGGGATGAATTATTAGTAACATGATTACCACTTATCTTACGGTGAAGGAAAACATCGTGAAGAAAGCATGTCTGATGTATAGAACCTAACAAGTCGTGAAAGACATGTGAAGTCCACCAACCCGTACTTGGCGAGCGGGGTGGACTATAGCTCCTCCTCGTATTGAAAAAAACGTTAAAAAGGGCTAAATAGATATTAAAAATGTAATATTACGACTACTTATTTCAATATTCGAAAGTAAATTTCAAATCAAAGAGATCTATTTATTTCCTCAATAATCTCGTACTTGGTTTAAATATCATGTAGTGACCGTTTAAACAGCTCGAAACGTTGCTTAAAGTTATCTTCTAACAAATGAAACGGACAATTTATTAATATTGTTATATAGATAACTAAACAATGTATTCTATACCGTTGCACAATACATCCTAGCTCTGGGATCTGCCTAAGGCTCAACCACTTAATTTTAAAAAAGATAATAAACTCTATTTTTATAAATGTAAAGTTGTAAATCGTATATCAGTAACGTGAACAACTATCGGCTATCTGCTTTCAACACTAAGAACTATACCGAGTATAGTCACGAGCGACATAAATAATACTAAATCTCAGAGCACATCAACAAAAATGTTAAAACACAATCAAAATTGGTCTTTATTTGCTTGTGAATAAGTATAAAATTGCAAATTTTGTTGTATAGATCCCGAAATGCGTGTGAGCGTTTGAAGTATACTCGCCTACGTAAGAGAGAAAGAGATGCAAATTCCTATAGTTTTTAGTGATGTATGCATTTACTATAATAGTACAGATTACAGAATTTTAAAGCAGAAATTTAATCACAATATATATTATATATACAACTACCTTATGCGTATGCCCGCGGCTTGGCTCTATTTAAATGAAATTTGTTAATGAAAATTTTAATTGCGGGTAAATATGACATTTCCGAGAAGTCTATACTCAAAGTTAAAACATAGAGACTAACCCCAGAGGAGCAAGGGTAAGTCGACATTAATAGGTATATTACGACTATAATAATTAAAATCTAAAAATAAGCTCTTTACAAGTATTAGCTTTTTAAAATAAGAACTCCTTTTTCCTACAATTTTATTCTGACAATGGACATAGCTTATTCTGCTAGTGCAGAAGCTAAATCAGTTTTCTTATCGAATGACCTAATTAAAATTGCAGTTAAGTCCGTTAAAAGCTCGTCCCGCTGAGCTTATCTAATACAGTGCATAATGGAATATACAATGTGCATGGAATTAAATGTAACAATGGAAGTAGATTATTGTCCTTGCATCAAAAATACACGAAACACTTATAAGTATAATATCTGCGTTATAATATACAAGTAAATATTAGGTTTGGGAACGATTGTTTGTGTTGAATCTCCTTCAATAGTCAATGGCTAGACTGATTTGGATGAAATGTCTACTAAAAAGATAAAACTAGACCTAGAGCAACACAAGAGTTTGGTACTGTTAGATACCTACAAATGTATCTTATAGATCCTAAGTTTCTTTTACATTATATTACGAAAAACTAGCGATACATTAATACTTCACTCATAGGTAATAAACATTCTGCTCAATTCTCAGTATTAGTACCTATTAATGAATATAGTGTACTGGAGATATTACATTATGGGATATTCAGTTAAAAATCGATCTTCTTCACAATTAATACGAGATTAAAAAAAACAAAAATAATACTAATTTTAATAAGGATGTACCTATAAAGCATAGTTTACCTACGAGTATAGATAGATATAATATGTCATTGACATATATTTAACAGTAATAAGCTATATTCTCCAAAACCGTCAAATTAGGGTACATCACTACACTTTGTTTAAGAAAGTCTGGATCATGGATGAATGGCGCATACGCACGAATTCTTTACGACGTGAGACAACAATAGCCCTCTCGCTCTCACAGTTACCGTAACGTCGAAACCTTTGCTTTCGGAGATTAATCGTTTAACAAAACGGAATCTTTTCTATTAAAGATGAAGTGAAGATCATCTTTTGTAAAAGAGTTATGTTTTAAAGTATCTCGTGCATAATACGTTGCGTGTTTTGTATAAAGGTTTATTTTTGTACAAAAAAACAACTATATCTGTCAGTTTGTGTGTTTATAGCCTGAGATTAAAGTGTCAGTTTTTGTGTATGATATCTATGGATGGATTTTAATGAAACTTTACAATAATCTAGCTTATACATCAAAATAACACAAAGGCTACAAATTATAAAGATATTGTGTAAATTGTCCAAAATATGACGATAAGTGTCAAGTAAGTAGTAAAAAATCAGACCATCTGCGAGCTATTCTGGCGTGCACTGACAAAACCGCTACAGTTAAATATAATGTGTAATGTATCATCATAAATTTTTATCTTAAACAAGCGACTCACTCTCACTTCGCTCGGGTTCGTTCGTACATTTAGCGCGAGCGAAGCCGCGGGTTCCACTAGTTTTAAATAAATTTATAAATATGAAGTAAAACAAATAGTAAAAGATAATTTACCTTTCACGGGAATCAAACCTATAACTACTCCACATACCTACATTCTCGAAAAAACCAGAAGTTTCTAGACCTATCTCATATTATTCGCACAAAAGCAAAGTTATCACCGGAATAGAAAGATATATGAAAATACAGATAAAAAAACACAATACAATACGCGACGGTAATTTACTTACATTTCCGTAATATCCGAAAAGGCGTGAGCGCGAGGCAATATTGCGATATGAATCACAAACAATTTACAGCTGTAAGTGCCGTTTATGATATGAAAAAGCTTTGAATTTATAAGTATTTCTCATACTTCAGAAAATTATGGAACTAAATATGTAGTTAAACGAGAACTTGTTAAAATAGAATATTTTATGGATAATCTAATAGCAATAGTCGCTGTCTATAGTTATTAGTATCTATAGTTTTTAAAATTTTCGTGTTATTGTCGTTTAATTTCTACTATTACAAGAAAACCACTGTAAAAATTTTGATAAAATTAAATATATTATATTTAATAGTATAAAACAAAGTCGCTTTCTCTGTCCCTATGTCCCTTTGTACGCTTAAATCTTTAAAACTACGCAACGGATTTTGATGCGGTTTTTTTTAATAGATAGAGTGATTCAAGAGGAAGGTGTATATGCATAACTAGCGGATCCCGCGGCTTTGCCTGTGCTAAGTCTAGGAAAAATCCCAAGCGAAGCGAGGGCGAGTCGTTAAGTATAATATTAATAGTTGCTTATCCGGGTCAACACATAGGATAATATGAACCAAGGAAAAACATCTCGCCTCTGAGAAGAACTCGAGCGGTAGCTAGCTAGATATGTAGATATCTAGATACGTATGCTTTATTAACTAACTTCAAGAAAAGAAGAGGTTCCACTATACCACCGACTTCAGAAATAATTAAGTAATTAAAAGTATTATTTTACTTTTTAGTTTAGATGTGTAGTTCTTAAGTCCATTTTTTTAAACATAAACGAAAGTAAACGACCATACATGCCAAATTGAGAATATAGGATAAAAGAGCAAATCACGCTACTAGTTTTGTTTTTGACATTTATTTAGGCTGAACATATATTTCTTATTCTGAGGTATATTTTATCTTATTTTCGATTGTCAATTCCATTGTTTCATAAAAAACTAAATAGATGTCTTATTTAGAAATAGGGAGTGAAATTCTTATTCGCTTTTTACGGTGGGAATATTACAATAAATTTGATAGGAGACAAATAAAGCCAATCTTTACGTAATATGAATTTAATATAAATATTCAATATTGTAAGATGATTTGATGCAAATTTTGTATTTTTAGAAATTATTTTGTAGTTTTGTGGATACTACATACTCGTATCTGTAACAATTGTATAATGTACTTTGAAACGTCTTTTTTTTCACGTTTGACGCAGTTTGCAGTGACCCTATTTTCTTGCGTCACTGGTCGCGGCTTTGAGTCCCGCAGGGGGCATTCATATTTTAAAATAGGAAGTTTGTACTCCAGTCATGGGTGTTTATATTTATAATATGTATGTCTGGTATACGTAACACAAGCTTCCTTCGTAGCTTACCACGGAACTAGATGGCGCTGTGTGTAATAATGTCCCATTTATTTGTTTATATTATTTTTAAATAAAATAAACCTCCAAAACCTTAATGAGTGTGATTGTTGTAAAGTTTTTAAAACATTGGGTACTAAAAACAAAATAAATCCGCAAAAAAAACCGAAAAAAAATTGTTTAAATTAAATTAGCAAGTATTAATAAAGAATAGGTATGTACATAAATCTTTATTTAATATTTTAATTATTGTAGTAGGTCATTGAGCAACATAAAGTTATAGAGTAGGTACTTTGATTTCGTTTTGGATCATTCTATAGATAGTACTAATAGTTACTTAAGGATGTCTCTCATCGCAGCGAGGGTGTTTCTGGTATTTATTATGTGAGAATAGAGACGAGTCAATAAAAATAACGCTCAATATGTTTGGCACTGGTTTTATTGACCCTCCTGCTGTACTAGCGGTCGTGGGTTCGAGTTCCATACGTTCGTGTGATTACGAACGAATCTTTGTCATTCATGGATGGTTATATAATATGAAAGTTATATATGTGTAGTGTATCCACTATCGAGTACCCTAAACACTTCAATTTTCTTCTAGAAGTAAACTTTTGTGTACGGGGAAGCTTTTCATTCATTCAAACAAGCTGCAACAAAGTTCGCCATATTTATATAATATCAGCCATACATAAGCAAAACTTCATTTAATAAATAACACGTCAAACCCAATAACACCTAGTCTCTAATCCTGAAGAACAACCCCATTCATTCGTGTTTCTGATCAAACTTTTGATATCCCTACTCCGTCTGTACAGTACATTGTGCGTGAGAACGGGCGTGATTACTATATTTTGACTGGAATCAAAGGCGCCGCGAGGGACGGTTAATCGCCTTTATTTGAACTCTACCCCACCCATAATACTTAATTCAGTTATTAAGCTGACGCCAGTCGAAAAGCGTTTTCGCGGCGTTTAAGAGCGTTCTCTCAATTAACATACAAGAATGATGTAAATATTAAACCACTTAATGTATTATACATACATACATACATTTATCTATACTAATAATATTATAAAGCTAAAGAGTTTGTTTGTTTGGTTGAACGCGCTAATCTCAGAAACTACTGGTCCGGATTGAAAAATTACTCTTATGTTGGATAGTCCGTTTATCGAGGAAGGCTATAGGCTATATTATACCACGCTACGACCAATAGGCGCGGAGCATCAATGAAAAATGTTGCAAAAACGGGAAGGGCGGGTGTTAGTTCTGTGAGGTACCATACCGAGCGACTCAGAAACAAAATACATAACTAGCTAGTACATAATAATTTAAGCTATTATAATAAGTTTTGTATGTATGTATGAGGCTATATTGAAGCAATATAAACAAGTTGTTTACATTTCAACAGACATATTATCAACAAAAGATGATTCTTCACAAGAAATATTAAATACAATAAATAAGTAATAAAATAAATCATACAAGTGAGTATCGCTTAATAAACGACTATTTTGGACGCGTACCAAGTCTCGCATTCTGAGAAAACACATCAATATCTTTGGTACTTATTGTTATTTATCTTAGTAATATAATACATGTGAAAGTTTATATTTTATATAGTTTAGATATTTGTTACTCAATCACGTCAATTAATAATTAGAATTCAATGAATATTGTGTAAATACGTAATACTCTCTTCCGCTTCCATTATAAAAAAACACATAAAAATAAAATAAACTATGATCAATACGATATTAACGGATGTAAATATCTGTACTTTTACGACTAAACAAATGTTGATGAAACTTGGTGTAAACCTATTATATTCTTAAAAACGATACCAAGAAAAGCTCACTTAAAAGAACTATGATGATACATTTTTAACAACTTAAACTTAAAGCTCCATACTTAAACTTAAAGCTCTATACTTAAACTTAAAGCTCTATACTCAAACAATAAAACGCGTATCGTGTGGAAACCCCACAACAGGTACAGAGCAGTTGACGAAAGGGATTTACCGATCAACCGAGTATTGATTTAAAAGTACCTGTCGAGGGACAACTCTTATGGCTACATGAAAGTAATGGTAAACTTTTGTTTTACCAAAACTAGGGAGACTATTAAAAAAGCCTGACGTATGTAAAGAAATAATATTAAAAAAATAAATGCAAAACACACTATAGAGGTATTCTACGGAGAATGAAAATGTAGTTGCAAAGTTTGCAAATTCTTTCTAATTGGTTATTTATATTATTAGTAAAGTTTATCTATATTTCGGGAATGATATAAAAAATTGCGTTCTTACAAAAAAACTTATCCAGAACCTTTTCCAAATACAAAATTTCATCCAAATCGTTAGAACCAAGCCAAGGCATACAAAAAGTATTTATATAAGAAGGTACATGAATCACGTATTTAATGATCATCATCTACTTAACAGATTAAAAAATATAATGCGAATATCACATTTGTGACCTCAGCCATGATAAAAACCAATGACCGTTGACTCATTAACATCGTCCATAGATATTATATAATTTTGGCAATAAAACATAAAATTAACATAATTGCTATCAAAAAGCAATTAATATTTTTTGACCGACTTCAAAAAAGGAATAGGTCAGTAGTATTTTGCTAAATCAAGTTATTAGTTCCTTTTGTTTAATATGGATTGCTAACTCAGCGATGGTAGCCCTGCAGTGGTCGCTTAGGAAACCTAGTGAAGTAGGTTCAAATCTCGCTTTAAAATTAATTCCAACATTATTACTTACTTATTAAACTTGTCTATTATGATGAAATGTACAAAAATTGACCATCTATATACTATGTAAATAATATGTATAGTTAATCTTGATATTTAGTTTACAGAATAACTAAATAATCTAAATGAGGCAAAATAAACAGGTAATTATTATTATAAACGTTTAAAGCTTGAGTCACTCATTTTACTCATCAATATACTCATATTTAGTCGTAATAGAGTAAATAATAATACAAACACACGTAAACACACTAACAGTGACTTGTATGTACCAATACAAGCGATGGCAAAGAGGAGGGTCCAAGTTCTTGCCTAAGAAAATCAATACTTGCGTCTCCCGGGAGGATTTGTAAATAGTAAAACGTTTTAAGTGCGGTGCCAACATAGGTGAGATGAGGGCCTTTTTAAAAGTGTCCTGGAAACCACTTATTTTTTAAGTTCACTTCTATTTGCCACTTTTAAATGAATTTCCACTTTCTATACTTATATATTTTTAACCTCGTTTAGTGTATTTTTAGTTCGCAAAAGTCAAAAAAAAGAATGATTACCTAAATGTTATCGAAATTTTCTCTATTTAAAATGCTTTAATTTAAAAAGAATCATATATACTTTTAAATCTTAAAAAAAATATTCAACGTGTTTGAAATATGATTTCATTAGAACTCTTAGTAAGCTAAAATAAAAAAAAACACCACTCTTATATAAAATTACATTCAAGAGTTAACCAAAATGCAAGCTAACATCCTAAATGAATTAAATAGATTATTTCAAATTACACAAAGTCGCTTCTCGTGAAGTAATTTAAATTTCAAAATTTACTACTTTTTCTTTTTTCATTAAATAATATAATAAATTGACTAATATAACAACATAATTTTAAATATACTAGCAAATCACCATGGCTTTGCTCTGGCTCATTCTCTAGTAAAAAAGAAAAACAAATATATCCCACTAGAACCGTACATTTTTCTGAGATAAAAGTAAATAGCCATTCTAGACTGGACCTCATCTCATCATCATCATGCCACTTAAATTCAGTCAGATTTAGTTCAGTTGCTTTGGCGTGATTAAGTAACAAACATCCGTCCATCCAAACTTTTATATTTATAATGGTTAAAACATATAAGTATGTACCTACATGGTACATAATATGTACGAGTTAATCACGGAATACTTACTAGATGTAAATGTGTGGGATTAATGTCTGGTTGTGTCTCACGTAGGATAAATAGATAAATACTGTAATGCAATATTGTTATCAATTTTTTTTTTGAAAAGAGCAACTGTTGAGTTTCTCGCCGGTTCTTCTCAGCAGAACAGCTTTCCGAGCCGGTGGTAGTTTACTCACAGACTTACAGACTGACATTTCATTTTATTAATTTAAAAATGACGATTCAAAAGATTTTGTAAAAGTCTATTTGAATAAAGAATATTTTGATTTGATTTGAAAAAATACAAAATACTGACGCTTAGACATTTTATAGTAAAAATATCAAAGTATATTGTGCTTCTGCGAATGTACTTTTACAAGCACTTTTGTATCGACAATTTCTACATTTATGTTTACTATCGTCAATGAAGTCCGTCCGTGAGAAAAATGCATTGGAATGTAGTTCTGCTAAGGAGAGCTGGCTAGAAACTCAACAGTCACTCATTTAAAAAGTAACATCGTTTAATGTATTTATCTTAGTATATATTTAATCTATACATATAAATACAATTGAAGTGTCTGTTTTTAATTTCAAATCAAGTTTACTACTACTACTACTACTTTACTTTTCACTAAATCGATATGAAAATATACACGGTACTAACATAAAACAAAAACAGTTTTTTTTTAATTGTTGTCTATCTGTTTATTCTCTGGCTAATCTCTAAACTCTGATCCATTTGAACCGATTTTGACGAGACTTTCACTCGCTAATGTTATAATTGAATTAAAATTTATAAATAGTAAAATCGCTAGTTTTAAATAATAATTTACTCTTAAGGTTGATCATTTAACATAGTTTTGCATCAATTTGCAATAGGTATGCATACATTCTAACTCTATTATCAGAGAGTGCTTGCTCTGACGTCCGATAGAACTAATTCATTTATCCTTTCGGCTAGATCGCATTGATTGTAACAACATCCCAGCGAAGACTCTACAAATATTTGACTTTGCTCTATATTTAACGTCTTTACCTTCAAAACTAATTTCTAAAGCAATAGAAGTAGTATAGAAGTACTACTATATCGTTTCTAAAAGTATTAGAAAATATACACATAATATGTATGACCTTTATTTAACAAATTACAGAGGTTTTTATATCAAACATTACAATTTTTACTTATAACTTTTTTTTCTATAGCTACCAAGAGGGCAGAATTTGAAAAAGACAAAAAGCTGTCGCTATTTGTCATCATAAAATAGTCGATAGAAATAAATAATAAACAATTAATTATTTGACGACACGTTTGGCGCAGTTTGTAGTGACCCTATATTCTTGCGCCAGCGGTCGCGGATTCGAGTCCCGCTGGGGGCATTCATTTGTTAAACTCGGATGTTTGTACTCCAGTCATGGGTGTCTGTATTTATAATATGAATGTATTTAAACTTATATAATATGTAGTATATCAACTATCTGGTATCCATAACACAAGCTTCCTTCGTAGCTTACCACGGAACTAGATGGCGCTATGTGTAATAATGTCCTAACATATTTATTTTATTTATATTTATTATTTAATTTAATCCAAGTATTAAAAAAAGAAACAAATATTTATTACCTATTGTTCAACAAATGTCAAATAAATATTTCTCTATACCGATATGAATTCCAGTAGATAAATTTAAATCTAACATCGCAATTCAACAACATTGTACACAAGTAGTCGGACGGTTAACAGCTGCAATAAAACTCATCGCATTGTATTTCATAAACGTTAAGTCGTTTCATATAGGTACTAACTACTATGTATGTAAGAGTAAACTGCTTCGGTGGTGTAGCGGTCGCACATCGGTAGGTCCGGGGTTTGAAAACCGGGTCGGGCCAAGTTTAGTTATTGAGATTTTCTGTTTCGTAAGCCTCAGTTACAGCCCGAAGTTGGGAAGTTGGCGGTGTGCCACCCCCTTGCCTCGGAGAGCACGTAAGGCCGTCCGTCCTGCGCCATAACTCTCACTGGTCGTGACGAGTAGTCTTTCCACCGGAGTATGAGAGTGATAGGTATAGAGAGTGCACTTGTGTCTGCGCGTACACTTGTGCACTATAATATCTCCCGCAAGTCTGAATGAGATTGACCATCGTGGCCGTAATCGGTCGGGAGGACATCATAAGAGTACAACCGTAGTTCTCGATTGATATATAAAGTTTACTGAAAACATTATTATGGGTCAAGAAAGAAATATTACTTCGAATAAATATCAATAGATGAGGTCATATGTTTGGATTTATTATTATTACCTTATTTGACGGTTAGTATAGATTTCTTAGATATGAGATATTTTCCCGTAGTAAAGGTTATACGTTGACCCGGATAACCAGCTGTCATCACAAAATTTTATCATCGGTCCTGTGGTTTTTCCGTGATGTGTTCACAGACAGACGGCCCGAATTCTAAAAACTTATAATATTATATATTCGGCCCTTATTTCGTTAAAACATACCGTTTCAAAGAGATTTATCGGAAAAAAATATGTACATTAGAAAAATTAATGCTCTCAGGATTTAATCATATAAATAAATGTAAATATGAATGTAAATGAAAACCGACTTCAAAACGCTACAAATCGAAACTAAAAAGAAAAAAAAATAATTTTAATTACTTAGTTATTGTTGGAGTCGGTGCCAGCCAAGGAGATTGTATTAGGATTATTTTGCTTGTGAGGATATATACCTTACATCATCACAAATTCTTGAACAGCTTTAGAAAATATATGAAAAAGGTAATCAGTGCCGATAAAATTTAAGGGTTGCCCTCGATTTCTCTAGGATCCCATCATTAGATGCTGACTTGGTGACAATGAGAACATCTTGAATGTATACCCTACCGAACAAAAAAGAAATTTTTAAAATCGGCCCACAATTCACGGAGAAATCGGTGAAAACACATAAAAAACAACTGTTGAGGAATTTTACCTTCCATCATCAGCTCATCCACATGAGATGATGATTTTCATACGTAAAAGCTTTATCGGGTTTAGAAAATATATCAAAAACATAATAGGTGCCTGTAAATTTTGAGAGTTGCCTTCGATTTCCCTGGGATCCCATCATCAGATCCTGACTTGGTGACAATGGGACCACCTCGGAACTATACCCTACCAATCAAAAGAAAAATTTTTGAAATCGGCCCACAGACGGCGGAGCAATCGGTGAACATACATAAAAAAAAAAAAAATACATACAACGGAACATATAACCTCCTCCTTTTTTGAATTTTTTTTGAAGTCGGTTAAAAATAATAAAACGTGTTTATGTCTTTAGTTATAATTAAAGAAACAATAAACACAGTTTTTCAATTCCTACGATTCAAAGAGTCACTCTGTAGATCCAGAATCCTACAACATTGTTGAAAAATATCTTACATTTTCTTATATTTCTAAGAAAATACATATTTCCCTTATTATGTAAAATAAAAATCCCAGGGGACTTAAAAAGGGGTGAAAAAGTAAGTAAAGAAGGAGTTGCCTGTTTATGCAAGGGAAGCAACGAGAATATCCTTTTCATGTACGAGTATGTAAAAACTATGAGGCGAAAGCATTTTTAAAAACATGTAAGGCCCGCGCACACTATTGACTTTCTATTAAATTAAATCACTTTTAGTGTATAGTACAGTATGAAGCTATGCCATTATTACCAATTCGTCTGCCGATATAAAATCTAATTTACTGTATCTTTTTATTGTTTAATAAATGTAAAAATTGTGAAATGTAGCAAGTGTTCAATGTGCGAGGGCCCTTATGCGTTTACAAGGTAACGAGTAATATTTAAAAACTAAAGCGTCTGGGTCAGTCTAGGGCATGACGCATGTTTCTTATATGGATTTCAAAACAATGAACACAATTTGAAGTACAATTTTTATTACCATCAGATTTATTACTTTTCTAAGTACTACCTACTTGTTATGGATACCAGACAGTTGATACATAAGATATCGCCATGGGAATATATTTTAAATCCATTACTCCATTTATACTAATATTATAAAGCAGAAGAGTTCGTTTGTTTGGTTGAACGCACTAATCTCAGGAACTACTGGTCCGAATTGAAAATTCTTTTGGTGTTGGATAGTCCGTTCATCGAGGAAGGCTATATTATATCACGCTACGACCAATAAGAGCGGAGCATCGATGAAAAATGTTGCAAAAGCGGGAAGAGGCGTTAGTTCTGCGAGGTACCATACCGCGCGACTCAGAATTTGGTTTCCGGTCTTTAGAACGCGTGCGAAGCCGCGGGAAATGCTAGTAATATATATAGCGCTTCAATAAGAACTTTGTATATAGAGTATACGCCCTAGAGTATATAAGTAGGTTAGAGATTTGCTCAGTGAGGTGCAAACTCTACAAGTTCCTGATCAAAAGCTTTCATTTACTACAACCAATACTATCTAGCTGAGAGGATTAACAAATTCACTAACGGAGACGGTTTTCAATTATACAGATACAGGCCTTTTGATAGTTGCTCAATTCGTCATATACTTGGTATATATATACTAATATAATTAAATTTTGTACGTATAATTTTGTGAATTAATGAAAATGTGGCGTTTGTTCATATAAAATGTTATAAAGTCACTTAACCATATATGAGTGGAGAGACGGTAAGTAACTAGTATTGTATACTACTTACTATGTACAAGGCCGTATGTTCTTACCTACAGTAAGCAATAGTGTAAAATGAAAAAAAAAACCGGAATATTTTAATAATCTCGTATTAGCTTATATACGAAGTCATAATATATTGGAAATTGATTTTAATTACTACAATAATTTAATATGGAGCTGATCTAATAACAGAGAGTAAGATAATCAAAATCTTTCATGGCTTCAATCTACAAGTTTGGGCTCGTTTCGTTTATCATGATGAGTTCTTTACAGTTTTCCATCAGTTTTTTAAAAATATATTTAATGTTGAATACTAGTGGTTCACCCTACACCTACCTGTTAGTGTAGATTTCTCAGAGATGAGACATTTTTCCATTTGACCCATATAGCTTACTAGTAACTACCATCATCTCCCTTTATTAAAATTGGTCCAGTAGTTTCTTTTTTCGCGTGATGCGGTCACAGATGCGGAAACAAATACAGAAATAAATACACACACAAATAAATACAATAAATACGGAAATAAATACACCTATATGTCTCTCTCGCACAGTATTTGTATATATGTTATTTAAAGTTATTTAAAGACAGAAAGAAAGAAGAGAGAGAACGAAAATTTTATATATTTTTTTAGTTCTAAGTTCCAGTTTCATCACTATATAAACAAACTTATATCTCCACGATATAATAATGAAGAAATGCTTTCATAATGTCAACAGACAATATTTTATCTCGACTAATTATAGAAACTACCCCTACATTCCTGCAGACGAGACGAATATGACGTGACATGAATTCTTTATTACCGTGGCTGAATTAGAGGCATTTAGCTCATAAAATATTCAGATTTCTTCGAAACTTGTTAGGAAAATTACAAGAATGCCATAGCATTTTAGTGTGACAAATAATTAAATTTAAACAAATATTTAATGATCTTTACTTTAAAAAAACTACTAAATATTACATGTATAATTTTGTTTTGGCGTTTCTCGCTTATCTGATGTTTTTATGATAAAAAAGTAAAAAATAGTTATAACTTACTTCAAATGCATAAGTTTTTGGTTAAAAAAGGAAAAAAACTGAATAATGGCACAACAGGATTCAACCTGGCAGACCAGAGTATCGACAATTTGACAAGTCCTCTGCAGTAAATCATTAGCTTCGCGGGGGGTCGCACACGTGGACCCACCCCTCTCCACTATAACATGAGCCGGACAAATACCATAGAAAATAATCACTGTACAGCCATATATTGAATATAAATGTATACATTAATACAAATTGATGTTTAGTAAGTTTGTTTGACGAAACTATCAATATAAATTTATTATATAGCAATCACATATATTACAAAAAATGATTAGTAAAAAAACGTTGTTTAGATATTATGCATATTATATTACTTTTTCGTGTATAACAATGTTGTAAGATAAGTCAAGCTTAACAAGACAACGGTACGTTTTATTGGTTGTTATAGAATAGACCATAAAATATTAGTATTCTTCATTTGAGAAATGATTTATTCTCCTTACACTTTCATTCCCATAAGGAATGATTTTCGGAACAAAAATTATCCTTTATCACTACATAGTATGAAACACAGTCGATTTCTCTGTCCCTATATCCCTATGTATGCTTAAATCTTTAAAACTACGCAACGGATTTTGATGCGGTTTTTTTTAATAGATAGAGTGATTCAAGAGGAAGGTTATATGCATAGCTAGCAGATCCCGCGGCTTTGCATGTGCTTAATCTAGGGAAGAGCCCGAGCGAAGCGAGGGCGTGTCACTAGTAAAGGATAAAGGCGTCTTCCATTATCTCAACCTATATTCATACAAAATTTCACCTGAATCGGCTCAGCAAATTTTTAGTTTATCAAATACATACAAAAAACATACTAATTTTTTCCATATTATAGATTAAGGAATTACACTTGGTTAGACCGTGAAATTGATTAACTAGAAAATAATGTCGAAATGCACATAATTAAATAGTAGGAAACCAACCAACGAAAACTCATAAAAAATATAAACTAAAGTCCATTAAAGCGTTTACCAAGTTACTTAAATACTGTGTTGTGTCAAGAGTTCAAATTAAGCTGGTTATTTAAAGACAACAGCTGTTAAGAGCGCCATAAGTATCTTCAGTTCCCACCGTTTACGTGATCTCTGAAACCACGTACGGGTTTTTTGGAGGGTCGCTCGTGTTTCGTAGTTGTTAGTCCGATCCCCTTCAAAACGAAAAGGGGGTCCACTACTTGTTAGTAATGCTTGAATAAATAGTGATGCTCGGAAATAGTATAAATTTTATATAAAGTACTGTTTTAACATAATGTCGTCTGTTAGAATTAATGCTCGAAGCATTTCTGATATTTGATACAATAGTCATAGGTACTATGTATTTGTAACTATTGTGATACAATTTATGTATTTTTAAAAATGAAATACAATGTTTAAATGCTCATTGTTAATATAGTTTACTAAATAAATAAATAAAATGTTGATTTAACCGTTTATAATTATTTAGATTGACTATAATTGTTTTGAACATTATAACATGTTTTGACGTCACGTTTGATTCAGTTTGTAGTGAGTACTCTACTTGCTATGTTCAGCTGAGGACATACATTTTTGTGATGAAAACGGATGTTTTTACTACAGTCATGCATGTTTATATTTATAATATGTATGCATTTAAAGTTATTATATATGTGTAGTTTATCAACTATCTGGTATCCGTAACACAAGCCTCGTATCTGACCACAGAACCACATGGCGATATATGTTAATATCCCAAATATTTATTTATAATTTTATCTACAAGTACAATGACGAGATATATTAAAACCAAATTAGCACCCTACTGAATTGCAAAGTTTAACTGAAGCGAGCTTAGACATAAGTATATAAGAAGAATTTTCTGCACATGTAACCGCAAACAATGGTATACTTTAATAAAATTTTAATTCAACCCCTATTCCCAGAGCGAATCCACCCACTCACAGACACGTCCGAAAAAATTCAAATCATTGTGCGTTTTGTCGTTGCTCATTCAGAAAACATCCTATTAAGTAATTTTTTCTGCCTAAATCTAATGTCGAGGGTTGCATCCCATATGTGCCTGTGGGACTTGATTCATATTAATGAAAATAGTCTCTAGATGGGCGAAATAGAGTCAAAATTCTGACCGTTTTCTATCGATCTTCAACAGCTGGGAACAGTGCATTCGATCGACCCTTCGCAATATTGCGTAGTAATAATAAATTTCCGAAGCAAGGTATTCTTTGGGGTGCAAAGTAAGGGTTGTTATCGGAACGTTCTTGCGAATCTAATGTCTTTCTAATTGCAACGGTTTCTTTTGGTTCAGTGAGCGGATCTCGAGCGAAATAAACACAAGCGTATTTAGATATTTGTTACGAGTTATTTTGTTTGGTGATTATTTTATGTACATTCACTATTTATTATCAAATTATCTAAATGAAGCAACATTTTATTGTTACTTTATTACAAAATTTTAATTGGTTTCTATTAAACTTAGTTTTACTTACAGCTTTGCTCTATTAGACTATAATCCTGATCATACTGCTTGTAATATAGTTTGCCAAAAGATGGCGCTCTTTATATATAAAATTTTATACCTAACCTTGAAACACACCCCGAGACGAAAAACGAGATACAGTCGCTAGTACCTAATAAATAAGCTATTAGTTAATTGACATACAATATGTTTAACTCAAAATAGCCAAAACACGTTCAAATCAATGCAATTATATCAAGAAACTGGAAATACCTTATTTCAGATACACATTAGCATAGAACAGGTCACTCTGCGGTCAACATAAATTATATGTTAAATAGTTCATAGCTTTAGTTTTAGTGGAAAAGCATGTAATTGTTAACGAAGCCGGTAATATGAGAAAAGTTTGACCTAAACGAGAATTGTTTTGTTAAACATTCACAGTAATACATTCCAAAAACTCCTACGTCTTTATAGACGCTACTCAGCATTCTTGCGACTAATTTAAAATGATCCTTCACATCGATTTAATGTTAGGAAAATCAAGTAAAAGTACTGTGATGTAACATTCTTAGGGTGTCTTCGTTATCTGGTCTTCTAACAATGGGGGTGTGAAAGGGGTTTAAGCAAATATTCTTTTGTGAAGGTCTCATGGCTTGAAACGTTGCGCAAATAGATTATGGTGTAAGGATAGTCTGCGAGTGACAAAGCTCCACGTCTTTACCAACCACTTGTGTCGTGTGACACAGATTTTACTTGTTCGTGCTGATTTCACAGGATATATATGGGAATGAAGATTTTATGCACAAGTATAAAATGTTCAATTTTTTGAGGTACATAATTCTAACAAAAGTAGATGTGTGCTATTTATAATTACTAAACTAAATGTATTAAGAAATGAAATCACCTAACCCATTATCGATGCAGAGGAAAAAAAATGGAGACTGCATTATTAAAGCCAAGAGAATGAATAAATAAAGCCAAAAACCATAAAAAAGAGTTAGTGAGTTTTGTTTGTTACTACAACACTTACTAGATAAACAAATTTTTAAAAATTGCATCTTAAATTAACCATATCTTTTATCACCGTAGGTAAAAGCCACGTAATTGAGGTAAATATTAGCTTTAAAATAATATTTTCCATAGAAATTGTAGGTATACATAGATCCATATCTACCGTTAATGTTCGCACAAAAGGTGACGTCGCACTCAACATCACTAAACAATCCGCATACGTTATTAGGGTGCGTTTTCATTATGCTACGATTATTATATCGGTTCTTGTCTAAATTTACTATTTTCATTAATAGTTTCTTAATAAATCTAATGAAATTCATTATCCTGGATTTAATAGATTTTATTTATAATCTAGAAATTATAATTTACGTATTTTATTTATAGTTTAAATAGATAGAAGGGTGGATATTGGATAATAAAGGTTATTTAGTATTGATCTTCTGAAACCTTTCAATGACTTACGTGCGTGCGTGCGTGCGTGCGAGTGAGTGAGTGTGTGTGTGTGTGTGTGTGTGTGTGTGTGTGTGTGTGTGTGTGTGTGTGTGTGTGTGTGTGTGTGTGTGAGAGAGTGAGTAAGTAAGTAAAGTACTCAGTTACTACTGTCAGCCCGGTTAGGTACCTGGGGATGCACACGTGTGAAGCGAGGGAAAGTTGCTAGTATAATATAAAGAGCTGAACCGTCATAATATCCTAGGGGTATGAGAACAAAGCGCAACAATGATCCCTGCCATACTCGCTAATGCGATGTCGCGCTTATGTTCGTACGTGAGCAAATTAAAACTTTCGAGGGCTCGAACTAAATATGAGACTTCAGAATTCCGAAGCGACGCAAACGTTGGGGTGTTCCTT
Organism: Boloria selene; assembly: GCA_905231865.2. Taxonomy (NCBI): domain Eukaryota; kingdom Metazoa; phylum Arthropoda; class Insecta; order Lepidoptera; family Nymphalidae; genus Boloria; species Boloria selene. Next base: position 11,782,284 of record HG993146.1, read on the forward strand.
TGTATTGTTTGGGAACAATTTTTTATACGCCTTTTTCTGTCTAGATTGTTTTAAAGTTTTAAAATCTGTTGCGAAATAAAATACTAATTATACATATACAGCTATTTAAGACATTTTTTTTAAAATAACACTATTAGGTACACAGTGGTAGCCCAGCGGTAATGCGCTCGCTTGGATAATCGAGTGATGCGGGTTCAAATCTGGGTCTCGCATCTCTGATATTTTCATGTGCGAATCATCTCTATCATGATTATCACTTGTCTTACGGTGAAGGAAAACATCGTGAGGAAACCTGCATGTCTGAGAAAACCTAGCAAGTCTTTGAAAGACATGTGAAGTCCGCCAACACGCACTGGGCCAGCGCGATGGACTATGGCCCGATCCCCTTCGTACCGAGGGAGGCCCGTGCCCAGCAGTGGAACGGTAAAAAAAGGGCTGATCATGATGATAATGATGATGATTAGGTACACTATAATCAGACAAGTGCGATACTGACTCGTACACCAAAGGTTCCGTAGAATGACACATTGTTTTAAGTTTTGATATTAATTTAAAGGAAGTTTATACTTCATAGTAGCCCATACATCGATGAGTATAAGTAGGTAATGACCATAAGAGGTCAGGACCTATATTATTAAAAACACTGGATATCTGTAAAGTATACGGCTTCGTACACTAACGCGGCTTCTACAACAAAGTGTAATGAAACCAATAGTTTTACAAAGTAATTCATATCTCAGTTCGAACGACCTTGTTACCGAAAGTATTTTTATTACACAATTATTCTTAAGTGCCAATTCTTGGCCAAACGTGGCTCAGTTGGTAGTGACCCTACTTTCTGCGCCAGCGGTCACGGGTTCGAGTCCCGCTGGGGACATTCATTTGTTGAGCACAAATGTTTGTACTGCAATCATGGATGTTTATATTTATAATATGTATGTATTTAAAATTTATATATATGTAGTATATCTACGATCTGGTATCCGTAACACAAGCCTCGTAGCTTAGCTAGCGGTACTAGATAATGTAATATTGTCCCGTCATATTTATTTATTTATTAGTATAAAATACATGTTTTACTTTATTATAAAGCGTAAATAATATATTTTATCTAAATTATACTATGTATACTAGTTACTCAACCATGGTTTGCTCGGCCTAGGTACCCTTAGTACGTTTTAACGGTTACGTTTTATATGATCCGAATAAGTAAAACCTTTAGCTGTTTGTTTATACTAATTCCAAATTTCATAAAAATCTGTCTGATACGGACCCACAGAGACTGACAGAGAAAAAAAAATAGAAATAAGAATAGATTCAGCCTCTGTGTCGATAATTATGACTTGAAATATTAATCACAAGATTTTCCATAAAAAGTATGTAGTGTACAAATTCGACTTAGTATTTTATCATACAGGAAAAATAAATCTAAAAAAAATTGATTACTTTAATAAATAGCACAGGCAAAGCCGCGGGATCCGCTAGCTATGCATATAAACCTTCCTCTTGAATCACTCTATCTATTAAAAAAACCGCATCAAAAACCATTGCGTAGTTTTAAAGATTTAAGCATACATATAGGGACAGAGAAAGCGACTTTGTTTTATACTATGTAGTGAAGCACTAAGGCGAAGAATAATCCCCAAAAATATATTATTATCACACGCCGACGGATTTAGATTACCGATGCCTAAAATTCTAAATTGAGTACAATCGATATCGTCATTAATTATGAATTTCATTGACCTGTATAAATAGAACTAAATACCGGCAGTAAATAAACTTTAGTTTGACAGTTGTAATTGCCTTACTTCATGGAAAGACCGAATGGCTCTTGCGGGAAATATTTTATATACATAATATATCTTATATTAAAATTATCAAAATGTTCCATTTATATTGACAAAATATATAACCTTCTTTTTGAGGTCGGTTAAAAGAAAAATTATAACAACTTTAAAATAATTCGGCCTTTGTATCGATTATTTCAATTACATTTAAAAAATGTATATACGGAATCGACTCGGATGGTATTTTATTATGTTTATTTTATTTAGCTTTTTTGAATGTACTACTACTACTAGGCACGGACCTACCTTTGTTACTAAGGGGTCCAGGCCATAGTCCACCACTCTGGCCTAGTGCGAGTTGGCAGACTTCACATGTCTTTCGAAAACCGGCTTTGAACCCGCATCACTCGGTTAACCAAGCGAGCGTGCTACTACTGTCTATACGACATAAACTAGATCTACAGAAATAACTAAATAATAACCGGATGAAGTCGTGAACAAAAACTTGTATTTCAATACATTATTACAATACATTTGCACCTGACACATGAATAAAGCGATGAGTGTGAAAGAGATATAACTTCGCTGTGTCAACAATAACGTATACTTCGAAACTTGATAGCTACATTGAATATTTAGAGATAGCAATTTGACCCTTATTACTGTGCAATAAAATACATAATTTACTAACATATGCGTATATATCTGTTACTATTAGTTTGTCTGTATGTTCGACTTATATTAAATTATTTTTAATTTAAAAACGACAAGTAATTGTATTTATAGACAAGTTACAAAATGCCTTTAAAAAGGTATACTATAAATCAACCACTAATATGTAGGATGAAGTAAATTCATATTTCAAAATATCAAGCAATGAATTGCAAGAAGCTCTTTAATACACCTCTGTTAAAATTTACTAAAAAATGTATGAAAAACATAAGTAGACTCTTAATAATTATTATTTACTTATATTATTAAAGCCAAAATATAACTACACAAAGATATATTGACGACACGTTTGGCTCAGTTTGTAGTGACCCTACTTTCTGCGCCAACGGTCGCGGATTCGAGTCCCGCTGGGGGCATTCTTTTGTTGAGCACGCATGAGTGTACTCCAGTCATGAGAGTTTATATTTATAATTTTGTATATATTTAAAAGTTATATATACATGTAGTTAATCAACTGTCTTGTATCCGTAACACAAGCCTTGTAGCTTACCATGGAACTAGATGGCGCTGTGTGTAAAAATGTCCCAACATATTTATTTATATTATAAAAGAAATGTAGGCACCTACATGTTATATATTTCAGAGAAATAAACGTACCTATAGTAAAATATGCTTAAATTTTAACTCACTCGCTAACGTCTGTAGTAAACATCAAATCTATTGTAACATATAGTAGAAATGTAGAGTCGTTGACTCGTATCATGAACTATTCGTATCTAGATGTTAAGAAACTTGAGTTATGGATAGAGTGTAATTTGCTTTAGGCTTATTAATTGTGCTTTTGTATTATGCGAAGGGAATATTAATGAGACTCACAGCTTAGCTATTAGCTCGAGACCTGGGACATTTAAAATGACATTTTAACCTACTGAGTATATAATAATAGTATTGTAAGTTTGTAACTTAAACTTAAGAATTACAGAGCTTGTTTTAAAAAAAGATCTTTAATATGGGTATTTAATAGAAACTAATTACTAAACTATCTTTTTGATTTTTAGTTTTTAGTTGATATTTCGAACGTCTCACAGCAATCATGGTCTATGGAGAGACTCTCTGGTCTCGAAAGCTGCGAAAAACCCCGATAATTATTTTTGTTCGAAAAGCGAATTAGAAAACCTTCATACTCATCAATAATTATTAAATAAAAAAAGGAAATTGGCTAACAAACGAAAGGAAAAGGCACTGTTTTGTTTTTGCCTATTATAGAGTATATTCTTTCACCGCATGAAGTTATATAGAATTACATACAAAATTCAGAGAAACTAAAAAAAATGTTAACTCTACTTTTTCTATTATTAAGAAACATCGTAATAATGGTAATGTGGTATTGTTGTCAAAATGTAACTTTAGGGAGGATATACATTATACGCCTAATATTTCTGTTGCTACACTTTTTGTCGTATGCATTGCGCTCTGTATTCTTTGACGCATCTTCCTTTACTTTGAGACATAAATTATATCTTTAATATATTATGATACCGGATACGAATATGCAGAATTATTATCGTAAGAACATTTCTAGCAAATATAATAGTCTAGTTTAGCGCATTCGTAATTTTTTTGCGATTACTCCTAAGACATTCGCTTAAATTATATATTGTAAAAGAGTAGAAAATAATGTGCATGAAATGCTTAAAGCCTCTAACTTATTTAAAATGATAAGGATTATTACCGTATTTGTGTAAATAGCGTTTCAATTACCGCTTAATAACTGCTAATTTTTAAAAGTTTTAAAATGGATATAGTACGTTATCCTTAAGCGATAGACATATTATGCCATCGTGGATTTCATTTCATCATCTGTTGACCTTTTTAAGGTGTACAATACTATAGTGCATTATTTTGATCTATCTCGTAGGGTTCACCCAGCGTTTGCAATGTAACCGCAAAAAAATGCGTTTATTTACAACCTAACATCTCTACTACATTACGCATGTATAATACATATTATAAACCTTCCTCTCCAATCACTCTATTCTCTTAGAAAAACCGCATCGAAATCCGTTGCGTAGTTTGTTTTATACTATGAAGCGACTTTGTTTTACACTATGTAGTGAAGATCTAAGAATAGGATAAAAGTGAAAAGGCATGAAACCGACAAACTTGTTAGCAATTATCATATCTAAACAACAGAATAATGTATAATTTGCGGCAACCGGTCTTTGAAGTTTGAGCAACCTTTTTGAATAAACCTGTCGTAAGTTAGTATAGCGAGTTCTATTATTATTATTATATAAGATATTTAATGGTTTTCATCGGTTAAGAATACTACGTTACGTTACGTTACGTTTATTCTTAATTATATACACATAGGTAATTTACACTAATTAATAACTACTGTACAAGTCATACCATAAAATTAACAAGATTAGAGAGTGAAAATGATACGATCTGTTCCCATGCATTAGACACTTTGCTCTTGGCTTTAATAAGATCACAGATCAAATAGTTTCCTGGCTATAGTAAGTTTGTACAGTGGTAGCCCAGTGATAATGCGCTTGCTTGAGAATAAGATTGAGCGGGGTTCAAATCCTGGACGTCACAATTAGTTCAAACATGATTATTAATTGTTTTACGGTAAGGAAAAACATAGTGAAACCTGCATGTTTGAGATTATCTCATAAGTTCCACTAAAACATCATTTGCAAAATATTTGGTAAAAGGAACTACGAGTTTGGATACTTTTATGTCAGCTATTGTATCACTCTCCTATTAATATGACTATTCTACTCGAATTTTAAACATTTTCAAAGAGCTATTCTTTACAAGACCTAAAATAGCAGAGTACCTTTTTAATTAGATCAAGACAGCTGTTAGATCAGGTTGATGTCATGCAATGGTGTCAAGATGAACCACAAAGATGACAGTGAAAGTATTCGAGGCATGCACATTCCATTCGAAATGAATATTTATAGGGTTAGTATGAATAGTATAGTAATCGTGTAACATAGTCACTAAGGAAGATTTTCTTTGTAAAAAATATTTCTCACTAGTTTTTGCCAGAGGTTTCGCTCGCATAGGTAATAAGGATGGGGATTGTAGTCTCCGTCCATCATCGCAATGCAATTTATATGATTGGCTTTTATCGAAATCTGTTATAAGTAATATATAGATTTACTTAAATTTTTTATACATATAAGTACCTACAGATTTTTTAAAATCTAAGTAGTACTTCCAGAGATTACTTTTTATTTTTTAATACATACTTTAATTATTTTCTTTGGCTAGAACCTAATTTATTTTACTATACTCGTACATAATTAAGTATACAACTAAGATGTTTGTTCATAAATTAAGGAAGCATTAAAACCAGTAGTTCAATTATAAATCATAAGCAATAATCAAACCCGTTATAACAATTCAAATTTACAAGATAATCTATAATTTTTACAAGTACCAAAATAAACATTTATATTCTTTATTCTTTTGTACAACATAAACAGTTTTACGTTATTGAAAATGAAATACACGATTGAAATAAATGTGCAATACAATTTAAAAATCTCATTATTCTGTTAAGTGCTAAGTTTTTTTATAGTTATCACTTTGTTGGTAAACTTAAATATAATACGTGATTACAGCACTGTTGAGTGAAACCGCAATCACTGTATCAACTATCCTCTACCATTTTTTTAATATTTTTAGACACACATGACAATAGTTAACTAAATTAGACTATTGATTTACCCCTACTTTGCTCACCACGTTGCTTCACCTACGTTTACGCTTTACGTATTTACGAAGTGAGTTAGTAAGTTAAATATACCTATAGCGTATTTCGATAAGTTAAGAATCAACCATAGGTACCTATAACGAATAAATAGACTATCATTTTACACTCGAGCTTTTCTATCTAAGCCTGATGAGAGGATTTATGTGAAAATTACTACTAGATTCAATTAATTTACTCGTATATTATGTCGATACTCTGTGTGATAGCAGTGGTCATAAACAGACAGACAGGCAGACACAAATTCGAAAAGCTAAAAATTTGTCCTTTGCGTCAATAAAAACGACTATTTTAATAAGATTAAAAAAATATGTGTAAATGCGACTGAGTCATAATAAAATTCCTTCTATAAGTATAAAAGTACTTGCTGTATAAGATGAGATGCTATTTATCTTGGTCAAAGTGGTCCCTAGAGAAAGAAAATCCACTTCCCAGACGAAGAAAGGCAATATATTTTAAATAAGAAACTAGTTGGACTTCTTTTGTACTAAAACTACAAAAGCCGAAACGAAAACAGAAATAATTAAAAATGTTAGAAACGTTCTGGGTGTATTTAATTGCTATTGCTACATAGAACACTTAAAATTGATTTTAAAATGTTTATTATTCGTGTCCAATGGTGAAATAGTAGGAGCTGATTATGTCACTGACTTAGTTGTCACAAACAAACATCGAACCTGCCAAGACCTACATAATGTGCTATACCAGAACCAATTACACCGAAAATTACCATAAACGTTGGTGAATGGTTCTAAAGCACTCTTACCCCATAATAACATAGTGATGATATATTTCTACATTATTATTCATATACCTTAGGTCTAAAGTTGCCTCATCCAGCAACTTATCTTACTTTTCCGAAAGAACGCACCGCTTTTATCTCAGTTTTATGCGAAATTTGACGTGCATATATCAGGCAGGGTCTTTTACTCGAGCCCGCTATTTTGACTTGTAAAAGGCTTTGAGGGTTTCGCCGTCACGAGATACATCTATCAAAGAGGTACAGAAAGAGGTCTTTAAGAATATAGTTAAATATATTATCCTCTAAAGCTCTCTTTATATAATATAGAAAACCTTATAATTTAATAAGCACAAAATTTAATTACTAGTTTTTAAAACTGCATATAGATAAACCTAGCCATTGTAACGGACTCTAAAATGCCAATTATGAACTTCAAAACGTTTTACTTCACCCACAGTTTCTCATGAATCTCATCTAAATTTTTACATATATTTTAATTTTTAAGTAGACCTATAAAAACCCAGAGAGGAATGAAGGCTTAAAGTCGAGCGGGTCATAAGATCTACATGATTACCACGACCAGACTGGTGAAGACTGTACCGACTAAGAAGAAGAATAAAAATGAGTAACAGCTAGTTAACTACGACCGAATGAGACAAACAATCAAAAAAGCTAGAAAATCTAGTCTAATCTGATTTTTCTAATATACAAAAATCTCGTGTCACAGTGTTTGTTATCGAACTCAAAACGGCTTGACCGATTTTTATGAAATTTATTTTGTATATTTCGTAGGTCTGAGAATCGGTTATTTTTATTTCTAGTGATTTTTTAAATTTTAGACCACATTTTTATTTCTTATTTAGGATCAAAAAATACTTATAACCCTAAACTTTCATCCCTCTAACACTAATCCCTATTTTGCCTATAGTGATTAAAACGCAGGCAGACTGCGAGAATTACTAGAAAAATGTCATTTGCTATTCAAATACGTTACAATCACAATATCAAAAGTCATCCTCAAAACCGAGTACCTCACATCCTATCCGTAGATCTTGGAGACTTTTAAAATGGTGATTTAAATAGATCTTCTAGATGGGTTCCTTCCGATAAAAGCGAGGACGTGACCAGCAAAGTAAACTCGGAACGGTAATATCGGATAGGTCTTTAATGCAGTAGGTTTTTTGCGTTGATTAGATGAGTATTACTTAAGGAAATACTGGAAAGGCGGTGTCTACGGATCTATAGTGTATAAAATTGCAAATAGCTCCCACAATAACTGTTGATGTATAGAAATAAAAAAGAAATAAATTATAGGCCAGTGACTTGATATATACCTATCATATTTAGGTTTAAAATCAATTTTTGACAATTCAACAAACAAAATAAATACACTTTCCCGAACAATGCTGTGGAATGAAACTTAGTTTATTTATAAGCTATGTTCTCCTTCAATTGTCTATTGGCTAGCATGAACGGCTGCAGATTTGGAGGTCCTAGGTTCAATTTAGGCCATGTTTAGTTATAAAGTCTTCATTTAAGGAAGTCTGATAAGTGTCTAGTGGAAAAAATATTATATCGTTGACTAGTCTCAATGAATCCCTAATGTGATCGAAAACAATCAAAGACTATGTCATATTATAAAGAAATATTTATAATGCTATGGCCTCTACCGGTTTATACCCTCATATCAGCTTGCATATTGTTACTACGATAAAAAGTAATAAGCTCCGTACATTTACATACATTCTGCCTCACTAATCACTGCCACACACATAAACTTCTGCATTTCTAATAAAAGTTGTATAATATAATTATTCTAGCGTGGAAAAGTACTACAATATATGCAATATGCATATTTACGGACTTTGAACTGTAAATTATTATTAAAAAAGTTAATATTTAACCACAATTATTAACTAAATTAATTTGTGCCTTTGTATAACATACACCGAAAATGTCTTTTATTTTATAAAGTAATCAGGTTTCTTTTTGTTGGGACATTATTACAACAGCACTATTTACTTTCGTGGTAAGCTACAAGGCTTGCGTTACGGATACCAGATAGTTGATATTAAATACATACATATTATACTCGTAAATGTAAATACCCATGACTGAAGTACAAACTTTCGTGCTCAACATGAATGATGTCCTCCCGACCGATTCCGATTTCCGGCCACGGCGGCCAATCTCATTGAGACTAGCCATCTGCGCGGGAGATATTATAGTGCACAAGTGTATGCACAGACACAAGTGCACTCTCTATTCCTTTTCACTCTCATATTCCGGTGGGACGACTGCTCGACACGACCAGTGGGAGTTAAGGCGCAGGACCGACGGCTTTACGTGCTCTCCGAGGTACGGGGGTGACTCACCGCCAACTTCCCAATTCCAAGCTGTTACTGAGGCTTACGAAACAAAGACTCAATATCTTAACTTGGCCCGACCCGGGACTCGAACACAGGACCTCCCGGTGTGCGACCGTACATGCTAGCCACTACACCACCGAGGCAGTAACAAGATGAATCACCCCAGCTGGACTCGAACCCGCGATCGTTGGCGCAGAAAGTAGAGTTACTTCCAACTGAGCCATACATCTCTTATAATACTTGTTCCTCCAGTTCACCGCCGCGCGGGCGGCGTATATAAGCTGATGACAAAATTAGTTCACCATCAGCTTACTATGATTCTCCACTGCACAAAGCCAATGATCTTGATTCTTAGCAACTCGCATTCATCCACTGCTTTCATTCTTTTTAAGTCACCCTTGTCATTTAACTTCAAGCTTAACGTTTTTCTAATCTTCTCCTTTATCTTTGCGGGGCCATATGTTATCTTAGGTCGATAAATATTAAATACAAAACAAGTTCATCCTTATTACTAATAAACTACCCGTAATACTTTTATTATATATAATATATGGGAAGCTTTATATAATGCTTGTTAAAAAATTTGATTTTAAACTTCTATTTAAAGCTAGTTTTCTTACCCAAGGATAGAAAAAGGATGAGTAAGGAACGCGAACTCAATCTATTCTAACGACACTTTCATTGACAAGAGTTTTACATATTTTCCGAAAGCGAAAGATGATAACGAAATTAAAATATGTTCATCTACGAACAAAAAAATAACAGTTCAGTTAAGCTTAACTTAAAAATAACATCATAATAACATCCATTATCCTCAAATATCTAATAACCAGACCATACAGAAAATATCAAACTAGTACACAACTATTAGCGCGAGTAACGCCACGGGTTGCTCTAGTTATACATATAAACCTTCCTTTAAAATCATTCTATCTATTAAAAAAACCATATCAAAATCCGTTGCGTAGTTTTAAAGATCTAAGCATACATAGGGACAGACAGACAGCGGGAAGCGACTTTGTTTTATACTACGTAGTGAAGATTCATGACGTCATCACTTCCTACGCAAAGTATTGATTGAGTATAACATATTGTTATGGGCGATGCCGTACTTATTACAGACATAAAGAAAATGAAGTTCAAAATTAAATTAGAGGATACAAGATGAGTTATACGAAACCTGCCAAAACATTTGGGGTAGAACAAATATAAAAACATTAAACACCCCTATTCTTGATCCATACCATAAATATCACGGACAAGGGAGAGAAATAAATGTACTCATTTGAAATTCCCCGGCTGTCTGTGAGAGTAATAAAATTATTGACCTGGATATTGAATATTTCAGTGGATAACAAGCTTATTCATCCTTTTAGAATGTTTGCTTAAAAATTGTTGAAGCCTTGTTAGAATAGTTCCCGAGTGTGGGTTTGTGTTTCAGAATGAGAATAATTCTATTGAAATTTTCAGTAGTTCTACGTCTGGCTTTTAAGTGTTTGCGAAATAATTCCTTTTCTACCTTTATTTGATGTTTTTACTCAGAGTACATATTATATTGAAGAAGCTCGTAGTCTGAAGCATCATACTTGTTTTTGAGATATGTTTATGAGCGAATAATTTGCAATATGATAGTTATTTGTCTGTGGTCAAAAAACCTTGAAAAAGCATTCAACGTGTTGCAGAACCGAATAAAGAAGATTTCACATGTAATTTTAAAACTTACTTTTTTTGAAAGACATGTGAAATCCAGCAAGTGTTGCCCAGCGTAATAGACTATGGGTTGATCACACTTGTATTAAAGAGTGCTTTATATACTAAAAGATACAATTTTGAAATAAGTAATTATATAATAGATATCATAATTTTGTAATTTAACTAACTGACTTTAAAATAGATGCTATAATGTAATGTTTGTGATAATAAATATGTGTATCACACGAGAGTGGAACCTAAGATCTAATAACAACTAAATATAAAACATTAAATAACCAATAGCTTTAACTTTCAAACAGTACATATAAAGTAATCAATCATTGAAATTCCAACTTTAGCGCTGCATAGTTAGAAAAGTCTTGAGAAAACTCAGGATTAACTCAATAGAACAATTTTTTTTTTACATTCTCTTCAATTGAAAGACAAGTTAACATTCTTCTATCGTTATCGTTATTAGAGACGTAAAATATCCCACTTTTATATTCTATTCTATTTACTTTGGCACTAACCGAAGTCCGAAACTAGACTGGTCTGGAGAACTACATTTGATAATTATACCGCCTTTCGCGGTAAAAATTCGATAATAGACAAATGTACTGAAACTTTAGAGTACAGAGCTCATATTATTTACTCATAAATCAATTCTTTAAAATTAAATAGTTTTAGCCTACTTTCAAAAAGGCGGTTCTATCGTTTAAACTCATTTTCTATATCGATAGCGTCTGAAGCAGTTTGTCATAAGACCACTGTTTTTCTAACGGATGACCGCTTCCTAATTGGTTTTCTCATTAAACTTTAAAGTTAAATAATATGCACAATTCACTTTACTGCGGCGCCAAGCGATAGCTCCTCAAGTATTCAGATTATATAATAGTATAAAAAGTGGATATCTATTTTCTCATCTACGATTCGAATTATTTGGCTGTAGATATGTAATAGCGTAATGGAATGCATATTTTCTAATCAAATGAATACATGATAAAAGTTATTTTGGAAAATACCAGTAACAGTTTGGAAATGGGATGTTCAGTGTTTTATTCTTGTAAATTACTGTATTTCAATATTTAAAAATAGAAATAAGGAATATTTCTAACTGTATTTTACCATTATCACATATTATTTTAATAATTTCATAACTATTAACGACATTATCAATTAAATACTTAGTATCTGTAACGACAGCCATTCACGCAACTAGGCCACACCAAATTACATTATAATTGAGTTTAAATATAAATTAAATTTTAAAATTATAGTTACATCACTAGCTTATAACGAAAATTAAAAAAAACCATGATATTAATAAAAGAAAAGTATACCAAATTGCGTAAAATTTCGTACACCATGCCTCAGTAGTTTTGAATGAATGTACGAGTATAATATAAAAACTCTGCTCAGACTGTAAGTTTTAATAAAGGACCGGAATATCACGTTAAGACAAGAATCGACATGTTTCCTTGAAGTGGAAGGAAGAATTCAACAAAAGAGTTGGGAAAAATATGATAATATTACATAATATTATGCTAAAGTGGCTTATATTTAAACAACATCAGAAAAGGAGGTTATTTTGGATTAGCTTAACATTCATTTGTTAAAATCGGATGTATGTACTCCAGTCATGGGTGTTTATATTTATAATATGTATGTATTTAAACTTTAAATGTAGTATATCAACTATCTGGTATCCGTAACACAAGCTTCGTAGTTTACCACGGAACTAGAGGGCGCTGTGTGTAATGTCCCAACATATTTATTTATTAAGGTCTTCCACTTTACGTACTTTCTGGTGCTATTGTCGGATATGAGTAATTAACTTATAAGTATTTTATTTGACAGTTGGTAGCAAAGTCGATGGGAGAATTTTGTTTAAACAGTACGTAAAAAATATATAAGATTTGTGTTTTCAACTATTTTTTCAAATTTTCACGCTTTTTAAAGAATCACATGATGCAAAAATCAAATCTGCGAACTCTATCATAGTAGACAGAGCCGGTATCACGCCTCATTACGCCATGCATCAGGGGCGTCTAAAGAGTGAACTTATAATTATGCACATAATTAATAAAACACAATATTTACATATCAATTAAACTTATCAATCTTCATTCTTATACGCTGTCTAGAATAATCGCAGTCCGAATCAAATCATATCAATAAAATCAAAATATTCTTTATTCAAATAGACTTTTACAAGCTCTTTTGAATCGTCATTTTTACATTATCAAAATTAAAAGTCAGTCTGTAAGTCTGTGACTTGTGAGTAAACTACCACCGGCTCGGAAAGCTGTTCTGCTGAGAAGAACCGGCGAGAAACTCAACAGTTGCTCTTTTCAAAAAAAATATTTGGTAACAATATTGTATTACAATTTATCTTTTATCCTACGTGAGACACAACCAGTCACTAATCCCACACATTTACATCTACCAAATGAAGATCTTACAAATAATAACATGTAAATAGGGTTGTGGTGTTTATTTGTCTTTCGCTCACTAAAATAGAATATACAGATAATAATTAGTCATTTTTTTGACTGAATACGTCAAAACCAATTATTTATCAATTTAGTTATAACATATTAATTACGAGTACCTATTAGGTATTTCACAAAGTATAATTTCCATAACATTGTTATTATTATTATTTATTAATTATTATAAAAGTTTACATACTATTTTTTTAAATGTAACATTGTAAACCTCTTTTCCTAATTCTATCTAGTATTTTACTGTAGTTACTTAGCACCAAGCCAAAGCAGCCCTAGTATGATTGCTAGTCTAATTTCTTTATCTCGATACTAATATTATAAAAAATGTATTTTGTATGTTTGTTTGTAATGGATGAGCTAAGAATCCCCTGAAATGATTAGCATGAATAAAGAAATTTGGTATGAAAATAGTTTTATCCCGTAAATTATCCCTTAAGAGTATAAAAAGGGACATTTAAGTTTATATAGAGAATCAGTCATATGACATATCTCAAGTATGGGATATAAAACTCATACCGATGTACATACGTTATACTAAGGTACCTAGGGCTTTCCTAGGGACGAACCCAAACAAACCAATGGTCAATCGCTAGTATATCATATATTTTATAATAATCAGAATCGAATCTAAGACCCATGTTTTTGCGATAAACAACATACACGGGCAAGTTACTATACAAGTACCTACCTATGTTATTCCTAGCGATACACCCACGTACAAGTTGTTATTCGTACGTCTAGCGCATTACTCGTGTGTATTGATGCATAGCGGTAGTTTCAATGACCTTTATGCATATCAATCCTTATTCTATTAATATATCTTATGTATACTATTAATAGCATCAGGTTATCCTTGGTTAAAGGACCAATTTGCGAAGAAAATTCGTTGATAAGAAATGATATTCCGTTCGAGAATGGTTAAGAAGGGTGATCAGTGGAAACGTAAAAATGCAATTAAATCAAATCAAACGTCAAGACAAAGATATTACCTGAGAAAATTTTCGGGACACTTTTTCAAATGATAAATTTAATGTGTTTAAAAAAGTACAGATTTTTCAGAGTTTTGGACAATATTTGTAATAGGAACAGTCATTTTAAAAACGATGCTGTCTGATTGTAAATGCTGACAGGCTTGGGAAATACCGAGGCAAATAATGCTCAGAACTATTATTTTTAATGTGAACATTGTTTAAAAATAAATAAATAAATAAAATAAATAAATAAATAAAATATGTTAATAATTTATATAATACATAACTTGAAAAGGTACAAAAATATATCATGTGAGCGTAGACAAGAAATAATTCCTTTAAAATGGGACACCAAATTAATAATATATAAGGTATGAAAAACTAATAACCAAACATATTCGAAGGCATTCAACACTTTGCAAACACGGCGCTACAATTTTATCAACAGTCCTTGAACGAACTAAGTCCTGACTCCTGGCCGAATTCCAACGAGCGACAATGTGTGAGGATGTGACGAGTGTGCAAAATTCCAATACATTATGTTATTTATAATCTATAGTTATACAGATAAATAAAATTGTACTGTCTGATTTATATAGTCTAAATATAGAAATAACAGCTTCGTACTATATGCATATGGAATTATAATATCCATACTAAAACTATATTTTTTCTGTCTGTTTGTTTATTCCGGCTTAACTTCAAAACGGCTGGGTGGTTTATTATAGTAACAAAAGCTACTTTTATTTAAAAAAAATAATTAGTGATCGTCTAAAAAAATTAAAACGTACCTAATGATTATATGTAATATTTTAGTAATAATTTTTAATATGGAACATAATGTCCCTTTTTAGTACAAAAATATATATGCACATCACCGATATGCGATAGATACCAACGATCGATCTTTAAAAAGACATCAATTAGCCAAATTAGTTCAGTTAAGGCACTGGCAATGAAGTCATATATAATTTATAAATAATAGGCGATAGAATTAAAATGAATTGGAAAAAATTAATAAGCCTAACGCGCTATAAATCTTTGTTTGATAATGAAATTCATAGATTAAAAAAATAAATTGCTTTCGTTGACGTATGGCGCCAAGTTCACGCACACACTTTCATATTTTTTTATACTTATTAACGCACACACAGAAACTACATTTGTGATTGGTCGAACAAAACAGTGGCCAACATATTCAATTGTACGCCGGAATACAAACAAGTTATTATAAGGAAGTCGGAACCTTTTAATAATTTATTTCTAATAAACGGCAGGATGGGCTTAATTTTATAGAATTATATCAATAAATATATTATAATAATGCTACAAAAGCTCTATAAAAGCTAAGTAAGCTTCAGCTATTAGGTATATCAAAAGCTGTAGGTTCGATTAATGTATGAACCAAATAAGGCAAAGTCATCAATCAAATGATAAGTATAAACCAATTTATTAATATTTTTTTAAACTGATTAGGTACCTAGTATAAGTAAATATTAATATATAGACAGTTAAAGCAAAGCATGGGTAAGTAACTAGTAAAATAAAATGAAAACATACCTCTTCTTTATGAAATCGATGAAAAAATCTATAAACTAAATACATTAAAGCTATTCCCTAATAACTTGAATCAATTCTTATCATTTTTCATTATCTTCGACTCAGCCAACCATAAATTCTGTTTCATTCAAATGAGTTCATGAATAAACTAAATTGTCAAACGATCGGCTAAGAGCTAGCTACTACGTAATAGGTTTTATTGAGAAAGTAGAAGACAATTCGGTCAAAGTCAGTAATATCATAGTACTGTTACCATAAAAAACGATACTGCGCCTAAAACCTATTGATTTGCGTAAAATTAGAATGTAATTGGTTTACTAATAAATAAATAGCTGTTGTATTTGGTTTTTACGGTTAATAGCACCAGACGTGGGTTCGATCTCCAACCACTTGGGTGAAATTTGACTATATAATATACTTATATATTAATTATTATAATAGTGGTATCCCAGCGGTAACGCGGTCGCTTGGATATCCGAGTGATGCGGGTTCAAATCCGGGTCTCGCACCTCTGATATTTTCATGTGCGAATCATTTATATCATGATTACCACTTGTCTTACGGTGAAGGAAACATCGTGAGGAAACCTGCATGTCTGAGAAAACCTAGCAAGTTTTCGAAAGACATGTGAAGTCCGCCAACATGCACTAGGCCAGCGCGGTGGACTACGGCCTGATCCCCCTCGTATTGAGGGAGGCCCGTGCCCAGCAGTGGGACGTTAATAAGGGCTGATGATGATGATATTAATTATGGCACAGTGCAAGTTTATTTTGCACGGACACGGAAATAACATCGTCATCAAGACAGACGTCCGTCGTAAAAATGCGAAAAATTAATTTTTAATATACAATATTGAAATATATCAGGTTTATAATCAAAAAGATTTATTCTACTTTAACACATATATGCTGTACGGTATCACTAGAAGCATCAAGCATTCAGTACCTATAAATATGCTCACAATCCAGAAAATGATATAACATTAACATTTCTTCAATGACGTCCGTGCATAAAGAGAATGATGACATTGTACGATACGATAGTTGCGTATCAAAACTGTCCTTCTGTAAATCCTTTTAAGGATATTGCAATATTAATTAAATTCTATTCAAATTATGCATATCTTATAACTTAATTAGTATTAAGTACGCAGACAGTTGTTACGCGATAGAGCCCGTCTGGAGACTGTCTTGATCCTAGACATCGAATAATTATACTGCACATAGCCTTAACTCTCTTAACATAGTATTAACAGTGTTATTTCGACAATTGATGATAAATGAAGAAGATAGAAAGGAGTCACCAGTGGAGTAAGACAAGAAGACATGTTATCGTTATCGTTACAAAAAATAATAATAATAAAATTAAAAAAATAAAATAAGAAA
The DNA here is from genome assembly GCA_905231865.2 of Boloria selene. NCBI lineage: Eukaryota > Metazoa > Arthropoda > Insecta > Lepidoptera > Nymphalidae > Boloria > Boloria selene. The sequence continues at coordinate 11,799,762 of HG993146.1, forward strand.
AATAAAACTTACAATTCGTCATTGTCGCAATGATTAATAACCTTATCTTTTATATATCGATAAGCTATATCCACTATAGAAAGTCTAAAAAGAAAGTTTACTAATAGTAATACTTTGTAACTGTCTGTTTCCAAAGAGAAACAAAAACATTAAGTCTCGCTAATTATATTATCCGGGAGGCCCACTCTCCTTCCCCCCTCCCTCTTCCCTTCATCCTCCGCCTTCGTTCCCCCCTCCCTCCCACTTCCCTCCCTCCTCCATCCCTCCCTTTCCTGAAAGGCCGGCAACGCATCTGCAAGCCTGGCTTGCAGATGTCCATGGGCGGAGGTGATCACTTCCCATCAGGTGAGCCTCCTGCCCGTTTGCCCCCTTTGTACCATAAAAAAAAAAAAATTAAAATATTATATGGGAAATATCCCGATATCTGAAATCGTATGGTGAGACTACACTGTTATCGTAACATACCTGTCTTACGGCGGCGTCAGACGTCCTTGTGCGAGACGCACGTGATTCATCGACACACCAAACAAATTTTTTCATTCAACATTATTCAATGCCAATCATGAATTGTATATTGTTTTTTGCGCCGGATATTTGATTATGTTTTAAAAGACAATTTCAATATAGATAAGGCTAACTAGTTTTGAATATTATAAGCATTTATATTTCATTATTTCATTAAACTTATCTACACGTATCTACTGTTACATAGTATAAATGTGAGTTTATATATTTATATATTTGTTACTCAAAACTAAAAGGCTGGCAGAGAGGCTAGAGAAACCTAAAAGCTACCGAATTTAGTAAACAGACTATAGAAAAACGCATAAGCTACTTTGTAATAAAATTTGCCAAAAGATGGCGCTACTTGTATTTAATTAAAATACAAATATCCTTTCTAGTAGTTCCTACGTACCCGAGCGAAACGAAATTATATACATAGCATTAGTTTGTAGATAGGAATTCTCCAGTATTAGAATCCTCTTTACCCTTCGCTGAACTTGGAACAAAGCTTATTAATTAGTTGTTTCGTTCATCTCATCGATCGATCTATGCAAATAACTAAGGTCTGTCTAAAGCAAACGAGACTAGCGATGGTACCTAACGCCTTGACCTCTAGTGTAATAGTTAATCAATCTGTCATACTGCCGATACCTTTTAAACATATTTCGGTACATTTCAAAAACAATCTTTCTTATTAATATTAGTACATAATATAAATAAAATTGAATTTCAAATTAAAAGCTTTTCAATAAATGCATATGAAAGTATATATACTGTACTGAAATAAAAAAATAATTTTCTCTCAATCTCTGAAACGGCTGGACCGATTTTGACGGGACTTTCACTCGCAGATAGCTAATGTTAGAAAGAGTAACTTAGGCTACTTTTGCTTAATAAGAAAATGATGAAAACCGCTTAATTTATTTTAACTTGCGCCCAGCGAAGTGAGCAGGGTATGCTTGTTTACGAATTTTAAAAGGCTGTTTGTAACTTATAGCTTCTTTACGGTTAAATAAATTTAGTGGCCACCACCAGAACTGCAGACGAATTAATACATATAAAATCAATACGTGACTTTGGTAGGAATAATAATTTAACATATTTCTTTATACAGAATATTCGATATCTTCATTCTAGACACTTCAATCCGATCTCGACAAAGAACGACGGAATTACATTTACCTACTTACTTATTCAAACATAGAATTTATAAATTTGCTTTAAGAAACCCATAGATCTTAAGTTTCATCGAACTACACTTAATTTTAAATAGAAAATGACATTTTTAAGTTTTTGTTTGTAAGTACATACTTTGTGATTTTTTATTTTATTTATAGCTTTCTTTCAAACACTGATTATATAGTCTTAGTAAAGTAGCATAAATACACGAAATTACACAACCAATTTATCAATTGCTTAAATATCGATTAAAAGCACAGCGGAATTTAGCAAAAAAGCTCATAAAAATATGAATTCACCCTTCACATCCACATTTAGCTTTAAACAAGCCATAAAAGAAGTACGTTTCCAGAATGACCATATAAAACTCACATAATATCATAATATTCTCAAAGACCATAAGCTCCCCATTGTCCAAACAGCCTCCATTCAGGCCATTGTCTACTCTATAATTAAACCCTCGCTTTTATCGCGACATCTGACTGATAAGTTTTATGCAGCTTAAAACGCAAAGCGAATATGCACTGAAATACGTGGACAGGACATTATGGTGATTAAATAGCTTTCACGTGGTTTCAGTATATTTATTAAAAGTTTACTAGTTTTATTACATTTGAACACGATCTAGAAATTCCGACGATTAAATAAAAGTAATGGGAGTGGAACTTTATTGTAGTACTAAGTTATAAAAGGATACTTTTAAAAAGGCAGTTGTAGACTAGTCGTAATGCACTCGCTTCGGAAAGCGACAGAAGCGGGTTCAAATCCTGGGTCTCAGGAAAAAAGTTATAATTATATATACTATAATATCACTACATAAGTCGTTTCCCGCTGTCTGTCTGTCATTATGTATGCTTAGATCTTTAAAACTACGCAATGGATTTTAGTGCAGTTTTTTTAATAGATAGAGTGATTCAATATGATGATATTACATTATGCATAGTAGAGAAGCATTGATAATTTCAGAGGTACGAATTCCCAAATAGATTAAACATTAAACTTTTTAATATAAAATAAATCGATATTACTCATTTCGAATGAAACTCATGAATAATCGAATAAAATAGTAAAAAATACATCAACTGTCACTGGCAGTTGTTTTCAGACAGTTTCCTGTTTTAAAAAGTAAATATATGTAAAGCCATTTTACCAACATGATCGATCCCTTTGTAGAACGACGCACAATAGATTACGTTTATGGATGAATGGACTTAATTTTGTATTTATTACGAAAATAGCCCTTTGTGAGGTTATTTTAGGAACTATAAATAAAATGTTTTTTGTGGAAATTATAAGGTTCTTCTGATCTTTGACATTCAATGTTTATTTTGAACGAATTTAAAAAAGATCTAATAGAAGACATGCGGTACGATAAACTTTTTCGATTGCGGACCAATTTTTATCACTGTACTTTGATGAATAAATAGCATAATATGCTTATACATATTATATAAGACACTACATCCCTTCACTCGGGCTCATACGTTTGTTTCCTACTAGCTGACCCGTGCCCACTTCGTTGGGCATAATGTTAATAATCCTTTTTTAGTACAGAGTGTAAAGTGTTTAAATAATTTAAATTATTTTATTAATATTAAAAATTAAATTATCTATACTAATATTAAAAAAACTACTTTTTGTAACTTAAATATAACAGTTAGACATATGCTGTCGTTGACCGACTTTTTTGTAGGCATTTTCAAGCTCCACATCTTTTCTCTAGAACTCAAAAATATATCTTTCATAGTTGCGTTCGTAAGAAACGCTTTCATTCGACCGTTTTTTCTCCGATTCACTTTGCAAAACGGACTACCACGTAAAAGCCTTTTTATTTTTCGGTTTTTTATATAACGTATGACACTCAGCAATAATGTGGCTTTCTATTGGTGAAAGAATTTTTAAAATCGGTTCAGTAGATCCCGAGATTACCCTTACAATTTAACAAACACACAAACTTTACTTCTTTATAATATTAGTATAGAAGTATAGATTAATAACAGTTAGTGGATATTTCTTGGAGATGTCATATTTCCCCGCAGTAAACAGCATCCTTTTATATATTGCCCCGGAGAACCAACTATCATCTTACTAATCTATTTTCACTCCATTTATTTTGAAGTAGATCCAATTTTTTGAATGAAATATATTCTTTTTTATTTCCAATATATTATTTTTCATTTTAATATTTTTTTTATCCATCTGCATTACTGTACGTGTATAAATACGCGTAAAAATCCCAATACAGTTTAAATTTCTCATAAAATAACTAAGTCGGTAGTAAATCTATAAAGCACGCGTGACACGGTCACTAATCCAGTGGTTCTGTCATGAATTAATCAATATCGTGGACTCGGACGGGTTTTCCCGGAGCACTCAACTTTAAAACTACATAATATAAACTTATTAACACCGTCTGGTTTGCTTCCAAAGAACCAAATGTAAAATATTTTAAATTAATACAATTTATGTTATTATAAATTAATCTACATTTTCGGATTTTGTCCCGGATTTATTTGTATTTTTGATTCCCGACGTTTCGAATGCTTTACAGCAATCATGGTCACGGGAGAGACTAAGGTATTTGATGTCTCAGTTATATGTATATTATACAATATCATGTGTGTCAGTGTGTTTGTTACTGCTCCATACTAAAATAAAGGCTAGAGATAGCGATTAAATTTGCTAAAAGGTGGCGCTGATATTTTGCTAATAAATATAAGCGAGAATGAACTTCGTAATACAAAATAAATATGTGATTTAACAACCTACGACTTTTACGCAGTACTTTCATATCTTTGGCAAAGGTCAGGGGTTCAAGTTTATTTATTATTCCTGAGAATATTTATACTTATTTAGTATATAGTTTTTGGAATAATTATTGTCCGTCTGTGACCGCATCACGATTCACGAGAAAACCACTGGATTGATTTTGGTGAAATTTAGTATCATGATAATATATCTCTGGAAACGAACCCGAGCGGAGTAAGGGCAGAGACTAGTGTTAAATACTATATAGCTATACATTTGAACAAAATATTAAAATGACTTCACCAACAATTTAAAGTACCATATGGACATCACAAAGCACTTTAAATATATTGACGTATCTGCCTATAGTATTGAAATCACGTATACTTGCACTTTGCATCTCTTTTAAATGTGCCACACAAGGTTAAAAATATGTCGAATGAAACATTTAGGACTTGACAAAAATCAACTATTTGAATTAAAATAAACTTAATTCACATTTTCTAATTTAGACAATAACCTCTAAAAAACTACCAGAGTTTAAATAATGATACAGGTAAGGGTATAAATACTTAGTTTAAATGATAAAAATTTAAGTCATATCGATAAATCCATTCAATTTAATTCAATTTTTTCGCTAATGGCTTCAAGGCGTGCTATCCCGGCACAGATAACTTTGCCAATGTCATATAGAATGGAGTAGACATGAAGGAATGCCGGTAATTAAATTGTCATTACATTAAAAGTTTTCGCTGCTTCATCTTCACACACGTGCTACAATAAAAATACTCTCACTCAAAACCTGTATCCACTACAAACATTCACATTAAAATCGGTTCAGCCATCCTTCTTTTTCACTAAAATCAAAAGTAGCTATTGTAGTAATAACGCTCAAATTACCGGGTTCAAATCCTGTGTCTCAGAAAAAAAGTTATAATTATATAACATACTAACATCATTACATAGTATTAAACAACGTCGCTTCCCGCTATCTGTCTGACGCTATCTATCACTTCCCGCTATCTGTCTGACGTTATGTATGCTTAGATCTTTAAAACTACGCAATGGATTTTGATGCAGTTTTTTTAATAGATAGAGTGATTCAAAGGGAAGGTTATTGTGTATCTTAAATGCATAATATAGTAGAGGAGCACTGATAATTTTAGAGGTACGAATTCCCAAATAGATTAAACATAAAGCTTCAAGCCACCAGTCAAAATCTTGTAAATTTCAATACCGCCATTCCAATACAAATGAACAAATAAAATACTTTAAAAACACGCCTATTCCAAAATACCATACAGACTGAGATTTTAATTAAAACATGAACCAGTGAAAAAAGAATTATGTAGGTAACAAGGAACACCGAAAGCACTTAAGCGTACGGTATTTTAATTAATGATGATCCTAAATTATGCGAGCTCTTACCGGAAGCGAGGAGGATATGACCGAATTATTCGGATTGACCTTAACAAAATATATTTTTTGCAGCAAATATTATTAAGTTGAAATACTTCGCATAGCCATATTTCGTATGTAGCCATCACGGAATTGCTTTACCAAAAAAGCTCATTTTAAGAAATATGTGTGTATCATAGAACTAAACTTGAAGCCGGACAAAATTGATTTAAAATACGAGAAAAATGCCTTAAAACATAATATACATTCCTATAAAGATTTGATTAAATTTTATTTTAATAGAATAATTGCAATTAACAACTAATCTCAGTGTAAAAGTCTGTTTGTTCCGGGTAATCTACGAAACAGTTGGACCGATTTTGACGGGACCACTAGCAGATAGCTAATGTTATAAGGCGTAACTTAGACCTTTTTGAAACCGACTTTTTTGAAAAAGAAAGAGATAGAAAATTAACTTATTTTAACTAGCGAAACCCGTAGCTTCGCTAACGCCAAACCTAGGGACGTACCCAAGCGAAGCGAGGGTGAGTCGCTAGTTGTAGAATAAACTGATAATCATGCTCTCGTTTTTGTCTTCGACAATTTTTTTAGCGGACTCCTTTCACATAATTGAGTCCAAGTAAAAAAAATAATGTTAGCCAATCGTTAAGAGCTAACGTATGTCTGTTCCCCCTCCTTTTCCTTCTTCTTCGTTACATGCAAGCAGAGCCATAAGCAAAAACTATAGTTATTTATACATACGTGTTACAATTGTTTAACATTAAGTCATCCAATATAGCAATTCTAATTTTTCCAACGATTTTAATTAATCAGCGTGTCATAGACCCGGCGCTAATCCGATGGCATTTTATCAGAGATCTTAGCGTCTGCGAGGCGAATTAAGATGAATTGTCTACAACCCTTCAGCTTTCTCAGGATGAAAAATTCTTGTCTTGTATTTTAATGTAAATTATTAGAACTACAATATACAAAATATTTTTTGTAGGAGGCCTTCACTGGAGAGGGGTTCCAGTAGAATAATAATATTAAAAAACTTGTACTTACTTATTATTATTACTATTAAAGTTATACATGTGTAGTGTATCAACTATCTGGTATCCGTAACACAAGCATCGTAGCTTACCACGAAAGTAGATTGCGCTATGTGTAATGATGTCCCAACATATTTATTTTTTATTTATAACACATAAAATAAGTAATTATTTAAAGATAATGTCACACGTATGCAAATTTCTAAATTTCTTAACTTCATCCTTGTGCTAATGCTAATTTTTTCATGCTAATTTTTTTTGTTAAATAATTTAAAAAAATAATTTATTAGCATTTCATTCATGCCTCATTCATTTGTTTCATATCATCAGCTAATTGAATATGCATATCTACAAATAAGTTAAATAATGATTTTATTTTGTGAATTTGATTGGAAGAGTTATTTTAAACAATTTTAATAATTAATCAAATCAAACGAGTAATATTTTATGCTTCTATCTATAAATTTAATCTTAAGAAAATTACTTATAAATTTTTATAATGAAATATAAGCTTGCTTTATCGTATTGTAAAAGTTCTGGAATCTTGCACCTTTTGCAACACTATGTTAGCTCCACTTTAATCAAATATGTATTCAGCCCTTTTTTTAACACCCCACTCAAGCCATAGTCCACTACGCTGGCCTAGTGCGGGTTGGCGCACTACACATGTGGTTCGAAAACTGGCTAGGTTCTCTCAGATATGCGACTTACCTCACGATGTTCTCCTTCACAATATGAAAATTGGTAATCCTTCACAATATGCAAATTGAAAATGTTTGTAAAAAATTGCATAAAAAATTTTATTAGAACCGGATTTGAACCCGCTTCACTCAATTTCCAAGGGAGCTCATTATCACTGGGCTATTACTGCCATAATGGAATAACAGGCTAATTAATATTCTACATGATAATATTCCATGATTTATGATGACATATCTATAAGTTCATACATATATTATATTAAAATTGTTATTGAACCTCTATCAAATTTATTGGTAGAAGACAAGAGATAGGAAGGAATTTTGTGAGAGGACCGATTCAAAGAGGGATAAAACGACTTTAATATAAAAGTACTACGTTTTCGCTGACATGACTCATGCGACACAGACATGCGGGTAGTAGGTAGGTACATCACTAGATTAACTAGCAGGCAAAGACGCGGGCTATTCTAGTTAATTGAATAAAGTGATGTAGAGTAGGTATAATTATATTTAATAACCTATTTAAATCAATCGAAAATAGGAGTTCAAGACTTATTTTTATAATTACTATAATTTTTAATATTAAAAAAATTGTTTACATTATCGAAGGACAGGCAGAAGGAGAAGTATGAAATATAATATTGTAAATGCCCAAGTTTGTAATTATCTTTGTTACTCTTTCACGCAAAACTATTAATAGAATTTTTCTAAAACTTTACAGTAATATAGCTTTAAATACACAATAGCAAGACTTAAAATATCAATTTATAAAGACTTAGTAACGCACTTTTAAATACGTAGGCAAAGTCGCGGGATTACTCTACTGTAATACACTAATTAAACACAAAGATTGATTGAAAGCCATAAAAAGCGTACTAAAATTGCCATCTCTGTACCAATAACAAGCAAGTAGGTATCATAATGATCCCGTGAGAATAACTAAAAAGCCTTCGCGAGATCAAGTTCAATGCACGAGATTCCAAGTCAAATAATACAATATTCGATGGCTTACTGGTGTGTTATTAAACTCCTAATACGGAATCATTAATTACTGGTCCGGTAAGCTGTCATCCGATCAGCCATCGACGTATGGCCCCTTACAATGACTATCAGGGATGTCTACAAATATGTAACATCAAATATTTTTTGTTATTTAAACTAGTAACAATAATTAATAACAATTTAATAAAAAATTAATAGCTAATGTATGGAAAATTTAACAGAAAGAGTAAATGAGGAAAGTGTTGAAGGGAACTCAGATTAAGATGAAGACAAGAGACTATAAAGACGTAAAGAGGTCAAAAGATTGAAGGCAAATAAGTAAAGGTACATTACAAATTACTGGGAAATCGTTAATCCTGTCCTCACAAATTCGTATTTAGATATTATGGAAAAAATATTTGTATAAAAGCTGACATGTGTAGATATTACTATCTAAAAAATCCCTTGAATTTCTTCAATATATAGATTAAAAATAATAAAACCTAAAAAGAGGTTTTATATACATACCTACGTAAATATACAAAAATATATCCAGGTATTTTACCGGTAGAAATACAATATTTTTTTTATTAAAAAAATCATAAATCACATTATTAGTTGAAGTTTGTGACAACCCTATATGTAGGTCAGAGTCAGCCATCTTGTACGCGATGAGGACCGATTGTTACTATTTAATTTGCCGAAGCATTATACACTTTACATCAGGGGACGGAACGGTTCAAAAATCACTAAATAAAAATGAAGGTGTTATGGCGCGTTGGACCCGATTTCATGGGTGGTAAATCGATACTTTTTCTATGAGAAACAATGCAATCTGAATTTCGAAAGCTAAAACCCGAATGAGAAGCTTTACCTTTGAGGTTAGTATCATACAATAAGTATATTAAATAGTTTTAAACAAAAAAAAACTATTAGGATTTTTTCGCAGCAATCATGGTCACGGTAGACATTCATATTATATAAAGTTACTTCATTAAAGACTGAGTACAAAAAATATTTTGTATTTTTCTATGTAATAAACTTCGACATAACAATTAAAATGCAAATCAACATTCACTCACATATCGCGTAAAATATCTAATAATGTACACAATATGTACCTACTTGTATACTTGCACTAATATAATAATTACTACGAAAGTTTGTTTTTGTGTATCTATGTGTCTACTGGACAAATGTTGACAAAACTTAGCATATAGATGTACTATGACCTAGGGTAACTAATAGCTAGGTATAATCCCGACCGAAGCGAGGGTAAATCGCTTGTATAATAAATTTTATGACATACTAGCATTTCAGGCGGCTTCGCACGCGTTCTAAAGACCGGATACCAAATTTTTTAAGAGTCGCGCGGTATGGTACCTCGCAGAATTAACGCCCATCCTTCCTATTTTTGCAACATTTTTCTTTGATACTCCGCTGCTATTGGTCGTTGCGTGATGTTATATAGCCTCTAGCCCTTCCTCGATAAACGGACTATCCAACACAAAAAGAATTTTTCAATTCGGATCAGTAGTTACTGAGATTAGCGCGTTCATCCAAACAAACAAACTCTTCAGCTTTATAATATCAGTATAGATTTCCGGCGCTTCACAGTAGCTGATATTTATCAATAGATCGTGAATCGTGTTTCCTGCACATCGTACACTTGTTGTAGAATCTGGAAATGTACTTTTGCATACTAAATGCATTATAGATCATTGCAATTATTCACACCGTGTCATACGTTTCCTTACATTACTCGTATGATTCAATATTATCTACATAAAAAAAAGTTTGTATGGTGAGTAAAGTAAAATTAAATTAGTATGTAAAAATGTTATAGGTTAACTGATTTTTGTATTAAGCAGCTGAAAGGTAGGTTAGGTTTAATGGAAACGGCTAATAATGGAGATATTGAAGAAGTAAAGTAAAGAAAGACAAAAATTTCGAGTAGATTTCTATACAATATTCATGTAGATGTATTATGAAAAAAATATTGTTTCTACGATATGACATGACTTTAAAGCACAACTAAAAGATATAATTTCGATCCAAAAAAATTACTTAAATTAAAGCAGTACAAACTTATTTTTGGTAGTAAGGAACCCCCGACGCGCGAAGCAAACCCACACTTGCAAGAATTTATATTCAAGTACCGACAGATAGACAGATCAGAGATGTATAATGTAAATGACGACACGTTTGGCGCAGTTTGTGGTGATACTACTTTCTTGCGCCAGCGTTCGCGGGTTTGAGTTCCGCTGGGGGCATTCATTTGTTAAACTCAGATGTTTGTACTCCAGTCATACAGGTAGGTGTTTATATTTATAATATGTGTGTATTTAAACTTATGTATGTAGTATATCAACTATCTAGTATCCGTAACACAAGCTTCCTTCGTAGCTTACCACGGAACTAGATGGCGCTGTGTGTTATAATGTCTCAATATATTTATTTATTTATTATAATGTACATTATACATATAGTTTACAAGACCGAAGTGGAAAATTTCAAAACGAAACCCTATGACCGAAACAACAAAGTTTAATTATAATGTAATAAGGAAAAGTCAACAATCTTCAGGCCATATAAATAACGATAGTTTAATTCTCACGGTCACCGGTGAAATCAGCTGTCAATACAAATGAATATCATATGAGTTAGAACAAACACGGTATAATGTGCGACGTTTTGAAATACAATATATTACGTGTAATACTAGTAACTCAACCTTACTCTGTTCGTTCCCTGGGCACGTTAAGTATAGATTTCTTAGAGATGAAATATTTTCCCAAGATAAAAGTATACTATATGTTGACCCGGATAACCAGATATCATTATCATCATCAGCCCTTTTTAACGTCCCAATACGAGGGGGATCAGGCCATAGTCCACCGCGCTGACCTAGTGCGTGTTGGCGGACTTCACATGTCTTTCGAAAACTTGCTAGGTTTTCTCAGACATGCAGGTTTCCTCACGATGTTTTCCTTCACCGTAAGACAAGTGGTAATCATGATAGAAATGATTCACACTTGAAAATATCAGAGGTGCGAGACCCGGATTTGAACCCGCATCACTCGGTTATCCAAGCGAGCGCGTTACCGCTGGGTTACCACTGTCTAGTTAGATATCATTATAGTAAACATCAAAATCTTTCCAGTGGTTGTCTCGTGATGCTGTCACAGACAAACTGACAGATAGACAATAATTCTAATAAAAACTATGAATTAAGCCTCTATATTGTTAATAATGACTATTTTAATGAAAATTTCAAAAAATATTTTATGTACAAATTCGAATCAGAATGTATATGTATATAATAAAAGGTCACACTATCGCATGAGGCGTACCGAAATAGAATGGGTTAAGGTTTGTTTAGACTACGGCGCAAATTGGGAGATAAATGTTAGACATTAGATTATTTACTGTTTATTCCTATTTTAGTGTCTACATATAAAGGTATAAAAATTGTGACCGAGCGTTTGATACTCCTTGCGCTACGTGAAATTTATTTTTAGGTGGTCTTGCGATGTGGTGTATTGGAGATATTTTGTACCACACCAGAAAACCGTTGATGAGACACTAATTATCGTGTCGCTATAAATTTCACAATTAGAGAGTGTCTCTCGTTCACAAAGACACTTCTATACTAATATTATAAAGAGAAAAGGTTTGTATGTAAGTATGTTTGTAACGAAATGGCTCAAAAAGTACTAGACCGATTTTAAAAATTATCTTATCTATCATCATTATCTACTATATACTACATAATCTGGAGTAATTTTGGAGAATTTTCAACCCAGCGAGTGATACCACACTGGTGTACCGTGTATATCGTATCGTAGTCTAAACCGGCATTTAGGCAAGTTAGTTAGAATAGTAGGTTAATAATTGTATACTAGTTTTACTTATAGTTCCATTGGGAGTTATAAATTGCACTTAGTAATAGACTCTCCAGTACTTTACTTCAAGAGTAAGGGTTCTATTCAGGCGAGTTTCAAAATGTTATAACTACTGTCACGGAATTCATTTATTCATAAGTTATTCAGCTCTTTAACGTCCCACTGCTGGGCACGGGCCTACCTTCAATACTTGGGGGATCAAGCCATAGTCCACCACGCTGACAAGTGCGAGGTGGCAGTTAGTTAGATAGTTAATTATATTTAAATTTAAATAATCTAGAATATATGTGTTTATTGTATGTCAATGATTCACTCTAAATATTCCACTTCAATAAATCATCTCAACTAATCAACTTGAGCAAAGAAAAATAAAAATAATGTCTTATACAAGATCTATATACTACTCTTTGTCCGATGCTCTATGTACAGTTGGATCACAATAGCAAAGTAAGTATAACGAAGTAACAAACACTGTATACACACACACGCACACACACACACATACATACATACATACATACATACATACATACATACATACATACATACATACATACATACATACATACATACATACATACATACATACATACATACATACATACATACATACATATATATATCTCGCTTACACCTCACGCCTAAACTTTGGCATTCAATTTAATTAGATATACATATGTATATGAGAGCATACAGATAGAGACTTTCGCAATTCCTTGCACTACAGTAGCCACTCACATATTTTAGGATTGAAGATTTTAGGTCACACCTTAGCAGGGCTAGTCGAATGCCTAACAAGCTCAAATCATGCACCGTAAATTTGCTTAAATGTCGCTAGCGAATCTTGGTTATACTAGATGGGTACTAAAATTGTTTGAATAGTCGTCATGATACGGTTACATTCAAAAGATTGTTTATAAGTTTTAAAGCTTGTTATAAGTTTTGCTTATACATTTCTTTTTATATATTTTCTGGTAAATATTTTTATGAATAATAATTGCATTCTGCATTAAGCCCATCTTCATGTCCCACTTCTGCGGCGGGGATCTATCTTCAATACGAGAGGGATCAGGCCATAGTCCACCACGCTGGTTAACTAGTGGACTGCACATGTCTTTCAAGAACTTGGTAGGTTATCTCAGATATGCAGGTTTTCTCACATTCTTTATACGTTCAAAATTGACCAATAAAATTTATAAACTTCGCTATAATACATAATATATAAATTAAAAAAATGGCATTTATTTATTCTATAAATATAATATATTACATCAGTGGAAAATCTCTCAAAATAAAGTCCCATAAAAGTTATGAAACTTGTACCAAATCTGTGATATGTAGTTTCGTCACGTCCATTGTTAAATCCATCTAGAACAATCTAACTTTAATAATAATTTAAATAAACTTCTACTGATTCATAAGAATAAAATACGTAGAAATCTTTGTATACAGAAATTTAAAAGAAGGCACGCTGTTCTAGGGCAGTCAGCCATATCGGAGATCATACATTTGATTTCCATAATAAAAGCTAACGCTGTAACCTCCTCCTTGCGGAAGTCGGTTAAAAAGAAATGCTACGTGAGACACTTAATTACAATTAATTTGTTCTCTTTGGATATATTTTCTGCAGGACAATTAAAAAAAAACAATCTAAATATAGCAATAGAATTTTTTGAAATATCATCTAAGATTTTGTTACAAAAATCTCCTTATTTTCCAAAATATATGGTGACTGATAAGTCATAGTATTTTTGTGTCATTAGTTTTTACGTGTAATTTTTTTTCTTTTTTCTTATTCCGTAAACACCATTTGTACAGCTGAGTTTACCCAATAGCCGTTCAATACGGATATCATATATCAATATTCAAATTCATAACTATGATAATTACATAACTTAAAAAAACATCAACATTATTACAGCGTAACACCAAAAATATTAAAAAGGCACTAAGTTATTTCCGGCAAACAATGTAGATTCAAATACAAGCGGAACGGAGGCCAATTTTGAAGTAATAACATCTGAAAACTGGGTCGATGAGCACTGCATAATCGTATAAAGCTCGCTTTTCACCGGATTACTATGTATTAGCATTTAGTTGCGCTATATGTTGCTATAATATTACATAACACTATTAGTGCTTAGAATACATAGTCAGTCGTAGGCTTTAATAATAAAGCCATAATATGAAATACGAATAGGCATAGAATAGCGCTGTTTAAAACTGTCAAATGGCTCCAAGCTCCAACAAATGACAAATATGTACTTTGTACATAAGTATAATATATTTCTTTATATTCCTTCTTATCACCTTGTCAAAGCCAAAAAGGTAAAAAGAAGGATTGATTCGCAATATTTTAGGAATAACTCGTAAATATAATATGTAAATATAAATATTTCTCTTTAATTAATTTATAAAATTTATAGCTTCAAAACAGCAACACTCTTATTGAAGAAGTAGCATTAAATTGAACTCACATGTGTTAATCGATCGACTGAAATGTTTTCTAATCGTTCGAGTGCAAACAGGTTTATTTGGACTAATTAGTATCATAATTAATTAGTTTTATTATATTAAAAAAAGTTGTCAAAATATTATAAGTTCTGTTTCCTGTAGTACTTGCACTATAAATTTCATCCGAATCCGTTTAGCTCTTTCGTCATATATCATACACATGCTCATAGGAACTTTATCATTTATAACAATAGTGTGATTTCGTCTATTTTATATAGTAGGTATATATATTATATACTTTACTAGGTACTTTAAAAAGTAAAAACTATTAAACAAAAATTCAACGACAAGTCAACGACTAAGTTAGTAAAGTTCGTTCCTCTCAAAAGTTCAACAAACAGTAGTGTTTCATACATTAATACCCATTTCATATTGAAACTTTACAAAAATGCATTTTTCAATGGCAATATATTCGCTATTTGTGCAAGAGAAGTCAACATTATAGTAACTATTTTATGTACAATAAGTATAAAAGTTGAGACCAAACAAAGTCACTGGAAAACACATAGAAAGTGGAACAAAAGAATATTCTATTAATGTCAAACTGCAAGGTTTCATAAGAGGATTAGAAACTAAGCCTTTGCACTGGAATGCCTGAGTGAGTTACAGTATAAAGGGTTCATTTTTCAATACGATTTTCGTTGAGAGTGAATTTTGCAAGATATTTTGTCTTTTCGAATTCTCATTGGGTTTTTGTAATATTTCATATACTTATAAAATACTAAAAACTATATAAAATAATAAAAAAATCACACATTCACTCACTCATCACGAAATATCGAAAACCGTTTGACTTATAAAGATGAAATTCCGCAGGAAAATAGACGCCCGCTAAAAAAAGATTCTGCGATAGGACGACTTCACTTTCGGAACTAAAAATCAAGTAAAAACCGCGACAAAGTACGAAAAATTATTCAAAATATTTCTTATAGGACCTATCTGTAAACTCTTTACTCATCTATAAACGTACCCGGACGAACTCTGGCGAAGCGAGAATGAGTCGTTTTACATAAATTAATCCACAAAATGTACAGCAAATACACTTCTTTACAAACTTTCATATCATAAAATTCATAATATAAAAGGATTTTACAGTCCAAAATTTAACACAGTAATAAAATTTCAAGGGAAAAGTGAGCAATCAGTAGTATACAGTAATTAATTGCTATAGCCCTTCCAAAGGTTCCATCGTTTAATATGAACATAACGCAACAAAGCTATTCGTTCTACCTATCGTAATTGGGAAAACCGTTCTGGTGTACCGAAACCGATTGGGAATTTCAAAACTATCGATTTAATGGACAGAAATACCGAAAATTGCATAAAAAATCGATTAAGTGAATCTTTAAATTATTCGTTACCACACCGTATAGAAGGTCCGGTTATTATACGAGTAAGTGTTAGACTACACTTTGCTAAGCGGATATGTATCGCAATATGGTAATGGAATAAAAACCACTGACCTTTCTAATATTTTATTAACGCCACAATTTTCTAACTTACATACATATA
Source organism: Boloria selene (assembly GCA_905231865.2). Taxonomy (NCBI): domain Eukaryota; kingdom Metazoa; phylum Arthropoda; class Insecta; order Lepidoptera; family Nymphalidae; genus Boloria; species Boloria selene. The sequence goes on from HG993146.1 coordinate 11,816,256, forward strand.
TGAAGACTTGTAACTTGCCTAAATAGTGATTTTTTTACCGACTTCAAACAGGGAGAGATGCTCTGGTTACCTTTAGTCTTTGCAGTATATTTTATTCGATCTTCGACAAAAAATGGCGTATTATATTTTAAAGGTGGGTTCAAATAGAAAGAATATAAGTTTTTTTTGTAATATCAACCTAACAGCTTTTGACTAAATACATATATCAAATCTAATCTAAATCGATGTAGTTTTAAATAAAAATCCATCCCTTGCACAATAAGGATGTAATATTTTACATTATATAATGAATAAAAATTCGTATAAATGACACACAATTCATACTGATGATGTCTCTCAAATCAAAAATTAATTCAGGTACAATAAAGTCATTAATATTATTTTATATCCAACGACTAAAAATAAAGCAAAAGACAAACTTGATTTATTAAACCAATAAAGTTTATGAACATAGGCCATTTGCAGCACGTTTTATTAGCTCTAACTGTAACTGTGAAATCAAATCTTTCTAAGATGGTCCGATTTCTAAGTGTCATACAGTATTTTAGATATCACATACAAATACACATATATAAAGAAAAACAATCAAATAATTTTAGAACATATATGAAACCTGAATTAATATTATACAATAATTTAGTACGATGGACAGTATCTTCTCGTTAAAAAAACGGAATATAATTACTAAACTACAAATAATATCTATAAAAATCAATGTATGTTTATGTTCCCTTTAGACTGGAACGATTTTAATAAAATTTTCAGAAAATGTTCAGTATTAGGTACTTAGCAGATCATAATAATAATATGTTAGGACACTCTTACAACAGCGCCATCCAGTTCCGTAGTAAGCTACGATGCTTGTGTTACGGATACCAGGTAATTGATATAATACATATATAACTTTTAAATACATATATATATTATAAATATAAACACCCATGACTGGAGAACAAACATTCGTTCTTAACAAATGAAACCAGCGGGACTCGAACTCGCGACCGCTGGCGCAGTAAGCAGCGGCACTACCAACTGAGTCAAACGAGTCATGATCTTGTTTAAGTTTTGATGCGAGCGAAGCCGCGGGATAAATATAAGGCTATGTAATATTTATTCCAAAACCCAGCATTGCACCAACACGTCCGTGTGTGGCACCGGCGTTATGTACGAATCAGAGCGTGCCGTTAATACATTTGCACATTTCATACAATATTTGAATATCGCTTTATTTTTACAATATTTCGATGGCAAGTTCATGTTACTACTCTATACCATGGAATATTAAATTATCTTTAATCTTTATATATATGTAGTATACTTTTTCTGTGCGTATGTTACTATTATACTCTAGCGATTGGACCATATTTCCATGAATTTGTTCCCTAAGTTTAATAGTAGTTAAGTTTACTACTGGATCCGGTAGCTGCCTCTAAGCCAGGAAAGCGTTTGTCAGGCCGGTTAGTTTTTTATATGATGACATTCATAACATATATAAGTAAAAGAAATACTATTAATTGAAATTAAAAATATATCAAAATTAATAATAAGTACCATTAAATAATTACCAAATTAAAAATTAGTTATTGTTAATTATTTTACATCACATGAGTCAATCAAATTTAACACTTACAATTGGTATGCATAATCTTACATAATAGCATTTCACGTTCAAAAACGCGTGAGTTTACGTTAACAATTATAAAATTTCTTTCAACTGGCTGAACTGGTCGTCTCTCATTATGCCCGTACAAAACGTCCAGTTTGACGGGAATATGTGAAAAAGTGGACCAACGTTAAGGCTTAACGGATATGGCAAGTCGTTATGAGATTTGCTACTTAGTAATGTACTTATTATACTGATTTAAAATAGTACTAGTAATAGTAGTAGTAATAGTCATAGTGGGTATGAATCTTACTGCTTTCGTAAAACTAGACGAAATTTTGATGAAATTTAGTACACGGATGGACTGATGTAACATATTTCTAGGTTCCAACCACGTTAGTTAAAAAGCCTATAACCGGATGATAGATAGTAAAGTAAATTTCTATTATCAAAGTCTATATGAAACATAATACTTTGGTTATAGCTAGGTAATACTCGATGCTTATAAAATCCATTAAACATATTATTGTAACTGTAACAGAGCGTCGTAGTTGCATATGTAGCGACTAAGCTCTTTAAACGGAGATAAAAAAAAGTCAATCTAATATAAAGAGAAAAAAATATACATTTCTTTGTAATAAATTAACTAAATTTAGCTGAACTGATTTGGATGAAGTTTAGCGTGAAGATAGTTTGAGACTAAGGATAGTTAAGCATGGCTTAAGACAGATAAAAAGGGGACGAAAATTTGTATGGGGAATCAATAATTTTTCATATTTAGGGATACTAATATAACTAAAAGAAGAATCACGTTAATCGGATCATATATCACAGAGTGTACATACATAAAAAAATACCGATCGAATTGTTAACCTCATCCTCTTGGAAGTCGGTAAAAATAGTCTATAATTTCTAATCCACACTAACCGTTAAAACGTACCCAGAGGGAGTACTAAACATTTCTATATTATAAGCCCACTTTAACTTCTTCAGAACAGTCTAATATTTAATATAACCACAAAACAAAATTTACAAACAAATAAAAACAGAAAACAACAGTAAGTAAGTGCCTTATGAAGTTTTTTAAAGACATTTCGCGAGAATTTATTTCAGACCGTTAATGCAATGATAATGTGAAAGAATTGTAATCTTTTGAATATTTAAAAAGGTAGGCTCGCCTTTTATTCCGATGAGTTTCCGAGGCATAATCCCGTTGTTAAAAAATCGTAAGTATATTTTCACTCTGAGCGATATATTTTACGGCTTAATACTTTTAATACCTATTGGTGAAGTTAAAATTAATATTTTAACTTTTTCTATATGGAATACCCTAGATTATGTTCTTTTGTCTTTATGTTCACCTATAAGTTACATAGTAGTTTACATATAAGTACTAGTGAGACATCAGACTTATTTCTAGTCACTTTATGACTTCGAAAAAATCTATTAAAACATGTAAATAACCCAATGAATATTTTTTTACATAAGACGCACTTTTAATCATCCATACAAATAGCACTTTTAAAAAAATGATGACCGATTCCGACCACGGCGATTGGCCGCCGCATTGAGACTAGCTAGATAGCTAGTCTCAATGCGATTGGTCGCCTTGTGCACTCTCTGTTCCTTATTAGGAATAGAAGATATTACAGTGCACAAGTGTACGCGCAGACACAAGTGCACTCTCTATTCCTTATCACTCTCATATTCCGGTGGGACGACTGCTCGACACGACAGTGAGAGCTAAGGCGCAGAACCGACGCGACGGCTTTACGTGCTCTCCGAGGTACGGGGGTGACTCACCGCCAACTTCCTAACTCCGGGCAGTTACTGAGGCTTACGAAACAGAAAGACTCAATAACAAAACTTGGCCCGACTTGGGACTCGAACCCAGGACCTCCCGGTATACGACCACTACACGACCGAAGCAGTTTTATTTTTTTAAATAATTACGATTCGGCACAAAAACTGTTTTTCATTCTAAATTTATTCATCGAAGTATCTAAAAAAACGCATACTTATCTATTTAGAGAAAAACAATACGCCATAATACAAAGTAAATAAAAAGTAAGCCTCTATTTGCCTATTTATTAGAGGAAGTCGTGTATTCGACACCCGGTAGATTGGCGTGTAACATATTTGTCAGCCGGGGGCTGTGTTTACATTTTACGGGTCATATGTGTAATATTATTACTGTCACTATTTCTCGTATTGCTTATCACTTCTCAGAATAAGCGGTTGATGTATATAAAAAAACCATTAGCCACCTGTTTATTAGGCAGTAGTAGTAGTTACGCGCTCTCTTGAATAAATTTTCATATGCGAATCATTTCTAAGTGCTAACATGATAATCACTTGTTTTTGTTTGAAGTTTAATGAAAACATCATGAATGAATAATTCTAGTGGGACTCGAACCCGTGACCACTGGTATGGAAATGGTACAAACTGAGCTGAACTGATATAGTCAAAAAAATGCAAAGGCCACGTGGAACGTAACAATGTGAAGCTAGTATTTAAATATAAATGTGAACTAAATATGATAAGGATGATTCACACATAAATATTAACCATATGGCGTTACAAGTCATTGATACTGTAACTGTGTGATGTCACATTTCTCATAAGTCAGTTATTACCATAAAATGCAAGTAAAGACGAATTCTTCCCTTTCCTTTGAAAGATTTTTAATGGACAGTGATATAAGATGTTTATTAAAATTATTTGTGACCATATCACAAGAAAACCCTTGGACATGATTGATGTGTGATGATAGCTTGCTACATATGGGATACTAACTGGATATCTGCTGTACCTAAACCTAACTGGAAAACTAAGTGTTAACTAAGTGGAAAGTTTGTAAGTAGGGATGGATGGATTTTAATGAAACTTATACATCAGAATAATACATTGGCTACAATTTATACTACATTGTGTGAATTGTCCAAAATATAATGATAAGTGTCAAATAAGTAGTAAAAAATCTACCATCTGCGAGCTATTCTGGCGTGCGCTGACAAAACCGCTAGAGTTACACTTATGTAATGTATGATGGAAATGTTTATCTTAAACAAGCGACTCACCCTCACTTCACTCGGGTTCTTCCCTAGATTTAGCGCGACCGAAGCCGCGGGTTCCACTAGTAACATAATATAACGTTAGCTGTAAAAAAAATATTAGTGAAATTTGCATTAACCCTTAAAGTTCGCTAGCAGGTATTAATATATGCAACTAAATTATAAGTTAGTGCAATACATAAATCGAGCGAGCGCCGTTTAAAGTCAAACGAACGGTTGCCATGACTCATAGCCAGTTAAACTATTTAACGGTTACATCATCAGATCCCCGTATTACTGATAAAACTTTAAATATCTACGAACTAGCGACTACTCTCACACCGCTAGTGTGTGTACCCAAGTGTCTAGTATCGCTATTTTGTGGTCATTTTTTACTCGTATTAGCCTATATATTGTTCTAGAACCTATTGGTTTTTGTGTATAAAATTATATCCAATTCGGTCCAGCCGATTCGGTGTGATAGAGTAATAAACAGACATAGAAGCTATCGTATTTATAATAGTAGTTTAGAGTCAAAAGTATAGACATTGCTATCTACTAAGCACTAAATTAGTGCCTTCAATAGGGATCTTGTGGAATGGAATGGATGTAAAAGTACTTTATTGTACAATGTCTTAAATATAAGCATACTACTGAATCACACCAGCGTATCAAACTTAAAAAAAATAAAAAAAAACAAAATAATAAAATCTAAGCAAAATATGATTTTCTTCCTAAGCGATTTCTGCCACGATGGGTAAACTTATTGATCTTGGCATAAGCCATCAACATAGGAGATATGACTGTATAGAGCTGCATAGTGCACAAGTGTTTACGCAGACAGTAGTAAACTCGCTATCCCTTTTACTCTCAAATTCCGATCTGAGAATTGCTTTGACACGATCGGTGAGAGTTAAGATTCTCCGAGACACAAAGGTGCGACACCGCAAAACTCCAGGCTTCTATCTTAACAGAAAAACTTAGTATTATTAAGCCTGAACTCTCTAGACTCGAAGCCATGACCTTTAGGTTTACAGCCACAGGTTACTACGTAAGGTACATCCAAAACCAAAAACTATAAGCTTAAATCGAGGGAACCTACACGAAATAGCCAGACAATATTTTCCGTTCTGACAGCGCTTATTATCGAAATTGGCATTTTGGCATCTGAGTAACAACCGTTATCAGTATATTAAATTAATCACGCGTATATTATCATTTTCAATGCTATACTGAATAGATAGATAATGAAATAAATTATTAGATTTTTATACGCAATGTATTATGTATGGATATGATACTACTTATAAGACCCATTTACTACGATTTCTGTCCGTAGTTTTGAATGAACAGCTTTACCCTTTTAAAGAAGTTACTGCAAAACGAAAAAGTTTTAAAATGTGTAGTAAAATAGTAAGGATGATAGGATTAAAACTTGAAATTTTTAAGCTTAATAAATCATAAATGAAATTATCTTTTCGGTTATTTTCGCAAACTTATTTTAATTTTTGGTTCCCGACGTTTCGAATGCTTTACAACAATCATGGTCACAGGAGAGACTAAGGTATTTGACGTCTCAGGGGTTTATAATACATTACAAATATAACAAAATAATCGAACAAAATTAACTGAAAACTAAGAAAATAACTTTACATTTTAATGAAACATACGAAGTACGAATATTGTTGTGTATAGTGCAGATCCCAAGTACGTTATCAGATTCGCACTTAACCGACTTCAATTAAAACTTTCGTATTGACGACCGGTACAATGCAATGTGGTTTACTGTCCAACTACTCGTATCTACCCACATAGCTAAAGTAGCTTTCAGTTATTATAGTTATTAAGTTCAATTTGTTAATTTCAAGTACTGAAATATATTGTATATAACATATTCGATAAGCAAAGATTATACTTATTTAGCTATATGTCTGCTGCAAATATATATGTTTCTAAAAACTATATAATTTATACATAAAATAAAATTCTAAGTGATACAGATTCGGCAAATCTATAGTTTTTAGAATTCTTGTAGACAGACAATTAGGTAATTGCATCACGAGAAAAGCACTGGACCTATTTTGATAAAAAGGATCAAAAAAGAAGAAAAAAATAAGGATCCCTACTAAAACTACAATAACAGGAGAGGAGGAGTGCACGCCGCAAATAACATACGAAGTAGGAGTAATTTTAGAGAATTCTCAACCCTTCGAGTGATCGAATGAAGTTTAGTAGCGATTAAAATAATGAACGCGGGCGAAGACGCGCGTATTGCTAGTATAAAATAATTTTAATGTAAAAACTTATTTTAAGGTATAACTGGTAGTCACTATCTGGAAGCACTGACAAATGTAATAATATGACTTGCATCGGCATGGCAGCTTCGTTTGATCAGAACATGTCACGTTCCTGTTTAATTATGTAATACGATGCCTTCAAATACAATTTACATCGGGAACAATCGCAGTCTCTAATAATTTCATACTATAGCAACTACTAATTGCTTTGTTTAACCAAATGTCTAAAAACAATAAAACTTTTTTTAATACGTATACTTACCCCTTTCGCCATATGTAATGTAAATAATTTTTCAGTTAGTTAAATAAAACTTCATGTGTATAATCAAAACTTGATTTGGATAATTTAGTTTCCACCTTACAAGAACATATTTCTTCGCGAGATAAAAGAAGGACTTCTAGCGAAAGTCTTCTCCGCCTATAAGATCTAATAAAAATCGGTTTAGACATTCCGAAAATTTTAATTGCCTAAAACATAGAACAAAGCAGACTATTTTTAGTTGAGCGTGTCTATTTATAAATATTATTTGTTTCATAGTCCTTAAATAACACCGCAGTTATATTGGCCTTAATTCTTTATTAGGTACTGGGAAATACGATATTTCACAGTTGGTAATCAGACCTACTATTATTTTGTATATTATGTAATATCCTGACGGTGTTTCCTTGTCTAATATATGTATATATAAAAGGCTGTATGTCTATAGGGATCAAATATTATTATGCACACATATATACAGCAAGTGTAGTGTGAATATATATAGTATAAATAAATAAATATAAATATGTTGGGACATTTACACACAGCACTATCTAGTTCCACGGTAAGGTACGAGCCTTGTGTTATGGATACTAGATGGTTGATATACTACACATATAAGTTTAAATACATACATATTATAAATATAAACATCCATGACTGGAGTACAAACATTCGTGCTCAACAAATGTATGCCCCCAGCGGGACTCGAACCCGCGACCGCTTGCGCAGCAAGTAGGGTCACTACAAACTGCGCCACGCGTGTCGTCAAAAAGTATAATATATGCATAATATAGGTAATGCCTCTCACACTCTTAGTACACATATGAAAGTCTTCAGGATATTCATAGGGTTCCTGTGATCAGTATACATATAAATAATTGAAGTCTCTGTTTTTAATTTCAAATTAAAAGCTTTTCACTTAATACATATGAAATATATACGGTACTTACATCAAATAATATTTTTTTAGTCTGTCTGTCCGAGCTAATCTCTGAAACGGATGGACCGATTTTGACGGGACTTTCACTAGCAGATAGCTAATTTTATATAAAGTTACTTAATCTACTTTTATTATAAAACTTTTATTTATTTTAATTACGGGAAGGATTTTTGAGCTACAAACTTCTAATGGCAGAGAGCACATAGTAATATAAAAATACATCAGCAGCAACCAACAGCTAAAACCACCCCCTTACAGCAAATACTAATAATATACGAACACTGACATGCTTGGCAATTTTAGTAAAGTGCAAACACGTGTTAACCCTTCGATACACGCTAGATGATCCGCTTCATTCATTATCAAGTACCTACCACGCTCTTGAGAGCTTCAAAATTAAAGCATTTTGTCACGAAACTTGTATCTATTTGACACCATTTGCAAACTAAAAGTGTGTATATAATATATCATACTATTTATCACAATGTTTCTATATAATAAAATCTTTTAAAAAAATAAATATAATATTAATAAGCATAGTACTCTGTACAAGAATTTCTTTTTGACGGAAGAGTGTGGAATTTACATAAATTGACTCTACCTATGAGTAGAATATCTATATTATATATATACATAAAAAAATTGAAGTTTCTGTTTTGCCAATGTAATGATATATGGTACATTATAAGAAAGACTTATTTTTTTAATAATTTTGTCTTACTGTCTTTTTGTTTCCTTTAGTAGGTATATCTTCCAATCTCTAAAATAGCCGATATTGATGGGACTTTCGCTGGCAGATAGAAAATGTTATAAGGAGTCATTTAGACTTTTATTATAGCAAAAGAACGAGGATTTCCCTAAAAATAAAAAAATAAAACAGCCGGACGATTCCAAACAAAGGAAGGGTGAGTCGCCAGTCTTTCAATACAAGAAACAAAAATCCTTCAATAGAAAAAGTCATGGTATGATATAAATTACTTAACAATAAAAAATAGAATTAAAACTGTTCACCGATTTAATAAACCTTCAAATTATTAAATATTAAAAAATAAAGGTGAATCCACACGTTACAGCTTGTATATAATAGCTGTCACTCGCAAGCGAAAACGAGTTATCCCCCTATCGTGTCCCAGCATTCTTGAGGCCGGGGTTGTATGAATGGGTAAAAAAACTCATTCAAATGTATGGGATGTTTGGGGCCTTGTTGACACTTTCGTTACAATTTTCTTGATTGTGTGCTTGGAATATTTAATTAAAATGCTTTTCGTAAAAAAATATAATTTAAAAACTAGTGTTGTATGAATATTGCTTTATATTACATGATAATAACAAATGTTTGTTGGTATGTTTGTCCTCTTTTTACAGAACCACAGAGAAGAAAACCGCAAATAATTATTAATTTAATTATTTCTGATCTATACCTACATATAAGGTAATTTTCTGACTTAGTTCAATCAGTACAATAAATATTTTTCGGAAAATGCTATTGAAACAAGATTATTATCGATACAGAGGTCAAATCTAGTTTTACATAAAAATTATAATAAATAAGTAGGTGAAACAAATACCATCTAATCATAAAGAGATAATGGTGAAAAACAGTAATTAATTTAAAGTCATTACGACTTTATTATTTATAGACTACTACAGACTAGTTCACTAGACTACTCTCAAAATATCTGATAATGTTCCTACCAATTTGAAATGGCGTTGGCGTGTTTTACTATTAAATAGCTAATAAAATCGTTAACTACTAATCAAAATTGACTATGTCTTATCTTAATATCTAAGTAGTATTCGAATATTTAAACCGACGTTATCAGTTGCCTAACTGTTGTAAAAAGATGGTCGGTAAATACGATAACATTATCTTGACAGTTCACTCTAAATAAATTGCAAATTCGAAACGCGGTCACGCTATCAGGACTTATTTATGGTCTACTTTGAGCTAAATCATTTGTTTTATTTGGGATAAACTGGTGGAAAACTTTTTTAATTTAATTAAATAGGTACCTATATTAAAAAGCGTTTTTATATATACACTAGCCTTTCCCGCGGCTTCGCGCGCGTTCTAAAGGCTGGAAAACAAATACTTCCCGTTTTTGCAACATTTTTCAATGACGCTCCGCTCCTATCGGCCGTAACGTGATGTAATATAGCCTATAGCCTTCCTCGATAAACGGACTATCTAACGCAAAAAGAATTTTTCAACTCGGACCAATAGTTCCTGAGATTAGCGCGTTTAACCAAACAAACAAACAAAATTATTCTGTTCTTGTGTATAGATATTTTTTTTCAAATGAATCTATGTTACGAAGTAGTAGTAGCTCAGTGGTATTGCGCTCGTTCCTAAACCCAAGGGAAGTGCGTTCGAATCCCGAGCATTGTATCAGAAGTGTTAAAATTAACGAATTGAATTATTTCCAGCACTATTAGATCGCCAGTCTTCAGAAGGAACCTGCACGTTTGAATCAATCTAGCAAGTCTTCGAAGACATGATAAGTCAGTATTGTGCACTATGGCTTGATCCTCGTCATATTGAAGAATACTGTGCCCAGAAGTATGACGTTAAAAATTCTGAATATATAAATATGTAATGCCAATTGTAAAACGATTATCAAATTTCTTTTTGTAATAAATTACACTAAACAGTGGCTATTTAAAATTAAAAACAAAATACTCTAATAGTCGTATAATTACTTTTAATGTGTTGAAGTCGGTGTACCTTTTTATTGAATCAAGCATGTCCATTCTTGTTCAGACGAAGAATGTAAGTTAGGAGGGGATCGAGCTTAAAACCCGTTTGAGCTTGGATCATCGACATATCCTAAACTGGGTGTGATAAAAAGCAGTCTATTGTAGACATGAGCACTAACTGTCCTTGTACAAATACATAGATGGTTCTATGTTGACTTATTTTTTATTAAGAACTCCTTCGATGGGCTTATATGTATTTTTAAGGTAATAATTATAAATTGAAATAATTATTAATTGAAATTGTAATTTTAAAAGTACAAGAAAATATAATTTAATATTTAAGTATAATAGCTTCTCAATTAATAATTATTATCACACAAAGTAGGTCAAAAACAAATCTTCAATCTATATTATATAATACCTCAATTCCATTTTTTCTACATATAAAGTGCTAAATAAAAAAATATTAAAAATAAGATTTTTATTAGTAAATTCTCGATTCTATAATCTATAGAATATTTTATAGGAGGGAGGGGAGTTTTCAATGGCTATTTGTTTTAAGATATCGTCGCTTAAACATCCCGTTTCAAAAGCATAACAGAGAGAGTTGAAAAGGATTGGCCTTGAATAGAAATGAAGGGTAAATTCAATAGATAGAAGTTTTTGCGAATAACCGTAAAAGTGGAAGTGAAAGTTTGCCTTTTAATTATTATTTTGGGTTCTTTTGAATCAAAGTAGATCTAAACACTGTACTGTACTTTTGTCTTATTTGTCGGCTATTTCTATACCTAGGTCTAGATCTAAAGCATTATGAGTAATTCATTTTCAGTAGAAATTATATTAATTTTCCATTTAACCTTGAAGATAAAGTCGATGTGCGATAGTAAAAGTTGAGATTACAAAAAGGGTTCAAAAATATTAGTTAGAATTTAGTTTACAGTATGTTATCGAAGTATAAACATCACTAAAAATACGAATTACAGTCCATGGGTTTGTTACCAAAAGGAAGTCACGCTGTAACTGTAGACAAGAACAGTACGAACTAAATATTACGAAATTACTAGTCCACTTCAAGTCTTCCATAATGTTCTATATAAATATTAAATAGTTTTGTGGTACGTAATCCATATTTAATAAGTAATATTAATGAAAGTAAAGGTGCATTTACATTTGTTCGATTTTCAGGAACACAACACTTGCCGTTTATTGAACGAGTACCTCAACTGAAAAATTTGTTGCTTTTGACCCCACAGCTAATGCGTCCATTCAACGATATTGTTTTTACAAATCATACTTTTTGGACATTCGAATGATGTCATAGATGTGACAGTTATTCAGTTTATTAGGACTATAGCAATAGAGCAGTAGTCTGGAAATATACCCTAAGTGAATATAAGGACAATTAAAAAAAATCTAATCGGTATGACTGTTCCGAAGAGATGACCATCGTATTAATGAGATAAGATTTTTTACAAGTGAAACCACGGGCATTCATTTTAATTACGAATGCTTACTGACTACAAGAACTTAACTTTTTCAGATTTTACAATAGATATTAAACAGATTTTATATCAGGTCACATGTCAATTAAAACAAGTTTCCTGTAATTAGTTTAAAAACTTGTATTGTACATTCTTACAATTTATATATACAATACATATAAATATATAAGTAATATTATTAGCTTATACAAATACTTTACAGTCACGACAAGCGCAGAACAAAACGATTGCCTCAGGCGTACTCGATTGAATTACATTCAGTTAGGGAACTGAGTATCAATTATGATTAAGTGAAATTGTTATGATAGAGATTGTATAAGCGTTACTTATATACATAGCTACTTATATCTATCCATCCATCATTTATATATTAATAGGCTCAGATGAAACAGTTTAGAGGCTTTTTTTCTTTTGTTAATCGACCGATTTTCTTTTTTTTATTTTGTTTTTGTCTAGTAGCTATTACCAAGCTTTAGTGTTATCAATAAATAGTACGGTAAGTTAAACCAATGAGCGAACATTACTATAAAAAAGCTCCTAAAGTTCTTAACTTAACCAATTGATGGTTGGTAATTTAACAAAAAATTAAGATTAAACTTTAATAAAAAGTTTTAATACAAAGTTAGAAGTAACATATCCGTAATAATATTTTAAAATCTGGTAGTCCGTGGGTCAATTTTCGTTCTGAGGCTGCACTGATTTTGATAAGGTTTAGCTGGTTATCTGGTTCAATATATAGGATACTTTTTAATGCCGGAAAATCTTCGCTGAGAAATCAACAGTAATCATTAAAGGTACTGAGGATGAACTGAAGCAGAGCGAGGGTGACTCGGTATATTACATACTAGCCTTTCCCGCGCCTTAGCGCGCGTTCTAAGGACTGGAAACCAAATAACTTCGGTTTTGTCCCAAATTTTTCATTGACGCTCCGCTCTTATTGGTCGTAGCGTGACGTAATATAGCCTATAGCCTTCCTCGATAAATGGACTATCCAACACAAAAAGAATTTTTCAATTTGGACTGGTCGTTCCTGAGGTTAGCGCGGTCAACCAAACAAACTCTTCAGCTTTATATTATTAGTATAGATAAGCAAAGTATTTAGAATGTACATAATAACATCTAAAAAACAATAAGATACATAAGAATACATAAATAAACCAAATATAACATTATTTATTATTCGTGACTCTTGTTTTTGATTCTAGTTGTTCTAATACACTCATTGATTATTCCGGGTTTTTGACCCGGAAAGAAAATGTGCCGTATAATGTTTAAATAACAAATAATGGTCAGTGGGTTTCGGGAATAATCAACGTTTTCTTAAAAAAACATTTCTTTTCATATCTTAACATTCAAAAAGATAAACTATAATCATAGATGATTGTAATTTTAATAGGCATTTTGGAGATAAAAATAAAATGCATTCAATTTATAGTTAAAAAATAATAATTACTTTAAATACCCTTTTGTGTAACTGTACTCGTAAAGTCAATAAGACGAAAGTTAATTTTAACAACTTAACTAAATATGCTCCTAACCTGACTCCATCATCAGATTACTCGATGCTCGATGGTACCAAGCTACGAGTATGGACTATGGATGACACGGGCTGGTTTCCCTAACTCGACGACTTCGTGACTATTTATAGTAGGTACTTAATTAATATATTTTATTTGGAAATTTTCTACTTTATATGTAGTTATATACGTACAGTTCTTGAGGCATAAGCTCAGCTTTGCATTTGTGTGAGTGATAGCTAAAAGCCAATAGCCGCGCATCAAAAACCAGTTAAAACAGGTTTAAACCAATCTCGCAACGTCTATCCGTATCGTCGTGCCTATCCGTACACTGCACTCACACAAATGCAAAGCTGAGCTTATGACTCGAGAACTGTAGAAGACTAAAAAATTACTTTATTAAAAGAATAAAACATTATTTCATCTTTACAGCAATTTATTGTAGTCGCAATCTTATCTTATATCGTATATCTTCGAGTCTTCTTCATTCTACGTGCAATAAATTGACACACCCTAAAATCATTATAATATATGAAAAATAATCTAGACTTACATATAATAAAACAGTATACAGCGAAATGTATACATTAAATATAAAAAAGTAGTCACTTTTAGAATATTTTTAATAGATACAGTAAAATTATCCATTTCCACGGGAAAATATAAATTATTTTTAAACTATTTTCGAAACGGTAACCTAGTTCCTATTACGAAAGAGCTATTTCCGAGACCAAGTAAAGTATAAAACATTCGAAATATTGGGACTAAAACCAAAATAAAAACTAAAAAATCCTAAAACATATTAAAATCTAAGAAAATCTAAACAAAAAAGTATAGTAATGCATAGAATTTAATTGAATGACATAATTAAAATACTACATCACATTCGAACTATGGCATGTGTTTATCTTATCAAGAGTTTTGTATCACTCTATTTGATAACACGTTTTTTGCGAAGCGATTAATTACGACACTATTTACTTAACGACCGACAGTGAGTGTATTACTTTACAATTTACATACACCTTGCTTATATAAAACTACATTTGTGTATATTAACTAATATACTCCCGCGACTTCTTATTTCTTATTATCTTCTTTGTTGAAGAAATAAAAAAAAATTAACGTTATAATTTTCTTATACCCTTAACATATCTACAATTTATCTCTTTAGAACCGCATTTAAATAATAAACAATACTTAGCACCTAGATCTAATAATTTATGGCTTCCGAATTACCCATCGGCCATCATTTAATTAATATATTTTTGTACATAAAATTTTCATCAACAATATTTTTCTGTTCAACTAAATCTATCTAAAAACTATAATATTTTCTTATACATACATATAAATATCACGTTTTGATATCGTGACTTTGTTGTTATAGTTTCTAGGCCACTTCCGTATTTATTGGTACAAAAATGATTGGATTTTAACTATATAATTAAAAAATGGTGTTATTTATATTAAATGCTTTATCCATAGATTAGATATGAGGTATGATACAGGTTATAGAAGCAGGTGCTATAAATAAAATTGAAATATTTAATTTCTGCACACGTGAAACGACTCGTAATATATATTCGTTACTCACGCATCTGTCTAGTTGGTCGTAATAACTATTATGAAACATTTAACGCCATAACTAACTAGCGATCCGTCCTCACTTCGTTCGAGCTTGACAATAAAACATCGACTTTTTAATCATCTTTCAATGAAATTTACATACGTATACTCTCGTAACAAGAAATTTTCTAAATGATTCAGAAAATCGTATCAAAATCTGTTGCGTGGTTTAGAAGAAATAAGCCTAGAAACAGACAGAGCGACTGTGTTTTACACTTATAGTTGAAGAGTGTGAATGTTCGTCATTGAATAAGCTTATTACATTTTTAGGTTATAAACTGCTTAAGAGATTAGAGTGAAATTTGGAATAGAGATATTTTATATCATAAATGAACACATACTACTCTTTTTACTTAAGAACGTATGAACCTAATTCATAGCCGCTGACAAACACTAGGCAATTATTATTAATAATTAATACAAAAAAAAATGCGATTTCCGTCTTCGTAGTGAAACGCAACTGCCATTGAAATTATTTACTAATCTTCATCATACATGATTCACGAGATAAAATATGACTAGGTTTCGAGTAATTCTTTATTTATCTAATTCTACTAACGAAGAAGTAATTATAACCAGGAAATCTATTTAAAAATCTTTTGTTTACTTTTCGTGTGAACCAAACAAGTAGTAAAAGGAAATAATATAATACTGTATAATAGAATTACCTTTTATCACTAAGATAAATACCTAATAAATTAAAACAAAAATGACCTACATTGTACAAAACAAAATAACCTAAATAGAAATTTGAATAAAACTAAATTGGTAATAAGTGTTTTGTTTTTGTATTATGTACTAAATAAATATTATTAATCTACATCACCTATGAATTTAGATCAAGAGCATATATTTAAATTTTAAAGTATTAATCTGAAATGTCACATTAATCTACACAAAAATTAACAGTATAGAAACAAAAGATATTATCGTCCATTTGAAACTTAATATATATTACGAGTATGTATTATATTATGTATATAAATAGGGATATTAAATTAATACCTAACTTAACTCATTGAAGTTGCTAAAGAGCTTGATTTTTTGAATATTTAACACATATTATGGAAACTTATGTATACATAGGTACATCTGATTTGCAATTAACGGAGTCAAGGCTTCATTGATAAGCGTTTGTAGGGAAGAGAATTTTGATTATAACAATCGAGTAATTAGCAGAACTATAAAAATAGAAGATAATTATCTTTACAGAAAATATTTAATTTATGACATACGTATGGCTAAAATTTATAGTAAGCAATAATAATCATTATAAGTATTTTATTATTAGATGTGTACATAATTGCTTCTTGTCTGTAAAAAATTCAAGAAGCGAAAGGTTGAAATGTCGCTTTATTACTGTTTTGAATAGCTTTATATTCATATAAACCGCATCTAAAATGTCATAGTAAAAATAACAGCTCGTAAAACACAAAAAGAACGACTTAGTTTTATACTTTAGTATAGAAATAGTCCAAACTATATACAGATGTAAATCATTCATAGCTTAAAAGTGTATGTAGACAAACTAGCAGACACCGGACAGACATCCTGTTGCGTACTGACGTATTTATATATAGATGTAGTCTGTAGAAACTAGCTCTATCTCACATTTGCTTACACGTGAGAAACTTCCATATCTAATACTTAGAAAGCTTTCCAAAGCTATTTAAAATTCGCCAACCCGCTCTTAGCTGGTATGGTGGACTATGGCCTGATCTCCCTCGCATTAAAGGGAGGTCTGTGTTAGGTTTCTCAAGCGATCGCGCTACTACTACCCTAGACTTGCCAGATGGCCGGGAAATCAGTGTCCAGTAATTAGACCATATTGTACCGGATTCCAAAAACCTACTAGTTTTGTAACAAAACCTTTGAAAATAAAAAAAACCAAGATATCTTTACTATGATCTCGACCCGACACCATTGTCCTAGAATTGTCCCGGATTCGATAAGTTTCTATCTGGCAACCCTATATTACCCTCCCATATTAACTTTATACTTACACAAACATTTACACAATCACACAAACACAACAACACAAACTTTAACTAACATTAAAATGATTTTACTAACCACCATGTAAAGTTCCACTATCTAGATTCTATCTCCACTCCATCCTTTCTCATACTAACAAAGAGTCAAACATATAGAACAAATGCAGCCTATATAATTTGGCTCAGTTCAGTAGACGACTTTTAGCTCAGTTTGTAGTGAGTTAAGTGACCCTATTTGCTATGCCAGCGGTCGCACGTTCGAATCCCGCGAGGGGCATTCATTTGTTAAACTCGAATGTTTGTACTCCAGTCATGGGAATTTATATTTATAATATGTATATATTTTAACTATCTGGTATCCGTAACACAAGCTTCCTTAGTAGGTTACTACGGAACAAGATGGGTATTATTTATTATCCATTTGTCGAGTACGAATTTGTGTGCGTGTATGTAGGCTTCATGGGTATTTATATGGTATGCATGTACCTACTTTAAGTTATATATGTAATGTAGCCACTACCTGGTATCCATAACACAAGCCTTGTACCTACTTACCGTGGAGTCAGCCGGCGCTATATTATTATTCCAACATATTTATAATAATTATTAACTTATATAACATTCCCAACACATTTTAGTTTTCTATAAGCAATATCTTAGAAAGTCGTCGCATTTGAACCTCAGTTCATAAACGAATTCAAAATACCGGTACTTATTTCTAACGTTTGTACCATATCTGTCATCACTGTTGCTATGTTTACACCCAGCCGCTGCATCGCACATCTTTGTTTACACTCGTCTAAAAATAATATTAGAGAGTCAATGTCGTGCGCTTTACAACTCATTGAGGTTAGTTGGGAATGTCGTGAGATTTCAAAACGAAAATATACTTTATAGTTTTAAAATTATCATTAAATATGGATAAATGATAATAATTATCATGTAGTTTAAGCTGTAACAGCCATATGGTTTTAATAAAAAATAGTTTTAACTGACTTCCAAAAAGGAGAAAATTGAATTTTCGTCTGTATTTATAACATAAATCATATTCTTTTTATTTTAGAGGTTTCTTCACTATTTCGGATATTTTTTGTATATTTCTATTTCATTTACCTTAAACGTCAACTTTTCTTTATAAGAAACGCCAAATTACAATCGTTTACTAAGAATATAAACTTGATAGCAGTAGATATAACATTTGACATCTTCGAATAACACGTGTACAAATAACATATACAAAACAAAGCTAAAAACTAACAAAGAGGGGCGAAAACGAAACATTCATTTATATAATCAAAAGCCAGCCAAATCAAAGTATTCCGAACTAATCAGATACATTCTAATCGGCTCAATAAACATCCTAAGCTAACATCCTAAGCATCTGTGGGAAGGCAAACCGGTCCGGGGCTAGCGCTACGTCACTTAGTTTCAGTCGTCACGCCTGGATAAAGCCTGTTTCATACGTTTGTAGTACGTTTTAATTGGGTTCAATTTTATTTCAAATAGAGTTCTATCTTATCTTACGTAATTATTGTTTATTTTGTTGGTAGATACTGTAATAACTTTATATAATTAAAAAGACCTTGACCTAATTTCTCAATATTAATAAACATTCGTGCTGATTACACAAATGAATCGGGTTTCGAATCGGTAATCGCTGGCACAGGAAGTAGGGTATATATCCGTTCAACATAAGAAATACATAAAAAACTTACATAGTATATTATAGTAGTATTTAAAAAAACTTACTCGTACGTAAAGCTTTTAAATTAAAACGAAAAGATCGAAAGCTTAAACTATTTTTAACGTTAATTTAATGCTAGAAATATAATGTACCATACAAAATCATGTGACTTATTTCATCCCCAGAGGCTAATTTAAATACCCACATCAACCCTTGTCGTTTTGTACCAACCCCACCTACTCATTAACTCAAGCACCTAAACATACCTACTTCTTTACAATATATGTCATTAAAAAGTAAAATCACAATTATTCTAACGCGACTTTGCTCTAATAGTAGCTTAATACGTTACTCTTGGGGCGTTTTCTATATACTGAATTTTATCAAAATCAGGCCAGCTGTTTCAACCATTGAAGGAGTAACGGACATACACACAAACATTTTTTTATAATAGTCCAAATTAATAATCATTAGAAAACAAAGTCCAGTCATAAAAGACTAATGCACTTTGAAATTCCATTCTTACTAAATGGTAAAATTTGAATGCGGGATCATTTTATCAACCATCGATTGTGTTATCGTCACGCGATTCAAATATCTATACTAATGTAATTGATGATAATTACATTTAAATTAAAGATTGTAATTTAATAAAAATATTATAGGTACTAGTTCCATGGTAAGCTACTAAGCTTGTATTAAGGATACCAGCCTTATAACATAAGAACAAACGCCTTAGATCAAACAGACGGACAAAAATTATAAAAAATTGTTTTTTTTTTATGTAAGTACCGTATATACTTTCATATCCATCTAGTAAAAAAGTGTTAATTTGAAATTAAAAACAGACACTTCAATTTTATTTATGTATATATATATATATATATTATATACTGATGTACCTACTGTTGGGTGAATGGCATGAACGTTTGTTCATTTTCAAAGTTCCCAGCGGTTACGCTGCTACAACTAAATTATACTAACTGATCTACTAGATAGGCCTTATACAAACAGAATTTTTGACTGTTTCGCTGAAAGATCTATCTACTACAGTACACTTAGGTATTCGAACCATAAATGGCACGGTTTTTTGTATGCGGGATCTTTAAGCGAGATCGATAACCTAGAGACGGTTCATGTTGCCATGCGATAAGTTAAATCACATCCTATATATCTTTTGAATAATAAAATAACAATTGTTAACAACACAATACAGGTATAAACGATACCTATTTTTGTATACACGTTTGAAGTTTGTTTCTATCGATATTCGATGTGTTCATCAAATCAAATCAAATCAAAATATTCTTTATTCAAATAGACTTTTACAAGCTCTTTTGAATCGTCATTTTTACATTATCAAAATTAAAAGTCAGTCTGTAAGTCTGTGAGTAAACTACCACCGGCTCGGAAAGCTGTTCTGCTGAGAAGAACCGGCGAGAAACTCAACAAGTTGCTCTTTTCAAAAAAATATTTGGTAACAATATTGTATTACAATTTATCTATTTATCCTACGTGAGACACAACCAGTCACTAATCCCACACATTTACATCTACCAGGTATTCCGCTATAGTGTAATAAGCTTTATTCAATAACGTATTTTTAATTTTTGATTTAAATTGCCTCATAGAAGTAACTCCATAATAAGTAGAGTAACTTGACACTTTAAATATCCCGGCAAAATTTATTATTTCTCTTGAGAACACTCATGCGTTCTAGTATGTAAAAAAAAGTTAAAGTGAAAACTTATAAATATAAAAAAGTGACCTTGGAAGTGTGAAACTACTTCATATACGTAAACACCTGTACATTTCAAATATTTACAAGTATGACCAGTAGGTGTCGAAATTCGTCTTTAAAGATTTAATTATTGTTAAAATCAAAGCACTGTCTTAGCAATTAAAAAAAAAATATTCGGTTGAAAAATAGAGACGAAAAAAGCTACCTACAATGCTGTTTTGTTTTTTGCTTATTTATTCAAAAATAACGTAATAACATCGTCATAGAACGTGGTGTACATTTAGAAGGTGATTCAAAGTATGACATCAGAAGCATTTACCAATAGTTTATCTAAGAAAATATTTAAGAATAACATTATAAAATTTTAGAATACATAATTATAAAGAGTGTTAGATATTAAAATCGCTGATTAGATATTAATGAAAACGTCCCTAAAAAGAAGGCAACTTTTAAAACATAAGAGAAATAGTGGTAAGCTAAGAGGCTTGTGTTACGTATCAAATAGTTGATACACTACACATATTATGTAACTTTGAATACATATATGTATGTTATAAATATAAACACCCATGACTGGAGTGCAACACTCGTACTCAACAAATGAATTTTCCCAGCGGGACTCGAACCCGCGACCGCTACCCCGTACAGCAAGTAGGGTCACTACAAACTGAGCTGAACGAGTCGTCCAAAATATAAAACTATAATTTAACAATAAATGAATCAAAATCAACATAGAATTTCACCATCACATAAAACCATAATTAACCACTAAAATGACAAGGTTTTTTTATGTATGTTTCTATCAGAAGCTTGTAAATCCTGTACAATATTTATAAATTCCATGAATAAAGATAATGTAGCATATCCCGACACGATAGTTCGTATTACGCGGCTTATCTCGGAATGTTGGTATTGAGGAAAGTGATTATTGCCATGAGAATACTAATAACTATGAATGATCTACTCGTGTTTCCGACATATTTGTAATAAGCAAAACATTTCTTGGAAGCGTCTACATTTGCATTGATTTATATAAAAAATATCGTTACTATTGATTTGAAAATTTAACTCAACTATAAACTAGACATATTAAGTATATTGAACTAAAATAATAACTTTACCAATATTCCATAGTGTATCCCATAGGACTTTTAGATTTTTTTTGCTGAATTTTATTATTTGTATAAAAGATTTGCACACACAAGCCCATAAAAAATATTTTTCTAAATAAATAACAAAAATAAATGTGATCCTATCACCAACACAAAATTTAAAATGATAATTACCTATTACTATTTTACAAAAAAAATCATGATAATTACCTATTATTATTTTACAAAAAAATATATTTAATTATCTATTATCATTTTAAAATTACCTGTAAACACCACGTAAAAGGTAAGTTACTGTAACTACAAGACTAGCGCAATTATAAAACCCAAAATATCCAAACATTTGTCAATTCGCAACAATTGTATCCCAGCAATTACTCAATGACAGCTAAATTAAACACATTTATAACTCGACAGTGAACACGTGTTAACTTTTTGAATGTGAAATTCATTTTGAACCTTGTATTTACAAGTAATAACACAATATTATGTTATGTTTCTTGATTAGTAAATAAATTACAACAAGATTTATTTACCTTCGTACATTTCAAAATAATTGGACATAAATATTAGGACTAAAAAGAAGAACATTAGAATAAGCGTATTTTCCTGACAATATGTTACTAACATATTTTTTTTGTTTTACAAGATTTTGGTATAAGTTCAAACAAGTCCTTATTTATTTAAACGTCCGACTACTGACGGACCTCCTTTCAATATGAACGGAATTAGGCCATTGCTCCACTACCCTAGTCAAAGAATGCACATATCTTCGAAAACTTCCTAGGTTCAAACATGCAGATTTCTTCACGATTTTTTACTTCACCGTAACGTAATTATGTTGGAAATGTATCTCCCGGGATTAGAACCCGCTTTACTCGATTTTACAAGCAAGCGCGTTCCCACTAAACTACCACTGCCTATAATAACATTTCTCAAAATTCATAAAGTCAAAAGTTTCCCTGAAAATCTACCAAATTTCACATGTATAATTGAAAATAAGTGCTTTTTTACATAAGAATCCAGGTGTTAAAGGTAGTGATATACTACAAGTACCTAACAAAGCCTCGTTCGCGCTATGTTTTGAACTTTCAATCTAAACATTCCATTTCTCTGCTTTTGGTTGTGTTCTACTTTCGTCAGAACAAATACAGAAATGCCAGTTTTGTTTCCGGCGAAGGCTCGGCGAGGTGTAACGTTTGCGTTTACATTACCAATCATAATATGATTAAAGCTGCGCTAGACTTGATAAACTTTTTAATATGAGGTAATTGAGAATATACAAGTATTTTAATTCAACATATGAAGTTCGCCAACTCGCACTAGGCTAGCGCGGTGGACTATGGCCTGATCCCCTACGTACTGAGGGAGGCCCGTGCCCAGCAGTGGGACGTTAAAAAGGGCTGATGATGATGAAAACTCTTTAGACTACATAATTTTGACTTTTAACAAAAAATAAACAAAATTTTAAAACTAAGTATGAAAAAAGTATTTTTAAGGGTCTCATTTAACTGAAGTTCTGAACCGTTTATTAAATTCTAGCAAATGCGGTTAGTTTATCTACATGTGGCAGTCGCCGTCAGTAACTAATAAATTGAATTAACCTGTGTCCGTTACCGTAGTCACACATCCATACATACATACATACATACATAATTATTATATATAGGTATTAGTACGTAGCTGAGCCCGCTCTGAATTCTTAAGATTATATTACAAGTATGACTATCAAGAATAATGATTCACATTTGAAATATTTATCTACACTGTAGTTTTATTATTAAACTCTCACAGTATTTAAGTGAAAAAAACTATAATTTTTCACGTTTTTGTATAAAAATATAGATTAAAAAAATTACGTACTATAAATTAGCTTGTTATAGTGAAATGTATAAATCTGCACTAAAAGAATTCATCTCCTTACTTATTACGTAAGAAAATACTGTGTAGAGTCCTTAGAAATAGTAGTAGTAGTACTAGCAAATTTCTGCCACGCATCGAATGTTACTTCAATACTAATGTTTTTTTTTTAATTTAAAGACATTTTATATTACTAACGATTCGTCCATAGATTTATCGCGAGCGAAGCCGCGGGTCCTGCTAGTAAATTCATACAAAAGCTTGACAAATTATATACTAAAACTTTTCTCGAGAACCACTTTATCCATTGGTGAATACATAATAAAAATAGGTGCAATAGTTTTTGAGTTTATCGCGAATAAAGAGGACTTTGTTTTATAATTCGTATAACATAGCTCAACCTCATTTGACACCCTTTAAAACCTATAAAAATATCGTCCATCCCTTAAAATTTTGTATAACTCTACAAGCAATACCAAAAAAACAGTAAATAAAACTCACTAACAGATTTTTACTTTAAACCATTTACTTAATACGTCATATACATTTAAAGACACACGTATTCAGAATTTTTTTGTTTCGAACAATCTCAAATAACATTAACAAGGATGTGGTTTCTATACACGAGTATTCACCCGCACGAGACGCCCTTCTACATCTGTGGGCCTTTAAAATAGTGCATAGTGAAAAGCACTACACTTCTTAATGATAAACATTTTAGCCGACTTCAAAAGCATGTTTTAGTTCAAATGCATACATTTATAATACAAGTACTATACTTTCAAGTTAGAATATAAAGATCCGTTTACTATTTAACAATAAATCTAGGTAAAAGGTTTCTAATTTTTATGACCGTACTATTTCAGATTGTGATAGAAAATTATATCTATTGACATGAACAAACTTTAAGTTATTTTAATATTTTCTGAGAAGTAAAAAAATGGGATTAAAAAAACAACTGGAGAATAGAAAAGTTAATCACTAACTGCTAAAATATAGGTACACAGGGACGAACTCGGGTTCGAAGCTAGGGTAGATCGCTTGTATATTATAATTCTTATTTATCAGTAAAACATATCTTGAATAAGCATGAGATACTAAAAAATATAACAAAACCGCACTAATGAAGGGAAGTTGGTAAGTGAGGCTTCGCGCGATGTTCAGGCTCAATAAGTAACTCAAGGTCATAATCTATTTCAGTACTAAATATCCTGCCGTTTCAACTTAAAGAAGTAACAAACAAACAAACAAATAAACAAACAAACAAACAAACAAACAAACAAACAAACACGCAATCTTTATTTTTACAGTAGTGTAATTTAAAAGACAAAAATAAAATTCAAAGATTTCGCAATGGCAACAGGTCTATTACTACTTGATACTCTGACACACCAAGTTAAGAAAGTACCTTCGTTCTTAGACAAAAAAAATATAAACCCAGTCATTTAGCCAGCAAACACTAAATAAAAATGACACGATCTTGACTTACACATAAATAAAGCGAGAGTTGTTCTGAGAGCAATAAACAGTCCTCGCATACGCACTAACACAAGGGGTATTCAAAATGCACATTCTTTCTTTTATATCTCTACTTATGCCGGCCTCTAATTTTAGCGCTAATGCGTCACCTTACACGCTTTGACGATCTTTTCTTTGAACCAACTTGAAAAAAATAAGTATTTTTTTACTTAATTATGAATTATGATATAGTCGATTTATCTCAGTTTCATACACTCATATTATAAAAGTTAAAGAGTTTGTTTGTTTGACTGAACGCACTAATCTCAACAACTACTGGTTCGAATTGAAAATTTTAGTGTTGAATAGCTATTCATCGAGGTAGGCTATGCCTATATGCTTTATAACACCACATGATATTTTATGTAAAATTTAAGACTTATTTTCCGGCCTTAAGGACCGAGCAGTGCCGCAAGAAAAGCTAGTTACTTATGTGTTATATCAAATTGTAATGTATGTTTATGATTTCATAACAGCTATTATATAAGTAATACAACACCAACAAAAATAGGTCCGTAAAGCTTAAATATTTTAATTCAATTTGTCGCTGATTAAAAATCAGATATAAAACTTTATCCCTTAGTGATTATTATTTTCTATGGGACCCACCCTTGAGGTTCCTAATGCCTATTGCCTAATACCTACGTAAAAACCAACTAACTAAAACCAAAAAAAAATATTAATTGGCAAAGAATCATAATAACAAGTCAAAAAAAACACAACACCTTGAAGTTTCTGTTATAAAACTTATAGATACGCTATTTGACTAATATCTCCTAAAATGCATATTTTATGATCCATACACACTTTTTGCATGCGAATCTAACGTATAACCTCTGAGTCAATCAAAAGGTCACTGAGAAATATCTGCGAAAACACCAATTTGTAGGTACTACATAATGGATTCTATTCACAGTATAAATGAATAAACGGTTACAGCTCATGATATGACAGAGGGATTTCCTTTCACACTAACGTAAAAAAAGTATTGCCCAGTCCTGGATTTATTTTTTATCATATCAATGTTAGGTATCCTACTTCAATACTATATTTAGTGACTCTACATAATCATATGTTTAGATGAAAGGCAAGGACATGACGAGACGAGCATAAGTTATCCTTTACTTATTCTACCATCGCATAACCAAAGGGAACTGCGGACAAAAATTTATTTTATATGTACTCGCAAATCCAGCCCGCTTCGCTGGATGTAAGTTAAAATAAATGAAACGTTTTTTATAATTCCTAATAAAGTTACTCCTTATAACATTGGCTTTGTGCGAGTGAAAGTCCCGTCAAAATCGGTCCAGCCGTTATAGAGATAAGCCAAAACAGACAGACCGACACAAATTTTAAAAATAGATTTTTTATGTAAGTACCGCATATACTTTCATATGCATATAGTAAAAAGCTATTAATTTGAAATTAAAAACAGACCCTTCAATACTATTTTAATGTACTGATGTACCTACTGACAAAGATACGCAACGATGTATATTCTCAATGAAATATCTTAAATCGGTTAACTCTTAGATATTCTATCGTGATTTCGATTAACTTTTAATAACCCAATTTAAATTCAACTAAAGTTAACTTTAAAATGTACTGTAATGAGTGATGTAGCCACAAAGATAAGCAAAATAAAAATAAACGACTAAGTGACCGGAACATTGACTCATGTTATTGCGGACCAATGAACTAACAAAACCAATCAATGAAGTAAGTCATGAATAAAAAAAAACGGAAGGATGTTTCAATTTATGCAATAAGACATTAAAATATACATTGGGGTTCCTTGAAATACTTCTAAATAAGTGATCAAAAACAGCTCAAGACTTTCTCTCCTTTGATTCTCGATAGTTTCCTTTATGAAGTGAAACTTCTTTAGAATCGGTTGTAATTTTTAACTCGATGAAACGAAAAAATAAGTCCATAGTACCAGGCACTCAGAGACGGGGAAGAGTTAGCCTTAGTTAGATCTCGCCCACCGCGAGTCAGTGACATTTCTAACTCTGTCTAACTCGTGGGTGTGACCTTCGCGCCTTCTCCCTCTCTCAACGGGCTTAGACGGGGTTATTTAGTATAAATATAAACGAGATTTAAAAATTAGTTTGCCAAAGAAGTTTTACTTCTGACATGTGTACTTTGTACACACGTACTTTTTATTTTCTTTTCCTAGTAACTATATTTTTAAACCAGTTAGTAGGTATTTTTATTTATAGACTAGGTGTTCTCCGCCAATGTCTTCTCATAATGGGGCTGTCCCTCTCGGGGCGGCCTCATGTTGGTGGCTTCGGCCAACCGTCGGGGCGTCACGGTTGTATGCGAGAGCGATCTCGTGGCGTCCCACATGGCGGCAGGGGTTGGGCAGTTGGGGGTTTTAGTGGGTATACCGGTCTCATTAGCCGGAGAGTCCCACATAACCACCCCAGGGGAAGTCGGGTGGTATCCGTAACAGGATTTCCCAACGTTAAAAAAAAAAAAAAAGTGTTCCCCGCCAAAAAAGTTTGTAGTACAAAATGCGTCCCGTAATTAAAATAAATATTTTATTTATTATAAAAGTAGCTTAAGTTACTCTTTATAACATTAGATATCTGGGAGTAAATCCCGTCCCATCGAAATCGGTCCAGTCGTTTCAGAGATTAGCCGGAACAAACAGACAGACAGACAAAAATATAAGTATGACACAGGTATGCTTTTAAATGTTTAATACTGATTATGGTCGAATTTCGTATGTACACTTGCACTCTAAATATTAGGTATTATCTCAGAAAACTATGTGTTTCATACGGTTTACACTCATTGATAAAAGGGATTTTTTTGGGAAGGTATACGTATTAGACTTTCATTAAAAAGCTTAGTGTGAATATACCTTTGTAGTTTGTAGATACCTATTATGTTGGGAAAAATTGCTATAATGTTATTTAAGGATAAGGGTGTTAAAATAAAAAGGCGAATCTATAGTGAAGACGTAATAATGGTGTATTCAATATGTCTGAATAACTTTATGATAAAAATATACATACTTACTTTAAATAATATTTGATATTATATAAACAAATTATAAATAAAACCGCGATGATTTTTACATCTACATGTTATATCAACTTAAATACCTATAGAGATAGTCTTATGTTACGATTATTTAATCTTAGATTATTCTTAAAATGTTTATAATATTAGTACAATATTTGGTTTTAAATGTATTATGTTGAAATATTGTTATTTTACCTATTAGGTATATTTAATGTTAAGTATTAATTTGTTTTCTCTTGTCGTTATCACCTATAATTAAGCCTACTACTTTTTATGTTTTATTTTCAATGTACATTTTTTTTCATGTGTTTTGTAAGTACTTTGTTGGTGGTCTAATAATATAAAATAAACTTCAAAAAATATTTTAAATTATAATAATAATTACTAAGATATATTTATTCAAATAATAATCATTTTTTTATATAATTTGCACATTGTGTATACATTTTATTCCTACTACTCTACTTCCCACTCATGTTTGTATAATTTTAATTTATAAAAATAAAAAATGATTGATCGCTGACCATATATTTACATACTCGTAGTTTAGAAAAACGGGATAAGAGTATATTCTATGATATTCTGCTGAAAAGGTGAAGTGAGGTGAAAGAAAAAGTATAAAATCCTTGGCTGGATGATCAATAATAAAGCAGTAGTATTTTTATATAATAAACTAGCCGTTTCCCGCCCGCTTCGCTGGGCGAATTGACAAAGGAAATAAATTACATTTTATGTTTCATTTTTGTTTATTTTTTCATATTTTTAATATTATCCTTTTTTTTATTTTCGTATGAACATAAATAGGCCCCGCGGATAGAAGCATCGATATTGTTTAGACTTACACAAATTCCAAATTCCATCGATTTAGCCTGTATCTTCCATCCAGGTGATTTTTCTCACTAATATTCATTGTAACTTTCAATGTGCAATCATTATAACATTTCCGTGCCTTTCTTCCAAAAATTATTAATAATTGACATGAAGAAAAAAATTTGAAATGAGCATTGAAAGTTTAAGTTTAAGTCATTGCAAGTCTCATATGTGAAGTTGAAATTTGTCTAGGTTCAAGTGCGACGAATTTTCTGTTAACTAAAATTTTCTCCTTGACATCAATTTTTTATGAATTCTATTGGAATAAGTAACTAAATTTCTTTTCCACATCTCAAGTGCTTGGAAAATGCTCTGCATCTGTTACATTTCCGCGATCCCGCAATAAAAGAATTTGTCGGTTATGTAGTCTCCAAAAGTAAAATGAATGTAAAATTCTTAGTCCGTTGATTGGATAGCTACATGTAAAGTTAAGTTTTGGAAACCTCTCAATGACTTTTTCTCCGCTGTCAAAAAGATGATTGTTGTAAGGAAATACACGAATATCCCTACATACACGAAGATCCCCACCAAATTTGGAGTCTGTAGAAGTTACAGGTTGGAAATTAAAATTTTATATTTTAACACCCACCCCCGCAATTCCTATCGGAAGTAGACTTTATTGAAATCCATTTTGAGATGATCTTTATGTGAATAATATAAGATTCCTACCATATTTAGAATTTTTAGAAGCTATATTTCGAAATTGAAATTTTTTATTGTTAACACCCACCCCCGCGAATTGATTCATTGTAAAATCCGCTCTAAGGTCATTTTTATATTACATATAGAACACTCTCACTAAATTTGGAGTCTATAGGAGCTATCGCTTGGAAATTGAAAATTTATATTGTTAACGCCCCCGCCACGTTCTTTGGGGTGGGATATCGTAAAATTTGTTCATAAATCATTTTTACATCACTTATAGAAAATTCCTACAAAATTTAGAGCTTGTAGGAGCTTTAGCTGGAAAATTAAAAATATTAATTGTTAATACCCACCCCCGCAACCCCCTGCGGGGTGAGCTATCGTAAAATTCGTTCATAGCCTCTTTCTACACCTTTTACAGAAGATTCCTACCAAATTTGAAGTCTATAGTATCTATAGTTTAAAAACGGGAATCGTTCATTGTTAACGCCCCCGCAACCCCCTTTAGGGGATGAATTTCTTAAAATCTATTCATAGCTGACCTCTACATAGCAAAAGTAATATTCCTACCAAGTTTCACGTTTCTAAGTCTTATGGTTCCCGAATAGATGGGAATTCTTCGATTATCATCGAAATTTTTAACTTTTTATCGGAATTTTTTAAAATTTTTTTACATACAAAACTTTCTCCTGACAATTCTGAAGATAAAGAAAAAAAGCCCAATTGGTCCAGCCGTTCTCCACTACCGTGAGTAGATTCTTAGCTGAATGTAAAAAACCATAATCCGTTTAATATACTCTGAAATCCATGAAAACAAAAGAATCAAGAGAAAATGCTTATCTTTTGTTTTTATTAGCGGGATAAATGTTCATAAAAGTAAAACAGCAATAAAAAAATGAAGGAATGTTGGAATTCAAAAAATAGATAGCCATAAACCATCTAGGAAAAATTTCGCATCGAATGGTGGTAGTTTCATGTCGATACGATCAGTGGTTTAGGCGTGATTGAGCCTCAAACGAAGACCATTTTCATTATATATATATAGATAAATGGGCTATCTCAAATTATTTAAATTTAAACTAAAATAATTTTTCAATTTTTTCCTGGAAGTTCCTAAGACAAGCGCATTCAGCCAAACAAATTTTATAGCTTTATATTATTAGTACATAATTATATATTTATAGATGTATTCACTTACTTACTTATAAAATTAAAGTTTAATTAAAAACTGCATGCAAAATTGTAAAAAGTCTTTATAAGCACTTTCTGGAAATAACTCTAACATATTAATAAGTGTGTCAAATAAACAAAATGTTATGTATTTCAGTTCATGGTAAATGACTCATACTATACAGTGTACACTGTCCTTTACGCCGCTATTCTGTCAAATATCACGCAAGGTCGTTCACGTTAACTCATATCTGTGCACCGAACACCTACTTCTTACGCATTTATCTAAAGATAATCTGAGTTTTAAGAACTTTCGTATTATCTCACTAAAAGTACTTTAAATAGGTGTTTGTAAAAATGTATCATCTATATAAATAAAAATGAATGTTGCTAAGCGCAAATCTTGAGAATGGCTCGACCAATTCGGCTAATTTTTTTTGTTCCTTAAGGCCCACGGAATGTTTTTATAACAAAAAAAAATAAAAATTTGTAAAAAACTTACACTAAAGAGGAGGGAAGAACCGGAGCGAAGCGAGGGTAAGTTACTAGTTTCAAAATAAAATAAATATGTTGGGACATTAACACAGAACCATCTAGTTCGATGGTAAACTACGAGGCTTTTGTTACGGATACCAGATAGTTGATCCACTGCACTTAGATATATAATTTTGATTATAGATACAGTATAAATATTAAGCACCCATTACTTTAGTACAAACATTCACATACACGTTTATCACAAAATGAATGCACCTAGTGGAACTTGAACCCGCGACTTGAAGTAAGTTCTCTACAAACTGAGCCAAAAGTGTAGTCAAAGTCAATCAATCTAAACAAAATCAAAAATTAACAAAAATTATACCTACTAATGTTTTAAGCTCATTTTTTAATATGTATTTATTACCATGTATGAAAAACGTTCCTATATTTTACATAAATATACCTATTTTGAAAGTTACTAGTACAAATAACAAGTTCCTACGCCACTTATGTACCATATATGTACCGCGGCCAGACTCAGACGAAGTCGGGTCAAGTTGCCTAGTTACCTATATAAAATAGCCACATCGTCAATCAAAAGTTAATTCCAGTACAATACAAACTTTCTATATAGAACAGGACGACAAAAATAACGCTACATCCTCATTCGATCCCGACGACAATCGGAGGATGTTTCTATGGAATTTATAGCACGGCAGATTTAAATGTATAATGACCACGTAGGCGTACACCGGTTGAATATCATTTGTTTCAGTTAGAGTTATTATGGTGGAAAGTTATACTCGTGGTACCATGACGCCGCCGTACTTTTAGCGACTTCCCATAATTTATGGGACTTTTAGACCAGGACTTACCAACCAGCGAGTCATGCCCTAAGGGGAGTAGAAAGTTAATTTTGTATAACGTAAAATTAAAATAGATAAAATAATGTGTGGTTTATTACAGTGAAGAAATATGGTGGGGCAATTTAATATTTTTAATATCTGGGGAGGCTTTATAGAAGAAAAGTTGAGATACCCTGCTTTTAACCCTGCTTAAGATCTTTGTCGGTCTAGATTACCATGAAAATAAAACTGAAATCAATTCAAAAATTGCTAAATATACCTACAGATTTAATTACAAAATAAAATTTTGTTAAAAATATCGCAGGACAGCATTTAAAAAAGATAATAGAATATCATTTCCTCTTAGACAATATGTTTATCACAAAATGGTTTATGGTACAAGTTACAGTAATATTATAACATTCCTAGATGATGATATAAATATAAATTAATAATCTATACCTACTAAGATTAAAAAGCTGAAGAGTTTGTTTGTTTAGTTGAACGCGCTAATCTCAGAAACTACTGGTCCTAATTAAAAAAAATCTTTTTGTGTTGGATAATCCGTTTATCGAGGAAGGCTATATTATTACATCACGCTACAACCAATAGGAGCGGAGCATCAATGAAAAATATTGCAAAAACGGGAAGGGCGGGTTCAAACCTTTAAATAGAGTGGTTTTAAATTGATTACATTGGGATCTATAAAAGTCACGATATTCATTATAAAATAATACTAAGCACAAGTTAGATATGTATCAGTATAAAAAAGTAACAAACAATAAATATTAATTATAAACGATCTATCAATCACAGTAGGAAGTTGATCGACAGAGAGCTGCAAAACTTCACTTACTTTCACCACGAATAACACATTTTACCGGTAGGTAAATGTATCCGGCTTTTTAACCGTTGTTACATTAATTGTATAGTTTTACTTAAATTTGCTTACTAATAACTAATTAATATTAAAAATAACCGAACTTATGAACAGTAAGAAAATTTCGTTTGAATCTTATTTTTATATACTATAATATGTACCTACATATAACATTGGTTGCTTTAGACTTCAAGATCAATTTGTTTGTTTACACTTTAAGTAACAGTCTTAGGATTTCGCTAAAAGTCACAAAGGGTTTATAGTATTACACTCTTATTTAAAAGGCAGTGGTAGCCACACAGATATTTTAGAAATGATCGCTCAAAAGCAACAATGAACGAAAACATCGTGAGGAAACTTGCATGTCTGAGAGAACCTTTAAACTTTACTATGACAAGTAAAAAGACAAATAATCCCTTAATCGTTTCTTCCAATGACCTAATTCACTAAGAAAAAGCAAAAAAATATTCTCACGATCGACTCGATCTAATAGTTCGACACGATGCCAGTCACATAAATCTAGACGTATTTAGAAAAGGAAATGTGACGGTCATTAAGCAGTTACGAAAGCGAATCCATTTTTAGCGTAACCGCTAAAAAATCGCATATGTAATTGGTTAAAATTACCTCATAAATGGTGACTTCTTTCGACTAAGCTTACTCAAACATTTGGTGTTTAAACTAAATATCTAACTACTAATAGCCATGTTCTTACAAACAATATTAGTCTTAATATTATTGTTATAATACCTTTGGCTTAGTTTGCAGTGACCGTACTTGCTACCTCAGCAGTCGCGAGTTCGAGTCCCGCTGGGGGCATTTTTTTGCGATAAGCACAATTTGTACTCCAGACATGGGTGTTTATATTTAGGTATATGTATAGTGTATCAACTATCTAGTATTTATTATAGAAGTTTCGTACCTTACTATGGAAATAGATGGTGCAGTGTTAATATCCCAACATATTTATTTAAGTTAAGAGATAAATGAATGAAGTTAAATGAACGGTCTGTCTAGAAATTTCAAATCTTCATATGCAATACGTAACACATTTAACACGTTTAGCACATTATGTTTGCGACATATACAAAAACATAATGCAGTAAGCCATATGTACAATCGCAGAAACAATCTGCTAAAAAATGTTTAATTTGGATATTCACGTGCCCATTTTTTAGTATAGAAAAACAAATTAATTAGTTATTAGGTTTAACTTTATTAGTGACACCATAATATAAGTAATTAAAATTATATTTACCCAGCTCTCAAAATCTGTCAGAAATAAGATAGAAAGAGAGAGATAAGATAGAGATAGAAAGACAGTCAGAAATAGAAAATACATATACTACTGAGTTCGCCTCTGTATCGTTAACAATGACCAATTCAATAGAATTTTCAAAAAAATATTTAACGTCCCTATAAATTTTATATTATGCAATATTTATTATACATTTTATAAGAAACCACTGCTATGAGACAAACCCTATTTAAGTATACAAAAATCCAAAACAAGACCTATCAAAGTTAAGACGTAAATACAAAAATTAGCCTACTGAAGTATACAAACAGATAACACGGACACGCAATTAAGATATATATGTTGGGATATGTTGGGACATTATTACACACAGCGCTATCTAGTTCCGTGGTAAGCTACGAAGCTTGTGTTACGGATACCAGATAGTTGATATACTACATATATAACTTTAAATAAATACATAATATTAATATAAACACCCATGACTGAAGTACAAACATTCGTGCTCAACAAATGTATGCCCCCAGCGGGACTCGAACCCGCGACCGCTGGCGCAGCAAGTAGGGTCACTACAAACTGAGCCGTCGTGTCGTCAAATTATTATAGCGCAAATTAGACTCGACCGTAATTGATTTTAGAGCTGTCAATGCACAATGGTCGGACCGGTCCAGAGAGGCTGACCTTATCCGTAGATACGGCAGAGGACGGTCGATGACCGCTACCTACCTAAGAATGTTCGACGTGTCACGTTGCTTTCGTACAGATTATGACTTTGAGGCTTTTGCGAAACGTATTTAAGCTTAAATTTAGTTTGAAGAAAGCTTGTTTTAGTGAAATGGTAAATAAGTTAGTAACAACGGTGCCTCTTAACAATGCCGAAAAGGTTTGTACTAACATTTATACACGTATATCTAACATATTTATATGAAAAAAAATATATGTCTATATTAAACCATATAATAGATTATTCTTTATTTACAAAGGCATATCAACAAATCAAATCTAACAGCTTATGTAATACTCACGATGCCACACACAGTACATACTTATATATGTATATACCTACGACTTCAAATATACATTTCATGGATAATGCGGATATCCCAACGTTATAAAACCAGTTTGACCAAATATTTTAAAATATATACAAAAAGTTATATAAACTAGTAAAAATGTGCGAAAGCGATATGAGTCATACGACGCGACATACTTACTTGTCTCGTCGTATGTAAACGAGTCGATCGCTGGGACTTGGGTGTGATTCATGTTAATGCATGCAGACATTATTGTGGGATTTACTCATTATAAATAGATTCTTTAAAACACTTAGTAATTTACTTAGTATTATTTTATATATTGTATACTTAGAATATACAAATATGTTATGACGAATAAAGTTATACCTACTGTTAGGCGCTAGCTCATCTATATCTATACTAATATTATAAAAAGGAAAGATTTGTATGTAAGTATGTTTGTAACGAATTGACTCATAAAGTACTGGACCGATTTTAAAAAATCTTTCACCATTTGAATGCTACATCACTGATTAATATAGGCTATTAATGAATAATATACATATGAACTGTGTAGCCGCGCGGCTCAGGAGTATATTACAGCTAGAGTAATTTTGGAGAATTTTTAACCCAGCGAGTGATCGAATGAAGTTTAGTAGCGATTAAAAAATGAACGCGGGCGAAGTCGCGCGTATGCTAGTAAAATACAAAAATCATTTTGTATAAGTAATTACCTACTGCAAACTTGTTTTTACTAATATTTAAATAATAATTTAATTATAAGATATTTTTGTTGGTTGTATATGATCTTAGTTGATTTGATTGTCTCGAATCGATTATAAAATAGGTGACACTGTACTACAGCAGGCAGTCAAATTTTGTAGTTAACATTAAGAAAGTAAAATACTGTGTAAAAGTATTGTGGTGTTAATAAACTTATACAAGTGCAAAGAAAAAGCGTTTTTTATTGCAAATCGCCAAGCCAGATAGTCGAGTGATACTAACTTTATTTTATTTATTTATACTTAATTTTATTTTCGAATAATAATCGAAGAAAATAATTATAAATATTTATAGTTTATACAATAGATAATTTAAACACAAAAGAGCCAGTACTATCTAATGAAGAATATACTAATAATAATATTGTCATTTATCACACAAAAAATTGTAAGTAAAAACGTTGTATCTCTCGAGTCTTGATGATGTAACAGCTCCGCAAATTTCAATGAAATTCTAAAAATATAAGTAGGTTGTTTGCATCAACTTCAATTTATTCGAGGAGGAACGAAGTGTCCTTTCATCCATTTTTATATAAACACAGCAATACCTACGTCATAGCAATGTTATGGATCATTGATATACCCTTATATTACATACATAATTAATAAGAAAAAATGCAGTGGTAGCCCAGCGGTAACGCGCTCGCTTGAATAACCGAGTGATGCGGGTTCAAATCCATCTCGCACCTCTGATATTTTCATGTGCGAATCATTTCTATCATGATTACCACTTGTCTTACGGTAAAGGAAAACATCGTGAGGAAACCAGCATGTCTGAGAAAACCTAGCAAGTTTTCGAAAGACATGTGAAGTCCGCCAACACGCACTAGGCCAGCGCGGTGGACTATGGCCTGATCCCCCTCGTACTGAGGGAGGCCCGTGCCCAGCAGTGGGACGTTAAAAAGGGCTGAAGACTTCTTTACATAATATAATAAAAATCTAACTTAGTCAATATTCAACTAAGTTAGATTTTTAAGTGTCACGTAGTTTTTTGTAAAATCGTATTAAAATGGTCCGAATCTATTGTGTTACGGGTATTTCAGAAGTAGGTCAAGTAGGCCTTGCAAAATGCGATGAGGCTTCTCACAGTTTATTATTTCATACATTAATTAGTTCCACGTCACTTTTTACAACTACTATTCAGATTTTGGAGTAACGACTAACGGCTCTAACAGTAACGACATTCCGAATAATCAGTGTTGCTAACTTAAGAAAACCGAAATAAACATTTTATATCAGAATATGAAAACAGGCAACTTTTACAATTAATAATTAGTTATAATTATGATACACATAAATCCTATTTTCATATTTTATATTAATTTTATGGTGTGACAATCGTTAGTTTTTAGAATTTTAGTCTGTCTTTGACCGCATCATGAGAAAAGCATTTAGTTCCAAACGTGACAGAAATAATTGAAACCATCCATATTATAATCACTGATAAAAACAGAAATAATGAGTCATGACGAAACATGTCGCTACATGTTTTAATACATAATTAGGTACGTACCTACTTTCTAACAATGGATAATGGAGCGCATTTAGTCATACCGTATACGATAATGCATATTCAGTTTCACTTAGGCAATATATCTAATATTACGATAATTCTGCATCAATGAGATTAGTGACACGTTCTTTTAGAAAATTTAGATCTATAGATCAATCCAATGTAGACCAATGAAGAAATAATTTTATTTATAATTATAATATCTAGAAGTACACTACTTATAATATAAAAAATAGCTTAACTTATGTTTTACAGTTAATTTTCCTACTAATGTCTAAAATTATCGTATCAAGTTTAGACATTAGTAGGAATATTATTGCAAGAAGTGAATAAAAGCACATAAATTGTAATATATTCTATCTCCTACGAGTATCTAAATAAAAGTTCGCATATTTGTCGTATGCGTTCCCAAATTAATAATACTATAAGTAAATCTGGTGGGTTATCCTACATACACAATGTATGGATGCAAAAGCTCATAGTGCAAAATAAGACTTTAAACGCTTATCTTTAATTAGTTTGTAGTTTGGTAGTGGCCCTACTTTCTTGCGCCAGAGGTCGCGGGTTCGAGTCCCGCTGGGGGCATTCATTTGTTAAACTCGGATGTTTGTACTCCAGTCATGGGTGTATATATTTATAATATGTATGTATTTAAACTTATATATGTAGTATATCAACTATCTGGTATCCGTAACACAAGCTTCCTTCGTAGCTTACCACGGAACTAGATGGCGATGTGTGCAATAATGTCCTAACATATATTAACTACTCAAACTTAGAGACGAACGGAAAAAGCCTCTAGGTAAAAAACAGCTTACTATGTTCTATTACTTCAAATACCTATTTAGCTTTATTTAAAATAAACTTAGAAAGCTTAAGTCAAAAGCTGGTTTATAAGTATGGAATTTACAGCGCTCTACTCCCACATATCAACATAACTTTGCATCGCAACGCATTCAAATAACTGGTAGATGTCACATACCAAAAAAAATCTCCCTGGTCCGAGATAAGAGAATTAATTGATAAGGCCGAAATGTGGTGTTGTAAGTAAAATTATCATTTAGTTTACATTTATAATTAAACATTTAACATTTGTTTATACTTCGTCGGTCTGATAGGTTTGTTATTTTAAAGTAATTAGTGTAATGCTCTGATTTTACTATACGGGTGTATTTTTTTTCATTAAAACACTTTTTTCATTTTTGTATGTAAATTATATATTTAAAAAATAGTGATTGTACTTTTACTTGCCTTTTGGAGGTCGAACTTAGAGGAATCCTCGAGTTAAGTTATATTAATTTTCTAAACTAAGTTTTAAAACGCGGTAATGTTTTAGATATTTAAGCAGATGAGAATTAGCAATTGGTATATAAGTAACTGGTAACTTAACCGTCTTTACGATGAACTTCAAACTATTTTAATAGGTTTACACCAAAAAATGTCGTTCAAATTTAAACACCGCGCACATATCATATTACATGTTTATTATTTCAATAAATACCTTTGCCTTTCTATACTAAATATGCATTAAAAATCCAAGATGGATGGTCTTAACATTTTTTACACAACATACAGAATCACTTATAGAAATTCAGTTTTTATGTGTATTTATTATTTAAAAAATTATAAATGAATTTTATTTATATTTCTTGATACCTATATTTTACCCTATAAAAAATTAACCCACCATTACTGAAAGACCCAATATCAAAATCGGTTAAGCTGTTAAGTACCTAATAACGAGGGAACAAGTGTCTACTACGTCATACATGTCCACCACACAACCCTTCTTTCAGGCTTCGCCGCAGTCGGATAAATTATTTCACGTTTAGAAACAAATATAAATAAGCCACATGTCATGAAGGCTATACAAATAGAAACCAACTCACTACTGCAGCTGTATTCAATGCGAATTGATATTAAAGTGACTAAAAGGTTTATAAATTTTAAAACGTAAGAGTGGAAACTATAAATACCTATAAAAAAATATTTGCATCTAACCTAGCTCTTTTAGCTTTTTGATATTTTTATACCTACCAGGAAACAACTTTTAATATATATTATGTAGACTAGTATGTTCATTGATGTGGTTTAGACATAAATAAATTAATCAAGTTAGAACTTAAACATAAATAAATATTTTAATATAAAATTAAACTCCAAAAATCCGAAGATATTTTAAGTTTAAATGACATATTCCGACATTATGACAAAACGCATATTAAATACATACATACAATTATGTCATTATCATATATTTCTTACGTTTCTTATATTCTTATCAAGGTTAATCTTACTATGTCCTGAACTGCCGTGAATGCCATATAGTTAATAGCATATTTAGTACCTGGCCTTTTTAACCTCTCACAGCTGGGCACGACCTTCTTCAATACGGGGTGGATAAGGCCATAGTCCACCATGCTAGTTTCCATAGTACGCGGTGACGGACTGCACATGCTTTTCGAAAACTTACTAGGTCCTCTTAGATATGCAGGTTTCCTCACTGTGTTTTCTTTCACCGTAAGACAAGTGGTTCTTGATAAAATTGATTTGCGTATAAATGGCTGTTATCGTTTAATTAGCAACTTCATTCTCGTATAATAATAATAAATATAATTAATTCAAACGCTTCTGTGTTAAGATTATACCGTTGAATACATTTGATTAAATTAATAAATAAAACGGTAGAGAAATGGCTAAATATTTCAGAATGCTTGAAATAACAGAACTACAAAATAATTAAAATGGTAAGGTTTATTATTAACTCGGATAACCAGCTACCTACATAGTACAAACTCATCGAAATATGCTTACCTACTATGCATGCAGACATACGGACATGCTCAAAGACCTGTGTTTTGATAATAATAACTATTACAATAAGATTTTCCAAAAAATATATTTTAATATACAGATTTTACTCGGTTACAATTTCATTAGAGTAGCGATATTATGTATAAGTATAGATAAATAAATATAAAAAACTCAGTGCAACTACTACATTTTAATCAAAATAATATCCTAAAACTGAACTATTCAAGTCTGTGGGAGAATCAGTCTAGAACATTTAAAATAAAACAAAATCTATTTCGATGAAAGCACACATCACCTTGAATAGAGAGGTTATTCATCGCCAAATTAAAATAGCTGCAGCGATAAAAGATGAGGCTATCGGCATTTAATTTTCAAGTTCTTTGGCCTCTTGGATCTATTTTAAAATATTTTAAACATAAAATTTCGATGCTTTCTAACAAAAAGATTTAAGTTTTATCCCTCGTTTCAGCCAAATGTGAATGTGTTAGGTACTCCAGATCATACTCTTATCACTAAACTAAGCTTCATCCAAATCTGGCCAGCCGTTTGTGGGTGAAGTAGTTTTATTCACAATAGCAGTCTAATTATTAAGACTCAAAAATATACAAATCAAGAATATTCTTAGCAATAAAATAAATTAGACGTTTTAAATGAATTTCTGTTTTTTCCTGTGGCGTCATATATTATAATAATTTAATATAAAGTTAATTTATCCATAAACTAACCACAAACCAAATTAGTAGAAATATTTAAATGTAAATATGTATATAATATTAAATGCTCTTCCAAAATCCAAAAAATGGTGGACCGACCTGATTAATTCTTTTATAATTTATTATTTTGTTAAAGGTGTGTGTCAGGGGTTGCTTAAAGGAAATGCATGAAATATAAAAATATAATTTCTTTTTTAAATTCCATGCTAACCGTTTAAGCCTACTATGGACGAACTCAAGTAAGCGGGCCTGAGTGAAGGGCTACAGAAATGTATTGAGTAATATTATGAATGTTTTCACAACAGACTTGTTGAAAATTAGTTAAGTAGCATTAATAAAAACCTAGTAAGCATACATTTTTACATAGCAATAAATACTATCATCGCTAATTATAATAATTAATTGACAAATACTAGCTTTATCTAACCAGGATCCGAACCTCTAACCTTCCTCGAAGACAAATATTATATTAGCATTTAATTAGTCATTACTCGACACGACAAAATATAACTAATTTTGCCTAACAAACGATGACTTCATACATAATGCGAATGAATTCAAATCGCGTGATCTTATATAGTAAATATTCAATAAAAACACGTCACTTACCTTGGCTGAGTCTTCATGTTCCGCGGTTCCCATCGTTTATTGTTATTCTTTGTAATTATAGCGTCATACCTAGTTCTACTTTCTCTCTACATAATAGTTGTATATCGCTATCATTGTTATAAAAAAGCTAAGTTATTAGTCGCAGGTTCAAATCCTGCGTGAAGTACACTTCACGAAATAGGTGGAGGCATTCCATTTTTGTATATTTGTGCTCAAATTTAAAACCGATTTTCTACTTCTTACTATTCTTACTTCATTTTAATAAAAAATATATGTCTTAAGAACTCAATATTTACTTTGAAATGTCCTTTGAATCAAGGTTTGAATTTTTTAGTGCCTTTTAGTCGATATTATGCCAATTATTATTTCAAACAGATATCACAACTAAATTAATATTATTTATTATTATTTCACGTTCAGGGCTGTAGCCGTAAGGGAAGAACCCGAAAGCGAAGGTGAGTCACTAGTAACTCTTACTTACAGTAATGAAAACCCATTCATCAAAAACTTATCTATACATCTATGCATATAAATAAAATTGGCGTGTCTGTTTTTAATTTCAAATTAACAGCTTTTTACTAAAACCTATGTAAATATATACGATAATATACCTAATTTTTAATATTTTTGTCAGTCTGTTTGTTCGGGTAATCTCTGAAACGGCTGGACGGATTCTGACGTGACTTTCACTCGCAGATAGCTAATGTTATTATAATGTTAGGCGTAACTTAGGCTACTTTTTAATCGACTTAAAAAAAAGGAGGTTATATTTTAGAAATTTTATATTCTTTAACTAGCTGAACCCGTGA
Source organism: Boloria selene (assembly GCA_905231865.2). NCBI lineage: Eukaryota > Metazoa > Arthropoda > Insecta > Lepidoptera > Nymphalidae > Boloria > Boloria selene. The sequence continues at coordinate 11,859,106 of HG993146.1, forward strand.
CTGGAACCTAGGGACGACCCCGAACGAAGCGAGGGTGAATAGTTTAGTTTAGATCTAGTTTTTAAATAAAATATTTAATAGCTATAGTATAATACTTCATACTTCGACATCGTGTTTTTTTGTTAGTTCACAGGCATTAAGCATGACCTCCACTTATGTAACGCGTTTAACGTTGTCCTCACACAATTCAAATTCGTAATAAACCTTAAGCCAAGTTTCATTTGAAACTATTATTTATAGTTTAGACTTCATTGCTTGATTATTAGATTTTTCATAAAAAAAGTTTCATTAAAATAAATCCAGCAGTTCTCGAGGTAATGTTTTCTATTAGATCCTATGTATTTAAAGTCAATAAAAATTTAAATTTTCCATCAACTGGTCCTCGTTGTCACAATATTATTGTATACTGTTCAAAAATCAATATCAGATGTTTGTTTCTTTGTATATTATACATACATATATATTGTTTTTATTATATCTTATTATTTCCTTCTTGTTCAGTTTGCACCAAATATTATTTTATGTTAAGAATTTTGAAAGAAATGATTTTGTACCATCATAAATCTATTTAAAATAACCTTCAATGAGAAATAAATAAATAAATAAATTTATCATAAATAAATTTCAATCAATTGTCGACACAAGCCTTATTATCCTTATCTTAAAACTTGTTCTAAACAGCCTTTAGAAGCTTCTTAGTTAATTAATATAGTAAATTTGTAACTTTAGATGTATATTTAATAGCCCAGTAGAACCTCAGACACATGGCAACCCTACTGCTTGAACAATGGTTAGTTTGTTCACAATTAACTCCATCCTTACGCCGTCTGAGTAACCATTTAGCCCTTTAGACCTATCAAAAACTCTTTTTTTTTAACCCTTTTCTAATACGTTTTACGACGAATGAATTCAGCGCTTACATTTTATAAGCATTCACTGAAATGTTTTCATATAACCCTGGTTTTTCAATATCATGTCTACTCGTTTCTACCATAAATATCTTCGTGTATGATAGATTTAGTGTACTTACTCTCATATCCCGCCGTCCACGACCATAGGGAGACCATCGCCAATAGCCAGTGATACATAAGTCCTTCGATCCTCCAATACATGGGTGCGTACAAGGGTCTCGTTACCCACAGCGCCATCATCCACACGACGTAAGCGGGGATGCAGTATAGGTTGTTCACGATCGCGAAAGTGGTTCGGGCCGCGATTTTCACGTACCGGCTGAAAAAGCAGGGACGTTTCACCCTTGCCGCCTCGCCACTACACACCGGTCACTCTCCCTGTGGACAACTGCCGAGGCGGGCTTTCGTCGACGCGAATAATGGCGCTGCGTTCAATAAAACAATACATACATACATTCGACGATATTTATTATTGGAATCGTTCACCGGATCACTGACGGTTATTTCGTTAAGTAGACTGCGAGTACAAATTTAAAAATTGCCCGACCGCGAGCAGGATAGCTGTTCGCGGGCGGGCTCACATGCGACTTCATTGCGACACACATTATACACCGATCAACGTAACATTAACTCGTATCGAGCACACATAGACAGACATACACAATATATTTTACGATGCATACTGTGGCACGACCGCGGCCGGTCGGTTTCGTCGTGTAAAATCAATACAAAGTTCATATATAAAATTAAAAAACGACATCGGACCGCTGAAATTATACAAAAATTACAATATTAAAGACTGTACACTATCTAATATATACAATAGTCGCCAGCATAGATATGTGCGGGGGCAGTATGTACAGGGCGGTGGGGCGTGAGCACTCGGCGTGCTGCTCACACATTGTAGTCATGGTTCATGAGTTGGTGTACTTGCTCGAGACGGAAGGCTAGTCTCTGCTTCTGCGAGAATTCGTCTTCCTCGAGCGTTACCATCAACTGCTCGTTGTACTTCACCGCGTAAGAGTACAGCTCGTTTAGCGCACAGTTCGTGTTGAACTCCTTCGTGTGAAGACGAGACTCTTCAGCCAACATCGCGTTCATGTCCTGATCGGATATGGCTGGCATCAGTTTTATGTCCGCGTAGTACCGCTCTACCCACTCCTTATACACTGGGATATCTTTAGCGTACAAAAGCTTGGAAGAAGGCGAATCTTTGCCGAGGATGTGGTCGGAAGTGGAGCATGAGTCCATAAAGGTCTGGGCTATGACAGACAAGCAAGAGTCGACGGTGTTTGACTTGTGAACGTCGAATACGAAATTGGGATTTTTAATTAAATTCACCCAGAAGCGCAAAGGAAGGGAGTTACTCTTCCAAGTATGAACGACTTCGGGGTCGGATATAGCATGCTGGAGAGCTTGATCATCGAGAAAATCGAACATGTACTTTATTGCGAGAGGCAAAGCTGAGCCGCGATGCGCGGTGCTGAAAATAGTCTCGAATAAATCATCGACGAACTTTTGCAACGTGCCTTTAGTGGCGAGAAGACGCGTGAGATAAATCTCAGAGACCATTTTGTTGCCGCGCTCTCCCTCCTTGTGTGCGTCACCGTCGTGATGCCTAACGAGATGCCAGTATTTGAAACCGCCACCGTGATCGTATTTTAGCGGACTTGCCGGGGGACTAGCGGAACCGTACTTGCCTCTATTTAGAGTTTCGTAAGTGTGCGACTTATCGCTCTTTTCCATATTGGAAAGGTTATAAACTGAACTTTGCTTCGCGACTAAGCTCAAACAAGCTCCGTCGGGAACGCGATAATGATTGAGGGTATTCAGCTTACGCCATTCACCTTCGCATTTAGTGGTGCTATCTTCGTCGTACAGAATCAAGCGACCACAAGCACCCGTGCGCCATTCCAAATCTAATTCATCACGACTCGGCCTCTGAGAGTAAGGCGTGGCGCGGTAAATAGCGTCTAAACATTTTTCTTTTACTTGGCTAATCGTATCACAGTCGAGAACTTTTACTTGCACGTTTTCTGTTGTAGCCTCTAAGCCGCTAACGAAGATGGTTTGCTGCGATATGGACACGCTCACGGTCATTGGTTTGAAATCGATCGACTGCCTAATTAGTTTCTCTTCGCTTAGAGAATATCGCGCCTCGGAGGTTATAACGTCTACGGGCCCTTTATCTACTTGACCTTTCATTGACCTAAACAAAAGGTAGAGTGGCTCACCGGCGCATTCGCGAAGGAATTTGTATAAGAGGAAAGTAAACCATGCGCTTAACATTTTCTCGGCCACGCTTTCAGTACGCCTAAGCAACAATTTAGGATGGCTTTTACTCTCCATACATTTTTCTATAAGCTCCGCCAAGAGAGTCTTTAAAACGTCAGTGCAATACTCCATTTTACTTTGTAAGGTTACCATAATAAGTGAAGCTACATTAACACGATCGCGCATTGAAAAATACCTATTGCTTTCTAAAGTACGAATAAATAATAGGAGGAATATTTTGTTCATAATTAACTGTCCGAACATTCTCAGACCCTTTTCTTTCCTAATAAGCTCTGGACGTTCCCACTGAAGGACGACGTGATCATCGATATTGGGAAACAATATTTTCATAGCGTACGTACGATAATCGAGGAACGGTATACCGCCCGTCACGTCACCCGTCAAATCGGTCATTTCAGTCTGCAACTCCGCGAATGCCTCTTTGCACTCCGCAGCTACCCTTAATTCTAAAATATCCATCTGCTCTTGCATATTTTTTAATACTCTTATATTTTCAGTTGATTTTCGCCTATACATAACTAGAAACACACCAAATACTAATACGAGTAATACTATACTAGCGGCAATACCGAATAATACTGGTTGTCCTATGGTCGCTTGTAAGCCTGTTTGCGACGCATAGGATAATTTACCGATCTTATAAGTAAGAGCGCGGCCGACCCTTACGACTACCTCGGGAGTTTCATCGCCATCCGGCAGTTCGTCACGGGACGGCGGCCTACACGTTAATTGATGACGACCAAGAGAAGTTACGTTACACAAACTCTCCCCTATATGTACCTCGACATCTAATTCGGTACAGGCCTTATCTAGATTCTGACCAACAATTGTCAAATATTCAGACTTGTAATACTTGACCTCTTCGTCAAACTTCTCTAAAATAGGATCCGGGTAAAGAAGGAACGCTTCACCCGTTTTAGTAGTAAGATTCTGAACGCTTTGTACGTCGTCCATATTGAATCCGTATTCTAACTCTAACGGCCTATCGGGATCTAGATTAAGACCGGCGCTCTCGATCCCAGGAGATTCGCATATGAGATGGGTTTGGATATGGTTATCGACTCTATGACAAGGGGCTATGTAAGGTCGGTTATCATGATAAACGTATATTTGTGGGAACTGAATGGAATGGAAATTACGCCCCATTACTTTAATGTTTATCCCTCCGGACGGAATGCCCTTGGGTTGTTTGCGTTGTGATGGTAATGGTGGACCAGATTCTACGGAAACGACAACGGGATCCTCGATATACTCGAACTTTTCGCGTTCTAAAGTGCGCATTCCATTATCGAAACGCATCCGCAGCGTGCCCATTTTTAACTGATACGAGTGACTAGTTCTACAGACCGCTTCCTCGTGCGATACAGATAAAATAGCGCATGGTAAATCATCTATAAATGCCTGAATATTACTTCCGGCATTAAGATATTCACCGGTAATACGCAACTTAGTGCCGCCTGACTGTGGACCGTATTTAGGCTGAATTGAACTGATTTTCGGATTAACGAAAGCATAGTGATGTTTCGACTCGCCGCGATAATCTGCAACACGTACGACCACCGGGCCGTCTCGAGGCACTTCTTCGCCAGGACCGTCAACAGTACAAACGATACGCCTAGTTTTTACATATAACTCTATGATTGGTTGACATTTTATACCCGCAATAGTAACGCCGTTATAAATATCTGATATATTTCTACCTAGATTTATGCCTTCGATAGTAATATTGGTACCGCCGTCCCAAGGCCCTAACTGTGGTTTAAATGTATGAATTTCAGGATTAGGACAGGTCTGGGTTCTATTTAACCATACGCTAGGCGCGTCACATTGTTCTTGAACCTCGCATCGATCCGAACCTTGACACCAACCGCAACCAAACTTTTCAGGCAAAGCTAAACATATACCACAATTATCTGCCATATCGTTACAACGATAAATAAGAATATGAGTATTATCCGGATTATCTAACGGTTTGGAACCTCCCCAAATAACAGCGAACGATGCGGTAATGTTAGGTGCGCGGGATGTATATGTAAACTCTACGGCCTCACAGTAAATTGTATCAGCGAGAAGTTGAGCATTGACATGAGTTACGCGACCCTCTATATTAAACTGGCACACGAATCTCGTTTGAACTATGAACTGACCGATAATGTGAACTTTGACTTTAATAGCTTTTTTCACACCGGATGGTACTAAAATTTCGTTAGTGCCATCGGATGTCGAATTTATCGTCGGACAAAATCCGGGTCCAGAGCGATAGCTAGGCCCTATTCTACTAACACCGGTTACAAGAATATCGTTTCGGCAATTTTCCGCTGTATCATGAGTACAACGGTGACCGTCTACACACCAATCGCAAGGGAAAGACGAACTGACACACTGAGTGCACGAGCTGTACGTATTACAATCAAAAAAGGTGAAATTAGTGGCTACAAAATCAGGTCCCTGAGTAGTTCGCACGGACAATTTGGCTGTAAAATGATGCTGACCAGTAGGAATTGGTGGGAGAGTATCTGTACGCGGTGTAGTACAATTAACCCCGTACGTTTTTCTCGTTGCATTAGTTATAAGAGTACGATCTAAAGCTGTAAATGCACACAGAAATTGCTGTCCATTGAGCGTGGGTAAATTTTCAATAACTAAATCTAGAGTCCTTGCAGTAGTTCGTTGCAGTTGATTGGGTGTCACTTGAGTTATAGTTGTACAGCGTCCGCTGCGATAGGAAATCCAGTAAAGCGGGTCTTTGGCTGCGTCTTGGCAGTCCGATCGTAAGCTGCACTTATTATCAAGCGAACACCAGCCGCAATATGGGTCTTTGGCTCCGAGGCAGGTTAAGCATGATTTATAAACACTACATTCTTGAACTTTAACTTTAGACACTTTACGTTCAGTCATTACATATAAATGCATTAATTGAGTATCGAAGAACAAATCTTTATTGACTGGAGAATTTTCATCAACTACAATATCTCCGTATTCAAAAGCTGAAGTAGCGCTCTCTACAACAATTTTCTTAAGATGACCCTCGGCAGTGCCGGCGAATACGACAGTGTAGTCACCGGTGGCAGTCGCAGCCACAGCGGTCAGCCTCTCCTTCTTAAACACGATCACTGGTACAGCCTCCACTGGCTGTTCACCTCCCAAAGGAGTATTCACATCAAGCCCGCAGAAATCTTCACTAATCGATTGCAGTTTAGTTCCAATGCAAGCGTGAGACGGCGAAATGAAATCCAATCCTCGTGAACCGTTTCCGCTGAAACACGTCTTTATATTCTGCATAAACTTTCGCCGTATAGCTTTAAGTGAATAAACGCAAAGGGCCGATAAGTTTGAGGGCGTGTTGGTATTAATAGTATCACTCTGACTGAATGCTGCAAAGAGAACATCGTGTTGTGCGGTTATTCCGAGTTCACCGGCTAACACTGAGCCGGCTTTCCCTACGAATGCGGCTTGTACGAGATTATATCCAAAATTACCGCCGCCTTCACCCATACATGACATAGGAATCTCAGTATAAGAATAATAATTTTCGTCGTCATGACATACGCGTACTAACTTGCTATAATACGTATCAGAACCTACACCTCGTAGCTGTGTCGTTAAGAAGTAGCTAAATCCTTCGGAACTAAAGCCGTACACATAATTAATGGGATAACGTTCTCTAGATAAGGAATTCACAAACATTCGAGTTCCAGTAGTGACAGCCGTTCTCGCTATCATAAATAGTCTATCGTCTTCAAGGGACCGGCTGCTAACGGTAGGCACTTCAGAACGATAAGGTGAGTTCCCAGTAAAAGTGACTCCAACGTACATAACTTGCGTCATCGGTGGATTAGGAGGCCCTGGCGCGATAAACGCTACGGTGGATGCGCTCACATTGTTCGCCACAACCGGTTCACGTACGTCACGCACGTCATGAGATATATTGTTCAGATTGCGCACAGAACACAACCCTTGAAGCACAGAGCCACACGTTATGAGGCGGCTCGTCGCATAATCGATTACAAGCGCCTTATTCACATTGTCCGTTGGTTTCTTAACGAAATTGGGCGGACAATCGAAGGTGCATTGCGCCGAGTCGTTCACTGGTCCTGTGTTGATCTTCTGCGCGACCTCGAGGTCCGGGGACAGCTGGTATATTCGGTTGAGGGCGCCGATGTAGACGCGCCCGGTGTTGCGATCGACGACTAGGTGGTTGAAGAGGGAGGTGGGGGTGGTCGAGTCGGAGAAAGTGCATACCACGTCCTGGGAAGCGCGCGCGAAGCCGCACGCGGCCCCTAGAGCCAGCAGTACGCGCCACATGGCGCGGGCGCATGTGTCCTACCGTTGTCTCCCGCGAAGACACCCACCCCTCCATCTGGAACGCGATACACCCGCTCAGCCACTGTCGCGAACCTATCGCACCGCACCGCTCATACTCTCTTCTATAACCCATACACCCCCATACACCTAATCGTGATAAATATAAGCGTCGAGAGGTCCAGTGCGATTGGATCGTATTGCCGAAGCGGGGACGCACGGTGACCCGTCTCCCCGTCGATGACAAGTACCAACCTATTTTAAATTAGCTTCAAAGCCGCCCAACTATCGATGGATATTGAGGATCGAACGTTTAAACTAAATAAATTTCTTGACACTTGAAAATAATGTCTTACAAGTACGTAAATAAAAATGAAATGATGTAGCAACCTGTGCAACGGATGTTTTTCTATCGCCGCGAACAAAAATAGGTTAGTACTAGGAATGAACGGGCACCGGCCGCCCCGACGCGGTCAGTGTAACTGATCATAGTCAATATTCAATAGTAAATACGCCGACGAAAGCCTCAGCATCATAAAGGGACTAACAAAAAATTATACAAATTGGCATGCTGTTCATACGAGGGAGTGAACGTGGTAGCGTAACGGTAAATAAAAGGAAACAAATCATATTCGAAACAACTTAATACATCGACGACATCGAGTTAGGTACTTACAGAATAGCCATGACGGATTATGTACGGACGGGCTTCGAAATTTCTATTTCTACTTGATTATATGCATGTATAGCGCACTTTCATAATGCGGCGACCGTGATGTAGGCTCTGGCAGAGACCTGTAACAACAAACATTATGTTTAAAGCCCGGCGGGGCTCGATCGATCCGTGTTTAATGAACTTTAACTTGACACTTTACACATTATAAACATGTCAACAATTATTTCAATTAAAAGTTATCTACGTTTTATCATAGTACAATTAGGATAAACTAAAAATCTATGTTCTTGAATGAATGAATGCATACAGATTTTACTCGAGTCATAAAAAAGGTAAAGCGCTCGATAAAATGATTCGATAACCCGAACTGAGGCTCAACGCTATACCGCACGACTGCGACCGGTCGTTCTTGTTGATTGCATTCCCTGCCACCACCCACTCGACCTAATCTACCTCCTACACACGCGGACAGACACGAAAATACTATTACATCTTCAATCATTGATTACAAATACTTTAAACAAACACATTTAATAACTTTGATAAAACTTCTAACACTGGAGAACGGAGAAAAGAATGTCAGCCATTACCGCGCACGCGAGTTGATAGACGGAAGCCATTTCAATAAACGAGACCATTTTTTTCTATATTACAATGTATTTCGCAAATAAAACTTACCTTTTATAATAATAATCTCTTATAATACAATCCTTAAGAATCCTGGACCAGTTGGGAAAAGAGTTGCTAAACACTTGCACCACTTCACAATATTCTTTGTACAATCACTGTTAATATTTAACTAAAACACTATCACCACAATAAAAGACTTTTCACATTCTAATAAATAACTTGTTTTTGGTTGCTATTCTCGGTTAAGTATGCAATGAAGCCCGTTTGCACAAGGAGTCCACGACAAGAGCATCAGTCTTCGTACATCGCCATGGAATGACTTCGGTTTCGCTTTTCGAACGAGTCTAGGCGTGACTGAACCGAGCGCAGCCGATGACGCCCGATTCAGACAATTAGTTTTATTACTTACCGCTTGGAACAGCACTATCGTTTGATTCGTTCTGAAACCTTATAACATATTATTAAGCTATTTTTTATTAAAATATTATAATTAAATAAACTCAATAGATACTCATATTGTACAAGAAAAGTGTTATTATATTATGTACTTTCGTTAAGAATTTTATGATATGATATCTTTTTATGATATCTATTAGTCTATGGTAATGTAAAGCTGTATGTACATGTGTGATTATCTATTAAGAAAATTGTTTATACCTAATTGAAATAAAATTAGAATACATCGTCATGCGATGTGAATGCTTTAATATATTATAAAAAACATTGGTGTATATTTATGTCACCAAAACAACGAAACGGTTAATACCTTTTTCTTCAATTGCAAATGTAAAAAAAAAATTAAAAGAAATCTTGTTATTCGAATCAGTATACTACATAAACAAAATATAATTAATTTTTAATTATATTAATGCACTGGTATCAATATTATGTATTAATGGCTTTAATTAAAATTAAATAATGTGTTTCATTTATATAATATTTTGACTTACTTTTATAACGTTAATACCATTGTAAAGTTTAAGTAATAATTTAAATTTATTCAAAAAAATAAAACTATAAAATTCTTGATTCTACAACAGCGTTCGGAACCGTACGATAATTGCCTACGTACGATGTACGATAGCATTATTATCGTACGCAGATTGTACGATAATTTCTATCATGATGCAAAATTTGAGAATTTATATTATTTCACTCATGCGTTGATAGTCTTAATCGCAGTAGCATGATTTTATTTTGTCCAATAAAATCTTGGAAAAATACCGGGAAATACAAGTTCTCTATTCCTATTGGTCCTTACGATCCGCTCTACTAAGTTTCACCACTGCCGATACTGTAACTTTATCCAGCGCCTGCTGTACACGCTTTCTTATTGGTTAGTATAGCATCTACCAATGCGAACAAGAGAATATAAGTTCGATATTTCGATTATGTTCACACTTCATATGTATCGTATATTTTGTGTAGAAAAGTTGGCAGTTATTTCGTTATATTATTATGATTATATGTCTGTATTCGCTCTGACAAACGGAATTATTCAAATTAAGTGAAGAAAGAAGTAATTTTCTAGAGCAGCAAAATTTTGATTACACACTCGGAGTGATTGTTATCATTGGCAAGTAGGTATATTTATATAAAATTATATATTAAATTATTTTTTAAAAACTATATTAAAATATATAAATTATATTTTCTGTTTTTATGAATATAAGTGTATATTGATATATAAAAGAAATTCTTTCATTTTTTATTTCACTACCCATTCATATTTATTTCTTCTTTATAAATACAAAATTTTGGCGTGTTTCATACCCAACTTGCATGGGAACAGTGAAATTTTGTCTGAGTGAATTTTAAGCTTGGCGCGTTTATTGAACTTAAAGTGGAAAGGGAATCAGTTCAGTCTGTATACCACGTGTAAAACATTTGGGTTTCAGTGTTCTGTTGATTTGACAGCGGTGGTTTAAAAAAGATAAACTATAGAGTACTTGCATGCATATCAATATTACAATTTATATGATTTATTTATCTATAATAGACATTATCCTAAAAAATACGATAATTTCGATCCATGTACGATAATTTTACGCCCCTGGTACGATAGTTAGTCCACTTCAAGTTGCTAACGCTGTTCTACAACTTAGTCAATAGTCATAGACCATTTTTTTTGACAGAATTGACGACTGGCGAATGGTGACCCGCGAATGGCGACTATGTATATTTAATAATATTATTTTTACAGGAGTATTTACTTGCGTTTTAGGATTTTAAAAAGATATTTTTTATAGGAATATTTCTGGACCCATTAAAGGATTAAGGAAATAATTGAATTGATTTGAATAATTTAATATCATAAAATAATGGCTACAAGTATAAATTTATAAGTTATCCTCCGCGCTAATAAAATCAACTAATAATTATCGATGCATAGTAATATCTCAACAACAAATGTTAAGAAGGTAAGATGGGGTTTCTTCACTCTTAAAATATATTCGTCCTGCCGGGACCCGTCATGTACTCTAATATCCTGACCTCCCTGAAGCACAAGGCGTTACCACGGCTACTTTTACCGACGACCCAACTATCGTCTTTGCTATTTTATAGAATAACCTAGGTAAATTCACGCACGTGTAAAAAGTGGAATGATCTTTCTCTTGAGGTTTTCCTTAAGCGCTATAATATGTGGCTCTTAAAGAGTAGTCTATAGTCTTTAGAGTAGTAGTGTTTGTAGGTGTAGATAGATCCCCAACGGTCAACGCACACTCAGCTTCTCTTATGTTGCAGGTGTCCATGGACAATGATAACCACTTACCATCAGGTGGATCGTTAGCCCATTTATCTCTTATTGATTATAAAAAGAAGTCACTGAATAGCTCTAGAAATGGCAAATAAAGGCCAGTACCATGAAATTGTGCACATAACGTTTGAAGTGCCAATTCAAAAAATAACCAGCATCTTATAAATTGATATTGGACTTATAAGAGTTAACAACAACTCAATAAGCCAACTTTTCAGATTTTCCTATATAGAATGTACATTTTCACTATTACTATTATTATCCTTTTTATACAACGATTGTCGGTATATTATTTTCTTAAATTGAAATAAAGAATAGTAAATAGTTTTCTTTAGATTTCATTATATACAAATGATTTAATCATAATGTGCCATTTATAGTGTTATTGCATATCAGGCCAGGTAATAGTACACTTATGTATTTTTAATAATGGATAGTTACTTATATTTATAGTATTATAATCAAGAACTTCTATGTATGTTTTCTTTTGATTTCACACATTAGGTGCATGAGATAAATAAAAAATAAATATTCTGGAACATTAACTCACAGCATTATTTCTTCTATTTAATGCATATTGGATTCCAGAAAGATGATACTAACACAAAATTAAAAACATGACAAATGAATGCCTCCAGCGGAACTCGAACCCATGATTTCTGGCACAGTAAGTAGTCATTAAAGTGAGCCTAATATATTGTAAAATATAGTATAATATTGTCCCAAGGAAGTTATTGTGTTACTCATGTTGCCTTCAGCACTAATGGAGATGTTTCTACTTTAATTTTATCCAATTCAATTTTTCATAAATTTTATTTTGCTACCTTTTTCACATAATGAATACATACATCAGTTATGGTGTTTAAATCATAAAAGTTACAATTTGTTTTCAAAAGTATTTACAAAATTCATAATTTCACAAGTTTTCCTTTTACAATTTATCAAACCGGTTTTAATATCTCAAAAACTGTAGTTACTAAGTCACGTCAAAAAAAATTACTACAATAATAATAAAATGTGAAAATATATATTTTCCTTTTCAATCTGCAATCAGCCTTATGACTATAATCAGATATTTTAATTAATTTGTAGCTTTTTTGAGATTTTGCACATCCAATGACATGACATCTCTAATAATTTAAGATGAAGATCTTGGGCAATTTATATTATGGCTAGCTATGTTCTTTTCAGAGGATTTTATATTGGTGGTTAATGAAAAACATGAAAATACATGGTTGGTTTGTACCTGAATAAATAAAAAAAAATCAATTTTAATGCATTTTATTTACCTTATTAAGCAAAAGTAATAATATCAAATAAAAATGGACCTTAAAACTACATCTATATTATTTATTTCGAATTAGGGTAGACCGGGGACAATTAAAACAGTTCATGATTGCAACAACCTCTATTTCTCGAAAACCATGAGACGTAGGCATGTGATGCATTGTTCGTTGCTTCTTCGACCATATTCGGTTTTTTAGTTAAGTGCGGCTCGAGACAGCGAGAGACACAGTCGTGCACAGGTCTCCTCAAAGAATTTTGCATCAAAAAGTATGAATTCACTATGTTTTAAATTATGATATTTTCCTTATTTAAATCTGGTTGATCAATACTTTTTTTTATTTTGGTGTCTTTCTCAGCTATTTAAGAGTGTTTTTATTACTTTAGATTAATATTTAAGTTAGTAGAAAACTAAATATTGATTATTGAAGTAGAAAATATGGGATGGGTACATTTGAAACAACTTGTATGTGGACGTTTGAAACGTTTCAATCGTCCGTCATCATTTTTACCCGACAGCGCAGAAAAGTGTTGTGTTTTCTAGAGTATAAATAATGTATGTTTGTAAGTTATGTTGTGTTAAGCTATGTATGACATTTAAGGCATAGTCACCACTGTAGGCTTGAGACGTATTTATCGTCGCTGCTACAAATACTAAGTATTTAAAAGTCACAGTCTGTAACAGTGACAAGTTTTCAAAAATACCAGTGACTGACGTGATTACTCGTTTGACAGAATAAATACCAAGTACTATAATAGTAGTGCTTACTAGTCACTACTAGTATTTGGCGATACTGACAGCTGACTGATACTTTTCTTCTCCCTCATCAAAGTCACTAATGCGAAAATAATAGGTCTATCTCGCTTATGCATAGGAGGGGCCCCGAGATAAAACGAGACAAACCTAGTATTTTGTTATAATTTACTCGCACAAACAAATAAAGCATTAGCACTAATTAGCAATAATTGTTAAGAAAATAATACATAAAAAATAATATCATATCTAAAAGGTATATTTAGTATTTTCGACTTATTAATTAGATTAGTATTAATTAACACGTTAATAAAATGAATAAAATCTCTACCGGAAGTTACCGGCCGTAAACACAGTTGTTATCGCCATTTTTGTTCACATTAAAATAAAAGAGTCAGATGATTATAATATATTTTATACTTAGTAAGAAATTAAAATTGATTTAAAATATCTTATAACGTATTCACGTTTTATAAAATCTATTTAATAAGTAATAATCTATTTTACGAAACCAGATGGAAGTTAATTAGTCGGAAAGGACGCTACCGCCGCGCCATCTAGTATCGTATCCATTACTTGTATGCTATGGTCGATCTTCCTAATAAAAGTCAATACAATTACTAATTGATTGTAAAACCACTTAAAATGGTGCTAAACGAGAATAATTAATAATATAATAAATGATAATTATATTAAACCTTGTTATTTATTTGTAGTATTATTGTATATAATGATTGTTATGAAATTAGTTTGATAAAATTATTTCTTATTGGGAGTTGATTTGACTTGGCCATAGAATTAGTACGTAAATTCAAACTCGAAATCTAATCATACTTGGTGCTAGATAGTAAATAAAGTTAAGTGTGGTTTTAACTGACTAATTATTGTTTGACTCTCAATTTCTTCGGCGTGTGTGGGAAAAACGATCACAAGTGTAAATTATAAATGTGCATAGTTAGACTATTTGTAAATAAAAGTAAATAGTGTTAGTTAGTTTTAATATCGTATTTTTTTAACAAAATGGCGAGTAGAAAATCCAGTATGGTTTGGGATCACTTCCAAGACGTAGGCAATAGTTTTGCAGTATGTAACATTTGCAGAACTAAATTATCGTTTAAAACGTCGGTGTCAAATTTAAAAAAACATTTTGAAAGAAAACATCCTACCGTACAGATGGTAGGTAGAATATCAGAGAACACTGTTGTTGCCGCGGGAAACGACCTCATTTCGGCACCTTCTTCTTCTACCGAAATAAATAATCCACCCCAAGTAGAGACAACATCCTCAGTTGACCAGGCTGCACCCCCACTAGTTACCACCCGCAGATCCAACCCAACTATCACATCTTATTTACCGCGAAAAAGAACAGCTCAGGATAAGAAACAAATAGATAGAAAGGTTATGGGTTTATTTACGCACGATTTTCACCCTTTTAGAATTGTTGAGCAGAGAGGTTTTAAAGAACTGATAAACTTCGCTTTCCCCGGTTATACTATACCATCCAGAAAATATTTTGCTAATGGGATGCTCCCGGCAGAGTACGAAAAAATAAAAGCTGAATTAAAAGGAAAAATAGCAATTGAAGTAAAATCCGTGACAGTTACAGTAGATATTTGGACATCATCCACTAACGACTCATATATGGCCATAACGGGTCATTACATAGAAGAAAAAATGTGCACATTAAAATCTTTTCTTTTGGATTGCACTCCTTTAGAAGGAAACCACACAGGGCAAAATTTAGCTAGAGATATAAAACGAATTTGCGACGAATGGCAAATAACAAATAAAATTTTGATTGGAGTGTCCGACAATGGTAGGAATATAAAAAATGCAATAGAGAAGGAGTTGGGCTGGAAACATTTTCCATGTTATGCACATACATTAAATTTGGTAATCCAAGATGCGTTACAAAAAAATGAGGATATATATGAGATAATAGAAAAAATTAAAGGTATAGTTCGACATTTCAAGAAAAGTACTGTGGCTTGGGAAAAATTAAAAAAATATCAAGAACAGGAAGGGGGAACTGCCAAACGACCTATACAGGAAGTGTCAACGAGGTGGAATTCCACCTATTTTATGCTTAAAAGGATGGTACAAATTAAAGAACATGTGAATAGTGCTATGGCTAATCTTGGTATGGAAGTGGTTCCTGAATATGAGTGGACGGTGTGTCAAGACCTCTGCAAAGTTTTGGAACCATGTGAAGAAGTGACCAGAGAGATAAGCGGGCAGAAATACCTCACAGGGAGTATCGTCATACCTATCACTGTAGGATTGCGAAAGACGTTGGAATATTTAGAAAATCTAACTCTTATTACTGCCGTGGAAAGAGTACGGCAAGATCTTCTAAGTGGATTAAAAAATAGATTCCTGAACCTAGAAAGGAGCAAAACATTTTGCAACTGTACATTTTTAGATCCGCGGTTTAAACTGTATTTTGAAGATGCCTCAATTGCCGAAGAAACTAAAAGGCGAATAATTACGTTAATTAGTTTACAGCCCGGATTTGTTGAACATGTAGCTCCGCCTTCAAATTCCAGTGTATCTCGGCCTAACCAACTTATAAATTCTATCTGGCAGGACTATCACGCAAAAATGGCAAACCATCAGCCCGATGGCACACCACTTTCGCGTGCTATTGTCGAGGTACAGAGATATCTCGACGAACCTGTTTTGGCCAGACATGACTGTCCTTTAAAGTGGTGGAAAGCCCATGAAGTGGTTTATCCAAATTTATATTCATTAGCAATCACCAAATTAAATGCTATAGCTTCTTCTGTGCCATGTGAACGGGTTTTTTCTGCTGCTGGAAATTTACTAACAGAACGAAGAACTCGTCTAGGTTGCAGAAAAGTGCAACAATTGCTGTTCTTACACGTAAATAAAGAATAATATATATTGAAGTTTTAAATTGTATCTATTACAAAAAAAGCCTTCCTCGATAAATGATCTATCCAACATAAAAAGAATTTTTCAAATCGTTCCAGTAGTTCCTGAGATTATCGCGTTCAACCAAACAAACAAACAAACTCTTCAGCTTTATAATATTAGTAAGGATAATTTAAGTAGGTACTATCTACTTTGTACTTTCAATAAATTGTCAACCTGTTATAAGAATGAAGAAGAGTTTTCATTTTATTTTACTAATAGTGCCTACTTAATTGTTTAGACTCAAGAATCTAGAAATTTTACATGTTGGTTGGTTCCTATATATAGCTATCTATTGTAATTTGTAAGTAGGTACTAAGAGAGGAAATTTGAAATTCGCGCTGTTCCCATTGCCAAATCACAACGTCGCTAGTTGTGACACTAATACTATCAATCCTTTTTACTAGTTGCTAATATAGCGATTTTCGATCCCTATTATTTTGTCACCGATATTTGTCACTAGTATTTTTAAATCACAGTCACAGTGATACTTAGTATCTTCATTTACCTAGTATGACCCACCTCTACACCACTGCGCTTCCCCGAGCTATGACTTTAGGTAACATTCAAACTAAGTTTCGAGTTCTGGAATTTGTCCATATAATACTCAAATATTCAGTGATTTGGATTTTGCACCCTCTTATGCCACGGACAGACCAAACCCTAATATCAGGGTTTGAGAGATTTCAAAGCCAATTTCTTGTGCTGGAACTGAAATTCCAGTGCGATTAACTTAGACAAGCTTGAGGGCTCTACGACCAAATTTGTAATATTAAATGGGGAACACCTATCTATTGTATACTAGTTTTAGGGTATTCATTCCCAAAAAAATATTTTATTTTTAAATACCAAATAATAACTAAGTTGATTGATCTTCTCTGAAAATGAATGTCACAAGAAGTGTCATATATATTAAAAAAATAATTGGTATGTTCGAAAAATTGTCATGATTAAAACATTGTTATGATTGGAACGAGCTGTTTTGTATGAAACTGGATTACCTTTTTTTCTCCTTCATGTAGTGATATAACAGCATAGTAAGATATGAATTTTGTTAATTATTTGAAATAGTATTCACTAGCACAAATAAGATCACTAAAATGATATAAATAAAATATATACTGAGTTATTTATGTTAAAGATGTTTTTGTCTTTATAATTTTTGAAATAATAAAGCAACGTTGACGGATTTGGCAAGATCTTAATAAATAAAGTAATGGTAAGGTAAGTTGTTAAGATTGATTAAAAACCTTTAGTAATTCCTGAAATATTTTCAGTGTTTCAATTATCCCTACATAGTGTTTCAACCGTCCTTGGGGTGGGGTCAATAGAAACAGTATCCCCGGTCTTCTTTAATAGGGGATTGTACGTTAACTATTCCAAATAGAGTTATAAATTACGTTTAATTTAGAAGCCAGATAACGACTCTTTCTGTTATAAAAATATGATACATGTGGATACTATAGATACTTCACTGTACACGGTTGAAGCAAAATTGTTTCATTTGTCCCCGGTCTACCCTACTCCAAAAATATAATCTCTGCCGACCAACATGGAAGTTGCAAAAGTTATAAACAATTAAGTATAATAAAAAGTTATAAACAAAAATATTGGTTTAGTTATTTGCAAATATCTCAAAAACTAATTGAGATATTTAAAATCTAAAAAAAGATTCAAAAAGAGAAATTTCTAAACAAAAGTCCGTACTTCCGGAACTGTAAGACCAACATTCTAATTTTCCTACGGCCGAAAACGAGTGCTCTGGCTTTCGCAAGCCACATCCAAAGAGAATGGCCACATCTACTTTTATCATTAAAAATTATTTAAACATATCTTTACATATAATAGTAAGTTAAAAAAGCTGTATCTACATGAAATATTTTTTTAAAATAAAAACAATATTCTACAATACTTATATTGTGAATGTAAAATAGTTATTAAAATTTTCGTCTGTATGTCTGTTTCTATGTTATCGTATAACACAAAAAGTAATAGACCAATTTTAACTACATTTTGGTTATATTTAGGATAGTCATTACTATAGAAAAATATTATATTCTCACAGAATTACACAATAACTGGTTCTATAGAGTAGTTCTCATAAAAGTAGGATGGAACTAAAATAAACTAAATGGGGAATAAATATTGGTACAAGCTAGTATTATGTGATCTGTGGTACAAGTACATTGCGTAAAGCCAAAAATATTTTGTACTTTAAGTGCGAGCAAAGCCACGGGTTTTGTTGGTTAAACATAAAATTTAATCTAATAAATATTAAGGAAACAATTTTTTGACTCATTATTTGTTTTTATTTTCCATATAAAAAACGTTTTGTTAAATTTTTCATTGTGTAAGATACAATTTTTATAAACAAAAAAAATGTTTATAACTTTGCAATTTTTGCAAAGATCTTCATACCATTCCGAATCGAATGACACCTCGTTCTTTTCTTTCTCGTTCCGAGACTGCTGAAAAAAGTTTACAAAAACGCACTATAAATATACAAAAAAAATTTTATGTTTTTTCCCGGGAAATTTAGCGTATGGACTAATAGGAGTTCAAGTGAGATTCTGGATAGCATTTTATGAATTTATGCTTGTATGGGTTGGGACTTGGGGGACCCTTTACCTCCGAGGCCCAGTATAATTGATACGGCGTTACGTGTGCGTACTGCGTAGGTACCAAAGAGAAAGTAACTACTAATACTCCGCAGTCCGCACGCCATTTAAGTGATAATTAAATGGTATCTTATGTCGTACGTCGATCACCAGCTTTAGAGTTAAAATACCAATATATCGAAATATCGATATTTTTTACGCTGCATGTACCGATTTTCTCGCAAAATATCGATACGATATATATCGATATATTTTTTCCATTTGCCCATGCATATTAACACATATGTATTGTGTATATAAACTATAAAGGGAATACTTGGGGCTATTAAAAATATTTTTTTGTGATAAAACATTTAAAGAACGTAAATAAATAGCTTGTTGGCGTTTTAATAGTTGCGCTTTAACACTGAGGTACTACAAAATACTTGTAATATGTGAAATTCATTTTTTATTAAAGAAAACGAAATTATAGTAACTACTGTTATACACAAACTTTATGGTTTTTGTTTTCGTATCGTGGACCCGACATCTCTTGAGCATGTCTGCGATTTCCCTGCATCGTCCTGTTAGAGAGCCAATATTCCATGTTGCAAAGCGGAGTTTCCGTCTGGGTACTAACTTTACTTATTTAACTTGATACGGTAGCCCTTGCTCATTTTTCGTAGGTATAGGGCGATTTGTGGTTAGCGGCGATGCCCTAGCCGTACCCAGCATGTTCTTTTCTATTCTCATAGATGTGGCAAAGTTGGTTTCTAGTGAAGCGATTACCATCTGACTTCCAATCTCACATAAAGTAAGAAAACCAGAGAAAGGAAAGGGTCAGAAATCAGGGTTGAGAGTAGAGACGGGTAGGAAGAAGGCAGAATGGGGAGGACACCACTAATACGGACTGGAAGACGTGTGATAGTGGTGCCTCGAGGATCCGGGGTCGCGTACCCGTATGCCCTGTAATCAATTTCGGACAGATAATGGACTGGACACGCTCTGATAAGAATAAGTTAGTCATTGTTTTTTTTTTAAATATTTAATGTATAGATTTTTTCAACCCTATTGTCTTATAATATACGCTATAGATTAGTTTCGATCTTTTTTATTCAGGGTAAGGCATCTCAAAACAAAACGAAAGGATTGACGTTGTTGACTTACATCATCATCCATCAATACGGAGTGTAGAGGTAAGGAGTATTATCTAACATGAAATCAAAGTTGAAAAAATTTTCACCTTTAAGCGGAAAATAACAGTATGAAAACCCACAATAGGGTATGATATGGATATAGCAGCTGTAAACTGAGTGATTAACCCACTTGCTCCGTGGCTCCACCACAAATAAGATTGCAATAAATATAACCTAATCTACCTGTGGCGCCTACCTAATTTTAATGCATTTCAACGGACATTTTTCATAGACAGAGATAGTCCTCCTTACCTCTACCGTCTATGTTCGTCAAACAGAACACGCTGCCTTTCCCGTCAGGTTTACATACGTGACAATTTTAGAAAACTCAAATAATTTATAGAATACTAGCAGTACGCGCGGCTTCGCCCGCATTGATTTTTTTATTGCTACTAAACTTCATTCATTCACTCGTAGGGTTGAAAATTCTCCAAAATTACTCCAGCTTTAATTTTATACTCTGAGCCGCGCGGCTACCTATTTCATATATTATGTGCGGCGTGCACTCCTCCTCCTCTACTGTTATTGTAGTTTTAGTAGGATAGGTATCCATATTTTTTTCTTGCAATTAAAATAGCCTTTATTAATCAGTGATAATTTAGCATTGAAATGGTGAAAATTTTTTTAAATCGGTCCAGTACTTTTTGAGCCAATTCGTTACAAACATACTTACATACAAACCTTTCCTATTTATAATATTAGTATAGAAAACATTTGTTTATAACCATTATACATATAAATCGTATTTTTATATATTTATTGATAAAGTTGATTAGTTCTAATATATAGATAGCGGTAATACTTTTTTATATTACGCAAGTGTTTTCTTAATTCACTTAATAAATTTTGTTAATTCACTTATAAATATGGCGTAACAGGTATCATTTGATTAATACAGCGATTAGGACAGGTCTGGAATTTATTTAGCCATATGCTAGGTGCGTCGCACTTTTCTTGAAACTCGCATCGATCCGAACCTTGACCTTGACACCAACCGCAACCAAACTTTCTACGTAAAGTCAAACAAAAGTAACAGTTATCTGCCATGTCGTTACACCGATAAATAACAATGTGAGTATTATTCGGATTATCTAACGGTTTGGATCCTCCCCAAATAACAGCGAACGAAGCGGTAATGTTAGGTGCGCGAGATGTATACGTGAACTCTACGGCCTCACAATAAATTGTATCAGCGAGAAGTTGAGCA
Organism: Boloria selene; assembly: GCA_905231865.2. Taxonomy (NCBI): domain Eukaryota; kingdom Metazoa; phylum Arthropoda; class Insecta; order Lepidoptera; family Nymphalidae; genus Boloria; species Boloria selene. The sequence goes on from HG993146.1 coordinate 11,880,650, forward strand.
TTGACATGAGTTACGCGACCCTCTATATTGAACTGGCACATGAATCTCGTCTGAACTATAAACTGAGCGATAATGTGAACTTTGACTTTAATAGCTTTTTTCACACCGAATGGTACTAAAATTTCGTTAGTGCCATCGGATGTGGAATTTATCGTCGGACAAAATTCCGGTCCAGAGCGATAGCTTGGTCCTATTCTACTAATTCCGGTTACAAGAATATCGTTTGGGCAATTTTCCGCTGTATTATGAGTACAACGGTCACCGTCTAGACACCAATCGCAAGGGAAAGACGAACTGACACACTGAGTGCACGAGCTGTACGTATTACAATCAAAAAAAGTAAAATTAGTGTCTACAAAATCAGGTCCTTGAGTAATTCGCACGGACAATTTGGCTGAAAAATGATGCTGACCAGTAGGAATTGGTGGAAGATTATCTGGAGGCGGTGTACTACATTCAACCCCGTATGGTTTTCTCGTTGCATTAGTTATAAGAGTACGATTTAAAGCTGTAAATGCACACAGCAATTGCTGTCCATTGAGCGTGGATAAATTTTCAATAACTAAATCTAGAGTCCTTGCAGTAGTTCGTTGCAGTTGATTGGGTGTCACTTGAGTGATAGTTGTACAGCGTCCGCTGCGATATGAAATCCAGTATAGCGGGTCTTTGGCTGCGTCTTGGCAGTCTGATCGTAGGCTGCACCAGCCGCAATATGGGTCTTTGGCTCCGAGGCAGGTTAAGCATGATTTATAAACACTACATTCTTGAACTTTAACTTTAGACACTTTACGTTCAGTCATTACATATATATGCATTAATTGAGTATCGAAGAACAAATCTTTATTGACTGGAGAATTTTCATCAACTACAATATCTCCGTATTCAAAAGCTGAAGTAGCGCTCTCTACAACAATTTTCTTAAGATGACCCTCGGCAGTGCCGGCGAATACGACAGTGTAGTCACCGGTGGCAGTCGCGGCCACAGCGGTCAGCCTCTCCTTCTTAAATACGATCACTGGTACAGCCTCCACTGGCTGTTCACCTCCCAAAGGAGTATTCACATCGAGCCCGCAGAAATCTTCACTTATCCATTTAATTTTAGTTGCAATACAAGAGTGAGACGGTGAAATGAAATCTAATCCTCGCGAACCGATTCCGCTGAAACATGTCTTTATATTCTGCCTAAACTTGCGTCGTATAGCTTTAAGTGAATAAACGCAAAGGGCCGATAAGTTTGAGGGCGTGTTGCTATTAATAGTATCACTCTGACTGAATGCTGCAAAGAGAACATCATGTTGTGTGGTTATTCCGAGTTCACCGGCTAACACTGAGCCGGCTTTCCCAACGAATGCGGCTTGTACGAGATTATATCCAGAATTACCGCCACCTTCGCCCTTACATGACAAAGGAATCTCAGTATAAGAATAATAATTTTCGTCGTCTTGACATACACGTACTAACTTGCTATAATACGTATCAGAACTTACACCTCGTAGCTGTGTCGTTAAAAAGTAGCTAAATACTTCCGAACTAAAGCCGTATACATAATTAATAGGATAACGTTCTCTTGATAAGTAATCCACTAACATTCGAGTTCCAGTAGTGAGAGACATTCTCGCTATCATAAAGAGTCTATCGTCTTCAAGGGACCGGCTGCTAACGGTAGGCACTTCAGAACGATAAGGTGAGTTCCCAGTAAAAGTGACTCCAACGTACATAACTTGCGTCATCGGTGGATTAGGAGGCCCTGGCGCGATAAACACTACGGTGGATGCGCTCACATCGTTCGCCACAACTGGTTCAAGTACGTCACGCACGTCATGAGATATATTGTTTAGATTGCGCACAGAACACATCCCTTGAAGCACAGAGCCACACGTTATGAGGCGGCTCGTCGCATAATCGATTACAAGCGCCTTATTCACATTGTCCATTGGTTTCTTAACGTAATTGGGAGGGCAATCGAAGGAGCATTGCACCGAGTCGTTCACTGGTCCTGTGTTGATCTTCTGCGCAATCTCGAGGTCGGGGGACAGCTGGTATATTTGATTGAGGGCGCCGATGTAGATGCGCCCAGTGTTGCGGTCGACTACTAGGTGGTTGAAGAGGGAAATGGGGGTGGTCGAGTCAGAGAAAGTGCATACTACTGGTGCGTCCTGGGAAGTGCGAGCAAAGCCGCACGCGGTCCCTAGAGCCAGCAGTATTTGCCCCATGGCGCTGGCGTATGTGTCGTACCGTTGCCTCCCGCGAAGACAACCAACCCTCCATCTGGAACGCGATACACTTGCTAAACCACTGTCGCGAACATATCGCACTGCACCGCTCATACGTTCTTCTATAACCAATATATACCCCCTATACACCTAATCGCAAATATAAGCATCAAGCGGTTCAGTGCGATAGGATCGTATTGCCGAAGCCGGGACACATGGTAACCCCGTCGATGACATGTACCAATCTATTACAAATTAGTTTCAAAGCCGCTTAACAATTGTTGAATATTGAGGAGCGAACGTTTAAACAGTATAAATATCTTGACACTTGGAAACAATGCCCAGACGCGGTAAGTGTAACTGATCATATTCAATAGTAAGTACGCGAACGAAAGCCTCAGCAACATACCTTTATGATGAGGGACTAACAAAAATGTATACAAACTGTAATGCTGTTCATACGAGTGAGTGCACGTGGTATAGTTATGTTAAATAAAACGAAACAAATCATATTCGAAACAACTTAATTCATCGTCAACATTGAGTTAGGTACTTACAAAATCCCCCCCAACGTGCATTCACCTTGTAGTGGTGGGAGGGCGATCTTAGTAGTGTCCGGTAGCCGGCGTAAAGCTAAGAATCACGCAAGAGGGGCCAACTTCGGTAGGCGGTAAGTCATGCGGGTTGCTCCTGGTACTTCTCTGGATAGCAGAGTGGACTGTGGAGCAACTCTCTTGTTGTAGTTGAATTCGCAAGCGATCCTGCGACGCCCAATTAGGACGGGTAGAGAGTTCTGGCTTGCCGGTGAGTACCACAAAACTACCTTATTTTCTACAGGTGCTATGCATCGATGCATTTCCTAAGGATAAAAAAGGTACTTACAGAATAGCCATGACGGAATATGAACGGACGCGCTTAAAATTTCTATTTCTACTAGATTATTGTGTAGCATACTTTCATAATGCGGCGACCGTAAGCTCTGGCAGACACCTGTAACAACAAACAATATAATACTTTCTTATGTTTTCGCGAATCTTTGATATTATAAATGAAACTATCTTTTTGGAGTTTTTTTTTTATTTTTATTTTTTTATATCAATCTGAATTAGTGCTTGACTACGTTCCACCTGATGGAAAGTGGTAACGCAGTCGTAGATGGTAAGTCGCACTAATTCAGTAGCCACCTATTCACTCTTGCCTTGAAGACACCCATATTGTAATCGGACGGAAACACGGAGGCAGGCAGATTATTCCAATCCTTAGCCGCACGTATAATAAATGACGAAGCGAAACGCTTCGTCCGGACGGATGGAATGTCCACGACATAAGGATGGAAACCAGCCGTTCGTCGCGTCGTCCGATGATGGAAAGGGGATGGGGGAATTAAATCATGTAATTCCTGCGCACACTCTCCAAAATGTAACCTATAGAACACACAGAGGCTGGCAACTTTACGTCGGTGATCGAGGCTTTGTAGGTTGGCATTTACCAGCGTAGGGTCACCAATAATCCTCTGCGCACGCCTCTCAATCGAGTCCAAAGCAGACAGATGGCATTTCGCAGCACCAGCCCATATGTGACTACAGTATTCCACACACGACCGGACTTGAGCTTTATATAAATCAAGGAGCTGTCCCGGTGTGAAATACTGTCGGACCTTTGCGAGGATGCCAACTTTCCTCGCTGCTACATTGGCCTTAGACTCGATGAACCGCCCGTAGTTCATGTTGGAACTAATGTCCATCCCCAACAACTGCAGACGGTCAGTGTATTCCAGAGGCACATTTTGAAAAGTAGGAGTCAAGGTAAAAGGACTCCTTTTCGCGGTGAACAGACACGCCTGTGTTTTGGTGGCGTTGAAACTCACAAGATTGGCATCGCCCCAAGTGGAGACTGCCTTGAGTGTGAGATTCAAACGCTCTACCATGGCCTCTCTTTCAGACTGAATTTGATCTCTACTGGCCCGAGCACTAGGCAGGTATTTCTCTACAACAGTGCTATCGTCTGCGTACCCATAGATACCGGGTATAAGCAGATCGTTAATATGCAGCAGGAACAAGGTTGCAGAGAGAACAGATCCCTGAGGAACTCCAGAGTTGATCTTTAAGGGTTCTGATGAACAGCCTTCTACTACAGCTCTGAGTGATCGGTCTCTCAGGAAGTCATTTATCCAGCCGATCAGGCCAGGAGATATGCCATAGGCTGAAAGCTTGCTTATAAGGCTAGCGTGCCAAACCCTGTCAAAGGCTTTTGAGACATCGAGGGAGATAGCAATCGCCTCCCCTCTTCGCTCAAGAGCTTCGCCAATGGTGTGGTTGGCAAACACTAGAAGGTCCCCAGTCGACCGATTCCGGCGAAACCCATATTGCCGATCACTGAGGAGATCATTCTGTTCAAGGTATGCCATTAGTCGATTGTTCAATACACGCTCCATAATCTTGCAGAGTATGGAGGTGATTGAGATCGGACGATAATTGGCAGGGTCAGCACGGCTACCTTTCTTGGGCACTGGTTGCACGTTGGCAAGCTTCCAGGATTTAGGTACTATTCCAGTCTTAAGAGAAAGGCGGTACAGACGTGTCAGTATCGGAGACAACTCGGGAGCACATGTTTTAAGCACTATCGCTGGTATACCATCAGGACCACTGGCTTTATTCACATCTAGACGAGACAAAACTCTCTTTACCTCCTTATTGGTTATGGAGATTTCAGGCATTGAGATCCCGCAGTGAGGTATATGTGGTGGAATAGCATTGCCAGTGTCTAGACATGAATTTTGGGCAAAAAGGGAGGCAAGTAAAGACGCCTTTTCCTTTGCCGTATGAGCCAGGGATCCATCAGATTTTACCAGCGGAGGCAGTGAGGGACGACAGAAGTTCGTCTCGACCGCTTTCGCAAGGGACCAAAAAGCTCTGCTGCCAGATGGTTGGGCAGAGAGTTTTGTGCCAAAATGTGCAATTCGGTCAAGACGAGCCTTCTTTAATGTCTTTTTGTAGGACTTGGCGGCTAAGTTAAAGGCTCTCTTCTTTGATCTTACATCCGGAGTTTTGCGGTCTCGAGCATCAACCCAGGCAAGGTAGGCCGAATGCTTACGCTTTTCAGCAAAGGTACATTCGGCATTAAACCATGGGCGAGCTTTGCCACCGACGTGTACATCAGAGAACGGAATAAAATATTCCATTGCTTGATGCACCACATCAGTTATAGCATCAGCACAACTCGACGGATCGGAAGAAGAGAAGCAGACCTGCCGCCAAGGGAAGGATGCAAAAAAGTGCCGCATCTTATCCCAATCTGCTGACTTGTACTGCCATACTCGTCTAACACCAATAGAGTCATTATCTGGTGGAGAGTAAGACGACACAGCTTTTACCAGACAGTGATCAGAGCTACCCAATGGGGATGAGACCTGGATGTTGTATTTGTCTGGATCAGTTGTCAGCAGAAGGTCTAGACAATTAGCTAAGTGGCCGTCAACATCGGGTACCCTCGTCGCTTTTTCAACCAACTGGGAGAGTCCAAGTGACACCGCAAACTTCCATGCTTCTCTCCCAGCATGGTCCGTTTTCTGGTATGGGAACAGCCAATCTTCATGATGCGCGTTAAAGTCCCCCAGAAAGACAAGCTGCGCGGTAGGGTACCTTTGCATAGCCACATCAGCTGCCTCACTGAGATATTCAAACAATCTAGTTGTCTCCTGGTCACCTGTGTGCGATCGGTAGACACAGGAATACAGGATCTTTTCGATTCCTGTATCTACTATAACCCAGATCGTAGAGAATGTGGGGTCTTCAAGGTGGCGGAGACGCTGGAAACAGAGGTCATTTCGCGCGTACAAACAGACTCCGGCCCGCGAGCGGAAACTATGCTCCAACGTGTATCCGGTATAGTCAAGGTACGCAGCGCTCAATGGACATTGAATCTCCGTCAAAAAGAGCATGTGTGGCTGCACAGTCTCGAGGTGGAAGTGGACCGATGAGAGATTTGAGTGCAATCCTCGGATATTTGTGAGGTGCACTGTAAGTGAGGGGGAGTGCAGCCGCTTAAAAACATTACCCTTTTTGCTTCTTGTCATTAAATTTTATAGTGGAAGAGTGAATAGGATGGAGAGTGGCAGTTGAACTAGGCGCTGTACTAGCCTAGCGGTAATATTGATGTTGTCATGCCATAGAGAGCTTAGTCTGGAGACTGCGGGGACGCCCGAACCCCCCCAAGGATCGCCATCGGGCCCCCTCCTCTGGTCGCCAACCAGCACGATGGAGCCACCCTGGGATTTTTCACAGATGGCGGGGCAGCCTTTCATAGTTAATTAAAAATATGAATGGTTTCAATTAAAAGTAACTTACATTTCATTAAATTACAATATCATAACAACTTAAAATAATAAAAATGTTAAAGCGTAAAATAAAATGATTCGATAACCCAACGGTGTTCGGGTTAACGAATCATTTTATCGATTTAACTACAGTCGTTCTTGTTGGTTGCCTTCAATGTCGACACCATTATCTATGACCAACACCCATTCCTAATCTACCTCCTACGCACGCGGAATATCAAAAATACTATTACATCCTCAATAATTGATTACAATTTTTTTAACGAATACATTTTTTTAATTTAATAAAACATCTATCACTGGAGAATGGAGAAAGAATGTCAGCCATTACCGCAGTATGCGAAATAAAGACGGAAGGCATTTCAATAAACGCAACAGATTTTAAAGTATTATATAATAGGTATGTATGTTTTCAAAAATACAGTATTGGAATGAAGAATCCGCTCTATGATGTATTAAAACTATTGAGAATAAAGATTAAAATAAAGATTAAAAATCAACGCCTGCAAGCACTTTCAATTTAAATGTTCATGTTAAAATATAATTCGAAAATAAAACTTACCATGAGGACCAGTTGGGAAGAGTTGCTATACACTAGTGCATTACTTCAAAATATTCTTTGTACAATCACCGTTACTAAGTTTAAGTAAAACACTGTCTCCACAAACTTATAAATTACTTGTTTTTGGTTGCTTTTCTTGGCTAAATTAAGTCCGCTTACAATAGGGAGCTCACGACAAGAGCATCAGCCTTCAATCTTTATACATCGGCAACTACTACGGTTGCTAATATGCGCTAAGAGATTAGTAATATTGAAGGATCTGCTGCATATGTAAGTATTAGTAATCTGTCAAATTCTAGTATGCTAATATGTCATATTCACATAATATCCAATAACCATTCAAAATAAGACGTCTAATATCGTGCGGATATATGTTGCAATATACTTTATGGTTCGAATTCAGTTACTATTTGAATTGGCGTGCATCGGTTTTGTTAAGGGAACGTCAAGTAAAAAACTCCCTTCTCTTTCTTCTGTTCATACAAATACTTACGTGCGAATGAAATGGATGCCACAAACCTAATATCATAAACAAAATAACATTTACTTTATTTAAAAAAACATGTACCTATTGGCTATTAATATTTATAATTCGTTGCATATGCTCTGAATTTTCAATAGAGATTATTAAAGATATTACTAATTTTAGGAGTTAATTGAGAGTTAATTGATTGAAGAGTTAATTTTTTTGAGACGAATATAGCACAGTATTTTAAATAGCGAGTGACACATTATATTATAAATATTACTAATATTGAAATATTAGTTTTAATATTATAATATTGTCGGACTAATATATTTTTTTATAATATATGTATATCAGGTAACCCTGATATATATCAGTAGTATCCCATCTCTAGCAATGACTTCACATTGAATGTTCGTAGCAAAGAGAATGGTTCGTAGTTCGCTTTATTGTTTTTTTTCTTACTTGTCTTAAATGGTAAACAAATATGGCGTACGGGTAACCAGAGATAATTCATACAGATGGCAATGAGTAATGACGAATGAATGACAACGACTGAACTTAATGGTTTTTATGCAGTGAACCTAAAGTATTGGGTAGAAATAATACAACAAGTTACTTTAATCATTTTATTACTTGGATATATCTCCCTTGGTAATAATAATAATTTATTTTGCTTGTCGCCTTAATATAAACTCATTTTAATAATAATTTAAAAAGAGAATAAGCGGTAGAAAGATCTGTGTCAGGAGCGAAGTCTCTCATTCCATTTTAATAAATAGTGCAATAAGATAAGAAATAATAATAATTACAATGACAATAAATAATAATAAAGTATAAGTTGACAGCGAGAAGAAAGAAATTTGGATTAATGCTATTCAAAGAGACAATTTTTTCCCAACAAAGCATAGCGTCGTATGCTCTAGACATTTCAAACCGGATTGCTTAACCCTACACTAGTAATAAGTCAAACAATTATCGATATTGATATTTTTTAAGTAACCTATTTGGAATTCCTAGAGAATCAGTCATCACTTGGTTGTCACTTCGTTACCCAATCACAGCTAGCGAAGCTTACCTCTCCCCCCGCCGTAAATGAGTGACTTTGAGCCTCAGAATAATGATACTCATAGAAGCCGGGCTAGAATAAGAAATGAAATGCATATGTTTAACTTTTTTTTCTTACGATGGTAATAGTGTGTAGGAAAGAAACATATAATGCCGTTCTGTTTCGTTGTCATGCAGGTTGTCACAAGTTAACTTTTTGATAGTGATGAGCTTATTATTGACATTGTCGTGTCCATGTCGATGAAAAACATATATTTAATTTTATTTAAAATTAAAATACCTGGCTGTACATCATATGAGTTTTATTATGTCGTAGGAAGATTGATAAACCATTTTTTTGCAAAAAACGAAGGATTTCTGAAAGACATAGAGTTAGGTAGCGGATATGATATTATTTAACTAATTATATAGAAAAAAGTAAGCTTAGATTAGGTTTTTTTAATCATAAAACTCCAAGTATTTTTTGCGAAATATTTGTTTGTGAAATCTTCCTATGACATCTATAATAATCTATATGTAACAGTTAACAGAAATTATTGATACACTAAATCCATTTAATTTTCATTTCATCATCGATAGGAAATCTGCAATAGTATTGAAATTTTTTTTTTTTTTTTTTCTCTTTATTTAAAGGAGCTTTATCAATTAATGATTATGTCGCCCCCGTAATAAATTTACATATTTTATACAAAACTTCTTATTTACAGTTTTCACTTAACCTATTAGTGACGTTGTATCACAAATAACAATGTGCAAAGCATCCTTGCTTGCTCCGATGATGGGCAAGACAAGATACTGTTGCACAGTCCTACCTCATACTTGTCAACAAAAATGTTTCGACGTTCAATCGAGTTCCGTTCACACTCCATCAAAACATGTTGAATATCATCCACTGTACCACATGTTTCACAGTTTGGGGATTCCGCTAAACCCATTAGATATTTAAATTTGTTTGATGGAATGTGACCCGACCTCAACCTCAATAACGCCACCACATATCTTCTTTCCATAGTGTCAAACCATGGGCAACGAAGAGGCTCACTCTGCAACGTCCTATACCAAATACCCTTTGTAAGTGACCGTTCGTCAAAATACTCATGCCATGTTTGTCTGCATAAAATCTTAACGTTACCGAGAAAGTCTGAAGGTAAAGGTAAACAAGAATACGGTGTACCATCATATACTGCCTGACGAGCCGCGTAGTCAGCCTCCTCGTTTCCCATGATTCCTATATGCGATGGTATCCACTGAATAACAACATTTTTATTTATTTCACGTAATCTACAAATTTTGTCTATAATAATCATGGCTATCGGGATGCCTCGACAACTCGAGGGTATCTGAGCCAAATGTTGGAGACTGCTTTTTGAGTCTGTAAAAATAACAAAATTTTCTGCTTCTATATCACTTAAATATGAGAGTGCCTCAGCAATAGCAATAAGTTCACAATTCATGATAGAAATATTAACATTAATTCTAAATTTTTTGGAAATCATGTTCTGAGGATCGTAAAAAGCCGCTCCCGTGTATTTTTTATTTTTAGACCCATCTGTATACAATCTAAAGTGTGAACAGTATTTATAATTCATATATTCCAAACATAACCTTCTAAGTTCCATGACATGAAATATTCTTTTAGCAGTTAGAATTCCAGGGACTTCATTATATATTACAGTTGATAAATCAATATTATTAGGCCAGGTATTTAAACTAAAAACATGTGGAATATTATTTGAATACATATCGACTTGCTTATAAGCTCTGTGTACAATTACTAGCAAAGGTATGTTCTTATTTCTCCAGTACCCTCCTTGACATAAATCAGACAATTCATCTAAAATACTGATAGTTACGTTATTACTTATAATATTAGATTTTAAATAAAATTTTTCCGCAAGAAATCGTCTTCGAATTGACAGGGGTTGGATACAAAGCTCACTCTCCATTATGTGAACTGGGGTGCTTTTAATAAATCCTCCGATCACCCTTAATGCTTGGTTCTGCACTCGATCTAATTTAATTAAGTGAGTCTTAGCACTTGAGTCATATAAAAAACTACCATCATCAATCCTACTACGAATGATGCTTATGTATAATCTACGGAGATGTTTAGGATGAACACCCCAACTAGACCCTGCAAGAATTTTGAAAAGATTAAAAAATTTATTGACTTTATCCCGGATTTCGCTAATATGTTTAGTCCATTTAAGTGAACAATCCAACCACATGCCAAGGTATTTAATACAATTAACTTGTTCAATCATCCTATTATTTATATTTAAACAAACGCTTCTCCTAGTTCTACCTCTACTAAATACGCATACTTTTGTTTTCTTGTCAGAGATGGTTAAACCGAGTTCAGTAATTATTGTCTGAAAGATGTTAAGGGCATTTTGCAGAATAGTAACAGAATCAATTAATATTTTCTGAGTAGAATATATAATAAAATCGTCTGCATATTGGGAAATAAATACTTCTTCAATATTTTGGCAAATTTTGATAGTTACCGCGTTAAACAAAAGAGGAGATAATGGATCACCTTGAGCTATACCTATTCCTGTAGTCCTACTGAGGGTTTTATTATCACTAGTTTGTATTGATAACTTCCTCTGGTGTAAATACTGCCACAAGTAATTACACAAAATAGATCCAACACCGAGGTTATCTAAAGTCCTTACCAGTACTGAAAGGTCTACATTGTTGTATGCATTATCTATATCAATGAAACACGCAGTAGTTGTATAATTTTTCGAAAAACCAATCTGAATCGCAGACACCAATCTAGCTAAGCCGTCGTAACAAGATCTAAATCGTCTAAATCCAAATGTATTCTGTGAGAAACAGTTGTGTTTCTCGAGAAACCATTCAAGTCTATGTTTAATAATCGTATGAAAAATTTTACAGAGGCAAGAAATTAATGCAATCGGCCTGAAACTTGTGTTCAAATCATTGTTCGAATCGGGTTTCGGAATAGGTACAATCTTTATATTCCTCCATTGCTCCGGAACAAACCCAGACATTAAAAAATTATTATACAATGAAGTCAATATACTAATACCAGCAAATGGAAGGTGTTTAATCATAGAATACGATATGTTATCAAAGCCCGGTGCAGTGTCTTTACTTTTAATAGAATTAAAAACTTCTTGTACGGAGACTAGGCCGCATAACTGAGTATTAACAGAACTAAAACTAGGAGTAGGTGGAATCACATAATCTGGTGTCAATTTCAGTAGCAGGACTTTAGCCTTTTCATAATCTATATTACATCTAAATATCCTATGACCTTTAACCCAATTCATTTGTTTCCACATGTCACCTACATTTGTTACACTGTCAATTCTACTACAAAACTCTTGAAATGATTTGTAACTACTACGCCGAATATCTCTCTGAGCTATACTAATTTTATTCTGTAACTTATCAAGATTTTGCGGTGTGGGATTACGTCTGAAGACAGCCAAAGCAAGCCGTCGCTGTGCTACCGTACGTGATAAATTTGGCTCCCAATACGGCTTAGGTTTAAATTTTTGTTGACGTAGAGGATTTTCGCAGACTTTAATAATCGGTATGTATTCTTCTGCCGCTTTAATAATAATATCTATGAATTTGTTGTACGCTGTTTGCGGATCTGAAGGAAGAGTAAAGTTTGCAAGGTCCGATTCAATTTTACTCCTGTATGACGGCCAGTTTGCCTTTTTATAATTTCTTCTTTTAGTATACCTTCTGGGACATTCAATTTCAGCACTTATTTTAATTATCAAATGGTCACTACCTAAATTTTCGTTCATAACTTCCCATTTAAATTTAAACGCCAAATCTGTGGTAATACAAGTCACATCAGGAGAGGTTTTTTGAATAACCCCATTAACTAATTTCACTCGGGTATCTGTTCCATCATTTATCGTTATGAGATTATTTTCTAGTAAAGAATCAAATATTTGATTACCTCGAGTGTCTATTTTTGAAGACCAGTTAGTATGATGCCCATTAAAATCACCTGCTATTACTGTTTTTTGATTGAACAAAGAGAAAAACACATCCCAATCAGTTTTTGACGTACGTACCGATGAAGGGCAATATATTGAAATTATATTTTCTATTTCAGCACAATTAAGCAGCCTTACATGTACAGCTTGTATTCCGGCATTTCTAGTAACCAAATTACCTATTGTTGCCTTTATAGACTTGTGGGTTAATATTGCTGTACCTCCATAGCCATCAATGCGATCTGCTCTAAATATATTATAGCCATTAATTCTAAAAGCACGTTCAGGTTCTAACCAAGTTTCACTGAGAATAGCTATATGAATCTTCTGCTGACTTAGTAAAAGCTCCAATTCTCTTTTCTTTGGTATTAAGCTTTGACAATTCCACTGAATAACGTTAATTTTTATGTGTTCGTGTCTGCTATCCATTGTCTAAATTTAGTGAAGAGAGATAGTTGAGATATATAGTTCAAAGCAAAATATGTAATTGACTCAAAAATTATTTTAACACAACATTTAATTTTTTCTTCTAGGGTTAACGTACTATCACATATTTTTTCCTGCAATTGTTTTAAGATTTTCTTCCAACTAATTCTATTCTTATCTTGTCTAGCATTTTCTTCATCTATTTTTTGAGAATTTTCAGACTCACTCTCTGAGGGAAGATCAAAACTGTCGTGTTGTGCTTTTTCTTTATAAACTTCGTTTCTACTGTTCTTATGCTTCTTCGATTTAGAGCGTGCGTTGTTTTCTGGTTTTTTCAGTATTTCTGCATATGTCTTGTCCCTCCCTATAGTACAGCTGTCTATTTCTTTATTTATGTTTACTTCAGACATTTGTTCTTCTTTGTCTGTGTCCTTAGCACAGTCAGTGTAATTATAAATCGATGTAGGTTCTGGTGGAATATAAATAGTTTGTGCTCGTTTATATGAACAGTTAAATTCTGCCATCAACTCTCTAATCCGCTTCTCTTTCTTATATACAGGACAAATTCGGGCTAATGCCATGTGTTTCCCCTGACAATTATTACATTTGAATATCATAGTATCACAATTGGCATGATGTCCGGTACATTTAGGGCAAATAATCTTGTTCGACGGACATACTCTGACGGAGTGACCGTATCTCCAACATCGCGCACATTGTGTCACAGGATATAAGTAAGGAGAAACATGACATATTGTATCAAAAATGTATACCTTTGATGGCAGCGACGAACCCTTAAAACAAACCCTTACAACCTCTGAAGGTTCCCAATGGCCATTAATACTGTTTCTTCGTTTTAATCTTTTAACCGCTAATATATCTATGTCACATTTTAAACTTCCCAGTATTTCTTCTTCCGTTGAATCTAAATCAATATTTTTTATTACTCCAAAAGTTTCTTTGATATCAAAAGTCCTTTGACACTTAAATCCATTTTCTTGAAAATATTTCGACTCCATTAACTTGTCTGCACTATCTTCGTTGCTGAATCTTATTATAACTTTATATGCATTAATGAACTTAACTTTTGTAATATCTTGAATATTTTCAGCTTTTAATATTTTTGCTAATTTAAACTGCTTAGGTATTTTCTCCGACGATTTACTCGTGATATTAACTTCTATATCATCTTTAATACTCCCGGTAGACTCAAAATCACGGTGTACCCGAGCCAAACGTTTGCCGCGTCTAGCTACAGTCATCCATAATTCCTCATCATCCACCGGTCTATCTCTCTTAGCTGGCCTTGATATATCACTATATATTTCATTCTCCATATTCCCACATGTAATCTCAACACTGTCACAATTATTTATCCGTTCACAGCTTGTCATTCTCTCATAGTAATCATAAGAACAACTCGCAGATGTCTCTTCGCCTATTATTTCGCTAACGCGCTCACTGTTATCCATTGTATAATAACATATTAATGTAAAATTGCAACGGCAAGATAACGCGAGGTAAGGTCAAACCGGTTTACGATCGAACAATAAGCGCGTACTGCAACAGCAAACGACAGATCGCGACTGTGTATTGAAATTATTATCGACAATCATTTTTACATCACTAGACATGTATGAACAAAACATAATACTGAAAAATTAATTTGATAGCCGACTTAAAGTTTGTAACGTCTTAGATAAACCTTTTGTAATTGTTAGCATTATAAGATGACCAAAGGTGACCATTTATTTTTTGCCTTGTGACACATTCCAAAATAATAAAAACAAACAGCCATGTTTTGATTCACTCACACCTTATGACATGTTAACTGAACTAAATGAGTAAACTATAGATAACTCGGTTTTTATTTTAGCCTGGCTTCCATGCTTTGTTATTCTTCCAAGCTTTGAGCAAATACCAAAACATGCCGATGGTGGAAACATGGCGATGGCTCCACTGGTTTTATGTTCCATGACCCTTAAAATTGACCCTGATGCTAATGTGGCGCTACCCTAATTTAATGCATTTCAACGGATATTTTTCATAGACAGAGATAGTCCTCCTTGCCTCTACAGTCTATGTTCATCAAACAGAACACGCTTCCTTTCTCGACATTTTTACATACGTGACAACTTAAGTAAACTCATTTATTAAACATATAAATCCTATTTTTATATATTTATTGATAAAGTTGATTAGTTCTATAATTTCTCAAAAGATAGCGTTAATACTTTTTTTAATATCACGCAAGTGTTTTGTTATTTTACTTAATATAAATATGGCGTAACAGGTGTCATTTGATTAATACAGCGATTAGGACAGGTCTGGAATTTATTTAGCCATATGCTAGGTGCGTCGCACTTTTCTTGAAACTCGCATCGATCCGAACCTTGACCTTGACACCAACCGCAACCAAACTTTCTACGTAAAGTCAAACAAAAGTAACAGTTATCTGCCATGTCGTTACACCGATAAATAACAATGTGAGTATTATTCGGATTATCTAACGGTTTGGATCCTCCCCAAATAACAGCGAACGAAGCGGTAATGTTAGGTGCGCGAGATGTATACGTGAACTCTACGGCCTCACAATAAATTGTATCAGCGAGAAGTTGAGCATTGACATGAGTAACGTGACCCTCTATATTGAACTGGCACACGAATCTCGTCTGAACTATGAACTGACCGATAATGTGAACTTTGACTTCAATAGCTTTTTTCACACCGGATGGTACTAAAATTTCGTTAGTGCCATCGGATGTGGAATTTATCGTCGGACAAAATCTGGGTCCAGAGCGATAGCTAGGCCCTATTCTACTAACCCCGGTTACAAGAATATCGTATGGGCAATTTTCCGCTGTATTATGAGTACAACGGTCACCGTGTAGGCACCAATCGCAAGGGAAAGACGAACTGACACACTGAGTGCACGAGATGTACGTACTACAATCAAAAAAGGTGAAATTAGTTTCTACAAAATCAGGTCCCTGTGTAATTCGTACGGACAATTTCGCTGAAAAATGATGCTGACCAGTAGGAATTGGTGGGAGAGTATCTGTACGCGGTGTAGTACAATCAACTCCGTACGTTTTTCTCGTTGCATTAGTTATAAGAGTACGATCTAAAGCTGTAAATATACACAAAAATTGCTGTCCATTGAGCGTGGGTAAATTTTCAATAACTAAATCTAGAGTCCTTGTAGTAGTTCGTTGCAGTTGATTGGGTGTCACTTTCGTGATAGTTGTACAGCGTCCGCTGCGATATGAAATCCAGTATAGCGGGTCTTTGGCTGCGTCCTGGCAGTCCGATCGTAGGCTGCACTTATTATCAAGCGAACACCAGCCGCAATATGGGTCTTTGGCTCCGAGGCAGGTTAAGCATGATTTATAAACACTACATTCTTGAACTTTAACTTTAGACACTTTACGTTCAGTCATTACATATATATGCATTAATTGAGTATCGAAGAACAAATCTTTATTGACTGGAGAATTTTTATCAACTACAATATCTCCGTATTCAAAAGCTGAAGTAGCGCTCTCTACAACAATTTTCTTAAGATGACCCTCAGCAGTGCCGGCGAATACGACAGTGTAGTCACCGGCGTCAGTCGCGGCCACAGCGGTCAGCCTCTCCTTCTTAAATACGATCACTGGTACAGCCTCCACTGGCTGTTCACCTCCCAAAGGAGTATTTATATCGAGCCCGCAAAAATCTTCACTAAACGATTCTAATGCAGTTCCAATGCAAGTATGAGACTGCGAAATGAAATCCAATCCTCGTGAACCGTTTCCGCTGAAACACGTCCTTATATTCTGCATAAACTTTTGCCGTATAGCTTTAAGTGAATAAACGCAAAGGGCCGATAAGTTTGAGGGCGTGTTGCTAGTAATAGTATCACTCTGACTGAATGCTGCAAAGAGAACATCGTGTTGTGCGGTTATTCCGAGTTCACCGGCTAACACTGAGCCGGCTTTCCCAACGAATGCGGCTTGTACGAGATTATATCCAAAATTACCGTCTCCTTCACCCATACACGACATAGGAATCTCGGTATAAGAATAATAATTTTCGTCGTCATGACATACGCGTACTAACTTGCTATAATACTTATCAGAACCTACACCTCGTAGCTGTGTCGTTAAAAAGTAGCTAAATCCTTCCGAACTAAAGCCATATACATAATTGATGAGATAACGTTCTCTAACAAAGGAATTCACAAATATTCGAGTTCCAGTAGTGACAATTGTTGACGCTATCCTAAAGAGTCTATCGTCTTCAAGTGACCGGCTACTTACGGTAGGCACTTCAGAACGATAAGGTGAGTTCCCAGTAAAAGTGACTCCAACGTACATAACTTGCGTCATCGGTGGATTAGGAGGCCCTGGCGCGATAAACGCTACGGTGGATGCGCTCACATCGTTCGCCACAACTGGTTCAAGTACGTCACGCACGTCATGAGATATATTGTTTAGATTGCGCACAGAACACAACCCTTCAAGCACAGAGCCACACGTTATGAGGCGGCTCGTCGCATAATCGATTACAAGCGCCTTATTCACATTGTCCGTCGGTTTCTTAATGTAATTGGGCGGACAATCAAAGGTGCATTGCGCTGATTCGTTCACTGGTCCTGTGTTAATCTTCTGAGCGACCTCGAGGTCCGGGGACAGCTGGTATATTCGGTTGAGGGCGCCGATATAGACGCACCCGGTGTTGCGATTGACTACTAAGTGGTTGAACAGGGAGGTATGGGTGGTCGAGTCGGAGAAAGTGCATACTACATCCTGGGAAGCGCGAGCAAAGCCAAACGCGGTCCCCAAAGCCAGCAGTATTCGCCACATGGTTCGGGCGCATGTGTCGTGCCGTTGCCTTCCGCGAAGACAACCAACCTTCCATCTGGAACGTGATACACTTGCTTAGCCACTGCACGGTAGGCACCGCTCATACTTTCTGCTATAACTCATATATACCCCTATACACCTAATCGCAAATATAAACGTCGAGCGGATCAGTGCGATAGGATCGTATTGACGAAGCGGCGACGCACGGTAACCCATCTCCTCCTCGATGAAATATACCAATCTGCTTAATAATTGATGAATATTGAGGATCGAACCTTTAACCAGTATAAATATCTTAACACTTGGAAACAGTGTCTTACAAATGACAAGTTTGTAATTAAAAATGTAACGATGTTTTTTTTCGCCGCTAACAAAAATAGGTTTGTATGTACTATGAATGAACGAGCACCGGCCGCGTCGACGCGGACAGTGACACAAAACTGTCCGTTTTTAATCTACAGATGCTATGCGTTAATGCATTTCCCTAGTATAAAAAGGTACTTACAGAATAGCCATCACGGGATATGAACGACGCTTTAAAATTTCTATTTCTACTTGGTTAAATGATTATATGTATAGCGCACTTTCATAATGTTGCGACCGTGATGTAGGCTCTGACAGAGACCTGTAACAACAAACATTATGTTTTAAAGCCACCGGGCTCGATTAATCCGTTTTTAAAAAACGGCTTTTGTGCCATTTGAAAAATTATGAGCAGAAATGAAAATATGAATTGTTTCAATTAATTTTTATTAAATCAGAATTTAATTATATGTGGGTTAGTATGTATTATAGTTTGGTTAGTAATAAAATGATTCGATAACCCAACGGTGTTAGGGTTATCGAATCATTTTATCGATTTAATTACAGTCGTTCTTGTTGGTTGCATTCCCTGCAAGTGCCAACACCCATTCCTTATCTACCTTATACGCACGCGGAATAACAAAAATACTTAATACTTTAATACTTTCTTCACTTATAACAAAAATACTATTACATTCTCAATAATTGATTACAATATTTTTTTAACGAACACATTTTTTTTAATTTGATAAAACTACTATCACTGGAGAATGGAGAAAGAATGTCAGCTATTACCGCGCACGCGACATAAGAGACCGAAGGCATTTGAACATACGCAACAAATTTTAAAGTATTATATAGCTATGAATGTTTTCAAAAATACAGCATTGGAATGAAGAATCAGCTCTGTGGTGTATTAAAACTATCGAGAATAAAGATTGAGATTGAGAAAAACATAACTGAATTCAATAAAGTTTGATAATGATGTTACCGGTGGCACAATCATCCGATTTCTATTTGCCGCCCTTTTAGCTGTCAAGTATTATAGCGTGTTCAACGCCTGCAAGCACTTTCAATTTAAACGTACATGTTAAAATATAATAAGAAAATGAAACTTACCATGAGGAGCAGTTGGGAAGAGTTGCTAAACACTTGCAATACTTCAAAATATTCTTTGTATAATCACTTTTAATAAGTTTAAGTAAAACACTGTCTCCACAAACTTATAAGTGACTTGTTTTTGGTTGCTCTTCTTGGTTAAATCAAGTCCGCGTACAATAGGGAGCTCACGACAAGAGCATCAGCCTTCAATCTTTATACATCGGCAATTACTACGGTTGCTAATATGCGCTAAGAGATAGTAATATTGAAGGATCTGCTGCGTATTAGTCATAGAGTATATTGCTACATATATAAGTATTAGTAATCTGTCAAATTCTAGTATGCTAATATTTCATATTCACATAATATCCAATAACCATTCAAAATAAGTCGTCTAATATCGTTCGGATATTAAATTTAGCAATATACTCTATGGTTCGGATTCAGTCATCGGTTTTATTAAGGGAACGTCAAGTAAAAAACTCCCTTCTCTCTCTTCTGTCCATACAAATACTTACGTGCGAATGAAATGGATTACACAAACCTAATATCATAAACAAAATAACAATTAGGTACTTTATTTAAAAAACATTTACCGATTGGCTATTATACTTTGTCCATTTTGTTAATGGTTTTTTGACAGCTCACGCCCACGAAGTTTCGTATTTAATGGTTAGCCATTAAAGTTAAAATGTCATACCCATTAATATTGTACTTCATGGACGGGCACCTCCCCCTTATTGCTGTGCCACACATAACGATTACTACGATTGTGCCACAGATTACAAATAATCGATAGAAATCAATGCTAATATGTAAATAAGGTGTAATATGTTATTTAATAAGGAAGACAAAAAAATTTTAAGATTCAAACCAATAAATTAAAATATTAAAGTTAATAGTAAAGTCTTACTTACTTCTTAGTATAAGGAATACCTACAAATAAAACAACTAAAATAGTTTAATTCCTTTTATCAACATGATTCGTCAAAATCATCATTTATATTAGATTTGTCCGATGAGGAGTTTTCAGTTATATTAATTATTAACTCTTGTGTGCATAAATTATCAAAATATGCAATGTCACGGCCCGAATCACATTATGATACTCTTAGTTCTCTCCACCACCCTTGATTTTTACGATAATAATATTTATTTTCATATTAATAAATATAAAAATAAATATTATTTTATACTTAAAAAAAATAAGAAAAATCGATTATTACGTCCTTTTGTCATCACTATAGCTTGTCAGTCGGCGAGCTGTCAAAAAACCATTAACAAAATGGACAAACTAT
This sequence comes from Boloria selene, assembly GCA_905231865.2. Taxonomy (NCBI): domain Eukaryota; kingdom Metazoa; phylum Arthropoda; class Insecta; order Lepidoptera; family Nymphalidae; genus Boloria; species Boloria selene. Next base: position 11,901,259 of record HG993146.1, read on the forward strand.
AATATTTATAATTCTTTGCATAATATGTTCTGAGATTTCCATAAAGATTATTAAAGATATTACTAATTTTAGGAATTGTATTGATTTTTTTAGATGAATATGGTACATATTATAATACCACTATGAAAATTCATATATTACCAAGAATTGCAAAAAAGTAAATAGTTTGCATTAAAATTTTAATATAATTTTAATAATAAAACAATAGTAAATGATTTTAAATTTTAATACAAAATGTTATTGTAACCTTACAAAATGTTGAATTCCTTTAATGTTTTACTTTCACAATGGTAATTGTTTTTATGATAACAGGCAAATAAAGTCCAAATTTTATTATGTATATCGGCGTGATGTCGTTAATTAATCATATTTAAAATAAATTCATAATTTAAAATTATAATAAATAATAATAAATTCAATTTCTAAAGTAACTTTTCATATTTAAGTTTATAAGTTGTAGCGTTTTCAATTACCTATATTGTTGAATAACCAGTTATATATTATTTTAAAATAATAATAATTGTAAACATTGTATTTCTTATTATTTCATGGTGAATTAAATTATCAATAATTGAAAAACTTAAAAAATAATTAATATTGTAATGTTTATGTTATTGCACTTCCGATTAAAAGATTGCTATGTTTAAAGTTCTTTAATGTATTTCCTCTTATTTTCTGATCAAAGAGGGCACTATGTCTAAACTAATATGGCGGGAAAGCGGCCGACTAAGAGGAGGGTGTGCGATGAGATTGCGACTTTTGCTCGGGCGTTTTTCTCGTACAGACCACTGACTGTTCTTGCCCTGGTCACGCATATAAGTATAGCCTAAAATAATTAGATTGTTATTATGAATTAGTTAATTTTTATTCTTTAGGGTAAAACCTATCATTTTATTTGTCATGCTAATTTTATTAATCTTTATATTAATTAAAAATGAGTGATGATAATAATTAATAAGGTAAGTGACGCCAGCACCGCTGGCGTTGTTTTTAAACATAATACTTTAGGTATATAAGAAATAAAATATTTAGCTCTTTCTTTGTCATGTATAAGAAATAATTTAGAACAACAAGCATTGAAACTATCACACCGCTATGAATTTACGAAAATAGTAATTAGTAGTTAGTATTATTTTATAAGACTACTATAATATGTAGTTATTGTAAGTAACCTTTTGAGATATTCTTCTTTCTGTTATATATACTTCATACCAGCGAACTACAGCTATACAGTTACAAGAGCCCGCTATTTGTAAACCTACTTTGGTTGGACATCAACACACTATAACTACATGTATATAATTTTAAATACATACTATAAATATAAACACCCATGATTGAAGTACAAACATTAATGCTCTTCACACTAATGTATGCCTCAAGCTGGATTCGAACTCGTAACCGCTGGTGCAGCATAGTACTACCTACTAGCAGGGTCTTTACCTATACACTTTACACTTGCAGTGCCACCCACAAACTGATGGAAAAGATACTTGGCAGCTTATAGCTCGCGCCAAACTTTGTGGCCATCCCGAACTAGGCTCATTGCATTGCGCAGAACACAAAATCAGGTATTAGCGGGACGCACAAGAGCTTGGGGGCAGGGCCACACCCCGCGCGCCCGCACCGCTCACCCGCGACGCGCGCTGGCACCCACGCCTTAGTGTGAGTGCTACGTCCGTACACGAATCACGCACTTGTGAGCTCTGAGAGTACTGTAGCGTTCAAAATTCGTTCGATCGTTTCGTTAATTTGTTATTATAGTTTTTAGTTATTGTTACTTGTTGTTATTGTTACTCGTTGTTATTTGTTTATAAACATGCCTACCGGACGTTGTAATGTTTTACGACGCCAGGCTCGTAAAATGGTCTACGATGTTTATAAATTTATGAAGAAAGAAGCTGAAGAAGGCCTTAAATACGATTTGAAGGCAGTACATAAACGGACTGCAGCCGCTACAGGAGTATCAGAAAGAACTGTACGACGTATTATATCGGTAGCTAATGAACCAAGTTCCAATTTATTAGCAGTTTTTCGTACACCCGGAAAGAAGAGGCAAGGGGTAAAAAAGGTAACCGGAATCGACAATTTTGACCAAGGTGTCATCAAAAGATGTATCCACAATTTTCATTTAACACAGAAAGAGTTGCCGACAATTTCTCAACTTTTAAAAAAATTAAAAGAAGATATAAATTTTGAAGGATCCGCAACGAGTTTGAGGAGAATTTTGAACGAAATGGGATTTAAATGGAAAAAAACTGAAGACAATCGCAAATTATTAATTGAAAAAACAGATATTCGCTGTAAGCGAATTGAATATTTGCGTGAAATAACGAAATATCGCGCAGAAGGAAGACCGATAGTTTACACTGACGAATCGTATGTCGATTCATCGCATACCACTTCGAAGGCATGGAGTGATGGTAGCACTAAAGGTTTAAAAAAAAAGATATCAAAAGGTCAACGTGTCGTCATTGTACATGCTGGATCCAAATCAGGATTTGTACCCAACGGCCTTTTGATGTTTAAAGCAGGTACGAAAACCGGAGATTACCATGATAATATGAACTATAATAATTATGAAAAATGGATACGCACACAACTTTTGCCGAATCTCCCACCAAGATCGGTGATGGTGATAGATAATGCACACTATCATAACAAATTAGAGGATGCAGCGCCGACGTCAAATAGCAAAAAGGTAGAAATGGTGGCATGGCTTACGGCAAAAAATATCCCTTGCAGTTCTGACATGCTGAAACCAGAACTGTATAAATTAATTTCAATACATAAAGAAAAATTCAAAAAATTTAATATTGATAAAATTTTAGAAGAACACAATCACACAATATTACGGCTTCCACCTTACCATCCCGACTTGAACCCCATAGAAATGGCTTGGGCATCCATAAAAGGTTACGTGGCGAAAAAAAATGTCACAAATAATATAACTAATATTATGAAATTAGTGGAGGAAAAAGTAAATAGCATGGGTGAACAGGAGTAGACTGCACTATGCGATAAAGTTATTAATATTGAGGAAGAATATAAGAAAAGTGATGTCATCATAGATGACCTAACTGAAAAAATAATAATTCACGTGAGCGATAATGAATCAGATGAAGAAGATTTGGATATTTTTTGGGAAGAGAGTGATTCGGATGCGGAACCATCCACTAGTAAGGGAGATGTTTTTATGGAAGGTGTGGCCCCATTGTGAATATAGTTTTTATTTATATTAATGTTTTTTATTTACATTTATCCTATTATTACCTAACCTATATGTTTTACAAATAACACATACATTGTATATTAAATTAAATAAAATAACCTATGAAATAAACACGAACTTTATAATCAACAAATAAAAATAAATTGACATAATATAATAAGTATTAAAAATGTTAGAAAACGAAAATTGTTTGGTTGATTACGTATTGCCCACTCGACTGTACCATGCGCAAGTTCGGACTCGCGACTGTTGGAATACCACTCAGAATAAAAGACTCACTTATCACTTTTTGTTTATTAACACACATAAATGATTATACTTTTACAAATAATACACAATAATCGAAATATCACACCGATGCATAGCTCATGCTATCACCGTGGTCGTTAACGTACTGCCCTCTGATTGACACCTCTCCTATATTTATAGTAATCAAAAGTGACAGCTGTCAATGTTTCCATTAGCTGTGTTGCATCGATGTTAACTTTTATTATTGCTCTGTAAATTCAAATAATATTATTAAAGAAATGTAAAAACTGTGAAGACTATGCTTACACATATTAATAAAATTAATAAATAATTATTAATTCATAAATTATTTCTTTCTTATTAGTACAGATTATATTAAACATTGATATTTAAATTTAAAAAAATGTACAGATTATAAAGGGTATGCTAACAGACGGCCGTCCTGTGAACGGAATGTCCCCATTCCGGCTCGGCCATCCGAAAAGAAAGCAAAAAAAAATGAAACATAATAATGTAAGATAAATCAAACATAATAAAACAGAATAACATAATATAACTCAACAAGAGAAGTAATATAAACAATAAGAATTATATAACAATTCCTGCTTTCTCATTAGTAGATTTAAATCATGATATAGAATTTTGATTTTGATGTACTGTGCACTCTCAGATGATTGACGCAGCTGGAATTTTACTGGGACACCGTAATATTCAGTGATACATATAGTGATATATTAAAAAGATGTCGTTGCAATGTATGACAGCATAATTCACTTGTCAGTATTTAACAATTTATTCGGCGGAATGTCTCACTTCTTATAACTTAAACGATTATCACCCCATATAGACATAGGAAAGTTTACTTAGTTATTTCTAGTGATCGCCGCATACAGCGGCATATTTCACTTATTGATTTTAATAATCATTATCGGTTAAGCAGCACACCTCATTGAGAGCTCACAGAGAGCATGTCTCACTTATAATTAGTGATCACTGCATTCAGCAGAATGTCTCACTTAAATCTTTCGTGATCACTGCATATAGCAGAATGTCTCACTTAAATCTTTCGTGATCACTGCATTCAGCAGAATGTCTCACTTAAATCTTTCGTGATCACTGCATTCAGCAGAATGTCTCACTTAAATCTTTCGTGATCACTGCATTCAGCAGAATGTCTCACTTATTGTCATGGACTGTATGGGGGTTCTTCAATGAAACACTAATTTCACTTGTATTCGCTTGTTTTCTTTATTGTTGCTTCTTCAGTAGCTGTCGTCGCTGCCTCGCCGTCGGGTGTCGTCGCTGCTGTCTCGCTCTCGCGTGCCGTCGTGCACGCTCGGCCATCATCGTTCTTCATCCACAACACTTATAATTAGTGATCACTGCATTCAGCAGAATGTTTCACTTAAATCTTTCGTGATCACTGCATATAGCAGAATGTCTCACTTAAATCTTTCGTGATCACTGCATATAGCAGAATGTCTCACTTAAATCTTTCGTGATCACTGCATATAGCAGCATGTCTTACTTAAATCTTTCGTGATCACTGCATATAGCAGCATGTCTCACTTAAATCTTTCGGGATCACTGCATTCAGCAGAATGTCTCACTTAAATCTTTCGTGATCACTGCATTCAGCAGAATGTCTCACTTAAATCTTTCGTGATCACTGCATATAGCAGAATGTCTCACTTAAATCTTTCGTGATCACTGCATATAGCAGAATGTCTCACTTAAATCTTTCGTGATAACTGCATTTAGCAGAATGTCTCACTTAAATCTTTCGTGATCACTGCATATAGCAGAATGTCTCACTTATAATTAGTGATCACTGCATTCAGCAGAATGTCTCACTTCATATGACCTAGAGTTTAAACAACTGATCACCCCATTTATGGGCAAATTTCATACAATTATTCCTAGTAATCACCGCATACAGCGGCATATTTCACTTATAATTACATATATATATGATAGACATAAAAAGCATCGTATCTGTGTAGTTAAGTATAATATACCATTTACACATAATTATTCCCATCTGCGTTATTCCATACGCATGGCAGCATCATCAGGGCATCGGTTGGTTATGATACCACTAGTCGATAGGGAGGACCTTTTTTTTTTTTCCGCTAACATAACATGACCCTTTACGATATTATAAAGGGTTCAAAGTCCCTTTTTTTTTGATTTCGTTAAAATATATATAAATTCAGGGAACCCTTAGTTTTCGATATCAATATCGTCTCTCGTTTTTGATCTATCTTTCTATTATCACTTTTGAATGATAAAGTAAATGATATCTTTTGAACGCATTCGCGTAGTAAACTTTTGTATTATATTTTATATTTTTGTTATAAACTTTTGTATTTAGGTTTTGTAAACCCCGTCAGTACTAATAATTTTTATTTCAACAACAATGATTTGTAATCAGAACGATCATTGAGAGCAAATATTTTTTTCATGTTATTGTTGATTACATGTTCATTCTTTCAAAGCAGTCTGACTTTTCTCAGTGTTCGTAACAACAATCTGTCCTGTTGTTGTTTTGGAATTTTCTGAACAATCTTGAGTGATGTTTAGGATAGGTGCCTCTTCCAGACTCACGATCTTACGGTCGAAAACTATTTTGGATGTACTATTTAGTAATCTCCGTTAGTGTTATTAAAACTCCACTGCACTTTGTTTGGGTGATTGTCTCAAACCTTTTCGTCCAAACTTTGATTGGATTACTGGGATGCCGCTTGTGATTCCAATATACGAGAAGTTCAGTTATATCTCTCTATTTATCTATTTGTTCAGGGGGTTGCGACAGCGTTCACAACATGTTTGGTTTCAATTTCTTTTACATATATATTTTTAAGTATTGACAACGTAAGACTAATTCCTCTTTCTAAGTATCCTCTCTTCTAATTGTATATCTTTCAAAATGTTTAAGTTGTCTTGCTTTAAGATTCCGAAGAGTTTTAATGAATATAAATACGCTAAGTCCATCAATTATTCTCAAAATATACATATTTCCACTTTCATCTATAAGAAATTGTTCTACATGGTCCATTGTAAAGTGAGAAACGGAACTGTGTTAGCTTTATGTTTGGATGCAAAAATATTTTCCATTGTAGACGATTTGTTGTATGTGCAACTGAAGCATGCGGATACATAGTATTCTTGTACAAATATACTCATTTTAGGACAGAAAACTTTACCTAAAGTTATATCAATCCTATCGCGATGTCCTGATTCATTGTGGCTATAGTAAAGAAAACCTATTTCAATCTATTCATATATTTATTCTTTTATCCTTTATGATATTTATTTATTATAATAAGATAACTGTAAGTATTTGCACCGCTTGTAACTATTCGGTATTTGTAACTCATTATACGTGTATCTTCGGAATGTTCACAGTTTGTGACTTGAAGGCATTCGTTCGGCAGCCCAAAGCATACACATGTAATGCCATGCAGACTGCGCATCAACAACAAAATATGTACGAAACTTCCTTACTGAAAGAACTTCCTTGGTTGTCTTTTTGCTGTAGTATGCAACAGGTTTTAATAGGGTTTTCCCATCGGGTCTCTGCATGAAAATATCACCCACACATAGTTTTACTTGCGTAACATTGCGCTTCTGCAATGTACTTCGGATAATGCAGCGCTGCGATGAATGTCATCCCAATTTCGAAGATGGATTTGAAGACTAATAAGTCTTCATAAGATTCGTAAATAGTTTTGCTATGCTAGCAATCCAGAGATAAATCTCCAAGAAAATGTACTAACTATACAAACTACCTCAATTGGTAAAACTAATTCATAGGTGTAGCAATTTAGGATACAGCATTCGCCTTCTTACTACCCAGTCGTAATACTTCCTTCATATACCAAGTGGTCGGGCTGTTTCTTTATCAGTGGCAGAAGCAGGAGATAGAAGGCTACCCATCTATCGAATTGCCAAATCATACCTATCTTTTCCGAGGAGTTCATTTATTATATACACAGCTGGTGCATAACAAACATCAGCGTAAATTCATAGTGCAATCTATTCAATATAAATACTATTACTTTGAAAAATCCAATTGATAATAATAATAACATTTAATTTAGTCATGAATGTCTAAAGAAAATTTATAATTATTTTACTTAGGATATAAGACATGTTTAAATCCTTCAAATAAATGAAAAAAAACAACAGTAATGCTAATATTCTCAATTTATTTTGTTTAATATATTTATGATCATTAATATCATGATAATGATATTTTAAACCGATAATATAATTAAGAAAAAAAATATAAAATGAGGGTAGATTGACAAATGATGTTGAGTAAGGACAGTAACATTATGTAGATTAATAATTGTTATTTCAAGGTGAACATAAACTGATAAATATTTTTACTTTGTCCGACTTCGTTTTGTAAAATTATTTTAAAATAACAAAGAGTACATACCAATGTGAGCTGATCCACCACTTCTGATTTGTTGGAATACCACTCAGAATAAAAGACTCACTTATCACTTTTTGTTTATTAACACACATAAATGATTATACTTTTACAAATAATACACAATAATCGAAATATCACACCGAGGCATAGCTCATGCTATCACCGTGGTCGTTAACGTACTGCCCTCTGATTGACACCTCTCCTATATTTATAGTAATCAAAAGTGACAGCTGTCAATGTTTCCATTAGCTGTGTTGCATCGATGTTAACTTTTATTATTGCTCTGTAAATTCAAATAATATTATTAAAGAAATGTAAAAACTGTGAAGACTATGCTTACACATATTAATAAAATTAATAAATAATTATTAATTCATAAATTATTTCTTTCTTATTAGTACAGATTATATTAAACATTGATATTTAAATTTAAAAAAATGTACAGATTATAAAGGGTATGCTAACACGACTATACTCAAGGCGGTCACAAAGTTTGGCGCGGGCTGTACATTCCATTTAATCTCTGATTCAATTATCAATAAATGAACACGGAATATATCATCGCGATTGCAATCGGTAGTTACAAGTAATTAATAATTAGAAAGTTGGTAATTATTAAAGCATATATTGAAAATTATTAGTTTTGAACTTCACTGGACCTTCATTAGTAGCCCTGTAGCTTCTCTCTGAGATTGTACTATGAAAATAGTAAACACTTAAAACAAAATAATAAAAATGTTTTAAGATAATCTAATAGGAATAGTTTCTGTTAGAAGGGATTAAATAAAAAATAAATTAAGAAATACTAAAATTTTATTAAAAAATCACAAAACAGCTTATAAATAAAATAAAGTAGGTACTAGTCCCTTAGCCCTACTTGTGGTTATAATGAATGAATTGCAGGATTAGGACAGTTCTGAATTCTATTTAACCATACGCTAGGCGCGTCACACTGTTTTTGAAACTCGCATCGGTCCGAAACATTACCTTGACACCAACCACATGCAAACTTTTCAGGTAGTGCCAAACAAATGTCACAATTATCTGCCATATCGTTACAACGATAAATAACAATGTGAGTATTATTCGAATTTTCTAAAGGTTTCGAACCTCCCCATATAACACCGAATGATGCCGTAATGTTAGGTGCGCGGGATGTATACGTGAACTCTACGGCATCGCAGTAAATCGTATCAGCGAGAAGTTGAGCATTGACATGAGTTACGAGACCCTCTATATTGAACTCGCACACGAATCTCGTCTGAACTATGAACTGACCGATAACGTGAACTTTCACCTTGATAGCTTTTTTCACACCGAATGGTACTAAAATTTCGTTAGTGCCATCGGATGCAGAGTTTATCTTCGGACAAAATCCGGGTCCAGAGCGATAGCTAGGCCCTATTCTACTACTGCCGGTTATAAGAATATCATCTCGGCAATTTTCCGCTGTATCATGAGTACAACGGTGACGGTCTACACACCAATCGCAAGGGAAAGGCGAACTGACACACTGAGTGCACGAGTTGTATGTATTACAATCATAAAAGGTGAAATTAGTGGCTACAAAATCAGGTCCCTGAGTAGTTCGCACGGACAATTTGGCTCAAAAATGATGCTGACCAGTAGGAATTGGTGGGAGAGTGTCTGTACGCGGCGTAGAACAATTAACCCCGTACGTTTTTCTCGTTGCATTAGTTATAACAGTACGATCTAAAGCTGTAAATGCACACAGAAATTGCTGTCCATCGAGCGTGGGTAAATTTTCAATAACTAAATCTAGATTTCTTGCAGTAGTTCGTTGAAGTTGATTTGGTGTCACTTGGGTGATAGTTGTACGGCGATTAGGACAGGTTTGAATTTTATTAAACCATACGCTAGGCGCGTCACACTGTTCTTGAACCTCGCATCGATCCGAGCCTTGACACCAACCGCAACCAAACTTGTCAGGCAAAGCTAAACATATACCACAATTATCTGCCATATCGCTACAACGATAAATAAGAATGTGAGTATTATTCGAATTTTCTAAAGGTTTCGAACCTCCCCATATAACACCGAATGATGCCGTAATGTTAGGTGCGCGGGATGTATACGTGAACTCTACGGCATCGCAGTAAATCGTATCAGCGAGAAGTTGAGCATTGACATGAGTTACGCGACCCTCTATATTGAACTCGCACACGAATCTCGTCTGAACTATGAACTGACCGATAACGTGAACTTTCACCTTGATAGCTTTTTTCACACCGAATGGTACTAAAATTTCGTTAGTGCCATCGGATGCAGAGTTTATCTTCGGACAAAATCCGGGTCCAGAGCGATAGCTAGGCCCTATTCTACTACTGCCGGTTATAAGAATATCATCTCGGCAATTTTCCGCTGTATCATGAGTACAACGGTGACGGTCTACACACCAATCGCAAGGGAAAGGCGAACTGACACACTGAGTGCACGAGTTGTATGTATTACAATCATAAAAGGTGAAATTAGTGGCTACAAAATCAGGTCCCTGAGTAGTTCGCACGGACAATTTGGCTGAAAAATGATGCTGACCAGTAGGAATTGGTGGGAGAGTGTCTGTACGCGGCGTAGAACAATTAACCCCGTACGTTTTTCTCGTTACATTAGTTATAACAGTACGATCTAAAGCTGTAAATGCACACAGAAATTGCTGTCCATCGAGCGTGGGTAAATTTTCAATAACTAAATCTAGATTTCTTGCAGTAGTTCGTTGAAGTTGATTTGGTGTCACTTGGGTGATAGTTGTACGGCGATTAGGACAGGTTTGAATTTTATTAAACCATACGCTAGGCGCGTCACACTGTTCTTGAACCTCGCATCGATCCGAGCCTTGACACCAACCGCAACCAAACTTGTCAGGCAAAGCTAAACATATACCACAATTATCTGCCATATCGCTACAACGATAAATAAGAATGTGAGTATTATTCGAATTTTCTAAAGGTTTCGAACCTCCCCATATAACACCGAATGATGCCGTAATGTTAGGTGCGCGGGATGTATACGTGAACTCTACGGCATCGCAGTAAATCGTATCAGCGAGAAGTTGAGCATTGACATGAGTTACGCGACCCTCTATATTGAACTCGCACACGAATCTCGTCTGAACTATGAACTGACCGATAACGTGAACTTTCACCTTGATAGCTTTTTTCACACCGAATGGTACTAAAATTTCGTTAGTGCCATCGGATGCAGAGTTTATCTTCGGACAAAATCCGGGTCCAGAGCGATAGCTAGGCCCTATTCTACTACTGCCGGTTATAAGAATATCATCTCGGCAATTTTCCGCTGTATCATGAGTACAACGGTGACGGTCTACACACCAATCGCAAGGGAAAGGCGAACTGACACACTGAGTGCACGAGTTGTATGTATTACAATCATAAAAGGTGAAATTAGTGGCTACAAAATCAGGTCCCTGAGTAGTTCGCACGGACAATTTGGCTGAAAAATGATGCTGACCAGTAGGAATTGGTGGGAGAGTGTCTGTACGCGGCGTAGAACAATTAACCCCGTACGTTTTTCTCGTTGCATTAGTTATAACAGTACGATCTAAAGCTGTAAATGCACACAGAAATTGCTGTCCATCGAGCGTGGGTAAATTTTCAATAACTAAATCTAGATTTCTTGCAGTAGTTCGTTGAAGTTGATTTGGTGTCACTTGGGTGATAGTTGTACGGCGATTAGGACAGGTTTGAATTTTATTAAACCATACGCTAGGCGCGTCACACTGTTCTTGAACCTCGCATCGATCCGAGCCTTGACACCAACCGCAACCAAACTTGTCAGGCAAAGCTAAACATATACCACAATTATCTGCCATATCGCTACAACGATAAATAAGAATGTGAGTATTATTCGAATTTTCTAAAGGTTTCGAACCTCCCCATATAACACCGAATGATGCCGTAATGTTAGGTGCGCGGGATGTATACGTGAACTCTACGGCATCGCAGTAAATCGTATCAGCGAGAAGTTGAGCATTGACATGAGTTACGAGACCCTCTATATTGAACTCGCACACGAATCTCGTCTGAACTATGAACTGACCGCTAACGTGAACTTTCATCTTGATAGCTTTTTTCACACCGAATGGTACTAAAATTTCGTTAGTGCCATCGGATGCAGAGTTTATCTTCGGACAAAATCCGGGTCCAGAGCGATAGCTAGGCCCTATTCTACTACTGCCGGTTATAAGAATATCATCTCGGCAATTTTCCGCTGTATCATGAGTACAACGGTGACGGTCTACACACCAATCGCAAGGGAAAGGCGAACTGACACACTGAGTGCACGAGTTGTATGTATTACAATCATAAAAGGTGAAATTAGTGGCTACAAAATCAGGTCCCTGAGTAGTTCGCACGGACAATTTGGCTGAAAAATGATGCTGACCAGTAGGAATTGGTGGGAGAGTGTCTGTACGCGGCGTAGAACAATTAACCCCGTACGTTTTTCTCGTTGCATTAGTTATAACAGTACGATCTAAAGCTGTAAATGCACACAGAAATTGCTGTCCATCGAGCGTGGGTAAATTTTCAATAACTAAATCTAGATTTCTGGCAGTAGTTCTTTGAAGTTGATTTGGTGTCACTTGGGTGATAGTTGTACGGCGATTAGGACAGGTTTGAATTTTATTAAACCATACGCTAGGCGCGTCACACTGTTCTTGAACCTCGCATCGATCCGAGCCTTGACACCAACCGCAACCAAACTTGTCAGGCAAAGCTAAACATATACCACAATTATCTGCCATATCGCTACAACGATAAATAAGAATGTGAGTATTATTCGAATTTTCTAAAGGTTTCGAACCTCCCCATATAACACCGAATGATGCCGTAATGTTAGGTGCGCGGGATGTATACGTGAACTCTACGGCATCGCAGTAAATCGTATCAGCGAGAAGTTGAGCATTGACATGAGTTACGAGACCCTCTATATTGAACTCGCACACGAATCTCGTCTGAACTATGAACTGACCGCTAACGTGAACTTTCACCTTGATAGCTTTTTTCACACCGAATGGTACTAAAATTTCGTTAGTGCCATCGGATGCAGAGTTTATCTTCGGACAAAATCCGGGTCCAGAGCGATAGCTAGGCCCTATTCTACTACTGCCGGTTATAAGAATATCATCTCGGCAATTTTCCGCTGTATCATGAGTACAACGGTGACGGTCTACACACCAATCGCAAGGGAAAGGCGAACTGACACACTGAGTGCACGAGTTGTATGTATTACAATCATAAAAGGTGAAATTAGTGGCTACAAAATCAGGTCCCTGAGTAGTTCGCACGGACAATTTGGCTGAAAAATGATGCTGACCAGTAGGAATTGGTGGGAGAGTGTCTGTACGCGGCGTAGAACAATTAACCCCGTCCGTTTTTCTCGTTGCATTAGTTATAACAGCACGATCTAAAGCTGTAAATGCATACAGAAGTTGCTGTCCATTGAGCGTGGGTAAATTTTCAATAACTAAATCTAGAGTCTTTGCAGTAGTTTGTTGCAGTTGATTGGGTGTCACTTGAGTGATAGTTGTACAGCGTCCGCTGCGATAGGAAATCCAGTATAGCGGATCTTTTGTTGAATCCTGGCAGTCCGATCGTAGGCTGCACTTATTATCAAGCGAACACCAGCCGCAATATGGGTCTTTGGCTCCGAGGCAGGTTAAGCATGATTTATAAACACTACATTCTTGAACTTCAACTTTAGACACTTTACGTTCAGTCATTACATATAAATGCATTAATTGAGTATCGAAGAACAAATCTTTATTGACTGGAGAATTTTCATCAACTACAATATCTCCGTATTCAAAAGCTGAAGTAGCGCTCTCTACAACAATTTTCTTAAGATGACCCTCGGCAGTGCCGGCGAATACGACAGTGTAGTCACCGGTGGCAGTCGCAGCCACAGCGGTCAGCCTCTCCTTCTTAAACACGATCACTGGTACAGCCTCCACTGGCTGTTCACCTCCCAAAGGATTATTCACATCAAGCCCGCAGAAATCTTCACTAATCGATTGCAGTTTAGTTCCAATGCAAGCGGTAGACGGCGAAATGAAATCCAATCCTCGTGAACCGTTTCCGCTGAAACACGTCTTTATATTCTGCATAAACTTTCGCCGTATAGCTTTAAGTGAATAAACGCAAAGGGCCGATAAGTTTGAGGGCGTGTTGGTATTAATAGTATCACTCTGACTGAATGCTGCAAAGAGAACATCGTGTTGTGCTGTTATTCCGAGTTCACCAGCTAACACTGAGCCGGCTTTCCCTACGAATGCGGCTTGTACGAGATTATATCCAAAATTACCGCCGCCTTCACCCATACATGACATAGGAATCTCAGTATAAGAATAATAATTTTCGTCGTCATGACATACGCGTACTAACTTGCTATAATACGTATCAGAACCTACACCTCGTAGCTGTGTCGTTAAGAAGTAGCTAAATCCTTCGGAACTAAAGCCGTACACATAATTAATGGGATAACGTTCTCTAGATAAGGAATTCACAAACATTCGAGTTCCAGTAGTGACAGCCGTTCTCGCTATCATAAATAGTCTATCGTCTTCAAGGGACCTGCTGCTAACGGTAGGCACTTCAGAACGATAAGGTGAGTTCCCAGTAAAAGTTACTCCAACGTACATAACTTGGGTCATCGGTGGATTAGGAGGCCCTGGCGCGATAAACGCTACGGTGGATGCGCTCACATTGTTCGCCACAACCGGTTCACGTACGTCACGCACGTCATGAGATATATTGTTCAGATTGCGCACAGAACACAACCCTTGAAGCACAGAGCCACACGTTATGAGGCGGCTCGTCGCATAATCGATTACAAGCGCCTTATTCACATTGTCCGTTGGTTTCTTAACGAAATTGGGCGGACAATCGAAGGTGCATTGCGCCGAGTCGTTCACTGGTCCTGTGTTGATCTTCTGCGCGACCTCGAGGTCGGGGGACAGCTGGTATATTCGGTTGAGGGCGCCGATGTAGACGCGCCCGGTGTTGCGATCGACGACTAGGTGGTTGAAGAGGGAGGTGGGGGTGGTCGAGTCGGAGAAAGTGCATACCACGTCCTGGGAAGCGCGCGTGAAGCTGCACGCGGCCCCTAGAGCCAGCAGTACGCGCCACATGGCGTAGGCGCATGTGTCTCAACGATGCCTCCCGCGTAAACACCCACCCCTCTATCTGAAACGCGATACACCCGGTCAGCCACTGTTGGGAACCTATCACACTGCACCGCTCATACTTTCTACTATTCTATACGCCTCTGTACAATTAATAGCAATAAATATAAGCGTCGAGAGGTCCAGTGCGATTGGATCGTATTGCCGAAGCGGGGACGCACGGTGACCCGTATCCCCGTCGATGACTAGTACCAACCTATTTTAATTTCTCTTTAAACTATTGATGGGTATTGACGCTTGAACGTTTAAACAGTATAAATCTCTTGACACCTAAAAAAATGAAAGGATGTAGCGACCTGTGCAGCGGATGTTTTTCTATCGCCGCAAACAAAAATAGGTTAGTACTAATGAACGGGCACCGGCCGCCCCGATGCGGTCAGTGTAACTGATCATAGTCAATATTCAATAGTAAATACGCCGATGAAAGCCTCAGCATCATAAAGAGACTAACAAAAATTATACAAATTGGCATGCTGTTCATACGAGGGAGTGAACGTGGTAGCGTAACGGTAAATAAAAGGAAACAAATCATATTCGAAACAACTTAATACATCGATGACATCCAATTAGGTACTTACAGAATAGCCATGACGGATTATGAACGGACGGGTTTCGAAATTTCTATTTCTTCTTGATTATATGCATGTATAACGGACTTTCATAATGCGGCGACCGAGATGTAGGCTCTGGCAAGACCTGTAACAACAAACATTATGTTTAAAAGCCCGGCGGGGCTCGATCGATTCGCTTTCATAGAACGGCTTTTTTGCCACCTTACATATAATAAACAGGTCAAAAATTGTTTCAATAAAAAATAACCAACGTTTTATTACAGTAGAATTGACTTAACTTAAAATGATAAAAATGGTAAAGCGCTCGATAAAATAATTCGATAACCCGAAGGCCAAGGCCGCACTGCAAGTGGTGTGAGAAACATTTTAGCACAACAAAATTTACATCACCACACTAGATCACCAGACACGAGCTTTGTGGACAGGCAGTATCAAGTTTAGCCACTATGTATCGAAGCTTCTCTACAACTAAGCTTGCCTCTAAGCGTGCTACCAGCAGTGGGGCCCTGTCAGAACGAATATTATACCGCACGACTGAGACCGGTCGTTCTTGTTGATTGCACCACACACTCGACCTTATCAACCTAAACCTCCAACCAACCAATAAAAATACTATAGTATATACAATAATTGATTATACATATTAAAAAAAACATATTTTATAGACTTGATTGATAAAAAATCACTGGAGAATGAGGAAAAAATGTCAGCTAAGACTCAGACTGGGAAGCCATTTGGATTAACAAATATAAAAACACAACATTGAGATAAATAAGGAGCTCTGTGACTTATCAAAACTGTCGAGAATATAGATTCTGATAATTAGGTTACCAGAGGTCATCGGATGGCCATTTACCGCCTTTTTAGCTGTCAAGTCTCATGACGTGTTCAATCAAAACTGTCATTACAAAATATTTCGAATAAAAAGCTTACAGTTTATAATAATAATCTCTTATAAGGTAGGTATGTTAAGAATCCTGGTCCAGTTGAAATGAGTTTTTTAATACTGCACAATATTTTTGTGCAATCACTGTTAATAATTTTAACTAAAACTATTTCACCACAAGAGAAAAATTATACGTCGTCATGGAATGACTTCAGATTCAGAAATGGGAAGTTCCGAGTTCGTAGTTCGGTTTAGCTTTTGTAACGAGCTTATGCCAGTGTTGCTAACTTTATTTTTCAAATATCGTACAATACCACTAGAAAAAGTCATATTTAACTAGTATGCATTAAAATATTAATAAAACAATGGCAAATGATTTAGAAACCTTGAAGATACTTATCTATACTAATATTTATAAAGCTGAAGAGTTTGTTTGTTTGGTTGAACGCACTAAACTCAGGAACTGTTTCGAATTGAAAAATTCTTTTTGCGTTGGATAGTCCGTTTATCGAACAAGACTACAGGCTATATTATACACGCTAAGACTAATAAGAGCGGAGCATCAATGTTGCATAAACGGGAGAAAAATATCTCTTTTGAGAGCTTCCGTCACGTACGCTGCGTAAACAGTTAAAGTTACGCAAAAATGATATATTATGACAGAATTGTTCCTCTTTAAAATTTCTAAAAAAAGTCAGCATTAAGAGGACTACAACACCGAAACTAGCGCCACCCATAATTTTATTTCTTTTACTCTAAAATCAGATAAAATTTTAAAAATCCAGAACAGTATCATGCTGGTAAATAACCTGTAGTATTTTTTAAATCACTTTTTATGACTTTTGTCACTTTCAATTAAGAGAACTACAGATTAAAGCCAAAAGTGGCCATTTTTGGCGTTAACCCGGTCTTGTCAGTAATCAGGATATTTTAGGCCTGGCCGTTTGTTTTTACGTCAGTCTCAAGCACTTACTTGTCAACAAAACATCTACCAAAAATGACTAAATGTTCTATTAGATGGTGTAAAAACTATAGCAGCGGAAGCAGCACTATTTCTTTTCATTTGTAAGTAATATATTTTATTACATTTAATGTTATTGATTACAAAATTTAAGTAAATGTAAAATAAAATTTCGTATTATTTAACCTTTGATTATTCTAAGTATTTAACTATGTTAAATATAGTCGATATATCTATGTATTGTTGACATCTGACAACCATCATAAAATGGCTGGATTATACCGTTCAAAACAAATGACAGAACTGCCGATAGAGTTGACATCGACTAGTGCTTGACAATGTCGAAAAATATATCGATATTTGACGAAATAACTAAACTAATTATGATGTTATTTGTACAGTATTATAACATAAAATACTTTTATCGCAGTATCCTACAATCTGATGACAATAAATTTATAATAATATTTTTATAGTTAAATAAAATGTAACGAGTAAAGTGAAGTGAGGAGCGGGTGTTGGAGAGGAGGCGCTAGTGTAGCGGTGTGAAGTGTGAGGCGAGTAGAGGAGAGTTGACGGGGATGGCGTAGGGTATATATAAATTCCTTTCTCAGGATTGATTTTATTATTCTGCAGTGTTAAAGTCTAGAGTATTATTGTTCTGTTATTAAAGTGTTGTTAAATCATTATAATTTATCAATGTATAGATTTAAAAGAAAGTTAAAAGTTATAATTTTGAAACCTATGATATAAAGTGATTTGTAAGAAATACTGTTTTATTTTCCCTGACTGCTTAATTGTAGCAACCTTATCAATGTAGCAACCCAGATGCATTATATGAAGGGTTTCTGTCCGCATTTGATAATTATCAGCCTATAACGTCCGTTCGAGTAACTAGCGCGAAGCCACGAGTAGAACCTAGTGCTAGCAAAGACACTCTGGTAAGAAAGCCTCCCATATGTTATCGGTGTAATGAGACGGGGCACGTAGCTCCTAATCACTATCCGACAAGCGTAAATGTTTTAGATGTGGTAAGATTGGACATGTTGCTAGTTCGTGTCTATCCCAAACAAAGCAAATCCAAATCTAATCAAATTTAAATGATGTTTATAAAAAGTTTTCTGGTATAGTCCCTGCAGATTCACTACGAGCTTATCGTTGCGTCCCAAGTTGTAGTGAAAGCAGTAGCGATGAGGAAATTGTTACTAGAGATGATTTAATTGACTTATTAGAAAGCTAATGCATTTTTTTGTCCACCAATTGCGGTGCAATTGTTACAGGATGGCCGACTGTAACGAGTAAAGTGAAGTGAGGAGCGGGTGTTGGAGAGGAGGCGCTAGTGTAGCGGTGTGAAGTGTGAGGCGAGTAGAGGAGAGTTGACGGGGATGGCGTAGGGTATATATAAATGCCTTTCTCAGGATTGATTTTATTATACTGCAGTGTTAAAGTCTAGAGTATTATTGTTCTGTTATTAAAGTGTTGTTAAGTCATTATAATTAATTAATGTATAGATTTAAAAGAAAGTTAAAAGTTATAATTGTGAAACCTATGATATAAATTATTATAATATGTATGTATTTAAACTTATATATGTGTAGTATATCAACCATCTAGTATCCATAACACAAGGCTCGTACCTTATCGTGGAACTAGATAGTGCTGTGTGTAAATGTCCAAAAAAAAAAGTGATTTGTAAGAAATACTGTTTTATTTTCCCTGGCTGTTTAACAAAAAAACATTATAAATGCAAAAATTATAATTAGTATACAGTGTACTTATTTTTTTATTTTATTTTAATACATAAATTACACAAAATTTTAGATTTCCTAGGGATCCTCCTCGAAAGAGAAAAAAAAAATCTTAACAAATAATTTGAAGTCTATAATAACTATAATTGAGTAAAAAGTTCATAACAATGTCCTGCTTATTTTAGTATAATTAAAATATAAATACCGGAAGCTTACCCCACCTTTATTCTCCCTTTATTTTCTTTGCCTTACAGCTTATTTATGATACGCCTTTTCTTTCCCATTCGAACGTTCTGGGTTTGATTGTCGGCGAAAAATCAAACAATATTTATTATTAATATTTAAAATGTCATTGATGTATGTATTTTATCGACTACGTTCAAGCACTAGCATTAGAGTGAATTTTGATGTATTGTGTCAATTCTTTGTGTGCGTTATACTTCAAATGGTTGAACGTGTTTTCATGCATTTGTATTTTATGCCTGGTCCAGTAGTTTATTCGTTCATGGTTAGTAAAATATATAAAAAGATTAAAGTGATTTTTATACTTAATTTAACTTACTTGAAAAAGGACTATGATAGGTGTAATTCAGAAATGGATAGGAAAATTATAATCACTAATTTGTGCAATAGGGTATTTTATCAATTTTTAAAAAGTATCTCAATTAGATTCTGTTGGGCTAATAAACCACTAAAAAAACACCAAATTTTTATTCAATCGATAATAGTGTTATAAAAATGCATTTAAATTTTTACATTTTCAAATTTCGCTTCTCGTTGGTCGAAAACGCTGAATGCAGTGGAAGCCTTTATCACTCTGTTGTCTGACGTCAGATTGCTTTGTAAGCAAACTAGCGACTCGCCCTCGCTTCGCTCGGGCTCTTCCCTAGATTTAGCACAGGTAAAGCCGCGGGATCTGCTAGTTATGCATATAAACCTTCCTCTTGAATCACTCTATCTATTAAAAAAAACCGCATCAAAATCCGTTGCGTAGTTTTAAAGATTTAAGCGCACATAGGGATATAGGGACAGAAAAGGCGACTTTGTTTTATACTATGTAGTGATGATACTTTAATAATTGAATATTGTTGGTTTATAATTTAAAAAGAGTTTTACTTATCGTTGGTGTGCTGTAATTCCTGAATGCAAGAATACACCGAACAAATAATGGATTTCTTTTTGCTTACATAGCGGTATTACGCAATAACATGGCAATTGGCATGTACTATTTCGATTTTCGTGGTATTTGAAAACAGATAAAAAAAGTAAAAACTTTGTATTTCCTTTAAAAATTTATTTTATTATTTTATGAACTAAAACTAACATTTTCCGAATTAATTTTGCCTAAGCTATCTTAATCATCATCACTACATAGTATAAAAGAAAGTCGCCTTTTCTGTCCCTATATCCCTATATCCCTATGTGCGCTTAAATCTTTAAAACTACGCAACGGATTTTGATGCGGGTTTTTTTAATAGATAGAGTGATTCAAGAGGAAGGTTTATATGCATAACTAGCAGATCCCGCGGCTTTACCTGTGCTAAATCTAGGGAAGAGCCCGAGCGAAGCGAGGGCGAGTCGCTAGTAATATATAAATTATCAAAAGAATGAAAGTGATGAAAAAAAAATCGATTAAAGTTAATTTAATTCAAAATAGCCATGAGCACTTTCAGATAGGCAAGTAATTATAGGCATATTTGTTTATAAATTATATTCGATAAAAAATATGTCTCATCCGGTTATCAGATCGGTGAAGGTCGATCTACCACGGTCTCCTCTACCATATTTTTTTTGTAGATTCTGCTACTCACTTTGATTTTATTATAAATTATTCATCTATACCCCATGGTTTGTGTTCATAGACAAAATTAATTGTTTGACAGATGACCATTCGCCGACTATGTCATATTTATTGACAGGAGAATTTTAATAGTATTTGGGTAAAAATAATTTATATAAAAATATAATGGCTACAAGTATGTTTAAGTTATCCTCCGCGCTAATAAATTCAACTAAGAATTACCGATGCGTCGTAGGACTTATTAACAAAAGTAATATCTCAACAACAACTGTTACGAAGGTAAGTTGCATAACCGCTTTGTTTCAAAGCTTTAATAAATGTGCTAAAATATTGAAAGTTCTGATTTTCTGATCAGATTAGACAGTTTTGAACTAAAATATATATATACGCTATATAAACGCTTATTAATTATAATGAATGACATAAATTTGTCATGTTTTATCTCTTATCACATGGTTATAAACATTCATAAACAAGTATTCAAATAGGTATCAAAATAGTAATTCTTTAGGTGTATACGACAGGCTAAGTTAGGTTAAGGGTACAGTGACTTGATTCGTTTTGACACTTTTTTTATTGGGACATTTTATGTTATCTCACAAATTAAATTTAACTCTTTTAAGCTTATAGGGTTTTCAACAATTTCACAAATCATATTTCTAATATTTTATATGCTATATTGATGATATAGAATGAATATGTTTGCCCACATTTGCCATAACTATTCCTAAATATATTTTTTTTATTAAATTCATCCAATACAAATTATTTAATCACTATGTGGTATTTAAAGTATATATCTGATAATTGGTATATTTATTTATGATAGAAATTTTCACCTATATTTCCAATCATTTGGTCATAATGAAGATGTTTCCCCTTTTTTTTTTTGATTGAGTTATAACAATTTTTATTTTGCTTTTTTCAATAGTGATTACAAGTTCATTTGTAGTGTATCTTTTATAAATATAAATAGATAAATATGTTAAGACATTATTAAACACAGCACCATCTAGTTCCATATGGTAATCTACAAGGCTTGTGTTACGGATACCAGATAGTTGATATGCTATGCTTTAAAATACATATGATTTTTTTAATAATAAATAAATATAAACATCCATAATTGGAGTACAAACAAAAAAAATGTGCTCAACAAATGAATGCCCCCAGCAGGACTTGAACCTGTGACGGCTGGCACAGAAAATAGGGTCACTATAAACTGAGCCTATGTGTCATCAATTAATCTTTTGTTAAAAAATTACAATATAGTGCTTGATACTCTAACATTATGGGCCTTTGTCATTTCGATTGTAGTTCACTAATGAGCTAATTGAGAGCAAATGACTACTACAATACGAAATATGGTATAAATACTCTTAGATAATGTTAGTAGTAAAATTTATTATATTACCCACATTGTGAGAATATGACCTTGATGCAGATTTTTGATATGAAAACCTCCATACATTTTACTTTCACATGTTAGTTTTTATTAAAAACTTTTTACCTTTATTGACAAATGAGATGGTAGTTAAAAATGTGTTTGTTTGTTTTGAAAACAACACATTTTTGGAATATAAAGTATGTGCCTATACATAGACAGCTACTCCTATATTTCATTTTTTATAATTTGAGATAATATAGTCTTTTCAATTAATACATTAATTAAGAAGCCTGTGACGGACAGACATGACAAAATTATAAAGGTTCAATTTTCATCTATAGCTACAAAAACTTAAAAAGCATAGTTTTTCATAGATGATTATTTAAATGAAAGCATAATAAATTTGAAAATAAATTAATAATTGATATTTAATACTAGCAATTCAATCTTGTTTCAAAAATCGAAGTAATTATTTATTACTTATTTATTCCTGATGACATCAGCTATCTGCTAGTGAAAGTACTGCTGTCAAAATCTGTCTAGCATCTGTATAACAAACAAACAAAAAACAAAAAAAAATGCTCTTTCTTTACTTTCTACTTTATGATAATACCACTATATTATGTCCATGACAAAATATATCTAATAATGTTGAAAATGATGTAACAATTTTTATGCCGAATAAAATATTTTGATTTGATTTCATTTGAGACCCGGGATTCGAACCCGCTTCAATCGAAGAGAACGCGCTACCACTGGGTTACCCGTTGTTCCTGGTATCATACAGTTAACACAATTTCTATAAACCACAATATATGAGGCGGTATAACAAATGCAGGTTGATAACATATCAAGCCAGAAACCACTGTCAACTGTGCAAATCAGTCAGCCATACGTTAAATTCTTTTTACAATTAACGACATAATATACGCAATATAAATAAAAATCTCATGTTATTTAGTTTGTGTGTTCCATTTAATCTATAAACAATAAATGCGGCTTGATCTTCACTATATAGCTCGAGGTTAGCTTTAATCAGATTCCTTAACTTCGTTTTAATCAATTTATTCCGCCATTATACTTTTTTGGCCTTATAAATCTATAGGTACCTACATAATATGTTTTATATTATAATGCTGAAAAATCTTCACAAATTTGAGCGAAGTAAGAATGATCGCTAGACTTGTGTAAAGGGATCTTATAAAAATGCTTAAAAAGTAAAACATTTAAGTTTTAAGGGAAGAGTTTTCTAATTAGCTATTTATATTTTATCACGTACCCTATGTCGTATCGGCGCCGTTACGAATGGTTTAAATTATCATTGTCGTATAAAAACGGTATATGTATAAAGTTAGCACTCTCAGTCTCAGTTTGGTTTCAAAGTCTGCAAGGAGGGGACGGTCGTTGTCTCGAGCAACGTGGCAAAACTTGTTTAGTGATTGTTTATTTTACAAGCTCCTTATGCATACTTTTTGCTACTTCATTTCCAAATAAAACACTGGCTTTAGAAGTTTTTAAATTATCTTTATTTGTCTGTGGTTACTTGTCAAAATTTTTAAAGTAAATTTTTGTGAGCTTTTTACTTTTTTTAATATTATTTTGGTTTCTAAATTAATCGTGTAGAAATGGCGTGTACAGTTTGTACGAGTGACCAAAGCAAGCCCGTGAAAATGGTAAGTCAGATGTGTCGAATTAAATATTTATAAGCCCTTAATGACATTAAAATTTTGGGTATAATTTTGTGTAGTCAATGCTGAAGCCTGAAACTCAATGTTTCAAGCAAATCGATATCAACAATCGATTTCATAACATTTTGATGGTAATATCTACACAAATAATAAATAAATATGCTGGGACATTATTAAGCACAGTAGCATTCCATGACGGTGTTACGGAAACCAGATAGTTGATACACTACACATATTATATTATATAACTTAATACCTACATGCATATCTATAATACATATAAATAAAATTGGAGTGTCTGTTTTTAATTTAAAATTAACAGCTTTTCTCTAAATGCATATGAAAGTATACCTATACGAAGTATATACTAGCAACAAAAAACGACTTTTTAAAATTTTTGTTGCTTGTAGTCAAATTATATGTAACTGTTGAGATAATATTATGATGTAAATTAGTATGAAACAAGTTATCTCATAGGGATCATGACATTTAAAGATAAGAAAGTAAATAAAGGGGTTGGCTTTAGTTAACGGCCGCATGATTTTGGTGTTTTGCGATGGTGGGGGCGAAAGGGAGGGGGATGCCCTACCCTATGGTACCACTCCCGAGGTGCGGAAACCAGTAGTTTTTTTTTAATGATTTTTTTAATTTTATGTTTTTGTATGCGCATAACGGAACGTTTTTCCAAGTAAAAATGGTTTGGTAAGTAAAATGGAACGTAACTAAGAGTGTAAAACCATTGTAAGTTTGAAAATAAATAACACACAAAATAAATTTCAAATCAATACAAATAAAATTCAAATGACAATTAAAAATATTAATGTCGCTTATGTAAACTTGGTAAGTTGTCTTTGAAACATCAAAGTGAAACGAAACGTAGATCGCCATTTTGTTTGATCACAAAAGCATTCCCAAATAAAGTTATTACATCAAGTAATATTTAATATGTACAGTTCGTATGGTTTTATGAACGACACGTTCGACGACACGTTTTTTGTGACCTTACTTGCTGTTTAAGCGGTCGTGGGTTCGAATCCCAGTGGGGAAAGTTATTGAATAAGCTTCATCACCTATGTGTAATGTAACATGGATCTAGATGGCGCTGTCTGTTAATGTCCTAACATATTTATATTTATTTATTTATTAAAAATTAAGATGTACCTATTTTAAGAACTGTTTAAATGTTACCATATTTTGGTTTTTCGTTTATTGTTTATAAAGTTTCTTTTATAACATGTATTGGCACTAAGTTATATCTACAGTTCGCGTCACGTAAAAAGGACGCTGGAAGAAAGTGATGGGGGGTGTGTTTGCGCATCGGTACATTCACATACGAAATTCCTAAGCCTATTCTTTTATTTTTGAACTAGCCTTTCGCTCACGATGTATATTAATTTATTGGTAAGTCTGCGCAACTTGACAGCCAGCGTTCTTTTTACATGACGCGAATTATAATCGATATTAACTGCACGATCTGATTAATCGTTCAGAATATTAAACACGACGTCAAGTACTTTCTTTTTCGGTAATTCCTAGTGGTTAGTAGCTTAGCTAAAAATGTTAGAGACGTGTCTATTTTTATCGCTTATCAGATATAGGAACATGTGCTGTCAAAAAAAAATAAGTATAAAGCATGTAAGAGCGGTCTCATTGATAGCCGTTGAGAGAATTGACTAATTGAATGGTTCATTTACAATTAAGTTTAGGAAGGGTATTTAAAATATATATTAACTTTTTTATGTTAAGTACTAGCGATTCCCGCGGCTTCGCCCGCATCTTAATTACTATTAAAAATTAAGGATTGGTGGTAGAAGGTTGAAAATTTAGGGTAACTTACAAGTATTTTCGATGCCAAATCATATAAAAAAGTAAAAAATGAAAAAAACCTGGAATGGGCCACCCTTATCACTTAGGTCCTAGGGGAATAAAAATAGCCTGAGAATAAACATACCTACCATATATACACAAAAATATTATAAAAATCGGTCAAGCCATTTCTTTCGGAGGAGTTCAATAACAAGCAGGGTGGTACGAGATTTATATATTATAGGTATTAGGAAGATAATATATGTATTAGTTTATATAATATGAACCTTGATTTAAACGAGAGCGCTAACAATGAGATGTACCTACAAAAATTAATTATTTGAGAGATTGAATCGATTCTTATTTTAATGACTTGAGACATACTAAATATTGTTTTAGCGAACGTTATACCTTTTTTTTTAGTTAAACAAAATATTTTTGTATTAAACTTTATCATATATCTTTATTTCATATTGTTTATATACTTATTATTTCCATTTCAGCGGAAAGAACGTGATACATTCGGCGAACTCGATGTTCCAGACGACAAGTTGTACGGCGCTCAGACCGTACGGTCTGTAATGAATTTCCCCATCGGAGGCATTGAAGAGCGGATGCCGGTTAGTATTCATTGTTTAGAACTATATACCTACTAAATACTATTACTATTAATATACTATTGATTTGAATATGTTATTATAAATGTAATACACTGTCTGTTACAAGTATATAAACCTATGAGACGTCAAATACATTAGTCTTTCTCGTGACCATGATTGCTGTAATGCATTCGAAACTTCGGGAACCAAAAATCTTAATAAATCCGCGACATAAATGACAGTTTCATTTATAATAACCTAAGAAAGCATTATTTAATGTGTTAGTTGTTATAACGTAAACGTAAAGCCGGAAAACAAAAAAAAATCTATAAAAAAATTGGTGAATAGATGGTATGATATAAAATGTCAAATATTAGCTTTCTAGGAAAGTATTATTGAATAACTTTATTTATTTTATTATGTTAGTTTTGTTAGTTAGACTTAGTTGGGTTTTAACTATTTTAGGTTTTTATTTTATAAAACTTTAATATCTCAAACGAGCATCGAATTCACTACGGAAGCACTAAAACGTTTATCATCACTAGGCTTAGGTATTACTTAGTACCTACTTAACTACATCATTAAAAACATTAAAATCGTCACATTGTTCAAGTTTTTCCAAGTGATCATAATCAGTCAGTTGGGTTTTGTTTTGTGTCATTTTAAGCTAAGTTTCTTTTATATTACTTACATAAAAATGAGAAATAAATACAAAAATAAGTACCTACTTAATACATTTACATACAATGTATATTAAAATTCGATATAAAGATTTAACTCAAGCGGAATTGAATCAAGATATCAAGTAAATAAATTTTATCATATTGTCGTAATATCGTGGTAGCCTACCACTAAGCTCTAAGCGTCTGGCAATCCAGCTGGTGTGCGATGCCAATAATCGTACAAGGAGTTGGCCATATTTGGTGGACATTGTACCATGCGTGTTTCTCCTGGTACCTAACTCTCTGATACCATAGTGAAATGATGGAGCAACCCCATCGAAATTGTGGTCTGCTTCGGCTGGTCAGAAGTCGGGGGATAAGTGATCCTGCGACGTTCTAATAATAAGTGGGAAGTTCCTTTGGGTTTTAGTGGGCAGTACTGGTGGTAGTTTTTACATGTGCGAATCATTTCTATCATGATTACCACTTGTCTTACGGTGAAGGCAAAGATCGTGAGGAAACCTGCATGTCTGAGAAAGCCTAGCAAGTTTTCGAAAGACAGGTGAAGTCCGCCAACACGCACTAGGCCAGCGCGGTGGACTATGTCCTTATCCCCCTCATACTGAGGGAGGCCCGTGCTCAGCAGTGGGACGTTAAAAAGGGCTGATGATGATGATGATAACTGGTGGTAGTAATTGGCGATGAGCCCCACGTAACCTATTTGTATGCATGTGGTATGCCTTAATGCATTATACTATAATACATTTTACTACGGCAATGGGTTCTGCTGAGGTTTCCTTGAGCAGAAGTCTCACAGTACCCTGTCAGTTGTAGCCGGCACCAGGTTATTGGGTATTGGTAAGCCCCATAATGAGCTTTTTCAGTGTGTTCATAAAACTACTGCCATGGTTGCATTCCTTTTATTCATCATCATCAGCCCTTTTTAACGTCCCACTGCTGAGCACGGGCCTACCTCAGTATGAGGGGGATCAGGATATTATAGTCAGATAGATAGTCCACCGCGCTGGCCTAGTGCGTGTTGGCGGACTTCACCTGTCTTTCGAAAACTTGCTAGGCTTTCTCAGATATGCAGCTTTCCTCACGATGTTTTCCTTCACCTTAATACAAGTGGTAATCATGATGAATCGCACATGAGAATATCAGAGATGCGAGACCCGGATTTGAACCCGCATCACTCGGTTATCCAAGCGAGCGCGTCACCGCTGGGCTACCACTGTCTATTCTTTATATTACAAAAAAAAAAATAATTGAAAATGTTTTTATTGAATAATTGATAACACGAATTGAATAAACTTTCATTTAATGTTACGTAAAAATATTTTCTTACTTACTGACTAGACGTAAATCGATCATGTGATAAATAGTAAATACAATTGCAATGTTCTGTGTCAAGGTCTGCTACTTTACTGTCTACAAATGCTATTACAATACACAATTACGCTTGTAGTAATAACGTAATCTTTATTTGTAAATAAAACATTATTATTGGTCTATTTAATATAATACATGTATACATAAATATAAATGCGAAAGTGTGCATTTGAATGTGTTTGTTTGTTACTCCTTCAACTTTACTGAAACGCTGGAACGATTAAGATGAAATTTTATATACAGGTAGATATTCTTTTGTTGCTTATCTAAAGACAACACTTTTTGGAGCTACATTAACTTTAGGAGCTTCGGTTATTATAATTCGTTTGACAAGTCTTTAGTAGTGGTAGTGCCATGCTTGTTACCTTCGGGTAGCAACCGAATGGGCCGGCACGCCCCGTATAGTTCATTAGTACCACTCTCTCACAGAAGACCGGCGTGAAGTGGCAGCTATGCTGTCGCGTTTCGTCCGGTGAGTGAGAGTCCGGGAGGCCCATTATCCTTCCCCCCTCCCTCTTCCCTTCATCCTCCGCCTTCGTTCCCCCCTCATTCCCACTTCCCTCCCTCTTCCATCCCTCCCTTTCCTGAAAGGCCGGCAACAAGCTTGCAGATGTCCATGGGCGGAGGTGATCACTTCCCATCAGGTGAGCCTCCTGCCCGTTTGCCCCCTTTTTACCATAAAAAAAAAAGTCCTGTATATTTTAATTTTCTAATATTGAGACTTTTATGTGTATTTTTTAAATTCTATAATATAGATAATGAATTGACCAATGCAACGTATTCTATCAGTTGTTTATATCAACATCTATCACAATTTATCAAAAGGTCAATGAACCTTAGTTTTGAAAATAAAGAAAGCATTTTTTAATTATCTTCATAACAAGTTTGACTTGTGGTACGTTCGAACAGGAAATTGCAATCAATATATGGGTTACGTATTTCAATGGGTACGTTTGGTATAGATTATTATCATAATCCAAACATATTACTTGTATACTTGACTCAACCGGAAGTCAGGTGTTATTAAAAAGCTTTTATGTCTTTAGTGTTTTTAAGTTATTATTCAGAACTATTTCCGTAATTATTTACATTATCTTGTAATTATTTATGTAATTAATGTACTTACTTGTAAAGATACTTATAGATATTTATATTTTAAATTTACGTCGTAAAAAACAATAATCTTTATTATGCTAGTCATTAAAAACGATGTACGGCAATCGTAATATTTTTAATAACTACAATCTACATGTATAGACACAGACAGGTTCAGATTAATTTTAATATTATCAATTTCTGAAAATAAAAATAAGTTCACTTAATTATTTGTTAAATTGTTCTTTAAAAGTATTTAAAATAATGTTGTAATCCCTCTGATAATAATATTTAACGTGCGAATCATTTACGCTCATGATAACCACTTGTCTTACGACTAGGCCTTTGTCTAGCTGAGGGACGTTAAAAAAGGGCTGTATTATATATGTATCAGTATATGTATATTCACAAAAAATCTTTTTTTTTCTTTCAGTATCCAGTCATCGTTGCTTTCGGTATTCTGAAGAAGGCGGCTGCTAAAGTCAATATCGAGTTTGGTTTAGATAAAAAAATTGGTAAGTATCACTTGTTATGCATCCTGTATAGATACATCTATACTAATATTATAAAGCTGAAGAGTTTGTTTGTTTGTTTGTTTGTTTGTTTGTTTGTTTGTTTGTTTGTTTGTTTGTTTGTTTGTTTGTTTGTTTGTTTGTTTGTTTGTTTGCTTGTACGCGCTAATCTCAGGAACTACTGGTTCGAATTGAGAAATTCTTTTTGTGTTGGATAGTCCGTTTATCAAAGAAGGCTATAGGCTATATTACATCACGCTATGACCAAAAGGAGCGGATCATTAATGAAATATGTTGCAAAAACGGGAAAGGCGGGCAAGACTCAGAAAGGATTTGGTTACCGCTCATTAGAACGCGTGCGAAGCCGCGGGAAATGCTAGTAATATAAATATCTTGGGACAATAACACACAGCACTATCTTGTTCCATGTTAAGATACGAAGCTTGTGTAATGGATATCAAATAGTAGATACACTACATGTATGTAACTTTAAATACATACATATCATCACTACATAGTATAAAACAAAGTCGCTTTCTCTGTCCCTATATCCCTATGTATGCTTAAATCTTTAAAACTACGCAACGGATTTTGATGCGGTTTTTTTTTAATTGATAGAGTGATTCAAGAGGAAGGTTTATATGCATAACTAGCGGATCCCGCGGCTTTGCCTGTGCTCAATCTAGGAAAAAGCCCAAGCGAAGGGAGGGCGAGTCGCTAGTTATAAATATAACCATTCATGACTGAAGTACAAACATTTGTTCACATCACACAAATGAGTCTCGAGTAGGACTCGAACTCACGACCGCTGCTACATGAAGGGTCACTGCAAAGTGATTATCATTATATAGATTACTTATTAGGATTTTGTCTTTTTTTTTTCTAGCCGATGCCATTATGCAGGCGTGTGATGACGTCATCTCCGGTAAACTCTACCGCGAAGGTCACTTCCCCCTGGTCATCTGGCAGACTGGTTCCGGTACACAGTCTAACATGAACACTAATGAGGTTGGTATTATGACTTGATATAAACTAAACCTATGCCGTTGTCTGAGTTTGAAATGGGACTGATGCTGTTAATAACTAGACGATATTGGACGATATTTAGTGTACAAAGGTCTACTATAATTAGAAGTAATAGTAGGCAAACTATTGTTAGACACCCAAGTACAAATGGAGGGTATATACCTTACTTTCTTGCGTTACAATTAGATGGCACGTTTTCGGAGGCTATACCATTTGACTACTTTAATATGAGTGATATAATATCACTCATATTAAAGTAGTAAAACTTATTTTTAGGACTACGGGAAAATTGTCCATACTAATGTACATATTACGAACAATTCAACGATCCACGGTTCTTCTACGTTATTGCTGCTTATTAAAATCCAAAATTTTATCAAAATAGTTAGAGCCGAAAATAAAATACAAGATACAAGAATTGTTTTATACTAATTAGTAATTAAATTGTATCAGGTAATCGCAAACCGAGCAATTCAAATCCTGGGAGGCAAGCTCGGCAGCAAAGATCCAGTACATCCAAACGATCACGTGAACAAGTCCCAAAGTTCAAACGACACGTATCCCACGGCTATGCACATCGCCGTAGCGATGGAACTCCGGGATAGACTCATGCCGGGATTGGTGGCTCTCCGGGATACCCTGGACAAGAAGTCCAAGGACTTTGACAAGATCATCAAGATTGGCAGGTTTGTTTATGGTTTTTGGGTGGTTGGTTAATAGAGGTCTGTCTTCAAATATTTCCATAAAATATCATGTATTTGACATCTTTGGTGTTTCACCATGTTGGATTTAGAATGATGTCACACAGCTAACTATGATTTTCATCAAAACTTAACGCGTATACAAAATTTCTGCTCAATCGGTTGAAGAAATAACAAAGTTTGTAATAACGATTATAACCAATCCTTTACAGTAAAAATGATTAGCTATTGTCATATTAAATTTCATCAAAATCCAAAATCGTGCCGCCACAGACGACTGATAGAAAACTAAAATTCTAAAACTATAGTTCGGCCTCTATCAATAATAATGACCAAAACTATTTACTCAGACTCGAAATTTCTTCGTCTAAAGACGTGTAAGATGTGAACTATAACATACTGCTTGCAATTTACCGCATTATTATTCGATAGATTATAATCTAACGAATTAAAATTTAAATAAATTAATTTTTAACTTTAATCTAATAATTAGTGTGGATTGCTAATAATAATAACCTTTAATTATAATATAAGATTTATTAACTACTTCATAATAATTATTGTAATTAACTTAAATTTAATGATAGGGGACTGTTTTTTAACCATTTACAAAAGATAAAAAATAACTACATATTTGATTAAATTCTAAGATAGCATTATAAAATATTCTAAATTTTCAATAAATCACAACCATTATCATGTACCTATAACTAAAAGAACTAACCAAATTGTATGTAACATAAGAAGAAAAATAAGTTTATTACTACCCTATTTAACAATAACCAATGTTGGATTTTTTAAAGTTTAAATTAGGTAAATTAGATCAATTAGATCATAGAATGTCAATCAATGTTAAAAATGCATAATGTACAAATTTATGATTGTAAAAGTAAAATAATAAAATGTAAATTATTTATAATTGTAAAAGTAAAATGTCAAATGTGAATTAGTATAAAAATGTATCTATTAATGAAAGTGAGAATGTAAAATGTCAATTTATTTCAGTAATAAAGGCTATTTTATTTAATTAATTGTTAATTATCCAATTGTTTAATATCACCCAGGACTCACCTAATGGACGCAGTTCCCCTCACCCTCGGGCAGGAGTTCAGCGGGTATGCAACACAGCTCACGTACGGAATCGAACGTGTAGTCTCCACGCTGCCTCGACTCCACTACCTGGCGCTGGGGGGCACCGCAGTGGGCACGGGACTCAACACGAGGAAGGGCTTCGCTGAGAAGTGTGCTAAGGAGATTGGCACTCTTACTGGTTAGTGTTCGATAAATAAATAAACAATAAATATGTTGGGACATTTACACACATCACTATCTAGTTCCACGGTAAGGTACGAGCCTTGTGTTATGGATACTAGATGGTTGATATACTACACATATATAAGTTTAAATACATACATATTATAAATATAAACATCCATGACTGGAGTACAAACATTCGTGCTCAACAAATGTATGCCCCCAGCGGGACTCGAACCCGCGACCGCTGGCGCAGCAAGTAGGGTCACTACAAACTGCGCCACGCGTGTCGTCATTCACTAGCCAAGGAGATCGGAACTCTTACTGGTTAATATTATAAAGCTGAAGAGTTTGTTTGCTTGGTTGAACGCGTTAATCTCAGAATTTACTTTCCCGAATTGAAACATTTTTTTTGTGTCGAATAGTCCGTGTATCCAGGAAGGCTATAGGCTATATTACATCACGTTACGACCATTAGGAGCATTCTTTTGATTTTCAGCCTTTAAAATGTGAGCGGAGCCGCGGGAAAGGCTAGTAATATATAAAACTTATCATACGAGTATATCTATCCCATACTAAGAGTTAAAATGAGAGAAGTGAGGGAGAGTTGCTAGTAATTAAATACTTTTCAATTTTAGTATATTATATGTTAGGGATGGCGATGGATTTAATATTACACTGTCATGATATACTTCCGACATGGTCAATGTGCTCGTGCGGCACAGTCGAGTGTTCACGGTAAAGTAGCCCCACTCGCGCTATTGACTCACGCTTTATAACATTTACAATGACATGTGTCAAACACTATTGACAAGTACAGTCTTTCAACTACCCTCATTCATGTATGAAATAACGAACATGGCAATACAACTAATTATTATTCATTATTCTCTAACATATACATTTTATATTTTATTAAATAAATTATTTTTATTCTATGTAATAAACAGGTATCCCGTTCGAGACGGCGCCAAACAAATTCGAAGCGCTCGCGTGTCACGACGCCATGGTGGAAGTTTCTGGGGCTTTGAACACCATCGCTGTGTCTCTGATGAAGATCGCCAACGATATCAGGTTTGTTTTTATTTATGACTAGCAATACACGCGGCTCCGCCCGCTTTCATTCGATCACTCGCTGGGTTGAATTCTCCAAAATTACTCCAGCTTTAATATACTCTTGAGTCGCGCGGCTACCTATTTCATATATTATGTGCGGCGTGCACTCCTCCTCCTCTCCTGTTATTGTAGTTTTAGTAGGGATCCTTATTTTTTTATATTAATCGGTGATAATGTAGCATTCAAATGGTGAAAAAATTTTTAAAATCGGTCCAGTACTTTTTGAGCCAATTCGTTACAAACATACTTACATACAAACCTTTCCTCTTTATAATATTAGTACAGTTCTTGAGGCATAAGCTCAGCTTTGCATTTGTGTGAGTGCAGTGTACGGATAGGCACGACCGAAGGCGTAGCGCAACGCGAGTTGGTTTAAACCCGTTTTAACTGGTTTTTGATGCGCGGCTATTGGCTTTGAGCTATCACTCACACAAATGCAAAGCTTACGCCTCGAGAACTGTATATACCTACCATATTGTGTTTTTCTAACCTTTAGTTGATGTTTTATTAATTGTTTTATAATTTATTTATGTGACTTTAGTTCATATTCTCATTTTGTTTTTGTTAGGGACTATATATACTTGTAGATGATATATGTCCCATACCTATGTAAAAAATGAAGATCCTTACACATACACAATAGCTGAATTATTTTGTCGAATATTTTATTTTGACTTCTTTAGGGCGTAGCATTTTAAAAAATAATGCCTATTATAAATAGTAATTAATGTATTCGAACAGGTTATTGGCGTCGGGACCACGATGCGGTTTGGCTGAATTGTTGCTGCCGGAGAATGAACCTGGATCCTCCATCATGCCTGGTGAGGACACATAATAGTATTTACTTTCAGTCCTCTTAGTGGGCCTACCTCCAATACAAGAGGGATCAGGCCATAGTCCACCGCGCTGGCCTAGTGCGAGTTGGCGGACTTCACATGCCTTTCGAAAACTTGTTAGGTTCTCTCAGACATACAGGTTTCCTCACGATGTTTTCCTCGCATCTCGCACTAGGCCAGCGCGGTGGAGTACGGCCTGATCCTTTTCGTACTAAGGGAGGCCCGTGCCCAACAGTGGGACGTTAAAAAGGGCTGATCAAATCAAAATATTTGATTCTGCATAAAAATTGTTGCGATTTCTTACTGAACGTCATGAGTCTACCACCAGTTCTTCTTCTACTGGCGAAAGACACTCAGCGGGACTACTATTTTATATTATACTAGCAAACCCGGCCCGCTTCGCTGGGCGTAAGTTACAATAAATGAAACGGTTTTTATATATATATATTATTTCGCTATCTTGCATATATCTATAATCTAGAAATAGAAATACGGCCATACGCCATCTATTAGGATTTTATAGAACTAAGCGATAAATACACACTACAGTCGTATAATAAACATTTAATTTGAAATAAAATAATATTGCGACTATAAATTAAGGTGTAATCTATCCTATCTTTTAAATTGGATCAAACTGCACACGGTGTGCAAATTTGATTATAATCGGTTTAGTGGTTTAGGAGTCCATCGCGAACAAACAACGTGACACGTGATTTATATATGTATATTAGATAAAATTGAGTTAATGTCTTCTGTTATTGTCTTCTTACGGTTATCCAAGCGAGCGTTACTCCTAAGCTATATTTTAATATAATTTACCAATTTTATTTTAAATTTCCCCAGGCAAAGTGAACCCGACCCAGTGCGAGTCCCTGACGATGATCGCGGCCCAAGTCCTCGGCAACCACGTGGCGTGCTCGGTGGGAGGTAGCAATGGACACTTCGAGCTGAACGTGTTCAAGCCCATGATAGTGGCCAACGTGCTTAGGTCTATACGGCTGATTGGTGGGTATTGTTTGTTTAGTTAGATAAATAAATCTATACTTAATAATAATATTATAAAGAGGTAAAGTTTGTTTGTTTGTTAAATTGTAAGGGGTAATCTCGGGATCTACTGAACCGATTTTAAAAATTCTTTCACCAATAGAAAGCCACATTATTGCTGAGTGTCATAGGCTATATAAAAAAACCGAAAAATAAAAAGGCTTTTACGTGGTAGTCCGTTTTGCAAAGTGAATCGGAGAAAAAACGGTCGAATGAAATCGTTTCTTACGAACGCTGCCTTAACTATGAAAGATATATTTTTGAGTTCTAGAGAAAAGATGTGGAGCTTGAAAATGCCTACAAAATAGTCAACGACAGCATATGTCTAACTTTTATATTTAAGTTAAAAAAAGTAGTTTTTTTAATATTAGTATAAATAATTTAATTTTTAATTTTTAATATTAATAAAATAATTTAAATTATTTAAACATTCTGTACTAAAAAAGAATTATTAACATTATGCCCAATGAAGTGGGCACGGGTCAGCTAGTATAATAATAATAATAATATAAGCCTTCGTGCTTGGTGGGAGGCAGCAATGGACACTTCGAGCTTTCTTCGAACGTGCTTAGGTCTATACGGCTTATTGGTGGGTTTTGTTGGTTATTATAAACTCTTTTTTGTTTTGTTGGGACTAGGTTGTGTGAAATTCGCTTATCAAATCAATATATTCTTTATTCAATTAGACTTTTACAAGCTCTTTTAAATGGTCATTTTTACATTATTCGGTGTCCCTAGTGACCCCATTTCTACTGGACTACCACTGGTTCTTTTTTTATAATATAATTATAATAATATTATAATATAATTTAAATAAAGTATCTTTATTAGTTGTATTTATTAAAGTAAAAAGTTAGTTAGTTTGAACACAGTCTCTCCCGTGACCATGATTGCTGTAAAGCATTCGAAA
This sequence comes from Boloria selene, assembly GCA_905231865.2. Taxonomy (NCBI): domain Eukaryota; kingdom Metazoa; phylum Arthropoda; class Insecta; order Lepidoptera; family Nymphalidae; genus Boloria; species Boloria selene. The sequence goes on from HG993146.1 coordinate 11,938,405, forward strand.
CGTCGGGAATCAAAAATCATAATAAATCCGCGACAAAATCCGAAAAGATGTTTCATTTATAATGTCAAATATTCGCGTAAACCTAAGAAAGTATTATATTATAATATAATTTAAAGTATGTTTATAAGTTGTATTTTTAATATTCTTTATTAAAGTAAAATGATAATTAAAATACTCTTTCTCACAGGTGATGGCTGCCAAGCCTTCAACAAGAACTGTGCAGTGGGTATTAAAGCCAACACCGCGCAGATCGACAAGATTATGCGCGAGTCCCTCATGCTGGTCACCGCCCTCAACCCCCACATTGGATACGATAAGGTTACACATACTCGATTTATCTATACTAATCTTATATATAAAATTCTCGTGTCACGGGGTTCGAACTTGAACTCCTCCAAAACGGCTTGACCGATTCTCATGAAATTTTGTGAGCATATTGAGTAGGTCTGAGAATCGGCCAACATCTATTTTTCATCCCCCTAAATGTTAAGGGTAGTCCACCCCTAAATTTTTATTTTTTATTTTTTAGACAATATTTTTTTCCTACAGATCAACCCAATGAGGTTGATTAGCAATTAAAATAAATTCGGCCAAGTGCGAGTCAGACTCGCGCACCGAGGGTTCCGTACAAACCTGTACGGAACGGTGTATGAGTAAAGGGGTAATAAGTTTAAAATTATTAAAAATATTTTTATTATATGATGTAACTAAAAATTTATGCTTTTCGCAATTTTTCCTTTATCTGTGTTATAAGACGTTGCTTCGTACCAAATTTCAAGATTCTGAGTTCACGGGAAGTACCCTGTAGGTTTTGATTCCCTTGCGAGTGTCGAAAATTTGCGGCATAAACGGGAGTATCTTTTGATCGCGTTGACTTAGAAGTTTGATTTTTTCACAGCTCCAAGAGACCATAGACTTGAGTATTTGATATGAATTTCAGCTTGATACCTACACGCGTTCCTGAGAAAAAAGGTCTTGACAGACAGACAGACAGACAGACAGACAGACGGACAACAAAGTGATCCTATAAGGGTTCCGTTTTTACCTTTTGAGGTACGGAACCCTAAAAATGAACGCGAGCGAAGCCGCGGGTACAGCTGGTATTATATATAACATTATGTTATATATGTTGGGACATTTTTACAACAGCGCCATCTAGTTCCATGGTAAGCTACGAGGCTTGTGGGGATCCCCACATTGGATACGATAAGGTTGCATAAATTTGCTTTATACATATACATATAAATAAAATTGAAGTGTCTGTTTTTAATATTAAATTAACAGTTTTTCACTAAATGCATAATATGTATCAAAAAATCAATTTTTAAAATATTTGTATTTTTGTCTGTTTGTTCCGGGTAATCTCTGAAACGGCTGAATCGATTTTGACGGGATTTTCACTCACTGATAGCTAATGTTATAAGAAGTAACTTAATCTATTTATGTACCATAAAATAAAATAAAATTACATAATGTTTTATTTTATCAGAAAACAAAAAACCGTTTTATTGTAATTTACTTATTATACTTATGTATGGATATGTATCAACTATATGGTATACATAACATAAAGCATATAGCTTATCATGGAACTAATGCTGTTTGTTAACGTCCTAATAGTAGCACACTTTATTTAAAATGTTTTCCTTTTTACATATAATTTTATAAGTTAATAAATTTGTAAAATTATTTCTCTTCCAGGCCGCACAAATAGCCAAAACAGCCCACAAAGAAGGTGGCACACTAAAAGACACTGCTATCAAGCTAGGTATTCTGACAGCGGAGCAGTTCGACCAGTGGGTCAAACCTGAAGAGATGCTCGGACCCAAGTAAAGTGTGGATGTGAAACAATAGCTATGGAATTATATACTATTTAATATAATATATATACATAAATGTTTTACTGAATGTGATTATTGTTTTGTATGTACCTTTTAAATGCTATAAGGACTTGTTTATTTTATTTTGGAAATTTGATACAAATTAAATTAATGAAAACATTATAATGTAACATTATTATTATCATATTACAATAATTACAAAATATAACATATTTACTGATCAAGTTTCCACATTTACATAATATAAAGATGTGAGCAAGCATTATTATAAAATAATTAGGACAATATAAGAGTACTAAATCAGCAGCTCCCAAAGTTATTGATGGTGGAAATATCATTTTTTAATACTTGTTATGTAAACTCTTTACTATATAACAGAAAGTGGTCCAGATGCAAGATTTAACTTAAACTACAGCCATATTTCAATTCTATTCAAATTATCTTGTAATAGCTTCAAAGCGTGCTAGTTGAGTACTACAATGTTAGGTCCTTATAGTATTTTAAACTTATTGTTATAAACAAACATATTTGAATGTATTTAATATATGCAAATATTGAAAATTTTGTAGGACCTTAAGTATTATATTATTTAGGATCTGTGTCTGTGTGTACAAAATATATTCATTTAATGTTGTACTTAAATATGGCTGTTTTATTTAATTTTATTGTTTTTAAATTATATAATTGTAGCATTTTACAATTTTTGTTATCTTATGTTCTTTATAAAGGTCTCAGTTATATGAGATTTTATCACCATTTGATCTGTTTGTGATTTATGTGGATTATCTGCAAAAATTTGACTGTCATTGAACTAAACAGCCAACCAACTTGAAGCCATAGTAGGACAATTGGTATTTATTAGTTACAAAAAAAATTGGCAAGTGTTATTATTATTCATATTTTATACATTTTATTTTAAATATTTTTAATAAAGTTTAACTAAAATCTAAAGAAAAATAACACCAATATTTTGACTTTCACATTTATTTTGGCTGACTTCGTCTTTATAATTCTCTAGTCTCCATACATTGTTGAAAATTAGTTATTAAAATATTCCACTGTTGTAAATTATTAATAAATTATTATTTACGTTATTTAATGTACAAATAAAAGATGTGTTTAAAACAAGGTCTTACTAAATTTTCTAATATAAGTATGGTATAAAGTACTTTCAAATATATGAAGTGCGCTAGAAATGAGTTGTTTCATTTTGGAATGTTATTTATTGCAACTAAATAAATTATGTTCTTATTAATATGAGTATTTTTTTACCTACAAGTTAAAGTTAGTTAGTCTTCAAAGGCCCATTTTGTTTAATATAACATAACTAAAGATTATATACGTAATACCTTGTTCAATTCTATTCATGTTCTACTATCTTTTTAATCTTCCTATAGGTGCTTCAGTTTTAGTTTGTGAAAGCCTCTGTAGTGAGGGCAATGTTAAGAGTATTTAACCCTTTAACCGCCAAGCTTAAGATATCTATTTTTATGGTACCTAATATTGAGATCAGATTTTTAATTTTTGAACCTAAATCTATGTATAATGGAAGAATTCTACTGTCTGTCCATAGCATCATAATATGACGCAGTCACGGGTTCGAGTCCCGCTAGGGGCATTTATTAGTCGAGCATGAATGTTTGTTGGGTGTGTGTTATATTAATTATAATATGTATGTATTTAAAGTTATATAGTGTAGCTCATAGGATACCATTGAAGTAGATGGTCTCTGGACTTTTATCATTAGCCCTAAAACTAACTATTCTCTGAGTTTGTACTATGTATGAATATAGTTATTACACTTGTGACACAGTAAAATTATTTTTAAAATTTTGTTAAAATTAATATGAATTATTTTTGTTATAATGGATTAAATAAAAAAATAAATAAGAAATAATCTTATATTTTTATTACATTTTTGGTACATCCATATACATTTAAAATCATTAAACAAGCTTATAAATAAAATCTTGTACTCTTTGGTATATTTTTGGTAACAGATTAAATCAAAAAACGAACTGAAAAAAAGTAACTGTTAAAATTAAACTATGATAACATTAATAGGCCCAATAGATTTAACATTACAAAACAAATGCTTTACAAAAAGTTTTCTTTATATGATAAACTTTAAATAAATAAAAGAAACAATATATAGGATTTATAACTAAAGCTATATACATTTTGTATATATTAATACTGATATCCTTACTAAATATATTGTAGGAAGGTTTTCTAAAACAAATTTTAGGTTTTGAATAGGACCATTTACATTAAAATGCATAGAAATTATATTTTATAATATGTATGTAGTTAAAGTTTTATATCTGTAGTGTATCAACTATCTGGTATCCGTAACACAAGCCTTACCGTGGAACTAAATGGTGCTGTATTAATGTCCCAACATATTTTTTATCTATTTAACTTATCTTTCGCATGACTAGAATCATAATGACTAAATAGCTAAATGGAAGGCATTTCATTTAATATATTACATAAAGACATCTTTGATATTCTGAAACTGTTTCACGGCAAGATCAACTGGTAAATCAAAATTGTACGGAGTAAGGCGATCTAAGCTTTGCAAAGTGTCCTGAAAACCTGTATTTACAACATAGCTTGTTGAAGAATAGAATGAATCTATAAGAGACCTGCACTTTAATATTGTGTTTAACCAAATCACAAGTTTGTGACAGTTTAGTGCGGCACAAACAAAAGCCTTGAAATGAGCATCATAACTTCTCTTATATGGGGTGTGAGATGCTAATATACTGCCAATTGCACTCAGAAGACTTTGTTTATTGGTAATAGCTGTCCCTCCAACAATATCTAAATTAAAACTCTGACTTAATTTTCTCGCTGGGGTGGAATTGAACTTATCACCATCATTTAATTCATAGTAACGCAAGATTAACTCCCAAACATGTAATGATTTGGATGAGGTAGTTCTTCTTACAGGAAAACAGCCAATTATTGGTACTAAAGATGTGGATTCCGGACTTACAAGTCCATGTTGGAGTAAATCCCGTAAGTTAACAGCCAGATGTCTTCGCACAGCTGTTGTGAGTGGGGCATCATGTATTACTATACCACTTTCTTCTTCTTCACTGTCATAACTATCTGGTATGTGAGATCTCTCCCTAGAAACTATATGGAGTACAGCATCTATTGACATTTCCAGTTTAGCTCTAAGATTACCCCAGTGAGTGACTATGGTTGAGGATTTTCGATCATATTTTTTTTTTGAGTTTGGCGAACAGCCGAATTGGGACACAGTGAATATTTGAATTAATGTCGAAGCTTTCCTCATTAAATTAATGGTCTCAGCCTTAAGTTCATCGTTCACTTTGCTGCGGTTAAAGTTTTTCTCAAAAGATTCTGATTTTCCAACGTTTTTCGGCTCCTTAGGCTTAGCTCTCGCGTGATTCACGTCTTCAGTCTTCATCAGCTTTATAAACTTTTGCATATCATCAATATGAGCTTGTAGTTTTCCAATGATTTCTTCTTTGGAGAGCTGTCTCTCAGCATACTGTCGCACTGCACAGTCGATCTGATGCCTTAACTCTTCAGTACTGAGTGGATGATGACACCCTTCTTCTAAACTGCGATCTATCTCCCGTCGTAAATGTTCTATTAATGTCCTGTGCTGGTCATCATCTGGGTTAGACGAGCCTTCTGCATATCTTTCGAGTTCTTTAAGTTGTGATTTTAACCTTTCGATAAAATGCGCTTGTTTTGATCTTTGATTGTGGATTTTTCGCTCCAATTCGAGGCACTCGTTGCAGGACTCCCCCGCGCTTCCCTGCGGAGCCGCCCGCGAATCAACCCCTCTAGACGTAAACTCTTCTAATGCTTGTAACATAGCATCTTTTTCTTCTGGAGGGGCTTTTAGAATTTGCCTTAATCTAAATTCAACTTGTGCGAGGTGGGACGTCAAAGAGAAAACGGAAGACGATAATATTTCTTGTTCCTCCTCCAAAGCGTGGATTCTGTCACCGGATATTTGTTCTGGTGGTATTTCATCACAAAGGTTTTCTTTAGGAGCTCCCAGAGGCTCGCACCTTGGCTCCTGCCATATAGGAATTTCGCCCTCCTCATAATCGCACAAGGTCGCGTCCATTACAATGAAAATATATAATAAAATTTCTCTAGCTGATACGTAAATCGATTATTCTATAAGTTACAATGTTGTTCAGCCATTCCCATTGATATTTTTAACGAAATTAACACAAAATACTGAAAAACACAAAAGTTGTGTAGCGAGTGTAACTTAGGAAAGACGTCACTGTTGTTCTGTTGACGAATGACGTCAATATTTGAACGAAGGGAATGAAATGAAGGGTTTCGATCCTTTAGGGATGGAATGAATGTACTAAAATATTTTAAATTAAGGATTTTAGTTTCGTTTTCATATTAAGCTTTTAATTTTATTTAAATTTATTAAAGTTATTTTATATTTTTATTCTTATATGCAATAAGTTAGTAAAAAATGCAAATATAACTTCCCTTATATAGCGACATCTCGTGGAAGATGACCGACCTCGATACAACATTTATACATCCATGATAACTTTACATTACTTATTTTGTATTTTTCGCAAGATTGCGCTGAATTATAAAAATGTTATTAACTAAGAATGAAAATTTTATAGGTTCTATAAAGAAAAAAATAGTAGTTTTCCTGAAGTTCCCCGGAATTCTCCTGAAACTTAAAATATAATAATTTTCTAATATAAAAACATGGTAAATTTGACTTGTTAACTTACTTAGAATGTAGGTAGCTGTTTAATTCATATAAATTGTTCCATGGTAACAGTTTTTTTGACTGTCTACATTAAAATCGATAGTGTTATCGGCATACACAATCGTGAGGGCTAATTGCTTAGCTATTAGCAGGCTATTTATCAAACTTAGGCTTATTAGAATAAATTTTTGAACGAATATTTCAAATTATTATTCTATGTATATTAAATGAAAATGAAATTATGATAAAATTGTAATAGTTTAGCCTTGCTTTATTTCTATGTAATATACCTACTTAAATTTTTAAAGTTGTACTTTTTCTTGTTAAAGCAATTATTATAGCATACTAGAAAAACCTACGCTACACTACTTTCAACTAACGTAACAATCATCATCATCACTACATAGTATAAAACAAAGTCGCCTTTTCTGTCCCTATATCCCTATATCCCTATGTGCGCTTAAATCTTTAAAACTACGCAACGGATTTTGATGCGGTTTTTTCCAATAGATAGAGTGATTCAAGAGGAAGGTTTATATGTATAACTAGCGGATCCCGCGGCTTTGCCTGTGCTAAATCTAGGGAAGAGCCCGAGCGAAGCGAGGGCGAGTCGCTAGTTAGAAATATAATACAATAATTGGTCAGCATCGAGGAGTCAGGACGATAATTTACCTATTGGTCTAAAAATAATATAGATAAATACAGATAAATCCTAGATGTATTCAGCCCTTTTTAAGGGTCCCATTACTAGGCAAGGACCTCCTATCGTTACGAGGGGGATTCTGGGCCATAGTCTACTACGCTGGCCTAGTGCGTGTTAGCGGATTTCACATGTCTATCGAAAACTTGCTAGGTTCCCTCAGTCATGCAGGTTTTCGCACGATGTTTTCCTTCACAGTAAACCTAGATATTATAACCTAGAACCTATTAATTCAAGTTCGTTTTAATCAGATAGTAAACATACCGGTTTACCGACCACTACCCCTTTTCGACCACTTCGCATGTTATTTTAAATAATAGACAGTGTTATAGACCGATCTTTTCTAATTTCGCGCCATTCGATCCGGGCGAACTTCACAGTTTATATTTTAACGGCATGACCTCGAAGTTTTCAAATTGAGCACTCAGTCGCTCTTTCAAAATTTGGTGTATGAACGCGTGTAAAATTTAACGAAAAAAATAGTAGGTGGATAGATTTTCAAAGGTAAGTTTTTAAGTGTTACTCTTACTTTATCGGTCATTGATTTGGTTTGTGTGTATTAGGCATGTTTTATTTCAATATTCAAGTGCCTAAACTCATCAAACTTTTTATAATTTATGATATTTTTGGTGGTCGGACAATACGTTAACGATTAATTACAAAATCTACTTTCCGACCGGGTGGTCGCAAAACCGGTTTATTCGCGTCGTTTTTCTTTGTCTTTATTGCGGAAACCTTAAATTCACCAACATATATTGCACTATATTTGTGAACAGCTAGAGTTTTGTGAATTTACAACTAGATTACGACCGCCTGTATACCTTATATTTTCAAAGATATGGCCTTCCAAAATAGCGAATATTTAACGGCCGATGACCAGTAAAAACAAAACCTGTCCCCGACCGTTTGAAAACTCCCTTATAATCTTACTAATATTATAAAAGTGAAAGTTAAGATGTATGTTTGAATGTCTGTTACTCAAGCACAAAATTTGGTACAGAGATAGAGTATACTACTCTGGAATAGCACATGCTAATTTTTATCCCGGAAAAATATATAGTTCTCTTGGGATATATCTGTTTTTATTTTGTAGGCGAACTTATTCAAGCTTGTAAATAAGCTTATATATTTTAATGATAATGGATACATTTTGGTTGCTGTGCTTGGTGTTAGAATTGTGCTTGTTTTTTTATCAGATGGCACCTATCAGTAAAGAAAAAAAAAATAAAGAGCCTTGAATTTAAAAGTCCTTCTAACAAGCGTACGAAAACGCTAGGGCGAAAATTTCACATTTCGCACAGCTCTATTAAGATTCCATAGTTTTTCTTATATATCTCTTATCGACATCTCAATATCACCATTTAGTGACATTCAATTATCACAAGTCTTAGGTTGGCAACAATACTATGAAAAAAGAGGTATAGCGAAAGAGGACAAAGAAAACTAAATTAAGAAACGAAAGCTCGAAAGAGCTAAAGAGAAAAGAACAACTATTTCACCACCACCAACCATCAAAGAAGAGAATTAAAAAAAAGTAGAAGAAACTCCAGCCCGTGTTAAATGTGGTTCTTGTGATCTTGGCCTTAATACCGTTACTTAATTTTATTTTTAAGTCGTAAAAGAGAGTAAAAATATACAGCTTTTGTGAATTTATTAATTGTATTATTATCATACTATTATAAACCTTACAGGCTATTACACAAGAGTCGTTTTTCTACCATAAAATAGGTGGCCGATAACCAGTGCACTAGTGGACGATAACTGAGTGAAAAGGCCGATAACCGGTATATTTGCTATTTTTACGAACATATATTTTTATTAAATTATGTATCACTGATACATCTATAGGCGCTAGGTTTAATGAAACTAGACTATTGTAGGATGAAATGATATTTTTTTGAAAAATCTTGGAGTACAACATTATGATAAAAATCAACTCCGAAGTCAACAAGTCGCTTAAACGGTCGATAACCGGTATGTTTACCTATTTATAACTCAGTTATTTAGAAGAAGAATATAATAATTACTAAAAATTGATAACAAAGTCTGTCTACTCTACCAGAAGATTCGTTCACTATTTTATAATAAAAGAAAATTAAAAGCCTATCCATTTTTTACTTGTACTGTACTGTAAATAGACATAAACATTAACTAGGCATATTTTCACATATTTTATGTACATATCTATAGTATTTCCGCACACAATACGACAGAGATAAGGAAACAGTTATAACGTCGATATCTAAATGTGAATAGACCGAGTAACAAGAAACAATACAGCTAAATTCACTGTTTGCACACTCCAAATAGTAAATATCAATGCCTAAGAATATAATTATCATAACTATGGTATTAAATAGAGCGTTATTAGTTGTTTTAGATAAAGTTCGTTTTTAGATACCCATCAGCCATCTCATTTAGTTTTAATATTACTAGCAGAGCCCGCGGCTTTGCTCGCGCTAAAATTATAAAAATACTCTTTAGCTTTATGTTATTAGCAGTAATACAAAGACTGTAATGATTTTCAAAAGGGTCTGATTTTGAATTAATTTTATTTTGACTCATGCATCAAAGGTTTCGATCCGCCAAATACTAAGTAGTATATTGTTTTTGCTAGAAGGTATGTTTTTTCTTTACTTTTTCTCATTATATACTCTACTGTTTGGACTATATTACTCTGTAATCTCTAATACTTATATTTCGTACGGGAATTCAACTCGGTGAGATTGAGCCGCAGTTAATACGCAGCTCTCAAGGAAAGAATTTTGCTTATTTTTTTTATTAAAATACGTATATCTGTCAAAAAACTTTAAATGAAAACTTATTTAAGTTTTAGAAAGTTGACGTGACTAAAGCTTTCATAGATGTGTATTTTCCTCAACATTTGTTGGTAGTAAAATAAATGTCATCTCAATAAAAATGTAAGAAAAATCAAAATAAATCACGTTGTTTATTCCCAAGAATAGAAGTAAAAGTTAAAAGCTAAGCTAGAGCATGTAGTTGTAGGTACTTCAGTTTTTACAACTATCATTATTTCTGAGTCGAGACAACTATGGTCTAGACTGGATGTGAGCTAACAAAGCCATTGTGGCTTAGTTCAAGGACATGAATATAAAACTAGAAGCTAACTTTCTTAAAGATATAATACAAGAGCCTAAAGTATTATGACTAAGTATATTAACGCATTATGTTTCTTATAGCCCTGAAAGACATTCATCTCATTCTATATTTAAGGAAATAAATAATTGCTTTTACGTGGGCACAGCCTGTAGGCTTAATAATACATAATAATAATAACAAATATGTTCGGACATTTTACAACAGCGCCATCTAGTTCCGTGATAAGCTGCGAGGCTGTTGTTACGGATACCAGATAGTTGATATATTACACATATAAATTTTAAATACATACATAATATAAATATTAACACCCACGTCTGGAGAGCAAACATTCGTGCTTAAAAAATGAATGCCCGCAGCGGGACTCGAACCCGCGACCGCTGGCGCAGCAAGTAGGGTCACTACCAACTGAGCCAAACGTGTCGTCAAATAAAATATATAAATAACATTCATTCATGAATGAAATGAGCGAATATTTGTATGTATGTGTTTGTCGGTTACTCCTTTCTGCTGAAAAATCTTACTTCCATTTAACGTGTTATCTCCAATTAACATTTTTCAAAATGCTAGCACAACAAATGAATACGATACTAGCAGTACTTACCCGCGGCTTCGCCCGCGTTAATTTTTTTTATCGTAACTGATCTTCATTCAATCACTCGCTGGGTGATCTGTAGATTGCCTGAAATTTCTCGAAAATTATTTATCTATAAAAATTGCTATTTGCTATTGATAAATTTGAATAGTAAAACCGTTGTACTACAATACAGAAGCTAATCTTAATTGTTAGTTATTCTGAAATGTAGGATACTTTTTGAATGCAAGGTAATTTGTCAAAAAAATCTATACATATTTACCGTTAAAAAGTATACTTAATTTGTAATATAGTTATATCTAAGGAACAGTAATGATCTCGTTTAAATAAATATAAGAATCTGAAGTTATGAAGTTATATTTGTAAATAACAACGATATTTAAAAAAATAAAAGGATTGTTAATTTTTAAATATTTTTATTATGAGCAAAACATTTTTTACTCAGTTTCAATAATACTAACGGTAGATGCTTTAGTATTCAACAAATATTTATGCGTTAGACCTGCAAGGAAACCCGCTAGAAGAGGTCCAATCCAGTATACCCAATGATGAGTCCAAATGTTTATTGCTACTGCCGGTCCCAGAGATCTAACTGGATTTAAGGACCCACTGTACAATACCGCGGAACATTGACAACCAGCTATACTCAATCCAATAGCTATGGGACCTATGTTTCTAAGTCCCTTTTGATCTACAACACTTAAAACAACAGCTACTAAAATAAAGGTCATAAGAAATTCCAAGATCAGAATCTGATAAGCCTTCAGCTCGCTATAAGGTATGGTTGCACCGAGAGCGTTTCTTGAAGAACTGTCAACTATAGCATAAGCTACAAGGGATCCGAGGATACTTCCAATAATTTGGGCAGCTTTGTAGAAAATAGCTTTGATAATCTTTATGTTTCCACACGTTAAAACACCAATTGTAACAGCTGGATTAATGTGCCCTCCAGATACTTGCCCGATTATTTGAATGACTGATGCTACTAGAAGCCCATTAGATAGCGCTGTAGCGACGACCCCCGCTCCAAGAGAGGTCCCAGCTAACAGAGATATAGATAAGTATAAAAACGTTCCAAGAAATTCGGCAAATATTTGCCATAATATTTTGATATCCTTTAAATCTTCTATTCCGAGGACTGACATGCTTTATAGTATTTTGCGTTTATATTTTATTTTATTAATTCGATATATTATCTAGAGGGCCGTGGCCCGTGATAGGTAAAAGTATTCGGTTTAAAACATATAGGTATGCCACGTCTAGCCTTATATTTAGTAACGATATGTTAAAATATTATTTGCGCAATTATTTAAAAATACAAAATTAAAACTAGAATTTAAATATGACATTTAAATCGTGTATCATTAAAGTAGAATTATTAGAAATCTAATAGCATGATTGTGTCGTCAACAGAATAAGAATAAAATAAATATAGGTGATCTTTGTACAGTTTCTTGAAATTAAAAAGAGTAAACTAAGTAGCATTTTTAAATTTGAAAACCGCAATTTAATTTGAATGCCAGTACATTTTTTTATTATTTTCATAATTCTTTTTTTAAGAAATAAGAAGGCATTATATACGTACGTACGGCGTAGTGGGCTTGGTACGGGTTAAATTTTAAAATTAGTTTCGCCCCAAAGGCGCCTAAAATCTTTAAATACTTTCATTAAGTTAAATAAGTCAAAAAATATTTTATATTAAAAAGTAACATTATTGCGAATAAAATAAAATGAATGAATGAATAAAATGAATGAATGATTATTGTTATAAATTTTGCTTGACTTGTCAATAGATAGATCTATTTCCGAACGATAATGACACTCAGCCAATATGAATACACCAGAAATAAGAAATTGGGCTTGGATTACTTTTTATCGTCATTTTTCTTTTAAACTTATCGTGGAACACATTATCCATGAAGAAGTATGCTCATTATAGCCCAATTACCATATCCTAGTGTAAGTGATGAGTTAAGGTACTATTTAAATATTACATATTATTATTTTAAAATCTTGTGACAGTGGTAGCCCAGCGGTAACGCGATCGCTTGGATAACCGAGTGATGCGGGTTCAAATCCGGGTCTCGCACCTCTGATCTCATGTGCGAATCATTTCTATCATGATTACCACTTGTCATACGGTGAAGGAAAACATCGTGAGGAAACCTGCATGTCTGCGAAAACCTAGCAAGTTTTCTAAAGACTTGTGAAGTCCCAGCAGTGGGACGCTAAAAAGGTCTGGTGACGATTTTAAAATCTTACATTCCAGCAGTAGAACGAAGAAGGGTTATCCTTTGTGACCTAAATACAGTCGCTCTCAGTATGAACTTTGTGTATGTATGTTTCACTAGCCAATCACTTTCAATCTATTAATACGTCCTCGCCATGTTTGTTGAAGGTATAGAATATCTGACAATAGTTTACTTTTCATTTACCTCGACGTGAGAGTAAATTTGCTTCAATGTACATTACAGGTAAAATAAGCGGATGTTATGTATAAACGGTAATGCCTCTCGGCGATTTGGAGTTTGTCTAAAATGCGCACCAAAGGCTTTCATCATTAGCCCTTTTTAACCGACTTTAAAAAAAAGGTTATGTTCCACTGGATATTTTTTTTATGTATGTTCACCGATTTCTCCGCCGTCTGTGGGCCGATTTCAAATTTTTTTCTTTTGTTCGGTAGCTCCGAGGGGTCCCATTGTCACCAAGTCCAACAACGGCCGACTCCAACAAAAACTAAGTAATTAAAATTATTATTTTTCCTTTTCAGTTTCGATTTGTAACTAGATTTTAACTATTAAGCTTATTCATTTAATATAAGAAATAGATTACACTAAATCTTCACATTCATCAAAATGAGTCAAGTTATAAAAAAGAAAAAATAAGTTCTTTGTTAAGAATGGCAAAGGGAAAAATCATTTTCCCAGACCCTTAAGTTGTCAGATTTTGTCACTGTAACAATACTCTCACTTCTGCGAATACTTTGCGAATGTATTTATAGAATTTATTTATAAATAAGTAACATAACGGAGGAAATATTATTAATGATTTTCGCTTGATAAAGGCGTGACATTAGCAGGATTCGCCTCCCACTCGCCCAAGGATTGACAAAAGACGTTAAATGTCGTAGCGTAGGTTTATTTTCTTAATAGACATTTTAACAGACGCTTTAGGATTTTGCCAAAGCAGATATTTTATTTTGCACATTATATACTGTGTAAATCATGACTTATTCGAACAAAATATTTATATTTGCTTTTTTTTAATTAAACCAAATTCACTAATAAGGTAGTGGTAGCCAAGATTAGTGTAGTTTGATTTGATATATTCATTGGCGAATCATTTCTTAACATGATTACTAATTGTCTTAGAGGAAACTTGGGAGAAACTTCCTAGGCAAGTCTTCGAGAGACATGTGAAGTCTGCCGTCTCGCACTTGAGGAACGTAGTGGACTATGGCCTGATCTCTCTATTATTGAAGGGAGGCCCGTGCCCAGCAGTGGGGCGTTTTAATAAGAAGGGGTGTATAGAATACACTAATCTATCAAAGATAAGGTTAAATCATAACTCTGATTTAACGCCCTGATTATCTCTTCCATCTAAATGGCCAGCGGACACCTGTTCGCTAACTTTTGTAATAAATTTTATTAATGATTTTAGAACTGTTATAATGGGCGTAATAAAGATAAATGATCTCATTTTATAAATTATGAAAAACGATAAATCGTATAACGCGGCTAAGACAATGAACTTTAAGTGTGTTTAGAGGTTTTTCAGTACAAATCTATACACCTATATACATACATATTATTCTTAAAAAAATCTAACTGAGTTCAATCTATATATTAAATCTTTTTTTGAGAATAATATTGAAATAGTGATTATTGACTGCCTCGGTGGTGTAGTGGCTAGCATGTACGGTCATACATCGAGATGTCCTGGGTTCGAGTCCCGGGTCTTTATTTTTAGTGAGCCTCAGTAACCGCCTGGAGTTGGGAAGCGCGTGCCTCGGAGAGCACTAAAGCAGTCGGTCCTGCGCCTTTGCTCTCACTGTTCGACATCACTGGTCGTGTCGAACAGTCGTCCCACCGGAGTATGAGAGTGATAGGAACAGAGATTGCACTTGTGTCTACACTATAATATCTCCTGCTCAGTTGGCCAGTCTCAATGAGATTGGCCGCCGTGGCCAGAATCGGTCGGAGAACATAATTAATATCATTATCGGCACAGCTACAAAGGCAGTATCTATAGTTTTTAGAGTTTTTGTCTGTCTGCCTGTCTGTGTGGGAAGGCATTACGAGAAAACCATTGAACAGATTTTGATGAAATTTATAAGTGGTTATCCGGGTTAACATTTAGAATACATTTTGTTATTTAATATTTGTTATAAGAAAGAGATAAAATTGTTTTATTTATCTACGAAACCATAAACATTAAAGACTATATTGACTATAGAAACATCCTATATATAAATGAATATCAAAATTGATTCAGCTGAGCTACATGTACGTGAGGGGGGAGGTTTCTTCAGAACAAGAAATTACGCTACCCATAATTAAAATTAAGGAAAATCCAGTAAAGTTAAGTAGTTGATGTGACAATGCTAACGCATACAATTTGGATAGATAAAAATTGTTCAGCACCATGAACCCCAATTTTCTCGTAATCGTATAATTTTGTACTAGAGACTCTCCGTTGCTTCACTCGGGTATGTTTTTTTAATAAATAAATTCGTACCAATAGTTTCTGAGATTAGCGCGTTCAAAACAAACAAACTCTTCTGCTTTATAATATTAGTATCTAAGATGTATTTTATTGAAAAGTAAAACGAATTTAGTTAACCTTGTTCGAAGTCGTTTAATGGTATTCTAATTGGTGTTCTTCGGAATTCTATTAAATACAAATAGAAAGTAATGAAAATCGATACCTTCAAAAGGCACGGATCTGATTGATGAATTATTTTATTCTGTCCACAATTTCAGTATGAATTATGAATTACCAAATATATTACGTGTATTACTTAATTTATTTATTACTAGCTGACCCGTGCCCACTTCGTTGGGCATAATGTTAATAATCCTTTTTTAGTACAGAGTGTTATGTTTTAATTTCTAACTGCCAAAAGGAGGGTTATACGTAGGTATAGTTTGTATTTGCATGCTAATGCAAAATTCGAAAGTAACTCTGTCCGAAAGAAAAAACATTTTCTGCGGGATTTGCGATAAACGAATTCCATGAGGACCAAGTCGCGGGAAAAGTTAGTTTGGTTATGGTAATTTTAATTGTTCAAAACTTCTCTGTAAACTATATTTTTCTCTAGAACTCAAAAATATATCTTTCATAGTTAAGGCAGCGTTCGTAAGAAACGCTTTCATTCGACCGTTTTTTCTCCGATTCAGTTTGCAAAACGGACTACCACGTAAAAGCCTTTTTATTTTTCGGTTTTTTATATAACCTATGACACTCAGCAATAATGTGGCTTTCTATTGGTGAAAGAATTTTTAACACACACACAAACTTTACTTCTTTATAATATTATACTAGCAGTACCCGCGGCTTCGCCCGCGCTAATTTTTTTAATCGCTACTAATCTTTATTCGATCACTGGCAATCGGTTGATCTGTAGATTGCCTGAAAATTTACAAAAATTACTCTAGCTATTTCAGAACCCATCGTTGATATACTCCTGAGCGGCGCGGCTACCTCTCCCCGCTCTTGGCTCCCACTCCCTCTCCCCATTGCCCGCTGTGCTGCGCGTTATTTTATTATTATTATTTTTAAATTCGTAATATCCTTTGAATGGAGTGTCCGATTTGTAGTATCGTAAAAGTTATCTAACTCAGTGCGAAATTTGAAACTTTTAGCACAAAAAATGAAGGTATTTCGAAAAACTTATGAGACCCTTACACCACCTTAAACCGGCCCTATCAAAAAAAAAAACGTTTTTAGCGTACTTTTATCAACAATTAACCACCTTCGTACCAAATTTAAAGTTCATAGCACAAAAGATGAAGACTTTCACACAAACTTGCTATGGCCCTAAGACCTCCTCGATTCGACCCGTCGCAAAATTTGTTCTTTGCGGATGTCAACTAACTATTAACTACCTCAATGCTAAATTTAAAGTTTGTAAGACAAAAAGTGAATAACTGTTATACAAAATAATGAGAGCCTTCATAATATCATCTTAATCCTACCCTGTCGCAAAATTCGTTCTTAGTAGATGTTCACTGACCACACATTATCTTCCCGCCAGATATAAAGTTTGTCGCACAAAAGATAAAGGACTTACATAGAAACTTGCTACAGCTCTTAGACCTCATTAATCCGGCCTTGTAGCAAAATCCGTTATTAGCGGACTTCTACTTAACTACAAAAACTACTTTCCTGCCAAAAAGTTTGTAGCGCAAAAAAATTAATAAATTTCATACAAACTTGCGAGAGCCCTTGGACCTTCTTAATCCGGCCCTGTCGCAAAATTTGTTCTAAGCGGACGTTTACTAACAATTAACTACCTCCCTGCCAATTTTAAAGTTTGTAGCAGAAAAGATAGAGGAACAGCATACAAACTTGTGAGAGTCCCTAAACCACCTTAATCAGGCCCTGTTCAAAACCCATTCTTAAAAGTCTTCTACTGACAATAACTACCTCTCTACAAAATTTTAAGTTTGTTGTACATAAGGTGAAGGACTTTCATTCATACTAACTTGCGACAGCCCTTGCACTTTTCAATCTGGCCCTGTCGCAAAATCGTTCTTTGCGGATGTCTACTGATTATTAAATACCTTCCAGCTAAATTTTAAGTTTGTGGCATAAAAAAATTAAAGACTTTCATACAAACTTGCGAGAGCCCTTAGACCTCCTTAATCCGGCCCTGATGCAAAATATGTTTATACGCGTAGCGAACGATTACAAACTATTAATTACCTCCCTATCAAATTTAAAGTTTTTAGCACAAAAAATGAAGGATTTTCATACAAACTTTCCATAGCCCTTAGACCACCTCAATCCGGCCCAATCGCAAAATCCTTTCTTAAACAAACATCTAATAACTTTAAACTACCTCCCTGGGAAATTTAAAGTTTCTAGGACAAAAAATGAAGAAATTAAAAAAAAACTTGTGAGAGTCCTTAGACCTCCTTAATGCGACCCTGTCGCCAAATTCGTTCTTAGCAGACCCATACTAAATATTAACTACCTCCCTGCCAAATTTAAAGTCTGTAGCACAAAAGATGAAGGACTTTCATACAAACTTGCGAGAGCTCTTAGACCACCTTAATCCGGCCCAATCGCAAAATCCGTTCTTAGTGCACCTATACTATTTATAAAGTACCTCCCTGCAAATTTTCATCTTTATACGTCCAGCAGTTTTTGAGATTTCGTGATGAGTGTTTTTCGCATTTATATATTACATATATAGATTAATAACGCCATCTATGAGAAATCATTACGCATCATTTGATAAGTTAAAACTTAGAACATATTATTATTATTTTATTCTTTCTTAGCAGTATTTTAGGAATTAAATATTCTTTTTTTATGTAGTAAATATATTATATTTTATTTAATTATACTATATATTTTATTTTATATGAATTATAAATTCTTATATTTTAATACGTATAACATTAGAATTTATATTTTTGTTTTAACTGGATGTGAGATGATTTTATTAAAACATACTTTTAAAATTGTTGTGATTTATTGTTAATAGGATATTATTTTTTTTGTAAACGCAAGAAATGAAAGGATTTATTTTATTTATTTTTTATTTTATTTATTTACACTAATACAGAGGTAAATCTTTATGGCTGTATGAATGAGTTCCTTTGCTTCAATATTGACGTGTCATCCGATGTCAGTATCGCTTCGCTAGAGTGGCCAATATGGCGATTTCGATAATCGATTTGTCTTTCAGCATCATTAGAATTTAACAAAATACTCGACAATCCGAATTTTGCGGATATATGTTGTCGACTCGAAATCTTTATTTTTTTATGTTTTATTAATCAGGTAAGGTTTCGATCGAGTCTACCGTACCCCTTGACGAAATTATTAATATAGATATAGATTACACCTTGTGTCCGAAAAACCCAAATATCTTACGGAACCCAATTTTTTTCCAAAATAAAATATAGCCTATGTTACTCGTGGATAATGTAGCTTTCGAATGGTGAAAGAATTTTTAAAATCGGTCCAGTAGTTTTTGAGCCTATTCATTACAAACAAACAAACAAACAAACAAACAAACAAACAAAGTTTTCCTCTTTATAATATTAGTGTAGATTAGTATAGAAGTATGGCTCGCACTCCGCTCGGGTTCGTAGATAGATACGTTTTAACGGTTGTTATAGGTTCTCGTAGTAAAAAGTATACTACTATATTATAGTTTATTGTATACTAGTTTTGACGACACGTTTAGCTCTGTTGGTAGTGACCCTACCTTCTGCGTCATTCGCCTACCAGTCATGGGTGTAAATATTTATATTATGTATGTATTTAAAAATTTATATGTGTAGTATATCAACTATCTGGTATCCGTAACACAAGCCTCGTAGCTTACCACGGAACTAGATAGCGCTGTGTGTAATAATGTCCCAACATATTACATTATTTTATAATTTCCCGGATAACCAACTATTATTATACCAATTTTTGTCGAAATGTCAAAATCTGCCCAGTGGTACGGTAACAGACAGATAGACAAAATAAAAAAAATATATGATGATGATGATGAAATTCCACTTAGAGTTTTATTACGTATAGTGTGCAACGTTGCGCCATATCCCTTGAGAGGTAAAAGGAAGCCAACCAAAATAGTCGTGAATTTTTTTTCCAGTAAACTTGTTAAGTTAAATTTTTTTTAAAATTATAACTGTACATATACGAAACTTATCATCATTATTATCATCAGCCCTTTTTTAACGTCTCACTGCTGGGCACGGGCCTCCTTCAGTATGAGGGGGATCAGGCTATAGTCCACCGCGCTGGTCTAGTGCGTCTTAGCGGACTTCACATATCTTACGAAAACTTGCTAGGTTGTCTCAGAAGTCAGACATGCAGGATTCCTTACCCTCACGATGTTTTCCTTCACCGTAAGACAAGTGGTAATCATGATAGAAATGATTCGCACATGAAAATATCAGAGGTGCGAGACCCGGATTTGAACCCGCATCACTCGGTTATCCAAGCGAGCGCGTTACCGCTGAGCTAACACTGTCGAAACTTAAAATATTCTAAAACTAAGTTCTAAAACTAAGTCTAAAACTTGTAAATATTCGTATATTACATGTTATATTTAAAAATAACCACTTTGCCTAGTTGTAATACAGTGTAAGATTTTTTGTTTATTCGTCAGGTATTTGCATAAATAGAAATAATAGAAATATAAATGACTTAAATCTGTGAACGTGAAGACTTATAATAAAATCTTATTAGGAAAATCATGTTTAATATAAGAGCAGAACTTTTCGAGCTCCTTAAGTATACCTCGTTCTATCCGTGATTGATAGGGTTGAAGTGATAAAAACTTCTTGCCCCCATCTCCCATCCGTGCCCCATCGGAGGAAACTGGCTTATTATTGACTCTAAAAATTATGATTTATGTCGTAATTATTAGTCTGAATATAGAAAGAAACCGTAACTGACTGACTAATTCTATCAATGCAAGGCCTAAATGAATGAAAAACGGAAAATACGTTCCCAAAATAGATAAAAATGGCTTTCAAAATGTGTCATATAAGCGAGAAAATTTGAAAATTCACAAGATTACTTCTGTCAATAAATATATACATTCGTTCCTCCTTCCCTACCACTTCCCCACCCCTTGGGGGGTGAAATGAGTTAAATAATCTTCAAATCAAACTTGGCGCGAGAGAAACCGACGGTAAAAGCTAGTTTATTGTTTTCTAAGTGATTCAAAGCAATTTTCAATGCTATTTTTCATTCGTTAAGAGTGCAATTATATTATGCAGTTTTTAAGGAATCTCTTCATCTGTATTTGCAAACAAAAACCTTTCGGGACTCTTCTTGCGACCCTTTAAGGGATCAATGATTACCATATAATATGCTTAACCTTTTGCACATAATAAAACTGTTTGCTACTAAGAAAGAGCCGTCCCTTCCATCACTAGAAAACGTATACCTACAAGATGATATTACATGCGTGGGATTTAAATTTATTCGTATTGTACCTTTGCCCTATTTACCTTGCGAGAGAAAAATACCTTATTTTAACTAGAAGGTCTTATAGGGGCGTCAATAACATTTGAAAACTATGTAGTTTCACAGACCTAGAGGTACTGGGTTCGAGTTCCAGGTCAATCTATGTACTGTTTAATTGGTATTTTACCTTACATCACACAATATTATACTAAAAAGCATGGTGTTCTAATAATGCCAAATATATCTAATCAAAACTACGTTTTGAATCGTGTTTGTTTTGGAAAAAATATTAAAAGAATTGTTCAGACAAGATATTATATTAAAATAATAACTAGTACTTGCAGCTTTATCCGAAAATAAGAAAGATAGTACAGTTTTCTCGTTAGTCCGAGTAAGTTAGTGTCCTCTAGTTTATATGGCTGTAGCTAACCGAGGCACTGTAGTAAATTGTTGTTAAAGCATCGTAAGCTCAAGCATGTAATGGGTACGTAGTTACAATCTTGTAGAACATAGTAAATAACAAGTAATTGAGATAAATTGGAAGAAATAGTTTCATTTATATATACCTAAGTTTTCCATTTTGCTTTAACATTCGCTTGTGAGGTATTCTGTAGTGTAAAGCAGTGAAAACATAGAAAACACAAAAATGTGCATCATTTCCTAAACTTCCTAAAATATCCAATTACCTTCTAAAAAAGCTTCTACGGCCGCGTACGGCGATGAGATGAGCTCCGTATGTTCCCTATCAAAAGTCTAGACAACGCGTCAAAGTTATCGTGCCAGACGCATTGAACTTACTTATTTAATAATTACAAACTATAAGCAAATCACCCGCTGTAGTGTGAAAGTATTTGGTGTACAATCGCGACTTAAGAACCCACGCGGGACATAGGCGAACCAGGTAGTCCAATCCACCCTTTCTATCTCTACCCAACAAATAGATTATTATCTTCTTCTTTAGCCCTTCAACGTACCACTGCTGGGTACGGGCCTCCCTCAGTACGAGGGGATCAGACCATAGTCCACCGCTCTGGCCTAGTGCGTGTTGGCGGACTTCACATGCCTTTCGAAAACTTACTATGTTTTTCTAAGACATGCAGGTTTCCTCACGATGTTTTCCTTCACCGCAAGACAAGTGGTAATCATGATAGAAATGATTCGCACATGAAAATATCAGAGGTGCGAGACCCGGATTTGAACCCGCATCACGCGGTGATTCAAGCAAACATCTAAAACTTACGTATACATTCTTGATTCTCGAGCATCTAATAGAGAGGCCAAGAATGCCTTCCGTTTTGTGATGGATTTCGGTATAATATTTTGTTAAGCGTTAAATCGTTCCCTTGTCCCTATAAAGAGAACATGTACGGAATATTAAATTATTTTCTCTAGGGAGATGAGGAGGTACCAAGGTGTATGCTGATTTAATATAAATCTCATGAATTTCGATATAAGCTTGTTAGAAGTGGAGGAGTTGTTTTTATATTATGTTTTAATGCAAATTGAATAAAAAAGCTTTTTCGTACTTCATTATGTAAGTCGAAAGTATGTCTGTACTTTGTAGGCTTGTATATAATTTCTACTTCTTTTTCTAAATAAAAGTAGCTAAGGATACTCCTTATAAAATCAGCTATCTGTTAGTGAAAGTCCTGTCAAAATCTGCCCAGTCGTTTCAGAGATTAGCAGAAGAAAACAGTCAAAATTGTCGAAACTTAAATTTTTCTTATAAGTATCGTATCGTACAGAATTTCTTATGCATTGAGTAAAAAGCTTAAGTGTCAATGAGTGTAAACAGACTATTATTATCTAACAACGCGTATTCTATTAAACATAGGGTCATGCAGGACTCGAACCCATGACCGCTTGCTTGTAGATTTGGAATCCAGACAAAGAAGTTCGAGTTGATTTAGCCTTATCAGCTTGATCATTTATGTTTATTATGATTTACTATAAGAATTCCGAAATTGATGATCGACAAATTATATATTATGCCAGATTGTTCTATTAAAAATCCGTATTTTACGTAGTGATTGAAAAACTCTCGAGTTTTACACGAGATAACCTTAGTACCACACATGCCTTTACAAAATTGATACACGTTGGCGAAAATTTAATAAAACTGCTCGTTGAACTTTTTCACGTTGGTGTGAATTCATTATGTCGTTATCGTCGAGGTTAAAATACTACGGTTTCATCTTTTATTTTAATATATTCCTTAGGCATTTAATATATTCCTTAGGCGTTACCTTATCTTCAAAAAAAGAAAGAATCGATTACAAAATCGATACTGAATCGTGTGATTCCAATTAATATATATGTATAATATTTAGTATCGAATGGTAGAGTAGAAGTTATTCTCAACTGATACGTTTAGAGCCAATTGAATGAGTGAATTGAAATCATTTTATTAATACCGTAAAAATTTTTTATTGTATATAAATAAACTGCTATTTTACATAAAAGTATGTAAAATTTTGTTTAATATTATATTTTTTTAGTTTATACGTATTATTTATGTCTAAACTTTTTTAAATCGTAATTTTTTTAATAAATAATTTTTTGACAGACAATTTCGTATTGCATTTCAGTCGTCATATAAGTCATAGTGGATTTATATACACGAAGGAAACTTAACGCAAATCAAATATTTAAGATTTATAAAAGTAATAAACTTAACACGAAGATAAAAAGCAAAAAATATGTTAAGAACATTAAATAAATTTTGTAAAAGTGACATCATATTTAATATTGTTCGTAAACAATCTAACCTAATCGATATATTCATCAATGGTCAATCTGTATCTGTTCCTAGTTATTTTACAATCCTTCAAGCGCTACGTAAAGAAGGTATCGCTGTACCAACATTCTGTTATCATGATAGACTATCCATTGCTGGAAACTGCAGAATGTGTCTCGTTGAAATAGAAGGTAATTGGAAGCCT
The DNA here is from genome assembly GCA_905231865.2 of Boloria selene. Taxonomy (NCBI): domain Eukaryota; kingdom Metazoa; phylum Arthropoda; class Insecta; order Lepidoptera; family Nymphalidae; genus Boloria; species Boloria selene. Next base: position 11,962,508 of record HG993146.1, read on the forward strand.
CAAGTTGCTTGCGCTATGCCCGTGTCTAAAAATATGAAAGTCAAAACTAATTCTATAATGACACAAAAAGCTCAGGAAAGTGTTTTAGAATTTCTTTTAATAGATCATCCTCTGGACTGTCCGATATGTGATCAAGGAGGAGAGTGTGACTTGCAAGATCTTTCTATGAAATTTGGTAATGATCGTACACGATTCACTGATATACACTTTCAAGGCAAAAGGGCTGTAGAGAGTATGAATTTGGGACCACTTATTAGAACAGAAATGACGAGATGTATTCACTGCACTCGGTGCATTCGTTTTGGATCACAAGTTTGTGGAGTTGAAGTTTTAGGATCTACTGGTCGTGGCGGAGAAATGCTTGTGGGAACATACGTAGACAAAATGTTTCTTTCTGAATTATCTGGCAATGTAATAGATTTATGCCCAGTGGGAGCTTTGACTTCAAAGCCGTATATGTTTAAAGCAAGACCTTGGGAATTGAGAAAGACTGACTCAATTGATGTTACAGACGCAACTGGGACTAATATTGTTGTGAATCATAGATTTGACCGTGTTTTACGAATGTTACCTCGAGAAAATGAAAATATTAATCAAGAATGGCTGTCAGATAAAGGGCGGTGGGCAATTGATTCACTTGAGGTTCAAAGACTAATAACTCCTATGCATAGGAATGAAGGTTGCTTATGTCCAATAGACTGGCATCTTGCCTTAAAAATAGCAGCAAAATTACTGAAATGTGCCTCTCCGCATAACTTAATGGCCATAGCAGGTCCTCACTGTAATGCGGAGACGTTGGTGGCCACCAAAGATCTACTTAACGTTCTTGGGTCAGATCATACTTACATAGAACGTGATCTAGCTTACTCACAAACTAGTATTGATATTAGAGCTGGATATTCTTTGAATGTTAAGATGAAAGATATTGCAACAGCTGATAAAATACTTTTAGTTGGAACAAATCCTCGTTTTGAAGCTCCCGTACTAAATGCCAGAATAAGACAAGCTTATTTATTTAATGAATGTAATATTTACGCCATAGGTCCAAAATGCGATTACAATTATTGTGTCACTTATATCGGAGAGACTGTCAAAGATATAGCAAGTGCTAAGAACTGTTTAAAAAGTGGATCAAAACCTTTAATATTTGTTGGTATAGATCAGTTACAGGGGCCAAATGCTGTAGGAATTATGAATGAGTTGCAAAAGCTTGTTTCTAGCCTGAACGTTGATAAGAATTGGAGGGTTTTAAATATAATAACAAAGGAAGCTAGTTTTGCTGCAGCATTGGAAGCTGGATGGAAACCAGGAGGCTTAGCCGCACTGAAATCATCTTGCCCAAAAGTTGTTATATCTTTGGGTGCAGATCATGTATTTAGCAAATGGGTGCCACCAATGGATTGCTCAATTATATACATTGGTTTTCAAGGAGATCGAGGAGCGGAGTGCGCTTCTCTAGTTTTACCTGGTAGCGCTTATACTGAAGCTGGTGGGACTTTTATGAATATGGAATGTAGAGCACAGTTTGCTTACCCAGCTGTCACTCCGCCTGGAAAAGCGCGATACGATTGGAAAATAATAAGAGCTTTAGCCGAGTATTGTAAAGTTTGCTTATTTTACAGCGACCAAGAATCTCTGTGTCACAGAATGGCCCAAGTTAGTCCGAACTTAGTTAACTTAGGCGAATATCAAGAGAAACTATTGAACGATTTAATACCCGAGTTAATGAATAAAGATGGGGATAAATGTGAACCGCAACAAATAGATATTTATATGAAGTCTTTAAAAGAGTATTATTGCTCAGACATATTTACGTACAACTCCCCAACGATGGTCAAAGCGACCAAAGCTGTGGCAAAAATGCAGCAATCCAGCTATCATGCTCCTTAGCTTTTTATCGTATTATCATTAATTGGTTGATTCAACATAAATATCGATAATATTGGTTAATAAAGTATATGTTTATGATCATGTCATTTTTATTTTTATATTTTTTTCATAGAAAACAGCATTGCTTACTCTGGATATCATCCGGATATCAGTCATAAGTTCAATATTTTGTATGTACTATGTAATCCTCAATAATATAAAGCTCCAATATATATTTAAAAAAGTAATTTATATTTGTATGTGTGTACATAACCATATTAGTGTTTTAATGCTATAGATTCGGAGAACTCGATTTAAAAGCTGTATAGTATAATATAAGTAATTAGTTAAGCGTATTTCATTCACGCATAGATAAGTAAGCGAAGAATATAAAAAAAATAAGCTAGGCTAAGCTGCGTTTGCTACGCAATAAATTTTTTTAAATAAAAGTAACTTTGCAGATTTATACCTGAGTCTAATTTGTACATTAAATATTTTATGAAAAATCTTATTGAAATAGTTATTTTTTATATACAAAGGTTTGAATGTTTGTCTGTTTGTGACCACATTACGTGAAAATCACTGGACAAATTTTGATGAAATTTAGTATGACGATAGGTTACTGGGTCAACATATAGAATATATTTTACTGCGGTAAAACATGTTATCTCTAAGAAACTTATACTAATGTATTTACTAATGTTAGGGACGAACCCGAACCAAGCAAGGGTGACTCGCTAGTATAGAATATAAATAAATGAAGCCACAAACAGTAATAAATTTAGGGTTTAATACATTAGTAGGTACATACATATATACATTATACAATATACATATAATGTATATAATCCAAAGACATCTAAATGCAAATACGCGTACTAAAACTTGGAGAATGTTGACTAAGTTAAATGGGCTAGAAAACCCAAAGCTCTTGTCCTGTAAACTGTTAACACGACTCGTGTTCGGATTTAACTCTATTAAATCAAATCAAAATATACTTTATTCAAATAAACTTTTGAATTACCACTTTTTAAATTATGAATATATGGAATTTAGATTAAATCAAAATTAAAATTTTTGTTCGACTGTATCAGTCTGAAACTACTTCGTAATGTATTTTTCGTACATTTAATTTGCGAACAGAAACCTAATTATTTTTCTAAATAAAAGTAGCTTAAGGGCCTTATTAAGACGTCACCTATCTGCCAGTGAAAGTCCCGTCAAAATGTGATGAGCCGTTTCAGATAAGCCGATACTAAAAAACAGGCAAATAGAAAATAATATTTAAAATTTTGTTTTCTTATAAGTATATAATTTTTATGCATTTAGTAAATAACTGTCATATCGATATAGAGACAATTCAATTATATTTAAGTGTATAAAAAAAATGTTACGTTTCGCTCGTTTTTAATATATTTTCACTAATCTTTCCCACGGCTTTGCACGCGTTCTAAAGACCGGAAACCAAATTCTTTCTGAGTCGCGAGCTACGGTACCTCGAAGAACTATCGCCCACCCTTCCCGTTTTTGCAACATTTTTCATTGATGCTCCACTCCTATTGGTCGTAGCGTATAGCCTATAGCCTTCCTCGACAAACGGACTATCCAACACAAAAAGAATTTTTCAAATCGAACCAGTAGTTCCTGAGATTAGCGTGTTCAACTAAACAGACAAACTCTTCAGTTTTATAATATTAGTATAGATTTTACTTGTACAATTGAGTACAATGCAATAGAAAACATCTTTATAAGTTTATGAACGATCGTTTTCAACAGCAAATATTAGGTTTTCATTTTCTTACGAAGGCGTCTTCTATATGCAAACCTTCGATTTATTTTAACAGCCATGAGGAAGTAAATGTTGATTTAGGTTGCAAACTCAAATATTATACAAAAGTACAAAATAAACGATAATGATTACTTTTATAAGACTTGGGTTCTATTCCCGTATGAGGTAAATTATATTGGCAATAATAAAGTCTCACGAGGACAGAGATATTTCGGTCCATAGAATAGTAATGCCTATGGATTTACCGATATCTAACTAATATAAAAATAATTTAGGTTTTTCATTATGTATCGCGGGTAACACTGTATCACTACATAGTATAAAACAAAGTCGCTTTCTCTGTCCCTATATCCCTTAATCATTTTAATCTTAAAAACTACGCAACGGATTTTGATGCGGTTTTTTTTAATAGATAGAGTGATTCAAGAGAAAGGTTTATATGCATAACTAGCGGATCCCACGGCTTTGCCTGTGCTAAATCTAGGAAAAAGCCCAAGCGAAGCGAGGGCGAGTCGCTAGTAGAAGATATAGTAAGAAGAAGAAGTACGAACTGTCAATCAATCATTTTACATTATACATTGAACCTGCGATCTCTACCTTATATAACTACGTCCCATGACGCAATATGGTTACTAGCTGGTTACCCTTTAATTGCAATTGAGTCGTTTAATTAACTGAAATGCAATTAAGGCAATATTCAAAATGAACGAACAGACAAATGATTACTCATATATACATATTATGTATGTATGTAGGACGTTCTATTCAATATCAGTTCAATAATCGAGCCTGAGGTATAGTGATCGCAATTGTGTTCCAAGTCTGTAGCAGTATTGTATAGGATTGTAAAGGCGGTTCCAGACGAGCATTTTATTAGCATTTAATTACATACTATTTGAAAGAAACTGTATATTTACATATTAGTTATTGTAAAATGATATACATTTATAATAAAGTATACTTTTAATGCGTATAACTCGGTCACTATGAACAAAAAATTCAATTTTATATATAAACTTAGATTTTATCTATAGATTTAGCACAGGCAAAGCCGCGGGATCTGCTAGTTATGCATATAAACCTTCCTCTTGAATCACTCTATCTATTAAAAAAACCGCATTAAAATCCGTTGCATAGTTTTAAAGATGTAAGCATACATAGGGATATAGGGACAGAGAAAGCGACTTTGTTTTATACTATGTAGTGATAGTGATAGTGATAATTAAATTGTGAAACAAATATGTCGGGAAATTATCACACAGCACAATATATTAAATATTTTTTCCACCCGTCAAGTACGAGTGTAATCGTATACAGTCCTATCTTTCGTAATTTGACTGTAAAATTGTAAAATTTTTAACCGTGTACGTGAAAAAATCCTATCATAAGTACTTATACCTAACTCTATATTTTGCTCTAATAGTCTTCAAGTGGTTGTTACAGACAGACGGATAAAAGAAAATCATAAGTGTTGCTTCTTTCGACTATGTAATACTAATAAAAGCAATTATTTTAAATAATTTCCGAACATGTTTATATATCTCTTAGCATAAGCTCTTAGCATTTGCTCTTACTTGCTTTTATATTTTTGTAAGAAAGAAGAGAAACATTTATTACGATAAAAAACTATATTTTTAATGAAAGGCTTCCCAAGAAGATTAATTGTTGTAATACCCAAGGGCTTTATTGCGGTCATTTTCATTCTGAGTTTGTGTACACTCAGCTAAAAATAAACTTGTCAAAGGAAATAATGTCAACTATGGTAGAAGATATTATATAAATGTACTACATTTAACGGTTAGTGAAGATTTTTAAAATATTTTCCATAGTAAGAAGTATTCTGAATGTCGAAAAACTGCTGAAGCATACCAAATTTTATACAAATCTAATACTATCAAAATCAAAAACTATAGTTTTAGTCGGACTTTGTATCAATAAATTTCTTTATATGTAATAAATTTTTACAAACTTTGAATGTTTTATTTATTTATATCTCATCAATAGCCTAAAAAATAAGTATCAAGCTTCTAGCTTTAAAAATGACGTAATTTCCATGCAAACTTTCACTTTCAAATGTAGCCATGCTCTACACTATTTGTGTACCAAATTTCATTTAAATCTGTTTAGTAATTTTGGCTTGTAAGCGCGACAGACAGACAGACAGTTACTTTCGTATTAATATTATTAGTAAGGATTTTGTTGTCGATTCAAAATTGTATTGTATACTAGTGACTCACCCTCGCTTCGCTCGGGATCGTCTCTAGGTACCCACGTTAGTATAACTTTTTTTTACATTTTTATTTATATAGAATATAGATAGATCTTGATTGAATGAAAAATAAAGAAATCCTGTTAGACAACTCCAAAGCAGATGCAACAAATATTGTATTGAAAAGACAAATTATTATGTGATAATTATAAGTGTCATGAAACTACGACAATTACTTTTAAAAAGCGTTCATATTTATTAAGTTAAAAAGCCATCGACGCGTTAAAAGTTTAACATTAACTTTTCTAAGCAAAAACAGTACGGGCGAGAAATATCGATATCATTTGTCTCGCCTGTCCAATTCATTATAAGCGTCCTTCGAATAAAAATTGTATTTTCCTGGAAAAGAAGGCCCTTCCGTAATAAACAGAAAACGAAAAATATTATATTGTACACTTCCTCTGCTGTAATAATTTATTAGAACAACAAATATACATAAATTCCTACTTTCAAAAGATAATTTAAATTTAATATTTTTTTAAATAATCACAAATACAAATAAAAGATATTATATTGATGAAACTGTGTGTCAAGACGTTATATTGTTGTGTCAAGTGTTGGTGGGATGGCGACTAGAATTAACTACTACTCTCCTGGAAAATATTCCTTTTTCACGGGAAAATTGTTTTTCCGTTACATTTAATACGTTATTATAGAACTCGTGAATAGAAAATGTGGATTGATATAGTTTTTTGTAAAGATAATCGAAGATTTGAAGAGTAATCTTACGTTTGATTCTGTTTACTTTGGGACGAACAAGGCGAGGGTGCAAAAGTACACAGTACGCCTATTATGCGATCTTATATAGAGCAAGATATATTTATGTGACGACTTAATGGAAATAGAAGGGTGTGGGATGAAGGCGCAGGTGTCTAGTGTTTAAATGAATCGAAGTTCAAGGTTAGGTAATCTTTAGACAGGCCGAAAATATAATCAAAAACCCTTACTGCAAAGACAATTTAAAAGTTATATATATTATATATTAATTATGAATTCTTTTGATAGTCCTTTTCGCAAAAAATAAATAATAAAATATCTTGGGACATTATTAAAACACCGCCAACTAGTTCCGTGGTAAGCTACGAGGCTTGTGTTACGGATACAAAGCATGTGCATCGTTTCATTGCATGTACAATTACAAAAGGTCTTTCCGAGAAGGGTATCTAATGAACCTACTTTCTAAAATTGTAAACCGGTTACATTAATCGCGCAAATAAGTTTTATTTCAAAAATTTAATCCAACTCTTACAACCTGTAGGTAGGAGAAGTAGGTCAACATTTCAGCTTACTATTACAGAAGCGATCAACCATTGATTGACGGAAGCGCTGTCAACTGCAAAGCTTGTCAAAAATACCAATTTTCATGGCGAACGCTTTCCGTGTTCGTCTCATGTCTACTTATATCCATCAACACTTCAACCGCGTTCTGATTGTATGTTATATGTTAAAGATATACCTTTTTTTATATATTTACTCGTAACTACATACTTAAATAATATTATAAGTAGAGTCCCATATAAAGTTCTTTTTTAGTGATGGAGTGTCATTTATAATGTTATCGAAAAGGAATTTCCAGTTTGCTGCTTGGTCTAAGAGGGATTCAAGGAAAAATTATAAAAAAAAAAATATTAATCTTCATCTGTATTAGGTAATATCCAATAAATGACTACGCGAAATAAATGTTCTGTACAAAAATCGAATCTTTAAAATCCGTCACTGTGCCCGAAACAGCTAGCTACTCGTAGCGACGACATACCGGTGTAATCAATCACAGCATTCGAGTATTCGACATATTTATCACTAAATGATTTGTTGTTTATGATGGATCTAATTTGAAGTTTATGCTGGAAAGTGGGATTTGATTTTACGTTGAACATTCCAATACATATGTAAATAAATAAATATGTTAGGACATTTACACACAGCACTATCTAGTTCCAAGGTAAGGTACGAGCCTTGTGTTATGGATACTAGATGGTTGATATACTACACATATATAAGTTTAAATACATACATATTATAAATATAAACATCCATGACTGGAGTACAAACATTCGTGCTCAACAAATGTATGCCCCCAGCGGGACTCGAACCCGCGACCGCTTGCGCAGCAAGTAGGGTCACTACAAACTGTGCCACGCGTGTCGTCAAATGTATAAGTTCGAGTCGTGTGTAGGTATGTGTAGACAAGTCGGCCAACCTGCAATTTGCCATGGTGGACTATTACCTGATCACCTTCACATTAAAGGGAGGTCTATGCCCAGCGGTGGGATGTTAATTAAAAAAAACTATTACTCGATTACGTGCAAAAGAGGTCTAGTTAAAAGGACGAAACAAGAAAATAATTTTAAGAGAAATCCAGAAATACATACAAAAATGATCAAAGTAGAGCCGTAGTCGCACTTACTGCGGGTGCCAGAATCATCTCCATTAAACAGATACGGTAGTATACAGTACTAAGGACGTTAAAAAGCAGGGTAAGTTATAGTTTTGAATTAAAATGTATCACTATTTTGTGGCTAACTAATTAATGAACTTACCGGTTTTCGATTTTTCAATTAAAAAAGCTTCTCGTTATTCAATATGGCTAAATCAAATTTTGTTCAGTGAAATGTTAGTATGGGAATAAACCTAATATAAAAACTTTTGCACTAGGTAATCTTCATTCTTTCTGCAGTCTGCTGCGCTTTGTTTATGAACTACGTATGCAGGCTGTAGATAAAAATATTTCATTACGTAGTAATTCCTACTCATATACGTTCTTTTACGTTGGAATTGTTAAAGTTAGAAACAACTTGGAAAAACGCTCTACATAGTCATATTTGAGGATTTAGGTTTCAAATATTGTGTAAAAAGGCAGTAGCCAAGTGGCAACGCGTACGTTTGGGGAACCGCGTCAAGCGAGTTCAAGTCCCGGACCTCGCACCTCTGATAGTTCCATGTGCGAATTAAATTAGTTAGCACATAGAAATATCAGCTTAAATTATAATAACCACTTTTCTCACAGTGAAGGAAAACCTCGTGAAGAAACCTGTATCGTTTATATCTCTCAGACAAGCTAGCAAGTTTCCGAAAGACAAGTGAAGTCATATGAACTTGGCCTGCATTTTTTTTCAAAAATATTAATTTTCTTGCTTGTAAACTGTATCATAGAATGTAAGTACTGGAATGTAGCTTGTTGCGTTCCCGAGAGAAGAAAGGCTAAGTAGCTAGTGTATTTATATTATAGTACTTGGATTCGAACCAGTGATCCCAAATTTGAAATCCAATTGCTTTGACCAGCAGGTCATCAGGACATTAGGTACATTACTTGCATGTCAGTAAGCATTCGTTTTACTGTTCAATGATGCAGTACCCTTCAGGAGTTTACTAGGACTATAAATACGTAGATTACTCCTCTGTAAGTCTGTTCTAATGGTGAATTACGACGAGCGTATTTTTACTTATCACGAAGATATAAAGGTCAAGATATTTTAATTATTTATTCTTAAAGAGAATAGGTTGTGTGAATACGAAATGTAAGTTTAGTTTAGTTTCCTAAGGGCTTATGTTACGGTTCACAATCTTTTGACAGTTTACAATCTCGCGAGATTGTATTTACAATTTAAGGATGACATATTATACATACAAACTTTTACATTTATACCTAACTAGCCTTTCCCGCGGCTGCGCTCGCATTCTAAAGGCTGAAAATCAAAAGAAATATTTTTGTCCCGTTTTTGCAACATTTTTCATTGATGCTCCGCTCCTATTGGTCGTAGCGTGATGTAATATAGCCTTCCTCGATAAATGGACTATCCAATACAAAAGAATTTTTCAATTCGGACTTGTAGTTTCTGAGATTAGCGCGTTCTACCAAGCAAACAAACTTTTTAGCTTTATAAAATTAGTATAGATAGCAGAAACTTGGCGAAATCTGCACATGAAATATTTTTTAAAAACAACCGCTCTAACGTGTTGTGTACACAATATACATTATACACCCCAAAGCAATAGTTACAAAAGGGAATCCATGTACGCGTTTTTCGCAAAAAGTACTGAAGCTTAAGCTAAGTTTTATGTAGTATTCTATATCTTACAGGAAAAACTAAAACGAAAATATAACTTGGCAAACGGAACAATATTTTCTAGTTATGTCTTATTTTCGAAGTACTTTGCTATTTAATAAAGTTAGAGTATGTTATATGATTGATCGTACTTACGGTTTCGCAGAAGATTGATGCTTCTGGTCTTATACCTAAAAGGGTTAAGGCCGTAAACGGTTTTTTAAAAAGGGTTTTTTAATCGGTTAAGGCGAGGACTTATACTTTGTTAAAGTATTTTTAATACACACGGATATTATTCCTTAAACTTAACAAGTTTATTGATAAGTAAAAATTTAAAAATGACGATTCAAAGAGCTTGTAAAAGTGTATTTGAATAAAGAATATTTTGATTTGATTTGAATAGTGCTTATGATCGTTTCTCTCAGGTATAAGTCGTTAGGTCCGTTTTAGACGGTTAGTATAGATTTCTGATTCCGGCTTTAAAAACTAAACTATTATGTTGACCTCCTAATTAGAATTTTTTTAAACCAGTCTAGACGTTTTCTCGTCTCCAGACAGACGGATGGATGAAAATCAAAATATTCTTTATTCAAATAGACTTTCACAAGCTCTTTTGATCGTCATTCAGATGGAAAAAAAATCTTAATACTTTAAATTAGGCTTAGAGTTTCAGTTTCATAGGCTGAATGTAAAGTTTTTAAAATATATCTTAAGAAATGTTTTTTTTAATATTTAAAATTTATTCGTCTCAATTATAATTATATTTTATGTATAGTAATAATAATTTAACACTAATTATATTAAGCTGATTAATTAGATGGATGGAGTTACGAGTACAGTCAAACTTTTCAATGGTTTTTGGTAAACCTCTCGAGTGTAAACATAATATTTTAATTAGTTTCTTTGAGACTCATACATTATAACTTTCATGTACTAATAAATAAAACTAATTTAAATAAAATAAATTTATTGCAAATTTAATAAAATAAAGCACATTATATATTTTAAAATAATTCAAAACATAACGTTTTATGAAAGTAACTACGAATATCTCTTAAACAAGATTTAACAACTTAATTAAATAAAGTTAAGATATTTTTACCTCATTCTAAAACATATAAATGTTAAAATCTGCCTAAAATATAATACGAGTATGTACCTACTGTATTTTGAATTGATTTGATTTGAAAAATTAGAATGGCTAAACTATATTTTCAAAATATTTAGTATATTTATTTTTGTATCACAAAACACATACATAATATTTGTTTATGTAATTTTAAATGAAACAATATTACATTAAAACCGGTTTAGCCGTTCCGGAGTTACGAGTTATTAATTCTATTGATTAACTTATAAAGGTGACTACTACAGCTTAACAATACTACAATAAACAATGGATCAAATGCATTTATGTATCATACGATATCTATTCATAAATTTTAAAAGTGCATCCTGCTTTAAGCCCTGACGTGAAAGACTTTTATAGATGACTAGCCTTTCCCACAGCTTCGCTTGCATTCAGCGAGTCAACCTTAAAATATACTAACGCGGACTTTTTTTAGAACTTTTAAAAAAACATTCATACATGATTTTTGCATTACTTTAACCGTTTACGTAGCTTACGCGACGTAAGCTCTCAAAAGAAATATTTCCTCCCGCTTTTCCAACATTTTTCATTAATGCTTCGCTCCTATTTGTCGTAGCATGATGTAATATAGCCTATAGCCTTCCTCGATAAACGAACTATCCAACACAATTTTTTTTTAAAATTTGTATCAGTAGTTCCTGAGATTAGCGCGTTCAAACAAACAAATTTGTAATATTATATATATATATTTCTTATATAGAATGACTTTCTCCATTTTATCAATATTAATTAAATACACATGATATAAAATAAACCAAATAATAATTTTATCTTAATACATATTTAAATTTTGGGCATAAAGCTTAATTTTTATATAGTATAATAGAAGAAATGTTCAACATATACAAGTAGTGGTAGTTTTAACAGTTAAGCACTATGGCGCCTATAAGTATAACTCATAAAAGTACTTTTCCTTTGGGAAACACATAACTTTATTATAATTTGAATCCTTTCTTAAGTTTACGTGAATATTTGACATTATAAATGAAACTATCTTTACGGATTTTGTCGCGGATGTATTTGGATATTTGATTCCAAAAATCCGAAAAGATAGTTTCATTTTTAATTTTATTATAATTTTGAAAAAAAAATTAATTCTTTTACATGCATTTTGCGCAAAGTACGTTTGACTTAAGCCTATGTTTAAAATGTATACGGATGGACAAAATAAGATAGTGGCAATGTGTTTTTTTTTCGTATTTCAAATTTCTGTCGTCCCGTTTTCTTGTCCTGCGTCTTCGTAGCCCTTGACAAGGTTCTCGAGTATGAATCGTATTGTCATTTTGTATATATTTTCGATGTTAGGGGTGTATCTGTCACCTAGAGTCGTTTTGGCCGCTTCCAAAAAGGGTTGCTCTATTTTCTGTAAGGAAAAATATATTTATTTTTATTAGTTTAAGGTAGGTAGGTTTGACCGTGACCACGATTGCTGTAAAGCATTCGAAACGTCGCGAACCAAAAATCATAATAAATCCGCGAGAAAATCCGAAAAGATAGTTTCATTTACAATTTCTATAAGCTTTAATTTCTCACAATATGATTTGATAAAGTTTATAAACAATACAATCTGATGAACATTTCTATGATCTGTGGGAAGTAATCCCAGTTCTATTCGACTATCATTTAATTAGATACAGACATCAGCGACGAGGGTATCGTCGTTTGCTAAGCTTTCTTAATTGAGGTAGTTTATATCTACTGATCTAAGCTTTATGGTTTACTAGTTACTGTCAGTAGCTTTACTTACAAGTCTGTTTCAATTCTAATAACAATGTTAAATAATTCTCTCGTTGTAATTGAGCGTAGAGGATAATGGTAGAACAGTAGTAACGCTCTCGCTGGATAACCGAGTGATGCGGGTTCTATTTTTGTTCTATTTTTGCTTATATTTTTGTGCAAATCATTTCTAACACGACGGTGGAGGAAAACATCGTAAGGCAACCTGTCTGTAACCTGTCTGTAAGCATGTCTGAAAGAACCTAGCAAGTTTTCTAAAGACATGTGCAGTTCGACATGTGCACATATATAAGTTTAAATACATATATATTATAAATATAAACACCCATGACTGGAGTACATACATTCGTGCTCAACAAATGTATGCCCCCAGCGGGACTCGAACCCGCGACCGCTGGCGCAGCAAGTAGGGTCACTACAAACTGTGCCACGCGTGTCGTCAAATGTATAGGTTCGATTTGTGTGTAGGTATGTGTAGACAAGTCGGCCAACCTGCAATTTGCCATGGTGGACTATTACCTGATCACCTTCACATTAAAGGGAGGTCTATGCCCAGAGGTGGGATGTTGATTAAAAAAAACTAAAACTCGATTACGTGCAAAAGAGATCTAGTAAAAAGGACGAAACAAGAAAATAATTTTAAGAAAAATCCAGAAATGCATAGGTACAAAAATGGTCAAAATAGAGCCGTGGTCGCACTTACTGCGGGTGCCAGAATCATCTCCATTAAACAGATACGGTAGTATACAGTACTAAGGAAGTAAAAAAAGTGGGGTAAGTTATAGTCTTGAATTAAAATGTATCACTATTTTGTGGCTAACTAATTAATGAACTTACCGGTTTTCGATTTTTCAATTACAAAAGCTACTCGTTATTCAATACGGCTAAACTAAATTTTGTTCAGTGAAATGTTAGTATGGGAATAAACCTAATATAAAAACTTTTGCACTAGGTAATCTTCATTCTTTCTGCAGTCTGCTGCGCTTTGTTTATGAACTACGTATGCAGGCTGTAGATAAAAATATTTCATTACGTAGTAATTCCTACTCATATACGTTCTTTTACGTTGGAATTGTTAAAGTTAGAAACAACTTGGAAAAACGCTCTACATAGTCATATTTGAGGATTTAGGTTTCAAATATTGTGTAAAAAGGCAGTAGCCAAGTGGCAACGCGTACGTTTGGGGAACCGCGTCAAGCGAGTTCAAGTCCCGGACCTCGCACCTCTGATAGTTCCATGTGCTATTAGCACATAGAAATATCAGCTTAAATTATAATAACCACTTTTCTCACAGTGAAGGAAAACCTCGTGAAGTGCAAGTTTCCGAAAGACATGTGTCATCTGAACTTGGCCTGCATTTTCTTTCAAAAATATTAATATTCTTGCTTGTAGACTGTATCATAGAATGTAAGTACTGGAATGTAGCTTGGTGCGGGCCCGAGCGAAGCAAGGCTAAGTAGCTAGTGTATTTATAAGTACTTGGATTTGAACCAGTGATCCCAAATTTGAAATCCAATTGCTTTGACCAGCAGGTCATCAGGACATTAGGTACATTACTTGCATGTCAGTAAGCATTCGTTTTACTGTTCAATGATGCAGTACCCTTCAGGAGTTTACTAGGACTATAAATACGTAGATTACTCCTCCTGTAAGTCTATTCTAATGGTGAATTACGACGAGCGTATTTTTATTTATCACGAAGATGTAAAGGTCAAGATATTTTAATTATTTATTCTTAAAGAGAATAGGTTGCGTGAATAGAAAATGTAAGTTTAGTTTAGTTTCCTAAGGGCTTATGTTACGGTTCACAATCTTTTGACAGTTTACAATCTCGCGAGATTGTATTTACAATTTAAGGGTGACATATTATACATACAAACTTTTACATTTATACCTAACTAGCCTTTCCCGCGGCTGCGCTCGTATTCTAAAGGCTGAAAATCAAAAGAAATATTTTTCTCCCATTTTTGCAACATTTTTCATCGATGCTCCGCTCTTATTGGTCGTAGCGTGATGTAATATAGCCTATAGCCTTTCTCGATAAATGGACTATCCAAAACAAAAAGAATTTTTCAATTCGAATCAGTAGTTTCTGAGATTAGCGCGTTTAACCAAACAAACTTTTTAGCTTTATAAAATTAGTATAGATAGCAGAAACTTGGAGAAATCTGCACATGAAATATTTTTTAAAAACAACCGCTCTAACGTGTTGTGTACACAATATACATTATACACCCCAAAGCAATAGTTACGAAAGCGAATCGATGTGCGCGTTTTTCACAAAAAGTACAAAACCTTAAACTAAATTCTGTGTAGTATTCTATATCTTACAGGAAAAACTAATACGAAAATATAACTTGGCAAACGGAACAATATTTTCTAGTTATGTTTTATTTTCGAAGTACTTTGGTATTTAATAAAGTTAGAGTATGTTATATGATTGATCGTACTTACGGTTTCGCAGAAGATTGATGCTTCTGGTCTTATACCTAAAAGGGTTAAGGCCGTAAACGGTTTTTAAAAAGGGTTTTTTTAATCGGTTAAGGCGAGGACTTATACTTTGTTAAAGTATTTTTTAATACACATGGATATTAATCCTTAAACTTAACAAGTTTATTGTTTAATAAGTAAAAATGTAAAAATGACGATTCAAAGAGCTTGTAAAAATGTATTTGAATAAAGAATATTGGTCTAAGAGCCGGTGGAAGATCGACCTTCACCGACCTGATAACCAGATGAGACATATGTTTTATTAAATATAATTTATAAACAAATATGCCTATAATTACTTGCCTATCTGAAAGTGCTCATGGCTATTTTTAGCTAGGCAACAGTGCTTAAAGTATGATTTTTTGCAGGCAAGTCTATATGACTGATTTTGTAATAAAATAATCTAAAATTACATAAGTACCACCTATATAATCCTAAACCTATGTAATCCTATGTACTGTATTCTGATCTGATTTGATTTGAAAAATTAGAATGGCTAAACTATATTTTCAAAATATTTAGTATATTTATTTTTGTACCACAAAACACATAATATTTGTTTATGTAATTTTAAATGAAACAATATTACATTAAAATCGGTTTGGCCGTTCCGGAGTTACGAGTTACTTACATACAGAAATAATTCTATTGATTAGCTTATAAAGGTGACTACACTACAGCTTAACAATACTACAATAAACAATGGATCAAATGCATTTATGTATCATACGATATCTATTCATAAATTTTAAAAGTGCATCCTGCTTTTATTCCTGACGTGAAAGACTTTTATAGATGATATATCGGACGACTAAATGTCGTTTAGTGTAAATTGATATAAAATACATATCGTGTGTAGATTTAATATTTTTGATTAAAGTATAAATAATTAATTTATAAAGAAACTAGTGGCGAAGCCGCAGGATTCCGCTAGTGTATGTATATAAAACCTTCTTCTTGAATCACTGTTAAAAAACCGCATCAAAATCCGTTGCGTAGTTTTAAAGATCTAGCAGACATAGAGACAGACAGCGGTAAGCGACTTTGTTTTCTATATCTATACTAATATCTATACTTAATATTATAAAGAAGTAAAGTTTGTTTATTTGTTAAATTGTAAGGGGTAATCTCGGGATCTACTGAACCGATTTTAAAAATTCTTTCACCAATAGAAAGCCACATTATTGCTGAGTGTCATAGGTTATATAAAAAACCGAAAAATAAAAAGGCTTTTACGTGGTAGTCCGTTTTGCAAAGTGAATCGGAGAAAAAACGGTCGAATGAAAGCGTTTCTTACGAACGCTGCCTTAACTATGAAAGATATATTTTTGAGTTCTAGAGAAAAGATGTGGAGCTTGAAAATGCCTACAAAAAAGTCAACGACAGCATATGTCTAACTTTTATATTTAAGTTACAAAACGTAGTTTTTTCAATATTAGTAGTTATAGATAATTTAATTTTAAATTTTTAATATTAATAAAATAATTTAAATTATTTAAACACTCTGTACTAAAAAAGGATTATTAACATTATGCCCAACGAAGTGGGCACGGGTCAGCTAGTATACTATGTAGTGATGATGCTCGTATCGACGTATACTTTATCTACTCGTAACTATTGATGTAATCTTTTTGTACAGGTATTTTTTTATAGATATATATTTAATAGGAGAAATTTAAATAAATTTATAATAAGAATCATAATCAACAGTGTAGGTAGCTCAGAAATATGGCACTTTTCTAATAAGTGTAGTGACAGTATTAAAAATAATAACATTAACTGCCAGTTTCTATAACCTATCTACCGATAGACCGGTAGATACTTTCATACGATTTTGACAGATTGTAACTTTTAATGTGTCAAAATAGTATGAAAGTATCTACCGGTCTATCGGTAGATAGGCTATAGAAACTGGCAGTAAATTAACATCGCCTCAGTGCTTTCCAAACAACCAATTTTCTTTCACTCAAGTTTTAATATAACTAACTATACCAAGAGAGCTTTAGTACAGAATGAGTGACCTTGTCAATGTTATTGGTATGGAATACACATGTTAATACATAAATTGAAAAATGATTTTATATCTAAGACATAAAGCTTTATTTTTAAAATAGAAGAAAAGCTCTCCTGTACAACATATATTGGTAGTTTTAACAATTAAGCACTACGGCGACTATAAGTATAACTTATAAAAGTACTTTTCCTTTGATTGCACTACTCGTATGTATGTATAATATAGTTTTATACATTTTTATTGCTGCAAATTGAGAAACACATAACTTTATTATAATTTTAATACTTTCTTAGGTTTACGCGAATATTTGACATTATAAATGAAACTATCTTTTTGGATTTCGAATGTCGCGGATTTATTTGGATATTTGATTCCAAAAATCCGAAAAGTTAGTTTCATTTTTAATTTTATTATAATTTTGAAAAAAATTTAATTCTTTTACAGGCATTTTGCGCAAAGTACGTTTGACTTAAGCCTATGTTTAAAATGTATGCGGATGGACAAAATAAGATAGTGGCAATGTGTTTTTTTTTCGTATTTCAAATTTCTGTCGTCCCGTTTTCTTGTCCTGCGTCTTCGTAGCCCTTGACAAGGTTCTCGAGTATGAATCGTATTGTCATTTTGTATATATTTTCGATGTTAGGGGTGTATCTGTCACCTAGAGTCGTTTTGGCCGCTTCCAAAAAGGGTTGCTCTATTTTCTGTAAGGAAAAATATATTTATTTTTATTTGTTTAAGGTACGTAGGTTTGACCGTGACCATGATTGCTTTTGAGCATTCGAAACGTCGGGAACCAAAAATCATAATAAATCCGCGACAAAATCCGAAAAGATAGTTTCATTTATAATTTCTATAAGCTTTAATTTCTCACAATATGATTTGATAAAGTTTATAAACAATACAATCTGATGAACATTTCTATGATCTGTGGGAAGTAATCCCAGTTCTATTCGACTATCATTTAATTAGATACAAACATCAGCGACGAGGGTATCGTCGTTTGCTAAGCTTTCTTAATTGAGGTAGTTTCTATCTACTGATCTAAGCTTTATGGTTTACTAGTTACTGTCAGTAGCTTTACTTACAAGTCTGTTTCAATTCTAATAACAATGTTAAATAATTCCCTCGTTGTAATTGAGCGTAGAGGATAATGTTAGCCCAGTGGTAACGCTCTCGCTTGGATAACCGAGTGATGCGGGTTCTATTTTTGTTCTATTTTTGCTTATATTTTTGTGAAATCATTTCTAACACGACGGTGGAGGAAAACATCGTAAGGCAACCTGTCTGTAACCTGTCTGTAAGCATGTCTGAAAGAACCTAGCAAGTTTTCTAAAGACGTGTGCAGTTCGCCAACACGCACTAGGGCAGCGCGGTGGACTATGGCCTGATCCCCCTCGTACTGAAGGAAGGCCCAATCTCAGCAGTGGGACGTTAAAAAGGGCTGAATACAAATGGAGTGTAAGGAACGGGTAGATTGAAAAGAAAGGTAACGAGTTATGAATCCTGTGTCCATGACAATGTGTATTAGAAATTATAGATTTACTAGATATTTATTTTTGAACTAATTCATGTACAGACAGCAAAAAAACACATTTTGATTTAAAAATGTACGTTTCGAAATAAGCACAGATTTTCCAAACTTTATAAGACGTTAGAATATTATATATTTTACGTCGTAAATTTGTAAACAAGGATGGTTAACTTAAATCATAGTTACACAGTGCGTGTCGATGTTGGGAAAAGTTAACCGAGTGTTAATATTGATTTTATTAAAACGAATGATTTGGTAAGGTTTCTAAATCTAAATATATAAAAGATAAAAGTCATTCACTCATCACGAAATATCAAAAAGAGCTTGGCTTGTAACAAGATAAAATTTGGCAAAGAAAAGACGTAGTTTATGCTTAGTAGACGTCCGTTAAGAACGGATTTTTCGGTAAGCCAGATTAAAGAGATCTTAATTTATATTAAGAAAGGTTTCGCCAGTTTGTGTGAAAATCCTTCATTTTTGAGCTACTAACCTTAAATTTGACAGAAAACACCTAGACACGAACAGGTGTTTTCTGTCAAACGACATCTTTAACAAATTACTTAACATACCATAAAGTACTCCGCCTTAAATCCTGGCACCTGCCGATGTGTTCCTCCAACGTGTCTTACGTATGCGAAGAATGCATCCATATCAGCTAGCCCTTTGATACCTTCATCCAAGGTGTGCATCACCTTGGTGGCATGCTCTGCTAATTCTGCAGACGATACTATGGCCTCCTTAGTTCGAAGCTCACGGAACTTCTCGAAAAGGTGCATCAGTTCTTCGTTCTCCTCGAATAGTCTGTAATTCGGTGAAAATCTTTTTGAATAAGTTATAGGGAAATAGTGAAAACAGGAGTGTTAATTTATACATCTTTAATGATAGAACATATGGCTTTCAAAACGGGATAGTCAAGCTAGTCGCTAGTGCATAACATTTACAGTAGCTTCTGCTAAAAAAAATAACAAGCCCGTATTTTTTATTTAATCATAATTATATAAAAAAATAAAAATCCATATGTTTGTTCATCACAAATTATATATTTAGTTCCTTATAACTCCAAATTGATAACTGATTTTTAAGAGTTAGCTTTATAATTTTTAAACTAAATATATCTATATTTAGATGTAGGTACACACAAAAGTCAAAGCAATATGAAAATTAATTAAAAACTACTTACAAAGCTAAAAATTATGTTTAAATATTAATAATGAATGAATGGATGAAACGAAACGAAATGAACGTAGGCGATGTTTCCAAGCGAGGAAAGAGCTATTCAATAAAGTTCATTAAAACCCGTCTCTAGTAATTCGTGCGCAAACAGATAACACGAAGGCTAATAAATTGTTTTGGTTATAGCTTCATTAAAAGTTTAAACTTTTAATTTTATAACATTTTATTCGAAAACTTTGCTATTATGACATACTAGTTATGTAAGCTTGTTTTGCTCGCTAGCGTGGTTAGATGGTACATCTTACAGTGCAGCTAATCGTAATAGTGTCAATCTGTCTACTTTATTTATTTTAAACCGATCAGTTATTTTAAGGGGAAGAAGTTACAAATATTATTTAACAAACTTTATTTATAGAAGTACTGCGATTATTTATTGCTTGTAATTCCATCTGCTAATACATATCTGTATATATAAAAGAAAGTCGTGTTAGTTGCACTATTTATAACTAAAGAACGGCTAAACCAATTTGGCTGAAAATTGGTGGGGAGGTAGCTTAGAACCAGGAGACGGACATAGGATAGATTTTTATGCCGTCCGACCGCGATCCCGTGTGACGTCACATAAAACGTCAAAGAGAATACAAGTCACTATAAAACGTGGCGTTTTAGTACAATGTATAATTACAAAATTATTTTGTAAAAGGTCAACCACAAAACCTTAAAATCTCCTAAAAAACCGCGATATCACTAGGCTACTATCGCCTTTTTTGCCGTAGCATTATAATGCGGAAACCGTATTTAAGGAAATTAAGAATGTTATCAAAATAATCACAGGAAATGTACAATAGAATAAAAATAAATGTAACTTTTACTTTGCATCTTAATTTTCATTGAGGGACGACCCTCGGGGCTACGGCAAAACATTTGTAGAATTTTGTATATACATAACAAAAATGTCATGTCCATTTATTCATTTATTAGGAAAGTTTTACTTTATGAAAATGTATTTCATAAACTTTTATTATTAAGCTTTTTCATAAGTTACCCTTGTTTTATGTTTAATGCTTTGTAGAGTTGATTGGATAATGAAAAACATAGTTTTTTAACACTGTCATCACTACATAGTATAAAACAAAGTCGCTTCCCGCTGTCTGTCCATACGTATGCTTAGATCTTTATAAATACGCAACGGATTTTGATGCGGTTTTTATAGTAGATAGAGTGATTCAAGACGAAGGTTTATATGTATAACTAGCGGAACCCGCCGCTTCGCTCGCGCTAAATCTTGCTTAACATAAATAAAGAAAGTATGTGATTCATGTGAGTTCAAGTAGATAAAATTTTTAAATACAAAGAAGTACGTAGAGGTACGAGTATTTGCTTCAATTTATTCTATAGGAGTGTTTTAAACCCGTTAAAAATCGTTCCTCATGCAAAGTTTGCTACCCCTTTCGGAATTAAATTTCGACGATTTCGACCATTGTCATAAACGAGTACGCTGACAAAATTTCGTCCGGATAATAAATCAGGAATAAATAATTTCAACATTATACTAGCGACTCACTCACGTTTCGCTTAGGTTCGTTGTAACTTTTTTCAGTGAAACCCTAATTGTACTATGCAATATGCATTTAGTAAAGAACTGTTATGTTGATGTTACAAACAGACACTAAAATTTTATTTACCTTTATAGTTTAGCTGACATGACAGATTTTATCCAAGTTTTTTTTAATCTTGGATTTCAAACCAAAACTCTAGAGTTAAAAAAGGAGATTATTTAATCAAATTCTTCAATTTCCTGTAAAATTTTGCTGTATATTTGAACTAATAAACATTTTAAGATAGATGTGAATCGGCCGGACCATTCATTGTTAAGCGACGAGAGTACCCACGAAACTTTTCCTTTTCATTCATATAATATTATGATTACACAGAAAATTGTAAAATTTTGAACATTTACCGCAATCACAACATAAATGAACTCCAAAGACTGCGTTTTAACTTTAATATTAAAGCTGGGTTTAACTTTTATTACTTTATAATACCTTTAAAGCCATTTATATTGATTAAATATAAAAAATCCAATGAATTGAGAATCTCCCTCCTTTTATGATGTCGGTTAATTATTATTTTATTAAATTTATAAATAATATTTTAAACTTTTTAATTACTTTTTATTTTATCTTTGGCTATGGCAGATTTCTAAGAGTCCAACTAACATAACACGGTGTTCTAGTGGTCTTGTATTCCTACTACAATTAAATTGAAGTACGCTTGTCAAATAAAACACAGCTGTTTAAGGGCGTAGATAGTTTGCTTTGCCCGAACAAATGATTTCGACCTTAAGGCTCTGTGCACTGCCAGCCCCAAGATATACTAAGCTATAAAATATTTTAAAGCTTAAAATAAAAAAGAAGTTTCTATTCAAGCTGCACAGTTTTTTTACACCTAAAAGATGATTTCAACCCCGTTTGTATTTATATAAGTCTTAATGAATTATTTTTTTAAATAAAAATAATCCACGTAGAAGTTATTCGTCACTACGTTATAATTTTACGAGCAAATCTCTTATATCTCTTATCCTTCCTGTCAGTGATACTCATTGAAAAATCTATTCAACCAAAATATTATAAGAGTACTACATAATATTATGCATTTACTCGTAGTAGCTGTTACGCTGACGGGACTCACCCACAATTTCGTTCGTTTTAACGGTTTGTATAGAATAGATTGATTCCCCATTTACCCCCGTTTTTATCCCTCTTAAGGAATGATTACTTGCATAAAAACTACCATATGTCCTTTCCAAGGTCTCAAACAGCAGATTTTTATTTATTCTTTACAATCAAACAAACAATGGTATGTAACTCTTTAGATTATGAAAATAGACCTTTTTTCTCTTTATAATATTAGTATAATGCCAGTGGTTAGACAGTCTAAGAGTGTGTGCCCGCTACAAAGTTAGAATTGATTTCTAACTCCTAACAAGTTACTTGAAGTGTGCTCGTGACCATACCCGACTGGGACTCATGCAAATGTATATATTCAAACTACTTTGTCCAAGGATAGTTTTAGTTTCCAAAATAGTCAGATCAGGAAAGATATAGTGATGACCTGTGATTTTTTTCTTTTACATAATATGTATTATTTATTATATATACACTGTATTATCTATACTAATATTATAAAGCTGAAAAGTTTGTTTGTTTGTTTGGTTGTACACGCTAATATCAGAAACTACTGGTCAGAATTGAAAAATTCTTTTTGTGTTAGATAGTCCGTTTATCGAGGAAGGCTTTAGGCTATATTACATCACGCTACGATCAAAAGGTGCGGAGGACCAATGAAAATTGTTGCAAAAAATGTATGTATTTGGTTGGTTTCCAGCCTTTAGAACGCGCGCGAAGCCGCGGGAAAGGATAGTATTATATATAGTAACTCATTTTCGCTTCGCTCGATTTCCTGCCACCACCTGCACTTAAACCATTAGTGTATATTTCTTAGAAATGATATATTTTCCCGCTGTAAGTTTCCTACATAATGACTCGGATAGCCACATATTAAATTTTATCAAAATCAAAAAAAATATTAATATTACGAATATTTCACATTTGAAATAAAAATATCATTCTGAATTTTTCTATTTATTTAGATTTTTGCTGCCTAACCTTTTGAATGCTTTATAGCAATCATAGTCACGGGAGAGACTGAGTACATTACTATTTATTGAAACCTAAAAAGCTTTTGCCGTCTTAATGAAGTGCGAAAGTACAAGCGTAAAGCCGCAGGTATAAGGTTGTATAAATAATAATGTTAATTTTATAATAATTTTTGTAAAAGTATAAGTAGTTTTAAAAACAAGTTAATTTTTTTTTGTAAATCATATAGGTTTAATTTGGTTTAAGTCTTGTTTATGGCTTTAAGGCGTGCCTGGTTAGCATAATAATATATAAATAAACACAATTTATAGTAGGCAGGCTATAGAAAATTGCCTGAAATTGGTCTATTTAGATAATAATAATATAAAAATATTATCTTCATTTGTAATAAGGTCATAATTTTTGAAACACTGTACTGGTTTTACTAATGATTTTAGATTGTAAGCATGGATAAAACATAATAACGTAATATTTTGCTTGCTTGGAAAACTATAAGATGGGGGTTCATATCCCGGGTCTTGTACCTCTAATAACGTTAACGTTCAAAGTAACGTAACTTCTCTTGTATAATAACTAGATGATAAAATCTTTTCAACATTGTCTTAGGGTCTACGGCAATTTACATGAAATAAATAGACTAAGACCAAATACTTCTGTGTTTTCAATCAATTAGTATAATAATAGTAACGAAGTGTCTATTCATCCGATAAGCGGACGAATAAATTAAATATTATTCGTCCGAAAATTGGTGTTTGATATATATGGCTCAAAGAGATATCAATTTGTTATTTAAGTTTTAACATACTCGTGAATGCAATTGCGGACGTTTCTATAGTACTTTTCAGAAAACACCATTTTCTTGTAAATTGTTTTGATGTAGGTACATACTCTCAGGTAGTGTTAGTAACGTAAATTTCATAGGACAACTCTTGGACTTAAAAGTGGGTGGGATCTTAATTTAATAAATCATCAGCTCGGTAGGTTAAGGTTATTTTATTTTTATTTTTGGCATAGGTATATCCTGCACATAAAAATCGCTTATTTTATATTAGAAATCATAAAAGTGATAGATATTCGTACAAACCGACAATAGTCGGACGAATAATATATTTTTTGTTAATACGATTATCGGATGACTACCAACAGCCTTTAAAATAATTTAGTCGTCCAACAATTTTTGGACAACTAAATTATTTTACTCGTCCAACTAGCAGACGACTAGCATCAGCCTAATAGTAATGGATGCTTAAATGATATTTCAAAAATGGTTAATATCAAAAATAATTATGATTGAAGTCATCTCCATAATGTCTATTTCAATGGTTTCAGCAATAGTGTATCAATTTGAGAAATTATGTAGATTAAAGTTAACACCGCTTTGAGGCGCGTATGAATTCGCATGTACTCGAAATTCTAAATTAATTGTAAATTTACACATACTCGTATACATGAGTTATTTAGCGAAGATATTATTTGAAAATAGTAGCGTTATAGCACAGTTATATATGAAAAATCTTAATAAACAAGTTTGAGATGTTCAGTTGCAGAATAGAATACATATACCTAGTGTTTTAAAAAAATAAGTTTAATTATTTTACAGCCTTTAATTCTAAGCCTGCTGTTTTTCCTGCGTAGTTTAAAAGTAACGTATTGTCATACTTTCCGACCAATATTTCATTTGATTTGATCTAAAGGTTAAGGTTTCCTTACACCCTTCCCAATTAGACATTTAGTCTTCTATGTTCTTCTTATACTTTAAGGAAATTTAAAATTGAATTCTTAATTGAATGAAAAAATGAGAGTGTACCGGTTGTCTATATTATATAGTGGCGATAATATTATAATAGCAAAAGCTTTTGAAATTTACTCAGTCTTTGTTACTTTTTTGTATTCGTATTTGAATAGAGATAACCAAAACTTTGCTTTGCACGTACATAAGTAAGCGGAAACGCGGGCAAGAGCTAGTACACTGGTATATAACCTCCTTTCATACTTTCACAGCCCGAAGGCCCAGTCTGTTAAATTACGTTTTACTGAAATGAATAAAGGTTTGTTCCTATTTTCAAAAGAAAAACCTTAAAATGAATAAACATAATATTAAACTTTCGTATAAGTGATGTTGACCCTCATAAAGTACGTGATTCGCCTGACATTAGGTCTGATCGGCCCGAGGGAATTAAATTGCGTCCGCAAAAAGGCTTTGAGGGGGTTTATTTGTGAATTGGAATATTTGAGGAGTTTCTATTCTTTGTTGATGCTCCATTAAGTAAATTTTCGTTAATGTGATTTTTTGCAGGTATCGTTAGGCGAAATCTTTTACAGTCTTATTAAATTATGATAAAATATTTTGTGTTTATTAACATGTATACTATCGAATCAACCCCTCTTCCCTCGGGTACACCTCTAAGTATGTTGACGTGAGATATGTACAAGGATAACCAGTTATTATACCAATTTTCATCAAAATTTGTTCAGGTTATCTAGTGATGCGAAAAATAGACGAAAATTTTCAGACAATAAAAAAACATTCTACAGATTCGGACTCTGTATTTCGATGTAACTAATATAAATAATAAATGCAATGATAATTATTTTAACAAGATTTTATAAAAAAATACTTCTCTCTGATTCACAACATGTATGATCTAAACTACAAAATAGTAATATAATAAAAAAAAGAAATCGCAATGACTTTTTAAACCTTGTTTCTATATTTTTTTCATTATTTAGTCAAACAATATTAAATATGTTCTAAGTTTTTAGGCATTATACATATTATTACTATTTTCATACGCAAATATATCATGTACTACAATTAAGCCTACAATTTACTGCGCACGGCTGGTGACCCATATTTAGTTCAATACTAAATCACTGGCTGTGACGTCTTCGGGACAATAGTCAAATACGTTTCATATTTTTCTAATATCATTTATATAAATAAAATGATAGAGGTCTGCAGTTGTGCGCGTATCACGGAAAACTACTGGATAGATTTCAATGAAACTTTCTAAGTTTTATTTCTTAGACACTTGGCCCTTATCAAAAAAAGAAATGATTGCGATATCTTCATTTAATAAAAAGTTATTAAAGTTTCAAGAAACAACGATTTCTATATGCACTGCGTGTTCAGTGATGCATGTTTCCTTCTCGCGGAGTAGTGGGGCAATCGGCGTAGCGCGCATGCGGAAAACTTTGTTAATATTTCAAGCAACGCAGACGGAGTCGCGGGTATCAGCTAGTGTATCATAAAAATATTTGCTTCAAAGATATTGTGTATCTGTCGTATGTATAATGTATATGTATATGAACTTATTTTTTTTTAACGGAAACGGTTCTGATGATTAGGATCAAATTGTATTTACGTTTATTTATAAAGCTTTTGTAAAAGAAATGTATACGTATAATTTCCCTAAATAAATTTAAATCGTTATATATGTTATACAGTTAACAATCAAATAGGTGATTGTTAACTGTATATTTCTAAACAGAAAGACTCAATAACTAAACTTGGCCGGACCTGGTATTCAAACCTAGGACCTCCGAATGTGCAGTCGTATTTACAATACCCAGAGCTAACAGCATGACTCTATGTTATTCACTATACCCTGTTATAAGGACATCATGATCTGGAATGTTCTGAATTCAAGGCCCTTGATTATGACACCTTCAAACGGTTGCTAATCACTAATCACTAAACTGGGTAACCTTTCTCTAGGTAAAAGGCCTGAAGGGTTTAGGAGAACCCCCTATATAAAGATTGAAATGCTTTTCTCAAGACCACGTTCTTTATCTATACTAATATTATAAAGAAGTAAAGTTTGTTTATTTGTTAAATTGTAAGGGGTACTCTCAGAATCTACTGAACCGATTTTAAAAATTCTTTCACCAATAGAAAGCCACATTATTGCTGAGTGTCATAGGCTATATAAAAAACCGAAAAATAAAAAGGCTTTTACGTGGTAGTCCGTTTTGCAAGGTGATTCGGAGAAAAAACGGTCGAATGAAAGCGTTTCTTACAAACGCTGCCTTAACTATGAAAGATATATTTTTGAGTTCTAGAGAAAAGATGTGGAGCTTGAAAATGCCTACAAAAAAGTCAACGACAGCATATGTCTAACTTTTATATTTAAGTTACAAAAAGTAGTTTTTTTAATATCAGTATAGATTATGCCCAATGAAGTGGGCACGGGTCAGCTAGTACCATATATATTAGTATTATCAAAAGAATTTTTTGTTCACGTACTCCTAATAATGAAAGAAACCAGAAATTCAAATTAAGATAAATGTTGTCCCGCGTATGCTTTTCTACAATGAATTCTCAACATTTCCAAGCTCGGGTTAATATATGAAATGTGCAAATTGTTTCACAAATTTCTCTTAAATAATGTTTACATTTCATAAAACCGTAGGTTCATATTATGTTGTATTATAGCGATCTCGTCTCGTTTTAGACTTTACGACATGCCAAAAAAAGGTTTTTAGAAATTTAATTACTATTATGTGACCGTAATTTTTATTAACATTACTAGCGACTCACCCTCACTTCGCTCGTGTTTGTCCTTAGGGTAAACTCCCTTTAGGATAAAATTTTTACAAACTTATTTATTTATATCTAATCAAAATCCTGAAAAACTTTCATCCCTTATTTCAACCCTTTACAGCCATTTTTTTACCTTGAAAAGTAGCTTATCTCTTCTCAAACTCTAGACTCTAGTGTACAAAATTTCATTTAAATCGGTTCAGTAGTTTTTGCGTGAAACCGCAATAGACAAATAGGGTTACATTTATAACATTATTATGCTTATATTATTGGTGAATATCAATCTTAGAATTTCAGATTAAGATCAATCAATTAATATTTTCGGGAAATTAACGAAAAGGTTGCATGTATTCGTCTCGAACATAGGTAAACCCTAATTTAGTACTTATAAAATATAATAAATATATCGGTTAATACTGTCAAAGTTTTCAAATAGGTTAGTAAAAACTTGAACATGTAAATTCATTCAAAAGAAACCTACAGACTACTATCGACTATTATGAACTAACCACAATATTTATTGTAAGGATTATACAGTGTACATAGCATGTACATACATAATGGTTAGGGAGAATTAACAATGAGAGATGGACGAGACGCTTTCTCTACGGATCCCCAGAAATGGTGCCAGTAGTTGCATCATAATATTGTATTATTTAAATTACATTTCGCTTCGTGATATGAATATTAAACAGGTACCTTAACAGACTTGTCTAGTGTCTTCGTAAGTGCTCGTTTGTATTCAAAGTTGACTTGCAAGTTCATGTATGGTAAAAAAAAATGTGCTATGTGATAAAAATAGTTCAAAGATTAGCCGGAACTAACAAAAAAGAAGTCTAGAATTAGATTATTACATTATAATATTGTTTAGGCTTTGCGTCAGTGAAGCCACGGGTTCCGCAAGTTCAAATAAATAAAATTTAAACCTTCTTCTTTTTGAAATCGGTTTAAAAGTAGTCAAGTTACGCCTTATATCATTAGCTATCAGCGAGTGAAAATCCCATTAAATCGGTCTAGCCGTTTCAGAGATTACCCGGAACAAACAGCCAAAAATTTAAAAAAATGTTTTTTTCGGCAGTATCGTATAAACTTTCACATGCATTTAGTAAAAAGCTGTTAATTTGAAATGAAAAACAGACACTACAATTTTATTTATATGTATAGATTGATTAATGTCGGAAAAAACTAAATTACTTCTATACGTATGGTATTAATGTGAAATACGTCAAACATTTCTCAACGTGACTAACAATAGCACTCCAAGGATTAGAACAAAGAACTTCATTAGAGCCTAGTACATACATATGTATGTATATGCGACTTTCTTTGACGTCGTATCTGTAACTGAAGCCTACAAAGATTAAGTATGGCTTTGAGCTTTTCCCTTGTGGCTGGATAGAATGTGCTAACGAGAAAACTGAGACGGATTGACCCGATCTTTCGTTTTTATTATACGAATTTGTATTGAAAATCCCAAATAGGTTTAATTAATAATAGCGTTCGCACAGTGGTCGAAATATCTGACCGTATTAATTATTGAATGGAGGAAAACATACTATATGAATTAAAGAGCGTGTGAGACGTACATGTCAGAAGTAAAACTTCTTTGGCAAACTAATTTTTAAATCTCGTTTATATTTACACTAGATAACCCCGTCTAAACTCGTTGAGAGGGGGAGACGGCACGAAGGTCACACCCACGAGTTAGACAGAGTTAGAAATGTCACTGACTCGCGGTGGGCGAGATCTAACTAAGGCTAACTCTTCCCCGTCTCTGAGTGCCTGGTACTATGGACTTATTTTTTCGTTTCATCCAGTTTGAAATCACAACGATTCTAAAGAAGTTTCACTTAAAAAAACTTATCTGGAAAATACGAAAAAATGTTTTGAAAATTATTTGGCAGAAAGCTCGTAAATTACTACACATTACTAAACAAAGTCCTTCGCCGTGTTTGTAGTCTGTTCAATAAACTCAAAAACTGCTGCACCGACTTTCATGCCGTTTTCACCAATGGATAGAGTGATTCTCGAGGGAGGTTTTAGTATATAATTTGTCAAGTTTTTGTATATAATTACTACCGGAACCCGCAGCTTCGCTCGCGCTAAGTCTAAATCTAGAAGCTACTAAAAACGTTTGACAAAATATAAAATGGAAAATAGTACCTACTGAATTATCTTGTCTTTAGCTATTTATACATCTCTATATAAAGTACAGTTCTCGAGGCGTAAGATCAGCTTTGCATTTGTGTGAGTGCAGTGTACGCATAGGCACGACGATACGGATAGACGTTGCGTGATTGGTTTAAACCCGTTTTTACTGGTTTTTGAAGCGCGGCTATTGGCTTTTAGCTATCACTCACACAAATGCAAAGCTGAGCTTATGCCTCGAGAACTGTAAAGTCAGTTATAATTCAACACAGGATGAACCAATTTTTATGATCTTTGATTTTTTGGATTTTTCTCCGCCCTGAATAGCAGAATCTCTTTACAAACATACGCTGGATAGTAACTATTAACGAGTGTATCTATTTAAAATGTACCTTGGGACGTTTCCGAGCGAAGCAAAGGTAAGTCGCTAGTATGTATATAATAAAAGAAACATTAGTAATAAATATGATTAAGCACACAATGCAGAGTATCCGGTATGATTAAAGTTATTGTCATGCTATAAGGATGTCCTCAGACGAGTACAATGTACATGCATGAAAGTGAATCACTGTATATTTTATAAGAGAGTTCAGAATATGGAAGAACTATTTAATTAAAACGAAATGTTTATAAACTTGTAAAAAATTGATAACTTTATTAAATAAGTTATTATTAAGTATGTAAGGTATGACAAATTTGTTATTGTTGGTATTTATTTTGAAGGAACCTAACGGAACGGATAATTCGTCATAAATATGTTGGGACGTTATTACACACAGCGCCATCTAGTTCCGTGGTAAGCTACAAGGCTTGTGTTACGGAAACCAGATAGCTGTCAATACACTATATATTATATATAACTTTAAATTATTATACCACAGCCATTTTATTCAGAGATGATTGGAGCTTTATATTGCTACAATTTGGTGAGCAGGTGTCTTATGTAAATCGCTAGACAATCCATTAGTGAAATTACAAAAATAGAAAAATAGGGTTGCCGTTCCATACATGTAACTGAGGGGTGAAAATAATAGTAATAAAAGTCCACATAAACATATGATGTTTAGTTAGATATTGATATTTGTAAGTGATTTTTATATATTTTATTACGTGCTTCTAAAGTTGTAAATAATGTTGTGTTTTAAACTTTAAAAATAAGACTAGCGACTCGTCCTCGCTTCGGTTAGGCTCATCCTATTTAGTCAGTATACATTTCGATTTGATTTCAACGATCGTGATACTAAATGTCATGAAAATCTGTCCATTGCTTTTCTCGTAATGCAGCCACAGACAGACTGACAAAAAATCTAAAACTATAGATACGAAGGCCGTATCTATAGTTACTAATGTCTATTTCAATACGATTTTCCAAAAATATTTATGTATGTACAGATTCGAATCAGAATTTTATTTAATATAGATTAAATGTATTATCCTTAATATGTTCTTAAAGAAATTGTGCGTAAAAATATAAGATAACATTTGGCTTCTTTTAATGTTCTTTACGTTCTGACTCGTAAAAGGAATAAGAAATGAGCGGCTTCAAAGAGATTTGTGTCGGATTTGATACCATTTTGTTACGATTAGTCATATTTGTAATTAACTACTCTAAGGTACATTCGATTCTATTTTAACTATTTTTGCAGATTGTTTCTATTTCTTTATGAAAAAAAAAACGGGTTATAGGCTTATTATTTATTTCAGTTCATTTAGTGTAGCCTGTAGTGTAGCCTGTAGTGTAGCTTTATTATAACTATTTTAATGATCGTTTAACTTAATATATTTATGTGAGTTAATACATAAAGAATTCAGGGCCATTTAACGTCCCATTGCTGGGCATGGGCTTCCCTTTAATATGAGGGGATCGGTTGGGTGTCACAATGTTTTCCTTCACCATAAGGTAAGTAATTAAATTAAATAATAATGTGTAAAAAATAGAGATAAGTAACCTGTACTTTTTATTTTCCAAATTGATCGTTGTTCAAATCGTTGTTAAAATTACTCGTAGATCGAATAGATCAGGTATAATTTCCCAATTTGAGTGTTATTTGAAAATTCATTAATAGTTAAATATACTAACTATATGACGCCCAACCCGGGACTCTAACCACAGACCTCACGATTTGCGGTTGGCTATACTAATCACAATGTCTTGTGTAGTGTATAAAGCTATGTATAGATAGAAACTTACACTTGCGACACCTACACTTTGCAAGAAAAATCCAAAGCCAATAAAAAAATTCTAAATTTCAAATCTAACCGAAAATTTTACCTATCTGTATAGTAAAGTTCATACAAATCGGACCAGCCATTTTAGCCCAATAGAGTAAGCTTACCGTATTTAAATAGCTAACTTTTGCATTTATAATACTAGAGCAATCCGATTAGCAAAGTTAAAGTTGCTAAAGTACACGTTAGATGTTACTGAAGCGTGAGCTGAGTGGACCTTCAGCTAATCAGTCGTCACTAAGTTCTAAGTAATATGGGTTCGGATATGTGTTTGTTTAGGCCTGTTTGCTGAAATAATGAGGCGTTAGGGACTGACATTTGGATCAAAAATAGGTCAGAAGTGAAAATAATGTTTCGTTCACATTGTCATTGTTTATTTACATACTAGCAATACGCGCGGCTTCGCCCGCGTTCATTTTTTTAATCGATAGATACTAAACTTCATTCGATCACTCGCTGGGTTGAAAATTCTCCAAAATTACTCCAGCTTTAATATTTTGTAGTTTTAATAGGGATCCTTATTTTTTTCTTGCAATTAAAATAGCCTGTATTAATCAGTGATAATGTAGCATTCAAATGGTGAAAGAATTTTTAAAATCGGTCCAGTACTTTTTGAGTCAATTCGTTACAAACATATTTACATATATACAAATCTTTCCTCTCTATAATATTAGTATAGACGAGGGGGCGGTTAGCTCAGTTTGTAGTAATGAGCTTGCTGTGCCAGCGGTCACGGGTTCGAGTGCTGAGAGTAGTAGTAGAGTAGTAGTAGAGTGTTGGAGGTATTACACTTATATGTAAGCACAAATGTTTGTTACGCGAATCTTTCTGTAAGCCGATCGATATTTTTTGTTTTTAGTGACGACTAATTGAAAAAATAATAAATTAAAGGTAATCCGTGTAATAGTCGTGTGGCAAGTCTGATGGGAAGAGCCGCGTTTATCTTTTTAAAAACTGAGTAACATTTTTTGTGATTATATTATATATTTAACTAACAACACCTACCTTTAGAAATTGTAAATTGTGAAGACTTAATTGGTATATGTTAATTTTTTTTCTCGTTTCATATGTAATTAAATACTGTTTGTCTTCCGAATAATAAATAAATAAATAATAAATAGGTAAATATTTGCAATCGTTAGACCATAAGCGAATTGATTGTGAGATGATATGTCTCTTTATAATGAGGCTGCCAGCGCTGCCCCTGCCAATCAAATACAATAAAAAACATTTACCTTCTAAAATAATTAAAACAATAAACCAAACAATATTTAGTTTAGCAAATATGTAAGTGGTCATATAAATTGAAGTTTTACTTATAATACTTAATTTAATTTAAAAATGCTAGCTTTTACATATAGAAAATGAAAATATTGGTAGAATTTATAATACCGTTTCTAAAATGCTGCCATAAGGGAATTTATCTCTTTAAAATAGCTAAGCTGATTTTGCAACTTTTGAAATGATAATACCAATTTCTTCTCGACGTTCTTAATCGTAAAGGCGTGTGTTATGTGAACTGTGATATGTTCATAACACCAGGCTTTTACAACGAATTTCTTGTCAGAAAACCTTCATAACTCGGCTTGACCGAACAATATCTTATAAGAAATACATCTTTTTAATGATATTTTCATTTTAAAAGGCATTTTAGTTGCAGCTCGTTCAAAATTAAATATAACGTCTCATCTCTTGATTTGATATTTTATAAAAAAGTAGTAATTCGATACTAACTTGACAAATAAAATAATCCCAGTCTTCTCGATTTGTCTGAAAATACCCTTCCAGGAGGCCATTATACAGTACTGTTGCTTAGCAGTGAGAGGTGATCGAGGGTCAGATGCAGGAGGTGGCCGGTGGAAAGGGTCGTGAGTGAACTCAGAAGCCGCTAGCTGAGATAGCTTGCAACCCATTGTATTGGAAATAGTCCAAGTTAAAATAGTCGATTGAACCACTAAAATGATCTATTTTATTAATTTTCTTAGTACTTAAAGGTATTCTAAATTTAATGAGTTTCGATTTTTTTTAAGGTTACACTTATTAGTTAATTTGTGACAATATTTTTTTATCAATCACTTATGTTCACTCTTTTTCTTAAGATTTTTGTACTAGTAAAGCGACCACAGGTAAGTTACTGTGCGCTAACCAATGTGCACTAGAGACGTGAAAGTTGTTAACGCATGTGTCGATAAAAAATGTTAGAGCAATTAACAAGTAAACGTTCTTTAAAATAATATTTCTAAGTATTCATAAGTTTTAGTTATACTTGTATAGCAAATGAGGAATTTTATGTTTGCTAAACAAAAACATGTTTGAAATTGATAATTATTCTTCATTATGTATTATTAACAAAATGCTGGTTATAAAGACATCACATTCTGTATACCTTATTTAAGTATGAACGTATATATTTACCACGTAAATGGTATTTAGGACGCAACTTGTATTCGAAAACTATACATAGCTACGTATTTATATTAGATATCTCAGAAGTGCAATATTGTCCAGCAGTAATTGCTAGCTAGACAGACAAATATTCTAAAAACTTTAGATTTAGCTTGTATACCGATAAAAATGACTATTTTAATAAGAATTTCCAAAAGTAATCAATGTACACATTCAAATAAGAATAAATAAATAGACAATAATCGCTAGATTTTATAGAATTTTGTATTTAATAGTTTTAAATTAATTAATGCCGATACATTTGTTCTAGAGGCTAAAATCTAACTTTAACGTTGAACATAACATTCGAACTAAGACAAATATGAAATTAACAAAATTAAATCAAAAATTATAACATCCAAGACGTAATTGAACGAAAACATAATTAATAAACGTAATATTACAGAGTATTTATATCGCAATGCTCATTTACGAATGGAATGAGAAAATTTAATGAGTTACGTTAAAATAAACGGTCGTAATTAACAAGGTTGCTTGCTCTCAACTAAGATTGCTCCAAGAAGAAAATCTGGAAATGACTTCAAGGTACCTTAAAATTAAAGGATAATATTTTGTTTAGCTTTAATTGAAGATTAAATGGATATAGTTTTGGAAAATATTAAACGTTATGTCAAAAACTTGTATTGAGAAATATTTTCGAAGTAAATTTGTAGTCAATAATATGTTAAAACCGTATTTTTGTTCAAAGTATTTTAGATAAAGATATAATAATAATAATAAATAGACAAAAAATAAATGAAATAAGCATAAATATTCTCTAACATATTCAAATATGTATAAAAATATCGACATTTAAATGAAACATCACTAATCTCCCAAGTTTAGTTCTCACAAATTTTTATGACGCGCACAACAATTGTATGGTAATAGTGATGTCCTTTTGTGAAATTATGGTTATCCGCGTCATGCTGTGAAGGCTTTGAAAATGTTTTTACATTTTGAGACTTATGCTATTTCAATAAGAGTCAAGGCTGTAATGTAACCGCTGATTTTTATCAAACTCGTACATGTGGCCTGGATCCTAATAACGTTACGTCAATTTAAGAAAGTGTATGACTAATTAGTAAAACAAAAAAAAGCATTTGAAAAATACTATATGTATATTATTTTTTTATTATATATGTTCTAAAACAAATAGTGATGCATATAACTCATGAACTTCTTATATAAAAGCCCAGTTATCGATAATTTAATCACTACGGTTGTACATACATACATATGTATATACCTACAATCTACATATCCATACATTAAGGAATTTTTTATTTACGTTTATATTCATAGTACAAAATACTTTTAAACGTAATTTAAAAAATATTTTAACGAACGTTTGTATGCTAAAGGATATCACAGTATAAAAGATTTTCTAGATGATAGCACCTTATGAGCGATGATTGCCGTCAGGCTCTTTCAATGTTGGATATTAAATTTTTTATTTTTTTCTTAAAAAGTCAAAGTAGAACTAATAATAATGCTTCTTACTTGCTTTCCGCAATTTTTTGATTTGATTTATTACAAACGAAGTCTTTCCGACGACACGTTTAGCTCATAATACTTTCTTAGGTTTACGCGAATGTTTGACATTATAAATGAAACTATCTTTTCGGATTTTGTCGCGGATTTATTATGATTTTTGGTTCCCGACGTTTCGAATGCTTTACAGCAATCATGGTCACGGGAGAGACTAAGGTATTAGACGTCTCAGGGGGTTATATACTTGTTACAGACAGTGCCTACCCACAATTTTTTACAAATATTCAAAATGATAGACTATAAAATTATACATTTCAATTCTATACTTTTAAGATTTTTAAAATTTTAAATTATATTATAAATATGGCAATATTATTAACTTATTTTAGCTACTATAATTATAATTATTACAATTTTCTAACATTTGTTAAAATAATATTAAGTAGTGTTGCTATTATTAAAATATGTATAATGTGTTATATTAAAATATAAATTATTAAGGCTGCGGTACTAGCCAACGGCCTTGAGGATCTGGGCGGAGCCTGTCATATTCCCCGCGCCACTTGCTTTCCCTCCGCTACATTTTTACGCGCGCATTTTATGTCAGGCCGCTAGACCACAAGGTACGTCGGCCGCCGGCGAGTGGCTTACCTACCGAAAGTCGGATTTCTTTTTTTTAATTTATATTTTCCCATTATTAGTGTAGACATAATAAGCAGGTAATTTGTAGAAAAATGTTTTTAATAACATATTCGAGCAATTTATTTAAAAAAAAATGTGTGGCAATCAGGGACTGCCGCGGTAAAGCTATTGCATAGCATTTCATCAACTTATGCAATTATAAAAAACGACACGAATAATAATAGAAAAAAGAGTATTTAATACATTCAAAGTTTTATCATAAAGCATTATCTAGTTAAATAAAGTTTATTTAAATATCATAAAAAATATTTTTACATAATTAAAATAATTATTATTTGTATCTATTATTAATTTATTTGAACATTAGTTACATATTAAATAATAATGTAAAAATTTATCTTATTTTATGATGTAAATAAATAATACATACCGGCAACTAACCTCAAATTCTACAAACGTACTACTCAAAGTAATATTATGTAGAAACAATTTTTATCACTTATATTATCACAGTAAATTATCTTTCAATCAATAGTTGAACACACCGGTCCGATCACCGAAGTTAAGCAACGTCGGGCGCGGTCAATACTTGGATGGGTGACCGCCTGGGAACACCGTGACGTGACCTGACGTTGGCTTTTTGTTTTTAATTTTGCAAAAATTCATTTTATTTCAGTCCTCAAACAATATTGTCATATGTCAATTATAATTTTTATTGATAATTTTTAAAAAATCGCTCGACGGATTTCGATAAAATTTAAATGGGACCTGGGTAGTAAACCCTTCGCAACCAAAAAAATCCAAATCGGTTCAGGCGTCTTCGTGAACATACATAAATAGTTTAGTAGTAAGATTCCGTTCACCTCCGCCTATTTGGAAGTCGGTTAAAAATACCTAGGTAGTTTTTGAAGGTAATAGGCAAAAAGGGAACGGAACACTCACCCAATTAATTAAAATGAAACTGTTTTTTGACTTTATGAGCAAGTTTTTTATTCACACATATTCAAGTTATTGAATCGCAGTAGTATTTCAGAAAGGTTAAAAATAAGAATTCTTGATAATTTAAGTTTTTATTAAACACACTAGTATATTATACAGATTACAGTAGCTGACACAAGAGAAAGAATACATTTTTTACGAAGTATTAATACAGTATTTATGAAGACTCACTAAATTAGTTTACGAAGACACCTTAAATTTATAATAATAAAACCTTTTATTTTCTATAAATATCATAAAGTATTACAATATGCATCTTGTTTTTCAAAAATTCCTGGGGCTCCCCAATATTAATTAAAAATTATTTACTATATTAATATTTCTTTTATGGCTTCACTGGCAGCCATGTACTCGGCTTCAGTAGTGAATAAAGCCACACCACAGTGTTTTGTTTACGGCTTGACCAAGTGACTAGACCCCCATTCCTTAAAAATAAATAGCCTGTGTTAGAATTCCTACTATCTAAATCACCAGCATAGTCAGAATCAGAGTAGCCGACTAAATATATACTACCTTTATACACAATAGACTTTTCTTTTGTATTCATTCAGTAACGAAGGATTCTTTTAAATGCAGTTACATGTGAAGGACCTGGATCATTTATATACCTACTTACAACATTAAAATTGACACAGAAGTCAAAAACAATAATGCTTCTCTATATGGAAAATTAACAGACACATTACTTGTATTCTTACATAAATGTACTTTATGTCAGCAGGAGTACTGCTACTTCTAGCATCTGACAAATTAAATTTATTTATTATTGACTTAATATAATGTTTTTATTTATACTTATTATTATATTCCATAGTTTTATTTATTTCCATATCTATAAATGAGTTAAAATTTAATAACTTTATATTAAAATTTTGTTTGAGACCACTTCATATCATAGACAAAATAATTTTAATTTTACTTAATAATAATCCATATAAACATAAAGAATTAAAAAACTTTGACATCATTAAGAGATCCAACTGATGATTTGAACCCATAAGTAGATAAAAATGAACAAAATTTCTTATTTCAACATCTAGAAGATTGAGTCCATATATGGATTTAACTAACTTACATACTTTTGTAGGTCCGACTTCCACTCCCTCTGGCAGCTCCATGTATATCTCCTCAGATAACTCACCATACAGGAAGGCCACATCAAACTATTCTATGTGTAGGTCATCTTACGCTGCAATGTTAGGTAGTAAGAGTAACCTAATGGAGTTGTACCTGCAAGTGGGTGAAAAAGTATCATAATGTTAATACCACTAATAGAACTAATGAACTTCTTTCTTACACGCATATTTTCCTGTCTCTCGTAAAGTATGTAGATAATTATTCGTATGTTGATAGTGATGGGGTTTTTAAAATAATTTAATGATGTCATGTTTATAATAATTAGAAGTAAAGTAGTCGCTAAAAATCTTTTTTTAATTCTCTCTGAAAGACAAATTAAATATAATTTATTAGTTTTTTTTGTAAATAAATTATACAGATACTTTTCTGATAAACCTAAGCATTTTATCGAACTATAGTAATTGAGAATGATAATATTATTACTATGATCAAAATTACACAAAATTACATGACTATTGAGTTTCGCGTCACTTTCTAGGGGTGCATGACCTTAGCGAACTTCGCTTGCGCGAACATATGATGGTTTTAAAACTAAAATAATTTCCTGTGGCTTCATTTTTGAATATTTTCAATTAGTTTTTTTGTATTCGAGTCGTAATTTTTTATAGTATATGTGGTTTGAAGGAACGTTTATCAAGCAATAATAAGCAATAGCATCCAACATTCACATAGGTACCTCCTTACATAATTTCATTTCAATTCAAATTAAAACAGGTAGGTAATAGGTATATGACTATTACAATAATTAGAGTTATAAACATCACTTACCTTCTCCTCTCTCATTTTGGCAGCAAGTTCACGCAAATCATTTCGTTTTTTTCTTGGCATGATGTAATACTGTAACACTGGTAGGTAGGTTTTCTGTTGATTCACAAAATATGATATGCAAGTCGGGAACAAGTTCACGCGTAGGAATAGGAACGTAGGTCCGTCGTCCAGTAATGCGTGAGCGGCACTGAGTTTGATGGGCGGTGACGGCATCCACGCGTCCCTCGCCCCGCGCAGGGCGACTCAGTGGCTTGGAAGTAAAAGCCGTAAGCGCCAAAACTATTTCTTTAAATTTAGAGAGAAAGATTCAAATAATATTTATTTATACTTTGGCGAAATTTTAGCACTGACTTTGAAATATTTTTCAATGTAAGTTTCAAGTTAATAAGTTATATTCAGCCAAACAAGAAAGCAAAAATAAGATAAAATAATGGTGTTTTATATTATTTTTTTCGTGTTACAAAACTTAACTAATCATGTTTCTGCTTTGGTATGTTTGTTCAGACTGAAATGAAAAACTACGTAAAAAAGTATAAGAGTTCTAGCATTTATATTTGAAAGGCAGTGTGATCTCAAAGATCTCGAAAATGTTGATTTTTTCGAGAGAGCAGCCTTAAAGCAATATTAAACTTTCATATATTATAAATTAAAGATTAATAGTTTAAAACAACTTGAGTTTTGATAATTTTAAGTTAAATATTAAGCAACACCACTGCAAACTAAATCATTTTTAAATTTGATAATATAAACAAATCTAACTATGCTCAATCCACATAGACTTCTTTAAGTTCTTTTGAATTATAACTTTTAAACTATAAAAAAGAGTTAATGTCATTTAGTATGATAACTTCAGACAGACATACCAACTGACATACTAAATGACATTAACTCTTTTTTATAGTTTAAAAGTTATAATTCAAAAGAACTTAAAGAAGTCTATGTGGATTGAGCATAGTTAGATTTGTTTATATTATCAAATTTAAAAATGATTTAGTTTGCAGTGGTGTTGCTTAATATTTAACTTAAAATTATCAAAACTCAAGTTGTTTTAAACTATTAATCTTTAATTTATAATATATGAAAGTTTAATATTGCTTTAATAATTTATATTTTAATATAACACATTATACATATTTTAATAATAGCAACACTACTTAATATTATTTTAACAAATGTTAGAAAATTGTAATAATTATAATTATAGTAGCTAAAATAAGTTAATAATATTGCCATATTTATAATATAATTTAAAATTTTAAAAATCTTAAAAGTATAGAATTGAAATGTATAATTTTATAGTCTATCATTTTGAATATTTGTAAAAAAATTGTGGGTAGGCACTGTCTGTAACAAGTATATAACCCCCTGAGACGTCTAATACCTTAGTCTCTCCCGTGACCATGATTGCTGTAAAGCATTCGAAACGTCGGGAACCAAAAATCATAATAAATCCGCGACAAAATCCGAAAAGATAGTTTCATTTATAACGTTTAGCTCAGTTTATAGTGACCTTACCTGCTGAGCTAGTGGCCGCGGCTTCGAGTCCCACTGAAGGCATTCATATATCAATTATTTGGTACCCATTACACAAGCCTCGTGATTACCATGGAACTAGATGGCGCTTTGTTAATGTACCAACATATTTTTTACTACCCTGTAATATAATATTAATAAATTATCGTTTTTTTGAATAATGTTATTTATTGCATTTATTTGTAAGAAAATTAGGGAATCTTAGTTAAGCAAACTTAATTTCGAATCTCACTTGATTCAAACTTACTTATTTAAATTTCTCATATTATATTCCCATTTCGTTTTAAACCTTTTGAAGACCTTTATTAGCAGTCAACCTTTTTTGCTCAGTTTCATAATAAAATAAAGCCATGGGAGCAAGTACTTGGCGCTAATGACGTACACAGCCTAATTAATAGAGCCAAAATTTATATTTTAAACAGTTATAATAGATAGCTTTAAATAAAGATATATATTCAACGCGTTAGGTCTTAACAGTAAAATTATTATTAGTTATACTGATGTCACGTATTTGGGACCACCAGCGTTACTAATGCATACAAATCGATGTATGTGTATTTCCTATGAATTAATATTATATGGCTGAAGCTAATTTGATGAAATTTTCAGGCAATCTTGCATTAACACAGCGGTATGAAATTCAGGCAGAAATAGCAAGTTTTGACGGGTACTTCTAGTGTATGTACACTCGTATATACACATATTTAAGTATTACTTACTTGAGACAAAATATTCTATAGGTTTTATTAATAATTGCCATTTGTATTGTTTTACTTTTGTTTTAATGTGAACTAGTCATTGCCCAGTGAAGAAATTCAACCTGAATCTTCTTTTCTATAGATACCACGTTTTGTCGATAGCTATGAAGCAAACAAAAAATGACTTTTAAAGCAGAAAATTTACAAGACGTTAATAAGAGATTACTAGTTAGATTCTCGTATACTTTATATCCAGATTTAGAGTTCTTAGTATAAATAATGTAACTTCAATCCCAATAAGGGAATTTAAAAAATAAAAACTACAGATCGGATTTACTTTAAAAAAGTAAGAAAACTTATAACAGTCGTACTGACTTTCTTTCAGCACATTTTCTCAGGACTTAGACATTTTTCTGTGATAAAATTTTTGATTCTGGTGCTAACTGAAAATCAAATAAAAAAATAAGAAAGAAATCAATTGGACGACACTTTTAAATAATATTTATTAACACTTAAATACACCGACCTAACATTACGTTATCGTACAAACATCCATCACTTATGATATAATGTAAACGTTTCAGTAAATACATCTGTATATTACAAATACTAGAACTAGTTGTAGAGCTTAGCTTGTGACAATAGAGTATAATACGCGCCACGAAAGATGAGACTTGACGAGTGTCAGTAGTAGGGGTTTTCACAGAGAAAGTCGTTTTAGTAAGATTTATGTATAATTAATTTCAATATCTATTTAGGGATGTTTCGATTACCTTCGAAATAAGGTGTATAGCAATGTTATATTAAAATTATTACCCATTAATCGTCTTCTGCGCAAGTCATACCACGTGGTTAGTCAAGTCTTATCTTTCGTGGCGCGGCCTAAATATGACTCGAAATTACACATTCTTGATATCTAATACAATATTACGATACATCTATAAAATATGCTATTATATTTTCATTGCAAATTAAATAATTTTATTTAGTAAACACAATAATCGATAAATTCGACTCTTCTTGTAAGAAAGATATAGTCCTTATTACTTTTACATGTTTATCTAGTAATGTATTAAAATCGTCTCTATACAGTGGCTATGAAAGAAAAATATTATAAAATAAATAAAATTAAAAATTACGTCTGTACATTATTTTAATGTATCTACAAATAAATAGATTTTTGGTACAAAATAGGAATGAGGCATCCTTAAAAATAGTAATCAAAATTCAAAAAAAAGGTTTTGGTTTCATATAACTCTATCTAACCATAATAGTATTTTTTCATATTATAATAATTATAATGTCTATTCATATTTTTATAATTACACAATATATCGTATTCACTATTCAGCCCTTTAAACATCCGGATCAGGCCGTATTACACCTCGCTGGCTAAAGGGTGGCGGACTACAATCTCTTTCGAAGACTTGCTAGGTTCTCTCAGATATGCAGGTTCCCTCACTATGTTCCTTCATCGTAAGACAAGTAATAAAATGGAAAAGATTGGCACATGAAAATATCCTAGGTGTGAGGCCTAGGATTTGAACCTGCTTCATTCGGTTTTTCAAATGAACGTGTTATCACTGGGTTACCACTGCCATTACCAAATATTAGTATAAATTCTGAAAATAATATAAAAAATTGCCTTCCGCGACAAAATCCTAACAGATAAAACCCTAAAGATATTTATTTATATTGCCTTCAATAAAACAAAGATTATCTAGAGTACTAGTCTAATAAATCGAAGACCGACTATTCAGTTACTCTTTGAAACGGTTTGTATAGACCGAACATTACTCCGACGACCGAAACTACGACCAAAGTAATAATTATTCTTTAACCTTTTCTAACTTCAAAGATCGAACCAGAAACAAAATCAAAAAGTAGCAAAAGTAGTTTCTGTTCTGCAAAAATTCTAACAATTTAGTAACTGACAGAAAAATTTTAATGAGCTTTTCGGACAAGTTAAAGCTATGTCGAATGCATAATTCATTAAACTTTTTAACTTTGATACGTGCGGAAAAGTTACTCTAACAGAATTCAACACCTTTGGACAGTGATAATATTCGTACAATACATGTTACCTATTATATCGGGAAATTTTTACTCGCGGTTTTACTCTTACATTCGTTCATGCAGAATAAAATTTATTTTTTTTGAATTTCATTAAAATATGTCTTATTATTTCGATTATTATGAACTATTAAACTTATATTTCGTCACATTTTTTATAGAAGATTAATAGACAGTCAGACAGACAGATTTTAATAATAAAATATTTATATTCAAATTGCGACTTATTTATCAATGTTAGTTTTTGTTTTTATAAGAAAGTTAGTTATCACATTATAGATTTTAGGAATTTTTTTAATACTTCCATAATTCAATTATAAATAAGAAAATATCTTTAAGTTTTCAAACTAAATTAATTGAACAGATTTTGAATATATTTTG
Organism: Boloria selene; assembly: GCA_905231865.2. Taxonomy (NCBI): domain Eukaryota; kingdom Metazoa; phylum Arthropoda; class Insecta; order Lepidoptera; family Nymphalidae; genus Boloria; species Boloria selene. Next base: position 12,007,325 of record HG993146.1, read on the forward strand.
GAAATGCATAGATTGCATTCGGGAATATAATTAACTCGCTCTACTTAACTCGCGAGGAAAGCTGCGGGTGAAAACTAAGTTTCATAAATCTAACGAAAGTATTTCATGTAATAAAATTGGGTCAGCCACAAGTCGCGTTATCGGCAAAAAATCGAGAAAAATGTATCTCGTAAGAGGTTTGAAAATCCAAATTGTTGAGTAATCCTACTTTTAGCTTTGTATTATAGGATCATCCACATCAAACGAACTGGAGTACTCCAGGGTATAAGTAATAGAGCCTTCAAATATGAATTGACAAGAGGATAATTTTTTTGGTCTTTTTTACATATTAGCATTTGCCCGTGATTCTGCAGCTTGCTTATTTTAAAAATAATGGAATTCTATACGAAATTCTAATCTCTTTTTTCTCCTATAGGGGTTTCATTTGACTGTCACTTTTGGCTCAGTTTCTAGTGACAAATTGCTGTAACAGTGGTCGCCGGTTCAAATCCGTAACTTCTTTTTAAAAGAAATTTATATTTTAAACATTTATAATCTATATGAAGCAGGAGAAAAACTCGTAAAAAATTATGGTACATTTTTTAATATTATTGCGGACGGCCATCGCTAAAGGTCGCAACTTGCTTTGGAATATTAATTAGGACACCAAACGGTAACACTCTGCCAAAAAAATCCCCTTGACCTTTCATAAGTTAGAGGTTCCCACCCAATGACCGGACTATTAGAGTACGCATATTTTTTGTGAATATTTTTACAACAGAAGCCAGGACTAAGTAGATTGTAGATCAGTTGTTATATAACTCGTATTAAAAATAACGTAGTAACCTATACCTATATTAATCATTTTAATCACTTTTATATATTTGGCAGAGCGAGGAATCGAACATGTAACACAGTTTTCCGCTGGTTTAATGTAGAAAGGTCATCTCATTAACATTTAGAATTTGCATTTCTTGTACCAAATAACTTTTTAATTTATTCAAAAAAATTATTTATACTGAAATGAGCAGGTATTTTCTTCACAATGTTTTTGATTTTAATTAGATATATTCTGCGTTCAAAGGAGAATAATCTTCGTTTCCTAGATACAAATAGGGCGTATTCTAATTGAATGAGTACGTCTGAATAGCGTAATTTGCAAACTTAATTTACGGGGTATATTGATTATTGTATAGACATTTTGACTTTAATACAAACTATTTTTAAGTTACGTGAACGAAAAGAAAACTTTTATAATTTCAACTTATCCGTCTGTCACGGCTATTTTGTATGAAAACTAGAATATATATTTTATTGTATGTAAAACATAGACTATTTAAGGAAAAAATGGGAGTAAAAGTAGATGCTTAGAGGTGCTTTGGGACCACTCCATTGCTCTCCATTATTGAGAGGCGAAAATATGAAGTCTGATGATAATCAAATATTAAAATCCATCTTAAGATGGTAGATTTTTTACATTTTCGTTATTTTTTTAAGTAAAATTGCCATCAAACCGAAAATAGCGATTTTTTTAATTACAGAATTTCTTGCAGAGTGTATTTTTCTATACACAACGCATGTTTACTAGTTCTAGTAGAATTTGTAGTATTCTTTATAAAGGGTAATCTGTTGACATCCTGCGGAAGTTGTTAGTGAGAAGTAGAGTAAAAATTAAAAATAATCTTTTTTGAATAAATTCAAAAACCAAAGACATTCCTCATATATTTTAAAATAGATACCTACTCTTAAGAATATATATTATCGATCGAATCATAATATTATATGGTTAGATAGAGTTACATTTATGTAGAAAATATACAGTATTATATAAAAATAGTAAAAAAAACTGTTTAATGATACCTCAATTTTACAACGCAAGTTCATCTTACATAACATCCATAAATTAAATTTCTATGGTGTCCATAGAGCTTTTAAGACTTGATTTATTACTATTTTATCAAGTTTTCAAGTCAAAAACTGCTAAGAGCTGTTTTCCCCAACATATGTATGTATCATTACAGAAAAACACCGAGAAGCTTAAACTTAATTAATTTTTCTTTAGTACTTTAAACGAGTATGTACATATGATATTGTGCTATGAAAATGTGAGATTTCACACAAAATTGTGATAATTTACAAGAAATTTACAAGAACTAATAGTATTAGGCATAAAACAGAATACGAAGGCCTTATAATTAAATAACCATTTTTATAATGTAGGTATATAGTGAAAGTAGATATATATGATATAGATAATATACATACAATCGCCGTTTCGAATCTCGGTAACGACTCTACCAATTTTGATAATATTTTGTGTCAAATAAGTTTTATTTATTATAATATATTTTTTTTCTGAGTTTTTTCTTTTAAAAATAGTTTATAATGTACATTTGCGACTACACTGTATTAGAATGGCATGATTTGGCCTCGCACAGTATTTTTTTATATTAATCGCTATTAGCAATAGAAGTTATAGTAATTCATCTAGAGGTGGTCTTTTACAAGATACAGCAAGGCATCGTCTAAGCCTCTAAGAATCAAATACATCTGAAAAATATAGTCTGTCTCTGTCATATAAACAGGAATCCTGTTTACAGGAAAGAGACAAATAATTCGCTTATTTTACATACATACATCTTAAGTGTAAAGGATGAAGATATATTTTGTTTATAAATTGGTTTTAGAATCAGACTTTACAAAAGTACTATTCATTACTTGTATAAATTTTTATTCCTCTATGAAATGGAATAGAGCTATACTTGCTATTTTTACAATGCTTCTAAAATAAGAAATTTTATATTTAACAGCTTTTTTATATAAAAATATGAGATAATTAAACACAAAATTATGTTTTTAGAACAATCACATGGCAGTTATGAATTATTATAAATATTTTAAATCTAAAAGATGACAATATAAAACTAACACATCGATTAAAACTCAAAATAGGTATATACAAGATATTATTTCACTCAGTTACATTAAAATTTTACGTAAGGTTTAACTTTAGTACGGGTTCATTTCAGGAGATGAAAACTTGTTATATAGGTATATTGTTTTTTTAATACTATTTCTATCATTTTTTATACATAATTTAATATTTTTAATATTTAATATAACTGAGTATTACAAACGTTAGATTTAACAGCTTTTGTAATTTAAATGAACACACATCTATTTTAGTAATTATATTTATTTAATTTATTCGCAACGCAAAATTTCTTAATAAAATTTAATCTCAAACTACGAGAGAATTCTAAACTAAATATTTATCTATGAGTGTACTAATTCATACTAATAACATATATTATAGATTAAAGTACAGTCAACAACAAAATATTATAAATATAATATAATAAAATCGAAAGGAAATTTACAATGCGTTATTACCCTTTAATATGAAGCGTACTGTACTATCTATAGTGTAGATTTTGCAGTATTTGTCTTGCCCTAAGTAAACCCTAACTAACACTTCATTGATATTGACTTTAGACACTATTTACAATGAACAGTTAGAGATGTAACTTATATACTACGTAAAATGACCATAAATGATAATCAAAATACATACATACATGCTTAATTCTACGACAGATAATGTTAACTGTTAAACAATCGACAAATTGTTTACATTTCGTCGCCAAGTTGACTTAAGAAGACTAGAAGAAGGTAGAGACTGGTTCTTAAGTCCAAATAAAAGCTAAAACTTAGTCTTAGCTTTCATTTGTGCTAAACGTATTTTTAAATTAAAATGTACTATAAAAAGTTTGTAATAGTCTATTCAATAAAAACATCAATGTATGAACTTGTAGGTAAGTTATATTAATTTAGATTTACGCGAATATTTGTAATTTTAAACTATCTTTTTGGACTTTTTTCGCGGATTTCTTTAGATTTTTTTAGACTTTACAACAATCATGGTAACTAAAGAGATTAAGCTTTACAACTTCTTAAAACTGTAGATATATGACATAATATGTACACAAAAAACATCAAAATAACAAGTTTTTTCATTGAAATTGGCTAAAAAGGACTGGCGACGAAATGTTAGTACACTATGATACTATATGTCTCTAGTCTTTAAGTAAAAAGAGACTACTTTAGTGTAACTGAATATATATTTCTTAAAATACTTTTAAAATTTCAAATTGACATTTACGAGTATATAATAATCTATAGGATATTATTATTCGACATAACATAATAATCATTCCAGTCATAATTTTTGTATCAAATTTAATTAAGTTAGGCAATATACATTCATTTTAAACATCGAGCAGACCCAGGTAATGCGGTTTGTATGTAGAATAGTTTTTAATGTTCGTTAGAGCTTTAAAGTTCTTAAAAGCTTAAATAACTTCCACGAGAAATCGAATTGTTCAAATAAGATGAATGTTTCTTCACAAAATTCATTGAGAGTCTTGATTCTTATAATATAGGTACATCAATATTTTTTTTATATATTACATAAAGACTTGCTACAAGAAAAATAATAGAATAGGTACACCAAGATGTTGGTTATATACAACCACTAATAAGATGTACACTATGTATGAAAATACAATGAAACTTCAAATTTTGTATTTTTAAGGATATTACGTAACAAACACACAAACAGCCAAATTCGCTGGACATTTCACAAAGTTGGTTAATAAAACTTCTATAGAATTTCCCTATATTTTTTATATATATTTAACTAGTACTTTACATATAGCAAGTGATTTTTTGAAATGTTTGTTTGTAGAGATAGAAATTTTGGATTATTCTCACGTTTTTAGTTCAAAAGTTAACCTCAATATAGTAAAGCTATATCATTCAACTTCGTGTTTCTTTAGAATACAAATTGTATTAGCATAAAATTATTCAGGCAAATCCAAGCAGCTCACGTAGAATTTTGCTTAGCGGCTTTCTCGTATCCATCCACTAAGGTCTGAAGGATGAATTTTATAGTTATTTTATAAATATTTTCTACGTTCGGCGTGTATCGGTCGCCCAGGGTAGCTTCTACTGCGGCCAGGAAAGGCGTTTCAATTTTCTGTAACAAAAACAAAACAAAAATATATTTAGGGTATATATTTATATTGCGGGGTGTAACTGCCTTGGTATATTTTTATAGTAGTGGCTAGCATGTGGTCATACATCGAGAGGTCCTGGGTTCGAGTCTCGGGTCGGGCTAAGTTTAGTTATTGAGTCTTTCTGTTTAGTAAGCCTCAGTAACGTCAAGTCAGAGTCCATTAACCGATGTACATATCGCGTAGATACTCGTAGCTAAAACCTGCAATCTCTCTCTTAGCAAAATCTAAGCGTCATAATAGATTGTTAACTAAAGAACTGACTTATTAGTTTACATTGACCCACTCAATCTCACTTCGCTTGTTATTCGGTTTTAATTATTTTGAGCGGAATCCTATTTTTATTCTACAATAAAAGTAGCCTAAGCTACTCCTTATAACATAAACTATCTGATAGTGAAAGTCTAGTAAAAATCTATCCACCTGTTTCAGCGATGAACGGGAACAAACAGACAGACAAAAATATTTAAAATTGTGTTTCTCTTTTAAGTATGTACCGTACATTTGCATTTAGTAAAAAGCTGTAATTGGGGATTGCAATCCGGCGTCATTTTCAATCCGGCCGGATCCGGCTGAATATCCATCAATTTTTGATTGACCAGATCGATATAATTTTCGCCTTTTAGGTTCAATATGAACTGTTAGTAAGTTATTCAAGTATCATTGTACTTAATATAGGTAAGTAGTTTATAAAAAACTAACGGAACTCGTGGCTTCGCTAACTAAAAGTACAAAAAATATGTTTGGCTATACGCTTTTACTTATAATATACCAAAAATTGATTCCCCATTTACCATTTCATCCCTTTTGTTATGAGGACTACTCTTTAAACCAGTTATTCGGTTTTCTTGGCGTAGTTGTAGTAGTAGATAGACCTATGCCTAATGCCTACTATTACAAACTTTTTGTTGAAGTATTACGTTTTTAAACATGTGCAAAAATAAACTGTTATTTAAATCAAAAGCACTAAGAAGCATTGATTTCATCTTTGATGTAAGTTACCCCCAAATTACTGTGTACCTCTTTTTAACCCCGTAAGGCAATGGGTTTCAATAAAATACGAAACACGTTTTCCATCAATTCTGTTAAAGTATCTTTATGCAAATTTTGAAGTAGATTGGAATCACACCATACAGACATTACTCCCGTTTTTCACTCCCTTAGGCATAAAATTTCGGAAAATCCTTTCTACTAACTATACTACGTCATAAACTACAAGGTAATACCCTAAAAGTTTCAGGTCTCTACGATTAGCAGTTTAGGCTGAGCGTTGATCCATCAGTCATTCAGGATGGAGCATTTTCTAACCCAATGTTAAGATAAGGCAACGAGCAAGGCTAGTGTAGGCAACTAGGTAAAACGTTGTAACGAGTAGCTCAGTGTTCCAGGATGTCACTTTCACAGATAGATCAATTACTTTTTATTTAAAAAGTAACTTTATAAAATCTAATATACCTTACTTTACTAATATGAGACCATTATAATTATTAAAGTATTCGATAATGCTAACAAACAAGTCTTATATTTATGTCAGACACCAACTCGCACGCATGAACACCACGCACTACGCATTTAAAGTACCAACTCATGCAAAAGCTCTATTATTTTGCCAAAAATTAGTAACACCGGATCCGGTCGCCGGATCCGGTATATTAGTACCGGATCCGGTGACCGTGAAATGATGCCGGATCCGCCGGATTACCGGATCCGGTTTTCCGGATTGCAATCCCTAGCTGTAATATTGATGTTACAAAAAGATACTTCAATTTCAGTAATCTGTATACAAATACATGAATATAATTTTAATTTATACGTCTTATTTAGAAATCAAAAAATAAAGCTCTCAACGTAAGTTACTCATTTATTCCATTTTCATTTGCACTTCAAATAAGAAACTTTCTGAGAAAAACTCGTATAAGTAATGTTAAAAAAAGATTGAACGATCTCGAAAATCCATCACGAAGTTATATGTTGAAGAGAAATTGATATCGGTATTAGATTTCTGAATGTAAAGGTCATATTTTATATATTCTGGACCTTTTGGGGGCAACTGTTGATGAAATCTATCTTGATTCAATTGAGCGGTGAATATTAAATAAAATTTTGCTACAACATTAGATTATACCTAAGCAGATTAATGTAGTAAATATCGAAAAATAAACTTATCCATTTTGTGAGTATAAATATTTGCTTTAAAATGTATGTATAACTTATTAAAGGTGACAATATAATGTCTATTACATATTTGATTTATGTATTTTAACTGAGAGTTAGGGCTATTTACTAAAAGTAAAAGTACCATTGAAGAAATAGTATACGGTGCAAAATGAAAAATACATTTTTTTGTCTGTCTGTCTCCTTTGTATGTTTGATTGTTTCGAATAATCTCCAATACAGATGAACCGATTTGGACATGACTAACAAAGCTGGTATTATAATGAGTGACTTAGTATATATTTAATTTCGAAGGTTAGGTTTAAATTTCCGCCCTATAAAATTAAAACGTTATGTATAATATTACGTTATGTATAGTATTATTTATGTATGAGCGAAGCGACGGTGAGTAGCAACTTTTAAATAAAAATTCTCGATACATTCTTGTTTAACTAAGAATAAAATCAAAATAAAATATATCTCGTAAACGTTTAATAAATTTCGTATAATTAACAAAGTAAAATGACTAATTTTTACGTTAAAGTCGTTCCGTTACACAAAGTGATGGCTTGCGGTTTGCGGCGCTGACAGCTGTGCGGGTCAAGCTAACCATTGGACCGTCAACAAACAGCTTTCGGCAGCTTAAAAGTTTGTATACATAGAGACGTATAATATGAAGCATTATTATTACGTTTAATAAAAAACTTAAAAAAGACATGACTAAAAAGTAAACTTAAAGATGATAATAAGTTGACGAAAGAATATCGTATTATATACATACTTAAGTACATACATAGTCTAGTACATTTGTGAACGGCTTAACCATCTTTGACAAATTATTCGTCTTAATAAATTGAGTGTTATAAGAGTACATTGCATTTAGTGAGATATCAACAAATAGATTTAAAAAAGTGTGTGTTTATATTATGTACACGCATTAGAAGTAATACTTCTTTGGCGTAACAAGATAAAAATCTTTTTAAAAAAAATATCTTTCGCCTTATTCTACGTTTGTAGAAAAAACTACACTGTAATACTTTCTTAGGTTTACGCGAATGTTTGACATTATAAATGAAACTATAGAGACTCTCCCGTGACCATGATTGCTGTAAAGCATTCGAAACGTCGGGAACCAAAATCACAATAAATCCGCGACAAAATCAGAAAAGATTTCATTTTTTATTTATAACAACACTGTATTTAATTTATATAGGTATATTATTTAATACATTGAAAGTTTTATTATAACGCATTATCTGGTTAAATAAATCTTATTTAAATATCACAAAAACTAAAATGTTGACTGTAGCTAACTTTAGGGTGACGGTTTTTCGTGTGGTAAAAATTTACTCTCATCATTTTTCCCTAACGCGCCAAAAGAATTATAACTTCAAAAACGAATACTACTACACTTACCCAAAAATATTCAACTTTAAAGCCCGGTATCCGCCTATGACTGGCGCCAACCTGATGTATGTACTCGAAGAAATTGTCTAAGTCGTCTAACCCTTTAATACCCTCGTCTAACGTATTCATTACGTTGTTCGCATGTTCTGCTAACTCCATAGAGTTGATCTGTTCCTCTTTAGTCTTGTACTGACGGAATTTCTCAAACATATTTAGTAGATCTTGATTCTCTTCGAATAACCTGAAAATAATAACAGTTTTAATTTCTTTTCGAATGGATGTGAGTGTTAGTGGTTATTGTTGAAACGGACAAACATTGGTTTTAGACAATTTCTACAGTTATATGGGATAACCACTGTTTTTACATACTTTCTAATACATTTTCTAAGCAAAGGAAAAACACGTACACTGCTTGTTACCATATAATCAAATACTAATAAATATATTTATTGTCAATTGAATTAAATTTGGAAAGTTTAATTGAATTAAATCAATTCTATTCAATTAATAAAACAAAACTGATTCGGATGATATCTGACAAGATCTTTGTCAAGCAAAAGCGTAAGCGTAAGCAGATCCTAGAAAAGTATTTCTTTTTTTTATAATATATTCATGATATCTTATGATTTTTTCAATAACCCTCTTTCAGACTAAGCCAATTTTGATAGCATTATTTAAAAACGAGCATTTTTGTCGCATCGTAAAACTATAATTATTCAATTTATTTATGAAATCGAGTCAAAAATAATTAATGTCAAAGCAAGAGTAAGTGTTTTTCCTTATTACATTGAAATTTAACGTTTAAAACTACACATAAAAATTTCTAATATGCTAGAATGTTAATATATTTTCTAAAATACAGTAAAATATAATTAAATATTTTGTTTAATTTAAATATTTTAATTAATTAATTATAATTAATAATTATATTAGTAATCATTTTAGAGTCTGATAAATAAACTTATTTTTCTTAAATAGTTAGTGATATTCGTACAATTTGTTTATATCATTATATTAAACGTAAAATATTTAGGATATTATAATTTAATCTTATATTAAGTTTGGCTTTTCATCGATTTTATTTGTATCCGATTATAATCAATTTATTTATTTATCGATTATTTACTGAGTTAAATATTATAGTTATGGTGTAATAGATTGTAAATAAGTATATTTTTATAGGTTTTTTCATTATTTAGATAATATGAAGAGTCCTTTAAAGCTGCAATATTTATCTAGATGTATTTTTATAACGTATACGCTTTATATAGGTACACTGTTAATAGTACAACTAATGTTATTTTTTAAATTTCAAATAACTATGAAATTTAAAGCCAATTCTAAGAAGCCAATTGAAGCTATTTTTTTAATTTTCTTACCAACAATTGTAGTTTTCGGTTCATATAATTTCTTTTGATGTACACTCGGGATAATGTTATAAGTCCTTAATAAAAATTGAATGGACGTTGGAATAAGATTGAAAGTTCATTATTTTATGTAAGTACAATGTATATAATATATACATTTTTGACATTTCTTCACTAGTGAGCCACTCTCGCTTTGCTCGGGTTTGTCCCTAGGCAGGTTGCACGGTTAGTATAAGTTTCTCGAAGAAGGGAGTAAAAAGTATCCTATAGGTTGTAGCGTGATGTAATACAGCCTATAGCCTTCCTAGATAAACGGACTATCCAAGACAAAAATAATTTTTCAATTCAGACCAGTCGTTTATGAGATTAGCGCTTTCAACCAAACAAAAAAAAACAAACTCTTCAGCTATATATTAGTATAGATATTGATTGACTTATTGTCCTAGCGAGGTACCCCAGTCCACCACATTGGGCAAGTTCGAGTTTATTTAAATTTTCAAAATTGAAATCCAACATTAAAAATACGTTGTTGAGTAAGGCTTATTACACCATCACGGAATACTTAGTAGATGTAAATGTGTGGGATTAATGTCTGGTTGTGTCTCACGTAGGATAAATAGATAAATATTGTAATACAATATTGTTAACAAATATTTTTTTTGAAAAGAGCAACTGTTGAGTTTCTCGCCGATTCTTCTCAGCAGAATAGCTTTTCGAGCCGGTGTTAGTTTACTCACAGACTTACAGACTGACATTTAATTTCGATAATGTAAAAATGACGATTCAAAAGAGCTTGTAAAAGTCTATTTGAATAAAGAATATTTTGATTTGATTTGAAAATAGTCCTATATACCAGGATAACCAGCTATATCAAGCTATCACCATATCAAATTTTATCAAAATCTGTCCGGTGGTTTTCTCGTGATTCTATCATAAAAATAAAATAAAAATTCAAAACTACAGATTCGTCGTCGAATAGATAATGTATTTAATGTATAATTATACTCGGATATTTTGCCATCAAAATACGATTTTACCTTGGGCTGAGCCAAATACAATCAGTAAAACCGTGTTAAATAATCTTTAACGAAAAAGCTTTGCCGATAAAGCTCGGGAAAGCTTACAAAGAAAAGTATTATGGAATGAGCGGAATATTCAAGCAGTAATTTTGTGTGTAAAATTCCTTTGAAGCATTTGATTTCATTTATTATTTATTTGTTAATGTTGCGTTAACGACTGTGTTCTTGGTAATCATATTATGACCGACTGCGTAAAAAGGGATGTGTTGTAAGTGAGGATAAAAATTTAAAAATAAATATAACTTTAGAGAACTGTAGAATTTTATATTTATTTTATTTAATGTTATAAATAAGGCAAATCCGAGACATTTGTCATCGCCGCGTTTATCTGTCTGTCTGTTTGCGATAAACTCTAAAACTACTGTACCGATCTTCATGTTATTCTTACCAATGGATGGAGAATGAAGTGGTTCTCGAGGAAGGTTTTGACTTATAATTTGTCATGATTTTGTACACATATACTAGCGGAAATTCGCGGCTTCGTCCGCGCTAAATCTAGTCTAACCTAGGTATAATATATACCACAAAACTAGAATGAAAAGAAGAATTTGCGACATTCTAGTTTCTAATATAAATAGGCAAATTCTATTATATGTATAAATGCAATATACATAATTTATTATGTTTCCTTTAAAAATCTCAATATTGATTACTGTCGAATGTCGACCACTGAACAAAAACTTGTAATAATAATTAACCGATTGTCGCAGTACAATAATTGTTATTGCCCTTGAAGTAGGGATTTGCGGGTTTCCCTCGGATATCGAACGATTATGACTGAACCGGTACACAATCGTGTGTACAGGATTTAGGAAGATTTAGGAAGAGAGGAGAAACTCGTAGTTAATGTGTTCAAATGTGAAATGAGGGATTAGGTTCGTTATATTTCTTTATTTATTTATTTAGAATTACCAATAAAAATTACGATATATTCAGAAAAAGTTACTATTGCATTTATACATTCCCTGTAATTAGTTTAGATTAATATTTTAATAGCTTTCCGCTACGTTAGATTTCTTAAGATTGTAGCATCGCTACGAGTCTTGGGACCTACGAGGACCTACACACAAAAATGATCCATGCAAATGAATACAGATGCAAAAGCTAGTTCAAACTCATACCTCTATATCGCAGATATCACAGAAATAAAGTATATCAGCATTTCTTATGCATATTTTATGATACGAAAATGATAATTTTGACAGATTTTACGCTTTACTGATCCTTCCCAGAATCTGCGGTCGAATGAAAATAAGGTATTATGTGATTTCAATACATTTTTGGGGTTGAATGAATTTATATTGAATATTTTTTTCTATATATTGCCTTCTGGATGAATATCGCTCAAGTGAAAAGTATTATTGATTTTTCTTACAACTTTCTTGGTTTCTACTTATATCACTTAAGTTAGACTGACATAGAATTACTGGGATAAAATGTGATGTGTGCTTGATAAGGAATTCATATGTCTTCAATCTTATTTTAGTATTAATAAATATAAATTAACACTATTATATCTATTTTTAGTTTTAAACTTTTTTTACATTGCTACCACGTAATAACTTTCAAACATCAAAGTACATTCATAAACTTCGAATCTTATAATCGGAATATAAAAGCTACTATGATCTCGCGCAATAATATAAGTGGATAGATGAAATATTTGCATGCAAGAGGTAGCGGCTTCAGTTCCGCAAGAGAGAATTCTAAGGTGTGGAAATAAATCTACTGATAATTAAAGTAAAATACATTATTTTATTTTTGCAAATAAGATATAATATGTTAAAACCAAACACCTTAAATTAAAGTTTTATTACAAAACGTATCAATTTTTTGATACAAGTTTTGCACGTTTGGCGCAGTTTGTAGTGACCACGAAATAGTTAAAAATATTCATCTGCTCTGTGGTAGTGACCCTACTAATTCTTGTACCAGCGGTCGCGGGTTCGAGTCCCGCTGGGGGCATTCATTTGTTAAACTCGAATGTTTGTCATGGGTGTTTATATTTATAATATGTATGTATTTAAACTTATATGATATGTAGTATATGAACTATCTGGTATCCGTAACACAAGCTTCCTTCGTAGCTTATCACGGAACTAGATGGCGCCGTGTGTAATAATGTCCCAACATATTTATTTATTTATTTATTTTTACTTAGTTTTTTAAACTTCAAAAATTTTTTTATAAAAAAAAATGATTATTAAGAAAAGTCACTGGTTCTTGTATAATTTTAAATCTCTTTTTAAATTTTGATTCCATATTTAGAAGCTCGCTTCAACAATTTTTACTTTAATAAGTACCTACTTGTCGAATACTTCAAACTGCCTGGGGCTGAAAAGGACCATGCTCATTCTTTGTATTGATTTTCTCTTGCTTAGAAATAGAATAACATCTTTTTTCATTTTCCTAACACATTTATTGAATATAATATTATAATGTATTCAGGAGTGAACTAATGTTAACAGAATAGTAATAAGTATATTGACTGCTTAAGGAGAATTAGAATAAAAATTCTTGAACACCAGATATAGTTGATATCTTACATACATACAATTTTAAATATATACATATTATAAACTAGTGATTCACACTCGCTTCGCTCGGGTTCGTCCCCCTTTTGTATAAGTTTTTTACAAACTTTGATTTTTTATTTTTTTTGTTATAAAAACATTCCGTTGGCTTTAAGGAACATACAAAAAAATATTAACCGAATTGGTCGAGCCATTCTCGAGTTTTGCGCTTACCAACATTCATTTTTATTTATATAGATAGAAGATAGATATAAACATCCATGATTGGAGTACAAATATTCGTACTAAAAATGAATGCCCTAAGCAGGACCAGAACCTGCGACCATTGTCACAGTAAGTAGGGATCTCTACAAATTGAGCCAAAGCGAGATAAAATTTCACTAGAGTGTTTTATGTTATACTCTGTTACAGAGAAGAAATAACGAACACGTGTACACAACTTTAGTATTATGAATAGTAGCTTGATTGCCCTTTTTATGTACACGTGTGAGTTCAAACACTTTCTTACAAAGAAGATAGCGAATATAGTAACTTTCTTTACGAAAATACTAAAACATAACATTTTTTATTTATTATGTACAAGATTTATAGAGATTTTGTATAAAATTTCATCATTTGCGACTCTAATAATTAACTGCGTCTCTAAATATATCTCAGTACCTACACTATAAGGTACTCCAAGTCTATTTCTACCGACCAACATTGTCGCGTTCATCTTGTCGTGGTGGGGGCTCTCAGTAATGTCAGGCAATCCGGCCGGGCGCAATTATAGAGTTGCCAACCCTATTATATAATATAGTATCCTACTGTATTAGAGGCCAGACTATTTTTCTGAAAAAAGTATTTATCAAGTGAACCTACTACATTTCAAAGTCAACGTAATAATATTTTAATTAAAGCTGAGCTCATGGTACTTTGTAATTTAAATTGAAATTGCAATAATAGCTATGAGGCATTCCTTAAAAGTAAAAATTTATTAATAAAATCTAAAAGAAGCAAAAAATATTCTTTTAAGAAATAAAGTAATTGTAACTTAAGTAACTTACTTCCCTCTAAGATAAAATACTAGTAATACAATCATATCTACCAATCAGTTACTTTCTACTTTTTAAAGTTTTATAAAGTCTGTTTTTTTAATTAGCAAACGAAATATTTAAAATGATTAATCTTCAGGTAGTAATTACCTACCATAAAGACCACACTGAAGTATAACTATATTACGTCTAATACGAAAACAAAACATAATTTACGACGTCACTTCCGTATTTTTAACTATTTCCAACCGACACATGTTTACCACATATGGAATATTATTTCTGAAAGTCTTCAATTATTTATAGGTCCTCGTGACTGTTGGTATAAAATGCGTCGGCATCAAATTTTATGTACACGAAAGGCTGAAAGTATATCATGTTTATTTCAAAACTTCAACCATAAATATGTATGAAATATAATAATATTGTATCGGTAGTATTTTTTCTTTATCTCCTAATTTATAGAAAAAGTTATTGTTTCACTTGGGTGCGTTTTGTATTCATTATATTATATAGTTTTACTGGTTTGGTGGCATAGTGGCTAGCATATTCAGATTTATAGGTCCTAGGTTCGATTACCATGTCAAACAAGTTTATTTATGGGGTACTTCTGTCAACGAATTCTGTCAGAAACTGTCCGGAGTTGGTCAGTGATCGTGTAGTCATTTTCATCGCAGTATTAGAGTGACAGAAATAGAGAGTGCATATGTGCACACTTTTGCACTATAATATGAGGACTTGTCTCAATGAGATTCGCTGTGGTCGAAATCGGAACGGAGGATATTATTTTTACTATACTATAATACTGACAGTGCCATCTTATAACTAATTTTATAATGAATAAAAGTAACTCATCATCATCATCATCATCATCAGAAATACGATAAAAAAATATAGTTTGAAATATTATTCATCAATTTGTGAAGTAAGCATTGACGACACGTTTGGCACAGTTTTTAGTGACCCTAATTTCTTACGCCAGCGGTCGCGGGTTCGAGTCCCGCTGGGGGCATACATTTATTATACTCGGATGTTTGTACTACAGTCATGGGTGTTTATATATATAATATGTATGTATTTAAATTTATATATGTAATATATCAAATATACCAGATATTTGATCCGTAACACAAGCTTCGTAGCTTACCACGGAACTAGATGGCGCTGTGTGTAAAAATGTCCCAACATATATTTATTTATTCTATAAGTCTATATAAAGTGATTATATAAAAAATAAACAACATTGTAATGGAAACGCTTCCGAAAGAGAGACCATGAATATCGATAGATTCACGCAGGAAGATATCAAATCACCTATCTGATGATTGCTTTGTTCGAAAATAGACCCTATTGAAATGGATAAAGGTCTTTTTTGATATATTTTCAGAATAAGGTCAAGGACTATCTTCCAAGCAATAGAATATTGTTTTTGTAACGAGGTAAAGTTGTATTTTAGAATATTTTTTACAATACTCTCAAAAGCTAGGCTTAAATAAATATGTAGGGCCTTAACCTACAGCACCATCTAGTTCTGTGGTAAGCTACGAGGCTTGTGTTATGTATACCAGATAGTTGATACACTACACATATGTATCTTTAAATACATACATATTATAAACTAGCTCATTACACAAACAAATGCCCCCAGCGGGACTCGAACCAACGACCGTTCGCACATCATTTTACTACAAAGACCTTGCTTTTTCTTTTAACTAAATAGAAAATTATAAAGAAAATATCATTTCGAATTTTGTTGCGAATTTGTTTTGGTTTTTGGTTCCCAACGTTTCAAAAATCTAAATAAATCCGCGACAAAATCCGAAAGAGACAGTTTCATTTATAATGTCGAATATTTGCGTAATATGAAACTATTAAATGGAAAATGTTGACGTCAAATAAGGAGAAATTTAATATTATGTACGTTTTTGAGCTTATACTATATATCTTTATAAACTTGTTTAAATGATTATATCCCACTAGCAACTAAGGTTCGCTTTGTTTTGGCTGCCTCTCAAAGGGGTAATATTATAAATGTGTATATTGTATATATTGTTACTAGTATAGGTGCTCCCTCCTCATTAAAATAAATAAAATTTTGCATTAAAAGCAACCTAAGTTACTACTTATAACATTAGCTATGTGCGAGTGAAAGTCCCATCTAAATCGGTCCAGCCATTACAGAGATTAGCCGGAACAAACAGACAGAAATACAGACAAAAAAAGGTTTTATACACCAAATACAAGGAGCCTAGGATGACCGTCCATCTGTATACTAAATTTTATCAGATATATCAGTAATAAGCATAAGGATATAGCTCCTACCTATTTATATTGGCATTCTCAGTGTGTGTGTAACAAAAATGATTGATTGCCCTTACAAACCTTCAACCCCATAAGGGATGATTTCCGGAATAAAAACTATCCTATTTCCTTCTAAACGGTCTCAAATTTGGTCCAAACGTACAATTTTTATCTCTACAATGTCGCTTCCCGCTGACTGTATACTTAAACCTTTTAAACTACGCGAAAGATTTTAATGCGGTTTTCATCAAGAGACATAATGATTCAAGGAGAAGATTTATAATATATATAATACATGCACATTATAGAAATAAAGAAAAGCCGAGAAAATATCTAATTTCTCAGAAATGTATATAAAATCTTAAAACTTATCGATAGTTCTTAACACATAGAGTATAGATTTGCTCTATCTTATAGTTCATCTAGCTGTAAATAAATAATTCAGCCCTTTTATATACTGCTAGGCACGGGCCTCCCTCAATATAAGGGAGCGAAAACTTGCTAGGTTTTCTCAGACATACAGGATGCTTTCCTTCATGGTAAGGCAAGTAGTAATCATAATAGAAATGATTCGCACATGAAAATATCAGAGGTGGATTTGAACCCCCATCACTCGGTTAAGTACATCTAAGTGAGTGCGAGACCACTCGACTACCACTTGAAAAGGGCTGAATAAAAGTAATTAAATTATATAAAGTAATTGCAAAGTCAATGAGCCGTGGCCACTTAAAGCTCTGCTTAACCGATAAAATTCTTAATCAATTTTCTACTTTATAACGCTTTCTTTCTTATATTTTCTCGCTCAGTTGCGGCAAAAAACTAAACGTAATAAAAAGAATTGAAACATCCCTTTGACTTGTTTGCAATATAAATAGACTGTGTTAAAGCAACCGTGACATTCTCAAATAAAAATAAACTTTTTATCACACCTTTGCTAGTACGAAGTTGTGTTTATTTTGTTAACAAGTGATAGATACTATAGATATAGGTATCGTAATACTTTAAGTATAGATATGTTTTAGGTAATTACTATAACTTGACGACATGTGTAGTTCAGTTGGTAGTGACCCTACTTTCCTGCGCCAGCGGTCGCGGGTTCGAGTCCCGCTGGGGGCATACATTTGTTGAGTACGAATGTTTGTCCTCCAGTCATGGGTGTTTATATTTATATTATGTACTATTTATTTAAAGTTATATATGTAGTCAATTAACTATCTGGTATACGTAACATAAGCCATGTAGCTTAGCACGTAACTAGATAGCGCTGTGTGTCATAATGTCCCAACATATTTATTATATTACCTATCTACCATTGAAAGCCCCATTAAAATCGGTCCAGCCGCTTGACAAAAATTACAAAATTGTTTTTCTTGCATAGTATTTGTGTAGACTTTAATACCCATTTAGTAAAAAGATTTAATTCTTCAATAGAAATGTCGATTTGACAACAAAATATTAATTTACAAATTACAATGTTTGCTTCCATAACAATCTAATCGTTGGACTTTTATGAACGTGTAAAAAGAACTATAGATTTAGCGGGAGCGAAGCCGCGGGTTCCGCTTGTATATCTATACTAATATTATAAAGAGGAAAGGTTTGTATGTAAGTATATTTGTAACGAATTGGCTTAAAAACTGATTTTAAAAATACTTTCACGATTTGAATGCTACATTATCACTGATTAATATAGGCTATTTTAATTGCAGGACAAAAATAAGGATAAGAAACAGGGAGTGTACGCCGCACATAATGTATGAAATAGGTAGCCGCGCGGCTCAGGAGTACGTTAAAGCTGGAGTAATTTTGGAAAATTTTCAACCCAGCGAGTGATCGAATGAAGATTAGTAGCGATTAAAAAAATGAACGCGGGCGAAGCCGCGTGTATTGCTAGTACTAAATAATAGGTATTCGCCGATCCCTAGAATATCTTTGAGACCTTCAGTAAGTTTTGGCAAACTCCGATAAATCTCATGAACGCTATACTGACTCGGAGTAAATATGAAAATATACTGGAATGAATGTCTTATATTATTTATGTCATAAATCCTTATCTTTATATGAACAATGTGACGCACGTTTGTTTGTTTCGTGTCTTCCAAAACGGCTTGACCGACCTTGATTATCGTTTAATCGGGTTCTAATGAGTTACCTGTGCGGTTTTTAGTTGGTCGATAAATGACACTATTGTTATGATCCAAATCAAAAAATAAGTTCTATGGCAGTGTCTTCGTATTGATTTCACTAGTAATTAATAGTCCTTCCATCCATTAAACGTTCGTACTATAAGCTAGCTTTTCTTTATCATAAACGGTATTGTATAACATATTATTTTTGTACAATTCAAGACAACATAACATCCCAAATATTCCACTTTGGGCTGTTATGCATTTGGGTCGGCCGGGAGTCAAAACTAGAACCTCCAGCATCAGCTCAAAGTCACTCATTTAAATCTAAAAACTATACATTAGGCTTCTGAATTAGATTAGCATTATTCCCACAAACAAATAAACCCTGCCTTTTTACCATAGAATAAGATTAAATAAATCATATTTATGACAAGACCTCCGTCTCTCATACACAATGACAGGAGGAAATTAATAAAATTTACTTCAAAGTATAAGTTAAGCTTGACATAAACGAAAACTTGGCTTAAATTTTGAATTCTATCAAGTAAAAAGTTACATAAAACAGTTTTAACACACAAAAGCTACCTACTTCAATTTTATTACCATTTATTTGAATCAAAAAACTTGGAGCATTTACGTGTATTCTTTTCGAATTGCTTCTTACTTTGCGATGGCTTTTGTCATATAGCTTTCAGTGAAATAGGCAAGTAAGATAATACATGACTACCATACATACTTGTCTTTCAGTAGAGGAAATCATTTTGAGGAAACCTGAATGTCTGATAGAACCTATCAAGTTTTCGAAAAACATGTGATGTCTGCCAACCCGCATTAGGCCAGCGTGGTGGTCTATGGTTCGACCCCCCTCGTATTAAAGGTACTTTACAGTAGCAAGCTTTAGAAAGCTGTAGAAAACTTTATGTCTATTTTAACACCATAGCTTTTTTTTTAAGGTAAGTAAATAATATAAATAATATAACAGTCTTGTAATTGTGTATGACTCTCGGTAAATTGTGAAACACACAAATAAAATGCAACGTTTTGTTACAAAGATAGTAGTTTGATGGTTAAATATAGCTAAGTTCCATCGTAACGTGTCAAGTACACTAAACATGTTAATTTTCTTCGTCGCCGTTTTTAAAAAAGCTTTTAATATCAGAGCTTTCAAATAGAGCTTTGGTTGCGGCATTGTAGACAAACATACATGTATGTATACATATAAACACTATTTAACATTTATATTATTAAAATAATAAACAACTTAAAACAGAGCTTTCTAGAATTCATTAAATATTTCCCCCTAACTTTTCAGTAGTGAAAATTTAATTACATCGCTCTCTAGGGTCCTCTATTACCTCGTAAAAGCGCTTTAAAATAAATTTTTCGTCACGTTGAAAACGTTTCAGCTGTAAAGTCATTAGGGACCGCTTACATCGAATTCATAATTTGCCTTTAATATAATTATCGTATTCTATACCTTTTTTCTTCTTTTAGATTTCTATTGAATCATCGATGACACTCTTTTATTATTTATTTATTTATTTGGATTACCAACAGAAATTGCAATAATTTTCATGACAATAATTTACATAATAAATTATAAGTATAATTGTATTTCTTTTTATAGGTAATCACAGCATGCATTATTATTTAAAAAATTGAGGGATAAAAATATTTTAAAATTGAATTTAATTATTTGCATAATATTAAAAAAATTGACATTAATAATTAAAAAGAAATAGAATTATTTAATTAAAATTAAAATTTATATTAATATTTTTTAAAGGAGAAATTATTTTCAAGGAGAAAATATTGCATGACAATACAAGAATACATAGAATCTTTTAAATTGTTCCCGCTTATCTTTAAAACAACTGAGTAGATTTCGAAAGGCATTTACTAGCAGATAGCTGTATGAAGTATTTTAGTCTACATTTATAAAAAAAAGAATTAGGGTTCCGTTCAAAAAAATTATAACCTGACTTAAGGTGAACCCAAGCGAAGGTGACATAAAACTTCTGCGGACAAATCTTGTACCGTATTACTAAGAGAAAAATACACATACTGTATTTATGTATGTACAGTTGAGTATAATTTTATTTTTATCTTATAAATAAACATTTTCTACCTTCTTTCTTCTTCTTGAAACTTTATAAAGTAATTGTAACTGTAATTTTGAGATGAACATACTCAAGAATTTTAATTAAAAGAAAATATACGACGTGATTTAAATTACATATATGCGACATTCTATATAATAAAACTTATTCGTTGTAGTACACGCGAAATATATACATCAACTAACTAAAACTGACAATAGAAGACTGCGATTATTTCAATGAAACTGGGCTATTCTTAAAGAGTCGAATTTCAAGTAGAATAGTTGCTTTCTAGAGCAGTCATATTTATTAAAGTAGTGCTATTATGTAACTTGGGATGTTTGAATAACTTTCTACATTTATTCTACACTAGCATATAGCCGCGGTGTCATCCACATAGTTATTTTATTTGGATTAATCGCTATACTAGGATACCTATAAGTTCCTTCTGACCAATATTGGTCACGGCAGCCGGCTCAATGAGACTAGTCACATATTATAATGCTCGCTCAAAAACATCGGCACTTTTATTGCTTTTTACACTCTATTTCTTTTCCTCTTTAAGTCGATGGGACCATACTTCAATCCGATCGGTGAAAAAAGCATGGCAATGCCAACTTCCCAATACGGGACTGTTACACAGACTCAATAACCAAACTTGACCCGACTTGTATCGAACCCAAGACCTTTGAATATGCTATCCACTACACCACCGAGACGGTTGCTGCTAGTAATAAATACGTTTGTATATAAAGTCACGATAATGACGCTAGAAAACTTACTATAAGGTAAACTTTGAAGGAGGACGAAGTAATGGCAAGCTTTGAAACTTGAAGACTATTATGAAATACGAAACTGCCTCAGAAGCAACTTAAGTATCTATAAGTATGCTTGTTTGATGCTATCTTTGCTATGCTTATAAATACGTTTCTTAACCAACCTCAATTACAATTACTTTTGACAGTGCAGTTTGTAGTGACCCTACTTGCTGCGCCGGCGGTCGCGGGTTCGAGTCCCGCTGGGGGCAGATATTTGTTGAGCACGAATGTTTGTACTCCAGTCATGGATGTTTATATTTATAATATGTATGTATTTAAACTTATATATGTGTAGTATATCAACCATCTAGTATCCATAACACAAGGCTCGTACCTTACCGTGGAACTAGATAGTGCTGTGTGTAAACGTCCCAACATATTTATGTATTCTAGTATATATGTATAAATGTTTGTATGTATGTATGTATGTATGTATGTATGTATGTATGTATGTATGTATGTATGTATGTATGTATGTATGTATGTATGTATGTATGTATGTATGTATGTATGTATATATGTATGTATGTATGTATGTATGTGTGTATGTTTGTTTGTATTTATGTAAGTATGTATAGTATGGTATGTAGCTTATATTGTATGGTATTTTATAATATTTAAGTAGTGTTTTTTTTGTTTAATTACTTGTATACCATAATCACTCAAACTGCACTATTTTAGCCTGCTTCATAACACTATTTCTCACTAACAGAGGTTGGCCGGAAGAAATCTCTTATAGAGATAAGTCCACCGTTGCAAACTTAGTTTGTACTTGCATTATAGTTTATATTTCTATTTGCAATAAAGAATATACATACGTTTAGACTGTGGTAGCCCAGTGGTAACGCGTTCACTTCGGTTACCAAGTGGGAGCGGGATCAAATCTAGGTCTCGCACCTTGGATATTTTTAAGTACGAATCATTTTCATATCGTAAAAAAGGTGAAGGAAAACATCGTGAGGAAACCTAATGTCTGAGAGAACCTAACAAGTTTTTTAAAGACATGTGTAGTTCGTCAACCCAATATGGACCAGCGTGGTGGACTATTGGCCTGATTCCCTTCGTACTGAAGGGCTGTGCTGGCTGAAAATATATAAATCAAATCAAATCAAAAAAAATATATCTTTTAGATAAAACGAAACAATGTATAGAATATTGAAGGTCTTATTGTGTATATTTAGGATAAAATTAATTAATAGCAAATTTTAATATTTTAAAAGCAAGTATACGAATAAAAACTCTCACACTAGATTGTAACGGCATATTGCTAGTGCGTGTTAGCGGACTTCACATATCTTTAGAAAACTTGCTAGGTTTTCTCAGACTTGCAGGTTTCCTCACGATGTTTTCCATCACCTTAAGACAAGTGGTACCTAATCATGATAGAAATGATTCGCACATGAAAATATATCAGAGGTGCGAGACCCGGATTTAAATCGGTATTACTCGGTTATCCAAGCGAGCGCGTTACCGCTGGGCTACCACTGTCAAGCATAACATTGCTAAATTATAAATAATATACACTTCTCCCAAAGTATATAACAAGCATCAAAAATACCTTGAATGTACATTGTAAAATTTAATAACCAGTCTCAGCAACTTTCAAACCAGTACTTGCAAAAAGTCCAATCTGCGTCAAATGGAGCGGTAAAAAACAAAATATATGAAACATAATGAAAAGTATTCAGTAGATAGGAAAAATAGAAAAAGCGTTCGGTACGTAATTGAAGGAATATTGATTTCCCATCGGACCCAGGAATACATTATACAGGGGTGGGCTTAAAATGTTTTTTGAATACTGATAGTGAGCGTAGCATGTAACCTGGTAGAGATGAACGAAATATAAAATTGTAATAGCCGTTACCAATATAAATATTATATGAAATCTATATAGGTAATATAAATAACTTTTGTTGATTTGGCAAAGCCGCGGGATCCGCTAGTTATGCATATAAACCTTCCTCTTGAATCACTCTATCTATTAAAAAAAAACGCATCAGAATCCGTTGCGTAGTTTTAAAGATTTAAGCATACATAGGGATATACGGACAGAGAAAGAGACTTTGTTTTATACTATGTGTGTATAAAACAAACGTGATAAACAAATATAAAGTGTTTGTTTGTAATCTTAGCATAATAGCTTTTCACTAAATGCATACGGTACGTATAAGTATATGCAAGACGCATTTTTAATTTTTGCCTGTCGGTCTGTTTGTTGCGGCTAATCTTCGAAACGGTTGGACTGATTTTGAGATGACTTTTACTAGCAGATAGCTGATGTTATAAGGAGTAACTAACGCTTGTTTTATTTTTTTTTAATCGGGTTCTGCTCAAAAACTCTAAACGTGCGTCGGGACGAACTCGTCTGAGACGCGGTCAGTCTAATAAATTTATAGAAAAAGAAGAATTCCTCTTTAATTAAGAATAATAATTAATAATAAACACGATCGAGAATCGAACTCGTGAAATCATTTACGCAATAACATAATTGACTTTCAAACAAAATTAAGCTTTTATTTAGACTCGCGGTTTAAATATAATGAATCATGTATTTGAGGTTTGCGGGGCTAAAGCTCCGGATTATTTCTGATTTCCAAATGATGTGCAGATTAAACAGTCACAAACGTTTTTGTTGTGGTGACGTTTCGAAGTAGATAACTGGTATAACACAATTACAATGTTAGCGGGGGATGACATAAATTTTTATAAGTAAATCGTTATTACTATAAAATATCGTTAATAACGGTAGTTTTTGAGTGAAAATTGGACAAATTAACACACATACAACCAAATGGATAAAATTTCAACCACTATTATTTTGTATCTATGTTCTGTGTACGATACATATGTTACATAAAGGAAATCTCGCATTCAGAGCTAAACCTAGACTCTGCCAACTAATAGTACTAATTTTAATAATATATTCTACATAATTCTATATAATAAAATATTCAATGCGTTTACAAAATTTCGTGTCTGTAGCTGACCACTGAAATTTTACTTCGTCTGGAGCTAATCCTGATGAATCAGGTCATAATTAACATAAATAATCACTATCATCAGAACTGAACCAATAAAAATAAAACTTCACTATGTATTGTGCAAGATTTGTTCTAAACAAACATACCAACTAACAAACATTATTAGTTAAGAAAATATAATAAAAAAACTGCTAAAACTGTTTATTTTGACTTAAATTCGCCTGATGCTTGGAAGATCGTTTGGGGACTTCAGCTAGGCACAATGGCTTCTACCAATCGATAACAATCAGACCCGGCGGTTTAATGTACCCTCTCATTCTGAAACACTCGCAACTATTTCCTTACTTTATAATAGTACCTAATTTACTTCTGTAACTAGATATGGAGCTGTTTAATGAGATCTTTAAAAGTAATATTTTAGACTAAACATGTGTATCTTTTTGAGTAAATGAGTTAGTCAGTGAAGGAGTTAATTGTATTTCTATATCAAGTATGTTTCATAGTTAATTTTTATTACTGGTTTAGGCCAGAGAATATTGCGTAACTTATACTCGAACTTAGGACTTTCTTTTTAAAGTGGATCAAAAAGGCTTTACAAATACAAACTTATATACATCATAAACGTATTTTTTCTAAATAAAACTAGCGATTCTGTGTTGAATCCGGACCTAAAATATTTGAAAATCTTATTGTAATAGTCATTCTTATCAAAAGAGTCAGAATCTATAGCTTTTAAAGTCTATATCTGTTTTTGAACGCATCACGAGAAAACTACTGGACAGATTTTAATGTATATTTTTTGGTGATAGATAGATTATCCAGGTTAACAGATAGGATACTTTTTACTGTTTAAAAACCTATCTCATTTCTGAGAAATCTTATCTAAAATACATCTAACCTAGCCTAAAAGTTAAGACTAAGCTAAGACTAAGCGAAGTTGAAGCGCTAGTAGTTAAAAATTATGTATAACGTATGGATAACGCACTGTAAGTGCTTTGTCTGGATGTCTACAATAACAAGGGAGTAACGTGAGGCTCAAGATTATTTATGACATAAAATGGCATCAAAGGCACGTTTACTGACATTGTTTTTGAGGTACGAACCTTAATTTATCATTTCTGACATCTTTGTAGACATTAATAGATTGCTTTACAGCAATTCTGCTTTAAACTGCCAGATTTATTTTTATTATGGAATAATTATTTTAAAAGGTTTTAATAAAAGAAAGCTTGGAATAGAAAGCAGTCTAGATTGAAATGAGTTTGCGTAGCGGGGCTTAAGTAGGAATTATTATTTTTGTTATCAAATATCTTTTTCTACAGTTGAGGAAAATTATATAATACTAGGCCTTGCCCGCTGCTTCACTCGCTATTAACTAGGGCGGACATATACGTTAGCCATCCCAGGTAATCAAATGTCCCAAGATGTAATCTATATCTTTGGCAAATTTTATTGAAATCTGTTGAACGGTTTAAGCGTAAATCGTTAGAAACAGACACATTTTAAAAAAAATAGTATGTATAACCAGAACTGTGTCGTCCAAAAGTTTAATAATAACAGTCAACTATGGGTCAGTACAAAATAATGCATAAATTTTTAGACACGCTTGGATACATGCCATATTACAGAGTAGAATCCTTGCCAGAGTCATATCGTGCTGTTTGTAATGTACAACCTTATACTAATAATTTAGTTTTATGCTTTATATAAAATACTTATGGGAAGTGCAGTGGTATGGAACGTTTTTGGAAAAGAATCAGTGAAGTGCACGATCTTATATTATTTTGCATGACTAATAAATTTTCTGTAGATTAAAAGCTCGAAATAATTATTTACGAATAACAATTCTATTGGTTGAAATATCCTGCTGGCCAAAACATCACTACCAAGGCGTACTTTATTTCAAAAAAATTGTTTATCGAATAATATCCTTTAGTACACAAACATTATTTCACAATTTTATTGTAGACGACACGTTTGGCGCAGTTTGTAGTGACCGTACTTTCTTGCGCCAGCGGTCGCGGGTTCGAGTACCGCTGGGGACATTAATTTGTTTAAGTCAGATGTTTTTACTCCAGTCATGGGTGTTTATATTTATAATATGTATGTTAAACTTATATATGTAGTATATCAACTATCTGGTATCCGTAACACAAGCTTCCTTCGTAGCTTACTATGGAACTAGATGGCGCTGTGCGTAATAATTACCCTACAATTATTCTTTTATTCTTATTAAATTTGGCTATAGAAGCTTTATGAACGTTTTCTGGGATCCTGCTGTATAAGCGTATATAATATTACTAAGCTCTCCTACTTTTGCATGGTGGAAGCTTATTTATTAAATATCGAGATAATAAATTATTAGATGTATAATATCATGGAATATTTAGAGGTTACCATGGAAACCAATTAAGGGTTGCTAACGTTTATTCATGACTGATTATGAATAGAAAATAATTACAATTATACTCGAAGCTATGTAACCAGCCAACCATAATATAATGGCGTCTCGTAACTAATAAAGTGGTTTTCATCAGAAGTAAGCCTTATGGAATATCAATTTGATCAAGTTGACGCAGGTATTTAGGTCAAGAGGTTTACGATAGGAAATAATATGTTACAAACTCAATATTTCGTCGAAAATTCGTACCAAATATTTGTACTAAAACTGTCAATTTTTGTGATGTATAGCTTGCTGGCACTACGGTTTGGGAATATCACTGAATGTAATTAATAATATTCTCTAAATTCAATTAAGATGTAACTAAAACGATTTTGTAGTTTTTCTCTGGTTTCAACACGGTATAGCTGTAAAGGTATAATTTCTATAACAAATAAGCCTTTAAAATTAGTAAAATAATACCTCTTTTCAAAAATGGGAAAAAAAATGATCCTGGCAACTATAGACCTATTTCTATATTGCCATGTATGAGTAAAATCTTTGAAAAACTTATTTTAAGTCAACTTATAATTCATTTTAACACAAATAATATTTTACATAGTAAACAGTATGGTTTTACTAAAGGCAAGTCTACAGCTGATGCGGGGATTGCGCTTCTTAGACATATTTATGACGCTTGGGAAAAATCACAGAACGCAATTGGAGTTTTCTGTGATTTATCTAAAGCTTTTGATTGTGTGGAACATGAAACTCTTTTACTTAAATTTGCACATTACGGTGTTCGTGGTATTGCTCTCGATCTACTTGCTTCTTATCTTACTGATAGGGTTCAGAAGGTCGCGGTAAATAACGTCAATTCTTCTGGTTCTCGTCTTAGAATGGGTGTTCCGCAGGGATCTATCCTGGGTCCGTTTTTGTTTTTAGTTTATATTAATGATCTTCCGTTTTATGCCGATAAATTGTGTGATACTGTACTCTTTGCGGATGATACCTCCTTAATTTTTAAAGTTGATAGAAAGTTAAATAATTACGACGAAGTAAATAGTGCATTATCGCATATATTTCACTGGTTTAACATCAATAATCTGGCTTTAAATGCCAAGAAGACAAAATATATGCAGTTTTTATTACCTAATGTAAAAAGGCAGAATTTCGATTTGTATCTTAATAACGACATGTTAAATACGGTAGATTCCACGGTCTTCTTGGGATTGACTTTAGATTCGGGTCTGCAATGGGGTCCCCATCTCTCGTCTCTTGCGAGTAAACTGAGCTCAGCTGTTTTCGCTGTTAGAAAAGTCAGGCAGCTAACGGACGTTGATACTGCCAGACTTGTTTACTTTAGCTATTTCCATAGCATTTTATCGTACGGTATTTTGTTGTGGGGTAATGCATGTTGAGTTTCTCGCCGGTTCTTCTCAGCAGAACAGCTTTCCGAGCCGGTGGTAGCTTACTCACAGACTTACAGACTGACATTTAATTTTATTAATGTAAAAATGACGATTCAAAAGAGCTTGTAAAAGTCTATTTGAATAAAGAATATTTTGATTTGATTTGATTTAAAATTCATTAAAATCATATTACAAATTACAGTGTGAAAAATCACTTCTAATATGGGCGAAAACATTTGTATTAATAATATAAAATTATATTGTAGTAGGGCAAATCATTTTATATTGTCACTTGTTAGTACACTTCACTAAATTGAAATTTAAATTGATTAGTTTATTATATTATTAATTGTAAGAAAATTTATATTCAGAAAGTTTCTAAGAAACAACTGAAGGAGAGCAAAATACATGATTAATGATATTTTAACAACATATTAATTTGTATAAAAACACATATTAAATTTATATAAAAATATAAACGGTTTGCGAGAACGAAAGGTTAACATGTTATGAGAGAGACACTTGTAAAATCTTAATGTTTTAAAGTTACTAAATCACACAACTTTCTGTAACGTATGGAGCGATGTAAGTCCTAAAGGCACTATTCTGGTAACTGATAAACTTTATTGAGTTTGAGTTAAGTACGTTTTCTGTGATAAAACATAATTGATTCTCAAGTGCCACTTATCTACAGTTTCAACACTTTACTCAATTGTCCATGCCTTAACAAAGAAAATGTTGAAACTGTTGACTAACTCGGAAACTTACTTAGAAATGCAAAAAATATTACAGTTACTTTTATTTATTTTTATGTAATCTTTTATACAACAAAATTTCTAGAGCACCTAAGATGAGTCTTGACTGCGTCGAATTGTATTAAGGTAACGTGCTTGCTTGGATATCCGAGTAAACCGGGTTCAAATCTGGGTCTCGCACCTCTCGATTTCTAACATAATTACCACTTGTTTTACGGTGAAGGAAAACATCGTGAGGAAACCTGCATGTCTGAGAGAACTTATCAAGTTTTCGAAAGATATGTAAAGTCCGCTAACCCGCACTAGTCCAGCATGGTGGACTATGGCCTGATCCCCTTCGTATTTAAGGGAGGCTCGTGCCCAGCAGTGGGACGTTAATAAGGGCTGAATATAAGTAAAAAAAAGAATCTTATTCACTTTCTCCATCTCATTTTACTTTGCATATCGTAAGCCTTAATAAATCAGAGTTAAGAGCTTTTATTAAGGAAGGAATTTGCACAATTTGATTGAGTGATTACGGAGTTTATTAATATATCATTAGCTTCGGTAATACCAATCTAACATTGTATTAGCGTGGATGTGGCATTAAGTACCTACCTACTGCGTTACTAACGTAATATCTCCAGGGAATTAAAGTACGTGAGTAATCTATACCAATATATTATATTTAGCAATATTGTAACTGATTCGAATTTGTACAACGAATATGTTTTTTGGGAAATTTGACGTAGTCGTTACAGGGACTGAATCAATTGATTTTAGAATATGTGGACGTCGGTCTGTCTATCTCCCTATGCCTTCGGTCTGTCTGGGAACGCACCATATTTCATTTCTCAGTAATTAAATAAAAATTACAATTCGAACGCATTTAGGGGTAAACCCGAATGAAGCAAGGAGTCGCCAATAAATTATAAACTAGATTCTATCTACAGCTACCTTTTGATTTGATTTTGAATGAACCAAATTAAGTACATAACAAATTGATTAGCTATAAATGTTAAAGACCCAGCATACCACGTAAAACAATCGTAAACCGTTCAGAGAACATTTTCACGCACACCTTATTACCCTTTAATGGAACGTGATGTCACTTCCGACGCGCGAATAGGGTAATGTTTTTTGTAATATTAGTATTATTAAAGAAAAAAAATATATGATAAGAGTTCATTTTGTTGTGATTGTAGGGTGGTTAGTAATTCAATCGGGCATAAGCCAAGAAACGTACTTTCGATGACGGGAATAAGCATTTATAATTATCAAACAAAGGAATGGAGTGTCATAGTTGCATATGTAGCGACTAAGCTCTTTAAACGGAGATTAAAAAAAAACAATGGAATGCCCCCATCGGGACTCGAAAACGTGACCACTTGCACAGCAAGTAGGCAAGGCACTAAAAACTAAATCAAACGTGTCATCTAATTAAATACCCTATTATTTCCTTCAATGTTCTGACTAACAACACAATTACAATCAGGCAGACAAATTATTAAAATTCCTTTGTGTTACAAGTACATATAGGGTACATCTTGTAAAAAAATATATCCAGCTTTAATTAAATTAAAGTACTAGGTATAATTTCATTATTTTAAAGCTTTTTCGTGGTTTAACTTTAAGTTCGTCACTGGCAGCCCTAGGTAAAGTAATTTAACCCTGCTTAGTAAACACCACCGTACAAATAACGACGCTCGAGGTTCTCGTGTTTTAGAATAAAGTTATCAGAGCAAGCTATTTTGAAGAGCGTAGAGCTTTATACTTATTTGTTGCTTATTACGAATGAATTAAAGAACAACGAAGCTTTATTTTAATGTTTACTTACGGATTTAGAGACGAAGATTATATAACGAATTAAATACAATCAATTGATTTTATGGCATGTAAAGTATGTAATTTTTAAACATAAACTTTTCTATAAATATCTTTATCTTAAAATATTCATATTTTTTGATTTGCAAATTATTATTGTTTCAATTTTTAGGCATCTGGCCTCAATTGTACTTTTGAGATATGAAAAACTTAAAACTATGCTTTGACTCTGACGTGAAGACGTATTGTTGAAAATAAATGATGATAAAAATACCTGAAAAAATATCTTAAAAAAATCTCTAAAAATGTATTTAATAGATTCTATATAGTACCTACTAGCAAACCCGGCCTGGGCGTAAGTTAAATAAATTAAACGGTTTTTTTATAATTTTCTGAAAAAATAAAAAGTAGTCTAAGTTACTCCTTATAAAATTAGCAATCTGCGAGTGAAAGTCCCGTCAAAATCGGTTCAGCCATTTCGCTGTGTGGCTACGGCAAGAAGAATATGGCCACCCCATATCTTCCCGTGGGTGTCGTAAAAGGCGACTAAGGGAAAAACTACCGAACACCATGGTAGTCTCGGTGGTAGGCTCCAACATCAGCCGACGGCAGAGTTACCACCCATCAGCAGAAGTCGTGCCGCCAAGCGCCTAACAGCGCGTTCCGGCATGTGGGAGCTGATGAAGCCGTATGGGGAATGGGTCTGAATAGTTGTGTTGCACAGTAGCCGTGTTGGTGGTGGATCGTTGTTTGTTGTGTCGAGAGCTTAGTCGCGGAGGGTAGCGGGATCCGAAGCACGGCTTGCCGCTAGCCGACCGCAGACAGTTGGGGGCCCAACTAGTGGGCTAGCCACCCATGAAAGGCTGCCCCGCCATCTGTGAAAAATCCCAGGGTGGCTCCATCGTGCTGGTTGGCGACCAGAGGAGGGGGCCCGATGGCGATCCTTGGGGGGGTTCGGGCGTCCCCGCAGTCTCCAGACTAAGCCCTCAACGACATGACAACACCAATATCACTACCGGGCTCGTGTAACACCTCGTTCAACTGCCATTCTCCATCCTATTCACTCTTCCATTACAAATACTTTCATGGTTAAAAACAAAAAGGGTAATGTTTTTAAGCGGCTGCACTCCCCCTCACTTAATGTGCACCTCACAAATATCCGAGGATTGCACACAAACCTCTCATCGGTCCACTTCCATCTTGAGACTGCGCAGCCACACATGCTCTTTTTGACGGAGACGCAGATTCAATGTCCATTAAGCGCTGCGTACCTGGACTATCCCGGTTACACGTTGGAGCATAACTTCAGCTCGCGGGCCGGAGTCTGTTTGTACGTGCGAAATGACCTCTGTTTCCAGCGTCTCCGCCACCTTGAAGACCCCACATTCTCTACGATCTGGGTTATCGTAGATACAGGAATCGTAAAGATCCTGTATTCCTGTGTCTACCGATCGCACACAGGTGACCAGGAGACAACTCGATTATTTGGACATCTCAGTGAGGCCGCTGATGTGGCCATCCAACGGTACCCCACCGCGCAGCTTGTCTTTCTGGGGGACTTTAACGCCCATCATGAAGATTGGTTGTTCCCATACCAGAAGACGGACCATGCTGGGAGAGAAGCGTGGAAGTTTGCAGTGTCACTTGGACTCTCCCAGTTGGTTGACCAAGCGACGAAGGTACCTGATGTGGACGGCCACACAGCTAATTGTCTGGACCTTCTGCTGACAACTGAACCGGACAGATATAACATCCAGGTTTCATCCCCATTGGGTAGCTCTGACCACTGTCTGGTAAAAACTGTATTGCCTTACTCTCCACCTTGTAACGACTCTATTGGTGTTAGACGAGTATGGCAATACAAGTCAGCAGATTGGGATGAGATGCGACACTTTTTTGCATCCTTTCCTTGGCGGCAGGTCTGCTTCTCTTCTTCCGATCCGTCGAGCTGTGCGGATGCTATAACTGATGTGGTACATCAAGCGATGGAATATTTTATCCCATTCTCTGATGTACCCGTTGGTGGTAAAGCTCGCCCATGGTTTAATACCGAATGCATCTTTGCTGAAAAGCGTAAGCAGTCGGCTTACCTTGCCTGGGTTGATGCTCGAGACCGCAAAGCTCCGGATGTAAGACCTAAGAAGAGAGCCTTTAACTTAGCTGCCAAGTCCTACAAAAAGACATTAAAGAAGGCTCGTCTTGACCGAATTACACATTTTGGCGCAAAGCTCTCTGCCCAACCATCTGGTAGCAGAGCTTTTTGGTCCCTTGCCAAAGCGGTCGAGACGAACTTCTGTCGGCCTTCACTGCCACCGCTGGTAAAATCAGACGGATCCCTGGCTCATACGGCAAAGGAGAAAGCGTCTTTACTTGCCTCGCTTTTTGCCCAAAATTCATATCTAGACTCTGCCAATACTACTCCACCACATCTACCTCACTGCGGGATCTCAATGCCCGAAATATCCATAACTAATAAGGAGGTAAAGAGAATATTGTGTCGTCTAGATGTGAATAAAGCCAGTGGTCCCGATGGTATACCAGCGATAGTGCTCAAAACATGTGCTCCCGAGTTGTCTCCGATACTAACACGTCTGTACCGCCTTTCTCTTAAGACTGGAATAGTGCCTAAATCCTGGAAGCTAGCCAATGTGCAACCTGTGCCCAAGAAAGGTAGCCGTGCTGACCCTGCCAATTATCGTCCAATTTCAATCACTTCCATACTCTGCAAGATTATGGAGCGTGTATTGAACACTCGTCTTATGGCATACCTAGAACAGAACGATCTCCTCAGTGATCGACAATATGGGTTTCGCCGGAATCGGTTGACTGGGGACCTTCTAGTGTATGCCAACCACACCATTGGCGAAGCTCTTGAGCGAAGTGGGGAGGCGATTGCTGTCTCCCTCGATGTCTCAAAGGCCTTTGACAGGGTTTGGCACGCTAGTCTTATAAGCAAGCTTTCAGCCTATGGCATATCTCCTGGCCTGATCGGCTGGATAAAAGACTTCCTGAGCGACCGATCACTCAGAGTTGTGGTTGAAGGCTGTTCATCAGAACCCTTAAAGACCAACTCTGGAGTTCCTCAGGGATCTGTTCTCTCTGCAACCTTGTTCCTGCTGCATATTAACGATCTGCTTATACCCGGTATCTATGGGTACGCAGACGACAGCACTGTTGTAGAGAGATACCTGCCGAGTGCTCGGTCCAGTAGAGATCAAATTCAGTCCGAAAGAGAGGCCATGGTAGAGCGTTTAAATCTCACACTCAAGGCAGTCTCCACATGGGGCGATGCCAATCTTGTGAGTTTCAACGCCACCAAAACACAGGCGTGTCTGTTCACCACAAAAAGGAGTCCTTTTACCTTGACTCCTACTTTCCGAAATGTGCCTCTAGAATACACTGATCGCCTGCAGTTGTTGGGAATGGACATTAACCCCAACATGAACTACGGGCGGTTTATCGCGTCTAAGGCTAATGTAGCAGCGAGGAAAGTTGGCATCCTCGCAAAGGTCCGACAGTATTTCACGCCGGGACAGCTTCTTAATCTATACAAAGCTCAAGTCCGGTCGTGCGTGGAATACTGTAGTCACATATGGGCTGGTGCTGCGAAATGCCATCTATCAGCCTTAGACTCGATTGAGAGGCGTGCGCTGAGACTTATTGGTGACCCTACCCTGGTAAAAGCCAACTTACAAAGCCTCGATCACCGACGTAGGGTTGCCAGCCTTTGTGTATTCTATAGGTTGCATTTCGGAGAGTGTGCGCAGGAATTACACGACTTAATTCCCCCATCCCCTTTCCATCATCGGACGACTCGACGAACGGCTGATCTCCATTCTTATGTCGTGGACATTCCACCCGTCCGGACGAAGCGTTTCGCTTCGTCATTTATTATACGTGCGGCTAAGGATTGGAACAACCTGCCTGCGTCAGTGTTTCCGTCCGATTACAATATGGGTGTCTTCAAGGCAAGAGTGAATAGGTGGCTACTGAATTAGTGCGACTTACCATCTCCGACTGCGTTTCCACTTACCATCAGGTGGAACGCAGTCAAGCACTAATTCAGAATAAAATAAAAAAAAAAAAAAAAGACATTAGCCAGAACTAACTGACAGATAGACAGAAAAACAAAAAATATAATGACTTTTTTGTATGTAAGTACCGTATATAATTTCATATGCATTTAGTTAAAAGCTGTTAATTTGAAATTAAAAACAGACAATTCAATTTTATTTATATGTACTGATATACTGATATATGTAGTTATTTCTTTGAAAAGCTTCTTAACTCCTGGCTTTATTAAATAGATTGTATCTACCAGTATTTTCTAATATTGATAGATCCAACCAATTTCTGATACAATTAAATTGATTTAAACTGGCTCTAACAACGTTTCAAAGTTATTGTAGCACATATTACTTGTGGTTTAACTATAATTATTCCTCAGTCGGTGAGAGAATTCTAGGACGAACTTGGTTAGGTGGATATTAGTATGTATTTGTCTTGGGAGGCTTAAAATATGATTATATAAACTAAAATATGGCGCTTGGTAAACCTAGTGAAGTGGGTTCGAATCCGGGTCTCGTACCTCTAATATTTTCATATAAGAAACATTTATAAAATTAACACTTTTTACGGTTAAGGAAAACATCGTTAGAACACCTACTAGTTTGAGGGTACTTAGCAAGTTTTCAAAAGATATGTGCAGTACGACAATCCGCAATTAGCCAGCGTATTGGACTATGACCCGATCGCCCTCGTAAGGCCCGTTCCCCGCAGTGAGACGTTAAAAATACAAACTAAAATAATAAGTGAGAGTATGTACCACATTAGTTTAGCTCTAAACTACAACGCGAAAAGACCTTAGTATATAGACTTGACTACTCAGAAGCAAATAGCAAGCATGATAGAAAGATCGTACTATTCGTAGTGTTTAAAAAAAGTAGGTCCAGATTGGATGTCAAAAGTTAGAAATGGGAAAACTTAGAAAACTGGGGGTCGCCTACGCTCACGGTTACGTTACGCCTACTACCAACCCTGAATTTCTTTACTACTAGCAATAGCAATATTTGGGCTTCGCCCGCGTTCATTTTTTTAATCGTTACTAAACTTCATTCGATCACTCGCTGGGTTGAAAATTCTCTAAAATTACTCCAGCTTTAATATACTCCTGAGCCGCGCGGCTACCTATTTCATATATTATGTGCGGCATACACTCCTCCTCTCCTGTTATTGTAGTTTTAGTAGGGATCCTTACTTTTTTGCAATTAAAATAGCCTGTATTAATCAGTGATAATGTAGCATTCAAATGGTGAAAGAGTTTTTAAAATCGGTCCAGTACTCTTTGAACCAATTCGTTACAAACATACTTACTTACAAATTTTTCCTCTTTATAATATTAGTACAGATATAGATAAACATTCAAAGTGACGTGACAAGGTTATAAAAACAATAGAGAGGAACAATACTCATACAACTACATACGAAGATTTATAACTTCATATACTATAATATGATACTAGTCCGATATGGGCGAGTGTTATATGGATATAGTCTATAACTTTTATGAATGTATAACAATGAAATAGTAATGAGTACTTCTTAAAGCTCTCAGGTTTTATTATTTACAATAGAGATAGCAATTGTTAGTGGAATAGTGCTTATTTTATACAACTCTATTAAAGCGAGGAACACCGTACCGTTCAGAGCTTTATTGCGATTTGTTAGTGATGTAGGGTTGCTATCATACGATTGCGTTGGACAAATTTTAATTTAATGTTTTTAATATTAAAGCTTTATATATTATACGCGATTTAGCACGAGTGAAACCGTTTTTGTTATAAGCCGTTGTTATTATAAACTTTCTTCTTGATTCACTCTATCTATTAAACTTTTTTTTAAAGTATAACAGTTTGTAATTGCTACTACCTAGTAATTTTTGTGAAATTAAACCAGTTTTTATCCACTTAAGAAGAAGATGCCAAAATTTTTGAAGGTTTCACCTCTCACGTGTGAATTGCACCATGATTTTTTATTAAAATTGTGAAGTAAGCCAACCCTAAACGCAATAACGGGTCTGGTTGGGACAAGTGGGCCGGAAAAACAAAACATGGCAATTAAAATACAGTCTGTATTTTAATTGCCATGTCCAACGAACACGTTGCAGTAAAGTGTGCAACGCTACAAAGGTCCAATTTCTTGATGGATCAATTAGATTTTAGACCATAAAAGGTACCATATATTTGTCAGTCTTATAAAGGGAATATATTTATTAGTACGTATGCTTAAGACACAAACGCTAATATCGTATTGTAGATTCGAATCCCGACAGGAAGAAGTAATAAACTAATTTTACTCTCTGCTTATCTTTTTTATTTTATATTTCATATTATAATTACATTTAATTTACATAGTATATCAATATTTAGAAGAAATAGGAAAAGAAAAAAGTTTAAAATTAGGCCATAGTCCACATCACTTATTAAGTGCGGGTTCGAGGAATTATAGGATTCCTAAAGATGTAATTCATATTGGAAATGATTGGCAAATGAAACTATCAGAGAAACGAGACCTGAGAGTTGAACCCGCTGAAGATTTCCCAAGCGAGTGTGTTATTGCTATTTGTAAGGACATTAATAATTTCTAATTAAGTTCCGTGGAAAGCTACGAGGCTTCTGTTACGGATACCAGATAGTTGATACATACACATTAAAAAAAACCAACTAGAGTACAAACATTCTTGCTCAATAAATAAATGCCCCCAGGGGTACTCGAACCCGTGAGCACTAGGACAGCATGTAGGGTCATAACCAACTAAGCTATCGTGTCATGTTATACATAATTGCTTATACATAATAGTAAAAAGAATAAAAGGCATAAATACAAGGCTTAATGCGGCCTTCTGAGTCATACGTCATTACAGCCTGGGATTAATAAGTGCAATATCAAACGTGCATCATAGGCGCAGTCGAGCTTCACTTCACTCGTACATATTGACCTAAATAGAATTTCATGAACTGGTTCTTTGTTTATTTTGTAATAGGGGGTTTATATACTACTAATATTATAAACGCGAATGTTTGTAAGTATGGATGGATGGATGTTACTCTTTTACGTAAAAACTACTGAATGGATTTTAATAAAACTTTACAATAATATAGCTTATATATCAGAATAACACAAAGGCTACAATTTATAAAGATATACTAGTGGAACCCGCGGCTTCGCTCCCGCTAAATCTAGGGACTACTATCTAGGGGAATCCGAGCGAAGCGAGTGCTAGCCGCTAGTTAACACATAACACCGTCTAATTCCATTGGAAGATATGAGGATTGTGTTATGGGTACTAGATAGTTGATATCTTTAAATACACATACAAATAATAAATATTCTCCCATGATGGGAGTGACAAACATTAAAGCAGTTCAAATCTGTTTATTAAATATTTTTGGGAAAATCTTATTGAAATAGACATTATTATTGATATAGATATGTAATAGATTTCATATTAAAATACATTAGATTTTAAAATTTTTGACTGTCTGTCCGTCTGATAGTTTGTGATCGCATCGAGAGAAAACTATTGGACAGTTTTAACGTTTGGTATGATTTTTACTGCGGGAAAATATTTTTTTTTATTTCTGAGAAATCTAGTCTAACCGATGAGTCGCTAGTATTGAAATAATATGTAAATAATAAATAGCGTGTATAATATAGCTATCGTGAATGTGTAGAAAAGATCCTCAATTCGACCACATTTTCGTTTTTTATATATTGTCGCGGAATAGAGTGCGAACTCGTCATAATAGCACGCTTGTACCATGCTTTACAACAGCGAATGTCAATTCCTAACTTTTGCCAATTAGATAACAAGAACAGTTTATAAATGAAATTATAAATTACCTAAGAAAGTATTATAAGAACAGTTTATTGCAAATTTTAATGTGTCAAAGAGAGACGAAGCATTTTCAGGAAAGATTTGGAAGTTACTAGAAACATTTTGAATTTTCGATACTAGAATGTTCTAAATTTACGCATATAAAAAGGCCGGCAGTATGACGAGAGATCAGTTGATATTCGGAGTTAAGTGAAGATTACGAAGAGAGAAGAAATAGTGGAAAAGTGAAGAGGAGTATAGTGAAATATTAAAAGTGCTTATTGTGCAATATAGTGCTTATAGACCTTAATAAACTAGTGTTGTGTAGAGAACGCTTTTAATTTTCCGATCCCGACCCGTAGTACGTAACAATATTTTATGTAATGAAGGAAATTTTGTTAATTAGACAAAACAATCGCTACGAACTTTTCTAACTAATATAGGCAACAAGCGTAAAGAAAAACCATCTAAGTTACTGAGCTCCAAGACACTTGTTGAAAATTCTTTTGAATCAAAAACTTTTTATGTACTTAGGTTTTGTTTTGAATTGATTGCTTTTTGCATGCAATAAGTTTTTAAGTCGAAGCGAAAAGTTTAAAACAAGCTTTTCAGTATTAAATATTTCGGCATCGTACAACAAAAAGGTAAAAAGGTTATTTTCTGTACACTTTAAGTTAATTTAAACGTTCTCAATATATGTATCTTTCTACAAAATAAAAGCTTGGAAAATTTCTTATTTTCACCATATTTTGCTCAGAATTTGCATCTTTTGGAGATGACTTACTCTTTAGAATATTTTAGAATATAGCCGATATCTATACTAATAATATAAAGCTGAAGAGTTTGTTTGTTTGGTCGAACGTCTAAGAGCTCTCGGAAGTTTCTATGACAGTCCTTCATTTTTTGAGCTAGTTAATATAAAAAGGCTTTATTACCATCCATTTAATGAAAATTCAGAATTTACATTTATGAATAAAGTTATTTTAGTAGGTAGTCAAAGTATAAGCAACCAATGCCTAAAGGCTTCCAATAAAACTAGTCAGAGAAGGTAAAGTTAGAAATATTCAATAAACTTTTCCTGTACATAGCTGATTATTTGGTAAGTTTGTTTGAAAGTAAACATTTTCTCAATATTTATTATTTCAACATTCCAAGGAAAAAGCACGTCGGTTTCTCGTGTATTTTCTTGTTTTAACTACCAAGTTTAGAATTTGGCACGTTTGTAAACAGAAACTATAATCTATAGTATAATTATATTCTATACAATATACTTTTTAGTATATTCTGTCAAATCTGTAAATGAATTATATTTTGAAAATCTTATTGATACTTATTGCTATAGATATAGAGGCCGGATTTATGGTTTTTAGAGTTTTTGTCTGTCTGTCTGTCTATTATTTATAATGTTTATGTATTTAAACTTATATATTATATATCTAGTATATAAACTATCTGGTATCCGTAACACAAGCTTCGTAGCTTACCACGGAACTGGATGGCGCTGTGTGTAATAATGTCCCAACATATTTATTATTATTATTGACCGCATTAGAAAACCATGTACCTATGATTATAGCTGGCTATCCGGGTTAACATATAGGATACTTTTTATGGTGAGAAAATATGGCAACTCTGAGAAATGAATAGGTACTAACCGAAGAAATACACGATAGTTAAATAAATACGTAATATGTACAGTTCTTGAGGCATAAGCTCAGCTTTGCATTTGTGTGAGTGATAGCTAATAGCCAATAGCCGCGCTTCAAAAACCAGTTAAAACAGGATTAAACCAATCTCGCAACGTCTATCCGTATCGTCGTGCCTATCCGTACACTGCACTTACACAAATGCAAAGCTGAGCTTATGCCTCAAGAAATGTAGTTTAAAATTAAAAAGAAAATGAAAAATATAAATGGTGATTATGCCATCTTTGAAACAACGCCCATATTTAATTCCTATATTGCTTAAGTTTACAGTGTCTTGTAGTTCACATGGGGTTTACATGTATTATGTTATTCACATCCGAGTTCAGATCGTCTCATGGGATTTGAGATTGGAAGAAAGAGTGTACAGTCACGAGCATAAATATATGACATGGACAGTTAGGCAAAAATATCAGATTTTATTCCACTTTCATATTCTCACGATGACAACAAAAATTTTGACATCGACGAAATGAAAAAAGACTAGACAAGCGATGTAAAATATGGAATGGTTCAAAAATATATTCTGACGCCTTGACATTATTATTATACGACACGTCTAGCTACTTTTTTGTGCCAGCGATCGCGGGTTCGAGTCCCGCTGGGGGCATTCATTTGTCAAACTCGAATGTACTCCAGTAATGGGTGTTTATTTTTATCATCATCATCATCATCATCATCAAATTATAATAAAAACATTGTAAGTAATCGTATATCTTTCTACAGAACAAAACTGCTACATACTTATTTGCTCTCAATTTGATGTTGCTTCTCTACATCAAAACGATATTGTAGAAAATAGAAAATTATTTAAAACAGTTAGACGATAGAACAATTTTATATATAGTTTTTTTGGTTACATATGTTTTCGTCTAAAAATCATCAGCAAAACGTGCTGCAAGCAAAATACTTATGTGCGTAACTGTACACTAGTATCGTATCAACATAAGTCTTAGTGAGACTGGCCGCCATAGAGAAAATAGGTCAGGAGAAAAATTTATATTATTATTATAACATTCCCGCATTCAGAACTAATCTTAATGAGGTTTGCCGCTGTGACCAAATCTGATTGAAGGTCATTGTTATATATTACAATAATATATTATACAAAGTAATTCTTTTTGCTAACTCGTTAATGTTTTAAATGTAGAAATAATTATTATAGTAAAAAAATAATGTGTGTTATAGATATATAGAGTATTTAGTTTTAGAGTTTTGTTGCACTAACCGTACGAGTTTCTGATTAGTAGTTTGGGTAGTAAACGAGATTACTTTAAGCGAAAAAGTCCTTTTTATACTGTAATATATTATATACTTCTTTTCGAAATTGTATTTTTTTAGTATAATAAAGGATTAAATAAATAAATAAAACTTAATTTGTTACTAAAGGTTTTGGTATAAATTTTTATACTTACAATAAAATATAATGTGGTATATATAAAAGTATATTATAAAAAATACGTCATCGTCATATTTTTAAGTACTCTAGTAGTATACGTATTAGCTGTAAAAAGCAAGAGTAGTTTGATAGATTACTTAACGTGAAAATCTAATACATTTTGCTTTGTAAAATGTAAGTTTAAAACACGAGTAAAACTTATCGGTTAGTTTAGCTGTTACTAAGTTTGTAACCAGTTCGACGCGAGCAAGTTCGTCGTAGTTAGCTTTTAAAAAGCATTTATTATTCACGAAACTTTATTATAACGGAGAAAATCACGGAAATTTTAATATAAGGCATAAAATATGAATGTTATCGTATTTAAACATGTTATGTGGTTTGATACGATAGCTTTTGCTTCTATATAAATTGTATATAACATGACATATATGAGTGATGTATAACAATTAGCATATGAAATACTGATATTCGTTTACTTTTACAAAGCTATTTTCGAGCTTTTAGTTCACAAAACACTAATGGTTACCCGCGGTTCCGCTCGTGAATGATGCCCATAGAAATGAGCTTGTAAGCTAAATGTTATAGATTTAAAACGGTAAAAGAACATTTGGTGTTCTTTCAGGAATTTCAAACACTATGTGTATTGGACTACATTTTTTAACTTCATAACAATGTAAAGTAAAACAATAAAGAATATGATTCAGTTAATTGATAAAGTTTTTGGTATAAATATAACTTTTTAAATAAAAACAGCCAAAATCTTAGATATTTGTAAATCTTGAACTTCAAGAGAAATAAACGTAATTAATTATATTCATAATCATTGTTTTTGTTTGAATTATAATGCGTCAACGTCTTATACATAAGTAGAGCATAATTTAAATAGAAGAAGTTCGAAATTGTGGTATAATATTAACGTTCCTACTTGATATTTCAAGCTAAAACCTTATTATTACTGAAACAAAATCTAGTTTCAGCTACTTTTGAACGTACACTTACAGCTATATAATAAATACATTATTAAAATTGGTTCTGAATATTCAAAGGTCATCAATTATAAACTAACAAAGAAATCCATCTTGTAATATTACTACAGATAAGGCAATAAAAATATATATCAAACCCTGATAGTTATAAAAGAGCCAATTCTCCTGATATAAGTAAGTGAAAAGTATAATAATAATAATTAATACACTATGTATTTGCGAAATAAACTACCCAATGGTATACTTATTCTATAAACCATCTTCACAATAACCAAAATCACCTGAAAAACCCTATTTTATGTTTAAAAGTCTAAAACTTACTTTATGAACATGCATATGCCGGTTTTCTCCATCGCCCTCGATATCCCTTTCCATGATGCT
Source organism: Boloria selene (assembly GCA_905231865.2). Taxonomy (NCBI): domain Eukaryota; kingdom Metazoa; phylum Arthropoda; class Insecta; order Lepidoptera; family Nymphalidae; genus Boloria; species Boloria selene. The sequence continues at coordinate 12,050,977 of HG993146.1, forward strand.
AGCATTGAATATTTCTGCTTAGCAGTCAATGGAAGCCTCGGGTCTGTAGCCGGTGGGGGTCCATCCGTCAGCTCTGGATTATTCACTCTCCGTTCACTCGCTGCTAACTTTCCCAACTGACAACCCATTTTTTCACTTCACAAATAGCACATCACAATTTAACGCCACTTAATCACTAAAACTTATAGATTCATAATATTAATCCCACTGTATTCCTTTAGTTTTTCGATTTGAATTATAAATTCATTCGCACATCGTTGTTTTTGAATAGTTCACGAGCATCTTTGTTCTAATCTTATCATCCGTGCCGGTACCTGTAAAAGATAAAAACATGTAAAATTTGGGTCACAATAAGATTCAATATATTTTGTGATAAATCATATTATTATATAGAATTAGAATGGCATAGCATCTTAGATATGACTGTTGGTAGACTCTTCTTAGTAAACCGATATTCTTGTATAGACACAATTGTATAAGTCTAACTAGTACCTACTGCTCATACTCGTACTATATAGGTATTTCAACGATAATGACATGCGCCGACTGATGTTTTAATTGATGCTTGGTGGATGTTTTTATTTTTTGAGCAGAATCTTAATTTCTTAGTTCCATCTGTTTAGCTTTATTTCGGAGATTAGTTAGAGGAAACAGACAGACAAAAAATTTCAATTTTCTTTGTTATTATAACTACCGTAATAATTCCATATACATTAAGTAAAAAGCTGTTATTTATCTATATAGATTAATCACGATCAAGAGGAATATATACATGAAATCGAAGGCGCAACCTTAATCAGTAGTCATAGATGGATGGAGAACATTGCCACTGAGTTAGTCTGTCATCGGATCAGTTTAACCGTTTAAAATAAATATTTAACAAAGTTTAACACGCCTGAGTTGTTTAGTTAACTTTCGGTATTGCACGTCAAAAATACTTTTAACTGAAATAAGCCAAACGCTTGACACAAGTTTATTATTTTGACTGTTAAATATATTACAAATTGGAAGCGATCCAGTTTTAAGCGTTTTGAATGATGCTTTCAAAATAATTTGTTTAAAAAGTAATAAAATAAATAGTGTTGCGTAAATGCTAGTGTTGATTGTTGTTATATTATTTTAAAATAATTTTAAATTCAATACATTATTTATCCCGATCCTTCAAAGTAACCATTAGCCCAATTAGGTAGTTAAAATTTGATTAGTTTGACTAAAATTATTCTGTATAATTTAATGCTATGAGTTACTTAACTAGATTAATTTGTCAGTTTAGGCAGTGTTATCACTGGGCAGAAACGGTAGCATTGCCTTTTATAACGGATTATAACGGATTTAACTAATACTTTAAACTGGAGCTTTCATTGGAAAAGTCCCATTGTTATATATTTCAAGGATTCTAAACAATGATTCTAAAAGCTCGAGGTAAAATTGTATGGTATTTTGATTCACATTACAAGACTGAATATAGCAATGTTGTTAAAAATAATATTTTTAGTGTTAAGCTATTTATGTATAAAACACTTAATATCTCTTTAAAAAGTGGCATCAACATGTCACGAAAGGTTAATAAATTTTGTTACGACATAGAAATTTGATAAAGCGCGCAGTTTTTTTTCAGCACTTCTGATTAAAAACACTTTTAAGACGCTATTAGTGCTTCTTGAGTTTTTGTATATCAATGTGTTGGGTTTGGTTTCATCTTTATTCTTTTCATCATCATCAGTATCATTATTTATAAGACCCATAGTATTGAGTTAACTCAATAATTATATCTAAGAAGAGAGGTTAGTTGTATCATGAAGAAATCCTATTATTTTCGACGGAGCTACGACGCCAAACAAAGTAACGGAAAAAATTGGTATATGTAATATTTTTATCAGGTAAAGTAAACGTAACAAGGGTAAACATAATAAAAGCAAACGTATACCTACCATCAATGTTTATGCAATATTCTGTGAAAAGATAGTATAGAAACTAGGGTTCAGTATCAATTAATAAATATAAATATGTTGGGAAATTAACACAAAGCATAATTTAATTCCATGGTAAGCTACGATGGGTGTGTTACGGATACCAGATAGTTGACACACTATACATATATAAATTTAAATGTTACATATATATTAAATTTATAAACACCCATGACTAGAGTACAAATATTTGTTGTTCAAATATTACAGTGGGACTCGAATCCACAAAAATGTAGTATTAACATAAATATTTAAATTGCTGAATAAAATAAAAGTAAAATAAAATCTTCATATGAAAAAAAGAGAACTTTACATAATAAAAATAAATATAAGAAAAACGTCAATGACATATAGACGACACGTTTAGCTCAGTTGGTAGTGATCCTACTTTCTGCGCCAGCGGTCGCGGGTTCGAGTCCCGCTGGGGGCATTCATTTGTTGAGCATGAATGTTTGTACTCCAGTCATGGGTGTTTATATTTATAATATGTATGTATTTAAAATTTATATATGTTTAGTTTATTAACTATCTGGCATACGTAACACAAGCTTCGTAGTTTACCACGGAACTAGATGGCGCTGTCCCTGTATATTATGTTTGCACATCACATATATACCACACACTATATATACAAATTGTATTTCAAACATTTTCACAATTAACATGTCTAGACGTCAAGTATATTCTTATTTAAAACATTTTCAAATTGGTAATAGCGTGTCATGTGCATTTACGCGTGAAGGCTGTAAACCAAATTATCGTGTACTGTCGCGACATAAAGTGCTCATACTTTAAGTATAAAAATAAATACATTATATTTTTAAGTATACGGATTTATACTTAAATATCTCTTTGTTTCAAATGTTTAGATTTTATATGTATTATGTCTATATAATAACACATGAGCATTTGTTGATTTTTTTAATATAAAGATAATATAGACTTTTATTTTTAAACGTAGCTTAATTAAAAAAGTAATATTTTGACAATATAATATTAACTTAAGTTTGAAATTACAATAGTATATAACTAATTACAATATAATAATATTAAGATAAATTTAAAAATAAATATTCTTGCAAAGTTAAGGGCGGGCGGACCTGCTGCAACAGTTTCTTGTTGATCTTTTGCATGTCGTATTTTAATATAATATATTTATGTACAAAAAAACGAGGTTAGGTTAGTATATACAACTTATATGCAGATATATTGAAAGATAAGAATATAATTTAAAAAGAATTCAAGCTCTCACAAACATGACCGACGTAATGACATTTTCCCCCACTGTACAGTATTAAAATAACTCATATATGATAATATTTTTGTTGTCTTCTGTAAAGTGGTAAATAACCCATTCACATGCAAATTGGCTTCTTAAACCGTGATGCTTGAAGTTGAACGGAGTTATTTGTATTTATTCAAGGACTCTTTATGTATGTAACAGTATGAAGAGACAGTATGTTATTATTATCAATACAGATGCTGAATCTATAGTTTTTAGAATATTTCTCTGTCCGTTTGCCTGTCTGTCTGTCTGTCTGCCTGTCTGTCTGTCTGCCTGCCTGTCTGTCTGTCTGTCTGTCTGTCTGTCTGTCTGTCTGTCTGTCTGTCTGTCTGTCTGTCTGCCTGTCTGTCTGCCTGTCTGCCTGTCTGTCTGTCTGTTTGTCTGTCTGTCTGTTTGTCTGTCTGTCTGTCTGTCTGTCTGTCTGTCTGCCTATCTGTCTGCGTGTCTGTGTGTGTGTCTGTCTGTCTGTCTGTCTGTCTGTCTGTAACCGCATCACGAGGAAACTACTGAACAGATAACAGATTTTGATGAAATTTGGTATGTTGATATCTGGTTATCCTGGTCAATATATAAGATACTTTTTACTGCAGGAAAAAAAAATTCTCTATACTAACCGTTACTTAAAGACAGTCGTAGCCCAATAATGGTGGACGCGCTTGCTTGGATAACCGAGTGCCGGAACCGAGACCCGCACATCTGAGATTTTCAGGTTCGAATCATCGTGAGGAAACCTGCTTGTCTGAGAAAACCTAGTAAGTTTTCGAAAGACATGTGAACTCTGCCAACGTAGACTATGGCCTGATCCCTCTCGTATTGAAGAGAGGCTCGTGCCCAGCAGTGGGACGTTAAAGAGGGCCAAATATATACAATACTAACAGTCAAAACGCATCTAGAAACGAACTAGAGCGGAGCGAGGGTGAGTCATTAGTACATTTAAAAAAATTTATCAGTTAGTAAGATTACATACACAAAAATGTTAATATCAAACCCGAGAGTCTTTTATACAATATACATACATAATAATATGTATATTACGCGTAAAATATTTATAAATCGTAATATTATTATAACGCTCGTTTGAAAATTTTATTTCAGAATTTAATTAGTTTCAACGTGACAAGGGTATATATACCCATTGACAAAGCTCCCTATTCCGGAATAATTTTCCGTGAAACATCCTGTCATTACCATTGCCTTTTTAATATGTAAACGGCCTTTTGTCGAAACACTTTCTATTCCCGCATTGATTTATTTTATCATATTTTTTGTCTCTACAATACCTATAAGCTACAGGGAAAGATATATAAAGATTCAAATATATATTATTTTTGTATACAATTTTATTTTATATTAAACTAGCGACTCGCCCTCGCTTCGCTCGGGCTCTTCCCTAGATTTAGCATAAGCAAAGCCGCGGGATCCGCTTGTTATGCATATAAACCTTCCTCTTGAATCACTCTATCTATTAAAAAAAACCGCATCAAAATCCATTGCGTAGTTTTAAAGATTTAAGCATACATAGGGACAGAGAAAGCGACTTTGTTTTATACTATGTAGTGATCATATCTCTATACCAATAAAGGGCGATACGTTTGTTTGTTCGCTCTAAGGACAAAAACTACAAAACGGATAGACACGGAACTTATTTCACAGGATGCAGCATATTATGTAAAATTAGACTTGGAATTAAATTAAAAAACTGAGTTTAAGGGCTTCAAAACATGGGCAGAGTCGCAAGAAATTCTAGTACTACTGTAAAACGAATACAATATATTTTTTAATACACTTTTGCATTAAATTTGATTGAAATGTTTGAGAAATTGAATTTGTCACACCCTTATTTCTCACATTCTGTTAGAATTTTGTATTGAGGATAAATTTTTATATGAGAATGAGTCTTGACATACGTTACTCAAATATTGAAAGCTTGAAATCAGCTTTTATCCTGTTAAGGGTATTGGGTATTATTTATACTAATATTATAAAGCTAAAGAGTTTGTTTGTTTGTTTGTTTGAACGCTTTTAATCTCAGGTCCGAATTGAAAAATTCTTTTTGTGTTGGATAGTCCGTTTATCGAGGAAGGCTATAGGCTATATTACATCATGCTACCAATAGGAGCGGAGCTTCGAAGAAAAATGTTGCAAAAACGAGCGAATAATATGTCTTTTGATTTTCAGCCATTAGATCTCGAGCAGAGCCGCGGGAAAGGCTAGTGTCTTATAAAATAAAGAATTACTTTTAATGCCACCTCAAATATAAGCTAGTTCCTAAGGGTGGTAGCTATAAGAAACTAAGAAGAGGCATAACTTGGTCAAGAACGTGTTAAATGGACCATAAAAAGCTATGTACTTTCCAGACTATAATCGTATAACATAAGCCAAATTATGATGTATTTTTAATGTTCGAAGTGTTTGAAGCATTCATTTCAGCATATGAAAACCACTTAATATCACCGACCCTATTAAGTTTTCGCTGAATGTATTTTTTTCTCTTATACAGAGGAGTGTGACTTAAGTTCTTATTACTAGAAACTGCGGGGGCGATGTGATTCTGAGAGCTCTCTCATATTATGAGAGTTGAATTTTAATAATATTGGTATAACATTTTTATTGATCAGATTTTGAACACGCAACATGGTAATAGTTACTAGTTAGTATAGGTACATAAAAGGCGTCGTCTTTGTGTTTTCTCGTTTCTACGTGATATTGATACATAAATCTGTGCTCAACTGGCATTCTTTGAAACAAAACAAAAAATGAATTGAATAATACTGTCTTAGGTTTACGCGTATATTTGACAATATATAATAATCCTAAAAAGTGGCTAAGCTTATATCTACTTAACATTAAATTCATTATAAATGAAACTATCTTTTAACGGGAGCCGGTACCGTTACCATGATTGCTGTAGAGAATTCGAAACTTCGGGAACCAAAATTCAAAATAAAACTGCGACAAAATCCGAAAAGATAGTTTCATTTATAATGTCAAATATTCGCGTAAACCTAACAAAGTATTAACATTATAACTGCTGAGCGAAGGCCTCCTAGGCAGGTCCTAGACTCTTAGACAGCACCTATCCATCTGTCAATGATGCTGCAGAGCATCCTTCACTACGGTTGTTTAAACGCGATACCCATTCTACCATGTATCGGCGCCATCGACCATCTAAACGTCTGGAGACACGACCGCCCCACTTCCACTTCAACGAGCTATTTTGTACAGATTATTTAAATTTCACGGGTATTAACATCCCATGGATAAAATATCTGAATAAATTTCAACCTCAGCTCTGAAATTTAATTTAGTAAAAGCTAGACGGAAGGCATTTACATAATGATGATTGCTGTTATTATGAAAGCATTTAGTGCCTAAGTGTATTCAAATAAATACGAAGTGGCAAAATTACACAAATTAGTCGTTTTTTAAATAAAACACAATTTCAATTACAGTTTCAATCTTTAATTTATAAATTTATTATTCAAGGTTGAAAGGGGCTTTTAAAAATGAATTTTAGATGACCCAGAGGCTATGTAGGCTATCCGGGCTAAAGTTACACATTAAATAAATGATTTACAAAATCTATTTATAATTGGTGATGATCGTTGTTGTGATATCACTTAGTTAACCATGAGTTGAGTGGGAGGAACGTTAAAATGGGATTCTAGATACGAGATAAAACATTAGCAGAGTAGGGTTTATATTACAATGTTATATTGGTAAAGTAATCAGTGCTCAACTGGCACGTTTTAAAGCCATTATGAGGAAAAATAAATTGAATTATGCTCCAGCTACACGTTCCGTCATGTCTGCGCAGTCCCTAAACTCTTGCCATGACTGTACAAAAAGACGCACAGGTCTGCGCAAGCTACTGTCTCACAGTCCACACACACATTATACTATAATATGCATATAGTATACATATAAACTTTTCTCTTGAATCACTCTATCTATTGATATAAATAGCATTAAAATTCGTTGCGTAGTTAAAAAGCTAAGCGAACAGACGGCGGGAAGCGACTTTGTTTTATACTATGTAGAGAAGTAAACTAATTATAACGTCGTAAGACAAATTTCCTATTAATTAAGAAGTTTAATTACATCATATTGAGTTATTTTGCTTTACACTCTTAGTCAAAGACGTTTACTCGGAAAAGACTATTACGTCAAAGGTACTTTATGTAAAGTTTAAACTTATTATAAATGAAGAGCATTTTTACCCGACTGCGGCGAAGCCTAAAGTAGGGTGGTGCATATTACATGTAGGTTTGTTTGTTTATAATATATGTTCCCTCCTCATTATTAAACTTCACCGATTTTGTTGATTCATACGTCGTCAGATTCGGCTTGATAACGCAAGTTTATTAGGGTGTGTTAAAAATTAAAAAAAGCGAATCTAAATCTATAAGTGTATATTTGTAACTCATTTATTCTAAAACGACTAGGCGATTCGATTTTAATAAAAAGTATAAAAATAGAATATAATTTATACTAACACGTGTAAAGTACATAGATAAATGCAAATGGATTTTGTTGTCAACTTTATTAGAAAACTTATTTCTTTTACCTAATTTTGTTACAATCGGTAGTTTGTCAAAATCTGTTATTTGGAGGTTATAATAATTCAATATCGTCATTACAGCATTACTCCGATTAATTGAATGATCGTAATTAGCTCTCCGAGCTCGCTAATTTTATTTGTAATTGCTAACTAATAATCTAAAAGGGTTAATCTATACTTCTAACATATATTTTACGACACGTTTGGCTCACTTTGTAGTGACTACTTTGGTTTGCGGTTGCGGGTTCGAGTTCCGCTGGCATTCATTCGTGCTCAACATGTTTAAAGTTATTTATAATACTTATATATTTAAATTATATAGGTATGTATAGTATATTAACTCAATCTGATATCCATAACACAAGGCTCGTAGCTTACCACATAACTAGATACACCGTGGTAAAGTCCCAACATATTTTTATTTAATTATTATTTACTAGTTGAAAGAAGTAGTCAAATATAACAAGTACACAAGCAACGCCGGATTAAAATAGTAGACATTTTTAAATTTATAAAGAGCCTATTGAAAAATGGTTATATAGAAGCCAGACACTATTATGTTAGTTTTATTGTAGCGGAGGAGGTAATACCCTCGGAATTTTATTTTCCAATAGGATTTCAGCAAGAATTACATTACCTGCAAGACGTTCACGTCTAATGCGATTTGTACGATATTGAAATACCATATTTTCAGTGGCACATCTGAAAAATATTATATTAAAATACTATTACTCGCACTTCTGATATTTTCATGTGCGGATCATTTCTGTCATGATTACTACTTGTCTTATGATGAAGGGAAACATTGTCAGGAAACCTGCATGTCTGAGAAAGACGTTAAGTCCGCCAATCCGCAATTAGCTATGTGGTGGACTATCTACCTACTAACTGCCAGTTTCTATAACCTATCTACCGATAGACCGGTAGATACTTTCATACGATTTTAAATAATAAATAAATAAATAAATAAAAATATTTTATTTCAGATTAAAACATCCATATTGCGTTTAGTGTGTTAGTAACAATGTTTGCTTATAAACTATGTTAGTTATTGTTAGTAAGATAAGAGTGAAGAGTCATTTTATTTGACCCGTCATTGTTTCTATCCATTGTTTTTGAATAGAACAATCAAAGCGATCCGTGATTGTCTTCAGAATGCCGTTGTTGCTGGCCCTCATGCGCCGCAGCAGAGACGATGCTTTTTTACGCATAATCGCATGAAATCCATCAACCCGTGCGTCCGCGAACATACCCGAGGCGCTGCAAAACCGTGGTAGCCGCAACAACATTCTGAAGGCATTGTTATACTGCACGCGTAGTGCACTGTAGGCTCGACGCGTGTAGCTCACCCACAGGCCACCCGAGTAAAAGGACTGACAAAAAGCCCGAAATAGAGTAATTTTGACACCTGCAGTACCACGAGCGAACCTGCGTGCGAGCATATTGCTTCTTACCGCCAGTGCCCTACGCTCCCTCTCAATGTCGTCATCATCATTCAAATCAACAGTGATTATATGGCCTAAATATTTAAATTTGTTAACTCTATGTAATGCTGACCCGTTTAGAGTAACTGTCGGCACATGACCTGGCAACCGCTTACCAGCCTTGAAAACGAGGATCTCACTTTTCTTGGCATTGTACATCAAGCCATGGGCCTTCGCATACGACTCACAAATCTCTACTAACTTTCTTAACCCTCCGATCGAGGGGCTCAGCAGCACCATGTCGTCAGCGTAGCTCAAGTTATTTATATATCAAGTTAAAAAGGGTGGGGGAACTAAGTCCACCCTGCCTCACACCGCACGTTAGGGTATACTCATCCGACAAGGCACCCGCCCACCTAACCTGATTTTTTTGGTGCTTATACCAAAATTTGAACAGTTCGGTACATTCCGCCGGCATACCCGTGCCTCTCAGTTTCTCCCACAGGAGCTCATAATTTACCAAATCGAAAGCCTTGGATAAGTCCAAAAAGCACGCATACACCGGCGTTTTCCTCTTAGTGTAATACTTGACAGTATGCTTAAGACTGAAAATAGCACTTTCTGTAGAAACACCCGGCCTGAACCCGAATTGAGCATCGTGAAGTTCCACATACTTACCGAGGTAGCCGTTAAGCAAGCTGTCAAGTATTTTTGCAGCTGTAGTTGCAAGCGATATAGGCCGGTAGTTGCTCCTGTCAGATGTGTCACCTGTCCTATTTTTAACAATAGGCACTACAATTGTACGCATTAATGCTTCTGGTAAATAGGTATGTCCCAGACTAAAATTAAAAAGCATTGCAAGTATAGGAGGCAGATACTCGCCGGCATACTTAAAATGTTCAATACTTAGGCCATCGTGCCCAGGAGACCTTCCCTTTGTCATTTTAGTGATAATTTCAAACACATCTTTTGTTAAAATCTGAACAGATCTCCCAGACACAATGTCACTATTGCTGCCCACTGCAGAGTCTAAGAGTGATGTCACCCTGAAATGCTCTTTAAAAATATTCGCAATATCTTTTAAATCATTTTTACCCCCTACGCAAACGGGGATACTGGGCCTAATATTTAATTTATTTGTATTCCTCCAAAATTTTCCAAAATTTTTTCCCGATAAATCTGATGCTAAGACATCCATTTTTATTTGTTCTTGTCTGTCTTGACACCACTTTAATTTGCTTTTAAAATATTTCCTACTTTCTACCATTTCTTTATAAATTTTTCCCGCGCGCGGTTTTCCCTTTTCCACCCAAATTCTAAATCGAAGTCGTGCCATTCTGTGCGAGTCTGCGACATACCTATTCCACCCGGCTATATAACCATTCCTTCTGGGGCACCTGCCGCCATACGTCGCAGCGGCAGCATCAGATAGAATGCTGATTACAGTATCATATATTTTGTCAATACTAGCCCTATGCTCGGAATTATTACAATACCTATCACAACAATTACTCATTTCGGTCGGAAAGTTAATTTCTCTAAGTTTCGAATTACAAATCTCAGTATACTTTTGTATTTGAGAAATATTCCTTTCCCCCCACATTACTCTAGCCCGGTCGCCATTGTGCCAACAATTAGGTAATGTTATTTTAGGCTTTACATTAAATAAATCACAGTCGAGCACAAGTGGAAAGTGGTCCGACCAATAGACGTCGTATTTAATATATATATTATTTATTGTCTTACTAGCTGACTCTGTAACTATACAATGGTCCAACCACCTTACACTACAGTGTACATCGCTTATAAAGGTATAAGAATTAGAGTCTATTCCTAGATTTTTAACATCCGCACATAACCACTTTTGCTCATCACAGAAATTAATCATCTCATTAAAAAATAACTCTTTTGGGTGAGCATTAAAGTCTCCTAAAATATAAAAGGATTCAACACCAGAGCTCTCCTCTGTTTCCATTATAGCTCTTATTGCACTTAAGCACTCCGTAAATATCGGTAAATTTTCCTGAGAACAGGTTGGCATATAGACACTAAAAACCACTATAGATCTAGTACTTACAGTTAATTTAACGGCGGCAATCCTGACGTTATAACGATTTTGACAGGTTGTAACTTTTAATGTGTCAAAATAGTATGAAAGTAACTACCGGTCTATCGGTAGATAGGTTATAGAAACTGGCCTAGTATATCCCCTTCGTACTTAAGAGAGGCCCGTGCCCAGCAATGGGAAGTTAAAAAGGGCTAAATACTAACAAAACATGCAAAAGTTTGTAAGTTTGTCTGTTTATAACATATACACGTTGTAGGTCAACAAGTTCAAAGAAAATTCACAAGGGAGACACAGAAGCACTCACAAAAACAAACTTTTATATGCCTAATGGTGGAAGTTGGAACGGAATAGAAGAAAATGTGGGCTTATTCAAAATATAAATACTGAAACTTTCTCAGCTTTTACGCGTATGTTACTGATGAAAAGTTACACTAAGTAAGCAATTATGTTACTAATAAAAGGAGAAATTGAAAATTGAAAAGTTGTAATCGCTACATAATATAAAACAAAGTCGCTTCCCGCTGTCTGTCCACATGTAGGTTTAGATCTTTTAATTTAATTATAATATGAATCTTAAAACTACGCAAAGGATTTCGATGCGATTTTTTTTTAATAGATAGAGCGATTTAAGAGGAAGGGTTATATGTATAACTAGTACTAGTCTCTAGATTTAGCCCGAGCGAAGCCGCGGATTCCCCTAATAAGCAGATAGATAGAGAACCTTAAACTAATTGCAATAAAACTTTTGTTAGTAAAATTTTTTTCTGCCGTGCTAAGGTAAGCCACTCGAATGATATACATAAGTATCGAGCTTTGAAAACTATGCTTAAAAATCTTTTCTATCAGAGCTTTTGTAAAATTTATCCTCCATGTTAAAAGAAATTATATCTCGATTGATATTACTACATAGTATAACAAATGAATTTTTCGCTCGTTGTAAATGTGTTGAAAACATTTTCTTTGATAGTATCGTCTAAGTGCAATAAATTTATTAAATAAAAAGTATTAGTATTAGTATATATTAGTAAAGTTTATATGACCACAAATAATATATGTTATCATTAAATGAGTTGCAAAGTTAATGGAAAGTCGGAGTTTCACCCTAGTGCTGATCTCTTCCCGGGAGTTTCGAGTCGATGTCCCGCCGGAGTCAGGTCTTAGAAAGTGAAAGAATCAGAGTAAACGATGTGTTCCCGCACATTTTATTACGTAATATCACAGATCACATAATACTAGTAGTAATATCTTAAGAGAATTGGTTAGCTTTAAAGAGTGACTTGATCCTAGTGGCCGGAATCGACTGTTAGACTTTTACTACGAAATGCCACGTATACGTATTTGACGACAAGTTTGGCTCAGTTGGCAGTGATTCTACTTTCTGCGCCAGCGGTCGCGGTTTCGAGTCTCGCTGGGGGCGTTCATTTGTTAAGCACGAATGTTTGTTCTTCAGTCATGGGTGTTAATATTTATATAGTGTATGTATTTAAAATTTATATGTGTAGTATATCACCTATCTGGTATCCGTAATACAAGCCTCGTAGCTTAGCACGCAACGGATGGCGCTGTTGTAAAATGTCCCAACATACATAATCATCCATCTTAAATCTTTACTATAAATATTAAAATTTACTATTAAGATTAAATAAGTATACCTCGACGGAACGTTACTTTTAAGTTATCATTTCAAAGTTTTGTATGAAAAAGTTTGCAAACTTAGCCTTATAATACTGAAAGCTGAACTAACTTTTACATCATATGCTTTTAATAGTCAACCAGCACCACAAAACGTGACCCTTGTTTTTTATAGGATTCCATAGGAAGGGAAGTTCAATGTGCAGGAAATGAAATGTCTTAAATTCATAACATAAATTATGATATAAAAGTTGTATAATCAAACTTACTAAAACTATCAAACAGATTGTAATCGTGTTAATTTTCTTTTACCATTTCCATTATGGTATCTAAAAATATACATTAAATGGAATATATATTATTATTTACTTCCTTATATACATACGTAGTAAAAAATCAAGCAAAGTAAGTTCAGAAACATGAATTTTGTCATTGCAAACTTTGATTTTAATTAAAATATCATTTGTTTTCTTAAAAATATTTAAGAATGTCAATCCTTTTTTGGGATTCTTACATATTCAATACTAGAAATATTTTCAAACTTCACAAAAAACCGCCAACTTGACTTTGCTTGGGTCTCGAACCTATAACGTCTACTCAAGTAGACTATAACAATCGTAACCCACTCATTAAAAAAATAAGACATTAGAATATGCTCATGGTCTATACAGTATAAAATAAATATATAATAGATATAATACATCAGGCAAGCATTGAACCAAAACTCTTTGACACAAATTTACAAAGCTTTACCCCAATTTCACTTGTTAACATTTACCTCAATAGGAAGTAATTTTGTTAGGAGAAAGCCGATACAAAGAGCGTATCCGACAACTGATCTTGTTGTTTCGTCGTGATTGATGACATGAGTTTATAAGTCAAAGGCAACGCTTCCCAAAAACTTCCTGACTACATATGTGCGACAATCGTGTGAAATCGTACGTGATAAGAAAAGTTCTTTTCATCTATTATTTCTTTTTTCTAAGTTTTTGTAATAACTTAATATAGTATTGTATTATTGAAAAAGCTCACTATAATGTTATTCCGAGCTTTCGTTTAAAGGTTTAAGCTGTAAGAGGTAAAACGGGCGTTATCTAAGGTGTTACTATTTGTGAATACAATCGTATTGCTAATGTTTGTGTGTTTTGTGTGTTTCTTTGTAACTTCTTTATGCTGAAACGGCTCGACAAATTTGCGAGCTAGTAAACAGATAGCCTAGGATTTCGACATCTAGGCTCAATTGCGCGTAAAAGGATGGTAAGTCACTAGTTGGTTAGCATTCAATTATTTTAACAGGCAGGGTACGTTAAAAAAATAAAAGCCCTTCCACACAAGAAGATCAGGCAATGAATGACATACGCCAAGTGGCTGACTTCACAACTCTTTAAGTCATAATCACATTAAAAGTACACACATGAATATATCAGAGTTTTGCGACTCAGGATTTGAACCTGGTTCACTCGGTTTCCTAAACAACCGCGATCCTTTTCTATTCCACTACCAATTAGTTATATCTATGCAAATAATAAAATTATAAACTAACATTAATTACGACCAATTTTAACCAATTTCATGAAAACTAAAAATTCGTCATTTTCATCATGTAATAGGAGCAGCTGCGAGCTTTGAAGTGTTAATTAGAATTTTCAATTAAAAATGTAGTATCAATGGAAAAAGTACAAGAACTGGAAACAAGATTGCTCAGCGTTTTTGCATTTGTTCTAGGAGTACTACCATAATAGCTTTCTTGAGTGAATTTTAGGTACTTCTTTATATTGTTAGTACTTAGACGACCGATTATAAAATCTTATTTTATCTTTAGTATAGTAAAGAGAAACTTAAGAAGTAAAACCTTATCTATACTTAATATTATAAAGCTGAAGACTTTGTTTGTTTGTTTGGTTGAACGCGCTAATCTCAGGAACCACTGGTTCTTTTTGAAAAATTCTTCTTGTGTTGGATAGTCCGTTTATCGAGGAAGGCTAAAGGCTATATTACATCAATCAAAAATGTTACAAAAACGGGAAGGGCGGGCGTTAGTTTTGCGATGTACCAGACCGTGCGACTCAGAAAGAATTTGGTTTCCGGCCCTAAGAACGCGTGCGAAACCGCGGGAAATGCTAGTAGGATATATTTTACGGGAAATATTTAATATTCAAAAAATATTTCGGTACTAACCGTAAATAAAAAGCACACAGAAAGAAGTGAGTTTCTTGTTTGCTATAAATACTAAAATAACTAACTAATAACAATGACTTTCATCAGTATATTCATATAAAACAATGCCTCAACTGAGTGTACATCAAACGAGTGCTGTATTTCATTCATACTCAATCTATCTAATTTGAAACTGGAAAGGAAACCACAACTTGTGAGTTTCATATACTTTACAGCCTCTCTTTTATGTGTACCCAAGCTGTCGCTTGACATTCGCGTCGTAATTTACATGCAAAAAGCTAAAAATATTATATGGCGCACTAAATTTTAACAATCATTTGATTGCTCTCTTGCTTATTAATTGGTATACTTCGAGATCTTGTGGATGCTGTCCATTTTACTCTCATAGACTTTTCATACTTCAAACTTAAGCTTTATAAAGAGTTTTATTTAGAATAACTTGTTTTTGTAATGTCGGATAAGGATTTAGGATAAAGTAGTGTTTTGTTGAATGACGACACGTTTGACTCAGTTTGTAATAACCCTACTTGCTGTGCCAGTTATCGCGGGTTTGAGTCCTGCTGGGGCCAATCATTTGTTGAGCATATCTATACTTTAACTATCTGGTATCCGTAACACAAGCCTGGTAATCCTATTAAGAAACTAGACGGCGCTGTGTGTAGTAATATCTTAACATATTTATATGTATATTTTTTATATACTCCCGGTGTGATTGCGTTTGACATCCGAGTTTGGGCGTGTACAGTGAATGCCTTGCTTTAAATTTGTAATTCTCTCACGTACTGCGTTGACTCTATTTAGAGTTTTCGCGTCAGCAACGTTTTCTAACTTTATAAACCGATTTGCTTGGTCATTGAGATTCATATTATAATAAAATGTAATACTAATATAGATTATTTTATATCAATGTTTTCTTATTATATTATATTATACGTGTGTATGTCAGTTTGTAGTCATCCTACTCGTTATCCCAGTGGTTGCGTGTTCGAGTCTAATGCGGGGCATTCATTTATATGATGAAGACGAATTCGTACTCCAGACATGGCTGGCTTGAATTTATATCACATAGTTAATACAAGCACGCTAATCAAAGTCATAGGTTTATTTGTTACCCGTACTGTTAGTTGTTTCTATAAACATATTTGATTTGACATAATATATAGATGGCACGTGAAAGACGGATCACGTATTACTGATTAGTCGAACAAGTGAACGCCATATTATGTAGAGATAGTTTTTGGTTGGAAGTGACTTGGACTTTTTAACCTTTTAGTAATTATCGCCAGTTAATTTTCTATAATTTTATTTCTACCTTGTATAGAAACTTATTATTGTATTTAAATTATATTAAACATGCACACATCGAGGCTTTGGTTACGGATACCAGATAGTTGATATACTACATATATATAAGTTTAAATACATACATATTATAAATATTTTTAGTTCAACAATACGAAAATAGGGGAAAACCCAAAAAATAAAACAATGAGAAAGAAACCTGAGGGAAGAGATTATGTAGCAAATTAATTTAATTTGAAGTGCCTTTATCCCAAATTACAGGATTGAGCTTATAATACCTTTGTTTCATACGAAATATAGAACTTAAATATAAAGGTATATGTAATAGCTTTTATGAAAATATTAAATACACTCGCTACTCCCTCCGTAATTGATGAAGGAATTTTTAATCTGAGCTCTCACTGAGAACAAATTGTCGAGCACCTAACACTAATGTTATTAAATAACTGCCTCGATGTTTTACCTAGCATATTCGGCTATACATCCGGTAGTTTTGGGTTCGAGTCCCGGGTTAGACCAAGCTTAGTTATCGAGTACTTCAGTCACGACTCAGACAACTAAAACTGACTGACAGACTGAGTAGCTAACTGCTCGTAGTTAAGTAGTTGGTACCACCCTAATTTTTCAGAGGACACGTAAAGCCGTCGGTCCCTCATTTGTCTTATCGACTGTCGTCCCAACTGAGAGTGACAGGAATAGGGAGTGCCTTAATATATCTTCTGCTTAGTTGACCAGTCTCAGTAGGAATGACTGCTACAGTCTTATCAATCAGGCATAAAAATTAAATTCTTTACCTTTTTTATTGTCTTTAAAAAGAAAAAAGGGTAGAGTCTCCGAACGTATTTTTTATGATTAAATCTAATAATTATATTAAAATTAGGCAATTTTTTGTTATTTTAAGTTTTGAATTTAAGATCGGATTCCTTGCTAAAAAGTGGAGTTTCTATTTTTATTATAAAGGTAATTATACCTCTTTTATTGTATAAAATGCTTTGATTTTTTATTACTTTTATTCATTTACATAGAATTATCTCCATAATTATTAAAAAATAATAAAGGTTCTGAGCAAAATATTATATTAAATTATTCGTAACTTTATATTAAATATAAAACGCTACTGGTATTAAAAGAAATATTAAAATTTTTATCGTGACAGCCAGTTGTATGATATTGTAAAACGAAGGCTTTATTCCACCAAACCACGAAATGTAATCTGCTTTAAGTTGACGCGATGAATGCTTGAATTTATTTTTCAATATTTTTGCCTATTACGAGAATGTGTAATTTTTTATGTATTTAAATTATTATCATGGGTCTTTCGATTATTATCGAACCAAAGAATCAAACTTCGATACTCGGTTCGAGCACAAACATTTGGGGCCTGACTTATCAGATCTTATCAGACTTATCCTTCATTAATTATATTGTAACATAGTAAAATAATTAAATAGTAATGGAGAGAATTATCAAAAAATAACGACTAATACAAACACGCTAGTTGTTAATATATATAATAGTTGGTAATATCATTCAACATTAATTCGTGTTTCAATGGTTCTGAAATTAAATATTTTTTATTGATAAAATTAAACTAATTAAACAAAAAGAAATAAAAGGTGAAACAGGTAATGATCAGTTATATCTTTGCTTATTTTTATACAGATTGTAAAATAAATCTCAGGGTAAATGGTAAACCAAAGTAATTTAGAAGTGTTTATTCAAACTAAATACACAGTTAGCTTCAACCGACACTGTACGGCTCATTTATTTTTATCCACGGTTTCATAGGACCACACAATTTGAAATCTGAAACGTATTTACTTCAACGCCCACTTTATTTATATCTGGATATCTTTTTTAACCCTCGTCGATAAATCAGGGATGCTATTTATATACTAGCCAATTTATTTTAAATATTTGGGAAAACGCAATAAAATATAGCTGGAAAATGGAAAGGTCAGAACTGTTTTTTCTTATGAGAAAAATGGTAGTTAAAACGTACTCTAGGGATGAACCCGTGCAAAGACATGGTAAAATAATAAGTATGTTGGAACATTATTAAATATCCGCGCCATCCAGTTCCATGGTAAGTTACGAGTCTTGTGCTATGGATACCAGATAGTTGATGCATTAAACATAATATATAACTTTAAACAGAAGGTACATGTTATAAATATTAACACCCATGACTGGAGTACAAGCATTATAGATAAAAAAATGAATATCCTCAGTGAGACTCGAACTTGCGACCGCTAGCGCTGCGAGTATCACTACAAACTGAGCCAAAAGTGTCTTCAATATCGGCAGGGTCATCGTTATCAGCCCTTTTTAACGTCCCACTGCTGGGCACGGGCCTCCCTCAGTACGAAGGGAATCAGGCCATAGTCCACCGCGCTGGCCTAGTGCGTGTTGACGGACTTTACATGCCGTTCGAAAACTTGCTAGGTTTTCTCAGACATGCAGGTTTCCTCACGATGTTTTCCTTCACCGTTAGACAAGTGGTAATCATGATAGAAATGAATAGAAATTACGCAATGCATAGAAATTGAAACGACTATACCCTACATGAGTACTAGTAAGTAATTCGCAAATAAAGTAGAATAGTTTTCCTACTTTCAATATAGATAAACATATTTTTCCTCTCACTATATGAGGGAAATAAACCTCACGTATTGCGTGATCCTCTCACGATACACGTAACCAATGAGTTCTTCACAAAAGATGACGTACACTCCGCGCTATTTATTTTATTGCTTTCATACATATATACCTACCTTAGTAAAGGCCGATGTAACTGTAAAATTATCTAGATATATCTAGTTTACTAGATAATAAAACACTTGGCGCAGTTTGTAGTGACACTACTTTCTTGCGCGGTCGCAGGTTCGAGTCCCGCTGGGGGCATTCATTTGTTCAACTCGAATGTTTGTACTCCAGTCATGGGCGTTTATATTTATAATATGTATATATTTAAACTTATATATGTAGTATATCAGCTATCTGGTATCCGTAACACAAGCTTCCTTCGTAGCTTACCACGGAACTAGATGGCGCTGTGTGTAATAATGTCCCAACATACATTATTTATACTCATAATAAAATTCCAACTTCATCAAATTTTTGTTTGCTTGTTTGTCTGTCTGTCTGTCTGTGACCATATCACGAGAACATTACTAGATACTTTTTACTGTTCGAAAATATTTCATTTCTTTCAACTAACCGTTACAAGCCGACTATGATCTCTACTATAATATTATAAATGTGAATATAAGTTTGTTTGTTACGCTTTCACGCGAAAACTACTCAACCGATCATCATGAAACTTTGTACACATATTCTTGGAGGTATTAGAAGTAACAAAGGATACTTTTTATTAAAAAAAATATTTTTTTTTAAAAAATTAAAAAATTGTTTGTATTAACAATGGGTTCTGAAATAGCTAGAGTAATTTTGAAGAAACTTTCAGGCACCCTACAGATCAACCCAATGAGGTTGATTAGCAATTAAAAAAATGAACGCGGGCTAAGCTAGTAAATATATAAAATAATAATCACTACATAGTATAAAACAAAGTCGCTTACTCTGTCCCTATATCCCTTTGTATGCTTAAATCTTTAAAACTACGCAACGGATTTTGATGCGGTTTTTTTAATAGATAGAGTGATTCAAGAGGAAGGTTTATATGCATAACTAGCGGATCCCGCGGCTTTGCCTGTGCTAAATCTAGGAAAAAGCCCAAGCGAAGCGAGGGCGAGTCGCTAGTAAATAATAAATAAAAACTAAAATAACGTACATGACACGGTATGTGAAATCTAAGCATATGGTTTCCAGTCTTAAGAACGCGGGCGGAGCCTAATGCTAGTTTACAATATGTTACCACTTGCATAATCTCGAAGGAAAACATCGTGCGAAAACTTGCACGTCTAAGAAGAGCTAACTCCATCTGATTCCCCCTTGTATTGAAGGCTGTGCCAAGTCTTGGGAAGATAAAAAGGTATACTTATAAATTTACTCTTATTAAGTTAAAATTTTTAAATTCAATAAAATTCCTTTATTATACTCTAAGTTCTTATTATCCTTACAAGTTTGTTAAGTACTTTAAATAGTCTAATTAATTCTATAGAAACAGACGGAATAAAAACGAAATAAATTTTAACCTTTTCTTTATAAATTCATAATAATAGTAAAATATTCTGATCGTTTAGTCAAGAGGAAAGTGTATGACTAACATTATGAAAAGAGATATTTAATACCGATACATGTTTTTGTACTATATTTTAGTAAATAGGCAATCATTATACTCGTATGTAAGTAAATGGTGTTCCTTTATAATATATGATCTGCTTCTATAGGTCGTAGCGTGATGTAATATAACCTTTAGTCTTCCTCGATAAACGGACTATCCAACACCAAAAGAATTTTTCAATTCGGATAGTTCTTGAAATTAGCGCGTACAACCAACCAAACAAACAAACAAACAAACAAAGAAACAAACAAACTCTCCAGTTTTATAATTTTAGTATACTACATGTCTGGGAAATAAGTTTTATCCCTTGGGGAACTACTTTCAAAGTCATTATAATATCTGTGTATCTTTTAATCATGTTTTTACCAATTATTTTCATCTGCAAGAATCATACCCGCAAGTACTTTCTATACAATAATAAAAACCAGTTTTAGCAAATCAAAATTTTTATCAGAACGAGAATCATGAAAAAAACAAGATTAAATAAAAACTCAAAGTAGAAAGAAGATTATATATTTTAATTATTCCCATGCAAAATGAAAACCACAGCGGTCCAATCACGCTGAAAATAAACATTTCGATTTGTTACCAAATAACCAGTACGAAAACAATGATTTACGAATAAACCGGTGAAATTTAATTTAAATTATGCTTACCATCAATGCTCTGTATTGAATAACCCTCGTATCTTTAAGGCCTTATTGAAAATGAAATACAGCTCTTTGATATTTCTAAATAAGTATAGGTAAAGTTGTAAAATTCATTGAAATATTTGATTTATTTTTGATTATAAATTATAGTACTTATTATATTATGTAGATAAAATGTTATCGAAGGCGTATGGTGTAAGATAATTTTGTATGGCCTTTTCTTGGATGGTGGGTACTGGTCATCAATCTATACACACAGACATACATACACACTTATGTACTCATTTACTATAAAAGTAAGGTCGTGCCAAAACTGGAGTCAAGAAAACTATTGATGGTTATTATACCGTGAAATATTAGACCATTCAAAATGATTTATTTCATCCAGACTTATGACTTTTATTAAGAGCAGTTAAACCATATATTTTAATTACGAATGTTTTCAACTTGCCTTTCCAGAGTCAAAGGTTTCATTCTTTTTTTTGGTTTGGTATACATCAGGTTGCAAACTTCATATCTTTCGAACACTTAGTGGGTTCTCTCAGACGTGTAGGTTTTCTCTCGATGTTTTTCTTCACCGTAAACAAGTGACAAGACGATAATATCATAAATGCACGACCAGGGATTTGAACCCGTTACATTCGTTTTTCCAAACAAATGTGGGCAAAGTACTACGTTATCATCATATACCACATTTTCTACATTCTTCAAAATACATTAAACTTATTCGGTAGAAAAATAGATCTAGATCTATTTCAGCTAATGATTTAGTTTATTTTACGATGGTAGTTAGATTAAGCGCTCTACTAAAACTCTCTCATTTAAAGAGCGCTTATTTAACATTTCTATCTTTGTGCACTTTCTAGGTTAAAAACATTTAACGACAACAGTACTTAAAACTCAGTAAATAGTAAGTACTTATTAAAAACAATGTTTTTCTACACTTAAACTGGTAATGAAAATGTGGAAAAATAAAAATATAATTAATTGGATATAATCTGTATCATTCTTCTATGTAAGAAATAATATTTATTTATAAGCAGTAGAATAATGTTGTGAAAGTGAAATTTATTGTTATTAAATTAAAAACAACTATACAAATAATAAATTGCTTGACCGATTTTGATGACTATTGTCTAATTGTGTACATTATATGTAGTTTCTAGTAAGAAACACTACTGTAGAGATTCCAAAGTCTTTAGTAATTTTTTTTAGTTTTTAAACATTTTTTAAAATATTACTACCTATCCATTTTTTTATAATCATGAATGTTAACTTAATAATCACCAAAAAATGGTCTATGCTTTATGTATTCATAAACCTTGGATCTTATTGTAATCATACTCTAGAGTCTAGTGCGTCATGATTCTACGCCTGCAAAGATTTCTGGCACAAAACTACGTTTTATACGGGATACTAGGTTTTCTAGTAATTTATAAAATTAACGCCCAAATTACTCTCATAATGGATCACTTAGTGTTATCATACTTATCTCTACCGGATAAGCTTAAAGCCCACGGATTAGCATTATCTAGTCAATATCTGTGATAAAGCTACTTAAATATTAAATGTAAAACAGCTTCTGAACTAGTAACTAGTAATTCAAACTTTGTGATCCAATGTATAGAGTACGGGATGAACACTTGTAATTTTTTTGAAAATTAGATTAGACACATTAAAACACTTCCATTAGTTACAAAAGAAAAAGGAAAGCCTTGAGATTAGTATAAATAAATAAAACTGTGTGGAAATATAGAACTTTTAACGTTATTATATTTAAAATTCAAAGAGAGGAGTTGCTTGGAAAGATTGTAGGCAAGATCTGTTTAATAAATTAATAATCCTCTTAGGCTATTCTATATATTATTAAATCAAAGGCAACCCTATAATTGTTTGTAAGTACTTTTAATGTAATTTATTTATTTCTGGAATGAAATTAACTCTTTTAGTAATAGTAGTATTTATCCCTATTAAGGTCCATTCTTCAATACGAGGGTTCAGAGCATAGTCTACCAAGCTGGACGAGTGCAGGTGGGCGAACTTCAAATGTCTATCGAAAACTTGTTAGGTTAGACAAGTGGTAATCATGTTGAAATTTTTTTTCTCAACACATCTTTATTACTAGTAAAATACTGAAAATATCGTAATATTTCTAAGTGCTATCTTCTTTTAATTCATTTCGTACATTACGCATTAGCAATTATTTAATAAAGTGTTAATGTAGGTACATATAAACAGCAATCGTCGAACAAATTAACCAAAATACAAGTAATCTGGGCAAATAGTGTTGTTTACAGAACACGCCTGTTCCCTTTCTATTCGTCGTATACATAATTCATGAAATCTCTGGAATCTTGGAGTGTAATGCTTGTAATTGTTTATACTCGGAGTAACACTCAAGTATTTGTTGTACAAATTGCCTATTTTCACCACCTGATTCGAGGAAAATTTCGTAATGTAGATATATTAATAGTTCATACAGTATACACATATGTATATAACTTTAAATACATAAATAATATGACCAAAAAGACTTATGAGTGGAGAAACACTTGTGCTCATCACTTTCGATAAAATTTGATATAGAACGATAGTTCAAGACCTTGTTAATCAAATTAAATCAAAATATTCTTTATTCAAATAGACTTTTACAAGCTTTTTTAAATCGTCATTTTTGCATTATTAAAATTATATGTGAGTCTGTAAGGCTGTGAGTAAACTATCACCGGCTCGGAAAGCTGTTCTACTGAGAAGAACCGGCGAGAAACTCAACAGTTGCTCTTTTCAAAAAAAATATTTGGTAACAATATTGTATTACAATATTTATCTATTTATCCTACGTGAGACACAACCAGACATTAATCCCACACATTTACATATACTAAGTATTCCGTGATGGTGTAATAAGCCTTATTCGATAAAGTATTTTAAATTTTGGATTTATTTAAGAACATAGGATAGTGTTTTTAACCCGGAAGATATTCATTAAGGTGGTGAAAGTGGATGAAAGTTTGTACACGAGCGAAGCGTGGGCGAGTCGCTTGTATTTTAATATAAAAATAAAATCGGAGTACTTATTTGAGAAAGGTACTCAAGAGAATTGACTGACCTGAATAAAAGTTGCTGCTTGATAGAAGTGGAACGATAGTAATAATTATTAATTAAAAAGGTAACAACGAAAACTTTTTACTTTATAAATGAAAATTAATATATCCGCCCTTGAGACTTATTAACCCATTTATTATAAGAATCATAAAAATCCATTTATAATTCGTGAATATTTAAAAAACTTTTTAAGTAAACATGTTCACACAAACCTATATGTTACAGTTAAACCTCGTTTTTAGATAGAACGCGTTTTCCCCAGTTAGAACTAGTTTTTACTAAATGCCTTTGTTAAAACTAGAAATAACTAGTTAAAACTAGAATTTAACACTGATATATTTGATTTTCAGATAAAACTAGTTGTCACTCCGAGCTTTAGTTTGATTTAGAAGCAACAAATCGTAATATATAAAGAATGTTTCCCGGATACACTTTCATCTTGACGTCACAATGTTGTAAACATATGTAAGTGGGTGGAAAAATAAACGTATACAATCTCTTATAATAAATTAGCAGCAAAATATCGTATCCAGTACCTATAATAATAAATTGTAGTTCCAAATGTTTATATAAAACATCATTTTGAAACAGTTCGATGAAACAGATCAATAGAAACAGTGTATATATTTGTTGAATAATTCAAATGGCACTAATTTAAATTCTATGATATTTAAATTAATAATTATTAGCTTTATTTTATTTTATTTTATTTTTTAATAAGAGTCTCCAACAAAGAATACACACGTTACTTTAAAAAAATACTAAGTTATTATAAAACACAATAATTATGTGTGCTCCTTCAATTATAGGAGACTACAGCTTGCTTATTTTTATATAGTGACTAAGTAAACAAAGATTAAAATAAAAACAAAAATAAACTAAATTAAACTAATTAATAAACGAAAGAAAAAAAAATAGGCAGAACAAATGAATAATTATACTAAAGTTGACAATTTATAAATTTGGTAATACTTCTTTTAAATAGAAAAAAGTTAGTAGAAAATATATCCAGTTCTTCGTGTTCTTTAGAAAGTGTATTGTACTGTCTACAGATCCTTGGTATAGCGGCGTGATAACCTAAATTCGTTATTATTGAATACCGTAATAATATTTATTTAATTCAATATATTGTAAAGTTTTGTGTTAATTTTAATAAAATCAACCAATATTATTTGGTAATTTGGTACCTGATGTATAGGCACTGTGTGTAACAAGTGTTTAATGACCCCTCAGATATCTAAAACTTAGTTTTTCACGTGACCGTAATTTCTCGAGAGTGTAAGTCATTCGACACGTCTTGAACAAATAATCTAAATATACCTAGCTATAAAAATCCAAAAGGATAATTTTATTTAAAACTACAGACTCGCCCTTGCTATACTCGGATTCGTCCCTAGGTACACTTTATAAATTTGTGTATATTTCTCAGAATTAAAAAATTTCCCGTAGTAAAAAAGTATGTCAGATAGAAGATATCAGACAGTGGTAGCCCAGCGGTAACGCGTCGCTTGGATAACCGAGTAATGCGGTTTCAAATCCGGGTCTCGCACCTCTGATATTTTCATGTGCGAATCATTTATATCATGATTAACACTTGTCTTACGGTGAAGGAAAACATCGTGAGGAAACCTGCATGTCTAAGAAAACCTAACAAGTTTTCGAAAGGCGTGTGAAGTCCGCCAACTCGCACTAGGCCAGCGCGGTCGACTATGTCCTGTTCCCCTCGTACTGAAGGAAGCCCGTGCCCAGCAGTGGGACGTTAAAAAGGGCTGATGATGATGAATAAAGTATGTATCTATCTAAGCGTCTATCATCATACCAAATTTCATCGAAATGAGTCCAGCGGTTTTCTCGTGATATAGTCAAAGACCATGGAGTAAATGGAGTGCGCATGCGGGGACAACCGCGCTTACTAATAGCACACTAAAATATAGTTTACTCGACGAAATTGTTGATAGTCGTTGCTATTTTATGTCAGTCTATGTCATAGTCACGCGCTCCCGTTTTAAAAGTGTGAAAAACTAAGAACAATGCCTAGTTTTTCAATTAAATGATGTGGAAAGTGTACTGCTACTTCAAGTTACAAAAAAGACGGGATCACATTTCATAGGCAAGTGGTTTTCTACTCCATTTTATTCAATTCATAAAAAAATAAAATTAATTTTTAATGTCTGAATAGTATATCGCGTCAACGTTGATGTCTTGTCTATTTTTCTCGTTAGTGCTGTCGCAGCATCGCAACGATTTATATCGATATAATTCAAGATTAGATGAATTTTTATTTTATTGTAGGTATTATTATTGATTTATTTTAAAACAAGTGGGGCCTAGGATAATTAAAAAATTGTATTTTGTATGATTTAAAATTTGCAGATTTCCCAGCAATGATAGCGAGAAGAAAGAAAAGAAATAGCGTCGTATGCTCCAGACATTTCACACCGGATTGCTTTCAATCTTTAAAAAATAATACACGTCGATTATATAGGTCATCAGTACCTATATTATATTTACCTTCTCTGGTACCTATCTTTTAGTGTATTGAAGTTTTACATAGCCTGGTCATGCACATATTATTAAAATATTTTTTACAGACCCTTCCAGATGATTCAAAAACACTCAAGATCAATCGCCAAATTGCAAAAAATTCATTCATCAACAGAAGTTGTGATCAATATAATAAACTTTTTATTAGTAATGACATATTTCATCTCTGTCTTCATAAATTTAAAATTAATGTTATGCACAATTTGATTAATGTAAGCTGTTATTGATTTTATTATTTTACATTATTAATCTAAAATATTTTATTTAATGAATTATATTTTAATGATTTTATTTATTTGAAATTATTGATTGTTATTGCATTTCTCTCTCTCTCTTGAATTTGTTAGTATATTTTTTTAATTGTCATTTGTAATATTTTGCATCTATATCTATTTCTTTGACATAAGTTTTATGTTAACAATGGAAACGTTTATTGGTTATGCTTCTATTAATTGTTTGTTATTTATAAATTTTATTGTAACACCGTTTGTTTCCTAAATAAATAAATAAATAAATAATTCCGTGTGCATTTATTGTACCTACTTGTGGCTTCTCTTAAATATTTAAATAATATAATGCAGATAATTTTATAGGAGCCATAATAGAAAGAATATTATAATAATAATAGTAATAAATAAAAATAATAGAAACCCTAAAGATTATATAAGAAAAATATATTGAAAACTTATCCATTTTAAGAATCAGTAAATATCTAATATATATAAATCACGTGTCACGTTGTTTGTTTACGATGGACTCCTAAACTACTTAATCGATTTTAACCAAATTTGCACACCGTATACAGTTAGATCCGACTTGAAAGATAGGATAGCTTACATCTTAATTTATAGTCGCAATATTATTTTATTTTAAATTAAATGTTTATTATACGACTTTAGTGTACTTATCGGCTAGTTCTATAAAATCCTAATAGATAGTGGTTTGGCATCTAAGTTGCACAGATATCCCGTAGATGGCGCCGTATTTCTATTTCTAGATTATAGATAGCGCGTGGCCAAAATGTAGTAAGGAGTAGTATTTTTATTTTATTAAAATATATATAAAAACCGTTTAATTTATTTTAACTTACGCTGTTTGCTAGTAAATAATATATATTCATAAAGGTCTTTGAAATAAATCACTTGTTTTATTAAAAAATCTAAATCTCTGTATCGCAAACCAATCCCACACAATTATCGATATCGATATTTTTAAGTAATTCTTTTGGAATCCCTAGAGAATCAGTCATCACTTGGTTGTCACTTCGTTACCCAATCACAGCTAGCGAAGCTTACCTCTCCCCCCGCCGTAAATTAGTCAATTTGAGCTAATACAAAAATATGCCGATTCACACTCCATTGGTTTTATCCTCCTAGTCAAAGACAGACAGACAGACAAAAATTCTAAAAACTATAGATTTGCTCTCTATATGTACTAAGGACTCTTTCAATAAGCTTTACAAAACATATTATATAATGTACAAATTCATCATTAAGTTAAAATTTTACTATACGTTATAGATATGAAAAATTCGCGAAAATCTAATCTGAACGAATTAATGTGAAAGCTTTTATAAAACTCAATCTCAATTGTAGATTTAAGTCTTTGGATAATTCATGAGTAACGTTAGAACAACATCACGTTGATAAAAATAAAATTTTATTTTCTATAGGAAATATTATCCTCTATCCGCAGATATTTGAGGAGATTTTGTCTTTGAAACATCAAATATTTACGTAAATCTAAGGAATTATGAAGGAAAAAACTTAAATATTTATTTTTTAAAGTTGGTAAGTGCATATCACCTTACAGTTTGTTATGTAGAGATCCAACCAAAAAGTCTAGTACTTACTAAAACTTTGTTTCACTAATGAGCCTACCCAGTTAGTACATTAGGGAGCTATCGTAAAACTACAAACGAAGACGTTGATACACTTTTTATGTAACTAAAACTTATTATTATATAAATATGTATTAAAATTTAAGTTTTGAGTCTTCAAAGCTTTTTGCAACTTAAGGTCAAACTTTATTTAAGTATTTCACCATTGAAATGAACTTTTCTTACTGTCTTGCCAATATGTGTCCAGGAAAAGCAAATACCGTCTTAAACTAATATAGATGAGTTGAACTAGTCTTGTATTTCGCGTAAGTTCGAGTAAATCGCTTCAGTTGCATTGACAGAGGGCAAAGTTTGTACCGAAGTTTGTTGTTGTTTATGTACTGAGGAATGTCTGTGGACTCCATTATTAATCGAATTCATATAACATTAAGGTGGTAGTAGCCCAGTGGTTTACCACTTTGGGTGCTTTGTTGGGAAACCAAAAACAAAATAATAATAAAATACTTTTATATTTAATGAAGTAGCTATGAGAATTTTCTATGTAGATAAATAAAATTGAAATGTATGTTTGTAATTTTTTAATACAGCACTTATAAGAATAATACAATATTTTAAATTTTTGCCTATCTGTTAGTATTTGTGTCACTAACTCGAAACTGCTGGACTGATTTCGACGGATTTTCATTAATGTATGTATACTAACAAATCAATGAGTCAATGATACTTGAAATAAATGAATTTATTATTATTATTATTAATAAATAGCTAATGTTAGAAGGAGTTTATAGCTTTTTTATATTAAAAGAATTAGGGTTCCGCCCAAAAAATTATATTGTATCTAGGGACAAGCCCGTACATACATCATGTAATAACGCAAAGTAGTAATAACTTATGTATGTACATAACGCCGTGAAACCATAAAATTTTTCCCAAGATATGGTCTCCTACGAAGATAACAATAATATTATGAACCTATTTTATCCTTCGTCCTTTCATATTTCATCATGTTTTTGTTGTGTACACTCAAACTAATTTTATAGACAGAGTGCCGGAAAAATATCGAAGTCAAAAATAGTATAGCGATCTGTATCGCAAAATCGACTTTCTTCAAATTAGTTCTCTTCCACTTAATAAAGAAATAACATAATTAGCTTGTTATTTTTCTTTATTATGTTTTTTTTCTTATATTATGATATTTATTTATAAATATTATTACGATAATAAGATATTGATATTTGTATACTGTTCTAAACATTATATATATTACTAGTGACTCAAACTTGCTTTGCTCGGGTTCCACTAGTCCTTGTTGAAGTGGGTTAAAAAGTAGCCTAAAATACGCCTTATAACATTAGCTATCTGTGAGTTAAAGTCCCGTCAAAATCGGTCCAGCCGTTTCAGATTACCCGGAACAAACAGACAGACAGACAAAAATTTTAAAAATTGGTTTTTTGTTGTTAATATTGTATATACTTTTATATGCATTTAGCAAAAAGCTGTAATTTTCAATTTAAAAACAGACACTACAATTTATTTATATGTATAGATATATAATAATAATAATAATAATAAAACTTTATTTGAAAAACACACTGAATCTAGTAGAATACATATAATATTGAAATCTATAATATTTGAATCTATACATATAATATTTAAGGTAAGTATTAAAGTTAAAGTATTGATATTTAAAAATATAAACATTAAAATAAGATAGTAGTGGTAGGTAACAGTGTGTTTCCCAAAGAGGTGGGACCTCAGCTATAGTCAGGACTAAAAGCCCTAACACTGGTTTTCAGGACCACCGTTGCTTTTTCCATTTTGGCGGTGACAGTATGGAGAATATTAATAGAAATAATAATGCGAAATAAATAATAATTGAGATATTAAATATAAGAATAAAAATATAGACTAGCGATTCTCGTTTGCTCTGCTCAGGTTCTTCTTTTTTGGACAATTTTAACGATGAGTATATATTTTATTTCTCAGACCTATCAAACATACACAAAAAAATCCATAAAAATCGGTACAGCCTTTTCGGCGGAGTTCGATAACAAACACTGTGACACGAGATTTTTATATATAAGTATATAGCTATAAATCAAATATATCTTGATTTTGTTAATCTAAGTTTGTTGGAGAACTCCTAGTTAAATATAAAGTTTTCAAATATCTAAAATGTACATAACCCAGTTTTACTTTACCACAGTCCGTTGAGTTTTCAGCTTATCTTAACACGCCGTAGCCTTTTTTTCAAACTAATGAAGCAACAAATATAAAAAATGCTGCAATCGTAAATTTACTTGACTGAAGTATATTTTGAGATAAAAAGTAAATTAATAATATAAATATAAATACGTTGGGACATTATTATAACTTTATTAATATTACAAATATTAACAAACAATAATAATGACTGAAGTACGAACATTCGTTCTCAACAAATGAATGCCCCCAGCGGGTTCGAACACGCGACCGCTGGCGCAGCAAGTAGGGTTACTACAAACTGAGCCAAACGTGTTATTAATTTGACAACTATTTTAAATGAATTAATTTATAAATCAAATATTTTTTATCGTTTTGTAAAGAACAATAAGCTCTAGGTCGACCGTAATTATAATATAATAATATGTATTCAGCCCTTTTTAACCTCCCACTCCCATTGCTCGGCACGGGGATCAGTCTATAGTCCACCGCGCAGGCCGAGTGCGTGTTGGCGGACTTCACATGTCTTTCGGAAAACTTGCTAGGTTTTCTCAGACATGCAGATTTTCCTGCTGTGTCTTCATCGTAAGACAAGTGGTAATCATGATAGAAAGGTTCGCACATGAAAATATCAGTGTTGCTAGACCTGGATTCGAATCCGCATTACTTGGTTATACAAGCGAGCGTGTTACCTGAACTACCACTGTCTTTAATTAACTCTCTGTCTATTATGTAGGAGGTATTTATCAAATATAACATTTATAAACGTAAACATGTACGTTATTTAGGTACTAATATTTACTGTACATATCCTCAATATAGGTAATTAAGGTAAAGTATAATCACAGTGTTTAATGATATTTAATTAAAAAGAGCTCGCAGGCGTTTCGTTACAACCAAGGTTTATAATTAAAATAAAACTGAACCGAAAGAAAAGGAATGACACTTTCATTTTCTTGCTTAAAATGATTTGAATATTTTATTACACAAATATATAACTAATTTGAGTTTCAAAAACTTTGGACAGAAATAGAGAGGGGGGGGGGGTGGAGAAAAAGAGTGAGAGAGGGAGAGCTTTGGGTGAGATTCATAGGATCTTATTTAAACTTTATAACAAAAATTATTTCATGGTCTTGTCGCTTACTATAGTTAAGAAATCCATACTTTGCTTAGTAGAGATGTTATTATTCTTGGATACTATTACAACACTTTGAATCGACTAGTAGAATTGTTTACATCTACACATCTATACATAAATAAAATTAAAGTGTCAGTTTTTAATTTCAATTTAACAGCTTTTCACTAAATGCATATGAAAGTATATACGATACTAGCAACAAAAAACCACTCTTTAAAAATTTTTGTCTGTCTGGCTGTCTGTCTGTCTGTTTGTTCCGAGTAATCTCTGAGTCGACTGGACTGATTTTGATGGGACTTTTACTCGCAGATAGCTAATATTATAAGGCGTAACTTAGGTTACTTTTTCTTGGTAGACTTAAAAAAAGGAGGCGGTAGAAATTTTATTTGTTGTAACTATCAGAACCCGTGGCTTCGCTGACGCTAAACCTAAATAACCTAGTAACCTAGTACTTAAATAAATCAATATAAAATTATGACAGACAAAGTCATTTTAATTTATTCAGGTCTAGACCTAAAATATGTCACATGGAAACGATGGATAATAAATTTCCGCAGTAAATGTCACTTTGCAAAGACGATTTAAGTTACGACTACGACTCCTTAAGCACGACGATATTCTATAATTACTGTCGTTAAAAGTAAAGTAAAAAATGTATGGATATGATAATTTAAATGTTACATCATTTTTTCAGGAATTTCATTTCATGAAACTCTATTATATGCGTTATTTATATTTTTTATTATAATATTTTAATGGGATTCTATTTGATTGAACAATTAAATTCGAACCATTATAAAAAAATCTAATAGGTACACCGTACAACACTAGCGACTTATTTTCGATTCACTTCAAAAACATTTCTATTGAAAATTAAAAACTAATCTATTCCACCGATTCCGTACATGTTTTGTGAAGAAAAGAAGTAACTTACGTGTAATATTATATCTCAAACACGACATTGGCGCATTTGGCGCAATTTGTAGTGATCCTACTATCTTGCGTCAACGGTCGCGGTTTCGAGTCCCGCTGGGGGCATTCATTTGTTAAACTCGGATGTTTGTACTCCAGTCATGGGTATTTATGATATGTTTGTATTTAAAACTTAAATATGTAGTATATCAACTATCTGGCATCCGTAACACAAGCTTCCTTCGTACCTTACCACGGAACTAGATGGCACTGTGTGTAATAATGTACCAACATATTTATTAATTATAGCTGACCCGTGCCCACTTCGTTGGGCATAATGTTAATAATCCTTTTTTAGTACAGAGTGTTTAAATAATTTAAATTATTTTATTAATATTAAAAATTAAATTATCTATACTAATATTAAAAAAAACTACTTTTTGTAACTTAAATATAAAAGTTAGACATATGCTGTCGTTGACTTTTTTGTAGGCATTTTCAAGCTCCACATCTTTTCTCTAGAACTCAAAAATATATCTTTCATGGTTAAGGCAGCGTTCGTAAGAAACGCTTTCATTCGACCGTTTTTTCTCCGATTCACTTTGCAAAACGGACTACCACGTAAAAGCCTTTTTATTTTTCGATTTTTTATATAACCTATGACACTCAGCAATAATGTGGCTTTCTATTGGTGAAAGAATTTTTAAAATCGGTTCAGTAGATCCCGAGATTACCCCTTACAATTTAACAAATAAACAAACTTTACTTCTGTATAATATTATAGTATAGTATATATATAGTATATATAGTATAGATAGTATAGACAAAGAATAAAATATGCGACCACCGACTTCGGGCGGATACTAAAAAGGATCTTTACGTAATACATTAAGATAATCCAAAGTAGTAAACCCATAATATACGGATTAATATTGCCAGAACGCAATGTTCTAAGAATAATATCGTAACCTACTTTACTATTACACTATACGGTGAATGTAAATATAAAGGCAGTTGTAGCTCAGTGGTAGAGAGCTCGCTTGAGAATCCACGTAAAGTGGGTTAATTATTATTTTTTGAAGTGAAACTTAGAATCGTTGTGATTTCAAACTCGATGAAACGAAAAAATAAGTCCATAGTACCAGGCGCTCAGAGACGGGGAAGAGTTAGCCTTATTTTAAATTCAAGTTTTACTTCTGACATGTGTACTTTGTACACACACACTTTATTATTATTTCCTGGGTCTTGCACTTCTGATATTTCATCTGCGAATCATTATTACACACTTGCCTTATGGTATGGTACTATGGGTCTCTATCGTATTGGGTGGTCTATGCCTAGCAGTGGGACGTTAAAAAAAATTGGGTTAAATACATATACAAATTACATTATATTCAGTATACAAAACTAATTTTCAGGAACATTTTTATGGACCGAAACAGAGTTTAGACTTTTTTCAAATAAAAGATTATATGTATTCTTCATTTTATAAAAGAAAAAAACTATAAAAGAATAGCACTGTAAAAGCTTTTGAAGTATTTTATGAAAAATCGTACTAATACAAGTTAATTTCTAACTAATTTATATGAAAAAGTGAAATAAAAATAAAAATTATAACAGTATTTCTGCCGTTTCAGAGATTATCTCATAACAAATTCTATTCAATTTATAAAACAATGGAAAAAGATATAAAATTAAAGTAGATATTACAAAAATTTAAACATGAATTTGTTTTTATTGCCTCAAAGGCTTTATATTTCGCTACAGGTAATTCGATAACATTACATCAGTTTGTTCATTATTTTTAATGAATAATGTTTAAGGAACTAAATCATTTTATGAATAGATTTTAAACTAATGACTTACCGTGAGTTCTCTCAAGTTAATTCATAAGTATGGCTTGAATACATATACTTTTCTTTACTACCGGGCCATTATTAGAGCTGTATATTAAACTTTATCAAAATTGTCACATCTGTTTTAGAAATTATCGCTTAACAAACAGTTATCCTGTTAGACAGTGGTAGCCCCGCGGTAACGCGCTCGCTGAGTGATCAAATCCGGGTCTCGCATCTCTGATCTCATGTGCGAATCATTTATATCATGATTACCACTGTGAACGAAAACATCGTGAGAAAACCTGCATGTCTGAGAAAACCTAACAAGTTTTCGAAAGGCATGTGAAGTCCGCCAACACGCACTAGGCCAGCGCGGTGGATTATGGCCTGATCCCCCTCGTACTGAGGGAGGATCAGGCCATAGATACTGAGGGGAGGCTGATGATGATGAAACAGTTATCCATAAAAATGCTATATATGGGTCTACCCATATAAATTGAGTGTGAAAACCTTCATTGTTCATTATTTTTTCATATATTTAGAAAACTAACAAATTACAGCTCCAAAATGTTTGTAATAATTTTCAACGAGTTCGTAGTAATAATTTTAATCTACGATTTAATCGTAGATTCCACAAAGTTAATTAAGCGGACTGCGGGTATGAATTTGATTTATAAATGTACTAGCGACTCGCCCTCGCTTCGCTCGGGCTCTTCCCTAGATTTAGCACAGGCAAAGCCGCGGGATCCGCTAGTTATACATATAAACCTTCCTCTTGAATCACTCTATCTATTGGAAAAAACCGCATCAAAATCCGTTGCGTAGTTTTAAAGATTTAAGCGCACATAGGGATATAGGGACATAAAAGGCGACTTTGTTTTATACTATGTAGTGATGATGATAATGTAAGTACATAATCGATTAAAGCTTTTCTTTTGCAGATATTTGCACATTTGGCTCGGTTGATAGTGTCGACGTATTATGTAATATTCGGCTAAATAAATAAATAAAATAAATATATTGGGACATTATTAAAACAGCTCCATCTAGTTACGTGGTAAGCTACGAGGCTTGTGTTACGGATACCAGATAGAATAGATACTACAAATATATAAATTTTAAATACATACATATTATAAATATTCATACAAGCATTCGTGCTCAACCAACGAATGCCCCCAGCGGGACTCGAATCCGCGACCGCTGGCGCAGCAAGTAGGGTCACTACAAACTGCGCCACGCGCGTCGTCGCATTATTCGCGTCAATATTAAACATAATATATTTCTAGGATCTAAGTTCTCGTTATCTTTATAAAAAGGAAAATATATTCAAAATATCCCATCAAAACCTACAAAATCCTAAGTATCGAACCTTTTCTCGAAATCAGTTAGAAATTAGAATCCTTTTGTCCACGTCCAATCATACTTACGTGTATAACAAGACTGGACGAATTCGCTTTATGTTATACGAATGAAATTGATATTGGGTTTTAGATGAAACTAGGTTTCAGAAAATACACCAACCTAATGTACATAATAAAATATTTATATATATACGCGAGCTTAGGCTATGTAACTTCAGTAGTCATGGATACAGTCATTCGATGTTATTATAATTAATTGTATGGAAAAATACTCAGTATTGCATGACAAAATTATACCTTTAATATGAATTATTGGATTAATAAATGTAATGTGTTAGCACTTTCGTGCTAAGACTGTTAGATATGGATTTTTAAAATCAACTAGCAATACCCGCGTCTGCGTCCGAACTTTTGATCGCTACCAAGTTTTGTAAGATCACCGCTCGGCTAATATGAAATTGCCATAAAGTTTCATCAATACTTTCTTAGGTTTACGCGAATATTTGACATTATAAATAAAACTATATTTTCGGATTTTGTCGCAGATTTATTTAGATTTTTTGAACGTTTCGACCGACGTTTCGAATGCTTTACAACAATCATGGTGGGTGACCATGATGGTTCAAGCGCGACAAAATCCGATAAGATAGTTTCATTTTTAAGTTTCATCAAATATATCATCACAAATCTTTCTCACAGAAAATTTTTTAATCTATGTGTATGTATGTTATTTAGAAAAATCAATATTTTTTATTAAATAATAAAAAATATTCCAAAGCATATAAGGATCTACCAAAGCAAAGAAAGCATAAGTCGCAAGTATTACATAAAACGTGAAACTTAATAAGATTTTCTCTTATTTCGTGAATGAACGATAATTAGTATGTATTAAAGTAACATATGTATTACACGACTAGCGACTTTCAGTCAATAATTACTCGCCAAATACCATTTACTAATTTTCTGTATTATAATACCAATACTTTACGTAAAGCTGTGTCGTTTGACCCCATAAATTACTGCCATGGAATAAATCACATAGAATCTAATACACTATTACTATTACACACTACTACTACCATATTGTAAACAAAGTGCAAACCAATAAATACAGTCATTTTTAGTTATTATAGAACTATTTTTTGTACTTTTCGAGATTATATTTTCATTTTGCTTGTGATTTTTCTTATGTTGAGACAAATATGTCGAAAAATGAACACATCACCATGTAGTTTTGAGGTACGCTACGAGGCTTGTGTTACGGATACCAGATAGTTGATACACTACACATATAAACTTTAAATACATACATATTATAAACTAGTTACTCTTTATAACATCAGCTATCTGAAGCCAGTGGAAACGCCATCAAAATTTGTCTAACCCACAGACTGCAGAAAAATTATGTTTTTTTTAAAAGTACCTACTGTTTATATTTACATAATATATACACATTTGGTAAAAACCTGTTGTTTAATGTTACAGAGACTTATTTTAAATAGATATTTATTTTATAATGTCAATCGTGTCACAGAAGTTGTCTAACTTGCATTTCTTTGTTGTGAAAATAAACTTGGAAAGTGGAAGCTGAAAGTATTCTATCTCTTAAGAGGAAACGAATCGTTAAATGTTATTTGCAACCGGAAAATATGTGTTTTCAAACATACATATTTGTCCTTATACAAGTCAAAGGCCATTTTGTTATATTATTCTATAATATTTAGAGTTTTGTTCTTCTTCTAAGGCTGATATTATCATACTTACAAATAAAACTAAGGTGTTATTAATGTAACTTGTCGGATTTAGTCGCGGATTTATTTAGATTTTCGGTTCCCTATTTGGTTTTTGGTTCATTTATAATGTCAAATATTCGCGTAAAACTAAGGCAATTTTATTATTAGCAAAGTTTTTATTAATTTCAGTTTTTCAATTCAATTTCTCAGTTTTCACGCGTAGAGGATTTTTTCCAAATTATTATAGGTTTCTATGAGAGATATTTTAATAGACAGATAAAGAGGCAGAGAGAGAGAGAGAGAGAAATAGAGAGAGATAGAGAGAGATAGAGAGAGAGAGAGTATAGCAAATTGAAGTCACTAGAAAGCAAAAACAATAAAAATATTGAATTTATTTAAACAATTTACGAACAAAGCACATCCAAAATTCGTAAAAAGTATAGATAGATCCCAGACCCAATTATCAAGATGGCTTGCATACCGGTCGAGCGAGAATTTAATTTTCGTTTACGTTATAACTTTCCATTTTCCACAAAATTTACCTTCTCTGAGTTCACATTTTTTGACTGAGATCAGGCTTAGTTACCATAAGTTATGAACTTTAATACGTGTTAATTTAGTATTAAGTTTTGATAGTACAATTTACTAGTTACTTACCCTCGCTTTACTCGCGTATGCCTTGAAGTGCCTCTTGCATTTATAATCTCCTAAATATATAAAAGCGAAAGATCACTCACTCACTCACTCATTCACTCACTCACTCACTTACTTACTCACTCATCACGAAATATCGAATACCGCTTGATGTACATATAAAGATGAAATTTGGCAGGGAGGTACTTTATAGTTAGTAGACGTCACTAAGAACGGATTTTACGGATTAAGGAGGTTTAAACGCTCTCGCAAGTTCCTATGAAAGTCCTTCATTTTATGTGCTTCAAACTTTACATTTGGCAGGAAGCACCTAGGGACGAATCCGAGCAAAGTGAGGGTGAGTAACTAGTGTTATACAAAAGCAGCGCTACCTTTTAGCAATGTTAACCTTCGCATACATATATACCACATTTATTGTAGTTGTCCTAATATGGGAAAAGTTATACGACTGTTCGATTTTACTAACGTGTAGTTTAATAAGGTTCCATGACGAAAGAGTATGTAAAGTAAGTAGCGAATATAAGTCCATAAAAAGTACTTTATATATTAAAAAACTGAAAAATGTACTCCAACTTCTACACCCACAGCACCACCTCGAGGGGTGGATTTTTCTAGTGAAAGAAGATCATTCATTTTGGGCTCGAACGTCAAACTTTCGGCTAACGGAAATAATACATTTCACTATGACATCGAGTCCCTATTTCCTTTTGTTTAGCTATTTTTTCGCTGAGCTACCACTGCCTTATCCTTATTATTGTTTGAAAAAGTGGATTAAGATGCTGCTGGCTGAAGATGATGATGATGATAAATAAAATCAAATTTCAATTAAAGATATCGAATGACAAACAAAGATACAAACAAAAATCACCAAAAATAGACTAGCTTTATATAAAGTTTACATTGCCCATAATACTATATGACACTGTTAAGGAATATAAAACGACAGGATACCAATAAATCCACTCCTCTTTCTACTTTGTTAACGCTGCGTAATGAACTTAAATAAATTGAAACTGATCGACTTAGACGTTCCATTTTCATTATCTAGTGATCCTTAAAATTTAACGATATTTGAACTTTATTTTACACTTAGTAAAATTCAGCTTTAATTTGTTTCTTTATATGAGAATATTGAGACTGCTGATCGTTGATTAAATCAGTATTTTATTAAAATAATTATTACTTTACTAGCGATTCCGCTTCGCTTTGCACGTTTTCTATCTATACTAATATTATAAAGAAGTAAAGTTTGTTTATTTGTTAAGTTGTAAGGGGTAATCTCGGGATCTACTGAACCGATTTTAAAAATTCTTTCACCAATAGAAAGCCACATTATCGCTGAGTGTCATAGGTTATATAAAAACCGAAAAATAAATTTTTTTTTTACGTGGTAGTCCGTTTTGCAAAGTGAATCGGAGAAAAAACGGACTTCTCTCTTCTCTCTCTCTCTCTCTTTCTCTTCTTACGAACGCTGCCTTAACTATGAAAGATATATTTTTGAGTTCTAGAGAAAAGATGTGGAGATTAAAAATGCCTACAAAAAAGTCAACGACAGCATATGTCTAACTTTTATATTTAAGTTACAAAAAGTAGTTTTTTTTAATATTAGTATAGATAATTTAATTTTTAATTTTTAATATTAATAAAATAATTTAAATTATTTAAACACTCTGTACTAAAAAAAGATTATTAACATTATGCCCAACGAAGTAGGCACGGGTCAGCTAGTATAAAATAAACAGGTCTAAACATTTTTGTTTTTTTCAGCTATTTTTTGTATATTTTTCAGCCTTTCACACGAGCCGGTTGCCGGATACCGGCTCGTGTGAAAAGGCACTTATTATTATATAATGTATCTGTTATCCAACTTTCAGTTTCTGTTTTAAAACTTTCTCATAACTCTAAACTGCTAAAATAGATAAAATGACTTTAGCAATAATAACAGCAAAATGGTCGGTAAAATAGTAAGTTACTCTGTAAGAACCATATCTGTCAAATATCCCAAGCGTGAGTGGATAAGTTATACTCGACGTACATATAAGGTGTAATAAATTTTAATTTGAATGAATCTTAGGGTCGTTATGAGAGAAACTTTTACACATCGCCGGTACTAATGCTTGTAATTTTATAGACGTTATCTGTAAAATCTTGAGATTTATATCTTGGTTTCTATTGTTATAATACATACATTTTTTTACATATATTTTTGCTAAAATTTCATTTTCTTTAAAATTAATTAAAATAATAACACTTTGTTTTCGGATTTTTTAAAGGTTTATTTAGATTTTTGATTCCTGACGTTTCGAATGCTTTAGAACAGCTTCAAGACTCTCCAAAACCATGATTGCTGTACAGCACTCGATATATCGGGAACCAATAAAAATAAATATAAAAAAGTTTACATTGTTCATAACAATTTTCAATTTCTTTTATTGTTAAGATAAAAATATGCTGTCATTAAAAATCTCTCACAGGAATGCTTTGAAGGAGTCAGCGCTTTTTCTATTATGACTACTGCATGTATTTAAGCATAAAAATCGCTTGGGCTTATGGTTTTTATGATTATTCTTTGAGAATAGTGTGATAAGTGTTTTCTATAAATTATTAGCACTACACGAGAATCGAATTCGTTACCTAAAGCGTAATATACATTAATACACAAATAAATACACAACAAAATTTTGTAGTCTTAGAATTATAGTATAGAAAATTTAATATTGCTACTATATACGAGTGGAAATGCGATCATAATTAATTGCTTATATTCTTTTTTTTGTATAAGCCATATTAATATGTAGCTACTGATAAAAAGTATATCCATCACCCATTAACTAACTAATGTAAGCACTAATATCTGTACTAAACCGTCACTGTATATGGTATGATTTTTGTAAACACGTTAAGTATGAGAGATAAAAGATAAAAGAATAATAAAATCCTAGAAATTCTAATCTCTACGTACAATATTAAATAATAACCAGATGATTACTTGAATTGAATGTTGATGAAGACATATGTTTAATAACATGTAAATAATTGCTTTATATCTGACTCGAACCTACTTCTAACACATATATCCTAATCCTAACTATCCTATCTTATTAATATTATAAATGCGAAAGTAACTCTGTCTGTCTGTCTGTCTGTTACGCTTTCACGATTAAACCGCTGAACCGAATTCGATGAAATTTGGTACACAGATAGAGAAGACCTTCAGAAAGGACATAGGCTACTTTTTATCCCTGTAATCCCACGGGAACGGCAACTACGTGGGTGAAACCGCAGGGCGCAGCTAGTTTCATTATAAATGAAACTATCTTTTCGGATTTTGTCGCGGATTCATTTAGATTTTTGGTTCCCGACGTTTCGAATGCTGTCAAATATTCGCGTAAACCTAAGAAAGTATTACTGTATATGTTGAAATATACATACTATACCAAATGGCTCTCATATTATTTTATCATAAAGATATTGCGCTGTTATTACTCTGTGACGAATGTGTGGGATGTAGAGAATTTGAATACTTCGCATATAAGTGCGAGTATTGTTTCGATATACGGTTAGAAGAAAGCTTTAAGTGACATTATTTTCCTTGTCTCTTCCCGAGGGATAGATTTATAGATGTTTCCAATATATTATTTGTATAGTGTGATAACAGTTTTTTCTATAAATTATTTACCTTACACCAATTGAACTGGTCATCTAAAGCGCTTAGTTCCTTCTCACTTTGTACTTACTACTCTACCACCGAATAGCTGACACACCTACATTGCTACAATATATATGTATGTATGTATAACCCTTGATTTATATAACGTCAAGTTATCATGAATGTCAGCCGTCGTAAAGTATCCAGCCCCCATTTCACGGTAAGGGTCGACTATTGATTCCGTGCGTGCTCTTGACCGACCGTATAAACATATTTTTCGCCCAAATTCAAGAAAAGAGGTTGAAACAGACATACAAATTGACGAAAATTCACATAAAACTAAGCTTGAGGTAAAATATTGAAGAAACCCATCGTTCCTACATCTGCCAAAATTCAAGATCAAAAGTAAACACTTAGCGGTAAGTGTTATTATACTTAGAAGAGATACAAAAATTGTAGGTAATGTAATTCTACAAATATTCTAATACCTGTAGCTTCCTCACAGACTTTACTGACATTTAATTTAAATTATAAATGTAAATAATACAGAAATGACAATTCAAAAGAGCAAATTATATTTTGGCTTATTAAATTATATTTTGTAAATTATATTTTGACTTAATTTGATTTATGACAATCTGATTTTTATCACAGAATTTTCTACTTCTTAAGAAATGTAAGTTTTAAGAGTGCACGCATATATCTTTACTATATATTTCACAACAAAATTAAATGTTTTAATTATTCTTTAAGAAAATTCACTGTTTAATATTAGGACGTTTTATAACCCAAAAGAAAAGGAGAGAATTTAGTATGATTTAGTGCGGTCAAGGTATTATGGAAATTTATTCATTCCGAAACGTCCGTCCCAATTGGGAGTACAGTGCATAATTTCTTAAATGCTTTACTAGACAATATACTTCTGTTACTAATAGATTTGAGTATTTTGTAGGTTTTCAGATATCCTAAATCTCTAAATAAATATCTGAAATACCAGAAAAAGAGAAATTTCTCTCACCAATTTCAGGTGAATGTTTTTTTCAGAGTAATTCAAAATAAATGTCCTAGTCATAAAATTACATGTTTTTATGTAAAAAAATTTTACTCGTGCGTTTGTGCGTGTGTGTGTGTGTGTATGTGTGTGCGTGTGTGTGTGTGTGTGTGTGCGTGCGTGTGTGCGTGTGTGTGAGTGTTTGTGAGTGTGACAGAGAGAGAGAGAGTAAGTGAGTGTGCGTGAGCATGCGTGCCCACTGGCCCCTCCAGTCAATTACCACAAAAATATTAAATAACATCTATATTTTATATTCTGAATTTAATAAATGGAAACGATCCTAAATCGTTTTGTAATGAGTAAAATACAAACAATACACTTAAAATATGCATATTTTTAAACTCCAGAAACGATATAACTTTTTATAAAAACGTCTACAATTTTGGTTTTAAGCTGTGTAACATGCGGCATGTATAATTCCAATTAGAGCTGCATACAGCAGTAGTGAATCGTCGAGAGCATGAGAATGAGTGTCACGGTCTAAAATAATTGTAGTAATTATCTTTACATATTATAATAAAATTTTAACTGAGTCGAATCTCTAACTTAAATATTTTAATGGAATATACTATTAAAATAATCATTGTTATCGATACAAAACCGAATTAAACTTGTTATAATGTTTGTCTGTATGTCTTCCTGTCATTTGTCTGTCTGGGAGCGTATCAAGAGAAAACTACTAGACATATTTCGATGATACTCTGACTGATGATAGCTGGTTATATGGATCAATATCTCATCATACATCTCTTAGAAATCTACTGTTATAACATACTTAGAAATGAAGTGGACCAGACCGAGGATGTCACATTATCATCATCACAAGTTATAAAATAAAATATAATATCATC
The DNA here is from genome assembly GCA_905231865.2 of Boloria selene. Taxonomy (NCBI): domain Eukaryota; kingdom Metazoa; phylum Arthropoda; class Insecta; order Lepidoptera; family Nymphalidae; genus Boloria; species Boloria selene. The sequence continues at coordinate 12,095,177 of HG993146.1, forward strand.
TATAGATAGATGAGAGTGTTAACGTGACCTATATCTTTTCCCACTTGCCATTAATGATTGTCAAGTGATACATTAAAGTGGATAGAAGTTTTTATTTTCATGAAATATTTTCAGCAAGATTGAAAATATAGTTTCCAAACAAACAAAACTTCCTCCATTCTTTCTTTGCTTTTTCATATTGATTTCTCTTGAAGGATTATACCAACTTGCTGACCATGATCTCTTTCTGAATGCAGCTAAAAATTTATAAAAGAAAATGCCTAAAATATTTTTCATACTCCAAAATTTGAACAAAGGACATCCTACAGACGTACACCCCAAAAATGTATGAATACTTTACAAAAAGTATTTCTATTGATAATTATTTATATCGCAGAGACAGTCCAGTGGTAACGTACTCGCTTTGGAGACTGAATGAAGCGGATTCAAATATTATGTATCAGAGCTTAGATGTTTTTATATATTAATATTATAGCTAAATATTTCTATCATGATTATAAATATATAATGTAATGAAATTTTTCCTTTAGGAAAACATTGTGAGGAAACTTACATGTTTGATATAACCTAACAATTTTTCAAAGTTCGCAGTTGCAGTCAGCTAACCTGCCCTTGGCTGGCGTAGTGAACTATGGCCTGATCTCCCTCGTATAAGGAAAGTGAAAGGAGACTCGTGCCCAGCAATGAGACGTAAAAAAAGACTAGAGGATACATTGAAACATCATTATTGAGTGAACACATAGACTAGTGACAAATGAAAAGTAATACTTTGTTAGGTTTACGCGAATGTTAGAGACTCTCCCGTGACCATGATTGCTGTAAGGCATTCGAAACGTCGGGAACCAAAAATCATAATAAATCCGCGACAAAATTCGAAAAGATAGTTTCATTTAAATGAAAAGTAATTCGAATAATACAATTTGCCATTTATTTTACAATAATGCTACGTTTGCAACCTTCATATCGTAAATTTTAAAATTGCTTATTCATATAAGTCGTTAAAGCTTGTTGAATATGAAACAATATCAAAATATTCAAATAATTTAGAATGCCTACTAATTCAGCAATTAACAATATAACACTAAGAATAGAAACGGCCTGAAATGCACCAGAATTTCTTGTATAAATAAGAAAGTATTGTAAATAAAAGTAAGGCTTAGTTACCCCTTAGTCTTTATAATATAAGCTTATCATTATAAGATCAAGATGATATCATGAAAGCTTATCATTAGCTTATGCTAGTGAAAGTTTAGAAGGAAAATACAGATAATCAGACGGAAAAAATAACAAAATATATATATTTTTCTTACATGTACCAAAATACAAGTATTTAGTGCGACGTTATTATTTTGACATTATGTCTGAATAAATTATATTACTTGTAAAAAGACGGGTCCTTTCTACCAGTTGTAGGTACCATTTACAAAAACAAATACAAGAAATAAGCGAAACCTTATTATGACGCCAGCTGCTTAAAAACTTTTCGTCACAATTTATTCTATAATTTATTCAGAAAATATTCGAGATCAAAAATTCCGAGTGAAAAATGAAACTTGACGATGTCTTAAGATGGGTATTTGTTGAAGGATGAGCGATAAAACAAAAGAAATGTACTACAATGTGTAAGGAGGGCTCATCTAGTACCGCTCTCGAGGGAAAAGATATAGACTTTACCTCAACACAAGTAGTTTAAAATATTATGGTTTAAAAGTTATATATACACAGTGTTGGTACAAATATTTTAAATTATTAAATGACTAGCGATTTAGTGCGAGCGAAGCCACTAGTAAATATATATAAAAACTTGACAAATTCGATACTAAAACCTTCTTCAAGAACCACTATTTCCATTGGTGAATACATCACGAAAATCGGTGTAGTTTTTTAATTTATTGCGAACAGACAGACAGACGCGACGGACTTGTTTTATAACATGTAGTCTTGTAGTCGTGATACTCGTTAGTGCTAATTTTCAATATTTTTTAATCATTTTACTTTTCTTAATAAATAATAATTATTTTGAGTGAAATTACTATTACTACTATAATCATTGGTATAGAAAAAAGTTCGTCTTGGAAACTGAGATTTTTAGATCACTATCGCTTCGCTTTGACTATAAATACAACTACTGAAAGTCAAGCTAAGCGACTGTCTGTTTTTGAAAATAATAAATAATATTGGAGATGTTATGGTGCACGACACAAGTGCACTCTCTATTCCTATCACTCTCATACTCCGTTGGGAAGACTACTCGACACGACCTGTGAGAGCTAAGGCGCAGGACCGAAGGCTTTACGAGGCACGGGGGTGACACACCGCCAACTTCCCCACTCCGGGCTGTTACTGAGGCTTACTAAACAGAAAGACTTAATAACTAAATTTTGTCCGACCCGGGTCTCGAACCCAGGACCTCTCCATGCTAATGCTAACCACTACACTACCGAGGCAGTTAATTTATATTTATTAATAAATAATGTACACATAAAGATAAAATGTAGGGGTATAATACTATAAAACTCAAAGCTCGTGACAAGGCCTGTAAAGAGACAAATTTCATAAAGCTAATATTATTTTTTATAAAACTTTCATTACTTTCATCTGCTTCACAAAACTTTTATGACAAGACGTTACTTTGAGTAAAATTTAATTATAATACACTAATATTTACCAACAGATTTGGTTTATCCATAAAGATTATTGTTTAACTTAGGTTACATGTGTGCGTGAGTGTTAAATTTAATTATTTACCTAAATATACGTATGAAGACGTAAATTTATTTTTTAGGTTTTATTTTTTTACAAAATTACATTCATTTATTAGTTTTTTAGTCTGTGTCAAACGCCAGTCAATCAAAACATTAAGATTTTGCACGGGAAAAGTAATGTTAGACTAGTGTTACGTCAATCAACGCGAGCCAATTAAGCACTGGGATTTTTTTCGCGACGCAAATATGTGTATGTATAATATGTTTATTATAATATATATAACATTTTCTAATATAGTATTCGTATTATTTATTACGTTTAATAGCTACATATTATTAAAAAACGTCCTCCGCCGCGTGTGTCTGTCTGTAATAAGGGAGGACCGTGCCCAGCAGTGGGACTTTAAAATAACGACTGAAGACATCTTTTTTAATGTAACTCTACATAGAAAGTAAAACACGTGTTGCTAGTAATATGAATCTTTTCACTAACCAATTCTTATTGTAAATGTTTACTTTCTCGTTTAATTTAGGCAATAAAAAGCTTTTAAAAAAGTAATAAAAGACATTAGCCTTGTAGGAATTTGAAATTGGAATTGACTCAACTTTGCCTGTAAAAGTTAAGAGTGCTGATTTACATAAATAAAGCTTACTTTATCCGATTAATCAAATTGTTGGACCGATTTTAATAAAAAAATCAGGTAGATAAAGTACTATACCCATAAAAGTAGAGTTAAACTTTGAACAGCTAGTAAAATTTGTCACTTATATGGGCAAAATGGGACTTATTAAAACAAATAATACCTAATAAATTATTTCAAAAAGAATCGAAGAAATGAAATAGTTATTATTATCGATAAAGAGATCACTTCTATAGATTTTTTAAGTTTTGTCTGCGGTCTGTGGCCAATGCGCCTTATTTAAGTGCTGGGAAAAACTACAATAAAAAAGTTTTCTTTCTAAAGTACTCGTAATGACTTCGTATCCGAGTAGAATATAAAATGATTTTTTAAAGATTAACAAATTAAAGATAAACATAATTGAAATACATACTATATAGCTTTAACATTAGAAACATTTTCTCGGATAATTTGATAAGTAAATACCCTTTGATAGAATTGAGTCAATCCTTAATCAAGGGAGTGGTCTCGAAGAGATAATTTTAGTTCGAGTTACTGAAAACCTCAGAGAGCGCTTCCTTCGTTAGATAAATAAGTTAATGTATATACCTATGAAATTAAGTGTGATGATAGCTGGTTATCCGGGCCATAATATAGGATATATGGTAGTTTTTACGACAGGAAAATATATTATTTCTGAGAATATTCTCCAGTAATTCCTACATAAAACGAATTAGGTTTCCGGTCTTTACAACGGGGGCGGAACCGTAAAAAAAACTTGTTTATCTATACTTAATATTATAAAGCTGAAGAGTTTGTTTGTTTATTTGTTTGCTTGGTTGAACGCGTTTTCTCAGGAACTACTGGTTCGATTTGAAAAATTCTTTTTGTGTTGGATAGCCCGTTTATCGAGGAAGGCTATAAGCGTTATCACATCACGCTACGACTAATAGGAGCAAAGCATCAATGAAAAATGTTGCAAAAACGGGAAGAGCGGGCGTGATCTGCGATACCATACCGCGCGACTCAGTAAGAATTTGGTTTCCGGTCTTTAGAACGCGTGCGAAGCCGCGGGAAATGCTAGTATGTATATTATATTTTGAAGATTTTTTTTCTGAAAAAAACCAACACAAATGCAAGCGGAGCAAGGGCAAGTAACTAGCTATATATAAATATTAATAATGTATATATTCAAAATAACATTACGTCATAATAAATGTAATGACTACATTTTAAATAATTATCTTCATTACAGACTATCTCAAATTCTTCAAGATTACTTAAACGCAAAATAGTAATTGTCTTAAAAGAAGAATCCTGTGATTAGAACAAACTAAAATACATACTTTTAAGCACTGTAAATAATATATTTTACCTTTTTCAAACTTACAAAATTTACCTGTTGAAATATTATTGTAGGTAAAAGCGTGCCTCAAATACGATAATAAATAATAAGTTAGTCCCGTTCTCCGTAATCCAAACGTATTGTGCTAGTTTTTGTTATAACTCTGCTAACAACCATGACCCTAATATTTTGGAACTAACCTGAGCTACTTAAGCTAAGTATATATATATATATATATATAGTATACTAGCAACTTTCCCCTATTTCGCTTACGATCTTTCCTATATTAAAATATGATGTAGAGACAAGAAGGCATTCTTTGTAAATCTGTTTAGCCATGCAAGCTATATAAATATTTATCATTGTTCAAAAAAATGCAAAACGAACGACTTCACCAGTTCTATTATTTTTTATGTTGGGACATTATTACACACAGCGCCATTTCGTTCTGTGATAAGCTACGAAGCTTGTGTTACGGAAACCAGGTAGTTGATATACTACATATATAAGTTTAAATAGATACACATTGTAAATATATACATCCATGACTGGAGTAAAACATCCGAGTTTAACAAATGAATGCCCCCAGCGGGACTCGAACCCGCGACCGCTGGCGCAAGAAAGTAGGGACTTTACAAACTGCGCCAAACGTATTTCCATATTTCCCTTTTCCATTTTTTTATATTTAATACACTTCTCTACATTCTGAAATATTTTGTTTCAAAACACTACATACTACATAGTATAAAACAAAGTCGCTTGCTCTGTCCCTATATCCCTATGTATGCTTAAATATTTAAAACTACGCAACGGATTTTGATGCGGTTTTTTTAATAGATAGAGTGATTTAAGAGGAAGGTTTATATGCATAACTAGCAAATCCCGTGGCTTTGCCTGTGCTAAATCTAGGGAAGATCCCGAGCGAAGCGAGGGCGAGTCGTAATCAATAAAATTTCAAGTAACACAACACGAAATGTTTCATAAAGTAGTACAGCACGTTCTAACTCCGTAGGGTCGTTCTAAATAGGCGTTTAATTTTTGTTGTAGAGACGTTTAGTGTTATAAGACGTAAAAAAATCAATAAAAGTAAGAAGTTTAAGTAACCCCTGACACAAAAAATCTCTAATTAATTTTAGCTATGGACCAAGTTCATGTCAACTTTCAAACAAAAAAATCGCCTCATAATCAATACATTCGTTTAAAAGGTTCAGTACAGGTACGCCAGAAACGTACAATAAATTTGAACGTGTTAAAAAGAGGGGTGCTTTTTACGTTGGAGTTAAAATTAACTAACACATTTAAAAAAGGTACACCTATGTAGAACTTTTTTCTCAATCTTTAAATATATTTTTTGTATCTAGACTATAAGTACACAAATAAAAAAAAATTCTAACTCAGACGAGTAATTGAATATTTTTTGAATGTTATTGAAATAGTTATAGTTATAGTGATTATTTATCGATACAGACCTATCTTTTACCTAGCAGAATAGTAGGTCTATAAGACCTAACCTAAGACCTATAAGACCTATAGACCTAGCAGAATCTATAGTTTTTAGAATTGACTGTCTGCCTGAGGCTGCATCACGAAAAACTACTGGACAGATTTTAATGAAATTTTTCACGATGATAGCTGGTTATCTGGATCAATATATAGAATACTTTTTACTTCAGAAAAATATTAGTACATCTCTGAGAAATCTAACCGAACAGTATTTTAAATAAGTTAAGTCTTGTTAATGCAATGAATAATTATTGTTTGATAATTAAAGCAATTTTTTTGAACCAGTCTAAACATATTTAGTGAGAATTTTCCTCAAGCACGGTGAATAGTTTTTTGCAAGTTCGATTAAAAATTAAAAATAAATACAAATATACATTATATATACTTATATATAAATATATAAGCTTGTAGAAAATTATAATGGAATAATCTTAATAGAAAGATCAAAGCTCCTCTCTTTGAATATGTTAATTTACAAAGTTGCTTTCTAACAGAGTCCCTACATTACACAGTGACATCGTACTTTAATCAGATGATTAGTTTTAGTTAGTAAGTGAGTTAGTTAGATAGGCAGTTAGTATTTTTAGTTAGTTAGTGCATAGACAGAAAAAGAAAACAGTATTAGAATTTAGTTAGTTAGTAAACTATTCTGACTATTTTTAGGTGTTACCTACAAAACATTATTATAATATGCTAAATTCATTAAATCGTCGCTGTAAAATGAAAACCTCGTATGTCCAGAAATCAAAACTTTACAGGAAACGAAAAAAATGGTTCATTTTGTCAATGTTTTTCAAACAAGAGGTTTTCGTTTAATCCATATGGCACTAGTAGTCATGTATTGGCTTTACGGTTTTGCTGTAATATGAAATACGTAATTTTCATTAGATTCAAAAAAATATTACCTATGCATTTTTCACATACGAGGTTTTCATTCTACAGCGACGAAATAGTTTTAAACTACGTTTTGTCGGTTAGTATTTATTACTCAAAGATGAGATATTTTTGGCAAGAATATTTCGTAGATACGATGTAAGCGAACAAAAATATTTTTTACGACATCACATTACAAATCTTTGAAACTCTAGGCTTTTTCAATAATAATATGAATGTATTATATAAACCTGCATCTTAGATCACTCTGTATATTGATGAAAACCACAATAAAATCCGTTGTTTAATTTAAAAGATCTAAGTGCACAGACGCGGTGGGAAGCGACATTGTTTTGTACATACTATGTAGAGATGAGATGAGATAAGCTAGATAAATTATAATCTACACTAATATTATAAAGAGGAAAGGTTTGTATGTAAGTATGTTTGTAATGAATTTGCTCAAAAAGTACTGGACCGATTTTAAAAATTCTGTCACCATTTGAATGCTACATTATCACTTATTAATATAGGCTATTTTAATTGCAAGAAAAAATAAGGATCCCTACTAAAACTACAATAACCGGAGAGGAGGAGAAGTGCACGCCGCATATAATATATGAGATAGGTAGCCGCGCGGCTCTGGAGTATATTAAAGCTGGAGAAATTTTGGAGAATTTTCAACCAAGCGAGTGATCGAATAAAGTTTAGTAGCGATTAAAAAATGAACGCGGGCGAAGCCGCGCGTATTGCTAGTATTTTATAAATACATTACCTTTATATAAATACAATAGATACTTCTGTTTGCTTTTTGCTACGCAGTCATTTTAACTACGTATTATTTTGCTGTAAAAGGTATGTAACTTAACATTATTAGTATGAACTAAAGGGATCAAAACACCAACTCAATCTGTTAAATTAATTATTTATTTTACATCTATTTCTAACACTTAATTTGGTTTTAAAATTTTCTTTATGCTTAATATCTGTACTATAATATACGTATGTGCCTCTTATCAACACTAATCTCTCTTATCACATTATAATACTTAACGGTATATATTTGTTATCAGTAAACATGACAGTGAATTAATTTTCACAAACAAATAACAATTAAAGCGTCATTTTCATATTTTTTTAGATAATAACATAACATTTCCAAATGATTCTCAAGAGATACGTAATAAATCTTAAGAATTCTCTATATAATTTTGTCAAATAACTTATTTACACTGCGCTAATATTAAATTTATGTTTTTAAAGTCAAAGAATAATAAGTACTACATATTTTATTACAAAGTACTCACCATTTTCCGAGTATATTTCAGTACAAACACGACTCTGAAACACTGAAGCGACTCTTCAGGGGAGCGCCGCGAGACTGCCCGGGACGAGTTGATACGCCAAAGAACCTACAACGTAGATGGTACACAAGTTATAATCGAACTCTTTATAATTTACTTGAGGTAAATGAGATTTCGTAATAAATTATAGTTATTATAACATTTATTATTTAATCATAATAAAACGTTTTGTAAGTCCATTAGCTACTCGTTGAAAATGCATTTACTGTGAATATATATTTGCGCGATTTCTGATTATTTTTGCTATAAAATACAGTTGCATCTTTTTAAAATCCTACAACAGTGATTTCCAAAAAAGGTCACCAATTTAAGAATAGCTTATAAATTAATTAATTTGTATTCATTAAAAATGCAGCAAAAAAAATAGTTTTATATGTATGTAGGTATATTTTGGTCTAGATATTATGCTATTCATAATCAAAATCACAAAATTGTTCTAAATTATAAAACAATGTGTTTAGTTAAGAAAAAGATAAAAAATCAGTTATTTTCTTTATAATTAGTGTCCGGGTTTGTAATGTATACACATTCAATTTGCAACAATTAGGTACTAGTCTAACAATTTTTATGAACGAAAGCAAGAGTGGTCCGAACTAGGTCTCATTGTAAACAAAACTTGGTCGGTTAATTTTACGAGCAATTAACTCTACCTTTGTTATTTATTAACTTGAATATAAATAGTAAAGTAGCTATAAATTAACTAGTATGAACCGCGTTCCATAATAAACATGTTGTGGCGTGATTTACGTTCGCTTCCGTCGAAAAGTAAAAAACTGTTAGGTGTAAATCAAATAAAACTACGATCCATTAACTTGCTAACTAGTATAAGTTTAATTTTTATGTCTAATAATAAGTCACTTTTGTACAAAAATGAAGTCGTAAATGATTTTAGAGCTGAAAAAAAATTACTTTTAATAAATAAATATAAATTAATATAAAATAACGTAATAACCCTCACAGAGACAATGATTTAAAAAGTAAATATATCGCCACCGATCTAGTTCAGTATCAACAGCTTATCTAGTCTATGACAGGCTGTATCTATCCACCCCACTCACTCTAAATACGTTTTTATACCCATCTCTTTCACTCGTACTCGAATGTATGACGTCGCGGAAAAGCCTCAAGTGACGACTCCACAAGTTTTTTTTTTTTTTTTTTTTTTTTTTTTTTTTTTTTTTTTTTTTTTTTTTTTTTTTTTTTTTATGGTAAAAAGGGGGCAAACGGGCAGGAGGCTCACCTGATGGGAAGTGATCACCTCCGCCCATGGACATCTGCAAGCCAGGCTTGCAGATGCGTTGCCAGCCTTTCAGGAAAGGGAGGGATGGAGAAGGGAGGGAAGTGGGAGGGGGGGGGAACGAAGGCGGAGGATGATGGGAAGAGGGAGGGGGAAGGAGAGTGGGCCTCCCGGACTCTCACTCACCGGTCGAAACGCGACAGCATAGCTGCCACTTCACGCCGGTCTTCTGTGAGAGAGTGGTACTAATGAACTATACGGGGCGTGCCGGCCCATTCGGTTGCTACCCGAAGGTAACAAGCATGGCACTACCACTTTGAGTTTTGCTGTTATTGTAGACAAATTGAAATAAAACGTTACTATTTCTTTAAATTTATTTATCGCAACTCATCATTTGAGGCTAGTGTTAGTAGATTTCCGAAACATGACATATTTTCCTTCAGTAAAAAGTACCCTAAAACTTGCTCCGTATAACCAGTTATCGTCATATCAAGTTTTATCAAAATTTGGCTTATGGATTTCTTTTGATACGTTCTCAGACAGACAAAAATAGATTCTGCTTATATAAAACTAATAGATAATAATGATTTAGATAAGATTATCTTAAAATTATTTAAAAATGTACAAATGCAAGTCAGAATTTTATTAGATGTATATAAAATAAAATTGAATTGATAATTCTTTCGAAATTCTAGTTATTATATTTGCCTAAATTTAGTTCATAAGCGAAATAAGACTATAGGTCTTGCTATACATAAATCTAGATGTTACTATTTTAAAATACTAATAACTCGAAGGCAATAATTAAATTGGTAAAGTTATTTTTTATATTAATTTGTAATATCATATTTTTACATGGAGATACAAATAAATTAATACAAATTTTGTTCTAACATTTTTAGTACTTTAAGATTTTCAATCGGTTTTATGAATATTAATAGTAAAAAAATTTACTTACTACTGGAATCACACTATTACAAATTCGAAACTTTGGGTATATCTGTACGCTTTCTAGTTCAAATAGCTGAGCATGTTTAAACAAAATTTAGTTAAAAGATAGACTATTAACTATGCTAAATAATAATAATAACCTTGTCACAAATTCAAGTGAAACGAGGGTAAATCACTAGTCTTCACTACATAGTATAAAACAATAATATATAAATATGTATGGCTAGACCTTTCAAACTACGCAACGGATTTTGATGCGGTTTTTTGAATAGATAGAGTGATTCAAGAGGAAGGTTTATATGTATAATACATTAGTGGAACCCGCGGCTTTGTTCGCACTAGATCTAAGGAGAAACCCAAGCGAAGCGTGGGCGTGTCACTAGTTAATACTTATAAGCGAACACGTACAAACAACGTAGTTAGACAATAGTCTAATAAAATGCCAGCAGTTCTATGTAGATGTATCAAAGGTCAACTATTCAACTTTCACACAGCTGTGTTTTGGCAATAGAAATTCATGAGTTACGTTAAAACGAAACAATGATTGTTATAAAAACATCTCTTACAATAAGAGAATACCAGTTTTTTTTAAGCAGCTTTAATTTTAAACTTTTTAAACTTATATAGCTTAAAAAAATATTTGTATAATATTATGTTTCTTTTTACTTATGTGATACTAGCGTATAGGCTTGATCGTTATAAATAACTAGCAATACCCGCGGCATCGCGCGTGTTCATTTTTTGTGTAGATTGCCTGAAAATTCTCTAAAATTACTCCAGCTATTTTAGAAACCATCAGTAATATACACCTGAGCCGCTACCTATTTCATATATGTGCACGCCCCTCTCCTGCTCTTAGAACCCTCTCCCTGTCCCCATTTCCTGTTGCGCTTTTTTTCTATAAAATAGCCTATATTAATCAGTGATAATGTAGCATTCAAATTGTGAAAGAAATTTTAAAATAGGTCCAGTACTTTTAGGCCAATTCGTTACAAACATACTTACATACAAACCTTTCCTATAATATTAGTATAGATAATTGGACCCGTTAGGTGGCGCTAGTATCAAAATCCAGAAAACAAAAGTTCCTACTAAACGAAGTCTATTGAATAATATCTGTGTCAGCCAGGCAGATCTGTACGTAAATTATAAGATATTAGTTTGTTGAAAAATAAAAAAATAGCTGTTAATTATATTTGCGGGCTGACTTCCTTTAGGGCAACCGAGGATTGCATGACTAGAAAGTATTAAACTTTCGTAAGATTAACTTTAATCATTAATTAATTATTCTTGGATTAATTAATATATGTACAGCGACCACTACTTGTTGTACTTGACGGTAGAGATTATAATAGAATATTTTTATAATATTACAAAGCTTCTAAGAGTATTTCTAAGATTAATGTAATACATACGAGAATTAGTAGATCTGTTCAAGGGTTTCTCTGGCACACTAATGACATGTGTAGCTTTCAGTAGCCGTTTCTTAAGTTTTCTCTTCGAAATCCCTTCCCGGATATGAAAATCGTGAACTTTTCTTTCAAAATAATAGGGCAAAAACTATTCTATCTTTTAATTTAAAGCAAATCACACATTTGATAAGAAACTATAAGATCGGATATACTAAGCTCATGATAATATTCATCCAAGAATCGAACACAAGTCCTTTGCCTTAGTAGGTTATGCCAGAAATACGATGCCACGTTGCATCTAAAACATTCTAAACGATGTTTCATGTTCCATGAATATGTAAAACTAAGTTACTATTTTATTCAAACGTTTACTCGCTTTGCTCTCTGAACTGAAATATGAAACATAAAATAAAATCGTACAGATGCATTGAAACTATCTCACAAATTGACTGTTCTTGTAAACGTGCTAGTTGAGCATTATTGATGAATAACAATTTACCCTGCCTTTGCTGGTGCGTAGATATGCAGATTTTTTAAAGATTTTCATAAGGTTAAAAAATATTTAATATATAGATATGTCATTGAATTTTATTACCTATACATTTATGTATAAATAAGGTTGTTTATCTTGAATTTTTATTGTTAAACTTGACTTTGTGCCAAGCTCAATATAGGTATAACTGTTCCGATCCTAAAAATCGTAGCGTGATATTAGATAGTTTATAACCTCGCTCAAGAATTTGTCTATTAAATAAAAACATGTAAGTTCGCTCTGACAAAAAAATAAGTAAATATAAATCATATTAATGTAGACTAAGAAGGACGATAATAAATCAGATGATACTTCGACATGACAATAAGGTGAATACTCCACGCCAACTCCACACGAGACTTTCTTAATTGAAACACTTAATAACTGAAATTGGCCAACTCGGGACTAGAACCCAAAACCTTCGGATTTACAACCGCACAATATAGCCACTGCTCCGCCGAGGCATTCATAAGAGAACAACCAAATACTTCGTTTTTAATGTCAGTCATAATGTAGGCCGTATTTCGACGAGAAAATATCACACAAACTTTCGCTGCCGGTTTCATCAATATAAAAGCATGACTGGCTATGCGAAAATTTCTATCATGATTACCACTTGTCTTGCGGTGAAGGAAAACATCGTGAAACCTGCATGTCTGCGAAAAATTAGCAAGTTTCCGAAAGACATGTCAAGTTGGCCAACCCGCACCTGGCCAGCGTGGTGGACTATGGCCTGATTCCCTTCGTTTTAAAGGGAGGCCCTTACCCAGTTTGGCTTTGCCCCTCTTTACGTTAAAATGGTTAGTGATTGCCACACAAAAAGCTCTCAATTGTTTCAACTGTAAACAACCTCTGACAATGACCTATCAGCACCACCAACAAAAAAAAGAATTATTCAAAAATCGGTCCAGCCGTTTTTGAGTTTTAGCGAAACTAACGAACAACAATATATTTTTATATATACATAATTTTTACGGAACTTTTTCTCTTTTCTGGAAGGTTCTTTAACCGTAAGTCGTGTACCAGACAGGTTACACCCACCATCATTATTTCCTTCAACAAACAAAGACGTAAACGCTTTAATTTAGGTTGAGCATTCAAATTACGTAAGAACCGTAATCTTATTTTAATGCTAACCTTATTTCGTACGATTAAATATGTTAAGAAATTTTACTTATTAATCAAAATTTGGGCTTCTTTTGTAATTAGATATGTTTAATGGCAATATAAAATGAATGTTTTATAGCAAAACTAGCGACTCGCCCTCGCTTCGCTCGGGCTCTTCCCTAGATTTACCACAGGCAAATCCGCGGGATCCGCTAGTTATACATATAAACCTTCCTCTTGAATCACTCTATCTATTAAAAAAACCGCATCAAAATCCGTTGCGTAGTATTAAAGATTTAAGCATACATAGGGATATAGGGACAGAGAAAGCGACTTTGTTTTATACTATGTAGTGATATTAAATGTAAATAAAACAATAGGTATACTACAAGTTATTGTAATCTACGTCTTTGGTTGTGGTAGTGCCATGCTTGTTACCTTCGGGTAGCAGCCGAATGTGCCGGCACGCCCCGTATAGCACCACTCTCTCACAGAAGACTAGCGTGAAGTGGCAGCTATGCTGTCGCGTTTCGTCCGGTGAGTGAGAGTCCGGGAGGCCCACTCTCATTCCCTCCTCCATCTTCTTCCCTCCCTCGTCCCTTTATCCTCCGTCTTCGTTCCCCCTCCCTCTTACCTCCCCCTTCTCTCCCTCTTACCTCCCCCTTCTCTCCCTCTTCCCTCCCTCCCTTTCCTGAAAGGCCGACAGGTGAGCCTCCTGCCCGTTTGCCCCCTTTTTACCATTAAAAAAAAACGTCTAACTCTCGCTTCGCTAGGATTCGTTCCTAAATTTCATTAACTTGACTGAAAAAGTGACGTAATTTTTATATAGTAATCTTATTCGAAAGTAGCTACAAAACACTCTCACATTTAGAATAGTTGTCAAGTTATATGAATGTTACGTTATCGGCAATATTCCGCTAATATACATGTACAAGGCATGCATACTGTTAACTTAGTCAATTTTAACCTTTCTTAGTAGCCTCAATGAGTATTTCTGCTGAATTCACTCAATTTCCAAGGCGAGTTCACTCCAACTTCATTTAACAGTCAAATATTGAAACACAATTCAAAAACAATTTAAATTCAGAAAATTCTAGAAAAAACGAATTGAAACGTGACGATAACCTTCATTTAGTTATATAAACACACGTACTGCGAAAATCAGGTAATGTTTTCACGCCCGTCTGTCCGTCAACACAGCCAAATCAAATTGATGTGGAAAATTCGACGTCTTTGTGCAGAATCGATTTTATTCCACGGTTTTCTAGGCAATTTATTTATTGGTTGAAATATGCTATTTATAATGCTATTTAGTTTGAAACGAGCTTCCGTTTATTTTAAAAATATTTTTACTGTACTATTTATATCAAATCAAATCAAAATATTTTATTCAGCATAAAAATTGTTACAATTTCTTACTGAACGTCATGATTCTACCACCAGTTCGGAAAGAAGATATCTCGGTATTTCAGATTAAGAAAACTAATATTTTTAGTAAATAAGTAACCCCTTATGTTATTTACTTATGTTATTATGTTATAGTTTGTGTAACATTTTTGGCTTATTTAGCTTGAATTAGGAACTCGCTCGGATTTTGCCATAGCTGTCTCTTATGAAAGACAAATCGATCCCATGGGACCGTACACTTTCCGGGATAAAATATGATAATTTATCCGGGATAATCTATCTCTGTGTCAAAATTCTTGAAAATCGGCTCAGCTGTTCTTAAGTTATAAATAACGTAACTAATCAGACTTCGTCTTATACTTTGTATAATCGTATATGAGTAGTATATAGATTATTATATTGTATATATTAAATGCATTATTTTGTGTTTTGTGAACATAAGAATTTCTTTAAAATAAGTATAGTTTTCTATATAACTAATATTATTAAAATATGTGAAGTGGTTTTCCCGTGACGCGTGTGATGTAAAGACAGACAGACAAAAATTCTAAAAACTATTAGACTTGGTATTTTCAAAATTTCAATGAGATTTCCCAAAAATATTTAATTTTCATATTCGACCAAGTTAGCAGTTTATTATAACACATTATTATAACACATATTTTGTATACTTATGATATATTATGCAACATAAAGTCAATTTATTTATCTTTTACAAAAAACGACCAATCTCAGAAAAAAAACGCTAAAAAACTGTATTGTGAAGTAAAAATTATTTTTACGCACCTCATAAAAAATCTTATAGCCTTTTTGAATAGAAGAATGTTTCTTAAAACATTTGAACAAAGCGAAAAATGTAATGACGGTTTTTATGGCGGGAAATTATACTATAGCACTTTGTACCATGCTTTTTAACTTTATAGACATTAAATAAAGCGTATCATATTTATAGTTGATCTTGATTCATTATGTTTGAATTTTAATGTTTGAAATACTGATGAAAAACTGAGAGTTTTTTTCTACAAAAACGTGCTAGAGTAATAAATCTTGAATATTTATGTGTATAAATAAAACTGAAGAGTCTATTTGTAACGTCCAAATAACAAAATTTTACTTAATGCAAATTATATATGATACTTATAAGAAAAACACATCTTTTATCCGAGTGTCTGTTTGTTTCGGTTACCATTCAAAACGGTTGGACCAATTTTGCTCGAAACTTCCCTGGAAAATAACCGATGTTATAGGCTACACTTAACAGTGTTTACTGCAAGCGGACTGGAACTAATACTTATCGCAGAAAAAGATATTAAAAAAGAAAATTAAATAAAGATTATATGAAAATTCTATCACAATACGAAGCTATTTGATTGATGAAAGTCATATTAGTATATCCAATACTTATCATTTGGTTTTCAAGAGATAACATAGAATATATAGATAGATATGTCCAAATAAATTTTAATTAGGGCGAGCGAAGCGAGACCTAACACTATCCCACAACCTGAGCATTTCGTGGTACACTTGACTGAAAAACTATCACGCCTGATAGTTTTTCAGTCAAGTGTACCATAGACTGATAGATATGTGCTTTAACATAGTGAATTAACTTCATATCTAGATGTGTTATAATTTAAAATCATAAAAAAATTAACATTATCAATTTTGTATTCGTTGGATAGAATTGTACTACTAATGCCATCTGTTAGAAAACCAAAGTCTTATACATTGCTGTAACATTATTACCCGGTAGAAAAACTAAGCAAGCCCTCACAAAGTTCAGTTTTTTGCAGTTATAATATATGTAGGTAGATGAGTTAACATTCAATTTTCTATTATTAATTCAGGCTGGATTAAATTTAGAATTTTACGGGCAAACGTTTTTTTAATTTAATATTCAAAGCCCATCCGCCCACAATAAAAGGGTTATAAAGTAAAGTATAATATAAGTACCAACTGATAAGCCTTATTTACGACTTTTTCTTTAAAATATAATTTTAGCTAGATGATAAATCTCAATTAAATAAGATGTTCTACGCTAGCGATTGTAAATCATAGAAGTGAAGTCTAAGATTTTGGCTCTACCATTGATGACTCACATCTGAATATTTTGCTCTAAAATGACGTATGTAATGTGGAATGCTATGGCATGCTAAGAAAAGTGGGCTGTTTTTTCTCTATTATCGTCATAATAAAATATATAAGTCAGTACTTTTGAAAATATTTCAATTAATAGAATTTGTGGCAGATTGTTATTTTAGTTTGGGTCCCGAAGGTAACGAATTCGATTAGTGCTTGACAAGCAAGTATGAGAAATGTAATTAATTTGGCCGGTCCTTTGTTTGCTTTCTTTATACAACGTTGTCACTCACTTTAGACTGTTTTTACTTTAGGACTAGCGACTGGTTGATTTTTAGGTATATAAGTTAGTTAGTAATTAGAAACCCCTACTATGTTTCTAAAATACTATAAGTCTATGTTTCTCATTATATCATGAAATATTTTTCAGTGAAAGTCCTATCAAAATTTGCCCAGCCGCTACATAGATTAGCGGGAATAAACGGACAGACAAAAATATAAAAATCTTATTTATAAATTGTATATTATAAAAACATATGTACTTAGTAAAAAGCTGTTATATTGATGTTACAAACAGACACTTTAATTTTATTTATCTGCATATATTATGTATGTCCAAGATTTCCCACGATACGTGTAAAGCGGAGTTAGAACATCATAAAAACCTACTTTTAATGGTTAAAAATACCACTTTTTCTTTATTGTATTAAGTATTAAGATTATATTTAAATTAGTAGTCTCAAGACAGATCTATAGAGACGTTTGAACTATCAGATTTATTCTAAACGAGGTTCGCTAGTTTTACTAATTACTCCAATCTACTGTTACGCACTCGTTAATTTTTTATGTATCCTGGCGTTTTAAAATACTAAATTAATTTCAACATACATTAATTTTATGTTGTGAGTGGGTGTTTATATTTATAATATGTATGTATTTAAAAGTTTATATGTGTAGTGTATCAACTATCTGGTATCCGTAACATAAGCCTCGTAGCTTGCCATGGAACTAGATGGTGCTGTGTGTTAATATTCTAACAATATATTATAGAGATATATTATAATTTAATTCTTTATGAAAGAGCTTTTAATGATATAAAATTAAAGAGTTGTCAACTATCAAAATACTGCTACTATTAAAATTATCATAAAAGCTTCAAATCATTAATAAAATTAGATTATTATTAAGATTTTAAGCATATAATATGGTATGTGTTATAATAAATATCAACATTTAAACATATTTTTAATGTATCGTCACAATATTGTTACAGTATTTATTTTTCTCGTATTAACTTGTACTGTGTACATTACCAAAACTAGTTGTTAAGTCTCGCAATCTTGAATCCATATAATAACAATGAAATGCTCTGGTAAGTGCGTCATATGAAAAAGGGTGGATCGATTAAACTCATTTTAATATTTTCGTCAAAGTTTTTGGGCAAGTTTGTAATTTCCCGGTAAGTTGGCTAAATTGGGAAAACCGAGTGCTTTTTTAGATTTTTTTGGTATGATCAAACATACTCGTTCATTAAGTTTTGGGACTTAACAACGTATATAGGTTCAGATAATCTTATAAATTATGTATAATCTGCAATTTTATATCTTTATATATATAAATATATAAATTTATAATCAAACGTTCTTCACCACTTTTCTCTATAAACAGCTAGGTTTAGGTAGGTATAGCCGCGATATGTATCTAGTATGGAATAAAATTATTAATTCAAGGGCTTTCACTTACTTAGCACAGTATTTCAAGTATATCACAATATTCACTAGGTAACACGAGACACGTCCGCGCGGCGCTTGCCACTTCCCTCACTGAAAGTGTTTCAGTACGCGAATAAAGTTTGGGGCGCACTGGGTTTATAATATATAATATGTAAAAATATTATTTTATCACTAGTCATCCTAAATAATATTTTTTCATCATATACTGTAACTATTTTACATAATATGTATATCTATTATATATTATATATTTATCTTATAAAACAATAATAACTGATATTATTTTTTCATCTATATAAATATATAATAAAAGTGAAGTGTCTGTTCTTTTAGTTGTCTGTAAAACAATATAACAGCTTTTTACTAAATGCATATGTATATACGATACTTATAAGAAAAACAAAGTTTTTAGCAATGGCTTAAAAAAAGACTTTAAAAGAATCGGTTTACAAACAATGAAGAAGAAGGTGCTGAATTGCTTATATTCAACGACACACTTCGCTTAGTTTGTTGCGACTCTGCGGTTGTAGATTCGATTACTGATTTGTATGATAAGCACCAAATGAACGTTTGTACTCCAGTCATGGGTGGTAATATTAATAATATGCATGTCTGTATGTATAGTGTCAACTCTCCAAAACACAAGTCTCGTAGCTTGCCATGGAACTAGATGGTGCTGGTGTTAATGTTCCAACATACTTATTAAGAAAAGCAATGTGATTTGTATGTATGTCTATTGTCTATGTTTATATTAAATATAGTTCAATAATAATGTAATGTCCTCCCGGCCACGGCAGTCACTGTCATTGAGACTAAACAACTGCAGGAGCTGTTAAAGTTGCAGACACAAGTGTACTCTCTGTTCCTGTCACTCTCATACTCCGACGGGATTACTACTCGCCACGGCCAGTGAAAGTTAAAGGCGCACCGACGACCGACGGCTGTACGTACTCTCCGAGGCACGGGGGTGACACACCGCCAACTTCTCAATATCGGGCTATTACTGAGGCTTGCTAAACAGAAAGACTCAATAACACATATAATAAACATTGCTCGACTCGGGATTCAAACCCAGGACCTCCAAATGTGCGACCATACATGCTAGCCACTACACCACCGAGGCCGCTAAAATACGGTTCAACTCAGTGTGCCATTAACTTAAAACGATTGAGCGGAGGTGTAGAAGGAAAGCTCATTCATTCGTGAGTGTTTAGCATTTATCATACATACTGCTAACATTTCAAAAATGTATACATTTGTTTGATTTAACGTAACGTTTCCGAAACATTTTATTTTTAAGGCTGTCCTGTCTATTTTTAGGTTCAACCCACGTCATAATATTATTAGTTTGTTTTTGTATGAATTTGTTGTTTGTTGCCTTTACTAAGCCTTTTTATTTTTTTTTTTTACTTACTTTTGAAAGAAATAGTTCCTATTTCTAAATTTATATAAAATAATAATAATTAATAAGTTAGGATATTATTACACACAACATCATCTAGTTCTGTGGTAATCGACGAGGCTTGTGTTACGGATACCAAATAGTTGATACACTACACATACATAATTTTAAATACATACACATTATAAACATAAACACCCATGACCGGAGTAAAACATCTGCGCTTAACAAATGAATGCCCTCGCGGGACTCGAAGCCACCACCGCTGACGCAGAAAGTAGGGTCACTACAAACTGAGCCAAAAATGTGGTCAAATATAAAAAAAAAAAAAAAATTTGTGACATTGATTTTTTACTACATAATTTTTACACATAATATATCACTTTATGTTTTATATGAATTGTTGGAAATGGCAGTCTACATCAAAGGAAATAATGAGATAACCTTGCTCTCCTTCATTGTAGAAAATCTAACTATTGTGATCGATAGAGTCGTCTTTAGCAAACTTACACAAAATAATAGTCTTTCTGTTTTAAAATCCATTAAAAATAATTCTTATTTATATTGAAAATACTAAAAATAAGAGTTTAACATTTAATATGTTGTGGGGTGTTAGTCAGTTAAGTAGTAGTCATGACAGGTAAAATAAACACGTCCGTTATACTCGAGTTTCCCCACTTTAATAATATGAAAACGGCCAATGCTCAATACATCGATTTAATGCTGAATAAGGACTTAACATAATATACTTACATACTACACACACTACATCATCCCCCAAAGGGTAAAAAAAAAAAAATTATCATATACATTCTTTTTTTTTTTTTATATATATATACTTATAGTTACTCAATCAAACTAAATAGTTTATCTTATAAGAATACAAATTAAAATTAAAAACTATTTATTCCTTATACAGTTTTGTTCTATTTTTATGAACAGTTACAGTTTTTCCATTCATATTTATTTTTACATTAGGACGCAAATCTTCAATTACAACATACGGTCCTAAGTACAAAGTATCTAATTTACTGCCGGTTTCATTTTTCAATAGCAAGAAATCACCTGGCTTGTAAACAATTGGATTAATTGACTTATCGTAATTATTTTTTCTAGTCTCTTTACTTTTAATTAAATTATTTCTCGCATCATTTTGAGCTTTTTGCAATCGATACTTAAATTCAGATACATAATTATCGAAATTATACAATGGTTCTACTTTTTGACATAAATTACTTGGTATTCTACATAAATGTCCAAAAACTAACTCGTATGGAGTATATTTCGTTTCGCAATGAACAGTAGTATTATATGAAAAACTCCAATATGGTAACCATGAACTCCAAGACGATGGGTGATTATTTGTTTGTATTCGTAAATAAGAACCTAGTACTTTATGTGTACTCTCTAAAGCTCCGATACTTTGATGATGATAGGCTGATGCTATTGTTTGTTTTATATTCAAAAGGTTACACAACTCTGAAATTACTTTAGAAACAAATTCCGTACCTCTATCACTAGCTATTTCTGTTGGAATTCCGTACCGTAAAGTAAAATTTTCAGCAAAAATTTTAGCTACTTCTGTAGTTGTTTTGGTTTTTAAAGGGTAAGCTTCGACATATTTACTCAACTCGCATTGTAGTGTTAAGATATAGCAAAAACCACTATCGTCCCTATCAATAGGACCAACTATATCCAAAAAAAGTTTTTCAAATGATGATGATGCTGTTGTTGTGATAGACAATGGTTCTTTATGAATTTTTGTGTATTTCTGTTTTTGACACTGAGTACATTTACCTACATAAATCTTTACGTCTTTTTCTAATGAAGGCCAGTAATAATATTTTTTAATATTATTTAGCATTCTTCTCACACCTACATGACCACTACTAGGTAATAAATGAAAATCATTCATTATCACTTTCTTTTCGTCACCTGTGAATATTCTTTGTACGTCTTTTACAATACATATTCTAGGTAAATTCTTTTCTTTATTTCTAGAAATATATTTAGCTAACCATTCAATAAATTCTTTATTTTTACGCGTTTTCATTAATATTATTTCTTTTATTTCTAAGTCCTTGCACAAAATTGCCAGTTCTTTCAATAAATCGTCTCGCGAGTATACTGATAAAGAAGATTGGCTTGCAAATATAGTATTCTTACTCTTACAATAACATAAATTTTTTTTACTTGAAATAAGCATGCTTTCATCTCGATTTTTTAATATACTGCGCAGTTTCTGGTCAGGTAAAATAATAAACTCTACATCTGAATCGCATTTCTTAAGTACTTCAGCAATTTTAGGTTGATCAGTCCTACAATCACTAGAAGTAGAAGAATTACTAATCTTGCTCTCATTCTTTCTCGCTTGCGCTCGAGTTAACACACACACCATCTTACTATTCATTTGTTTTAACTCATCTGATGTTATAATTATCCTAGACAAGGCATCTGCCACCACATTATCTCTACCCCTAACATACTCTACTTTAAAGTCATACTCCTCTAATAAAAGTCTAAACTTTGTCAAACGACTCGATGGATTAGTCATATTAAATAAATATAACAACGGTTTATGATCTGTTCTAATAACAAATCTTTTGCCATATAAATAAGGTCTAAAATATTTAATCGACCATACAATGGCTAATAGCTCCTTTTCAATTGTCGCATAATTCAATTCAGCTTTATTCAAACCTCGACTCGCGAATGCAATCGGTTTCTCGTTACCATTACATAGTACGCTCCCTATAGCAAAACCTGAACTATCAGTTTGTAAAATAAACTCGTTTTTTGATGAAAAATCTGGATAATCCAATACAGGTGGATTAGAAAGTAATTTTTTAAGGCGCTCAAACGCGTTGTTACATTCCGGTGTCCATTCGAATTTAACATTTTTTCGACATAATTTATTCAATGGTAAAACTATTTCACCAAAGTTACGAATAAATTTACGGTAATAATTACTAAATGCAACAAAGCGCTTGACGTCATCCGCACATTCCGGTGTCGGGTAGCGTTCAATTACGCGAATCTTTTCAGGGTCCGGTAACATGCCTTCCGCGGATATCACATGTCCTAAGTAAAGTATTTGTCTTTTTAAGAATTCACATTTTAATGGATTTAATTTTAAATTTACTTTTCGTAATCTTGAAAATACAGTCATTAAGTTTTTATTATGTTCGATTAGATTTCTACCGAAAATTATTAAATCGTCCATATAAACAATACATTTTTCATAGTTAAGGCCTGACATTGCTATAGTCATTAATCTACTGAAAGCTGAAGGGCTGATTTTTAACCCCATAGGTAACCTACACATTTGAAACTGTCCCATGCCGGTAGTGAAAGCTGTGTATTTTCTTGACTCATCTTTTAAACTACATTGATAATAACTTTGGCTTAAATCGCAATGGCTAAAATAAAAAGCTCCCGATAAGGAATCTAATATATCTGTTATATTAGGCAGTGGAAACTTATCATCCTGTATCCTTTCATTTAATTGCCTATAATCGACTACTACTCTCCACTGACGTTTCCCGTTTTTATCTTCCTTTTTAGGTACTAACAACAACGGACTGGACCACTCACTACTCGTTTTTTCTATTATCTCATTTTCTAACATCTCATTAATTTGTTTATTAAGTTCGTCTTTTTGTGAAAATGGTATTCTATATTGTTTTTTATAAACAGGCGTTACATTATCCTTTAAATGTATAGATTGCTCATAAATATTTGTTACTGTGAGTTTGTCACCTGGTAAATGAAAAATATCAGAATATTTTGCACATATCTGTTCAATTGACATTTGTTCGTCTTTTCCGAGGTATGAATGTAAATTAAGCATAGAAAATAACTTTCGCACTCGTTCCACACTTACATTCGGTCTTTCAAACTTACAAAAGTCGTAGTTTTGTAATGAATCTATTTCTAGCTCATTTATACTCAATGTTACTTCCTCATCCGTCGTATTCAAAAGTCTTATGGGTATTTTACCGTTTCTTGGCCTAGCTATTACACTTGCTAGAAAAATTCCTTGCCTTATCTCTTTTGGATATATGACACAATCATAATTAACGTGTGTAGGTAAATATTTTATTACCTCACATCGCGGTCCGATTGTTAAATTATGATTATAGTAATGCATTGGTAAGGATACCTTATTCCGACCTACTCTTAAAGATAGTACATCTGTATTATAATCTATGACACCTTTATTTATTTTTAAAAAATCTTGACCTAATATACCTATAGCTTTACATGGTAAATTCCTAAATACGTAGAACTTATGACTAAAATTAAATCCTTCCCATTCTAATGTCAAATAGACAAAACCTTCGGATTTCAAACTACCACCTACGCCATTTATACTTAATTCACTCTTATGTAAAGTTACGTTAGTTAAGCTTAATAATAATTCATATTTAATCGCTGATAAAGAGGCCCCTGTATCTACTAATAATTCTAATTCTAAATTATTTATTTTAAAATTAACCCAATTAATGCTGTCACAAGCTAAAATCTGATTAGGCACGAAAAAACTGACTTAAATTATCGTTTTCCTCACCTTGGTCATTCGAAGTAAAATGATTTAAAGTTCTATCATTAGAATTATTCACATTATTATTACGTTTACCGCGATAATTATGGACATACCTCGATGCACCGCGATTTGCAGAGTAAGCGCGTCCCGCTGCACCGTAACTCGACGCTCCGCGTGAACCGCTTCCGCGCCACGTGCTTTGCTGTCGGTATTGCGACATCGGTCGATTTGAATAATATGTCGAAAAATTTCGACCACGATATCCACGATAGCTGTAGTTAAAATTATTACTACGCCTATTCCTACGATTATTATTATACGAGAAAATCTGATCCTTGTGGTTCAAAGATGAGCCACACTCATCCTCCGCGACTCTGATGGCATCTTTTAAAGAAGTTAAATTACGCGACGCAATTATGGTACTTACTCGTTGGCTTTTTAATCCATCCGAAAAACACTTAATGGCATTTTTCTCATTTAGAGGCTGCAACACCTTATACTTAGTTTGATCCCCGTTAGCCTGGGAAATTGTTAAATCCACAAACAACTTTTCTACTTCATCTCCATATTCCTGAACAGACTTATCACCCTGCTTTACTTTTTGTAACTTCGATTGCAAGGCTGTATCCGATTTTCGAGTGAGCAAATGTGTACGCATATCTTTTAAAAGTAAATTAATAGAACTATAAGAACTTTCTAAACGCATTTTTGCTCCGCTGGATAATCTACTTTTTAAAACAAAATTTATTAACAGCTTTTTATCCTCATCTAAGAGCATCGAATCATACAACTCTATTGAGTCAATAAGATCATTCGTAATTTGTTCGTCATCGGTCATTTTAGGCAAGAGGCTAACTGCCGTTTTTAAACTAAACTTTTCTCCAGACATGTTTTCTATCTCTGACTGACCACTACTACACGAATCAAATTTCTCCTCAAATGATATTATTTTATAATAAGTCTCGTCAATAGAAGCGCATAATAAAATGCATTTCTTAGAAACGTCAGTCGGTAAGCACTTCAATATATCTTTAAATTTTTTATAAATTGCCTTTGCCTCAGAAACCTTTTTTTCAAAATTACTACCTACTCTCCTACTAGGACCTAATTTAATTATATTTTCCTTAAGATATTTCAACTGTTCAAATATAGTAGTTAACTCTAATTCTATTGACATAATCAGAAAAACTTAGTGATTAAAAGCTAATAACAATATTTTAAAGAAATTAATTTTAAAGAATTAACAAATTTAAAGAAAACTTATGTTATTTTTAAAGTCCATAATAGTTTGATATTGTCAATAACATACCGTATAACTACGCACTCACGCACTTTAGGACTATAACACTTTATACTTGCGGCTCGATGTCGTCGCAGCGGTCACGGGCATCTCGGCCACGGCGGCGGTAGCTTACGCGCGACAGGATACGCTCCAAGGCCGCACTCCTCAGCTCCTTCTGGATCCACTGTTTATGGCACCTCTTGTATAAATAGTAGACTCCAATCAGCACCCCCACAATAATGAAACCGCAGATAATTGATAGAAGAATATTATTAGACTTCATGTGCGCCAGGGTTGCTTCTCCGTGATTGTCGCCACCAGACGATGTTTGCGCGATGATAACTTGTTCTTTAACATCCTCTTTACTTTGACCTTTCCCCATGTTCAAATAAGGGTATCGAATGAAGAGAGATATTGAAGAAAAAAAAAAAATGATGATTCCGCCAGTTCTATGGCAGGGTCGCCATGTGTTGTGGGGTGTTAGTCAGTTAAGTAGTAGTCATGACAGGTAAAATAAACACGTCCGTTATACTCGAGTTTCCCCACTTTAATAATATGAAAACGGCCAATGCTCAATACATCGATTTAATGCTGAATAAGGACTTAACATAATATACTTACATACTACACACACTACATTGTTATTTATGCTTGCAACAAATTGCACTAAATTTGAAGCTTTATTTGTGCTTTCAAACAATGTTACAGTATTTCAAGTAACTTTATTGACAGGTATGTTTTGATTTTATGCACTTGTTCGATTCTTGCGTGAATTAAATATTTACTTTAGGTTTATTTTAAAACTTGTGTATATGTTTGTATGCTTGTTACTTCCTTGCTACAAAAAATTGCTAGGCACATTTTGATATAGATTTCAAATCTACCTCTACTCTATATAAACTAGAGTAACATGTAGGGCGCAGTGAGTAACAAAGGGTCTAGCCGGATAAGTATGACGAGTCGGCCCCTAAATGGACTGAGTCATAATTATTCGACTAAACCCTATGGAAAATTTTATAAAGGGCCGGAAGACCTAAGCGAAGTCAGGATAAAACTACAGAGCATAATTCACCGCTTTTCAAGTGTAATCCAAACTCAGTTGAATATCAAACATTAATTCTCAATAAGCTTAAAGCTTATTTTGAAAGACATGAATAATTTGAAAATGTAAAATACGAATATTGATATCGTTTCTCGTTTTTAATATAAATTATATTTCACATTAAACATTCGAAACTTTCCACAGTAAATAGAAAAGTATGATGAAATATCTTCGACCAAGTATAAATTTCAAAGCTTTTCAAGACACACATATTTGTAGAAGATGTCGAAAGTCGCTTATTAAACCGTATTCGTCGATTTAACTTATAACAAGGTATTTACTTAATAAAAGTTTCTTCTTCTTTCTAATATGTATTAAATATATCATTTGAGCGATCTGTATGTACATAAAAACACTATATTCAGTTATATAATCATAATATTATTATCATGGCAAAAGTTAGTTGGAAGCTCTTTTATAGATTTTTACTTGAAATTAATAAAAAAACGAGTAAATTACATTTCTTCGATCCTCTCAAAACTTATTGTTCTACGGTACGTTTGCAATTGTAGGTGTTATTATTAAATAATTTATTTATCTAATTAAATTAATTTCAATGTACTTATTTACTTAAATTGTAGTAAGAATCATATTAAAATTTGTCGAGCCGTTCTTGAATTTGTGTTTTAGTGAACAAATAAACAGACGTACAAAGACAAAAATCAAATATTTGTTAGACAGCTTCATAATTCGTAGCTTTATGTTATATAACTAGTATTTCCCCAAAACCTCTATAGTAAATAAATCAACTATAACAGTTATTAAGACTTTCATATTAACTTGCGATAACCTATATTTACTTAGTTGAGCTCCTTAATTCACCCCTGTCGTATAATCCGTTCTTAACAGACGTCTTCTACCGATGAACTACACTTTTGCAACATTTAAGCTTTATAGGTCAAATTGCTTCAATATTTCATGGTTAATGCTTTCGCTTTTATATAATCGTATTTAGATCGAACACATTTCAATTTTGTTAGTTATTTGAGAATCTTATTAAAATAGTAGTCATTATTATCGAAACAGAGGCAGTTTCTAGAGTTTTCTGAATTTGTGTTTGTCTGTTTGTTACCGCATCACAAGAAAACTGCTAAACAGATTTTGATGAAATTTAGTATGATAGCCTAGCGGTGACGCGCTCGCTTGGATAACCAAGTGATGCGGGTTCAAATCCGGGTCTCGCACCTCTGATATTTACATGTGCGAATCATTTCTATCATGATTACCACTTGTCTTACGGTGAAGGAAAAACATCGTGAGGAAACCTGCATGTCTTAGAAAACCTAACAAGTTTACGAAAGACATGTGAAGTCCGCCAACTCGCACTAGGCCAGCGCGGTGGACTATGGCCTGATCCCCCTCGTACTGAGGGAGGCCCGTGCCCAGCAGTGGGACGTTGAAAAGGGCTGACGATTAGTATTATGATAGCTGGTAATCCGGGTCAACAAATAGGATACTTTTACTATATACTACTGAAAAATCTCACATCTCAGAAAAATATATACTAATCGTCAAAACATACCCGGGGACTGAATCCGAGCGAAGCGAGATTGAATTACTAGTTTCTTATTAAAATTAAAATTTCACAAAGGCTTACTAGTAGGTTATTCAATTACCCTACAATATAAAACAAAAAGTTAGCACAAGCTTTGGTAGCGGGCGTAATAAAGCTAAATAGGTCAAGGCTCAATCTGACAATACAGGTCGGCCCTACCGAGTACCGATGTATATTATGATGTAGATATTACGTTTATAAAATGGAAGAAATTCAGTACGTACTTGGAATTTAGATTAAAAATAATACAGTGTTTGTTGATACTATGCTATCTCACTTTCAATGGGAAGAGAACTAATGCTTAAAAATGAATTTTTGCTTTTAAATGTATTGTTTTAATTAATAAAAAAATAATACATTTAAAAAGACTTTCAAATATTTTCATATACAGTGGAATAATTTAGACTCGCTTCGTTTTTGATTTTTTTAGCGAGACCAAAGGACATCAACCTATTATCTATAATCTAAAAACTCATTCTCGTTTTGCTCGGGCTCCTCCCTAGGTTGACGGGACCGCTAGTAAATGTATACAAAAACTTGACAAATTATATACTAAAAGATTTCTCGTGATCCACTCTATCCATTGGTGGAAACAGCATGAAAATCGGTGCAGTAGTTTTTGAGTTTATCGCGAACAGGCTAACAGACGCGGCGAAGGATTTTGTTTTATAAGAAGTAGTGGTGAAATGAATTAATGTTCTTTAGTGCCTTGTGTGAATAGGTCTTTTAAAGCGAAAACTTATAAGTTCTGGAAAAGCTAAATTTTCTATGAATTGTGAAGTTTTAAACCTCTTTTAAAGAAACTTGACAGAATAAGTAGTAAAATAATAGAGTAAATCCTGCGTACGCATGAAAGTAGTGCTGGAAGCCTTAAACGCTATTATAATTACTTGTTCTATAATTACTATGAATTAAGCTAATTATTCCACTTTATGACATTGTTATACATTGAAATTGAGGCAATAATGAAGCGAGTTTGTGTACAAATACTTTATTTTATATCACTACATAGTATAAAAAAAAGTCGCCTTTTCTGTCCCTATATCCCTATATCCCTATGTGCGCTTAAATCTTTAAAACTACGCAACGGATTTTGATGCGGTTTTTTCCAATAGATAGAGTGATTCAAGAGGAAGGTTTGTATGCATAACTAGGCGATCCCGCTGCTTTGCCTGTGCTAAATCTAGGGAAGAGCCCGAGCAAAGCGAGGGCGAGTCGCTAGTATGTAATATACACTTATACAAACATACTTAAAACTTTCTTTTAAATGTCGGACGAAAACCTAAAAAGTCAAAATAATACTTTACATATTTCAAAGACCTACTTAAATGTTATGACGATAATAAATGATCTTTTTCTAGCTATGATTTATTAGTCAGATCTCGAACTTAGCTGAAAGCTTATATTAATATTTAGTATGTCTGGATACTACGAGTATCGTATCTAATCTTATTATTTAATCTAAAATTAGATAGCCTTAAGTTATAGTTTATCTGTTTACTAAATTTCATCCAAATCTTTCCAGCCAATTTCTGGCGAAGAAATAAAATAAGCCACCTATTATAGTATTAAATAACGCAATTTACACATATGAAGTATAACTATCAAACAAAAACTGACGAGCTAATTACTCCAAGATATAATCTATTGACACTAGTATTTAAAAAGAAACATGTTAAATTAAAAATCATGACAGCCATCTTAAGGTAAATAAAGTTGATATCAAAACCGTTTCATCAAACAACCGATGTAGGGCAAAGATAACCCACAATAGACCATTTAGAGACGTGAGAACCCCGCATTAAATATGGAGGATAAAATTTAATTGTACTA
Organism: Boloria selene; assembly: GCA_905231865.2. Taxonomy (NCBI): domain Eukaryota; kingdom Metazoa; phylum Arthropoda; class Insecta; order Lepidoptera; family Nymphalidae; genus Boloria; species Boloria selene. Next base: position 12,125,765 of record HG993146.1, read on the forward strand.
CTTAATTAGCTTTCTTAATTACATATAAATACAGTTGATCGTGTGAAGTTATTTTAGATAGAACATATATTATTTTATTATATCTTACTAAGTGTATGCGTCGTTGACTTTAAAACCCCAAATCTTAAACACTTAAAAACTTTCTGAGGTTTACGCGAATATTTGACAGTATAAATGAAACTATCTTTTCGGATTTTGTCGCGGATTTTTTTATTTGGCCATGATTGCTGTAAAGCATTCGAAACGTCGGGAACCAAATATACAAATAAATCCGCAACAAAATCCGAAAAGATAGTTTCATTTATAATCCCAAATCAAATGTTGAAACCATTTAGTTATAATATTTTAATGAAAAAGTTATATCACAAGGGTCATGTAAGAAAACAAATACTCCAATTCTTGGGGTGGAATTAAACTGCTAAGTGGTTTTGAAGTCACTGGACATTTTTAAATCTCACCCCTATCATATCGATATTATGAAAGGGCTTGATGAGCGAAACACAATATGCAAAATGACGTCATTGTGAATCCAATATGGTGGACTACTAAACATGGCGGACCACTTTTAATGCACCAAGGCATGGGGAAATCAATATTTCGCATTCTTCTCAGCAAACCCTTCCATTAAAAAAATCTAAATATTTAAGATTTTTCTGGTTAAGAAATATAATAATTAAAAGATTTTATGAAATAAATATTTAAAAAGAAGCGAATATGCTATGAGATTCTTTTGTCGCTTTTCAGCTCAAATACTGTGACATCCTATCGAACTATCTCCTGCAGCTACATAATGTTAAAGTAAAGATAATACTATCAGACATAAAGTAGTACAGCATACCCTTTCTGTTTTTTTTTCACCTGGGGAAAATCAGTATTAATATTTGATGTAATAACACATACAAATTAAGCATAGTTGAATCGCGAGTGTATTTTACGGAAATCGATTCCATGACCTTTAACGTTATAGCCGGCGCCCCTCTCACACATGCAACTGCGCACTTACATACATTACTATCTATCATTATATTATTACATCATTTATTCTTAAACTATAAAGTATAATGTTTTCCGACCGATTCTGGCCATGGCGGCCAATCTCATTGAGACTGGTTAACTGCGCAGAAGATATTATAGTGCACAAGTGTACGCGCAGACACAAGTGCACTCTCTGTTCTTATCACTCTCATACTCCGGTGGGACGACTACTCGACACGACCAGTGAGAGCTAAGGCGCAGGACCGACGGCTTTACGTGCTTACTAAACAGAAATACTCAATAATTAAACATGGCCCGACCCGGGACTCGAACCAGGACCTCTCGATGTATGACCGTACATGCTAGCCACTACACCACCGAGGCAGTTGCGTTAACTATGGTGTATAGTGAATACAAGACATACGAGTTTAGTTTTACAGAAGTTGCGAGATGAGATATTGTGGTCTTTAAGTCTGTAGGGAAATCTGAATCTCTTTTACTAAATAGTACAAAAATAATAGTTTTAGTTTCTCAGAAAATATATCTCCGTTGACTGTAACAACAATGTTTATATTAACTACACTATATTAGTATATTATGCAGTATAAATTGAAGGGTTGTAAATCTGAAGGGTCTAAGTGCCAATTTAATTATTTCAAGATATAACAAAAAAATATATCGAGGTATATAAGGTATAGATAATAAAAATATTTTTTATTATTCTAAACCTTGGCCAAAATGTGGGCGATTTCTAGTATACTAAATAGTATTTAAAATAAAACGGACTCACGTTGAAAAGCAAGCTATTGGAACCTAATCGTTTATTAGATAACTTTACTAGCAGTATTCATGCCAGTAACAATGCTGGGGCAAATTGCTCTAAATTGGCTCTGCCTCTGACGATTGTTACACCATACATCGACAGATACTCGGCTTATGTGTTTACGGATATAATAACTTTTAAAATACAAGATAAATCTTATATAGTAAATAATACATTTACAATATTTTAGTTGAATATTAGTATTTTATACTGTAGAGCAAGTTCTAAGTTCGATTTCTCTATAAAACAATTGTGTATCGATAATATAAACGAGATCTCTTTTCAATGTATAAAGGCCATGTTTTAGTGAATACGTGATAGAATCAGTGGAATATTGTAGGGTAAAAATTACTTATTTAAATAAAGTATATACATAAAATATATAAGCGAATGCAATATTTTTATATAATTTGTTGGATATATATATACCTTTTAAATTTTGGTCGCAATCAATACCGTTTTAATGAGTTAACCTACGGGTTAAGTTGGCTGAAAGATTGCTTAATAAGGCCGCCCTTGCACTGAAATACATTTTTGTAGTGTTAGTGTACTATTTTTTTTTGATGTAAGAAAGAAACAAAAAATAAAAAGAAGCGGAAACGGTTAAGTACATCAAGGTAATGTAGAGAAATGAATATTGAGTATGGTTCCTGTGAAACATTTATTCAAACATAAATTAAAATTTAAATTTACGAAAAATAAGAAGAAATAATGTTATTTCAAATATCAAATCTTAACATATATCAATTTTTATTTCTTATCCAATTAAAATTGTTTTTAAACAAAGAAACTATACTCATATTATAAAACTGAAGAGTATGTTTGTTTGTTTGGTTGAACGCGCTAATCTCAGGAATAACCGGTTCGAATTGAAAAATTATTTTTGTGATGGATAGTCCGTTTATCGAGGAAGGCTGTAGGCTATATAACACTACGACCAATAGGAGCGGAGTATCAATGAAAAATGTTGCAAAAACGGGAGGTATTTGGTTTCCAGCCTTTAGAACGTGCGCGAAGCCGCGGGAAGGGTTAGTCTTATATGAAATCTAATAATTACTTCAAAGTTTAACATTAACATAACATTTCTAATAACAAAACTTTATTTTTTCAGAATAAACTGCAAAATATTTCATACACGAATAGCCAATAGTACAAATATATTCAGAGCCAGCTGTCCGAGAGGAGCTTGACCTATATACAGGAGAGAAGTTCAATCGTAAATGCTTCAACACGATAATAATCCCACTTACCCGGTATCATATGGACACAGATATTTTCTTTAGAACTGAAAATACACGTTTAAAATGTGTTTGTTTTCATTTTTCTTTCATCTAAATATATTGAAAATAACAAATTTTTTTTGTTGACGACTCTTGAATGACCTGACCCTACTTGTTGTGGCGATCGCGGGTTCGAGTCCCGCTGGATCAGCACGAATGTTTGTACCACAGTAATGGATATTTATATTAATAATATTTATGTATTTAAAGTTATATACCTTTATTGTATCAACCATTTAGCAATCAAAACACAAGCCTCGCTGCCTGCGCTGTAGTATACTACGTATACTTATGTATCATGTATGTATTATATGCTATATTAGTAAAGAAAGTAAATAGAAATATTTTACTCTATTTGTGAGGTACATAACAATTGGAAGATTTTATCGTCCAAAATATATTTATAAACTTTTTCGAGATAACACAATATTGACAGAAGAAAAGCTCTTCAAAGCTTTCTGAACAATATGTCGAGATTTTCAAACACATTCTATTCGTCCATACCTCTAAAGATCTAAAGTGACGAAAATTCGCATGAATGCTAACCAAAATCGCGCCCCGAGTTTCCGCACCAACACACAATAATGTAACGTATTTATAAATGAAACAGAACCTTATCCAGCGTGATTAGATTTAAGCTTGCCAAATATTTATTTTTTCTTATATGATTTAGGATCACAAAGAAAAAAATATGATATGTATGTAATATATATGTCTATGTATGTATTACCGTTATTATCATACTGGAAATTTGAATTTGTATGATTTGAAACTAAATTAAAAAGCTTAACTAAACTTAAACGCTCATGTTTTTGAACCATGTAATAGAAATAATTTTACCCGAATGGAGCAAAGCCCAAGAGTTATATAAATGTATACAAGTATAAATATGTACATATGTATTTATATAGCTAACGTTACATATATATAGGTAACGTGAGTGTAATAGGGTATATGGATATACACAAATATCATTAATTCTAATCAAAACCAAATTCGAAAAGCCAACATTTTGTTTGTTATTTAATTTTTAATTCCTCGTATTAAGTATATAATTTTCTCCGACCGATTCTGGTCATGGCGGCCAATCTCATTGAAACTGGCCAACTAGCGCAGGAGATATTATAGTGGACAAATTTACGCGCAGACACAAGTGCACTCTCTATTCCTATCACTCTTATACTCCGGTGGGACGACTGTTCGACACGACCAGTGCGATTTAAGGCGCAAGACCGAAGGCTTCCTGTGCTCTCCGAGGCACGGGAGTGACACACCGCTATTTTTCCAACTCCGCTGTCACTAAGGCTTACTAAACAGAAAGACTCAATAATTAAACTTGGCCCAACCCGGGACTCGAACCCAGGACCTCTCGATGTATGACCGTTCATGCTAACCACTACACTACCGAGGCAGTTAAGAACCTATTGTATATCTTACTATCGAGATTATCAAATTATATATCGATTACATGTAGCTTAGCCTTAGCTAAAAATCGAGACGAGAATAGAACCGAAACGCAAATTCTAGCGATTCAAATAAATTGCCCGTTTGAAGTTCTGAAAAAAATATGTATATCTCAAAACGCTATAACAGGATAATCTCATTTCCAATGGGACGGATTTCAACGCTCGCTAACTTTGATTGAGTACCAGTGATTTCACTAAATCCTGAATTCAAACGATTGAACACGTACATATGTTGTATTATTTTTTATTTTTAGCCGTTAAAAGTATTATTGTATACATAGTTATAGTTAGATATAGTACTTTCTTAGGTTTACGCGAATATTTGACACTATAAATGAAAATATCTTTTCGGATACAAAAAAAATTGTAAATTGTGGGTCGGCACTGTCTGTAACAAGTATATAGCCCCCTGAGACGTCAAATACCTTAGTCTCTCCCGTGACCATGATTGCTGTAAAGCATTCGAACGCCGGGAACCAATAATCAAAATCAATTCGCAACAAAATCCAAAAAGATGGTTTCATTTATAATATAGTTAGATACGTGAATAGTGAATATATGTTGACCGGATAACTAACCGGATATCATATTTAATGTAGCTACAAATTCGACACACTTATAATTTCATTACATTGAAGATTGAATAATTTTATTGTGTATATAATTTATTTTTTATGGATAAATCGTTGAATGGTTGTCCTGAGAAATTAGTCAGTAGTCACACTTTTTATACTTTAAAATTTAGTAAAGATATAATTTAAAGATATACTTATTTAGTATAGACTATGAGAGAGTACATTGGCATTAGGTAGTTACGACAAACCCGAGCAAAACCGAGGTAATTTGGTAGTTATATTATATTTCAAGACGTTTATAGCTTCGCAACATTAACTATAAGTAGGCAGTTTAATGGCTCCTTGAAGTGGTCGTATCGGAAAAGCTATACAAAGGTTTAAAGAAGAATTTATTAGGGTATACCTTAAAGAAAAGATAAGAGCAATTAACCACCCTTTGTTAGATCTTTGAACCCTATTACAATTCTACCTGTAGGTATAATAGGGCGCCAGAAATAACTACGATTTTAATAATTTCCATACAAATAATATTAAATTTCAGTATAATCTGTGGCAGGCAGTGGTAGTACAATGGTAACATACAAAAACCAAAGACTTTTTAAAATTATTTTATCATAATGTAAAATATTTTATTCAGCATTAAATTATTACGATTTCTGACTGAATGTAATGAGCCTACCAGCCAGTTTGGAACAAAGGCTCCTCAGACCTAAAAAGACTGACGATAAATATAAATAAATAAATATGTTGGGACATTATTACAATAGTTCCGTGGTAAGCTACGAGGCTTGTGTTACGGATACCAGATCGTCCAGAGTAAAACCATTCTCAACAAATGAATCTCCCAGCAAGGCTCGAACCTGCGACCGCTAGCGCAGAAAGTATGGTCTCTACTAACTGAGCCAAACGTCTCGTCTGACGATGATCACTAGTATTTTACGTTTCATTTATGAATCATTAAATGGATGAAAATTATTTTAGAAAGAAAAGAAAATAAGAAAGAAGAAATAGCTGTGAAAACTTCTAAACTTTACCCGTTCGTGTTTTAAACCAATAAGAACTACTCGTAACTCTATCTTCATTAATCACTTCATGCTTTTAAGATAAAAACGTTATCGAACGCGTTTTTCGTACCTTTAACGTTTAATCATTGTCCACGAAAGTCTAACCTTTTTTATCTTATCACAAAAATCATTGAGCACGTTCACTAACTAGATTCAACCTCATTTTTTCTTACAAAAATAAAAATAGAAAACACCTATTAATATAGCTATTATGGCGTAGGTATTAGTAATTAGCAAAAGTTCAGATTATTATATTTCCTGGAATCTTCTGTCTTGCATAGTGTTTTTTTAGTTTCTTATCAATCAATTATTTATGTATATTCAAATAGGATACGCAAATATTTTTGTTCAATTTCTGCGAAGTCCCATTAAGACGAAGGGCAGTTTTGTTTGGTTTTAGTGGGTATTACTGGCTTCTTGTAAGCCCAATATGGTGGTATTGTAAATGCATATCCCAAAATTAAAAAACGGTGCACCATCCAGTTCCTGAATTTACACTAGTATTAAGTATATCGTAAGAGACAAACCTAGTTACTGTTATAGTCCAATCTCGAACTCGAACTTAGGACCTCTGTAACCATACATGCAAGCATCAATAAGGTACTTTGAATCTGAATAGTAACTATGAATTGTAGTTGACAATTGACAGAAGTTTGTGTCGGCACTTTTCTATAGCTCCATCAGTATTGAAGTGGTATTGTAATGATACTCATTGTTACATAGAAAAAGCTTTAGAAAGACTATTGTACTTATTACCCATAGAATTACTAGTGACCCGTTTTTAGTCATTTTATAAAATTGCTTCAATATTAAATTAAATAATATTTATGTTTGTATTCAGCTCTTGTTAACATCCCACTGTTGGGCACAGGCCTCCTTTCAATACGAGGGAGATCAGGCCATAGTCCACGCTGGCTAAGTGCGGGTTGGCGGACTTCACATCTTTCGAAATCTTGTTAGGTTCTATCAGACATGCAGGTTCCCTGACGATGTTTTCCTTCACCGTAAGACAAGTGGTAATCATGATAGAAATGATTCGCACATGAAAATATCAGAGGTGAGACCTGGATGTGACTTCTCTCGGTTATCCAAGAGCGCGCGTAACCACTAGGCTACCACTGCATGATTTATGTGTTGTTTCGATACTATCTGTAATAAATAAAGAAAAAACTTTCTAGAAGTTTATAGCTTTAGTCTGTCGGTCTGTAGATTCAAAATAAAAAAAAAATATCGCCATAAGTTCCAAAAATAGATTTTTTAGCGAAAGCGAAGTACGAGTCATATGAAAGCTTTAAAAACATCTTATTTATCTTACGATGGATAATTCATGAGTAATATCTAAACCACGCCGGGCTGATAGATATAAAATTATACTTTCTATTGCAAATATTATCCTATAAATGATAGCTGAAAAAATTTGAAAGAGCTTTCAAAGTTTGTGGCGTTGCCAATATTCTTATATTTTTCTTTCACCTAATGTCGCAGTGCACTAAGAATACTTTTATGCATATTTCATGTTATAATATGTAGATATTGTTGGTAGAACATTTAATAAAATATTTAATCTTAAAGTTCTTCCCGAAATATACAATGGATGACAACAGTCGTATTAAAAAAAATGTTTTTATTAACGAAGTGTCTATTCATCCGATAAGCGGACGAATAAATTAAATATTATTCGTCCGACAATTGGTGTTTGATATATTGCGACTGAGACTTTTTTGCTTCTTAAATGGCTCAAAGAGAAATCAATTTGTTTTTTAAGTTTTAACATACTCGTGAATGCAATTGCGGACGTTTCTGTAGTACTTTTTACAAAATACCATTTTCTTGTACATTGATGTAGGTACATACTCTCAGTTAGTGTTAGTAACGTAAATTTCATAGGACGTCTCTATAGAGCCAGCTCTTTTACATATAAAAATTCTTGGACTTATTAAAAGTGGGTGGGATCTAAATAATAAATTATCAGCTCGGTAGGTTAGGGTTATTTTTTTTTTATTTTTGGCATAGGTATATCCTGCACATAAAAATCGCTTATTTTATATTAGAAATCAAAGAAGTGATAGATATTCGTACAAACCGACAATAGTCGGACGAATAATATATTTTTTATTAATACGATTATCGGATGACTAGCAACAGCCTTTAAAATAATTTAGTCATCCAACATTGTTGGACGACTAAATTATTTTACTCGTCCAACTAGCAGACGACTAGCATCAGCCTTTTATTAATATCACGACAATTTGATATTTTAAGACACTATATTTCTAATTAACTGAGGCAGTTATAGCCCAGTGGTAACGCGCTTGCTAGGATAATCGAGTGATGCGGATTCAAGTGCGGATTATTCCGATAATTTCATATGCGAATAATTTCTAACATGATACCACTTGTCTTACGGTGTAGGGCAACATCGTGAGAAAACTTACATGCCTGAGAGATGTTGGCAGGTTTTCGAAAGCTATGTGAAGTACGCCAACCCGAACTTGGCCATCTTGGCGGTGGACTCCAAAAAGAAGTCAAGATCCCCCTCGTGAAGAGAGGCCCATGCCCAACAGTGGGACGTTAAAAAGGCTTAATACTGTATTGTCCAGTTCTCTATCATTTCTTTAAACTCTTTCTAATACAATTGTTGAGAGCTTCCCCGCTATAAAAATTTGCTTTATTTTTAAGATACGGCCTATGTTTCTATAGGTTTCTAATTTTACTTAACGCTTCTCGTAAATAAGCTATCGAAGATATTATAAACACTTTTTTATACAGTACCTTCTTATATTAAATTCATAACATTTACTCGATATCTGCGATATCACAGTATATTTTTGGGTTAGTTTCAAAGAAAACAAAATAATAGAGGCCAAGGGCAATATATTATTAGTGACTACAATATTTTTTATTCATGTCTGAAGCCACAGACTGTCATTTATTTTCTTTATATTCTTACTTCATAAGATTAAATTATAAAAGTTTTATCTCGAGTAGAAAAGTTCTTCTAGCGTTTTAACTCTCATACATATTCTATTATATTTGTGAAGTGTGTAAAGAAAGTAATAAAAATATTATTTAAATCATTTTACTACGAATATAATATATAAATGCTTACAGTATACTAGAGAACCTCGATTAGAGTAGATTTTTTTAAGATTTGAATTTTTTGATAACCAGCTTGATGATAGCGAGCGTGGTCACAGACAGATGTACAGACAAAAAATCTAAAAACTAGGTGGATTAGGCATTTGGATACAAAGAGAAAATTAATTTTTTTAAGATATTCCAAAAATTATTTCAAGTAGGACTGAGCTCCAAGCCCATTTATTTACAAATTTTAATCAAAATCTTTCCAGGAATAATAAACTAACATTAAAACAATTAAAAACTTATTTACTGTTGTAAACGTGATTTCGTATAAAATACAAAATCGTAAAATATCGCCATACCATAAGAGTCATAAAGTATTCACTATTAATGAGCCCACATCTAATTATTTATTTATACCATTAATTAACTACCCCTAAACTCCATTACGCCTACAAAAGTAAGCAAATAGTAATTATAGAGCAAGCTTAATTTGAAAGCTCTTTTCAAATTAGACTCTTTGGTAAAGAAACCTATCCGAACATATATACGATTACGAGTAAATGCGAAAATATATGTACGTCAGTACGTTTATACGTTTAAACCACTAAGCCCATTTTGAAGAATTTTGTTTTGATTAGATAGATGAGATCTTGAAGAGGGATATAGACTATTAATGTCGCAAATTATTTAAAATAATTTAATAAAACTGGAAGGAAGTAAAATAGGACTTGAAATTTATATGGGGAGTGGGTAAGTTGACTTATAAACTGACACATGAAAATGATGATGATGGACGACCGCAGGATAGTACAAGAGAAATTATACTCAAATTTTACTATAGAAGTAAGTCATGTCTTTTTAACTTTCCTCTGCTGACTAAGGGCCTTCCTTCTGTAAGAGGAGGATCAGGCCATAGTCCACATTAACCAAATATGGGTTGGCGGACTAAGTATGTCTATCTAAAAATTACTAGATTCTCTCATACATTTCTCATACTCACACGTTTCTCACAATATTTTCTTTAACCGTAAGACAAATAGCACTTAACTGTGTTAGAAATAATTCGCACATGAAAATAGCAAGTACGAAGTTTGAATCTTTATTTAAAAAAAATGTAATCCGCCTCACATGGTTTCTGAAGTAAGCGCGTTTCCGCTGGGCTACTATTGATACAACCACTACAGTGATTTTTAACCGACTTCAAAAAAGGAGGAGGTTATATGTTCCGTTGTATGTATTTTTTTTTTATGTATGTTCACCGATTTCTCCGCCGTCTGTGGGCCGATTTCAAAAATTTTTCTTTTGATTGGTAGGGTATAGTTCCGAGGTGGTCCTGTGGTGGTGGAGAAGTCAGGATCTGATGATGGGATCCCAGGGATATCGAAGGCAACTCTCAAAATTTACAGGCACCTATTATGTTTTTGATATATTTTCTAAACCCGATAAAGCTTTTACGTATGAAAATCATCATCTCATGTGGATGAGCTGATGATGGAAGGTAAAATTCCTCAATAGTTGTTTTTTATGTGTTTTCACCGATTTCTCCGTGAATTGTGGGCCGATTTTAAAAATTTCTTTTTGTTCGGTAGGGTATACATTCAAGATGTTCTCATTGTCACCAAGTCAGCATCTGATGATGGGATCCTAGAGAAATCGAGGGCAACCCTTAAATTTTATCGGCACTGATTACCTTTTTCATATATTTTCTAAAGCTGTTCAAGAATTTGTGATGATGTAAGGTATATCTCCTCAACGGTTAGGAGTTGAAAGAAAATTCTTTTAATATTATACGTACTTATGAACTGATAGTCGTATTCATTCAGGATATTAGGTGGATTGATAATAGAAGGTAAATCTTATTAACGTCTACGAGTTACGTGGAAAAACAGACGTGGACAAATCTGGATTGACTATTGTCGTTCATTGCAAAACTTCGCTGACTTATTTGGAGCAGTAGTTTAGTTAGCATTGCAATATTATATTTAAACATAATATCTAATTTCCACAAAAAAATTAAAAATAAATTATTTTTTAACAAAAATGAAAACCGACTTCAAAACCTTACAAATTGAAACTAAAAAGAAAAAAAAAATAATTTTAATTACTTAATACTTTCTTAGGTTTACGCAAATGTTTGACATTATAAATGAAACTATCTTTTCGGATTTTGTCGCGGATTTATTATGATTTTTGGTTCCCGACGTTTCGAATGCTTTACAGCAATCATGGTCACGGGAGAGACTAAGGTATTAGACGTCTCAGGGGGGTTATATACTTGTTACAGACAGTGCCTACCCACAATTTTTACAAATATTCAAAATGATAGATTATACATTTCAATTCTATACTTTTAAGATTTTAAAATTTTAAATTATATTATAAATATGGCAATATTATTAACTTATTTTTAGCTACTATAATTATATATAATTATTATAATTTTCTAACATTTGTTAAAATAATATTAAGTAGTGTTGCTATTATTAAAATATGTATAATGTGTTATATTAAAATATAAATTATTAAAGCAATATTAAACTTTCATATATTATAAATTAAAGATTAATAGTTTAAAACAACTTGAGTTTTGATAATTTTAAGTTAAATATTAAGCAACACCACTGCAAACTAAATCATTTCAAATTTGATAATATAATATTAAACAAATCTAACTATGCTCAATCCACATAGACTTCTTTAAGTTCTTTTGAATTATAACTTTTAAACTATAAAAATGAGTTAATGTCATTTAGTATGTCAGTTGGTATGTCTGTCTGAAGTGATTATAGGGATTTGAGACTATAGAGTTAAATTGTTGTCAGTCTGAAGCTACTACCGGTTCGGAATGCAACTGATACTGAGAAGAACCGGCAAGAAACTCAGCTCTTGCTTTTTTCAAAATAATGTGTTTACAATTTCAATATTATCAATATCTAAAATATATAAGTTTACTTAAGTTTACAATATTGCAATACAATAATTAATATATATAATTAATCATCACTACTATCATTGAGATCTACACAGTATGAGCTAACTACATCTGGCTGTCTGTTATGACTAATTTTATTAGATGTTTTTATTATATTAATGACAGGATCCCAAGATGATGGTAGTACCCAGCCGTCCTCTCTATTAAAGTTAGGATGTTTTTTAATTTCAATTGCTTCGCGAATCATTCTTGGTCTATAACGAGTTTCTTTCGCGAGTATTTGAGGATTATCAAAGCGAATATAGTGGTTGGGGCGATCCTGACTATGTTTACAGACAGCAGATGTTGCATTGCGACGGTGTTTCACATCAGCTATGTGTTCTTTGATCCTGGTTCTAATGGATCTCTTTGTTTGGCCGATATAAGAGAGCTCACAGTCACAATCAAGCTTGTATACTCCTGCATCTTGGAGGGGTATATGGCACTTGACTGATGGTAAGAATTGACTAATTTTCTTGGGCGGCTTGAAGTATGTTTTGATAGAAGCACGCTTCAGGATGTAGCCAATCTTGTCACTGACACCTCTCATGTAAGGCAGAACTGCAGGTACGCGCTCGACTGTGGCTGGTTTCACTCGTTCACTGTGACGCAGGCGTGGCACTTGCAGCTTGTTGTCTCGCAGAACCTGCTTGACGTGTTGCAGTTCTCCTGCTAGGTGTTGCTCGTCACAGATCCCTTGTGCCCTCTGAAACAAAGATTTTCCCACGGTAGCTAACTGTGAAGGGGGGTGGTGAGATTCACCATTCAGGTACCTATCAGTATGGGTCTTCTTTCTATACACAGTATGACTCAAGGTGTTATCTGGTTTACGTTTAATTAAAACATCTAAGAAAGCTAATGTATTGTTTGATTCTAATTCCATTGTAAATTGTATTTTAGGATTTATAGAATTAAGGTGTTCTAAGAATACAGTTATTTTGTCAGTTGGTAATATTGTGAAAGTGTCATCTACATACCGCTTGTAGAACCGAGGGGTCACAGGTGATGTGCTCCAGACAGTCTCCTCGAAGTTCTCCATGAAGATGTCGGCTACAACGGGGGAGACTGGCGAACCCATGGCCACTCCATCCACTTGCTTGTAGAATTCATCATTCCACAGTAGATAGCCAGTTGTTAGGCAGTGTTTTAAAAGTTCAGTGTATTCAATAGGCATGTTGTTATCCATAAGTTTCTTAGATATTATTTCAATACAGTCCTCTACTGGTAGGCTGGTAAATAGAGACTGTACATCAAAGCTAACCATTGTTTCATTGTCCATGAGTTTAAGATGTTTCACTTCATTGACAAAATGGTAAGAGTCCCTTGTGAACGCTCTTGTTTGTCCTCTGAGTGGTGAGAGTACTTTTCCTACTAGTTTGGCCAATTTGTAAGTTGGTGAGTCAATTTGACTCACAATTGGGCGTAGGGGGGCGTTAGGCTTGTGTATTTTTGGAAGTCCATACAATTTAGGTGGTTTTGCACATGATGGAATGAGATCTTTAACATCAAGACTTAATGTGTCGGAGTATTTCATAATTAACTTCTTAGTGTTATTTAAAACAGTGGTTGTTGGGTCCGTTTTAACCTTTTTATATGTACTTTCGTCCGACAAAAGTTGTATTATTTTATTATTATATTATAATATAATTTAAAATTTTAAAATCTTAAAAGTATAGAATTGAAATGTATAATCTATCATTTTGAATATTTGTAAAAATTGTGGGTAGGCACTGTCTGTAACAAGTATATAACCCCCTGAGACGTCTAATACCTTAGTCTCTCCCGTGACCATGATTGCTGTAAAGCATTCGAAACGTCGGGAACCAAAAATCATAATAAATCCGCGACAAAATCCGAAAAGATAGTTTCATTTAATTACTTAGTTATTTTTGGAGTCGGTGCCAGCCAAAGCAAAATAATCTTAATACAATTTAATTAATGTATCAATTTGTTAATATAATCAAAATATCCGTTCGAAAGTTCATTGCAAAGGCAGGATAAAACTGTCCTTCTTGGCTGGCACCGACTCCAACAATAACTAAGTAATTAAAATTATTTTTTTTTTCTTTTTAGTTTCAATTTGTAAGGTTTTGAAGTCGGTTTTCATTTTTGTTAATTAATAAACTATTTATCAGAATTTTTCCTTACTGGACATACACGTGAATATTTGACATAACTAAATTTAAATTTTGTGAAGTTGTGAGGAAAATCACAAAATAAGTTGTGCCACGACAGTTCGTTTTAATATCTCAAATATGTTCAAATATAAACCAATTATTAATATAAGTTGTCGCTTGTTATCATATAAATAGTAAGATATATTATGAATAATTTATTACTATATATGATATTCCCACGTCATAATAGAAAGCTTTTATTTGAGTAATGCCCTGGAAATTAATTACTCGTAAAGTTTAATGAGGTTTTAAACTCTGTTTAATATAACATTTGCGAAAAGGTCAGGTCCCTATGGATGAATAAGTGATATCAATATTCAGTTACTTTTAGTTATTATGTTTTTCAGTCTCGTCGTCGTATGGAACCCAGGTCGTGATGATTTACATTTTCCTTTATGTCACTTCTAGTATTTTAAGGGACATGGATTCGAATCCTGGGTACAAAAAAAGTATGTTTTTTTTATTTTCCTATTAAAAGTAGGTATTTAAGGGTGAATTAAGGTAAAGCCTTCGGTCTTGCGCCTGGTGGTTCAATCGGATGAATATCACAGTCGAATTGCTTGTTTAAGAAAGAAAGGAAAGTAGTTAGTCACAGTAAGATTGGTTACCAAATGAAAAGATTATTAAGATGATTAAGATTATTATAGTTAACTAGCGACTTGCCCTCGCTTCGCTTGGGCTTTTTCCTAGATTTAGCACAGGCACAGCCGCGGGATCCGCTAGTTATGCATATAAACCTTTCTCTTGAATTACTCTATCTATGAAAAAAAACCGCATCAAAATCCGTTGCGTAGTTTTAAAGATTTAAGCGTACATAGGGATATAGGGACAGAGAAAGCGACTTTGTTTTATACTATGTAGTGATATGTATGTATTTATGAGAAGGAAGGTTTAACATGTACCTAATATTAAATACAAGCGACTCACCCTCAGTTTGCTCGGGTTCGTCCCTTATATACAATAACTTACACTTACCCTTTAGTACAAGTTTTTTACAAAACCCGGATTTTTTTTATTTATTGAAACCTTCTGTTTACAAATAAAAATTAGCCGAATTGCTCCAGCCATTCTCGAGTTTTTCGATTAGCAAAATTTATTTTTATTTATATAGAAGATTTACTTAAATATACGCGAATACTTGGTATTTAAAAAACTATATCGAAACTTTTCGCAGATAAGTATATTTTGATTAATTCTTTACCTATTTATATATTTATGTATGTATTATACCCTAGTGCTTATAACAACACTCTTAATATTCTGAAACATTGATGTAAGACAATTTTCGAACAGAGACTTGCATTTGTTTAGTTTTAATTAAGTTCTGATCCCGGTCCTAGAAGATGGGACGTGATGTTATATTGCATTATGGTCGTTGTGTTCTCTTGAAATTGTGTTCGTGATTAAAATATTCAAGATACATTGTACAGTACACTGTATAGTATGAATTTTCTTTATTCTATTTTTATTATATTACCTACTTTAAACTTTGTAGCTGTATTAAATACTAATCGTACATGCCAGCCTTTTCTTGTTAATTCCTAGATGTTTAACATTATTATTATAATATTATATTAAATATATGTTTTGTTTCTTTTTGTAGAACGAATTCGTTTCGTAGTTACTTTATGTCCCGTAGTGACCTTTTTTTCTATACTGACATCTGTCATAATCATCTGTCATATTTCGCTCTGAAACCCTGTATATTTCCAAAATAAAGTAACAAACTACTCTTTCATATAATTATTTAAGATATTCCAAATATTACTTTAAATAAATAGAATTATATTGGTATAGGTTACAAAAAATATTTTACATTATAATTTATTGATTCTTAAAAAAAGCAATTTGATATATATAAACAATTGCTATAATAAACTTAACAGGCACGTAATATTATAATATAATTAAAATAATTTCAACTTTATACAAAACCATACCTTTTTACTCTTTAAGATTAAAGAATATTTTAAAATTTATAAATAATTCATAAATCAAAATTTCAGATTTTCAATCTCTTTAAACGATAAAAAGCTTCGTCGCTTAAATTAAAGTTGTAATGACGACCTGTAACGTTCACAAAAGCATGTTAATTTACTTTTTATATGTATTTTGTTTTTTTTAATCGGATTATGAACAAAACTTTAAATTTAACGAAATAATTTAGCTTCTTCAACCTAACGATGACTTCCTTACATTGTCTATTTAATCAGGCAACATTTGCTCAAAATATGGAAAATAAAAGCATTTCAAGTACCTACCTATATAATCAAAAAATATTTTTCAAAATATAAAATATTCGACGACACGTTTTGCTGTAAGTTAGTGTACAGATCGCGGGTTCAAGTCCCGCTGGGGGTACGTATTCAAAGTTTTATATATGTGTAATGTATCAACTATCTGGTATCCATAACATAAGTTTACCATGGATCTATTTCCATCTTTAATACGAGTATATCCGTGGTATATTAAAGTCCCAAAAATTTTTTTTAAATTTATTTAAGAAATACTCAAAACGTGCTTATTATTCTACTTTAAAAACATAATAGTTTTATTGCGAGGACAAAACATATTTATTGTACATTGTCAATGATAATAACCTCCCTCAAATTTTTAAATAATGATTATGCCTACGTTTACCATAGTTTTTAATAACTAGACTCCAAGGTAACCGCAAAGATATACAAGATACAACCAACATTCTTGTTTTTATCAATGAAGGTGCATAATATCATCAAAATAAATATAATATCTAAGATATTTTGGTGTGACATAGAACCCCTATCCGACCGGAAGGCGACCGGTTGGGACGGAAGCCGGCCCGGCGGCATTGTTCAAACTTCCTCCACCTTGCCATCAGATATGAATTTAGTTTTACGAATTTGAAATTCGAAATTAGATTTGATGTACCTGGATCATGTTACCTTATGCTTTTAAGTACAGGTTGGTCTATAATAATTGGATGACACATTTGGCTAGTTTTTTTTGGAGTAGTTTGTGGTTAGTCTACTTTCTTTGCCAGAGGTCGCAGATTCGAGTCCCGCTAAGGGCATTAATTATGAGTTATTTATAATATGTATGTATTTTTAATTATATACATTTATTTATTTATTCATTTATTTCTAAATAAATACAAAAATAAATAAATATATATACATATGTTTAGTGCGTCAATTATCTGGTATCTATAACATACGCTACGTAGCTTTTAACGGAACCAGATAGTGTTGTGTGTTGATGTTCCAACATATTAACTACTAACAACTCCCCCTGGCTTTGCTCGGGTTCGTTTCTATATTTTACGGGCAATATAGATCTTTTAGGAATGAGATATTTTCCCGCTGTAAAATACCTTACATATTTACCCGAATATCGAGCTACGAATACCATCATACCAAATTAATACAGTAGTTTTCCCGTGAAGTATAATAATAATAGTTTTTTATATTTGTAGATTTTCATTATTGAAATCTTATCTTTCACTTGATTTAATTTAATTACCTGAAAAGAAAAAAAGTTGAAAGAACTAATTTACTCAATTATATAGTAATAATACCTTGACCCCAATCTTATTATATCCTCCAAAAAACAATCTAAATGCGGCGCCATATTCTTATAATGTAAAAAGTTGCCACGCAACAAATTCTTTCATAACGACAGATCAAATTAAGTGATGCCATAAAGCATTTGCCATTGTCTAATGACAAAAACTTCGCGCGACTCATTTACAACGATCAAGTGTTTTCAACGACTTGTCATCTCTCTTAATTTGTATGGTTTTATAAAAAAATGATGATATAATTAAATAACAGAATAACTTAAATATAATTATATAATACATATAAATGACCCATGATTCGAGCTTTTAAAACACGCGACCTTTGGCGCAGTTTGTACTTTCTTACGCCAGCGGTCGCGGGTTTGAGTCCCGTTGGGGGCATTAATTTGGTAAACTCGGATGTTATATTTATAATGTGTGTGTATTTAAACTTATATTATATGTATGTATTTAAACTTATATAATATGTAGTATATTAACTATCTGGTATCCGTAACACAAGCTTCGTAGCTTACCACGGAACTAGATAGCGCTGTGTGTAATAATGTTCCAACATATTTTTTTACATTCTTAGGTCTCAGGTCAACCTATTTAATCTAGACTTTCATCAGACTGTATGCTAGTCTAGTATCATATACCCACTACTTTGGTTGGTTACAAATTTCATTTCTCAACGCTAAAAGTAGTCTTATATCTACGCCCTAGAAACCCAAACTGAAATTGAGATATCGTCACGTACGCTTTTCAATTATACTTGCCTCTTAAACTTCTGGCGTCGTGGAATTCCGTAATCCATAAAGATAACAATTTTCTTCTTAAAAATAAAAGATAATACCTATTCTATTAGTAGGCTTAATAATTTTTCAGCATAACAGTTTTTATTTATGTTACATATCAAACTGAATAGAATTTGTATATATACATTAAATACTTTGTGGAAAATCTTATGAAAATTATAGTCATTATCATTGAACCCGTAGTTTTAGAACTCCTTTGTTTGTCTGACTGTCTGTATGTCTGTTACCGCATCACTAGAAAACTCTTAGACAGATTTTAATGATATTTGGCATGATGATAGCTGGTTATTTGTAAACTAACCCTAACAAAGGGTGAGTCACTGGTATCATAATAAAATTAATTTATTAGGTATATATTAAGAACAAATACACCATATTATAAATTGTGTACTTCATCTCTTAGTAAATCCTAAAGCTGTCGTTAAAAGTTCTTAATGAAAAATATTCATGAATTTTTATATCCAGTTTAATGTCGTGTACGAGAAAGCATGATTTAATAATAGTTTATTTATGAAGAACCGCTTAGTACTTGGTACTTTAAATAAAAATGCAAATGAAACTGCAAATATGGTAATGAGTTTTGATTAAAATTATTTGTTTTCGCGATACAGTCTATTTTTACTGACGTTTTGTATTTTGCATCGTTCGATATGATTTTTGATACAGAAATGTTAGTAAAAATATCGTAAGCTTTGTTATTTTCCATCGTGCTCGAAGTATATTATTATTTTGTAACCTCTTGCTATTAGCAATTATACTTTTGTTGTTAACCCAAACGATAATGATATTTATTTGCGTCCAGTCTTTTTTTTTTTTTTTTTTCTTTATTAACAAAAACCATTTAACAAATTTGTAATACAACTTAAGTCTAACAAACTATATAAACAGAAATGTATCATTACAAATTCAACATCAATGGTTACAATTAGATATAATAATATAAAATATTTGTGAAACCTGCAAGTGCGACTGAAGACCCATTAAATAAAATTAAATAAGTTATAATGTACCACGTTATATAAGTTTACTATAATTATATATACATATACTATTTAAATAATAATAAATATATAATAAAATGAATTAAATTATTATGTACTACATATATAAGTTTACTATAATTATATATACATATACATACATATATATTTATATAAACAATTTGAAATTACAAAGTAGGGTATTGATAGTATTACACATTAAGTAAAATAGGAAAATTATGATAGAATGCCTCATCTTACAGTGTTACATTCTTATTAAATGTTCATTACTACTTTATGACCCATGCTTAATGATCAGTGTCAGCTTTCTAAAAGGATATTAATTACTTTTTTTTTATAACGACTGGTACTGTTCGCAAATATATCTGCAGAATATAGAATTTTATTATAAGTTTCAAGCATGCGATATAGTGGGGATCGAATTCCAGCATTAGTTCTATGTCTTGGAACTATAAATAAGGGCTTAGCGCGTGATGGACGCATATGGACTCGTAACGGAACAAAATAATCTATTTTATTTACCAAATCTACACAATCATATTTATTATTGCAAATGTCAAAAAGCAACATAGCCTCAAGCTGAACCCGCCGGGACTCAAGACTAAGCATCTTATATTTACTCAGCAATTCTGAATACGATAACCGTTTACGATGACATCTAAACTGAATTCGACGCAGAAACTTTTTTTGTACTTTTTCAATTGATATTTTATATTTTTCGTAAAGCGGGTTCCATATGGCCACTGCATACTCTAATTGCGGCCTAATAACTGACTTGTACAAGTAAACAAAGGTGGAAGATTTTCTAAACTCGAGAGTAGATCTCATCACAAAGTTATACAATTTGTATGCCTTAGAAATAATGTTATCTACATGTATGTTGAGGTGCAGTTTGCTGTCCAAGGTTACGCCTAAGTCCCTAATGAAGCTGACTTTTTCAAGATCAACATCACACAGTGAATAGGAATAGTTTCTAACATTTCTACGTTTGGTGAATGTTATACTCTTACATTTATCAACGCAAAGATGGAGTTTATTATTAATGCAGTACGTGCTAAACCTATCCAAATCGCTCTGTAGCAATATATGATCTTGAAAGCTGTCTATATTACGATATATCTTAAGATCATCTGCGTAAAGTAGGAATTTAGTATTTTTAAAGCATTTATCAATATCGTTTACAAATATTACAAAAAGAAAGGGGCCCAAAATTGATCCTTGTGGTACACCTGAACTAATATCCGTAACCTGTGATTCACAACCCCCAATAACCACTTTCTGAGTTCTATTGCTGATATATGACTTAAACCACCTCCACAGGTTGCCCCTTATGCCATTGTAAGCAATTTTTTCTAATAATATTTTGTGATCGACGCGATCAAAAGCTTTGCTGAAATCTGTATATATGCAATCAACTTGTTTGGAAGTGTCAAGAGCTTGAAATAGGTCAGTAGTGTAAGATAAAAGATTAGTCACTGTAGATCGTCGCTTAACAAAACCATGCTGCTGTTGCAAGATATAATTCTGCAAACGAGGATAAATAAGGTTATGAACCAATCTTTCAAAAACTTTCGAGAGGACAGGTAAAATAGAAACAGGTCGATAGTTTTCTACGTTTCTTTTGGAACCGCTTTTATGCACAGGAACAATACGAGCAGCCTTCCAAATTCGAGGAAAAATACCATTATTTAAACAGCTATTATAGATATAATACAGAGGCTCATCAATGACTGTTGCAGTTTCTTTAAAAAAAATGGCAGGTATATTATCGATTCCAGCACCTTTACTGACATCAAGAACTTTAAGGTAATTACAAATGTCTGTTCTAGGTAAATAAACATTGCTCAGTATTAAATCTGATGCATTACTGTAAGTAAGACTATTGTCAGTCATAGATTCAATATTTGCGGCAGACGGTTCAAATACTGAGCTGAAATACGAACTAAATAACTCACATGCATGCTCCAGGTTATTAGCAACTGTATTTTTATATTGTACATTACAAGGTATATCGTTAATACGCCTACGATTTGATATATACCTCCAAAAATATTTAACATTATCTTTTAAACTTGATTCTAGCGTATTCATATACTTCTTATAACATTTATCCGACTCAATTCTGAATTCCCTTCTGTATATTGAAAACAAATTATAGTATGACTCATTTTTATATTTTTTCATTTTGATCCAGGCTTTATTTTTTTTCTTATATAATTCTATAAGTTTATATGAAAACCAAGTAGGATAGGAATTTGATTTTATTAATTTCTGTGGTATGTTCTCTCTGACTAATTCATAAATTTTTTCGTAAAATACAGATACAGCGTCTTCAGGCTCTTTATTTGCTAATAGTTGTGCCCAATCTGTGTCGGATATTTTTTGTTTAATCGAGTCATAGTCGGCTTTATTATAACAATATTTGTAACTCGGTTTGCACCGCAAACTTTTCTGATCGAATTTAAATGGGACTGAAACCCAAAAAGGTGGGTGGTGTTTATCCGTTGATATTAACGGCACAGTCACTGGTGCTAATTGACAGTCAAATCTACTAGTGAAAAACAAGTCCAAAATGTTATTATTGAAATTTTTAAAAAAATTTACTTGATGACAAGAAATAATAGACATAAAATCATAAATGCATCTATATGCCAGGTTCAAATCACTACTGTTACTTAAATCACAAATATCATCACTATTCCATGACAAATTTGGTAGGTTAAAGTCTCCGACAATAAATAGATCAGTTATTTTTTTAGTATGTGTATCTAATAATTTATCCCGTAAAGAGCTAAAATAGTCTACGTAAACCTGGTTACACTGTTTAGGTGGTATATAAACTGCACAAATACAGCAATTATGTTTTGCGAGTGTTAATTCAATAAACACCTGATCGACAATAGCAGGGAGCGGACCGATGGTAGCGGACACGCAGCCAGCGCATAGCGCTCGCCGCACAGCCACTAGTACGCCTCCGCCGTCGCGACGTCCACACGCTTCCCGCGTGCGGTCTGAGCGAAATACAATGTACCTGTCGTCTATGAATTCATTGTCCTTGATCCCCTCATGCAACCATGTTTCAGTTAATATTATTATATCATAAGAGTGTGCAAGAATGCTCATATATAATGTATGTAGTTTAGTCCTGAGGCCACGGCAGTTCTGATAATAAATAGACAAATCTGTGTTAGCCATAGTTAATAGGGTATTTTATGAAGGATTTAGTTAATATTTTATTTAAACATCTTTTAAGTACAATATATATGTATGATATTTCATACCTTAATTCCCATATTATTAGGTAAATTATATATATAGAATTAATTATTTTTTTAGGGTTAGAAATAAAATAGTAGTCATAAATAATTTTAAACGTAATATCATAAACAATTTTATACATTAATTTTAATACACTTACAGTCACACTTACAAAATATTTCAATGTAGAATTTTTTTTTGAAAAACAATTTTTTTTTGAGTAATAATATGTATACAATTTAACACTTATGCGACTTGATTTTGTTTTTGATGTCCTGCTCATTACGTACAGCAAATATAGGTGAATTATCGGTTTGACGTACAAGTATGGTGCCATTTTTGATCCACACATACTTAAAGTTATTATTCTTGGCTTCTTCACGACAACAGCGAAATAATTGCTTGTTTCTGGCACTAAGATGTTCATTTACATAGACATTTTGAATTGTTCCCGAGACAAGTAGCTTGTCAGACTTAAGTCCCTTAGATGCTCTCGCAGCGGCGATAATATTATCACGAATTATTTTGGTTGTGAACCTCACAATCACGTTCTTTGGCCGATTATTAGTTTTTTCAATATGAGGCACTCTATGAATCGAGACAATATCTTGAGCATTAATTGGATGTTTAATGACGCACCCTAACTTCTCCATTATTACTAATAAATTCTCGTCACGGCGCTCAGGTAAATTTGCAATTTCTATATTGTGGGATCTAGCCTGTTGTTCCATGGCGTCTAACCTATCTTGTAACACCTGGATCTGTCTTTCCTCGGCCACATTCAGCTTAATTTTTTTTTCCATCTCCTCAAGACGTTTTTCAAAGTTATCCTGCCTTTCCATTGTGAATTGAAGAGACTTTTCAAAAGTATTAAATCTTTCACTCAGCTTCTCAAAAGAATCTCGTATGGATAGTGTCATCTTTTTAACTTCTTGTTCAATCACAGATTGTACAGATTTTAGAACAGAATCAGTAATAGCCGAGCTTAAATCATCCTTCCAGCAATTTAATTTCTTTTCAATCGTGTTCTCAATAACATTTATCACAGAATCGTTAATTTCCATTTCAGGCTGCTTGCGTTTACGCATATTAATAAAAGAATTATCAGCAGAACGCACAGATTCGGGTAGATCTGGATTCGATAAATATTTAACTTGCGGGTTAGACGAACTTGCTGGCGGCGATCGCTGCATCATTAGTTAACTCAGTACACACCAACTTAGTTCTTAATATATGGGTCAAACGGTCTATATCTATTCGCACTTAACTCGTTAAATTAAAATTTGACTGAGAATTCACATACGCGTCTGCACAAAACGGGTTTCACACGACGAATGAACGTCTTCCACTTGATTATTGGATATATTGAATAAGGAAAATCAAATCAAATCAAAATATTCTTTATTCAAATAGACTTTTACAAGCGCTTTTGAATCGTCAGTTTTACATTAGTAAAATTAAATGTCAGTCTATAAGTCTGTGAGTAAACTACCACCGGCTCAGAAAGCTGTTCTGCTGGAAAAGAAGCAAAGAAACCCAGTGTTAGCGCCCTCGCTTGGATACCCGAGATATTTTTATGTGCAAATGATTTTTTCTAACATGATTACCACTTGTCTTACGGTGATGGAAAACATCGTGAGGAAATCTTCATATCTGAGACAAGTTTTCGAAAGACATGTGTACTGTACTATATAGTCCGCTAACCCTTGGCCAGTGTGGTGGACTGTGCCCTGATCCCCCTTCTATTTAAGGGAGTCCCGTGCCCAGCAGTGGGACGTTAAAAGGGATGAATACATATTTTAATAGACGAAACATTTAAATTCCATTAATCTTTGAGGTTTTTTAATCTATATACGGCCCTTGATTTTCATACTACTTGTTTTAATTGGTTATTTTTAAACGTGGATAGGTACTAGTACAAAAATACATACCTACCTTGTCGTAAACACCTGATAAATAAACCAAGGCAGGAAAGATAAATTGAGTACTAATTGAAGTTTACTAATCAAGATTGATGACGTGTCCGAGGGTGGTATATTTTCATTGAATAATATATATTAGTTCCGGATACTAGCGTCCCCTCTGGAAATTTGGTATAAAATAATTTATTCGTTAAGTTTAAGCCTAAGCCTAAAAAACTTTTCTGACCATAACATTTCTAAACTTAAATTATTGTACCTATCTTGCATACATTAATATATTGATGAAGTCGTTGTAATAAACGCAAATCTAATTCATTTTTTATTATTTACGCGCGACTCACCCTACTTTGCTTGGGTTCGTCCCTAGGTATCTTTACAGCCTTTTTTTAGCCTTGTAAAGTAGTTTATGTTCTTTCTCAGGCTCTAGCTATCTGTGTACTAAACATTTAACTCGGTTCAGTAGTTTTGCGTGAAAGTGCGACAGACAAACAGAGTTACTTTCCCATATTTTGTAATATTAGTAAGGATTCATTATCGTCTGGGAGGTATCAAGCAAATCACATAATCATTACAGGTCGATTAATTCATGGTGAAATCAAATGTTTATTAGCAGTCATTTAGTGATATGAAAGTCAGCAGGCTCAAAATGGGTGGACGGTCTGGATAAAAAATTTCGATTATGTAAAAAATAAAAAATCCAAAAACGTTTTCAGGTCGCTTAATAATTTATTGAGTGATTGTTTGCATAATAAATAAATTATTAAGCAACCTGAAAACGTTTTTGGATTTTTTTGTTTTTACATAATCAAAATGTTTCATCTCGTCCGTCCACCTAAGGTGCGCCTGCTGAACAATTATTCGATAATTATCTTCATCTAAACTATCAATAAAATCTAAAATGGATCAGCCTGAAATCACTATGAAAAATGCAACGCTACCTCCCCGGACGATTAAAATCGATATATAAAATCAATATTTTTACACAGACTTTGACAAAAATAAACGAACTTTGCACGTATCGAGTATAAAAATGGAGTCAAATACTCGTAGATTGCGGTCGCAGATATTATGATTACTAATTCCTAGCGCCTACAATAGTTTTATGGTTATTGTTAAGAATAGTACATACATGTGAGTCCGCGATAATGCCTCCATCTAGTTTGAAATATTGGTAGTAAATTATATTAATACTTTGTGAATTTAAAACATCTAATTGTATGCGAATAAAGTAATATAAAATCTAATTTTACATGTAGGTAAATGTAGTTAAGTTTAGTAAATAATTGAATAAATATTCTTAGATGGAAATATATTTAAGTCAATCACAATGGGTTTGTAATAGTGTTAGTTTAAGATTTCGCCAAAATCCATGAAGATCAGTAATCAATTAACTTAAGATGGTTATAACAGTTGTTGAGTTTATTTATTTTCTTACACAATTTTTGAAATTTAAATAAGTACATAAACTCTATTTTATACTTATAAAAGGCAGTAGTGAAGGTTGCTTGGGAAAACGAGTGAACCGTCTAAAATATTATCAGTACAAATCATTTCCAGCATAATTACCGCTTGTCTTTTGCAGAAAGAATATATCGCGAGGAAACCTACATGTATAAGGGAACTTAGTAAATTTTCGAAAGTCCTGTATAGTCTGTGTGGCCAGCGTAGTGGACTATGTATTGATCCCTGTTATATTGAAGGGAAGCACGTGTCCAGCAGTTAGACGTTAAAATTGCCTAAATACAATATAATATTTGTAACAAGTGGTAAACATTAAAATAATCTTGCTTTTGATGCATAACGAAGTTGAGGTATTAAATACGTTTTGAGTGGTAAGCTCTATATATAATCTCAGAGAACTTTAGGCTAGGTTTTTGAATTTAACTAGATTTTGTTCTCCACGTTTCGGAAACTATAGAACGATCATGGTACCGGAAAAGAATCTCCTTCTTGTAATTCTTGCGCCAGCGGTCGCGGGTTCAAGTCCCGCTGGGGGCATTCATTTGTTAAACTCGGATGTTTGTACTACAGTCATGGGTGTTTATATTTATAATATTATGTATGTATTTAAACTTATATAATAATATGTAGTATATCAACTATCTGTAGCTTACCACGAAACTAGATGGCGCTGTGTGTAATATTGTCCCGAAATATTTATATTTATAATATCGTAAATAAAAAGTATTAAATAATACAATGTATACTAGTCCTAACTCCTCAGCATGCTACTAACATACGCCGAACTACATGTTTGATAGTCGTGATTTAACGTTCTCTAGGTAAGGAATAGCAATGGCGTCATAACACGTGTAAAGACATTTATACTTCACTTCAAATCTTAGTATTACCGTTTAAATAGAAAATATCTATTTATGAAAATACAGTTATAACTTTGGTTTTAATTATTATTTGCATTGTACGTGACATATAGGTGGATATATGACGACACGTTGACTCAGTTTGTAGTGACCCTACTTGCTGCGCCAGCGGTCGCGGGTTCGAGTTCCGGTGGGGGCAATCATTTGTTGAACACGAATGATTGTACTCCAGTCATATGTGTTTATAAAATAATGATATGTATGTATTTAAATTATTTTGTATGGCCTAATCCCCCTCGTACTGAGAGAGGCCCGTGCCCAGGGCTGATGATGATGATGTATTTAAAAGTTATATGTGTAGTGTATCAACTACCTGATATCCGTAACACAAGCCTCGCAGCTTACCGCGGAACTAGATGGCGCTGTATGTTAATGTTGCAAGATATTTATTTATTATATTTTATGATAGGAAGCCCTATAAAGAGTTCCCGTTGGGTTTCAGTGAATAGTACTGGCTTTGTTGTTGAGTCCCACATAACACTTCTATACTTGCAGGTGTTATGTTTAAATATTTTACCCAACATTAAAAAAGGTGTATAGATGTACGTCTATACAAAAAAAAATTATTATACTTTCGCAAATTAAATATTCAAAATAATTAAGGTTTACAATAATTTACTTTTAAGTTACGGTTTACACTTTTTTGCAGGCCGTGATTTTTTAATATAAAAAAACTATTATTAAAGCCATCTGTATAAAACAAATAACATCTTATCGAAAACATCTGGTTGAGATGATCTACAATATGAGCCCTCCCTAAGTTCACATTGTCAGTATCAACAAAAAATTGAATTACAAAAACCAAACCCCGACTCCGTAAACTGCGTACTAACGCGCAGTCAGTTTTTTTGCAATTTGATTTACAGCTTTCAGCTACAATTATAGTTATTTAGTTTTGGCCAGTAGAAATTTTGAGTTTTACTAAAGAAGATCCTACTTGCAGTGCCAGTGATCGCGGGTTCTAGTCCCGCTAGGGACATTCACGTAACCGCTAGGGACGTTATAAGCATGATGAGTCTGATTTGATTTGTTTAATTTATAAGCATATCATATTGTTTTATTATTATTTTCTGTAATAATAATTTGATTACACAAATACACTCTTTTGAACTCTTTTCTTCAGTAAGCTATTTTGTAATCTAAATTTGCGTACGACATGGGAAGCTTATTAATTTTGTTTATTTAAATGACTGTAAGATATGGTAATGCATTGGGACACTGTTTTGTACTTACATATGTATATACATACATTTACATACGGTCTGACGTCTAATGATGACGACACGCGTGGCGCTGTTTGTAGTGACGCCAGAGGTCGCGGGTTCGAGTCCCGCTGGGGGCATACATTTGTTGAGCACGAATGTTTGTACTCCAGTCATGGATGTTTATATTTATAATATCCATAACACAAGGCTCGTACCTTACCGTGGAACTAGATAGTGATGTGTGTAAATGTCCCAACATATTTATTTATTTTAAATGATTAAAGGATAAAAAGTGTATTTTTGTTATAGCTTAGCATTATTAACAATCTTTTACAGATATTAAATTGAATTTTGAAAACTAATACAGTATATATAGTAGCGACTAGCCCTCGCTTTTCTCGCGTTCGATTCTAGGTACGATTTAACGGTTAGTATAAAATAAATAATAAGTAGTGCCAATATTTTTATACTTAAATCACCCCCCACAAAGAAAACAAGATTAACAAACAATAATTAATTTTTATGTTATATAACTAGCCTTCCCCGCGGCTCCGTTCGCGTTCTAAAGACTGAAAATCAAAAGAAATATTTTTCATTGACGCTCCGCTCCTATTGGTCGAAGCGTGTCGTAATATAGCCTATAGCCTTCCTCGATAAACGGACTATCCAACACAAAAAAAAATTTCAATTCATTTCAATTTGTTCCTGAGATTAGCACATTCAACCAAACAAACAAACTCTTCAGCTTTATAATATTATAGTATAGATAATAATTTTTGTAAAGTTCACAAAAGCTTATTATAAAAATAATTGAATATATCTTCGCTTCGCTTTTTATATCTTGAGATGCATGTATAATGTAAATCCGAAACCTTAAAAAGGCATAATGTAAAGTGCCTCATTACGCCTCGTTAAAAAAATCACTGGTACAAGCACTACAAATCTCAAAAACTAATTGATTTTAGATGGAATGCACCCGTTGAGGTTTAAAAAACCATTTATCGTGAGACATGTTATACGTACGAATAAGGTACTCTATACATTTAAAAAATTTCTAACTGACTGAATGTTTTAGAAAATAATAAATTAATAATAAATATGTTAGGACATTGATACACACAGCGCCATCTAGTTTCGTGGTAAGCTACGAAGCTTGTGTTACGGACACCAGACAGTTGATATACTACATATATAAGTTTAAATACATACAAATTATAAATAGATATATAATAGATATAATATATCTTGTTGAAGTTTTCAATGTTATCCATACAGAGGCGGAATCTATAGCTTTAATAAAATTTATAATTTTTATGTGTCTTTTTGTTTGTTTGTCTGTCTGTCGAGACCCGGGATATGAAGTATGAACCCGCTTAACTTTATTATTCAACCGAGCATTTTACCACTAGGCTACTGCCTTTCAAAAGTACTGATATGAAATAATTAAGCAGATAAACTTCTATATATACATAATAAATATATTATTAAATTAACGTGTAATTAGCTCTTTACTATCACACGCTGCGACACTTAGTAAGTTAAAATTGAGTTAGATATGAGTACATCTAATTGGTTATTATCAC
This sequence comes from Boloria selene, assembly GCA_905231865.2. Taxonomy (NCBI): domain Eukaryota; kingdom Metazoa; phylum Arthropoda; class Insecta; order Lepidoptera; family Nymphalidae; genus Boloria; species Boloria selene. The sequence continues at coordinate 12,155,886 of HG993146.1, forward strand.
CCCTTTAGACACTACCTAGATTGAAAACCTTCTTGAATGTGCAATTATAGTACGAACTGCTGTCAACAAGTCGTGTTACTATCATCAATATCGCTAATAAAAAATAGAACTAGTGTAAGTCTGATCAACATCGAGGGTTTTGTAGCATAAAATATTAAAATAAGTTTATATTTTCCATAAATTTCGGACTTTACTTTTGCTTTAAGACAGTTTCTCGCTAAATTTTTAATATTTTACCAAAGTTTTAAATTGTGTTGGCTTCTTAGGAGTTCGATTTTTATTATACATAAATGTATCACAGTAGACTTTTAATGATTCCATTTTAATATTTAAAATCTAAGCTACATCCGCAGAAAAATTCGCAAATTAGTCAACAATGCTATAGATCTCATTTGTTTTCAACAAAGGTAGATATTTTCAATTTATAGCTAGCTTAATTAAAAATAAGGCTTTCTGTTACATTTTGTTTACTAATTATTATTCATACTATCGTTTCAATACTTCTACTTAGCTACAGTTTTAGATTGACTTCGACTTTTTGAATTTAACTATATTTTCTAATATATTTGCGGATTTATTTAGAGTTTTATTTCTACTACCTGTTACAACTACAGCACTACCTAAGTCTCGCTGTGATAAACTTAAGAAGCAAACCCTTTCCTAAATAGTAAATTTGAATCAAGTAGTTGAGCAGTTTCCGAGGTACACGAAATATTTTTTGTTTATACCAGAATTGATTGTATAATATTTATAAGATTTGACGCAGATTAAAATGAAACATACTTTTCTTTTAAATTATTTCCACAAATATCAAAGTACTTATTTCTACTTATAAATCAGAGCAATACACCATTAAACAGTATAAGTACATTAAATGAAAATTCTATTTTTCTTAAAATATTAAGCTCTAAAAGCAAACTCACGTAAAGCTCTCGAACGATTCACAACAAAGTCGCTTTGTTTATTTTAAAGGAAGCAGAAGCTGTGACAAAATTATATTTAAATGTTATTTTTACTGGCACCTTTATTTATATAGCATTAGAATTCAATATTGCTCAAATTTAAATATAACAAGTAAGGGCTTCACGCTCTATAGTACTTCCGTTTGATGATATTTTTTATTTCACAGAGTTCTAACTTCTAAGATAACAAACTTAGGGTAAATAATAAACGACTTAAAATTTTAACAGTTCGCCATTATAAATTTAGCATATCTCGTGGCTCCGCTCGCGTTCTAAAGACATGGGATAACATTCTTAGATCAAATTATAAGGTGTGATAGAGCCTATAGGCTTATTATTTACAGGGCTTCAACACTAAAAGCATTTTTCAAACACTCGTAAATTTTAGTAAATTTATCTAACAATAAGTATCTTATATCGAAAGGTGTAGTTAATTTTCATCCCTTTAGTTATGTGAGCTCTACCTTACCGTATAAAATACTACTACTATCTTACTACTACTGCTTTCTTGCTTGTATCTTGATATATATTCTAAATTATATTATGTGTACTTAATTGCCTCAATATATAATCTAAACATAGTATTTTTAATAATATTTAGAGACAGTCCTATCACATGTGCGTTTCTCCAGTTTATCACTACATAGTATAAAACAAAGTCGCTTTCTCTGTCCCTATATCCCTTTGTACGCTTAAGTCTTTAAAACTACGCAACGGATTTTGATGCGGTTTTTTTAATAGATAGAGTGATTCAAGAGAAAGGTTTATATGCATAACTAGCGGGTCCCGCGGCTTTGCCCGTGCTAAATCTAGGAAAAAGCCCAAGCGAAGCGAGGGCGAGTCGCTACTTTTGTATAATATACTTAATATATGGACAGCATTTTATTAAAATAGCTGAGCAAATCTTAGCTATTGTAATGTGACCAAGTACTCGTAACAAACATACAAACTTTTGCATTTATAATTATGGTGTGATTAAAGTTACGGTGAAGATAAGTGGTCTCTAAAGCTCACTTTATCCTGAAAATGCGTTTTGTTTTCTTTATAAACGAAACAACTTAAGAACAACAAAGGGTGGCTGAGTGCTTTAAACTCCATATCCTAACAAAGGTATTGTACTTTTGTAAACACATCGTATATTTTTAATAGACTTTCAATTTTTTATGCAAATGTGTATCACATTATAACATACTAGTGTACGTCGAGATTTCACTATAATTGTTGAAAATTCGGTCTAAATATGTTTAATTAATTGTAACTACTACATGCAAAGGACTTGTCTTGACTCCACTCCACTTCACTCGGGTTCATCTTTACGTAAGTTAGTATATATTTTCACAGCGATGACACATAGAAAAAGTATCCTTTATTTTGACCCAGTTATTGTCATACATAATAATAAATTATTTTTTTGAAGGTTTTCTTACGCCTCACATACAGCCGGACAAACAAAAACTATAAAAAATAATATATTTGACCTATGTATCAATTATATTATCAGCCCTTTTTAACGTCCCACTGCTGGGCACGGGCCTCCCTCAGTACGAGGGGGATCAGGCCATAGTCCACCGCGCTGGCCTAGTGCGTGTTGGCGAACTTCACATGTCTGTCGAAAACTTGCTAGGTTTTCTAAGACATGCAGGTTTCCTCACGATGTTTTCCTTCACCGTAAGACAAGTGGTAATCATGATAGAAATGATTCGCACATGAAAATATCAGAGGTGCGAGACCCGGATTTGAACCCGCATCACTCGGTTATTCAAGCGACGCGTAACCGCTGGGCTACCACTGTCTATATCAATAATAATGTTTAATGTATAGATTCGACTCTAGAGTTTTCTAATATGTATTGATGAAACAAGTATATTAGGTAAAATTATATTCTTTATTGCACATAGAAATTTATATGGTAATTTACTGCAAATTGTTCTGCTTTAAATTATTAAACCTTTATTCTACTATTTTAGTTATTTTAATTGAAAAGATATTACAAAATATCTAGCATTTTATTTAAAATCAATTTTTACAATCATCAGTGAATGCTTAAACAAATCACTTTCACAGCTAGTGAACTAGAAAGAACGGTTGAACTAGAACGTTCCACTCAATCCTATTGTAGTTTCATTGTATCTGGGGTTAATTTTAAAATTCAATGCTCTCTACATATTTATTTCGACGAAACCAATCTATAATATTTGGTTTCACATTTCTAAGTTACATTTCTAAGCTTGAATGATATCTAAAAATCTAAATGCTATAAAAGTATAATCGAAACTACATCTTCCAATTTCACTGCGTTTTAGAATATTGAAAGTAAGTTCACATCAAAATTCAAGGCTATTTAAATCATAACATTACAAGATAAGAAATGATTCGTATGACAAACAAACCAATTATTAGGGGATTCTCATTCCGTAGATACAAATTTATGCAAAATATATTATATATAGTAATTTTTTTTTACTATAATCATAGATGACATAGTGGTAGCCCTATTCCTATCACTCTTATACTCCGGTCGGAGAAAACTTGACATGACTGATGATAGCTATATCACAGGGACCAAGGCTTTACGTGCTCTGCCGGGGGAGTGAAACATCACCAACTCTCTAAATCCGGCCTATTACTGAGGCTTACACTTGTCCCGACCCGGGATTTGAACCTAGGATTCTGGATGTACAGTCCTACATGTTAGCCACTACACTATCGAGGCATGATTGTGAGTAACAAACACCACATGATGTATGAAATATAATAAAATGATGATCAAGACTGTTTGGAGCAGGTAAAAAATATTATTAAATATAAACAACGTCATCTATTCATAATAAAGGTTATTTACTAAAGCTTTTGATCCACGTAAAAACCAGTGAAATCATGAAATCGTGGAAATTTGATTTAGAATCCATTATTTTATTTTGCCTTTCGTAATAAGACTATTATGAATAAATATATTTTTTATTTAACAATGAAATTGTCGAATTACTCGTTTATTCGTATTTCGTATCGTAACAAAGAGCTTTTTTATATAACAATCTCAATTAAGATTGAGAATTTATTGAGTTTAGCTTTTTGAAGCTCTTTTGTTATTTAGGACATTGTTTCTTATTTTCATGTCTTCTCTAACTGTGATATAATGAAGCTGAAGGTAATGAAGGTATACGATTACCTTCTTCCTACGGCTGACAGGTACAGGGTTCGATTCCTAGTTCGTGAATGAAAACGTTATACAATGAGTCCTACCTTAGTGTGGTGACGCACTCGCTTGGATAACTGAGTGATATGGGTTCAAACCCTCTGATATTTTTATGTGCGAATCATTTTTAACATCATTATCAATTGTTTTCGAAAGACATGTGAAGTACGCCAACCCGTACTAGACCAATATGGCCTTCATATCGAAGAGAGGCCCGTGCCCAGAAGTTGGACGTTAAAAACGGTTAAATACATTGCTGCTTGGGTAACTTTTTAATGAATGTTAAATATTAAATATTATTAACTAGATCCCTCATTAAATTTCAGACTTTCAAAAGTTGTTATGTTAAAGGAAAATTTACACAAATCATTGTTCTCATTAAGGGTACTTTCGTTATGTTTTCTTGTACCCTCTTGTTACAAGGTTAAAAGTAGAAATAAGGGCGGTCTGAGGTAGTATGTAATTTAATTCTATAAAATACCTTACATACTTTGTTGTTTAATAAAGGTGAAAAGGGTTTAATAGTCAAATTAGGGTTCGGTTTTTTGAATTAAGGAAAATGTGATTAAAACGTTATTTTAAATAATGTTGTACTATATAAAATAGTCAATCTCTACCTGCCTTTTGTGCCAGCGGTCACGGGTTCAAGTCCTACTTGATTTTTGTGATAAGTATAAAAACATGTACTGTATTTGTGTGTTTATGTTTATAATGTGTATTTATCTACTATCTGGTATCCATTACACAAGCCTCGTAGCTTACCATAGAACTAGATGGCACTGTGTTAATGTCCAAATATATTTATTTATTTATATTCTAAATGGCAGCAAAATATATTTTCTTAAAAAAATAGCTAAAAATGCTATATTAAAATAAGCTACATAAATTAATTCCGAAATATTAATGTTTCATACGTTAATAAATGTACGAAGCGATCTCGTTCAATTTAACAAATTAGTCTCCCCCAATTCGATTCATTCAATCATCTAATTGAAGCCAACTAAATGTCTCACTAGCCTTATATTGCGACTTCTGTTACGTTATTTTATACTTACATAAATCCATACATAAATACATACATAAATATGTTTAAGAGAGCACTTTTTGTCTCTCTGGTGAGCTTATATTAACGGAACTTTTACTAACAGACAGCTCATGTTTTAGAAAAAGACTGATTTCTGATGATTGAGACTTTCATTCAAATAAATTTAAATATACCTAGCGATATCACGGAAGTCGTTATTATATTATTTATCTCATGAAAAACACGCTAAGTAGCTGAAGAAGCTTAGCTAATTAGTTAAAAAGCTAAAATAGTATTATTTAACTTAAAGCTTCCATTATATTCTTTAGATAAAGCTCCCTATTTATCAGATAAAGAGTGCACAGCTCACATCGTTACTGAAAACAAAGCATATCTGCACTACTCTTTAATTAAAAGTCATAGTTTTTTTTTTACATTTTTTAATTTGATAATATCTTTTTTACTATAATAATATAAAATAGTATAATTGATTTATTCAAACATTATTTTAGCATCATGTATGTTTGTTTGTTTCTTTTTTTTTTTTATATAAATCCATAAGCAGGAGCTAACAGTCTATACAATGATAGCATTCACCAGTATGTAATGCGCCCGCGCAGGCCACGCACGCTTTCTACGAAGCTCACGGTTACCCGTGATCCGAAAATTGATTAGTGATTGTGTGTTTGTGTTGTATGTGTAATATACACTATTTTGTGTGAGTGAGAATAGTAGTGTTGACGTTTTTGTGCGTGTTAGTGTAAATGTATTGTCTTTTTTGTGTGTGCTAGTGATAGCTTTGGTGAAGGATTAATATTTTTCTCGGTATAAATAGATGAAATAGGTAACTTTTTTATATATATATTTTTATATGCGTAAAATTGTTTTGGATAAGAAGTTTTTTAAAAAATACATGATAATTTTTAACTTGAATATTACGAATTATAAACACGATACGAAGTAAGCAAGCTTAAAAGCTCGAAGTTTTTAATCCAAATTATTTAAATCTTTATCATATTCTTACTTTAACATTACAAACAGACACTTCAATCTATTATATAATCTATCTATATATAAAATATATACTGTCTTACAATTTCAAAAAGCTTATTTAAAAGCTCTAATCGGTTTTGACATCCTCTTTCAAAGGAAGCTTTTTGATTAATATCTTATCCGTCGTACTTTTCCTATCACGCCCTAATTACCGCACACGTGCAAATAAACTTGTCTTAAACTAAAGCTATTAGGGTGGGTATTCACCGGTTTTTACCCTATTATATCGAATATGAGTCGTTCAAGAAGAACCCAAAAAGGGTTAATTAACTTGCTTACTGATGGGGATGTTTTTTTATTAAGAGTTAACCTAATTATGTTAGCAATTTTTAAAGCAATATACGTTCTGTTTCTTGGAATATATTTATAAAGTTTAATATATTTAAGGAATATCATAATGTGGTTCTGATTGATGACTTTAAGATATTGAAACTTCATTCACATTATTTTTTGTTCCTAACATTTCGATTTAGCAACAAGATTTCGGTAAAGCCTAAAGTATTTGGCATCTTAAATAAATATAAATATGTTGGGACATTACACAATATAGCGCCGTGGTAAACTACGAGGCTTGTGTTATGGATACCCAACAGTTGATACACTACACTTATACTTTAAAAACATACATAATTATACTAATATTATAAAGAGGAAAGGTTTGTACGTATGTAAGCAAACGAATTGGCTCAAAAAGAATTATAATTGAATTGATAACAAACAAACCAATTAGTAAAACCAATACCAGATCATTACTATAACTATAATGATCATTGAGAACCATTGTTAAATCCATTTTTATTATACTAAATAAAATTATCACAATAATTTGAAGGGGAATTTGAATAATTTATATTTACATGACTCTCCCTTCCGAAGCTTTCGTCGATCTCAAGTCGTTAATATCGTTCACTTAATTGATTGTTTTACTTTGTTCAATTATTGCCTATTAGCTTTCATTCTTGCCTCGTTTTGAGATTATTGGAAGTCATTACCGGCAAGCTTAAATGTGTTTTATTATTTCTAATCTTTTGAAGGGCTTATAACTAGATAATTAGGTTTTTCTCCAATAGAAACTATTAATTGTAAGCTTTTTTAACTTCTTCCATCTTTTTTCAATTACTAAGCTGTTATATCACTAGTGACTCACCCTCGCTTTGGTTGGGCTCGTCCCTAGTGAAAAGCAAAAAACTAACCTATGTGGTATACCAGACTATAATTTATCTCTAAACCAAATTTCATGCAAAATCGCCATTCTGAATCAATTGAGTAACAAACATCTATTCATTGAAACTTCCGCATTTAAAAGGCATGTTTTTCTATAAAATAAGACTAGTGTACATTTAAGTATCTATATAGAAAGTAGATATGGTGGGACAAATATGTTGAGATATAAATACACACAGCGCCATCTTAGTCTGTGGTAAGCTTCGAGGTTTGTGTTATGGATACCAGATAGTTGATACACTATACATGTATAACTTTAAATACATACATTATAAATAAAAACATCTAGTACAAACATTCGTGCTCAACAACCCCCAGTGGGACTCGAACTCGAGACCGCTGGCACAGCAAGTAGGGTCACTAAAAACTGAGCCAAACGTGTTTTCGCCGATAGACATGTTTAAATAAACCCTTTAAAGTTCTAGAGTCAATAACCTCCCCAAACCGCAACATCCCCTAATTCGAGGGTAGCTCAGGTGTACCATTGTCTTATACCACGATATTATTATAGTTTCAAGAACCTGACTTAAAATTCCATCTGGTGGTCCACAAAAAACAAAAGATAATTTTTAAATTTTTATATAAAATAAATGTTCATTTAAGATTTTGATTAGAATAATGCAAATATTTAATTAAGCTAGTAGCCATGTACAAAAAATATACGTACCTACTTCTTGAACTACTTTTTTATAATTTGAGTCAAAATGGTAGCATAAAAACATTATTATAAATTATTGAAATAAGCTGTTCAATGTTCTACAAGTACCTATCTTCATTCTTACAATAAGGCATTTTAATTTCACTTACTCTACTAATTTGGGAAAAGCTTTAAAACTAATGATGCCCAGATCTAATGAGGCTAGTAATAATTAAGTTAAACGTAACGTAAGCGTAAGCGAAACCGCAGGCAATAATAAGTAAGCAATTTAAATTTTTGACTAATTTGGTAGAAGTAGTCTTCATTGATTAGCTTAGTTACAGTTAAGTTAAAAGTGTTGTGTTAATCACATGGTAAATTTAAGTTAAGTAGTTCATAAATACTAACAAGCAAAGATTAAAAATTTTCTAACGCACTCGAAAGCTTAAAAGAAAGCTCAATATAAAAGCTCTGACCAAACCATTCAATTATATACATCAATAAACCAGTTTAAATGAATCACGAGTTAAAAGCGTTATAACGCTATACATCCGGTGGTCGACAAAGCTTAAAGAAAACCAAGGGTCATGAACTAGTATACGTCATTGCCTTCCGAGGACTCTCATACAAATGAACCTGATTTGACTATCAATTACATAGAATGCTCAATTCGAATTCGTACTACTTTTGTAACCGACAAATATTTAACTGTTGTTTTGAACCTTATTTACTTGTGATAAGAGTGGTTAAGTTTGAGGTATTTCGTTTGTTCTTAGTTTTTATGGTGACGCAATCATAGTTTAAAATATTCACGGTTTAATTCAATGTACGAATCCTAATAAAAACCAATGGACGCTAAATTCTTATGTCTAGTTTTTGTTATTCCTACTTAACGAAATAGAGCGCTAAAACGTATTGAATTTAGTTTAAATACTATAATATCATGGCAGTGGTAGCCCAGTGGTAACGCACTCGCTTGGATAACCGAGTGATGCGGGTTCAAATCCGGGTCTCGCACCTCTGATATTTTCATGTGCGAATCATTTCTATTATGATTACCACTTGTCTTACGGTGAAGGAAAACATTGTGAGGAAACCTGCATGTCTGAGAGTACCTAGCAAGTTTTCGAAAGACATGTAAAGTCCGCCAACACGCACTAGGCCAGCGCGGTGGACTATGGCCTGATCTCCTCGTACTCGAGGCTCGTGCCCAGTAGTGGGACGTTAAAAAGGACTGAAGGTAAGACTATAATCCTATAAAAATTATCTCTTTTTGTGATAAAATTACGCAGGTATATTTTTTATTACTAAGTAAAGGAAGTAGTCTGATGGTCAAAAAAGCATATTGATAAACTTTTGAGATAAGCTGTACATTAACCATCACTTATCTTTTAAGCTTATTAAACTTTTTACATAAAACTCATTGAGAATTAAGTTTCTATAGAACATAACTTAAAATAGATTTAAATCATTTTACCGCCAGTTCACAAAGGGTACATAACTTAGGCTTACATTTACATATTACATCATAACCGAGTAAAGCTTTTCTAGACTTACAATGAAGATAAAAATCTACACATATTTTAAACTTCACTTTAGATTCAATGAATGGATATAATAACATTATGCTTTTAAAGGCACATAAATTGACTCCTTAATAACGCCAGTGTTATGACATTCATATCATACTCTAACTCGAGTACATAAGATTAGATATACATACGAACATACATTTTTACCCCTACATTAGGATTCACCGCAATTGGGTAAAAAGAAGGCAGTTCTAAGGAGCATATTACGATCATTTTAAGCCAATTGTAAATAGTATTTTTATATAAAAAAGTTCATAAATCTGACAGAGTCTTTTTGGTGTAGTTGAATACATATTCGATCGTTGTTGACAAATCTCAACTTTCAGTCACTGCAACGATATAGTATAACTATAATATAAAAGGCATATTCTCAAAGACAGTTTTGTTTTTCACTGACTTACTGACTGATCAAAATTCTTAGATGCTTTTAACTGATAGATGAACTTCAAGTTCGGCAAAAAAATCTAAAATTATTAAAATTTACCTAATATTAGCGTTCTGAGAGCTATATTTACTCGTATGTTTGTGTATGCATAAATTTTGTCTGCTAGCGCTGTTTAACAAGGATTATTTAAAATAGTACATTATTTTCACGAGATTAATATGTTTTCGTCTAAAAGCCATTCGTTCAATATAATCAAAGACATAAAGATATCTCATAATGATAAGGTCACTATATAATGTTGTTATTTCACTAATTAGGTAGTAATATATGACAAACGTAAAATAGATACTTCTTCTTGAATAAATTAACCGATTTGGTTTTACATAAGATCGTATAACAGTTTGCGGTAAAAGAACTGCAAAATATCACGAAAATATCTACTCGTATGGGTGGAATAATTACCTTCAAAGCCATTTAGAAGTCAGTGTATGTATGCCTCGTTATTTTATAAGAAATTATTTATTATTTTCAACTCTCTCATTTTTCTTACGCTTGTGTATTTTTAAAACAATCTTTTGTTCGTATTCAGCCCGTTTTTAACGTCCCACAGCTGAGTACGGTCCTCCCTTTAATATGAGGATGATCAGGCTATAGTCCACTTCGCTAACCAAATGCGGATTGGCGGACTTCACACCTTTTTCGAAAACTTGTTAGTTTCTCTTGAGCATGCAGGTTTCCTCACTATGTTTTCATTTACCGTAAGAGTGGTAATCATATTGAAAATCTATACTTATATTATAAAGAGGAAAGGTTTTTATGTTTGTAACGAATTGGCGCAAAAAGTACTGGACCGATTTTAAAAAATCTTTCACTTTTTGAATGCAACATTATCACTGATTAATATAGGTTATTTTAATTGCAAGACAAAAAAAGGATCCTTACTAAAACTACAATGACAGGAGAGGAGGAGGAGTGCACGCCGCACATAATATATGAAATAGGTAGCCGCGCGGCTCAGTAGTATATTAAAGCTGGAATAATTTTGGAGAATTTTCAACCCAGCGAGTGATCGAATGAAGTTTAGTAGCGATTAAAAAAATAAACGCGGGCGAAGCCACGCGTATTGCTAGTGATTTATAAGTGAAAAAATCAGAGGTGCGAGACTCTGGATTTGAACCCAAATTACTCAGTTTCCCAAGCCAGAGCGTCACCACTGGGCTACATCTGTCTTAAGAAATGAAGCACAAGAAAATGTTTCATACATAGAGATAGTATAACTGCTTTAAGCTACTTAGAATAAAATATAACCGACAATCGTATCAATGACATACATCACACATTAACGGTACCTACCATTGAAGCGAGCGGGATCATAAGTGCATATTAATGTTGAAATCATAAGTTTGTTTTAAACAAGCAAATATTAAAATAAATTATCATGTCATTATTTATATATTTCAATATAAATTAATTTCTGCTGAAAACAAAACTAAAAGAGCTTACAACTTTATGCATTACAAAAATTATTTTGTATACATTTTTACAAACTTCAATATAATTAAATGACTAAGATGACTTTTCAAGTTCATACATGTTATAAAATATAAACAGTATACGCCCATGTCTGGAGTGTACTCTAGCTTTTGTGCTTATCAGACAAATGAATGTCAGCAGCGGGACTCGAACCCGTGACCGTTGGTACAACAAGTGAATGGAAACAAATCAAATGTATTGTCAAAAAACGTATTCTGGCCACTTTTTAGGCTAGATTATTACATAGTATAAAACAAAGTCGCTTCCCGCTGTCTGTCCCTATGTATCCTTAGATCTTTAAAACTACGCAACGGATTTTTATGCGGTTTTTTTAATAGATACAGATATTCAAGAGGAAGGTTTATATGTATAAAAAAGCGAGTCTCTAATATTAATATAAAACCCCTAAAATTTACAAGAAGGCTTATATAACTTATCAAAATAGAAATACCAGTGAAAGGCTTCTTTGGAGGTCACATAAAATTTAGCTAATCAGTGCTCTCTTCATGCGTCACCGACGAGCCTAATAGAGCAAAAAGCTGATATAATAGCTATACAGCCAAGCGAATAAAGTACTTTGTCAATGATTATTCTTTTTGTAATATATAGCATACAAAATATTACGATATATTAACTCTATGATAACAGAAAAATTGATTTACTTATTATATTATTTTTCGGATACAGGCTGGAAAAAAATAACGAAAGAAATACGTCTTAAATATTTAAGATATCTATAAGTTGTTATATATACATACCTATAGGTAGCATATACTCAAAAGAAAAATCAATAAATTACATCATCATCAGATAATAAAAGAAAGTTTTTTTTCAGTTGAATTTGATATAATCAATATTTAAGATACGTTTCTTACATGTCCCGTCCGTTTTTTCTACCTTGTTAGGTACAAGTTATTGTGTTACTTGCTACGTGCTATAGTTTTAAATTAAGATCATTTTATATTTTATATTGACACTAATTCCTAGAAAAGTTATATATATCTATAAGAGCTTTCCCTAAAAGTTTGTTTTATTTGAAAAGTGACTGGAAAAATGTATTTTAAACTTATAAGTGTTAGAAACGTTATTTTTAAAGTCAGGACTAGTACAGCTAAAATTGGTACGAGCGAAAATAGACGCAAAAATGTGTCACGCTGACATTTACATTGGGAAATAAAAATAAATTGAGATTATGGGCATCCCTGAAAACATCCTGACTGAAGCGAAACTTTCAATACAATCTTTTGAACGAATAATCTTGTTCAAGGGAACTTTTCAACGTCTCATTGCTGGGCACCGGCCTACCGTCAGTACGACGGGATCAGGACATATTCCACCACGCTGGCGAAGTATGGATTGGCGGACTTCACATGTCTTTCACGAACTTGCTAGGTTGTCTCAGACATACAGGTTTCCTCACGACGTTTTCCTTTATCGTAACGCAAGTGGTAATTACTTTAGAAATAATTCACACATGAAAATATCAGAGGTGCGAGACACGGATTTGAACCCGCATCGGGCCGGCTAAGCAAGCGAGCGCGATACCACTGGGCTACCACTGCCTCCTTTGTTCAATACATTAAACTATTTTAGTAACCTAAGTGCTTCTAAAAACCCTTACTATAAGCCATTACATTATTAGTACTCACAGTACTAGAAATATAAGGCTATTTAAGAATAACCTATAAATAGAGGGCACATCAACATTATTTCCAACATTCCTAATAGCATGCAAGTTAGTTAAATACTCTCTGGAGAATTATGAATTAGGTACTCTGTACACGATGTTAACGAAATTAGTTGTTGGGGTTTCGTAAGCAAAGGTTGAGACCCTATTAATAATAATCTGCGTCTGTCCATCTGTTTCTATGTAATTCATTTAAGGAATTACCGCTGGGATGTTTTGAATTAGATTATAATAATTCTTTAATATGTAGGTTTATGTTAATTATCATAAGAAAAATTATTTTATAAGTTCAATTTTCGATCATTTTTCTTACAATCGGCAGACCGATAATAACTTGTCAAGCGTGAGCTGTGTTCTCGCCAAGTAGTTTGTATTGACATTTATTTAACATAAAAAATATTTTTTGGTATGGGACTACATAATATTAATTCATACTTTCTTAGGTTTACGCGAATATTAGACATTATAAATGAAACTATCTTTTCGGGTTTTTTGTTAATTGTGGGTAGGTGTATGTAACAAGTATATTATAAACTCCTGAGATGTCAAATACCTTGGTCTCTAACGTGACTATAATTCCTGTAAAGCATTCGAAACGTCGGGAACCAAAAATCATTCATTTATAATATTAATAATTGTGAGTCGCTACGGAACTCTCAAAGTATTATAAGTTCGACTCGAACTTAGCCAATTAAAAAGAACTTGCATATTATGAATAATTTTTTAATCAATTCTAAATATTATGTACAGTCGTAAGCAATGACATGTATACATTGACAACTTTTCAAATATATGTAAACATCAATCGTTTCAAAAGAAAGTATACAAGCTTTGTGTCAAAATAAAGTATACGTATGTTGCTTCATATTTAAGTATACATTTTTATCAATTCATAGTAAATAACATAAAACGAATACTATTATATACAATTTTCGTGTTATAACTATGTAGCCATTAGTCTAAGAACTAAGAATAAAGCATTAAATATTATTTTCGTATTTAACAAAGTTTTCTAATACAAATACTGTGTCTCTTTCATTAAATACGTAAATTCTTTAAACTGGTCGTTAGAAGTTTAATTTATTTTTATATGTTAAGTGATTGAATCAATTCGACTAATTGCGACCTGATTCTCTAGGACGCGCCTTGGATTCACTTTAGGCAGAGCTCTCCTAAACAGCTTTACCCAGGGTATATGAGATATCTTCTGCAGCCAACAGCACAGACAGGATTTAAAATATTGTAACACCATGATTCGTAAACTTATTAATTAGATAATTAACAGTAACATATGTTTTAAGATCTTAGGCTTCTTGCATCGGAAAATGAAGCATAATACTTTGCTTTTAAAAATGTATTATTATGTATTTAAATTTAAATATTATAATACATTTTTAAATCATACGTATAATACAAATATTATCGCGTAATAGACTGTGCATATGTGTATGTGTAAGAGCGTTTGTAACACATTCACAACATTGGATGACAGTTTTAAACTTTTGACAATTCGAGGACAAGATCAGTTTATTTAAAATTTTAATGTGTAACAAAGCATTGAAAAGAATTCGAAATTATTAGAATTAAAACTGACAATTCTCTATTTGTTTAGTTTGCGTTGTTATGAGAAACTTACTTTTTCATAAATTGATGATATTAAGTTGTCATAGCTCAATTGGCGTAGTTGTAGTATGCGTTTAATATCCTTGCGACGCGGGTTCAAATCCCGCGCGTGGATAACTTTTTTAATTTTTGTTTCGTGCGTATCTTTTAATTTATGCATTATATACTGGATGGCGATTTAGGGACAAGGAGTGAGCCGTGATGAACGTGGCTCGTCATCATCATTGAGTATATGTTTTCCACATTTGTGAATTTATAAGAATATACAATAATACGTATAATTATAATAGAACAGTGAGTTAAAAAATCTATACATGAAATATATTTTTTTTGTTTTAAAAAAAAATACTGTAACGTATAGTGCATTGAATATAAATCCCAAAAAATATGTTTTAATTTTTTTGTCTGTTTATATGTTTTCGTTTAACACAAAAAGTACTTGGCCGATTTTAACTAAATTGTGTAGTTACCTATAAGATATTTCTCGGACCATGACTTAGGATACTTTTCATTACATAAAAGCATTTTAATTTACAGGAAAAAATAATAATTGGTTGTATTGAGTTTTCCTTGGACAGCTAGTGATTAAACGGTAAGTTCATCTGTGTCTATTTTACGAGCCGAGTTTGAGCTTCTCGCCGGTTCTTCTCAGCAGAACAGCTTTCCGAGCCGGTGGTAGTTTACTCACAGACTTACAGACTGACTTTTAATTTTGATAATGTAAAAATGACGATTCAAAAGAGCTTGTTAAAGTCTATTTGAATAAAAAAATATTTTGATTTGATTTGATTGATTTACGCAAATTTTTGAACGTAAACCTAATTTTTTTATAATTAATATTTACCACTAGCGAGCCCGGACCGCTGCGCTCGGCGTAAGATAAAACAAATAAAACAGTTTTCATAATTAAAAGTAGCACAAGTTACTCCTTAAAACATTAGCTACGATATCTGAGGTCAAAAGTCCCGTCAAAATCAGTGTAGCCGTTTCGAGGATTAGCCGAAACTAACAGACAGACAGACAATTGATGTATGGATGTAAGTACCGTATATACTTTCTATGCATTGAGTCTTCTTCTTCTTGCCGAGTCGATGGCAATAGTTAAAGTAAGAAAGCCCAAAACCCCTTAAAAATAAAGATTAAAAAAAAAAGAAGCCCAAAACTCGGCCACCATAATAATTGCATAAGCTCCTGTAAGATGCAGGTAACAGGACCAGGAGGTCATATAAGTAAGTGTAAGAGAGGTAAGAGAGGAAGAGTACAAGTCTGCACTCCAGGTCAATTCGCAAATCCTCACCTGGTTGAGTATACTTATCTATGATTTTTATCACACTATGATTAATTCATATTTTATTTAGAAGAATATTTAAAAAAATGTATCTTTTTAAAAATGTAAGAAACTAGCATTTCCCGCGGCCCCGCCCGCGTTCTAAAGACTGGAAACAAAATACTTAGATTTCACACACCGTGTGACGTTTCATAGTCGGTTTGTAACGGTTAGTCGATATTTCTTACAAAATCATCATCAAAACCTGTCCTGAGGTTTTCTCGTGATGCAGTCACAGAAAGACAGACAGACAAAAATTTTAAAAACGATAGATTTGATTGTATGGATAATAATGTCTATCTATTTTAATTACATTTTTATCTATTTTAATTAGATTTAAAAAAAATTATGTACAGATTTGACTCAGTTACAATTATTTTATTATATATGTTTATGATAGATAGTGAATTATTAGACTTTTCAAAATAGATTTTAAGTTGACGTCTTTGTATCGATGCGCAAAACGGCAACGTCGCGTCGCTTACGACGGTTGCCGTTCCGTCAAATAACATGTGGCCTAATATAAATTTATCTTGACACATTGTAATTTGTAGTAGCGCTGTGGTAACGCGCTTGCTTCGATATCCATGTGATGGGGGTTCAAGTCTGAGTTTGAGTTAAGCGGGCTAAATACATATAAATTTATCTGCCAGTTACTTTATTGGGAAGTTTTATTATGAAACAGATAAAATATATCAGCAACCATTATCGCTAATCGACTACTAAACGCTTATTACCTACTAAGGTCAATATTTAGGATACCGTTTACTACAGGATAATCGTTTATTCTTACTGGATAATACAATAACTGGTTCTATGGACCACCCACATAAAAGCGTTGCGGAAATTTAAATGGGAATTTAATTATTATAAGTAATAGCATAATATTGTCATAAAATATGAACTAAAAAATGTTAATGGAAGAGACACACTTTATATGCATTAGAAAACTTTGTTTCAAATACGAAAATATTATTTTATGCTTTTCGAGCGCAAACCTGTGCACTTTTTTGTGCACAGACTAATGGCTAACTACTTATATTACGAAAAGTATACAATAATATTCGTTTTATGTTATTTACTATGAATTGATAAAAATGTATACATAATTATGAAACATCTTACGTATACTTTATTTTGACACAAAGCTTGTATACTTTCTTTTGAAACGATTGATGTTTACATATATTTGACAAGTTGTCAACGTATACATGTCATTGCTTACGACTGTACATTAGATTTATGAGAAGACTCTTTTGAGTAATCGACTAGCGTACTGAGGTATATAAAATAAGCGACTGTTCCCGACAAACAAATTAGCATATTGAATCTTATACAACTACTGAGTATATTAATGCATAGGCTACCTTTTAATATTATGAATAATCTATACTGGCTACTTGAATTATTAAAACGTTGTTTTTTTTAGTTTCTTTGAAGACCCTTTGGAAATACTATTCAACAAAAGCTAATAAGTTGTTTTATATTAGAATTACTCAATTTTATTCTACTAAGATTATACAAAAATACATTGACAGACAGTCAATATAAAGTATTACAAGAAAATAATTAGACAGATTTTGATGCGGTACAATGATAAGTTATCTTTTTGTTTTAAGTTGGGAAATTAATTTAGGCATACTACCATATGGCTATGTGCGACTAACCGGCTTAAAAGCCAGTAGGTACTACTACTATGAAGTATATACAGAACTCTACAAGAAACTCTACTTTTATTCCTAAAAATAATAAGTTAATATTTTTTTAATAATGACACGGATGTAGTCAGGAGAGATTAGTTAATAATGTGAAGTAGTAAAATTATAACACCTAGTTAAATTTTACCGCGAACACGTAATATTTATTCACCGTAACTTTTTAATTTTGCTACGGCAATAACGAAAATTTAACGACACCTTAAAATTCGATACAATAGGTTTTATGGGAATATTTTACACGGATCTCGTGGAAGAATAGAACATTTAAAAATTGTATTGGATATTAAATTGTTATGTCATCTATAACTATATACTACATCACTACATAGTATAAAACAAAGTTTTATACTTTCTCTGTCCCTATATCCCTTTGTACGCTTAAATCTTTAAAACTACGCAACGGATTTTGATGCGGTTTTTTTTAATAGATAGAGTGATTCAAGAGAAAGGTTTATATGCATAACTAGCGGATCCCGCGGCTGTGCCTGTACTAATTCTAGGAAAAAGCCCAAGCGAAGCGAGGGCGAGTCGCTAGTTGAAAAATAAAATAAAAATCGTCACGCCACATCCCTAGCGTGATGAACAATGAGACTGTAACTTTACACGATGTTCTTCACTTTCCACCTATCTGAGTGATGGGTATAGAATTTCGGACACCTACGTAGAAATTATTTCTGACTGCCTCCTTAACCTAGTGAGTAGTTGGTACTATTGTAATATGAACCTGAATTCATATTACGGGTGCTTGTGACTGACAGTGACTGGTGGTACCTTTTCTGACACGAAACTCTTGATGGCCTTAGGTGATAAAATATAGGAAATTGCTTTAAATATATAATTATTATGTCATCTGTCTGTCCAAACCCAAATTTTTCTTAAGGTATATCAGATTACAACCCCATCCGAGCCTAACATTAACGGAATAGATACTTGGGACTTCACATATTATTGCAATATCATATCATCTACCTTACGTATCGATAAGATTGGGCGATGTAGTCGGTAATCGAAAAATAGCATTTATAAAGAACTTTTTAAAATCTTTTTACCTTACATTTAGCTAATATTTATATATGTTTATGTATCTTTATAATTCAGATAAAAAAAAATCAAACCTGTGTGGTTTAAAGGATTTTAATAAGTAATATTAAAAGTTAAGTTACTAAAGGCTATTGAACTTCTAAAATGCACTCAAAGTTTTAAAACAAAGCTCAAGGTCGATGAGGGGTTAGCTCTATTTCAGGAAAAAAATACCACAATTATCTCATAGTCATTAAATTAAGATTGAGTTAACCGAAACCGGCTCACATGTTAACTGCACGAACGTATAAGAGAGCTTTTACACTTGCGTCGGACGAGAAGCTTTTTATTTAAGCTCCACCATCATGTGTACTGATTCTTATCATATTTAATATGATTCGTTTAGTTACATATTTCATATGAATCAAATAGCAACTTTAGCAACAAGAAAAGAACTCGAAAAGATAGTATGCTTAATATTGAATCAAATTTTTTCATTACTTTTGAGCTTTGATATTACATAAAATTTACTACATACATATACATTAGAAGCGAACTAACCTATTTCAGTAATTAAGTATCTTTCTTACTGACTTTCTAATATTTTTTTTAATATTATATTTAAGTTGCATGTGGTGTTTACCTTTAAGTAATTGTTACACTGTTAACAAGAACACATAAATATTGTATATACTTTTATAAATAGTGTAAATAATAAACCTCAATTAAATAAATAAAAATAAAATAAAAAAATATAAAAGAATAGAAAGTTAAACCTATAATGACATTTATTAGATTTTTTCCTATTTAATCGCGCATCATTTGAGAGACTTCATCGAAACTTCCATGATTGTAACGTGGCAGTCTAAATTAAAACCATACAAATTCATGAGCTTCCTCAAAGACTACACTGACTATATTAAATTACTTTGACGGTTTATTGATTACGATATTAAATTGACGATTTAAATGAAATTTTTTTTTGTTTCATTATGATTAAATTTAATTAACCATATAAATTAAGTTCTAAGGCAGTAAATAAATACTTGTTGTGATAAGTATGTATGTGCCTACGAGCTTATAGCATTGCTGCAGTTTCATAGGAAAGTCATTTTTAGAAAAATACGTTTCATGTACAGATTTCGCTAAGTTACTTTTTTATTATATGTATAAATATTATATAAATTAACAATAAAAGCAAATTATTTAAAATAATATTATAATTTATATAACACTATATAATGCTAAGAGTAAATTAAACTTGTACTGGATAAGTGTAAAGTCTTCCTAAGACATAGAATGGCGTGGCGTTCGTAGTTTAGTGAATGAAATGGGCCATAATTGGCCCGGCGGCTATCAGATGGAGCTCGTAATGCAGTTTGTTTCGGCTTCATTGAAACATCTTTATTATTCACGCTACGAAGTACTGTGATTATAATACTTGCGTAATTACTATTTTTGCAAATTAACTAGTGACTTAGCCTTGCTTCTCTCGGGATCGTCTCTAGGCGCGGTATAGTAGTTTTTAACAGTAACACGCGTTACCCCAGGTCATAGTCTATGTATTCGAAGGTTCACCTAATAAAGCTCAATGTTGGCAAGACTTTTTCCGACATCTTGAACATACATCTTCTTATTTCAGCGAAATAACACAAAACCTTGATAAATAATACATCCGAACCTTCCTCATGAATTACTCTATCTATTAGTGAAAGTTGCATGAAAATCCGTTCAGTATTTTTTAAGTTAATCGCGAACAAACAGACAGATGTGGCGTAAGAATTTATTTTATTTTATGTAGTGATATTTTACAATAATAAATCTCTTTGAACGTATCGGTAAACAAACCCGCTACGCATAATCAGTACCGCTAAAAGCTTTTTCCTTATTAATTTCCATTTTCTCATTCTCATTATTGTTTGTTCAGTACATTATTGTAACAGTGCGTAAAGTTTTTATATCTCACCTTCTTTTATGTCTTTTTATATAAAGGTATGTACATATATAATAAAAATTTATAACAATCAATATTTCTCTTTAAAGAATCGTGGGAGAATTCAATTCAATTCAATTTTTTATTATAATATGGCTAATTGAACACATAACTTCTCTCAAGTGATATTGAAATTTGAAACTATTTTTGTTTAATTAAAGGCATCTTCTAAAACTAACTGATGACAAATAATAATATTTAATATGTATTTAAAACAAGTGCCTCGCCGTTCTCTCTCTCTCTTGGGTTCATCCCTACGTTTTAAAAGCGTTTCATACAAAATAAATAGTTCTGAACTTTTAAATTTCCAGCTGTTTTTTTCCTATTTTTCAATTCAATTCTCTTGTTAATGGCTTCAAAGCGTGCCAGTTGAGCACAGATTATTTCGCCAATGTCATAGAATGGAGAAGACACAAAAGAGATTGGTTGAGGAGATTGGAACATAGAGTCAATAAGTTTATTTAAATTATGATAGTATAAGGAAAGTAATTATTATTTACATTCCTATTTTTTATACTAAGACCGGGTGGTATAATAGACCGACACACCCCAACAAAACAACAAAAATTAACTCAGTCCAGTAGTTTTCGAGTTTTAGCGAGACTAACGAACAGCATTTGATATTTATATATATATACGTTCCGCGACACGCTTTATTATATAAAGGATCCTAACAATATAGGTACATAATACATACTCGTATGTATACCTATTATGACGCAATATCTGGTAACGTTTAAAAATTACAAAACATAAGTAGATTTTCTAATAAATTAGTTTACTAATAAACATTATAAGAATATAATCTACAATAATGTGCCATCATACTATTCTACTGTCATTTTTACTCTATCGCTACCTTAAACAATTTAAAAACAAATTAAATTAAAATTAATAACATTTCACACTTTATTAAACGAAACATCAACTTTCACGCCAGGAAGTGTTCTAATTTATCTTCTAAGAAATAAAAGGCTTTAAAACAGTCAGTGTACTGACAGGAAGCAAAACAATGTGCGCTCGCCTTTAGAGTCCATTCCCACGCACTTTCTATAGCGAATGCCTCTAACAAGTTTTTAATTAATATGTTCTTTACATGTCAAAAACGGAAACGTTTCAAGGCTATTTTTTGCAGTTTATTCACTAATTAATGAATGCATATTAAAAAAATCGCAGTCTTAATTAACAGTTAGTCGTGATTTAATGTTACTTTAACTAAATTACTGTTGATATAATGCTAATTTAAATAAATGTATAAAATATGAATAATTTTTGCTAGTTTTTGAATATAATACAGAAGATTCAGAAATAATTTACAAATATAACTCCCACTGGGAGCTAACTAATTCTTAGATACTGTGCATTATAGTCTATACATTAAATATTTTTTGGAAAGTCTAAGAAATTAAAAAAGTTATCGGTACAATATATCTGTTTTTAAAATTTATAGTCTGTCTGACTGCCTGTGACGGCATTACGAGAAAACCAGTGGATAGATTTTGATGTAATTTGGTGTAATGATAGCTCATAGCTGGTTATCCGAGTCGACCTATAGGACCTATAGTAGGTACTCCAGGAAATTATTCCTGTCTTAGAAATGTTGCTATCGTGTATAGGAACGAACCTGAGTAAAGCGAGGCTGAGTCGCTAGTTAGGCTATAAGTAATCTTAATACATAATATATCTACTCAAATTACCATGTATGTATATGTTGGGACATTTACACACAGCACTATAGCCTTGTGTTATGGATACTAGATGGTTGATATACTACACAATATAAGTTTAAATACATACATATTATAAATATAAACACCCATGACTGGAGTACAAACATTCGTGCTCAACAAATGTATGCCCCCAGCGGGACTCGAACCCGCGACCGCTTGCGCAGCAAGTAGGGTCACTACAAACTGCGCCACATAAATACTATAAAGATATTCGAGAGATAAAATTCGATTAAGTAGGTACTGTTATATGAATAATGTTTTCACAAGCAAATAAAAGAACAATTCTATTTCGATACTCAATATCAAATATATTATGTATAAGGTAAACACGAAACATCTTATATAAATATTTACTTAATAAGCAATGTAATGTAATATTTCCAGCGGAAAAACTGTCCAAATGTAATAATTATATCAATTTATTTTAGGAACAGTCAACAAGCATTTTTCTGTTAGATTAGTCACAATTTGTGACTCACAAATCGGAAATGACGGACTAGTTTGTTTTTCATTGTACCGTTATATAAAGAAGATAATAAATTGTCTATTTTTGCTTTTTATAGCGCATAATTTAATAAAAATTATTAGAATAGTGAGTTGTCAAACCGGATGTCAACACTAAAACACTTCCGTAATAAATTATTTAAGAAAAAAGGTTATGGCAATAAGTAATAATAATAGCATTTACTAATTAAGTAAACAATACCAATATATTTTATTGATTTAATATTCTTTTTAACTGTCAAATTTATTTTGATGGTTACATTAACTATATATATTTATAATTACATTGTTACATTGACTATAAGTATATATTTAATTGATAACTTTAAAAAATTTTACAATATATTCATGTGAAATCCCACGTTCATCTTCATTATATTTAATTAACCACTTGATCCCCGCTGGTACCAATGTGTACCACTTCCGGCGTTACCGTAGATCCCCGCTGGTAC
Source organism: Boloria selene (assembly GCA_905231865.2). NCBI lineage: Eukaryota > Metazoa > Arthropoda > Insecta > Lepidoptera > Nymphalidae > Boloria > Boloria selene. The sequence continues at coordinate 12,179,546 of HG993146.1, forward strand.
CTATGTGTACCGCTACACCCTCTACGCTTTTATTACTTATTATACAACGAAATCGCTTTATTTTTTTCTAAACGAGTAATAAACAGAAACTTAAAAAGTTTTTTAACCCATATATCAAAACAAAATGTTAATCCAATACCGACAAGATTAAAAACTATTAAGTCAAAAGTTGATAAAATTTCAAGTAAGGAGCGCGCGACTCGCTATTGGTTTAGTGTAATTTAAAAATTGAAAACAAGTGAATTTGTACCGTAAACGCATGATTAATAATTGTTAATATTCGTTGCTACTATTGATGTACTAATAAATGTATGTTAACGTTATAATGTTGGTTTTTTGATTTAATAAATTTTGCTGTATTGAAATTTGTAAATAAAGTCGCCATTAATTTACAAGAATTTGGACGATTACTGAATGTTTTGATGTCTGACAAAGTCATATCATTGTAGAAAAACAAATATAATTTCATATTTTCGGTTTTTTGTAGCATATTTCAATAGTTTTATAATATAAAATGTGTTTATTTACAAATAATTATAATATCAGCCTATACGCTGTCAAATGTGACATATTAGACTGTTGTCAAATTTGGCTAGGCATTGACGCGTCGATATATTATGCTATCGATGATATCGACATTTTAATACGAATGTAAATAGAAAAAGTAAGTATGTGTTATGTTTGTTCTAGAACAAAATGTTACATAAATTTTAAATACTCTTATGTATTATAAATTAAATATAAATATAAATATAAACATAACATAAAATAAGCGATATTATTATTATAATAGCAATAAAAAGACGTTCTAAAATAAAATAAATTTTCCCTGACGATCTCGGGAGTATATAGTTGCTTGAAAGGGTTATATTGTATTGTACACGTATATACCTAGATGAATTTTCACAAACTCTCGTCCGTAGATACGTTTTGATGATTTCCATACAAAATAAACAGTTTTATACTTTTATTATTCAGGTATTAACGTTTAGTATTTCCCTAGTTTTTTTATAGATAAACCACCACTTATACTTCCCCAACAAACCAAAATAAAATAAAGAGGAGGATTAATATCATGATACCAACAAATATACTTTTTCTGATACATATTTAAGTAAATAATTTCATCAAAATCCGATTATAATATATTTTTTTGTAAATTAAATAAAATAATTATTTTATGAATTAGTTCTGTAGTTTCGGAACCTATATATATTACTCTCTTATAATATTATATTGTATATAAATTCTTTTATTGTAAATTTATTACTACTTCGAATACTGAATATGAAATAGACAATCATCTAGGGTAAATTAGACTACCTATAGGATAAATACTTTATTAAAAAAATGAGATCAGAAACTTTTTGATTTTTTCTTAGTCAAATTACGAAGTTACTATTTCTTTTTGTCATCAAAAACTATAAGAGCTACATTATTGAATTGCAAAATAAAATTATTATAATATAGTCGGTATAAATATTTATTATATTATATAAATTATAATTATAACTAAACTTTTTATTTAAAACTTGCCTCCAATAGTTTAGTTTTAGCAAGAATTATAACAAGCAAGTTATTTAGCAATTATTTGGCAAGTTAGGTAAGTAGTTTTTGAGCGTTTGCAATAAAAAACTTATATGCACAATTTTATGACAAAAGTGTTACTTTTGTCATAAAAATTATAATAATTACTTTTACTTACATATTAAAATAAAATACAATAATATATACCATAAATTACATTATGAATATTACGATATATTTAACATGAGACCCAGAATTTTTATTATTGCATTTGAGAATTTTTTTCAAATATTGTTTATGTTATATTTTATAAGAATTGGAATTTTATTTACATTTATATTTTAAATCTCGTTTATCCATAAAAATAAAATATTCTGTTACATCTATTTTATTTTTTATATCAAATTATAATTGTTACATAAATATAATTGTGTTTATATTTGTTTCACCGTTCACAAAAATTATCGATAATTTTTAGTGTTGAATTTGAGGTACAGCATTACTACGCTTCAAAATATTAAAAATTATTATTATCAGTACAATAATTTAGATAACTTTACATGTTAAAATATTTAGTTTCTTGAATGAAAAGTGTAAGGGTTTCATATCAGTGACAAAGTTAAGCTTGTAGATTTCAAATTTAAGCCACATAATAAACATAAAAATGTGAATTATATTGAAATACGAGTGTTTTTAAAAATAACCTCAATTTTTCTCTTTTATAAGAAAACCATCCAATTTCTAATTCTAGTGACTTGTTTTAAAGATTTTTTTGTGTATATTTTTAAAGTAAGGATTAATATGTATTTTATTGTCAATTTTATTAAGAATCTACTCGCCATAACCCTGATGCATGCTTTGAAAATTGCGCGGTAACCTGTGTAAATACAACGAACGAGCCGCGAGTTTTATAAAGTTTTGAATGTGACTGTTACTAAAAACTAATACAAATAAATCAAAAAATGGTTTTGTAAGATTACATGTTTATTCGTAAAGTAGTGTTTCAAATTTGGTGTAAGTATAAACGCTGGTATTATTAGAATTCATTGTAATACAAAAATTAGAAAATTTTCCGTTAACGCTGATATATAACGAGCTTGATTTTATTTATCAATAGTTTAAAGGACATTTTATATATTCTCATAAATACTCAAATTATTTAAGAATCCAAAGCAGCTAACACATTTTAAATCGGTGCTATATAATTTAAATTATAAATGTTTTTTTATGTAATGGTAGAATCTGCGAAAATTGCCCAGTGGGTTCGGTGATTATCGGATGTTGCATGTCATATGTTGCGGGCGTCAAGTGGTTAAAAGTGAAATTATTATACTTTTGCATTTTTAATTATTAACATATTTTTTACCTGTTAAGAAAAAGCGCGCGAAATTCATATGTCATGACGCCATCTTGAATCCAATCACATATTTTCACGATAATAATAATTAGTAAAATTATAATTTCAAAACTATTTTCTAATAAAAAGAAACAGTACCTATGTCATAAAAGTAACAAAACTATTTAAAAATGATAAAATATGGAATTATACGAAATTTTCTGTTAATATTAAAAAATTTGTAAACTAATATGCAAAATTGAACTGCAAAGTGGATCCAAGAACCCATCGGAACTGGTAATCCCTTCATGGGAAAGCATAAAGCGCAGGATGTGGTCTGCGGCTTATAGCCTGGCTATAATTGAATAACATCGCCTTTGATATAGACTGAGCCTTCCAATGTCGGAAGCTCTAATTATTGTACGTACAGACCATATTTCAAAATAAATTAGATATTATAGCGTATGAGATTCAATCATGTTAATACATTATAATTAGCTAACGAGCTATTAAATTAAATATTAAATATGTTAGGACATTATTACACACAGCGCCATCTAGTTCCGTGGTAAGCTACGAGGCTTGTGTTACGGATACCAGATAGTTGATATACTACATATATAAGTTTAAATACATACATATAATATATATAAACACCCATGACTGGAGTACAAACATCCGAGTTTAACAAATGAGTGTCCCCAGCGGGACTCGGACCTGCGACCGCTGGTGCAAGAAAGTAGGGTCACTACAAACTGCGCGAAACGTGTCGTCAATATTTGAATATTGAACACTAACAACTCACACTCACAAGTAGTCTAGTGGTAACGGATAGACAGACAGACGAACATACAAACAGTCAGATAGTCAAAAATGATTAAAGCTATAGATTCCGCCTCTGTATCGATAATAATGACTATTTTAATCAGATTTTCCAAATAATTTTAAGTGTACAGGTTAGACTCTGTTAGAATTTTATATTTCTAAATCTGAGAATGTTTAGGTAAGTACCTATTACAAATTACTTTCTACTAGTGGAACTACGAACGCTACGGAACGCTAAATCTAGGGATGAACCCGAGCGAAGTGAGGGTGAGTCGCTTGTTTAAGATAAACATTTCCATCATACATTACATAAGTGTAACTCTAGCGGTTTTGGCAGCGCACGCCAAAATAGCTCGCAGATGGTAGATTTTTTACTACTTACTTGTCACTTATCATCATATTTTGGACAATTCACACAAAATCTTTATAAACTGTAGTCTATATGTTATTCTGATGTAAACTTATGAATGAAACTTTACAATAATATAGCTTATATTATTGTAAAGTTTCATTAAAATTTATTTAGTAGGTTTTACGTTAAAGATTAACAAACATCCATCCTTCTATCCATCCATCCATCAATCCGTACAAACTTTCGCGTTATAATAATATTTGTAGGATTAACTTTGATTTTTCCTCGTGCGAAATATAAAATTTCCTAAATATAATATCACATCATAACATTTCTTCCAAACTCCACACAAAGAAATAGCATCCTAGAGTAAATATAACCTTATATATTCGTAAGAGAAAAGTACGCGTGATGTTTTCGACACCGAAATTGATTGATAACGATCGGTGGCCAGTGAATTGAGTACAGCAAGCCTGAAGCACTTGGATTACGTGCCAATACAAGTGGTTACTCATTTCATATTAATTTTCCTCTCCAAATGAAGCTTTACGCCATATTGTTATAACATTTCTTTATTAGGAATACTTTATTTTAGCAGATTGTTTCTGCCTTGCTTAAATTATATAACTAGGTATATAATATTAAATATTTTTAAATTTTCATATGGTTTTTATATGGTATTCTTTTAAGATATATCAAAATCGCACACCAATTATTCATCGTTATTTACCTTCTACCTACCTACTAATATTATCTATATTTAATGATAAATAATAATTAACACAAATTGATATTTTTGCAGTCTTAATAATCAAAGTTAAAAGAATCACCCGAAAAACAATTTGGGTTATGTTTGGTGGCAAAATGTATATAAAAAAATTGTAAGTACATTAAAAGTGCCTTCTTTTTTCCTTTGGTAAAAACAACGTAAATCTACGTTCCAATAGACCTCAGTATATATCGATATTTAAATTATTTCCTTTGATTTATTGGTGTAATATTTTTTGTTCCAGGAGGGGCCATAACGTCCCGATGAATAGAAAATGCAAACTAAAAACATTAATCTTATACAGGACCAAAGAAATAAAGAGCATTGTGATATACAAGTAAGTGTATACATTTTTATCACGGAATTGACAAATATTCACCTGCTCTGTGATTTTTATTTACCCAACTGTGATAAAGCTTAAAGAATGGTTATATCTAACCTACATCTATACTAATACATATTATAAAGCTGAAGAGTTTGTTTTTGTTTGTTCGTTTGTTCGTTTGTTCTATTGTTTGTTTGTTTGTTTTTTTTTGTTTATATTACATCACACTACGGCCAGTAGGAGCGGAGCATCAATGTAAAATATTGCAAAAACGGGAAGGACGGGCTACTCAGAAAAAAATTGGGTTCCGGTCCTTAGAACGCGTGTGATGCCGCGGGAAATGCTAGTTATACATAAGCCTGTACAAGATTTTCAGCAACTATTAAAGACAATGTATGTATGTCTTCTACTACATAATGCTATGTTTCAACCACAGATATAATAGTAATACCTAGTTACTATTAAACCAAAATCATATTTAACTTAATAATTATTTTATAATTATAATATTTAATATTTAACTTACAAAAGATAATAGTACAAAATGTAAAAACAAAATCCTATTCTTAATATTACCTACTTATTATAATAATAATATGAAACTAGATATTTCTTAATATAATTATCACTTCAAAATAATTAATTTGCGTCTTTTATTATTAATTATTAAAATTATAATTGTACTACTCATTTATTTTACAAATTATTTTAGTTATCGAGACCTAATATATTAAATTAATGTCATAGTGTATGCACAAGCATATTGAAATATATTTTTATATATATTTTTTTAAATATATTTTACTGTTTCATATTAATAAAAAACTATAACGTGTATGTCTATAATTTTATTTAAATTAACGCCATCTACACGCTTACCCAAACAACTGCTACACACGTCCTTACAACGTAATTCCGAAACCGACCCACAGATGGCGCTACTTACACAAATGAATTATCAACATTGTGTTATTGAATTTTATACGTAAATTAATTTATGCTTACAGAAAATAGACGGTCAAGATGCGCAGTCAGTGAACCAGGCTATATCCAACCAAGTCACGACCGCTTCCCCGTACTACGGTCAGTATGAAAATTGTATAAAATTCAAATAGCGTGTCTCCTGTGAACCGCTAGCGATGAGACAGGGCATGAAAATATTCTGGTTCAAAGAAATGTATAGACTAATTTAAATGAACATTAGGCATATTGATATAGCGCGTTATCGACGAATTGGTATTTGCCTACGGATATTAAGCAGGCAGGAGTATCCTTACAACAACAAATTTGAAAAGAGGGACATAGAAAATATTTTTTTTATTTATAGTTGTTTACCAAATATTAATAAAAAATATTAGACTCGTGAATAAGGATCTGAAAATTAGGAAACTCTTTGAGATTACCCAAGCAAGTAACAATTAACTAATAAATAATTTGAACTAAAACTTTAAAATGGTAGCTACCTACTACTAGACTGTGTAAAGATATACCTACCTACTCTATATACAATAGGCAAGGAAGGAATAGGAATTGAAAGATCTGTTCCTTATTTCCGTTAGAAACAAGAATAAAAAACCAAATTATTAAATAATAATAATTTTAATTTAGTTAGAGCTAGATAAAAATTGGTATCGGAAATAACGATTTCTAGCCACACTAGGTCATCCAACTGTTATCTATATATAAGAGAAATCTAAGATTGATGTTTGTATAAATATTTGGAATTACTGAAATAATCTATTACAATTAATAACATTTAATATTGTCCTTTTTGTAATAGAAAATTGAAATATTTTTAATTGAATCAGCTGCTTCGCTTGCGATTAAAATTTCAATCGCTACGAAATTTTAAAGGATCACCAGCTAGGCTTGAAAATAGCATGAAAATTTCATCAAAATTGTTTCAGCCGGTTTTGGACTCTTATTCTTAACTATCACAAAAATCGTCTTAAATATAATAACATAAATTTTAAATTAAATTTAGTGAACATAAAAGATTACCGCGTATTAAATAATTTTACATACATAATTATTATGATAAAATAAAAATAATACCTAATAAACGTGTTATAACGAATCGTCCTTGCAAAGTTATTGCACTGTGTCCTACACAGAGTAGCGCTGCGATTGTGTGTAACTTATTCGCGCTATTCCATGCGTGACTCGAATTTTAAACAGATTTTAATCTATTCTTCAATGGACACCGACGAACAAAGGAATATTCTTATATTTTTAGTAATAAATACTTTTTAAATAATATTTTAAATTAATTATCTGTGAGTGAAAAGTGAAAGTATTTTTAGTCTGTGTTAGTGATAGAGTTTGAAATTTTCAAAACTGGATCGCGGGAATGGTTTTGTCGGATATCCCCCGACAGCGTTTTATTATGGCGGTATGTTTATATTTATAATTATTTTATATTACTAGGTTTTTTGTATATTTTTATAATTCTTAATTAAATTAATAAGCTTTATTTTTAAGTTATAGTTTGAAATACTTTCAATAGATGGCGCTACTAGTGTTGGATCATTTAAAGCAGAAATAAAATTAATTTTATAATTGATCTAAATATTAATGAATTGCGAAAAATATATTTCTTAATAATAAGTGAAAGGCATAATGTTTAAATCATATTTTTAATAGTCGATAGCAAACACATTCTTATTGTAGGATATTGATCAATTTGGTAAAGTTTCACTAATCGATAGGAAATGGAGGGTGTGAAAGATTCTATAACGACTTTCATTAGACTTTAAAATATTTAAAACATAGAAATAAAGTAAATTAATTAGAGGTGACGCGGTCGCTTGGGTAAACGAGTGAAGCGGGTTCAAATCTGGGTCTCGCACCTCTGATATTTTCAAGTGCGAATCATTTCTAACACGATTACCACTTGTCCTACGATGAAGAAAGACATCGTAAGGAAACCTGAATGTGGGAGAGAACCTAGAAAGTCAGCGCTGCCCGCTATGCCTCAATCGGCCTGTGTGGTCAACTATGACCTGGTCCCCTCATATTGAAGGGAGGCCCGTGCCCAGCAGTGGGACGTAACAAAGGGCAAAATCACAGCGTAAAAAAATACACACAATACAATAAAATTTTCCAAAAATTATTCAATATGCAGATTCGACTAAATTAGAATTTATAATATGTAGCTCTAAGTACATTTAAAAATAATTTTAGGCAACTTATACAAGAATAAAACTAATAATCCCACGTTTTTTTCCAAACAAGACCTATTAAATAATATTATAATTTTTAAATATCCAAAATGTATAGTTTAAACGCAGTGTTGTAACAAAAGGTGAAGTCCAAATTTAAGTTGCGTGATCGTCTGCGAGATAGCTGCATGCGATATGCAAAGCCTTGAGCCGTATACCACATTATAAACATTTGTTTACATATTTCAATTTCGTTTTTACTAGTGTGTGTTTGTGGTTTTACTTGCATTTACTGTATCGTTCCTACTTTAATTAACGATTGGTTAAAATTCTATAAACATCGGTTAAGCCGTTTTTATGATATTCGCTATCAAAGGATCCTTTTTTTCGAGAGATTAACGTTTATCCTAGAGCTCCGCTCTTTGTCACTACGTAGTACGTACATTTTAACGGTTAGTAGACATTTCTCTAACTGCCAGTTTCAATAACTCTATCTACCGATGACTGGTAGTTACTTTCATACGATTTTGACAGGTTGTAACTTTTAATGTGTCAAAATAGTATAAAAGTAACTACCAGTCATCGGTAGATAGAGTTATTGAAACTGGCAGTAAGAGATGAGAAGTTTTCCCGCTGTAAAATGTATCCTTCGGCTATTATTATATTAAAATTTCATTACGATTTGCTAAAAACAGTGGTTTTATCATAATGTGGTCACAGACAGACAGAAAGACCGACAGATGGACAAACATTCTAAATACTATATATATAAAATTTTCCATTCAATTAGATAGATTCTATTTAATTAGAATTTTATTATATTTTTATAGATATATATTTATTTCAAGTACGTACAAAATCCAAAGTGCCTATACTTTGTAATTTAACAAGACGCTCCAACAAAACTCGACAAACAACACGTTCAAGCGTAGGCGACTGTAATTGAAGGATCGTTTTCTTAGAAATCGGTTTTATGAAGTTAGATTAATAGCTTCTTATGAAATTTTACTTATATAAAGGAAAAATGTTATCTAAAATTAGGTAAAGGTCACGATATTTTGCATTTACAAATTGCCAAATTTAAAAAAATTGTGAAGGAACGTTTGTGTACTAAGGGTTATTATACGATTAACGATTTTTTAGAAGACAGTACGCCTTGGGAATGATGTGATCGCCGCGAGGCTATTTCAACATATAGAATTATTGTTAATATGCAATTTATTTAAAAAAAAAAAAAAAGAATGAGATTAAGATAAAAAAAACATTAGTCCCGCTGAGTTTCTTTCGCCTGTTCTTCTCAGGTCAGAGGTTTCTTCTTTCCGAACTGGTGGTAGACTCATGACGTTCAGTAAGAAATTGTAACAATTTTTATGCTGAATAAAATATTTTGATTTGATTTGATTTGATTTGATAATATACTAGCAGCTTCCTCTCGCATCGATCGGGTTAGTGTTAAAAATGAAAACCAACTTATATTATGGAAAATGTGCATTTCTTCGTGATAAAAAGAAGCAAATGTGCTTTTCAGTCTATAATCTGTCTCTGTGCCACATTTCATTCAAATCCGTGAAGTCATCCTGGTGTGATTGATTACAAAACGTGAAACAACCAAAGACGTTTGGCGCAGTTTGTAGTGACCCTACTTTCTTGCGCCAGCGGTCGCGGGTTCGAGTCCCGCTGGGGGCATTCATTTGTTAAACTCGGATGTTTGCACTCCAGTCATAAGAGTTTATATTTATAAATTATATTTATGTATGTGTTTAAACTAATATAATATGTAGTATATTAACTGTCTGGTATGCGTAACACAAGCCTCCTACGTAGCTTATCACGGAACTAAATTGCGCTGTGTGTAATAATGTCCCAAGATATTTATTATTAAGTAATACCCACTTGTTCAAATCAAAAATCTTGATTGGTTACCGTGACCGAAATTTGGGAGTACATTATTAATACTCGTAGTTCCCTCTTTAATATATTCTCACAGTCGCGATTGCTATGTCCAGATCAGCCTGATGGTGTTATAGGGAACAAAACGCTAATATTGACAAAACTACCATAACCCAGATCGTTATGGAGTAGGTATTATATGTATTACTAGCATTTCCCGCAGCTTCGCACGCGTTCCGTCCGGTCTTTGGACCGGAAACCAAATTATTTCCCGTTTTTGCAACATTTTTTAGTGATGCTCCGCTCCTATTAATCGTAGCGTGATGTAATATAGATTCTTCCTCGATAAACGGACTATCCAACACAACAATAATTTTTCAATTCGGACCCGTAGTTTCTGAGATTAGCGCGTTCAACCAAACAAACTCTTCAGCTTTATAATATTAGTATAGATTACACAAGAAAAAGTAATAATTCTAATTTAGTTATTCTTCCTTGTAACTATCTTGTGATTATAATCAAATAATTTAAGTTCATGTTTAAAAGGTGTACACGTAACATAACATTATACGGAACTAGTTCATTGCCCAAAACGAACTTTTGACGGACAGATTTTTTTATATATATAATATTATATTATAGTTTACTCAATTTTTTTGCATAATTATTATTTAGAACAAACATACCGCCTATAATTCATGTTAATTTATGAGTAATAACGTCCTCGATTGTCAATTGTGGGTCAGATTAGATATAATCAAAAATATTCAAGAAAAACAACAGCTTTTACTGTTTAGTCTAGATACTTTTAGAGTCAGTGCCAACCGATACAAATCAATGTAAAATTAATATCACAAATTGTTGTATAAGTCTATAATACCTATTAGCTATAATATAACTTGTATATTAGATATTTCTTGGAATATCTTATTGAAATAGTCATTATTATCAACAGTTTGTAGAATGTTTGTCTGTCTGTCTGTCACCGCATCACAAGAATAACACTGGACAAAAATAGATTTAGATAAAATTTTGACTTAAATAATAAGTTGACTTAGATTTTTCTGTTTAAAATTAAAGAACAAAAGAAATGAACGAATTCTTACAAATTTTTTTGAAATGATAACATATTACTCGGGTATACCTTTTACTATAGGAAACTCTTTCATTCTTACGGAAAGCACAATAACTGGTTATGTCGAATTATTCTTAGAAACTAACATGGCTAAAAATACCTAACAATCTTATTAACAAAAAGGAAGTCTTAATAAGCTTTGATTCAACTCGCTGATACAATATAAACAGACCGTCATATTTAACTTAGCATTAAATATAAAAAAATCTTAATATTCATAGGTACAAATTATATTTTTAAGGAAGTATACATATATTCGTTAATCGATCTATTTGTAATAGTATTGTAAGTATTTTATTAGCTGTCCGCCTCCACATGATTTAGTTTTAGGCAGTAGGTTACTGATATGGTCATGGCGTATTAAGTTAGCAAAAAATAACATTATATCTTACTAGCCGCGGCTCTGCTCGCGGTCTAAGGGCTGAAAATGAAAAGAAATATTTTTCTTCCGTTTTTGCAACATTTTTCATTGATGCTCCACTCCTATTGGTCGAAGCGTGATGTAATATAGCTTATAGCCTTCCTCGATAAACAGTTCAGCACGCGTTCAGAGACTGGAAACCAAATTATTTCAGAGTCGCGCGTACCTCGCAGAACTAACGCCCGCCCTTCCCGTTTTTGCAACATTTTTTATTGATGCTCCGCTCCTATTAATCGTAGCGTGATGTAATATAGCTTATAGCCTGCCTCGATAAACGGACTATCCAACACTAAATTATTTTTCTATTCGGACCAGTAGTTCCTGAAATTAACGCGTTAAACCAAGCAAACAAACAAACTCTTCAGCTTTATAATATTAATACAGATAACTAGCACCTCACCCTCGCTCGTGTTTTGTTTGCAGAACCCAATTTTTGTTTTTAAATTAAATTAACCTATGTTACTCCTTATATAGATTAGCTATACACCAGTGAAATTTCTACCTAAATCCGATTTCAGAGATAAGCGAGAACTAACAGACAGACAGACAAAAATGTTCACAATTGTGTTTTTCTTTATGCACTGTAAATACATAATTTTATATGCATTTTGTATATTTATTTTATGTTAATATAACAAACATTTATTTATCTATATACGTATTCTATTCTATTACGTATGTAGAGCATTATTAAATTCTAATCATATATGTTTTACTCATAACTATTGTCGAATATCGGCCACAGGCCGAGTTTGAAATTATTAAATGGCGCGATGAAAATAAAAGTGACGACTCTATCTTTAGAGGTGTGACTTTACATAGTGATGTGGGTGGAAACGCTCTCACGACAGTTTCAAGGCTCACTAATTGGTACACTGACTATTAAGAACCTGACTTGATTCGTATTAAACGAAATATAATTGCCTGTATTTCATTAATTTATATATTATTAAAATTAAGACAGTGGTAGCCCAGAGGTAACGCGATCGCTTGGATAACCGAGTGATGCGGGATCAAATCCGAAAAAATATTCATGTGCGAATCATTTCTATCATGATTACCACTTGTCTTACGGCGAAGGAAAACATCGTGAGGAAACCTGTATGTCTGAAAAAAAACCTAACAAGTTTTCGAAAGCCATATGAAGTCCGCAAACACGCACTAGGCCAGCGCGGTGGACTATAGCCTGATCCCCTTCGTATTGAGGGAGGCCCGTGCCCAGCAGTGGGACGTTAAAAAGGGCTGATTAAGATATTTCATTAATACCTCTTATATTACTATACCATACATTATGTACAGTTAAACGATTTTACATGTATAAAAGTTCATATTGGTATTCTGAGAAAATTTAGCAAAAAAAAATTCCTCACTCCCTCGTATTTAAAGCCCGCGTTGTATCTCTTGTAAACATAGTTACGTCAACCGGGAATCGAACTAGTTATAAATAATGATATCGCCAAATTAATATTCTTGGACGCCATATTAATCTCCTTAGGCTATAATCGACCTTTAATGTGAAACCCCTAACACTATCATTTTGTTAAACGTGAGCTCAATGCGCTATGGATTGCATCACATTAACTATAGTTAAAAAATAATTTTGGAGATCTGTAGAAGCATTTTTAACTCACCAACATCTCTAAGCAATATATTAATGATAAAAACTACCCATAGTTAATATATAACGTTAGTAATAGTAATACGTCTTGTAATAAACTAAATGAAAGTGTTCTTTTTGTATTGAGACATTATTGCAACAGCGCCATCTAGTTGCGTTGTAAGCTATGAGGCTTGTATTACGGATACCAGATAGTTGATATACGCCACACTGGAGTACAAACATTAGTGCTCAACAAATGTATAGAAGTCCATAGTCCATAGTCCCAGCGGGACTCGAACCCGCTACCGCTGGCGCAGAAAGTGCGTCTTGTTTCAAATACGTTAAAGGTTTGGTTACGTTAAACGTTTCAAATCCATTAGTAAAACTTAGTCTTTATTCATCTCAATTCTACATGACATTGGCGAAGTAATCTGAGCTTAACTCACAAGCTTTTAAGCTATTAACGCTTAAATTGAATTGAATTGAAAAGATAGTTGTATTAAAAGTGTTTTTAAGCCAATTTTTTGCCTTATGTCCGTCCTTATACATAGCGAATTTATCTTTTAAACTGACAGACGAAAAAATCTTATCACAACAAACACTACGTAGATTGTTATTAAACTCATAATTTAAGCCATTTTTACTACCACCATTTTTGGTACTATATATAATATTATATAAAAAATGTACATTACCAATATGACGACGTTTCTCTCTTGAATTTCACAATTATTTATATAAAATCATGCACATAGACGTTTTTAAAAACTTAGGTTACAACACACAAGCTACACTCAGACATAGCGACTAAGTAAAGGGATGTTCTTTAAAACTGGATATTGCCTCCGATAATATAGCAGGTGGTATAACGTAAGTGCACGAGGTATTACACGTATGTATAAATAAATAAATATGTTGGGACATTATTATACACAGCGCCATCTAGTTCGTGGAAAGCTACGAGGCTTGTGTTACGGATACCAGATAGTTGATACTATATCATGTTTATATACATACATATTATAAATATAAACATGACTGGAGTGCAAACATCCGTGCTTAACAAATGCATGCCCTCAACGGGACTCGAAACCGCGACCGCTGGCGCAGCAAGTAGGGTCACTACAAACTGCGCCTGCAAACGTTTCGTCGTTATGTATGTATGTATGTATGTATGTATGTACATATGTATGTATGTATGTATGTCTGTCTGTGTGTATGTATGTGTGTATATATGTATGTATGTATGTATGTATGTATGTATCTATGTATGTATACATATAAAAGTATAAGGCATTAGAGAAATCTTTAAGAAAGTGTACTTCCTTTGTGTACTTTCTTTTAAGGTTTGGTGAAAATTACGGGTAAATAGTTAGGGGTAATAGTGGATTCGAATTATTTATAGTGTTTTAAGATAAGATTTGGTACATTGCGGAATAAAACTTTTACCTACTTAGTCTTATCAACGTCCTTAACTGTAATTGGACTCACAATGTATGTTGAATCAATACATATTATGCGAAATATTTTTAAGTTGATTTAATATTCATTTTTCATTTACACAGAACCATCTAAGTCCATCTTAAGATATTATGCTTGTGTTATAATAAGATAAAATAAAAAGATAGTTTATAAACTACATTTATATATAACGTTAAACATATAAATATTATAAATATAAACACCCATGACAAACATTCGTGTTCATTACACAAAGAATGCCCCCAGCGGGTCTCGAACCTGCTACCATTGGCATTCACACACATTAATTCTGTTATATGTTCAGAACCTCTATGCTATTAGAAACTCGATCTATAAAAATAAACTCGTAATAAGCGTCTGAGTCTTTATCGATGATAATTATGTCCACAGTTAGGTATGAACTTGAGTAATATTTAATTTTGACATTCAGCCTGGGCATGTAAAGAATTACACGGATAATTTCGTTTGGTTTTTTTTAATAATATGTTATATTAGTTTTGTCGTAATACTTTTCCCCGCGGCGATGCTTGCAAGATTAGTATAGGTCAGGTTAACTACAAGAGAAGATAAACTGACAAACATTCGCTGACTTGTAATGTTAGGAACTAGATGCGACATGCTTCGGAAGAATTCAGCTATGTTTAACGTCCCACTGCTGAGCACGGGTCTCCCTTCAAAACGAGGGGGATCAGGCCATAGTTCACCGCTGGCCAAGAGGAGGGTTGGGAAGTGCATGTGCCCTTCATTGAAAACTTTTTAATTTCTTTCTAACATACAGAATTCTTACTATGTCTTCTATCACTATAAGACAAGTGGTCATCATGTTAGAAATGATTCGCAAAATTATCCGATATTCGAGACCCGGGAATTGAACCCTCTTCACTCGGTTGCCTAAGCAAGTGCGTTACCACTACGCTAACACTACTACTATTTACGCTTTATACATAAAGTATTTCCTAGAAAAGGTAGAACATATTTTGTAGTATCGATTTATAAATTTTAATTTAATTAATTGTCATTTATTTCACTTTAATATAGATATTATATTGACATTAATATATTAAATAATTTTAGAGATTCGCTTTAATATAGGTTATACCTAATTATTTTCTATACAAGCATTGCTTATTATAAAACATTGAATATGTCCTTATGTCCATTCGACCTTTGTTTTTATATCTTACACAATTATTACACACCTGCCTAGGGGTTGCAAATACCAAGACGGTTGAAGCACCTGTACTTCACGAGTTCAAATACATCATTCTTTCTCCATTTTTGTTAAACTACAATTTTTGTTAAGTCTAACTTTCCTACTAACTAAAAACTGTGATAAAACTTTTCGTTTTATTTTTCGCGTATTGATTTTGATTTTTGATTTCCAATAAAAAATTGGTTTCTCAAGTAAAACCTCGTTTTTTTTATAATATCAAATATTCGCGTAAATCTAAAAATCTAAAAAGTATTAAGTTATTTTAATCCTTAATTAATATGGCACTTGTTTTTAAGTCACAATCAAATATTTCAAAGATTAAGGTATAATACTACATTTATATCTAGTATTACTACGTACTTACTACTACCTTTACTACGTTGTTTTTTCGAAATTACAATTTTGTCAATTTAAGTTCTTATAAGAATGTCATAGAAATCAAACAGTTTTGATTTGAATTTTGAATTTGATTTTGCGGTAATTTTTATTTTTCTCTCCCAAAAACCTCATACACCTGATATTGTTAACAGCTATCTAAAATAAAATTATCAGTCAGTATAAGCCTAAATCGCTTCCGTTATAAATTTTGCCTATTTGCATAATTAGGTACGTAAATTTTCTCATAAATATATTTTAATTATGAGATTTCGATGCAGTTTACCAAAGATCCAATAAGTTACATATCGAAAACCCAATACGTCATTTTGTTCTACCCGATGTATTTTTGTCTTACGATTTATACACATATTCGTTTTTGGAAACTAATTTATTAATTAAATTAGTTTACCTAATTACCACTTAAATTTCTATCATACTACACAATTTTCTCTTACATAATATCTATACATAATCGTAATTACTCAGCTCCGTACGCTCTAAATCACATGTTTACAAACACTATCGTAATCTCAAGATGAGCACATCATTTCAGTTTAAGATTTATCTTAAAAAATCACCTTACCACCTCACCGTAGATATGAAAGAAAAAACCTTAGTAATTTTTCTATTTACTAAGGTAAAATCTTTCATTTTGTTTTATACGTATATGTATAAGAGAGCGTATAGCAGATATTTTTACGAGTATATACAAGGTTGACGGGTGGATGTTTTTTATTTGGGTCTATTTTTTTTCACTAACCACAATAACTTCGTTGAAGATGTGTCAAAAATAATTCCTAGAAAAGAGAATTTTAATAACTTTTCCAGAGCTTGAATTTCCATTTAAAATTCTTAAAAAATATTGATTTTGTTTTATTATCTACATCACAGCCGCATTTAACGCTATATACGGTCCCGCATCTTCGGTAGCTGATCCAAATATTTAAAAATATTTTGATAAGGTAGATGTACTTCAAACCGTCAAATAGTGATGGGCTTCTTTCTAAAAAAAAGTGCTATTCAATTATCTGCCAATTTCCATACGCTGAAGAAACAAAAATCGTCCAAAATGTTTATGGCTGCCCTAGACGTGATGCCAAACATTATGTATCACGCTAAACTCTGAATTGTAAAAATGATGACAAGTTAATTTACCATTATTTTCAATATTAATTGTATGTGAAAATTTATTTCAATGGTTTGATAGAGTTTAGCTCAAAAATCTAATCGAAAATCTTGGAAAATGTAGCTCAAAAATCTAGATCCTGAAAATAAAAACAAAATGTCTTAGAAGGAAATACATTCATTTTTCTTTATACGCGTTCAATTTGTCCTGTTCTATTTTAACTTAACTTGAAAATAAGAACAATAGACTTTATAAAGAAACCCGATTTAAATAAAACGTAAAAATTAACAATAAGAAATATATAGTGAAGAGCTAAGGAAATAAAAGATTTAGTATAAGATTTTATAATATTATGATACACAACTTTTTGCTTTAAATTATAGGGACGTATATAAATAGAGGCGATAATCGCGTAAGGGTCGTTTTACACAACAGTTACGCCAGGTTACGCTTCGCGACGCGTAGCGCTCTTCATTCTTATAGAGCATATATTTTACTCCATTTGAAGTACAAAATACAAATATTCAAATTATATTTTGGATGATTTACTTACAAGGAATATCGAGAAGTAACTTTGCCAGTATATAAACTTCCGATCGCTACCAAACTTTACAGGATTACGGTTGACTAAGTTGGAGGTTGCCTGAAAACCTCATCAAAATCGCGACGGCTGTTTTGGAGTCTATAGGGATTGTTTTCTTATATAAAAAGAGAAAATCAAAGTTCATCGAAAAACTATTTAGCCAATATTATATTAGATTACCTCTTTTAAAACTATTTTGTTAAGTTCTAACAAGTAAATGTAATTTCCTTCGTAAATAATGAAAATACGTAACAAGCCTCCTTTCAATATGAGGAAGCAGGCAGTCCGCCAGTCACGTAGTCCGCCACGCTGGACATATGCGAAATTATATTAAGTTGAAACATACGTTACTAAAATGAATATATACAAAAAAATTAAATTAATCAATGCAGTAATTTCAAATTTTATCTTACAACAAACTAATTTTCTATTTTATAACATTATTTTACCTAAATTGAGGATTAAAATTTAATAAAATAAGAAATAGAAACATTTCAAGAACTAATTACAATTTTTATGGTCACCCTAATAAGCATTCCTATAGAATTTTGCTTCAAATAAAAATTGTATCACGATATAGCAAAAAGTGAGTTTTATGAAGATTGCGATAAGACTTTATTATCATCTATTACGTAAGTGCTTTAACTATATTAAAGATGATTTAAATATAAGTGGTTTTAAAATTTCCTTTATTATTATATTAAATGCTACCATTTTAATAGCGCTTTCATTTTATTGACCTCTAATCTGTATAATATTTAAAAATCAATTGCTGTTCATTAGTCTCGTTAAAACTTAAAATGAGATGATTTTTTTTTGTTTTGAAAAACGAAAGAAGTTATTGAAAGTTCAGAACTGTTTATTTTAGAGGAACCACTTACTATTAAAACGTATCAACAGACGAAAATGAGCAAAGCCAGGTTGTATCACTAGTATAAAGTAAATCGTAAATATTTTATTAACTTCAGTAAACCAAAAACATATCTTCGCTGTAGAATGAAAACCTCATATGTCAAAAATGCATTTTTTTTGTAAAAATCAAATGAAAATTAAGTATTTTATATAACGGCGAAACCGTAAACACAATACATGACTACTAGTGCCATATTTGGAGTAAAACGAAAACCTCTTGTTTGAAAAACATTGACAAAATGAACCATTTATTTTGTTTCCTGTAAAGTTTGGATTTCTGGACGGATATGAGAAAATAAAAAAATAAAAACTCAATATACATTTAGTCATTAACCGCACATTTTCCTTTAATTTAGTAACTGTAAACATACGCAACATTATTATGTCAGTAATGCTACACCAATGTTCGCCTCCCACTTGTACACCAAAAGAGTATTATAACCCACTAAAACCTCATAAAAGTTTCTTGTAAATGTATTAAACCATATTTGTTTAATTCATAAATAATTTCCTTTTTTTGCAAGCTTTTATTTTTGACTTTGTTGACCATCTTGCAACTAACTTTAAAGCAGTTATCCACAACCGATTGAGTTTTTTTTATATATTTAATTATATTTTATTGGAAAAAAATATATAAGAATCAAAAAACCAAATAACAAATACTATTATTTAATTTTTACAGCATAAATTGCAACATGTTGATTGAATTACCTACATTTCTTTCAATCTCAACAGGTTTCAGACTTAAGATAAAACTGAGAAGCAGTCAATAATAATATTGTGTATAATTTGATTCGTGGTTTGAAAAGTTATATATAAAACTATATATTCCCGCGGTTCTGCCCGTGATTATTTTCTT
Source organism: Boloria selene (assembly GCA_905231865.2). NCBI lineage: Eukaryota > Metazoa > Arthropoda > Insecta > Lepidoptera > Nymphalidae > Boloria > Boloria selene. The sequence continues at coordinate 12,199,440 of HG993146.1, forward strand.
TATAAACAGAATAACTTATTTTTGCTTGTACAAATTATTATAGCTTTAGGTCCCATTATTTCAACCTTTTCGCAAAAGTTCTTCGTTGGAACAATAGTTTTTTTTCAATTTCATATTTGGTTAGTAACGGATTGACATTTCGTGTTTTTTATATACATATGTATTTAATATTGTTGTATTGTGTAGATATTTCTATAAATCACAAGAGAAAAGCCTTCCCACGTAATAACTATTATATATAATTTACAAAATGGAGTCAGTATCCTCACTCCCTGGTCAGCGAAGCTCGAAGCACTTACGAAGACCAGCCACGTGTGACAGACAGTAGCGCACCGACGACGGTATAGAACTAGAAATTGTATAGACAGAAAAACCAATTTTTAATTTTTACCCAATATTAAATTTTTCTTGTCCAATTTTTATTTTTTACCCAATAACTTATTTTTTCTATTGTCATATATGTAACGTAACACACGAGCTCTAAGCTTGTGCTAGGACAAGCAACCAATGATCTAAACAAAGATATTAAACAAAAACATTCGTATCTCAAGTGCTTTTCTTGATTGAAACGTTTGAAAATATCTCGATTATATAATTAACTTAACTATTTCTTTAAAAAACGTAACAAAGAGAGTCATTACCCCATCTATATATCAAGAGGTAAAAAGCCCAATTAAATTTATACATCATAATTAACGTTTCCAGCGAACAAATTCACAAAAAGTCACCAAACTGGAGCTCGAAAACAATTGTTTATTCAAGCCGAGTCTGTTTTTTCCCAGCACTGCGTCACTCTTACCAAACGAATCTCTTAGTAAATCATTCAGTATAATTTGTGCGCTTGCGCCTCCATGTGCTCTACTGTTCTGCTTAAGTTAAAAAAATAAGTGAAAATTAATTTTGTATGGAAGTAATCAAAAAATGTCTAAATAAATCATTTCATTGCTAAAAAGTGAAAAAATAAGGATTGAAATTTCTTTTAATTTTTTTTATAAAAATAATTATAATAATAGTGTTAAAACTCGTATAATGTAAACGCGAAAGTGTATTATAAGTTTCAAATTATTTCATTTTGTTATACTCTAAAGTTAAATTTAACAAATATTCAAAAAGTTCCAAAATTATGTTTCTGATGATGATGATGTGTAAATTAAGTCAAAGTAAGATAAAAAATGGTTCTAAGCCCACATGTGTTTCTTAGAAGGTGCAGTTAAAACGGTATATTGTTTGCGAACACACAGTATATTTGTTATACAGCTGTTGTTTCCGTTTTGAGGCCTTTAAAATTTAACATGAAGGAAGCTAGGTCAAGGTATATTTAGATATCACGTTCTATTAAAATAAACAAAGAAAATATATATTGAAAAAACGCGAAAAAATAAACCTAGGTTACTCCAATGCCATCTTGTCCTTCCCAACGTCTAAGAAGGTTGAAGATGATAGTATATAATTTTGTTAAGAATGGTTTTGTATGAAAACTCTACAATGCAGATAAAATAATAATATAACTGGTATATTTGACCGACTTCGTTTATTACTTCTATAGTAAATACAACATATATTTGCTTTCTTAATTCAATAACATAAGATTTATGTAATATGCTTAAATATATTTCACCAAACACTATAATAATTTGTAGGAATATTTTTATTTTATTACCAAAAACTTTTGTACTACTTTACATCCAATAATTTCCATAACACATACCTAACTTCGTACTCTACATCTCAAGAAGTCCTACACACTATTTGACCTTGCCTCTACTATTTGAACATTTTCCAACTCATGTTTAGTTTTAAGCAGACATTGTTTTAAACATTTCATATAATTACTACATATATAATAAAGCCTTTTCACGTCCCATCTCTGGACATAATATATAGGTGGCGAAAAAACATTTAAATGTGTTATACATTAAAACTTAATAGTAATATCTGCTACTAACAACCTGCTTATATTTCATGTTAAAGAGAACCGTCACAGAATATCGACCCTCATAATATCATATGGCGATAGATTGCAAAATATTATCGAAAAATATTATTTAATATCGTGCCATACCGTGCATGCCGTGTTACCTACAAGCAGATACGATGATGTAGTGTAACTTATACCGTAGTCAAGGATAAATGTGAACTCTATTTCGAATTTCACTTGAATCCGAGAAGAATTAACAGATTAAAAAAACCCAGTCATTCTCTCATAAAATAAATCAGAAAATATTTCATCTAAAAATATAATATTAAACGCAATACTTCCTTAGTTTTACGCGAATTTTAGACATTAGTCTCTCCCGTGACCATAATTACCCGAAATCCAAATAAATCCGCGACAAAATCCAAAATGATAGTTCCATTTATAATATTAAACGGTTTGTTTGTGTATATGGTATTAGATTTTTCATGCGTCGTTGTAGTCTTGTCACTAGTAAATAAGCGAAGATAAAAGATAACTTCGCAGTTTATTAGATGAATCTCAATGACGTCCTCGTCTCATCAAAATTTATTTAACATTAAAAAAATAACAGATAGATTAATTTTAAATTAATTATATTAGACGATACGTATGGCTCAGTTTGTAGTGACCCTACTTTCTCCGCCAGCGGTCGCGGGTTCGAGTCCCGCTGGGGACATTCATTTGTTGAGCACGAATGTTTGTACTTCAGTCGTGGGTGTTTAAATTTATAATATGTATCTAATTAAAATTTGTATATGTGTAGTATATCAACTATCTGGTATCCGTAACACAAGCCTCGCAGCTTACCACGGAACTAAATGGTGCTGTTATAATAATGTCCCAACATATTTATATATTATACATTTATATTATGAATCTACTTTATAAAATAATAATACAATAGTAAGAATAAAATAAAATTGCAGCTTTGCAGCTTTTAAGTTTGCGAGCTGACACCTGCAGGAAGTTCTCTCAATAAATCTCTCATGAAACATGCATCAGCTTATATTATGCTACAGATAATACTCGAACTTTTTATAAAAATATTTTCTGATTTATTTTTGTATAAGTAATTAAACTACTGTGCATGAAAGTGACTATAGTATAATTTGTATTCAGTCCTTTTTATAGTCCCACTGCTGGGTGTAGGCCTCCCTTGAATATAATAATAATAATAATGTTAGGACATTCTTACAACAGCGCTATCCAGTTCCGTGGTAAGCTACGATTCTTGTGTTACGGATATCAGATAGTTGATATACTACATATATAACTTTTAAATACATACATATTATAAATATAAACTATAACTAATAATAACATGACTGGAGAACAAACATTCGTGCTTAACAAATGAATGCCCCCAGCGGGCCTCGAACCCGCGACCGCTGGCGCAGAAAGCAGAGTCGTCGATATATGAATATTATATAGGAAGATTAAACCATAGTCCACCAGGGTATACAAGTGCAGTCTGGCGAACTACACATGTTTTTTTAAATATTTGCTAGGTTTTTTTCACGATGTTTTCCTTCACCGTAACAAAAGTGGTAATCACTACATAGTATAAAACAAAGTCGCCTTTTCTGTCCCTATATCCCTATATCCCTATGTGCGCTTAAATCTTTAAAACTACGCAACGGATTTTGATGCGGTTTTTTTTAATAGATAGAGTGATTCAAGAGGAAGGTTTATATGCATAACTAGCAGATCCCGCGGCTTTACCTGTGCTAAATCTAGGGAAGAGCCCGAGCGAAGCGAGGGCGAGTCGCTAGTAATATTATAAATAATTCGTAAATTAAAATATAACCGTATAATTTATATGCGAAGCCCGGGATTTGAACCCCTTTCACTCGTTTTCCCAAACGAGCGCGATACCTCTAGAGTCTAGAGTCTTAACTACCACCCTCTATGCCTTATTTGGGTTGTAACTTCCAAAAAGAAATGTAGGTACCTCATGATCCATGGATGAGAATGCGCCGCTCGTAAAAAAGACGTGCTTTAATGAAATGTAAAACTTAAATATAAACTAAATTCATATTTTATATATATTCTTAATATATTATTATAATGAAATTTCATCTTTTCATCAAGAGTCCGTTAATATTCACGTCGGCTCTCAGCACAGAAGTATTCTATGCAAATGATAGCTTTCTCACTGAATTACAATATAAATACAATAAACTCTGCAAGTGGGAGCACGGGTAGCAACTACTTTTTTTTAATTTTTATCTTTACAAGTATTGTAATATTAACTTTCTAACTTAATTAAGGCACAGGTTCAGTACAGTGATAACGTGTTCTCTAAGTAAACAGAGTAAAGCGGTTTCAAATCCGGGTCTCGCACTTCTAATATTTTTATGTGAATTATTTTTAACATGATTACAACTTGTATTATGGTTAAAGAACCTATCGAGTTTTCGAAAGATATGTGCAGTCAGGCAATCCGCACTTGACCAGTGTGGTGGCCTGATTCCTTAAATCGGATTTTAGAAAGGGCTGAATAAAAGTTTCTAACAATTGATTCAGATAAATTATAAATGAAACTACCTTTTCGGATTTTGTCGCGGATTTATTATGATTTTTGGTTCCCGACGTTTCGAATGCTTTACAGCAATTATGGTCACGGGAGAGACTAAGGTATTTTATGTCTCAGGGGCTTATATACTTGTTACAGACAGTGCCTACCCACAATTTACAAAAAATCAAAATGGCATCAAAGTGCCTTAAAAATTATACATTGTAATTCTAAACATTTAAAATTTTGTATTGTATAATATAAATATGGCAATATTATTAACTTATTTTTAGCTACTATAATTTATAATTATTATATTTTTTATAATATTTGTTAAAATATTATTAAGTAGTGTTGCCATTAATAAAATATGTATAATGTGTTATAATAAAATATAATATAAATTGTTGAAGCATACAATTTCAACAAATATCAAAAATATAAGTTTACATAAGTTTACAATATTGCAATACAATAATTAATATAAATATTAATCCTGACTACTATCATTAAGATTACACCTGACTGTCTATTATGATTAATTTTATTAGAGGATTTTATTATATTAATGACAGGATCCCAAGATGATGGTAGTACCCAGCCGTCCTCTCTATTGAAGATATGATTTAAATTGAAGTTTGAACTAAAAAGCTAGTTGGTTTTTGCATTTCCAACAGACACGTGTATTTACTCGTACATTTGGAGCGCCCGTTAAATCTGTAACGTTTGGCTCGCGTGCAGAATCCTAATAAGATCTCTGGTATAATTGGTTAACGAATAAACCGACCTTTTTATTGTACCTTGCCATTTAAATTGTTGCCTTTTTTACCTCGGTTTTGTTAACTTTTATACTTTTTGTACTTTAGAACTGATACGCTTAAAATTAAATTACGTACTTTGATTTTATACTATTTTATACAATGTCAGATACGCATATTCTGAGCGATTTGCATAAATAAATTTAATAATACTTCTAAAAATAACGAATTCTTCGATTTACTCAAATATTAGACATCATAATTGAAACTATCTTTTCGGATTTTGTTGAGGATTTATTTTAAATTTTGATTTCCGAGGCGAATGTTTTACGACAACCATGGTCACAGGTACGTGCTCGAAAAGTTAGTTTCATTTATATAAAATCTTAGTTCCTTTAACTTCATTTATATGTAAACTAGCGACTCGCCCTCGCTTCGCTCGGGCTCTTCCCTAGATTTAGCACAGGTAAAGCCGCGGGTTCTGCTAGTTATGCATATAAACATATAAACCTTCCTCTTGAATCACTCTATCTATTAAAAAAAACCGCATCAAAATCCGTTGCGTAGTTTTAAAGATTTAAGCGCACATAGGGATATAGGGATATAGGGACAGAAAAGGCGACTTTGTTTTATACTATGTAGTGATGTGTTTACATTTCAGAAAAAAATATATAATTAGCACATGTAATACCAATTTTAGCCAACTTGGATATAAAGCTATTATGAAACCGATGCACTAATTGATTTTACCGCCATTAAATAACACGTTACATTATAATAAGGTGTTGAAAGTTAAGGCATTGACCTCAAATATAAGAAACGGATCTACAGACGACTGGATTAAAACAATGTTGTGCTGAATAGATAAGTAGGTATTTAATTAGACTCTCAAACAATGGTGAATGTACCACAATATTGTAAAATATGGCTTAGAAATATCCTAACATTCTATTGTATCGTTATCTAACTTTATTTAAAAGTTTGTAAGTAAAAACTTTTTTATATATAATATATCAATTTTAAAACGAAGTGCTAACGAAAAATAATGAAAAAACAACTTATTTAATAGTTTTTGACAAAATAAATACAATTTTTAACTTAATTTTAACGTATCTGCTTGCGAGAAAATCTTTTTTTTTATGGTAAAAAGGGGGCAAACGGGCAGGAGACTCACCTGATGGGAAGTGATCACCTCCGCCCATGGACATCTGCAAGCCAGGCTTGCAGATGCGTTGCCGGCCTTTCAGGAAAGGGAGGGATGGAGGAGGGAGGGAAGTGGGAGGGAGGGGGGAACGAAGGCGGAGGATGATGGGAAGAGGGAGGGGGGAAGGAGCGTGGGCCTCCCGGACTCTCACACACCGGTCGAAACGCGACAGCATAGCTGCCACTTCACGCCGGTCTTCTGTGAGAGAGTGGTACTAATGAACTATACGGGGCGTGCCGGCCCATTCGGTTGTTACCCGAAGGTAACAAGCATGGCACTACCACTTAGACGCTTTTCACTGTACTGGAATATTAAGATTCTGGTATTTATACAAAATTTTAAATGCTGTATCTAATAATACAAAGATTAAAATTAAAATATTTTCAGTAGAATTTAGAAAGGGCTGAATAAAAGTTTCTAACTATTTCTAAAAATTGATTCAAATTTCAAATAAATTATAAATGAAACTACCTTTTCGGATTTTGTCGCGGATTTATTATGATTTTTGGTTCCCGTTATCTAACTTTATTTAAAAGTTTGTAAGTAAAAACTTTTTTATATATAATATATCAATTTTAAAACGAAGTGCTAACGAAAAATAATGAAAAAACAACTTATTTAATAGTTTTTGACAAAATAAATACAATTTTTAACTTAATTTTAACGTATCTGCTTGCGAGAAAATCTTTTTTTTTATGGTAAAAAGGGGGCAAACGGGCAGGAGACTCACCTGATGGGAAGTGATCACCTCCGCCCATGGACATCTGCAAGCCAGGCTTGCAGATGCGTTGCCGGCCTTTCAGGAAAGGGAGGGATGGAGGAGGGAGGGAAGTGGGAGGGAGGGGGGAACGAAGGCGGAGGATGATGGGAAGAGGGAGGGGGGAAGGAGCGTGGGCCTCCCGGACTCTCACTCACCGGTCGAAACGCGACAGCATAGCTGCCACTTCACGCCGGTCTTCTGTGAGAGAGTGGTACTAATGAACTATACGGGGCGTGCCGGCCCATTCGGTTGTTACCCGAAGGTAACAAGCATGGCACTACCACTTAGACGCTTTTCACTGTACTGGAATATTAAGATTCTGGTATTTATACAAAATTTTAAATGCTGTATCTAATAATACAAAGATTAAAATTAAAATATTTTCAGTAGAATTTGAAGTCGTTTAAAAGCCAGTTATAAAATATTAAAATGTTGAGAAAGCTTAGTGAATTTCGGTCCTTTTGTCAGTTTAGTAAATGCATTTCCGGAAGTGTGAATCGGGCTTGCACTTGAAGGACTTCTTTACATCGTACAAGATAATATAACACTCTGTACTAAATATTTTTTCCTTAATTTGCTTGGCGGCTTAATTTAGCTTACTTAATTTTAGAAATTCAACAACTCAGTTTTTTTTTATATTTTTTGTTATGGCATCAATAGAAATACACGCAGTGAAAATTTCAACTCTCTTCTATTCCGATTGACACTGCCCGTTAACAGGCAGACAGACAGCACCGGTAGTAACTGTAGTAAAAGGGTCTCGTTGGGACGGAACCCTAAAAGCTAACAAGCATTCGATTAAAAATTTTCTTCTTTCGAAATCGGTTTAAATGTTTTCCACACTTACAAATTACTCACACAGAAAATCGTAAACACTTAAGAAATAAAAGCAAGTGCGTATCATTTTATGGGATTTGAAAGTGAAACCAAAATTCTTTACCATAACTTTGTAACATGAAGTGTTTACATTGCTAATACTTACTCACTAGTTATCACCTTCGTCTTTACATGTTTTTATAAGAGCTAAATAGGAGCAATACGATTTTTTTGGCTCTATAAAAAAACAAAAATATAATAAAATATGACTTAATAATTGCTTACTGCGATGGCTATGTCGTAGTCGCATATAGGGGTACAGAACTTTGCCTTGTACTTTTCTAACGATTGTAGAAATCTTAAAAAAAAACAAACTTTTTTATATCACGATATCTATACAAAATATTATTATTTTAACTGTAATAATATGGTAATAAAAGCATTATTTCTTATACATCACTACATAGTATAAAACAAAGTCGCTTTCTCTGTCCCTATATCCCTATGTATGCTTAAATCTTTAAAACTACGCAACGGATTTTGATGCGGTTTTTTTTAATAGATAGAGTGATTCAAGAGGAAGGTTTATATGCATAACTAGCGGATCCCGCGGCTTTGCCTGTGCTAAATCTAGGGAAGAGCCCGAGTAAAGCGAGGGCGAGTCGCTAGTATAATATACAATTTAAAATGATAAACATAATTTTTATTTGCTTAATGATTCGTCAAAATTACCTTTATTTTACGTTATTAGATACGCTAAGTATATATTTACCAAAACGTTTTCTGTCCGAGTAAAATTTTCTGCCCGAAATTCCAAGAATAGTGAAATCTGCCTGCTCACTTTGATAATCAATTGTATTATATTTCAAACTAAACCTAATGTAGAATGGTTTGGAAACTGGCACTTACATGGGTTTATGGCATCAATACAAAATTGTGATTGATTCATACTTCATTTGCAATGAAAATGCGCACCAATCTTGACGATTAACCTATATTTGTTAAATAATTACTTCGATTTCATAGAACTCTAGTACTTATATTACTTTTCAAAAAATATCGTTACATAATTACTACATATACTAGATAGAATCAAATAGAAGTTTTTGTTTATAAAAACCCACGTTTAAGAACATTTTATCCTTGAACTTCTAACCTCATTGTTTTAACGTTATTATTTCGTTTTACATAAAAAAATACTAGCGAATTTCCCACTCACGACTCATGTAAATTAAATAGTATAAAAACAAGGCTATACAGGTGTCCTAGAAGTTGACAATAGTGTGCACTACAGTATGTAAAGCGCAGATTTTTTTTACTGACTTATCATAAGAGGGCCTTTCTCCCCGTGTCAGGTTATATTTTGTAGAAAAAATATAATAACGAAGAAATTTAAATAAAATTTAAATAAAATATAATAAACTAAAATGGGCTGGGGTAACTCAAGCTACAGACCTAAATATAATATACATGTTAAACTTCATCAAAATATGCTTTTTTGTGAAAAGAGAGCAAAAAACAGGCAGAAATAATTTCACTTTTTAAAATTTGATTATAAATATGAAATATTACTAGAATTAATATTTTAAAAATGTATCTATCTCAATATTAGTCCCCAAAGTAAATTAAAGCCGAGATATTCAGCCTCGAGAGTATTTTTGGACTTGTATCATTATTTTATCAAAATTTGCCTTCTACTTAACAGCTTACCATATTTGTAAAGTCATAAACTCTAAATCAAGTAACTTTGGCAATGTTCAAACACTGAGCGATGTTGGTTCCTTGTAGGTTGATATTAGATTACCGCGCCTTTCTAACAATAAACATTACATCACTATTGAATTTAACAAAAAATTATAATCCTTAATGTTTCTTATTTTTTCTTTAGTAGTTTTTTAATACGTTAGGTACGTAGTTAACATTTTTAGGGTTCCGTTCCTCAAAAGGATAAAACGGAAACTTTACAAGATTACTTTATGATACGTCTATTTTTCTGTCTGTCTGTCAAGCCCCTTCATCTCAGAAACGTGTGAAGGTATCGAGTTGAAATTAAAACCAGTCCAGTTTTGACACTCTTATTTCTTGATACCACTAAATCTCTTCAAAAGTTATTACCTAAACAAAAAAAATGTTTCACAAACAGGTAAAAAAGGTACTGAACTGAACTGAAGGTATATAATATAATAATTAAATTTTGAATTGCACTTCACGCTATATGTACTCGTATATACAAATTATACATAGAAAGGACACTGAGTTACCAAATAGATAAAATATACGCAAAATCAAATTATCTTAATCTCAGGCCAATTTTATCGTTCGTCTTTCTCGTTTAGAACAATGGCTATATTACGAATGCAATGCATAATATTACACCAAATATGGTACAGCCGTATACAATGACACAGTTTCAACATATTCATATGTGTTAGAACAATTTTAATTTATTATAAACCTTTTAATATCGTGTTGTATATTAATTAGTGTAAAGCTTTTTATTGAATACTAGCCATTCCCGCGGCTACGCCCGCATTCTAGAGGCTAGAAACTAGATACCTCAGAGATATGCGTCATCAGCCCCTCCTTTTTTTCAGTCGTTTTTGCAACATTTTTCATTGTTGCTTCGCTCCTGTCGGTCGTAGCGTCATGTATCATGTAATATAGTCTATAGCCTTCCTCGATAAACGGACTATCCAACACATAAAGAATTTTTCAATTAAAACCAGTAGTTCCTGAGATTAGCACGTTCAACCAAACAAACAAACAAATTCTTCAGCTTTATAATATTAGTATAGCTTATAGAATTATTTTGTTCACGTTTTACAATTACTATTATTTTTTTAAAGATAAAATAACAATATTCAAAGTCACTATAAAAGTTTTATTTTACATTAAGAGAAGGACCCCTTAATAAAATTATTAAAGTACCATATAAATTAGTTCAGAAGTCACATAAATACATAACATAACGCACACACAGAAAAAAGTGTAAAAAATAACACCTATATTTTGAAGTTGGTCAAATATTGCCTATATCACTGTAATCTCGCTAAAAATTCAAGCTATCTAAAACCTAAGAAGCAAATTTAGGTTTTCTTGTGTTTAAAATATTATTATATGCCTATAATTTCAGTTAAAATATTTTATATCTATTTAAAAACAGATACTCGTAATGTAAGATTATTGAAGAATAAATAATAATTAAGGGTTTAATGTACCATTCACGTGCGGATCTCTATCTTGTGCGTGCTGGCTTTAATTATTTTTACTCAATGCCTTAACTAATTTACTTTTAACAATGAAAATAAAAAGAAAATACTTAACAAGTATCTAGAACGATCATCAATAGTGTTTTCTTCGAACACAATACATCTATCTTAATCAAAACTCGGTAAAACTACTAAAAATCTCATAAAAACTAAAAATCCGACATTAAATTTTAAAGCCTCAATAAAACGGAAACAGCAGATAGACATTTTTTCAATCACAATAAAGTTCACAATCTAGTTTGATGTGAAAAAAAATAAAAATCGTAATGAGTAAAGTAAAAGCTCGGACTTTTACTTCTTAGCAATAATGTAATGGCCAAAACTGTGAGAAAAGTTAAAAGGGGTAAATCGAAAGACACCAAACTACCAGCCATCATAATAACACCGCCAGAAGATATGAAGCTAGACAAGGACAACAACAACAAAGTCGAAGAACCCTCCAAAATGAATTTCAACGTAAACGACTTGATAGCTCAGCTTTCACAGAACTCAAAAGCTTCAAAAGAAGAAATAGAAGTCATCCAAAGGAAGCTGTTGTTGCAAGCGAACCAAATTTTAAAAGTAAACGCGTTTGCTAACCAAGAACCTAGAGTGATAGGTGGTACTCAAAAAGGCCCTATCGGTTCTATATATGGGAGACCTATACAGCTTCATAGTAATCAAGACGCTCAATTAGTGCCTGAGAAGTTACAAGAAAGCGAGGTAAACAAGCATAGGGTCAATATGTTGGGTACGGGAAGTTTTTTCTACGAAACGAGTTCTGGCGACCGCTCGAGCAGTGTGCACGCCGCGGCCAACAGAGGTGAATGTCTTTACCGTTCCGTCTTATTTTTAAAGTTTGTGTGTTTTTTGTGTAAATGTGAATGTTTTGTGTTAATAGCTTGTGCAATTTTAGTGCAAAGCTGCTACGTCCTGAATACTAACGGTTTCCATTGACTAAGGTATCCATGTGCTAAGAATGCGATAGTTAATATTCGAACACTCAATGCTGTATCACAAGTGATAAAATAACCTAAAAAATAGGCGCATGCTCAGGTAATAGGTTCGTAATGGGATATTCTTTCTAACTCCATAGATATTCTGATATAATAGTGCTATAATCATAATATATAATTATATTATTTAATGCTAAACGGTTTTAAGAAAACACAAAATTATTACATTATAAGTAGAAATGTATATTTATTACACAAGTTTCTACGAAGCGATTTATATTATTTATTTTATTTTTTAAGCAATCATACACCTGTCTATAGAAAACCGTTGATATATTGTAATGTAGAAACAGCTTTATTTCAATGAATTAAGTTTCGTTTTTCAATAACAATATAAAATAAGAAATGTCAAATCTATTGATCATTAGCGTGTCTCGTGACATGAAAGGATTTTCTCTAACATCGAGTTACGTTGCTCTTAGAAATTTTCAAGAAGTCATTTATAAAAATGTATTTTGATAAAAATCATACTATCCATATAGATAAATAACGCTTGTAACATCAACATAACAGGTTTTTACTGATATTATTGTATTTATAAATTATGTATTTATAAAAATATACAATTTTTAACCATTTTTGTTTGTTTGCTGTCTCTGAAACGTCTGGACTTCCACATGCAAATAGTTGATGTTATAGGGAGTAAAGTATAAGTAAGTATTTCAAAAAAAAAATAATGGGTAGGTACAACGCAAAAAATAAAATGTACTTTGAGGCGAACATGAGCAAAGTGAGGGCGAGTAGCTAGTTTTAAATGCATGCAGGTGTTATATTTTGGAAACAAAACAAATGCGATTTTTTTGTGATTGGCTAATAAGATACGAAAAGAAGTTAAAAGTCAATAGAATTGTACCAGAAACATAAATGTTTAAGAAATAAAACAACAATTTATATTACTACAAGTTTTTTAAATATATATATACTTCTAATATCGTACAGAGTTTAGATTCGATAGTGTCCACTACGACTAAGAACGTGGGTTCGACTCAGGCACGACTTAACATATCTTAACTTAAAATCAGCGGACAATTGAGAATCAATTATATATAATATCTGCATTTTTATCAATGTACTAGCCAAACGTTGTTCTGCCATATAAAATGGAGAGTGGAGGTAGGAGAGTGAAAAATAGGTACTTTACGACCTATTCTTTATCTACCAAATATCATCATCATCAGCTCTTTTTTAACGCCCCACTGCTGGGCACGGGCCTCCCTCCGTACGAGGGGGATCAGGCCATAGTCCACCGCGCAGGCCTAATGCGTGATGGCGGACTTCACATGTCTTTCGAAAACTTGCTAAGTTCTCTCAGACATGCAGGTTTCCTTACGATGCTTTCCTTCACCGTAAGACAAGTGGTAATCTCGATAGAAATGATTCGCACATGAAAATATCAGAGGTGCGAGACCCGGATTTGAAGCCGCATCACTCGGTTATCCAAGCGAGTGCGTTACCGCTGGGCTACCAAGTTGTCTCCTACTAAACATACAAAAACAAAATTATAAAAGGTCTAGCCGTTTTGAAGAAGTGCAACCACAAGCAACATGACTTTTTAATATTATATCAATATATTTATGTGAAAAATGCTATGTAACAAAACTGTTCATCGATACTCGTTATTTATACAATCGGATCTTTATAATAATAGCTATTTGATTGACAGGTGCTTCAAGTTTAATTAATTATTTTTAATTAAAGCTTTTAGCTGTGTTTCTGACGGCTGTACGCATTTCAATGAGATTTTTTTAACCAATAAGGTCAATTAAAGTGTACCCTACATTTTAATTATTTTATTACTAGCGACTCAAGCTCGCTTAGCTCGGTTTCGTTCCTAGGTTTAGCGTCAGTTAAGCCACTTCCGGTTCCGCTAGTTAAAACAAATAAAATTTCTAGGTAGAATATTACCTCTTTTTTGAAGTCGGTAATAAAGTTGCCTATATTAAATAAAAAATAAAAGCCGGAACAAACAGACAGACAAAAAATTAAGAAATTGTTTTTTGTTGCAAGTATCGTATATACATTATGCATTTAGTGAAAAGCTGGTAATTTGAAAACTTGGTTGCGGGAGAGACTCTCCCAGGACTATGATTGCTGAAAAGCATTCGAAACGTCGGGAACCAAAAACCAAAATAAATCCGCGACAAAATCCGAAAATATAGTTCCATTTATAATGTCAAATATTCGCGTAAACCTAAGAAAGTATTACTCTGCAAAAGCTTTTCGAATCTGTAAGGTAGCTGTCGAGGTTATTAGAAATAAGCGATATTACACTTTTATTACTTGGGAACCTGTTGGGATACGCTTTACGACTTTATTACGTTTGCATGATTTTGAAACGCTCGGACTTCATATCTGATACACATTAAATATTTTAAACTAAATAGTTTATTGAGATCCGCTTATCTTTTACAAATTGAGAATTAACCTTCAGCGGTCAATGCACTTGTATGTAGGAGAATATTTTGAGATTCGATGCCTGGTTTATGCAAACATGTATATTGTATAGACATTAGATGACTAATTAAGTGCAAATTGCTTTCTTTCTTGCCTCTAAATAAATAAAAATATAAGAATTCTAAATTTATGTAATGTATTAAGTGCATGTATATAATATGGCTAGCAAATGGCGTGAACTGAACTATAACAGTCACAACTATGGCTATTTTTAGATTTATAGTTGTTTATACACACATAAGAGACAGAGGTAGCCCTGTGGTTACGCGCTCGCTTGGATATCCAAGTTATACGGGTTCACATCCGCGTCTTGCACCTCTGATGTTTTCATGTGCGAATCTTTACTAACATGATTACCACTTCTCTTACGGTGAAGGAAAAGGTCGTGAGGAAACCTGCATGTCTGAGAGAACCTAGCAAGTTTTCGAAAGACATGTGAAGTCCGCCAACACGCACTAGGCCAGCGCGGTGGACTATGGCCTGATTCCCCTATTGAAGGGAGGCCCGTGCTCAGCAGTAGGACATTAAAAAGGGCTTATTACATACACATATAAACCAGACATCTATGTATAAAGCACCATTTTCATAATAATAATAATAATAATAATAATACCTTTATTGGCACAAATTACATTTCATTACAGTTTTCTTGTTTTTAATAAGCTAATTACAAGACATAATGCTTACGTGAATTTTGGTTAGTCACTGCCGACTGTACTAGGCCGAGCCTGTATCACAGTTGGCAGTTCCTTCCTCCATGACATAAAATAATAATAAGCACTAAACAATCATATCACCTAAAAATTATATTTACATACGAACACCACATAATATTAAAAATTGACAATTTATGTACATTTTGATACTAAACTCTTTTTATTTTTCATGTACCGTCATAAACGTTAACATTCTTAAGACTTGTATAGTTAGACCACTCACAGAATAGACTTAAGACAAATTTTTAACTATATTATTTTTTATTTTTTTCTAGTAGTTTTTTTTTAACAAAAATAGTTTAAGACAATATAGTTGTTTATTTAGGTATTTATTTTGCATTAAATATTACAATATTAATAATCATTTTTTTATTTTCATCCATTCACGTCTTTAAATCATTTGAAGATTTAGATCTAAAATATCTATATTTTTATACGACTTGTTTTCATATATTGTATAAAACATATATTGGTTGGCTATCAATGATATAAATTATGAGAATTCACAGAGCAAAATAAAATAAACGACCGTAATATTTCATAATAAATTATAATATACGAGCTTCAAGCTTTCATGTAAAAGAAGACGCACGACTTTATCTCATTTACGCGATTTTTAACCGATAACGTAAATATATTCCTAAAATTACAAGGTTTTCATTTTATTTTCGATATTTGTATTGCAATAAGATAATTATTAAGATACTGCTGATAAAATCTACACATATAAAAAATATCGATTTACTTTAAAAATTATAACACTGGTCTGTCTTCCACTAACTACTTGATATAGGATTCTGGTTCAATTCCAACACGGAACAATTATTCATATTATGTAAAAATATAAATGGGTCAAAATGTAAAATCTGAGTTTAGAAAAATAACTATACTAGCATGTATGTGAGAATTGATGACATAACAAAAAAATAGATACTTATATATGTGAGTAAACGAAAGGATTTTTATGGATTAACAGTGTTTGCTATCGAACTTCTCCGAAATCGCTTCTTATGGTTTTTTTTGTTTATGTTAGATAGGGTTGAGAAAAGGTCATACACTATTTCTTATTCCTCTTGGTGATAAGGGTAGCCGTCTCTAGATATATTAAATTTTATTTTTAGACCAAATTGTTATTTTTTACTTTTTTATGATAGGGCATCAAAAAATAAAAAATCCCTAAATTTTCATCCTTCTAACACCAATCCCTATTTTTAATAGAGATTAATGAAGATGGAGCCGCGGGAACTGCTAGTAATTTATAATCTCTAGGTGGATACAACGAGTTTGGTTATAATACTATGTATAGACTGTCTTTACTAATTCTTACGTCTATAAATATATTTCTAAACTGTAGAGAAAATTTAAATTGTACGCATTTATTGTTAGGTATCAGCTCTACTCATAATTTATAACACTGCTAATCTATGTCTTAAAACATTATTCTCGATAAGATATTCTAGGTTTCGTTTATTTCAACCTGTCCCATTTATTATCACTTGAAGTAAAACTTAAATGCTTAAACCAGTTTAATCATGACCGCTAAATTGTCACGAAGCTTCGATATATTATTGTCAATAGAAAATAAGGCTTAGTGTTAACTAAATTGAAATATATAATATAATAGTATGTAATACTAATTTTATTTAATACTAGCGACTCGCCCTCGCTTCGCTTGGGCTTTTTCCTAGATTTAGCACAGGCAAAGCCGCGGGATCCGCTAGTTATGCATATAAACCTTCCCTCTTGAATCACTCTATCTATTAAAAAAAACCGCATCAAAATCCGTTGCGTAGTTTTAAAGATTTAAGCATACCTACATAGGGAATAGGGATATAGGGACAGAGAAAGCGACTTTGTTTTATACTATGTAGTGATATAAATCTTTTCTATTCTATATGGGACTGTGGGAACCTAAACAATTATGCAGCAGAACTAAATGTAATAAAAAAATTGACTGAATCAAACTCATATCGTCGCTACATACCTACTGCTTTGTCAGATTGCTCCTCCGAAATACATATTACACTAATATTTATAATATCTGAAATGATTTTTTTGGGAGTTTTAAATTTATGTAGGTACGTTACTTCTTCGAATATATAATAATATAATTATTTAGTTATATTATAAAGAGGTAGAGTTCGTTTCGCGCTAATCTCGGGACCTAGTAATCCTATTTGAAAAATTCTTTTTGCATTAGTAAACCCGTTTATAGAGAAAGGCTATAACTTTAAAGCTATATTATATCAACAAAATATATTTAATGTAGAGACTATATTATATCTGTTCCTTACTGACTGTTAAAACGTACCTCAAGGTTGAAACCAAGCGAAGCTTGATTCACTAATCTATAGATATAAAAAAATGAAGTGTTTGTAACGTCCAATTAACAGTTTCAAACTAAATGCATATCAAATTATATACGGTACTAACGTCAAAAAATCAAATTTAAAATTTCTGTCTGATTGTCTGTTTATTCCGCGTAATGTCTAAAACAGCTGGACCGATGATGCGACTTTTGCTCGCGGTTAGGTAATATTAAAGGGACTTAGGTTACTTTTATTTAAGAAATTTTAGTTATTCTAACTAGCGGAACCCGCGGCTTCGCTTGCGATAAATCAATTAAAGAAATATATTATTAAAGCAGTCGTGTATTCAGCCTTAACGTGACATATTTAAATATATAGTACATAAAATTATCAGAAATTGATGATTTATTTATTTAAGCTTATCTTGAACTAAATTTATGAGCCATTTAGATATCTTTTGTGAACAAATGTCTAGTTTCTTAGAGTTTTAAATTCGAAATACGTATAAAGTTAGGTTCGGTAACTATTTCTATACGGAACATTACGTCAGTCTGTCGTTAATGTTAATGCTACATAGAAGAATAACGGACATAAAGAAAAAAAATAATAATCTTTTGCTCCCGGTCAAATTTTTAAGTATGCATGCGCAAAAAAACATTGCCTAGCAACGACCTATTTATATTTGAATATAATGTAAATTTATTGTTAAAATGTATAAATAACTAATTAATTCAAAAAATAAATTTTGTAGTGGACTGACTTGTGAATGTAAGCCACTCTGGAAAACACACAAAAAAAATTATCTAAATCGGTCCAGCCGTTTAGGAGGAGTTCAATTATATACACACGCACTGAAGTGTTTTATATATAACTATATAAACATATATTATGAGTAAAGGCACCATTTTACTAAAAAATAACACCTATATTATATTAGGAGTATTAAATACTCGTTTTAAAACAAATTTGAAATCCAGACAGGATGTTGACTCAAAATTCATATTCTTACCCCGTATTTTCCCAACCGTTCTAAGAAAACGAGACAATCTTACAGGAAAACCCATGCTTACTTTTTTTCCAGCTTTTTAAATTTATATTATAATGATGTATATAGCTTAATATATATGGTAGGGTTATTATTGAAACCCAACCCAAAAGTGAAAAGCTGTTAATTTGACATAAATAGACCCTCCAATTTTGTTTTATGTATAGATATTCTTAGCGATATTATCATTAATTATCGATATAGGGGCCGAATCTACAGTTGTTAGAATTTTTGTCTGTATGTCTGTGTGTCACCACATAAAAAGGGTAAGAATGAGTCGCTATAATATAATATATTCATTACAATTCATTAATTTTTTCATTTATTCATTGATTAATATAAAATATTCAGATTGGCATCATTTCCAGTTGTAAGAAACATATGTAATTGAAACTAGAAATCCACTTTCTAGAGTGTTACGCACTTAACTTTTATCGTCACTATTAAAAGATAACTTAAAAAGCACTTAGTAAATTACTACATAGTAAAAAATATCCTACATAGTTAGAAAAAAAAGGAGCTATAATGATTTTGCTAGAACATGATAACCGAAAAAATCTAAATTATAATATTCAATAAGACTTTATAATACTATATTATATATAATTTAATACGCCTGTCTGTCCGAGTAAATAGAATATCGTTTGTAAGTAACATCACGTCGTCACGATGACTTGTCGCCTCCCGACATAGCGTGGACACTCGACAATGCATTCTTCGTATTATAGTGTAATGAAAAACAGAAGTTTATACTTATAGCTTAAATAACTGTTATTTTCTTATATCTCATTCTTTGTATTACCTACCATATTTTTAGACTTATTCGTGTTTAAAATGTTTAATTTTAGAGAAAAATAGGTAAATAATACTGGTATTAACGTAATAAAGTACAAGCGATTCATCCTCGCTTCACTCGGGTTTGTCCATAGATTTGGGGTTCCGCTAGTAATACAAAAAATTAACACATTATATACTAAAACCTTCCTTGGAACCACTCTATCTATGAGTGAAAACAACATGAAAATCGGTGTAGTAGATATTGAGTTTATCGCGAACAGACAGACAGACTTGGCGAAGGACTTTGTTTTATAATATGTAGTGATTACTGTTTAAAAAAGTTGTAATAATCCATGGTGTATGATAATCGTAGTATATCTTCGTTCTTTCTAAATGTATCTACAAATAATTTAGTACTCATGCCTATTTACTTACCACTTACCTAAATACCAACTGTCTTTTTTATGTTATAACAATATTAAGTTAAAAAATCTAAGATTATTTATGTTTAAAGTCTTTTTATATGGTATGTTAATAGTAACTTTCCTTTTTCTAAACAATAATGTCATGCCCTTGAAATTACAGCTAAGTAAGCGAGGACAATCGATTAACTTAGTTTTATTTTTATTTGATAATTAAATAAGAAACGCTATAAAACCGATTTTCTCGACAGCAAGGGCAACAACTAAACTAATATAATAATCAATATATACATGAATATTTTTCTGTAAATATTACTGGTATTTGCTCAAATGAGTCTTATTTATCCATTAACATTTACATAGTTATTATATATTATTTACATTATTACATAGTTTTTTTTTAATATTGTGTAGGTATAAATTGGCTTACCTTATATGGCTATATAAACAAATTGTAAAAAGGATTGTTTCAAATGCAAATCCCAAGAACACAAATTTTCTAAAATTTTCTTAAATTGATTTTGGGATACGTTTTTATGACACAAATGGCATTAGCTGCAAAATATTACATACAAATTTAGATTTAAAGCCGGAGCGAGCATTATTCTTTACCACATCCATTTAATAACGAAGCTTTCTTCCATTATTGTTACACTATCCTCATATTAATGCTATAGCTTTAAAACAGATGCCTTCGAAATGACTAACAAAAAAAGTTCAACGCATCCACGCATCTGCCGGTCATCGAGTGCTGTAAGCTATTCATGCTTTCAATCAAATTTCTACCTTATTGCTTATTAATAGAATTCATTTTTTGTTATCAAATCAGTTTAAGAGTGTAAATAATGAGAGCAAAAAAAATAATCCTTAAAATGAAATAATATAAGGTTTAGATTTCTTTGTTTCATAATATTAGGGTCAGTCTGACATATTTGAGACGGACAAAGAAAAAATAGTGTTATGTGAATCCATTATGGTTCGATTTTGAATGTAAGTAAGTAATTACTAGCTTTCGATGCAACGGAAATACTTTCGCAGCTTTTAAATGTATACCTGCTACAAGCACTTTGTTAGAGCGTACAGTAAAATAGTATTAAAAAAACGAGGGCTAAAAATAAACAATTTTTACCCTATCTTTTAAGGGCAAACTATAATAATATTGAAAATTTGTAGAAATATGAAGGATCGACTCTACAAATTTGTTTTCAATATGTAAATAACAATCGCTTTGGAGTACCTACTAGTTATAGTTATGAAAAGAAACGTGTATTTAAAGAGCTAATTAATATAAAGCAAATACTTTATTTATTTTAATGTCTATAATTTCGTACAAAATATTATGAAAGATTTGTTCCATAGAAAAGACATCAACGCGCAACGCGTAAATGCGAGCTTTTTCAACTCTTAACTATAGTTAGAGGTAACGGTGCTGACACTATAATGTGTTAAGTACACAAAAAAATGATTTGCAATGGTATGCTAGCAATATAATATATTGCATTTTGTCTACGTAAAAAGTAGTATATTCGATATTTAAGAATTCTTCATCTTCTTCATTTTTTCATGTAATTATCGCTTACAAGTTATACATAATATATTTTATTTATTTATATTAGTATTTACTAATATGAAACGACATATTAAGTAAGAGATTTTGATAGAAAAAATTAAATAAAATATTCTTGTTTAAAAATATTTCGTGTACCAAAAAAAAAGAAATCATCCGAAATCATTGCGAAATCAGCAATCTGCTTATATAATAAAAGAAGTATCGTGTAACACTCAGCTTAAATGACCCACTATATAATTGATCTGTAACAAATTGATCGCATACATTATCATATATAAGCGGGTGTTTATCTCAACTTATGTAATATACATAATGAATACATACATAACGAAGCGATTAATGAACTTAGTATAATCTACTTGTGACATTAAGTTATATCTATATATTTGGATATATTATACACGAACTGTATTAACACCCCCTTGTTTTACACTTTCTTAGGTGTACGCGAATATTTGACATTATAAATGAAACTATCTTTTCGGATTTTTTTGCGGATTTATTTTGATTTTTAGTTTACGACGTTTCGAATGCTTTACAGCAATCAAGTTCACGGATGAGACTAAGATATTTGACGTCTCAGGGGCTTATATACTTGTTACAGACAGTGCCTACCCAGTTACCCGTTAGTCTAATAAATTCGCGACAAAATCTGAAAGAAGAGTTTCACCCCCTTGCTTTGTTCAAATTCGTTCCTAGCGATAAGTAAAAACAAACCTATCCCTTAGGGATATTTCTAAATGTACAGTACATTTGTCTGAGATAGAAAGTAGCCTATGTGTTATTCCAGACTAAAATCTGTCTCTGAGCCAAATTTCATCCAGATCTATTCAGCCGTTATGAGTCTGTGACATGATTTCGAGACAAGAACACATTCATCCTAACAAACTTTCACATTTATATATTACATTTTTAAAGAAAAAAAATAATTTTAAAGGTTAACATGCATGCAAAAAAGAGTTTTCTTGAGTATATTTATTAGTTTAGTTATAAAGTTTTATGACTAAATTGAGGATATTTCTTATAATTCTTTTAACATATATTAAACAATAAGTCGATTTACATATTATAAACTCCCCGTCTAGACTGCACTTAGAGCACAGTGGTCAATACAAATAGTACCGTTGCAGACCGGTCCTCAGCTGACTTGCCAAAATATACACCGCTATGTACCTATAACTTAATTAGGCCTTTGTTACTATACCTCTAGCTCACTGTATTATTGTTGCGACCTATTTAAAGAGCTTTAATGAATGATGTAAGATTTGAATTTGAAAATGCTTTAAAATATTTCAAAAAAGTCGAGTTTTATATATAATATAATAAAATTGAAGTGTCTGCTTTTAATTTCAAATTAACAGCTTTTCACGCGTACGATACTAGTATCAAAAAATCAATTTATAAAATGTTGCTCTGTCTGTCTGATTGTTTGTCCCGGCTAATCTCTGAAACGGCTGGACCAATTTTGACGGGACTTTCACTTGCAGATAGCTAATGTTAATAAACGTAACTTAGGCTACTTTTTACTGACTTCAAAAAAGGAGGAGATTATATTATAAAAATATAGCGGAATCCGTAGCTTCGCTGACGTTAAATCAAAGGGCGAACCCGAGCAAAGCAAGGGTGAGTCGCTAGTTAATGAATAATTAAGTAATGTTAGAAAATATAAATAATATTCACTAGAAATTTAGTAAGCTCGTACATATATTTGAGTAAGAACGTATCGTTTTGATTGGTAAAATGTGATCCATTAATTAGTAAAACAAGATTGAAAATTTTTACAAGGGTCAGTTATCTTTAAATTCCACGAGTTATGATGTACAAATATTTAGTATAAGCGGAATTGAATTAAACATATTCCACCTGGCGCAAAGACAGTTGTTTTAACAAGTGTACCGACAACGTTTTGTTTATCCGGTTATCAGAGTTAAGTGGTTTCTACTGTTCCTAACATATTATAGTATTATATAACTTTATGTACGTATTAAAATAGCTTTTTGCAATTTGTCGTTTTGAAATTTTTGTTTTTGCCATTTTTATGGAATATTTTATAGCTAGCTAGTGATTTCTTCTTGCTTTGCTCGCAGCTTCATTTTAAATGGCTTGGGAACGCATGAAATACAAAATATAAAAAATACAGAATAACTTCACCAGAGTTTCATCACAATTCTTCGATTAATGGTTTAACATAAAGATTAAATAAATTACAACAAACAAACATTAATTTTTATTTACGTATATAGATTATAGATGTATGGAATTAATAATTCTATTTGATACACATGTAGGGAGGTATAAAACTATTATTTTTGAAAAATTAAGTTAATCTTACCGAACCTAACGCTATTTCAGACATCAGTCTATCCAAAATTCCGCATTATAAATTATTTGATGGGATTGTAATACTAGAATACGTATAATTAATATAAATAACATATCATTTAAAAGAGAAACTGTTCAGTTGCTTGTAGGCTTTTTAGCAGAACTGCCTTGCTTTGTAGAGCTTTCAATATTTATATTAATTTATATAAAGATATGACATCGTAAACTTTCAATACATTTTATTCGAAATTAGGTTTAGCTTTTAAAATATTTTTTTCATAGAAAAATAGAGCGTAGTTCTGACTATATAAGTACCTACTAACAGAAAATTTCACCGTTACATAATTTAAGCAAAGCACTGAACTTGAAACATTACAATATATCGTAAGTAAATTTCTTGTCAACTTAAATATAATCAATCATCCATTTACGGGCATGAATTAATGTTGCTTAACCTTATTTCATATATGTGATGCCACTTACAATCATAAAAGGCAGGCACTAAATACATTTCCTTTATAGATGGTACCCGGTAAGAAAATTGCGGGACCGTTAGGCAATTTAATATTAGATTATAAAGTGGACTTCGACCGAGTTTTTGCAAGAAAAAGCTCTACAGATTTATTGTATTAATATCTGGATCTAAACGTTGGCATTCATTACTATACATTTTGCATTCAGAGCGTAAATTTAACCGTTTACAGAAATAGTTAGTGTAGTTGTAGGTTTTTTGTGTGTATGTCTGTATGTTACACGATTAGTTTTAAATCTGCGTACTTTCTTAGTTAAATAAGTGATTGTACGTAATCACATTAACAGTGTAGTATGATTTTTATTTCGTATAATATTCTTGTATTTATATAGATTTATTCAGAGTATCTCGAAAACGGATGTAACGATTTTTTTTATTTAATCTAGCTTTGCTAAAATTGATAAATTCTTAAAAAATTTAGAAAAATAATAAACGACAAAAATATATAAAAAAATGCATATTTATTTCTATACACTATTAACATTACTCATTAAAAATAATTTTAAATCTAAGGCTTAATTCTAAAGGACATTATTTCTGATGACTTACAGTTTAGTAAGCTCTCACTTTCTCAAATGTTACTTAACGATTAAAACCATCTTCGCTACAAAATAAATTATAATTTATATAAAAATGAAAGTGTTAAATCTAATGGATGTTTTAATGATCGACTGAGGTAGTTGATACGGATCTCGTCGCATGTTGCATGGACTTGGATAAGATTTCATCGTATTAAATAATCGTAGGACTGTAAAAATATATAAAAACGTCGATAATAATCGGTAGTTTTGAAATTAAACGGATTAATTAATGGATGGTAGTTATCCCAAATGATAATGGCTATCCTATCCGTTTTGAATTTTAAAACTTTTATTTATAAGACATGATGCTTAGACGAAGACTTTAATCGCTCTTTAAAGAAATACAGTAATTAATAATAGTTTTCGATCTACTTATCCGATCTTCATATACATTTTTCAAAAAAAGGTTTTTCCAATTATAAATAAAATAAATTAATACGTTGGAACACTACACATGTACGACTTTAAATACAAACATAATTCATATATAAACACTCATGACAGAAGTACAAACATTCGAACTTATCACACATATAATAAATAACCCCAGCGAGACTCGAACCTGCGACCACTGCCACAGTAAACCGGGTCAATACAAACTAAACCAAACGTGTCGTCAAAAAGTTATATTTCTAATGCAATTTTTAATTAGCTTATCTTTTCGCATTCAGTTTTTCACCACATCCGCTAGATCTTCGGATAAATTGTTTATCGCAAGTAAATTACTATAATTTACTGTTCCAATTCTAGCCTTACTCAATGTTTAACGTCTTAGATAGTCGCTGTCGGAACTAGATTACTGCAGAAACGGTATATAACTGGACTATTTCGAACTCAATAGGTATTTTATGTACTAAATACTAATGACAACTTTATCTTCAAACGTAGATAGAGAGTAGTGAGTCAAGATTCCTTTTTCTATGCGTAGATGATCTTAATTTACAAAACTAAATCTTATATTGTATGAGCTAAATTATAAAATAAATTAATATATAAAATAAGCTAATTATATAATAAATATGTTTGAGTCGAACCTGTTGCTGAACTAACTTAAACTTTCGGAGATTAATAATTGAACAGAGTTTATGTGAGTCACAAGTGAAACCGTTAATAGTTTACTGAAAGACTATAATGACTTAGCTAAATTTTATTTTATTTAAGATATTTAGATATTACGTATTCGAAATCATGCATACCCTAAAATTAAACGATTTCTTGTATCGGATTTTACGAGTCGCTTTTACGAGTATATTTAGATTTTTGTCCACTAAGTTTCTCAACAAATTAATCACAGGAGAGAGTCTCCTGTCTTAAATATATGTATTAGATTGAATACTAAAGAGTGTAATACCAAGACAAGTATTACGACTGATATCACTATTTTACTCTATAACTAGTCTAGATTCCTTCTAAGAAACCCTATAAACCCGTCACATATTTTCATCTTATTTTATACGGAGGGAAAAAGGTGAAAACGCTACAAGTTCTAGTCGAGTTATTTAAATGGAAATTAAAAAGTTCTAGGTCTAGTACTTGCGGTGATAATGGATTAGATTCACTTTTTATGTTTTTTTATTTCGTTTTTCTTTTCAAGGAACATTTATTTACACTTCAAACAAATTACTATTCAAAAATTATTGAATCTTAAAAACTACTCATTATCATCGAACATGACCTAGTCATAGGATGTAAGCGCTCACTAAAAACGGATTGTTAGTAAAAGTTTATGTAAATTAAATTAAAATTATTTTTTTTATTTATTTCGGTACATATGAAACAAAAAACAATATACAACGATGATAATTACAGAAGTTAACAACTGTGTCGCAATTATCATGTAGCTTTTAATTTTATTTGTGTCAAGCAGTTACTTATGTATTACTACAGTGTATTGTCTTTTTGTAATTCACTTGGATAAACGAGTGATGCGATTGGAGAAACGAGAGACCCGTGCCCAGCTGTGGGATGATGGATGGATGATGGATGGATGGATGTTTTAGCGTAAATATTATATTACTAGTAGTCAAATGAATTAAACAAAATCTTTTTTAGGTGCTGTCGAGTCAGTACCACCGTACAGGATGCCGCCTGCGCCTGAGGCGGCCCTGCCCGGCGCCCCCGCACCCTCCACCCCCGCCGCACTACACACACATTCAGCGAAGTTCCCTGTAAGTTAAATAAATAATAATAATAATGAGGTAAACATTGTGAGAAAACCTGCATGTCTGAGAAAACCTAACAAGTTTTCGAAAGACATGTGAAGTTCGCTAACTCGTACTTGGCCAGCGTGGAGGACTGGCCTGATCAATCAAATTAAATCAAATCAAAATATTCTTTATTCAAAAAGACAAGCTCTTTTGAATCGTCATTATTAAAATTAAATGTCAGTCTGTAAGTCTGTGAGTAAGCTACCACCGGCTCGGAAAGCTGTTCTGCTGAGAAAAACCGGCGAGAAACTCATCAGTTTTTTTTTATGGTAAAAAGGGGGCAAACGGGCAGGAGGCTCACCTGATGGGAAGTGATCACCTCCGCCCATGGACATCTGCAAGCTTGCAGATGCGTTGCCGGCCTTTCAGGAAAGGGAGGGATGGAGGAGGGAGGGAAGTGGGACGAAGGGGGGAACGAAGGCGGAGGATGAAGGGAAGAGGGAGGGGGGAAGGAGAGTGGGCCTCCCGGACTCTCACTCACCGGACGAAACGCGACAGCATAGCTGCCACTTCACGCCGGTCTTCTGTGAGAGAGTGGTACTAATGAACTATACGGGGCGTGCCGGCCCATTCGGCTGCTACCCGAAGAAAAATATTTTGTAACAATATTGTTTTACAATATTTATCTATTTATCCTACGTGAGACACAACCAGACATTAATCCCACACGTTAACATCTACTAAGTATTCCAAGACCCACTCATACACTGTAGGAAGGCCCGTGCCCAGCTGTGAGATGTTAAAAAGGACTGGATACAATAATAATATCCTTGTGACCGATCTCAGTCACGATGACCAATCCTTCTGGGATCAGTGTATGCTAAATATAGGTATATCTACTAAAATACCATAAGTATTTGCGCGCACTTTAAAGTATGTATATGCATATTATGCAAAAAAGCCAGCTAATAACATTTAGCAGTAAAAAATTCCCTGCTCTTATTCCATAGAAAAATGTGACATTAAACATTGACAGTTATGAAAACAATAAACCGTTTACTCAATTATCTCACATTGAGGACAAAATAAATAGTAATTGGATTTTAACTCTTGCGGTACAATTCGAACGACTCGCAGTTAGCCTCTAATATTATTAACTAACACATTACTTATATCTCGTTTTAAGAAATTCTATGATTTCGGAATTTTTGCGTATTAGTTTTAATTTTTAGATCTCGACATTTCGAATCTATTACAGCAATCGTGGTCACGAGAGAAACAAAGGATTTTGACGTCTTAACATATATTTATATAACATGTATATTGTTTCTTACTTCTAATATATAAAAATCTCGTGTCACGGTGTTTGTTAACGAACTTCTCCGAAACGGCTTCACTGATTTCTATGAAATTTTTAGTGTGTAATTGGCAGGTCTGAGAAATGGTCGTAGGCTATTTTTATGCCCCTAGGAGATAAGGTAACAATTCAGGTACTACCATTTTTTTCAATATTGCAATAAGGAGTGAAAGTAGGATACGAATAACTTATTAATATGTAAGAGAATGAACTTGCCTTCTTTAGAACACAGGCAGAGCCTCGGGAACTGCTAGTATATATATAAAAACAGTCCTAAGGTTAATTAATTAAAAAATCACTCGAATTAACCTCTTCCTTTATAAAGTCAGTTCGAAACATAAAAGCTTCATTTACTTAGCTTTTACACGCGCTTATAATACAGTTATAAAGCTTATATTAATTATAATCATCAAAACAAGGTGAATAATGACGATAACCAGTAAACAATAATAGCAATTTAAATGACTACTGTTGCAATTTATTCCCAGCTGTCATGTGGAGGCTGACGAGCGACGCCGGGTCAATGACATTGTTATATTTAGAACCGATGGAAATACCTTTCGTTTATTGCATTTTCTTGCTTTTTGTGAGGATTCTTGATATTCTTTTGTGAAATCGTGAGAATTGCTTACTTGTTTTTTAAATATATGCGTTAGTTTAGAATCGATTTATCGCGATAGCTTTTTGAATGTGTTTAAAAAGAATATTTGTTAATTTGTAGAGTTTAGTTTTGTTGATGATGCTTTTTATATATCTATACATATAATAATATTTTACCTTAGTTGAATCTATACATTGAATATTTTTTAGAAAATCCAATTAAAATAGTCAAGTTTTTGTCCACTGTCTGTCTGTTTGGAAATGCATCACGAAAAAAACTGCAGAGATTTTGAAAAAGTTTGGGATGACGATAATCTTAAGTTTTCGTTACCAGAGATAGGCATGACTTTCATTGCACTAGTAAGAAAGCAGTAGATAGCTTATTTTAATCAACCTATAAGAGATAGTGTAAAATGGCGAATCCTCAAAAGACCAAAAAGTGTTTGGTTTGCAAAATATAAAAGTCCCGTATCTGCGGTACACGATTTTAACAAGTGGATTGCGATTTTACAACAACCATTAACTGTCGGTAAATTTTATATTATAAACGGTATATTTGACGGGAATATTCACAAAAAAGGAAAGCAACCGATTTACTTACTGACCAACATCTCTCTTTTGCCATATTATTATTAATTAATCATTAATTTACCTAATTGGATTAAAACTAAGAATAATTTTATTTTTATCCATTTTATACTTAATTAAGAAAGCGATTTGTTAATAAAATGAGTTTTAAAATTATTTTATGTAACTAAAGTAATAAGATTACAATTTTTGAATGTACACACGCTGGTCAGTTAGAATTTAACTATATTTATAGATTGTACAAATAAAGGTTTAAAATGTAAGTGCATTTATTACATAGCCATGATGAGACAACAATAACGCTTGATTTTTCCGGATACTATAAACCTCATTTTAATCTGACTCGGGAGTCGAATCCAATACCTCTTGATCTCTGACCATGCCAGCTTTCAAGCCATTTCATACACCACATCCGGCCGTCACAGACACTTGCATGACTAATCAAAATTCTTGCTTCAAGCGGAAACAGAACCTGTTACCACAAATGGCAATCTCGTAGTCGCTCTACGTTCTTTGAGGAATCTTCTAAGGGATAGAGTGTGAAAATGTTAAGTAATTACTTAACTATGTATACGTAATTTTAACGCGTAATAGAGTTAAAGATTGAGAGAGATAGAAGAAAGTTTATTGTTACTTTGTTCATACATTCGACTTATGTAACTTGTTTAGATATAATAATTTGCCCTGTCATAGGGATGACTTACGATTATGGGTAGAAAGTGTGTATTATTAAAGCTAGCAATGTACCCTGGCTTTTCATGTTTTCCTCTCTATTGAACGCTAATAATCGCTTGAATGGTTTAGAAACCCTTAAAACATCCTAAGAAAACCCTTTTCTTATAGTGGGAAATAACTCACCAGAGTTTCATAATCAGTCAATAATATTTTTTTCTAAATTTTATTAGAACGATTCACTAAAGGTAAAATAATTTTTAATACTTATAATAAATATAGCAAAATGATAAAATTGCGGTTATTATTATTAGTAAATATGAATGACGTCGCAGAAGTAGGTAGTTGAAACTAGAAAGATGTAATCTTAAACACGTTTCCGATGCGGTCATAACATACCTAATTAACATACAATTTTACATGTGATATAAAACTCCTATTTGAATAGTTTAAAATATGTAATAAAAGCTTTTCTTAATAATGTACATCTATATACTCCTACTATTAAAAGAAAAAATGTAAGTTTGTTTGTAATGGATGGAACTAAAGATCCGCTGAACCGATTTAGATGAAATATTGATATGAAGATAGTTTAACTACCTGGGAAGGACATATCGTTGGCGTAGGTGGAGAACTAAATAACTCAAATTTTCTAGTTTGGAGAAAATCGCGATTTACTGATTCTTTTTCCAATTTTTTTTCCAAGATAAATTAAACAACTTATTTTATTTAAGTCATTAAACATTCAACTGATCATAAATCATAGTTATCAATTTATTTATTCAGTTGATTCTTTTTCCTTCTACTATTTAGTGCTAGTTTCAGCATATTTACTTTAGCATTTGGAATACAAAAATGGCTATATTTCTGAAACGGGACAAGATATGAAAATGTTTGTTAGAGTAAAATATGCGGTATTTTTTGGGTGTTATGAAAATAATTAAATGTCAATTTGGCCAAATTCGCAGTTATTTAGTTTTCCACCTACGCCGACGATATATAGTTTTAATCCAGGACAGCATACCATAAAGGGGTGAGAAGAAGGATGAAAAGTGAGGTGAAAATTTTTATGAGGAATTAACCATTTCTGAAGTAAGGCATACTAATAGAAGTATGGTCTATAATATTTATTCCATACAAACCGTTAAAAGGTAATGTGCCTAGGGAAGACCTCGAGCGAAGCGAGGATAACTCGCTAGTCTATAAATAAAATTGATATTACATACATACAAAACCTAATAAATCATAAAATATATAAATAATTTACTCTGATAGAGAACTTAACAACTAAGCTCTTTTTGATAGGACTTTTACTTGCATTAAGTTTGCTTGAGTGAGAATGACATAAGCTTTTATAATGACAGAAGCTCCACAGAAATCTTTTCACATTATTTAAGCATTCTCTAAACATACTTAAGATATTATTTACATATCACGATCATCAAATAGTCATTGAAAATTTTTAATAAATTAACAAAGTATACAAGCTTACAAATTACTTTCTAATATGCATAAGCTTATAAGCTTAAATTAAGCTCTGTGTAGTAAAATGTTATTGTATCTTTGCTTAAGGAATAGATAGTCTTTTACTCTAATTTTCTTATTGTTTTTTTTATTTCCTTATTATTTTTTTTACATGGAAGTTTGAGTTATGATATTGACTATGTCACCCCCGTACAGCCTTGATATTATAATATTAACATCCATAGTACATACTATATATGTATAATAATAAAAAAGAGTCATCGGTACATATGTGCTAGAAATTAAATATTTATGCGCCTTTTTTAATTTCTTTATTTTCAAGTATTGAGGCAATACTACGTGCGTACCCCTTACGTTCGCCTTAAAAACAGTACAGCAGGTTCAGATCCCAGGTCTTGCACCTTTCTATTTAGATGTTCGAAGCGTATCACTACTTTTGTCTTATAACATGAAATAAAACATTACGAGTAAACATAACTTTAAAAAGAGTTACTAAAGTTTAATTTAAAAAGCTATGCTTCTATATAAAATGGTAAAAATGATCAATCTATTACAGATAGAGCGCGAAGTGATTCTCTCGTCGGGCGATAAAAGTTCCAAAGTGCCAATCTTGCAAGATGCCAGAAAAAGAGGACGATTGGGAGCAGTTGCACCTGACACTCCACCAAAAGCTCTTTCTGCCTGGACTCATGCTGAGGTAAATACACTGACATGTCGTCGCTGTAGAAAGATAACCTCGTATGTCCAGAAATCCAAACTTTACAGGAAACGAAAAGAAAGGTTTATTTTGTCAATGTTTTTCAAACAAGAGGTTTTCGTTTTTCTCCAAATATGGCACTAGTAGTCATGTATTGGGTTTACGGTTGCGCCGTTATATAAAATACGTAATTTTCATTTGATTTTTACAGAAAAAAATTATGCATTTTTGACATACAAGGTATTCATTCTACAGCGACGATATGAAAGCCAATCGATAAATTATTTTATAGTTAATTATCACGACACGTTTGGCGCAGTTTGTAGTGACCATGCTTTCTTGCGCCAGCGGTCGCAGGTTCGAGTCCCGCTGGGGTATTCATTTGTTGAACTCGAATGTTTGTTCTTCAGTCATGGGTGTTTATACTTATAATATGTTTGTATTTAAACTTATATTTGCGGTATATAAACTATCTAGTATCCGTAACACAAGCTACCTTCGTAGCTTACCACGGAACTAGATGGCGCTGTGTGTAATAATGCCCAAGATATTTTTTATAAAATATACAAATAATGTTTTCTTATATTTGCGCGAAAATTTAACAGTTTTAAAACTACTTTGTCGATATTTAGATTTTTAATTAACAACGTTTACCGGATGGATGTGAGAGTGTTTCTTCTCTGACCATGATAACTGTTTAGCATTGTAAGCTTCGGTAACCAATAATCAAAGTAAATACCCAAAACTCGATAAGATATAGCTGTATGTAATGATGTCCGACCGATTCCGGCCACGGCGGCCAATCTCATTGAGGCTGGCCAACAGCGCAGGAGATATTGTAGTGCAGACACAAGTGCACTCTCTGTTCCTATCACTCTCATACTCCGGCGGGATGACTGATCGACACGATCAGTGAGAGACACACCGCCAACTCCGGGCGGTACTGAGGCTTACAAAACATAAAGAAAGACTCAATAACTTAACTTGGCCCGACCCGGGACTCGAACCCAGGACTACTAGTGAAAAATACTATAGTTGTTATGTTAAACGTTAAATTAGCTTTGAAAGCTAGGTTGAGTAAAAAGGTTGACCAACTCACTTTCAAATCCTAATAAATAATAGTAATATAATTAATACTATTTGTTAACTTTCATAAATTATTCTATAATGTCTCCGACCAATTCCAGCCATAGTGGGCAAACTCATTGGGACTAACCAACTACGCAGGAGATATTATAGTACAGCGCGTGTACACGCGGACACAAGTGCACTCTCTATTCCTATCACTCTATATACTCTGTACACTCTATATACGACTGCTCGACACGACCAGTCAGAGCTAAGGCGCAGGACCGACGGCTTTTCGTAGGTACTCTCCGAGGCACGGGGATGACACACCGCCAACTCCGATTACCGTGACCGTGAGACCGTGGTAGATCGACCTTCACCGATCTGATAACCAGATGAGACATATTTTTTATCGAATATAATTTATAAACAAATATGCCTATAATTACTTGCCTATCTGAAAGTGCTCATAGCTTTTTTTAGCTAGGCAACAGTGCTTTAAGTATGATTTTTTGCAGGCAAGTCTATATGTCTGATTTTGTAATAAAATGATCTAAAATTTGATATTACTTTTGATAAGTTAGCAGAACGATAGAGTCACCTATATTGACTTACCTGTTCACATCGGCTTGCCAGGTATACACAAAAATGAGTAGGCAAGCCTACTGAGGCATATTCTGTGTGTTAAAAACTAACAGTGAAATAAAATTCATTTGGTTATCAAAAGAATGAAAGTGATGAAAAAAAAATCGATTAAAGTTAATTTAATTAATGATGATAACCACTTTCAGATAGGCAAGTAATTATAGGCATATTTGTTTATAAATTATATTTGAGAAAAAATATGTCTCATCTGGCTATCAGATCGGTGAAGGTCGATCTCCCACCGGCTCTTAGACCAGATCTGTTACTGAGACTTACTAAACAGAAAGACGCAATAAGTAAACTTGGCTTGACCCGGGACTCGAACCCAGCACTTCTCGATGTGTGGCCTTACATACTAGCCACTAAAAAATATTCTACATTATAGATAAAAAATATTATAATATCCGGATGCTGTTAATGCTAGTTGTAGATAATAAATTAGCTTATCTTTGAATAACAAATTATTAATTTTTTAAATTTCCAGTAAGTATTAGCAAAATACCATAGCAGTCCATGTAATTAAATACATGGCAATCAAGTCTATGAGAAACTTGCATTTAACTTAAACTAGTTTTCGCTAGCCCATTCCATTCCCATGATGCGTCAATAAGAGCTTTTATATGTGGCGCATTTGTAAAGACTTAATAAAATCAATTCATTTATATCGGAAATTTAATAATTTATACATATTAAGATTTAAATAATTAATATGTTAATAAAAACAATAAGACTGTTCAGTACTTTTTACTCCTCTGTTTGTCAACCGATTTTCTTTCATTAGAAATGAAACTATCTTTAACTGAAACCAGATATTATATTGGCTTCTGTATGCTATACATAAATATATTTTTCTAGCGACTGGCCCTCGCTTTGCTCGGGCTCTTCCCTAGATTTAGCACAGGCAAAGCCGCGGGTTGCGCTAGTTATGCATATGGTTTCTTCCTCTTAATAACTCTATGTATTAATAAAACTGCATCAAAATCCGTTGCATAGTTTTAAAGATTTAAGCATACATAGAGACATAGGAACAGAGAAAGCGACTTTGCTTTATACTATGTAGTGATATATAAACCTTTCTCTTGAATCACTTTATCTATTGATTAAACCGCATTAAAAAGATCTAAACGGGAGATCTAAGCTAACAAACGCGGGAAGGGATTTTGTTTTATGCTATGTAGTGATTTTGAAGTATCGACGAGCTTCAGTGTTATCAATAACCAACCAACTCTAGTTATTATAGAATAAAAAAATATAAGAAGTTCAATAGTATAGAATATATAAAACTTTAGGTATTCGTTAAACTAATCAAAATTAATACAATTAATAAGTAACGCGTCGCTTGGATAATCGAGTGTTGCGGGTTCAAATCCGGGTCTCGCACCTCTGATATTATTTTCATGTGCGAATCATTTATATCATGATTACCACTTGTCTTACGGTGAAGGAAAACATCGTGAGGAAACCTGCATGTCTGAGAAAACCTAACAAGTTTTCGAAAGGCATGTGAAGTCCGCCAACTCGCACTAGGCCAGCGCGGTGGACTATGGCCTGATCCCCCTCGTACTGAGGGAGGCCCGTGCCCAGCAGTGGGACGTTAAAAAGGGCTGATGATGATGATGATGAATAAGTATTATAAGAATAAACTACAAAAAAAAACAACAAACAAAAAGACATTCAAATTATTCACATTTCGGCTCTCAAAAGATTGTAGAAAATGTCTTAATAACTAGAACAAGTAGTTAATAACTTCATCAAAGAACATTCACATGGTAAAGTTTAAATACTGTGAAATTCAAAATATATGTACATAATAAATCATGTTCAAAGTAGACTTCATTCATAAATGAAAGTTTTACACAGGTTGTTAGAATCCTAGTAATTACCATGCAAGTAGCGAACACGCCTTCAAAAAGAAACCAGAGACAATTATAACTTGTTTTTGTTATTTCATTGTGTATAATAATGGGACGTTTCGTAACCTCGCACGGCCTTTCTACTGTTAACATATCTACATATTGTCTAAGGAAAACGCATTTTCTTACAAGTTTTAATACTTTTTTTTGACTTACCTATAGTAAAGGATGAAGGAACATTAATTAAACTAAACTCTAAAATCCAAATAGATTTAGTTTTGCTTATATTTTAGTTGTAAATTACTTAAGTATAGCCCTTAGCCCTTAATCCGGCTCTGTCGCAAAATCACTCTTTAAAGGACGTCTACTATTTATAAACTACCTCCCTGCTCCATGTCAATCTTCAACTATATACGTCTAGCGGTTTTCAAGATTTCGTGATATGTGAGTTAGTGAGTGTTTTTCGCATTTATATATATAGATATAGTTCTATAGTTTCTATTTCCTATTGACCATTAAGGCGTACATAAAAGTGCGGAACGAACAAAAATTTATTATCTACCGTATTATACCTTTGTTTTACCAGGTACCAGACTTGAAGGTTTATTCACGATTCTTCCTGTGTCGTAAGACAAGTGTTAATCATGTTGGAAATGATTTGTATATGTAAATATCAGAAAAGCGCGACCAGGGACTTGAACCTGCTTCACTCGGTTTCCCAAGCAGGAATGAACAGCCATTGTAATACTTCTTCAGTGTAAAAACTAAAAAAAAACATAATATAGTTATATAACATCTTCAATATGTACTTGTATAAAATTCCAATAGAAAGACTGGCCCACTTGCGTTATTAAAGGCTTGACCGCTCATACCATGGCAAATGTATAAGTGTATGGGGCAAAGAACTCCATCGTTATGCCTCGCTTGTCGCCTCTCTCGTTAAGCAGGAAGGACGGACGAATCAACATATTCTCATATACATATTACCTTGAGTGATTCTTAAAAAGCTTTAGACGCGATTTGATTTTTAGTTAATTAGTCTTAGACAAAGCTCGTTTTGATAAAGCTGTTTCTTAAGTATGTATCTATGTAGAGACGCGATATAATATATATATTGTACTAGCGACTTATCCTTGATTCGATCGCTATTGCAGCTTCGATCACTGCTATACTAAACAGCAGCCTACAAACTTATATATTTACATTACATAATGATAAATATTACTTTTATGTTTTTTATCTCACATGTATTTCTCTGTGATCGTTATAAACACTTTTTACTCGTACATATCAGAAATTAGAAATTAGCCATTATCAGCAAAATGTTATTAAATCAAATAAATAAAAGATATAAAATAAAAATATATCTAATGTTCAGGACGTAGCGCTGTGTGTAATAAGGTCCCAACATATTGTTAATACAAATTGTGTGAACTTTTAAGACAGTTTTACAAAAATAGTTAAGGTACAGTGCATAAAATACAAAAACAGAAGCGGGTTTTACAAGGAATTTAAATGACAAAATATATACAGTATTTATAATACTTTATATATTTTTGGTAGTAAGATAAGTTGTTTGTATAAAAACATTTACTTTAGAGTTTACTTTGGAATAAAATTTCTTTTGTAAATAAATATGAGTTGTAAAATGTAAATAAATATCTATAAATGTCCGATTTTGTATAAAAATTAATATTTAAACAGATAGAGTCGCAAGAACATCATGTAGTCGTATATAATTTGTCAATGAATTATGAATGGGATATATTTACCGAACTGGTCGGCAAATAAAATATATAAATAAAGATAATATGAATCTTTTTTCTTGCTTCTGAAATCTATACAAAAATATGAAAATGCCAGTATATATTAATAAAAATGTAATTAATCTACTAAAACTAAGTTAAGGCATCTGTGGTCAGCCTTTCTTTATATCCCATTGCTGGGTACGGGTCTCTCTTTACATCGAGGAAGATCAGGCCATAGTCCACCAAATTGGCCAAATGAAGGTTACACGTCGTTCAAAACTTACTAGGTTCTCTCAGATTTAACATATACAATGTTTCCTCACGATGTTTTTCTTAACCATGAGGCAATGAGGTTGAAAATGATTGACACAAGAAAATATTAGGGTTCAATAATCAGGGTTTGAACCCGCTTAAGTCGGTTTCCCAAATAAGCGCGCTACCACGGGGTTTACATATTAATAAAAGGTAACGAGAATTAATTTAAAATAGATGACTTTAAACGCAATTCCGTAAAACTTGCGTGTCATTATACAATAAACAATTTTTTTCATTGCTATTTAAAGGTAACAATGTAACTATGTATCCACTATGAAAATTGTTATCATCATGTAGAAACCGATGAATATTTAAAAGATTTTAATCAATTTTTCTTACCATATAATCATACAGTCACTTTAAATCATTACATACCTTTATATCTGTAATAAAGTAATAAACGTACTAAGAAATCGCAAAATTTACGAATCAATCTTCAATTTACTTCTAAAACAGGTATATTTTAGGGTATATACAACGTCCTTTGTTTTATTAACTTCGTGATTCAGAGTGTAAGTATTCTGCGCACGCGCTGCCAGGCCCGTACGGCGAAGCGAACGGAGTCTAGCGCGTGCGGTCGTCCTGCCACGATTGTGTAACCAATACTTAGATATCGCAAAGGAATACTGTTATATTATTGTAAACTACCATAATGCCAAAAACATAAATGTTTAAAGTGGCCTAGTTCCAACGCTTTTAAATTGTTTTAAAAGAATATCTGCTATCGTCGCTGTAGAATGAATACCTCATATGTCAAAAATGCATAATATTTTTTTTGTAAAAATCAAATGAAAATTAAGTATTTTATATAACGGCGAAACCGTAAAACCAATACGTGACTACTATACATATTTGGAGTAAAACGAAAACCTCTTGTTTGAAAAACATTGACAAAATGAACCATTTTTTTCGTTTCCTGTAAAGTTTGGATCTCTGGACATACGAGGCTTTCATTCTTCAGCGACGCTATGCTCCTTGGGAGCTTGTTTTTAACACTTATATTTACGAGTATATTACATAATTAGGCGAATTGCTTATTGAATTTCCGTGAATTCTTAAAAAAGATAAAAGTATACTACGCACTTTTCAGGTATGATGGTACCATTCCCGTCTTTATGTTCTACGTGCTCCCATACATATTTAAGTCAAAACTGGTTAACGACTAACAACAAACATATGAAATCAAGGCCGCAGGATAAGTAAATAGAGAAAAAAATATAAATAATTTTGCTAAGGTATCAGAAATAGTAGTTTTAGATATGAAAACGTTATGGCAGTGAAAGTAAAGCAGTTGTTGATCGTATCAAATTTGCATTATAAATGCGTGATCACTATTGACCGAATAACGAGATAAACGTAACTCACTTTCCTATAATATAATCGAAATAACAAAACTACGAAAGTTATAGGTACTATTAATAATTATATATCATTAAAAAATATGTTTTGAATATTAATTTAATGAAAGTTTTTATGCAATAGTCTCTATTTTTTTATTTAGTAATATAGCTTTCAATGATTTTGTTATACTTTGATAAATTTATTTATACATATATAAAAATATATAATACATAGCCTTAAACAATGATTAGAACTACACTACAAACAAACTGTGTATTACGTATATATATTATATACGTAATACACTGTTTGTTGAACGCGATAATTTTGATTTGAAAAATTCTTCTTGCATTATATACATTGCAGAAGGCTATATAATAGACTATGTATTTATTTTATACTGTCCATTAAACCCAGTTCAAGATTAACCCCAGTTCAAGCGAAGGTTAGTCGCAAGGAGCTATAATAATATATGAAGTCCTTTCAATAATACATTCTCGACATCCAACTCTTATCTAGGGAAAAGGCTTCTAGTAAAAAAACAATATATATCTATTAAACTATAAATAGATTTATAGTCAAACGGTACTTAAATTAGATTCGGCGTAGCAGACCCGCACGCGATCTCTACGATGCACTAGTACTACCTGAGGCCGGATCACAACCGAACGCATCCGCTCAAAAGAATATAATATTTAAATAATTGAAAATTATATGTAAAATAAAATACGATACATCTTTTTTCACGGGAACAGTGTTTTAATGAGTTTTTAAAGAATTAAGTCCTTAAATAGTTGTGTTTATGTGAAAGATAGTGAAAAAATGATTACGTGATAGTTATTAAATAAACAAAATACAGCGAAATGGTTGAATTTTCTATTGAAAGTGTGGGTATTTTCTTATATTTGCTGTCATTGTACTTTTATTTAATTACATGTATATTTAGTATACCTAAACGGCTAGGTTGCTTCGTATTAACATATTTTTACTCAAACATTAACAAAAGTCCTTGAAAGGTACATTAGCTTCCTACAATGGTTTGAGCTTTTATAAGCTTATAAGCTTTCTGGATCATTTAAATAAACTTATAACGCTTTTTCGAAATCACTTGCAAGTCTTTAGAAACTTTCTATATATTTTAACTGAATTATTTAATTTATTCACATTTATTACCACTATTATAATTTTCTCATAAGAAATAATATTTTATAGTGATATATCATTCACGTCAAACTCTACATTAAAATAACGTGCATGTAGAGACGCCATAAAATTTTCATTGCCATCTAAAGCTGGTAATTAAAAGTAACTGTGATATTATAAAGAAAATTATATAGTCATTGAAAAACCGGTACTCAAGAAAACTCATGGTATTCGTTTAAAATCTACTTTTGTACTATACACTAGCAATCCCGCTTCGCTGGGCGTAAGTTAAACTAAATTAAACGGTTTTAACTTTCTTATAAAATAAAAGTAGCCTAAGTTACACCTTATAACATTAGCTATCTGCTAGTGAAAGTTCCGTCAAAATCGGTCCAGCCGTTTCAGAGATTAGACGGAACAAACAGACAAAAACTACTTCCATATCAATTTAGTGAAAAAGCTCTTTGTTTCTTT
Source organism: Boloria selene (assembly GCA_905231865.2). NCBI lineage: Eukaryota > Metazoa > Arthropoda > Insecta > Lepidoptera > Nymphalidae > Boloria > Boloria selene. Next base: position 12,240,575 of record HG993146.1, read on the forward strand.
TTTATTTATATATACTGATTTAACCACATAATATGGTAAAAAAGAGCTAGTTTTGTAAATACTTTTATTTTCTTAACCAAAATTTAAAGGAAGTCGGGTCTTTAAGTATGTATAAAGTACAGTTCACCGGCTTCATACCTTCATAACAACACATTGTTCTTACGTTCCCATTGCGCGTAACACATTATTCTCTTTCACTTGTCGTGGGTTCGATTCCCATGTAATAAGCAACTGTATTTGAAAAGAGCTGAGTCATAATAAGTCCTTAACCTTTTTTTTGTTACTATATATACTATACTATATAAAGTATGTGTAATATAAATAAAAAGCAACGATTTAGGTACTTTAAACAAATAGCAGAATAAGTGTAAGAATGTTAACTCGATAATAATGTTGTGAGAGTCTCTTTAGTTTTTAATTTATTTTTATTAGAAAGAGCTAGCACTTTTCATGATTTTCCGACATATTTTAATAATGTTCTTCATCAGTCATTATTTCGAAGATTATTTTTATAGATCTCTATTACAAACAAACAAATTTTAGCTCTTTAACAACTGATGACAAAAACAAATTGATGTTATCGCACACATCAGTAACAATAAAATTAAATACTCTATTAAGAATTATTATCTTTTATCTACATATTCTATGTCTTGTTCCTTTTTTTTTATAAAATCTTTTAAATGGGCTATTTTCTTATTTCAGAATCAACAAGCTGGAACGTCTGGTGACTTTAGACAGTACGAACAAACCTACGGGTACACGGTTCACCAAAACCAAACTCTTAATCAAGGAGCAGTTGCAAGAAACATTCAAAACTATGACTCTCCTAAACCACCAGTCCCAGCCAAAAACACTTATAAACCAGAACCAAGCAACTCACATATAACAGTCACTGTGGAAACTGGCAAAGACAACACTCGAGATGCGCCAAAAAGCAATAAATCTGTAAGCAAAACGTACCACACATTAAAAGATATGATTTCAAGTAGATTCAAAAATAAAGAAGGTAATGAAGAAAAAGCAGAAGAACCAAGACTTAATAATATAGAAGAAAGAAAAAGACCGGAACCAGAGCAAGTGGCGCCAAGAGAACAAGTCACTCCGCCAAGAAAAGTAGAGCAAGGGATATATGGGAGGCCGATGCCACAGAATCGACCTGATATGCAATACGGTCATGCTATGGCGAATAACATGGCTTATCCAAGTCCCTCGCCACATAGGTAAGATCTGATTGAATATCTTCTTCTAGTCATTTACAAATAATTCATATATTTTTTAAAGAAAAAATCCTTTTAAACTTGTTGATTCTGCAGAAAGACCACAATTTCGAACAGTTTGTGATATTTGAGTTCGTAATATAAGTGTAAAACAATTAGTTCTTATAATTTTTATGGGCACCTTTTCTAATTTTCCCTCTGATTCAAGTATCATTTGTAACGTCAGCTTTGTACTATATACATATTATGTCTGTCTATCTGTCTGTTCTGATGTGACTGATTTTGGTAGAACTTTTAATAACAGATAGCTGATGTTATAACGAGTAACTTAGGCTACTTTTATTTTAGAAAATTAACGCTCTAAAAGCTCAGAGTAATAAAAAAAAATTAAAACAAACAAAACAAAAGCATTTATTTATATTATAGGCAGAAAATATTATAAAAATAATGATTTTAAACTAGTGAATATTTTTTACAACTTAACGGTATAAGCTTTTAAATTATAATGGGAAAATCTTAAAACAAGTAATTTATATCTTGTTTTACTTAAACACTAATTATAACACTAAATAATTGCTGTTTAACGTTGAATAACATTTTGCTCCTTCCTTGAGAAACATAAGTCTAGAAAGAAATTACAAATTCTCACATGCTGTCAGTAAATGATAACAGTGATCTCTATATATAAACATGTTTTTGTATACCAAAAAATTATATAATTTTATTAAAGGAACTTGACTGTCTGTCTGTCTCTATTTTTTTAAGAATTATTAATAGAATTATTAAATACAAACAATTTTTAAACTTGATGTCATTAAATACAGAACTAAAATTTAAGTACCTACTGCACTAATATAACACATGGGTACATAATAAATATGTATGTGCATAGCAGCTTCAAATCGACTACAAAGATCTGAAGTAGAAGAATATATATTTAATGTTTTATAGAAATGTCCGATTAGGTCGTTATAACTCAAAATATGACATTCTTATATTTTTTTACTTTATTCAAAATTTACCAAGAAAAAGTGTGTCAATAATAAACTTTTCTGTTTCTAAAGACAGCTTATCCAGCAACAACAGCAATTAGTTCATCAGCAAATGCTCTTGAACCAACAAGCCCGGTCTCAAGAGATGCTCGCGACCAGACCGCAGGCCCTCGGCGCGGACGCCCTCTACCAGCCGTACGGGCCCCCTGGCCGGCGCAGTGCAGTGTACCAACGAGAAATGGATGTGAGGTCCATGGCCAACTTTACATCTTTGAAATCGGGACCACAGCCTCAGGTAACGTTTCCACTAATATTATAAAGAGGAAAGATTTAATTGTTTGTTTGTTTGAATAGAATAGGCTCTGAAACTACTGGACCTATTAAAAAAGAAAAAATGATTACCATTAGAATCCTACATTATCCCTGATGAACATAGGCTATATTTAATACTAGCCTTTCCCGCGGCTTCGCTCGCGTTCTAAAGACTAAAATCAAAATACCTCGCAGAGATACCGGCGCCACTCCCCTCTCACGACCGCCGTCTTGCACGGTTTGTATGTAAGTATGGTTGTAACGAATTGGCTTAAAAGTACTGGACCGATTTTAAAAATTCTTTTACCATTTGAATGCTACATTATCACTGATATCACAGCGAGTGATCGAATGAAATTTAGAAGCGATTGAAAAAATGTACGCGGGCGAAGCCGCACGTATTACTAGTGTATTATACAAACAAATTCAAAGTTTCTTGACCGAGTGACAGAGCCGCGGATAAAACTTAGTACTAAGCATTTAATTTTCAGTTCTGATTTGATTAAATTCTGTCTTTTAGAGTAGATAGCGTCATAGAATGAAAGCTTTTCGAGTCTGTAAAGAAGTGGCTATTCGTAATATATGCACGTAATGAAACACACACTCTAGTGTTCGTATTTATACACTAGCTACTTAAGAATCACATAATTCAAAGATGACAGCAGATTAGGAAAATAATAATAATTTGTATATGATCAACTTTTAATAACAATGATAAGACATTCGTACGTAAGATATATTATACGAGTATTTTGTTTCCAAAAATTAAAATCAGTATTTTTTTTATTTTTAACTTAAATTACTTATAGCTTAATTTATTTAATTACTTAACAAGGTCTTTCGACATTTTAATCAAATCATCATGATTACAAAAGCCACAAGCCAAATCTCATAGAGCAGTACCAAAAAATTACAGCAATAATTCTCGCCTTTCTTACAAACTATTTCTCACTCCAACAAAGCACAATGAATTCTCAACAATTACATCTTCCCACGGAACACAATTAAAATAACAAGCTCTACAACGCGATATCGTGGAACTAAGTTTTACCACGTATTGTCCGTATATATTTATTGGATTGCTCTAACTGATTACTGATATAACGTATCAAAAACTGTCATTTTGTTACGTTTCGTAAGTCAATATTGTGTAACTAGCGAGTCATCTCACTCCGAGTTGTGCTTCGAGTTTGTGCCTAGATAATCATTTCACCAATTTTTTTTTTTCTTCTATAACATGCATGTATAGTAGGTATAAGCCTCCTGAATCATTCTATGTATTGATGAAAACCGCATAAAATCCGTTGCATAGTTTTAAAGATCTAAGCATAGAGACTGCGGAAAGCTACTTACTTTTATATTTTATACGAAAATTTGATATTCATTTCATACAACTAACAATAAAAATTACATCAAAATGCAATAGTAACCATAAATTATTATAAACTGGAACAAGAAACAATCTTCAAAGTTAAACAAAGTACTCGTATTATGTATGATGAACGCGTTCACGTTTTGTACTCCAAAAACATCGTAACCGAATTTTATTTTATTATCCATAAAATTCTAAATAGGTTTTATGTGCGCATGTCGTGACCAATAACTGCCTTATATGTAGTCAACGGCTTTAGCCTGTTAACATAATCGAGTCTCATTCAAGAGCATTAGAAAAAGTTAAACATGCCAATTTATTCCAAATTATCTGTGTTACAGTTCGATAACTCACATTCAAGGCTGGATCTCAGAAGTCCTCAGCAATTGGAAAGGGAAATCATACGACAAAGAGGCTTAGTAGAGGGTAGGAGGGCTGCTTCACATCCACATCTCCTAGATGAACCACAATTCAGACAAGAGATCACAACCCCACAAATACACGATCGCTCTAGAAGAAACTCTCATGGAAACTTGTTAGATAGTATACCAAATGAAAGTCCAAGAACTGAAGAGAGAGAATCTGATGATGGAGGCTTTAGGATGAGACCTCCAGCTCAAGGCAGGTCAAGTCTAGAAGATAGAACTCGTACTAGTGGCAGATCAGTAGAATCCCAACGACAGGAACGACATGAAATGTACAGAAGAACTCCTGATAGTCAAAAAGAATCTAGAAGAACACCAGATTCTGTAGGTCATAGACAAAATGATGCCTCAACATCTAGTGAAGTAATGGAAAGAAATGACGATATCGTCAGTCAAAAATCTGTAGACAGTGTATATAATTCCAGCGCGAAAGCTGAAGCCTATAATCCTCAACCTTCTTCGTCAAGACAAACACCAAACAGAATTGAAGATTTAAAAGCGAGTAGTAAAAAAGGAGCCAGCGGGTCTGGAGCTAGCTCAGGTAAGAGATCGTTTCAATAGACAACTTTAACCTTTTTGTTACGCTCTACTTTCTCTACTCTCACCATTTATACGACTTTATTTTAGTTTCTAATTGTTAATAGATTTTAATTAGGTACTATAAATAATTAATTATCTTTTTGAGATACACTGATTTCAAAATCATTTAAAATATGTTGTCATATTATAAATAATGGTCTTGATATATTAATATATAAAAATGCACTAAAGAAAACATACAACAAAATTGAGTAGTGAATACCTACTTCAAATACATACATTAAAATCGTAATGATACAGAACGATCAAATTACACTGCTATTGTATATACGAAAGTTTTTATGTATATAAAACAATTTGTATGTATGTTACTTACTCGTTAACGCCTAAACAGTTTACTAATAGAAAACATATGTGTAGACTATGATTCGAAGTAACAAATTAACACAAGTAACTATAATAAAATTAATCAATAGATGGCGCTGCTGTGTATACACACATACACACTTCCGCATTTATAGTAGAAGTTAGATTCTAGCAAAATTTTCACGTAATAACGTAGTAATACCAATACTGTCTGTACGTATCTACAATCTTCTAGTAATTTGTTTTGATGTACCTAATGGCTTAGCCAACATTAGTCATATCGTATACAAATAATTTCTGTGTCTCTCTCTCTTTCTGAACGCCGCCTAGGTTAGTCATTTTGTACAAAATATTTTCAAATTATATAGATAAACCTTCCTTCTTTATTGCTTATTATATTAGTGAAATATGTATTAAAATCTGTTGCATAGTTCAAAAGAAGTGAGCGGACAAACAGACAAACGAAAGCATCAACTTTACTTTATGATGATGTCCTCCCGACAGATTACGGCTACGGCGGCCAATCTCATTAAAACTAGCCATCTGCGCGGGAGATATTATAGTGTACAAATGTACGTGCAGATACAAGTGCACTCTCTATTCCTTATCACTCTCATATTATGGTTGGACGACTGCTCGACACGACCAGTGAAAGTTAAGGCGCAGGACCGACGGCTTAACGTGCTCTCCGAGGCCCAGGGGGGAAACACTTCGGGCTGTTACAGAAAGACTCAATAACTAAACTTGGGCCGACCTGGAACTCGAACCTAGGACTTCTCGGTTTATGTCCGTACATGCTAGCCACTACACCGCCGAGGCAGATTCCTTGCTTTATACTTTTAACAACACGTTTGGCTCAGTTTGTGACCCTACTTGCTGCGCCAGCGGTCACGGGTTCGAGTCCGCTGGGGGCATACATTTGTTGAGCACGAATGTTTGTACTCTAGTCATGATTGTTTATATTTATATTATGTATTTATTTAACGTTATATAATATGTAGTATATCAACTGACTAGTATCCGTAACACAAGCCTCGTAGTTTAACACGGAACTAGATAGCTTTGTGTGTAAAAATGTCCCAGCATATTATTATGTATACATACACTTTTACTATAGTATATATTAGGTGTAATAATGCTTATTACACTATCACGGAATACTTAGTAGATGTAAATGTGTGGGATTAATGTCTGGTTGTGTGTCACGTAAGATAAATAGATAAATATTGTAATTCAATATTGTTATCAGATATTTTTTTGATAAGAGCAACTGTTGAGTTTCTCGACGGTTTTTCTCAGCAGAACTGCTTTCCGAGCCGGTGGTAGCTTACTCACAGACTTACAGACTGACATTTAATTTTAATAATGTAAAAATGACGATTCAAAAGAGCTTGTAAAAGTCTATTTGAATAAAGAATATTTTGATTGATTGATTGACATCCCAAAATACTAAACAGACTACGACAAAAACGGCGGTCAGTCGTCCAACGTGGACTCCGGGCGCGGCAGCGCGGCGTACTCCAGCGGGCGTGCCGCCCCCCCGCGACAGGACGCGCCGCCTGGTAACTGCTTACAGTTCTCGAGGCATAAGCTCAGCTTTGCATTTGTGTGAGTGCAGTGTACGGATAGGTACGACGATACGGATAGACGTTGCGAGATTGGTTTAAACCCGTTTTAACTGGTTTTTGATGCGCGGCTATTGGCTTTTAGCTATCACTCACACAAATGTAAAGCTGAGCTTATGACTCGAGAACTGTACACTTGCTCACTGATTATGTTATTGTTATATGAATTGGGATATTTATCATGTTTATTAATTTGTAGTTAGACGTATGTTTTAAGGATTAGATAGAATCCATAAACATGACGAGTTTTGTATCCTTGATGAGTAAGAAATTTGAGAAATTATTCATTCCCCATACAAACTATCCTAAATAAATAAGGAATTGGATTGTCCATAAAAAACTCTCCTATATCCTTCCCATGATCTTATACTTCTTTATACTAAATTTTATCAATATCGGTTTAACAGTTTTTTAGTTTATCCATTAGAAAATACGAATATATAAAAAATTGTGATCAACTTAGAAACATATAGAACCATATGTTATGACAGTGCAAAAATCCGAAAAAATTGATAAACATGTAAATACCCCTTATAACATCATAATAATATTTTTTATCATCAAAATTATTGTGTGGTTGTGTGTGTATGTGTGTGTCACACTGAAACAGCTGGAAGATTTGGAGTTTGGATGAAATTTAGTTTACCTATATACCTTTACGCTAACACAGTCCAGTATAATTATTATCGATAAGAAAAGATTTAGACTTGTGAGAAACTACTTTTTCTTGTAGTCACTCTAACAATAACCCCAATTAAAAAGCTAAGCTAATCTAACAGTAACCCAAGCTTTATTGAATTTCTATTGCAAATAAATAAGAGTTAGGTCTGTATGCTATTCTCCAGTCTTCAGATCCAGATAGTATAGTATCGTATCGTGAGGAAACCTGCATGTCTGAGAAAACCTAACAAGTTTTCGAAAGGCATGTAAAGTCCGCCAACTCGCACTAGACCAGTGCGGTGGACTATGGCCTGATCCCCTCGTACTGAGGGAGGCCCGTGCACAGCAGTGGGACGTTGAAAAGGGCTGATGATGATACGTCAAACATTAAATAATATAAATAACCTTAATTCCAGCTGTAGAAAACGAGTGGGCGGATCTGGTGGAGTGTGAACTACGTCAGATCCTAGAGCCGAAGTTGTCGAGCATGCGCCTGGACAGCTCCGAAAGCTCCGACGGCTCGATGACCCCGCCGCTGCCTCCGCAGTCGCCTTCTTCAGATCTACATAAGAGGAACAGGTTCGATTATCATTGTAATTTACTAATTATCCTACTGTTTTACAGTAAAATTTTTGATTGTTGCATTGTTGCAATTTTCGTAGGACCTCTATTTTTTTAATTAAAATAAAATTTAACGATAGTAACTCCTTAATAAATAATAATGTAAGCTGATAAGTAAAATAAAATTAAAAAAACTACACATAGTTCATGTTCTGAATGGACTAAAATGTCGAATATTCTTATTAAAGATTACATAACCTAAGGACAAACACACAAACAAAAAACGTCAAAAAAACCAGTTTCCACCTAAAACGAATTTGAGATATGCCCCTTTTACTTTTAAAGTAAAAATAAAGCCTAATAATAATTTAACAGTTGAAATAAACTTTTCAGTAATAGTAATTTCTGACAACAACAAACAAGCTAACCTTCACTACATAGTATATAACAAAGTCGCTTTCTTTGTCCCTATATCCCTATGTATGCTTAAATCTTTAAAACTGCGCAACGGATTCAGATGCGGTTTGTTTTTAATAGATAGAGTGATTCAAGAGGAAGGTTTATATGCATGACTAGCGGATCCCGCGGCTTTGCCTGTGCTAAATCTAGGAAAGAGCCCGAGCGAAGCGAGGGCGAGTCGCTAGTTAACTAATAAAAGCTACGTCCACAGCCTCCCGGGCAGGTCGTCGGAGTACGCGGACGAGCGGCGCCGCGCTCGCGACTCTCCACGCTGGCACTCGCAGAAGAAACACTCGGCGAAACGCGACCACCATTATAAGAAACATTGTAAGTTATTTTGATTACTATAATTTTCTTGATAAAGTAGTAAGTGGTAGCCTAGTGGTAACGCGTTTGTTTGGGAAACCAGGTTCAAATCCCGGGTTATGTATATCTAATGTTTTGATGTATAATCACTACTTGTCTTACAATCAAGGAAAACATCGTGAGGAAACCTCTATGTCTGAGAGAACTTCACAAGTTTTTGAAAGATATAGTTCAATTCACGCCATTTGACAGCTATTTTATACATGCATCCACTCATGTTTTCAATTATTATTATTGTAATAAATCTTCAATTGTTTTAAAAATTAAAAAGGAACGAAGTTCCTTATTATAAAAATATTAATTTTAAGTTCTATTAGCGGTATAAAGAAAATAATTATTCGGGTATACATTTTTGTGATTTTTTATTGATAAAAATAAAAAAAAACTACTTTACAAAATTATCTTAACACCTTTATTTTATTTTGATTTATAAAAATATATAATAATAATAACTGGCTTGCTTTCTATGAGAGAAAGAGAGAGAAACAGATAGCAAAACACGCGCACGCAGCACGGCTTACAGCAAAAAGTGTCGTTACAACTTTTGGTCTTAATTTTTTCCGTCTAGCCTTTCGCAACGCGCGATAAGGAACTTCGTTCCAAAAATTAACTAACTTTTTAATAATATAATGTAATAAATGTCAGCATTCTCAGCGGAGACGCCAGAGCTGGGCTCGAGCACGACGCGCAGCCTCGACCTGTCGTCGCTCCTCGACGCGCGCAGCGACAGCGACGCGTCGGGCGACGCGCGCGCCATCCGCCGGCAGCTGCGCGGCCTCGAGGCGATGTACGCGGAGGTGCTACAGCTGTTAGGCGTACGTCGCCCCGCGCCCGCGCGACACGCGGCGTGGGACCCGCGACACGCGACCAAGCGACGCTACGGCAGCATGTCGTCGCTGCCCTCCAGCTCAGTCAGCAGCCGTCCTGCGCGCGACAAGCGACGCGACCGCAAGAAGCACGACCTAAAGGTACGCTGCGGTGATTTTTTTTATGGGACAAAGGGGGCAAACGGGCTAGAGGCTCACCTGATGGAAAGTGATCACCAACTTCCATGGACATCTGCAACACCACAGGGTGCAAATGCGAGGGCGGTTCATTACTTACTTACAAACAACTCACGACTATATAAACGATTTATTATTTATAGATTTGTTGAGCTGTTACATATTCTATTATATTGTGATTTTCGGCCTAAAAAGTAGCCTTTATCACAGTTCTCCACACAAAATTAAAGCACTTAACGCTATAGCACTTTTTAGATGTTAAATAACTCTCACTGTTCGTGTCGAGTAGTCGTCCCACCGGAGTATGAGAGTGAGAGGAATAGAGAGTGCACTTGTGCCTGCGCATATACTTGTGCACTATAATATCTCCTGCGCGGTTGGCCAGAGATTGGCCGCCATGGCCGGAATTGGTCGGAGAACATTATTAAATAAATAATAATATAAATATGTTACGACATTCTTACGACAGCGCCATTCAGTTCCGTGGTAAGCTACAATGCTTGTGTTACGGATACTAGATAGTTGATATACCACATAATATATAAGTTTAAATACATAGATATTATAAATATAAACACCCATGACTGGAGAACAAACATTCGTGCTTAATAAAGCCCCCAGCGGGACTCGAACCCGCGACCGCAGGCGCTGAAAGCAGGGCCACTACCAACTGAGCCAAACGTGTCTGGTGACGACGTAAAATATAACTAATCAGTACATTAATGGTCATAAGAGAATCTTTTTGTTATTTTCCATTTTCCTTATAAAAACAATCAGTAATTTTAATTATTCAAAAAACAAACATATTATTGTATATATATGGGTTAAAATATTAATATGTAGGGCATCAACAAGCGCTTCCAGCGGCTAGAGTCGCACGTGGTGACGCTGGCGCGGTCGGTGGCGCACCTCTCCAGCGAGATGCGCTCGCACCACCTCGTGGCGCAGGAGATGGACAGCATCCGCGCGGAGCTCGCCGCGCTCAGACACATGTACAAGTATGTACACTTTATATCATTGTAGTGTATGTGCAGCGTAGGTGGGGGCGAGGTATAATATTACTTTGGTCTACGGTGGGGGCAGTTGCTTACCAACCGTTGTCGAGATTACACGTGTTTTGCAGTATATCTGAGTGTTATAAAGTGTGTGTTTTATTGGATCTCGAGCCACCACAATCATCATCATCAGCCCTTTTTAACGTCCCACTGCTGGGCACGGGCCTCCCTCAGTACGAGGATTAGGCCATCCACCGCGCTGGCCTAGTGCGTGTTGGCGGACTTGTTAGGTTTTCTCAGACATGCAGGTTTCCTCACGATGTTTTCCTTCATCGTAAGACCATATACCATACATGCGTACATACATACACACACACACATACACACACACACATACATACATACTATACATATAAATATTTGATAATATAGAGATTTTTTTAAACCGGTTTTAGTTACTTACAGTTCTCGAGACGTAAGCTCAGCTTTGCATTTGCGTGAATAATAGCTAAAATCGCATCAAAAACCAGTTAAAACGCGTTTAAACCAAATTCGCAATGCGCTACGCCATCAGCCGTACCTATCCGTACATAGCACGCACTCAAATGCAAAGGACTGTACAGGTTTTATGGTTTGAGATTTCGGTTACGGTTTATAACCGGTTAAAGCCGAAAAAACGGCTTTGTAAAATTCCAAATTAATCTGTTAAAAAGAAACTGGAAGGACAGATCAGTGTACGTTTCTTACTTATGAATGAGTTAACAAGTTTAATTTAGTGACAAAACTGAAACTCAATATTTCTTTAAGAATAACCAATAACCATGTTATTATTTCGGTTTACAGAGCGTTTTTTAAACGTTTACAGCCATTACGGTTGTTTAGCCAAAATACTAAGCAAATGTTACTTCAAACAGATCCCAGCAGTACATAAGGACCGGCCACCACCGACACCTGGACCCGTACTCCTTCAGCAACCCCGACCGGGTAAAGCGCCTCACCAAGTTCTTCGGTGATGAGCCCCCGCTCATGAGGCTGTTCTTAAAGAAACTGGGATATGAGGTGATTATAGTAATAATAGAACTTATAATAGATTGGTAATTATAATACTAATAATAGGACTTAAACCCTTCTTAGTATACTTAAAAGAATATGTACAAAAGAGTACTGACTACACAGAATGTGGCGAAAACGTAATATTAATTTTCAAAGTGTGTAAAGTATTTTAAAAAATAAAAGGAATAAACTTAAAATGTAAAAAAAAAAAAACAGATTTTCTATACTTTAAACTGATTATAAACTTAAAAAAACAAAACCAGTTAATAAATGACAGAGATACTTATGAGATAAAAAATATTTATAGATGGAAATATTCTTTTTAGAGTCAGTTGAAAAATATAAGATATTGTAAGTATAAAAGAACAATACTAAAAACTGTCACACATAAATCTAAAAACTAATAAAGAATTCTTAAACTTATATTAAGTTTCAGTTATCAATTAATTCAACGAATCGTATATCGCGTTCGCGCCATTACGATTAAAAGTAAAATCAACTTGACAGCTCGGTCACAGATTATCAAATATAAAAATAATGAGTTTATCCTTATTATATACTAGTGGAACCCGCGGCTTCGCCCGCGCTAAATCTAGGGAAGAGCCTAAGCGAAGCGCGAAAATGGTTATTGTGGATTTTTTTCTAGAACTTTTTAAGGTGTACAATACTGTAGTACATTATTTTGATCTATCTCGTAGTGTTTAGCCAGCGTTCGCAATGTAAGCGCAAAAAGTGAGTTTATTTACGACATCACATTAGAAACCTCTAAAATTATCAGTGTTTCTCTACTATATTATGTATGTATTATACATATAAACCTTCCTTTGAATCACTCTATCTATTGAATAAAACCGCATCAAAATCCGTTGCGTAGTTTTAAAGATTTAAGCGTACATAAGGATATAGGGACAGAGATAGCGACTTTGTTTTATACTATGTAGTAGTGTCCGACCGAATGTTCGGTTTCGGTTTCGGTTTCGGTCGAGTTTCGGCAAAAAAACGAGTTTCGGTTATGTTTCGGTTTCAGCAGCAAACCTGCCGAAACTACGACCGAAACCGAAACTGCATTCGGGAGCTTCCGCGCTGTGCTCGGGTGTGTTCGGCGCGGTAAATGACATCCAAGCGACGATGAAATTTGGCCGCGTCCACGTGCGTAATCATGTCGTGACCTGTTTGTTTGTAGTGCATTTTGTTTGTTGTGAGTTTTCGTGTGATGTTTTGAATTCCGTAAGTTTTATCATGTGATATAATATATGAGTACCTCGAAAAGTAATTTAATATAACAAAGGAGTACCTAGATTATAGTAGAATCAAGTTTACCATAAAAAATTAAAAATCTAAACATTTTTGGTTAATTTAACTCTTTCGCTAATGCTATATGTAAACAAACATTAGTTAGGTACATGGTATTTACTATAGTGCATTAGTGGTGATAATATTAAGGATTTAGAGTTTCGCGTTCAATTTAATAAATATTAAGTAGGTACCGATAGAATAATTGTTTTTTTTACAAATTAACACTTATAATTAAACGAGTAGATACCTACCTGGTTATCCGTATAAAATTAATACTTATATTTATTTTACTAATTAAAACTGACTGATTACAATACATTTTCTTTATTTTTCTCTGAAAACATGATCCTTATAAGAAAGTTTCGGTTTCGGTTTCGGTTTCGGCCGAAACTGAGACCGTTGCCGAAATTCGGTTTCGGTTTCGGTTTCGATCGTAAAAACCAGTTTCGGTCGGACACTACTATGTAGTGATTTTCTTGTTAAAAAAAATAAAATCTCCCACAGAAATACGCCGCTCTCTTAGAGAAGGAGAAGGTAGGCGCGGCAGAGCTACCGTACGTGGGCGAGGACCGCCTGCGCGCGCTCGGCGTGCCGCTCGGACCGCGCATGCGCATACTCAAGGAGGCCGGCCTGCACGACCACCGCGACCACCGCGACCACCGCGACCACCGCGACGACCACACCACCACCACGCTCGCCATCGTATGAGCATATCTCAGACATATCAGACTATGCTACCACCGTGACAAGGACGACCACATCACTACTACCACCTCGCTAGCCATATTGTGATTAGGGATTGCAATCCGGTGTCATTTTCAATCCGGCCGGATCCGGCGTGAATTCCATTAATCCGGCCGGATCCGATAAACGTTAAATGATGCCGGATTCGCCGGATTACCGGATCCGGTTTTCCGGATTGCAATCCCTAACTAATTGTGATGTGATGTAGTACCATCTAGTTATTTTATCACTTAGATCCATGTGAGATTACCGTGATCAGAGAGATGGAGGTACTACTACTACGTTGAACACCACAGTGATTATCATGAAAATACAAATTAGCGATAAGCCTGATAGCGTGACCACCGGGATCATCAGAACCAGTGTTATGACCACATCTATCGAGTGGTGTACCATATTGTTTTTCTCTAACTCACTTATAATGAATGTATAAAAATAAAATTACCTTTTCCACACAAACTCAAACTCTCAGAATTTTTTATGAAATATTTTATATGTTATTCTAAATATTATGTAGTTGTATTAAATATTATTATCGCATGATATTTGCTTTGTTTAAGCTCTACGGTTTTGTTGTTCTGATGTAATCCATCCATTCAAATAGCTTTGGTGTTTGGTCAGTTTTAATAAATGAATGTGTCTAAAATAGTACATATGTATTTATTAGCTATTTATATACAAAATATTTGTCATATAAAAGTGGCATTTGTATTCAAATGGCACAATTTCAAGTCATTAACAAGAGCATTGAATTGAACAAAAATGGTATGTTATTATTTACCCATATATTATACATTTATAAATGGTTGTAGACCACCGGCGGTATTTATATAAAAATGGGTAATTTTTGTACGAGAGGTATCTACTTTAATTCTTGGAATATTTTGTGTAAAATAATGTCAGTTAACGCGCGACCTTAGAGGTCAGACATTCAACGGACTGAATTATCTCTTTACTATACTATTTACATAACAATATGTATGGGTTATTCCATGTTTTAATATTTTTTATTATTATATGTAAATTATGATTTCTAATAATTTGTCACAAAAAATACTCAAAACAGTCACAATTACTTCACTTTTAAATATTAAGATATACCTTGAAAAAGAAATTATTTTAGGAAAAATGCTTAGTTTTTATTTAATGGTGTAAATATTTTGACAACGTATTATTAGTTAAGTGTACAAAATCGCTTAAGAAATAGTAATAAAAATATAATACGTATGTCTGTACGTGCTTTTAGCACTAAAATAATAAGTATGTAATATTTAAACTAGCTCTCACCTGCGACACTGCTCGCCTATAACTACAAAGACTACCCCTGTCATCTCCACCCGTTACTGCTATAATAATTCCGTTAAAATCCCTTTACTCTTTACCCTTATCCCTTCTCAGGGTTAAAAACAACATGTACCCATCTCGTTAGAATCCGTTATTCACAGTAAAGTCATATTAAAATCGGTACGAGTATGTTTTAGATATGACCAGGTACTAACAAACAGACAGACAGACCATTAATTTAAATCGATACAAAATAACAGTTTTATTTTATTATATTATTAAATTTGGTTATTTTTAATTTTATAATCGCACTGCTATTTTATTGTATCTTGATTCAAGAAACTAAAATATTTTCTAATAAAATTGTTAAAAACACTTGTCCTTATAAAAGAAATAATTAATGACTTAAATAAAAATATAAAAATAAAAATTCTATGTGGAGTAGGATATATACTTATTTTTCTTTAAATATTAAGTTAATATGAACGTTAAAAATGTATGCCAAAGAAATAATCGGCATGTGTTTAAGTTATGTAAATATTATTGTGTATATAAATATTTACTTTTAACGGAACAACGAAAATACAACAGAAAATGTAGTTTTAGATTTTAATTCCCATTTGGGAATGTTTTTGTAAATAAATTTTTATATGAAAACGGTTTGTTACTGAGTGACCTTTTATCTCCTTAGAGTTAACTCAAAGTTTTCGATTGCTAACAATAACCTTTGTAAGCGTTATCTTATATATAATTTATATTTATTTAAAAACTAGCGATTCACTCTCGCTTTGATTGGACTCATTCTAAGGCACGTTTTAATTTTTTTTTACATCTAATAAAAGAAAAATTTGTGAAATCGGTTGCCGATAAACAATTGCCGGAGAAATTAGTAAATACATAAAAAATATACAGTAGGACAAATAACCTCCTTTTTTATAATCGCTTAAAGAACTAAATGAAACTGTATCGATAATAATGACGATTTCAAAAATATTATAAAAAATGTTTAATGAACAAACTCGAATAAGTTAGTTTTTTATAATAAGCATAGATTGAGTGATAGCATGTACTTGCGAATATAAATAAGTACTATTATTCAAATACGTATTTGCGCTACATCATAACAACATTACAGTTCCAGTAAATTGATATGAAAACACGGATTTTCCTCAAATTATCATAATGTTCACTACTAAAAACTAATTTATACAAGCGCTATCTACTGGCAGTTTTCATAAATTTTATTTTAGCATCGTGAAAGTGAGTCGATTTGATGAAGGAATATATTAAGTAAATATGTTAGGATATTAACTCAGCATTATCTAGTTCCATGGTAAGCTACGAGGCTTGTGTTATGGATACCAGATAGTTGATACACTATACATAATTATAACTTTAAATACCTACATATAATATATTTTAAACACAAACTCATAACTGGAGTACCTACAATTATTCGTATTTATTGCACCATACCAGCGGGACTCGAACCCCCAACCTATGCCACCGGGGTGACAAATAGAGCCAAACGCGATGTAAAGGATAAAGGTAAATTAAAGTACCGTTGTGAAGTACTGTTGTCAGTGCTCTCATTTTTTTTCAAAATTTAGCAAGAGGAGTCAAATATGCAAACAATAATGGCCTTAGATTTTAATGCAAAATGTGAATGTAAGGGATGCTGCAGACAATAATATATTTTTAACACTAAAGTACATAATAAATGAACGCATATGAATGTATATTATATATCACATAAGGGTATGCGTAAAAGACCTGTGGTTCCCCTTTCAGAAAATTTCTGTAAACCTGAGGATAATAGCAATTATCTATATATTAATACGTGAAGCAAAAACTTTGTACCTACCCCTTTTAAAGAAAATTTCGTGCACGGAAGTGTGAAATTTCGAACACTTTTAATATATATAAAAATGCCATTCATCAGATAATGACGAAGATTTAGTAAGTAGTCTTGCGTCAATAAAAAAAAGTTCTTTATATGTATATTCCTCCTACTATATACACTTTTAAGTCATTTATTTCAAGGAAGAAACGAGGGTAATACATTTTTTCGAGACAGGTAGTCCTTATGGCGTACAAACAAACAAAAACCCACTCCCTTCAGCTGTTTATCAACGATGTTTGATAGTTAAAGTGGGTAATTTAGATGCATTGTAGTGAATGAAGCGATCATTGTCAATTTCCGCGTCGAAAATCGACTCGCAGCTACAATACATGTACTTTATCCTGCTTCTCACATCTCACAGTGATTTCCTATGATTCCTATAGCTTTTTTGTCACCGCCATTATGAATACAATGTAAAATAACTTTTTTAAATAATAATATTAAAGTTTAATTATTGTTGAACGAAAAAACGGTACTGGATTATGAAATTATATTATGATGTTTTAAACCAGAAAATGCCTTATGAAACAAGTTTCACCAAAATTCATTCCGTGTAAGCGTGATCGTGTAAGAAACGTCTTCATATCTTTATTAATTAAGAAATATGTGTATAGAATAATAATGAAACTTAAGTATGTTTATAAAATAAGGTTAAGATATAGTTAATTAGATTATATTTTTACAAACAATCTTGAATCATATTTATAATTTAAATAATGACAATATTTAGAGCAAGAAAATTGAATAGGTATCGCTTACTAAAATCAAGAGCAATTATTTGATAGAGTCAAGCTTTAAAACTTGACTCTATCAAATAATTGCTCTTGATTTACTTCAAAATATTAAAAATCTATTAGCGAACTTGAGACCAGAATATTTGAAAAATATATTATTTTGCTATTTAAAATGATAGAATCGCAAACCCTTAATTTCAAGACTAGAAAAAATATGCATAAAACATCTAACATTCCCTCAAATAACCATTAAGACAACACCATCGTTAGCTAAATACGTTATTAAAAACGAACAAACAAACAGACAAATAGCACTGAATCTATACTAATATTATAAAGAGGAAAGATTTGTATGTAAGTATGTTTGTAACGAATTGGCTCAAAAAGTACTGGACCGATTTTAAAAATTCTTTCACCATTTGAATGCTACATTATCACTGATTAATATAGGCTATTTTAATTGCAGGAAAAAAATAATCCCTACAAAAACTACAATAATAGGAGAGGAGGAGGAGTGTACGCCGCACATGATATATGAAATAGGTAGCCACGCGCCTCAGGAGTATAAATTTTGATGAATTTTCAACCCAGCGAGTGATCGAATGAAGTTTAGTAGCGATTAAAAAGCGGGCGAAGCCGCGCGTATTGCTAGTAGTATATATAGTTGATTTTATTTGGTATATTTGAGGGTAATTAAGCTATCTCCGGGTCGCGATGTCACGATAGTGGCAGCTCGAAGTACGCAGTACAGAAGTCGGAGTAGGCCTGGTCGCTCGGTCATCATGTGGGCTAAACATTACATTATTTTTGCAGCTCTTGCTGCTGTTGCTTTCGCTGAAGTTGCTGAATTTTCGAACTGCGACGATCGTGAGTACTTTTAATTAATTATTATTATATAGAGTTTATTTTAATTCAGTTAGTTTTAAAATAAATTAACTTGTATTGTTAGCAGACTTGATAGTTTCATCGAATATGGCTCTTTGTTTTTTTAATCATAGAGATACAGTCATCTAAAATATAAAATTCTATACGAGTCAAATCTGTACTTAAAATATTTTTATTGTTATTATTTTCAGTACAGGAGAGAGTAGAGAGTAGAGATCAAGAGTATTTTGCCTGTCTGTCCATATGTCTGTCTGTTTATGACCACATTACGAGAAATACACTGAACAGATTTTGATAAAAATTGGTAAGATGATAGCTGGTTGTCCGAGTTTACATAAAAGATACCTTTAACTATAGTGTATTGAAATAACCAGAAAGAAGTTGGCGCGGTACTTTGTATTTTTTTGTTTCATTATACGCTAAAAAATTGCTCCTCAAATGCTCCAGCAGAATCTGTAATTGCTCCAGCGCTATCATTATTGGTTAATTAATAATTATTTTTTTAGAATACATTTTTTGAAAAATTTATTTTTTCTTAAAAAGCGCGTGCCTTTAAAATATTTAGTTCATACACACAACAAAGGAGCGATGGTCGACGTGACTTTGTATACGCAGGTAATTCATGGATCTTGAATATATACCTATTACTTCTAAAACTGCCCGACTTCAAAGGCATACACACTTATTTTGATACATTAAGTTCTCTTCGAACTGAGTGAAGCCAGAGCATATTATGTAAATCGAAAATATTTCTTACTGACCGGACGTTTCCTGATAATTATGCCATTATCAATAAGTTATACAGTTGTATCACGTGAACGTAACAGGTTAAACATGATGATTGATACGAATTGAAATGTAAATCTTAATAAAATTATGAATAGCGTCGCTTAAATATATTTTTTCAGCCAAAAATACAATGTCTCCTGCATTGCTTTAAAAAAGGTTCATTAAAGGTCCCTACAAAATTTTCGACTTATGTTATTCATCATTAACAAACTTTAATGGCTATTTTCCCGCAGTTATCATAATACAAAATTTCATAAAAATCTATGTAATGGTATTTTCCTGATGAATTCCCAGACATAAAAACTAACAGAAAAAAATGTAAAAAATATACATAGATTAAAGAGTTGATTCGAAGACGTCTTATGTGTGTAACTAAATATCTTAATATTGAACTTTGATAAAACGTGTCAAGTCGCCGCTTATCGGACGATGCACCGAACATACGCAAAGCACTTGCTAAAGGTTAAACTTATTTGGTCTGATAAAGTGGCATTTGTATAACATAATTCTAATAAGTTTTGTTTTAATTAGTTTTGAGTGCACATGTACTTGGAAAATAGTTTAGCTTTCTCGCTTATACTAGGTACTGACATTTAATTGAAGTTCTATATTTTCATAATGTAAAAAGTGATTCAAAAGTGCTTGAAAAAGTGTATTGAATATAGTATATTTTTGTTTCATAGTTTGGAGTTCTCTTATGACTCATTGAACAATTTGATTGAATGAATTTCTTGTATAGGTAATATTAAATATACTTCAATAATTATTCGTGCGTCTATTATGGTAGAGGTTAAAGATTTTTTAGAAATGTTTGAGATTTTTCGTATTTCTTCACTTTGTTTTAAGTTTTTATAGACATTTCAAGTGCATTATAGCAAACAGTCACGAAATCGAGCATAGACTCCCAATAGTGAGTCTCAAAATTTAAATAAATATAAGAATACATAACTTCCTTTAAAATACACAGTCGTTAATAAATCTATCCTGCATATATATTCATCAGTTAGTTTATAACACGTACATTGATGATACTTATTACAGTTGCAAAGAGAAACAATTAAAGTGAGCGTAAATATAGTGCATACAACAGTTGCTTACAAATATTGATTTTACTTATGACTATGCATAAAATCGTATTGATGTAAAACTTGATCTATTCTATTTAATGATAAATAAATGGATCATCTATTTTGATAAAAAAATTACACAATATTTTATTTTTAGATTCCAATGACATATGCGAAGTAAGTGAGATCCGCATCACTCCATGCAAGAACAGTAAGTCCTGTAGAATCAAGAAGGGTACCAGTGCGTCAATGTCCTTCGACTACACGCCCAGTAAGTATTTTAACTCGTCGTAACTTCTTCCGGATTGCCTACTGTCTACTGAGACCCTTCCACCACAACAAGGTGAACGCATGTTGGAGGGGGGTCCCCCACCCCCCACTCTTATTTATTAGTAATAATATACATGTACATATAGTCACATTTGGCGAATCTTTGTGTAATTCCAAATCTATCACTATACTAAATTTCATCCAAATTCGTTAAGCTATTAATATATGTAATATATATTATATTATTATGTATATGTACGTTAAAGTTATTATATAGTTATTTTATATATATAATTTTTATGTATGTTTATTTATAATAAGTTATTTGCGTACACTTTATGCACCTTTCCGCTTTCTATTTATTTTTGTATCCTACTTCTAGCGGTTGCCTGTAAGAGATCACTTTTAGTGATAAGGCTGCCTTTGCACATTTCTTTAAATGTATTTTTTTTTGTATGTATCATTTTTTTTATTGCTGTGTGCAATAAAGTGTTTAAATAAATAAATAAATAAATATGTGTGTATTGTTTGCAATGTGATAATTGTGATAAATCTAAGCCTATCGTGTATTTACAGAATTCTCCTGCGACAAACTAAAAACTGGTCTCTTCTGGGCCAGTGACTCTGGAGACGTGCCCTTCCCAGTGTTGCAAGATGCCGACGCGTGCGAGCTGACCAGCTGCCCGATCGAAGCTAATCAGAAATACGAACTCCACCATACTCTTAAACTGAGCAAGAAACTACCTCAAGTTTGTATTACTTCATTATAATTATAAATGAAACTTTTCTTCTTTGTGTTTGGTTCCCGAGGTTTCACATTAAGCGATCATGTTCACGGGAGAGGTTAAGGTTTTTGACGTCTCCGAGGTTTATTTACTTGTTCCAGACAGTGCCTCCAACAATTTTCAAAAAAAAATCATACTATCATCAAAGTTATATAATTGTAATTATCATCAAACATTAAATCATTATAAAGCAGAATTTTTTTTCAACCATAAGCATATTTTCACCATCAACCATAAGCATATTTTAATTGATCATGTCTAAAACATATATTTTTTAAATTAATATTCCTATAGCACTTTTAGTTTTATGGTTTTCTTGTAAGCATTTCCGTTATTTTCATTTTTCAGGGTAAATTCGTCTTCAAGTGGAAGCTGTGGGACGCTGATAACTCCACTCAGTCCTGCTGCTTGCAGACCAACGTCGAGCTTAGATAACTTTTTCTGTATATAATTATATAATAAATGAATAAATAACTTTATCTGTACTGAAAAACTTACATTTTCTTACTCTTAAATAAATAATTTACACATGGATTCAGTCCTGTTTAACCTACCGCTGGCCACTCTTCAATACGAGGGGAATCAGACCATAGTCCACCACGCTGGCGGGAGCGGGTTAGAGCGGGTTCCTGGACTGCACTTTCTGTCCTTTAAAAACTTGCTAGGTTCTTGCATGTTATAAATTTACAAATATCCAGATTGATTCATTTAAATAAAGTTAAAAGAGGGATTTTTGACATAGAGTAGCCAGTAAAGCAAAATATTACATCACAAATTAAAATATACAGTATTTCAACTGTAATTTGAGTACCTTATCGTATTTACAATTAAGTAGGTATCTTAAAATGGCTGGCACCGACTTCGAAAATATCTGATTACATACGTATCTATAGCAAAGGAAAACCTCCGTTTAGAGTTATTTTTTACTTTTTAGTTCTAGAAAGTCAGTTTCTCATTTTTACTTCTATTATAGTTTTAATTAATATAAATATATAGTAAAGTCCTTCTTCTTAAATATGTCAATTTCTTTATGCATTTTTATGTGAATATGACTCTACATATTTATTCTAGACCAGCTACGTTGGCGAGATTTAGCGTACTTTTGATTTAATGGTATAAATAAATACTCTTGAAAGTTGAAACTAGTACTTTTAGGTAATTTACTAAAGGCAGGCGCAATTTTTAAAGGAACTTGCACTAGGGGATGGAGAATTTATAAGAGAAGCGTAACTTTGATGTAAAATCGATAAATTATATTATATTTTGTAATAAATAATCTATACTAATATTATAAAGCTGAAAAGTTTGTTTGTTTGATTGAACAAACTAATCTCAAGAACGACCAATCCGAATTGAAAAACGATGACGATTTTTTTAAAGTTTTTATACAAAATATTTACAAATGATGAACACAAACCTCTTTCGATCATCGCTCAAAAAAAGATCGCTTTTTTTGAAACTGAACCAAAATCCGTGCGGTTCACAGGCAGACAATAACTTTATTTTATTTTTAACGACTAACGCTTAATCTAAATTTTATATTATCTTTTAAAAATAAGATGTTAAATATATTAATTAATAACACTAACTAGTAACTTTGTTTGATGGACTTTGGTATGACGATAGCTGGTTATCCGGGTCAACATATAGGATACTTTTTACTGTCGAAAAATATCATATCTCTAAGATATATTCTAACCATTAAGCAGAGCTAGGGTAAGTTACTAGTAATTTATACATACAACTGCAAATAAACTAACTTCAGGTCGGAGATCTGGTCCATCTGGCGTTGATAACATAAACCAGGACCATAATTACTGTTATCAATAAAGTTATCGCAAACAAGGCCTGTTTAAATAAAACAAAGTATCTCATTACTGCCAAATGACTAGTACATTTAGTAATAGTTGATCGAACAACATGGACGCGCGTGTGCTTTTACTGTGTGCAACTCTACTTGCCGGAGTCCAATCAGAATATGTGAATAAGAAGTTCTGTACAAATGGTAAGGGAAACTATTATCTAAGTAGCTTACTTCAGCCCTTTTTAATGTCCCACTGCTGGGCACGGGCCTCCCTCAGTACGAGGGGATCAGGCCATCGTCCACCGCGCTGGCCTAGTCAAATCAAATCAAAATATTTTATTCAGCATGAAAATTGTTACAATTTCTTACTGAACGTCACAAGTCTACCACCAGTTCGGAAAGAAGAAACCTCTGACCTGAAAAACTGGCGAAAATAAATGAAACTATCTTTTCGGATTTTGTCGCGGATTTATTATGATTTTTGGTTCCCGACGTTTCGAATGCTTTACAGCAATCATGGTCACGGGAGAGACTCTCCCGTCATCCATGTCATGTCCCGGGATATCAGGTAGGTATATAATATGTAAGAAAATGACTTACCGGAACCAATGAAAGGAAACTAGGCATCTGTTTGTTATAATTGAAGTAATTATCATAGAATTTTCATGTATTTCAGTAAATCCAAGTAAATGCAGCATCCACAGGGTTAAGGTAGACCCGTGTCCAGATGGACCAGGCTTTTGTCTCTTGCGTCGTGGAAAATCGTACAAACTAAGTTTTGATTTCACACCGCGTAAGTATCTTATTTTCAAACGTTATTATTTACATAAAGTACTCGTAACACACAAAATATATACCTTATAGAAGCGACTAGAAGTAACGGAACAACAAACCTATTTCAAAAGTATTAATATTATATACTATATTATATATAATCTTAAACAAACAAAGTAATATCCTTCTAATTGATTTCGGCCACGGCGGCCAGTCTCACTGCCGACTGCGTAGAAAGTACACAATAATAGTATACAAGTGTACATTCCTCTTCAATCTTAAAGTCTAATGGTATAATACTTCACTGCTGTAAGAGTAAAGACGCAAGCTTTACGTTCTCACTGAAAATGTCTGATAAGAAAACCTCAGTTAAGTTAAACAGTTACATGCTAGCCACTATACTTTTGAGGCAGATCAGTTGACAGTTACTACAAAATTAAAGAATAATTTTTCGAAATAGAGCGGTCAAAATAATCAAACTATGGCAATCACAAATTGGTCACAAACATTTCGTACATTTCATTTTACTTATAGCTGTTTTGCACTGATATCAGATTATGTTTAGGACCGTAATCGTTCTAATAATTTAATAACTTAATTACTGAGCGAAGTCCTCCCAAAACCTGACCGGGATTAGGAATCACATAATTTGAATAATTCGAACACAAAAAATTTTCAGGTTTTGATGCAAATAAGTTAAAAATGTCCATCTACAGTGACAACGACAACTCAGGAACTTTCAATACGGCTGTAACGCCTCCTTTAAATGCTTGTGAGAACCACACTTGTCCACTGGAAGAAGATGTGCGGACGGTTTTTGACACTGATTTTGTTTTCAACACGAAAGCACACGTGAGTATGGAAACTTATGAAGTTCTTATGAGTAGCGATTTTATTATTTATTTACTTATTTATTTAAAAGTAACAATACACATATTACAACATTTTTGATCGATTAGAACAATAAGTATTCCGATATACATCTGATATATTATGATACATGATAATCAAATATGTTTTTGTTCCTATTCCCAATTGCAATCAATTCTATATTATTTTTTACTAAATTTTCTCGCCCTAATATTTTACTTACACCTAAAATTCTATAATCATTACTTGTAAAAAATGTTTGGTGACCCATATACTCGTATATTATCTATAAATCTATAGGTACATAGAAATAAAACTGTAGTGTCTGTTTTTAATTTCAAATAAACAGCTTTTCACTAAATGCATATGAAATTATGTACATACGATACTAACATCAAAAATCAATTTTTATAATTTTTGTCTGTCTGTTTGTTCCGGCTAATCTCTAAAACGGCTGGACCGATTTTGACGGGACTTTCACTCGCAGATAACTAATATTATATGGAGTAACTTAGGCTACTTTTATTTTAGAAATTTTATAAGTTTTAACTAGTGGAACCCGTAGCTTCGCCCGCGGTAAATCTAGGGACGAACCCAAGCGAAGCGAGCCCCAAGTCACGTTGATTTTAATAATTGCGGTTTGCGGACAAACAGTTTCTGTTGAATATAGTATAATTTTTTAATCTTAAAATTTCTCAGCCTTTAATAGACCTGTGAGTATTCTTTTTTTTTCAGGGAAAATTCCCACTTGAATTCATGCTGTGGAACGAAGATGATGAAACCCAAGCTTGCTGCTTCAGATTTAAAGTGAACATGTTGAAATAAGATTACATAACTCATTACTAGTAGTTTATAAATTAAATTTAAATCTTTGTAACTATTATTTTTCTTCAAAATACCTTTGTACCACAATTAACAAAATTGTTATACGAATTTAAGTATACCTAATAAAATTATAGTCGTATCTATACGTTTAATATTTGTTGAAAAAGCTTATTGCAATTATTATTAATAGAACTGCCTGGTCTTCTCAGCAGATCAGCATTCCGAGTCGGTGGCTTACTCACAGACTTACCGACTGACATATAATTTAAATTCAATATTTCAATAATGTAAAAATGACGATTCAAAAGTGTTTGTAAAAGTCTATTTGAATGAAGAATATTTTTGATTTTCTTTACTAATATTATAAAGAGGAAAGATTTGTATGTAAGTATGTTTGTAACGAATTGACTCAAAAAGTACTGGACCGATTTTAAAAAATCTTTCACCTTTTGAATGCTGCATTATCACTGAATAATATAGGCTATTTTAATTGCAAGAAAAAAATAAGGATCCCTGCTAAAACTACAATAACAGGAGAGGAGGAGGAGTGCACTCCGCACATAATATATGAAATAGGTAGCCGCGCGGCTCAGGAGTATATTAAAGCTGGAGTAATTTTGGAGAATTTTCAACCCAGTGAGTCATCGAATGAAGTTAGTAGCGTTTAAAAAGATGAACGCGGGTGAAGCCGCGTGTATTGCTAGTATTTGATACACTTTCAGAATTTTTCTCTGTGTGTCTGTCTTATCATGGTCAAGAAATGGTCAGTTAGAATTTTATTATATAATATTAATCATATAATATTATATATTTTAAATTTGAATCAAAGACCAATTAAAATTTTTCAATCAAACGATTTATCAGTTCATTTCATACAAATAGTTATAACGAATATCACTGCAATGTATAGTAAAAGTAAACAAAGAAGTTCTAAAACAGATCCTCTTATCGCTCGATCAGCAATTATACACTTTCACATGAGACCAATCGAGACCTTAGATGGATGAAATGGCTTGTGCTTTTAATTTAAATGAACTATTAGAAATTCAATTCACTGGTTGAAAGTATTTATTTTTCTAAATCGAGCTTAAAAGCTCTCTTTCTACACTTTGGGATATAAATATAATTTTAAAAGATTAAATTAAATCACAATCACAATAAGTTTAGCTGTTTTAATTAAAACTTTTTTAGACAACGTTTTTATACATACTACTTCTTTTTAACCGACTTCAAAAAGGAGGAGGCTATGTTACACAACTACTCTTAAATTTCTTTAGGTGTACATTACATGTAGGTGCTTAAGTTTAAGTAACTTAACAATAACAAACTTTTACCTCTTTATGTAGTACTAGCCGTCCCCGCCCGCTTCGCTGGGCGAATTTTCAAAGGAAATAAATTAAATTTTATTCATCATTTTTATTTATTTTTATTCATATTTTTTTTTGCTTTTTTTGTTAGTTTTTTTTTTTTTTTATTTATATTTTTTTTGCTTTTTTTGTTATTTTTTATTTTTTTTTATTTTTATTTTTTTTTGCTTTTTTTGTTAATTTTTTTTTATTTTATTTATATTTTTTTTGCTTTTTTTGTTATTTTTTTTATTTTTATTTTTTTTTGCTTTTTTTGTTAATTTTTTTTTCTGAAATTTAAAATATTTTTCAAAGAAGAGTCAAATTCACTTAAAATAAAATTTATTGATATAATAAATTATTATTATTATTATTATTATTTTATTTTTTATGCACATTCACCTCTCTAATCTCTGCAAAGGAAAATTCACTTATATTATCGTATTCTTCAAAGCAACCAATCCCTTCATGGAATCTTCTGTCACTTAAAGTGATTCGGACCGTTGTGAAACATCCAATATAAGACTTTCTTGATTCTTTTGATAGTTAATGTCGAATTATTAATAAAAATTTGTAATTTACAATTTAATTATATATCAATATATTTTACAAATCATTACCTAAAGTTTGAGCTTTTATCTCATGAGACCAGTTTTTAGAACCAAACACATAGTCAGCACACAAACATAAACTTTCAATACTTTCTCTGTCTGACATTTTTATTTCACTTCTCAACCGCTTATGAACTGACGTTTTATCATAAAATTAATTAGGTTATATAAAAATAAATGAAATTAATTAAATAAAAAAAAAACAATTGACTTTAACCTTTTCTATTTAAACAGTAAAAAAATAATCATTTGGAGTCTGTAGAAGTTACAGTTTGGAAACATAAATTTAACATTCTCACACCCACCCCCGCAATCCCTATTGGAAATAGAATTTCGTAAAATCCTATTTGAGATGATTTCTGCATGACAAATAAAATATTACTACCAAATTTAAAGTCTATAGAGGTTACAGTTTGGAAATAGAAATTTCACATTTTAACACCCACTACCGCAATTTTTTCGGCGGTGGGTTGTTGTAAAATCCGCTCTTAAATCATTTCTGCATCACATATAGACGACTCTAGCTAAATTTGGAGTCTGTAGGAGCTACGGCTTAAAAAATAAAAATTTTCATTGTTAAACCACCCCCGCAACCCCCTGTGGGGTGAGCTACCGTAAAATTCGTTCATAGACTATTTCTACATCTCTTACAGAAGATTCCTACCAAATTTGGAATTTATAGGAGCTATAGTTTAAAAACGGGAATTGTTCATTGTTAACGCCCCCGCAATCCCCTTTGGGGGATGAATTTCTTAAAATCCGTTTTTAGTTGACCTCTACATAACGAAAGTAATATTCCTACCAAGTTTCACATTTCTAAGTCCTATAGTTCCCGAGATTTCGTGATGAGTAGGTAACTATAGAAATTGGAATACTTCGATTATTATCATCGAAATTTTTAACGTTTTAGCAGACTTTTTTAAAATTTTCTGACATATAAACATTCTCCTGACAATTCTGAAGACAACAAAAAAAAATTTACCCAATCGGTCCAGCCGTTCTCAAGTGATACTCGATCATAGATACGGCATTTTATTTTTATCAAAAAATGAGAGGGGGTGTGCAGGGGTGCGTGGGAGTTGGTGGGTGGATGCGTGGAAGTTTGTAAGTAGATTCTTAGCTGAATGTAAAAGAACATTATCCGTTTAGTAAACTCCGTTGAAATCCATGAAAACAAAAGAATCAAGAGAAAACGCTTGTCTTTTGTTTTTATTAGCGGGATAAATGTTCATAAAAGTAAAACAGCAATAAAAAAATGAAGGAACGTTAGAATTCGAAAAATAAATAGCCATAAACCATCTAGGAAAAATTTCGCATCGAATGGTGGTAGTTTTATGTCGATACGATCAGTCGTTTAGGCGTGATTGAGCCTCAAACGAACACCATTTTCATTATATATATATATAGATTATTAGAAATTCAAATGGAGAAATATTTACACACAGTTTCTCTATGGATTTTAAAATCATCTTAAAGCGTTGTCTAATCGTACACATCCGACATTGCTTATTACCTAGGCACTGGATACTGGTCTAGACCGCGGGCTACGAGTACGTAATCATTACGCCCGGACGTTGCTTAGTTTCCAAGATAATGTTAGGGCAGAGCAAATTGCACTCCAGATATAGGTTAGTTTGCTGATAAACTAGAACTGTGATCGATATCACATGATTAAAGCCAGTGAAATAGCAACGGGATTAATAAGAGTCATATTTTACAAGATATAATCGAGAGAAGATTTAGTTTCTAAACAAAAACGTGTTTGATGTTATAACGGATTTATTCTGATCTGGATTAAATATTATAAACAGCAATGCAGTTGAAGAGTTATGTAGAGAAGGAAAATACAAAGTATGCAAGTCTGGCCCAAGGGTTTTTTCATTTTCCAATGGCAAACAAAATCTTAGTTAAAATTGACGTTAAATTTCAAGAAAAATTATTAATTTAACGGAATTTATTAACTACAGCTATAACAAAAACTAAACAAAGTAGGTATTACCAAGAATTGAGGTTTTCTTAGGAGACATTATATAAAATCAAAATCAATATATTTCATTCAGCATAAAAATAATTACAATTTCTTAATGAACGTCTACTACCAGTTTGGAAAGAAGAAGCCTCTGACCTTAGAAGAACTGGCGAAAGAAACTCAGAATCATAGAGAGTAGAAGTTAAGGAGCCTCGTGAATTGAAGTGAAGGCGGCCTGCCTTCACTTCAATATGGAAGAAAAATAGAAACCAGTAATCGGCAATCGAAAGTCGTTACTGTTAACAACCCGTCTTATCACGCCCCACTTGATAACAGCCTGAACCCGCGACCGCTCCTTCGTTGTAAAAACAATATAATAATTTTAAAACTTTCTAGACTTAGGTATTCCGCACATTATTAATACGCTTCTATTTTTATGATATAAAAATTTTGCTACATTAGAGAAACTTGACAAATAAGGAATTACAGAGGAAATTTTTCTGTCTCATTAAATTTTGAAAGTACTTTTTGTATCGAATATATCTATAAAATAATTACTACTTAGTGAAAATCGAACTAGTAACTAACTCTTAAGTAAGAAACACTGGATAAACCTAACATTACGCTTACTATGCTGGCATTATACTAAAATCCAATTCTAACTTTTTGCAATATAAACATTCCACACACTAGCCTAAGTTCCACCATTCCAACCCACTTCTATAAAGATATGTGTAGATGTAAAAAAAATCTTATATTAAACCTCTAAATTTTAACGATATGTTTGGCTCAGTTTGTAGTGACCCTACCTGCTATTCCCAGCGGTCGCGGGTTCAACTCCTGCTACGGGTATTCATTTGTGTTGCAGCTATATATATTATAGTCATGGGTGTTTATAATGTACCAACTAATGAACTTATGTATTTAAAGTTGCATAAGTAAACAATATGTGTAGAGTATATGGTATCCAAGGTGAATGGTTATGTCCCATCATATAAAAGTTATAAGGAATAATAATCTTCGGATATCGATTTTTTATTAATCATTTATATTTTAACTACAGCTATAACAAAAACTAAACAAAGTAGGTATTACCAAGCTAATATAAGGCCAAAAGTAGTACCAAGACCATTATAAGGGTAGATCAAGAAACTAAACAAAGTATTGACGACACGCGTGGCGCTGTTTGTAGTGACCCTACTTGCTGCGCCAGCGGTCGCGGGTTCGAGTCCCGCTGGGGGCATAATTTGTTGAGCACTAGTGTTTGTACTCCAGTCATGGGTGTTTATATTTATAATATGTATGTATTTAAACTTATATAATATGTGTAGTATATCAACCATCTAGTATCCATAACACAAGGCTCGTACCTTACCGTGGAACTAGATAGTGCTGTGTGTAAATGTCCCAACATATTTATTATTATTTATTATTATTAACAATATAAGGCCAAGTATGTCTTAAGTGAATGTCGAGTATGTGTGCAAGTTCTAAGCAAACTGCAAAACCGGGAGCAGCCCGACCTAGGTCCGGAATGCGGGGTGAACGACCCTCACTGGCCGTCCACCTGGATGTGCTTTCATAGCCACTTATTGATACGTTATGTAGAATTGTTTTATAGATACTATTGAGTATTGAGAGCTTTGCGTCATTAAACTTTAAGTTATATAAAAAAAAAGTTCATAGACTTTAAAAAAACTTTTTGAAGTTATCTTATAAGAAGCTATCTCATATTGAGGAATCATCATGACAAATTTTTTTAGAAGACAGTACGCCTTGAGAAGGAGATTTGCAATTTAATTTGAAAAAAAGAAGGTTTCTTCTTTCCGAACTGATGGTAGACTCGTGACGTTCAATAATAAATTGTAACAATTTTTATGCTGAATAAAATATTTTGATTTAATTTGATTTAATTTAAATAAATAATAAGTTTTGCAAACCAATTTATATTATAATAATTAATCTTTCAATTTAAGTACTTAATTGCTTGATTAAGTAAATATTTCTAATGACAGGGATCTTGGAAATATTTTATGACTAATATAACATTCAATACTAGTATGATACTTTGCATACTAAAATCACTATATAATTTCTATATAATCTATTAAATAGTATATAGAAATTATATAATACAATAAAGTTTTAATACTTGAAAGTCTTAACTCTTAAGTTATGCTGCACTACGTTTTTCAGTTACTCGTACGTACACATTTTACGTCTTGTCATACTAAAACTATAAATTACGGCCATTTATCGGACAAAGTAAGGCTGTAATGTACCTTGATCGTCGTCTTCTGCTATGTTGCATAATTTAAAATACCAATAATACGAAATAGTAGGAAACGCTTGAGATAATCACTCGTAAAACAATCGCTTACATTACCAAGATGCCTGTCTTCCTCATTTACAAACTACAAACAAATTGACACTTAAATATATTGAATTGGTACCTATTATTAATGCGGAGTTACTGGCTGTTTTGGTATGTTTACATTTAATAACTAGTAAACGCCCGCGGCTCTGCTTTTGTCAATAATGTTCTTGTTGGGGCGTATTTGACGATTTTAAATTTTTGTGGGATCAACCTGGATCAAATATAGATATTAAAATAATTTTAGACAAGTTTTGTTTTGACTTTTGATATCTTCCCTAGGACATCTTAGCATTTCTCAGAGAAGAGATATTTTCTCTTTGTATAACAGCAATAACCAGCTATTTAACCAAATATATAACCTTAACAAATTTCACCAAAACTTGTCTATTATATAGTAGTCTATTTCAAATTTATAATAAGTATGAAAATAAAAAACAATATCAATTATTTTTCAATAAAAGATCTCAACAAGACGTTAATAACTTCAACCTTAACTATTAATATCACTTTCACAGCTGACCGTCTGTCTGTCCGAATCGACTCTCACCAGGTCGTATTACAATTCTTAAATTACGTACCTGTTACGTTGGAGGCTTCCGATGCAGAACGACATTCGCTTCCACTCAAGGAAATAACTTTGAAAGGAAAAGTATGTTTTAATACCATCTTTGGTGAACGTAAATGTTAATCTCATACGCCTCTGACTGATTTATATATATGCAAATTTAATAGTTTTTTGTTTTTAATAAGACTATGTTTAAAGATTTAATTTTTGGTTAGGATAGTTTTAAATTTTGATAGAAGGTAGGATTCAAGTCAATTCTCTTGTTAATGGCGTCAAAGCGTGCCAGTTGAGCGAAAATGGAGAAGATACAAAGGAGAGTTTTTTTAATATCGAATATTCGCATAAATTTAAGAAATAATTGACTTGTAGCCAAATAAGTATTTATTGTGTTAAATTTAAGAACTTAATCGGTCCGTCAAGAATAAATGAAATCTTTGAAGCACCATACTATGAAATTCGTCGCTTCACTCGCCTTATTTATTTTTAATTTAATTGTATCCGTTCAATATTTTTAAAACAAAATTTTATGTATGTGATAAAACTTCATATATACATTATATAGGTACCTACCCTCACATAGCTTTAAAAAATAAGTTATAAGTCTATAATATTTTTCGATATTTTTGTTGAGCTTTTAGGTTACCTACAAACTGTGTTATTTTCTATGTAAAAGACAATAACCTGATCTAAATCTAGTTTAAGACAAAGTCTGTGTCCAACATGACTCACGATCAGTAGGTAGATCAGAAAATAGATAAGGCCAGCAAACGACCCTCGATCAGCTTCTATGTCTTGTAATAATGACTCTCCAAATAGAATGAATTGACTTATTTGGTAATATATTTTTTTTTCATGTACTACCTACGTCCTAATTACACTAACCTACGCACTAAGTATTTTTTTGTGTAATTAAAGATTTATAATTTAAGTAATACATAAAATAAGGCGTTCCGCATGATATATAATGGATAAAAGGAAAAGGAGTATTATATATAGGAGGAGGTATTATATAATTCTACTAGCTGCGCCCCGCAGCCGTTTCACCCACGTAGTTACCGTTCCCGTGGGATTACAGGGATAAAAAGTAGCCTATGTCCTTTCTGAAGGTCTTCTCTATCTGTGTACCAAATTTCATCGAATTCGGTTCAGCGGTTTAGGCGTGAAAGCGTAACAGACAGACAGACAGACAGACAGAGTTACTTTCGCATTTATAATATTAAGTTAGGATTAAAATGAGAATATGAAAAATGCTAAAATTCACTAATCAAAATATTGTTCCATTTAGAAGAAACTTGAATCCACAGACAAATCCGACCTTTAGCGAGCATATGGCTCGATGTATATGGAGAGCACATATTTACTCAATACCATTGCAATGATTTTAGTGATCTTAGTGTGATTCTAACATAGTTTATAACGTGATTTTGTGTATACATACGCTCAAATTACAAAATTAATAATTATACCATAATATAATATAATATTATGTAGTACCCATGAACGAATAAACTACTGGACCAGTCACAAAATACAAATGCATGAAAACACGTTCAACCAATTGAAGTATAACGCACACAAAGAATTGACACAATACATCAAAATTCACTCTAATGCTAGTGCTTAAACGTAGTCGATAAAATACATATATCAATGACATTTTAAATATTAATAATAAATATTGTTTGATTTCATTTCGCCGACAATCAAACCCAGAACGTTCGAATGGGAAAGAAAATTTATGTGTTAAAATAAAATAAGAAATAAGTACACATACTAATTATAATTTTTGCATTTTTAATGTTTTTATTTAATTAAAAAATTTTATTATAAATTTATTGTCATCAGATTGTAGGATACTGCGATAAAAGTATTTTATGTTATTGTACTGTACAAATAACATCATTATTCGCTTAGTTATTTCGTCAAATATCGATATATTTTTCGACATTGTCAAGCACTAGTCGATGTCAAATGGACTTACTCGACAGTTCTGTCATTTGTTTTGAACGGTATAATCCAGCCATTTTATGATGGTTGTAAGATGTCAACTATACATAGATATATCGACTATATTTAACATACTAGTTGAATAATACGAAATTTTATTTTACATTTACTTAAATTTTGTGATAAATAACATTAAATGTAATAAAATATATTACTTACAAGTGAAAAGAAATAGTGCTGCTTCCGCTGCTATAGTTTTTACACCATCTAATAGAACATTTAGTCATTTTTGGGAGATGTTTTGTTGACAAGTAAGTGCTTGAGACTGACGTAAAAACAAACGGCCAGGCCTAAAATATCCTGATTACTGACATGACTGGTAAAGGTACGTCCGCTTATGTGTCTCGTCCATAGTTTATTCGTTCATGGTAGTACCTAATAGGTTATTTTATTTCGATCATTTGATTAAATGTAGCTTGCCGAAGCTCCTTTTTTAATATTGGGACACGCATATACGCACACCACTTACATACAGGTGCTTACGAGAGACTTACTGGCTAGAAAAACTACCATTATTTATTAAAACCCAACAGATCCATGGGGTTGCTCCCACGGTCCACTTTGCTATGAGATAAGTTCCAGGAGCAATCCACATGGCAAGCAATGTATCCCTTGCTTGCCTAAGCCTATAAGGTATCTTTTCTATACTAATATTATAAAGCTGAAGAGTTTGTTTGTTTGTTTGGTTGAGCGCGCTAATCTAAGGAACTACTGATCAGAATTGAAAAATTATTTTTGTGTTGGATAGTCCACTTATCGAGGATAGCTACAGGCACTACATATTACAATACTCTACGACCAATAGGAGCGGAGCATCAATGAAAAATGTTGCAAAAATGGGAGAAAAATATTTCTTTTGATTTTCAGCCTTTAGAACGCAAGCGAAGACGCGTGAAATTACTAAATAAAGGAGTCCTTAGCAAATTTTAAAAATCAGAAACACTACTTTTAATCATACTTATCGTTTTTTATTGCATTTTAATATATACAGTAAAGAACATAAATAAAACTTAATTTAAAACATTTCGGTATACGTACGGATAGCATGGAAGCAATCAGTAAAATGTCAATGCGTGCGGGAAGGTCAGGGTGATCGGGTAGAGTACATTGCATCTTAAGGTAAGCTTTTAAAGAAGCTATTAGGAGTAATTAGTATTAAGCTTTTTAGTTTATAATATTTTTAGCTTTATATATACGTTACACACAACGCTATCTAGTTCCCTGGTAAGCTACGAGGCTTACGTTATGGATATCAAACATTTCATATATTACACATATACGTACAACTTTAAATAGATACATAATATAAATATAAACACCCATGACTGGAGATAAACATTTGTGCTCATCACACCAATGAATGTCCACAGCGGGACTCGAACTCGTGACCACTGTCGTCGCTAGTACCTACTACAAGCTGAGCTAAACGTGTCGTGGATTTAACAAAAACAGAATCAATATAGTTAAGTGAAAAATACTAAAAATATTAGTTAAGTAATAGACATAATATTATCGAATACAGTTTGGATGAAGGCATATGAATCAAATCTCAATAATCTCAAGCCCTACGTATATTAGACCGTTAATTTTATAATTTAAGTACATATATAATTATTTTAGAGTAAAATGATAAAATATTGGCTAGTGTTAGTAGACAATAAAAACATTTTCAATTATTTAAGACAGTGTGAAGTTGCCTCAGACGAGTTTTCAAAGCTGTTGTATCACGTACTGGGTAATTTTCCATATATTATATGAACAGGTGAACTATGAACGCACGCGCGGTTTTTTATGTAAGTACTAAGTATAACTTGTCCCTAAGTATAACGGTAATTGAAGTTTCCTAAGAAATAACATCTATGAAACAATATAAAAGCTTGTTCTATACAAATTTAACTAAACTCTTCTTATTACTATACTTTCCTTTCTTGATAGATTTTTTTTAAATTCACTAATTAAGTTAGTATGCAATTTAAATGGAAGAATCTCAATAGAAATATAGATAAAAAATGTATACAGATTTAAGACGATAATACAACCTCCTTCTTTTTAGAAAGCATAAAAAGATGTTACAAAAGAATATAATTTTTATATCTATAGATAAAGGGTAGGGAGATGGCGCTAATAAGGAAGTCAGTGTAATCAAGATATCATGTTCAAAGGAGTTTTGCTTGCATCGTGGGAAAGTGAGGGAACTATGCATAAGTTAATTATAATATGTATTCATATATAGATAATAACTGCGTAGGCGATATCTGAGACTGCCATAAACTAACTATTATATATAAGGTCGCCAGTTCGAATCCTACTCGGAGTAACATTATAACCTTTTAAGTAGCAGCAAGTATAAAACATTTTGGTATCATACCACTTGGTATTTTAAATCAAACTATGTTTTCGGTTATTTACTGATAGTTTTGACTTATCTTTCAAAGTTTCGACAGATTTACACGATAATGGTCACGAGAGACTAAGGCTTTAGGCGTGGGTTCGCTTCTTATACAATGGCGATTTTGTTTAGTTTATTGATTAGGTAAGATCTACCCTAAAAGAAAACTAGTCTATAAATATTTTAAAAATTATTCGTTAGGTTTAATTTAAAAAGTTAAGGACCTGAAAATCTTCCTTCAACGAGAGTATGGAGGGTGATTATGTTATTTAACAGTATATATACTCGTTAAATACCAATATAATTAAACAAATATCCACACGGACATAATCTATTAATCATTCTTAAAATAGTGTGAAAATATGTATCAGTAAATATGCACTGCGTCTTCATATGTCAATGTGATATTCTAATTTTTTTTTCTTTGGACATTATTACACACCGCGCCATCTAATTCCGTGATAAGCTACGAGCTTGTGTTACGGATACCAGATAGTTGATATAGTACATATATAAGTATAAATACATACATAATATTATAAATATAAGCACCCATGACTAGAGTAGAAGTTTTTTCAAGTTCGAGTTTAACTAATGAATGCCCTCAGCGGGACCCGAACCCGCTACCGCTAGCGCAAGAAAGTAGAATCACTACAGACTGCGTCAAACGTGTCGTCATTCTAAACACAGACAACATTGTATACAGTCTAAATAGATTTCTCCAATGACAGGTAAACAATACAAGTGTTCACACTCTCCGCCCGAGGCCACGTTCATCCGTATTCACGCTTTATCTATTCAACTTATACACTAGAAAGTTGTGAAAAGAAACAGTTTTGTAGTGTAAGAGTATATAGAGCTATTAGCATTGCACTAATATTACAAGTTTAAATCGAACAATGATATTGAAATAACTTAAATGATCATCATCATCATTAGCCCTTTTTAACGTCCCACTGCTGGGCACGGGCCTCCCTCAGTACGAGGGGATCAGGCCGTAGTCCACCGCGCTGGCCTGGTGCGTGTTGGCGGACTTCACATGTCTTTCGAAAACTTGCTAGGTTTTCTCAGACATGCAGGTTTCCTCACGATGTTTTCCTTCACCGTAAGACAAGTGGTAATCATGATAGAAATGATTCGCACATGAAAATATCAGAGGTGCGAGACCCGGATTTGAACCCGCATCACACGGTTATCCAAGCGAGCGCGTTACCGCTGGGCTACCACTGTCTATGCACCTTGGGACTAGAGAGCGAAGCAAGAGTGAGTCGCTAGTAGTTGCTAGATCAAGATATACAACGTATATCTTTTTAGGGTAAAGTTTAAAGGGTACAAAATAATATTTCTTATTGGTTACCACGTTTGATGTTTCACTTGTTTTAAGCATAATCTATTAAGAATGATATGACTTAAAATATTATGCTTTTTACAATAACATGTAACTGGTTAATGTAATTTATATATATTTATTTTTCTCTAATAGTATACTTATCTTTAATTGTGACAAATGATATTTTAATGTCATTATAACAATGTACTCAATCGAATATTGCTTCCATCAATCTCCGTAGAAAGTATACAGTGGGTATGTCGTGACTCCTAATGGCTTGCACAATGACACTTGGCTATACATGTAATATATTCATATCTATAGTAATTTCCATAGGAATATATTATATTATGATTTAAATGTAAGTAATAAGCGTTTTCTACCTTGAATAGTAGGTTCGTTAAGTAATGGAGCTAACAAAGACCATGCTTTTCTTTGATCTTGTGACCACACTGTCTCAAAATTGGCATAGAGAACTCCTTTAAACAAAAGAAAATTGATGTATTTTCATATTTAAATACATTTTTATTTGAATATTTCGTAAATTATGCAACTTATTTGTTATTTTATAAGCTGTAATCTTTATAATATATATATATCTTTATAATAATTAAATGGCTTCTAGGAGCACATTTTGGCACCATAATTACCTTCTTCGCCAATGTTACGTAGAATGGATAGGGCACGTTATATTTCAGAAAGACCATCGAAAGAAGTAGAAAAAAAATACTTGGACTGATTTACATACTATAAATATCCTAATATAATAAACGTGTGCCTAAATCTTATTAAGTACTTTGGTTTTTCACACAGTAACGAAACAGAAAAATTCGCATATAGAATGCTTACGGATGAAGTGTTTTTAACAAAGAAGTTTATTTAATAACATTGTAATAATTTAGCGACATTCAAATAGAATCCATTTGTAAGACTACTGATTAGAAATGGATTAGAACAAAGCCAGAGCCAACTATCTTCCAATATATAAAATCATAATTATAATCACAATAAAGATAATTTTCTTAGCCATTACAATGTTCAATATATTAACCATAATCCATTGTCATATTGTCGAACATGACAAATGAGTGCTCCTATACTGCGCGAACGCAATGCTTGTCACGACTCTGGCTAGATAGAATCGCATTAGCAGCGCTTCGTTTCTCTTTCACATTAAGCTTCTCTCCTTTTCAAATATGTCTATTTTCCAATATACAAAACAATGTGCCTTACCATACATATATTCTATTGAATTCCAGAATACAAAACACTGATTAAAGCATCGGAGCTTACAAAATACAACTAAGTATTTTAGTTATTAAATATTGTTAATTGTTATTGTTAGAAAATACATCATCATCATCAGCCCTTTTTAACGTCCCACTGCTGGGCACGGGCCTCCCTCAGTACGAGGAGGATCAGGCCATAGTCCACCGCGCTGGCCTAGTGCGAGTTGGCGGACTTCACGTGCCTTTCGAAAAAGTTGTTAGGTTTTCTCAGACATGCAGGTTTCCTCACGATGTTTTCCTTCGCCGTATAATCATGATATAAATGATTCGCACATGAAAATATCAGAGGTGCGAGACCCGGATTTGAACCCGCATCACTCGGATATCCAAGCGACCGCGTTACCGCTGGGCTACCACTGTCTATGCACCTTGGGACTAACCTGAGCGAAAATACATAATAGTTATAAAACTAAGTAAACTATCACTACATAGTATAAAATAAAGTCACCTCGCTGTCTGTCTGTTCCTATGTATTCTTAGATCTTTAAAACTATGCAACGGTTTTAATAGCTAGAGTGATTCAAGAGGAAAGTTTATATGTATAATACACTAGCAGAACCGCGGCTTCACTCGCGTTAAATCATCATCAACATCAATAATAAATTTAAAGCTGTAGATAAACAAATTTAATAAATAATTCTTATTATTTTCTATTCTCAACGTACATATGTTCTTTTAATTTTATATCTTAAAACCTGAATGTGTGATATCATATGACCTACATTCTAAAAGTGGTTTTCTATGAAACCCACCCATTCGTATAACCTTGACCGATGTGCCAAATTACGCCCATTTACATCATGCTAATACACCATCGACCATGGTTTTTACCTGTGAATTGAAACGTCAACTTAGTCTCGGTCAGTTATAGAATTAGATACAAGCAGATTTCCGGCCTCATTGTATCTACTTGACCAGGGTCTACATTTTTCTACACTTTTTCCCTTACGGTAGTATTAGATAGAGCCTCTATTAGAAATATAAATATGTTGGAATATTATTACACTCAGCGCTATCTAGTTCCGTGGTAAGCTACGAAGGAAGCTTGTGTTCCGGATACCAGATAGTTGATATACTACATATATATGTTTAAATACATATTATAAATGTAAACACCCATAACTGGAGTACACACATCCCAGTTTAAAAAATGAATGCCCCCAGCGGGACTCGAACCCGCGAGGGGGCAAGAAAGTAGGCTGGCGCAAGAAAGTAGGGTCACTACAAACTGCGCCAAACCATAATGGTACGACGTACGAGTACTTCAGTATTTATATTTAACTGTGCTTTCATATTAAAATTTAAATTATAGTAATTACAAGTATTACAAATTAGTTTTAGTTAGAAACAGGTCTGTAACAAAGTAATTAACACATACACTTATTTAACTACTAATAATATCATAGTTTAAAAACCATAGAAAAGAACCATAGGAGATCGCTTTTGATGTTAACGGCAATCCTGATTAACACAAGGGTCGTCAAGAAAATGTTAATGGCGTACGGTTTCAAAGTGCAATCTCGTTTACTAGTACTGCAGGACGGCAACCTGCTTGTTACAGTTATATCCGACATTTCTAAGCCGTTCTCGACTTAGAAAAGTACGTATGAAAACTGTCCTAGAGCGCCTTCAAACTCACACGCCCTCTATCACTATGTTTGCTTGTAAATGGATACTTTGGTTAGATGGCAGTATGTACATTGTACTTATAATAAATAGTATACTGATAATATTTGCGTAAAAAAGTGTAAAAAAGTGTTAAAATTGGAATCTGATTCATTTATATACAAACTATAACATTCTGACTCGAATAGAATCCGATCGAATCCATGTATTTAAATTTATGGAAAATCGTTTTAGTATATTATTATCAATACATGCAGAATATATAAATTCTAGAACTTTTGTCAGTCTGTCTATCACGAGAAAACAATGGACACATTTTGATGAAATTTGGTATGACTATAGTTTCGGATCAGTATGTACATAGGATATTTTTTACTGCGAGAAAATATCTCATCTCTTAGAAATTAATAGTAACCATTGAAAGGTATCTTGGGACAGACGAAAACGGAGCGAAGGTGAGTCGCAAGCGTATAGTCTTCAAGCTTTAAGTATATAAATATTTACAATGTGCTGCAAAGTAGGTATAATTTATTTTGAAAGTTAATTAATCTATTGAATGAGTAATAAATCATAATATGTATTCCATACTAGTAGTGCTTGAGGCAATTTATATCATGTAATAAAAATAGAGGCTTTCTTATTCGAGGCACATTCACATTATTACTCATATTCACTTTCACATTGTTTATAATAAATTCAATCAAGTTGTACATAATTTTGACAGATTAGTTTTTTTCTTTACGGACACCGCGGCGAGTGACTCAGGTTTCCGTTCTAAACGTATATGGAACCTAAATTGATTTTTTATAACAAGTAATAAAAGTAATAAATTTTCATAGTACTAAACTATGAATATAATTAAAAATCATGCTTATCAATTGACAAGGCTAATTTTTCAAAAATATGATTGTTATTTAATTTACTTCTTAGTTGTGTCCTTAGGTATTTAAAAATAACCTAGCTGTTACTCCAGGTTTGGTCTATTTTGGCCCTCGATGAGCGGTATACTATACGGAGTGCTCCTAATACCTATCTGACGACAGGGTGGACAGTGGTACCTGAACTTCAAGGTTGTTTTGGTCGACTTCAGCAGGCAGCTGTCTACCTTCTGGCGTCTTGGTTGAATGAGTAAGCAATCCTACGACGCGGAGTTAAGATGGGGGAGGTTTCGTTGGGTTTTAATGTGTATTACCTACTGTACTGACTTAAACTTACATGTATGTTCATAATTCGTAAATTCATTTCCCATGGTTGAAAAAAACGCCATAAGCTAACTATGTATGTAATTAATGTAATAAATGACATAAAAGAGTAAAAAACAAGGCACTTTCAAACTTTCGCTTTATTAATACTAGTCCGATATTACTATATTAAT
This sequence comes from Boloria selene, assembly GCA_905231865.2. NCBI lineage: Eukaryota > Metazoa > Arthropoda > Insecta > Lepidoptera > Nymphalidae > Boloria > Boloria selene. Next base: position 12,283,439 of record HG993146.1, read on the forward strand.
GTAATGTCAATGATCTATCCGTAATTTCTTAACATATCATACCAGTATAACCAATAATGAGCCAAAATGTTAGTTTGCATGATATCAATACTCAAAAACTATTACTTAAGCTATATTAATAGATACAGAAAATTACTTATAATAACGACATTTTTATAAAGCAGATGTTTCTAGCATTATCAGCTGTTGCATTATTTTAAGCCTATACTAAAAATTAAAAAAAAAATTCAATTAAAACCAATTTCCTACATCGTTCTATCTATTATGGAGGGAGTAACAAAAAATAACAGCTGTTGAAACTAAAAATAGCATTGGCAGTATTTAATAATGTGAGAATATTTCTAAAAATTACATTGCTTTTTAAAATACACTAAAATTAAAATTATAAAAATATTTTTATAACTAACTAGTGACTCGCCCTCGCTCGGGCCCGTCCCTAGTTTTAGCGCGGGTTCCGCTAGTTATTCATATAAATCTTCCTCTTGAATCACTCTATCTATTAAAAAACCGCATCAAAATCCGTTGCGTAGTTTTAAAGATCTAAACATACATAGGGACAGACAGACAGCGGGAAGCGTTTATACTTTGTAGTGATACTATACGCATAAAGCTTAGAAAACGCAAAGTATCAGATCTTTTAAATATATATATTTTTATAAACGCCTACATAAATAAATATTCTTATAATATTAAATAAATACAGCGATGTATACTGCATATATCGATAGTGCCATAACGTTTCCAATTTCATTGTACAGTGTTGGTCACCTGTCGCCCCTTACCGGTTACCTGCGCCTGCGCAAGCGGCCTGTTCTTTACAAAAAAACTTACATTATTATCCCCGTCCCGAAATACATTAAGTGTGGATATCGAATTTACTTTAATTTAGGTACAGTCAACGGCTACTTAGAAACTTTTAGTTTAAAATATTAAATATTATAAATATTTGTGTTTGGCCCTCTTCGACAGCCCACTGCTGGGTTTACGGACTTCAGTCTATTCTTTTCTTCAGACATGCAGATTTAATCACGATGTTTTTCTTCATCGTAAAATAAGTTATCATGTTAGATACCTATGATGCGCACATGAAAATAGCAGAGGTGCGAAACTTCACTCAGTTTCCTAGGGCAGGCATTTCCACTGATCTACCACTGCCCCTATATTTTTATAATACGAATATTAATAATCACAGAATAAATATACATATAAAAAATATATATATATACAACGGAACATATAACCTCCTCCTTTTTTGAAGTCGGTTAAAAATACATTACGCTACATCGGTTACTACTCAGAAAATAGTTTTTATTAAATTACTTTCAAAAAAATTTACAAATTTAATTGTAGATACATTATACATAAACAACTAATTAATTATTATGCAAGAAGAATGTAACAAATGAGGATAATTAAAATGTATGTAATATATTATAATAAGTAGGTAATTAAAAACAATTATAATATAATTATAATAATTAAAAATACGTAATATGCATAATAAAACAGATAACAAATATTTTTGCGGACAGTACATCACTACAGGTTTAGATTACAAAATTACACCTCAATGCCGCTTGCAAGCGCTAGTATCGCAGCTAACGCCGTTTTTAACAGACGTGTTCGTTTAATATCATACTTCTTTACGTAAACGTATGGATGTTATGAACTATTAAAACTGGTGAAGTGCAATCAAAACCTGTGTAGTGATTTGTGTGTGATATTCCGTGATTTTTGAAGAAAAATCACGCGAAACAATTTTAACGGAATTCGGATTTCCCATTCCATTTGTTACACGGTAAGGTTTTATGGTGTTTAGTTTACCATAGAAAATATTAACGGGATCAAGGCTTAAAATCACTGAAATTATCATAAATTTTGGTTTGAAATTATCGTACCGGATGTCCGTTACATCTAATTTTAAATTTTAGGCGTTATTTGATGACGTTTAGAATTTTGGGTACAAATAATACAATATTTAAAGAATGTAAATATTTCAGATAAGTCATGGAAAACATTTTCCTCGTCACTAATAGTAATATGCGGATGTTTCAAAAGAATGACCTCAAGGCCACAACAGTATTGCAAAGCATAATCGCAGATATTATATTTAGAGATTCCAAAAATATTGAATATTTAATTAAATCAAATAATTATCGAAACTTGAAACTCGCCGTTCAAGTTTTTTTATTGATTTATTCAATTTGTCTTCAATTTATATTTTTTGTCTTTTTAAAAAGGAAGTGGATACTGGTCACTCATATTAAAATAAAATTTGTTGAAAGTCAATTAGGTAAATGTTTACAATTTTAAGCCCAACTTTTAAACATTCTTTAAAGTTAAGTTTTTAAAAAGGATTCCGCGTAATCTGGTCACCTTTCGTAAATATTTTACATATTGATCTCGACTAACTTGTTTTTAAATAGGTAGGTATTAGTTATATTAAAAATAAATGGAGAAAAAATTTATACGTGTATTATTGAAATATGTATTCAATCAATTGGCATACTTGTAACAGATATTTAATAGGTACGTGGTAGATAAAAAAAATGTCTGGCACCGTACATACATAGTACTACCTACTAATTCACTATTAATGTAAATGGTAATATTAGCTTTATTATTATTAATAAACAATGTGTGCTTAGTTTTTTTAAAACAAAGTCTTGCAAACACAATTATTATACAGATAGGTTAGTCCCATTCATATAAATTTTCATATGAATTGCGATCATTGGTTATAAATAGGATTCAGGTAGAATGAAGTATGAAAGAACCCTATCATACCTTAACGTGGTGGATGGGCACATAAGCGTCTGGTGGTCCAGCCGGGTGCAAAGCCAGGAAACGCAGTATGCCATGGGGGTTGCTCCTTATACCTACTACTTTCGCCAGTTCTTCTCAGGTCAGAGGTTTCTTCTTTCCGAACTGGTGATAGACTCATGACGTTCAGTAAGAAATTGTAACAATTTTTATGCTGAATAAAATATTTTGATTTTGATTTTTTACTTCTCTAAAAGCAGAGTAGACTTTTGGAGCAACCCCATAGTTGTTATGGTTTGCTTTGGCACACCTGACATCAAACGTCGTAGTTAAGTGCGTAAGCGTCGGCGATCCTGCGATTAGGAAATTCCGTTAGGTTTTAGTGGATAGTACCAGTTTTACTAGAGTGTCCCACAAAACATATGCAGCTAAAAGAACTAAACATTCCGTTTTTCTTCCACTATCCTGTAGAATATCAATTTAAACACTTCAATTTGAATCGATTGATTCTGAGAAGCGTCACATAAATGCTAGTTTGATGAGATTTTAACAACCAGTTTTAAAACTCATATATTTATTAATTAGTGTATAAACAATAATAACTTTTTATAGCACATTGTGTTTGTTTCTTGTCACGAGGTAATGTCACGAGCTAATAACTCTGTCTCTGAATATTAATTATGATGGCCATTTTCCACTCCTGCGGTTAAACAAAGACACTTAGACAATGCGCAATTATTATACATATTTGTTATGTAATGGTTATTTAGACGTCAACTTCTAGCACAAGTTAGCTGAAATTCAATAGCTATTGTGTAGAATCTCAAAAAAGGAAAAAAACTATTTTTGTTATTTTGACAAGGTAATTACAACTTTTAATATAGTAGTTTAGTTAATAGATGTTCAAGGTTCCAGCTTTCTAATTAGTTAAAAATTTTATGTGGTGCATCCTATAAAAATGTTAGGATATGGGATGAACGTGTTCATTATTTTTTTTTACATAACTTCGATATCTTTCTGCACAAAATAAGTTTTATTGCTATGGTATTTTCGTGACCATACGACACGGCTATGACCTCCCAAACCGGCATGGCGAGTTCCCGTTCGTAGGTCACCTGTGAGTTTAACGTACCTTGACCTTGCGAGAGCAGACGTAAAAAGGCTAAAAGGGATTCTATTAATACCCCATAGACCGAAGAAACTGAGAATTCAAAAACGTTTGCATCTTTTGTTTTGTGAACCATGAGACTATCTTTTAGCAGATGCTATTTTGCTATAATTTTTTAGGCACCTATATTAAATATTCACGAATATAAAATCGAATCTGCGACCTTTTAAAATACAGACCAAATGAAATTATACTTTATTTAAATAGATTTTCTAGGTACATTTGAATCTTCACGTTTTACATAATGAAAATATAGAATTTAAATTAAGAGTAAATGTCAGTCTGTAAGTCTGAGGAAGCTGCCACCGCGCCGGCTGGCGGAAGGCAGCTATGCTAACAATTGCTCTTTTAAAATAAAATTGAATTACAATTTTATGCAATACAATATTTTTTTTATTATTACACACAGCGCTATCTAGTTCCGTGGTAAGCTACAAAGAAGCTAGATAGTTGATATACTACATATATAAGGTTTAAATAAATACATAATATAAATATTGACCACGACCCATGACTGGAGTACAAACTCATCGTGACCAACAAATGTATGCCCCCAGCGGGATTTAAACCCGGGACCGCTGGCGCAACAAGTAGGGTGACTACAAACTGATTAATTATCTATTTATCCTTAACGTGAGGCCCAAGCAGACATTAATCCCTCACAGTTACATCTTCAAAGTATTCCGCTATGGGAGTAATAAGCTTTAATCAATAATATATTTATATTTTAGTTATAAATTGTTTGCAGTATATTACATAAATGATGTAAAGAATGCAACATACATTACATGTAACGATAGTTTAATTATTAAGTCAGCTGAAGAAATATTGCCACGATTATGACCGTAATTACGTTAATTATTGTTCGACAAGCTATCAAGAGCTTGTTTAGTGCTATATTGTTACTATAAGTTGATGTCTCTTGCCTCTGGAGCAGTGTTTTAAAAAATAATACCTACTAATTACTATCGATGGACGCATCGCAGTGTATTAATGAACCATTTTTAGTATTAATAAATGTGTATTAGCTTGAGTTTAAAATATTAAGTGGGTCACGAAGGGGCAGTGTAAAAGTTACCGGGCCATGACAAAACAATGTTTGGGAAATACTGCTCTGGAGTAAGTACGCTTAGACATCTGGGTGTACACTGTACATACTATATGCCAACTATACGCTTAGCCCTCTAAAGTAAACGAGTTTTTAAAATGGAGTTATAGGTTTCTCATTTATTTCTATTAGAACTTCATCTTTCTCTCTTTCTCTTTCTCTTTCTCATCACCATCTGGTTCTATGATAAGCTACGAGACTTGTTTTGGTTACTACATAGTTAATGCACATAAATAAATTAAGCCCCCAACATCGTAAGATTATTCCTAGTCATGTAATATTATTTTTAAATTTCTGCTAATCGACTGCAATGAAACGAATGAACTTTACTAGTTATAAAATCTGACTTTTATTACAAATTCTTTTAGGCCCATAGAATGTTTTTATTATAAAAAAAACAAAAACAAATTTCAAAGTTTGTAAAAAAACTTATATCAAAGGGGTACCGAACAAACCTGAGCGTAGCGAGGGTGAGTCACTAGTATATTATTAATATAAACACCCATGACTGGTTGTACACCACCAACATTCGTGCTTAACAAATGAATGCCCTCAGCGGGACTCGAACTCACGACTTCTGGCGCAGCAAGTAGCGTTACTACAAACTGATCTAAACGTGTCGTCAACATATCTCAAATTAAGCGCGCATTCTTTTTACGCATCATTAAATTCTATAGAATATTTTTCATATACACATCTACTTGTAGGTTTGTCAGTAACAATGATCTAGTAGTAGTGACCTCTCCAACTGAGGCTAGGCAATAAGGAGCGCGCCTTGGCCTGGCATTGGAGACGATCGATAAGGAATCGACTTTAATCAATCAACATCTGATTAAAATAGATTGTTCAAAGTTATTTGCTGACATATCTATTTTAGATAATTTGTTATATTTTTAACATAAATAATAGAATTTCATATATGAAAATTATAAGCTGAGTTGTCAATTTTGACTCTTAATCTTATAGGTTATCCACTCGTCTTCGTATTCTATAACATTTGGTACATACTTACCTTCTTAGAAGTAAATATCTTTGACACTTGATACTGTACGTATATTAAATCTATAAGTTTGAAACTTAAAAACAAAATTAAATATAGGTAAAAGAACCTCCTAGCTTTACAATCGGTTGACAAAATATCATATAAATATTGGTCAATTGAATCAATAAAAACATCTACCTAAAAAGTTTTAAGACATAGGACGGGTTTCCGACGCTAGCTGTTATTATATCACGTATTTATACCGGGTTTTTTTCCATACAAACAAGTATTTTTATTTTCGTAGCCACCACTAGGCACATCTTGTCCCTAAGTTTGAACTAAAAAATCTGTATTTAAATCAAAGTAATTATGTATAATTGGCTGTTGATCTGAACTTTCAGGATCAGGATCGTCTAATGTTACTTCTGGCACCAAAGGCTGGCATTTTAAACAGGCATATACACCATTTTTGCCTGTCTCAAATAATGTCTAAAAAATTAAATACATGAACATATAGGTAGCTAAATCATAATTTTAAGGTGTAAAGAACTAAAGATATTTAAAAATTGAATCAATTATATTACATATATATAATATATATAATTGATTCAATTTTTAATAATGTAAAGACTCAATCCTCTTATTATTCTATTGTTCTGTATATTGTACTATAATAGATTTGAGAGTTCTATCATAAAATCACATTTTTAAGAATTTAGTAAATGCCTGAACAGGCTTTAAAATTTCAAGCTGATTATATGACTTATATATGACAGTGGTAGCCCCAGCGGTAACGCGGTCGCTTGGATAACCGAGTGATGCGGGTTGAAATCCGGGTCTCGCACCTCTGATATTTTCATGTGGGAATCATTTATATCATGATTATCACTTGTCTAACGGTGAAAGAAAACATCGTGAGGAAACCTGCATGTCTGAGAAAACCTAACAAATTTTCGAAAGGCATGTGAAGTCCGCCAACATGCACTAGGCTAGCGCGGTGGACTATGGCCTAATCCCCCTCGTACTGAGGGAGGCCCGTGCCTATCAGTGGGACGTTAAAAAGGGCTGATGATGATATGACTTATATAATACAATAAGGTACATAAAATATTATATAAAACCAAGTACCAAGTACCCTTCAATAAATTGTCATACAATATATTAGAAAAGTCATCGATCGTATCGGTGATCGGTTCATCCAAAATTCCAAACCGACCTTGATCAATGTTGCTCAAATAAAAAATAATACCTTTCAACCAAAACTAGGTCGAGTTAATGTAAACAATATCTAAATATCTTATTACGATATTGCTTAATTATTATCAGGTTGCCTTATATCTCGATTGGAAAGGATTTTTCTGATTTTATCTCTCGAAACAATACAATAGGAGTTATCAAATTGTGGCCCGCTTAGATGCAATTCTGAGGTCTAAGAAACATTTTGTAAATGTTATAAAGATATTCTTAATATTATTTTATTTACTATAGCGTCTCATCCTCGCTTAACTCGGTTTGTCCTAGGTACGTTGCATTTTTTAATTATTTTATTTATATAAAAAAAAGCTTAAGCTAGGTAATCCCTAGTGAAAAAAATGCTAAAATCTGTCCATCAGTTTCAGAGATTAGCGGAAGCAAACTGGAAGCCAAACAAAAATGTTCAAAATTGTTTTCTATTGGAATAACATTCTTGTAAAAAGTTACATGTACATTTATTAAAAAACCTGTTGACGATGTTGTTACAAACGAATACAACAACAATAAAATTAAAATGTCAATTTAAATAGAGAGGGTCATTTTAATTACTCATACCATAGTACTTAAAGATGTCGCTAAAACTAGCTAACAAAACTAGCAGATACTCATAAAAGTAATGATTTTTTTTGCATACCGATTTAAAGCAGTCTTAACAGGTAAACAATACATTAATGAGATCTCAGTATTTTTCTATTATTTAACGCTTCTCAATATTATTAAGTTCGTATTTAGGTACTATAGGAAGCCGGTCTCCATATCAGACATTAGACGATAAATGAAAATTATAAAAAAATATCCAAGTTGTTATATTTATTATTACAGTCACTTATCATTACAGTCAATAATACTTTTTAAGTTTATGTTTCGATACCTCTAAAGGAAGCAAGCAGTATAGATCCAAAGATTGCGCTATGTTCCCACGATCTTCTCACAACGTGCGAATAAGGCTGTCCACGATAAGTCATTAGTGAAAGTAAGGCTATTATTATCAACAAAAATATACACTTATATGTAATTTATTCATCCTATTAATGTATAGTTAGTATGGAATATGAATAAATGTTTATGTTAAAGAACTATAATTTGATTCGCACAAAGATAAGTGACTCTGTTCCTAGCACTCTCATTACTCTCACTCCAATGGGACGACTACTCAAAACGACCAGTGATACGAACTTAAAAAGTTAAACCTATAGGACCTCCTGATCTACGGCTGTACATGCTACGCCACTAAACCTTCAAAGAATGTTTTGATCTAGATATGAAGAAGAAGGTTGCAGTTTAGCAACCTGTGTTGAATTAGTTACTTTGATAGCAAACAAAATTTGATGTAGGTATTTTCTTAAGCGCAAAGTTCTGGGATAAAATACGTCAGGCATACGGCTTTTGTCCTCAACTATCACTTCTATGTATTCGTAATATTATATAGCATTCTCTTGCATCTAAACCATCAGTATATTATGTACTTTAATTGAAAATGCCAAACATTTTTAGTAAAACAGTTAAAATTCTTACCCTATAGTAGTTAATGGTGTTTGTATGGCGGTGCTCCCACGGTATTTTCCATGTGTGAACCAGGTGCCTGACCGCGGTTATCTCGAGGTCAGTGCAGTGAAAGTTCAACTTTTGACCTAGCCCGTTTTCCGTTAGTCAGTCGTCAAAAACTAACGGAAATTGAGGTAGTATAGTAAATATATTAAAAAATGTATTATACCTTGACAGGTAATTTTTAGTACTATTACATTCTTCCTAGTTATGTAGTTTTCGAGATAGGGACTGTTGACAGAAGGAAAGGTGCTCGTGGGGCCCCCATTTTATATGTCGGGATACCTATAATAATAACTAACTGTGATAATATAACTAGACGTAAGAAAACGCGATGAATAGAATTGTAAATACTAAACTTTATATTATCTAACAACATTGCCACTTCTATATTAATTCCGTAATTATATTACCTAATCGTTTATTTTCATGCATTTATCTCACTAATTTAGTACATCATTAGTGATTATTTTTATTATTTTTAATAACTAGGAAGTGACGCAAATAAAGTAATGTTGGCATTTGGCAAGTTGTCGTCTGATAACAGATACTATATCTTATCACACGATGTTTTACTGTTGTCTAAAGCGTTTTGTGAATATGGAAACATTGATTGTAAGCCAATCTGTTTACAGTTTACACTTTATACCGATTGTGCCTTAAAAACTTTAAGGTAGTCTAATTAATGAATAATTCTAGTTTCGAAACGCAATTAAGATTAAATTTTAATTCTTTTTATATCTTCTTTAATATCTATACTAATATTATAAAGCTGAAGAGTTTGTTTGTTTGGTCGATGCGCTAATCTCAGGAACTACTGGTCCGAATTGGAAAATTCTTTTTGTGTTGGATAGTCCGTTTATCGAGAAAGGCTAAAGGCTATATTACATCACGTTACGACCTATAGGAGTGGAGCATCAATGAAAAATGTTGCAAAAACGGAAAGGGCGGGCCATGGACGTGTAATACGTCCATGGGGCGGGCGTTAGTTCTGCTGTCTGCGAGATACAATATACCGCGCGACTCAGTAAGAATTTGGATTCCAGTCTTTAGAACGCGTGCGAAGCCGCGGGAAATACTAGTATAAAAGACCAGTTGTAACGCTATGGCTTAAAATCATATGAAACAGCTTTCAACCACAGGTATCAAAATAATTTTCATTGCAATTACAACTCTTGTCTTAGATCGAGGAAAACGTGGAAACCTGCATTTTTGAGAGAATCAATCAAATTTGAAAAACGTCGACCAATATGGTTCCATCGGCCCGATCTCCTTCACATTTTTTTGAATGTTTTACAGCAATTGTGGTCTTAGCTGCTTACCTGGCTTCGTTCAGCTGCGTTTTTCGATATGTTTTAATTTTTTTTTAAAACGGAACTCGTGAAAGGTTTTTTTTTAATAAAAATAGCCTTTTTGCCTGTTTCTCTGACCAAATAAATGTGTAACTTAACGGATTCCTGATTAATTCTCTTTTTATCTATGTGTTGATTTAATTTATGGCATATACTAAAAATATATTTGTTTGAAGTCATATCTATATTATCATATTAGTGGTAGTGTTAATAATCTTTAGACATGCTTTAGAACTTACGATATTAAAAAATCTAATTATGTTTTGTCTACTATTTAATATCATCTAAAATAATAAAAAAATCAAATTGAAGCTCAGATGTGGTAAAATAAACAATGGTGTGCCGAAATATGTAGTACAAATAGTTGCGTCACGCAAGCATAAGCCCACAAGCGTGCACTTACATACGAGTAATGTACTCGTAGGTATCGCGGTTATAGGGTTGTCTATACATATATAAAATTAATTAATATTGCTATAAAGAGTAGGTCCCTAATAGTATTATAAAGTTAGTTTAAAGTACCTTGATATAATAATGTCTATCACGTTCACCGCATTTCGCGTACGGGAATTAAAGCAGTTGTTAATTCATTTAACACTTAATATAATGCCATTAAGAATGGAAAAATGGCTGAAATCATTCGTATGCTATAATACTTACTGTAGATATGTATTATTTTTGCAGTAGTTTCTATATTGGTAACAGTAAACTCAGAAATTATTGTATACGTACATAATTAAATTCTTATTTAAATTATTATATATAACTAAAATATTAACTAGAACTATGTAATTTATTTAGTTGAAGCTTTGGCAACCCTATTCTAGGATAATGTAGGCTTGCGTCGGCGCAAGCATTGGAGCCACTAGGAATTTAGAAAAAAAAACATGGCGCCAGTTTATATTGTATACACGAAAATTAATGAAGTATATGAACTCTTCATGTTTTAATCATAGAGGCTATAATTAAAATAGCTTATAAAGCATGTAATTACATCAGCTTAAGTTACCTGGTATCTTGAACAGATAGCATTCTTCAAACAGGATTTACTTTGTTACTGTTTTGGAAATAAAGCAAACATTTTGAAATTTTGATTATGTTATGTGATTTGAGACTCGTGTTAGAACACGGCTTTACACAGCAATTTTATTAGATTTGGTTTTAAGTTTTGACAATAGAAAAGAGTATAAACTAGTAAGTTATACTGTATACGAGAACAATATTTCTTAAGAAAATTTAAAACCTTTAATATGACTTTTAAATATTTCCACCATTGCACTAACGTAAATAATTTAAATTATAAAAAATTAAAGGTTTAGTTCAAGTTATTATTAGTGTTAACACAATAAATAAGTCATAATAAAAAAGACAGTAGTAGCCCAGCGGTAACGCGTCGCTCGGATAACCGAGTGATGCGGGTTCAAATCCGGGTCTCGCACCTCTGATATTTTCATGTGCGAATCATTTATATCATGATTACCACTTGTCTTACGGTGAAGGAAAACATCGTGAGGAAACCTGCATGTCTGAGAAAACCTAACAAGTTTTCGAAAGGCATGTGAAGTCCGCCAACTCGCACTAGGCCAGTGCGCTGGACTATGGCCTGATCCCCCTCGTACTGAGGGAGGCCCGTGCCCAGCAGTGGGACGTTAAAAAGGGCTGATGATAATAATAACGTGAAGACAGTGGTAGCCCAGTGGCGACACGCTCGCTTGGGTAACTAAGTGAAGCAAGTTCAAATCCAGGTCTCGCACCTCTGATATTTGCATGTGCGAATCATCTCTAAGATAATTACCACTTGTCTTACGTTAAGGCGGCGATATATGTAAATTGGACTTTCTTTGTATTTGAATTCTCTGTAATCTTTATAGGAAAAAATTTTAAAAAAATGTATGTTATTCTACAGCATATACAGCATTATCTCTTCCGCTTAAAAAGTTAAAAAAAACAACATAAATATCATAAATAAATATGCTAAGTACCCTCTGTTACAATTTTTCATACCATTTCTCTCGTAAACTATCAAAAACAAGATTTTTTTATTGCGTTCAGCATATTTAATAATACAACACCTAATATGATCTCCGATTATTTTTTCAAATAACTGTTTTATTTATTTTTTATGATTTTTTTACGTAATTCATACACGTAAGCCGCGAGAGAACACCCTCTGTCGCCCAGTAAATCAGTGCGGGACGAGGCGTTGTGCTGAACGGACCTGTGACTGTTTGCTCCGCAACCGCAGAACCAATTTAGAAATTTATTTATTTAATTCGTGAACAGAATTGTCACGAGTCGTGTGCGCTAAATTATGCTCTAAAACATTTGTATTTAAAACTATATTGAAATGAAATAAATAAATGGCGTATTTTGGACCTTATTAACTTGTAAATTTTTTACTTAAAAATTTTAGTATACATATTTGACGACACGCGTGGCGCAGTTTGTAGTGACCCTACTTGCTGCGCCAGCGGTCGCGGGTTTGAGTCCCGCTGGGGGCAGACATTTGTTGTGCACGAATGTTTGTACTCCAGTCATGGAGTATCATATTTATAATATGTATGTATTTAAACTTATATATGTGTATATACCATCCACCATGTATATCAACCATCTAGTATCCATAACACAAGGCTCGTACCTTACCGTGGAACTAGATAGTGCTGTGTGTAAATGTCCCAACATATTATTTATTATTTTATTATTAAATATATAGTATCGACTAAGAGAAGTTTCAATTTAGACTTTATTTGTATAGTTATAAGGACTAAGTCTGGAAATCGAACCTGTAACGAAGTTACGTCTACTGAGCCATAGGTAACATAAAATTTAATCTGTTTATCTTTCATGTTGAAGTTATACTTCTTTAGGCGCGTTATGAAAAATTTATGAGAGTGAAATTTTACGATGCGCGAAACACAACATTCTCACGGGAGAAGTTAGCTAACAGTCAAAAGAGGACTTGCAACTATATTCACGATATTTATTTTCAACAATGACATGGGTGTCATTTTCGAGGATTTTCGGGGTGCTAATTGCGAAAATGAGGTCCATTTTCAAATCCAAGATGGCGGACATCCGGTTTTTTTTCAACAATGACATGGGTGTCATTTTCGAGGTTTCTCGAGGTGCTGATTACGAAAATTAGGTCCATTTTCAAATCCAAGATGGCGGACATCCGGTTTTTTTTCAAAAATGACATGGGTGTCATTTTCGAGGTTTCTCGGGGTGCTGATTACGAAAATGAGGTCCATTTTTAAATCCAAGATGGCGGACATCCGGTTTTTTTTCAACAATGACATGGGTGTCATTTTCGAGGTTTCTCGAGGTGCTGATTACGAAAATGAGATCCATTTTCAAATCCAAGATGGCGGACATCCGGTTTTTTTTCAACAATGACATGGGTATCATTTTCGAGGTTTCTCGAGGTGCTGATTACGAAAATTAGGTCCATTTTCAAATCCAAGATGGCGGTCATCCGGTTTTTTTTTCAAAAATGACATGGGTGTCATTTTCGAGGTTTCTCGGGGTGCTGATTACGAAAATGAGGTCCATTTTTAAATCCAAGATGGCGGACATCCGGTTTTTTTTCAACAATTACACGGGTGTCATATTCGAGGTTTTTCGGGGTGCTAATTGCGAAAATGAGATCCATTTTCAAATCCAAGATGGCGGATATCCGGTTTTTTTTCAACAATAACATGGGTGTCATTTTCGAGGTTTCTCGGGGCGCTGATTACGAAAATGAGGTCCATTTTCAAATCCAAGATGGCGGACATCCGGTTTTTTTAAACAATTACATGGGTCAGGGTTTCATTTTCGAGGTTTATCGGGGTGCTAATTGCAAAAATGAGTATGTATTATTTAATGATGCCAAGCATCTATTATCAATGAAAACTAGAGATTGCAATCCGGCGTCATTTTCAATCCGGCCGGATCCGGCTGAATTTCCATCAACCCGGATTGACCTGGTCGATATAATTTTTGCCTTTTTTGGTTCAAAATGAACTGTTAGTAAGTTATTCAAGTATGATTGTACTTAATATAGGTAAGTAGTTTATAAAAAACTAGCGGAACTCGCGGCTTCGCTAACTAAAAGTACAAAAACTATGTTTGGCTATACGCTTTTACTTATAATATACCAAAAATTGATTCCCCATTTACCATTTCATCCCTTTTGTTATGAGGACTACTCTTTAAACCAGTTATTTGGTTTTCTTGGCGTAGTTTTAGTAGTAGATAGACCTATGCCTACTATTTCAAACTTTTTGTTGACTTTGATGAAAAAAATATTACGTTTTCAAACATGTGCAAAAATAAACTGTTATTTAAGTCAAAAGTACTAAGAAGTATTGATTTCATCTTTGATATACGTTACCCCCAAATTACTGTTTGCCCCTTTTTAACCCCGTAAGGCAATGGGTTTTCGTTTCCATCAATTCTGTTAAAGTATCTTTATGCAAAATTTGAAGTAGATTGGAATCACACCATACAGACATTGCTCTCGTTTTTCACTCCCTTAGGACTAAAATTTCGGAAAATCCTTTCTAATCCGATAACTACGTCATAAACTACAAGGTCACACCCTAAAAGTTTCAGGTCTCGACGATTAGCAGTTTAGCTGAGGTTGATCCATCAGTCATTCAGGATTGGAGAAAATCTAACCCAATGTTAAGATTAGGCAATGAGCAAACAATTAAAATGTAGCGGTGGCTAGTGTAGGCAACTAGGTAAAATTTTAACGTTGTTACGAGTAGCTCAGTGTTTCTAGATGTCACTTTCACAGATAGATCAATTATTTTTTATTTATAAAGTAACTTTATAAAATCTAAACCTTACTTTACGGATATGAGACCATTATAATTATTAAAGTATTCGATAATGCTAACAAACAAGTCTTATATTTATGTCAGACACCAACTCGCACGCATGAACACCACGCAGTACGCATTTAAAGTACCAACTCATGCAAAAGCTCTATTATTTTGCCAAAAATTTGTAACACCGGATCCGGTCGCCGGATCCGGTATATTAGTACCGGATCCGGTGACCGTGAAATGATGCCGGATCCGCCGGATTACCGGATCCGGTTTTCCGGATTGCAATCCCTAATGAAAACTACCAATAAAGTGTTTTTCACGTTTTAGTGTTATTTTATCAAGACGTTTTTTTAAGTTTTTATTTCACGTTTTAGTGTACATTTGTGCACTATAGTAAATATCCTGCGTAGTTGACTAATCTTCGTGACAATATTTATTTGATCACCCTCACCACTATCTATATTAAAAATAAATTAAATCCATATGACGAAATGAAATCCGCAAAATTGCAGTACTAGTAATTTTTTATATCCTCAGGAGTAATTATCATATTTTAATCGTTACAAATTATATATTAAAATTTTAAAAATAATTATTTTATTTAACCTTCATCATATTAAAAAATGGGATAAAGATTTGGAGCAGGTATCCCTAAACACACACACCATGACAGTTTGACTACAATAAGTACACGAGCTGTACTCACACATATTTTTGTAAAAAACATAGCACTGTTTATAGGTATTAATTGTATAAAGTACACGATAGTTAAATCTTTTCTTTTGTTCATGTTTTTTGTAAAACTGGAAATAAAAGGCTTTTTTATTTATTATTATTATTATTTTTTTTAATTTAATTTTAAAGTATTATTTTTACTTTAGTTCCTACTGATTTTTTGTAATAAGACAAACCCTCAATTACCCCCTAAATTTCAAATAGCCATAACTTTGTTAATAATTCAGATCAACCTCACAAACATCTACAGACTCACAAAAACCTACACCACCACAAAAGGCACCATCTTCCCGGAAGCCACAACATATTTTTATTTTTTCTTTATACCGCTAATAGAACTTAAAATTAATAACATTTTTATAATAAAGAACTTCGTTCCTGTCTGGTGAAACTGAAAGTTGTGAACCTACAAACACTTTTTGTCTATCGATCATCAATTTTAGTATATGTACTGCCGAAGCGAGTACACTTGGACGTTCGACAACATTGTATATATATTCAACGAGTTAGAATATTTCGATAGCGCGATTCAGGACTTAACAGCGTTATATAATATTTTTAAGTTTAACATCATATATAAAAACAATAAGTATAAAACAACATATTTAATATGACAATATTGTTTGAGGACTGAAATAAAATGAATTTTTACAAAATTAAAGACAAAAAGCCAACGTTACGCGGTGTTCCCAGGCCCACCGGTCACCCATCCAAGTACTGACCGCGCCCGACGTTGCTTAACTTCGATGATCGGACGAGAATCGGTGTGTTCAATTATATATATTTACTGTGATTATAAGTAATAAAAATTGTTATTTATATTGTACACATAAATTAATAATAGATATAAATAATAATTATTTTAATTATGTAAAAAATATTTTTTTATGATATTTAAATAAACTTTATTTAACTAGATAATGCTTTATAATAAAACTTTCAATGTATTAAATACTCTTTTTTTCTATTATTATTAGTGTCGTTTTTATAATTGCATAAGTTGATAAAAAATGCTATCATTATAACGCCTTATCAATATATTGCCGTTGCGAACACCTTAGAACCATGCCTAACACAGCAACAGCTGTTAGTTGTTACACTGTGCCGTACTACGCGCGAATTGTAGCGCGCTGGTCGCGCGTAATTATTATCGGGAGGCGCGGGGTTGCGCGGGGAATTTTTACCGGCAACGCCCAATCGAGCAAGGTCAACGGCGTATATCCCCGTCTTAAAGGAACATATCGTGAGAAAACCTGCATATCTGAGAGTACTACTTACTTAGCAAGCTCTCCAAAGACATGTGAAGTCCACCAACAGTCATAAATTTAAAATGTATAACAATTGTAATTCAACCATAAAATTTGAATTACAATCCTACCTTCTCAGTCTAATCAAAACAAATCAATCTCGTTCCATGGTCCTATTGTATTCAGATTCGATGGCGAAAGTAGATCCTCTCGGGGATCGATCTAGCAGTTCCACTTGACGTTCACTTGCCGACAACGAGGTAAAAGTTAGCGATATGAGGTCAGTGGTGAGGGCACATAGTATTTGATTTATGGCGTCTTTAAAAATTGTTTTCATGAATTATAGTAATGAATACATTTAGTTAGTTAATTGTCTTTTATAATTTATTGTATTTCATTTTATTCATTCAACGTAATTGTTAATTGTAATTTTTAAATTCTATCAAGTTTGTTTTTATTTGTTTAGTTAAAAAAATTTTAAACGGACAAAATATTGTGTATGTTGTGCTTGCTTTCAATCGGTTATACAATATTGTATTTTTTTGTAATATCTAATTTAAATGATGTATTAAATCTAATAACCACTAGCAAACCTGATTAAATAAAAAAAAAAAATTACAGCAGCTTCAGCTTTTAACAACCGTTTAGAACTTTAGAATAATAGGATAGAAAGGGTTCTCTATTTACTCAATTCCCTTAGACTTATTAGAGGAGTAAACATAATTATATCATATTAGTAATGTTGTTGTCGTGATGTGTAATAGACAAATTAAGACGGGGATATACGCCGTTGACCTTGCTCGATTGGGCGTTGCCGGTAAAAATTCCCCGCGCAACCCCGCGCCTCCCGATAATAATTACGCGCAACCAGCGCGCTAGAATTCGCGCGTAGTACGGCACAGTGTAACAACTAACAGCTGTTGCTTTGTTAGGCATGGTTCTAAGGTGTTCGCAACGGCCATATATTGATAAGGCGTTATAATGATAGCATTTTTATCAACTTATGCAATTATAAAAACGACACTAATAATAATAGAAAAAAAGAGTATTTAATACATTGAAAGTTTTATTATAAAGCATTATCTAGTTAAATAAAGTTTATTTAAATATCATAAAAAAATATTTTTTACATAATTAAAATAATTATTATTTATATCTATTATTAATTTATGTGTACAATATGTAGATACAACTTTTATCACTTATAATCACAGTAAATATATATAATTGAACACACCGATTCTCGTCCGATCATCGAAGTTAAGCAACGTCGGGCGCGGTCAGTACTTGGATGGGTGACCGGTGGGCCTGGGAACACCGCGTAACGTTGGCTTTTTGTTTTTAATTTTGTAAAAATTCATTTTATTTCAGTTCTCAAACAATATTGTCATATTAAATATGTTGTTTTATACTTATTGTTTTTATATCTGATGTAAAACTTAAAAATATTATATAACGCTGTTAAGTCCTGAATCGCGCTATCGAAATATTCTAACTCGTTGAATATATATACAATGTTGTCGAACGTCCAAGTGTACTCGCTTCGGCAGTACATATACTAAAATTGATGATCGATACTCAAAAAGTGTTTGAAGGTTCACAACTTTCAGTTTCACCAGATAGGAACGAAGTTCTTTATTATAAAAATGTTATTAATTTTAAGTTCTATTAGCGGTATAAAGAAAAAATAAAAATATGTTGTGGCTTCCGGGAAGATTGGTGCCTTTTGTGGTGGTGTAGGTTTTTGTGAGTCTGTAGATGTTTGTGTTTGTGAGGTTGATCTGAATTATTAACAAAGTTATGGCTATTTGAAATTTAGGGGGTAATTGAGGGTTTGTCTTATTACAAAAAATCAGTAGGAACTAAAGTAAAAATAATACTTTAAAATTAAATTAAAAAAAAAATAATAATAATAAATAAAAAAGCCTTTTATTTCCAGTTTTACAAAAAACATGAACAAAAGAAAAGATTTAACTATCGTGTACTTTATACAATTAATACCTATAAACAGTGCTATGTTTTTTACAAAAATATGTGTGAGTACAGCTCGTGTACTTATTGTAGTCAAACTGTCATGGTGTGTGTGTTTAGGGATACCTGCTCCAAATCTTTATCTCATTTTTTAATATGATGAAGGTTAAATAAAATAATTATTTTTAAAATTTAAATATATAATTTGTAACGATTAAAATATGATAATTACTCCTGAGGATATAAAAAATTACTAGTACTGCAATTTTGCGGATTTCATTTCGTCATATTATGGATTTCATTTATTTTTAATATAGATAGTGGTGAGGGTGATCAAATAAATATTGTCACGAAGATTAGTCAACTACGCAGGATATTTACTATAGTGCACAAATGTACACTAAAACGTGAAATAAAAACTTAAAAAAACGTCTTGATAAAATAACACTAAAACGTAAAAAACACTTTATTGGTAGTTTTCATTGATAATAGATGCTTGGCATCATTAAATAATACATACTCATTTTTGCAATTAGCACCCCGATAAACCTCGAAAATGAAACCCTGACCCATGTAATTGTTTAAAAAAACCGGATGTCCGCCATCTTGGATTTGAAAATGGACTTCATTTTCGTAATCAGCGCCCCGAGAAACCTCGAAAATGACACCCATGTTATTGTTGAAAAAAAACCGGATATCCGCCATCTTGGATTTGAAAAAGGGATCTCATTTACGCAATTAGCACCCCGAAAAACCTCGAATATGACACCCGTGTAATTGTTGAAAAAAAACCGGATGTCCGCCATCTTGGATTTAAAATTGGACCTCATTTTCGTAATCAGCACCCCGAGAAACCTCGAAAATGACACCCATGTCATTTTTGAAAAAAAACCGGATGTCCGCCATCTTGGATTTGAAAATGGACCTAATTTTCGTAATCAGCACCTCGAGAAACCTCGAAAATGACACCCATGTCATTGTTGAAAAAAAAACCGGATGTCCGCCATCTTGGATTTGAAAATGGATCTCATTTTCGTAATCAGCACCTCGAGAAACCTCGAAAATGACACCCATGTCATTGTTGAAAAAAAACCGGATGTCCGCCATCTTGGATTTGAAAATGGACCTCATTTTCGTAATCAGCACCTCGAGAAACCTCGAAAATGACACCCATGTCATTGTTGATAAAAAACCGGATGTCCGCCATCTTGGATTTTAAAATGGACCTCATTTTCGCAATTAGCACCCCGAAAATCCTCGAAAATGACACCCATGTCATTGTTGAAAATAAATATCGTGAATATAGTTGCAAGTCCTCTTTTGACTGTTAGCTAACTTCTCCCGTGAGAATGTTGTGTTTCGCGCATCGTAAAATTTCACTCTCATAAATTTTTCATAACGCGCCTAAAGAAGTATAACTTCAACATGAAAGATAAACAGATTAAATTTTATGTTACCTATGGCTCAGTAGACGTAACTTCGTTACAGGTTCGATTTCCAGACTTAGTCCTTATAACTATACAAATAAAGTCTAAATTGAAACTTCTCTTAGTCGATACTACATATATATTTAATAATAAAATAATAAATATGTTGGGACATTTACACACAGCACTATCTAGTTCCACGGTAAGGTACGAGCCTTGTGTTATGGATACTAGATGGTTGATATACATGGTGGATGGTATATACACATATATAAGTTTAAATACATACATATTATAAATATGATACTCCATGACTGGAGTACAAACATTCGTGCACAACAAATGTCTGCCCCCAGCGGGACTCAAACCCGCGACCGCTGGCGCAGCAAGTAGGGTCACTACAAACTGCGCCACGCGTGTCGTCAAATATGTATACTAAAATTTTTAAGTAAAAAATTTACAAGTCAATAAGGTCCAAAATACGCCATTTATTTATTTCATTTCAATATAGTTTTAAATACAAATGTTTTAGAGCATAATTTAGCGCACACGACTCGTGACAATTCTGTTCACGAATTAAATAAATAAATTTCTAAATTGGTTCTGCGGTTGCGGAGCAAACAGTCACAGGTCCGTTCAGCACAACGCCTCGTCCCGCACTGATTTACTGGGCGACAGAGGGTGTTCTCTCGCGGCTTACGTGTATGAATTACGTAAAAAAATCATAAAAAATAAATAAAACAGTTATTTGAAAAAATAATCGGAGTACATATTAGGTGTTGTATTATTAAATATGCTGAACGCAATAAAAAAATCTTGTTTTTGATAGTTTACGAGAGAAATGATATGAAAAATTGTAACAGAGGGTACTTAGCATATTTATTTATGATATTTATGTTGTTTTTTTTAACTTTTTAAGCGGAAGAGATAATGCTGTATATGCTGTAGAATAACATACATTTTTTTAAAAATTTTTCCTATTAAGATTACAGAGAATTCAAATACAAAGAAAGTCCAATTTACATATATCGCCGCCTTAAGGTATAATTCGCGTCATTTAAAAAGAACGCTGGCAGTCAAGTTGCGCAGAGGCGATTTATCGGCCAATTTGGTGGTAAGACGCGGGGCGCGGGACGTCAAGGCACGCGTCGCATGCTTTCCGGCTCGCTATTGGTTTGTCAGTTTAAAATACCATCGCGCACACAAAAGTTATTAATTACGAAATGATTTTATATAAAAAATAGTGAAAAAATATTTTTGACGTATATTGTTTTATAAAGAGAGATTCTGATAATAATGCAGTTAATAATTAAAAAAAATATATTAAGGCGCCTACCTCGCCCGATGACCTTGAGGATTTGATGTCTGTATTAGTATTTGTTATTTTAACGCCATCTACCGACCAACGACCGTACTACAATAAAACGAAGCGAAGATTAAGCAAGAACACAGATGTGTCGCGTTGTCATCATTTTTTGCCTATTTGATTCGATCTCTGAGAAATCTCATTTTGTTCCTTTCCTCTAGTTTTTGTAGTCTTGTACGAGTATCTGCCTACATCATAATTTATATTATTTATATTAAACTACACAATGCACTATGCCTGCTGACATAGCTTTCATTTCACTAAAAGTTATTTATTTATTTATTTATTTATTTGGTGGTATTATGTAGGTATTGGTATATTTGTATGTGAGCAATAAACAATAACTGTCTATAAAGTGTGAACAAAATATTAAAAAATGCCTTAGTTATTCTTATATATTTTAGGCATTAGGCATATTTAGGCACATTATATTCTGGCTTACTCTATGATAGGTTCAAAAAACAAAACGAAATTACAAACCATTTTACATATACTTACAAACTTAAATTCTGTTTTTGTTTTACGAAATATTTATATTTGTACTATTTAAAATATGGTTTAATTCAAAAATCATTCAAAACGAGAAGTTTTAGGTATTAATTGGAAAAAATAACGCGCGTGTAGTCCACTCGTCACAAGAGTCATCGAGACACTGTTGTATCGCATTCCGAGTACGCATCACAGGCCGTAGCGGGGGTGCGTCAGCGGGGTACTGGTTATGTTTCGGGTTTTTATTTATTATTTAAGAATATTAGAATAAATAAGAAAAAAAAACCAATACCAATTGTGAAATTATTCATTATATATTTTTTGGTAGAAAATTCACGCCAAACTATTCAGCCGTTACAGAGAGAATTTACAATTTACATTGAAAAAGGCCCTATTTAATATTTTTTTTTTTACAAATTTGGGAGAGTTTATTTAAATTTAAAACAATATCATGTATTTATGATAACCTTAAGTAAACCATATATTTTTTATATAGAAATCACACGAGAGGATTCATCTACAGTCTTATAGTGTTTTTAAGATTTGAGCGAGGTAATCCCCTTAAACGAAATAATTTAATTTTTTGTACGTAGATTAAACATTCTACACTGAATCAAACATATTTTATTAATTAATAGAATTCTATTTAATGACATTCTATCTAATATATTTTTCAAAGTACGTACCAATAATCCAATATACATCGTGAGCGAAAGGCTAGTTCAAAAATAAAAGAATAGGCTTAGGAATTTCGTATGCGAATGTACCGATGCGCAAACACACCCCCCACCACTTTCTTCCAGCGTTCTTTTTACATGACGCGAACTGTATAATAACAATTAAAGCTTTCAGAAGTTCATTCGGACGGTTCACTATAACCGGGAAAACCGCCTAGTCATGGGTATTGCATTCGTGAGATTTCTATTGAGTCATATCTGCGGGACTGCGGGTGCAATACTTAGACTCAATTCTGAGATTATTCATTTCAACGATTATCAATTTCAATATCGAAAGATAATTTTGTATATATAAGTTATGTAAATCTAAAAATAAAGTTTATATTTAATATTTAAAATAATCTAGTCTGATCTATCTTCAAAAGACATAATATTAAGTCGGTCACGTCGCACTGCCAGCGTGGTAGACTGTGACCTGATCCCTAGGAGTGACTAGAATTAGCATATTATCAAAATATACGTTATAACTTATAGTATTACACCAAATATCATTCGAAACTCTTGTATAAAATTACAATAAACAGAAAGAAAGAAGAGTCGGTCAACGTAAAAGTTTCTTTCTTTATGATTTATCACCACCCTAAATACTTCAAAAAACCCCATGGTGGTATAGAATATTATTTCTCTTCAAATAAACCGTGTGTGACTAGAGAGCTGACTCAATGGACGGACACACGAAGCACAGCAGGGTGTGTCGCTAGTTTATTATATCATACATATTGAAAACCACATAATAATTAAGATTAGTTATCCCCATTTTTATATCAAATGCAAAATAAAATGAAGGTCAAATTTTATCGACACGCTCTGTATGATAACATTGATAAGAGTCATTATGAAATATTTAGTTTTAATACAATAATCTAAATGACTTGTGAAGAATTTTGTTGCTCAATCGATAATATTATTTAAATATAAATAATTGTAGAATAAATGTAAAGAAATAGGTAAGTTCTAATGACCTTACATTTTCCATTTGTGTAGTGTGTTAATACACACAGCAGTATCTAGTTCCAGGATAAGCTACGAAACTTATCTTATGTTACCAGACTATCATTTTCCGAGGCTTCGCACGCGCTCTTAAGTCCGGAAACCAAATTCTATCTTAGTCGCGCTGTATGGTACCTCCCAGAACTACTCGTTTTTGCAACATTTTTCATTGATACTCCGCTCCTATTGGTCGTAGCGTGATGTAATATAGCATATAGCCTTCCTCGATAAACGGACACACAGAAAGACCTTTTCAATTCGGACCAGTAGTTTCTGAGATTAGCGTGTTCAACCAAAGATTCAACCAAAGAGACGACAGGGTCGCTGCACTCGGAGCCAAATGTGTGTTTAAAAGATACTATATGAAATGACAGTAGAAATATTTTTAGAGCTAAAACGAATGAAATTTCTACCTATTTCTGACATTTCATTACCTCGATCCATGTGATCACTGACCGAGAAACTTGCTCGGATAACAAAACTAGAGAGAGCTTTTTACATACATAAGCTATTCCTTTAGTACTCTAACATACGTGCGATATTGTAGAGTAATTGATTTAAATTACACCAAGTGCTGTGCTACTCTCTCTACTTAAACCTTTTTTATGCAAATAATAGCATATTATGTCTGAACATGTTTTAAGTTTTCTCTAAAGACAGACACACTTATCGACTCGCAACTCTTTTGCATATATATTATTTTTTTTAGAAGTAGTATTGTAGAATAGAAGTAGATATATCAGTCAAAGATGTTGACCAAAAACCAAATTACATCAAGTTTAATTACCTTTCGTTTTTTCGTTTCCATGTTCTTTCAGACTGACAGACAATTCTATAAACTACGGATTCGGCCTCTGTTTTAATAATAATAACTATTGAATTTTTTTTTAATATTTAATGTACATTCGACTCGGTTAGAATTTTATTATGTATAGGAAAAAATATTTCGCAATGTTTAACTCAAATTGAGATGAAATTTCACGAAACATAAGTAATATTAGTAACAGTTCAATTACTGTCTAACGACCTGTCTGGTCGATGTATAAATCCAATATGCGAGGTCAAAATATTTCAAAGGATTTTGGCTCTAAATTGTATATAGAAAGAACATAGGATGTTTTGAATGATTTTACTTTGGAGGGTACGATGAGATCGTTATACAATAAAATTTTTATGATATCCATGTTTTTATATTTAATCGACTAACGGAACAAATGATAATTGTAGTTAACAAAATATATTTCTTCAAAAGGTTCTAAAGTCATTTGTTTAATAAGGAAAATATAAGGAACTAGTGGAACCCGCGGCTTCGCTCGCGCTAAATCTAGGGACGATCCCGAGCGAAGTGAGGGTGAGTCGCTTGTTAAGATAAACATTTCCATCATACATTACATATGTATAACTCTAGCGGTTTTGGCAGCGCACGCCAGAATAGCTCGCAGATGGTAGATTTTTTACTACTTACTTGATACTTATCGTCATATTTTGGACAATTCACACAATATCTTTATAAATTGTAGCCTATGTGATATTCTGATGTGTAAGCTATATTATTGTAAAGTTTCATTAAAATCCATTCAGTAGTTATTACGTGAAAGAGTAACAAACATCCATACATCCATACATCCATACTTACAAACTTTCGCGTTTATAATTTTAGTATAGATAAGAATATAACAAATTAAAAATTAACATTGTAATCATGTTGACAATGATTCGCATAAAAATATCAGAGGTGCGAGACCCGGGACTTGAACCCGCTTCGTTCTAACTCCCAAGCGACATTTTTTAAAATTGTATCATTTTTGAAAAGGTCGCATTTACATTATAAATACATAATCTGTAAACAAATACTTAGTTATTTTGTTATTTTTAACATTCTCATTTACAGTATGTAAAAATTTGATTCTAGATTGCCATGCAGTACTGACACGGCGTGATGATGAGGCTCGAGGCGTCCGACAATCAGCATCGCTACCACAACCTGCTGGACGACGACCATGCCAGTGAGTACAACTTGACTTGCCAAACTTGACTCGGCATTTTCCGGCAAAATGTATAAAAATGCGTTTTTTTTTTCGAAAAAGATACCGAAGACACAGAGACATAGATAAATTAGTAAGATTTTTTTATATTCTGTATTCTGTAGAGCAGGTATCAAACCTGTAACCATTCTGTTCAAGTTTATTATGTACGAGATTCTAATGAACTTTATACGTTACGCTACATTATTATTTTTATTTGTTTTCCCATACTTTTAACGTGTAAAAGTTATGTATATTGTGTGTGCCACGGATGGAGTGGTTACTAAGAAGTAAGAACTCTAACGTAATGGAAATACAAAACATTATAATTGCACATATTAATATTCTTGTAGAATATAGTTAATATTGCTCTTATTGGATCAAAGTTAATGAACAAGTAAATAATATTATATATTTTTAATATTTTTGCTGCTTTAAGTTATAGGTAAGTTTTAAAACTATTTCTTAACTATTATTTTATGTCCGTCTTTATTCTTTACGCCATTTTTAGTTGAGTAGAGTGTAGAAGTCAATTAAAGTCGACATCTCGAAATAATTGTATCGGATTTATTTAGATTTTTTTTCCTTTGATTTTTGCTTTCGGGCGTTGCGAGTTTCTCATGTAATCATGATTACTGTAACGTGTTTTATTGTATAGGCTGTCTGTAACTACTATACAACCTTTGAGAAGTCTAATTAGTCTTTATCGTAATCATGGTCGCTCTAAAGCGTTCGAAACGTCGGAAAAGAAAAATCAAAATAAATCCGCGAGAATTTAAAAAAAACAACGGTTATTTGGTATTGGTTATGTTAAATTAAATAAAATAACGAAATATCTGTTTCGTGCGATCTTTTATACATTACGGTCATTTGTACGTACATACATGTGTCGTATTCTATGAATGTAACGGAATTCCAAAGTGTGCCTTCAATATTCGTGATCAAAATAATCTCTGTACACAATCTATAAGTTGCCTCCTAATTGAAAGTAACTTTTCTTTAATATTATAACGCACTTGGTATTTTATTAAATACCTACTTAGAGTTAACAAAAAATATGTTGATTATTATTCAATAAATATAGGAATAGAATTCGGCCAAGTGCGAGTCAGACTCGCGCACCGAGGGTTCCGTACAAACCTGTACGGAACGGTGTATGAGTAAAGGGGTAATAAGTTTAAAATTATTAAAAATATTTTTATTATATGATGTAACTAAAAATTTATGCTTTTCGCAATTTTTCCTTTATCTGTGTTATAAGACGTTGCTTCGTACCAAATTTCAAGATTCTGAGTTCACGGGAAGTACCCTGTAGGTTTTGATTCCCTTGCGAGTGTCGAAAATTTGCGGCATAAACGGGAGTATCTTTTGATCGCGTTGACTTAGAAGTTTGATTTTTTCACAGCTCCAAGAGACCATAGACTTGAGTATTTGATATGAATTTCAGCTTGATACCTCCACGCGTTCCTGAGAAAAAAAGGTCTTGACAGACAGACAGACAGACAGACAGACAGACAGACGGACAACAAAGTGATCCTATAAGGGTTCCGTTTTTACCTTTTGAGGTACGGAACCCTAAAAAGCAAAGAATTGAAAAATGTTTAACTTAACTTTTCGAACCTACACTTTTTTTCACATATTGCCGTTGAAATTGAATAAGCGATATAATGAAGAAGAAACCCTTTAAGTAAACAAATTAGCTATACAAGAGCCTAACGAGAATGTGATATACTCAAGAACCCCTAATAACTCCTTTAAAGAATATTTTTATAAAATAAAAGTATACAACTGAAAGAAAATACTTCAAAACAGAAGGGTTGGCACTTTCTTAATTGCAATTGCATTTACATTTTGACCCCTTTATCACCCTAAAGTTCATGGGTAAAATGATTGATGATGGGTTATTATCAGGCGGCATTAAGAATTACTTAAGTAGTTAACGAATAGAGTGCCTTTTATATTAAAAAGCGACTTACCCTTGCTTTGTTTAGGTTCATAACTTGATTTGTTTTAACGATTTAATTTCACTGAAATGTAATATTTTATAGGCCTATTCTACTATAATATGCATGTTTTATACATACAAGTATAAACCTTCCTCTTGAAATACTATCTATTGATGAAAACTGCATTAAAATCCGTTGCGTAATTAAAAATCTAAGCGTACAGCGGCGAAAAGGAAGCGACTTTGTTTTATACTATGATGTTGGTTTAAGTAAAAGTCCTATTCGCATTCATTGCAGTTCTGGCCTAGATTCCTCTTATTGCGGAACATTTCGCAACTAATCGAAATTTGGCCCCACAGCGACTACATGGTCTGGTTCTTAATATTCGCACTGAATTTACGTAAACACTTACGAATGTATGAAATATCAAATAAGGTGTGAGTTTAATGACTTTTTAAATATAAAATCTGAGAGTTATGCTCATTTTATGAGTTAATTTGTTCAATGTGTAATTGTCCATACTTTTTATAAAAGGTAATTAGCATTACGACGTTGTTACCTTACTTCTTATGTAAAAATAATATGATTAAATGTAAAAGTAGTAGTAATTCCACCATAAGTTACGAGGCTTATGTTACGTGTTATGGATACCAGGATAGTTGATATACTACATTTATATAACCCTAAATATATACATACATAATATCTAAATTATATATATAAAAGCGAAAGGTCATTTACACATCACGAAATAACGAAAATCGCTTGACGTATTGAGATGAAATTCGGAATATGGAAATTCGGAAAATCGGAGTAGACGTACGCTAACGGATTTTAAAACAGAGCCGGATTAAGAGGTCTAAGCACTCTAGCAATTTACAAGAACGGATTTCATGAAATTCTACCTCCAAAGGGCATTACGGGGGCGTTAAAAAACGATTTGAATAATTCATTTTATCTAGGGGCGAAAGCGACTCCCAAGTGAAGCGACGTTGAGTCGCTATGACTGATCTACAAACATTCGTGCTCAACACATAAATGAAGCCCCCAACGGAACTCAAACCCGCGACCGCTTCAACGTCAAGTACTGCGGTTATCTTTAAAATAAAAGACTTATGTCTACTTAATATTTTATTTATATCTGGACGCCGGAAGAAATCAATAGAAAACGATCCCGTGAGACATAGTTCTAATTTCCCTTTATTGTGACACGCATATTACAATACAATACGGTGTGAGAAGCCTGCAGTGTTACACGTGGGAATTTGCATTCAGCATATGTAATTGCGATTAGACGAGAAGCTATTTAATGCATATTATCCACCATTTATATGGGTACAGTTGAAACCATAGTTCATACATGTCATTGTTCTAAATCCGTATCTACATCAGTATTTAATTATAATCGTGAATTCAAATTTAAATATTTGTAATATGTATGTATTATTTTTTTAAAGTTATATATAACCTTAAACACATATATATTTATATGTATATAATATGTAGTGTATCACTCTAGTATCCATAACACAAAGCTCGTAGGAATTGAAGTAGATGGTGCTTTGTTAATGTTAACGTTAATGTCTCAACCTATTTATTTGTTTAAATATAAGGAGGTATAGGCGACTACGCTGGCAAATGTGGAATTGGTGACTTCACACTTTTTCAAAATTATTCAGGTTACTGAGAACTTTTAGACTTACACATATAAGTTTCTTAGCGATATTTTCCTTCAGTATGTAATGCAATAATAGTATTTAAATTTTAATAAAATTATTTAATCTCAGAAGTGCGAAACAAAAAACTTCACTGTTTTCAAAGTAAATTTGCCTACCAAATGGACTGTTATTGGATTTAGCCTATTATAAAACGCTATTAATTGATTGTTAAATTCGCAATATTGTAGAAATATTTATCTAGAACATATTTTGAAGGTAATAATCAAAATAATCATTAAAAAGTTTATTTCTTACTTATTTATAAACGAAAGCGATACTTTATATTTTAGTTTAAATAACAAAATACATATTATTTTTTGATATTTAAATCTTCTAAATTTATGTCTAGATGTATTAATAGTCTAAAACAAGTATTATCAGGTTAAAACTGGATGATGTTGCAGCATCATTACAATAAAGTAAATCCATAAAATTACATAAGGCGTTGGTACGAGGATGATCTCAGCTATGTTTGACATTGAACCATGACGTGCATTTCAATTGATTTTTATGCTTAAATAACCAATAGGTATTAATATAAATATTAAATACCAAATAGGTACCAATAAAATAATCTTATCTTATATATAAAAATCTCGTATTTGGTATTGAACTCCTACGAAACGGCTTGGCCGATTTTTATGAAATTTTATGTGTATATTTGGTAAGACTGAGAATAGGTTGTGTGCTATTTTTTATTCCCCTAGGTGATAAGGGTGGTCCTCTTCACTCTCACCACCCACACTCTTCTTTTTATTTTTTACTAGCGACTCGCCCTCGCTTCGCTCGGGCTCTTCCCTAGATTTAGCACAGGTAAAGCCGCGGGATCTGCTAGTTATGCATATAAACCTTCCTCTTGAATCACTCTATCTATTAAAAAAAACCGCATCGAAATCCGTTGCGTGGTTTTAAAGATTTAAGCGCACATAGGGATATAGGGATATAGGGACAGAAAAGGCGACTTTGTTTTATACTATGTAGTGATGATTTTGAATTTAATAAATTCTTATAAGCCTAAATGTTCATCCTTCTACCATCAATCCCTAGTTTTTTATAATTGGGAATTGCTATCAATTGATAATTTAATTTGTTATATACATAATACTACTAATTTTACTAATTTTTTTTAAGTGGCTTTCCAAAAAACTGTTAGAGAGCATAGAATTTTTCATCATACAACTCTTCATATAAAAATGTTGCCAGTGTCTATTACTTAATTGTAAAAAGAAAAAAATAACAACGGGTAGTGAGTAGTAGTGTAGGGTCATATATCAATTGTACGGTGGCCACACCTGACAGTATGATATCCGGCTAATGATATCCGGTGCTTTGTGACCGACGTCACGCGACACTGCGCTAGTATCAAGGGCTTCTATGCCAAGTATAGTTAGTAATATGGGCTTGTAAAATACATTATCGTATATCATCATCACTACATAGTATAAAACAAAGTCGCCTTTTCTGTCCCTATATCCCTATATCCCTATGTGCGCTTAAATCTTTAAAACTACGCAACGGATTTTAATGCGGTTTTTTTAATAGATAGAGTGATTCAAGAGGAAGGTTTATATGCATAACTAGCAGATCCCGCGGCTTTACCTGTGCTAAATCTAGGGAAGAGCCCGAGCGAAGCAAGGGCGAGTCGCTAGTCTATTATAATGTAATATATATAATGGGGTAAAATAATAATATAAATAATATTTGGACATTAGCCCACAAGCACCCTCTAGTTCCATGGTAAACTACGAGCTAGTGTTATAGATGCCAGATAATTGATAAATACATAGCATAACTTTATATACATACATAATATAAACACCCTGACTGAGGCAACATTCGTGCTCTTAACATAAATGAATGTTTCACAGCGGGACTCGAACCCGCGACCGCTGGCGGAGCAAGTAGGTGACTAAAAAGCCAAACGTGTTTAATTACTCTTTTGTAGTTGATAAAAACGTTATCTACATTTGACTGATATTTTGTTATGATAAGAAAACTAGGTTAGCAGTTACAATTATTTGAGTTCATATTTTGGTTAAAATTGCAATGTTATTTTTAACGAGTGGCGTTAAATATTAAAAGTGAATAACATAACCTCCTCCTCAATAATATAAATATAAATGAAATATTTTAATAAAATTTTGTTAATGAAAGCTGATCTCAGTATATAATATGTATTTATTATTATACACTAATTGTTAAAATGTATGTACGTAGTGACAAACGAGACCGGAGCGAGGGGAGTCGCTAGTAAGGTCAAAATCACGTTGGAATAAAGTTTATGACCTTTAGTCGAAACAGGAAGGGAGTGCCCACACTTTAAGGGCTATACTGCCATTACTGTATTTTATCATATCTTTAAATAAGTGCGGTAGGTCGTTGCTATAAAAATGCCTTGAAAGTTATAAATTGTAATAAAATTGTAAACTAATTTTGCAGTTAAGTTTAGTACATATTATGAGCAATAAAACCATTTGAGTGTATTTCAATATCAATGTATTGTGGGCGAATTGTGATTGTGTTTCTCTTCTACTTGCGAAAGAACTTTATATACATGTACATTGTACATAATACGTGTATATAAAAATCAACTATTATCTATATGTTTGTAATTTTAGACTTTTAAGAGTGTTGTACACCAGCCAGTAAAGTTTTCACCTAGTGAACAATTGCTATATTATGTAGTAAAATTGTTAAAAATAGAGTAAAATTACATCGAAATCGTTACATTGAAGACGTCCATGACGGAAATTGATATTTTTTGAAAACTCCTGTATTTGGCAACATTTTTATATATTCTTATATTTATAGAACCACCAAGCGATGATAGGTGTCGTACGAGTGTTAGGTATTTATAAGCCTCAATAAATCTAAGTAATTTATTAATTTAATTTATAATACGTACGTAAACTGTATCATTTTACTCATGGGCAAAGCCAGGGCCGACCGCTATTACTTCATATGTATACAATGCTTGCTTAAATAGATTACATCTATGAATTTCCTAAGATGGCATTTTCTTAATCTAACAATTATCATAATGGTTTATAATCGTAATTGCCGTTTAAAGCAAATGGCATCGCTTATTACGTCTGCGACGCCCACTTCGTATGATATAACTAATTATTAAACTTTATAAATAGCATTTAGATTTTAATAAAATTTAATTTAAACTTAGTTTTCTCTTACTTTTAATTTAATTTAAATTAAATTATTTAATTATAATTTTTCACATTGCATCACTGGCTGTTTATTACTCCTCGTATCTATAAGATAAAGTCTACGTAAGAGATACTTTCTAATGTATTATATATTCACTAAGATAATAAAACATTGAATAACAATTGCAAATTATGAATATAAAGTGCTGCGTAGCTATTGTTTTGTTAGATCGGTGTGACAAGACATTAGAAGTTATCTTTATCCTCTTTTTTAGGTTTTTATTTAAAGCACTCATTTTCGTATATTTTAAAAACTAGCGGTGACCTTTGACCTTAGACCTTTTTTAAGCATTAAACATTTTCTAGTGCGCGGTGTCGAAATACCTAACAGTAGCCTGAAAAAGTGGAAAATACACGTGAGACTTGTACAAAATTTTATACTTTTAGACTTTAGTAGTAGTTTTGTACTTTTAGAATATTTTATCCTTATTTCACCTTGCAACAGCTATATTTTTTTACAAAGAAATTATAAGACACTCGTGTCATAAAGTCGTAAAAATAATATATGAGTAAGTGGAGCACACCTTTTTATATATGTAATATATTTACTATATAATACGTATTTCCGCAAATCATTTCTAACTTTGTTGATTGATTAGTGATTACCACTTTCTTACCTTCTTTTTCTTTTTTTTCTTTTTCTTTTCTTCTTTAGAAAACTTGCACGTCTGAGTGTAGGTACTGTGTAGTCTGCCATCCTGACTGGCCACCGTGGTGGACTAGGGGCCTGATACCCCTCGTATTGAAGGCCCGTGAGGCCGAAGGCCGAAGGGCCCGTGATCAACAGTGGGTCATTAATAATATATATCATATTCTCAAAAAATATATTATATACCTACTTATTAATTTATAATATACTTATTAATATATTATAATAATATAATATAATAGCGTATTACAAACTAATTGCGTATTCTGTAAACCTACTGCATCGGTAGTAAATTCCAGACCTCTTACTCCGAAGATATGTCATTGTTCTGATGAATGGAGTCAATGCCATCCATTGTCATTATTACTCAATGAACTAGATTCACTGCCCACGCCATCGATACGAGGCATTTATACATCGCTTTTATTAAACGACTGCATGGTGTGTGTACGTTTTTAATCAAATTAACAGCTTTTCACTAAATGCATATGAAAGTATATATAAGGTACTTACATAAAAAAAAGAAACTATTTTTAAAATTTTTGTCTGTCTGTTTGTTCCGGCTATTCTCTGAAACGACTGGACCGATTGTGACGAGACTTTCACTCCCACATAGCTAATGTTATAAGGAGTAGCTTAGGTTTTTTTAGTTTATTAAAAAATCATTAAAACCGTTCTTTTACTTTGACTTACGCCCAGCGACGCATACAGTTTGCTAGTAGGCAATAAAACTACTACTTGGTCACGTATAATTTCAAGTTACTTAATCTTTACTTCATGAGTTTTTCCTTATTGCATATTTATATTGAACTTTACTAATAATATTAAATTAGTTAATAAAAAAAATAATATAATTAGTCGTGTTCTCAATGTTTATAACCGTTAAGTTTTTCAGGTGCTTGATAGACACTTCGCTATTTTATAAAGTAGAGTAAAGATATGAAGTAAGAGTATACAATACATAAATTATGGTAAGTAGTTGGTAGTCCAGTGGTAACTTACTTGCTTGTCAATGAATCGGATTTAAGTCCTGGTTCTCATCTCTTATGTGAAGGAAAACATCGTGAGGAAACCTGCATGTCTGAGAGAACCTATCAAGTTTTCGAAAGACGTGAAGTCCGCCAACACGCACTAGGCAAGCGCGGTGGACTATAGCCTAAACCTTGGATTAAAAGGATGCCCGTGCCCAGCAGTGGGACGTTAAAAAGGGCTGATGATACATAATATGTATATAGAAACATTACTATTTTTTATTTAAAAACATGACAATAGTTGTATTTTTATTGATCTGCGCTCGCGTCTCGCGACACTCGGCGCCATCATGGCGGGCCAGGGTCGTCATAAGTCATTGCATCTAACAATACATACGTCTTCATACTTATGTATCAGATTCAAGTTAATTTGTATTCATCTTCAGTTATTGCGTTGTATTTGGAAAATCACGTCTCCTCCATAAATACATACACGTAAATACAGATTGTCTTGTTATTTGTATTTGGCTGATAAAAACAAAATAGGTAGGTACGATCTGCTTTAAGTTGTTTTCAAAACTAGATTCTTGATAAAACTTTATTCTTACCTTATCTAGGACTGTTACATTATGAAAATACCTATAGAAATTTATTATAAGGCTATCGAGTATTATCCAATGTTTGGGTAAAATTTACTATATTTCAAACCTAAATTATTTAAAGATTATATAGGTACTTAAATAGTAAAATATATATATATATATATATATATATATATATATATATATATATATATATATATATATATATATATATATATATATATATATATATATATATATATATATATATATATATATATATATATATAAAATGTGTGCAATTCACACGTGGTAGAAGTGAAACCTTCAATAATTTTGGCTTCAAAATATTGAGACGAATGTAAAATTTCAGGAAGAGAATAATTTCTCATACGTTAAACCTTATTTAATTTATGTATCCGTCTCTTTTTATTTTCGCTTTTTCGTTTCATCAACTTTCAAATCACAATGCTAAAGAAGTTTTCACACACAACAACAACCATCGATACGAAGATTCTAATTACCATTCCTGCTACTTCTATCGACTATCGAGTCTAGGCAAGGTCGTGACTGAGCCTACATTCATTACTCAGATGATCTTTCGTCAGTGTAGCGAAACGTGAAGTATCGATTTGCAAACCGGTACTAGTTTATCCACGGGTTAGATAATGCTATTTTGCACTTAGATTCTTAACTAATTAGATGAAATATCTAACTGTGGGTCTGTTGCTGGGTTTATTGGTTATTGTATAACTGGGAGGGTTGCAGTTCGATAAAAACAAACATTTACAAAGGTACATAAGTTGTAATTATATGGGTGACTAATCAAAAAGCCTTTTTAATGTGATATATTCTATAAATTTGTAAGAATCAATATTTTGACTTTGAATAAAAAAAATTGAATGTTCAGGAACCAAGACATGACAATTTTAAACTTATATATTACCTACATAGGTAATAGGTTGTATTACTATGTATGCATGCTTACAAATAATTAGAGATGGGCTGAGTACTCGGTTATTACTCTGTACTCGGTGTACTCGGCGGTTATTTAGATACTCGTACTCGGCCGAATAACTCGGTTTAATGCCGAGTATACTCGGTTTTAGTAAAGCAATATATTTATTTAGGTAGATATAATTAAAATAACTGTGTTATATAATCAAAAAGTATTTATTACTAATTTAGGAAATCTTGACAATCTCAATTATGATCATGAGTAGTAATGAGACAAAATTAGGAGAAAGTTAATGAAAAAAATCAATATTTAAAATTTAATAAAGGTAAATTATGATGCAGGAACACAAGGCTTTCTGCACGTTCTGGTAACAGCCTATTCTTTTTTTCTTCGTAGACGTTACCGGCCTCCGAAAATAAACGCTCGCTATACACGGTGCTTGCAGGTGTACATAGAAACACTCTTGCTCTGGATACCTTGTTTGGTGCCCTACCCACCACTCAAAAGGACTCTTATCTTTTGCCAACAAATTTTCTTTTAATTAACGCACTTTTTCAATTATTTATCTACTATGATGCGCAACGTGACGTATTTATTTGTAAACTAGCAAGCGACTGATAGACAAAAGGCGCGGGCGGGGTGAGGGGTGTATAAACTTGTTTACGCGCCCGAAACTGGAATTTGATTGAACCGAGTTACTCGGCCGAGTACTCGGTTGGAAAAAAATTGAACCGAGTAAAACTCTGTACTCGTTACTCGGCAAAAGTGCTACTCGGCGCATCTCTACAAATAATCATAGAATCTTTCAAGGTAAAAATGGCTTTAGATGGCAGTACAAATATTATCATTGCAAATGTCGACCCACTTTACTACTGAGATAAGAATTCATTAATTACCTTGTATAGTTTAATTACCACATTTATTTTAATTAGCCATACTTGTGATTGTGATAAATCAAGTGAAACAACTTTGAATCATGAGACACTTCCGTCAATTATCAATTAATAACTCGAAATGTAAAGTACGATAATTTCTGTGACCTTTGATATTTATTGAATTAAATTAAAACTTATCTTTTATGCATTGCTTAATAATTTCCAAAATCCATTACACCTATGACCTAATATATATTTTAAAATTGCTTAATGCATAGAGTATAGAGGCGTTATCTACAAGTAGTATTATTCTGTAAACATATCCGATCTTTTTGATAACAAGATTGGCTCAGTTCGTAGTGACCCTAATGCCTACTTGCTGTGCAAGCGGTCGCGGGTTCGGGTCCGGCTGGGGGCATTCATTTGTGAGCACAAATGTTTGTACTATAGTCATGGGTGTTTATATTATGTATGTTTTTAAAGTTATATGTAGTGTATCAACTATCTTTCCGTAACACAAGCCTTGTAGCTTAATATGGAAATAGATGGTGCTGCTAATGTCCCAACATATTTACTATAGACCAGGCTCCAAATAATAAGTTACAAAATATTTCCTTCTGAAATAATTTTCTTTCTTCCGTACATATATTCATGACTAGAACAAACTACCACAATAGATATAGAAAGTCGTACACAATAGATAATAATTGACGTCGCAAAAGAAAAGTTATCAAAGATAATGATATCGTATAGGATTTACTTAGTGTGAAGGTCACACGAATGATGTTAGATGTCAATATTACATCATCAACCTTGTATTGACGGTCTGACAGATACAATATTGACTATTGGCCATAAAATTAAGACGTTCTGAGGTTTTCTAGTATTAGTCCATTTTAGGGAACATTTTGCTTTAGGACTTTTAATGATGGTGATTTTCACCTAATATGGCTATAGCCATATTAGGTGAAAATCATTTTCACCTAATATGGCTATAGTTTCAGCTTAATAGCAGTTTCTAATAGTAAATGGAAGTTTCGATTCTAAAACTATAGTTTTAGAAAACTATAGTTTTAGAATCGAAACTTCCATTTACTATTAGAAACAATATAAATCTTTAATACAAATCTACTTATTTATTTGTTTGTCTATTGTAATAGTATATTTACTTCAAATAAAAACAAGAACTCAATTTAAACAAAGCTAATGAACAAATAGCTAATGCTCAAACACTTCAGAAATTAGTAAATAAAAGAAAATAATAGTGTTAAATACTACCGAATAACAATCTTATTCGGTATTAGATCTTGCTGACATAGACTTGGTTTCCAATTTTTTATCTCATCTATTCAAGTACCTATAGAATTAATCACTTGTCACTAAACTTACCTGACTACTTAACATAAATATGTGGCCTACGAATTTCGCTTCAAATCAAGTTATGCTTGCGGCATTTTCGTTAGTTAAGGAAAATGACAAGTATGTAGTCCTCAAACTACAACACGCAGGCGCTCTATAACAAAAACTAATTTAGACCCTAGTATCGCTGCATAAAGTCTAAATTCATTGTCCCCTAAATCCTGGTTGTACGGAAATTTCCAGTGCATCCACGCATGCGTTTCACCCTTCCCCCACCCCGTAAAGATTTTCTGCCCTTAAATTGTTACTCTGGGCTTTAGTTCATAAGGTTTCTTTCAACACTAACCATGTAGTTGGAACCGTGTTATTACAATATTTAATCAGCTGTGCGCTCCCAATTGATAATTTAGTTAGTGATGCTACGCCGGACTACGTATACCTGGCTTCCTATTTAATAGTTTGAAGTGTTTACATTTTTTGTGAATGTGCTGAGTGCGGAATTTTTTGAGGTTATCAAACGTTGTCAGGGCAACTGATTTTGAGTTTGCTGTTTCTTTAGTTTTACCTACATCATCATCATTAGCCCTTTTTAACGTCCCACTGCTGGGGGCCTACCTCAGTACGAAGGGGTTCATAGTCCACCGCGCTGGATTAGTGCGTGTTGGCGGACTTCACATGCCTTTTGAAAACTTAAATATTTATTTTTATTATTAAGCTATAGAGTAACGTATAGATTTTATCAGGTATTGATCGTCGTGTTATCGTTCGGTAATATAATTAAAAGTTCCTCTTGGCGTTATCTTAGTTGGTAGTTCCAAGTGTGAAATGAAACTAGTCTTTATTTTTACAAGAGCACATAGATCTAAGTTTGATGCGTCCTGGCGTATAGCCAGCGTGTGTTGAGGTAAACAACCTCTTAACTTTACTGTAATACTCCGCAGTATGGTTTTATAGTACTTTTTTATCTATACGATGATTGTAATGGCAAAATAATTGCTTTTTACTAAATTCATATGAAATTTTACAACATTTTTTTTATTTTCATCTATCTATCTGTTTGTTCCGGCTAATCTGCAATATTATAAGTAGTAACTTAAGTATTTTTTTCATCAAATGGAAGCAAATTGCGAGTATTTTTTAGACCTGAGTTAGATTAATGTATGTGAGTTACATTACAGCGTAAACAAATGACGAACGAACTGACAAACATTCATTTCATAATATTAGTAACTGAGTAAAAACCATGAATTAACTTGACTATAATTCATTAAAATTAACAGTAATATTTCTTATGTCATTTGATAAATCAAATTAAATTCTAAAGTGTGAGATTTATATGTTTTTGATATTTTAACTTTTTTGTAAAACAAACACAGTATAAAAATTTATTTAGTTTATAAGTTTACGGGACTAAAATTAAATGAACATAATATTATGTAGGTACGTATTACAAACGAAGGGGTGCACACTGCACAGTGCACTAGACTTTGATGTGGTCTTACAAAATCAATGAAGCATTAATTACTTAACGCCTGTTGGGAAATCCAAAATAACGAATGTTTTTTAATATTTAATCTGCACTTTTATGATATTCTAGGAATAATTTAATTATGTAATTGCTCACTTGCTTATTTCTTAGCATTACTCGCGACTGTATAACATATAATATGTATAATATATATGTATAATTTACCTACAATAATTGTATTCAGCCTTTCTTTAATGAAAAATGAGGCAGTAGTAACCCAGTGGTAACGCGCACGCTTGGGAAACCGAGTAAAGAAGGTTCAAATCCGGATCTCGCACCTCTGATATTTCGTAGGCGAATTGTTTCAAATCTTTCTTAGTAATCATTACCTTACCTTAAAGGAAAACATCGTAAGGAAACATGTATTTATATTATTATAGAAAGACATGTGCAGTCTGCTAACCCAAACAACCTTATTCGTTGTTCAATAAAAAGTACATTGACGTTTTATATTTCGAACCTAAAAAGAGTGGCTGGCTCTTTTAAACAGGTACCAACTCTTTTTTGATAAATCTTAGTGAAATCCGTTAGGTTATAAGTATATAATAACATGGATAGAGTTTATATTTATATTCGGTAGGTACAACTTCTCAATAATTATGTTATTGCAATACTTATATCAAAAAATTACCTATTATTACATTAATTTTAATAATTCTTAGAAAGTCTAGGCAACGAATCGTGCGCTACTCAAATTACTGGCAAAGAACTTTTCTTATCTGTCTGTCCATCTAGCATTCCACTAGACTTGCTTAATGTAACACGTCCGAATTGTCGTGACCTGATGATGTAATATCTCGTACCAAACATGTCAACTAAACATAATAAAAGAAGTCATAACAGAAATGTTAAATACATTCAGTAAAAGGCTAAATGTGTCTTAAAAATAGACTCGAGTTAAAATCTAAATTAGTAGAGCTGGTTACATTGTGGAATGTTTACGAATGTTCATTTTAAATAAGTGCAACCTTAATTTATTTAATTTAAGGTCATTAGTACACATTTTTGTAAGAATGTTAAATAAGTTTTTTCTTAGTAACGTTAGACAAAGTTAAATATCTTAAATATATTACCAAGAAGTTTGGTTACGATTATTTAGTTGATTGATTTTCGCTATAATATTTGGGCAGCCAGTTGCAAGATGAAAATGAAAGTTTTTAAATAAATAGTCTCGGTAGCGATAGCTAATCAATCAAATTTCAATTCAGTTCTCTTGTTAATTGCTTCCAAGTGTGCCAGTTAAGCATAGATCAGTGAAATATTAATACAGTTTGGACAGGACACACTAAATATTTAGAAATTTTTCAAGCACTAAGCATTCATTTTTTATAAACCAAGTATTCAATAAAACAATTTTCGATCTTTTTTTTTGTAAGTGTGAAGGAAATTCTTATTGGACTTAATCCGTTGTGGTGATATTGTCGCGAAATAAAACCTTTGTTTCAAGATTTTTCTTTTAATTTTTCTTCTAAGCTAAACCTTAATCCACTGAAAATGCTTTTATTTATAACTTGTCACAACAATAGTTCAAAATGTCTACGTTGTTATTGAGAAATTTTTGGTCGTCTTATTCAAAGCAGTATTTTATTTAAATATAAGCTAGCCGGGTTGACCTCACGAGGTATTATATAAAAGACTAATATTACAAGAAGAATTATTGTAGTCCACTGAAGTAGGTCAGTATTATTCAAAACTGCGGCATCGCAATATTGTTTGTTTTTATAGCATATATCTTATCTTAAATTGTATCTGTTTATAAAAGAATTGTGTTGCATAAAAATGAATGACTGACTACTCTGACTGATTACTGAAAGACGCGCTAGACAGAAACCGATGGAGGCAGATCATCCGCTCCAGATACAACCTCGATGCTGACCATGATCCTCAGATATGAAGGACCGACTCAGAGAGAGACTACCTTTGTACCGCTCGGGTTCGATTTCTTCCAAATATCAAATGCCCGATAAAATTTCTTGTTTCCAAACTTTTGCAAAATTAAAATACGGCCAAAACTAGATATCTTGTTAAACAGTTGACAATTATCTCTGTCCCCAATAAAGAAAGCACATAAAACTCTTTATTACTATTTTAATACAGAAAATTAGGTAACTATGTTAATTTTTTTTCATACTCTTGCGCCAATAAACGTATGTATGTATAATGTAATGCAATAACACGGCTGTCTAACATCTGTTTAAAATGCACTCTCCACTTTATTATTAGTATACAAATAATAGGAAAATTTAATTATACAACCTGTCGAATTTCGACGTGCCTATTTTGGGGAAACACTTCGT
This sequence comes from Boloria selene, assembly GCA_905231865.2. NCBI lineage: Eukaryota > Metazoa > Arthropoda > Insecta > Lepidoptera > Nymphalidae > Boloria > Boloria selene. The sequence continues at coordinate 12,325,520 of HG993146.1, forward strand.
ATATGCTAGTGATGTCAATCGTGTGCGCGCGCGCAGAATTCTTATGAGCTGTTTGACGTCGATGACATTAGAAATTGAAATATCTGATGTCATGTCCGGTGACACTTGTCACGGTCATTTGGTTTTTTTTTATTTTTCAAAACAGATATCCTGAAAGTCCTGCATTGAGATGGAGTTTTGAGGCTAAGACAACTCCGTCATTGCTTTGATTTTATAGTATTTACAATGTATTTTAAGACTGTACAAATAACTGTTATTGCAATTACAATTTTATTGCTATTGAATAAATCTGTAGTAGTCGTCGTATATGAATAAACAAATGTAAAATATGTATGTATTCAGCTATTTTAACGTCCCACTGCTGAGCACGTACCTCCCATCAAAACAAGGGGTATCAGGCCTTAGGCCTTATATAAATATTTATATTCTATGTATACTAAATCAAAGGTCAACACTGATTCTCGTGAACGCTCACCACTTCCCCGTTTAAATAATAGCCCGAGTCCTGGAAACAGGTTTGACGTCGCAAATTCCAAGCATGGCTTGCCATTTTTAACCCTATAAAAAGTCGTTTTATAAGTTGAAACTATCAATGTTATGGAGAAAGACACTAAGGAATTGTAATGAAATACATAGTTCTTCCGAATTCCGATTTCTTCCGATTAAAATGTACTCGTATTTAAGAGGCATAACTTTAAAATTTTGTAGAGACGAAATTTTTGGTATTTCTACAATTTTAGATGATAACTCTCAACAAGATTTCGATTTTTTTTGCTCTACACAAAATATGTATTAGGATATTTTTTGTTATAAATATCAATATTTCTTTTAAACTATGCTAAAACGCCATCTACTGGCTCCAAGTTGCAAATTACACGATCGTCTTTAAAACCTTTACACTGAACCATTTTAATAAACAAAGCCTTTTTTAGCTATTTTAAAGAATAAATTCATGAGAAAAAAGTTATAATAGTAAGATTATACCAAGAAGTAGACAGTGACGTACAGTAATTTCATTTATTATGTAATTCCATTAATAACTTCAAGAAGTTTAATTTCTTGATGTGCTCACAATAAAAATATACTTTCGCAAATAACTTAATTTTCATTGTACTTTCTCACGAACTTTAACTTTCTTAGCGTGGGAATTGTTTTGATGCTATATCTATCTCTCTCTACTTGATACAAATTGTTTGTCTATCTCTGTCTAACGAGATTGTCGTTATAGATGTTTTGCGTAATTTATGATGCGTGTCTCGTAATGACTAAAAATGTCAGAACAGTACTGTATTTAATACCTATGAGTGATATTCAAAATGTATACGTTATGTAATGATCATTTTAAAGTAAAAGTTGGTCCATAGCTGTTAAAGGTCGCGGGATCAAATCAGATTTTACAATGTTTGCAAAAAGTCAGATTTCTGCCTTTTTACTCGAAATTTTAGGTGTAAACGTTAAGTGATTCACTACTCTCGTCACATTTCTCATCAGATCAGTCCTCTGGTATCAAGTTATTGTATTTGCAAGAAGTAGAGAACTTTTGCAGTGTTGCGAGGAAAGTATAAACACTATCATAAAGTAACCCTATTTATAATTTACTGTAGTTAATCTTTACATATCTATGACTTCTTAATTCTAATAGATAAAATATGCTTTAGAACAAACAATAAAAAAGGTGAATTAGAATCTCTATTACGCGTATCAAATAGTGTAGATGTAACTAATCTAAAATTAAGAAAAAAAAGTAATAGTACTATCGGAAAAGTAAACGCTCGATCATTTGACATACTCTGCAAATTGCTTTATAACCGGCAATCAGAATTGATCAAAGCAAGCCTATACTGTTGGGAACAAACGTTTTTGTGCCATTCAAACGGTTTTTTATTACATTTATACAATAATCTTCTGCAACGTGATGATAGAAATTGCTTTTCTTGTAAACTTGTGGAAATATTTTGATATCGTTCTCACTTATAACATATAATTTTTGTTTGTCTGTCTGTGACGGTACCAAAAGATAACTACCGAACCAATTTTGATGTTTGTGAAGATTTTGATGACTTAGATTATACTTGGTCCTCCGGTTAACATATAAAATAATTTTTACTGTTAGAAAGTAAAACATCTCTGGGAAATGTACATAACCGTTGAAATGTACGAAGGGACGGTTCCGACGTGAGCAAAGCTCAATTGTTCGTAGTACATATAATATTAAGATAAAATATATAATATTTTGGCAAAATATAACCAACTTGGTTAAATGATGGTGGAAAGAATATTAAATATTAAATTTATTCACTGACAGCTAGGTATTGATTTTACAACTAGTAGATAAGATAGGCTTACTTGTGAGAAAAACTACTTAATAAAAATAAAAATAGTAGTAGTTAGCTACACATTAAAAAACATGTTTTTAACGTTTTCTGGGATAATGTTGTAAAAGCGGATATCCTTTAGTGTTATTAATTAATTAATTAATATAAATAAAATACAAAAAATACGTAAAAAGTGTCCGGTTATCAAAACCGCCATTAATTACACTTTTTATTAACTTTAGACACAAATATTAAAAAAAAGTTTCCTACATCAGTTTATAATTGATATAATTACTTGGTTTTTATGATAAATATCTCTACAATAAATAGAATAGGCAGATACAAATGTATGTATGTTAAATACTTTTTAAATCCGCGTCTCATACACATGTATCTCTGTAATCACCGCAATTAGGAATCTTAATTATTTTGGAACATTTTAATTACTTTACACTTTCGAGACTTATCTGCACTTAACGCTACTTTCACACCAAAAAATATCTAAGTATTTTTAATTTAGCGTGTATGCTATTTCACCCATACATAAAGATAAAATGTTTTAAATGAACTTTTTCTTTTTTTAATCAAAAGTCCGTTTTTTTAAATCATATCACAACCTACATAGTAATGTACCAAATCACTGTCATGACAGATATTTGAGTAAAACTTATATTTATTAACGAAATAGTCAAAACAATAATTACTTTTAGAATTTTTGTCTGCCAGTTTTTCTGTGCGTTTGTGCGTGATAATCTCAAAAACGGCTTAAACAATTTGTATGCGGCACAAATACTTAATATTATATTTATACGTATTGTGTAGGCATTTAAGTCAAACCGTACCTATGTCAATTTAAACAATCATCTAAATAAAATTTAAATAAGTAAAACAAATACTTGTTACTTTAAAAGAAGCCTCAGGACCTCTCGATGTATGACCGACTACACCACCGAGGCAAATATACTTATATATAAATTTCGTGTCACAGTGTCTGTTATCTAACGCTCCGAAACGGCAGGAAGCAAAGCCGCGGGAATTGCTAGTATGATATATTTATAAGGTTGACGTTCTAATACCTATGTTTTAAATCTACGGTATCTTATAACATTGTAGAAAAGTCATGTTTTACGAGTAATATGTAATTTAGAAATTCTACCTTAATTATCCTCGACAGGCCTTGATCTACTTTGGTAAAATTATACTACTTATTTACTAATTAGAAACACCGTAAGAATTTAATTGTTGTTGCTGATTTTAAGCAGTTTCGAATACATTTGCAAACATCGTAATACATGCGAAACCAACTGTCAGATAATTATACTTTTTTTAACTTTGAGTAATGCAATAAGGCATACATACCACCTGGATATAAACAGGTGATGTAAGACTTACGGCCAAAGCCAGTACTACCCACTAAAACCCAAGAAAAACCGCTGTAGCGATGTCCCATTAAGAAGCGGGAGGCCCATTCAAATACAATACCCCAACGGCCTGACAAGTCTGCTGAAGAAGACGACACCGTCAAAGGGTTGCTTCACAATCCACTCTGTTATCAGATAAGTACCAGGTGCAACCGGCATGATACACCGCCTACTATAGTGGACAGACAGACAGACAAAAATTAATTACGATATAATATATAGTGTTTTATAACCCCAATAGCTAATAAAACTAGTCAACGATTTGTATTTACTCAACTTCGTTAATGGTTACATTTCCGTCATCGATAATTATGGTTATGTAAATTAATTATTATATAATAATACTTGCATTTAAAGTTACATGTATGTTAATCAGTTTACCTATTTAAATTATGCATTTTAATGTATTTTTTATTTTTATGAACGTACGTACGTATGTATGTAGAGGTGAATTTACTAAAAGTGAGTTTAAATTACCATTATAACGAATTAGTGCGAGCAAAGCCGCGGGTTCCACTAGTAAAAGTATGAAAAACTTTACAAATGATATACTAAACCTTTCTCGAGAACAACTCTATCCATTGTTGAAAACAGCATGAAAATCGGTGCAGCAATTTTTGAGTTTATCGCGAACAGGTAGAGTGCTGAGTGGTCTATACTTTATCACAAAATTAAAAAAAACTTTGCCTTGAAATTGAATTTAAATTCAGTGTACTTTTTAGGGGAAAAGTGAAATATTATGATGATCGGTACATACGAATTACAAACAAACACTACTCGATTAATCGTGTCTGTCTATACGTCTATTATCTACAGTAGAGGTCGTATATTATATAATATATTACACGACTTAATGATGGACGACGATGGTAAGCGTATGCAAGTGGTACCGAGGGGTGATGGTAGGAAACTTTTACTAGAACTGGTTTAAATCCTGGCTCACGTACAGTATCTAAGAGAAAAAAAGTGCGTGTGTACAAAGTACACATGTCAGAAGTAAAACTTAAATTTAAATTAAGGCTAACTCTTCCCCGTCTCTGAGCGCCTGGTACTAAGGACTTATTGTTTCGTTTCATCGAGTTTGAAATCACAACGATTCTAAAGAAGTTTCACGTCAAAAAGTCAAATAAAATATCGATGAAAAGCCACAGACAGTAACGAGTAAATTAAGTAAGTCTCTAGATGATACGTAATGTGACAAGTGTCAAGTATTTGCGTAAACACAAAGCTCGTTCACAAACGAGTTCCATTTCGTAACCGTAACAGCTTCGAGTTAAAAGCTTATCATACGTTACAGCATACCTTTTTTAAAATCAAAATGTTTTTGTGGTAAATCAATAATGGAAGATTCTAAAGAAAATATCAAAAGAGGCTCAGTCGTTTTTATGGTAGTATATAAGTAGAATGGAGAAATGTTCACACTCATTAATAAATAAATAATATAAAATTAGTTAAGATTTTGATTGAAATTTCTTTAAATGAAATAATGACCATAAAATACATTAGTAAATACGTAGTTTCAAGAACGAGAAAAATAATTAAGTGTGTCGTGTTAGGTCAAAATGCAGTTATTTGTGGGTTACATATATATGTAAATACGCGAGATGCAAGTTAAGCTCATCACCAATGCTGATCGTACCGTTATAACAAATTCCTTAACATTTGAAATCGTTAAGAAGTCACTAAAATTCCCAAAGAGATAACCTGTATTTTCCATTTTTTGTATGAACATTGTACGTCAGAGCTTTATGCCTCCAAAGCTCAAATCATGTTATTTATTTTTACCAGGAGAGCTTTTAATGTACTCAAGAACATTTTTTAATCATTTTGAGACATATTAGTTAAGTATTGCAATCAGTTACCCTCACAACTAATTAACCTCTAATATTAAAGAGAGTAAATAAAACGTAAAATTAGTGATGATTAAAAAAGTCTGAAAATGTGCTAAAATTAATAATTATAGTATATAGTATGGTGTAAACTAGAATAAGTGAAAAAAAGCATGGAAGGCCACGAGTCCCGAAGTTCCCGAGCCAGTGACTCCCCTGGAGACACCATGAACGACGTTTACGCTGCATGGCGTAAGTTTTACATGTCATTAATAAGTTATAATTCTGATACACATGTAAAAAGTATTAATTATAGTTTTTAAAATACCCTAATTCGTAGCGTTTACTATAAAAAATTATAGAAACAGGTAGTTGTAGTACAGTAGTAGAGCTCTTGCTTGAAATGCTAAGTGAAGCCGCTTCAAATTCCAGGCTCGAACAATTGATATTATTTTTATGTGTTCGAATAATTTTCAACATGATCCCTACCAGTGTAACGGTAATGGAAAATAAATGAGAACCTAGCAAGTTTCAAAAGACATTCGGAGTTTGCGAACTTGCATTCGGCCAGTGTTGTCGGCTATGGCCTGATCTCCCTAAAAGGAGCCCCTTGCCCAGCTGTGGGTGATAAAAAGGGCTGAATATAATACTAACAACCACTAAGAATGAAGAATGTTATCAAATCAGTTATCAGAGAAATGGGTTGAAAGTTTGTTTTAGGTATTGATTAGTTCCTTCACTTTTTAGGTTTATTCTATAAATATAATATACGAGTAGTGTAGCTCTTTTTCTATAAAATTAAAAACTTCTGCAGAAAACAGTTACATTCTAGAGGAAGTCATAAATTGTATAACATGTAAGTAAATAATACGGGCTCGTTCGTTAAAGCTTCTAACTGTATAACAGGTGTCAAGAATTCCCTTTTTCTTTAGAAAATCTACAGAAGTTTTGTAACTTTAAGTAAAACTTATTTTAACGGCTTTCTAAATTAAAACGAATTTTTCAATAACGATTAGTAGTTTTAGAATTTACAGCTTTCAAACAAACAAACAAAGCCTCTTTATAATATGTAAAAGTATAGATTTTATGTAATTAAAAAAATGTGTCTCATAAAGTTCACTACTGGGGTATAGAGAATAGAATGTACGTCCTTCACGAGTGGCTAGCTGAGTCTAGTGTCACATGTGTTGCAAAACACTAGTTAACACAAGTACACGCCTCGCAACCTACTTGTTACCACTTTTAACAATCTCATGTTAAATTACAAGCTTTGGTACCGTACATACGTAATACTAACAGGATATAAACATTTAACTTAACTACTAGTTCATTTGTGTTTAACTTGAAGAATTTGTTTAGTTTTCTTTTTCAAAAAAAAATGAGCAAATGCTTTTCTTACTGCTGATTATTTGACGACACGTTTGGCTCAGATGGTAGTGACCCTGCTTTCTGCGCCAGCGGTCGCGGATTCGAGTCCCGCTGGGGGCATTCATTTCTGATAACGAATATCTGTACTCCAGTCATGGGTGTTTATATTTATAATATGTATGTATTTAAAATTTATATATGTGTAGTATATCAACTACCTGGTATCTGTAACACAAGCTTCGTAGCTTACCACGGAACCAGATGGCGTTGTTGTAATAATGTCCAAACATATTTATTTATTATTTATTATATTTTTCGGTCAGAAAATACACAAGAATACTATATTATATATATGTATATTATATGTAAGAGTTAAAAATGTATAATACATGTAAAAAGAGCATAGAGCATATATAACATACTCACTATGAAGTGTTCGATTAATATCAATTATATTTCCATACTTTTTGTTAAAATTCCATTGCAGACAGACAGAAAAAAAAAACTATAGATTCGCCTTCTGTATCGATAATTATAGTAATATTTTGATAACATTTTCCAAAAAAATTAAATTTACACATTCGACTCCGTTAGAATTTTATTATATTGTTACGTACTACGGGTTCGGGATCGGAAATTAAAAGCGTTCTCGCACTAAAGAAGTTTTATTTACACCTTATATACACGCGCACAGTACACAGCACTAGTTTAATTTAGTCTCTGAGCACTATAAACCACCACTTTTAATAATTCACTATGTTCTTCTTCACCTTTCCACTATTTCGTATCTCTTCGCAATCTTCACTTAACTCCGAACGTCAACTGAACTCTCGACACACTGCCGGCCTTTTTATATGCGTAAATTTAGAACATTCTAGTATCGAAAATTCAAAATGTTTCTAGTAACTTCCAAATTATTCCTGAAAATGCGTTATCTCTTTCTGTCACATTAAAATTTGTAATAAACTGTTCTTGTTATCTAATTGTCAAAAGTTAGAAATTGACATTCGCTGTTGTAAGGCATGGTACAAGCGTGCTATTATGACGAGTTCGCACTATATTCCGCGACATTACCCCCTCCTAAGACATGCTCGTCTCGAGCATCGTTGTTGCCGTGATACTTGGCTAATCGGTCCACATGCACGATTTTAGCCGGGCTTCTAGATGTACGTTGAATTCGGAAAGTGACGTCGTTAATTTTCGTTATAACCTTGTAAGGCCCCTCCCAACTGGGTTGTAGCTTTGGCGATTTACCCTTTCGTCTCACCGGGTTATGCAGCCATACCAATGAGCCTTCCTCGAAGTTCGTTCCTGTCGCCTTCCGGTCATAACGAGTCTTCATGCGTTATCATAGAGAAGTTTGGAGATGAGAGCTCGTGGATCCCAGCGAGAGTTGTAGTAGGTAAAACTTCGACATCCATGGTTCCAGTGCTGAATACCAGTTACGCTACGCAAACTATTCTGAGAGGGGAAGTTGTGGGGACTTGCGAAGAGATAGCCTGGTTAAGCAGATGTCAACAGAGTGAGAAGGTGCTTAACAAGGATAAAGAGCAAGCAAAGACACTTTTAGAAGACTGCAAAGAACATCTCACAAGTTCACAGAGGACAAAAGCTGAAAATTTACTATACCAATATTCAGATTTGTTCTCGAAACATGATGGCGATATTGGAAGAACCGGTTTAGTGAAGCACAAAATTAATACTGGTGACGTAGCGCCTATTCGACAACGACCAAGACGAATTCCATGGGCTAAGGAAAAAGAAGTTGACGATATGATCCAAGACATGAGAAAGAATAACATCATTGAACAATCTACTAGTCCTTGGTGTTCTCCAGTTGTACTTGTAAGGAAGAAGGATGGATCTACAAGGTTTTGCATCGATTACCGCAGACTCAACAATGTAACCAAAAAGGACAGTTATCCTCTACCTCGAATCGACGACACACTAGACACCCTCAGTGGTATGAAATGGTTTTCAACTCTTGATTTGAAGAGTGGCTATTGGCAAGTAGACATGGACCCCGTGGATAAGGAAAAAACTGCCTTTTCAACTGGAAAAGGGTTGTGGCAGTTTAAGGTTATGCCATTCGGGTTATGCAATGCACCAGCAACATTCGAGAGGTTGATGGAACGTGTACTTGCTGGATTACTAGGAGCAGCCTGTCTTGTTTACCTGGATGACATAATTATTGTGGGACGTGACTTCGAAGACCATCTTAAGAAACTCGAAGCAGTATTTGATAAACTAAGGGAAGCAAATTTAAAGTTAAGTCCAAAAAAGTGCTCATTCTTTAGGAGACAGGTCAATTATCTTGGACATGTAGTCTCGGAAAACGGCGTGGAAACGGACCCTAGCAAAGTCACCGCTGTGAAAGATTGGCCGACCCCTAAGGACAAAACGCAAGTGAGAGCATTTCTGGGATTATGCTCTTACTATAGAAGATTTGTAAAAGGCTTCTCTGACATCGCCAAACCACTTCATAGACTGACCGAAGATAAGAGACCTTTCGTATGGGACAATAATTGTGAATCGGCCTTTCAAGAACTGAAGAAACATCTTTGCCAAACACCGATCCTTGGGTATCCAGACACGAAGGGAGAGTTCATTGTTGACACTGATGCCAGCAATATCGGTATTGGAGGTGTATTGTCTCAGCGGAAGGGTGATCAGGAGGTGGTTATCGCATATTTCAGTAAATCACTCTCTAAACCGGAAAAGAATTATTGCGTTACTCGAAGAGAGCTACTTGCTGTAGTAAAAACCTTACAGCATTTTAAGAAATACTTGCTAGGACGCAAATTTTTGGTAAGAACCGATCACGCTGCCTTGAAATGGTTATTGGAATTCAAGGACCCCGAAGGACAGGTAGCGCGATGGATTGAACAGCTTCAAGAGTTTCAGTTTGAAATTGAACACCGTGGAGGTAAAACACACAATAACGCCGATGCCCTATCTAGAAGACCATGCGAGGAAGACTGCAAGCACTGTCACAGACAAGAAGTAAAGGAACTAGAATCTATTAAAATTATAAGAACAGATTCGATAGATGAACGTTGGAGCGATGATGCCATGAAGAAAGCACAAGAAGAAGACCGTGACATACGACCGATCATGGAATGGTTAAGTAGTGGTAGACTAAAGCCTAAGTGGATTGACATAGCACAGTACAGTACCGCTACGAAAAGCTTGTGGGCACAATGGGACAGTTTGTTGTTACACAATGGAGTATTGTGCCGCAAATGGGAGAAGACGCGTGGGAATGATAGCCATCTCCAACTAGTGGTACCTAAAATAAAAGTATCCGAGGTACTTCGGGCCTACCATGATGGTTTTTCTGGTGGACATTTAGGGGTAAAAAGAACGTTAACCAAGATCAAGGAGCGATTTTACTGGTTGCATTGTCGAGATGATGTCGAGGACTGGTGTCGGAAATGTATACAATGTGCTTCTGTCAAAGGCCCGCAAACCAGAAGCCGGGGAGCAATGAAATTATACAACGTTGGGGCACCTTGGGAGAGAATCGCCTTAGACGTAGCAGGACCAGTTCCGATTACTAACTCTGGGAACCGATATATTCTAGTTGTGATGGACTATTTCACAAAATGGCCTGAAGCATTCGCCATACCAAATCAAGAAGCTGTTACTGTTGCAAACAAATTGGTTAAAGATGTATTTTGCAGATTTGGTATCCCACTTCTGACACCAATTGTTACGTACTACGGGTTCGGGATCGGAAATTAAAAGCGTTCTCGCACTAAAGAAGTTTTATTTACACCTTATATACACGCGCACAGTACACAGCACTAGTTTAATTTAGTCTCTGAGCACTATAAACCACCACTTTTAATAATTCACTATGTTCTTCTTCACCTTTCCACTATTTCGTATCTCTTCGCAATCTTCACTTAACTCCGAACGTCAACTGAACTCTCGACACACTGCCGGCCTTTTTATATGCGTAAATTTAGAACATTCTAGTATCGAAAATTCAAAATGTTTCTAGTAACTTCCAAATTATTCCTGAAAATGCGTTATCTCTTTCTGTCACATTAAAATTTGTAATAAACTGTTCTTGTTATCTAATTGTCAAAAGTTAGAAATTGACATTCGCTGTTGTAAGGCATGGTACAAGCGTGCTATTATGACGAGTTCGCACTATATTCCGCGACAATATGATAGATGAGACAAATTATTAGATAGAGTATTGTTGGTAAATATACAAAACGTTACTAAACGTAGAAAGCTATAATTATAAAAGCAGCCGACTGTATCGTCATTTGTCATTGCATCAAACATTAATAAATGCATTGTTCACCGACAATAGCGGGCAGGAGCTGACATGGTTTGTTCTACTGACCTCAAAATGTGCACAGTGGCGGAAAAAATGCATATCGTTCTAATTAATTTTGCAATAGATACCGACACTTGACTTGCCATCACGTAGGTAACTTATATACACTTTATAATATACTAGCATTTTCCGCGGCTTCGCTCGCGTTCTAATGACCGGACACCATTTTTTTCTTAGTATAAGAACTAACGCCCGTTCTTCCCGTTCTTGCAACATTTTTATTGATGCTCCTCTCCTATTGGACGTAGCATGATGTAATATAGCCTATAGCCTTCCTCGATAAACGGACTATTCAACACAAAAATAATTTTTCAAATCGAACCAGTAGTTCCTGAGATTAGCGCGTTCAACTAAACAAACTTATCAACATTATAATATTAGTATAGATTATGTACTAATGAGGTTAATGTGATATATAAATTATCTTTTTAACAATTCAATACAATAATCTAAATTTGAGATATAATTTTAAACGGATATGATTGCAGCCAATCTCACTGAGAGCTAATCTGAGCCCTAGCAAAGTGAGCAAAAATATAAAATCTAGCTAAAAGTGAGCAAAATTATAAAAAAGTTGTTATATTTCCGTGGAATTACAAGTCTCCAAAATCGCGTCCTCTCAAAAAACAATACTCCGGAGTTCTACTGATTATTTCGTATCAAAAAACCCGTGTTACACTTTTGCCCAACCGGGGCTCTAAGTACATCGAACGTGTACTTGACGGAGGAGGCTATCAAAATGTAACTAAATACCTTATTTTAATTGTTGTTTATATATAATAGCTCAGTAATAAAACTTAATTGTGCATAAGTTTAAGTAATTCCTTAATAATAATTACAAACACAAATTACATTTAAGCAGGCAGTATCGTATCGTCGCTACTCTAACTAATAGGTAAGGTTTACAATAACTCCTGTTAATTTGCATAAATTCTAAATTTGTTCCGGCTTTATAATTAAAATAAGTGTGAAAATTATGCTTTTCATACAAATATCAATATATTCTATGTAATTAGTTTTACAATAATTCAAGACAACGTGACTCAAAAAGACATGTTAACAAGTGTTTATTTGAGCGCAAATATTTTTAAGGCTGTAGTAATTTCCGTCATATTATTATGTTTTATTAGGGTTCTGTTTTGGAATGAAAAAGCCAAATACATTATCTATACCTCATAGGAAATAATATACAGGACCATTTTGGGGAGAGTTACCAACCAACTTGATTGATCATGAGAACAGTTTTAAAAAAACCACGCTAATTTCATGAACGATTTGAAAATTTGTCATTGTGTTGGATAGTCCGTTTATAGAGGATGGTTATAGGCTATAATACATCATGCTATTGCTACGACCAATAGGAGCGGAGCATCAATGAAAAATGTTGCAAAAACGGGAAGGGCGTTTAGTTAGTTCTGCGAGGTACCGTACCGCGCGACTCAGAAAGAATTTGATTTCCGGTCTTTAAAACGCGTGCGAAGCCGCGAGAAATAGTAATGTGCATATACAGATTCTAATTATATTAAGATTTACTTAAGATCTTCGTAATTGTTTCCAGATGAAATGCTAGAAAGCGAGGGCGCAGGGCTGGCGGCGCGAGTAGCAGAGTTAGAGGTACGGTGTTCGCGGCAGGCTGAGGAACTGTTGTGCCTGCGTTCCACCCTCGCTGATGCTTTACGAAGACTGAACGCGTTGGAGGGAAGAGCTCCCCCGACGACCGGGAACACTCAGAGAAATGGGGCTTACGCTGGTATGTTAAAATTATATTTAGATTAATCATCATCAGCCCTTTTTAACGTCCCACTGCTAGGCACGGGCCTCCCTCAGTACGAGGGGATCAGGCCATAGTCCACCGCGCTGGCCTAGTGCGTGTTGGCGGACTTCACATGCCTTTCGAAAACTTGTAGGTTTTCTCAGACATGCAGGTTTCCTCACGATGTTTTCCTTCACCGATATTCACCGTAGATTGATAATATAGCGCTGAAGAGTTCGTTTGTTTGGTTGAACGCGCTAATCTCAGGAACTACTGGTTCGATTTGAAAAATTATTTTTGTGTTGGATAGTCCGTTTATCGAGGAAGGCTATGACTATATTATATCACGCTACGACTAATAGGAGCGGAGCATCAAAGAAAAATGTTGCAAAAATGGGAAGGGCGAACGTTAGTTCTGCGAGGTTATCATACCGCTGATGACTGAGAAAGAATTTTGTTCCCGGTCTTTAGAACACGTGCGAAGCCGCGGGAAATGCTAGTACTTTATATAAGTAGATCTATAAAGTCAGTGGGTTGTACGAGTATGACTATAGCGGGTTCGAGTCCCAGGTCCCACACCTTTGAAAGTTTCATGTGCAAATCATATTTAATATTTCGAAGCGACGATGTTTCTCCTATCCTCTTTTAGACCTCTTCAAGTCTCTTCCGTAACATGACTGCTGTAAAGCATTCGAAACGTCGGGAACCAAAATCTAAATGAAAGTGTTATTTTTTTTAATGTCAAATATTCGCGTAAATCTAAGAAAGTATTATTTATATCATAATTTTCTTTATTTTTCAGGACCCTCGGGCACGCCGACTCGCGAGCTGCGTATCAGGCAGCCTTCGTACAGAGAATCTGTGAAACGTACATCGAGCTACGGCTCTAACACTTCTTCACTATCACAAAGGTACTCTCTCAGATTAGTGATATAAACATAGCGTCACAGAAAACATGTTTCCACACATCATAAAAAAATCCTCTTCGTTTCAAAACCTATACTTTATATAAAATTTGCCTTCCTCTCCGAAGATAGTAAAGAACCTGTATGGGAAAATCGACAGAAGTAACATTTTTTTGGCGGCGTCAGTTTATATAATTTTTGGGTCTTAGATAAGTCCAGCTTGAAAGCGTAAAAAAGGTTTTTAGTGAATTTTTTTCATGTTATATTTGTTACTCAATCACACCAGAACAGATCTGGGTATTTGTTTGATATTTGACATTTACTTTTATATCGGAAAAATGTACTTATCCTGTGGGATAGACTTATTTTTCTTTTTCATAAATTTTTACTTAATTAACTTTAATTTTAATAAAGTTATTGTATATTTTTACTAACCGACTTCCGGAAGGAGGAGGAGGTTATCAATTTGATCAGTGTTCCTTTTTTATGTATGTACACCGATTACTCAGTGATATATGATCCGATTTACGTGATTTTTCTTTTGTTTGATGGGCAATTAGGCAAACGTATCAATAGGTAGCACAAATAATAGTCATTTATTAATATTAAAGGTATTAGGTTTGCATAAGAGGTGTATTATATTAAATCTGTTTTAAGTTATTTTAAACTTTTCAGTTCTTGAAGTTGGTTTTTTTAGTTATTATTTTGTTTTACTTCCAGACGAGGCCCGCAACATCAATCAACAGGGTCCCTCCAGTCGGACTCACCGGCCTCCTCCTCGTCTCTGTCGCCGGCGCCCTCCCCCTCCCCGCGCGCCACCCCCGCGCCCTCACACATACAGCCGTACAGGTATCCAATGTTAGTTGAATGTGGCTTAGTAGTTAGCATAAGTAGTTCCGAAGGTTCAGTGTTTAAGTCCCGGGTCGGTTCGTTATTAATTATTATCTGTCAAGAATCACCGTATTAGGTTTAGGTTAGTTTGTTTATGAAAAAAAACAAATCATCTATCTAAAAGCTAACAGTTGTGAGATGACTTAAGATATATGAATATTATGTAAAATTTTATTGTATAATAATTTTCTACAATTTTAAGCATTTTGTTTTCTTAGAAAAACTAAGTAATATAATTTGCGTTACGGCTTCCATCTCGCTTTTGTAATGATGATTGCCGGATGCATGCTCCGTGGCCGTTCTATATATGTACAAGTAGTAACG
Source organism: Boloria selene (assembly GCA_905231865.2). Taxonomy (NCBI): domain Eukaryota; kingdom Metazoa; phylum Arthropoda; class Insecta; order Lepidoptera; family Nymphalidae; genus Boloria; species Boloria selene. The sequence goes on from HG993146.1 coordinate 12,340,680, forward strand.
GCTGTAAAATTTATAGTACATATTACAATATTGTTTAAAGGATGAGATGGAAATTAAATCTTGTTGTTATCCGTTGTGACCTGTGAGAAAGAGAGCGCAACGAAAAATACACTCAACTCTTTTCTTTTTACTCTCAAAGTCCGATTCGATAATACTTTAACACGATCGGCGATAGTTTAGGCTTTACGGCCTGTCCGCACTCGAAATTTAACCGCGCGAATTTTTTTTCCGCAATTCTGTTACCCATGGAATTTTAATGAAAAATAGATACTTCTATCCGCACTAGCGGTTAAAAATTCGCGCGGAAAAACAATATGTGATTTGATTGAAATTGAACGCAATGCGGTGCGGTAAGGGTTGAAAAAAGTCGATTTATATATCGGAAAATAAATCGCGCGGATAAAATTCGCGCAGGGAAATTTAGCAGTGCGGACAGGCCATTAGATGCAAGACAGAACTTCGAAGGCTTTACATGCTGAGGTACGGGGGAGACACACCGCTACTGGCTTGTCTTCCTGAGAGAAATACTTAATAACTAAACTTGCCCCGACTCTAGAAGACCTATTAATTATTGTTTTGCTACTAGTAAAAGTATAAATTTAATTTATAATTTCATTTTTTTAATAATGTATGAGAAATACATAGTAGAAACAACTTAATGTAGTAAAACATCCATCATACAGCATACTTCATTAGGTTTTCGTCATTTTATATATTACTTATATGTATGAAGTTGTGATCTTGAGTTGTTTTATTTATTTTTTTCTTAGAATAAAGTCATAATATATAAAAATTACAAACAAATGGAAATTTTGAATATTGAATGTAAACCTATGTCATAGTAAGCGCCACATAAGTAGACACTGAAAGAAATTCTATTAATTAAAAAAAAAAACGTACATACAGACAGACACAGTTCCTTCTTTTTGGAAGTCAGTTAAACCATATTAATCAAATAAATGCGAACATTTGTGCGTGTGCCAGTGTGTGCACGCTGCATGCATTTGGGTGCGATTTGTTTAAATTTGACAAAAGAAAGTGTTTTTACAACATTAATTAAGCTGAAATACCCAGATATATTTGTACGTACGTAATATTTAGTTGCAAAACAATATTTTGGGTCAACTTATCTAGCGCAAAATTAGTTCAAATCTACTTTAAAACCATATATTATTATTATTTTATGACTTTATTCTACATTTTAGAGTAATTGAATCAATATAGTGTATGCTTAGCTAGTAGTGAATGTGTAGATCGCGTAATAACTCTACGTCAGGCAACCAGATCCCTGCCACCAACAGCCTCACTAAGCGCTGGAGTTCCACTGGCGACTTCAACACGCAGGGCCTGCTGCCCAATACTAGGTGAGATTAGTTTGTATGTAGTTTATAAAATAAATATGTTGCGACATTATTACACACAGTGCTATCTAGTTCCGTGGTAAGCTACGAAGCTTGTGTTACGGATACCAGACAGTTGATATACTACATATATAAGTTTAAATACATACATATTATAAATATCAACACCCATGACTGGAGTACAAACATTCGAGCTTAACAAATTCGAGTCCCCATCGGGACTCGAACCGGCGACCGCTGGCGTAAGAAAGTAGGGTCACTACAAACTGCGCCAAACGTGTCGTCAAGTTAAACTTAGTTCTAGGATTTTTTTAAGTTGATATAATTTTGTATTGGCATTGATTTTTGGCAGTGGTAACGCGCTCACTTGGTTAACCGAGTGATGCGGGTTCAAATCCGTGTCTCACACCTCTGATATTTTCAAGTGCGAATCATTTCTATCATGATTACCACTTGTCTTACGGTGAAAGAAAACATCGTGAGGAAACCTGTATGTCTGAGAAAGCCTAGCAAGTTCTCGAAAGACATGCTCAGTCCGCCAACTCGCACTAGGTCAGCGCGGTGGACTATGGCCTGATCCTCGTACTGAAGGAGGCCCGTGCCCAGCTGTGGGGCGTTAAAAAGGGCTGATGATGATGAAAGATTTTTACGAAGTTTCAAGTTTCTAATTTGTTGTGTCAACCGCTCAACGCAATTTTATAAGCAATATCAGTTTATTTTTAAAAGAATTTTGGGTAAGGGGATGTACCATAGAAAAAAAATATGAATTAAAATAATTTTTTGATTCTAATATAAAGTTTTACTCATTTTTTTCTTTAATCGAATATAGGTCTACAAATCCAGTTATTACTTAAACATATATTGAATTAGAATAGTTGTAAGCAATATTACCATTTGTATAGAACGCGTGACTATTGAAGGAAAAACAGCAAGGAAAATATTTTAAGAAAATTATTATACTTCTCAGAATTGAGTGTCACGTAGAATTCATTTTACTTTTGTATTCAGAAATATAAATATCGTTGAGAAAATTATAAGAAACACGATTATTTTTTTTTTTTATTTATACACATTAACATAGTATATAATATAGTCTATTCTCTAAGAAAGCATAATATTACTTATTGATTTTATAAATATTTCATTATTTTATCCATTTCTCTAGGTTTACTACCACCAAGTCGTTGCTAAATTTGTATTCTAAACAATCATCGCAAAACGGATCTATCTTGAAACATGGGTAAGTTCAAACAAATTCAGCCCCAAAGGCTAGCAAATCTATAGTCGATATCGCTAATAGAAAACTACTATACATGAAAATTACTAATTAATGACATGATGAATGTATATCGCTAATTTTTTTCGAAGTAGAATATCAGAAGTAAAGATCGCATTGTAAATAAGTTTAAAGTAGGTATACTACATATATGTATATAAGTTTCCAAGTATAAAGTTTAAGAAAACATTGTAAATGTGAGATGGAAATATATTTGAAAGAAATTTCAATAAACAAAATATATTTTTTTACTAATCCGTTCCTAGAAAATGCTAAATTACTTAAGAATTTTAATATTACTTATGTTCAACTTTAAAACCTGATATATTTTCTACGTTTTTAGCGATTCTATTAGCATTTCTATTAGCGATTACGATTGTAGAATTTTAGCCAGTCTATGGGCTCGGTGGTGGTGACTTGTGTTGTGTTGGGTTGGGTTAGGTCTAACTTATAGACATGGTGTTTGGGATGTGGTGCCTGGTCTAATATTAAAATATACTAATATAAATGTCTAAAATAAAAAAAATGTTTTTTTTTCTATCGCTGTATATACTATTATTATAATCGGAAGAAAGTATAAATTTCAGTTGATGTTTTCTTCCAATTTTTTCAAATACAAATAAAATATTTTATTCAGCATAAAATTATTACTAACTGAACGTCATGAGTTTACCAGTTCGGAAAGAAACCTCTAACCTGAGAAGAACTGGAGAAAGAAACTCAGCGGGACTAATATTATTTGCCTTGCCTTTGCCTGCATATATAGATATTTCAATTATTTCTTCAACGACTATCGAACTATTCTTAAGAAGATAAAACTTCTAAGCATCTATACAAAAAAAGTTATATTAAAATTCGTTTAGTCACTTAAAAACTATAGGTTTAGTGTGATTAAAACCATATTTTATTTTAATGATTCCTAAACGTTTTTATTTTTTATTATAATTAATAGCCTAGCGCAAATTTATTACTGACTAGCACTTCTCGCGGCTTCGCGAGAGAGCTTCTTACTGAGTCGCGCGGTAAGGTAACTCGCAGAAGTAACGCCCGCCCTTTTTTGCAACATTTTTCATTGATGCTCCACTCATATTAATTGTAGCGTGATATAATATAGCCTGTAGCCTTCCTCGATAAACGGACTATCCAACACAAAAAGATTTTTTCAAATCGAACCAGTAGTTCCCGAGATTAGCGTGTTCAACCAAACAAACAAAAAAACTCTTCAGCTTTATATTATTTGTATAGATGCTTATCTATCAGATTTGTTTTTGTTTTGTTGTCAGAAAAAATTACCTCATACATTGTATCAAAGTCCTGTAAGATATTTCAAACCTACGCAAACAATTGTGACGATAAAGTTGAATGGACAAGAATACTTAGCAACTGCCACAATATATTATAATTTATCGCCAGACACCCACGAGGTGTATCATGCAGTTTATTAATACCAATTCATTGACTATTTAAAAGCAAGTTAATAATACTTTCTTAGGTTTACGCGAATATTTGACATTATAAATGAAACTATCTTTTCGGATCGGAGCAATCATGGTCACTCTCATGATCTCTCCCGTGACCATGATTGCTGTAAAGCATTCGAAACGTCAGGAACCAAGAATCAAAATAAATAATCAAAAGCGCGATTATTCTTTTTATACAAAGTTTTCGGATTACTTTTAAAATTATTTTAAATTACTAGTATAGTTTTCTTTTTTTTTTCTAAGTTACCTACCTATATTTAAAAGAAGTAAAAGGATTTCCAGAACATGTTGCTTTAGGAATACCTATACAATTGATTTGCGATAAAAACGATTGCTATACAGCTTTTTCGGACAGAAATAACTCTACTCGCCTACGACACTACAGTTTTTTCAAGTAACTAATGTTCTCATCTTTCTTATGATTTGCAACTGGATAATGTATAAAAACTGTAAACTGAGTCGTGGATACAGAATACATATATAAGTTTAAATACATACATATTATAAATATAGACACCCATGACTGGAGTACAAACATCCGAGTTTAACAAATGAATGCCCCCAGCGGGACTCGAACCCGCGATCGCTGGCACAGAAAGCAGGGTCACAACCCACTGAGCCAAACGAGTCGTCACAAAATATTCAATCGGCATTTTTCAGACTTCAATCAATCTTATTTATAATTTCTAATAGTAAAAATCAGCACGGCAATATCGCTTTCTATTCAAAAGAAAATCTATGAAATAATATGGGAGCGATAACTTTAATTATAGTCAGACAGAGCCAGAGCCGGCCTGTTATGTTTTAAATTGTACATATATAGGTTCTATAGTATCTACTAATTATAGAAACCTACATTTTTAGGATTTACAAGCAGGATTTAGTAATTCTTAACTTCTTAATTGACATACAACTCGTGTAAAACACTACTTGTACTATATTTATTTTAGTATTATATTTAATTAACTCTACAAATTAGTTTGGATGCTATAAGAAACGATTACTTTATAACGTAGCTAATAGTAGCCTTTGTTTTTATCATTTTAGGCCACAAAGTATTTAATTGTTGTACAAAAGTTCTTACTTTTCTAAAACTAAAACTTTGTTATTTTACGCATTAATCTTCATTATCTACCAAAAGCTGAACTACTTAATTACTTTATTTACTATCCATGCCTTTAATTTCTCACTAATGACCTGTCCTAAGTTAAATACGCGCCTTATTATTTATGCGTCCTTCGGTAATTATGTATTTATAACATCAAGTACCAACTACCATTATATCGTTATAAAAACCATACTATGTCATGTCACCATAGAACCCATGAATAAAAAAAGTATTACATATATTATAAAGAAAATAATAGCCAAGATACTATCGTAATTACAATATTCGCCAGGATAATTTAGATAGATTGATTTTTATAGATATAGATACAAAATATACGAATGCGGATTTAACTATTTAAAAAAAATTGTGTTATCTCTTGCAAAAGCTATAATAATGTATTATTTATTTATTAAGCTACTGAATAATGGTGAACTAAGTCGAACAAAAAACCTATTATGTTTGTAATTTACCAAATTGGTGCAATCAGTCTGGCGTGACGGTCCGCGCTAATGGCTTTAGAACACCGTGTTAGTGATGCCTTTCGTCTTTACTAGCATTTAGTGTGATTATGTAATTTACAAAAAACATTATAGAAACAAATTAAAGCCAAGTCGATACCTTTTAAAGTAAAAGCAAGATTTAGATTAGTGAGATAACCACAAGGATCTAGTTCTTCTTGCTCTTTTTGACTCTGATACACGGTTTGAGAGCGTTACCTTCCTTTAATACATATATTTTACAGACAAACAAATATTACTTTTTTATTTACTTATTTTAGTAGATTGTGACAACCATTAACCTTGACTCATAACTCAAAATAATATCTCTGAAACATAATTTTTCCTTACGTTTACTAAGTGTAAACGTCAGAAGTAATAATGCATGTGACTCACATCAACAGATAGTGGAAGCGAATACAACAAAAGGATTTGTTTACATCGGCATATTCCCCTATACATTGCGTATTACATAAAGACGTGTGTTATTATGTTACATATATATGAGGTAATATACAACGCGTAATTTTAACGTAGCTACTTTAATATCATGTCATAGTCATGCCCACTATTCACGAGCAGTCTGCGAATGAGCTTCTCAGTAGTCGGCTGTATGAATCGAGCCAGTGCCTTTTAAACCGGTCCAAATAAGTCGCCTCTAGTCCATTTTTGGTAAATAAAAAAAATACTGTCACTAATGGACGACAGGTAATTATAATTGACGTCAATTTTACCGCCAGAAAATTATAGTAGATTATTTCTAACGATTATTTTTTTATTTATTTTAGATTATTTTTTGTTTAACATTTTGAATTTTCTTCGCGCTTTGGGATCTATAGCTGATATCGTCGACATGTCGTTCACCCCGATGTAAGTTGCTTGGGTATTTTAACGCTTTTTCGCATTCCTGTAAGTTGGCTGTGTTTGTGTGTAATAGATATATACCTACCTACTTATACGTTTAAGATTACGAGTTTATATCTGATATTGCATTGAATCATAGGTTTTTATTGCTTCGTTCACTTGTGCTATTTTTTAAATGCTTTCCGAGCAGGATAAATTAGTTTCAATTATCCATAATTAAGAAATACTTAACTAACTAATCATAATTAATATACTACAAAATTTAATATAAACTAAACTGGTTGTTTGGTTTAACATTATGTACACATATTTGTTTATTAATAATGTGCCAAAAATATTATATTTACTTTAAATAAACTATTAAATTAAGTTATCTTTAATTGAATTTTTTAATACTAAGTTGATAGATTATTTTTAGTAAAACCACGATCAATTATTGCGTGTGTAAACTCCTACCTACTGACTGACACACAACACGCAATTTTAATATGTAGGATATATTAATTATTATTTGTAGGGTAGATTAATTAGCATTATATCTTAATATCTTATTTCATAAAGTTAACAATTATACAGATAGTTTAGTTTATATATTATGATCGCCATATTTGAGGTTTGGGATATTTATAAAATAAAAGATACTTATGCTTTTTTCTTTAACTAACATGTTATAACTAATATAATTGTATATTTTTTTTGTTGTATGGGAATGGTCTTAATTATAATAAAAAAGAAAACAAATAATAATAAAGTAGCAAAAATAAACATAAGTTTTGCCTTCTAGCACGCACACCTGTCAGTACAATGAAGAGGATGGCTCTATGAGGATGTTCATCCGGGGCCGCCCCGTCATCATGTACGCGCCCAGCGACCTCGACGGCTTCGACCCTGCCAAGGTAGCCCCTCCACCACAGAATAAACTCAAGTTGGAGTGGGTGTATGGGTATAGGTAAGCCTAAATTATATTTTACCAGTAGATCCTGAGATTAGCGCGTTCAACCAAACAAACAAAGAAACACACTCTTTTGCTTTATAATATTAGTATAGATTTCTTGTTTACTGCATATAAAAAGATCCGATGGTTGGAATTTGGAAATTACTTTAAATTAAATAAGTTTTATGTCAATAATTTTCGAGATGAAAATATTTTTCTTGTTTTGTAATAGCAGTACAGTTACAGTCGTCGCGTTAAAATTAATAATTGTTTTTGCGTATAAAAATCACATGTGATATTCTCCCAGTCAATTGTCCCAGGTACAAACGCATCTTTGATACCTATTCTTTTACGACATGATTGCCTCTCGATGGGTTATCACAATGAATAATAATAGCTTAGTAGCGTCCGGTAGCCTGCCTGCATCAGTGTTTCCGCCCTTACAATATGGGTGTCTTCAAGGCAAGAGTGAATAGGTGGCTACTGAATTAGTGCGACTTACCATCTATGACTGCGTTACCACTTACCATCAGGTGGAACGCAGTCAAGCACTTATTCAGAATAAAAAAAAAGAAGCCGGCGCGAAGCTAAGAAATACGAAAGTTCAGTAGGCGGTGTGTCATGCGGGTTGCGCCTAGTTCTTCTCTGTGTAGCAGAGTAGACTGTGGAGTGACCCTCTTGGCTGTGTGGTCTTCTTCGGCAGACCTGCCGGGCCGGCGGGGCTTCATAGTAGAATGCGCAAGCGATCCTGCGATGCCCCATTATGACGGGTGATGGGTGATCGGATTGTCTTGGGTTTTAGTGGGTAGTACTGGCTTGCCAGTCCTACATAACCACCTGTTTTCTACAGGTAGTATACGTCAATGCATTTCCCAAGGATAAAAATAAGTAAAATATATACTTATATTCTTGTCTTATACAAAATACGCAAAAATAAGTATTGAAAAGGATATTTAAAAAATGAAATAAAAAATCTCGGGCTTATGGCTTATCTTACTTATTGATAAAGCCAAGTTGTAGGTACTTATTTATTACATCACCAAAAATGGTAAAGTCAGTAAAAATATTTTTTTTAAAGTAACCATCATTAAAATTCTCTTATCAATATATATTTATCAAAATGTAGTACCTACACAACATATTGTACATTATATTAATTATATTTTATCGATATCGATTAATTTATTGTTATATAGTATGGCAAGGTCGGCGCGCCTAACTACTAGTAACTATAAACGTAATTTATATTATTTTCATGGCGTGATATGTGACCTGTCGTTACAAATACGTACTTATAGAAGATGAATAGAATAATTTTCTAAGAAAAACCGTTCATCAATCATTGTGTATTTTTTTTGAAATTTTAAAAAGCAGAACCAAAGAATACCTATTTAGTTAGGTACTTACAATTTATTTAGAATACAAGTTAGTTATTTATATTTTAATTTGTGACTTGTAGACTTAAAAAAATCTCTGTAAATTTAGTCTATGTCACTCTGTAACCCTTCAAAAATCTCCATACAAACTTTTGTCAAAGAATGACAATGAAACACACTTTCAACTTTGACGACACGTTTGGCTCAGTGGGTAGTGACCCTGCTTTCTGCGCCAGCGGTCGCGGGTTCGAGTCCCGCTGGGTGCATACATTTGTTGAGCACGAATGTTTGTACTCCAGTCATGGATGTTATATTTATAATATGTATGTATTTAAACTTATATATGTGTAGTATATCAACCATCTAGTATCCATAACACAAGGCTCGTACCTTATCGTGGAACTAGATAGTGCTGTGTGTAAATGTCCCAACATATTAAAAAAAATGTATTATGCAGTATATTTTATATTTGTATACCATTGTAAAATGCAAGTTATATGTTATTAGTTATTACTACAGATCACACACGAGTGCAAACTTTGAAGAAAAAGAATCGGACTTTTCTATATTTTAATAGAGAACCCAACTTCGGTACATATTTATCACATATATGGTTAAATAGTTATATATTAATTAATTACCTACTACATGCAATTAAAACTTAAAGCTGAAAGCTCAGGGAATTAGTTTGAAGTATTTAATAGCCACGTACGTACTTAATTAATTCAGTGGGCACTATTTTATACAAATTACCCGAACCTTCTATATTTCAACACCCTACATATAGAACTGCTTCCAACTGAGCAGTTTAAACCAATTGCTGGGCAATTTTCCAATTGCCTTTATTTCAGAAATTACAAGTGACAATTACAGCCCACTCCTACCAATTACGGTGTTGTCCGAAAATTCCATATTCTTATATAGTAATGGGTGTCTAATGTTTTATATCGACAAACTGACTCAATGCATTGAGCTAGATTATTGTAGGATTTTTTAGGCCAGAATGGTTCTAGGTTAACTTTATCGAAGCAGACTTTTACAAGCATTTATGAATTTGTCTCAATGTAGAAGTAATGCATTTAGCTATTTAGAAGATATCTGCCATTGATTTAGATTGGATTTTTTTTTGGATTTTTTATATTTGCGTTTGGTCGTTGGACTATAAGCGAATTGGTTGTGAAAGTATGGCTTTTTATGCTGAGGCTAATCTTCTAAGTCTCTTGACCACCGCAGACGTGTTCAACAAATATATATATTATGTGGATTTTGGTGTGAAGTTAAGCGCTCTATGTGTTGTTTCCTATACCGCTCGATTTCAGATGCAACTGTCGGCACGTTGAGATATTCATGAGATAATAATGAGATAAAATAAGAGACTAGTAATAAAATGAAAAGGCAATCTTTTTTATATTTTATATAGCTATTCTAATCGAATATCTCTCAATGAAATCTTCCATTTACCACAACAAAACCAAATAAACAAACAAAATCAACAAAAGCAACCAAGCCATGCAACTATTACACGATCCCCATCATTTCTTTCGTTCACGTCTTTCAAGGTCGTAACTTATTCCGCTTGAGTGGCCAACTGTGTAGCTCTGATAATGACGAATGGGTCAATCTGGGTGTGGATTGCGATGAAAGGAAACACGAGTGTCGAGTTTAGTCACAAAGGGCGACGAACTATTTTTATATTGTACTAACAAACCTGCGTCTCTTCGTCGGCCTATGTTAAAACTTAAAATAAATTTTCTAATGAAATAAAAGTAGTCGAAGTTACTCTTTATAACATAAGCTAACTGCGAGTGAAAGTCCCGTCAAAATCGGTTCACTCGTTTCAGAGATTAGCCAGAACAAACAGACGGACAGACAAAAAATTTCACGTTTCACGAGATTCAATATTCAAGTATACATACTGATGCTTTATGGGTTCAACTCCCGACTAGACAAAAAACAGTTCAAATATTTTAATTGTTATTTACCCACTTAAAAATATATTTTTTTTCAGAGGCAAAGACTGTCGCAGCAATCTCTACTTACTGCCTACTGGAGAAATAGTATACTTTGTTGCGGCTGTAGTGGTTTTATTCAACGTCGAAGAACAATGTCAGAGGCATTACACTGGTCACACTGACGACGTTAAATGTATCGCGATTCACCCTAACAAACTGATTATAGCCAGTGGACAGTGTGCGGGTCACGACAGGCTTGACGCTAGGGTGAGTTAACATAATATTCATATTTTTTAATAGATGAGTATATACTTTAAGAAATTTTACTTTTATTTTTTTAAGATATATTTTATAAAAAATCTGATATTCGAGATATTCCTTCATCTATGTGTAAACTTTTTTTTCTTTTCGTTAGTTTCCGCTAAAACTGCTGGACTGATTTGAATAATACTTTTTTGTTTTATCTGGGGTATTTTAGGGGTTGTTTAGGTTAGAAAAATAGGTAAACCCAAAGAAAAGAACTGCAAAATATCAAAACATACGTATTATTTTGTATGGGAATGACTAACCATCAAAACGTACCATAAAAGACTAAGAGATATGGAGGCTATTAATATAATGTAGAAATATCTTTGTTTATATTTCGCCGTTGTTATGACGACATTTTACTATATAGCTATATCAATGATAACAATGTATGCATTGAAACATCGATGATAATAATATGCACTGTACTAACTTTGGCAAAAACCAGTTATTGGATAACGAAGATAGCTGCTGATAACCAAAGTTATGATTGTGTTCTTCATCATAAACTAGTTATTTACCCTGGTTTTGCTCAGGTCTGGGCACGTTTTCAATAGGTATGAAGTTATTACTAGTGGATCGTTGGAGAAAGGTACTTGTGTACTTGTAGATTTTTCTGCCTTATTAAGATCTACAGTTTTAACATATTTCGTAAGGTTTGGTCAGCGTTAGACAAGGTAACTTCTAAGGATGACTCGGTCAAACCAGTTATTGTGTTTTCCGTCGGAATGAAATAATTTCCTGTATTAAAACTATCTCTTAAATATTGATCTAAAATTGATATGATAATAACTGGTTATTCGGGTAAATTCGGGAAAATATCACATATCTGAGTAATTTATATGTACTAACCGTTAAAACGTACCTAGTGAACGACTCGAGCAGAGTGAGAGTGAGTCACTAGTATGTGATAGGTTTCAACATAGTATACATTAGTATTGTATTTAGTGGGAGTGATACCGAGGATGGCCCTAGGTCGCTAAGCTCTGATCCATTTTAGCTCCCTTTAAAGTGAGTTTAAAGTTCTCCGCTTCGTCCTGTCCTTCCAGGAACTTCTAGCTTTTCTGAGAATGGAGCTTTTGTATCTCTTCCAGTTGCATGATATGCTGCCCTAGATAGATACTTCTTCGGTGGATGAATGATGAATTCTATATTCACTCAAAAATTGTTTGTTTTTTTTTCTCTTCAATGTTTTTTTTTTGTTTGATGGATGTACATATTGTTTTTTTCTGTTACTTTGCTGGTGGCTTTGATAATTGCGACACAGTTTTTTAACTTCTGTAATTATCATCGTTGTATATGTTTTTGTTTTATAATCGTGGGAATGATGTGATCGCCGCCAGGCTATTTCAACATATAAAATTATTGTTAATTTGTAATTTAATTTAAAAGAGAGTGAGATAAAGATAAAAAAATAATATTAGTCCCGCTGAGTGTCTTTCGCCAGTTCTTCTCAGGTCAGAGGTTTCTTCTTTCCGAATTGGTGGTAGACTCATGACGTTCAGTATGAAATTGTAACAATTTTTATGCTGAATTAAATATTTTAATTTGATTTGATATATGTACTGATAAACATTTGTTTATGGTTTGTTTTAATGTGCATGGAAGATTCCTCTGACATTATTGGTACATTACAGCCGCACGTGCGAGTGTGGAACTCAGTATCGCTGGCGACACTAGCGGTGCTGGGCGCGGGGCATATGGAGCGTGCAGTGGCGTGCCTGGCCTTCTCTCGCGCGGACGGCGGCGCGCTGCTGGCTGCTGTGGACGATGGACCAGACCATACCATCTCTGTGTGGGAGTGGCAGAAGCCGGACAAGGGGCACTGTCTAGCTGAGACTAAGGTGAGGTTAGGTTTCTTTAGGACTTTTCAGAGCTGCCAGAGCCGGTAGTTTCACAGACTGACATTGACGCTTTAAATGTGCTTTACTATAAGTTATTTGAATAAAGTTTCATTTTCTATTAATGTAAGTGTAATGAAAATGAAGAAGATGAAGTTTTAATCATAAAAAATTTTGTATGTCCATAAATATTGTTCACGCCGTTTAAATTCTTTAAAACTATATCAAGGTCTACCAAACCTACTAATTTGGTAAATGTAGACTTATGTATATAAGATATATCTGGATGAATGCCATGATGTGAATTAAACTATTAAAATTGGTGATAAATATACTTAAAAATCTAACTTCGATACCTAAAACTACATTTTTGAATACGTTCTGCATACGTCTTATATTCTGACATTATAGGAGGTGTTAGGTTACACACGTTAAAGAACAAAAACATTAAATTAAAAACTCAAATGTTAAATTTTTCAACCCCCAGTGTTCAGTAGACACGGTCGTAGCGGCAGAGTTCCACCCACTGGATCGAAACCAAATAGTGACTTGCGGTAAAGGACACATAGCTTTCTGGACGCTGGATTCTTCAAACGTTCTGTACAAACGTATGGGCGTGTTCGAGACAAGGGACAAACCTAAATATGTCACGTGTCTTGCCTTCAACCAGAATGGTAAGTTAAAATTTGTTGTGAGATTTTGTTTAATGTGTTTAGTTGAATTAATTTTTGGTTCTTCGAGTCTGAAGTTAAATGTATAGTGTTATTGAAAAAATATTATTTTATATAATATGTGAAATCGTTATATCATGCTTATATTTTAGTATAAAATTGATGTAGTTCTTTATAATCAAATACAATATCTGATCATATCTAAACTCTTGATTTCTAAGCTCTTTATATCTAAATTCGTGATAGGTTGTATCGAAACTAGATGTGTCTTATTCCGTGATATTTGAACATGTTATATCTAATCCCGTGATATCTATTTCCGTGACATCTTTACTCGTGATATCTATTTCCGTGACATCTTTACTCGTGGTATCTATTTCCGTGAAATCTAAACTCGCGATATCAATTTCTGTGAAATCTAAACTCGTGATATCTATTTCCGTGAAATATCATTTCGTGATATCTATTTCTGTGAAGTCTAAACTTTTTTTTATTGCATTGCATATACATGAATCGTTGCTGTGCCGTTGCTAACGGAATGGTGTAGCGGTGAATCGTGTGTATTGTAACATTTATTTAAAAAAAACTATAAATTGAGATGTAAGCTATCAAGTTGGATCAAACTGCACACGGTGTGCAAATTTGATTACAATCGGTTAAGTAGTTTAGGAGTCCATCGGGAACAAATAACGTGACACGTTATTTATATATATTAAGATAAATAAATAAATATGTTGGGACATTTACACACAGACACAGCACTATCTAGTTTCACGATAAGGTACGAGCCTTGTGTTATGGATACTTGATGGTTGATATACTACACAAATAAGTTTAAATACATACATATTATAAATATAAACATCCATGACTGGAGTACAAACATTCGTGCTCAACAAATGTATGCCCCCAGCGGGACTCGAATCCGCGACCGCTGGCGCAGAGCATGGTCAGTACTCACTGAGCCAAACGTGTCGTCAAATAATAATTAGAGTATTATAAACTCGTGACATCTGAACTCGATACGTGTAAATCCGTAGGCGACGTGATATCTGGCGATTCGAGCGGCAACCTAACAGTGTGGGCGCGTGGTACGAGCTCAGCGACACGCGCAGTGCGCGGCGCACACGACGGTGCGGTGTTCGCGTTACTGGCGCGGCAAGATGGCGCCGTGCTCAGTGCGGGCGGGAAGGACGGACGTGTTGTGCTGTTTGATGCTGAGCTGCGACCCACTGGGCAAGAGGCTGTGGTGAGACATACAGGCTTACATGTAGACATTTAAATAATATACTTAAAATAGCTTTTTAGAAGAAGGGTGAAAATCTAGGTTTATAAGTAGTTTTTGATGCCAAATCATAAAAAAATACAAAATTTGGTCTAAAAGACGGTAAGCCCTTTCAGAGGTATCGATTACAAACACTGCGACACGATATTTTTATATATTGATAGGGGATATATTATGATTTTGGTTCCCGACGCTTCGAATGCTTTACAGCAATCATGGTCACGAAAGAGATCTTTTCCGAAGAAGAAGATCAGCGAATAGTTCAGTCGAAGATTGAACTATTCGGTGTGAAGTGACAGTGTGTTAGTGTGAGAGGTGTAGTGAGAGATATTCTTGGTAGTTTATATTTTTATTTATATTAATACGGTCCCATACCGATACACGTGCACGCGATGACTAGAGCGCAGTAACTACTCATCGCCACTCATACGTCTCGCTCATATACGTATAGAATCGCTGACACACAACATTCACACTAACAGTATCCCTACAAGAGGATATAAGAGAAGAGGGAGATTGAATGATTCTTTTCAAAGTATGATAGGATAGAGTGTGGTGTGTTACAGATCGAGGGTCACTACGGCGGCGTGCGCGCGCTGGCGGAGGGCCGCGGCGCGCAGCTGTTCGTGGGCACCACCCGCAACTGCGTGCTGCACGGCGACCTCGGGCTCGGCTTCGTGCCCGCCGTGCTCGGTATGGATATCATCATCATCAGCCCTTTTTAACGTCCCACTGCTGGGCACGGGCCTCCCTCAGTACGAGGATCAGGCTTAGTCCACCGCGCTGGCCTAGTGCGTGTTGGCGGACTGAGCGTGTAGGCCATAGTCCACCGCGCTGGCCTAGTGCATGTTTGCGGACTTCACATGTCTTTCGAAAACTTGATAAGTTTTCTCAGACATGCAGGTTTCCTCACAATGTTTTTTTTCACCGTAAGACAAGTGGTAATCATGATAGAAAGGATTCGCACATGAAAATATCAGAGGTGCGAGACCCGGATTTGAACCCGCATCACTCGGTTATTCAAGCGACGCGTTACCGCTGGGTTACCACTGTCATATGGGATATGGATATGTTACTGTTAAAACCCGGTTTTAGTTAGAACGCGTTTTCCCAGGTTAGAACTAGTTTTTACTAAATGTCTTTATTAACATTAGAATTAACTAGTCAAAACTAGAATTTACTAGTCAAAACTAGAATTTACTACTGATAAATAAATATAAATATGATGAATGTTGAATGAACACCAACAGTTCTTAACAAAAGAAATATTGTTATTTAAAAGCAAATCAGTCTAGTGTGCGTTCACATTCTATCATTATAAAATTAGTGTTATGAATACAAATCTATACTAATATTACAAAGCTGAAGAGTTTGTTTGTTTGGTTGATCACGCTAATAATAATAATAAGAAATAATAATAAATAAATATGTTGGTACATTATTACAACAGCACAATCTAGTTCCGTAGTAAGCTACGAGGCTTGTGTTACGGATACCAGGTAGTTGATACACTACATATATATATAAATTTTAAATACATACATATTATAAATATAAACATCCATGACTGGAGTACGATCATCCGAGAATAACAAATATATGCCCCCAGCGGGACTCGAACCCGCGACCGCTGGCGCAGAAAGTAGGGTCACTACAAACTGCGCCAAACGTGTCGTCGTATAAAAGGGCTTATGATGTTATGATGATAGGTATTATGGGTGTGCGAACATCGTTCGAATCGAATCGTATCGAATAATAATATTCAATTCGAAATTCGAATCGAATAATTCGAATTATTCGAAATTTTAGAATTATTCGGGAACTTTCAAGTAATTCGAATTTTCGAATTACTTGATTCGAGTTTCGAATCGAATATTAATATTCGATTCGAAACGAATAATTTTTGTGTGTGTGTGTGCAGGGCACGCGGACGAGGTGTGGGGTCTGGCGGCGCACCCTACACTGCCGCAGTTCGCGTCGGCCGGCGCCGACCGCCTGCTGCAGCTGTGGGACGGGCTCGGCCACTGCACCGTGTGGAGCAAGGACATCGAGGTACGCCCACTCACTTGACATCGTGGAACAAGGTTCTGTGAATGAAATGTAGACGAATTACAGGATGATGTCTGGAGTAAGGACATTGAAGAACAGCCACCTGATGCTTCACAGCTTTGTGCTAGATAGCGACCAGGACTGATTTTCTAACTGGAATGTGAACCGTTTATATGCAAGAAAGATAGTTATTTGACTCGACGTGACATATGAGTTCATAGACTGGATTCTGTCTAAATATAAAAAAAACACAATATACAAACTAATTAGTAGCAAATTCATGTGATGTTCGTCTCTTAGAATCCATGATGGGACTATCATCTGATTGCCATTTCAATCCATATCTAGCAGTACTTTGTAGTTTGTATTGTTTTTATACACGATGTTATATTTTTTATATGTATTTTATGTGGTACATAAATAAATATAAAATGTATGTGTGTGTGTGTGTGTGTGCAGGAGCGCGCGCAGTGCGTGGCGTGGAGCGCGGAGGGGGAGGCGCTGGCGGTGGGCTGCGCGGGGGGGCGCTGGCGCGTGTATTCGCCCGCCACGCGCGACCTGCTCGCCGCGCTGCAGGACGGGTGCGTCACACTCAACCCACCCACTCATTCACTCACTCACTCACTCACCCACTCACTCACCCACCCACTCATTCACTCACTCACCCACCCACTCACCCACTCCACTCACTCACCCACTCACTCACTTATTCAACAAGATCTGGTCTTAGTCACACCCGCAATTATAGAACACTTCATTCAAGTCATTCACTTCACCCTTCACTAATAATAATAATAATATTATTCACTACTGACGCTCTAATATAGTTCACAAAAACTTCATTCATTTTTCTTTACTTAATCAATCATTAAGTAAGCGTAGCGTAATTGGCATTTTCAAATTTAGTTAATATTAATCTAGCTCACGGCGTGTAATGTTATGTTATATTCTACAATACATGCCGCACTTATTCTTTGTCATATTTATGATTAACAAATATCCAAATAGCTATATTAAAAACTTTCTAAAATTCAACTAACATTATATTCCATACATTACCTTAAAATTACCACTATTCATACAGAATAAAAAATATCCCATAAGAAATGTTAGTAAATATGTATATTGTATATTACAGCACGGAAACAATACAAACGATAGTGTACTCTCCGAGCGGCGAGCTGGTGGCGGTGGGGTCGCGCGACAACTGCATCTACGTGTACGAGGTGGACGGCGCGCGCTACTCGCGCCGCGGGAAGTGCCTCGTGAGTACATCCCTGTGTTCCACTTGTCCTACTGGTCCACTTGTTCTACTGGTCCATTTGTCCTACGGATCCACTTGTCCTTCTGGTCCATTTGTGCTTCTGGTCAACTTGTCCTACTGGTCAACTTGTCCTTCTGGTCCATTTGTCCTACAGGTCCATTTGACCTACTGGTCAACTTGTCCTACTGGTCAACTTGTCCTACTGGTCCATTTGCCCTACTGATCCACTTGTCCGGTCCATTTATCCTACTGGTCCACTTGTCCTACTGGTCCACTTGTCCTACTGGTCAATATGTCCTACAGGTCCATGTGTCTTACTTGCCCATTTAACTGGTCCATCTGTCTGCTCCATTTGTCACGATATCTAGTTATTGTGACTGTGACTTTAGTTTGACAATAACTTAGAAGTTAAAACGTTGTATTTAAATGGAAATGGAAAAAATATGATTAAGATTTCTACAGATAAATGTTATCGTGTTATAATACTATGAGTACGAACCTTTGATTATAAAGTGAAATAGTCCATATAAAGCTAAATTAGCGTTTCATACACACCACATACATAGTAAAACATTTCCATATCATTTACATATACATACTATTTTATTTAACAGAGCTTTACACTGACTTTACGTTTTTCTATAAATGACAACATAATCTCATAGCAACACATTACATATCGAACATAATGAAAAATATGTATGTATGTTTGTATATTTCAATATTTAAAAAATCTAAATTATTTTTCATATTGAAATTTAAGAAAACTTAACAAACTTGCGAAAGCTCTTAGACCTTCTTAATCCGACCCTGTCGCAAAATTTATTCTTAGAAGACTAACTATAAACTCCCTCCCTGCTAAATTTCATCTTTATATACGTCAAGCTGTTTTCGATATTTCGTGACGAGTGAATGAATCACTTTTATATATTAACATTAATATAAAAACACGATTGAAACGGAATTGTAAATCTATTTAAATAAAGTTTATTTTGATTTGATAGACTTAGGTTATTTTGATATGTGTGTGATTTTGTGTACTCTTCGTTACACGCAAATCTAGTGCACGGAGAGAAAACGTAGACGGGTAACATTCCACTAGCTTGTAGTTAGTGCATGACGGACATACATACGTTATTATTGTTATTTATATATATTGATATTTTATTGGCAAATATATTTAGTTTTTCCACTCATTCAAAACATTCTATTGCATATTAGATAGGTTAATATCACGATGCTTTTCACGCCTCTAAAATAATCTGAATTAATGGCCCTACTTCCTGCGCCAGGATTAGCGGGTTCGAGTCCCGCTGGGAGCATTTTCAATGTTTGTACTTCAATGGGTATATTTATAATATGCTCGTATTTAAAGTTATATATTATGTGTAGTGTATCAACTATCTGGTATCCGTAACACAAGCCTCGTAGCTTATGGAATTAGATGGCAGTGTATATTAATGTCCCAACATAAAATAAAAAAATGCCTTTATATATTATTAATGTTGTGTTTTTGTAAAATAATGCTGCTATTTTTAATATGTTCTGTTTTTTTCATGTAATGTCAATGTATTTCTTTATTAAACTATATTACAATTTAGAGTTTATGCTAGTTGGGATGTTAAATATGTGTATTATAAATGTAGCGTAGTACACTGTATGCTTAAAACATACTATACTGTGTGCTATAATAGTTTTAATAAAAAAGAATAAAAAAAAATTAAAAATTTCAATTATTTTAAAATTTTCTGAGAATCATTAAACACAAGAAAAAATAAATAAATTGCATATATAATAAATATTATAATATGTATGTACATATAAATTCCAGGGTCACTCCAGTTTCATAACTCACTTGGACTGGTCCGAGGACAGTCAGTACATCCGCAGCAACTCTGGTGACTACGAGCTGCTTTTCTGTGAGTTTATCACTATATATAATAAATAAAGTCCTTTGGTGCGTCTGCCTGTCTGTTTGCGATAAACTCAAAAAATACTGCACCGATTTTTATGCTGTTGTCACCAATGGATAGTGATTAGTGTGGTTCTCGAGGAAGGTTTTAGTATCAAATTTGTCAATTATTAGTGTATATTTAATAGCGGAACCCGCGGCTTTGCTTCTAAATCTCTTGATTAATAACGATTAAGATTATTTTTAAGCTATCTTCAGTTATAGAAATTACTAGTAACTACTTTTCCTTCGGGTACTCAAAAAATTAAATTAAAACTACCATCTAGTAATGTTAATTTTCTTGAGTGGAATCCTAATTCTCTTTTTAAAAGTAAAAGTATGAATAATGTAAGACATAAATATAGTAAGAAACTGAAAGTACTATAAATGTATTCAATAGAGTATTCTGAATATTAATTATTAACAAAGTATAATTTAACGAAATCTTCAAACTACATAATATGTATCCGCTTAATATAGTTTTAATTGTATTTCAATATTTCTATAGCATATCGTTTATGCTATATAAATATGTCAATAAAGAATTATTATTATTATTATTTATTACCAGGGAACGCGACGACCTGCCGGCAAGTGCCGTCGCCGACGTCCCTGCGAGACACGGCGTGGGCCTCCAACAACTGCCCCATCACCTTCCACACCGTGGGCGTGTGGCCCGAGGGCGCCGACGGCACAGACATCAATTCTTGCACCAGGTATGCATTCTTGCACCAAGTATGCATTCTTGCACTAGGTATGCATTCTTGTATTGGGTATTTATTCTTGTGTGGAGTAATAACTCTTATTTGGTTCTTAATTTAGGTTGTAATATAATATCAAAATTTTCCATTAATTTAAAATAAATAGTATATTTAAGTTTTAAGATATTAATAATAATTCATTTAAAACATATGATTTGTACAACATTTTATTAACATGTAAAGGCTAATTTATTTATTTTCTACTTAGATCCCCAGATAATAAATTGGTAGCGACTGGAGATGACTTCGGCAAAGTGAAATTGTACGCGTATCCTGTTACACAGCCCAAGGTATAGAAAAATAGTCTTTTTTTACACTTTTTATCAAATCTGTAAAAGTAACGTAAAAATGAATAGTTCATTAAATACTTTATACTTATTAACAACATATATTAATGTACATGTACTTAATTTTTATCAAACAAAAATATATTTCAGTCGTTTAATATAATCTTTTTAGTCTAAATTTTGTATATATTGTGGTGCTAGCTTGTTTTTTATATTCTACATTATCTATGGAAACTTGATTGGGGTTTGTTTACTTCAATGTTTTATTTTATATTTATTAATTATTCTGCATGTTTCCCTTAAAAATTCAAATAAATAAATTAATAAAAATACCGTGGCATTACCAGTCGCTGTGCGCGTCGTACGGCGGCCACTCCGCACACGTGACGTGTGTGCGCTTCCTGCCCGACTCCACGCGCCTGCTGTCCGCCGGCGGCAACGACGCCGCGCTCATGCAGTGGATCGTGGACTAGTCGCCTTCACCCTCTGGACTATACACTTACAAAAGGCTGGTAGGCTAACCGCCTCCGCCCCCTAGACTATACACTTACAAAAGGCTGGTAGACTAACCGCCTCCGACTCCTGGACTATACCGATGGATTATGAATGACATGGCATAGCCATACATTCACTTCTCTTGGACTAAACGTTTTTATTACGTGATGAGAATTTTTATTATGTGATGCTTATATTACACCTAAAATTTTAATTTTCACTGAAAAGAGATTATAGTAACACTATTCACAGCTAGCCCCTATACTATGTAAATGCTTAATTTCAATGTTGGCGTCGTTTTACTGTTGGATTTACGTTTATTGAATCTATTCATAATAAATTCATCGTTAGTTACATATTATTATAAGATTTGCAAGCTCCTGCACTATAACAGCTTTGAATAAAATATTTGTGTTATTTGTCAATTAGTTAAGTATTTAGTGTAACTTACACGTATTATTGTATTAAAATAAACGCTTTAATATATAATTTACATGCATAAAACATTGCAGCTAGCTCTTACACTATATCCATATTATGCAAATGCAAGTAATTATGCAATACATACTTCAAACTGGTTCCTTGATAAGATTGTACAAACAAATTATAAGTCGTCTCTCGGACTATATAGATTTATAATTAGCATAAACACAATAATATATAAAGTGTATAATTTTATTCTTAATTTTATTTAATTTTAACGTTTTATATAAAAAAATAGTTGAAGTACATAATAATGTTTTAAGTCTTACTTTTATCAAGAATAATTCAAATCAATATACTTTAAATTTAATTATTGTACCTTTAAAGATATTTTTTTTTAATTTCTTAAAGTTCACAACAAATAGGTATAACAAAAAAAGTTGAAATGAGAACATCTACTTAAGAAGTTGATTAGAAATCTATTTCTTTTGTTTTGTATTATAGTTGATGAGAGAAAATTAATGAATTAATAAAACTATCTTTTCGAATATTTTCGCGGATTTATTTAGATTTTTGGTTCAACACATTTCAAATGCTTTAAATCCACAAAAAATCCCAAAAGATAGTTTAATTTAAAATGTCAAATATTTGCGTATATCTAAGAAAATATTATTTAAGAACTTCGATCGATGTCACTATTTAGTGGTTACTGTTTTAATTATTATATTGTAAAGTGCAGTTAGTTCCGTACAGCCGCCAGGGGACTGTCACCAACAATACTCCAGGGGACTGTCGCCATCAACACTAATATTGTGTAACCTGATTTTATTAATAATTCTACTGCTTTTTATAATTTTTAATTATTGAAAAATTAGACTTAAGTTAATTTTATTATATTATTTAAAGATAGATCATGTTTTATTATAAATGTACAAATTTAGTTTCGGTACCACTGGTATATAAAAACACATTTGCTAATAAGTACCACTTCAACAGTGTTTGTGTGAACCAAACAAAGGAATCAAAAATTAAAGTTTTAATTACTAAATACAAATTCGAACTTAAGCACTCCACATAAAGTACTTTTTTAAACAAAATTTTGAATAAACTTTTAATTTTGTCATCCAAAAAACAACAAACCAGAGATTTAAAATGAACAGTTTAAATTATGCACTTCTTTTTGAGGATATTTTTATGAGTTTTTGTATATCAATGGTTTTGGTACAAATATTTTTTAAGACGGTCATTAGAGTTTACATAAGGATATATTGCTATATTATCGCACGATATAAGCGGTTATGCAAAGGGTAAATGGTGCTTAGACTTGTGAAGCGAGTCGCAGGTTCGAATCCGCGAAAATAAAGCTAATATCTTTTTAATTTATAACTTTTAAAATTATTGTTTTCATCTATAATCAAAGCGTTTTTTTTTATAATAATTTGCAAAACGCATGTCCATTTTGATTGAATTGTGCGGTTGTGATAAAAAGGTCTGAGTGTTTCCGTCGCGTCGCTTTATAGCTATTTATAAATGATATATTTTTAATACTTTTTTACACAGCACTTTTTAGTTTAGCTGATCAAATGTAAGTTTGTGTTAAGTTATTTGTATTGTGAGGAATCTTTTAAATCTATATTAAATTGAAACTCGCTTAAAGTATTGAGAGATCGCACAAAAATATCATTTGTTTGATTTTTTATTTGAACTAATTGTAGTAATTGAAATTAAAATACTGTTTCTAAATGAACATATTTTAAAAGTTTTCTCACAAGTGAAAGCTGTGGGCAGAGACCCGTAGGTAAGTTAGCAGTAACTAGTCAGTGCGGCCGAGAATAAACAATGTTTACTGAATATTGCTGTGTTTTATTTGGAAAACCTTCATTTATATTTACAATACCTTTATTAATTCTCCCTAAAAGATGTTTCATTGAAATCTGCTCAGACTTTCTTTTTTTCTTATTTCTAATTAGATCAAAAACTATCTTTTTCTTATTTCTGATGAATATTTATATTCTCTATGATTCTATTTAATTTTAATTTTGATGTTAGATAGACTTGGTCGATTTAAGAAAATATCACTGCTGTAACAACCTTAACCACTCAATATTATAATAGAGAAACGTCTTTAATCAAGCTTTACATTTGAATCTTATAGTGTAAATTAGAAGGGACTGTGATGAGTGATCCTTGTATTAATCCCTTATTAACGTCCCACTGCTGGGCACGGGCCTCCCTCAGTACGAGGGGATCAGGCCATAGTCCGTGGTGGACTGGCCTAGTGCGAGTTGGTAGACTTGGTCATGTCATAACAGAGTCATCGTAACTAGAGATAAATTATTGTAAATGCTTCCAAAGAATAATGAGAAAACTCCATGCAAATTACGTCAAAATAAGAATACTAGTTTAAGTAATCCTACTAATATTATAAACGCGAAGGCGTTCCTCTGAACTACTGAAAAGATTTTAATAAAACTTAAGAGTTAAATAGCTTTCACATCAGAGTAAGACATAATGAGATGTACATTTAAGTGAATATTTAATTATTATACTATTTAATTTAATTATAAATGAATATTTAATTTATAAAATTTGTTTTAATATTTTTTTTTTGTTGAGAAATTATTGGAAATATAATAAAGATACAGATTATTTTTTAAAGATTTATTTCAACAAATCTCTAAATAATAACAAAATAGCATTACATAAAACTGTAAATCTATTACGATACGATATCACGAATGCTAACAACCATTAAACATAGCACTTTTAGTTGATAGATACCTCTTCAATACTTAATTTCATCGTTAATAATTACTAAGATAAGGCAAATGGGAAGTTAGCTTTTACTCGTTAAAATTAAATTTTAAGCAGAATCTAAGTTACTCTAACATTTCATATCTTTTATTTCAAATAAAGCTTTATTAAAGTACTAAGTATGGAGTTAACAAATCTAAAAATTGAACTTTTAATTTTTTAATTTTGTACTTTATAAAGATTTTAAATATTAAAATCTTTGCTTAGGGAGATAAAGTCAAAACAATATGTCTAATATAACAATTTAATTAATAAAGCGCTATATCAACTGCTCTACACTGTTAGCGGACAATTCTAACAATCTCCAAGCAGCTTTGGGGTTCAACTCCTGCGGATCTCTGCACAGTACCCAAACATAGTTGACTCGCATCACTTTATTTGGGTCTCCTTCTATAACATTATTCTTACCGTCTCTGACACACATTATTTGCTGACTTTGGAATGTGATCACTAGTACTGGGCCTTGGTCCATCATTTTGCCCATAACGAGTTCAATATTTTCAATATCTAGGATTTTGGAGTCGAGACGGTAACCTAACTGCTTGCATTGCTTCAATGGGGTCGCCAAGATGTTGAAAACACCTTCGTAACACCAGTCCTTTAGTATTTCCATGTCTCCTCTCACCATGGCTTCTAGAATATTCGGGATGATATCGTTTGCGCAATCTTCTAAGAACTTTTGTGCGGTGAAATTGGGGTCTATTTTACAAATTTCTGTCAACGTTTGGGAGAGTTCGGTTTTTTCGAATAAATTTCCAAAGAGGCTGCTCACTTTGTCGGTGACGAATTTTGACGCTCGGAACACTGGGTTTTCAGACTCCTCGTATTTTATTTTCCAGTCTAACATCTAGAAAAATTTAATATTTTATTAAAGACATAAAAATCTTTTTGTTTGAAAATCATATATTAGTATGAATTTAAATTTTTATCTGTATGTAGCATAATATTATCTTAAAAACTAGTCAAAGCTAATCTTGGTTTCAAAAGAACTTATGCATTCATAAGTTCTTTTGAAACCTATTGTACCATTGGGAGTTTAAAAGTTATTTATTGTATATTTTTGTTTTTAAAAAAATATTAAAATAAACTTAATATCAACTTTTATTTTTATTGATAAAAAATGTATACCAGAATAATTATTTTCTTTATACCGCTAACATAACTTAAAGTTAACATTTTAATAATAAGGAACTTCGTTCCTATCCGGTGTCCCACGACACCAGTTTTAATTAATTACTAGTTTTTTTTATAATGTATATTTACCTTATTAACATACTGATTGTTGTTCTTGAAATCCTCCCACTGCTGGTAGAACTTAGAGTCTTTGTGCAGCTCCACACCGAGCGTCTCCGTGTCAGGCGTGAACGTCCGCTCGTCTTCCGCCACCTGGGATGGAAAAATCAATAATTGTAGTTTTAAAATATAAGATAAAATATTTTTGTTCAATTGAAATATATAGGGCTTGTCATAACGAATCATGGGAGCCCAAACTTAAGGATTGCAATTTCATTCAACTCTTGATTTGTCAGATCAGCTCCAAAGGACAAAAATATTGTTTTAGTATTATATTGTCCTCTGAACCACGAGTAAAGTATATACACATTTCATTTTAATTTTATAATTAGAATAAGTTATTAGAATTAGTTAAAATTAACTTCCTTCCTCACATTGTTAGTTACAAATCACATCACAATGTATCATCATCTAATAGCCTATTTCTAAAACTCATTTGTATAGTCTTCAACTTATCCAAATAAACATATTAAAAAGCTTGGACTCCATTCCATAGATAATTTAATTTAGTATGTTCCACATTAATCGGTGGTTGGTGGGTTTTAGGGATTACTCCAAGATGAATCCAGCAGATGAATCACTAGCAAGCTTTAGATCGTAGCTCATACGTTATTAAACTTTGCTTTAGACATTTTTTTAGGAATTACTTAAGTTCCTTTTGGCATTCAGATAACTTTATGAAGTTTATTTTACAATAAATAAAAGCATTATTATATTCCACTATTATATTTTTTTAAGCTTATTGATATGAACACCAACAGTTCTTAACTAAAGAGATAATATAAAACAACATAAAAGCAAACCAGTCTAGTGTGCGTTCTCATTCTATCATTATAAAATTAGTGCTATAAATTCAAATCTATACTAATATTACAAAGCTGAAGAGTTTGTTTGTTTGGTTGAACACGCTAATCTCAGGAACTACTTGTTCATTTTGAAATTTATTGTATTGAATAGTCCGTTTATCGATGAAGGCTATAAGCTATATTACATCACGCTACGACCAATAGGAGCGGAGCATCAATGAAAAATGGTTCAAAAACGGGAAGGGCTGGCGTGTTCTGCAAGGTATCATATAACGTGACTCAGAAAGAATTTGGTTTCCAGTCTTTAGCCGCGGGAAATGCTAGTATAATATAATTACCTCAACTCTTTTCCGTAAAGCAGTCGGTGATGTGTAGACACGCCCTTCTAGACCCCTTGGTGCCATTTCGTTTTTAACTGCCTCTGTAGCCTGAGAAGGTGCCAGTTAAATTAACATTTATTGGCTTATTAATATATTACTATTAAAATAGTAATAATAATGTTATAAGCTTATATAAAAATGAGGTTAGATTATCCTCTTAAAACAAGACAGGAGTTAATTTTTTTAATATTAAATAATTATAAAACTTTAAATAAAGTATAACAAAAATATGAAAGAATCATGAAAATTTCTCAATAAAAGAAAAAGTTATGAAACTAAATTTGCATAGAATAATTTCATTTAATAATAGTAATCTAGAAATTAAAAATTAAAAAAAACTAAGAAAAAAATAATAGAATAGGTTCTCAAGTAAATATTGTTGTATGCATATAAACCTTCCTCTTGAATCTATTAAAAAAACCGCATCAAAATCCGTTGCGTAGTTTTAAAGATTTAAGCATACATAGGGATATAGGGACAGAGAAAGTGACTTTGTTTTATACTATGTAGTGATTTATAAAGAACATGTCCTTATCTTACCTGTGAAATAGTTTTAAATGCAGATGTTCTACCCAGTGCTTGACTCTTATCAGCTATTGACTCTGCTGCGTCTTTTGCAGTTTTTGATATGTCTTCTGTGATCTTGCCTGAAATTAGAATAGAAATGTTTTACAAATAAAAAGAATTTAAAATATCAATTAAAAGTATACATTAATTCAATATGATTTTTTAATTTGTATACTACAGAATGTTTTTATATCAGAGTTCTAGTTATTATACCAATAAATAAATGGATAATAAAAAAGAACTTACCAGCTTTTTTAGCAATTTCTGATTTACTGGCTTCTTCGAGCACATGTTCCACTTTGTCTTTGATACCCTCAAGGGTTTCTTTTAGCACCTCAGACCCCTTTGAAGCCTCCGATTCCACCACATGAAACTTTTTTCTAGCAGCTTTTAGTGCTTCAGAGTTTTCTAGTTTCTGAGCTTCTTCTCTAAACTTCTTGATATTATCTTTCATTTCTTTATTCTTAGAGAAATCTTCTTTTATATTCTCTATTATGGAAGCAAAAAAGCCCTTTCTTGCTGAATAAAACCGACATTCTTGAGCCGAACACTACAATAATGTAATAACAGTTTCTAAGTATGTGATAAAGAATATAAGAGATAAGTTTTATAATTTTTAAGAGATAAAAGTAACCTATACACTTAACAATTAGTCTGAAATTTAGGAATTATCGGTTAATAATTTTATGACTGCATGGTCAATAGTATAAACATAAACAACACTTTTTACATGCAAATATTAGATCTTATAAGAAAATTAAACAATTGATTCAAGGTGTAATATAAAAGAATTTATTACCTGTTCAGGTTTGATAGAAATGACAGAAGTCTTTAAATTTATTGGTAAGGCACATTTCCAGCGAGCTGGGCTGTATAATAACTGGCGACACGAGTGCTGAAAATAATGAATCTTGTTTAAATTTGTATTTCTCCCTCTTTAACATAACCTCACTTGATTAAATGACGAAACATTTACCATTCTTAAATAAAATTATTAAAAGTGTATATTAATAAAGTCACTATATTTCAAATTTCTTTTTCACTTTTATATTATTATTGAACCGATATATCGGTTTTTACTCTATAAAATACATATGTAATCATCTGGTGCCCATTTTTTGATTTAACAATTAACAGTTTAATGTTGCCATATTGATATATTATGTAATTGTAAACGATAGATTATGCAATAAAATGGAAACATTGTATTATATGATTATAATTATTATTCCTTATATTTTATTTCTTTGTTTCAATTAATATTATTACAATATAATATAATTACTTTGTTACTTACACGATATATTATTAGAAGTTTCTAGCATTAAATAATAGTCGCTGGTCATTGTCAATAACCATAGGCAATATTTATGACTTCCTGTTTGAAAACAATATTTCAAATTGATATTTAAAATTGAATAATTCGCCTTTCTACTATATAAAAATTTTTGCGTAATTGGTGTGTATCTTTAATCTAGAAATACAATATTTAATTTTTACTGTTGATATGTGTTTGAAAATATAATATTCGATGGTTAATGCTTAAAAAAATTGTTGCTTCCGGTGTGAAGTTAGTTCCAGAAACATAAGAAAGTGTACATTTTCATTTATTTTCTGCCGTCATTTTTAGCCACGATATCGTGTACGAGTTTTGTGTAATTCTATTTATTTTATGTTCTTCCCGACACAATCGTTGTTGTGGTGTAGTCGATATTTTTTACTAGTGTGTATCAAGAGTCGCGACGCATCGTCATAGAGGGAAGGTATAGCGAACTAATATCGAATATCTTCAGTCCATATTTACTTATATAGATGCATAGCTAGTAGTGAGTACTGAGTAGATACCACGTTTTCGCCAGCTGGTACGTACGTTTCGGCTTGTGAAATCTGATGAAGTAGTTAAAATGTTTGTTAAATAGTTATAGCAAGTGGTAGTAAGGTGCTGTATAATCGGTCGTGAAGATAATATTGCATTGTGGCAGGTTGGTGTGCCCGGCTAGCGTGCTTTTCTGGTGCAGCTCCGAGGAAGGATCAACAATTCATCCCATCTGTGAGCTCTCGTCCAGTGGGGCGCTACCATTTTATATGACTTTAGCAAGATATACAGGTTAGTGGAAAATATATTACGCCATCGTATTACTAAAACACTTTCGTTGCTAACTCTACAGATTGTCGCAAGAGGTTATCTTGAATTGGAGAAGTTTATTTTCAGACCTTCACTGCAAATCTATCCATTTTATTCCTCTATTTATGATACTAGTTCTATGTTCATAAAATTGGTTTCTTAAATTAATATTTGATTTGCCACATCATATAAAAATCTCACACTGGTACCTATTTATTTCTATACAATTTGGAGCATTTTTATTGAAGCAGATTTCTAATTCTTATTAGACATAATTCTAATTCTAGATCTTATTGGTAATGCTATATCACAAAACCTGTGACTATAGTATTTTCTGTAGGATGACTTGCTCTTTTAAGGCAATTAATATGTGTAAAAATAAATGTATATTCATAGAGTTGACTTGAAATTTGCTTTATTTTTGTATATGAAATGTTTTTATTTAAATTAGCTGAAGTATAAAAATAACAAATACATACAGTAGTAAGAATTCAATGCATAAGTAACCTTCACTACATACTACTTTCATAATTAATATAGACCTGATATGTAATTTAATAATATGTAAAGTCAAAGTTTTTCTGTAATATCAAATGAAAATAAAATGTTAATGTGTTAGTGTAACTATATTATGTGATTTAAGCTTTTAATCAAATCAATAGATTATCTCTTGCTAGAACCGAGGATTAACGAGAACCTTCTGACATGATCATTGCTGAATTGTAATGTTTCTTTAAATTTATGAGTAATTGAATTATTCTTCTTTAAAAAAATAATAAGCTATATCTAAATTTTACATTTGTTCATAAAATCTAAACAGTACTTTGAAGAGTATATTTTGTCGTTGACATATAAGATTTTATATACCCATGCTTATGACCATTCTTATATTTTGAAAATAAATAATATTAGATTTTTTGAAGACAAATCTACTTTTACATTTATTTTTTAATTACTGATATTAATTTAACTATTAAACTATTAATGGCATTAATTTTTTTGATATTAAGGTCTTATCCTTCCTTATGATCAAGTTTCTGTTGTACACTAGTAAGAAAATAACGTATAAAAAGAGTTCAATAGTAGTACTCTGAAGACTACTACTATTTACATAATATATGTATAAAACCTTCGGTATTTATTTCTGTGACTTCTGTTCTTCTCTTAATTATATATTTTTACTCAAATCAAGCAATTGCACACATTTTTATTTGTTTTTCAAACTGTTGTAATAAAAAGTTATGAATAGGTAGATGCAAATTAAGTGCCATTTTTTTAAGTTGAGTAACATTTGCTTTCTAATATCTAACCAATATACTCGAATTATCCAAACACGATATTTTGAATCGTAAATCATGATGCAAAACACATTCTTTAGTGAAAGTCACGATTTGCGACAAATTAAATCAAGTGATGTACATTGCGACACTCATTGTTTACATTTTTTGTCTATTTTATCCACAACTTTTTATTTAAAATTTTTTTATTTAAAACTGAAACTATTGTATTTGCAAGAAGTTAATACCATAAAAGTTTCCATTAGAAATATAGGCCATGCGATCATTTATTACGACGAACGTCGTCATGCTTAAAAACATTACGTGTGCATTTTTCTTTCATTTTCATCAAGTGACGTGGCGCTAATGGATTTCTGCTTTTAATTAATTTTTACTACAATTTCTATGTCGTATGTCGCCTTTTGATTCATATTAATATTTTAGCCTCGGGTTTAATTTTCTCATCAGAATTTAATTTTTATCCTTATATAGGATTTTTTGAAAGCATTATTTTATGGCTATGTCCCCTAAAACTGTTGCCCCGGGGTAGGTGCTGCCCCTGTTTGACCCATACCCAGGTCCACGCCATGGTTGCTTAACAGTATTAGAATTGCACGGTATCGGTAGGTAAAATCTAAAAGAAATATATTATGTATATTGGTAAGGTAGTAAGCTATGTATCAGGAAACATTATTTCCATAGAAGAAACTCTCATTGTATATCAATTTTTCTATTTAGGCAGTCAAAATGATATCCATTGTTAGCTGTTATTTGATAGCGTTTCTGTATCGCGTGTTTCCTGTCAGCATTTTGGCCTATTTTTTTCTATACAAATAGTCCTTGTTCCAACGGACACGGTACGTTTAACGCATTGTTAGAAATTGCTGGGTACAGCTATTACTTTAAAAGCCGAGCCCAAGCTGGTGTTTTGATTACTCATGTTTTGCCTTCAATATTGTATACTATAAAATGAATTAGCTGCTAACTTGTGCACTCTCAGTGCTTATAGTCCTTAAAAACCACCCCCCAGAAATAACCAACATCTAATTTGTAAGTAGCTGTTCCACAAACTTTACGTAAACAATAAAGTACCTACATACAAATACGGCAAATAATAAAAGGCATTTAGGGTTTTCGAATTTCTTAAAATTTTCTCTTCCCAAACATTTTCTGTCTGCCTTTGATTTGCTTACCAAAATGAATTTATAGATATAAATGTAACTATGTTACACGAAATAACTACAGCCTACTGATATTTCATCGAACTAAGATCTTTTGCTCGCAAACTCGTATACTTTCCTAATTTGTCAAACTGTCTTGATCGAACCTTCCATAATCCAGAAAATATTATATTACGTTCGTCTTTCGCTCTAGAGCAAATTCAATGATCCCCGAAATCGAAAGACTCGACGAAGAAACAACTTGTCGTCTACTTAACCGTTTTTTATTTAAATTGTTTGCCCAAAGTCTACTTTAAAATTTGTACGTTCATGTTTGGTATGCTCTATGTAATAGCGGCTATTTACTATACATTGTAATTTGTAATTCTTTGCATGTATTCGTCGTAGCTATGAGAACGGGCTCCAAGGAATTTACTGCTCACGTAATGTTTTGTTGCGTTTTAAGTGCTTACAAAAAGGAGTTATCGTTGCAGCTCTCGGAACTAAATCGCTGTACGATTGGTAGAAATAGGTGGCTTAAAGCTTTTACGATTTAAGCTATTCTTGTGGGATATACCTACTTGGCTGGTTTTTTGTAATGGTAAGGGGATGGGTTAATAAACTCTAAAATTGAATTTTTATTAATAACTAGCCTTTCCCGCGGCTCCGCGCCCGTTTTAAAGCCTGAAAACCAGATACCTCCCGTTTTTGCAACATTTTTCATTGATGCTCCGCTCCTATTGGTCATAGCGTGATGTAATATCCTATGCCTTCTCTCTTCTCTCTGGCCTATAGCCTTCGTCGATAAATGGACTATCCAACACAAAAAGAATTTTTCAATTCGGACGGATCGTTAGATTAGCGCGTTCAACCAAACAAACAAACTCTTCAGCTTTATAATATTAGTATAGAACTCTATAATTGATTTTTTATTAATAATGTATATTCTTGGAGTCTTAATTTTAACCTTCCGATTGCTACGAAACAAACTTCACAGGGTCATCGCTTGGCTTATCTGAAGATTGGCTGAAAATATCTGTACATTGCATATTTTCTGGAAAATCTAATTGAAATAGTCATTATTAGCGACAAAGCAAAGGCCAAATCTATAGTTTTTAGAATTTCTGTGTGTCTGTATGTGACAGCATCACGAGACAACCACTGGACGGATTCTGATGACATTTGGATGTTGTTAGCTGATAGGGTCAACATAAAGGATATAATTTGCTGCAGGAAAATATCTCATTTCTTAGAAATCTATACTAACAGTTCAAACGTATCATCCGGTAATATGTACATAAAATCTACTATGAATTAGATTTCTGGTCTTAAAACGCGGGCGAAGCCGCGAGAAATGCTAGTATAAACATAAATAAAGTACGTTGATAACAAGACGTAAACTTGGAAATATTTAAGCTATTATCAAAGTAAGTTAGTAGCTTGCAGTGATGTGGCCGGTTTATTTTTAAACCCAGTCTCGCTGTGCGTTATCAGGTCGCTCTTAATGGAAGACGTACGTCATACAGATAGCCGAGTTAATTATACATGTCGTTAAGCTAAAATAGAAAAACACAAGAAAAAGGATGAAAGTTTGCTCAATTATTGACGTCACCCAACATGTGTTCCATCATATATGTATATTAATCGGTGTTTTAACACTGTTTTCATTAAATTTGCGGATACAATATTGATTATTTCCTTTACATTATATAGAATATAGTAGTGGGTCTGGGTTTTGCCATAATTAATTCTTGGGCTATCAAGTGATCTTTAAGTTCATTAACGATACTGCTTCCGTAAATTAAAGATATCGGAGATTAATTAATATGTCTATATGTTATGTGATTATTCCTTTTAAAGAAATAATAACAAATGCAAAGTAAATTTCACTACATAATATAAATGATTCGTATACAAAATAAACAGTTCTGAAGATTTCCATTTTTAGATGTATTTTTTTGAAGCTTTCCCTCTAAGCACTCCCAACAAAACGAAAAAGTGTGTTTGTGGGAGTGTTGGTTACTTCTATAGCTCGTAAAGAATTTGTGTGAATTTATGAATAGGATATTTTTGACTAGCTTACCTACTACGTAATTATATAGAATAATAATAATATAGAAAAAACAAATGCAGTTTTTATTAGTAATTTATTTACATACATCCTGCTGATTTCTATCAGACTTTATAATATAAAGAGGGTAAAACCTAATTGACAGGTCCAAAAATATAATCATGCTACTGGTGAATGTAAATGAATTTAATACAAACTTAGATGATTGTATCGGCTCTCTAACATACACATAGAATAGATACCTGTTAGTGAAAATTTTTTGTTAGTTCTGTTCCGTGTTATAATGTTCATAAAAACTCCGTTTACACTAACCTTTGTCGTAGTGATCGACAAAGTTGCAGCAAATGCCAGACGTTACGTCCACGTTTGCCGAAACATTATGTCACAGAGGTCGATGCACCCGCCTTTCACACTATGCCTCTCGCTCAGATGATTGATCGTTGGGAAAGCGTAAGATTTTTCGCCAGGCTCCACTAATAGATGGACGTCTTTAAATTTAAAATCTTGCAATAATCTTTTAAAACATTCAAAAATGTATCATGCAATCTTGCTTGACAATTTCTCGCTTCTCGAGAATATAACCTTTTATTTTTTTTTTCACGGTAAATTCGTGAAGAATCTTTTAAAAAATCTGACATTTCGATGTGTCGTGTAAGGGAAGAGACAAAGTTTAGACGTCTCAAATGTCATTTTATTAATTGTAAGATATTCGCGTAATTCGAAGAAAGTACTTTGTATTGTTTCATCAAAAGTTTAGCGATTTGCGGCAACAAAGTTGGTGACTAGGAAAATCAAATATATTTGTACAAATATGTTTAAATTAACATTACCAGTCTTAAGTTATCAGTTACATAATAAAAATATATTCAATACACTAGGCTCGACTCGACAAAGATATAAAAATGTACTGTCAATAAACTTGACACTTGCTATTATCTTGAAAAAGTGTGCTTTTATCATAGATAAACCAAATTGAATATTCTGACGTTTTGAGCAATGACGTCACTACACACACAGTGAGTCAAATTTGTTTTTTTTTCTAAATCGATTAATCGATATAGGTGCGAATCTATAGTTTTTAATTTTTTATCTGTCTGTAACCGCATAATAAAAAAATAACTAGTTAATTTTGGATATAACGATAGATTGCTATCCAGGTCAATATATAGGATACTTTTTACTAACTTGTTAAAATGTGCCAAGGGGATCAAATGAAACCGAGTGGAGTAATGGCGAATCAAATTTAAATTCAAAGTCACTAGAGTTTTATAATTTTTTACTTTTTGTTTTACGATTCCCAGCTATTTCTTTAATGAGATACTTTCAATTCGTTCGCGTCGCAATATCCATAAGTTTTCCGGCGGAATAGTCACGAATATTGTTCGCACGCTTTGAATCGTGTCACAGTGAATGCTCGAGTGTTTTAGTATGATGAAATGGAAAACTTCCTCTTCGTTAAATATAATTTTCTTACGGAAAACTAGCGGCGTTTATCTGTAAATTATACGTCTTTGTTAACTTTGATGTGTGAATTTTCGTTAAACCTATTTAAAGACAAGTTCCGAGACTTTTATTAGTACATTATTACTGTCTTAACTTAGTGACTTATTGTAATATTATTGTACTAGCCTTTCCCGCGCGTTGTAAACTGGAAACCAAATAACATTGATGCTCCGCTTCTATTGAACGTAGCATGTTAAAATATAGCCTATAGCCTTCCTCGATAATCAAAATATCCAACACAAAAATAATTTTTCAGTTTGGGCCGGCCGTTCTTGAGATTAGCGCGTTCAACCAAACAAACAAACTCTTCTGCTTTATAATATTAGTATAGATATAGGAATATCTGAAAGAAATTTCTTGACATCCGGTTTCATGAGGTATAAGTTTTGTGTTTGTTGAATGATTTGTTAGCTTTTATAAGTCTAAGTTCATGATATTGATTATTTCTATGAAATATTACGTAAATCTGTTTCTTTAGAAAGCACCTAATCTCTGCAGCAAAATTATCGTCATTATAGCAGGAGTATAAATGTGATGTGGGCCGATTCCGGTCTGCTGACCGGGCCCTGGCAAGAAGGGTACGACTACAGCTCTTTAAAGAATGAGGACGAACGGACATTAAAATTACTCTAGTTATTTGTTAGCAATGCAGTGTTATATGTACATACATACATATTTTGGGCTGCTTTTTATAGTTTATACATATTAGGTATAAAAATTAGTTATTGAATATGTTCGCTTTTGTTCTTTTTAGTTTTTTTTGTCGAATAAATAGATATTGTACAATATGACTGTTCAAAATGTGACGTATTTGATCTAAATGGTAGTTATAAGCACTAGATTACTTGTTAACCTAATCGTGGGCATCCTGTTAGCACTGTGGGCTGCAAGACATCGTCAGCCACTGTTTTCCACTCACTGTCATACTATATACTTACAATAAGTATGTTTCCTATTTACGAGAATGCAGAATACCCTATTTGTGGTTGTATTTACTAGTGACAGGGCATTTTTACTTTTTAACGTCTCACTGCTGGGAACGGGCCTTGTTCCTGGAGATGGATCAGGACATACCTTCTACCTCCATACCTTTGGCCAAGTGGCAGGTCTTTCCAAAACTTTATAGGTTTTCTTAGTCATGCGGTTTTCGTCACGATGCTTTCCTTCCCCATAAGACAAGTGATATTCATGTTGAAAAATGATTCGCACATGTAAATACCAAAGTTGTAAGACCCGAGATTTGAACCCGC
Organism: Boloria selene; assembly: GCA_905231865.2. Taxonomy (NCBI): domain Eukaryota; kingdom Metazoa; phylum Arthropoda; class Insecta; order Lepidoptera; family Nymphalidae; genus Boloria; species Boloria selene. The sequence goes on from HG993146.1 coordinate 12,378,111, forward strand.
TTCATTCCATTTGTCAAGCGAGCGCGTTACTGCTAAGTTACTACCCTGCCCTGAATAAAACCACAAATAGATAAGTTATCGGTATCAGCTGATAGTAATAGTAAATTAATATAAATTATAAAGACATTAACGGTCACCCAACAACGGTGTAATAAACGATGTAACCACAGAAGGAAATATATTTACAAAAGAACAAAACATGGAAAGAGATTTTTTTGAAAGAAGAATTAAATAAGATTCACTATAATTGAATAGTTCTATAACTTATATTTTGATACCTTAATTCTCAAATCAGTTAATACCCTCGCAGTCTAATTTTACAAAATAAATGTGTCAAATCTAAAATCATGCTTTCCAAATTCGTCATATTATTGAAATATAGTACAATGCTTTCTAAAAAGTGACATGAATCGGAGTAAGCTGAATTTCGAATCAAGGTATCGATTTGCAAACGATCTTTAATCATTTTAATTATATGTGCATTGTAATTTATTATTTTCTAATATCATTTTTCTATCTATACTAAAATTATAAAGCTGAAGACTTTGTTTGGTTGAAATCTAATCTCAGGAACTACTGGTCCGAATTGAAAAATTCTTTTGATGTTGGATAGTCCGGTTATCGAGGAAGGCTATAGGCTATATTACAGCACACTACGACCAATAGGAGTGGAGCATCAATGATAAATGTTGCAAAAACGGAAGAATCATATTTCTTTTGATTTTCAGCCTTTAGAACGCGAGTGGAGCCGCGGGAAAGCCTAGTTATTTATAAAATGTAAGACGTTTATGAATATTCATTAAATAGCTGACGCAAGAGTCTGAGTCGAGTGATTGTTTTGATATTCTATTAACTTTATACATAATATCGCTATTATGTAGTTTATCCAATGTTGGTTTTATCTTTCTTAGACTTACTAAAGGTTTTATTTGTTTGTAATCAGTACGTAACAATTTGTCTTAATAACAGATTGTACGTTTGTAGAGTCGTGCTTGAAATTCGAGCATGAAGAGATACTAAACCCATCAGTATAGTACAGTACAGTACAGTAACACACAGGTTAAAAAGTAACTACTTTTGTCTTTACCTATAAATTCAAACTAACAATATACGTACTCGTATGTACTTTATTCTAATACTAACTGTATTTGAATATAGCTTATTTAGCTTAACACTATATTGGTTAATTTTTTCGTGCACACGACAGTTTATTTGCATGATTCGTTTACATTCAAAGTGTGATTTAGGAGTTTATAAAATTAGCGTTAAATTGCCGCAGTTAAAAAATTGCACCAATGTAATTTACTGAAAGCATTTAAGATAAAATACAGACTAAACAAACACTTTTTTTATAAGTAGGTTTCGATACGTAAATATTTGACAGTTTAAATTAGACTCTCTTTATTATTTATATACCCACCAATATGCATTGGTAATTATACTACTACGAATATGGTAATATTATCATACTAAATTTAAATTTACTAAATAACAATCCCAAGAAAAATACTTCGTAGATAATAATATAGTAGAGCTTGATAATATATCGAAGTAAATAGAACTGCTTATATTATGTAAATCAGTCTATTGTAAATAATATTTTAAACACTCAGCTTGATCGTCGTTATTTAATTGTTGGATAACTAAACAATATATTATGCTTAAATTAATAGTTCGTTAGGTATGTAAAGTTTTCTGGAACTGGAAGTTCGATGGCCGACCAGCACGTGGGGCACGGCGCATCTCAATGCTCTTATCGACCGATCTAGATGCGTTGATAGCCACACCGCTGACGTTACACCGCAGTGGGAAATCTAATGATTCATGATTTTTTCCCTTTACTACTATTTTTCCTTTATTATTATTTTTCCTTTATTATTATTGATATGAGGTTTTTTAAAGGAAATGGATAATTTTAAATCTTAATAGTTCTGAATGTGTACTCAGAATAGTATTATAGTTTTCTTTTTAACTAGATGACTCGACAGACATTGTCATGTCCCAATTTGAAGTTTGTTTGTTGCCTTTGAGTTCATGCAAATATTCTGTAGAAAAAGTTTTCAGTTTTTTTCCATCTCTATTTACCGAAAATTTTCAAATTATTTGTCGTACAAACCTTTGTAAAAAATATAGCTAAATCGGTCCAGCTGTTTTAATCATGTTTATTATTATAAATATAAGTTATTTTTGATTTTTGTATATTATAACATATTTAATAATACACAAGCAGTCTAGAATAATTTTACAAAGGTGCTAATTTTTAGAATCGACTACAATTCTGGAAGCTTCGAGCTAGAATCGATAGCACCGCGCGTGCGCGCCTATTCAACCCCTAACCACCCGGCGAATACCCCCCTACCCCACGCAACTTCCTACGAAGCCTTCCCCGCCGACGGCAATGCGGAATGCCGTTTGTTCAATGATAAATTTCAATACGAATATCCTCGTAAAACTACTTACTTCCGGTACTATCTATTGTTTGGAAACAATGAGTCGTAGTATTTTTTCACTATTTGAATACATAAAATAAAAACTAAGATTTTAATTATATAACGATGCAAGTATAATAAATGATTCATAAGGACTTAAATGTAAAATGACTTTTAGGATACCGACTCTGAATCTATCATACTAATAAGTTTTAAGAAAGTTTAGAATTTATATGTAAACTTTGAAACGGTCGTTTTAGATCAACTTGTGTTATTAATAACATCCTTAGTTTATTTCTGTAGGCTGTTTTTCATCCTGGTATTTAGAGAGTGTTCTGTCGGGTATTATACAAGCAGTTCAACTAATAACATAGAATAGGAGGTCCCTTCAAATTCTTTTCATACGTATGAAATTTTTGTATGACTCAAAATACAGAAAAAGTGCCTCATACATTTAGTATAATAAATACTAAAAATTATAGACTTCGATTTTAATTTATAAAACAATCAAAATTTAAAAAAACATTACTTCTTTATATAATTGCAATTATTTATGTAGTAGTTAGTAGGTACACAGAAGTGTCAAGTCACTTGAAGTTAAAACTTAACATGCTAACTGTTACACAAGTTTGCAAAAGGATTTTTACTATGAATCAATACTGCAGTTCGTCGAAGAACCATCGTACCACGTCGATTGCATCATTTGTATTAGCACCTGTAATATTAATTGTTTTGAACTAGTCACCAAGTAACTTACCACCGATACTATGCTCATATAAAACTAACGTCGTAGGAACCTCTTGATATACCGGATTAGAAAGTAGCCTTAGACGTTCGATTTGTAAACTTGTATTAAAAAAATATTTAATGACACAAATTTCATACGAAATCCGCCACTCACATTATCAAGACGAATCTAACAACGTATGAGTCATTAAATTAGGTTAAGTCGTTTAGTTTAGTAATTACGAAGGGACATAGGATAACGGAATAACTTGTACTAATTTGTACTACACACATACGTAATAATGTACTTTGTACAATGTATCTACATACTGGTCAAAAACCTTTTTTGGGCTTGGCCGCTGTCGAGTTAATTTAACATTGTCAACTAGGACTGCACAAAAAAGTTGTATAGTTAATAGCGGTGTGTGAAGAAAAGAAATACCAACATTCAATATCTGTCGGAATAATCGAAATTTAATTTAGGATTAATCCTATAAAGTAAATGACACAACTTATTTCAATCGTCTAAAATTATCTATTTCTCTAATAGAAATATTAGTATAGTATGAAAGACACAAACAACTCGTTATCTTCTCAACTTTAAACTTACTGAGCTATACATAATAAATTGCCATACATAAAATTTTATTTTGGGAAATCTTATTGAAAAATTATTTTTTAACAAAAATGAAAACCGACTTCAAAACGCTACAAATCGAAACTAAAAAGAAAAAAAAATAATTTTAATTACTTAGTTATTGTTGGAGTCGGTGCCAGCCAAGAAGGACAGTTTTATCCTGCCTTTGCAATAACCTTTCGAACGGATATTTTGATTATATTTACAAATTGATACATTAATTAAATTGTATTAAGATTATTTTGCTTTGGCTGGCACCGACTCCAACAATAACTAAGTAATTAAAATTATTTTTTTTTCTTTTTAGTTTCGATTTGTAGCGTTTTGAAGTCGGTTTTCATTTTTGTTAAAAAATAATTTATTTTAAATTTTTTTGTGGAAATTATTATGTTTAAATAAGATATTGGAAGGCTAACTAAACTACTGCTCCAATAAGTCAGCGAAGTTTTGAAATGAACGACAATAGTCAATCGAGATTTGTCCACGTCTATTTTTCCACGTAACTCGTAGACGTTAATAAGATTTACCTTCTATTATCAATCCACCTAATATCCTGAAGGAATACGACTATCAGTTCATAACTACGTATAATTTTAAAAGAATTTTCTTTCAACTCCTAACCGTTAAGGATATATCCCTTACATCATCACAAATTCTTGAACAGCTTTAGAAAATATATGAAAAAGGTAATCAGTGCCGATAAAATTTAAGGGTTGCCCTCGATTTCTCTAGGATCCCATCATCAGATGCTGACTTGGTGACAATGAGAACATCTTGAATGTATACCCTACCGAACAAAAAAGAAATTTTTAAAATCGGCCCACAATTCACGGAGAAATCGGTGAAAACACATAAAAAACAACTGTTGAGGAATTTCACCTTCCATCATCAGCTCATCCACATGAGATGATGATTTTCATACGTAAAAGCTTTATCGGGTTTAGAAAATATATCAAAAACATAATAGGTGCCTGTAAATTTTGAGAGTTGCCTTCGATTTCCCTGGGATCCCATCATCAGATCCTGACTTGGTGACAATGGGACCACCTCGGAACTATACCCTACCAATCAAAAGAAAAATTTTTGAAATCGGCCCACAGACGGCGGAGTAATCGGTGAACATACATAAAAAAAAAAAAAAAAAATACATACAACGGAACATATAACCTCCTCCTTTTTTGAATTTTTTTTGAAGTCGGTTAAAAAGTAATGATTATCGACACAAAGGCCGATTATATAGTGTGACCGCATCACGAGAAAATCACTAAACAATTTGATGGAAATTGGTATGATGATTCGGGTCATCTAATTTCTGAGAAATCTTTACACACCATTAATATGTATCTAGCTAGTATTACTATTTTAAAGGCTTTGACGATTTCAGTGGCAATTTTTAAGACGGGCAAATGTAGTGGTCAATTTGCATGTGGCAAATGAAATTAACCTTGACTCGTGACGTTTGGCTCGCCCTCGCCGCCGCTTTAACCTAACCTAGCTAACTCTACGCTAACTAAACGTGGCCGATGACCAATCAGATTTGTCAATCAAAATGCTGGCAGTCGTATTTAGTATTTACTCGTACATACTATCGTATTACATCTATATCCTCTACATAGTATAAAACGAACTTCATGCTTAGATTTTTTAAACTATGCTACGGATTTTAATGCTAATGGTTTCCATCATAGTAGTAGGCAGTGATTCAAGAGAAAGGTTTATATGTAAATTATATTAGGAAAAGGCTGAAAAAATATTTCATTTCTAAGAAATCCGACGGTGAAAAGGGCCGAACCCGAGCGAGCGAGGGCGAGTCGCTAGTGCTATAATATCTATACTAATATTATAAACGCGAAAGTTTGTAAGTATGGATGTATGGATGTATGGATGTTTGTTACTCTTTCACGTAATAACTACTGAATGGATTTTAATGAAACTTTACAATAATATAGCTTATACATCAGAATATCACATAGGCTACAATTTATAAAGATATTGTGTGAATTGTCCAAAATATGACGATAAGTATCAAGTAAGTAGTAAAAAATCTACTATCTGCGAGCTATTCTGGCGTGCGCTGCCAAAACCGCTAGAGTTATACATATGTAATGTATGATGGAAATGTTTATCTTAACAAGCGACTCACCCTCACTTCGCTCGGGATCGTCCCTAGATTTAGCGCGAGCGAAGCCGCGGGTTCCACTAGTATTAAATACTATAGTATTTGTGTAAGTTTTGGCTTGTAGGGATTTATGCTATTATAAGATGTTTATAATGAGTCATCATTTTATACTAACTATGAAGTGGAAATACATAGTGATGTTTTTAATTACGTGAGGAAATTCTTTTGCAAACTACTTCTCAAACAACTTTTATATTTGTGGCGTTTGTTATCGTCTCACATTATAAGAATAGACGAGATTGATTAGCATAACTTTGATGATCGAATTATTTTTATGTCTTTTTAATTGTGTGGAATAAATTATTGTATTAAAATATTATGTCTTTATTAAGTTTATTCCAATTTGACTTTTTTGTATTATATAACAACCCTTTTTAACGTCCCACTGTTGAACACCGGCCTTCTATCATTTCTAGACTCGGTCAGTGACTATCGGGCGATAGTCGATGGCCTAGTTTCTGGCGGACTTCAAATATCAATATTCTTCAGATTTCCCTACAGTAATTTCTTGACCATTTCAGACAAGTCGTAAAATGATCCGCTCGTGACAATATCAAAGCAAATAAAGCACGATCATTGGACTGCTACTGCCGTCATTTGGTTGTTATTAAATTGAATGTTTTGACTAATTTATCGAGACCAATCGGCAATCCACTAGATTTAATTCATTGGTTTAGATCTGAAAAGATTAAAATTTGATAGTGTTTTAATATAGAATTTAGATACTTCATTTAAAAAGGATTATTGTGATTCAGCTTTTAAAGTGTTAAAATCAGTGGCAAATCTTTAAAAAATAAGATAATAAATATCTTAAACACAATTAAACGTACACTCTGTATTTATTTTGAGGGAATAGATATAAAAAAAACATGTGCAAAGTCTGTAGTACCTCTCTAGTTTGATTTTCAAGTATCGACGCAGAAGTGCAGTGAGCTGCGAAAACATGCGCTCTCAGATTTGCTCACGGTTGGTTACTGGAGGGTTAAATTGCGTTCCATCTACAGATGGTTGACCCAGAAAAGGTTATTTGAGGGAGTAATTCACCGATTGGGCCCAATCAAATCTTCGTATTAATCTAATTCGCTGGCTCGATCCGTTTTAACATATAAGATGCGATAGATAGATTTGGAAAATGATGGAAGTATGCTAACGATAATGACGTAGAAAGAAGCAGTCATAATTTAATATTTATAATTTATAGCGGAGGTCGAGAGTTCAGTTACCTCACGAGGTAAATATTTAAATTAATTGTATTTGTTTGTGAAAGACGTACAAATGAAAAGAAAACAAAAAGTAAAAACGGTATCACCTTTTAGCATCATATTATATTCAAACGTAGAGTGAACAACTGGAGCAAAATAAAATTTTACAGCTATGAAATTCCAACGTTTTGCATTTTTTTCAAATTGAGGTCATGTTAATGCACAATAGGCGCGATAGACATTTTTCATATTGCAATTTACTGACACCAAAAGCTATTGTTTTCTATCTGATATGACAGTAACGATCGCCGCCGGAAGTTAACATTGATGTTCGACGTTTAACTCGACCGGATGTTACTCTCACATTACAATGATATCTTGTCTATGCACATTTGCAACGAGAACATCGATTATTCGCTCTGAATCGATTCTGGGTATCGGACTCGTGCTAATTCTAGTGGCGCAGTCACCGTCTATAAACAGTAATAGTATATGACAAATTCTGTCACAATTCTTACCTAGTATTTACTCGATGTATTTAGTTCTCGGAGTTAGCACTTTGTATAAGACGTCATATTTTAAGGCATAAAATATTAAAATAACAAGTTATTTTAAATCTTTTGTTTCTGTAATCATCATCATCATCATCATCAGCCCTTTTTAACGTCCCACTGCTCGGCACGGGCCTCCCTCAGTACGAGGGGATCAGGCCATAGTCCACCGCGCTGGCCTAGTGCGAGTTGGCGGAATGTATCTATTTAAAATTAAAATGTAAATGTATGTTGAACATCTATGCGTTAATCAATCGAGTGGAGTTTCAAAATACTGGTTTTAAAGTGGCGATTACAAAAATATTTATTCATATCATTAAAAAAAATTAAGATAAACAGACCAAAACTAAAAAGTAGGAAACAAGAAACGTTTAAAGCGAACTAAGATGAAATCGAATCCACGAAGAAGTTGTCTGAAGTTCGAAAACTGATTGACTTGCAAGGGTACAGCCTTCATAAATCCCTATCTACATATTATATTTATAATATAGCTCGTTTTCTTTGACATACTGGAAGTTGACTGACATTCAGCATTTATTATTATAACAGCAATTATAATTGTTATTAACAAGTGTAAGATAATTATTATGTAATATAAACACGGTATGCACGCGACGCATGTATGTATATTATACACTTTGCGGTTATTCTATACGAGTTGCAGCGCAAGTGATAAGATTTGCAACGATAGTTTTAATGGAAATTTTTATAATTTCCATATAAACAATGTTATTTCGGGCCTTTAACTTCTTCATTAGTGAGCATGGGCCTCTCATGAATGGGAAAGAGAACGGAATTAGGGTAGCATAATGTACTAGCCTAATGCGGACTTGAGGTTGTTTTTAACAGTCCTGATAAGAGACTGATGGAACTGCTATAGATACTTTTATATGGCTGTCGGTAAATCACATACACATAGTAGGGTTGACATTTCTATAACTTGCTCTTTAAATACAAATAATAGTAAAAAAAGAAAGTGATATTGATTATTATTATTTTTTTCCTTTTACGTTTTTAATTATTATTTATGATTAACTCGCTCATCATGTAGATTGAAGCTGCTTTTGTTGTGAATATGCGATTGTATTTCAGAATACTCTTAATGATTTTTCGCCCTAATACACTTCGTATTTGCAATTTGAACAAATACAAATATTGTATTATAATTGCCTACTAAAAGTAGAATTAAAATAATGTCTCATTAATGAAAAAAAATTGCAAATAAACTATTTGAAAATCATAAGAAACTTTGTATAAAATCGAATAGTAAACATCTTCCTTTTTTAATGACAACTAAAATATTTAAAACGGTTTCCTTGTTTACCCACCAGTCTCAAGATTGATTGTGTCTATAGCACATATCCGCCGTGTAGTGGGAGTACTGTAACTTGCGGATGCATAAAGATTTCCTGTGTCGATGTTATTGTTACTTACGAATGTGCTGCCTCGATATAAGAATGTGATACATTTGTAAGCATTGTTTTATATTACATAGTGGCGAGTAGGGCAACATTCCATTCAATCTAGGCCAATGACCGGTGGATTTGATAAATATTTAGTTTTTGACAACGATGACAGTGACGTTTCGATCATAGACAATTTGCCAATTTTTTGTACCTTTGTTTTTGTGTCCTAAAACCAATAATTTATTTTTTTTGCTTGCTATTTTCGCAGTATTTTGTAATCTGTTCTCCCGTTTATGATATTGAAGAAATGTGTAGGACTGAACTGGTATAAAATACGAATGTAGCCGTCTATATTGCAAAATATGAAGCGAAATCAATCAACTTTATTACTCAATAAATTTAGAATTGAGCAACGAAAGTATGTATGTACTAACTTTTCGAAACTGTATGTGTAAATGTAAATAACTGTAAATTTTTTTTATTTACTATCGGAATATACGAGATGACGACTAAAAGTATAAAATTATTAAGAACAAAATGAAATCCTAACTAATTATTTGAAAATTGTTAACTAACTTAATAAACATAGATATATTTTAATTATGTCACAGGCTGTATTTTGGTAGTATACTAATTGCAAGAAATAATCCACTCAAATGTGGAATTATTAGTATTTTAAATCTTATTATTTAAAAAAATACTTAGTAATGTACATTGTACTTAATACTGTTTAACTAGAAGTTTGCTTTTTTAGGTAAAAATTATTTAATTCTTATATGATGTAAGTTTCTGTATGAACTTGTACGAATGCAGCAGTGTCGCGGGCGTGGCGTAGCGCATTGCGGACTTATAATTAGAGTAGCTAAAAGCTACTATAGCCGTACATAGAGTAGCAGTATGTCTCGTACATATATTATCACATATCGTATATATATTTGCTTGTAAGTGAGAAAATGTACTTCAAAGCAAAATTTCTCTTTTTGTTCTCAAAGAACATTTTATTATAAGTTTTTGTACTAGTGTTGAGTGACTTTAGTTGCTAACCCTGTATTCTTTTGTAGGCTTGGTCGGTGTACAGATCGCAGCTTTCCATCATTAAAAATTTTTATATTTTAGTGGGTATTTAGAGATCGAACCTGATTTTAGCAAAGATTTTACTGTACTTCATATTATAATGTTGGATTTACAAAATAATTATTGTATCATTTAGTCAAAGAGCTTTTTGGAATGGGTTAAGCTTTTCAGTAATTTGTTTTTCGGGGCCATTCACAAAATACGCTTGCACTTGTGGAAAGAGGGTAGTTTTCAACGTGACAAGAAGGGGTATCAGGGGATGTAGGAACGTATATTCATAAATGGCCGCCATAATGACGTAAAATAGATATTACGGAACGTTAAAAATCCTTAGAATAAGTAACAAAAAGAATCTTTATATTTTAGGTTTATTATTACAGTATATATTTATTGACTTAATTTAGTTTACTTACTGCAAATGATTGTTATAGAATCTCATAATTTGTTTTTAAGTTTTGTTTATTATTCGTGACGCACAAATTTCCACATAGCGTGACGAAGGGGTTGCGGAGAAGTTAAAAAAGTAAAAATTTTGCGTGACGTATTTTATAAACGACCCCTTTGTAAGGTAGGCTAAACGTCGCGTGAATAGTTTAACACAGAATTTTGCGTGTAGTTTAAAATTGAAAGAGAAAAATATATTTTCCATGACAGAAGGCTCACTTTTATTATTTCATGGATTTTTATGTTTTCTTATCAAGTTTCTGGTCGTTAAGATTGCCACTTGACCCCGGATTCAAAGCTTCTTTCTCACTCTTATTACGGTCAAGTCAAGAATATTTTTTTCAAAAGGAGGGCTCTCCTCCACATGCTCTAAAAACGCCACACTACAGAAATGTGAATAAAAATAACGAAAGCTTATTTAATTACATTGAGCATTTATAAAGTACCTAAACGATAAATAAAAGCGATAACAGATGTCAAGGTAAATATTAACTATTGCGAAACTGTTAATAATATTTTTCATACTTCATCGTTTCATGAAGAAAATAATTTTCATATCTCACCACCCGTGACGAATCGCCTTTGATTGGCTCTAACATTTGGTCTATAACCAAATACAATGACTGCGTCGTAGATTTTAAACCGGAAACTATAAATCTCCAATAAAACACTGGCTGAAAGTATATGCGATTTTATGGCATATAATGCAAGTGTGTGTAAATCTTGCTTCTATTGGCCAATCAGAGAGCTCACATCCAAGGACGAGCTCGTGCAAAACTATCCTGTACTGCAGTGTGTGTGTGGCTTTAAAACTTAAATGCTATTTTTTATCCTGTCGACCGGACGCTTAGGCATACATTTCCTTGCATCCGTAGGCTTCACCGAGAATATTTCATCGCTACACGTGCTGTTGTTGAATTCGCAACTTGCGAAGAGGTTCAGAGGTTTTTATAAATTTGTTATCGAAGATTGGATCAATTTGGCTTCTTTTGATCGTCGACATGTAAAATGTGAACGCTGTAAATAATTGTAAGTTTCATATAATACCATAAAAATGTACTCGGCTTCAAGAAAACTGTTGTAATAGATATTAAAGTATTAGTTTTTTCTTCGTTCAACTAATAACTTAGGCAGCCTAAGCTTAATATATTTACTAGCTTTACTCTCCGACGTCATTCCTATTGTAAACTGATAAAAGATAACAATTGTAATACACAATATACCAAACATTTGGTTAACGCGACAAATTGTTATATTATTAAATAATCGATTATATATTTTGTTTGTTCAATTTTAAAAATGTGTGATAATATGGCTGCGAAATATTATTATGTCTTACTACATTACTCGTGATGTGATTTTCATAATCGTATAAAGTGAAATACAGTGCCCTTTCAACATTACAATTATTATATTTTAAAACTATGCATGAGATAAATGTTGTGTTTATCTATTGTTGCAGAGACAACAGTACAGTGCGAGGAGAGTGGTCGGTGTCTCGCGGCGAAGGGTCCCGGCTGCCGGCGAGCGTGCATGACGCTTCACACACCAAGCAATACTGCTCGCAGGTCAGAGGAAATACTGGTTGTGTGAACATGTCTTTAGTTTTCACATAAATGTACGAAATATTTGGTTAAAACCAAAATATACCGAAAGTAATGCGTTCGCACTTAGCATGTTGCCAAAACCTTAGGATACGATCGAATCGATAAAAGTGGGCAACGTTAAAACTTTTCAGTAATAGACCATTAAGCTTAACGAAAAGGCATGCTTAGATTCCCGCGAAATTACCTAAATATCATAGATTCATAGAGGCATTATGTCTTTAGACACCCAGTTTTATTAGGACTTTCATTGTTAATGAATGCGTTAGTGATAATATTTATTTAGGCAAAGTCCATAGTTGAAAGTCCTGACCGAATCTAGATATTTACGTGCGCGAAGTAGCCGCGGCGTGTTCTGTTACAGAAGATCAAAGTTTTGCAGTAACAGGCATCGGAAGTTGCTGCCATTGCGGCAGACGTGACTGGCGCGCTACGCGGGTGCGGGCCCGCATGCTCTAGACGCCCACGAGTGCACTCGCCACGCTATACCTGGTGAGCATACCTCGGTATTTAGCGATACCTGACTTACTAACTAACTGACCTGACTTACTGACTAACTGACTGACTGATTTGGACATTATTTATTGATTCGACTGTCTAATTTTCTTGAAGAACTTCCATGGCACAGCTAGTGTATACGACTAATTTATAGATTTGATTGTAGTTTAACTGCATTAATTTAATTTGGTATGATTCGACTTACTTTTTTAAAGATGGGAAATTCATTTAAGCATTTCATTTGCATACATCTGTTATGGGATAGTGTTGTGTAAAATTCTTCGGCCAGTAAAGCCAGTACTAACTAAAACTGTCAAGTAACACCCAACAGAACCCTCCTCTGTCATGATGAGTTTTCTTAATATGCGCGACTACGACGGCAGACTTTTTGAAGTAGGTGGAACACAAGAAAAGGTGCCTGGCACCGCCACGGTCAAATCCTCCACCTCCCAATGTGTTTTTTGAAATTACGACTTTTTAAGACGACACGAGCTTACTATAGGTATTATTGGATCATACTTTTTGATGTAGAATGTAGACAGATGAGTAGTTAATTTTGACGAATAGACCGTATACCGATTTCACAGACGTTTATGTAATCAAGCTTTGCGTGATCGGCTAGGTTTTGAATATTTCGAAATCAAAATCGTGTATTTGAACTTTCATTCCGTATCATCATGGTTTTATATTTACATATATATATTAAATATATATTGCTGTATTTATAATTATTCTAATCGTTTCGTCGTAAACTTCGTTTTCATAGTATGTGGGCCCGCAATTCTGCAATAAATTGGCTTTGTCAGCTGATACAAGTCTCAAATACATCAAAAGTGGAAAATTCAGTAACATTTGTATATAATATGATTTTTTACATAAGTTACAAAATTGTCATTATTCATTTTAATTCTGAGATTTTACTTTGCTTTCTTATTGTTAGACAAATTTATAGTTATCATAACTAATAGAATAATGATACAATCTAATGAATTAGCGTAAATCCAAACCCCTTAAATTTCTTTTTTTTAGTTACAGTTTAGCACCAGTAAAATTAATACTTAAAGAGAAAGTAAAACTTATTAAAATTTACATTTGAATACAATTTAAATAATGTAATAGAATTTATTTTTGAGATTTGAGATCTAAGCATACATAGGGACAGACAGACAGCGAGGCGACTTTATTTTATATGTACTATGTAGTGATACACAAGATAAAATAGAAGATATCCTGACAAGTTTATCGTTGGTTCCAGATCCGGTGTCAAAAAGAAACCACCCCTGGAATAATTAGTTAGTATATAATTAAGTGACCGCAGCAGCCATGGGGTCCGTGAACGTGAATAGGAATGTGGCGGACGCCTTCTATCGCTACAAGATGCCCAGGATTTGCGCCAAAGTGGAAGGCAAGGGCAACGGTATCAAGACGGTCATCGTGAACATGCCTGAAGTCGCCAAGGCCATCGGCAGGCCGGCTACGTGTAAGTTACCGTTTTTGTACACGATGTTCTATCTTCTTCTTCTCTTGACCTTCTCTTCTACTTATCTTCTCTGTTCTTCTCGGAATTAAATCTATGTATTATCGTATTATTTATTTATTTATTTATTAACTATTAAAAAAATGTTAAATGTTCATGTTCAAACCATAGTCTTTAAGAATAAAAATGTTATTTTTTTATCACCCGAACATTAGTTTACTTGGCTAATAGTATTATTATTTTTAATGTATACGTTTGTCTGTCACTAGACCCAACCAAATACTTTGGGTGCGAGCTCGGCGCTCAGACCCAATTCGACTTCAAGAATGAGCGCTTCATAGTCAACGGTAGCCACGACTCTGCAAAATTACAAGATCTGCTTGATGGGTAAGTGCAGTGAGTTTATATAATCACCGGTATGATAATTTTTTAAATATTATAAAATTTTATTTTTATCGAATTCGTAATATTATTGAAATAATAACGTTTTTAATGTCCCTTAATAAGTGTACTTATATCGAGTGAATGGGATTCAAAGCCAGGTGTTGCAACTCTGATATTTTCAGTAGCCAATCATTTCTAATATGATTACCATTTGTTGTACGGTGGGAAAACATTGTGACGAAACTTGCTTGTCTGAGAGAACAGCAATGAGATATCATTAGGGGTGTAGGGAACGCGACCTACGACTAAATCACTACATAGTATAAAACAAAGTCGCCTTTTCTGTCCTTATATCCCTATATCCCTATGTGCGCTTAAATCTTTAAAACTACGCAACGGATTTTGATGCGGTTTTTTCCAATAGATAGAGTGATTCAAGAGGAAGGTTTATATGCATAACTAGGCGATCCCGCGGCTTTGCCTGTGCTAAATCTAGGGAAGAGCCCGAGCGAAGCGAGGGCGAGTCGCTAGTGCTTGATAAATTAAATAGTCTTTGATAGTTGCTAAGTTTATTGATTAAAAAATAATATGATATATGTTGCTGATAATTGATGCTAATTTATGAGAATAATGAATGCAGCCGGTTTGATTGCTGTCCGAACGTGCACTGTCTGTTTTAGTCGTGTTTCCGTGTATTTATAACACGGCTACTTAGCATTATTGCTTAGATGTTTGCTAACAGCCTTTGGCCCGAACAAAGGGTTAAATACAATTCCGCGAATATACATTTTTTGTAAGCCTGGTACCCGGCGTTGTCTGGGTATTATGGTGTTTTTGATCGTTAAAAATAAAAATTTCTTCATAAACAACACAAACTTCAGTGTCAACACCTTGCATAAATAATACTATATTCTTTATTTTCTTTTCTTCTTTTTAATTATGTTTGTTTTAATTAATTAACTATATGTTTTTGAAGTGAAACTTCTTTAGAATCGTTGTGATTTCAAACTCGATGAAAAGAAAAAATAAGTTCATAGTACCAGGCACTCAGAGACGGGGAAGAGTTAGCCTTAGTTAGATCTTCACCCACCGCGAGTCAGTGAAATTTCTAACTCTGTCTAACTCGTGGGTGTGACCTTCGCGCCATCTCTCTCTCTCTCAACGAGCTTAGACGGGGTTATTTAGTATAAATATAAACGATATTTAAAAAATAGTTTGCCAAACAACTTTTACTTTTGACATGTTTACTTTGTACACACGCACTTTAATGTTTTGGAATTTTTTGTTCAGATGTAATTGGATAGCAAATTTAAAATGTCATGCTTTGTTTTTTTAACATGTTTTTATATTTTTTTTATAATTTGCTGCCTGTTTCTGTGCTCGAATAAATAAAATAAATATAATGATCATTATACGACGACGTTACTCTATAGAAATAAATCTAACGTCTGTGGTACAGGTTCATCCGCAAGTTTGTCCTGTGCCCGGAGTGCGACAACCCGGAGACGGAGCTGCTGGTCTCCACCAAGAAGAACACCATCTCGCAGGGCTGCAAGGCGTGCGGGTACCACGGCCCGCTCGAGTTCAACCACAAGCTGAACACCTTCATCCTCAAGAACCCGCCCGCCGCCGACCACGGTGTCCAGGTACCTTTTTTTTTTAATGGTAAAAAGGGGGCAAACGGGCAGGGTGATCACCTCCGCCCATGGACATCTGCAACGCT
This sequence comes from Boloria selene, assembly GCA_905231865.2. NCBI lineage: Eukaryota > Metazoa > Arthropoda > Insecta > Lepidoptera > Nymphalidae > Boloria > Boloria selene. Next base: position 12,394,445 of record HG993146.1, read on the forward strand.
GCAGGACTTGCAGGGTGGGAGGGAGGAGGGAGGAGGAAGGGAAGAATATCGATAGTACTATCGATAATATCGATATGTGACAATATTATCGATACTAACGATTATATTACCATGAACAATACTATTGATAACAGCGATATTTTCGATAGTAATGTATTCGAAAGTGTTGATAGTATCGATAGTATTGAAAAAACCATTCGTTTCTACTTTGACGAACATAATGAAACTTAATAATAGTGTCGTTATTTACTTGGCCCACTATATTACTTATCTTGAGAAAGCAATACTATCGAAAAACCACTGACTATCGATACTACCAACCATAGATACTATCGATAGTATCGTTATTTTTAAGTAAAAAGTTGAGAATTTAGCAATACTATTGACACTATAGAGCATTAATATCGATACTATCGATAGTATCGAAAGTCTTGACACGTGATAATAGTATCGATAAATAATTGATACCATTGCTTGGACCTAAACTATCGATTGTCTATAGATAATGGGCTATCGATCTGCAACACTACATCAGCTATCTATCTGCCAGTCAAAGTGTCTTCTAAATCGGTCTTGCCATTTCAGAAATGAGCCTGAATAAACAGGCACAGATGAAAAATTTTAATAATTGTGTTTCTCTTAAATGTACTAAATATGTAAGCATTTAGCAAAAAGTTGGTATTACAAAAATACACTAGTTTTACTCATCTGTTTATATAGTAAAAATATAAATGTTTATATAATTTTTAAAAACGTTTTATTTTGTAGTCCAAGTTGTTTAAATAAGATACGAAGATCAAATGAATGGTCAAGTATTATATGGACCGTTTATTTTGAAAGTGGTGTAAGTCCATTTTTGAGAAAAATGAGCTATCACGTAATTCATGCTTAATTTAATGTAATTTTTTTATATATAACTAGTCCGTGTTTAATTTCTCAAAAAAATCCCATGTTTTGTACAACTTGAAATCGGTCGGTAAATGAAATTGCATAATCATCGATTATGAAAGTGGTGTAAGTCCAATTGACAGAGGTAGGTGGCATAGCAGATGGATGCCGATCAGTGTTTTGTTATTTTTCATTTATTATTTGTTTTTTTTAATTTTGTGTACACACCACAAGATTACTATAATGTAATAGCGCAATGTAGAAAACAGGATAAATTCATTTTATATGAAATGAAACGGGAGAATTTCATTTTAACAAAAAAATCTCCCAAATGCAATTAAAAACATAAAACAATACTAATGGGGAACAGTTGCAAATATGTTGGTTGAGGTTCCTCAAAATTGCACCATATACCATTTTTTATAAACAACGATGACGGACGCAGAATTTAAAATTATCAATTTATTACTTCTTCGTCCTGGAAGACCGTTAAAATTTGAAAAAATCGCCCTGGAGCCTTTGTAACAAAATGCCAGACCTATTACGTATGAAAAATATAAAGACATGAAGCAGCTACTACCCTATATACCTCCGGCGCATCATGCATATTTTGAAACTCTACCACATGCAGAGAATAAGTAAATTCTTGTAATCAGTATCTTGTAATCAGTATCTTGTAATGACAATGTAATTGCCCTCTAAAATAAAACTTTATGTGTTGTTATGCGTATTTGTAAACAAAATTATATTAAAATGAAGTATATTTTAAGCGATATTTGATTTTTCAAAATTAAAATTAAACGATTTCTACAATTGTCTAATTTTGAAAGAGGTGTAAGTCCATTTACAGCACATAAATATGTGTTATCGTAGTCTAATTAGCCAAAAAAATATTTATATAAACAAATTAAATGTTGATAAAACAATAGAAATAATGCCAGACCTCATATGATTTGCCTGTATTTTTAAATCAACAAATATAGTAACCTTTAATTTTCTCGAAACAAAAGAAAATGGATTTACACCACTTTCAAAATAAACGGTCCATATAATAAATGGTGAATGTTCATTTCCAGGGCTCGTCGCTGACGGAGGGCAACCGCGGCAAGCGCTCCAAGCGCAGCGGACCCGCCGCCAACGGCAACCACGACGACGCGCACGACGCCAAGACCGTACGTACGCACGCGCACACACATACACACACATACACATACATACATATACATTATACACACACACACAATACATACACACTTACACACGTACAGTTCGCGTCACGTAAAAAGAACGCTTGAAGAAAGTGGTGGGGGGCGTGTTTGCGCATCGGTACATTCGCACACGAAATTACTAAGCCTATTCATTTATTTTTGAACTAACCTTTCGCTCGTGACGTATAGTGGTTATTCGTAGATACGTTGAAAAATATATTAGATAGAATGTCATTAAACAGAATTTTATAAATTAATAAAATATGTTTGATTCATTGCAGAATTTTTAAAAAACAAAAAAATAAATTAATTCGTTTTTATATATATATTTTTTATTGTTAACTGCATTGTTATCAGACTCTTATCTTTATAAAACAATATTATTCAAAAATATTATTTTTCTATTTTTGATATAAAATCATTTCGTAACTAATAACTTTTGTGTACGCGATGGTATTTTGAACTGACAAACCAATAGCGAGCCGGAAAGCATGCGGCGCGTGCCTCGCCGTCCCGCGCCCCGCGTCTTACCACCAAATTCGCCTATAAATCGCCTCTGCGCAACTTGTAATACATACATACATACATACATACACACATACATACATACATACATACATACATACATACATACATACATACATACATATGCATGTCGTCCTCGACAAGAACTAGTTACTGCAAATTATGTATTTAAGTACAGCGCGAATAGGCATAAACTTGTAGTGCAGAGTTTCACATTTCGGCTGAATTCGAGTGTCACCAAAGAACATAGAAAGTGGAAAATATTGATATTCCTTTATTTGCCTGAAATTCAAAAAAAACTTATATATTTTAAAATATTTCCCCAGGAGTGTGACGCGCCGGTGACTCCCACCGCGGTCGCGCCCCCCAAAAGCAAGAAGGAGAAGGAGAGGAAGAAGGCGGCGGACGACGACGGCGACGACGACAACTGGACCGTGGACGTGAGCGAGGCCGCCGTGCGCGCGCGCATGCAAGGTAGATACAGAAGAGATTACTCTTTTCTAATGGGAGTGATCATTCCCTTTTTAGATTTACGCGTTTTGTTTAATTATATAATAAATACGAAAGTTTGGATGTTTGTTACTCAATACACCGGAATGAATAAAAAGATATGGATAAAATTTGGCGCAAAAAGAAAAAGTTGTAGTTAAACTAGCGAGTTTAAAATAAAGTTAATTGTTACAAGTTCAGTCTCTTTCGTGAATAAGATTAATGAACAACATTCAGTTCATGTCAGAAATAAAAATAAAAACAACGCAGTGGAAAATAAAAATTCCTAAATTCAGATTCTGATCAACAATTAATTTATTTTCAGATCTTACGGAAGGCGCTAAAAGCATGACACTATCAGAGGACAGCGAGAAAAACGAAAAGCAACGTATGGACTTGTTCTACTCGTTCCTCAAGCAACGCTCCGACGCCGGCGACGTGGAGGGCTCGAGGGCTGTCAACGACATCCTGCATGAAGCTGACCGGCTCGAAGTCAAATCCAAGGCTTTACTGGTGGCCTTTGAAGTCCTGGTTGGAGCCACCACCCTGGCAGCAGACGTGAAGCGTCACAGAGTCCTCCTTCTTCGCTTAGCTCGAGCCGACCCCAAAGCCCCCAGAGCAGCCCTTCACGCTCTAACCGCCCTCGCAGCCACCACCCCAGCACTTCTACCCCGCGTCCCAGCAGTCCTCAAACTCCTGTACGATTTGGACATAGTCGAGGAAAAGACCATTCTGGAATGGGCAGCGAAACCTTCGAGAAAGTTCGCCCCCAAGGAGGTGGTAGCTGATGTGTTGAAACGCGCACAGCCGTTCATCGATTGGTTGCAGCAAGCGGATGAGGAGGAGTCGAGTGATGATGCGAGTGGAGAGGATATTGAGGTTTGTTATTTGTTTTTTTTTATAGTTTGTATAGATTTGTTAGTCATTTAAACGTGAAAGTAAGATTTTTACATTTTACATTAAAAGTTTGCAAGTGAGTTATTATGTACATTTTGTCTTAATTTGAATATTTAATCACATCGCTTCATGTTTAAGTTATTAATTTTGATTTAGGAAGAGGGGACTTTCAATATTAAGATTTCCCAATAAACTATCCAGAAAAAATATCCAAAATACCAGTTTTTGTTGTTTTGGCAATATAATTTATTTTAATATAACTCGGAACTATAGCAAAATGTCTAATTTCCAGATTGAATACGACGACCGCGCCAAGGTGACCCCTATCAAGGCGATGGCCGCGCCCGCGAACAAGCCCAAGCCAGAGGAAGATGGTGACATTGATGTCGACATTGACGCCATTTAAGCTGACCGCAAATAATTACTACATTACTTTGTAAGATAACGTGTTTTGCATTGTCTATTGAATTATCGGTTTAAAACTCAGTTGTATTAGAGTTGGAATTTCAGTAATGTACCGCGTCTTACACTCGTGATGACAACACGTTTACATCCTGTCGTATATGTCATACGCACAATTGATGACATTTGTGAAAATAGCAAGTAATTTAACTTGTCATATCGAATATTTCGCATATTGTGACCAAATATTAAAATCAAGCAACAAACTTAATAACCAATGTCTTGAATATTGAGTAGTATCGATTATATATGAACTTGTGTTGTCGCTCATTGCCTCTAAGGCGTTGTACAACTTAATGGGTTTTCTTTACATGTTTCCTATGAAAATTCGGTGTTTTTACAATATTTTTAAATAATTTATATGAGATATATAAATATTGGCTGTTATAAATTATGTATGTGCGAAACACGTTATCTAAAATTCGTATATGGACCCCATGTGCTGTAAAATTTTTGATCTATAATAATTAGTAGTCGCTCTACAGATAAGTTAGACATTTTTAAATAATAGACTTCAAAATTTCTAGATGACAGCTTCTGTCACTGATAGTCTAATTGTACTAGCACCGCCATGTCTGACATGCGGGTATCACTAAGCGTTTGAATATGACTCAAAATAGAAACTTTCAAGCAATATTTACATGTAATTCGAATAAGGTTAAAAATAAGCTGTAAACTTTTTATATTTGCCAGACTTCATATTATGAATTGGATAAAGTTAACATTTATAATAATATAACTAAATTAAATACACATATAGCTAAATTTGTAGGGCAGTGCTGTGCATTATTATTATTGTCCTGTAATGTAGTGAATTATCTATGCTTTGAAATAGGGATTTTTCATAAACCATTTGTTCCTATATAGACTCTTTTCATTTTTCTCAAATTGTGTTTTTTGTCTCTGGAATTATTAATGGCCGCATCTGATCTCTTCTAATGATTTTTGAACGTCACAAACGCGTGACACGCTTATTACGCAGGTAGTCGAGTATGGCGTTATGTTTTTACGAAATGTTTAAAAAAGTAATTTAATTGTACATAAGTAATGGTGTGTGAAGTTGAAATTGTTTCTAAATGTCAATTTAATTTTCCATTTCCTTTTTTCTATTTAAACGTTTTCTGAATTATTTATTTTTTTAGAATTCTTATATACTGGCAGTATGGTCTATTTATTTCTCGGATGTTTAATCTGTTGTGATTTTTTATCTGTATTGCAATGGCGGGAAATGTATTTCAACTTGGCACGTCGGTTATGTATGTAATTTAGGTTAGATTTGTCGATAACGTGGAGATGCGTGATTTTTTGTAATATATAGTCGGCAGTTCGTTGCGTCCGCGCGACTCCTCCATTAAACTATTATTGAATAGAATATTTTAAAATTGCCACCTGACAATTTTATTAGGTTTGTTTTGTATTCAATACATTTGGATTCTAAATTGTGTTTTATTTATATCATGACCTCTTTCCCATACCTCTCACCTTTTCCCATAGACAGAGAATAGACTGCACAACATGCCGTATGAAATTGATCACTCTCTTAGAAAAAGAGAAAGCGATCGTGCGGTCAATACCTATCTCTGTCTAGTAGGTCTGTAGTAAAAAAAACCTCGAATCGAAATGTTTTTTTATATATTGTATACTTTGCACTTTTCAGGCAAGAAAATTCTAGACAATGATAACACAGCCGCACGCTCAATTCACCTCTTACACTTTCCTGTCCGTATTTATCACTTCAACCTACATATAGGTTATATGTTCCATTGTGTATATATATTTTTTTGTTATGTATGTTCACCGATTATTATTGACTTGGTGATAATGGGACCCCCTCAGAGCTATTTACCCTACCGAACAGAAGAAAAATTTTTGAAATCGGCCCACAGAAGGCGGAGAAATCGGTGAACATACATAAAAAAAAATATACAATGGAACATATAACCTCCTCCTTTTTGGAAGTCGGTTAAAAATACACATATAATTCGCGTCATGTAAAAAGAACGCTGGCTGTCAAGTTGCGCAGAGGCGATTTATCGGCCAATTTGGTGGTAAGACGCGGGGCGCGGGACGGCGAGGCCCGCGCCGCATGCTTTCCGGCTCGCTATTGGTTTGTCAGTTCAAAATACTATCGCGCACACAAAAACTGAATCAAACATATTTTATTAATTAATAGAATTCTATTGAATGACATTCTATCTAATATATTTTTCAATGTACCTATCAATAATTGATATACATCGTGAGCGAAAGGCTAGTTCAAAAATAAAAGAATAGGCTTAGGAATTTCGTATGCGAATGTACCGATGCGCAAACACACCCCCCACCACTTTCTTCCAGCGTTCTTTTTACGTGACGCGAACTGTACATTGCTTCAAAGACTAAAGAGTAACAATATTCTACTCTGCTTGGGTTGTTCTGAGTAAGAAGGTGGAATAATTTAGCATTATATGCAAAATATTTATTTCAATATGAAAATACAATTCCATTACAGATTCATTTTTATTCTTATAGAGATTCTTAACTTATTCTAAGTATAAATGCAACTTGTTGTGATACTCTGTGGTCTACTTTTACTGTATTACTCTGTGTCTTACATGTCTCTGTCTCTAATGACATCATTGTTCTGTACTAATGGCGGATAATTATAAAAGTTTGTAACTTGTGTAGTAGTACTGTTCTAGAAATAAAAAGTAAAGGATATTAGTCATGTGAAGTTTATTATTTAATTAAATAACGGATCCCGTATATATAATAAAAGGTTATGGGCCGCATCGTTAAATTCGTTGGAATATAAGACGAATATATATTTTTTGTACGGCTGCAAAAATGGCGTCGGATTATGCTCGAGTAATTCAAGGTTTGCCACAACTCACAGAAAAAACGAATTATGGAAATTGGAAGTTCAGAGTAGAACTATTATTAGAGGAAAAGGGAGTATTCTATGTTTTGAAGGGCGTTAAAAGTGAAAACTTTAAAAGAGATGATGCTCGGGCGCGGTCTATCATCGCGCAATGCGTTGAAGAGAAGTACATACAAATAATAAGAAAGGCAGAAAGTGCTATTTCAATGATACAATGCTTAGACCAATTTTTCGATAGAAAAACAGTTTTCTGTAAATTAAATTTACGAAAAAAGTTGATTCAACTTAAATTTAGTACAGGAAAATTGCAGGATCACTTCTTAATATTTGATAATATCGTAAGCCAAATAGAAATGGATGAAAGTGAAAAAATCTGTTATTTATTACTTGGCATGCCGTCAGAATATGAAGGCGTAATAACGGCGTTAGAGACAATGAGTTGTGACAAAGAGTTAACCATAGAATTTATAAAAACTCGTCTGCTAGATGCAGAAATGAAAATCAATGAAAAAATATTAGAAACTAAAAAAGAAATAAATGATAGTACTGATACAGATAATGCAGTTAACTTTACTGCAGAAACATGTTACAGGTGTGGCCGCAAAGGACACAAAAAATTTCAATGTTTTTCTGGAGGAGGAAAGTATAACGGACAGCAAAATAGAGGTAGAGGAAATAATTATAGAGGCAGAGGAAACAATTACAGAGGAAGAGGAAATAATTACAGAGGTAAAGCAAATCATTATGGTGAAAGATATCAAAATGCAAATATAGGTGAGACACAAGTAAGTGATGAGCAAGTCCTAAACTATGATATGCATGCAAGTACATATGAAAGTAAAGCTAATTTTATAGAAAAAGAAGGAATAATACAGTATATCATTGATTCTGGAGCGACAGAGAATTTGGTCCAAGACAAATTTATGCAATATATGACAAAAATTGAAAACTTAAAGTGTGAAATTAAAATAAAAATAGCAAATGGATCTTATTTAACTGCTACTAAAAAAGGAATTTTAACAGCTCATTGTCAAGGAGCGACATTAAATGTAGAAGTTTTAATTGTACCTGGGTTATGTAATAATTTGTTGTCTGTAAAGCAGTTGATGAATAAAGGCTATACATTAATATTCAAGGATAATACATTAAAAATAATTAAAGGAGAGAAAACATTTTATGGTGAAATATCAGGAAAATTATGTATATTGAAAATGAATATAAATAATGGAGAAATTTGTAATATGGCAAAACAAGAAAATTTATGGCATGAAAGATTAGGACACCCAAATAGAAAATATCTAAGCATTATGCAGTTACCATATAGTAAAGAAGTGTGTAATGCATGTATGAAAGGCAAGAGTACCCGTTTACCATTTAAAACTGTGACTAAACCTAAATCTTTTCAAATTGGTGAACTTATTCACACAGATATTGCAGGACCAGTGCGAACTCCAACTAAAGAAGGTTATAGATACATACAAACCATAATTGATGATTATTCACATTATACTGTTGTATACCTATTGAGAAATAAAAGTGAGGCACAAAATAAGTTACTGGATTATATAAGAAGATTTGAAACTGAAAAAGAAATGAAAATTAAAAGAATTAGATGTGATAATGGAGGTGAATTTACCTCAAGATATTTCAAAGATATATGTAGAAAGAAAGGTATTAGAATAGAGTATACTTATCCATACAGTCCTCAGATGAATGGCACAGCAGAGAGGATGAACAGAACATTATATGATAAAACTAGAATTATGTTAAATGAATCTAATCTACCAAAACATTTATGGGGTGAAGCTACCCTCTGTGCAGCATATCTTTTAAATTGTACACCCTCAAGGGCCATTAATTTTAATATACCATCAAAACGATTTGGTAGAGACATAGATTTAAAAAATTTAAGAATTTTTGGTTCTAAAGCATGGGTCACAAATATACCTAAAAATGATAAACTAGATGATCGGGCAAGAGAAATGAGAATGGTTGGGTATGCAAGAACAGGATATAGATTATGGGATCCGACGATGGATAGAGTAGTCAGCTCGAGAGATGTAAGATTTGATGAAAGTGACACAAGATATAGTGAAAATGAAGATAAAATAAATTATTTTTATAGAAGTCTGTACCAAGATGAAGAAGATGCAGTTGTGGAAAATAGAAATGAACAGAAACAAAAAGAAATAGAAAAGAGTATTGAAAATAAAGATAATGATATAAATGATAGAAGTGAAGTGCAAACTACAAAAAGTGGAAGAATTATAAAGAAACCTACAATATTAAATGATTATGAGCTATATGAAGCATATTGTTTTGTAAGTGAAGAAGATGAACCTAAAACATATAAAGAAGCAATTGAAAATGGATGGGATGAAGCAATACAAAGTGAAATAAATTCATTACAGAAAATGAACACCTGGACTGAGACAAACATACCAAAAGATAAACAGATAATTGATACTCGTTGGATATTTAAAATTAAAGATAATGGTACAAAGAAAGCAAGATTAGTTGCAAGAGGTTATCAATTAAAAGAAGAAAATAACTTTGGAAAGCATTATGCACCAGTTGCTAGATTATCTACAGTAAGAACATTGTTAGCAGAAGCAATTCAAAATGACTGGACAATTAAACAATTAGATGTTCCAACAGCATTTCTGAATGGAAAACTGGAATCTGAAATATATATAAAACCACCAAAAGGAATTAAAATAAATAACAATAAAGTACTTAAATTGAATAGAGGTTTATATGGTTTACGTGAGAGTCCAAAGTGTTGGAATAAAAGATTTGATTTATATATAAAGCAAAAAGGATTTGAAAGATCACAAAATGACTTTTGTTTTTACATAAGAAAAGATATTAAAGTATGGCTAGTTATATTTGTAGATGACATATTAATAACTGGAGAATCTAAATATGTGGAAAATGTAATAAAAGAATTAAAACAAGAGTTTGGAATTAAAGATTTTGGTAAACCAAGTTTATTTCTAGGGGTGGAAATACAGAGAAATAAACATTTAAATAATTTAAAACTGACACAAAAGAAACAAATAAATAAAATGTTAAATAAATTTAATATGACTGAATGCAAAGGAGCTAACACACCAATGGTTAAAGGTTTTGAGTATAACAAGGATGAAGAAATTATAGATGTTCCTTATAGAGAGTTAATAGGTTCCTTAATGTTTGTATCAACTTCAACAAGGCCGGACATAGCATTTGCTACATCATATTTGAGCCAATTTTTAGATAAACCAACAAAGAGCTTATGGACACAAGCTAAGCGAGTTCTCAGATACTTGAAAGATACCATAGATATTGGACTACAATTTAATAAAAGTAAAGAAAATAATTCTATCATCTGCTACTCAGATGCTGATTGGGCTGGTTGTAATGTAGACAGGAAAAGTGTTACTGGTTCAGTGATTTTATATAATAACAATGTAGTTGCTTGGTTAACACGAAAACAAAACTGTGTTGCCTTATCAACGGCAGAGGCCGAGTATATTGCTGCAGCTACAAGTGCTTGTGATTTATTATACATAAAAGGACTTTATATGGACTTTAAGTGTGTGAACAATGTTAGTGATATTAAGTGTACTTTGTTAATGGACAATAGAGGTGCTATTGAATTAACTAAGTCTTATGAAAATTCTAAGAGAGCTAAACACATTGATATCAAGATGCATTTCATAAAAGATTTGGTTGATAAAAAGATTTTAGATATTTCTTATGTTTCTACGGAGAATAATTTGTCAGATTTGTTTACTAAAATAATGTCATGTGAAAAGCTAACTTATATAAGAAATTTATTAAATATTGTGTAAAACTATTTGAAAAACTTATTATTGTTTTAATATATAATATGTATAATGTTTAATAATAAATGTATCACTAGATAACGATTTCATAGACATAAAATCGAGGGGTGGTGTTGTGATACTCTGTGGTCTACTTTTACTGTATTACTCTGTGTCTTACATGTCTCTGTCTCTAATGACATCATTGTTCTGTACTAATGGCGGATAATTATAAAAGTTTGTAACTTGTGTAGTAGTACTGTTCTAGAAATAAAAAGTAAAGGATATTAGTCATGTGAAGTTTATTATTTAATTAAATAACGGATCCCGTATATATAATAAAACAACTTAATTCTATTGCACAATATGGAATGCATAAAATTGTACAAACAAAGCAAGGCTTATAATTTGAAAATTATCATAAGGCATAAAATAGTATGTACATTTTTATCATCTACATTCCTTCCCTAATTCCTAAATTGAATATTCTTCATTATTTGAAGAATATAAGCGATCTTTATGGCAAATTGTAAATATGATGAATAATTAATAAATATTAAACAGTTATTTTTGACTTTGACAGTTTTTGCCGGGCTCCGCTTAAATATATTTTTTTATTTTTAGTTTCACAATGAAAAAGTAATGCAATGATCTCAGAGTCAAACAGCTGTGACATGCAGATAGATGTCCAAAGCGAAATTATAAGACAATTTGGTCACAGAACCTTAAAAAAATAGTACTATTGCGAAAAATATTTTGTATACAGACTATATTAGTTAATACATAAGACTTATAAGTTATATTCTAAATGGTGTCGAGAAATCCTCGTTTACGAGCGCCACTCGCACCTAGCCTTTTAAAAGATATATACCTAAAGTATATCGGAATATTTTACACTGAATTCAGGACTAATTTGATTAATCGATGAAAGCAACTGGTAATCTTGTTACAATATTAAATATCATATAAATGATATAAACTACTTATTTATGAATAATGTTTTCTTTTTTTTTACAATAATAAAATGAGGTAAATAAAATTTAGCATATACTTCTGATATATAAAAATCTCATGTTTGTTATCGAACTCCTCTGAAACGGCTTGACCTATTTACATTATTTTTTATGTAAATTTGGTAGGTCTGAAAATAGGTCGTTTGCTATTTTTTATTGCTTCAGCCCTTTTTAACGTCCCACTGCTTGGCACGGGCCTCCCTCAGTACGAGGATCAGGCCATAGTCCACCGCGCTGGCCTAGTGCGTTTGGGCGGAGTTCACATGTATGCTAGATCTTATATAAAAAAAGCGCGATATAATATATTGATTATATACACAATTGCGAACTTAAATAACAAATTATGCTTTTGGCCTTTCTTGAGAGATCTTATGAAATAATAATAATAATATATTATAAATTATACTATAATATATACAGATCTGTATAAATGACTTGCATGAAAATTTATACCTAATTTTATACATAGGTATTTCATACATTCATACGTAACACGGTGCTAATAAATATTTAATCTAAAATTAAAGATTAAATGACCGCGACGTTTTTAAATACAATAAGCAAAAAATATTTCAAGTTCTTTATCCTTGAGTTTGTGCTTGTAGTATAATAGCAGCTTGCTGGTTGGCGACTGTAGTGGGAGTGGCGACGCTGAACGAGGTTATAAAAACGTTTATAATTGTTATGAGAAATATTCCCAACACTGTCATATTGTTGATTTTATCAGCTATGCACATGTGTTTATCATCTTTGACGTTGTAGCGGCTGTTTAAAATAAGACCTATACCCACTGCGATCTGAAAAAAAAGAATGTAATTTAAGTCTTAGATTTGAGGTGGGAATGAATTTTACAAATTTAGACTAGGCTATATGGACTATAGTCCATATAGCCTAGTCTAAATTTAACTTAAATGTAACAAAAGTTTTTGCCTGTAATTAATTTTATTAAGTTCTTTTAACTTTACCAACCGCATTCTCTTACTTTTTTCTCTACCAGTTTGTTATTCCTTTATAACATACTACAGGTCGTATTTTATTTCCCATTTTTATTTAAAACGTAAGAAATAAGTATCATACTCTCGTCAAAATATGATGAAGAACTACCTATTAGTAGCTAATTAATGCCACTCCGAACTCTTTACGATGGTCGATGGAGTAACAGAATAATAACTAAAATATAAAATACAACTAGAGATTCGTAATTAAAATTAATTACCTGAAATATGATACTAAGTGAGATAAATACTACACTTGGATAATAATAAGGGTGGGTGGTAGAAGATTCCAGAACGTATCGCAGTTGATTTGCATTTGCGGAGAGTAATGCGAGGTCCATCATCCCCTGAGCGAGATTCTTCTTCTGTTGGTAGGTGTTCACGTCTGGAATAGACTGATAAATAATATTTCTATTTAATAATTGCTGAAAACCGACCGACAACACTGTTTATGATATCAATTCTATCATCGCTACCATTTTCAGTTCAAAAAATAAAAAATAAAGTTTATTTTAAAAAATGAATATTGTCTAATTTATAGTAGGTATGTACTTATTTACTAGAGTTTTTATATTTTAATTCAGTTCAACTTTCTCGTAACTTCAGTGCGAGCCAGGTGCACACAGGTTACTTCGCCAATGTGACGCAGAATGGAAAAGACAAAGGATATTTGTTGGATAATTCATTATACTTCATACCAAACAGTTATAAGTTAGTAATTTCGAGAAGATATATTATAATGTAGGTACTAGTTCTTACCCCTGGCACCGTCGGCGAGACGGGACGGTCGTCGATACCGAATCTCGGTCCAAGTCCATTGTTAAAGTCTACAAAAAATATTTTAAATTAATAAATATGTATAGGTACTTTGTTTTATTTTATCGCTGGTTCGATCAAAATTCATTAAGCTGTTTGATTTATAGAGAGTGCCAAACAAACACATAGTATGAGATCAGTGTGAACTACTTATTTTGCAGATAACCGGTGGTATAGACCACGCCATGAAAGATGAGACTTGACAAACTACGTGCTATGACTTGCGCAAAAGATGATTAATAAGTAATAATTTTAATATAATGTTGATGTACACGTTATATCAAAGGTCGTTGAACCACCCCTAAGTATATATTGAAATTATATATTAAATATATGTATGTATGTTATTATGTATGAATGTATGTATGTGTTATTTATCTATTGTATATCTAGTAGTCTTCGCGGACACCGCCTACCTTACTCGCAAAAACTTACTCCTCTACCACAAGGGTTGCCTGGAAGAGAGCGCTTTAAGCGATAAGGCCGCCTTCTGTACATCTTTTCTTTTTGTGTTCTTGTCTCTATTCTTTGTGTTGTATTATTGGTGTACATTAAAGAGTTAAATAATAAATAAATTAATTATACATAACTCTTACTAACACGTACACGACTTTACCTATGAAAACCCCTACTACTGACACTCGTTACTCACATCTTTCGTGACGCGTATTATAAACTAACCCAGAATATTAGTTATTTAATATGTCTAATATGAAAGAGACAGTCGGACATGTAAAAAGTTCCCCTTTCAAAAAGGAAATCCTTGGTGACCTGAATAGGTGCGTGCCAACTGCCAAGCCATATACAAACACATAGACATACTTATTTCAATTGTTATAAATTTAGATCTTAACAAAGGTTTAGATTAGTTACTTTTATACCTTAATAAATATTGTACACTTACTCGTATATTAGTACATGCCAAGCCCATACCATACAATAAAGTATTCATTACACATCCAAAACAAGCGTTAACTCATTATCATAGGAGTTTTAATTAATATTCTTCTATAGATGTACGAATCATTGAATCGAAACACTCGAAAATTGCTATTTCTTCAAAATATCCAGTGAAATACTTTCAAAGGGATGAGAAAAGCCCTGTTAAAAGCGGAGCTCTACTATTAGAGATCGCTCATCGTGATTTCTCTTTGTCATACAAATTACATAAGAAAAAAATGTTTTTTTTTTAAACTTTTGTAACTCATGGATCAATGTGTGAAAATATCTATGTAATGAGTAGTGATTTTAGCTTTCATAATCACTAAGAATTTTGATATTTGACAGGAAATTACAGAAAAATCGGTAGAAATAAGCAGAGATTCAGTTATTAATACATCTATAGATATGTGTACTGAACAGGGTAAAATTACTGTTATATTGAGAAATAATATCTTTATAGTATACTTAATAGATATAGCATAAAGCAAGAAATACCAAAGGTACCTACTAAAAGTTATTCAACGTACACTTACTATTTCATGCTAAGCTGCAAAAAGCTAGATGCTAACTACGTAATTTTAAATTTAGATAATATTATAATATTATTATTTATTATAATATAATGTTCAATTTCATCTTTTACTGTATTTCTTAAAACATTAAATTATTAAATTGAATTAAAAAATCCTGAAAATATTGATAGTTAGTTACTAGCTTTATATTAGAAAGGCATACTTTTTAAATATTGTTAGGACAATGCATGCATCATACTTCCTTACTTATATATGTACATATATAAAACTACATATATAAAAGCATTAGACCGTCTACCAGAGAACGAGTACCCAATGACGTCTGTTTTAATATTAATTTATAACTAATACATTTCCATGAAAACAAGTTCAATTATTTTCTGTGAATGAAATATCAATGTTTAATGTTCGTAAATATGCGCAGGATTTGTGTATTTAATTAAATAAATCTATTTAAGGTATATTTACACTTAAAGTTAAAAATGATAATTCAAAATATCAATTTGAAAATTAAGATATTGATTAGACTTTTACAAGAATTAAGATCATCAATTTTTCTTTTGCTTGCTTCGTCCGAGCAACGAACGTAATTACTCATTTCCTACTGGGTAATGAATAATGAATAATTGGTTAATTCGCAATTTAATTTGAAAAAGAGAGAGAGAGAGAGAAAAAAAAATTCCGTTGAGTTTCTTTCGCCAGTTCTTCTCACGTCAGAGATTTCTACTTTCCGAACTTGTGGTAGACTCATGACGATTCTGAAGAAAATATTTTGATTTGATTTGTAAAGCACCAATGTGGTCGTCATCCAGCAGACGACCTCCATTGTTTTCGTAGTACGAGATGTTATTGTAACGTTGCGGTTTGTTCGGTGTGATTCAATGGAACGTTCTTTCTTATCTGTACTTCTCAAAATAAACAAAAGCTATAGTATTCTAATTTGATATCAATATTATCAGCCTAAACAAACAATTAGTACCACAGAGCATTAAAAGAGCTAAAGCAAAATAATCTTAATAGATACCTATTTGATGAATGTACCAATTTGTAAATGTAATCAATATACCCGTTTAAAAGCAAAGGCAGGACAAACTGTCCTTCTTGGCTGGCACCGACTCCAACAATAATTAATTAATTAAATTATTGTTTTTTTATTTTTAGTTTTAGTTTGTAACGCTTTGAAGTCGGTTTTTATTTTTGTTAATCAATAAAACTTTTTTAATTATTTACTTTGATTTTTACCCCATTGTAGCAAAGCACAATGGAGGCTTATCAGTTTGCTTTGTATGTAGCTTTGTATTTGGATCTAATATTTTTGACAGAATAATTCCTGTAAAAGTCTTTCAAGTAAATGTTCTCTTGGAATTCGTAAACTCCTGCGCATATCTTTATTATGTGTCCAATCACCGTAAGGATAGTCGGTTTCGTCGGTGGGCGGCCAGGGCCATTTACCGTCTTCAGTGCCGTGGTCGTCTCGCGGTAGTGTAGGGTCGTCGTTTGAGTGCGTCACTGATCCCTCGGGTTTTGTATCACCGTCTGGAAAATATTGGAGTTGGGACTGTGTTAATTTATTTAATTAAAATAATTTTAAAATGTCTGACGACGTGCGTGGCGCAGTTTGTAGTACTTGCTGCGCAAGCGGTCGCGGGTTCGCGTCCCGCTAGGGGCATATATTTGTTGAGCACGAATGTTTGTACTCCAGTCATGGGTGTTTATATTTATAATATGTATGTATTTAAACTTATATATGTGTAGTATATCAACCATCTAGTATCCATAACACAAGGCTCGTACCTTACCGTGGAACTAGATAGTGCTGTGTGTAAAATGTCCCAACATATTTATTTATTTATTTATTTATTTAATTAAGTTTGTGTTAATTAACTATATATTTTTTGTTTTTGGAGAGTTGTGTACAAATGTAATTGGATAGCAAATTTAAAATGTTATTTTCAGTTATTTACATGTTTTTATATATTTTTTTATAATTTTGTTTCTGTGCCTGAATAAATAAATAAATAAATAAATATATGGTCGTCTTAGTACTTATTTGTCCAAACGACCAGAGTGACCATAGAGACCATCAAGAGTTTTTAGTACAAAATCATTGAACCTGAAATGTCAATTCTAATGGCTTTATCACATTTTACTTTGAAAGTTCGTGTGTATTATAATATGAAATATAAAATGTGTGTATTATGACATGAAAGCTTACGAATAATGCTTTGTTTTAGAGTTCTTTTAGACTCTACTGTAAAATATAACAAGTATCGGTAGTTTGAGTTTTGAACAAATAGTGCAGTGACGATATGTTAAGTTTTAAAATTTATATTTTTAATATAACAAAATATGTATGGGAAATAACGAATAAAAGTATAAAATTAAATAGGTTATCAAAATTTCTGTGGTTCGTGCGGTTCTGATAAGTCCTACACCCCACAATAAACAAATAATAAAATGCAATGCTCTTTGTCCCACTATCTAAAAAGTCACATCCTTATCTTAGAATGTATTTAAAAGTTAAAACTATTTGTCAATCAATTAATGAAAAATAGAACTGTCAACAAAAATTTCAAATACATTTTATGAGAAAGTTTTCCATTCCGGCACATTTTCCACTGTTTTGTCAATATTTATCTTCCAACAATTATTACATGGAGTTCGATTTTTATTTATTTCCCAAAGTACATCGACTCATGTGCTTTATTTCGAAAAGCATTTAAAATTAAATGGAACACACATTCGCAGAATGTACATTATATTTTCTAACTGATTTTTGATAAATGTCTTTCCTTTACGTGGTGTCCTGTTTTAGGAAGACAATGATTTGAACTTCATAGGTACAAAACTTTAAAAAACTGGTACACCAACCTGAACTTCCTTCGTGGACTTCAGGCTTCTTGTTATTGTTTGGTTCTAAGAGACCGTCATCGATGCCAGGGTAAGGAGTTGCGACGGTAGTCTGGTTGCTGTCCAGGTCATCTATCTCCGGACCTAAAGTCAATGGAATTCGTTATTTAATGCGTATTTTAAAATGTGAGACAGGTCAAAATAAAAATTTTATACAATTGAGCATTGTTTAAAAATACAGTTTTGATCGTTAAGCTTAATTAGCAGATGATGCGTTGTATTGTTATAGTAATATTTAATTACCGAATATAGATAAAAATAAATATGAAAAGAAGGCAAAGGGAAGTTTTTTGTCTGTCTAAGACTACATCATGAGGAAACGACTGGGCAGATTTGGTATAGCTGGTTATCCGGGTCAACATTAGAGATAGGTACTTAAAAAAATAAATCACATCTCTGAGAAATCGTTATGAAAATAGTAACCGTTAAAACGTACAGTAGAGAATGAACCCGAGCGAACCAAAAGTTACTATAATGAATCATAAACATAAAGAATGATAGTTACCGGCGAGGGGTGGCTTTTGCTTTCCTTTGTCTGGCTCTAAAAGTGGCTGAGTGGCGACCGTCTCTGTATCGCTTTCAACATTTTTTTGTCCATCCTACGAAAAATCAAATAAATTAATTTAAAAAAAAATAACAAGTATATAAATCATAATAAGTATATAAAGTTGAAATTAAGTTGTGATGTCTCTCAAGAAATGATGACTACGTTAAAAGGTTGCGGTGACTGAAAGCAATTAGCAGTAGGTACACTATTAAGAATTACGAAAGGTATCAATGTTATATTGCTTCTATGGATTTCGAAGTGTAGAAGAAGGATTGTTTATCTTTGCAGCTTTAAAAAAGCTCTAAGTTACACATTCAATGAAGCATGTCTAAGCACAAATTAGTTTTGTCTGATTTGATGTCAACAAACTTAGCGCAATTTCCTTTCTTATGTATGTTTTATAAAAGACATTAAACGGTGAAAATGTTTCTAAAAGTCCCTTATTTATTCCCACGTATAACAATGCTCGATTAAGCTTAACCCTTTCAATACCCACTATCGCTGCTGACTCATAAATTATTGTCAGGGAAAACCCTGTGCCTTGTAATATTAATTCAATTAATTATTACACTCGATATTTATACAAAGTATAATGATTCATTTACAAGAAAACAGGTTGGAGCAAACAGAAAACTTTAACATTCCCTTTACAACGTTGATTCCATAGAGTAATTTAATTATAACCTATGGGAAGTTTATTTTAATCCCTTTTGATTTGTGAAATGTTTATATAACATACCAATTCGTATTAAAAACTCTACTTTACCAATCAAGTTTTATATAAGTAGATCGCCTTTAAAATTATTATAAAATAAGTAAATATTAAATAAATAAATATGTTGGGACATTTACACACAGCACTATCTAGTTCCACGGTAAGGTACGAGCCTTGTGTTATGGATAATAGATGGTTGATATACTACACATATATAAGTTTAAATACATACGTATTATAAATACAAACATTCGTGCTCAACAAATGTATGCCCCCAGCGGGACACGAACCCGCGACCGCTGGCGCAGCAAGTAGGGTCACTACAAACTGCGCCACGCGTTCCCTATGAGATTAGAAATTATTAGGTACCAGTTGTGTATGGTGGTCTGAAATGCGCCAACACGCTCTTGGACTTGCTTACTAGACTATGATTCTTATTAAGCTAGCCCCGTGTCCGGACGTTATAAACTTCTAATTATTTTACCTCCAGGAACTTATATATTAATCGGGCTTATTGCGCCACCATATCCATCGTATCAAACCAAATATCATAGTTATATTACTCCTTGCTTTTTTATAAAAAATGGATTATATTATTATAGATATAATTGGTTTACACATCCCATGAAAAAGTAGAGTCAATTAACACCTACGTCGCACACATATTATTGTCTGAGTCTTAAAAGCAATACTAGAAAAAAAATAGAGAAGGCGCTAAGTGAGCTCACATAGTATATGTACCTATCCTACATTGCGTAATCACCAGGTGAAAAATACCATAAATTAGTAATTGAGATACGCTATCTGATGGGGGTATTCTTAAAGAGTGGGAAATTAAACGTAAAGTTAAACTACTGTATAGCGTTGTTTATACACTGTACAGCGTTGGAAATTCCAGTTTCTACCTTTGTTGATATTTTTAGATGACAATTATTTTGCCGTGATAATTAACAAACCGACCGACGCGACGTTGCATGACCTACTTCGTTTGAAATAAAATTAAAAATGAGCTATCTTTAAACCTAAACCTTTTAAATTCTTTAAAATCATTGGTTTTAAAGTGTAAAAGTTCACATATTATACCTAAGAGAATGCTACATTGTTTTTTTTTATATATAAATATCCAATTTTCTATTTTAGTTTTCTTTGTACACGCATTTTCTTTATTTTCACGAGAAATGACACCGTCAAGGTCAGTAAAACTGTCACACTAAAAATATCTATTTTGTCAAAACAATCATTAAGATGTTTTTTATAGTTTTTTTTAAATATGTTGGGACATTATTACACATAGCGCCATCTAGTTCTTGTGCTACGGATATCAGAAGCTTGTGTTACGGATACCAAATAGTTGATATACTACATATATGACTTTAAATACATAAATATTATAAATATAAGCACCCATGACTGAAGTACAAACATCGGAGTTTAACAAATGAATGCCCCCAGCGGGACTCGAACTGGCGACAGCTGGCGCAAGAAAGTAGGGTCACTACAAACTGCACCAAACGTGTCTTCAAATCAAAGACCACACTAACAAGTATGTAGGTACATAGCTCATGGGGTTTTACTTAATAATGTTCTATAAGTATAGAGTAATATTAAATTACCATTATAAGCACAGTAATCCCCAGTGACTACTTAATTGTTCGCTTTGCATAACTTGTTTGTATACGAATGATTGTCTAAAGCCTTCGTCTTCTCTTTCATAAGTCTTAGATTTTTGCATATTAAATGTTCGTATTAACAGTTATTTTTGTCTTTCGATTTGATAAGTGGTAAAAGGAGCTGCCTCGATCAATGGCGGGCATAAATTGGTTAAAAGTAGCCAAAGATAAAAATAAGTGGTTTGCCTTGGAGGAGGCTTTTACCCAAAGGGGGTATGAGAAAATAAATTAAAGAAAATTAAGTAATTATAAGAATTAACAATTTTATTAATTATATATATTGAATATATTAATAAGTAATTTTCATTTTATATACAAAAAAAAAGTTATTATAGTAAATTAATTATTTATTTTAAATCAATTCAAATTTATTTAATAAATTAATTCTAATCATGTAATGTTCAATGTTATATAATTTTAGTATTGTAGTTTATTTTTTTGCATGGAATTAAATAAAGCTATATTATTATATATTATATTATTATAATAGGAGCTGAAGCCCGCAGCAAAATTACCATTTTTATCTCCATTATTAGAAAGAATAAATTACTATAAAATAATTTAGTGAGTCTAATGATTTTAGAGGAAAACAAAATAATAATATTGTTTGCTAAGTTGCACATTGTACAGATAACAGAACACACAACTCAATTTTCTATATATTTTTCCTGGTTTTCCAATAGATTCTGTACAGGAACTTGAACTTGTATATTTAAATAGGTAGTACTTGTCTTAAACAGGTAGCTATGTTTATTTGTTTATTTAAGAAAATAACCACATAATGGTTTCGCAAAATACAAATGAATTGTTTATTTACATATACTAATTAAAACACATATTTTATACGAATTAAGAGATAACTCAGATGACTTACACAGACTAGGTCAAGGTGATTGACAAAGTAATTAATGTCAGACCAACCAAAAAGTCGTTAGCCCAAAAAATGTAATCAGTTAATAAACATTAATTAGGTGTATTTATAGATAGAGACAGACATATTTGTCTTTATAGTTGGTGTTAGTACTTTAAGGATTAATATTATAGGAATGGCTGTCATCCGCGTCGTTGTTAAACGTTAAAATTTTATGCAAATACACTTCTATTCGTTACTTATTTACGCGTCTGCTTCACTCAATCGTCTGTAACATTGCTAATATCTTATAAAAAATGTTAGTAAACGACACAAAATGAAAAATTATGAACTCCTCTAACACAATAACCTATTCATTGAGGGTGATTTAATAAGCTAACACAAATATCTTTGAGTACATAATTGGGTATCTTATTGCAAAGAGCAACTGTTGAGTTTCTGCCGGCTCTTCTCAACAGATCAACATTCCGAGTCGGTGGTAGCTTCCTCACAGACATTTGATTTAAATTCTATATTATAATGAAAAAGTGGAGATTCAAAACAAGTAAAAGTCTATTTAAATAAAGAATAAGTTGATTTGATTTGATTATCTTGAAGACTTACCACTGCAGCATCAGCCCAGGGTTGTCAGTTATCACATATTTCAATATCGTTAAAGTAATGGCTTACCAAGTTTTGAATGGAATAGATGAATAGATCAGTCATCAGTTAAAGTGACTCACATCTTTTTACTGTCTAGAGAAGAGCTGACGACCTGCAAACGGTTGTGTGAATTTACTTTTATTTGCCTTTATTTAATTTCCTCTTAAGTTTTCTTGATTTATAGCTAAGAACAATGTCTAAGTCAAGGTGACTTTACGAAAAAAATAAAAAAAATCGTTTCATTCGTTTGGGAGATACGATGCCACAGACAAGCGCATATATACATTACATAAATTTATTTAATGGCTAAAAAGTGAGCGGGAACGTGGCGTGAATCTATACTAATTATAAAGCTGAAGAGTTTGTTTGTTTGGTTGAACGCGCTAATCTCAGGAACGACCGGTCCGAATTGAAAAATTATTTTTGTCTTGGATAGTCCGTTTATCGAGGAAGGTTATTGGTTATATTACACCACGCTACGACCAATAGGAGCGGAGCATCAATGAAAAATGTTGCAAAAACGGGAGGTTTTTGGTTTCCAGCTTTTAGAACGCGCGCGAAGCCACAGGAAAGGCTAGTATCAAATAAATGCGCAGTTTTCAACATTCCCATATAAATCAAGTGTATAAGTACACAAGTGCATGTTATAAAAACAGTGCTAAAATAATTATGTACATAAAGATGCTTTTAATTTATGTACAAATTCAAAACCGTAACCAAAAGGTAAATAATTAAATACCTACTTACTTATAATTCAACTAACGTTCGTCTGTACATAATATGATATACCTACGATTTATTTTTCTTTACTACTACTAGGTAGCTACTACTATTAATACTCGAGAGAGAGAGAGAGAGAGTTATAATACTAGTTAATGATTTTTTAAACCTGTTATACTCGTAGTTGTAACTCATCAATACATCTATACATGTAAATAAAATTGAAGTGTCTGATTTTAATTTCAAATTAACAGCTTTTTACTAAATGCATATAAATTATATACTACGGTACTAGCATCAAAAATGAATTTTGAAATTTTTTGTCTGTCTGTATGTTTGTTCCGGTTAATATCTGAAACGACTGGACCGATTTTGACCGGATTTTCACTTGCAGATAGCTAATGTTATAAGGCGTAACTTAGAAGGTTATATTTTAGCGGAAATCGTAGCTTCGCTAGCGCTAAACCCAGGAACGAACTC
This sequence comes from Boloria selene, assembly GCA_905231865.2. NCBI lineage: Eukaryota > Metazoa > Arthropoda > Insecta > Lepidoptera > Nymphalidae > Boloria > Boloria selene. Next base: position 12,418,437 of record HG993146.1, read on the forward strand.
GAGCGAAGCGAGGGTGAACCGCTACTATTGAATAATATGCTATTTTTAAATTAAAATATCTATACGCATTAAAATCCGAAAAGAAAGTTTCATTTATATCGTCAAATATTCGCATAAACTTATAAAGTATTATGATCTTTCTAACTTTTCCATATTTCCTACACTTTTTAACTTGACTTTCCTTGAAGTGTCTCTATCCCTTCTGAATACAATTAGAAATCTATTTTCATGAAACGTTAATGACTTCAACAAGATGAATCACCACGTGCCGTGCCAAAATTAATTATTCTCAGAAGCTTACATAAAAATTAAAATAATTTACTATAATTTTCACAACTTTTTCCTGAATTCAAAACACTTCTTTAAACGAAAATTGTAACTTGGAATTCATTATTATATAAATACCATATATTATATATATAGTTTTGAACCATTTAAGTTCTCATATTGTAGAACAATACTGACATAGGCCAGTATATATGTAATTTCGTAACTCACAATTTCATTTTCAAACTTCCGTTTCTAATCTAATCTCTACATAATATTATAAAACAAAGCCTGTTCGCGATAAACTCAAAAACTACTGCACCGATTTTCATGTTTTCGCCAACGAATAGAGTGGTTCTCAAGGAAGGTTTTAGTATATAATTTGTAAAGTTTTTGTATACATTTACTAGCGGAACCCGCGGCTCACTAAATCTATAGGCGACCCCGAGCGAAGCGATGGTGAGTCGTGAATAATAATAAGTCTAATGAAATTCGTTAAAATTAGTCCAGCCGTCAGACCAGCAGACAGAAAAATTAAGAACAACGTATGCATTATTTGAGATAGTAAACAGACACTTCAATTTTATTTATACGCCAGTAAATAAAGCGTTTAACCTCGCACTAAATTTCCAATCCAATTTTATTATTTTTTTAAGTTAGGTTAGGTCACTTACTGATCACAAAATCACAAAATGCCGACAGATCCAGGTGGAGCTTCGATCGCAATCTTAAAGAAAAGTTTTTTGCCGATATCTCGGAAGCTATGCACTTTAGGGCTAAAGTTATTAAGACCATTATTGTAGAAAATAAAATTTCGCATCTTTTATTTCCTGTAAAGTTTTTTGTAAAAATCACCGTTTATGATTTATTGAATTTAATAAACCGGTTTTTCTATTTCGGCCGATTAAAAATATTGGATTAAACAATAAAATGCATCTATCCATTTTTTAAGAACGCATTATTCTCTACAACTATTCTTTAAAAATTTTTTTTTGGATGATCAAAAAAACGGATTTATTTACTGTACTATTATTTGTATGTACACATGACTGTCATGTATTTGACGCATTACTCCTCCATCACTGTTACACTACGAATTGTAACAGGAAATATACTGCCAGTTTCAATAACTCTATCTACCGATGACTGGTAGTTACTTTCATACTATTTTGACACATTAAAAGTTACAACCTGTCAAAATCGTATGAAAATAACTACCAGTCATCGGTAGATAGAGTTATTGAAACTGGCAGTTAATGAATTGATCATTGCAGGCTCAAACATAAATAAGGAAAATTGTTTGCGGAAATATAGCACTTTACAGATACTGACTATGAGATTTCTCATATCTGTCGTAAGCAGTAACTGTACCTTAAAATTTCATAAATTCTAAAGTATATATAACTTTTTCGATCTGATTGTTTGTTTAACTTGAAGATGTTAATGTTTTTCCAATTACTTCTAAAGTAAGAAAATCGAAAATTCTAATCCAAGCTTTCGTAAGGTGCTTTAGTGTTTGTGGATGATTTCAACTTTTTCCTATACGTATTGATAGAAAAGCCTTTAAGAAGGCTATATACTCTATACCAATGTGATGACGTCAGCCACTCGTAGCCTATAAAGGTATATATAGGTACTTACATAATCTCTATCAGCCCTTTTTAACGTCCCACTGCTGGGCACGGGCCTTCCTCCCTCAGTACGAAGGGGAGGCCATAGTCCACCGCGCTGGCCTAGTGGGTGTTGGCGGCTTTCGAAAACTTGCTAGGTTTTCTCAGACATGCAGGTTTCCTCACGATGTTTTTCTTCACCGTAAGACCGGTGGTAATCATGATAGAAATGATTCGCACATGTAAATATCAGAGGTGCGAGACCCGGATTTGAACCCGCGTTACTTATTATGTTATCCAAGCGAGCGCGTTACCGCTGGGCTACCACTGTCTGGTGCAAAATCATTTCTACCTGATAGAAACCAGTGTGAGCGTTCCTTCCAAAAATTAAAGTTAATTTTCATTTAATATACTGACGCATTATGCGTATTAAAGTAACTGTATAATGGCGAAAGCGCGATATTGACTCGATAAAGCTAAAGTTTTTAAATATATTCAATAAAATTTTTGTTCTAAGATAGATTTTCTTCTCTACAGAAATTAGAATATGTTGGAGAAATCTATAGACCAAGTTCTTTTAAATCTATTGGAATCCATGAGATTAATCTTTTCATAACAATATCGCGTGATAAGAAATGTCTTTAAAACATCAAGTATATAGAGGCTTGCAAATTCAATGTCAATTGAGTGACGCGTGGGCGAGAGCAATGACCCCGGTTCTTGCAAAACTTAAAATTACGCAGGAAAAACGACATACCGAACTGCTAATTGTGTTAACAACTAGATTTAAGTTTTAAGAGAATTTGGTCCTTGTTAGTTTACCGTTATACAAATTCAAATTAGTACATATACTTTAATTAAAAATTTGGTGTATTATACTCTTACTAAGCGACGTAATCTCGCTCTGCTCGGGTTCGCCATTTTAATTGTTAATCTATACTAAACTATACTTAATATTATAAGGCTGAAGAATTTGTTTGTTTATTTGGTTGAACACGCTAATCTCAGGAACTACTGGTTTGATTTGAAAAATTATTTTTGTATTGTATAGTCCGTTTATCGAGGGAGGCTATAAGCTATCACGCTACGACCAATAGGAGCGGAGCATCACTGAAAAATGTTGCAAAAACGGGAAGGGCGGGCCTTCGTTCTGCAAGGTACCATACGACGTGACTCAGAAAAAACTGTTTTCCGGTCTATAAAACGCGTGCGAAGCCGCGGGAAATGCTAGTACCTAATATATATTTCTCAGAGATGTGATATTTTCTAGCAGTAAAGTGTTTTATATATGTGGTTATCCACCAGCCATCTTCATACCAAATTCCATTGAAATCTGTCCAGTCATTTTCTCTTGATGTTATTACAAGCAGACATACACATAAAAAATCTTTAAAACTATTAATTTGGCCTCTGTATATTGTAAGTACCTATATAGATTTTAGTCGAATACTAGGTACATATAAACTAGTAGTAGTAATTACAATATTTAAATGAATTTGTGTATTGCGTTGTTTTTCCTTTTAACGACTGGACCGATTTGGGTGAATTCAAATTCTATAATCAATGATAAATAAGATATAGGCATACTATTAGTTATATTAGATTAATATCTAAAATTATACGCAAAATAAATTAAATATTCCTGTTATTTGAATACAATTTAAGTTTCAATGCCTAGAGGCTATACTTAAAGTTAATTGCGAAATGTAACGTAGTTAATGGTGTAGTTACATACGTATGTATGTAGGTACGTTATTAATTATTATATTAGGAAAATCATGTCTATAATGTCAAAAAGCCGGTTTTTAATAGACTACGGTGAAGGCTAAATGTATGTATTTATGTATACAGTATATATTTATGTTATGTATGTATGTATGTATGTATATATATTCCATCTTAGTGTCTAAACTACTGAACCGATTTTAAATGAATGAGGTGTCAACAAGAAAATAATTCAAATATATATAAATCCAGAAATGCAAAAAAGGTCAAGGTTGAGCCGTGGTCTGACTTATTTGAATAGTAGTGCTGCATACAGTAAACCTTGTGAGCACAATTATTAATATTGAGGAGCTATTCTGCCCATCACGCCAAAGACCTTCATCAAATCTTCGCCATTTTTTTATGAAATCCACTTTTTTTCAAACAAAAATTTTGAAATACGTTCTTTAGAGCAGTACCTACAAAGTACAAACTGCCGGAGGAAAATAAATTTTGGAAGATTTTAAGTAGAGACGATTCGCTTAATTAAATCGCTGGAATTAAATCAACTAAACTGAAAAATGCTTTGTTTAAATCAACTTTAACAATCCCTACTTAATATTATAAATGTGAATGTAAGTTTGTTTGTTACGCTTTCACGCGAAAACTACTCAACCGATCATCATGAAACTTTGTACACATATTCTTGGAGGTATTAGAAGTAACATAGAATCCTTTTTTTTTTAATATTTATTTTTTACGAAAAATTAAAAATTGTTTGTATTAACAATGGGTTCTGAAATAGCTAGAGTAATTTTAACGAAACTTTCAGGCATCCTACAGATCAACCCAATGAGGTTGATTAGCAATTTAAAAAATGAACGCGGGCGAAGCCGCGGGTAAAGCTAGTCTTTTATAAATACGATCTACAATCGTCGGATATGACGAAATTAGTATTGACGTTATATTTTGGGTTGCAACATCCTATCTTCACCATGCGACTGTACAGTACGTACCGTCTGTCGGTACATTACCTCGTCCATTGAGCTCAGTGATCACTGATATGGTGATAAAATGACTGTCCCGTTGAAAACAAAATTATACTGCTTATAAAAGTGGATACATTAAAAATTACTCATTAGTTTACAATACTGAAAAACATGACAAACATGGTGTTTCGGATATCGGGGAAAGGGGCCTTTATTTGAACTGCGCGGCGTTCAGATGGCACGTGAACCACTCTTTCTTTCATGGAAACTGCTCACGAAGGCGGTGTATCCGATTGGCGTGGTTACATGGAATTTTCTAAAATTGCGAAGTCATATCGCTGCTCAGTTACTGTGACTTAAAAACCCTTTCTCTATTATAATATTTATAACTAACGACGAGCACTCTTGCTGCTGTCGGTTTCGTCCCTTATATTTTTTTATTCCTTTAACCATCCCTGACAGACCTCAAACAAAAAAAAAAGATTTATTGAAATTGGTCTAGCCGTTCTTGACTTTTAACGAGTTATTGAAGAAAGCTATTACCCGATAATAGTAGCGCTTTTTCGTACATAGTTCAAGTGAAACAGTACAGGCACGAAACTACTAGCATAATGTGAATTCCGATAGAAATAAATGTGAACATGGAAATAAATCATTTTCAACTTAACAGTAACTATTAATATTAATTAATTTAAGCGTATTAATATTTAGGTATTTTATTAAAAGCATTTAGAAGTACATTCAGGCAAACTCGCAGGCTATAACTTATATTGGCTCAGTTTGTAGTGACCCTACCTTCTGCGCCAGCGGTCGCGAGTTCGAGTCCCGCTGGGGGCATTCATTTGTTGAGCACGAATGTTTGTTCCCCAGTCATGGGTGTTAATATTTATATTATGTATGTATTTAAAAATTTATACGTGTAGTATATCAACTATCTGGTATCCGTAACACAAGCCTCGTAGCTTACCTCGGAACTAGATAGCGCTGTGTGTAATAATGTCCCAACATATTATTTATTTATTATTGTACAAACATAAATAGTACTTTATTTGTTAAATACAACAATATATTGTTAAATAGGTCTTATCCTTGACATAATGACGGAAAAATCATATCAATACGTTACAATTATTTATAATATTTTGCCCTACATAGATACAATTCGCACGGTCTGAGAAGTTCCCTTCGTAGAGTAGGCACGTTGATAATAATTAGCAATTGAGACTAAAGGTCACTTTGACAAAAATTCTTAGCATCATTTGGGCAAAAGACTCCTAATCACGCTTAGTGTTGGGTTTTGAGTGACTCATCCCCGCTCTGCTCGGATTCGATCAGTCATTTGGACTTTAGGTTTCTCAAAAATGCAAAATATTTTTACGCATTACAATATTATATCTTCTTCTCTTGATCGAGCACACTGGAGAGAATTAGAGGCCTTTGCCAACAGGCACTCCGAAATAAGAGACATTGTTTTATTACTGTAAATTCTCGGAGAAATAAAGACTATTTTTATTTTTTATTTTTATACAATATTATATATTAATCCTATCGTCATACCAAATTTCATCAAAATCAGTACAGTGGTTTACTCGCGATACGGTCACAGACAGACGACAAAAATTCTAAACACTACATATTCGGCCACTGTATCGATTAAGTCGTAATAGTCATAAATAAATAAGATTTTTCAAAAATATCTAATATACAGATATCGTTCGGATTTTATATACTAGCCTTTCCCGCGAGTTCGCGCGTGTTCTAAAGGCTGGAACCCAAATACCTCCCGTTTTTGCAACATTTTTCATTGATGCTCCGCTCCTATTGGTCTTAGCGTGATATAATATAGCCTATAGCCTTCCTCGATAAACGGACTATCCAACACAAAAATAATTTTTCAATTCGGACCGGTCGTTCCTGAGATTAGCGCATTCAACAAACTAAACAAACAAACAGACAAACACACATTTCAGCTTTATAATATTAGTATAGATTAACTATCCATAACACAAGGTTACCATGGAACTAAATGGTGGTGTGGTAATGCCCTTTCGGGGCTTGTTTCTACAAGAACAGATGTCCGAACGCGATTCTATACAAAGATAGACATTGGACAGCCTAAATAATAAATAAATATTGTTATTGTGCAAATGTATACCTAAAAAACTAATTAATTTAAAAAATACATTCTGTAGTGGACCGAATTGTGAATCTAAACCATTCTCGAATCCACTCGAACACACACAAAACATTTCATCAAAATAGCTCCAGCCGTTTATGAGGAGTTCAGTGACACACACACGTACAGCAGAATTATATATATAAAGAAGAAGATTAGCGTATATGTAAGTATGTAAAATATAAACCACCTTCGTATTAAGTAAACAAATAATAATTTGAAACTTTTTCCAACGTGTTAAAAGCTGTAGAAAGCGTTATCATAAAGTACCGTTCAGACTCGTAACCTATGACTAATGTTGTATTTAATAGTAAAATATGGAAATATTCTATACTAGATGTAATATACGTTTATGTATACGTTTTTGAAAACCACGTTTAATTAAAAAAGTACCCAAAGTTAGATTATGAATAAAACGATACAATACAACGCCATCTATTGACATTTATTTCTACTGATTTTTTTATTCTGTTATCTGTACATAATACGCCACAGTATTTACATGTCTTTCGAAAACCTGCTAGGTTTTCTCAGGCATTTTTTCACGATGTTTTTCTTTAACGTAAGACAAGTGGTAATTATGATATAAATGATTCGCACATGAAAATATCAGAGGTGCGAGACCTAGGAGGATTAGAACATGCATAGCGAGTTTTCATAGCGAGCACGCTACCACTGGGCTACCCTGTCTTTTTTGTATGTATAGATAATTGTTATATTAGAAGTAATTAAAATTCTTAGTTTAAATCAACAAATAAAATGCGCTAAATAATATTTATATTACAACTACGACTACCTATATCAATAGTTACTACTATATAGCATCATTTGGCATCTTCGTCATATTATACTCAAACTGCTTTATGCTTAGGCATACTAACCTAACATACTTGGTTTCCGAAAAATGAATTACCTTTAAAGCAGACAGAACACAAATCCAAGACAATATCAACTTTATGGCTCTACATTTGAATTATAAGAAGATAATACGAATAAAACTGATTGTCCGTTTATTAATTTTCAAATTAAAAGCTTTTCACTGAATGCAAGCAATATGAACGTATATCAGGTACTTACCTAAAAAGAAAAATTTAAAACTTTTGTCTATCTGTTTGTTCTGGCTATTCTCTGAAATGGGATCCGATTTTGACGGGACTTTCTCTCACAGAGAGCTAATGTTATAAGAAGTAGCGTTTCATTTTATTAAACGCTACTTTCATTTTATTATAAAAAAAACTGATAATTTATTTTAACTTACAACCTGCGAAGCGGACCGTGTTTACTCTATTATGTCATATCATAAATTGTTTATAAACATCTAGAAACATTCTAAATTACTATTATTAATATTCTACTAAATTAAACTAACCTTGCCATTTTTCTCATTCAGGATAATATGAACATCAGGTTGAATCCTTCCGCGAGGAGTTGCCGGAGCTCCAAACACCATCTCTATATCACTCATGCTTAAATTTTTATTTGGCTTTAAAGTTTCTTTGTTATTCATTCTAGAAATCACTTCATACACACACTCATCTAATATTCTTAAATTAATTATTTAAATTATGTTAAATAAATCAAAAGACGTTGTTTAGACGCGGTGTATTAAACACTACTGACTAACTACGAACTGGTCGGGCGAGTACATCGAACTGAACTCAATGAATCTCTAAAAATACCGGTATTACACGGCTTTAATGTGTATGACATGTAAAAACTATCAGCGTGCCACAAATATCATTTGTTTTAATTATCATAAACGACTCTACAATTTTGTAGGATACACTTGTCAGTTCTTCTTATTTGGTAAGTATTACTTGAATACTTAATGTTAGTGCCGTCAAAAATTTATGATTAATTGAATATATCTACTAAATACGGCTACTTGTTATTTCCTATGTAAAACCGGTGCGCCGAAAATATGTAGCGAATTATAATAAAGTTGCTATAAAATAATGTATTTTTTTGCAATATTTAATAAAAATGTAGGTATATCTAACACCCATATAATGCCTCTGAGAGAACAAGAACTTCAGTATCATCCGTGGTCAAGATAGCTCTAGTCTAAATCATTGGGAAACTCAAAATAAATCTATACTAATATTGTAAAGCTGAAGAGTTTGTTTGTTTCTTTGGTTGAATGCGATAATCTTAGGAACTACTAGTCCGAATGGAATTTTTTTTTGTGTTGGATAGTCCGTTTATCGAGGGAGGCCATATAATATATTACATTACGCTACGCCCAATAGAAGCGGAGCATCAATAAAAAATGTTGCAAAAACAGGAGAAAAATATTTCGTTTTATATTCAGCCTTTAGAACGCGAGCGGAGCCGCGGGAAAGGCTAGTCTGAGATAAAATCAAAGGCGGCAAAAGGATAATTTTATTTAAAATGTCAAATTTTCGTGTAAATATAAGGAAGTATTTATTTCAAATACCAAAGTTCAGGGAATAAAATCTATTGCAGACAGCAGACCTTTTATATTAATAGTTGCGAATAAAAACAACTCTTGAGGAGAGCCTGATTTGAAAGAATGCGGTAAAGCCTTAGCTACATATTGCGACGTATTAAATATTAATCCTGACATTATTAAAAACAACAATACTCCTGTTTGACGTATTAAGCAATATTTAAAGACAGGTTACTAAGTACTGTAAGTAATTTAAAATAATGATACTCGCAAGGCAGCGTGTGAAGTACTGTTGATGAATGGCGCCACCGTGAACCTGAGTTTTTCCGGGGGAAACTAAATCTGTCCCCCGCGTCTGGATTCCCTTCATGGACTCCAGTGGAGCGCAAGAGCCACTTCGCTCTTGGCTCTAAGGGTGGTGCTCAATTTACGTAATAACGGGGAAACCCGCTTACAGCACTCTCACACCTATCAACGCTTTTAGCGGACCTCTTTACCGCTTTGTGGACCATCTAGTGAGAGGCGAGTCATCGTGCGCCAAATATTCAATCTGAGACTGTAGAGCGGGGTGGCGTCCGGTTTTCCGGTTTTCTCACACAATAGCATAGTTTTTTTTGTCCATTAAAATTCCATTCCATAACCCTCTTTAGCTTTCTATATTCTCCATAGTCCCTAGGCATTATCGGTAGGCCAATTTTACGCAATTTCCTATGGGCTACTCAGAGATGGATCCCTGAAACTCTCAAAGGGTCTCTACGTGTTGGAGCTGTGATTTTTCCAAAGGACCGGGCTCCCGTGAATTCCAAAAAGGAACAAGCAATAATAATAATAATTTCTTTTGAGGCACGTCTGAAGCATGCTTTATACATCCTAAGACAGCTTCCAAACTTGACAATGTAGGATAATAACTAGTATACTGCATTTAAGAGAGGAACAAAACATGTGTCATTAGGTACATAACAGTTAAAAGACAAGGAATACGGTTAAGAGCCTATTACACTATTCATTATCAAGACAGTCCTAAAATTTAGCGTAGTGTAATAAGAGTAAGCAAGTTAGTCTGTCCGGTGTCCTCCCATGACACCGCGGCAGCCGACAACGTCACCGGCTACGTACGCCTTGTAAATGAGTTTGCATGCGGTATCTTATTATATTTCCGACGGTGTGATAGCGTGCTTGTCTTAGACAGTTCTAATTAGATTGTCTTAATACTGGATAGTGTAATAGGCCCATTATTATAAATTTACGTGTGAAATATACCTATTTGCTTAGTTGTGGGTGTGGTTTAAGTATAAAAAGAAGGGGAAATCCAAAATAACATGATACGTATATCCTGCGCCTTAGCTCTCACTGGTCGTGTCGAGTAGTCGTCCCACCGGAGTATGAGAGTGATAGGAACAGAGAGTGCACTTGTGTCTGCACTATAATATCACCTGCGCAGTTGGCCAGTCTCAATGAGATTGGCCGCCATGGCCGGAATCGGTCGGAGAATCTCAGTATAGTTGCTAGGTATATATAAATAAGTATTTTTACAATATTTAATGAAAATATGAATCTTATTATTTTCCATATTAATACAAGACATTTTTTTTATTAAAAGTTTCAATTAAAAAATTAAATATCAGAGTTTTCATTTTTGAGTACTTATTATTACTTGCCAATAGAGTGATTGTGCACAGAAATTTTAGTTTATAATTACTTAATAATGTGTATCACTTACATAATATAAAACAAAGTCGCTTCCCACTGTCTGACCCTATGTATGCTTTGATCTTTAAAACTACGCAGCCTATTTTTATGCGGTTTTTTTAATAGATAGAGTGATTCAAGAGGAAGGTTTATCACGTTCGCTGCATTATGAGGTCTAAAAGTCTCAAGCGTGACTTCTCGCTGATGCGGCAGTAAAAATCGCGTTCTTTCACTCTGTGCGGGAGGCGACTATTTAGAAATTTCTTAGAGTATGACAGAGACAAATACATAAAAATGTTTCTCTTGCGAAGTCAAGCCCAATGGCGTAGTTAACAAAATATGAGGTCGAAGAGCACTCATACGCACTGAATGGAAATTACTACGCTACTGTGCGAAGTGAGGTCTAATCTGTCTCAAAAGTTGTTGGCCTCATAGACGCACGGAGAGAAGCGCGGGCGGCGCGGGTATCCTAGCGTAGTGAATAGTGATGCGACAAGTTTCGATACGGAAGTACGCTTCTCGTCCGCAGTCGTAAGGATTTCCGGATTTCCTAGCGGCAGATGCGCTGAGCATGCGCTTCAAAAAGGCAGTCAACGCAAGCGCTGCGTAGGTTGCTACGACAAAGTCTTACATTAAACAGTACTCAAACTGCAAAAAAAAAAACCAAAAAAATTGTTACTTTGTGTGTTCAGTGTGATAAATCATACTGTTTGCCTTGTTTCAATGAAAAACATTTTGATTGATCTTTTATAAAAATAAATTTTATAGCACCTGCATTTCTCTTTTAATCCCATCACTAGTAGAGACACAAATCGAACTTCTTTTCAGTGCGATGTGCGGCAGAACCGATGGCATAAATATTTTTGTTATTTATTCAATACCGAAATGTCAAAACTGCGGGCGAAGCTAGATTCAACTTGAAAAATTATTTAAGTTTATAATGGTAAAGTTTCAAGCAAATATTTTCAATTTTGAGCTATATTTTAGGTGTTTTTTAGAAACAATATTTTGTGAGGCCGAAAAGCTCTCAGTCGCACTGTAAAGAAGTTCAACCTTGCCTCGAAAAGACCTCATTCGCACTAGCTGAAAGTCCTTTAAAAATAGTGCCGCAGTCAACGTGTTATATGTGTTTGCGGACCTAGGGATGAACCCGAATGAAGCACGGTTGAGTCGCTAGTGTGTTAGTATTATAAACAAAGACTATAAATATCAAAGCTCAGTGTATCAAATCTATTGCAGACAGCAGGCGTTTTATATTTGCGTGATGAGTCAACTCTTAAGAGGTCTGGTTTTAAAGAATGCGGTAAAACCTTAGCTGACTTTTGTGACGTATCAATTCTGTGACATTCATTCCAGTACGTAGTAATACATCATACGTAATGTAGTATTGACAATACAACAACAAGATACTGTATTGCACTTTCTGACCAAACCCCTTTAAAATAAAGATTTAAAAAAAAGAAAAAAGTCATTAAGTCAAAAATTATAAGAATTAAAGTATATTAATAATATACCATTAGTCCAAATAATTGAATTGCATTGAAAAATTAATTGTAAATTGCTTGAGCAGGCAAGAACATTCAATTATAAGCTTCCGTGTGAATTATACCTGTTTATATTATACTTATCAAGACATATTAAATTCTAACTACGTCAAATCTATGCATTAAATACCTATTTCCTGGATTTTTTTTATTTTTATAATCATTAATATCAAAATAAAGACCGAGTCTATAGTTTTTAGTATTTTCAGACTACAGCTTTATAGATCTTCATAAAAGGTATGATTAAATTTAAAAGAATAATAGATATATTATAATAATAATATAGGTTATTCCACTTACTGTGGAAAATATCTCGTTTTTGAGAAATTTAAATAAACCGTTAAACTTATTATTATTATTATTTACATGTAAACTTATTATTATTTACATGTATTGTACCCATGTAGTAGATTAAAAATAAATTGACGTTCGTTAGTCTCGTTAAAATAAAAAAGCGGCTGGACTTATAAGAATAACACTTTTTGTTTTCATAATACTTTCTTTTTGTTTTTTTTTTTTGGTGGATATTTTTTGGTTTATTGGGGACGTGGTTTAGTATAAAATGTAGGGAAAATTCGAAACAACAGCTGGAAAATCGAAAAGTATATTTTTAGGAACTTAATTTTAAAACTGCCGAAGTAAAGCTCAACGATGAAATTAAATAAATTGCCGCAATACTGCAACTTTTGCATGTACTGTTTCTTAAATATTTTTTTATCCTATTGATATTGTGAAAGAGTGATTTCCTCATTATTCATAACTTTCATTTCAACGTGAGTCGTTGCGTTAAAAATTAAACCTGTTATAGTCTTACCGTACAGAAAAACCCACGACACTGACTAACAAAGGTTAATAAATTACCTACTATTCATTTTATTTTTAGTCATTTAATAAAGAAAAATGCTCTAACCTGTTAATTATTTTTGAAAATTTAATAATTATATATTATAATTCTGTCATAGTTAATATTTATATTATGTACAGTCGTAAGCAATGAAATGTGTACGTTGACAACTTTCAAATATACTATGTAAACATCATTCGTTGAAAAAAGAAAGTATAGGTACCTACAAGCTTTGTGTCAGAATAATATCGTAAGTTGATTGATTATAGGTATTTAAGTATAAATTTTTATCAATTCATAGTAAATAGCATAAAACGAATATTATTGTATACGTTTCGTTTTATAAGTATGTTAGCCATTAGTCTGTGCACAAAAATATGCACAATGGCTAATGAAGAATGTACTTTTGGTTTCGGAGCTTATTGAAAACTACTTGTACAGTTAAAACTAAATTAATAAAATAAAATAAAATGAGACATGTACTCTGATTTGAGGCTTCTTTAATATCTGCAATACATTCTCGGCCGGCAGACGCCAGGTGGGCCGGCCAGACGTCTCTCTTATTAGTAGTTAGTTTGCGTCTCTCTTATTCTATGTATCTTAATTTAAAACGGATGGACGAGGTGAAATCATATCCATGTACAATATTTGTTTTAGTTTTGTGTTAAAGTAATTATTATTAGGTGATGCTTATTACTAACTCGCTTGGCGATCGAACAGTTTCAAGCAGCTGTATTTTAGTGGTCTCTACCACTTCTTCTTTAGCCCCTTCCCACTGCTGGGCACAGGCCTCCCTCGCTTGCTCGCTATAGTCCACCGCGCTCGCCTAATGCGTGTTGGCGGACTTCACATGTTTTTTGAAATCTTGCCAGGTTTTCTCAGACATGCAGGTTTCCTCACGATGTTTTTCGTCACCGTAAGACAAGTGGTAATCATAATAGAAATGATTCGCACATGAAACTGTTAGAGATGCGAGACTCGGATTTGAACTCGCATCACTCGGTTATCCAAGCGAGCGCGTTACCGCTGGCCTATCACTACCTTTTTTAATTTTTTTCTGCTCACTACTACGTACTAAGTAAATAAATATGTATTATCGCTTTTTTTGACTGAAGTTTGTTTCCTACTTATCTGAACATTTAACTCTGAACATGAATGTGTGAAAATATGATGCTGGGATAATTTATTTAGATAAAAAAAGTTCCTAAAACTAATAAGAGTAGAAAAGTAATACGCCTGGCATAAAATATTAGCAAAAACTTCTCAATACTACAGCTGTTGAAACAGAGTAGAGGAGTTGATTGATATCTCACTACATACTTAGATTATTATTCTAAGACTACATAGTTCATAACAAAGTCTTTTTCCGGTGTCTGTCTGTTCTATGATATGATATGATCTTAGATCTTTAAAACTGAGCAACGAATTTTTATGAGATTTTTTAATCTGATAGAGTGATTTAAGAGGAAGGTTTATATTTAAGGTTTAGTATATAATTTTTCAAGTTTATGTATACATTACTTACATGACAAGCCCGAGCGAAGCAAGGGCGAGTCTTTAATAATTAAAGTCTTTAAAAAAAAATATAAAAACAAGTAAAACTAATTAATGTGAGAACTCGAGTCAGTAAATAAAGTTAATAGCCAAGCAGAAATTTTATTTACTTGTACTATATTTTTTTTTTTTTTTTTTTTTTTTTTTTTATTTACACACAGCACTATCTAGTTCCACGGTAAGGTACGAGCCTTGTATTATATAGTTCCTAGAAGAGTCCTGTAGTTCCTGATAGCAGTTAATTGCACGTTATTCGAAAACAAAAGGGGCAAACGGGCAGGAGGCTCACCTGATGGGAAGTGATCACCTCCGCCCATGGAGATTTGCAACACTGCAGGGCTTGCAGATGCGTTCCCGGCCTTTAAGGACAGGGAGGGAGGGAGGAGGGAGGGAGGAGGAAGAGGGAGGTAGGTGGGATGGGGAGTGTGCCTCCCGGACTCTCACTTACCGGACCGAACGCGACAGCATAGCTGCCACTTCACGCCGGTCTTCTCTGAGAGAGTGGTACTATACGGGGCGTGCCGGCCCATTCGGCTGCTACCCGGTGCTACAAGGTAACAAGCATGGCACTACCACTATAAAAAAGCTCTAGCAAGTTTGCGATTATGTCTAAGATCATTAAAAAAGTCTTTATTGAAAAACAAAATTCATTTGAACAATTGTAACGGAAAAGATATAGGTAATAAAAAGATCTACAACTTTTGTACTCACTCTTTTTTCACGAAAGCTCAAAATATATGTGAAAAATTGAAATTACCAAGTTATTGGTTTTTATTATTACAAAAAAACTTCTTTTTTATGAAAACTTATCTTTTTATGTCCTAAGGATACTATAATTTTTTTGATTTAAAATATTTAATTTTTTCACCTTATAAGCACCCTAGTTTCAATCGACAATTCTTACGTTAAAATATCTGCTTTTTTAAAAAGTCGATGGGATTTTTGTTCGTTGAAATCTCTACTTTCAAGGAAAGGATTGAAAAGGGATGCTGAAAGACATACAAATGATAGTAAATAAGATATGTTTCATATTGAAATATTACTAAAGTAGATATAGATTTTGGACGTTATAGTACAAAATGTTGCGAAATCAATAATTTGAGATTCTTATCATCTCATCTTCTCGTATCAGCGAGACAGTCACACGCGAGATCACGGCGCGCGCACATCTTCATTTTTTTCACTATAATTCAGATAAAAATATGGCTTGCGCAGAGTCTCTAGTGAAGTATATACTCTTCTTTGTGAACTTATTTTTTGCAGTAAGTTTATATTGTTGACATTTCTTTGATTGAGCGAAACTAATAATGTATAATTTAAATATTCCTATTTCGACTTAAAATGGCGGGAGTAGAATAATGATTACTTAACTAAACTGGTGGAATCAAGAACTTGTTGTCAGTATGTGTGTTATTCGATATCATAAACTAAGAGATCAGTTCAGAGGGATTTTCTAGTGTAAAATAAAACGAATGAATAAGACCATAGCTTTTCGCTTCATGATTGATCGGTTTTGTACACATTCTTGTAATACTATTATTATCTGGATTTATTATTTACTGGTTATGTCAACAAAGCCGATTTTAGGCACTATGGTGAAACTGAGACTAGCTACACTTGCCAGATGCACAGGAGATATTATAGTGCAGCGTGCTTACGCACAGACACAAGGGCACTTTCTATTCCTTTTACCCTTAGAGTCTGATAGCTCTATACATCGAAACTATCGATAGAGTTTCGAGGCACTCATGGGTGAAACACCATTTTTACAAGCTATACTGATATAACCACAGAGCAGTTATTTGTCAATTCCGTGGATATAACAGAAGCGGATTGTTACCAGGAACATAGACATTCTTTGAACATATACCCAGGTATATCTTCAAAGAAAAACTTAGATGAGGCCTGATTATTATTAAGTATCTGAACTATCTGAACTATTATAAAGTAGAGAATTATGTAACTTTTACTGTGATATGACGTATTTTTTTTATTTTTTTATAAAACTTACTCTAGAGGGCAAGTCGCACTCTTTGACTACAGATTAGATAAACTGATTTTATTTCCTGCACATCGAGATTAGCCGGTATTGTGTTTTTACTTCTCTGAATATTATTAGTAATGCTTTATTATATTTATTATATTAATTATACTTAACTACGATACATGAAGTATGAAATCATATCGTCTAACAACTCTTTTGGTTTGAACAGAAATTGTTTTTAGTCAATTTACCGCTTTTTATATTTTTATTCCAGCTCGCTGGCTTAACCCTCTTGGGGTTAGGTATTGCGTTGGAACTCCGTGTTTCCGGGATAACGGATATCTTTGAAGACTCTCAGATCTACGAACTGACCCCTATCGGTGCGATTGTGATAGGATGCATAGTCTTCTTGATCGCATTCTTTGGATGCTGCGGAGCCATCAAAGAGAACAACTGCATGCTCATCTCAGTAAGTTTTCACCAAGTTTTCTTAGTTTTAATCAATCAATTAATCACTGAAAATATTCTTTATACAAATAGACATTTACAAGCACTTTTAATATTCTATAAATATTAAAACTAAAAAAACTAATGAATAAGTAGGCTGCAAGGTAACATATTCCAACTGCTATCTGATGTCAGTGAGTCAGATAAAATTAAGTACACTTTTGTATTTTTCTATGTAATTTTTTTTTACGTTAATAAAAAATCTTTATTTACAATAAAGGAAATTACAAGTAAACTTAACTATATGTACAAAGCAAATATACACTTAATTATTACTGTACAAGTCGTGTCCGCGCGGAATAGTGGCAAGAATGCTGGCCGCATTCCCCCGCTGAATGGCAATGCCGATTCTTTGGGCGAAAAATGAGCCAGCTCTCCTGTCACCAGTAGAGATGATAAGACGAGGTGTTATGTCTTTTAAAAAATGCTTAGCACTTTGACTCCATGGCCCAAGGGTTTCTACAGCAAAAGGTATAAAAATATAATTTTGACTAAGGGAGGCATATTTACGTAACTTGAGAAGCTCAGCCTTCTCCGCCGCGGCCCCCACTTTAGACGCCGTCTCCCTGACATGAGACGGGGCCAATGTGTCAACGCATGTAGCGTCCCACAATAACGCCCGTCCCCTTTCCCAGGGAACCAGCGACAGACCATCAGGTCTCTTGCCATCATCTCGACATATTCCAGAAGGCTCAATGAGAGCAGGAATGCCAATGGTGGCAAGAGTCCTTTTGATAGTATCATTTAGGGAACCATTACGAAAAAGTCTACCTGAACTTCTACGGCAAGAGAGTCCATGGAGTCCATTACAGTCGACCTCCTTTCCACACGGGCACCTGTGCTGTGTGCACAGCGGTGTTCCCAGCCGGAGACCTAGAGCGATACGAAAACTATCGTTATCCAAAAGTATACCGAGATTGGTTGAGGGTAGGGCGTGGAGCCAGTGCCCCGAATCTTTGGACGTTGACGCTGAAAGTCTTGCACGGTGAACGTCACTTGTAAGATTTTGAGCCAAATTTTGGAATGTAGAATGAACCAGTGGTGCATCCCAAAGTTTTTGAATGGAAACTTCCTTTGGGATGTCAACACTGGGACATTTCGACTTCCAGTGTTCTACGACCTCTACAGCACAAGCAATGTTTTGGTTCGAATTTAAAATTTGAGAACAGAGTAATTAATTAGTAAAGTCTATATAATTGAGGACTTTCAATAATATAATCTACTTATATGTACTTTGGTGGTCTGCAACTATTGGTTTACTGATAGAGTATGTTTTCTATATGATATTGTTACGTACTACGGGTTCGGGATCGGAAATTAAAAGCGTTCTCGCACTAAAGATTAATTTATTTACACTTTGTACACGCGCAGTTTGTACACAGCACTAGTTAAATTGAGTCTCTGAGCTCTATAATTCACCACTTTTAACAATTCACTATACTCTTCTTCACTTTTCCACTATTTCGTATCTCTTCGCAATCTTCACTTAACTTCGAACGACAACTGATCTCTCGACACACTGCCGGCCTTTTTATATGCGTAAATTTAGAATATTCTAGTATCGAAAATTCAAAATGTTTCTAGTAACTTCGAAATTGTTCCTGAAAATGCGTTATCTCTTTCTGTCACATTAAAATTTGTAATAAACTGTTCTTGTTATCTAATTGTCAAAAGTTAGAAATTGACATTCGCTGTTGTAAGGCATGGTACAAGCGTGCTATTATGACGAGTTCGCACTATATTCCGCGACATTACCCCCTCCTAAGACATGCTCGTCTCGAGCATCGTTGTTGCCGTGATACTTGGCTAATCGGTCCACATGCACGATTTTAGCCGGGCTTCTAGATGTACGTTGAATTCGGAAAGTGACGTCGTTAATTTTCGTTATAACCTTGTAAGGCCCCTCCCAACTGGGTTGTAGCTTTGGCGATTTACCCTTTCGTCTCACCGGGTTATGCAGCCATACCAATGAGCCTTCCTCGAAGTTCGTTCCTGTCGCCTTTCGGTCATAACGAGTTTTCATGCGTTCACTTGCTTGTAGTCCTGCATCTCGTATCTGCTCATGAACACCAATCATCTTCGCTCGTAGTTCACTAGCATATTCTGTTATGCAACTGGGAGTATCCGGCGGGCAACCACTTAACAGATCCGCTGGTAGTCGCAATTCTCTTCCGAAATTTGCAAAAGCAGGTGTTATGGTAATGCTTTCGTGTACAGCAGTCCGGTAAGATAGCAGGAACAATGGTAAATACTCGTCCCAATCCTTTTGATGTTTATCCACAACCTTAGCTAGATGGCGTTCCAAAGTCTGGTTTAACCTTTCAACCATTCCATCTGACTGTGGATGATGTGGTGTGGTTCGAGTCTTGTGCACCCCCATGATTTTACATACTTCCTGAAATATATGTGATTCAAAGTTTCTTCCTTGATCACTGTGCATTTCTAACGGAACGCCGAATCTGCAAAATACATCTTTTACCAAAGTATTTGCGATAGTTACTGCTTCTTGATTTGGGATGGCGAATGCCTCAGGCCATTTTGTAAAATAGTCCATCACAACTAAAATATATCGGTTCCCGGAATTAGTAATCGGAAATGGTCCTGTTACGTCTAATGCGATTCTCTCCCAAGGTGCCCCAACGTTGTATAATTTCATTACTCCTCGGCTTCTGGTCTGCGGGCCTTTGACAGAGGCACATTGCACGTATTTCCGACACCAGTCCTCAACATCATCTCGACAATGCAGCCAGTAAAATCGCTCCTTGATCTTGATTAACGTTCTTCTTACCCCTAAGTGTCCACCAGAAGAACCATCATGGTAGACTCGAAGTATCTCGGATACTTTTATTTTAGGAACCACTAGTTGGAGATGGCTATCATTTCCACGTGTCTTCTCCCATTTCCGGCACAATACTCCATTGTGTAACAACAAACTGTCCCATTGTGCCCACAAACTTTTCGTAGCGGTACTGTACTGTGCTATGTCAGTCCACTTAGGTTTTGGCCTACCACTACTTAGCCATTCCATGATAGGTCGTATATCTCGGTCTTCTTCTTGAGCTCTCCTCATGGCTTCATCACTCCAACGTTCATCTAACGAGTCTGTTCTAATAACTTTAATTGATTCCAATTCCTTTGCCTCTTGTCTTTGACAGTGCTCGCAGTCGTCTTCACAGGGTCTTCTAGATAGAGCATCGGCGTTGCTGTGATTTTTACCCCCTCGATGTTCTATATCAAACTGGAATTCTTGAAGTTGTTCAATCCATCGTGCTACCTGCCCTTCGGGATCCTTGAATTCTAATAACCATTTCAGGGCAGCGTGATCGGTTCTTACCAAAAATTTTCGTCCTAGCAAGTATTTCTTAAAATGTTGTAAGGTTTTTACTACAGCAAGTAGCTCTCTTCGAGTAACGCAATAATTCTTTTCCGGTTTAGAGAGTGACTTACTGAAATATGCGATTACCACCTCCTGATCACCCTTCCGCTGGGACAATACACCTCCAATACCGATATTACTGGCATCAGTGTCGACAGTAAACTCTCCCTTTGTGTCTGGATACCCGAGGATCGGTGTTTGGCAAAGATGTTTCTTTAATTCTTGGAAGGCCAATTCGCAATTATGGTCCCATACAAAAGGTCTCTTCTCCTCGGTTAGCTTATGGAGTGGTTTGGCTATGTCAGAAAACCCTTTCACAAACCGTCGATAGTAAGAGCACAATCCTAGAAATGCTCTCACTTGCGTCTTGTCCTTAGGGGTCGGCCAATCTTTCACAGCGGTGATTTTCTCAGGATCCGTTTCTACTCCGTTTTCTGAAACTACGTGTCCAAGGTAATTCACTTGTTTTCTGAAGAATAAGCACTTCTTCGGACTTAACTTTAAATTAGCTTCCCTTAGTTTATCGAATACTGCTTCGAGTTTCCTAAGGTGGTCATTGAAATCACGCCCCACAATAATTATGTCATCTAGGTAAACAAGGCAGGCTTCTCCTAGTAATCCAGCGAGTATGCGTTCCATCAACCTCTCAAATGTAGCTGGTGCATTACATAACCCAAACGGCATAACCTTAAACTGCCATAACCCTTTTCCAGTTGAAAACGCAGTTTTCTCCTTATCCGCGGGGTCCATGTCCACTTGCCAATAGCCACTCTTCAAATCGAGAGTTGAGAACCATTTCATACCACTTAGAGTGTCTAAGGTGTCGTCAATTCGAGGCAGGGGATAACTATCCTTTTTGGTCACATCATTGAGTCTGCGGTAATCGATGCAAAACCTTGTAGAACCATCCTTCTTCCTTACTAGTACTACCGGAGAACACCAAGGGCTAGTGGAGTGTTCGATGATGTTGTTCTCTCTCATGTTTTGAATCATGTCGTCCACTTCCTTTTCCCTGGCCCATGGAATTCGTCTAGGTCGCTGTCGGATAGGCGCAACATCACCTGTATTGATTTTGTGCTTCACTAAACCGGTTCTTCCTATATCGTTCTCATGCTTGGAAAACAAATCTGAATATCGGTACAGTAAATTTTCAGCTTCTGTCTTCTGTGAACTTGAGAGATTTTCTTTACAGTCTTCGATAAGTTTCATCGCTTGCTCTCTATCCTTGTTTGGTACCTTCACGTTCGGTTGACATCTGTTTAACCAGGCTATCTCTTCGCAAGTTCCCACAACTTCGCCTCTCTGAATGGTTTGAGTAAAGTTACTAGGGTTTAGCACTGGAACCATGGATGTGGAAGCTTTACCTACAATAACTCTTGTCGGGATCCACGAGCTCTCATCTTCACACTTCTCTATGATAGCGCAGCACCATTGACTACCTGACTTGTTCTGAGGTAAAGCGACAGGTACTAGAGTCTGTGATCTTGGTGGAAGGGCGGTGTCTTTCAAGCAACTAACTTTTCCGTGAATTCCACCACTTATTGGTACTTCTCTATTTCTGCACTTTAAAACTCCATATTTCATGTCAATCGTACACTGGTAATTTTGGAGAAAGTCCAATCCAATGATGCAATCATCGACGATATCTGCGACTATTGCTTTATGCCAATAAATGTTGTCCCCAATTTTGATAGCAATTTTCCTTTCCCCCCAGACAGGTACGCGCTGGCCGGTGGCTGTCATGAGAGTGATATGCTTTATGTCTTGCAACTTCTTGTCCGCAATGTGTTTTAGCTTTTGGTTATTAATGATGGTTCGTGATGCTCCGGTATCCAGCGTCAGTTTACATGCTACTCCATTAATTGCGCCATGTATTACTAAGGTGTTTCCATCCACTGTCTGCTTTACTACTATTTGTGGGGTAGAAGATTCCCCGGCCAGCGCCCACCCCGCAGCCCTGGCTGGAATTAGTTTTCCTGTGGCTGGTCAGAAGTCGACACAGCCACATCTGACTGCCTCCGAACGTTTGATATTTTAGGGCAGTTACTTCTGAGATGGCCCCGCTCACCGCACTCGTAGCATCTTGGGTTAAAAATACGTCTCCGGGTGGATGATCCTTCCGCAGTGACTACTTCCCTCACCTTCCAAGCTCTTGTGTCATGGCGCACAGCTTCAACCTCCAAAGCGTGAGCGACAGCTTCCTTGAGACTCGTATGGTGTCTTAGGCGTACAACAGCGCGTACCTCTGAGTCGCGAATCCCGTCTACAAAAGCCTGAAGAAGAATAGTTTCTATGGTGGATGGCGAGGATTGATATGCCTTCCGTACGAGCCTCTCAATCTCTATGGACCACTGCTGCAGAGTTTCATTGGCTCGTTGTGTACGGTCTTTAATTTGAGCCCTGTACACGTGCTCTAGATGACTATCCCCATACCGCGACTCTAAAGCGTTAAGTAGCTCACTGTATGTGGTCTTCCTGCCAGGATCGCTAGCACAAAGCGCCTCCAATACATTTAGAGCCTCCTCTCTAAGAGCGACGGTAAGGGCAGATCGGGCTTCATCATCTGTCCATCCACTTGTCTCCTTGATCGTTTCAAACTGGATCTTGAATGCGGCCCAAGAAGATTTGCCGTCGAAGTGAGGGACTTTGAAAATCTTTGCTGATGATGAGCTAATGTCGGCACCACGCGGTAATTTCTGAGTTTCCAAGTAATCCATCCTCTTCTCCATTTTAGAGAGTTTTGAGTCGTGCTCGTCTAAAGCTTCACCGTGTGTGACGAGTGTCGTCTTTAGTTCCTCAACTTCTCTTTCAACGACTTCCACCCTTTCCGTATTCTGTTGAAGAGCGGCTATGACATCCTTGTGAATGCCCTCTTGGAGTGCGCGCAGCTGTTCCTCCTGGTGGCGTGCACGTTCTTCCTCGCGGCGAGCCTGCTCTTCCTCGCGGCGAGCCTGCTCTTCTTGGAGTGTGCGCAGCTGTTCCTCCTGGCGGCGAGCCTGCTCTTCTTGGAGTGTGCGCATCTGTTCCTCTTGGCGGCGAGCCTGATCCTCTTGGAGTGCGCGCAGCTGTTCCTCCTGGCGGCGTGCACGTTCTTCCTCGCGGCGAGCCTGCTCTTCCTCGCGGCGAGCCTGCTCTTCCTCGCGGCGAGCCTGCTCTTCTTGGAGTGTGCGCAGCTGTTCCCCCTGGCGGCGAGCCTGCTCCTCTTGGCGGCGAGCCTGCTCTTCTTGGAGTGCGCGCAGCTGTTCGTCTTGGCGTCGAGCCTGCTCCTCTTGGAGTGCACGCAGCTGTTCCTCTTGGCGTTGGGCTTGCTTTTCTTCGAGTGCGCGCAACTGTTCTTGCATCATGAACGCCATTTGTTGCAGAAGGGCGTTCATGTCTGGCGTTGTGCTCTGTTGAGCCGCGGACTCTCCACTCGATGTACTTGGGCTAGAGTCTTCCCTTTGCTGTTCTGCAATTGCGCGTGTAGTGACTCCTTGCTTCTCGTGCCTCGGTACTAACGGCATTTCCGATCCCACTTCTGACACCAATTGTTACGTACTACGGGTTCGGGATCGGAAATTAAAAGCGTTCTCGCACTAAAGATTATTTACACTTTGTACACGCGCAGTTTGTACACAGCACTAGTTAAATTGAGTCTCTGAGCTCTATAATTCACCACTTTTAACAATTCACTATACTCTTCTTCACTTTTCCACTATTTCGTATCTCTTCGCAATCTTCACTTAACTTCGAACGACAACTGATCTCTCGACACACTGCCGGCCTTTTTATATGCGTAAATTTAGAATATTCTAGTATCGAAAATTCAAAATGTTTCTAGTAACTTCGAAATTGTTCCTGAAAATGCGTTATCTCTTTCTGTCACATTAAAATTTGTAATAAACTGTTCTTGTTATCTAATTGTCAAAAGTTAGAAATTGACATTCGCTGTTGTAAGGCATGGTACAAGCGTGCTATTATGACGAGTTCGCACTATATTCCGCGACAATATATTGTTCTGCTGTAACATACAAGACATTCTAAAATCTTATAATTTAATATTTACCTACTTAGTTCTCTTTTTCCAATATTATCATATTATCTTCATCTCCTTTTATTTCATGTCAGAAATGAAACTAACAACATGATAATATTGTTGTATTAAATATAGTCTAGTAAATATAGTATAGTAGTATTAAATATAGTAGTATATCAGTTATAAAATTAAAATTATTTTAATTACAGTATTCGGTTTTCATGATATTTCTGATGATTCTGAAAATAACGCTGGTCATTTTGATATTTGTGAAACAAGACGAAGTCCTCAGCAGCATCCCGGGCTGGCTCGTCCAAGCTTTTGCCGATGACCGTACAGGATTCCAAGAAATAGAAAAAACTGTAAGTAGGCTTGAATTTATTTGAAGAAATCAAACAAAATGTCTAAATTCAACTTAATATTATTATTTAATATGTTTAGGAATTCTATTAATTGTTTAGACAATCGATTAAAAATTATTACCAAAATATTATAGTACCATTAGAATTAGCAGTCAAACGAGTTAATGTGTAGAATTAATTAAATTAACTTACAAAATTTTCAGTTTCGATGCTGTGGACCTAAGGGTCCTGATTCATACACGCCCCTTCTAGTGTTGCCATCAACATGTTGTCCCGACGAAGTTTGCGTTGCAATAAATGCATACGAAGGGTGTAACACAGTGGTCACCCAGTTTTTCAAAACATTCGGCTTGACGATCAGCATTATAGCCATAATTGTCGTTGTTGTTGAGGTATGTGAAAAATAAATAATTTTCTCAGACTGTAACGAATATTAAAATACAAAACAAATATCCTAATATGTATTTGTTCTAGACTCTTAGAGCTTTGCGCTAAACAATACATTAAGCGATTTATTATTATTTATATAGATTATTTACAAACATACCGTTGAATTTTCATTATAGCATTAAATAGTGTAATCAATATAATTTTCTGTCAATTCAATTTTTTGCTATTTTTTTTCAGTTGGTGGCAGTCATATTCGGGCTATGTCTCGCGAGCCACGTGCGACGCAAAGAGAGAGCCCGTTATTAATTACTGATCTAGGCCTGTACCAATTTTCAGCTTTAAATTTATGATTGTTTGTGTCTTATTATCAATTAAAAATACCAAATATTAAATCATCAAGATAGTACGAGTAGTAATAGTTATATTTATTTAAATAGATAATTTCGCTAACCTTTATTCTGAGTGTAACTTGCATCATGCCACTAACCGTCATGGGGTTTCTTCTTAGCAGTTCTTCTTCCACACATGATAATTGTTTTGTTATAAACAAAATAGTTATTTATGTGTTTTATCAAAACTTGCGGCGATTCTTAATTAATCAGATGGATTTTTATAAAATTCATTTAAGTATTTTTAAGGATAAGAGTGGTAAAAGAATTGTAATTTTGTAATAAAAATTAAGTATTTAAAGAAATGTGTTTTACTTTTCTATGCCAACAAAAAGTAATACTATTGCTAGTCCAAAAACAGGTACAGTTCTCGAGGCATAAGCTCAGCTTTGCATTTGTGTGAGTGATAGCGAAAAGCCAATAGCCGCGCATCAAAAACCAGTTAAAACGGGTTTAAACCAATCTCGCAACGTCTATCCGTATCGTCGTGCCTATCCGTACACTGCACTCACACAAATGCAAATCTGCTAGCTTATGCCTCGAGAACTGTACATATGGTTGTATCTCATTTTTCATAAATATGTATCTTCCATAGAATTAGTATACTTAGACAATTTTAAATAAAATTAAAAAATAACACCTCAGCACAATAACACATTCAATTGCCAGCCGAAATTGCCTTAATTTCGGCTGAAATAGATTGAGTTGTATCTAATAAAAAAAAATTACCATCTAGAAAAGAGCTGATAATGGCTGAACCGATTTACTTGATTTACACCTAACAATAATCTCGATCAAATCATCTTTTTTTAACTAACAATCAGTGGCGTAACTATACTAACTGAAGCCCATGGCAAATTCTTCGGATGGGGCACTCCCACCGAATAGATAAAAAAACATCTTCTCTGTAGGTTCTCTCGTCTCAAATAGACACATTAGAATTTAATTTTAATAAACCACATATATTAGTAGTTACCAAAAACAATAAAAAATAACAATAATAATATAATATTGTGTTCATTTTAGTTAAATATCTAATAAGTTCTATTATATACCTATATACAAATATTTATAATGAAGTTATATACTTTTAATAAGATTTTTAAGCTATTGCATAGCTTTTCATCATCGCGGGCTTGAAGCGCGGCGACCGAATCAAGAAATTCCGTAACGAAAAAAAACCTAACACCGCCTGATTTCTCCGCCATCAGCTGTGGGTTGATTTCAAAAATTTTAAAACTATTGCATAGATTTTATCGCGGGCTTTGAGCGCGGTGACCGAATCAAGAAATTCCGTAACGAAAAAAACCTAACAGCGCCCGATTTCTCCGCCGCCTGTGTGCTGATTTCAAAAATTTATCTTTTGTTCGGTAGTAGTTGGGTCCGAAGGGGTCCCATCGTCATCAAGTCAGGATCTGATGATGGGATCCCAGGGAAATTTAGGGCAACTCTTAAATTTTATAGGCATCTATTATGTTTTTGATATATTTTCGAACGATGTTCAAGCATTTACGTCTGAAAATCATCATCTCATGTGGATGAGCTGCCCTCATTTTGTTAACCAAACAGGCTAGGCTGCAAGGTGCTGTTGGGCAAATTATCAAAGGTTTATTGCTGAGCCACTGCTAAGGAGAGAAAACGTGCCTGACGTTTGAGACCCGGGACTTGAGACACCTTTACTCTAGCGAACCGCGAACGTCTACGACCTATTAACTACCT
The DNA here is from genome assembly GCA_905231865.2 of Boloria selene. Lineage (NCBI taxonomy): Eukaryota > Metazoa > Arthropoda > Insecta > Lepidoptera > Nymphalidae > Boloria > Boloria selene. The sequence continues at coordinate 12,445,966 of HG993146.1, forward strand.
CCCTGCCAAAATTTAAACTTTCTAGCACAAAAACTCTTTAACTCCTTAAACTGACCCTGTCGCAAAATCCGTTCTTACTGGTTGTCACTTGTTAATAATATTTTTTTATTTAAGTAGTCCTCATTATTAGAATTCCCAAACTAAATACAAATAAATGATTCATACAAGAACTTATTCATAGCATTTCAGCGGTATTATGACAAAATTATTTTATGCAAAAAAAATCTGAGAACCTTATCGTCCGACAACCGGCAGCAACCATGTACGAGTGTACCGTCACTACCGAGCACTGAGCAGTCACACGGCGTATCACGACGCGTACGCACCTTACATTTTTATCCAGTCACAAATTAAATATTAAAAATGGGTTGTGGAGAGACTTTGGTTAAGTACATACTGTTCTTCGCGAACTTATTCTTTGCGGTAAGTTTCTTACACTATTTCTATATATTTTTTTGTTTTTATCTAAATCGAGTTAGTTAGTTTTAAAAGATTCGATACAACAAATCGCTCTGTTTCTACATGTAGGTAGTACCTAATTAGTAGTTTATTTCTTTTTTACCGGTGATTCTATTTACGCGATATTGACAAAATGTGCCCAAATGGGACTTATGGAAGGCCCGAAATAAAAGAATGGAATTAAATTAAATCGAATCATGGTGGTGGTTATACAACTCCATAATATAATATATATGTTCAATTGTGGGATAATGAGTGTTGGGTGATGTTCGCAATTCTAATTTAAAAGATAATAAGTAATACCTAACCTAGCAAGTTGTTTTCGTGCTACAATATGTGAACAAGATAGAAAAGTGATAAGGCTTGTTATCAGTGCAATGTAGGCAAACCTTACTGGACTCGATAATAGATAATATTGTGTATCAATTTTGATCGATTTCTCAACTTCGAATTTATTCATACTCTAAGCTTTTATAACATTATAATTGTTACTAGCATCACCAAGTTACCAAGGTGCACCCTACCAAAATTAAAGTTTGTAGCACAAAAAATGAAGGACTCATACAAACTTGCGAGGGCCCTTATATCTCCTTAATCCGGCCCTGGCGCAAAATCCGTTCTTAGCCGATGCAACATCTACTAACTATAAACTAGCTGAAGTCTAAACAATGAACACAAAGCAATTTAGACTGTAGTAGATGATAGACTCGTAGGTATCAATGATTTCGCATATCATGAACAACAGTGCAATTACGGTCGATTATTTTTTGTTATTTGTCCCAAAATAAGTTGTTATTCTAATTCATTGTTAGGTACGATTTGTTTTGAAATAAACTAGGTACATTTTGTTTATTATGAATCACGGTCAAAATATATTTTTTTGCTTAATTGATATTATGTTTATCTGTGGATGAAGTGGATACGATCTCCCACGGAAGTGATCCAATTTTTTAAGATAAATATTATAATTTTCCATATAAACTGAGTTTGTTTCATAAATCCAATGTAGTTAAGAGATTATCCATAATAGTTCAGATCTTTAAAAAGTACAAGTCTTGTATTTGTCTAGTTTGTCTTAAAATTAACGATATTGTAACAGTACCTATTGCCGATAACGCATTATTTAGTAGGTTTGATTCTTGCGGGGTCAGGAGGTAAACATTTTATGGTACCTATTGCCGATAACTCATTATTTAGTAGGTTTGATTCTTGCGGGGGTCAGGAGGTAAACATTTTATGGTATACTCGTACTAGCGATTCACTTTCGTTTTGCTTGGGTCCGTTCCTGCATTTTTCAGAATTAGTATTGTCCCTCATTAAAAAGTATCTTACATGTTGAAACGGATAACGCTATCATCATCATCCAAATTTCATCAAAATCTATCTAGTGATTTCGAAATTTTATTATACGAATACTTTTGTTAGACTACAGGCAAAATTTATCTCTAAAAGTTCTTCTAACACGATAACCCTGCACTTTCCAAATTAAAATTTATTCCTTTGAGTATGACATCATGCTAATATTTCTTTTAATATTAATGTCTATTGGGGCTGTACGAATGTCATGCAAGGAGCGGACCCACCACCGATAAACTGATTAGATAAACTGATACTGTTTACGGCGGTGAGATAAGCTGGAACTGTGTACTTTGCGTATGATTTGGTCAATAAATTTTTAATTTCATATGCAAAATATGATGAGAATTCATATTATTATTAGGTTTTCTAAAAGTTACTAACCTAAATTTTATGCTTATGGTTATTACTCTATACAAAATGCTAAAAAATATATATAATTTGTTTAAATAAAATATGTATAAAAGCATTTAAATACACTATAATACCGTATTCAGTCCTTTTTAACACTCCTCGTTTTAAGACATAGTTCTGGGCTTAGTACCTACCCTTCTCAACGCGCGGGGGATTTTCGTCATAAAGTTTTCCTGCACCGTAAAACAAGTGGGAATCAACTTAGCTTATGATTCGCACTTGAAAATATAAGAGGTGCGAGATCTAAGCTTTGGACCCGCTTTACTTGGTAATCGGTTTCCAAAATAAGCGCGTACAATACTAGCTCAATTGTAACGAGTCAGCAATGCAATCATATCATCAGATGATGCATACACGCAGCGTATGTTTTATTCGATATTCATATTTATACAACAACAAAATATATTTTTACTTTATTTACCTTCTTTTTATATCAAGATATATCTTTAATATTAAAATCTATCAAGTCATGACACAGCGTGGTGGACTATAGCCTGATTGAAACATTGAAGGGCTGAATACATTAGTACTAATTTCTATGTTATCTTTAACTAGCCTTTCCGCTCGCGTTCTAAAGGCTGAAAATCAAAAGAAATATTTTTCTTCCGTTTTTGCAACATTTTTCATTGATGCTCCGCTCCTATTGGTCGTAGCGTGATGTTATATAGCCCATAACCTTTCTCGATAAACGGACTATCCAACACGGAAAGATTTTTTTAATTCGGATCAGTAGTTCCTGAGATTAGCGCGTTCAACCATACAAACAAACTCTTCAGCTTTATAATATTAGTATAGATAGGAGATCAAAACTTTACACACAGGTATATTTAGCACTACTGGTATAGCTTTTGAGCAAAAGTCAAAATAAACTGAATCATTATTATTATGTTTCCTGTATTTATTATAAACTAGCGACTCGCCCTCGCTTCGCTCGGGCTCTTCCCTAGATTTAGCACAGGCAAAGCCGCGGGATCGCCTAGTTATGCATATAAACCTTCCTCTTGAATCACTCTATCTATTGGAAAAAACCGCATCAAAATCCGTTGCGTAGTTTTAAAGATTTAAGCGCACATAGGGATATAGGGATATAGGGACAGAAAAGGCGACTTTGTTTTATACTATGTAGTGATGGATCTCTTTAATTTTATATATTTTTTTATTTTTTAGCTTTCTGGGTTAGCGCTGATAGGGTTGGGTGTTGCGGTCCAACTGCGGGTCTCCGAAGTAGTGGAAATCTTCGAAGAGTCGCAGATCTTCCAGCTGACCCCCATCGGGGCGATGATAGTTGGGAGTATTGTTTTCATTGTCGCCTTTTTCGGATGCTGTGGAGCTATTAGAGAGAGCAACTGTATGCTCGTCACTGTGAGTATCAAAAATATTTACTGTAATAGCGAAAAATCTTAATATTTTCTACTAAAACCCAATATTAACTAAAAAAAGCAAAAATCCCAAATGTTCTTTGAGAATCACTCATTTCAAACTTCTAGCATTTAGCACTCACTTTACCAGTAAGCTAGCACTTAATTTTAAATTAGACATACAACAACTGATAAGTAAGTGTCACATTTAGATTCTACTGAAAATAACTAAAGACTAAAAACTTGGCAGATCCAGCTCTTAAGAATGAATCTAATTCAGAAGTAATATAATTCCTTTTCATATTTAGACCAAAGTTTAAGAAAAGTGAAAGGTTTTTGTTTTGGGGAAAATATTCTTGCTCCTTATTGCTCGTTATGTTCTCTGAACAGATGCGCAACTTAGACCAGCTTGGCAATTACTTTTGTAGTAGTGACATATTTAATACAATTTTTAAAGGCACTACGATATTAATAACTTTCAATTATTTTCATTACAGTACGCGATTTGCCTGATAGTTTTGATGATCCTGAAAATAACGATGGCCACTTTGATATTTGTGAAACAAGACGAGCTCCTCAGCGACATCCCGCGCTGGCTGAACGAGGCTTTCTCCAAGGATGTCAAAGCGTTCCATGAAATTGAAAGAGCTGTAAGTAATACTTTTTATTTGAAACGACCAAACCCGGCCCGCTTCGCTGGGCGTAAGTTAAAATAAATTATTTATTTATAATCACTACATAGTATAAAACAAAGTCGCCTTTTCTGTCCCTATATCCCTATATCCCTATGTGCGCTTAAATCTTTAAATCTACGCAACGGATTTTGATGCGGTTTTTTTTAATAGATAGAGTGATTCAAGAGGAAGGTTTATATGCATAACTAGCAGATCCCGCGGCTTTACCTGTGCTAAATCTAGGGAAGAGCCCGAGCGAAGCGAGGGCGAGTCGCTAGTTTTGTTATAAAATAAAAGTAGCCTAAGTTACTCCTTATAACATTAGCTATCTACGAGTGATAATCTCGTCAAAATCAGTCCAACCGTTTCAGAGATTAATCGGAACCAATAGACAGACAGACAAAATAAATTTGCATTTAGTGAAAAGTTGTTAATTTTAAATTAAAAAAAGAAACTTTAATTTTATTTACGTTCTATAATTAATAGATTTTACACTATTTTGTAGTTCAATTTTGTGTGCTTAAGATTTTTTATATTATGCTTGTCTCGTTCATCAGGTTTGGCTCAAAAATAATTTGACGGATATGCATTGATTTTTTTTGTGTCGGATGTGTAATAGTGGTACTTGCGTTACCTGTAATAGGTGTACTGGTTTAGCTAAGTTCTGTTTTCTTCCCAAAGTATTATTGAAAATAAATAAATCTACTCGTTAATTTCAGCAGCGTATCGCGTATACCTTATCTGATATTAAAACTCACTAAAAACAAGTGAAAACAAAAAAATCAACCTACATCATTACCTTGCTTTATATCGATTTATTAATATCGCACATACAAGATAAGATATGCATTAACTAGCACACTGCTGCGAATTGTGATACACATTAAATATAGAAGACTTACTGAAAGTAAGAAGTCACTGTAGTAGGTCGAATGAAAATTTTCGATAATACCCAATAAATGAATTTGAATCTAGAAATGCGTATTAGTAGTTGACTAAATGTAATATCTATATGTCTACCTACCGGTACACATGTTTCGATGATTTACACCTTCATAAAAATACAGGTAGGTACGAATAACTATCGATAAGCATTCGAATTTCTTTATAGTAGACGTTTTTAACCGATTCCAAAAAGGAGGGTTCTATGTTCGTCTGTGTGTATGTTTAAACATTTTTCTAGCATATAAAAAGATGATAATATGTATTAGCTTATTAATATTTTTATAGTATTCTTACTTAGGATCTTAGGATTTTCTAAAATATATTATTGACACTTAAATGTAAGTTTGATTGTTTCTGAGATTCCCCAACAAAATGTGACGAGATAAAAGTAGATACACGTAGATAAATCTTGAGCAAATGCCTCATAAAATATTGTGTGACTCGGAAAGATCTCTAAGAGTTTGGATGAAAATCTTGTATTTAGATAATGTGTTGTACTTATATAGATAACTTTTCTTTAAAATGGATTCTTTGCTCCCTTTAATACTTTTTATATGTGTTAAGGATTTAAAGGATTCAGTCTCTTTCAATTTATTCAATTTATTTCTTTGTTTAAAAACGTTACATAATTGGTGCAAGCAAACAGTTTACACGTTAATAGCTGCATTAGTTTTAAAACAGTAACGTCCACCTATTAATAAGATATTAAAGGATATATTTCATATTACAGTTCTTATGCTGCGGACCTCAAGGCCCGAGCTCGTACCTGACAACCCTGTCGCTCCCGGAAACTTGCTGCGCCTCCACCCCCTGCACACTCTTGAACTCGTACAGTGGATGCAACAAAATTATCAGCGATTTCTTCGAAACATTCGGCATGGCCATCGGCATTGTGGCCATCGTTATCGTTTCTATTGAGGTATGTATTAAAGAGACGAGTATTAAAAATTCTATAGTGAAATTAACGTGTTTCAAACAAAGTGAATACCTATTACGTATATATTGTAAAATATGTATTAATACATATTTTACAATATATACGTAATAGGTATTCACTTTGTACATAAAGTTTTGAAGAAGAAAATAGATAGAGGTTAGAATAAATGATAAAATATTATTGTTTAAACTCGCACATTCCTTATGTGTTTCTATACATTGTTTTCCATGTATTATATTTATGTGTTTTTGGAGGAAAAAAATGTCCATTTATAATTTTTTTTGACAATTAAAAGGTGCTGTTATAATGAAAGGCATTAGTGATTAGATCATAGGGAACTTTATTAAATAAACTGCTAAGTTTACCACGATAATGATGCTAATTAGCATTTTAATTAAAAAGTTGGCAACTTGAAAAATGGGGAGGTTTTTTGTATGTAAAGCGATATCTTCACAATTACCTTACCAGTAGTTATTGTAAAGAAGTCAAAATATCATAAGAGAATAGATTATGATTTTTAATTGTTATTTTACCGTGTTTAAATTAAATAAGTGTATGTTGTTAAAGAGCCAAGAGAGGCCCTTTTACTAGTATTTAGCTAAGGAATTTCATTTATTAATTTATTCATTTTAATTGTCAATTTACCCTATTTATTAAATAAATGTAGGTTGTAAAATGTAAAAGTTTTACTAGTATTTAGCTGAGGTATTTCATTTATTCATTTATACGTTATTTGTTACAGCTGGTAGCGGTTGTCTTCGGCCTCTGCCTCGCAAACCACACTCGGAACAAACACAGAAGGGCTCGCTATTAGATAAGAGATAATATTTTTTATTCGACATTATTTAATACACTTTTATGATGTGTTGAAATTGAATGTTTTAACGTACACATGCACACATCAATTATTTTAATCATTGAATGTATAGAAAACACAAAGTGTTTAAAATCTTGTAAGTTCTACCCTCAAAAATCCCCTGGTGGTATTTATTTTATTTTATAGTATATAATGTCGAATAAACTATAAGTAAATAGGCGCACTTTACAATACTTGTTCTTACTTTCTTAATAATCATAAATAATAAGATAAATCTAAAATATTATGTATGTTCGTGGAGACTTAGACAATAGAAATTACAAAGAACATAGAACATATACGTATGTTTTTAAAACTGTGTCTAGACTTTTTTAGCATCTTAATTACCTCGTTTTGCAATGTTTAATATTTTATAAATAGTCTAGTTGACTAGACTAATAATGAAAAATTTATAAGTATTTTTTACTTACATTTTTTCTAAGATATACCCTATTATGTACGTAGTATGTATAAATATGTTTTAAATGTGAGTTAATTTTAGATATTAAGTTTAGGGTACACAGAAATATTTCAACATATAAAAATGCTTTTACCACCTAAATTACTGACGGTTGTTATTGTATTATAAGTACAAAAGTTTTCTAATAAAAGGTATAAAATAAAAGTGATTATTGTTTAATTTTTCATGTAAATAGTACTGAACAGGTTTTTTAACACTTACCCATACAAGACGACAGGATACTGATCGGTTAAGTCACATCTATAGCTATTCTTTATACATAAATTTTATAGATATCCACGACTATTGAACAAATAAAATTATTATTTTATGTAAGGGAAACTGAAGGAAGTCATTTTTAAGGTATAAGTGACGCAGAATTTAAAAAACTTTTGTTTCAACACCAGCAATATAATTTACGAGTATATCATCATCACTACATAGTATAAAACAAAGTCGCTTTCTCTGTCCCTATATCCCTATGTATGCTTAAATCTTTAAAACTACGCAACGGATTTTGATGCGGTTTTTTTTAATAGATAAAGTGATTCAAGAGGAAGGTTTATATGCATAACTAGCGGATCCCGCGGCTTTGCCTGTGCTAAATCTAGGGTAAAGCCCAAGTGAAGCGAGGGCGATTCGCTAGTACTAAATATACTTAGTCAACGATATGTAATCGATTAAACCATCGTTCACGAACTACAGAAGATAATTTATCTATATGTTCCGTGAATAATGATTTCCAACAATGATTTGAGTAATTATTATTTGTAATTTATTACAATAACGTGAAAATTGTATAGTACCTACTTAGTATGAAGTACTCTTAATAAGGTAGCAACGAATTAGTAGGTTATTAAGTAGCATATATTAATTAGCCGGCGGGGCAGCAGCAGCTTTTGATGAGAGGCAACATCGCGAACCTGAAATTTCCTCCCGTGGAAAACGATATATATCCCCCGACTCTACTTGCTTTCATAGACTGTCTAGAGTCTAGTGTAAGGGCTTGAAAGGGTGGAGCTTAATCTGTGCAATTCTGGGGAAAACCGCTCACGATCTCTCTCGCAATGGTAAAACCTGTGCTCTTGATACAATCGCTGAATAATCAACGCCTTATTATATTTCACGAGCAATGATAATACTCAAGTAAGTTGCTTTTGAAGTTTATTTTCCCGTAACAGGAATTTGACGTTACCAGTAGTTCAATAATAATAATCTATTATAAATGAAACTATCTTTTCGGATTTTGTCGCGGATTTATAATGATTTTTGTAGTAGTTAAAAATAAGTTAATAATATTGCCATATTTATAATAAAATTTAAAATTTTAAAATCTTAAATGTTCAGAATTGAAATGTATAATTTTATAGTCTATCATTTTGAATATTTGTAAAAAGTTGTGGGTAGGCACTGTAACAAGTATATAACCCTCTGAGACGTCTAATACCTTAGTCTCTCCCGTGACCATGATTTCTGTAAAGGTAAAGCATTCGAAACGTCGGGAACCAAAAATCATAATAAATCCGCGACAAAATCCGAAAAGATAGTTTCATTTATAATATCAAACATTCGCGTAAACCTAAGAAAGTATTAAATAATAATCTAAAAAATAGTGGAAGTGTATTCTAAATTATATATATTATAAATAAAGTTTTTTATTTTTGTTTTAATTCTTTACTATTCACCTATAATCTATATACCTACTATAGTATAATATACGTAATACAATTGATTCTAACGACGTATGAACCATCTAATCGGTTAAGCCGTTTAATAATAACGAGGGTTATATAAAAAAGGCTAGACATTCATACATTACGTACTTACTTACAGGTACAGCATACAGTCAAACACAACTTCCCCTTTCGACTTCGACGCAGTCGGATAAAAATACACACATAATATATAACAACTGATTATTATTTAACCTAAACTGAATAATGTGCTATGTTTAGTACCTAAGAAATAAAAGATAACGTACCTATTAGTCATTTATCAAATAGGAAATAACGTGATTATATAAGTAATTTATTTTATTAGTCATCTATTGTAATCCTTTGTAAATTCATGACTTATTCGTAGTATAATTTTAAACTTAACATAATTCATTACTCTGTCATCAGTGTCGATGACGTCATTACAGGTATCAATATCCTAGCTGGAAGATGCCTGACTGCATTTGTAAATTGTTATATATCCAACGAGCTATCATCATCAGCCTTTTTCAATGTCCCACTGCTGGACACGGGCCTCCCTCAGTACGAGGGGTATCAGGCCGTAGTCCACCGCGCTGGCCTAGTGCGTGTTGACGGACTTTACATACATGTCTTTCGAAAACTTGCTAGGTTTTCTCAGACAAGTTTGCTCACGATGTTTTCCTTGAAGACAAGTGGTAATTATGATAGAAATGATTCGCACATGAAAATATCAGAGGTGCGAGACCCGGATTTGAACCCGCATCACTCGGTTATCCAAGCGAACGCATTACCGCTGGGCTACCACTGTTTTCGATTGGGCCCTATGATTCATAAATACTTTATCTAATATATAAAAATCCGCCTCACAGTCTCTTGGTATCGAACTCATCTGAAACGGCTTGACCGATTTTTATGAATTTTTGTGTATATTTGGTAGGTCTGAGAATAATTCGTAGGCTATTTTTTATTCCCCTAGGGTAGGTGATAAGGGTGGCCCACTCCAGATTTTTTATTTAATGTTCTTAGACCAACATTTTTTCATGATTTGACATAAAAAATACTTATAACCCTAAATTTTCAACCTTCTACCACCAATCCCTATTTTTTATTGTAACTAGAACGCGGTCGGAGCCGCGGGAAATGCTGGTATTTTACAAGTTACGCAGTAAAATTATGGCATCATTCCAAATATCATGAAAATCTGTTTAGACGCCAGTGTTTTTTTCGTGATATCACATCACACTTACAGACATTCGAACGAAAAACTATACGAGTAGGTACCTATATCGGGCCTTTTTATTGATAAGAATGTCTATATCACTCATTGACGGAACGAAGGTTTCTTCGCTGTAAATAGGTACATTAAAATAAATTAACATTTGATGGTAACAATGAAATACAAAGATTACGTAATATTCCTATAGTTAAGGACAAATATCTACGATATTAAATATTATGATAACATATTTATTCAGATATAGATTAACTTTGATGTTCAAACAGCTTTGCAAATATTCCATTCTTTATAATCACAACTAGAAAGATAAAAATAATATAAAGGTATTCTAGATATAATAAAAATCTGAGTCCAATTAACAACAATTTTTATTAGTGGTAGTGCCATGCTTGTTACCTTCGGGTAGCAACTAAATGGGCCGGCACGCCCCGTATAGTTCATTAGTACCACTCTCTCACAGAAGACCGGCGTGAAGTGGCAGCTATGCTGTCGCGTTTCGTCCGGTGAGTGAGAGTCCGGGAGGACCACTCTCCTTCCCCCCTCCCTCTTCCCTTCATCCTCCGCCTTCGTTCCCCCCTCCCTCCCACTTCCCTCCCTCCTCCATCCCTCCCTTTCCTGAAAGGCCGGCAACGCATCTGCAAGCCAGCTTGCAGATGTCCATGGGCGGAGGTGATCACTTTCCATCAGGTGTGCCTCCTGCCCGTTTGCCCCCTTTTTACTATAAAAAAAAAACTTCTTATTGTTATTGAAACAGAGGGCAAATCTAAACTTTTTAGTTTTTTTTTGTCCGTCTCTAACGACATCAGGACATCATTTCTTATCACCATATAACACCTTATGTATATTACTTACCTACTGGTCAGTCGAGGTCAGGTAATTACTAAATGGGCGTCGGCAGAATTATTTTCAGGGGAGAGTTCTACTTGAAGAAGCATTAAAGTACTAAATAGTCTTTAAATGATTGTTTTTATAGTTTTCATCACATCTTATTCATTTCAATAATCATGTCTTTTCTTTGAATTTCTACATTTAAAGAGGCCTTTTACTCATATATTTTTATTCTTTAACTTATTCTGCGAATTTACCTTTTTATTTTTTATTTTTTGTCATGGCAGAGCTGAGTGCACTCCCTTGCAACCTTCTGTAGACGCTCATAATTAAATTATAGTTAATATCTAATAACTATGTATATTGTGTAAAGAAACTAAATCTGTATTATTTGTATATTGGAACAAAGTTCCTTATCGCACGTTATACTCGGCATACTTAGCGAATAACAGATGTACTGAAACAAGTGGAATTTTTTGACCGTCACGACACTTATTATTATTTACACCACCCTGTGTGACGTCACAAGTATCAGGCGAAAATAAGTGCTAAATAATAAATAAATAAATATGTTGGGACATTTACACACAGCACTATCTTTCCACGGTAAGGTACGAGCCTTGTGTTATGGATACTAGATGGTTGATATACTACACATATATAAGTTTAAATACATACATATTATAAATAAAAACATCCATGACTGGAGTACAAACATTCGTGCTCAACAAATGTATGCCCCCAGCGGGACTCGAACCCGCGACCGCTTGCGCAGCAAGTAGGGTCACTACAAACTGCGCACGCCAATGTTAGTAGTATGTAATTTATAGACATTTATGTCACAACGGGGCTTAGTTATTGTCACCAGTATATAATGTACTAAAGGCAGACTGCACGACGTCATCCATAAGTATTTTGTAAATCAAATCAAATCAAAAATATTTTTATTTCGTAGGTAAATCACATTACACTTGAAATATGCCATTTTGTTACAAAATCATTATTTATCTATAATTACATTTATCAATTAGCTCAGTCTTAGGGGTTATTTAGATCTAAATATTCTGATATTTTATAGTACCAAGTATTCCTTCCTGTAAACAAGTATTCCTTTGTTATCTAAGCAGGAATCAAGGTACTGCACTACTCCTTGTGCGGTCTGATTCAGTAGACCTCGTGGTTAAATGGTAAATGGTAAGCGATGCGACGCTTCATTAAGACTGCAATGAGATGGGTTATAGGATTTTAGTGAGTAGTATTGACTTGTCCCACATAATCACCGGTTTTTACAAGTGGTATGCCGTATGCGTATGTGTGCATTTCCAAGTTCAAAATAAACTGGGTTAGTTAAGGTAGGGCAGAATTGATGCGACTTTTAAAGATGCTGATAACGAACAATGGTTTATCTCTGAAATATTTCAGATAATGTGAAAAAATAAGAAATAAAACAAGTGAAACAAATTATTAATCAATAGCTATTCGTTATTATAGAGCTAGTTGATAATACGTATATAAACGTAATTATTATGATAATAAAAATGTTACTTATTTAGATTATTAGAGGATATGTAATAAATAAAATTAATCAGTAAAATTTCCAAAAAACATAGTACGCATAGTACTTTTGTACTTCGGTTGATGAGTAACGCCAATTTCCCTTTATCTTTTATCAATGTTATATCAGATAGCTTTATGGTACTTATATGTATACAATATCAAGCTAGCATCTAGTCACCCAAATTTTATTCTATCGGTTGGTTGGTTTCAGCAACTGAATCAAAATGTGTTCATTCGTAAAATATGCGCTGTTTGCCGTTAATTTAATTTTCGCTGTAAGTGTTTTAGTGTTATTACCTTAAATTGTTAAATTCGTGATTTTATCTTTAAGCAAAATTAAAAAACTATTGATCTGATTCCAAGAATTCTTTTATTCATCAATGTTTTCCGCGTACACAACGATTTATTGAATGTAACATGGAAAGTACCCATTTTTCGTTTGTATGAATGTAGTTGCATCACACATTTTGCATCACACATTAGTTGAGTCACCGAGTACTTTATCAAATTACTATTGATTAAATTTGGTTGATCTTCAGCAGATATTTATTTTAATAGGCTTATAGATTAATGTACAATTTTAAATTAATACTAATATCTTCCCGCATTGTAAAATCCTTTGTTCTCATGTTCTCCGATCTCCAATTGTCACATACAATAATAGTAAATTTGGCGGTCTGTGAAGCATAGTGGTGAATCACCTAAATGTGTAACTTGATAACGCTTCGTATCTAAAAATATTGATTTTTGAAGTGAAACTTCTTTAGAATCGTTGTGATTTCAAACTCGATGAAACGAAAAAATAAGTCCATAGTACCAGGCGCTCAGAGACGGGGAAGAGTTAGCCTTAGTTAGATCTCGCCCACCGCGAGTCAGTGACATTTCTAACTCTGTCTAAGTCATGGGTGTGACCTTCGCGGGGTTATTTAGTATAAATATAAACGAGATTTAAAAATTAGTTTGCCAAAGAAGTTTTACTTCTGACATGTGTACTTTGTACACACGCACTTTTTTATTTTAGTTAGCCGGCCTCGGATTTGTTGGGATCGGGATAGCAGTTCTCTTGCAGCTCGCTGACTTCACCAATTTAGTGGACGCAGCTTACGTCGACTCCATTCCAATCGTTACAATAGTTTTGGGTGCGCTGACATTCCTCATAGCATTCTTTGGTTGTTGTGGCGCGATCAAGGAGAATGGATGCTTACTTATTACGGTGAGATACGTATATTTTTATAATATTGATAGAGATAGACTCAGCATATTATTCGAAAATGCGTATAATAATATCTATATTTTTTTTATTTAAAAAATATATATAATAATATCTATATACTTACATATGTACATAATATGTGACGTATCAAAAACTAGATCAGAGTGTTGATATGAAATGACTCATTCGATGCGTCTATTTCGGCAACAGCATTCGATGAAAACTTTCTTATGTCCTAGTGGGCCACCTTCTAATACGTTTCTTGCTTCGCACCCGGATTGTCGGATGCTAATAAGATTTCCTCCCAGCCCTAACAAAAAAACCCAAAAACATCTATTTATTTAAAACATTTTTTGATTTATTTTTATAAATTGACAGTATGGAATATTAATGCTCCTCCTGGCGAGTGGAAAAATCTACATATCAGTCATAACTTTCAAGTATTGGGATAACATTTATGATTCAGTCACAGAGTGGCTTAATGATGCTTTCAACAATGTCGACGCCCGTGAAGCTTACCATGGATTAGAAAGAACTGTAAGTTACGCTTTGGACTACTATTATAACTAAACGAATGATATCTATGTTTATATGTATGTGTTTTTACTCCTTCAGTCTAAAACGATTTGACAAATTAGGTATATTATAGATAGATAGTAGAGATAGATAGACTAAATTGACCTAAAGTAAAAAATAGCAAGGCACCTAGGGTTTCACCGTCTTATTACAAAATATTTTATAAAGGTTTGTCGCGTTGCTCATAATTGTCTAACATGAACCTTCATGTACAAGAATTTTATGTTACTCGAATAATTTTTACGAATCTATATATACACTTGACGTGTCAAATTCATATAGAATACATGATTTTGAAGAAAAACTCAATTACAATCTCAACTCAATTAAATGTCTGTTTGTTTCTATTCCTCTATTTCCGGAATGGCTGGATCGATTTTCACACGACTTCTAATGACAGAATAGATAAGTTAGAAAAAGAATTAGGGTTCCACTGAAAAAAACTAAAATCGCACCCGAGCGACGCAAAGGTACACATATAATGTAATTATACACACATAGTTACATACATATCATAATATATTTCATTTATTAATTGAAAGATATCGTGAGCCAAGTGATTTCATTGGATTAAAAGTATAGGAAATTTTTCAGTAATAAATAGAATCTCATTAAAAATATTATTTAAGATACCTACTTGATGATAAGGTGACGATTTTTCTGATACGCGTACGCATCGATCGACCTCGACCGCTAAAACCGATACAAATTATTAATAGAAACGACTGTTGTACTTTTAGCATTTTAGTTATAATTTAATATACTTATAACATTATTTTTTGTAATAAATTTCATTTCTATAAGTATAGCTTAGTGTTAACGCGCTCGCTTAAGAAACCGAGTGAAGCGGGTTCAATCCAGTGCGGGTTTAATCCTGATATTATGTGCAAATCATTTTCAACATGATGAACACAGGTCTTGCGTTAGGTGTTTTTGAAGTGAAACTTCTTTAGAATCGTTGTAATTTGAAACTCGATGAAACGAAAAAATAAGTCCATAGTACCAGGCGCTCAGAGACGGGGAAGAGTTAGCCTTAATTTAAATTCAAGTTTAACTTCTGACATGTGTACTTTGTACACACGCACTTTTTTAATAGATAGAGGAATGCAAGGGGAAGGTTTATATGTATAACTAGCAAAACCTGCGGCTTTGCTCGCACTAAACCTAGGGACGAGCCCGAGGGAAGCAAGGGCGATTCGCTAGTAGGCTCTAATTATTATTCATATTGTAATACTTTCTTAGGTTTACGCGAATATGACATTATAAATGAGACTATCTTTTCGGATTTTGTCACGGATTTATTATGATTTTTGGTGGATCATTTATATTATTCATATTGTGTTATTACAGTTTAGTTGTTGCGGTACCACAGGAATTCAATCGTACAGGAACGCGTCACAGACTGCTATACCACTCTCGTGCTGTCCCGAAGGTACGACGTTATGTACCGAAAGCACCGCATTTGATGGATGCATTGACGTAATCAGTTCCTTCCTTGAAACGTATTCAGAAGTGATCGGAATTATTGCCATTGTCGTTATTGTTGTTGAGGTAAGTTTATTTTTTTTTAAATCTGATTAAGCGTTAATATAACAAAAATTAAGTCAAAATCTGATTAAGTTTAAATTCACAGTTTCATCAAAAATGTTTTTTTTTAATTTCTGTGTTATTTTTTTTAATTGTTACTTGTTTTACTACAATGTTATAAGATACTTATTTTATTTATACTTATCAAACAATATGTCTACAAACTAAAAGAAAAGCTTTTGCTACTTCTTGGTACTGCCGGTTTTTGTTATTGGCATCAAAATAAAACGTTGATAATGATACAATTTAGTTGAACATCTATATATTTTTTTAAATTTTTCTCCTTAAAAAATAATTTGGAGGTAAAGTGATAATTTCATTTTTTTTCAGGTGGCCGCTATGTTCTTCAGCTTTAGCTTGTGCCGAAATGTCAGTCAAAAATAAACGAATAGTTTAAATTAAATTATTATAATTTATAAAATTTAGTGGATATACAAGTATTTTGTATAATTATATTATTTTTTATAGAAAATGACTTATTAGGATGATGTAATATGGGAAAAGTTTTTTCCGCATGAATCTTGTAAGATCTTCTTTTGAATCTTTGAAAATGTCAAAGACTCAAAAGCTTAATAGAATGACTTGTTTAATGTGTAATTGGTATGCGACGTAAATTGGAGGAAAGTGTGGAAACTAATAAAATGCTGTGTAAAATCTGACTATAAATTATTAAGAGTGAAGAAGAAGAAGAAGCGAAGCGATTTAACTCGCTTCGCTTTCGCACTTTTGTAAGATTCGAATCCTGGTTAGGGCAGATATTTTTACAGAATATAATAGTCAGATGTTACGATTACTAAAAAATACTGCCCTTTATTTCTCAAAGCAAAAAATAATGTCACGGGTACATTCGCAGTGTTCATATACATCGGTGATTATACAATATGATAACGATCAGGAAAACCATTTAGCATTATTCTACTTAAATATTATCTTTTTTTAATCAAAAATCGATAATCGAGTAATGGAAAGGTGCAGTAAACGTTATCTTTGGTCGTTATTAAAATGTATTATGCGTATGTTGTATGGTAAATAAAATGATAAAATAAAATTATGTGTTTCTTTTTATTAAAAACAAAGTTATCTTTCAAGCTTTTGAATTCTGAAACAGAGCTAATAACTAGTAACAAGTACGCCAAAGAGATAAGAGATATTTATAAAATGTCAATCTTATAATATTAGGTATATCAAATCAAATCAAAATATACTTACTTTATCCAAGTACACTTTTACAAATTCTTATTCGTAAATATGATATATCATATGATTATAGAATTTAAATTAATTGTCTGTCTACTCTTATGTATTATTATCCACTATAATATTTTAGTATATATAATATCGCAATATATGTTATAAAAAGGTTTTAAAGGAACTTTACTAGTTTAGATGTAAGTGAACTGAATACTGATCTGAATCCGAAAAATTCCAAGTGCTATTACAATTTTGGTTATATTTATTCAGGAATTTACTATTAAAATAAAAATAATTTTAATTAAATTTGAACAAATTGACTGTTGTTTGATTTAATGCTGCCCTAATTACCCATACATTTGATTATCTTGTAACACACACAAATTAATATTTAGGTATAAAACTATTATTTTTAATGTTGGCGTTGGTTTAGTCATTAGTGGGTATCGGGTACCCCCCATAAGCTCAACTCTCTATGTATTATATAGGTGTAAACAATACTATCAGAAATAGTGTTTATGAAAAATCATAATTTAGGCAACGCTGGGTATATTGACTATTTTAAATAAGTTTCACGGTTACGAGAGGCTGACGGGTAACTTCTATGACCGTGATGGAGGTAAAGCATTCTAAACATCGCGAACCAAAAATCAAAATATTTACGCAAAACTTTGAAAAGATGTGCTTTTATTTAGTGTGTTCGACTATTTTTATCTTTACAAAAGAAATGAAAAAAGCATACTTTCACTTTTCTTACATTAGCATTAATAATCCCAGCAAAAGTTAGTGTTAATGTATCAACAAAAGAAATGTTTGTACGAATGTATATATATCTAATTGCTTTAACAATCGCTATTGCGTAAGCGCAGTACAAAATATGTTGGGTCCACTTTCTTCACATATTTACATACCTATTATCATAGATATATATTTTAACTCAATGGCTATTATATTTTCATCCCATCAATTTAGATATCCGAGGGTTCATAAACTTACAGCAAGCTGAAATTGATTAAAATTGTTTAAAATATAATTATAATTTAAAAATGATATTTTAAAAATCCTTATCATCTCTCTTACTAAGTCACAAAAACGAGTTTTTCGCGATTTTCAGCTAAACGGTAAATGTTTGGATAAAATTAGTTCGGACAAAAATTGTAGAACAAATAATCTATATACAGTGAAACCTGGTTAAGTGAGACATCAAGGGACCTGCAATGTCGTTTCACTTATAGAGGTAATATTCCATTTACCTAGTGTCTCAGATATCCAGGTATAAATAAATATCTGTCTCATTTACAGAGGATTCCATTGATAGAGGTTAGTGACAGGTTATTTCACTTATAAAGGTGCGATCAAACAAAACAATGTTATCTCAGTTACAGTTATATCTCAGTTATAGACGTAACTATGACGATAAATCGAAAGAACAAATCCCAGATATAGAGGCTTAGCTCGTCCCACTAAGAGGGGTAATTCAGTGCCAAAGTGTTGGGACCTTAGCATGAGTTCCAGTTATGGAGGTTTCTCACTTATCCAGGTCCCACTTAACCAAGTTTCACTGTATTGTATATCATGTACTGCGACAGGATGGTCGTCCAATTACACGTTATTACACATTAAATAATATGTAGTTTTCTATTCTTATTATAATTAAAAATATTACCAGCAATACTTTCAACATCAATTATATTATACAATCTATACTGTCCGAAGTAATGAATCGAAATGTGTCACTCACCGATTAAACAGAACTTATAAAACCTTATCCCACCCCATGGACGTATTAACTAATGGACGAGACACATAAGCGGACGTACCTTTACCGGCCTTGACAGTAATCAGGATATTTTAGGCCTGGCCGTTTGATTTTACGTCAGTCTCAAGCACTTACTTGTCAACAAAACATCTCCCAAAAATGACTAAATGTTCTATTAGATGGTGTAAAAACTATAGCAGCGGAAGCAGCACTATTTCTTTTCACTTGTAAGTAATATATTTTATTACATTTAATGTTATTTATCACAAAATTTAAGTAAATGTAAAATAAAATTTCGTATTATTCAACTATGTTAAATATAGTCGATATATCTATGTATTGTTGACATCTGACAACCATCATAAAATGGCTGGATTATACCGTTCAAAACAAATGACAGAACTGTCGAGTAAGTCCATTTGACATCGACTAGTGCTTGACAATGTCGAAAAATATATCGATATTTGACGAAATAACTAAGCGAATAATGGATGTTATTTGTACAGTACAATAACATAAAATACTTTTATCGCAGTATCCTACAATCTGATGACAATAAATTTATAATAATATTTTTATAGTTAAATAAAAACATTATAAATGCAAAAATTATAATTAGTATGTGTACTTAATTTTTATTTTATTTTAACACATAAATTACACAAAATTTTAGATTTCCTAGGGATCCTTCTCGAAAGAGAAAAAAAATTTTTAACAAAAAATTTGAAGTCTATAATAACTATAATTGAGTAAAAAGTTCATAACAATGTCCTGCTTATTTTAGTATAATTAAAATATAAATACCGGAAGCTTACCCCACCTTTATTCTCCCTTTATTTTCTTTGCCTTACAGCTTATTTATGATACGCCTTTTCTTTCCCATTCGAACGTTCTGGGTTTGATTGTCGGCGAAAAATCAAACAATATTTATTATTAATATTTAAAATGTCATTGATGTATGTATTTTATCGACTACGTTCAAGCACTAGCATTAGAGTGAATTTTGATGTATTGTGTCAATTCTTTGTGTGCGTTATACTTCAAATGGTTGAAAGTGTTTTCATGCATTTGTATTTTATGACTGGTCCGTTAGTTAATACGTCCATGTCAGCCCCCAAACCCATTTTACAGCGCCCTCAGGTAGTCAATACAACTCCCAAATAAAGTAAATTGATAATATAATAAAAATAGTCAATACCAGTCCATATTCATTATCCATTAAATACATAGAAGTTAACACATGGAATAACTAAACACAAATTACATCTAAACGTAATTTTGTTTATGGTTAAGTATGGTTGAAAATATGATAATTATAAATTTTGTAAGAAATCAATAATCAGTAATAATGAGTAATTTGTATTCTGGCGGAACAGAGTTCGCCGGGTTAACTTATTATTTATCTATAAAAATGTTTTAATACTTTTTTCCTAAGAGACGCCGTTTCTGAGATATAACGAACCAAAAAGTTGGAAGAGTTGTAATCGTCATAATATTATGTATAAGTATTAAGTACACCACGGATGTCTTCTTTATTTTAGAGAAATTCCAAGTAGTTTTGCCATTCATGTTTCAGGTACTTTACAAAAAATTTTACTCAATTTCAACTTGTTGTAATTTTATGTACCTTCACTTCTTATTTTTTTGCCTAATATGACCGGACTATTTTTAATTTTCGACGTTAGTCTTTTAAATACAATCTCTCGTTTAATGGTTTCTGTTATCGTCAATGTTAATGTCGATTTTGATATATCAGTTAATTTTGTATATATACCTTCTCGTATATATACCTACTCATATCTACAATCTACATGTTTTAAAAATTTCGAATGAATACAAGTTTAAGAAAAGATATTAGCTAAATGTTTTATTTTATTTCAATTATTAACTAAAATTTAAAAAGTCGAATCTGTACCTGCGTTATAGATTTTTTTAATGATTGATCTGATTGATTGGAAAATCCTATTGTATGTATGTCAATCTTGTTACGAAGTCTCACTATACAATCTGGACCCACATTTGGGGAGAAAAAAAGGAGTACAGTGGACGAAATAGCTTTAGATATATAAATACTAGCGACTCGCCCTCGCTTCGCTCGGACTCTTCCCTAGATTTAGCACAGACAAAGCCCCGGGATCCGCTAGTTATGCATATAAACCTTCCTCTTGAATCACTCTATCTATTAAAAAAAACCGCATCAAAATCCGTTGCGTAGTTTTAAAGATTTAAGCATACATAGGGATATAGGGACAGAGAAAGCGACTTTGTTTTATACTATGTAGTGATGATGATGTAGATCCTAACGTATCACAATGTATGTCAATAAAAAGGCAAAAAAAAGTTTCTATATCTGTTCTCGTTAAGAAATAACATAATTCCCATAAATTATAGAACGGATGTCGAACTTGTATAATTAAGCTGAGATCACATTATCGAAGGCTCGAGATGAAAAGAAAATAAATAGAATGATCACAGACGTACATTTTAATTCTAGTATATAGACAACGTCTACAATGACTATTCTTGTATATAATCTTTCACTATAAAGCTAATGGGACCCTCTTAGCTCTATATTGGAGAGTACTGTATCTTTTTTTGTTTCAATCAATTCAATTCAAATAAGACGTTATTTGTGTTTTGTTTATATTTAGAAGAATTATTGTGTTAAAATCATGCTACTACGTTTAAGTTGCCTGTATGTGTGAGTGAGCCTTTGAACTATGCGGGCGGAACTGTGAAAAGCGCTACTTTTAAATTAGCTTTAAGATATTCTAATAATCCAGTTCGATTTTTAATAACTTTTAAGTGTAGCTTTATCGATTAACGTTTCTGCTCGTTTTTCCTTAAAGATTTTTAAGTAGAACATTCTGGGAATATGAACTTGGCTGTGTTACATCCTCAATACATTGCTTGATTTCTCTACGGTAGTCGAGCAGTCGTCCCAACGGACTTTGAGAGCGAAAGGAACTTAATGTATACTCGTACTTAAATATGCGCAAATTCTTGTGAATTAAAATATCTTTATCCGAAATCAGTTAGAAAAACTTTATTTTGTAGAATGTTATAGTAAGCATTCTTCTTCTTTCTTTTTCTAAGATCATGACCATTAACGGTTGAAGTTTGAACCTATATTTACATTGCAATTGCGTGTCTCTCAATAAATACTAGTTTTTAATAATATATGCTACAATAAATACAAGCTTATTAGGTAATAGTAGTAAAGGTAAAGATGAAATGAAAATATAAAAAGCCTACATGGGTTTCTACAAGTCGTATCGTCAAACACAGAATAAAATATATATTTTTTAATTCACTACATACAACAACACAACAAAGTTCTCCGCCGCATCGTAAAACTAATGCACCGATTTTCATACTATTTTCTCTAATAGATAGAATGGTTCTCGAGGAAGATTTTAGTATAGAATTTGTTAAGTTTTTGTATTGTATACACTTACTAGCGGAACTTACGGTTTCGCTCGCGCTAAATCTAGATTAAAAAAAATTAAAAATGCGTTTGTACAAAGTACACATGTCAGAAGTAAAACTTCTTTGGCAAACTAATTTTTAAATCTCGTTTATATTTATACTAAATAACCCCGTCTACGCTCGTCGAGAGAGGGAGATGGCGCGAAGGTCACACCCATGTCACTGACTCGCGGTGGGCGAGATCTAACTAAGGCTAACTCTTCCCCGTCTCTGAGCGCCTGGTACTATGGACTTATTTTTTCGTTTCATCGAGTTTGAAATCACAATGATTCTAAAGAAGTTTCACTTCAATAAATAATATTACAAATATGTACTATGTGTATACAGCCTTAATCGAATGACCCATGTTATTCTTGATCGGCTAACGGCACTCGCGACCGGTTGATCCTCGACGCGTCCACTTCAATTTGCAAAACACTTTATTACAAAATTAAAGGAACGCGGTGAATAATCTTTGCCTGTTTCAATTATTTTATAGTCGTTATCATTGTAATGATGTATTTATCAGTAATAATTATATTTTTGCTTACACTCTAGTACTCTTTGGCATAGCGCAATGGATGTTTATCACTTGTACAAATGTTTATTAATATTTTATAGAAAATATACTTATAAATAAATAAATAAATAAATATGTTGGGACATTTACACACAGCACTATCTAGTTCCACGGTAAGGTACGAGCCTTGTGTTATGGATACTAGATGGTTGATATACTACACATATATAAGTTTAAATACATACATATTATAAATATAAACACCCATGACTAGAGTACAAACATTCGTGCAAATGTATGCCCCCAGCGGGACTCGAACCCGCGACCGCTGGCGCGCACATTCATTCATTTTCTCAAATTCTGAGTCTAATTTAACATACAAAAATGTTAATAATAAAAATATTGTCATAGTAGACTGTCCACCGATGTAGCCCCCTTTTTAAAACGTTTATTGACTTCGCAGCTGGCTGGACTGCCGCATTCATTAGAGCACCTTATATCCTAAATTAATTAAAATTAATGTTTGCAAGCATTAAAACAGAATCGCGAATAAGACCATAGGAATTTATAGCTTAAAATTTTGTTTCTTATAAGAAATGTCATCGATTTCGATGTGGAATCGGGAGAATAATTTGAGTGTTACACATATATGTATGCATATAATAATAATTAAATATAAATTTTAGTTTTTTTAGACCTAGAAGTAATATGCTTCAATATGAATCCCATTATTAAAAACTATTTTTAACCGACTTCAAAAAAGGAGGAGGTTATATGTTCCGTTGTATGTATTTTTTTTTATGTATGTTCACCGATTACTCCGCCGTCTGTGGGCCGATTTCAAAAATTTTTCTTTTGATTGGTAGGGTATAGTTCCGAGGTGGTCCCATTGTCACCAAGTCAGGATCTGATGATGGGATCCCAGGGAAATCGAAGGCAACTCTCAAAATTTACAGGCACCTATTATGTTTTTGATATATTTTCTAAACCCGATAAAGCTTTTACGTATGAAAATCATCATCTCATGTGGATGAGCTGATGATGGAAGGTAAAATTCCTCAACAGTTGTTTTTTATGTGTTTTCACCGATTTCTCCGTGAATTGCGGGCCGATTTTAAAAATTTCTTTTTTGTTCGGTAGGGTATACATTCAAGATGTTCTCATTGTCACCAAGTCAGCATCTGATGATGGGATCCTAGAGAAATCTAGGGCAACCCTTAAATTTTATCGGCACTGATTACCTTTTTCATATATTTTCTAAAGCTGTTCAAGAATTTGTGATGATGTAAGGTCCTCAACGGTTACGGCTGGCACCGACTCCAACAATAACTAAGTAATTAAAATTATTTTTTTTTCTTTTTAGTTTCGATTTGTAGCGTTTTGAAGTCGGTTTTCATTTTTGTTAAAAAATAATTTTCCTATAATAATGTTCATCCCAAGTTTCTTAGAAATAGTGGCCATTTCCGTTAGCTCTCCAATAGCCTATATATGGGTACATGTCTTGAATGCTAACTTAGTTACTGTTTCAGGTTATTCCACACTTTTTGTCTGATTCTTTTTTACGTTCTCGGGAAAGACCTTCTAATAATACGTTAGGACCTAAAGTTACATGAAAATAAACCGCAAAACCTTAGACAAAGAATTGTGCTATCATATTTTTTTAGATATATAAAAAGAATTGTGTTATCATATTTTTTTATTTTCTTACATACTTATATAACATCTGGCTTATATTATGGACATCATAGTTCTTAGGAGTTCATAATAGAAGTCCAAACATAATAACCCAGATTTTAAAATAGAAAATTCAACATGTCTGAAAGTTTCATTTTAAGCGTTTCATCTTATTGATATACTTTATTCTAACTTTATGTCAGTTTAAAAATGTAGTTAAATACAGCAAAGAATGGTTTAATCAGCCTGCTATATGCTTCCACTAACAGTTATTACTGGAAAGAAAATCTAAAAACCAAGTAAAGCACACCACTAATAAGCCAATGTAAAAATGAACACGTCGAGATAATAAGAAGAAAGATACTTTGCCTTTAATGGATCACGAATAACTTTTTATCGCATTTGATCAGAAACCAGTATAATAAAAAGCTGTCCGAAATAACATAACTGATAACGGTAAAGTCAAGCTCTACGCGGGTTAATGACCGATAAAGACAGGTGCCTCTATAGAAGCTCTTTTACTTTATCACAGAAAATGCTTTTTTTAGGAAAGTTTTTGTACAAATCTATGCTACAAGATTTCTGGAAGCAATGTAGCTTACAATCCTGAGTCCCGTTCAGATATTCTTAGGTTGTGAACCGTTTAAAACTCTATAAAGACTAGATCGCCTTCGAATGAAAGATATATACTATACTAGCATTTCCCGTGGCTTCGCACGCGTTCTAAGGACCGAAAACCAAATACTTTCTGAGTCGCACGGTATGGTACCTCGCAGAACTAACGCCCGCCCTTCCCGTTATTATAAAATTTTTCATTGATGCTCCGCTCCTATTGGTCGTAGCGTGATGTTATATAGCCTATAGCCTTCCTCCATAAACGGAATATGCAACACAAAAAGATTTTTTTAATTTGGACCAGTAGTTCCAGAGATTAGCGCGTTTAAACGAAACAAACAAACAAACTCTTCAGCTTTATAATATTAGTACAGATTATAGCCTCAATAAACACCTAACGCAAAAAGAGTTTTGAATCCAATGATCAAATTTCTACTACTAAGCGATTATTAGTGAGTGCTAATTTAGGCGTGTATAAATAAGTACAGACTAGTACTACATATATAACTTTATAAGTAACTTAACAAGACGTCCGGCATTAACTTAGTTCGCTTTTATATCTCCAAGTGACATAAATGGTGAGGTAAGACAGGTAACTACGCTCCAACGCCGATTGTGTGAAATCGATGTCTCACTTGCTAACAAGGTGTTGATGCTCGGCCCTTGGGGATATTCCTTTAATCATACATATAATTAAGAAAACTTAGCGATATCTGTACATTAAATATACCTATTTTAAAAACAATGATTATGAAGGGTACTGTGTTAAGAAAATAGTAATATTTTTTTCTGTTTGTTTGCAGTTTGCACATTGCGCGTGTCATTCAAAAACTACTTAACTATGGATTCATGGCCTAATATCGACATCGATAGTTGTTAGTGTACAAACAGGACAAGCACTTTATTTTCATTTAGGTAATGTGTAAACAGAATAGCTGAAAGTCCTAAACCTTTCTCATGAATCACTCTATCTATTTCTGAAATCCGTATGTAAATCCGTTCGGTAGTTTGTGAGTTTATTCCGTTACTAGACAACTACTATTAATATCGAAAAGTTTTTGTGTATATTTGTTACTTTTTCTGTCTTTGCTGAAAGGGAGGCCCGTAATTTTAAGTTGTGATTGAATACAAATAATTTCCATACAACAAAAAAGTAAAATAAAAGACGAATTTAAAGTTCTTCTTATACTAAGTGATTAATTATTAGTATTTATTAATAAAATATATGTAGGACAATAATTATATTGGTTAACGGTACGAAGTAGAATGAGTGGCAATTTTTTATTTGTTTTACTTGATATTCGTGTAATGTGTATTTCTGGGTCAAAAGCTCGCTACATGATAAGTATTACGAGCACGCATTGGCGCCGTCGTAGAAGCGACAGTTTGAACATAGATTCTGTCATTAAAATACAATGTATAGATTAACTATTTATGATACACAAAAATTCTTCAAAAATGCTACAAAATGGTTAACTTTACGATGTAGGTTTAATAAAAAATAAAAAGGCACAGAAATTATGCCATCGAGTAAATTTAATTTAGTTTCTCCTGTGACCCTGATCACTGTAAAGCAAGTGAAATGTCGGGACCCAAAAATCAAAATAAATCTGCCAAATCCGAAAAGGTTTTATCGATATGATAGGACGAACTGAAGAAATTTAGAGCCACACTAGTCCACGACTCGCGCTCAAACGCCGCGAAGCAGGTTCAAATCCAGTTCTCGCACTTATATTTTCATAAGCGAATCGTTTTTAACCAATCGTTGGAAACCACTTATTTTACAGTACAGGTGTTTTCCTTCGTAAGAACCTGAATTTCTGAAAGAACTTAGGAAGTTTTATATTCTTTTCTGTGCAATGGCGAAGACATGTGATCAACCTTGTATTGAAGGGCCTCTCTTCAATAGTCTTTCATAGAAAGAGTCAATTGTGCCAAGCCATGGATAATTATTATAACTGGCTGAATACATAGTAGTAAAAGAATTTATCTTGTCTTCAGCCCTTTTTAACGTCCCACTGGCACAGGCTTCCCTCAGTATAAGAGGAATCAGGCCATAGTCCACCGCGCTGGCTTAATGCGTGATGGCGGACTTCACATGTCTTTCGAAAACTTGCTAGGTTTTTTCATTTCAGACATGCAGGTTTCCTCGCGATGTTTTCCTTCACCGTAAAACAACTGGTAATCATGGTAGAAATGATTAGCACATGAAAATATCAGAGGTGCGAAACCCGGATTCGAACCCGCATCACTTGGTTATCCAAGCGAGCGCGTTACCGCTGGGCTACCACTGCCTAGTAAAAGAATTTATCTTAAAGCCATAAATTTCGACTAAAATATCTTAGTAAAGAGGATAAAACCAATTAGCATTTCGTGACACTCAAACGCTAAATAAAAATTTACTCAACTGTGTATATCGAAACAAGTATTAAAATTTAAAGTGGTCGACGCTTGCTACAGTTAACGGGACTACAAAGACAACAAACATAGAATTCCAATATTTGCATAGATAGCTAATAACACATACATTTGAATAAATCTTAATAAATTCTCCAAATTAGTTTTAAATACCTACCGGAATAATTAAGGTTTACGACCCTGTTATTTGCTTGCAGATAAACTTAAATCGGTCGATAAACTGGTCAAGTGCGAACCTATTTTAACTCTAAGGTACATAATCAGTACATTATTTAATGTGTACGGAAATTGTATTATTTTCCGATTATCTTTTCAAACTATAAATTTACTTTTTTATTTTAATTTTTTAAAACATTTATTCATCCGCTTCAAGTTAACCAACCACCAAAGGGTTGGAAAATGATTGAGCGATTAGATAATTAGCTTTTTACCTTCATAAATCAATAAGTCCAATATCCGGTAATCCGGCTTAAAGCTCGAGGGATATCCGGTATATCTAGGTCCACATAATATTATCTTTATGTTAAAAGCTTCATTTATTATCTAAAGAACCCTAAATCTCAGGTGATAAAAATAAAAAGATACAGACTTATTTCAATTTTATTTAATAATAATTAGTTCAAAAGCTTCCAATATAACTGTATCTTGGACACTATAAAATTAATATTTTAATTCCACGTGTAAATGTCAATCTTAATTCTTAGTAAGTTACATGAATGTATAGAAGTATAATTTAAAATGGGCATCAAATTTTAATTTTCGGCGTTAGAGAATCCAAGCGTAGTATTTGGTTTGGTTATAAAAATGGGTTATAATTAGATATGACAGTAAAAGCGTTAGGTAAGTACTATAAATAAATAACGAATTACGAATATAAAACCTTTTTGACGTATTTATTCCTTTTTTTTATTTTCCAAGAACGAACCTTTTTTGGAAATAAAAAAATATTTTGGTCGTATAATAATGATTAAGATAGAGCGTGTTTGTAATAATTATGATAAAAGTGAAGTTTACGGCTTAACACTCCAGTTATTCTCACTCAAAAAATCAAAGAGTTAAAATATTTTAATTAGGACAAAATAGAGTATTTTTGTTGTTTTACAGTATACAATTAAATAAAAATTTGGATTAATCCGTTTTTTCTTACTCACTCTATCTACGTAAAGAAAAGACATCAACGCGTCCGCGACGCTCACTGCATGTCAAAACTGAAAACCTTAATTGGTAGAATAAGCTTTGAACAAAAGGGTTACTTTACAAAATTGTAGCGGTAATTTTACCATCACCAAATCACTAAAAACATAGTATAAAACAAAGCCGCTTCCCGCTGTCTATCTGTCCCTATGTATGTTTAGATCTTTAAAACTACGCAACGGATTTTGATGCGTTTTTTTTAATACATAGAGTGATTCAAGCGAAAGTTTTATATGTTCAACTAGCGGAACCCTTAAAAATTTAAGCCCTAACAAAATTATTTCTAATATACCAACTTCAAGTTTTGTAAAATACGAATGTTGTTTGATCTCTTTTATTAATTTGCCCATTTAGTATTTGAATAATTGAACTCCTTAAAAATCCCCAAAAGTTAGTTTGCAGTAGTTTCACATTTTTTCGTTGTAACTTCAATTTATATAGCTAATAACTAAAGTATGATAATGTAACCTAATGTGAAGGTCACAGATAACACAATGAATAAAGAATATATACATAGAAACTACACAAGTATACTATATACTTGTATGTATAGCTTGCCACAGAAACATCATACATGGCAACATTCTAAATTCGTTTAAATTATCAATTAGAAACTAGGTTAGTTGTTACTTGTTAGCAACTGGACTGCACTGTGAAGAAGAAACTACCTGTTTTATTCAATAGATATTAAAAAAATACGAACTTCTATTTATTTTTTTCATTTTGAAGAACAATGTAAAAATCACTGCCCATAGAATAAAAAGTAAAATGTAAATAAGGGATCACCTATTTAAGTTTATTTGCAGTTAATTCAAAATGGAGTTAGATTACTTAGTTTCAGTAAAATTTTTAATCTAAATGAAATAAAATTAAATGTAAGTTTATTCAATTATAATTTTACAAGCACTTTAAATCTTAAACATAATTTTCTCTATATCTATTATTATTTATAGTGTGTTTAGTTGAATCTGTGTAATCCTGTGATGAAGCGACCACCGGCTCGGTTTCCATTTCAATTGTAACAAATAACTTACTTTCATTTTTATTTTTTATATTTTTTAAGAGGCAGAGGCATTTCAGGGGTTTGGCTACTTGCCCAGCGTGGTTCCTTTAATTTTTAAGGGAGGCACTACCCGGCAGTGGGATATTAGAAAGGGAAAAAGGAAATTACAATTATTTTTTAATCACATAAGTGGGTATTACTATTATGTGATATGTGGTACCTATTACTATTAAAGTCAATCCCAAACCAGATATCATCGGCATACATATGATATAGCAAAGATCGTTGTTTAAATTCTATCCGCGTAGTAGATGAATGTGTTCCTACATCTATAGAACTTTCTTGAGATGAATACTTGAATACACTTTCTTACCTCCTGACCCCGAAGCCGGTAACCCCTTTTTAAACAATGTGCAAATATTCATTGCGTTAGTTAATGAATAGGCTAGTTTTTAAGGATATATCTAATAATAATCGGTCCTTGAAGAATTCTGAACTGATAAAAATCAAAATGTCTTTTATTACGTTAAAAAATAGTTTTTGTATGACGATGAATTGTTAAATTCCACGTAGCGCTTAGCTCTAGTATCTAATATCCTTTCGTCGTAGAATTGCTCGTAAATAATCATATTATAGACAGTGATCTAGTCCAGTGGTATCGCGCTCGGTACCGAATAACCGAGTGATGTGGGTTCAATTCCGGGTCTAACAGCTATAATATTTTCATAAATAATTTCTAACATGATTGCTTTCTTTTTGCCATATGGTGACTGAAAACGTAAAGACATGACATCAAGTCCGTCAACCCTCATTTTGATAATGTGGTGTAGTATAGCCTAATCCCCTCGTATTGCGGAGGTCCGTGTCTAACAGTGTTTAAAAGGGCAGAATACATCTAACTTCACTATTATTTTCAAGTTAGAATAATAGTACCAATTTATTATACGAATATTCATTTAATCTAAATAATATTTTTAATCTAAATAATCGGTCAAATGACAAACGCGCGGTCTTAATCCTACTGGAGGATGTGGCTTCTTAGAGAAAGCAAGCAAAAATACTAACTTATGGAAAAACCGTGAACTTTGTGTACTTACGTATTAGAGAGTTGCAACTTTCAGGTTGGCATTTTAAAGAGCAACTAAAATAGACATTTTGCGGTTTGTACTAGCAAAGTCCGGGTAATACTTACGTTTTAAAATCGTTGCGACATGATTAAATAATTAAATGAAGAAATAAATAAATATTCGGTTTCAAAATAAACTCACTTTTGATTAATATTTGACAAATGCTTTTATTTCTGTAAAGCAGTACATGTTTAACGATAAAATATTTAAGTATAGACAGTAAGTACACGTTTATCGCTAAAAAATATTAAACTTTATTCTCAGAACCAGAGGCTGTTTGGTTTTCACCAAATTTCAACTTATTTATTTTTAGTAATACATATGAAGTGTCAGGACCTTGTAACAAATTGCAAAACGATTTTCCTTATATTGAATATTTTAATAAGTTTAAAGTTACCTAAAATAAAGACAACCAAATATTATATCTTCATACATATATTATGTAGTATATTTGACTTAATTAATATATATTTTAATGACTCAAGAAAAATCTCGACCGTTCCCGCGTAGGAGCGCTAGTTTAAGCACAAATAATGACAAAAACATTTAGCGTCGGGCGTATGTGGAACCGTTATGTGCGGTATAAAGGAGGACGCACTACACACTGGCGCAGTGTCCGCCGTAAGCCATGAGATTATACACGTTCGTAACATTCTGCGCATGCGCGTTATACGTTCGCGCTGCGTCAATCCCTTCGTCGGAAAAGAAGTTCGACAAGCTCGATAACGTTGACTTCGACAATGTCGAATCAGACCTGGTAGATCAACCCACCGTTCAGGACCTCGAAAATAACCTACGCAAGGTATCTGATATACCCGTTAAGGTGGTAGATGAAGCAGTTGTTTTGGACGAAAGTTCCAACGATTATGTGCCAAATAAAGATGAAAACATAGCCATCAAAAGAGTCGAAATTGATTTAAATAATCCTGGACCACCTCAACGTCAGGAGCACGAAACCCAAAACCCAGAAAATTATGGCCAAAACGAGAGAGCTGTATTTGCTGTAATAGAAAAAACTAAGGAAGCCCAGTCAGTTTTCATTAAAGGATTAAAGGAGGTGTCCGACAGTTTGCATAATATAATTGAAGGAAGTAATGAACTCCCGGTTGTAAAAACAAAATTAAAAAATTTAAATGAGTCTTTCGGAATAGAAATTGAAAAACTGAACGATACTATAAGAAGTCATTTGGAATCTGAACAAACAAAGCTTGACGGAGAGTCAAAAAAAGATGGGAAGCTAAAATTCGTTGAATCAAAACTACAAAATTTAGAGTTTAAATTCAAAAGTGGGGTCAATGCGTTGAATGAAGGCATTGAACTTCTTTCAATCATTCGTGAAGAAGATGAAACTATTAAAACTAAAGCACTGATAAAAGAGGAGAATCAATCTGTAAAGCAATCTAACTCCAATTCTACGGCAGGATCTACTCCACAAGGACCTAGCAACGCTATAAGTGGATTCCTTTCGAATTTCCAACTTAGTGTTTCTAATGCGTTTTCAAATTTAACATCATATTTACAAAACTCAGGAAATAATCCTGTATTTAACTTTTGGCAAGGTTTAACATCACCAACCATTATCCAAGGCTCTGGAAACCGACCTACAAAACCAGATGGTGCACAATCTGATGAGCCAGCGCCTTCTGCAACACCCCCTGCATGGGGTCCTCAAGCCCTCTACCAACAATTTCAGAACTCAATTCAAAACTTAATCAATCCAGGAATTCAGCAAAATCAACAAGTACAAGGTACAGCCCAGCAACCCTCTACGGGGCCGATCTTACAAGGGATTCAAAGCATAGTACAGTTCATACAACGCCCTGGCCAAGCAGCCTCTCAACAACCAGCCAATCCTAGTTCAACTTCAGATACTCAAGGTACAGATACTTCAAAGCAACCTGACTCTAGTGTCTCAGCAGATGCTATTCCTCCGCCTATATCTGCATCAGCTGAGTCATCGGCACCTGCAAAGGCTGACATTTCACAGCCATCACAACCTGCCAACATCCTTCAGGCTGCCCCCGAGAAACAACAAGCCGCAGTGGCCCCAGAACAGCCCGCCAAAAGTGGACCTATACAGCAGCTCGTTCAAAATAATCCCATCATTAAAGGTATTCAGTCTGCAGTGCAAAGGCTCCAAGGAAGCCCAAATTCAGAGACACCAAGAAACGAAATAATTGAAAACGATAAGAAAGAGAAGGAAGAACTGGAAAATAAAGGACACTACGGTGGCAGCAACGTTAATCAAGGTTAGTAAACATTCATACGTAACTCTAACAAAAATTCACGCGATATTTTATTTACAAAGATTACAATCGATCAATCCAAATAAAATGATTTATCTGTTACCAAGTGCACAGTTAAATATTTAATACATGTATTAATATTTATATCAATGCGTTTATTTCATAGTGACAGCATGGACGACTTTTGTAACCGGTCTGATAGGTACAATCAGTGCCGCGGTAAACGGTACTGCCCTCACAGTATCGACCGCGGTTAACAGTGCTATAAACACTCTAGGCACAAATGTTCAGGTATCATACAGCTTTAAGTGTCCGTGCCGAGTTTTGTATAGTGACTTACAAGAATGCTTTACATGTTTTTGTTAACTTAAACGTTAAGTTATTAGTAAATAACCTTATTGAAAATTTGTGAAATTTAATTTTATGTGAATATAACATATTTTGTTTTTTTATCGCACTAATTTAGTAGCCATCTATTCACTGTTGCCTTGAGGACACACCTTGTTTTTCTTAGCTGGATGAAAATTATTCGCACATGCCCAATATCATGTGAAACTCGGGATTTAAACTAAGTTTTCAAAGTTAGAGTGTTACCACTCGGCTGGTTGTAACTTTATACATTTTTATGTATACATTTTTAAGTCTCTTGTCAGCAGCAGCGTTTTAGTTGTAAATTAGCAATATATCTATGAATTATTTAAATAATCTTTCAGCACATATACATTTTACATACAGTTAGTACGTATATACCTATAAATTTTACCTATTTTTCTACCGGAATCAGTAGTTCAATTATTATCGGATATGGCTATTATTTTTAATAATCATGTAATGTGATTCAGCTCTTTTTAAGGACCTACTACTGGGCATGGTCCACGGAACGGAGCGAACATAAATAAGATTTTTTAAATAAATTACATAAGTATTTTACGGATACGTTCACAGATAATGTTTTAACACAGATCACATAATACTAGCTCTTAATAAAAAAAAATTAATAAATATTAACCTTTTTTAAAAATACGTTATAAATTATAATGTACGTAATCGTTTATTTTACAGGCGATACTAACGACAGTATCAGGGTAGGTGAGAAGATCGAAGAACAGAAGGAAGAAGCCCCGGCAGCTCAGGAGGCGGCCGTCGAAGGAATCAAAGCTGAGGAAACTAAGCCCTTAACGAGTTCTGATAAGACTGAATGAGACGTAGTGTGATACAGTAGATACTTATTTATTTATTAAGTAATTTAAATTAATATAAAATAAAGAAATGTTTTAATAAAGTGAACAATTTCTCTCATATTTTTGTTTTATTATAAGTACTTAATATATTATAGCATATTGTTGTTTCGGCGTAAAAGTCAGCGCAATATACCTAAAATAATTGATTTACCTAGCACTTAAAGCGAAATCCAGCATAAATTATAATTAAATTATTTTTAGTTCAAGTATTAATGTCTAGATTCGTTTAAACAGTTATAGTATAGATTATTCAGTTATGAAATATTTACCCGGATAACCAGCTTACTATGCACCTTTAATCAAAATTTGTCCAGTGGTATTATCGTGATGCGGTTAGAGGGACAGATAGATAGACAAACATTTATAAAACTATAAGTTCACGGGTTCGATAATAATAATGAATACATCATAAGATTTTTTTTAAATAATCTAAGAAATAAAACAAATTACTATATACCTAATATTTTAAATATTTAATGTATAGGTTTAACTTAATTATATTTTGATTTTGTGTTGGTATAGATAATGTATTTATGCCAACGAAATACCACTTAGGGATTTTATAAACAAAAGAATGAGGGCTATCGCGTATGAATTTGCCGCTAGGGGCGCTGGTGTAGCGTGAGGTCTCCGAAATGTCAAATGTCACTGTTTGCCGGTTGGCTACGCGGTTTATTTCTATTAAGATTACTGTTACGAATATTTAGCAATACGTTACATTAATTATGGCAAATAGAAGTTGCGAATCGCTACTTACCACTGCTTTGAGACAGTTTTAGCTTTTGGAAACTTATGTTCGCTTTTTTTCCGAGCAAAACGGGACTGCGCTACACTGTAGCATGGATAATACGTTTACTCTACGGTTCTTTTGTATTAAATATGATTTAAATGTAAATTATTCTTTTGGCGCCCGTAAAAACTAACTTTAACAGCCGTACTTTAGGACCTCACTCTACAGTAGCGCCACCTGGTGAGCCAAAAAACGATAGTCCTCATTAATCTTAAATAATATTTAAAATCACTACATATTATAAAATAAAGTCCTCCGCCGCGTCTGTCTGTCTGTTCGTGATAAACTCAAAAACTACTGCATTGATTTTCATGCTGTTTTCACCATTGCATAGATTTGTTCTCGAGAAGGTTTTAGTATCCAATTTGTCAAGTTTTTGTATACATTTACTAGTGGTACCTGCGGCTTCGCTCGTACTAAATCTAGAGACGTCGTCGCTAGTAATATTAAATTACATAGTCAAAAGTCGCAAATTAGGCTTTGTTTAGCCTAATTTTGCAGTCCTTTTCTTTCTTTAACGGAACCAATTCAAAGAATATGAAATACTCACATAAGATATTTTATTCACCTTATTATACGTTTCTATAGTAAAGTATATTACAGTTATGTGAGTGTAGCGAAATAGTCAAGCCACATATTTTGCCAAGGTATGGGCTTTGTAGAGGTAGGGCGTGATCTTCTACTAAGATCTCACTTTTTTTAGCACAAGCCTTATCGTCTCGTCTTGGTAAGATTTTACATGAAAATGTTCCTTTAAAGACACGGATCTTGTTCTGTACTGTGGCAGGTAGATGAATTGTTTAAGTGGTTCAATAATAATAATAATGTTCTCGAACCGATTCCGGCCACGGCGGTTAATCTCATTTAGACTGGCCAACTGCGCAGCAGATATTATAGTGCACAAGTGTTTGCTCAAACACAATTATTGCACTCTCTATTTCTATCACTCTCATACTCCGGTGGGACGAGTGAGAGTTAAGGCTCAGGACTGACTCTCCGAGGCACGGGGGTGACACACCGCCAACTTCCCAACTTCGGGCGGTTACTGAGACTTACTAAACAGAAAGACTAAACAATAAATAAATTTGGCCCGACCCGGGACTCTCGATGTATGGTCATACTCACAAAGAAGTTATTCTTTTATCTATTCCGTGGTCATACTGCATACACCAATAAAATATATGACAAAAGTCTTATTAACCTAATCTGTGTTTGTCTCTTTGACGAATGACATTGGTATTGGCAGTTGACATTTGACACTTGACTTGACAGATGCTGAATGTTTATAACATGCCCATTTCATATTTTATTTAGGTTATTTCTTAACAGAAAACTCAGTTTAATATCATTAATATCATATAAATTTAATTTATATTACTGTAATGTATAAGTAGAATTCTTAATCTGTAAATATAAATATGGGTGACTCTTAAAAATAGTTTTAAGGGCATAAAAGCAGTTGCTTTATTTTAAATGAAAAACATAACACAAAACATATCTAACCTTTCTTTAATAAAATGAATTCCAATACTTTAAGAATAAGGGGAAGTGAAAATAAAACTAAGGGTGGCATTACATTTGATCCTGTAGTCATACCTGAACCATCTATTTTCAATTTTTGTAAGTACTTTTGTTTAAAAAGTTTAGTAAGAACTTAGTCTGTGAAACGATTATGAAACTCATTTTTAAATTTTATTATCACTAGGTAAAAACAATGAATGGAAAAGTTTTTCGGCTGCTAGTGCCGAGGAGCAACTCATTATCTTAAAACAAGTATTAGAGAGGTTTAAAAGTGACTTTGATGATAATACTGTACATTGCCTGGTTGTTGTATATTTACAAGCAGATAATAAACACCCAGCAAAATGTATGATAACAAGGTATTTGTATATATGTTTTCTAATTTATATATTTTATAACCTTTTGTTTCTAAAATAATGGGATAATAAATAAATATATTTTATTATTATTATTTGTTTTTTTAATATTGTTTAATAAACATGTCTATTTTAGATTTGTTTCAAGAAACAACTTTATTAAAGAACAGTTTTCAGAGATTCTTACAGAAGAACTTAAGTGTCTCATAAACAAACATTATGAAACATGTGAAACTAATAAAAGTAATGATAGAAGCTATAAAGAAATTGTCACTAAAGTAGCAGCTTGCACTGAAAATTTTCCTACTGGTGCAGCTGCAGTTAAAAATATTGATATTATGCTTGCAAGATTCTTCAAAGAATGTTTATCACATTGCCTTGAATCATTACGGTAAGGTAGAGCACTATATATACTAAATAAAATCATTTTTATAATATACCATTAATTACTTTTTCAGGCAAGAGGTTAATCCATTGTCACCCACAGAAAAAAATGAAATTTATAACCTAGTGCATTCAACACTTAGACTCTTATTATATATTGTACAGAAAGTGAATGGAAATAATAAACCAAGATTGATATTAATGTTCAATGAAATAAGGATGCATTTAAAAGAGGTTTTATTTGACACAGATGCTCCGATGGACACCAAGTCAGTTTGTGGTATCCTTTATATTTCAATGCACATGTTGGAAAATAATCCCAATGCCTGGCAAGATGTAAGTTTTGTGCTATTCTTATATTAATATTATGTTTGATGCAGACAAGTGTGACAGCTTTTTAAACCAATCAGAGATTCAAATAACTGAAATGTTTTCAATTTACTTAAAGAAAATAAACTGCTTAAAAGTATATTTCCTTAGATAAGTAAAAACCATTCTTATGGTGTGTTAACAAAATACTATTCATATTTTGATCTTTAATATAATTATGCTATCTATACCTTTCTCTAATAACATATTTTTTCTAGATTTTAGAATGTGATCAGAACTCACAAATCCAGGAATTTTTATCTAATGAATTTGCAAAATTAAGTATGTATTCTGCATTAGCTATAGTTGTTCCTATGGAAAAGTTACAAACAGAAATGTCTGACGGTAACCCAGCTATTATTATATTAACCAATAAAATATTGGATATTGGTGAAAGGTATTTATTTTTGTAAGAACTGTTTTGTGTTTTTGTTAATTGTATTGTAAAATTTTATTTTTATGTGAAAGTCACAATTATTTACCATTTACAGTTTACACTAATTGTTACAATTATTATAATAAGCTTACTGCTGTTATAAAAGTAAACATATTTATTTATTATTTTATCAATCAGACAACTTTTATAGATACTAATGCTACTTGCGAAAGGTTGCACAAAGGCTGAAATTTGAAGTACCACACCGCTAGGTACCAAGGGATGGTAAATGTTATGTATAATGTTCTTCGACCGATTCCGAGCATGGTGGCCATTTACATTGAGACTGGCTAACTGTGTAGGAGATATAATGTGAAGTGTGAGGGAGAGCGCAGACACAAGTGCACTTTTGTTACTGTTCCTCTCACACGGTGAAACGACATTCGTGCTCTCCAAGGCACAGGGGTGAAACACCACCAACTTCCTAACTTACCTACCACCTTTTAAACCTACCGACCTAGGACTCGAACCCAAGACTTCCGGCTGTGCAGCCGTACATGCTAGCTACTACACCTTTAAGGCATTTGGTATATGTACGTATAATAATATTAAATGAGTAATTCTTGTATATATATTATAAAATATCGTCTCGTCGATAAGGTATTAAATAAAGGTGTATATATAGGTATTTACTTATGTGTTTCAGATGTTCCGCTGAATCTTCATTCATACTGGGCGTGACACGCACTATAGTGCAAATTTGTAAAGGTTTACACAAAATGGACGCCGTTGGTCTTAAATTGCTCGATGGACTTTTTCTATTCGTGTGGTCGCATTTGGAGCACCACACGGATAGTGTAAAGCATCTAACTGCTCAAGCTTTAGCCCACATTATAAAATATTGCGCCAAATTGAATGATTTAGGTATGAGTTAATAACACAAATTATTATTATCTACTTATTTAATAGTTTTAACATCTTTTTTGTATGAGTAATATTAAAATTAGGGGCTGTCTTTTAATTTATATTCCTCTATCTTTTATGCTACAAACTTTTCCGGCAAGCGAGTGGTCGATGGAAGTTTATTAGCAATTAAAAAAATACATATATTAAAATTATAATAAATAATTTGTGTTATAAAGTGTTTCTTTCTGAGCCATTTCCTTTTCTTTTCAAGTCTTTATTCTATAACCATACTTCGTATAAGGTCTAATTTTATTTGAATTAATTAATATAATAATTATTGCACTATATCTAAATCTAAGTCCATTATAGGGAACAAGGAAGCCATGGACAAGTTGTTGACAACGCTTGCCTCCCTGGATAGGTCTCGCAAGAGTTTCTACGTGAGCGTGACCGCGCTGGCGGGGGCGGGGGGTGCGGGGGGCGTGCTGCGGCACTGGCCGCGCCTAGTACCGGATATCCTGTCTGTGCTCCATATACAGGCTATACAAGCCAGTGTGAGCACACATTTACTTAAATCTATACTAATATTATAAAGCTGAAGAGTTTGTTTGTTTGGTTGAACGCGCTAATCTCAGGAACTTGTGGTTCGATTTGAAAAATTCTTTTTCTGTTGGATAGTCCGTTTATCTAGGAAGGCTATAAGGGGTCGTCCATAAATCACGTGATGTTTGAATGGGGGGGAGGGGGTTCGGAAAAAATCACGAAATATCACCAGGAGGGAGGGGGGGTGTAGTGAGTTATCACGTGATTTTTTTTGCTCACCGTTGGGATTATCCCGCGCGCCGCGACAATCGCCGAACTTTTATAATAATAAGCCTAGTCACCTCCAAAACTTCTCTGAAAAGACCTGTACGGTAACTACTATTGCAAGAAATGGCACTATTAAAAGCTATGCTATGCTTTAAAAAATCGTGTATTATAAATTCTTCATAACATATGATGAGACCAATAGGATGGGCCAAACATTCCCCCAGACACACGAAGCGTCGCTATTAGTAAAAATGGAAGTGTAATAATGAACCGATTGGTCTTAATTGCTTTGGATTGCTTATAAAAAGTATTGACATACTTCCATTAATATCATGTATAAAAGTTAAGACATACATAAACTATAAGTAACGTTACATTGTTATAGTAGTAGTTATAAGTTACAGACGGACGAATTATACATTTTTAATGATATTCTCAAAAACTTTTACTATATTTACATATGTGAATATCAGCACTGAAAGTTTAAGAAAAGTGAAAACTATTTTGACTTAACTTTAGCGGGTCATGTACCCAGTGCTCAAAGTTAATTGACGGTCGGCCGAAACTAGAGGGTATGCATAAAGTCAAAGACCATACATAAACCACCTAATCCCATTGATTTTGTTAATGAGAAAAAAGAAAATTCAGGCAGGATTGTAGTCGAGTCGTAAGGATTCTGTAGGTGCTAGTGCACACAGAAGTGTGAAATAATAAGGTTATCGACAGCCATGACGTCTGAGTAGAGTATGTCGTATGTCGAGTAGAATGACAGTGCTTTATTCTATGACTTCCTTCTCCGCAGTAGTATAGCGAGCATGTGTGAGAGAGCCAGTATTTGCTTCAGGTACAATAGTAAAATTTCACGATTATTATTTTGTCATTTATTCTTCTTGTCTAAAAAATAAAAAAATAAAATTTAGGGGTGGACTACCTTTAACATTTAGGGGGATGAAAAATAGATGTCGGCCGATTCTCAGACCTACTCAATATGCTCACAAAATTTCATGAGAATCGGTCAAGCCGTTTCGGAGGAGTATGGGAACGAAAATTGTGACACGAGAATTTTATATATAAGATACCTGTTAACCTTTATTTAAAAATAATATTCAGATTTTTTAAGGTACATTGTAAAAAAAATACACGTGATTTTGAGTGGGGGGGGGGGGGGGTCTAATCTTAAACCTCACCACGTATCACCATGGGGGAGGGGGGGTCTAAAAAGTTGCTTAAAAACATCACGTGATTTATGGACGACCCCTAAGATATATTACATCACGCTACGACCACTAGGAGCGGATCGTCAATGAAAAATGTTGCAAACACGGGAAGGGTATTAGTTCTGCGAGCGCTATCGCGCGTCTCCGAAAGAATTTGGTTTCCGGTCTTTATAACGCGTGCGAAGCCGCAGGAAATACTAGTCTATACATATAAATGAAATTGGAGTGTCTGTTTCTAATTTAACTAAATTTATAATGCATATGAAAGTATATTATACGGTACTTACATCAAAATCAAGTCAATTTTTTAAATTATTGTCTGTCTGTTTGTTCCGGCTAATCTCTGAAACGCCTGGACCGATTTAGACGGGACTTTCACTCGCAATTAGCTAATATTATAAGGAGTAACTAAGTCAACTTTTATTTTGTTAGAAAATTATAAAAACCGTTTAATTTATTTTAAATTACGTCCAGCGATATTTTTTTATGGTACAAAGGGGGCAAACGGGCAGAAGGCTCACCTCCGGGAGTGATCACCTCCGCCCATGGACATCTGCAACACTGCAAGCTTGCAGATGCGTTGCCGGCCTTTCAGGAAAAGGAGGGAGGGAAGAGGGAGAGAGGAGGGATGAGAAATAAAAATCTATTTACTTCGGTTTCAGGCAACAACGTGCCTAGAGACGCTTTTACAGAAGCACGCACTACAGTGTAGTACCGAAGAACTCAGCAGCGAGTGGGTCCAGCCCATACTGAGGCACGTCGCCACCAACACCATGGACTCCTCCGTGTTGAACATATTGGAGAATCTACTCACTTTAGCCATCAAATGTGATAGTAATATCATGGATTATATGTAAGTAGAAGTTGTAGTACAACGAAAATCATCAAATCAAATCAAAATATTCTTTATTCAATTAGACTTTTACAAGCTCTTTTGAATCGTCATTTTTACATTATTAAAATTAAATGTCAGTCTGTAAGTCTGTGAGTAAACTACCACCGGCTCGGAAAGCTGTAAAAGCGGAAAGATATAATACTTCCTTAGATTTATGTGCATATTTGTAATTTTAAATA
This sequence comes from Boloria selene, assembly GCA_905231865.2. Taxonomy (NCBI): domain Eukaryota; kingdom Metazoa; phylum Arthropoda; class Insecta; order Lepidoptera; family Nymphalidae; genus Boloria; species Boloria selene. Next base: position 12,488,379 of record HG993146.1, read on the forward strand.
AAATATCTTTGGATTTTTTCGCGTATTTATTTAGATTTTTGGTTCCCGACGAGTTTTTACAGCAATAATAGTTATGGGAAAGACTAAGGTTTCAGAGGTCTCAGCCATTATGAATTAGTTACAGACAGTCTTTTTCCAAAATAATAAATGAATAAATATGTTGATACATTATCACAACAGCACCATCTAGTTCCGTGATAAACTACGAGGCTTGTGTTACTGATACCAGATAGTTAATAAACTACGCATATATAAATTTCAAATACATACATATTATAAATATCCATCACCCATGACTGGAGTACAAGCATTCGTGCTCAACAAATGAATGCCCCCAGCGGGACTCGAACACGCGACCGCTGGCGTAGAAACTAGGGTCACTACCAACTGAGCCAAACGTGTCGTTACATAATTACTTCCAAGATTATTTTGAAGTAACTAGCATTGTATTTATTTACTTTTACTTTATTCCAGTCTACCCTACATAAAAGACTTTAGTGAGCAAAGTGAGCAAAGCCACGCAGATATAAAATGTCTGTTGATCCTACTGTCCGTAGTGCGCAAGTCCGGGCACCTGTCGAGGCTGGCCACCGACAATAATAACGATAAATGGAAAGACATTATAAGCTATGATGCCCTAAAAATGGCAGCCATAGACTCTAGTGATGAGGTAATAAAAACTATTTCCAAAAAATTGACTACGCATTACTTTTTTTAATAGCATAATTAACAAAATATAACTACTTTATTCAAATAGATTTTTACAAGCGCTTTTGAATCGTCACTTTTTAAATAATTATGAAAATTAAATATCAGTCTGTAAGTCTGTGAGCTACCACCGACTCGGAAGGCAATTCTGCTGAAAAAGCTGGCAAAAAACTCAACAGATGCTCTTAAACTCAGCTGTCACCTCCCAAAAAAGTCGATTGCTCTTTATTAATTTTATGATATTGTAAAGTTTAAATAGTGTAGTAATTTTTCAGAACCGAATCTTATCAATGTCTCTTGTAGTGGAGTCGCCGAAGTCGACGGAGGGGTTTGTGGACGGCGAACTGGACTTCATCGTGTGGTTCGTGTTCTACAACATGAACGCGCAATCGCCGCATTTCAGGCAACTCGTGCTTTCTATTATGAAAAAGGTAAGGTTCAATACTTAGTATTAAATGGTCTTTACGAAATTCTATATATAAAAATTTCGTGTCACGATGTATGTTCGCGATAAACTCCGAAACTACTGAACCAATTTTTATCAAATTTTGTAAGCATCTGTAATTTCGTCCAACTTGGGAGATAGGGTAGTTTTTATCTCAATTGTTGATCTCAATATTTGTTATTGCAAATTAAATGTTTAGCATACGACTAGTGTGTATTTATCAGTTAGTTCTATAAAATCCTAATAGATTGCGGTTTGGCATCTAAGTTGCACAGATATCCTTGTCTTATCACATTTTTCCGTGTTTCTATTTTTTTATGGCTCTAGACATTTTGAATGAATCATGGTCATGGACGAAATAACGCTGGGAACCAAAACTCAATTATTTTGATTTCCCCGAATAAAAGAGATAAGATAGTTTATTTTAAATGTCAAATGTTTGCGAAAATCTGAGAAACTATTACGGGGAAAATACCTGCCACATCAGAGTTTAGTTTCGTTTGTTCTCAGGTTTGACAAACTGGTAGATACAAATGATTGTCCCCAGCAGGCCTCGAATCCGCGACTACTCGCAAAGCTTGTAGGGTACTACAAACTGACTGAAGTAAATGATTATGTCATCAAATTATTTCGAATGATTTTGATTTTTTTCAGTTTTTCAAACGCCTTGAAAATAGCTACAAAACTATTGTAAAAGATAAAGATCCCAATAACCAGATAAATAAGGCTCAATATTACTTGACTTTTTTGGACAAACTTAGGGACACCTGTTTTGAAGGTCTTATTAGAGGTGCCAACTTTAGCAGACGTTACGTAGCTCTGCAATTGCTGGCGTGGATGGAAAAATTGGAAATGATTGGATATAATAGGTATTGTATGGCAATATAATATTAGAATTAGTGCAGGTTCGAATTCTGAGTAAATCAAATTTTCAAATATTACTAAACTTACGCTTACTTTGACTCCTCATCACCAATGAGTAACCTGCTGTAATTTTAGTTTAACATCAATAAGTATAAATATTCGAATTTATAATATTATTTTTGTTAACTGTATAGTAGGAAATATTAAGTTAAATATATTCAAGAGAAAAATCAACTTATTTCTAAAATTTAAGTACATTTTTTGTTCATGTATGACGATGATCCCCATATAAATTTTACAAAATTACAAAATCAGAAGTAAAACAAAACTGTTTACGTAATTAATGGATGATTATTTATTTGATTGTTTAAGGAATTGGAAAGAGACGGAGGTAGATATCCTTCTCTATCACTTGGGCGACAGCTACGAGTCCAACAAGGCCTTAGCGTTGGAGTTGCTAGAACAATGTCCTACAGAACTGTTTAGGGTAAATAGTTGTTTAAAAGTTTTTTTATACAAATAACTAGCCGTTTCCCGCCCGCTTCGCTGGGCGAATTGAAAAAGGAAATAAATTACATTTTATGTTTCATTTTTTTTTCATATTTTTATTATTCTCCTTTTTTTTATTTTTGTATGAACATAAATAAGCCCCGCGGATAGAACTGTAAGCATCGATATTGTTTAGACTTACTCAAATTCCAAATTCCATCGATTTAGCCTGTATCTTCCATCCAGGTGATTTTTCTCACTAATATTCATTGTAACTTTCAATGTGCAATCATTTAAGTTAAAGTTAAAGTCGTTAAAATCGTTTAAGTTAAAGTCATTGCAAGTCTCATATGTGAAGTTGAAATTTGTCTAGGTTCAAGTGCGACGAATTTTCTGTTAACTAAAATTTTCTCCGTGACATCAATTTTTTATAGAAAATTAATTGTTCATGTTTTTTATGAATTCTATTGGAATAAGTAACTAAATTTCTTTTCCACATCTCAAGTGCTTAGAAAATGCATTCATTATAATCTGGTACATTTCCGCGATCACGCAATAAAAGAATTCGTCGGATATGTAGTCTGCAAAAGTAAAATGAATGTAAAATTCTTAGTCCGTTGATTGGATAGCTACATGTAAAGTTAAGTTTTGGAAACCTCTCAATGACTTTTTCTCCGCTGCCAAAAAGACGATTGTTGTAAGGAAATACACAAATATCCCTACATACACGAAGATCCCCACCAAATTTGGAGTCTGTAGAAGTTACAGGTTGGAAATTAAAATTTTAGATTTTAACACCCACCCCCGCAATTCCTGTCGGAAGTAGACTATATTGAAATCCATTTTGAGATGATCTTTATGTGAATAATAAAAGATTCCTACCATATTTAGAATTTTTAGAAGCTATATTTCGCTTATAGAAAATTCCTACAAAATTTGGAGCTTGTAGGAGCTTTAGCTGGAAAATTAAAAATATTAATTGTTAATACCCACCCCCGCAACCCCCTGCGGGGTGAGCTATCGTAAAATTCGTTCATAGCCTATTTCTACACCTCTTACAGAAGATTCCTACCAAATTTGAAGTCTATAGGAGCTATAGTTTAAAAACAGGAATTGTTCATTGTTAACGCCCCCGCAATCCCCTTTGGGGGATGGATTTCTTAAAATCTATTCATAGCTGACCTATACATAGCAAAAGTAATATTCCTACCAAGTTTCACGTTTCTAAGTCTTATAGTTCCCGAGATTTCGTAGTGAGTGACTATATAGATGGGAATTCTTCGATTATCATCGAAATTTTTAACTTTTTATCTGACTTTTTTAAAATTTTCTTACATACAAAACTTTCTCCTGACAATTCTGACTATAAAAAAATAGCCTAATTGGTCCAGCCGTTCTCCACTACCGTGAGTAGATTCTTAGCTGAATGTAAAAAACCATAATTCGTTTAATATACTCTGTTGAAATTCATGAAAACAAAAGAATCAAGAGAAAATGCTTATCTTTTGTTTTTATTAGCGGGATAAATGTTCATAAAAGTAAAACAGCAATAAAAAAATGAAGGAATGTTGGAATTCAAAAAATAGATAGCCATAAACCATCTAGGAAAAATTTCGCATCGAATGGTGGTAGTTTCATGTCGATACGATCAGTGGTTTAGGCGTGATTGTGCCTCAAACGAAGACCATTTTCATTATATATATATAGATTAAATTTTAACTCAATCGAATCTGTAATTTTATTGAATATTGTTTTTAATTTACTTTTCCATCTTGGTCTTTGACCGCATCACAAAAAAACAAGTGGACGTATTTAGATGAAACTTAGTATGACAATATCTGGTTATCTGGGATAATAGTTAGAATAATTTTTACAATGGATTCTCATGTCTGAGAAACCTATATTAACTCTAACGCCGCTTTACGTGCTCTAGTCCTGTTCCGTATTTTGTGTTAAAGATAAATGTCTAAAAAATTATTTTTTACGACAGGAAGTTTTCTTTTTGAAGTGAAACTTCTTTAGAATCGTAGTGATTTCAAACTCGATGAAACGAAAAAATAAGTCCATAGTACCAGGCGCTCAGAGACGGGGAAGAGTTAGCCTTAATTTAAATTCAAGTTTTACTTCTGACATGTGTACTTTGTGCACACGCACTTTTTTTTTACCGAATGAACCCACAGAGTTTACCCAAATAGAGTAATCCTACAAAAATATATTTCCAGGGCAAATCCTATAAGACAAGCTTGCAGTTAAAGGACATTTTGCTAGAAGCGTCGTCAGTGAAGCCGCCGGACTGTGTGACTGCCGTCTACAAGTTAAAACTACTCAGGAGTAAATTGCCCGAACATATTACTTGTCTTGAAAATAGGTTAATTTTTCTTTTTTTTATTCACGAACTAGATCAGAAACACTGAGTCAGTTGAAGGGTTCCGTAGATAAATGGATAAAACGGAACCGATAGACGGATGTGTTTGTTTGTCACGGCCATTTAACTCAAATGATCTTTTTAATTTTTTTAACTTATATAGCTAAACTAATTGAAGGTATGGATGAAGGTGATATGTTAAAATACTCTAATTTTGAGAAAATTGTGTTCGAAATTTAGGTAATGTATTGATGTGTATGCATAAAATGGTCGTTAAGTGGCGTAACTTAAACTATAACAGTATAGTAGTTTTAATATTTAAAGCATAAAACAGTGAAAATTAGAAAATGCTACATATCATCTTCATCCATTCACGTCTTCAATTAAAAGTAGTAAATAACTTAAGTTCGTTAATCTTCAGCTCGTGCCCGAATAAAGTGAAGTTTGTATTGGTCCAAATCTTGCTAGAAGAAGTAAAGAAGCAAGTGTCGGTGTGTGAGGAGAGTCTAGCGGTAGGCGCGCGCGCAGCCCCTATGTACGGCGTGTTGCACTGCCTCGCGCGCTGTCTGGAAGGGGACATCACTAATGAGTTAGTGCTAATGATATTTTGAAGTGAAACTTCCTTAGAATCGTTGTGATTTCAAACTCGGTGAAACGAAGAAATAAGTTCATAGTACCAGGCGCTCAGAGACGGGGAAGAGTTAGCCTTAGATTACACTACGCCAGTTTTAAGATTATTTATTAAAATTCGTGGGCCGAAATGGAATATTGCAACAATGTCTTTTCGTTCTCTAGCGGGCGATTTTTGAACTTACATATGTGGCGTTTTCACTTCTAACGTAGATGATTATGAAGATAATTTTGTTGTAATTAAGTCAGTTTCGCATTTTCGTTTTTCGAAACTTCTTTAGAATCGTAGTGATTTCAAACTCGATGAAACGAAAAAATAAGTCCATAGTACCAGGCGCTTAGAGACGGGGAAGAGTTAGACTTAATTTAAATTCAAGTTTTACTTCTGACATGTGTACTTTGTACACACGCACTTTTTTATTGCAGTTGTGTCACTGTCGCTCCAAATGAGCGATGTGTCAAACACTAATGTCAAGTACCGTTACATTAATGTATGAAATAACGAACATGGCAACACAACTAATTATTATTCACTATTCTCTAACAAATATAGGTCCGCACGTCGCAGCGGGTCTCTTTAATTAAGTGAACGACGTAAATAAATAAATATTTGTCCATCAACAGCGGGGTGTCTTCGGCATGGAGTTCACTCCACAGCGAGGTGGTGCGTGCGTGCGGGCGCGGCGCGGCGGGCGTGCGCGCCGTGCTCAGCAGCGCCGCGCCCGAGGGAGCCCTGCCCGTGGAGCCCTACGCGACGGACGGGTAAGCTGGCTTGCTAAGGTGCGAAAGGGGCTAGACGGAAAAAATTAAGACCAAAAGTTGTAACGACACTTTTTGCTATAGTTGTAAGCCGTGCGGCGTGCGTGTATTTCTCTCTCTCTCTCTCTCTCTCATAGTTTTCTGCAATATGTAGCTGCAATACAGCAATATTACAGTATTGTCCCGGCCATATCGCTGAGCGATCGATTTTCTGCGATATTGCCCGACTAGTCCTATTGTGGAAACAACAATGGGACTGGTCGCTCTCTATTGTTATGGCATAGTGTGTCCTTTTCTACGCGGCTTTAGTTTGCTGTGAGTAACGCCGTGATTAATTGCTATATTCTTTCCTATTGTTGTTTTGTCAGTTGCTACGTTACCTTGACAATAATATAATTGCAACACATTGCATATGTGGCCACATATTCGTTGTTGCCATCGGCCATTATTGCAACATTTTTGTGATGGTAATTCAATTAGTTGCCAATATTGCAGCCACACATTGCAGAAAAATATTGCCGGTTTAGAAGCATCCTTACACTACATCATAGGTTCCCAACTGGGCGGTACCGCCCACAACTAGGCACTGGAACTTTTCGTTGGAGCGGTAATAGGTCCGAAGGCAAATTAAACAAAGCCAGACTTAATGGATTATATATAATACATTATTTATTATATTATTGATTCTAGGAAATAATACTGAAGTATGAAACTTTAATTGCGTTTTATACAGCATATTTGAAAATTCAGTGCAGTAGCCAATTTACAGTCAAAAAAAGGATTTAAAGATTGACCAATCGATTGATGTTAATTAAATTTTTATAACTCCATCAACATTGATATTTATCTCTTATTGAATTTTATATTTATAATATATATTTTGTGTCCGACGTTGTACAGCAAGATATCAATAAAATTATTACAGACATATTTCGTTACCATTTAGTTATAACAACTCTAAAACTATATTCCAGGACTATTCGTCTAGAAGACGGTAGAGAAGTGACAGCGCAAATGGTTCTGCTGTGTGCTTGGCGATCTGTCAAAGAGGTAAGATACCAAAAAAATAATTTAATATTTTTTTTATATTGAATTAAATAAAAGATTAATTGGCACCACTGCTGAGCACAGTTCGGTTATCTTTTCTATTCGGTCAGGCCATAGTCCATCACGCTAGCCAAGTGATCTCGAAAACTTGCTACGGTCTTTTAGACAAACAGATTTCCTCACGTATTCCTTCACCAGGCAAGAAAATACCAGATGTACGGGACATGGGTTTTCCAAGACAATCAATTTCTAATCTTCATAAATTTAACAGGTTCCAGATATGGTCAATTATACATTAACAAGTTTTTGACAGACATGCGAAAATGCGTCATGCCCGCACTTGGTCCGCGTGGCAAACGCCGGTACCCCTTCGTGTTGAAGGGACCCGTGACCAGCAGTGGGAGGTTAATAAGGGCTGAATATAATAGAAGACATGATTGGATGAATAATAGAATTATGCAACATATAAGCTTAGTAACATATATTAGAGTAAATTGAAATGTATTAAGTGTATGTATATAAGAAGGCGCTGTCAAATGGCGTCAACTGAACTATGTATAATGTAATTCTTTATAGATCTAAAGCTGCCTATACACTCATAACACTAACATTTAAGCATAATTAAAGCAACAGCGAAATTTCGAAACGCGACATATTATTCTTCCATTCTTGTCTTCAATTATTGAACCCTCGAACCCTTGATCCCAGGTGTCACTAATACTGAGCACAGTGGTATCTCAAGTGCTAAGTCGTCCCGAGCTGGAGGCGGCTAGCGTAGCACTGGTACTTGGCGTCGGCGAGCTGTTCATACAGCTTCTGACTGAGACCAAGCATAGAGGTGCCTTCGAGCAGGTCTACGTGGGCTTCACCAGGCTTTTGTCTTCGTGAGTGGTTCATCTATTTGGTTTTTATTATAAACTTGCTTTTCATCAGCTCAAATATATCCCTACTTATGTTGTACGAAATGAGATATTTGCCCGCAGTAAAAATTTATCCTTAAGTTCGGACATTTTTACAACAGCACCATCTAGTTCCGTGGTAAGCTACATGACTTGTGTTACGTATACCAGATAATTGATATACTACACATATACATTTTAAATTCATACACAATATGAATGTTGGCACTCATGACTGGAGAACAAACATTCGTGCTCTACAAATGAATGCCCCCAGCGTGATACGAACCTGCAACCGCTGGCGCAGAAAGGTCACTACCAACTGAGCCAAACGTGTCTTCAAAAAGTTGACCTGGATATCAGCTATCATCACAAATTTAATCAAAATTTGGCCAGACGCACATAAAAAGTAGAATATTTAATTCAACTATTTTTTTATTTGTTATTTATTGTTGCCGAAATCGGTCAAATATTATCATTATACTGTCCAGGCTATGGCGAACGTCGATCACGGAATTGAACTCATTACCATCCCGGTGGTTGCGAGAACTTCTGTGCGAGCTGGAGCGCGGCGCGGGGCGGCTGTGCGCGACGCGGCGTAGCGCCGGCCTGCCCTTCATGATACAGGTTTGGGTTTGCAGATATTCTTCTCTATCATAGTCTGTACCATATATTCTTCTTCAAATGCTTCTTCAACGAACGAAGGCTGGCAGTCAGCTTTGAATCAAATCAAATCAAAATATTCTTTATTCAAATAGACTTTAACAAGCTTTTTTTAATCGTCATTTTTACATTATTAAAATTAAATGTCAGTCTGTACGTCTGTGAGTAAGCTACCACCGGCTCTGAAAGCTTTTCTGCTGAGAAAGAACCGGCGAGGAACTTGAGTTCCTCTTGCCAGTTGCTCATTTCAAAAAAAATATTTGTTAACAATATTGCATTGCAATATTTATCTATTTCTGTATTTCATATCAGTGCCTCTTCGACTAGCGAAGGTTGGCCGTCAACTTTAAACACTCCATCTTGTTCTTCGCGAGGCGAAAAAGCTCGACAGCACTTGCAATTGTCGTCTATTCTCGGATTTTGCACAACCAAGACTTTTCTGCGACCAACGGTTCCCCTACCGGCAACCTTTCTCATCATAATGATTTGCAAAATATGATATCTTTCATGTCTAAACACGTATCCGAGATATGGTACTTTTTTTTGACAGTCTCCAAGAGTTGCCGTTTCGGGTTGACGGGTCGCACAATTTCTGCATTCGAGACCTTTTGAGTCTATCTAACGGCCAACATATGTACGTCTCAAAGCCCCCATCTCAAAAGCTTCTATGCGTTTCTTGAGGTCTTCTTTCAATGTCCATGTTTGTATATGCTCAGTAGTAACGCCCTCCATTGGATAACAGAGTGATGACTGATGGGGGTCTCGCATTTCTGATATTCTCATCTGCGAATCATTTCTAACATGATTTCCTCTTGTCTTACGCTAAAGGGAAATATCGTGAGAAAATCTGCATGTCTGAAAGAATCTAACAATTTTTGAGAGTCATGGGAAGTATGGCAACCCTCACTAGGGTAGCGTGGTGGTCTATGACCTGACTCGTATTGAAGGTAGGCCCGTGCCCAGCAGTGGGTCATCAAAAAGGGCTGTATAACAATATAACCTTTGTTTCCAGGCGTTAGTGATAACGGAGCTCCAAATTAAACCCAACTCCAAGAATTTCGACTCGTGCATGCATCAGCTACTCCGCCTGGCGCGGGATTCCCCCGCCGAGACCCGGTGTCACTGTCTGAACGTGCTGCGCGCGCTGTTCCGGGACACGCACCTGGAGGACGCGGTGGGGGGGCACGTGGGGGAGGGGCTGCTGGTGGCGCTGAAGGGCTTCGGGACTAACACTTGGATTGTAAGTCATTTTTATGATTATATTGTAGTTTTTAACTTTGGGTAGCAGCCGAATGGGCCGGCACGCCTCTCTCCACTCTCTCATAAAAGACCGGCGTGAAGTGGCTATGCTGTCGCGTTTTGTCCGGTAAGTGAGAATCCGGAAGGTCCACTCCCCATCTCTCCTACCGCCCTTTTCCCTCCCTCCTCCCTCCCTTCCTTTCCTGAAAGGCCGGCAACGAGGCAAATGTCCATTGGCGGAAGTGAGCACTTCCCAGCAGGTGAGCCTCCTGTCCGATTACCCCCTTTGTACCATAAAAAAGCTCTTTTCAACGACCTACTGCTGGGTATGGCCTGCCAATATGAATAATGCCAACAATTGACTATATGTACACCAGGAGCGCAACTCTGCGACGTTGCTATTCAGCGCGCTGGTGGTGCGCGTGTTCGGCGTGGCGCGGCGGCGTGCGGACGCGAGCGCGCGCAACCGCATGACCGGACGCGTCTTCTTCCTCAGATACCCCAAGCTGTATGACTACATGCTGGTGAGATACACACACACACACACATACGCACACGCATACACACACGCACTGTTTCGCCAACTCTTGAGATTGGGATTTTAAAGAAAAAACTAAATACTTTTCCCCACCCTTTAATGTATAAACTGGTAAAGCAATTCAACCCTCAATAACTAGTTAGAGTTATGTGTTGTCGTTACGAGACTTAATCCAAAACTGCCTTTTATTACAATGGTCAAACAATTTATAATGTATTAAAAAAGCTTAACTCAGCATTGCGCCATAGAAATATAGGGTTATAACAGCACGCTCACACGCATACATACACACACACACACGCACGCACGCACGCAAACATACACATACGCGCGCACCCAAACACACACAAACGCACACACACACACATACCCACGCGCGCACGCATTCATACACACGCGCACACACACACGCACGCATACACACACACACGCATACACACGCACACGCATACACACGCACACGCATACACACGCACACACACACACAAACGCACACGCACACGCACCAATACACATACAATACATACACGCACCGATACACATACATACACAGACAATTCTCTTTACACATACTAACTTAAACCTAAAAACCTTTTTTATTACTTAGAGTTAATTTTAAAAAGTATTTGAAGTAATTTAATTAAGTTAATACTAAGTCAAATGAAATATTTTTTTTCTATTGGCAAAAGTTACTTAAGATATCAATAATTGAAAAATATTATGCGTATATGATGATCCATCGACGTTTTGTGATTTTTAGATGACTTAAGTCATATCACGAAATATATAAGAAATTATATTATTTTTCAGGACAAATTGAATGAAGCAAGTGAGAGCAACGAAGAGCAAATCCTGCGGCCGTCGCTATACCCTATACTGCTGCTGCTAGCGCGGCTCTACCCCTCGTCTCTAGAGGGAACTGTTTCCAACTTGAAGGTATTGCTAATTTACTTACAACAATAACATTTACATTAACTATAAGTTACGTACAGCTAGTATATGAAGATTGCTGAGGTTGCAGCCACTCAGCAATTGAGAAATAACCGAATCTAGGGTAAAGCTGATGCAATATTGCGTCAGCCGAGGATGTGATCATTATTAGATTGAGCTTCGATCGTGAATATAGTCTTAAGTAGTCATAAGTTTAATTGTAAAATTATAATTAAATTAAATTAATTGTAAGTAAAGTTCTTTTTTTTCGAACCTCTCGCTGCTGGTTACTTAATTTATACATATTAGTAGTGTCTCGCCCTCGCTTCGCTCGGGCTCTTCCCTAGATTTAGCACAGGCAAAGTCGCGGGATCCGCTAGTTATGCATATAAACCTTCCTCTTGAATCACTCTATCTATTAGAAAAACCGCATCAAAATCCGTTGCGTAGTTTTAAAGATTTAAGCATACATAGGGATATAGGGACAGAGAAAGCGACTTTGTTTTATGCTATGTAGTGATAATAAAACTATTACTTGCAACGGCAATGAGCAACGCCAGAGGCTAGTAGTTGATAATAAACATTAAAACGTCCGATGTACAGTTCTTGAGGCATAAGCTCAGCTTTGCATTTGTGTGAGTGCAGTGTACGGATAGGCACGACCGAAGGCGTAGCGCGTTGCGAGTTGGTTTAAACCTGTTTTAACTGGTTTTTGATGCGCGGCTATTGGCTTTTAGCTATCACTCACACAAATGCAAAGCTGAGCTTATGCCTCGAGAACTGTACTGTTTAAGTTTATTAACACGCCCTGTATCCGGTGTGTAGCTGGCGGCGTTCGTGCGTGCGGTGACGTCACGCGCGCGCAGTGCGGAGCGCCACGTGCGCCGCCTCGCCGCGCGCGCGCTGCAGCCGCTCGTCGCGCCCGACAGGTGCCCTCTACATTACTATACACTACACTATGTAACAATACACTACACTATACTGTTTTACGTAACAATACACTACACTATACTATTCTACGTAACAATACACTATATTACACTACTCTACAGTACAATACACTGTTCTACATAACAATACGCTATTCTACATTACAATACACTATTCTATATAACAATACGCTCTTTTTAAATTCAACGGAATTCTCTGATTAAATTCAACGGTACTCCACATTTATAACTCGCCTTATACCAGTTTTTTTTAATCTATTTATATACTATTATTTATTTTCAGATATGTTTCACACGTAGATAGTATGTTAGAAATAATATGCGATCAAAATATTAAAATGAATCACTGTCACGGCGTTATATTGCAGGTTAGTTTTGTCAGATAATTACAAATACATAATTATTATATTATAGAAACTTTCCCGCGGCTCCGCTCGCGTTCTAAAGGCTGAAAATCAAAAAAAAATATTTTTCTCTCGATTTTGCAACATTTTCCATTGATGCTCCATCAATAGGAATTGATTGTAGCGTGATGTATTAAAGCCTATAGCCTTCCTCGTACTAATCCACACAAAAAGATTTTTTTCAATTCGGAACAGTAGTTCCTGAGATTAAAGCGTTATACCATACAAACAAACTCTTCAGCTTTATAATATTAGTATAGATTAATCATTAATAGATAAAACATTTTTTTTTAATGTCTAACGAAAAGGCATGCATAATATATTTTGTCGTGTCCGTATGTGTACAAATCACTAACAATTTAATTTTGATAAGGAATTTGTATACTTCACATGAGAAGAAAGTTGCCTTGAAAATGCAAGAAAAATAAAAATAATATACATGTTGCGAATAATTTATGTGGATAGATAAATATTTTAATATATCATAATGAGTGCATTTACTAAAAGAATTGTAGATGCGCCATTTTTTTTTTTGTTAGTTACATAGATGATAATAGAGAATGTATAATAAATTTAAAAAAAACTATTATTTACATAGATAAGCTAGATGAATTTAAAAAATAATAAACTTGTTCACCAAAGTTTATTTTTTTTCTTAATATTTACAGCTTATAAAATTATTAGATGCGAAACCAGAAAGTTTGACCATAGAGCAAGAGTCGCATAGAAGATTGATAGAGTTTATCAAACAGTCGAGTTGGATTTTAGAGCAATGTGTTGGAGAGAGGCCTTGCTTTATGCTCGCGGATGAATATATCAAGATGATTAATATTCTCATATTAAGGTATTGCTTATTCAGATCCTTAAGAAAGCTAATAATAGGTATTTTCTATTTGAGGGTAAATTGCCTTTTTAAATTCAACTATATATATATATATATATATATATATATATATATATATATATATATATATATATATATATTTTAAATATTCTTGTTATAGTAAGTAGAATGTTTATATCACATTTTATAATTGACTTTTTGGGAGTTTCTGATCTCAGTCGTGATCTGAATAGCTTTAAATAAAAAAATCTGTTAAACTTTAAGAAAAAATAGCCTTATTTTTTACTATAAAATATATCTGGTTTAATTATTTTATCTTCAGGTTTAAGTCACTCGTAACAGATGATTTTTTGGACCACATTGAAAATATCCTAACTGACATGATTTTCAAAGAGAACAAATTTCCAATAAATCCAGGCAAAGAACTGTGCCAGGCTAACGCTGTGTACTTAATGCTTATAATATATACATACAAACAAACCGACACACACACATTTGCATACAAGTGCCTCTCACATCAAAACTATGACGTGGTCCTATCAACTTTGAACTATCTACTTGTACTGTACAAAGAAATGGATCTGGAAAACAGATTCCAAGAACATTTAAATAAAATCTGTAATAAAAATACCTTGGAAACATTCAAAAATGATGTGAAATATAAAGAAATATTATGTAATGTACTAAAATCTAAATATTTGGAATGCAAACAGAAAGCTTTGAAGCTATTGACTCTAGAAGATGGGAGTCAAAAAGATATAATACAAGTGAAATACCAACTACCAGATGTGACTGATGAGCTGGTTTTGATGAAACTCATCGATTGTATTGAGAATGAACATGAAAATCAGGTTCATTTGTATTTGGGCAGTTTATGCAGTTTCTTTAATAGGAAATTACAGGCGAAGGAAATAAGGGATGGTGATATTTTAAAGGTTTTAAGAGTTATTTTTGAATGCAGTTTGTCTGATAACAGTGATGAGACGAGGACTGTGGTGGCTCAGTTCTTAGAGGATAATTGTAATGTGCTTCTCAACTTACCTCTGAGTGAACTGAATGAAGAGGAACGATGTGAGTTATTTTTATTATTTATGCTTAATTTATGAAAGTGATAAAAGTAAATGTTTTTAACACAATTATTAGTTATAGTCTCTAGAAATCCATTTAATACATATTCTTTGGCAATAAAAGACGTAATCGAAAACATTCTCTCAAGTACAAATCATTTCCACCGTGATCAACTCGTCATGCTTTATGGTAAAGCAAAATATCGCGAGGAAACCCGAATGTCAAAGACCCATGGAATGTGGAATCCGCTTTAACTAAGCCAGCGTAGTGGACTATGGCCTGATTCTCCTCGTATTGTCTATTTCAACATATAGAATTATTGTTAATTTACAATTTAATGTAAAAAAGAGTAAGATTAAGATAAAAAATATTCGTAACGCTGAGTTTCTTTCGCCAGTTCTTCTCAGGTCAGAGGTTTCTTCTTTGCGAACTGGTGGTAGACTCATGACGTTCAGTAAGAAATTGTAACAATTTTTATGCTGAATAAAATATTTTGATTTGATTGAAGGGAGGCATGTGCCCTGGGTGGGGACAAATAAAAAGGGCTAATAATAATAATGAACGGTTGACAGTTGAGTACCGAGCGACTCTGTACGCTACAATGGTCGCCGCTCTGGAGGACGACAACGAATGTGTGCGGCAGCTGGCGGCGCGCGCGGTCGCCAGTGGTCGCGTGGTCGCCAGTGGTCGCGCGGGTGGTCGCGTGGTCGCGGCGGCGGCGCGTGGTCGCGTGGTCGCGGCGGCGGCGCGAGAGACGGACGCCGCACTAGTGCTGGCCGTGGTCGCGCTACTGGACTTCCGGGCGGAAGTATGCGCCACTGATGACGTCAGCGATGAGGTAAAGTACTTTATTGGTTAATTAGGATTACTTCGATATATTTTTAATGCAGGCTTCAATAATGACGATGGGATGGTTAATATAAGTTTCACAGATTTATTGAAGATTGAAGTCAGTAGAGTTCTTAGTTAACATATTATATCATATGTAAATTAATTTAGAATACCTGAATCGTAGTATAATTAGAACAAATAAGGGGTTAACAAAATATAAAATAAAAAGTACAAATCAAATCTCACGGTGAAATCGCGAAATAAATAATATTTTTTTTAATGAACACTGTTTTTGTCTCAACATGCTTTACGATATATATTCATATGATTGATTCCTTAGATTGCAGTACATAGTTCAAAAACAGTTTCTTTTTTATTTTAAGTTTAATACAATTGCTAAAAATCTCCTATTACTCTATTGCAGAGCCGAGTGTTTGACCAAAATGAAAAGTACAATGTTTATTTAGAAGAAACTATATGGACGCGTGCCTGCGCCGACGCTATCAAGGAAATACTACCCGGCACAGACGACATCTGCCAATATTTATATATTAACATCAACAGAGATAAATATAAGAAAACGTTCGAAAAATTATGCAATGATAACTTAACTTTGTATGAAAAGGTGATTCGAGGTGACAATGTAGAAAAAGCAAGCGAAATTAACCCTAAAATAGATATATTTGTGGAGCGATTAAAAAGTTAATAATGCAAATGGTCTCGAAGGACCATATTGAATGTAAGCGGGTATTTTATCATGTTGTATTTTGAAGGACTTACTGAATTAAATCAAGAAAATTAATTTTGTAATAATATAAAGTTTTATTTACAAATAACCAATGTTTTTTACGAAAAACGAATTTTCTTCTATACAAACATCTCTCAATACAATCACAAGAACATATTCGCTGAATACATACTTGATATCAAATACTAAACCAACTTTACACACAAAAAAAAATCCAATTTAACCTTTATAGCAAAATTATTTAGCCATAGTGAAGTTTTTAGATCTCCTTTTAGATACCAATTGTTTAAGTATTTTAAGAGAACGAAATTGGTCCAATATTTTTGACAATCAGATTCACCAACACTAATTCGAAATTTTGACAAACTCTATTTATGTCATTATCTATAAAAATCTATCCAAAATAAAGGTCCTATAGTTTTTGCGTCACGTAACACCCACAAACAAACACAATCAAACTAGTTTGTCCCTCCTTATCCTATACACTTCACTTGCAGTTTGACTGTTTTTAAACTTCACTTTGTCCACTTTTGTCTCTTTCTTCTCCAAGTCTCTTTTTATGTCTTTCACATTCTCCTCCACTTGCTTATTAATCTTTATAAACTTCTGCAATTTCGACCTCAACCCTTCACTAGGGGGCTGGTCATCGTCATCTGAGAACAGATCCTTAACTGATACTAGTCTATGAGAATTCCCGACGCGGAGTAGTTTCTTTAACCCTCTCGAAGACCTTTTCTCTATGAGACCTAAGATACCCCAGTCTTCTGATTTTTTGTTTTCTAAGCACCCTTCTAAATGCCATGCAGCATTCCGGACTTCTAACTTTAGCCGTTCACATTCCTCATAACTTACGTTTCTACTGACGTTTAGGGCTTGTTCTAAAGGATTTACTATGTATAGAGGGAGGGCATTTGGTTTTCTTATCGGGCGCCCTTCGTTGATAGATATTCCTTTCTCGGCAAAATCAAACTGTGAGTAATATTCGAAGAACTGGAACAGCAGTGTCTGTAAGTCGCAGTCGTTCTGACCAAATGAGTCGGTCGGCAACTTGTTCAGGTCTCGTAGGAATGTGCAATTGAGATTCTCTTCAGCCACTCTAATGTCTTCTTTGCCTTAAAATGAACAAAAGACTTCAAAAAACATGCACTTTTATAAAATAGAGAAGAGAAAGGTAGATAAAGGTAAGAGAAAAAATTTCTAATAAGAAATACATTATTTTGAAATTTTGACGCTCATAATGTAAAAAATAATATTTATCCTATAAATACACATTAATTTTAAATTTTTGATTCATTTAAATTTTATACATGTACATTAAATTTAAATTTATTTTATGTTCATATACAATTCAGAAAATAGTCTACAAAAAAGTAATCAAGTGGTTTTTTTAAAATACCCAAATAAACAAAAACACACTTCAACCTGCACCCTTATTTATCCTGAAATAATCCAACAAATTTACAAAAACTTATACTCACGAGCATTCTCAACCAGATACTTCAAAGAAGGCAATATTCGGACACTCTTCTGTTGGAGGAAGAACATCACCATGAGGGTGAGGGGGAAGTTGGTGACCCAGCGGCCGGGGTGCGGCTGCGTGAGGCCGGCCGCGCTCGCCCAGCGACGCACTGCAAAGGCCAGCGGCCTTACACGGCTATCCAACTCCCCGAATTGCCACAGCAACTCTGACATGTAAACTCCGGACCTGACAATTTGTATTAGCAATAAACAAAATGTGTTTGATACACAAAAATATTAGTAAATCATTTGAATTGTCTAAAAATTATATAAAACTAGCATTTCCCGCGGCTCCGCCCGCGTTCTAAAGATCGGAAATCAAACACATACCTATTATACGGTATGATGTTTATAGCCAGTTTGTAGGTGACAAACAATTATCTAATTTTTTTTTTTTTTAAAAAAGTATTCTATGTTACTTCTAATACCTCCAAGAATATGTGTACAAAGTTTCATGATGATCGGTTGAGTAGTTTTCGCGTGAAAGCGTAACAAACAAACTTACATTCACATTTATAATATTATAAGTAGGGATAGTAGGGATAACACCTAACACTTGTTCCTTGTGTTCCTTCCTTCCTTGTGTTGTATGTATATACATATTGATATTACATATTTTAATTCATAAGCTTAATTTAATGTGACTTGTTTCTGAACTACTAACTAATTATTAGTTGTTGAAAGTTTAAATTAATTGAAAAGACGACTTACGTATTATTATAACATAAATCACAGTCTAGGTCTGCCAATTCATGAGAGTATTTTACTATTGGAACCCTTGCATTCAGTATCCTCTGTACCCTGGAAGCTCCCGGTATCCTCAACTCCAGGAGTGCACCCACTAGCTCCATATGTCTTTGCCAGGTTGTGCGTCCGCCTTCACATTTCTTTTCTTGATACACTAACCGGTTGCTTGGAGATGTCTTAAATTAAATTTTGAACAAATCAGCGTAAAAATAAACAATATGTTTAGTTATTTATTCAAGTTAAAAAAGAAACAAATCAATGAATGACAAAACCATAGCTTACCATCTCTTCAGTTAAACCATTAGTCAGTACTAAATCTAGATCACAGCCCATTCTACCAAATCCATTCACAGAAGATCCAAATAGCTGCACTTTAATATTTGCATATAAACTTTTAAACACTACCTCCAACTGAAATCAACTTAAAATTATTAACTGCTTTAGAATAGATTAAATAATAATTATAAGCCTTTATTCAGACATGGTTTACAATATAGAGTACAAACTAGTCAGTTATTACAAGAGGAGAATTTCTTAGCCTTATAGGCCTTAGACAATATCAATAAGAAAATAAATATTTCCTACCTGCCTAGCAACCATAAACCGGAGTCTAATACCTATGTCATTTATTGTTGTACTTTGATACAATAATTGTATTTGCTCTGATATAGTTTCACATTTAACTAAGTCTTCAAACATTATATCTTCATCTATGTGATCATTCCCATTTTTTATTGTTAGACTTTTCTCATTATTTTCTAAATTTTCTTTATTACCAGAAGTTGCCCTGAACCATAGAAATGGCGACTGTACTGCCATGACATCAAAATCTTTGTGATGAGACCCACAAGACTGTAGGACTTCTTGAACTTCACCTTCCGAGCCAAATTCAATGAGCATGAAATGCTGTAAGTTGTATTTAATAATTATAAATATTTATTTAATTTATCTTTTAATTAAATGCAAGTATAAATCTAACTTTTAAATCATTACCTCTCCACCAGAGTTTTTATAATGATGAATACCATTAATTGAAGCATACTTAGAACAATATCCATACAATTCATTGAAAGAAGAATCCGAATTAACCTGAACGACGATACTTCGTCGTGCCTCTTCTCTTCTTTGTGCTACTATTTCATCGAAACTCATAAATTTTTTTGGAACATCTGAAATTCAAACATAACCTATAAGCGTAAATCTTGTATAATTGTACAGTTAATAAAACTGAAGAAATACCTGAGAGTTTTCGTAAAAAAACATATTTACTAAATTTATTATTAAATGACCTTCTAAATAAACATTTTCCTGTCTGAAATAAAACAGACATTTTTATAAATATCTATCCCAACTGTAATAAGTACATAACATGTCAACTTTGACAATGACAATTGACAATTATTGACAATTGTGAATTGACATATATGTCATTGGTCAAGTACAATGCACGGTCTATGAAGGAAGACCATTTTACTCTACTGTGGTACAATGTAAAAAAATACAAATATTTCTTCAGTACGGTCTATATTGCTGATCATAACTAAGAAATAACTTGGTTTCACATAGAAAATTATATAAAACAAATATCTACAAATAATTTGAGGTACAAAATTATATTAAAATTAAAATTAAACTTGTTGTTTTCATATGCGTTTTGTTTTTGCCCTATGTTAATCTTAATGATATGTATATTGTTTTTGTATTATAAATTATTATTTATATGTCTTATAATTATAATATATATTATATATTATGTCCATCGCCTTTTTGGTACAGAAATATATAATTTTTACAAGCAAAATGAAGTTTCATTGCATTCTGAGTTCTGACCTTTCAGCACTCACTACCAGTGTGACCATTTGTGGCAGATTTCTGCCATTTCGGCAGATTTGGCACCTAAATTTGAACTGTGGCACAATATGCTGACGAATGAAAAAAGTGGCAGAATATGGCAGATTTCAAAGAAATTTTTATATTGTGAAATATAAATTGAATAATTATAATTTTCTGTATCTTATTATTTATTTAATTTTTTATTATGCATTTATTTGGTAGGGAATAATAATTTACTGAGTGATTTCCCGTTTATTCTATTTTTAACTATTAACTAAGTACGCCATATGAACAGTAATAAATCAGTATCGAGGTTCAAATCAATGTTTGTTGTCTTATCTGCCACCTTATTCTCTTTTGGCGTTTAGTGTATAAATAAATAAATAAATATGTTGGGACATCTTTTTACAACAGCGCCATCTTGTTCCGTGGTAAGCTACGAAGCTTGTGTTACAGATCTGGTATCTGTAACACAAGCTTGGTTTATAGTTGATATACTACATATATAAAGTTAAATACATACATAGTATAAATATAAATATAAACATCCATGACTGAAGTACAAACATTCGAGTTTAACAAATGAATGCCCCCAGCGGGACTCGAACCCGCGACCGCTGGCGCAAAAAAGTAGGGTCACTACAAACTGCGCCAAACGTGTCGTAAAGTGTCGTGTGTTGGAAAATATTTCACGATAAATCTTTTTTTTTTATTCCATTACTATTTTTACTGGATATTGTATGCTTAAAAAAACTAACGTGATAAAATTATTTCAATAAATCTTCTTTAGGAGAGGAAGTGGAAAAAATTTAAAAAGAAAATTAAAAAACATTTGCATATAGTAGTACAGGCAAAGGAAAATTCATAATTATAAGATTTTAGTAACTCTGAAAAGCATAAAATATTAAAATATTACGAGACATGAACAAAATAAAGAGTTTGAAGTTTGAAACAAATGTTAACACATAGTATAATAAATGAAAAAAAATGTAAAATAATATGATGGCATATTTTGTGCATTTTCTAAGTTAGGTGTGGCAGATTTTGGCAGATTTTTTGCCATACTCGGGCAGATTCGCCATTTTTGAAACGGTCACCCTGCTCACTACTCAGCAGTCATTCTCAAAACGTTACACAATATTTGACCTTGCCTTGCCTGTGTTTATTTTTACTTTAACATATTTTTTATAAATGACTAAATGTCTCACTTTTTCTCAAACCACCGCTTAATCGTTTAAAATGGTGACGAAATTATTGAGTCGTGTAATAATTCCTTTATGTGTTAATTCGAAAATAGTTAAACCTAACCTCATACGCGAAAGCGAAAAAATTATTGTCATCGGCACAAATCTTACAACTTTAAGACACTATGCAAAAAGTAAAGATAGAGGTAAAGATAAAAAGGGTAAAGGTGGTGGAAAAGTTGAGATAAACCCAACTATGATATCTGAGTTGGTCCCTCTAGAAAAACTTAAAAGTAGATGTCAAAATGCAATTGAAAAAATGAAAGAAGACTTTGCTAAAAACCTCTCTCTTAGATCAACAACTGGTGCTATAGATACTCTTCCAATTAAGTATGACGGTAAAGATTATGAGCTACAAGAACTAGCACAGATAGTTAGAAAAAACCCTAAAACCCTTGTGATAAACTTTTCATCTTTCCCACAAGTTATACCAGATGTTTTAAAGGCAATACAAAGCTCAGGCCTTAATTTAAATCCTCAACAAGATGGAACAACATTATATGTACCAGTGCCTAAAGTTACAAAAGAGCATAGAGAAGCATTGGCAAAAAATGCTAAATCTTTATTCATCCAATGTAGAGATGCTGTGAAAGATATCCAGAATGAGTATATTAAAAAAAATAAAAAACAGACTGGTGTTTCAGAAGATTTAGTTTTCAATGTGAACAAGCAAATAACTGCTTTATGTGATGAATACTTGAATGAAGCCAAAAAAATATATGAAGCCAAGCATAATGAATTACTTGGAAAATGAAACTTATAATATTATTTTATTTTAAGAAAATAAATGCATTTAGAGACTGTTTTTTTTTTGTGAATAATATTATTAATAAATTGTTTATAAAACTTTATATGCTGTTTTATACCAAAGTTTACTTTTGATTCTATCGTACAGGCTACAGTCTAGTGAGCTTGACTGATTTGAAATATTAGATTAAAAATAAAATTAGGTTTCAATTATTTTTGTTGTAATTAAACAAATGGATTAATATACATATTGATATATTAAAAGTGAAGTAAAATACTTGCATAAAACTTTATTTTTTATATCTGCTAAGATAATATTTCTTAGCATTTCATGGAGTTTCTAAATGAGCAAAGCAAAGAAAAATTAGTTCAAGTGACTTCCAATAGATGGCATCATCAGCCATTTTTCGGTTTACATTTTTTAACCGGAAACCGTTTTTTAATTTAGATAAAAGATTCCATGATTATTTTTTTATATTTTTTTGGTTTAGTAAACCGTTTTCATTAACAAGTTAAAAAAACGAGTGATGAATCATAAGTTAATCATTTTATTACCGAAATAAATGGTTTATTTTAAAACGTGTCTGAGCACTTCCAAATCTGTATAACACAATCATAGATGACTAAAATACAATAGAACGTAAGTCACGGTTCTAATCGTAATTGAAAAAAATCGATGCAACGATACTCCCGCTCTCATTTGTTTGCGCGATAGTGTTGGATATTGTTGCATTTTCTTTGATAGCGTTAAACTGATACTTGATAGGTTTTATTGTTTACAGTTTACGTTTAAGCAAAAAAGAGTAGTACACTCTTATAAACCTTCTGAGTTACATATTATGGTCTTTATTTTCGTTATAGCCCGTAATTGTTTATATACTACTTAAATGACGTATGAAAAACCCATTGGCCACTACATAATAAAAATTGATTAAAATATAAATATAGCTTGATTTGACTTTGAAATCGATTATCCGGATTTTCTATTATACGGAATACCCCAGAGTTTAAATTGATCCGGATAGTCGGGGTGTTACTGTAATATGTTCACAAATGACGCTTATAAATAAACAGTAAAAGACAAAATCGACTCATCCGAAGAACAAAGTCCGATCTGCAGGATTGATAGTTTTCAGTAGAGGTAAAAGAAGTTTGTGACTTGTATAACTTTTAAATGGTGAGACTTGCCACTTACATTTTTTGGTATGTTGTAACAGCTACCCAGCCAATTAAAATGCTATGTAGTGTATCTTTCTAATCCTGTTATTTTACGAGATAGTGAGTTCCATATCAACATAGGACATTTTATCGTGCAAGAGCGGGAGTCCGTAGTGAACATTGTACGTTGTTTTACGGAGACGTCTGAATTAAGTAACGTTCTATATATAACATAGGTCATTTTTGTCTGGAATTACTGATCCCCTATAAGTCCTTTGTGAATGGCTACGTTAAAATATTTAAACGTAACTTTAGTCATATTGTGACTACCTTCCCATATAATTAAATAAGATAATGAAATTATTATTTAAAATCGTTTATTAATTTAAAAAATCTCACAATAGACAAAAAACCATAAGATGGCATCATTTTAAATAGTAATCACATCACAGTCATGTACGGTAAGCCTAAAACATACAGATCTATATTATACTATTAGAATAATGTCGGAGACGCTCACGAAGAGATCTAAACTTCGCATTAGTTATAAAATAATGAAATCAACAATAACATATTTTTTCAAAATAACATTCAGTCTTTTATAGTTTTACCAATCCGAAGCATCTTGATGTAGGCGGTGTTCTCTCTCTGAAGTATGAAAAACTTAACAACAATTATAATTAACGTTTACTTAAAACTGCCATTGTGGCGAAATAGTTAAAACTTAAAATAGTAATAAAATGGCACAACATATCACAGCATGGTAACTATGTAGCCTACACGACTACGCAACGAACTACATGAGTATTCTAAACTTCTAAATATACGTAAATATTTACCATAACAAATACGTATATGAAGAAATTTAAACTTAGCACTTGTTACTTAAATCAAAATAAATCATAATTTGTAACAACCAGCCTTCAATTAAAATTATTTTTATCAATCAGTCTTACATCGTGGCCTAGACGTGAGTGCACATACTTAATAACAATTAAATTATAAGTAGGCAAACATACAAATCAAAATATTCTTTATTCAAATAGACTTTTACAAGCTCTTTTGAATCGTCATTTTTACATTATTAAAATTAAATGTCAGTCTGTAAGCCTGTGAGTAAACTACCACCAACTCGGAAAACTGTTCTGCTAAGAAGAACCGGCGAGAAACTCAACAGTTGCTCTTTTCAGAAAAAAAATTGGTTTAAATATTGTATTACAATATTTATCTATTTATCCTACGTGAGACACAACCAGACACTAATCCCACACATTAACATCTACTAAGTATTCCGTTATAGTGTAATAAGCCTTATTCAACAACGCACTTATAATTTTGGATTTAAAGTGCCTCTAAGGCAAGTTCAATGCAAACATGCGTACACCTTGCCCCATAAACGATCTGTTTACTTTTTGTAGGCGAAAACTGGATGTTACAAGTTTATCCTTATTGTTTACCTTTTGTTTACCGTTTCCTTATTGCTTATGTTACAAAATATATATTGCGAAGCAACCGTAAGTATTCCTATTTTTTTTAAAAGTCCGCGGAGAGTATCACGAGCGCTTATGTTATAAATAGCCCGAATGGCCCTTTTTTGTATAATAAATATCGATTTAATGTCCGCTGCATTACTCCACAACAAAATACCATAAGATAAAATGCTATGGAAATAGCTGAAGTAAATTAAAATACTTAGTTGATTACTTATAATAATTACAATTACTTCGTTAGATCTGTAGGAAGAATGCAATTATAATTCAGAAACATCAAAGCAAAGCGTTAAATTACGGGTGATACTCTAAGTCAATTACTTCTGAGCGGCACATATCAATTAAGTCTTTATATTTAGCAGTAAATAGGCTTCGAATATGCAGGTTTTAGTTCAGTTTGTACTGAGTTTCTTGTGTCTTGGCGAATCAATTTAAAGAATTGGGATCACTACAATCTGCATGAACTTCTCGAATGTTATTCCAGTTAGTCTTCTTGCCCTTAATGTCTTGCATCCAAATCTTATTATAAACAAGACATTTAAAGTTAAACACGTCATTCTTTGATCCCTTGGTCATCCTTAGCCTGAACAAATTCTAAAAGGCAACTGCTAACCTTATTTGCCCCATATAGCAAACGGTCTTCCTTTTACCCATAACCAGGGCAGAATGTACTGTTGTAGTATGATTAGACATTAGCAGGAAATGGCATTGGAGTAAGCACTGACAGTTTCAAGTTAACCGTGGTAAATGAATTGTGAAAATCTTCTAACAGCTCTTTAAGTTCTATTAATGGTGAATTTTCGAAACTAGAAGGCACTTCCAAAGACAATGTACTAGGTTGATTGCTGTAAACATCCTCGGCAAATAGATCAGGCATGAAATTCGTTATTGAACTGCCGCAGGTAACTTCTTTAGTCCCACCATCTTCATCCAGAACTTACTCCCATAATATATCAGCTAGTTTCTGACTGATTTCTTCTGCACCGGGAGTTAAAGGTAAAGTTTGTTGTGTCATGCCTTTTTCATCAACATACATAACTAAAATAAAAAAAACCGTATAATTCTTATCATTGGTATTCATAAAATACTATTTATAATAAGAATATTAAAAATTTAATTAAATAATTTAATAATTTAACGATATTTTTAAATGAACAACGTCCTAAATGATTTCATTATCCCAATAACAACGTCTCATCTTAATATCGAACCAACAAATCGTATCACAGATTTCGTAGACAAACGTCCTATATTCACATGAAACGCTTAGAAGTTCAGTAATGTTCGTGTAAAATCATCCTAATATTTCATAAGACATTAACTTTTTACTGTTTATTATTACAGTAAGAATGATTACCCTGTGAATATACATTACACCAATTCTATTTTTTCATTAAATATGTTATTAAATACCTCTCCGTCAAAAAACGTCTTATGTAAAAATCAATCGCCAACAACTGTTTACTGAGACAAAAAAGCAATAATAACATGATGTTTATTAATTTAAGAACTAATTAGTATGTATCACGAAATAGCACAACTGAAATCATTAACTTACCAGAATTTACATTTTTTTTCATATAAATGGCTGGAACATTTGAAAATGGTACAAAAGCCCAGGCCTTTCTGCGTCTTCTTTTAACATTTTCAACATTTTCCGTGATCGTGACTCTCTTGATATATGTTTTTCATGAAAAAAACTTGAGTAAAATAATTTTTTCATCAAAGCAAACAAAAGCTAAGCGCATGACACAAAATCGTCCTCCCTCCAACAAACAGCGGCCGAAATGACGAACGGACCTGGCGCCCGCGCCGCCCACGAGCCCTGCGCGCCGTCACATGTTCACTCCGTACGTTTATGTGCGGAGCTAATATCAAATAGAACGTTATTCGACACTATTATTTCCGAAACTAAACAAGATACGAAAATTCTAAAAACTGTCGTCTGTAGAGTTTGTATTCCTTATCTCGTCTAGCTATTAATCTCGTTTTTGCTCTATGATCACATCGGATTTTGTTCTTCGGATAGGACGAAATATAATATGTGATTTAGGATATGTTCAGGATTTAGTATATCAACAGCACAGATTTTTCATTTCATTGAAATATATTTATAATTGCCAGTGTCTTTTAGTTAATTTAATTTCTTTTTGCCCATACATTTACAAAAGCCTAAAACTAAATATTGTCTAAAATTTCATAAATTTCTTTTAAAGAATAAAATACAGTCCACAGTAGATTTTTGTCAAAGCACTGTCTGACTAGAGCAGAAAATATTTTTTGAAAAAAAAAATATTGTTGAGAGAAACCTGAGCATGTTAAAATTATTAAAAACAATAGTGTGTATTTAACCACAATTTTGTCTACAATTTATTTCAAATTTCATAAATACCATTTAATCGTCATTTAAATGGCGTGCGCAGTGCGTTCTGCGCAGGTCTAGTCGATATCAAATCGTACAAATCTCTTACTACTGAAATTGAGCTTGTTGCAAGACAAGTCGATTGACCGTGTTGACATTTCACATTTGACAAGGACAAAATATGACAGTTGCTGTCACAACACGCTCTTGCCCGCTACGGTTCACGTTCAATTCGTTTGTTATTGTAACAGATTTTTACTTATTTTAACATCATTTGTGAATGAAATGGATAAAAATTCTAGTGGTCGTAAAAACTATTACGATAGAGTTATGCCCCGTGTATACAACAGAACTAATTCGCATTTGAAATCTTCGAGTGTTACTCGTCATGAAACTCCAAATTCTTCGCGTAATGGCGCGAAAACAAGTGCTGCAAATTTAAATTGTAGTACTTTTAAGGAACTTCCTTTGGTACTACATGATTATAAACCTGATGTATCTCCTATAAAACCAAAAAATATTAAATCTGGCGCCAAACCAAAGAAAACTTTTAAGTCTCTCGATCCTGTGAATTCGCCTGTTACAAATATAAAGAATGTACCGAACAAAGTTCGTAGTGTGCTTAGTCGTAATTCTACACCTTCAGTTATAGCCACTGATCCAGCCAATTGGTCTGATTCTCATTTAAGACAGTGTTTTTCTAGTAGGTCTCATACAAGATTAAAAGAATTGAAGGTAAAGTAGTTTTCTCAATAATTGATTCACCATAGTGAATAATAATTATTCAAGATTTTATATTGTTATTACACACATAATAAGGTATTAAGTTATTTCATGATGACATTAGATTTAAAATAAAATTAGTCTGTAATAATATTTTAATTCCTTTTTATATTTCAGAATGAAATTAACGAATTTCAAAACACTCAAAAATATATGCAAATGCGTTGCAAGTTATATAAAAAGTGTGGTATTGTTTTGGATGATGTGGGACAAATTGCTGTGGACAGGGCTGTGCAGGTTGAAGAAATGAGTAAGTAAATGATTAAATTTGAGCAAAAGCCTTTCCTTTTTATCTATTTGAAATTATTCTTGGTCAATAATATTATATTAAGTATATTAAATAAGAATTTGTCACCCTCTCCTACTGTGTGTAAGTAAGCAAAATGAAGGAAATCTCAAACCCATTAAAAATATCAACTACAATAGAAAATGTAAATATTTGAATACTAATTGAAAGAAAAATAAATGTACTAAATTTAATTGCTTTAAATTGAAGGTAATAGTTTTTAGTGTAGCTGTTAAAATATCAAAGACAAATTGTTAATCACTAATGGCCATAAATGTAATCAACTAGGTACCATACTTCAAATTAATAATTTTAAGTTGGTAGCGCCATCTATGGTATATGATGTTATTAAGCTTTGCACCCCAAGAGTTCACAAATGAAATTATAGATGGCGTTCATACAGTTTTCATTAAAATATAAACAAGTATATGATGATCTTATGAAAATATAATTCAATTGCGGGCGCGTAGTAACAACGTTATCCATCTGAGCTATTTAAATAAATCATAAAAAGTGTTTTAAGTTAAAAATCGGGAGTGAATTTTTGCAAATAACAATCTTTACCATCTTAGCTATCAAGTTACAAATACATTATTTAGATATCATAGTGTTTGGTCAATAAATAACAGTTTTATTCCGTAAACATTATTAAAAATCAAGTTAAGTGAAAGTGTTTGACAAGAACGCGTAACAACCACACAATCCCTGGCGCTTACGTCCTTTTGGTCGCGACCTCGCACTTTTGTACGGAGCTGCAGTTACTTGTTTACTACCGGCAAACTAATTATAAATATTGAACATGGAATGTAGGAATTGTAATGACTTATTGATTCCAGAAGAAATAATGAGATGTACGGCCTGTCAGGATATATTTCATTACGTTTGTGTTGGTATGAAAGATAATGAATACAAAAAGATGCTGCCAATGAATAAGGCTAAGTGGAAATGTACCAATTGTAAGTTAAAAAAAAAGGGAAACATTTTAACCACAAGCCCGAGTACTGCCGACCCCCCCGAGAGCATTGGAGTATCTTCAGCGTCGCTTCAACCACACTCGACTCAAAATATCGACTTAAAATCTATGCTTTCACACTTTGATGACCGCTTTAATTGTTTACATTCGACAATAGAATCGTTCAAGTGTTTTATTACTGAAGAATTTCGCAAGCTATCTGAAACGGTTAGTTCGTGGTCTACTAAAATTACCTCTATGGAGTCATCTATCGGCTCCATAGTGGATCGTATGAATGATTTTGACAAAGAGGTCTCCAAAATTGAATGCTTTCAATCAGAACTTAATGACTTAAAAACTAAAATGAATGAACTATCCGTAAGTACAATAAGAAATGATCAGTGGGTTCGTCGTTCGAATATCCAGATTAACGGTGTTCCACTAAGAAAAGGCGAAAACTTATTACAAATTATAAAAATATTAGCGTCAAAAAGTGGTTATCCTATAAACCTGGATACTGACATAGATTTCGTAACCAGAGTGGCTGTGAAAAATGATTCTGAGAATAAACCTCGCCCCATCATATTAAAAATGCAAGCACGGTACAAAAAAGATGATTTTCTCTCGTCACTACGTAAATTAAAAAATTTAAAGGCCTGTGACCTTGGATATGCTGGTGTGAATAACCCAATTTTCGCTAATGATCATCTATCTTCTTATAATAAATCTCTTCTGAATGAAGCAAGGCGTAAAACGAAGCAGAAAGGTTACATGTACTGCTGGGTCCGTAACTGCACCATCATGGTCCGGAAAACAAGTACCTCACCGGTTATTCATATCACATCCAATGAATGTTTAAAAAAAATTTCATAAGTGTTACTTTATTTTCTGACTCCAATTATGCATGTAGTTTGTTTTTTAGTCGTAGATTATTTTATTACAAGCTGAAAATTGTGGTTAGTTTTGCGAGTGAGTATATAGTGTATGTGGGTTATGTTAACTATTACTATTTTGCTTACTTGAAATTGGAATTTCGATTATTGTATTACTTAAATTTTGAAATAATTTTAGTTCGAGTTGTGAATTATTCATCATTACTATTGGTTATTATCTATTTTTGCTTAACATAGTATTGAATATATTTTATCAAAACGTAAGAGGATTACGCACTAAAACAAAAGAATTTTATATGAATCTATTAAATACAAATTATGATATAGTCTGCTTAAGCGAATCGTGGTTGTCAGAGGGATTTTTTACTGAGGAATTTTTTGATCCACGTTATTGTGTGTACCGTAATGATCGTGACTACAAACGCCTGGGAGTGAAAAGGGGTGGGGGAACACTTATAGCTGTTCGTCGCGGTTGTGTAACTATCAACATGCGTCATTCTGACGTTCCTCCAATTTTACCTGATGCGGATATTACATCTCTTAATTTAGTGTTAGAACAACGTTCAAGTCGGTATAAGTTACATCTTTTCTGTTGTTACTTTCCACAAAACTTACAACAATGCGATTCGCAAGCTACGTTTTTTGAATATCTTTCTGATTTAATTATTAAATTTCCTAATGATAAATTCTTAGTATTAGGTGACTTTAATATTAGTGATGCTTTATGGTCTCTTCAATCTGAAGGCAACCTTATCATTCAAAATTCCTCTCATAGTGATTTAGCTATTCAATTATTCTCTTTCATGGCATTTACAGGATTTAATCAATATAACAATATTTACAATAATAATAATAGACTACTAGATCTTGTTTTGTCTAATATCATCTGTAAGGTTGAAAGAACGGAGCCTTTGGCTTTACCAGAAGATAGTCACCATCCATCCCTTTTAGTGATGGCTGAAGTAGGAACTATTAACTTGAACTTAAAAGCACCATCTCGTTTAGTACGGCGATATCATAATGCCGATTACAATACTATTAATGATGAATTATGTAGAATTAACTGGGTTGAACAACTTTCATCTGAAGATATAATTTATGCTGTTGACAAATTTTATTCCATAGTTAACGATATTATTGACAGATGTGTACCAACAAAGATAGTTTATGATAATGATAGATTTCCTTCATGGTATTCCAGACCCTTAAGAAAATTGATAAGCAAAAAATTGAAAGCACATAAGAAATGGAAAATTTATGGAAGATCTAGTGACTATGACAGATTCTCTGAACTTCGTCATGAATCTAAATGCTTATTAGTTGAATGTTATAATATTTTTATTAATACAGCAGAAAATAATATATATTGTAACTCTAAGCAGTTCTGGTCATTTGTAAAGTCTAAGCGTAGTAGTAATAGTATTCCAGATAGTATGTATTTTGAAAATGAAAATGGTTCTGGTGGTCAAGCAATAGCTAATATGTTTAACTCATTCTTCAATTCCGTCTTTGTAGCTGATACGCATCCTAAAATTAACGTCGATAACCCACCCTCTAGCTTTGATCAATCCATTGTAAGTACTGTAGATCTAAATCGTGATAAAATAGAAAAATATTTGTTAAAGCTTGATCCTTCTAAAGGAAGTGGACCTGATCAGATACATCCTATTTTCTTAAAATCATGTAGTAGACAAATCTCAGTTCCATTAGATATACTTTTCAAGAAGTCCTTATATTCAGGTTGTATACCACCTATATGGAAGAAATCTATAATTGTCCCCATTTTTAAAAGCGGCGATAGACATAATATTAAAAACTATCGTGGTATTTCAAAAATATCTGTTATCCCTAAATTATTTGAAAAAATAATTTATGACACCTTATTTCCTTTGTATCGGCCTTTAATTATTCCACAGCAACATGGATTTGTAAGTAAACGCTCAACAGAAACTAATCTTTGTGAATTTTTAGATGTAGTTATGTCTGCCCTAAGCAAGGGATTTCAAGTTGACGCGGTGTATACCGACTACTCTAAGGCATTTGATAAAATTTCACATTCCTTATTAATAAGTAAACTTGGCCAAGTCGGTATACACGGCGATCTTCTAAGGTGGTTGACGTCTTATCTACGAGATCGGACACAAGCTGTAGCTGTTAAGGGATTTACATCCAGCTTTGTCCCTGTTACATCTGGCGTTCCTCAGGGCTCTCACCTTGGTCCCTTGTTGTTTAACATTTTTATTAATGATGTATTTGAAACTTTTCAAAACTCTAATATATTACTTTACGCAGATGATACTAAAATATTTAAAATAATAAGAGAATATGAAGATTGCCATAAATTACAAAGTGATTTAATCAAATTAGAAGAATATTGTACATGTAATGGTTTATACCTTAATGTTGACAAATGCTGTGCTATAACTTTTTCTAGAAGAAAAAATACAATTTCGTTTGATTACAAAATTTTAAATAAATCATTGAAAAGGGTGACTGAGGTGAGGGACCTAGGAGTAATGCTAGATTCTGCTCTCTTATTTGATAAACATATAGATGACATATCATCAAAAGCATATAAGATGCTTGGTTTCATTTTTAGACAGGGGAATGATTTCAAAAATAACCATACTTTCAATCTTTTATACAATGCATATGTAAGACCTTATTTGGAATATGCTTCGACTGCCTGGAACCCACAATATGCTAAATATATTAACGCTATTGAAAGAGTTCAAAACAAGTTCCTTAAAAGATTACAGATTAAATTTCATTGTAATAATACCACACAATTGTCCTATTTATCCTTAAAACAGCGCAGGGAATACAGAGATCAAGTGTTCCTATTCAAAATTTTGAATAATTTGATAGATTCCAATTACATTCTGAGTCAAATTAACTTTAAATTACCACAACGTTGCACTCGTTCTAAAGACACATTCTATGTTCCTACTCGCAGATCTAAATACACTACTAATTGTTTTGTTATAAGAGCTTGTAATGCTTACAATATTCATTTTAGTCATTTAGATATTTTTCTTCACAATTTTCAAAATTACACTAAAAAAATTAAAGAAAACCTTAAACAAATGAATGGTTCTTAAGTTATATTAATGTTAACTTTTTATTGTTTATTATATATTTTTTTTATTAAGTAAGAGTGATTAAGTTACCCATAGCTATTGGGTGTATATATTATTATTAACTTTGTTACTTTAAGCTAAATTGTAAAAAAAAAAAAAAAAGAAAAAAATATTATAGCAAATTTACTCCTGTAAGCATAAACTGAAGTGGAAACTTTACTGGCTTATGTGTTGTCAACTTTGTGTAATCTTTTGTAATATTGTAATGCTGTTTGTTTTCCCTAATAAAATAAAAAAAAAAATAAATAAATAAATAAACATTTTTATTTTTAAAATCATTGTGTTAATGAAATAAGATAGGATAACAAAAATATGAAGAACAATAAATCCATGTAAAAGCATACTATCTATAGGAGCATTTTGGCCCATCATTCATCAGCCGAAATAGCTCAGTTGGGAGAGCGTTAGACTGAAGATCTAAAGGTCCCTGGTTCGATCCCGGGTTTCGGCAGTTCTTTTGCTTCTTTTAGCAATAGATTTCATAATATTTAAAAAAAGTATTAACCTATGATATAAGTGATTTAAAATAATTTTTTTATTTCTTATTTTTAAAAAAAATCAATTTTTGAATACTTTCAAATGTATACGTCTTCATTTTACAGATAAGTCCAATGGAGTCAGCAGGTAAGAATTTACAGTAACTTTTATGTTTGTTGTAACGTTTTAGTAGGGCGGATATGTTACACAATTTGGCGATATCTTTCATCGCCTCTTTAGCTCAGTGGTAGAGCACTGGTCTCGTAAACCAGGGGTCGTGAGTTCAATCCTCACAGGAGGCATTTATCAATATATTTTATTTTTCTTTACAATAACATAACATTATACTGTTAAAATTAAAAGTTTTTCTTTTAACTAATAAAATTCAAGTCTTATGTAAACAATTATGTTTATCGATAGGTATTATGTAACTTAATATAACAGCTATTTTTAAGCTATCGTATTCTATTGTAATCCTACTGAATGGAGAATTTTATTTATTTGCAAACTTCACATTATTGGCACATCACTTGATTATCACGAATGAATTCAATAAGGATGTACATAAACAAGTGAAATCTTTCAAATAGCTTAAAAAAATGAAAATATCTTATTGATATGAGGCATAAGGCAAGTGAATCCCGTGTCTCGCACTTCTGATATTTCTTGAGCGAATCATTTTCCACAAGATGAGTACTTGTTATATGGTGAAGGAAAATATTTTGCGGAAAACTGCATGCCAGAGAGAACCCAGCAAGTTGTAAAAAGACTTATAGTACGCGGACTTCTCCAGTGTGGTGGACTATGGCCTGATCCCCCTTGTATTGAAGGGATGCCCTTGTCCAGCAATTACTTTAAAAGGGCTAAATATAATAATACAGTATATTTTATGTGCATTATGAAATACAGCAACAGGGTTAGGTAGAATAACAGATAAATAGCTACGCGAAACCTTTCAATTTTACGTTTCTTTTAAATGCTTCAATAATTGTCATACATTCAAAACTATAGTAGAGTAGAAAGTGTATGTGTTTGAGTGAATACAGCTAATCTTTAAAATGGATCGAGCAAATCCTATTTAACATAATATGTACTCGTACATACATATTTAGTTATTGTCCACTATATGAAAATATACAAACAAAACCGCAAACACGAACTAGTATTATTTATAATGTTTATACTGTATATTGTCTTATAATTCAAGCGTTATCAGTTGTCAGCGTAGTATTGTTCCGTTAGCCGACCGTTAATACCCACGGTCCTGTTTACTTACTGGCTCAGCCTCGAAGGTCCGGGATGTTTGCTCGCCCGCGAACACTGGGGCAAACATTTCCAAGTTTATTTACTTACGTTACAAATAACAGCCCATCTTTTATTATTATTTCTCCATAACCTGCTCCATGTGGGTGTATGGTGTTCCGTGGGAATATTGTGGCTTTTTCACATCGTTGTCTAACTAAAATATATGATGAAAAACTAATTGTTTTTCAAAGTTTAACACATACACATATAGAATATTATATTATTGAATATATTATAGAATTGTACGTATCGTTTACATCAGTAACTGAAAGTATTATGGTTATGTCGGATATATGTAGAGACAGCCAGATATATTAAAATATTTATATGCAGAATTAGTCACGAACGGTACAAGGATATAAAGTTTTTGTTTTATAAGATTGTACCGGCTTTCAGTTAGTTATTCTCAGTTTCGGAAATTAGATAATTTTTTTTCATTTAGACTTTACCTTATCTGTCATTTTTCAGTACTTTTTTTCGGATCGTTTACGGATATGAAATAATTATTCAAATCAAAAATCAATTCTTTTGGTTCTTTTAATAACTAAAAGACATAAGTACTTGATTTAAACGATTGTTAGAGATGTTACTATAGTCTATGGCCTATAGAACCGTTGTAAAGTACAACATAGCATAAATTACAAATTACGTCATAGGTGATAATGATAAAGAGGCTTTGACGAATATCTTATTACTCGTAATGGTAATGATTACACATTCATATGTATCAACATAATTATCGAAGTATACTATGTAATGTAAATAATTATTTAGTAACATAAAAAATATAAGTTGACAATTTGAGTGTGACTAGGTACTGTTTATTTTACTAGTTTACATTTAAATACAGTGGTAGCCCAGCGGTAACGCGGTCGCTTGGATAACCGAGTGATGCGGGTTCAAATCCGGGTCTCGCACCTCTGATATTTTCAGGTGCGAATCTTTTCTATAGGGATTACCACTTGTCGGTGAAGGAAAATATAGTGAGGAAACCTGTATGTCTATGAAAGACATGTAAATTCCGCCAACACGCACTAGGTCAGCGCGGTGGCCTATGGTCTGATCCCCCACGCACTGTGGTACTGAGGGAGGCCCGTGCCCAGCAGTGGGACATTAAAAAAAAGGCACAAAGGATTTAAATACTGAAATTAAAAGTATCCCACACATATTTCTTTGTAACTGGATAACGAGCTTTTCCGAAAAAATAGTTTTTTTTTAATTTAAAATCCTATCTTTTTACAGAAAAAGCGATCTGGCGTGTCAGATACTTTGATTCTGTACTTTACTTATCTAAATAATAGGTAAATATCTTAATTTAATTTTTGCAAATGTTTTTTTTAAAACAAACAATATTTTTTACATTCATTTTCATACATACACATACTTACATCTGTATGTATTTGTTGGTTTGTCACATCGGCTATTTTTATGCAAGTTATGTTTAAATATTGCTTTTATGACGTCGATGTTTCTAGTTGTCAATTTTCGATAAAAATGACTCAGTTATAATAATGAATGTCCATCATCACATTAGTAGCCCCAGTGACAAATGTGACGTCACATCCGTTTCCGCGCGTGCGCCTGGCGCGCCTCCAAGCTATTCCTGACCGATATCCGACGTTACTGACGCTAGATTAAATAAAACTCGTTAATTCCTATTCGGCCACTGCCAGCCATGTATGCACGTTTTCTCATAATGAATCGTGTGTTGAATTCTAATTATCTTTTTGCTTAATGAGGCGTATACCGAAATATTCAATGTGAATAACGTTCAAACTTATTGAATGACCATATACTACTATTATTAATGTGTAAGTAATATTCAATTGTTTCAAACTTTCAATTAACACTTGCATACTCCATCGCAATGGAGCGGATAACAGCGCGCGGAAACCGGCTTCTCTTGCTCAAAAGAGATGATCAGTGCCCAGCAGTGGGACATAAACAAACGTGCTCATAAAAAACCTCATACAAAAAACACAAAATAAAGCTACTAAGTACTCTCCTCTACCTATACTATTCTTGCGTAATGTCGAAACTACCAATTAGTAAGTAGTTTCCAATAATCTCAGGGCGTTTTCCAGAATAGATTACTAAACAAAGGCAAAATAACTACAACCTGGCACGGTTCCATATCTCTTGCAACCGTATAAGGGCAACGTCCCGACACGTACTATTGACGCAGATCTCTGAATGAAACTAACGTCATCTGCATTGGCCCTACGATCTGTACTTCCATTGGAAGCTGAAGATATA
Source organism: Boloria selene (assembly GCA_905231865.2). Lineage (NCBI taxonomy): Eukaryota > Metazoa > Arthropoda > Insecta > Lepidoptera > Nymphalidae > Boloria > Boloria selene. The sequence goes on from HG993146.1 coordinate 12,525,991, forward strand.
CTATATTTTTTTTTGTTTATGATAAGGATGATAGATTCTTCTAGATTTACATAGTTCTTTTGATTATTATAACATGTATCTATTTTGACTATGAACTTATTATGAAGCGATGCGACATTAAGTTTCAATTTCAAATATACAATATTAGCACCTCACACTCGCTACGCTCGGGTCAATCTCTAGATCTAGCGCGAGACAAGCCGCGGGTTCCGCTAGTGTATTATACATATAAACTTTCCTCTTGAATCACTATCTATTAAAAAGACCGCATCAAATCCGTTGCGTAGTTTTAAAGATCTAAGGATACATAGGGACAGACAGACAGCGGGAAGCGACTTTGTTTTATATTTAGTGATGGAAATATAAACTGGATCATAATTTTTAACTGTCAAAACTAAGTATTATGTTTATTGATTATTTTCGTCATCATTATCTAATGTGTCCGACATTTATCGAAGTATTTGTTTATTTTTTCCTTAATTTTTCTACGTTGCGTAAATATCCAAAAGCTTGGCGTTTCTCTTGAATGCAACGCAAGGAAAGGGGGACAACATAGAACGGATATAGTTAGTGGAATGATTCATAAATGCATTTGATACGAAGCCAAAATGTTTAGGTTTTTACGTTATTTATACAGAGGTTATTGATTTATAGTTTGGCAGAAATCGTAAATATCTAGACTGATATATCTTTGGTGTGCTAGCAGTTTTTTTAGCTTCTAATTTATTTTCACTACATTTTGTTAGCTTTCTCCTAAAAATTCGGGATTAGCAAAATCGACCTTGCGTTATTAATTAATTGATGAAACAAAATCATCATCAAAAAACAAATCAAAATATTTTATTCAGCATAAAAATTATTACAAATATCTTACTGAACGTCATGAGTCTACCACCAGTTCGGGAAGAAGAAACCTCTGACCTGAGAAGAACTGGCGAAAGAAACTCAGCGGGACTAATATATATATTTTTTAATATAATTGATGGTCTTTTAGGCAAACGTTTTTATGTCTTATTATAATTATAAATATTTATATTTGCTTCACTATTTTTCACTTTATTGTACTTTTGTTTACATTTTATATAATGTACAACACTACGAATATTTCGCCATATTTAGCTGAAACTTTTAGGTTCTTGTAGGTTTTCACCAAACGTGGAAGAAGCAATAGAAAGTATGTTTACATAAAACAATGAAACTTAAAAAACATTTCTTGAAATGGCGAATGTATTCAGCGCCATGAGCTGCCGACGCCGGCAGAATTTCCTGTACCGTTCTATTTACGTTATGCGCGCCCATGAAGCCCTTTAGCTTTCAACCCTTGAGAGCTTTATAATATCTGGAGTTCCGCGCTACAACCAATTGAATCTACGTTTCAAATAAAATTATAAATGCCGTTCAAAAGCTTTTATATCACTACATTCTCTAAAACTACGCAACGGATTTTGATGCGGTTTTTTTAATAGGTAGAGTGATTCAAGAGGAAGGTTTATATGCATAACTAGCGGATCCCGCGGCTTTGCCTGTGCTAAATGTAGGGAAGAGCCCAAGCGAAGCGAGGGCGAGTCGCTAGTCTATACTTAAATATTATAAAGAAGTAAAGTTTGTTTATTTGTTAAATTGTAAGGGGTAATCTCGGGATCTACTGAACCGATTTTAAAAATTCTTTCACCAATAGAAAGCCACATTATTGCTGAGTGTCATAGGTTATATAAAAAACCGAAAAATAAAATATTTTTTTACGTGGTAGTCCGTTTTTCAAAGTGAATCGGAGAAAAAACGGGCGAATGAAAGCGTTTCTTACGAACGCTGCCTTAACTATGAAAGATATATTTTTGAGTTCTAGAGAAAAGATGTGGAGCTTAACACTCTGTACTAAAAAAGGATTATTAACATTATGCCCAACGAAGTGGGCACGGGTCAGCTAGTATGATATAAAGAGCAAAACATACATACAGCAATTATTATTTTACCCAATTATAAATAAATAGATAAATAATATAAATAAATATATTGGTATTAACATACACACAGAGCCATCTAGTTCCGTGGTAAGCTACGAGGCTTGTGTTACGAATGCCAGATTGTATACATATGTAATGTTAAATACAATATATTATAATTAAAACCTCCCGTGACTGTAGTACAGACAACCGCATTCTGTGCTCAACAAATCAATGCACCCAGTGGAACTCGAACTCGCGACAACTGGTGCAGGAAGTAGAGTCACAAACTGAGCCAAACGTGAATTTAATAACATTGAATTTGTTTTTTTTTTCGTGCTGATTTTAAGGTAACAAAAATGATTTAAATTTAAATACACCGATATTGTGTCAATAATATTTGGTTACTGCTATTTGGTTTAAGAAGGTTATATTAGGTATTCAGCAAAAAGCCATTTCATGTGTAGTGAATGCTTATTAGATACCTACAGAATTTACGAACCCCGCTCAACCTTGCCGTGCCGAGTTTCCCCCGGGAGTTGGGTCACGCTCGCTGGTCACGTGCTTGGCTAACTTCGCCAAATGTTCGCCGAGTGTCAACGTGACCAGCGTACAAAGCAACTCACGTGCCTTGTTTAGCCAACTTTACTAAGCTTTTTTATTTTACTGTTTTCCTCTTAATTCACAAGATTTTATTGATTTAAATGTTAAACCGGTACTAAAATAAAATTGTAAGTAGTAAATGTTATTACCACATTTAACCAATGATAAGAAAACTTAGGCATTAATAGACAAGTAAAGTAGGAAAAAAGGGAAAAAAGGGAAAAATGGGGTTATGAAATCGTAGTATCTAAGAAAACTTTAACGCAGTGGTAAAAGACTTAAATCATAAAAATATCACAAAACCTAGGTCAATCCAAAAATCCTTCAACAATAAGCGAAATATAATATTTCAACAATTCCATCGATTAAAGTAGAGACGGATAATCCAATATTCACGTCAGAAACAATGGTAATCGGTGAGAGATGCTCCAACGCATTCAAACAGGCGTAAAGTGACCACGTACTTGATCGTGTCCCGCAGATAACCCACAGTCGATTAAATGATACGATCACATTGATGAGGTGCATCGACTCTATCTAGATATACCTACGTTTCGAAAACCTTTTGTGAGAAGTAGATATTTATATTGTTCTATACTTGTAATTCTATTAAACTAACTGCCTTTTGGTGGAAGAATTGTTAAATGACATGATGAGAATATAGTTTTCTATCCAAGGATGTATCGCAATTGATCACTAATAGACATAAAGGCCCCTAAATTAATTTACTAATTATTTTATGTGAACTAAATGTATGTGTGTCATATAATTTAAACTAACAGAAAAATGAGACTACAAAAAAAAACATTATAACACATTTATAATTTGTTTTTGATGATTAAAAACCGACGAAAAATTAAAACGTTGTTCAGTGCGAATTTGAATCAACTCGTGTATGATCCCTTCAGCTCATGGGTAACGAAGCATTTTCAGTATACTCTTTTCATCATGTCTTGTAATTTTTTGTCCTTATCTGAATTTATTCAAAATCCCGTAATGTTTTTTTTAGTTTTTACGTAACGTAACGTAAAATGTAACGTTTTAACGTAGTAAACGTTTGTGCTGTTCCTGACTATAACTCTAGGCCAAATTTTAGTCCTGATTGAGTAACAAACATCCATCCGAACATATAAAATTTTACATTTATAATAATAAGTAATTGTAAAATATTAAATAAGATGAAAGATGATGAAGAGAAGAAAAAAGACGTATTAATCTTTAGACCTCTATCCTACTCGTACTTGAGAACACGCCAACTTGATCTTTACTTCACACTGGTTTCTGTCGGTACGTTTCTTGAATGCGATAAATTCTCTTAATATATTTATAGCATGAAGTTAAAGCAATTACCTTTTTAATCGTAAACTTATACAAATAATTTATTATGCCCGTGGTGGTATTTCTTAATATTTATGATATTTCTTAATATTATTTGTTAGTAATAAAAATAAAACCTTCTAACGAGTATTTCATTTTATATTTATGTTCTTCAAAACACTACAAATTAAGATTGAGGTATTTAGAACTAGCATAATACATATTAGTAACGATTAATCTATAAGGTTTATAACTAGACATAGAAAAAGGTAGAGTTCGAGCTCTTATCATTCGACGACTTGCGAGATTTCTTTCTTTATTTATATTTAATTTTAAAATAATAGTATAATTTGGATGATTAACGTACGACGTAGTGCTTTAATGAGTGCCTTTAAAAATCAGGTAGATCAATTTACCTACTTGTACGTTTATTCGTGCATATCCCATGTGATATCTATTTGCATTCGTGAATTGATATTTATAAATCTTGTTAAATTGTTGGTCAAATCTGACCTCACTTTACAATTTTCGAAGGTTTTGCGACTTCTTTAGTTCAAAATATACTAGGTACTATTATTGAGGACATAGCAGGCTTAGCATTAATAACACCTGGAGAAGATTCTGGTATCTCTCAGCAAAGTGATTAAGAACCGAGATAGGCAATTATAAGAAAAATTAAAATAAAAGTTTTCAACCGTGTAATGCTGAAGAAAAATGGGCAAAACTAAATAATAATAGAATAATACCCAAGAGATGGAAAAAGGAAAAAGTATGACCAGAAAAAAGAAACAGCCTAAAAGAAGTGGCCGACTCTACAGATTTATTTACTCTATTATATCAACAGCAACGAACAGAGAAGTAGTAGTTACAATAAAATCGAAAATATACGTGATAAACATAAAAAACCAACAAGGCACACAAACAATTAAGGTTTATTTTATTTTTATCTGTTTTAGTATAGGTTTCTGCAACATTATCTCTTCTAATCCTTTTCATTTCAATCAATTAAAAATTCTAGTGGCGAATCTATCGGCGGATACGTAAGAACTTATGTCCACATCGACGGGGCCACTTCCGATTCGATTATAATTGGCTTTTAGGAAACAAGTCACGATTCCAATCTACCCTAGAGCTGTATTATTTCCACTGGGTTTGGTGGTCGAGGCGTTGTGAATAAATTAGTTAATTTTAATAGCAATAACTAGCGAATTGTCTTTGCTTCACATCCATAAGTAACAGGAATACTAAATTGTTAAACTTTAGTAACACTAATAAGAATAATTTATCAAAATTTTAGGGGATTTTTGCCATTTCTCTTTTTTTTAAGTGCATAATTTTTCACTATAAACGGTCAATAACAGCTACACCTTTAAGCCATCTAAAATTTTAGTCTTTTTTAGAAAAGAAAATGTCAAATATACGTGCTAATCAAAGAACATTACAGAAAAAAAAAATCATAGTAAACATAAAAACTAAATATAGGCAAGGCACTTGAAGAAATCGAACACAGAAGAGTACTGTTTGATCCGCCAATTATTCCAGTTCCAATATCGTTTTTGCATATGACATAGAAGGTAAGAGTAATATTATTACGATCTTTGTAAATGTAACATAATATATGAATTATAATATGTACTAATGTCTCTCCTATTAAAAAAATGATTTTTGATACAATACTGAATATAACAAATTCTGGCAAAGATTAAAAGTTAGATATTAGATTTCAAGATTCAAATCAGGAAATCTATCTTGCAACTAATCAAGACGTTTTTCATTGGATTTAGATTGGAAAGAAGTACAAGTTAGATCGCGAAGAACAGCCCCTGCATCATCACGCAAGATGTCGTGTCGCACACGATCATTATCATCTGATTGATTCAATAAGCATTTCTACTCGGTCACGCGTCAAGCGCATCGAATGCAACAACGTGGAGGCGATCGGAATGCATGAACTTGTGACATAACCGTTCGTGACTGAAGGTGACTTTCCACATGACGTCTCGCTAATACAGTGATTGTTAGCCTGCACTGGAAAAATAACTGCTGAACATAAATAGTGTAGTCACGTCGTTACGAAAGTTCTTATAACAAGAACTCTAATAATAATTTATTTTATACAATAATAAGGCTTTGTTTTTACTATAAGCTTACGTAAGGGTTTTAACGATTAAATAGAATGAATTTCGCGATGAAAAGTGATGACGAGATTAGTACCCCATATCGGATGTTTAAAATATTATCTTTTCCTGTAACTTGTGTTGCAACTTATAAAATTAAGCTTAAAAGTAGTACTAACTATGATTAATGACTCGCACATCTCCCAGCTTGCACAATCGTCGGGTGGTAAGAAAAAATGATTATGGAGTAACAATATAGGCGCACTTCAGTACCTACACGTTGTAGTGATGCAACCGATAAAGCCGGAATGCAATTAAACGTGCACCGTGACGAACTGCTTATCTGTAACCTTGGCAGTGACATTGCCTTGGACTTGGAGAAATTACGATATGCCTGATGGAGCGTGACGGAGACGCTGTTGAGGAATTGCGCCGATAGCGGCCTGCTCCGATTTTTTACATCTGATGAATTGTAATTGTTACTTGTTTTTCTTTTTAATCTATTAAATCTTTTGTATATTTTATATACGTAGCTAATAAATAATTAAAAGCTTATTAGCTATGCGATGAACAGACGGTTATTTGGGTCATGGACCTAGAACTGTTAGTACAGTTAACTTTATGGAATTACAGTCAAAATTGTTATAAATTTAACATAGTTAAACCTTATAAGATTTGTAGCTGTTCTCTTAAAATCATTTATCACATTAAGCAATTAAAGCGGCTCAGCTACGAGTCTTACCTTAACTGATCTAACGAAACCGCAACGTGAGGAGGGTGTTTGATGTGATGACTAATGGCTTAGAATTAAAATTACCAAGCAAATATAGATAATCAACGAACGTACAAAGCATACTTTGTATGAGGTGACATTCTCGATTGCATCATTCCAAGAGCTATGGTAACTAAACGTATATTGTTAAGTTAAATAAAGGCGAGAAGGATCAGAAGTATATGTTGCAATTGTTATTCTGGAACATGTATTTGTAGGAAGGAATTTGTTTAAACCGCTGCTTGACCGCAGCAGTACTCCTTTGTCAACCCAACTGTTAAACATTTCAGTATTTTGATCACGGTCTTGGGATTCAACTCAAATTTTAATATATTACGTACAATATGTATGTACGAGTATATTAGAAGAGCTATATCAGGGCGTCGCTCATGCCTCCTGATCTTATTTTGGTGTAGTATTATAAAAAAATATCTACGTCATACTAAGGTACATTAACTATCTATCACTTTGCAAAAATAACTTCGATCCGACTCTGCGCTGCGCATAAAAAAGTTAAGCCAATATAGTAAGTATGGGAAAATTTAATGCTATATACAAATAGGTATACCTAAATATATAAAAGCGAAAGGTCACCCACTCACTCATCACAAATTATCGGAAACCGCTTGACGTATAAAGATGAAATTAGGTAAGGAGTTAGTTTATAGTTAGTAGAGGTCCGCTAAGAACGGGTTTTGCGACAGGGCCGGATTAACGAAGTCTAAGGGCTCTCGCAGTTTGTATGAAAGTCCTTCATTTTTAGGGCTTATAATCTTTAAATTTGGCAGTGAGCCTAGGGACAAATCCGAGTGAAGCGAGTATCGCTAGTACATTTATAAGCATAATTAAGTAAGATATACGTATGACTATATAGTAATGATTACCTAATAATGCAACACGTAGCACGTGATTTTCCTACATTAAAACTAAACGCTTTTAATTGTGGTTGGAAATATCCTCTACCTACTTGTCACGATTTGCTTTATAATAGCGTCATTTAATATTTTTTTAATAAATTATTATTATACAAATAAAGTTATAGTTATATTATGTCGCTGTACCTGCAATGTAAACACAATATTCTTATTTTGAGAACATTTTTAGCATGGCATGGGTACGACAAGTACCTTTATGTATATGACCTTTATTTTTACCTTTCTTTCTCCCCAACGGGCGTTTACCTTGTTTAAAAGTTTAGCCCAGTGGCAGCCCAGTTCAAATCCGGGTCTCGCAAGTCGCACCTCTAATATTTACATGTGCGAATCATTTCTAACATGATTACCACTTGCCTTACGGTAAAAGAACACAGCGTGAGAAAACCTGCATGAATGAGAGAACCACAGAATAGATGATAGATTCCGTGGAGAGAACCTAGCAAGTTTTCGAAATACATGTGAAGCCCGCCAACCCACACTTGGCCAGTACAAATACAAAACATTATACGATCTCATATTATATAAACATTCCATTATATGCATAAGATTAGGAGTTGCAGATACCTACCGATTTTATATTTTTTTCTCGAACATCTAATCTTTAATCAGTTGCAATATTTTGATGATGTATCGACTTCTATAATTATACCGCTAATGTGTTTAGAGGCGAGCTTAAATTGTATCTTACGTACAAATACAAATATTTGAACAAGCAACTTAAACCTTTATTGTTAATAGGATATACTTACCTAAACTTTGGGAATGACAAATATTTGCTATCGTATCACGGTAGTGTTACTATTTACATATTATGTAGGTAGTTACGTATTCGTTGAAGTAAAATAAAACTGGCTGTTGCTATGAGTTTTAATTTTTTTTAAAGTTTATTTTAATATTGTAAGAAAGAGCCCAACAGGGGATTCTTGGATTTACTCCAACGCGACTGATTTACATAAGGGCAGACACCTTGCACTCTGTTGACTGAGTTGAGTAACTTCGACCACCATTTATACCGAATAGTTTTCTGTATATGGACGCGCGACTAGGGTAGCCCATCATAATATTTGAAAAATAATTTAAAAAGGTAAATATTACTTAAAACCATCACATTTTTCCCTACTAATATAGTTTTTAGAATGTGGTTGTGTTGTGTTAGTTAGTGTTTTTAGACTTAAATGATTCGTAGAATTTTTACTATCATTAATATGTACCCGTTCACTACTCGTATCTTGAATACGGAGTTCCTTTATTAATTCGCAAAATAATGTTTTCATTGTGTTTGCATGCTCATTTATATTCACGACTCACAACGAGTTGCCTATTTAGGTATACTTTTATCGCCATTGCAATACTGTTTATTTTTCACGAAGACACCATATTTATCAACATCCTAGGACTGTCCTAGATAAAACTTCTCGTACATCTAAATCAGTGTGAGATTATATCCTAGTATGTCACCTCCAAAGTTAAAGATATTTCTTATTATTCATTCATAGCGTTATGGTCAGTCTGGTGTGTCCCACCATAGCCCATGGCCTACCTTCGATGCAGCGAAACCTTTAATTTTCGTAGCCTAGTTCTATTATTATATTATTTGCTTAGAATCTTAACTCATCATCATCGATCATTTCGTAAGATAAATATATTCTTTATTTATTATTTGAAACGAGTTCAGTTTATTTTAATATTATTAATTTCTATTGACGTATCAAATCGAAAATAATTGAAGATTCCATGACATTTTTATCTGAATCAATTTTAAAATTACTTTTCAAAAAAGTTACCTTACACAATTTATTTTTTAACTATTTTTCCTAATAAAAAATAAAAACTGTCCCACTTTCGTAGTAAATTATACAGAACTTAATAGCTCAATACAACACTGTGGTCTTTGTCTCTGTCAAGGTCGAACTGACGTGACTCATCGTTACACCATACCTACTTTTATATCGCCGGCAACTAGTTAACATAAGTACGTTTCATTTAAACTTACATCAATGCAGTACTTTGCGCCTGAGTCACGGAGACGTTTTTAAATATTAAATATGTATATTGTATCATTAATCTTTTCATACTCTGTACATTATTTTTTTTTGTAAAATTTAATTGAAATAATTATTGTCGATATAGAGGCCCAATCTATAGTTATTAGAATTTGTCAGTCTGTTTGTTACTGCAACACGAAAAAACGCCTGGACTAAGAAGCAATAAGTATTTCCTTTTGCTTTACATATCTCTAATCTACATTATATTCTATATACATACACAATGTTTTAATACTTAACATTTATCATTTATCTACCATTTTAACAGGTAAATTTTTATCTTTGGCGAATTCGAGTTTATTTTTAAGTAATGTTAAATTTTCTTTGCCTGTTCTAGCTTGGCGCCACTGTAATTTTCTTGTTATATCATTATATTCTTAATAATTCTACTCTCATAGAATTTGAAATAAATATTCATCATCTAGCTCGTCATGTTCGGTATTCATCATCAAGCCTTTTTTAACGTCCCACTGCTGGGCACGGGCCACCCTCAGTACGAAGGGTATCAGGCCATAGTTCACCGCGCTGGCCTAGTGCGTGTTGGCGGACTTCACATGTCTTTCGGAAAATTGGCTAGATTTTCTTAGACATGCAGGTTTCCTCACGATGTTTTCCTTCACCGTAAGAAAAGTGGTAATCATGTTAGAAATGATTCGCACATAACAATATCAGAGGTGCGAGACCCGGATTTGAACCCTCATCACTCGGTTATCCAAGCGAGCGCGTTACCGATGGGCTACCACCGTCTCTCGGTATTCATACATAATGCTATTCCTCACACGCGCCAACAGATGAACGACGATCAACGAAGTGTGATGTATACTTATTGCTTATGTAGACTAGTCATTTATATGTGCAATACATTGTTAAGGAGGAAAACGCAGGCGCCAAGGTCGCCCATAGGTTTTATATCTCAAGACAATAAAAGTATATAAGCATTGGCGTTAGAATCTCCGCCCATGGTAGACTCTAAGCAACGGTTCTTGTGCTGACACATAAGTAACATAAATAGGCGTCCATTACATGTCTGTTTTTTTTACATATGAGAAGGTTAAAAATAGGCTTTAACGAACTTTATAAATATTATTATGTACTGATAAATGTATAAGTCGTAGTGATACTTTTTAAAAAGTAACAATACAGCACAGTTGCTACATACTGGCTAAAATATATAACGTTGTGAAAGATTTTAACTTTACTTAACAATTTGTATTGTGTAACTCATGTTCTATGGTGTTTATTATTATATTAACCGACTTCAAAAAAGGAGGAGGTTATATGTTCCGTTGTATGTATTTTTTTTTTATGTATGTTCACCGATTACTCCGCCGTCTGTGGGCCGATTTCAAAAATTTTTCTTTTGATTGGTAGGGTATAGTTCCGAGGTGGTCCCATTGTCACCAAGTTAGGATCTGATGATGGGATCCCAGGGAAATCGAAGGCAACTCTCAAAATTTACAGGCACCTATTATGTTTTTGATATATTTTCTAAACCCGATAAAGCTTTTACGTATGAAAATCATCATCTCATGTGGATGAGCTGATGATGGAAGGTAAAATTCCTCAACAGTTGTTTTTATGTGTTTTCACCGATTTCTCCGTGAATTGTGGGCCGATTTTAAAAATATCTTTTTTGTTCGGTAGGGTATACATTCAAGATGCTCTCATTGTCACCAAGTCAGAATCTGATGATGGGATCCTAGAGAAATCGAGGGCAACCCTTAAATTTTATCGGCACTGATTACCTTTTTCATATATTTTCTAAAGCTGTTCAAGAATTTGTGATGATGTAAGGTATATATCCTCAACGGTTAGGAGTTGAAAGAAAATTCTTTTAATATTATACGTACTTATGAACTGATAGTCGTATTCCTTCAGGATATTAGGTGGATTGATAATAGAAGGTAAATCTTATTAACGTCTACGAGTTACGTGGAAAAATAGAAGTGGACAAATCTCGATTGACTATTGTCGTTCATTTCAAAACTTCGCTGACTTATTGGAGCAGTAGTTTAGTTAGCCTTCCAATATTTTATTTAAACATAATAATTTCCACAAAAAAGAAATTAAAATAAATTATTTTTTAACAAAAATGAAAACCGACTTCAAAACGCTACAAATCGAAACTAAAAAGAAAAAAAAAATAATTTTAATTACTTAGTTATTGTTGGAGTCGGTGCCAGCCAAAGCAAAATAATCTTAATACAATTTAATTAATGTATCAATTTGTAAATATAATCAAAATATCCGTTCGAAAGTTCATTGCAAAGGCAGGATAAAACTGTCCTTCTTGGCTGGCACCGACTCCAACAATAACTAAGTAATTAAATTTTTTTCTTCTTTTTAGTTTCGATTTGCGTTTTGAAGTCGGTTTTCATTTTTGTTAATATAAAAAGGATTAGAACATTGTTTTACTTTCGTTACTTCTCGTCTGTATATGTTGTCTAATTTTAATTGAAAGTAAACTGTTCTTCTTAATTATCTGATGTAGCAGTACGAAACAAAGCATAGATAAATAATGATTTACAAGCTGACATCACTCCACCATCACTCAGTTACACAACGTACGCGCAGTTACGGAACGTAAAGATTGCATTATGCAAGTAAACGTTTAGTTACTTACTAGCATTACAGTATGCGCGGCTTCGCCCGTGTTCATTTTTTTAATCGCTAATAAACTTTATTCGATCACTGGCTGGGTTGAAAATTCTCCAAAATTACTCCAACTTTAATATACTCCTGAGCTTATATATTTCATATTCATATTATTTCATATTCATATTATGTGCGGCGTGCACTCCTCCTCCTCTCCTGTTATTGTAGTTTTAGTAGGGATCCTTATTTTTTTCTTGCAATTAAAATAGCCTATATTAATCAGTGATAATATAGCATTCAAATGGTGAAAGAATTTTTAAATCGGTCCAGTACTTTTTGAGCCAATTCGTTACAAACATACTCACATACAAACCTTTCCTCTTTATTATATTAGTATAGATTAGATACCAACTAGATACGCTTTAACGGTTAGTAGAGATTTTTCACAGATGAGGTATTATTCCGCAGAAAAAAGTAATGTTAGCTCTGTTAACAAGGTATCTCCATACCACACTTTATCGAAATCTATCCAGTTGTTTTCTTGTAAAATCCATAGTGGATATTAAAAAATATTTAATCTACAGATTCGAGTTTTATTATACTAGTATGTATCTACTATGTAGAAGATTCCGCCCTGCAAAATATCTCGGTAGGTATATCTAGACATAACGATGTGAGCTGCATTACATTCGTGAGCCGGTTTAACTTATTGTTTAATTATCTTTGCTTAATACTATTAGTTCTTATGTAGAGTCTTTATAGCGCTATTTATGTAGCTAAGTATTATTTACATTTTAGTTCTGTAAAAGACCGTCATCACTGTGCATACAAAAATAGATATTTCTCTCCTAAATTTGTTTCCGTTAGATTGTGAAAAATGTTATAAGTGGAATATATATGTATGATATATAACTTGATGTTAATTTAATAAAGAACTTAATGAATCAGTGTACATAAGTGCTTAATTTGATCCAGATTTCTAAATGGTGATTGGTAATAATATATAAACTAAAAGTAAGTAAGTAACTGTAATCGCAAAAACCTTAAATTGTACTAAAAGACATTTTTTGTAGGTGAATAATTAAAGACCCGAAAGAGTAACGTTGTTGTGTTTTTGTTACTTTTTTGCCAAATCTTTTCAGCACTACTGAAATTTTTGAGCTCGTGTAGTACCTTCATCGGGAACTTATAAAACTGAAACTTAATATAAATAAAAATATTGTTACGTACTACGGGTTCGGGATCGGAAATTGAAAGCGTTCTTGCACAAAGATGTTTTTATTTATACTGTATATACACGCGCAGTATGTACACAACACTAGTTTATTTTGAGTCTCTGAGCACTATATTCCACCACTTTTACTATTTCACTTTACTCTTCTTCACTTTTCCACTATTTCGTATCTCTTCATAATCTTCACTCAACGTCGAACTTCAACTGATCTCTCGACACACTGCCGGCCTTTTTATATGCGTAAATATAGAACATTCTAGTATCGAAAATTCAAAATGTTTCTAGTAACTTCCAAATCTTTCCTGAAAATGCTTTCTCTCTCTCTCTGACACATTAAAATTTGCAATAAACTGTTCTTGTTATCTAATTGTCAAAAGTTATAAATTGACATTAGCCGTTGTAAGGCATGGTACAAACGTGCTATTATGACGGGTTCGCACTCTATTCCGCGACACTACCCCCTCCTAAGTCATGCTCGTCTCGAGCATCGTTGTTGCCGTGATACTTGGCCAATCGGTCCACATGCACGATTTTAGCCGGGCTTCTGGATGTACGTTGAATTCGGAAAGTGACGTCGTTAATTTTCGTTATTACCTTATAAGGCCCCTCCCAACTGGGTTGTAGTTTTGGTGATTTACCCTTTCGTCTCACCGGGTTATGTAGCCATACCAATGAGCCTTCCTCGAAGGTCGTTCCTGTCGCCTTCCGGTCATAACGAGTCTTCATGCGTTCACTTGCTTGTAGCCCTGCATCTTGTATCTGCTCATGAACACCAATCATCTTCGCTCTTAGTTCACTGGCATACTCGGTGATGCAACTTGGGGTATCCGGCGGGCAACCACTTAACAGATCCGCTGGTAACCGTAATTCTCTTCCAAAATTGGCAAAGGCGGGTGTCATTGCAATGCTTTCATGTAATGCTGTCCGGTAAGATAGAAGAAACAGTGATATGTACTCGTCCCAATCCTTTTGATGACTATCTACAACCTTGGCTAGATGTCGTTCTAAAGTTTGATTAAACCTCTCCACCATTCCATCGGACTGTGGGTGACAAGGCGTAGTTCTAGTTTTGTGCACCCCCATGATCTTACACAGTTCTTGAAACACCTGTGATTCGAAGTTTCTTCCTTGATCACTGTGCATTTCTAATGGGACACCAAATCTGCAAAATACCTCTTTGACCAATTTATTTGCAACAGTAACAGCTTCTTGATTTGGTATGGCGAATGCTTCAGGCCATTTCGTGAAATAGTCCATTACAACTAAAATGTATCGGTTCCCGGAGTAAGTAATCGGAAATGGTCCTGCTACGTCTATTGCGATTCTCTCCCAAGGTGCCCCAACATTGTATAATTTCATTGCTCCTCGATTTCTGGTTTGCGGGCCTTTGACAGAGGCACAATGTACACATTTCCGACACCAGTCCTCGACATCATATCGACAATGCAACCAGTAAAATCGCTCCTTGATCTTGATTAACGTTCTTCTTACCCCTAAGTGTCCACCAGAAGAACCATCATGGTATGCTCGAAGTACCTCGGGTACTTTTATTTTAGGTATCACTAGTTGGAGATGGCTATCATTTCCACGTGTCTGCTCCCATTTGCGGCACAATACTCCATTGTGTAACAACAAACTGTCCCATTGTGCCCACAAACTTTTCGTAGCGGTACTATACTGTGCTATGTCAGTCCACTTAGGTTTTGGTCTACCAGTACTTAACCATTCCATAATCGGTCGTATGTCTCGGTCTTCTTCTTGTGCTCTCTTCATGGCATCATCGCTCCAACGTTCATCTATCGAATCTGTTCTTATAATTTTAATAGATTCTAGTTCCTTTACTTCTTGTCTGTGACAGTGCTTGCAGTCTTCCTCGCATGGTCTTCTAGAAAGGGCATCGGCGTTACTGTGTGTTTTACCCCCACGATGTTCAATTTTAAACTGAAACTCTTGAAGTTGTTCAATCCATCGCGCTACCTGTCCTTCAGGGTCCTTGAATTCCAATAACCATTTCAAGGCAGCGTGATCGGTTCTTACCAAAAATTTGCGTCCTAGCAAGTATTTCTTAAAATGCTGTAAGGTTTTTACTACAGCAAGTAGCTCTCTTCGAGTAACGCAATAATTCTTTTCCGGTTTAGAGAGTGACTTACTGAAATATGCGATAACCACCTCCTGATCACCCTTCCGCTGGGACAATACACCTCCAATACCGATATTGCTGGCATCTGTGTCGACAATGAACTCTCCCTTTGTGTCTGGATACCCAAGGATCGGTGTTTGGCAAAGATGTTTCTTCAGTTCTTGAAAGGCTGATTCACAATTATTGTCCCATACGAAAGGACTCTTCTCTTCGGTCAGTCTATGAAGTGGTTTGGCGATGTCAGAGAAGCCTTTTACAAATCTTCTATAGTAAGAGCATAATCCCAGAAATGCTCTCACTTGCGTTTTGTCCTTAGGGGTCGGCCAATCTTTCACAGCGGTGACTTTGCTAGGGTCCGTTCCCACGCCGTTTTCCGAGACTACATGTCCAAGGTAATTGACCTGTCTCCTAAAGAATGAGCACTTCTTTGGACTTAACTTTAAGTTTGCTTCCCTTAGTTTACCAAATACTGCTTCGAGTTTCTTAAGATGGTCTTCGAAGTCACGTCCCACAATAATTATGTCATCTAGGTAAACAAGACAGGCTGCTCCTAGTAATCCAGCGAGTACACGTTCCATCAACCTCTCGAATGTTGCTGGTGCATTGCATAACCCGAACGGCATAACCTTAAACTGCCACAACCCTTTTCCAGTTGAAAACGCAGTTTTCTCCTTATCCACGGGGTCCATGTCTACTTGCCAATAGCCACTCTTCAAATCGAGAGTTGAAAACCATTTCATACCACTGAGAGTGTCTAAGGTGTCGTCGATTCGAGGCAGGGGATAACTATCCTTTTTGGTTACATCGTTGAGTCTGCGGTAATCGATGCAAAACCTTGTAGATCCATCCTTCTTCCTTACAAGTACTACTGGAGAACACCAAGGACTAGTAGATTGTTCGATGATGTTATTCTTTCTCATGTCTTGGATCATGTCGTCAGCTTCTTTCTCCTTAGCCCATGGAATTCGTCTTGGTCGTTGTCGAATAGGCGCTATGTCACCAGTATTAATTTTGTGCTTCACCAAACCGGTTCTTCCAATATCGCCATCATGTTTCGAGAACAAATCTGAATATTGGTAAAGTAAATTTTCAGCTTTTGTCTTCTGTGAACTTGTGAGACGTTCTTTGCAGTCTTCTAATGTCGGGGCACGGCTGCTTCGGCAAGTACCTGTGCCGCATAGATAGGGAGCCGGACGCACGGTGCCGCCACTGCGTCCATTGCGGGGAGGACACAGCGCAACACACGCTCGCCGAGTGTGTAGCTTGGGAGGAGCAGCGCCGTGTCCTCACAAATAAAGTAGGAGGCGATCTGTCGCTGCCGGCCATAGTTCGGAGGATGGTCAGCAGTGCAGAGTCGTGGGACGCGGTGGTGTCCTTCTGCGAGGACGTGATGTCGCAGAAGGAAACTGCGGAACGGGAGAGGGAGATCTCGACTCCCTTCCCCGGCCGCAGGAGGCGCACCGGGCGCAGGAGAAGAACGGACAACGCCCTTCTCCGGCCCCCATGAATGGGTCCAGGGGCGAGGGACTTGGGGTAATCCTCGCCCCCTATTCGATGGACCCGAGTCGTAGGTGCGCGCGAGTGTTGGCGCGCACCTCTGAGATGATGTGCGGGGTAGTTCAACACCTCACTACCCCGTGCAGGAGATGAGGCCCGCACGGATCCGGCCAGCACTAGTGTGGGGCTGCGGAAGAATGTGGATTCCCGCGGCCTCACGCGCACGTGCGAGGAGACACCGGGGTGGTTTTAGCCGGTAAGAGTCCGGCACTCCCCTCCGCCTTTCCCCAGGCGGAGGTAGTCCATGAGGATTTCCCCCCGTTAAAAAAAAAATGGTCTCGTCGAGTCCAGTATTATTCCTATTTATCATAGTCCAGGTTTATAGTTTTATAATAATAACTGGAAGGTTATAACGCATATAGATTTAATTTTGCTAGAACCCTATCATAAAAAGATAGAGAAATTTTTACAAGATAATATTAACCTTTGTAATAAAACTCAATCTCAAGACTTAAATTCATGCAAGGACCTATCGAGTTCTATTGAAGTACTTACCCACTCTAATTTTATTAAATTGCAATCTTTATCGCATATTATATCTGAAAAATCATTTAAAACTAAACGCTCTTTAGAATTTGGAGGCGAAATTTTAAAGTTCTTTTTCAGCATACTAGATGCTGACGACGCGAGGAAATACGACGCCGCTATTGAGTCGTGTAAAAAGAGTGAATCGGAAATGTTTCACTTAATGAGAGACAATATACATGTTATAAAATCAACTATTAATAATTTTATTAATACTATCTATAAGTTAAATGAAAATGAAATTAAGCTAAACACTCAGATTAATAACATGAACAAAATGTTCTCTCAAAGTTTCATTGCTAGCTCTTTATCCTTGTTAAGCACCTTCTCATTCTGTAGACATCTGCTTAACCAGGCTATCTCTTCGCAAGTCCCCACAACTTCCCCTCTCTGAATAGTTTGCGTAGCGTCACTGATGTTCAGCACTGGAACCATGGAAGTCGAAGTTTTACCTACTACAACTCTTGCTGGGATCCACGAGTTCTCATCTTCACACTTCTCTATGATAGCGCAGCACCATTGACTACCTGATTTTTTCTGAGGTAAAGCGACAGGTACTAGAGTCTGTGATCTTGGTGGAAGAGCGGTGTCTCTTAAGCAATAAACTTTCCCCTGAACTCCACCACTTATCGGTATTTCTCTATTTCTGCACTTTAAAACTCCATATTTCATGTCAATCGAACACTGATAATTTCGAAGAAAGTCCAATCCAATGATGCAATCATCGACGATATCTGCGACTATTGCTTTATGCCAATAAATGTTGTCCCCAATTTTGATAGCAATTTTCCTTTCTCCCCAAACAGGTACGCGCTGGCCGGTGGCTGTCATGAGAGTGATATGCTTTCTGTCTTGCAACTTGTTGTCTGCAATGTGTTTCAGCTTTCGGTTATTAATGATGGTTCGTGATGCTCCGGTATCCAGCGTCAGTTTACATGCTACTCCATTAATTGCGCCATGTATTACTAAGTTGTTTCCATCTACTGTCTGCTTTACTTCTATTTGTGGGGTTGAAGATCCCCCGGCCAGCGCCCACCCCGCAGCTCTGGCTGGAATTAGTTTTCCTGTGGCTGGTCAGAAGTCGACACAGCCACATCTGACTGTCTCCGAACGTTCGATATTTTAGGACAGTTGCTTCTGAGATGGCCCCGCTCGCCGCACTCGTAGCATCTTGGGTTAAAAATACGTCTCCGGGTGGATGATCCTTCCGTAGTGACTACTTCCCTCACCTTCCAAGCTCTTGTATCATGGCGCACAGCTTCAACCTCCAAAGCATGGGCGACAGCTTCCTTGAGACTCGTATGGTGTCTTAGGCGTACAGCAGCGCGTACCTCCGAGTCGCGAATCCCGTCTACAAATGCCTGCAGCAGAATAGTTTCTATGGTGGATGGCGAGGATTGATATGCCTTCCGTACGAGCCTCTCAATCTCTATGGACCACTGCTGCAGGGTTTCATTGGCTCGTTGTGTACGGTCTTTAATTTGAGCCCTGTACACGTGCTCTAGATGACTATCACCATACCGCGACTCTAAAGCGTTAAGTAGCTCATGGTATGTGGTCTTCCTGCCAGGGTCACTAGCACAAAGCGCCTCTAATACATTCAAAGCCTCCTCTCTAAGTGCGACGGTAAGGGCAGATCGGGCTTCATCATCTGTCCATCCACTTGTCTCCTTGATTGTCTCAAACTGGATCTTGAATGCGGCCCAAGAAGATTTTCCGTCGAAGTGAGGGACTTTAAAAG
This sequence comes from Boloria selene, assembly GCA_905231865.2. Taxonomy (NCBI): domain Eukaryota; kingdom Metazoa; phylum Arthropoda; class Insecta; order Lepidoptera; family Nymphalidae; genus Boloria; species Boloria selene. The sequence goes on from HG993146.1 coordinate 12,545,515, forward strand.
TCTTTGCTGTTGATGAACTGAGGTCAACACTACGTGGTAATCTGTGAGTTTCCATGTAATCGACCCTTTTCTCTATTTTAGATAGTTTTAAGTCATACTCCTCTATAGCCTCACCGAGTGTCGTCTCGACCCTTTTCTCTATTTTAGATAGTTTTGAGTCATACTCCTCTATGGCCTCACCTAGTGTCGTCTTAATTCCCTCGACTTCCCTTTCAACGGCTTCAACCCGTTCCTTATTTTGTTGGAGTGCGACTATTACATCCTTGTGAATGCCGTCTTGGAGTGCGCGCAGCTGTTCCTCCTGGCGGCGAGACTGCTCTTCTTGGAGTGCGCGCATCTGTTCATCCTGGCGGCGAGCCTGTTCCTCTTGGCGGCGAGCCTGCTCTTCTTGCAGTGCGCGCAGCTGTTCATCCTGGCGGCGTGCCTGCTCTTCTTGGCGGCGAGCCTGCTCCTCTTGGAGTGCGCGCAGCTGTTCCTCTTGGCGGCGAGCCTGCTCCTCTTGAAGTGCGCGCAGCTGTTCCTCTTGGCGGTGAGCCTGCTCCTCTTGAAGTGCGCGCAACTGTTCCTCTTGGCGGCGAGCCTGCTCTTGCATCATGAACGCCATTTGTTGCAGAAGGGCGTTCATGTCTGGTGTGGTGCTCTGTTGAGCCGCGGACTCTCCACTCGATGTACTAGGGCCAGAATCTTCCCTTTGCTGTTCTGCCATTGCGCGTGTAGTGACCCCTTCCTTCTCGTGCCTCGGTACTAACGGCATTTCCGATCCCACTTCTGACACCAATTGTTACGTACTACGGGTTCGGGATCGGAAATTGAAAGCGTTCTTGCACAAAGATGTTTTTATTTATACTGTATATACACGCGCAGTATGTACACAACACTAGTTTATTTTGAGTCTCTGAGCACTATATTCCACCACTTTTACTATTTCACTTTACTCTTCTTCACTTTTCCACTATTTCGTATCTCTTCATAATCTTCACTCAACGTCGAACTTCAACTGATCTCTCGACACACTGCCGGCCTTTTTATATGCGTAAATATAGAACATTCTAGTATCGAAAATTCAAAATGTTTCTAGTAACTTCCAAATCTTTCCTGAAAATGCTTTCTCTCTCTCTCTGACACATTAAAATTTGCAATAAACTGTTCTTGTTATCTAATTGTCAAAAGTTATAAATTGACATTAACCGTTGTAAGGCATGGTACAAACGTGCTATTATGACGGGTTCGCACTCTATTCCGCGACAATATTAATTGAAAAACTTTGTAAAAGACAATTTAAATAAAATATATTTTAATTTTGTTAAAGGATCTAATTTCATACATAAAAAAAACGATTGTCTCGGATCGCAATGCAACGAAACGTCACTCCATGCTCTCGAAACTTTTTGCGCGCATTCATAAGAGTCGTTAATACTTTGATATGTAGCACAATCATAATCCTTTCTCTTTAAATTAACTTCAAGAACAGAGAATTATCCTTGTAACCAATTTGAAGAGACACGCAGAAACTTAACTCCGGCTGGACATTAACACCTGACGTTCATGTTACGCGGGTCTGACTTAAATTGCCGCATTGTACAGTGACCAACATTTTGCAAAATGTAAAACTTTGTTATAATGCACTAATTGGTTTTTTTGCTATTTTATGTGAGTTTTAGAAGGTTTTTTGTAGATAAACTTCTTTCCGCGCATGACAGTGAAATTTTATCCTCATTAGGAAAGTTTTTGTCGCTAACGTTTATTTTCAAATATAGAAAATGTTTACAACTAGTTATAGTAACTCGTGTGTCTTTGTGTGATATTCGTTTAAATCATATTTTTGTCTGATTGTAAAGTTAATTTTTTTTATCAGTTCCCTAAGCGATCGCATTACCACTTACCAAGTACTAGAGGCTAAGCTATCTATATTACTAAAAATGTAAGAAAACACCTAAATAAAAGTTCTTTTGGTTTTCTTTGTTTAAAGTTTTTCCAAAATTAAAAAGCTACAAACAGGGTCAATAATTTCACATATCACAATCCGATATTCCTGTTCAAAGACCATGCAAGAAAAAATTGCATCTGCCAATTATAGCAGAATTGCTCCATAAAACAAGAACAAACTAAAGAATGTACTTTTTCATTGCTGATATTATTATTGCAATTAAAAAAAAGTTGGTGCACCTACACCCTACATGACAGGTCTCGGTTCGACGGCCAGCCTTAGCCTAGTTGAGTGACGTGAAGGGGCGCAGTAGGTAGGTACCAAACCACTTTGCTGAAATAAGGTCGCTCTTAACTAAGACTTGCCATGTAACGTTTTTTACTATCGATCATAATTGTGCATAAGTTATAGTGATATGTTCGAGCTATGATCGTGTATGTGCAAGACGTTATTACAGCATTAACGCTTGTAAAATTCGGTCACGCTATAGACAAAATATAGTTCGTAAATTTCATTTCAGATTATTGTTAAATATAATTAAATTAATTAATGAGCATAGAAATAATTGAAATACATATGATTAATACAATAAGCATATATATTTTTTGCTTATTCAGGCTACGCAAATCAACTTGCAATGTTAAAATTACAGAATTAGACGGGTCCAAAGTCTAACTTAATACATTATTTGTATTTTTAATACAAATATCAAGTTTTTATATGTTTTAAGATAATTAAGTTACTAATTTTAAACAGTCACACTTCAGTTTCATTCAATTGAACTGTACTAAATCTGTTCATGAGTGATAACCGATAAATATAAAATACCATATCTAATATAAATCCACTTGAGTGGCTTATAACGTCTTCCTTATATTATCTATATTGGGCAATAACCGATTAAACTTAGACCCTTAAAGCCAGTATGCACAGCATATTCTAAGTTAGCTCGGGGTGTAACGCCCTTGTGGCGTGGTATTTTAAGCTTCAAGTGAAGGTAGAACGACCGGCCTTAACCAGAATGTGCGCTGACGTCGTTGACGGTTAGAAAGTTGCTGTTTGCGTCACGTCATAGGTTCAACGACCCCTCACACAATGCATAGGGCTGTTACGAATTCGTAAAAAATGTTAATTAGTAAATTTACATGATTGTTCATACTTTATAATAAAAATATGTGGTTTTGTATAGATTTTGTAACAACAGCTAGTTGCATTACACATGATTATTGTAATATGTTAATTCTTAGGATTTTCGTTCGTATTCTTTATATCACATTACCATGAGGTCATGTTTATTATTAGAAAAGTAAATCATCAAAGCTATTATTTTTAATTTTTAGTTTAACTTGTAATTAATGTAACAGTTAACAATTGGCAGCCCTGGCCACATCACGTATGACTGCGGCCTCGACGGGCGTCGACTGCCGCACGTAACGACTGCTTACAAGATATCTGATCGGTGCAAAATTCTGAAATGGCTAAATATGCAGAATGTATTAAATTATTGCTTATTGAGACACATTAATCCCTGATTCATCACTCATGAAGCGAACTAAATTATACTACGAGTACGTATCGTACTCGTAAGTATGTATTTAAAAGTTGCGTTTTATAGAAAATTAATGTACCAGCGCTACTAACGCAGCACAGTACGTTTCAACAGTTAGTTTGGATATCCCAGAGGAACTACATTTTTTCGAGACAAAAGTAATCTATAGCTCATAGATAGATTAGCACATACATAGATTCAAGACTATAATATATATCTGTGCCAAACACATAGATCCTTTCTGGCGTGAGTGAAACAAACATACATCCATTTAAACTTTCGCATTTATAATTATTATATTTTATAGGCCGATTTAGTGACAGCCCTGGCGTCACGTACCGTAGCGGCCTCGAGCACGTAACCAGCTGGTGTGACCCTAGCCGCGCGACTAGCTGACACATATTAACACATGGCGCATTGTCTGAGGCTGTCAGGCAGGCAGGCAGGTGATAGCTGCATAAACTGTAACAGTTTTATATGATTTATCAGAAAATCAATTATAGGGGTTCGTTATTTCATTGAAGTATAATACTCGTATCTTTGGTAACATAAAGTAATAGATATTGTAAGTCATAAATATTTATAATACAAAATCAACAATACCTATAAAATGGTTTCCTTTTAATGTAACACATTATATTATCCCTAAAAAATGATAGACATCATGAGAGAAATTGTAAGATGACATTGCGACTAAGCTTTCTCGCCTTTTCTTCATTCTATGCGACTTTGGAAAGCCTAATTGAAGAATATTTATCAAGAGAATTGTATTGAAAATGAAATCACCAAAATGTTAAGCTTCTTATAAATTTTTTGGTTCCTCTTACAAGAAAATAATATTTAAAGCATCAGATTGGTACCAATAAAAGTATTTCCTAATCTACGTAAAACAAAATAATAAAAAATTCAATATTATAAAGCAAACGTGCATTTTTTACATCGTTATAAAATATTTCAATTTCGTTTTTATTCCGAGTCACGTCTGTTGAAGCTCAGCGCGCTCGTGCATGTGGGTCGACGAACGGTACACGGACTTTCTTTTTTTATTTCCTACGCCTCTTGGTCATACCGCTTCAGAACACCACACTATATACTCTCCGAGACTGCCTTTTGTTAGTCCTTTGTTATGGAAAGATGATGTTCAAATTTTTCAAGTCATGATTTACATCTTCCTAAATAAAGTAAAAACGAAATGAAGAACTGCATTTCTTCAAATGTTTTGTACGTTGATTGATATTAGTTTTTTTTTTTTTCTAACATATTGAACGTCAAGAGAGTGTCAACCGCACGTTGCATTTTATTCTCAAGATAAAAGTTGTTTATTTTTTTAATTACAACGCTTTAAAGTTTAAGTAGTCTTACTAATTATGTCTGAACTCAAAACAGGATTTTGTGTATGTTCATAATATTTAATTTTACATCATTTCTCTAAGAGGAAAACTATCATTTACTCTCCTAAGAAGAGATATATTACTTAAAAAGTGATTTTGAAATACCCTTTTCCAATTAATAGTACTTAAATATTCACCGAAACAGAATGTCGGATAACGGAAAGCATGAAGTTTAAAGTAGAGTCCTAACAATGTTTTTGTAGAGGCTAAATCAAATCGTATGTTTTATTTCTGGCTTTGTGCCAGGTCAAGTGGTTGTGAATATCACTACGATGCAATCAGACTATAGTCATACAGTCAGCAAGGAAAATAAAGATGATTCATCTATCTCACAAATTAATGGAAAATTGCTAAATATTTTTACTTTTATTGCCATAGTATACACTGGCACCAAACGAAACATAAGCATTTATTATTCATGTTGAATTTGAAAGTTAGAAAGCTGAAAACTGAAACAATGTCTTGACAAGAGTTAAATCAAAATGCATGTTTCGTTATTGGCCGTACGCCAGGTGATTTGCTTGCCTGTTGCGGTCGACGCTGCATACAGATCTGGGCAGTTGCCTGACACTCTGCCCGTAGAATAAAAATTTTCCTTCTATTTTGATTGAGCTTTAAAATGTAAAACATTTTCGTTTATTACTGTTTCATTAGTTATAAGTTAATAAATAATTTAATTTCTCCTACTTAATTTTAATACATGAAACTCCGTATTAGACATAGTAGTTATAGGTAAAATACCGCCAACAATTTATTACATTCTATTACAGTTTGTACCTAACATATGCGTGTTATCAACGCCTTATCGCGTGGCGATGTTTGCTCGCGGCTCCGGCGCATTCCTCCACGCATTGCCTCGAATTATTACATGGTGACGTGGAACCTCGATATGATAGCTCCAAAAACGAAAGTGCCATTCAAACCTAATGTCGTCAGACGTCAGATACTTTAGACTTTACGTCAAAATTAAAGAAATAGTTGTTATTCAATATGGCTTTATTAAACCATCATTTCAATAATAATTAGCTAGAAGCACATTGAATATTTTTTTCCCATAATACGAGATCTTAAAATTAGCCGAACTAATCTTTTTGTTAAATTATATATATAAAAATTTTCTTTGCATAGTAACTCTAAATGTTACAGCTTTTTGCCTTGCTTTTAACTTTAGAACCCAATAAATATGAAATACATTGAGTGTATTTAAAGAACGCATCATGCAAGCATATCAATTATCGGTGTTAAAACTTGTATTGTTTATATAATATAAGACTGATATAAATCTTAGATATTATAAACCTTAATATTTACCGATCAATCCCCTTCATGTCTTTTCCATGGCTTGTGACATTGGCAAAATAATCTAAATATCGTCGTGTGGAAACCTGCAAGTCTGAGAGAACCATGAAAGACATGTGAATTCCATCAATCCGCACTTGAACAGCATGGTGGACTATGGCCTGATACCCTCGTCTTGAAGGGAGGTCCGTGACCAGCAATGGGACGTTAAAAAGGGCTGAATACATACAAAAAATCAATGTATGTACATTGTATATCGACTGTGAACTGGCAACCGGTCCTATCTCAATTTTTTTGTTCCAAGTTGATTTGTAGGAAGCATATAATGCTACTTTTCTTTTTAATAACATGTGCAATAAACATATTTAAAAACCACGTATTTTTAATTAATTTACTAGATGTTATGTTAATGATTCAAACAAGTTTTGTCTTCATCCTGTAAAGTTGTTAAAATTGAGATAGGACCGGTTGCCAGATCACAGTCGATATGTAGATATTATGTATACATGATTATAAACGTCAAACATAACAACACAACCTAAATTTTCAAAGAACTTATGCGTAATCATCTATTATAATCATAACATAAAAAATAGCTAGCTTAAGAAGGCATGCAAATAAAGGCTCGTTCACATCAGCGACGCGTGACGCCAACCGCTGCGCGTGACCGTCCCGTGCGCCCGCACCGTGACTCGCATTCGAATCACATCACATTTATTACTCTTTGTTTCTTCACGCTTCGGAACTCTCCTAAAAGCGGTATCCTTAAATATGCAGAAACAATGTACCTAAATTTCGAACTTATTTCTGTAATTTATGTGGACGATGGGAATGTGTCCCACATACCTAAATCTAGGGCATAATTTTTGGTTTAGTTATGTGGGAACTCAATATTATAAGTTGGATTTGCGTTCCGTTTTTCTTCTGATCTTATCGTTTGGCACTATTTACTAATATTGGGAAATACATAAGAACTTAACCTTGAATCAGGTAAATATGCATTATTAATATTAATATTAGTAACGGTGATTAATTTACATGCGAAGTGATATGATATCTGTAAGAGATGATTTTGATTTACGATCAAAAACTTAGTGTTAAGTTGTAAATCAATTTTTAATGTCGTTTAATCATGCAACATGAGTTTAACTTTAATGATGAGTCTCCTTCATTCTACATGGCACTGGAGTATGTCGATATGGGGTTGATTGAAAGGAGGAAAAGAAAATTGTTTTAGTCATCTCTAAAGTTGCGGGGTTCAAGAGAATGTCAAGACACGTGACACGGGAAAGACAGAGGCACCAAACTCTGAAGATAGATGGACCAAACGCGCAACAAAGTGGTAGGGTCAAAGAGATGGAAAAAGAGCAAGAGGAAGACCTAAAGAACGCTGAATTTACGAGGACATTAAAAATACACAGACTGGCTGGAACTGACTAGAAATAGGAAAAAGTGGAGGCACTTAAACGAGGCCTTTACCTTCCCGAATGGGGATTTCTTAAAATTCGTCAATAATTGCAGTACTAATGGGATCTAAGTATAATAGTATCTAAGTATAATAGTATATAACTCACAATTTTATATAATATTATTTAATTGTATTCTTTGTCATGGAAATGAAAAAGCTTATAATAAAAAAATCGGGTATCTGTAGATTAGATAATATATGCTAAAGGCCTACGGAATTACGAAACTTATCACAAAAGAAAGTGTACATTTAATTTATAAAGATAATTAGATAAAAAAATGTTAACGACCCAGTTACCAGACGATAACGATAAGGCCATCTGGCGTCACACTCGCGAGCATCCTGACTTAGAAAGCGCGTAATTCGCGCTTGGCTCGTCGAGCGTAGCGCTTCGTGGGACCGCATTAAGAGATCCTTTCACGCGTAAAGTGTGATGTTAAGAATACTTTGATATGTTATATGTCTTAGCTTGTCATACTGAAACAGGAAACTTTTGCTATATTTATAAGATAAATTAAAAGATGCGCATAAATGCAATGTAAGTTTAATTGCTTAAGATTTTTTTTGTGCTTAATAAAATGTAGTGAATTAATGTTAAGTTATTACAGTATTTCTTATTTTCCTTAATAGTATTCTTATATTTATGTATGTATGTATGTATATATGTATGTATGTATATATGTATGTATGTAATAAATGTTACACCTATCCAGCCCTGTTTAACATGCCACTGCTGGACACCGGCTTCCTTGCAATACAAGAGGGATCAGGGCCAGAGACCATACTTATATATAATAAATCAAGCTGTTATTACATGTACAAGTTGCGCTTTTCGTCAATCTTTATGTATTTACCTGTACTATGTAGTGTTTAGGTATAACTGATGCTAACAGAATCTAATTGTGCTAATGTTATAAAGGTGAGGTCAGCCTCGAGAAGCGATTAATGCCATCGCTCGAGTGCCATCTTTAATCCAACATTAGATTTGAATTAACCTACAATTGCTTAAGAAGTAGGGTAAAACTTACTATACTCGTATATATTTGGAAGGCTGCCAACATTGTTTTACTAAAGTTTATGATTATAAAAAAAAAGCATCAATTCAGAGAAAACCTGACTAAAGAATCTTTTGTTAATGTAAATTCTACTTTGTACATTACAATTTATTATATTTTACACTCTTACAGTAAGTATGATATGGATGGGAGGAAATTGGGGGTGGCAAGAGGAAATTTGGAATCACGATTTACTCGAGCGCATCTGCCCCGCCACTCCGTCCTTCGGACGCGGTGCGAATTTTGTGTTGATTCTACACAGAGACGAACTGGTTGATTTCTCATTGTATATTTTCTTCTATATAACGAACTGTAAAACGTACTAAGTATATGTATAATTTTTATTGACTGCTCGCATATTTTCATAATTCTTAGAAGAATAACGTATATTTACACTTTTCTAAAAAAAAACTACGTATTTTATGTCACCGAAATTTCATAAATAAACATATTATATAGGTATTATAAAATACAAAGTTGAATGGAGAAGAAAATTGTTAACTCTCATACAGATGGCATTAAGTACCATACCAGAAATTATGGTCTAAGAGCCGGTGGAAGATCGACCTTCACCGATCTGATAACCAGATGAGACATATTTTTTATCAAATATAATTCATAAACAAATATGCCTATAATGACTTGCCTATCTGAAAGTGCTCATAGCTATTTTTAATTAAATTAACTTTAATCGATTTTTTTTTCATCACTTTCATTCTTTTGATAACCAAATGAATTTTATTTCACTGTTAGTTTTTAACACACAGAATATGCCTCAGTAGGCTTCCTACTCATTTTTGTGTATAGCTACCTGGCAAGCCGATGTGAACAGGTAAGTCAATATAGGTGACTCCATCGTTCTGCTAACTTATCGAAAGTTATATCAAATTTTAGATCATTTTATTACAAAATCAGTCATATAGAATTGCCTGCAAAAAATCATACTTAAAGCACTGTTGCCCAGCTAAAAATAGCCATGAGCACTTTCAGATAGGCAAGTAATTATAGGCATATTTGTTTATAAATTATATTCGATAAAAAATATGTCTCATCTGGTTATCAGATCGGTGAAGGTCGATCTTCCACGTCTCCTCTACCATTATACAATATACAATAACCTCACATCAATAATCTGTAGAAATATTTTTTTATTCATCGAACATCAAAGATATCTGGCTATAATATAAGAAACAAATTTAAATCACAATTATTAACGCATGTCTGACCACGCCTCTGCGTCCTTCTAACGGACGAAGGACAATTTTTTTACGAAGTTTTATTTGATTTTCAACCGAGATGTATTTCTTTTATATATAGCTAGAGCGATCTATTAAAATATTTCTAGATATTTTGCTTCGAGACGTAAAATATAACATATACTTATTTATTTGTCTTCTTTTATATCATGTAAAAGTAAAATGAAAAAAGAGTAAAAAAGATGTAGTCAGAAAAACATGAGAATAACGTAACATGGATCATCTATAGCGTAATCGATCGCTTCATAAATGAAGTTATTTATTAAGTAAATTAAAATATTTTCATTTAATGTTGACCGCCATTTATTTTATTATATTATAACATTGGACACCTTCCAACAGACCAAAAGTGCACGATTAAAATTAACGTTAAAGAAACATAAACGTCATAGTTCATTCAACAACACATCATTTAGTACTGATTATACCCCAAGAAATGAAAAATGTGATGTTGTTCTCGAGTTATGAGGTTACAAATAGTTAGGTGCTAATTTAATTATTAGTAGTTACACTTGCCAATTTTTGTTCCCCGAATAACATGGTTTTTTATTATAAATCACTGTACACACTTGTCCAGGGTTGTATACTTTGTGCGTGTGTCCCGCCGTCTTTATTTTATGTATCATTGTGTGTACGTATTAGATTTTCTAAAAAATTAAAATAAATTACTCTTACAATAAATTATTGCCACTCAATAGGTTCCTAGCTCCTATTATGTTCATATTTATCTATATAAATAAAATGATAGAGGACTGCAGTTGTGCGCGCATCATGGAAAAACTACTGGATAGATTTCAATGAAACTTTCTAAATTTTATATTTTCTAAAACTTGGCCCTTATCAAAAAAAAATGATTGCGATATCTTAATTTAATAAAAAGTTATTAAAGTTTCAAGAAGTGCATGCGGAAAACTTTGTTAATATTTCAAGCAACGCAATCGCGGGTATCAGCTAGTGTTATATAATTGTATATATGCTCATGGGCCTCATAGGTATGGGTTATATGGATAATGGGTTTCGTGGGTATTCTCTAAAATAATTATAAGATGGATAAAGTACATGGATGGCAACCCTGCAGATGTCAGTCTTGGCCATTATTAAGGTGGCCGCGTGTAAACCAAAAATATTTACGTTTCCCATTCATTATTATTTTAATTAACATTCATTATTACATTAATTAAATTAGTTGCATTTTTTAAATGTTTATGTTGCCATTTTACTCTTATTCTATGAGATTTGTATGAAAACTCACACTAGTTTATACCTATAGGCTATATCCACATTTTAGAACAGTAATATTTACCTACTAAGGTAGAGGAAAAGTTTATTATATAAAACAATATTAATTTTACATATGCAAAAATGTTAAATAACAGGAAAATAATATGTAACGTACCTACCGACCATCTGATTTGCGTCAAACCTTGCGTTAAAACTGTTAGCAGCATGGTGTGAAATACCCTAAATATTACACATTGAACGGTGTGCGTCAATGCCTTTGTTATATTAATCGAGAATACTTTACTAAATATTTAGTTAGCTCTATTATACGATCACGATACATTTGGTGTTAACACGATGCGACGAGGATCATGATAATTCTAATGCAAGTCTGTATATTCTGATAGGATTTTTGTTAGCCTTTTAAGACATAAAAAAATTTTAGATGTGAAAATACAGTTAACGAGGTTCATTTTTATACTTATTTTCATAATTATTTGTTTTTTATTCATTTGAAAAAATCAAAATGTAAGAAAGAATGTCCTCAATAGGGAAACACGTTGATATTATACTGTCTAATGGAATATAACATTTTTATTAAATAAATTATTAAAAAAGAATGGAGAGGGTAGGTACTTAATAAGATTATTTAATTTTTTGTGTATAATAATATAATATTAAAATTATTATACAATATACCTATCTAATATTAAAAAATGTATTTGTAAATTGGCTTAGAAATGACATGAAACAAAATCCTTAAAGTTGACTGAAATGATTTAATAATTCGTACAGCTCTAGCTGTTTCACCGCCAGCAAAGGAGTAACAAACATACTAACTATCGCGTTTATATTATTCCTGTTAAAACTAACTATTTTGTGTTCCTGTCGACTTTGAATCCATCCCTGTGCCTACCTTGGTTCAGTCATGACGTAGAGCGGCTACGTGCTGACGGCGGAGACTGTGCCGCATACTGATGATGCTGCCTACATCGGCCGCACGCGCCGCGACTGCGGAATTGTCTCTAATGGATTTATGGTTTCAGACAGACAGTTCCACATGAATAGATAACAGAATTTCAGGGACTTTAGATCTAAATGAGAAATACATACGTGTATACTTTGAATTTAAATTCATAGATAGAATTGAAAGTTATTATTTACCAAATATAAAATATTTGCATAAATAAGCCAAATAACAATAATTTAAGTGTACGGTTCGTCAGAATTCTTATAACAATATAAGAAAAAACTATTTAAAATAAAACTCTACATTATTGATACCATAAAAATGAGATTTATGATCACTTTCTCCGTTTTTTGTACCTTTTACACAAAAGGATAGAAACAAAGAACCGTCACAAATTACTAGGAAAATTAAGATAATGCTGTTCTGAGTAAAAGTCTAAGCAATAAAGTAATACACCTGAAATAACAGATCTTGACAAGTATTATTTATGTAAATAGGTCTTGCATGCTTTTTGCTTAAAGTCACTCAGTTCCGTTATTTTTATTTAACTTACAAGTTAAATGTTTGTTAGCTGTTGGTATGTAAATCTTGGAAGCGAAATTAGAGCAACTTCCGCTTGTTTTACAAAGTTGAAAATTAATATCTTAGTTCAGTTCCGATGACAATCACTTTTATGATAATTATGACTGATGCTCGAAAAACGAATGGGCTTCAGACAAAGCAACTCCTTAAAATTTACCAGTTCAGACAAGAATTTTGTATAGAGAAATATCAAATCAAATCAAATCAAAATATTTTATTCAGCATAAAAATTGTTACAATTTCTTACTGAACGTCATGAGTCTACCACCAGTTCGGAAAGAAGAAACCTCTGACCTGAGAAGAACTGGCGAAAGAAACTCAGCGGGACTAATGTTTTTTTTATCTTAATCTCATTCTTTTTTTTTTAAATTAAATTGCATATTTACAATAATTCTATATGTTGAAATAGCCTGGCGGCGATCACATCATTCCCAAGGCGTACTGTCTTCTAAAAAATCGTTAATCGTATAATAACCCTTAGTACACAAACGTTCCTTCACAATTTTTTTAAATTTGGCAATAGAAGCTTTTTGAACGTTTTCTGGGATCCTGTTGTATAGGCGTATACATTGTCCATAAAAAGAATTACTAACTCGGCGTAAGCGAGTTACAGGCATTACAAGTTTATGTTTGCTCCTAGTATTAATGCTATGCATGTCGCAATTCTTGGGAAATTCGTGTATATTTTTATGAACATACATAACATTTTCGTACACGTATTGAGAAGCAACAGTCAATATTTTAATTTCTTTAAACTTTTCTCTTAATGATATTCTAGGGCCTAAACTATAAATAGCACGAATAGCTCTTTTCTGCAGGACAAAAATAGTATTAACAGTAGAAGCATTTCCCCATAATAAGATTCCATAGGACATAACACTATGAAAATAACTAAAATATACTATACGAGCTGTATCTACGTCTGTAATAAGTCTAATTTTTTTTACCGCGAACGCTGCAGAGCTGAGCCTTTTTGCTAGCCCCTCAATATGGAGATTCCACTGCAATTTCGAATCTATGATAATGCCTAGGAATTTAGTTGATGTTATTGGTTTTAACATTTCCCCTCCCAATACTACACCATTATCAACAAGTTTAACATTAGGTGTTGTAAATTTAATTAATTTAGTTTTTTGGTTATTTAATAATAAATTATTCGAATCAAACCAATAGACAACCTTTGAGAGAGCATCGTTTACATCGTCGTACATTAGTAAATTACGTTTCACCTTAAAAATAAGTGAAGTGTCATCTGCAAACAATACTATCTCATGTTTGTCCTGTACAAAGAATGGCAAATCATTTATGTAAATTAGGAAGAGAAATGGACCAAGAATAGAGCCTTGTGGAACACCCATATCTAACGGAGCCCCAGGAGATCTCTTACCATTTACATCAACCCTCTGAATTCTATTACTCAAATAGGAATTCAGGAGGCTGAGTGCCTTATTTCTAATTCCATAGTGATGTAGTTTCCTGATCAATGTCTCATGATGCACACAATCGAAGGCCTTGGATAAGTCACAGAATATCCCAAGAGCATCCTGTGACCTCTCCCAAGCCTCAAAAATATTTTTAACTAACTCAACACTAGCATCTGCTGTGGAGCGACCTTTCGTAAAACCAAATAATTCAAATAATTCAATTTAATAGTCCGTTCTAAAGTCCAAGTGCCTGGCTGCAGGAATCAGGGTATGAGAGAATAGTGTATTATAGTCAGTTTAAAAGTCACAGCTACAAAATTTTATATAGGCATTAAATTATGATTCAGTGAACTGAAATAGTGCACCGATATCATTACTTGTAAAGTACTACTTGTAAACTATAAGGAAATAAATAAATTATTGTTGAAAAGAAAAACAAAAAGTGTTTTTTTACTATTTATTTTATGTTATTAGCGTAATATTGATAGTCATAAACTTTAATACTTGCTAAATGTTATTTAATAAATAATTATTTTGTTTTGGTGAATTATTATCAATTAATGTGCAAATCGGTACTACAAGAACAAATTATTGTATAACAAAAAAAATAAGAATAAATTGTGTGTGTGAAATGTGAATATTGCGAAATGGCTAAGCCACATATTTTGACTAAGGTGTAGAGTTTGTGAAGAAGGCTTGTAGGGTAAGTGGGGGGTTTAAAGTTAGCAGCTTGGCTCTACATATTATAAGATCTGATAACATTTTGACAGTGCGGACAGTGCAGTTTTTTGTTCCATATACACAACATTCACCATTGACAACAACTTTAAAATTCTGCCATCTATTCTGCATAGATAAGAATAGCTTACGTCACATTCGCCGACTAAAATGTCGAGTGAAATAATAGAATATAACTTTTATTTTTTAAACAATATTAGAGTACTCTATACAAAATAATAGTAAGTTAATAGTACAATGAGCAATCCCTCGTTTGTACAAATTTTATGTATTGATATAGATGATACAATAGCAAATAAAGAACAAAATGACAATGCATCATAAACAAGCTGCTCGACACAATTCCGCCACTTTCCACGTTACGCGTAACAATATCTGTATCAGATATTTTGTGAGCTCTGTAAAAGGATAACGGTACGTGAACCAGTTATATACGAGCATTTTACAATGTACTTTTACTTTCTCAGCTTTTTTTTCCACACTCTTTCTTCGTAATTGCTTTTCAAAATTCAAAGTGGCACCGAGGCAATATACTTATACACCCACAGTAATTGCCAGAGGAGCTTTTATGCATCGCTTTCGCATTGGTCGTTATGGGAAGGTCGCTTGTAGGATGACTTCTTAGTAAAAACTAAAAATATCTATATCATCTCTCTTGGTACAGTAGTTCTCCCAATTTTTCTAAATTTATTCACTTATTTCACACTCCCTTTTAACTTTTGCTTAATTTTTAAAGTATGTGATTTCGAAAATAAAATAATAAGTCAAAAGAAAAACCAAGAGAGCCCTATAAATTTTAGCAAAATTTAGATATATTTAAATCAACTTATAAAATATATTTTTGCTAATATTATCTTTATATCTACTACATCACATCTTATCATTTCTGTTTCAACAATTTCCTGTCTAAGGAAATACAATGAAGGAAGGTAAATGTGAGTCAGTGTGGCGAATTGTGAGTGTGTTACGCAAACATAAGTGCACCTGAGACAACACTTGCTCAGTCACCATAATAAAAACATTTTGAGATCACAATATTTGCACTATATGATGTACTCGTACATATTATAATGTAAATATGTTCTTTTACTTCGCTTCAAGTAGACTGATAATGTATTATAGGTACAAAAATGGCATTTTTGAAGACTATTTTTAGAACAAACTAGCATTTCCCGCGGCTCCGCTTGCGTTCTAAAGGCTGAAATCAAAAGAAATATTTTTAGCCTTCATTAATAGCCTTCTTCGATAAAAAATATTTTTTCAATTCGGACCAGTAGTTCCTGAGATTAACGCGTTCAAGCAAACAAACATACTCTTCAGCTTTATAATATTAGAAATGATTAGAAATTTTGTTCAGGCTAAAACTGCTAGATGGGTTGGATACAATTTAGTATGCAGATTCATAATAGCCCGTAGTAACTAGTTATGTGTGCATTAATTACTATAAGGTACCTAGTGTACTGTAGATAGATATTGTGTTATGATACTTACAATATTAAACGTAACGTAATTAATATGGATATATTACCCTCATTGATCTTTAGTAACGCCAAGTAGTTTTTATGTTAATTACGGATGCTTTTCATGATAATCATCCACGACACATTAAAAGTAGATAAGCCGGTGTTATTACGGGATTAAAAGCTTTTTTCTAATCTGGCCTCAATATCGTACACGTCATTTGCTATAAATCATCGATGACATTGGTTCAAGTTGCCGGCTTTTTATACCGCTTCGATTATAAATTAAGCCCTGTGTTTACTTTGGAGACTCGAGATATAATTTAGTGAGATAAAATTTTAATTTTGTCTCATATCTACGTAAAATATTAATATTCGTAAACATGTCGTTAATTCTTAATCTAAAAGCGTATTTTTAACCAAAACATCTAATTAAAAATACATGAAATATTATTTAACAAAAATATATTTAAAATAATAACAAAAGCTTTATCATTATAAACGTGTATTGTTTTACGTTTTTCCGCGAGACCGCTGGTTTTTTTAAATAATTATACTTATATGCTGTGTTATTGTATATAGCGTTAGTGGCTTTCCGGTGTATAAACTATTAAGTATTACTATAAAGTATTGAGTTTCATTTAAATTCGTTCAGTAGATTTTGCGTGAAAGATAGACAAACATGCATCCTTACAACCTTTTGCGTTTATAATATTATTAAGAAAGAGAGTAAGAAAAATCAAAAAATTTTAATTCTCTCTTGGTACTAGTCCCTCTACTTAGGGGTCGTCCATAAATCACGTGATGTTTGAATGGGGGGGGGGGGAGGGGGTTCGGAAAAAATCACGAAATATCACCAGGAGGGAGGGGGGGTGTAGTGAGTTATCACGTGATTTTTTTTTTACTCACCGTTGGGATTATCCCGCGCGCCGCGACAATCGCCGAACTTTTATAATGATAAACCTAGTCACCTCCAAAACTTCTCTGAAAATACCTCTACGGGAACTAGGTACTATTGCAAGAAATGGCACTATTAAAAGCTATGCTATGCTTTAAAAATCGTGTATGATAAATTCTTCATAACAGATGATGAGACCAATAGGATGGGCCAAACATTCCCCCAGACACACGAAGCGTCGCTATTAGTAAGAATGGAAGTGTAATAATGAACCGATTGGTCTTAATTGCTTTGGATTGCTTATAAAAAGTATTGACATACTTCCATTAATATCATGTATAAAAATTAAGACATACATAAACTATAAGTAACGTTACATTGTTATAGTAGTAGTTATAAGTTACAGACGGACGAATTATACATTGTTAATGATATTCTCAAAAACTTTTACTTTATTTACATTATGTGAATATCAGCACTGAAAGTTTAAGAAAAGTGAATACTATTTTGACTTAACTTTAGCACCGGGTGATGTACCCAGTGCTCAAAGTTAATTGACCGTCGGCCGAAACTAGAGGGTATGCATACAGTCAAAGACCATACATAAACCACCTAATCCCATTGATTTTGTTAATGAGAAAAAAGAAAATTCTGGCAGGATTTTAGTCGAGTCGTAAGGATTCTGTAGGTGCTAGTGCACAAAAAAACTACGGAAAAAGGAGCAGTAGCCAGTAACTAGTAAGTATATTATGCGTCACTCCCAGTCACATAAGCTAGACTCATACTTCCGCATGACTCTTATGAAACCCAACTTGATGGACAAGGAAGGACAACATCTTGAAAAAATTTACTTTTAAAAAAGGCTGCAGAAGTCCACACAGAAGTGTGAAATAATAAGGTTATCGACAGCTAAGACGTCTTAGTAGAGTATGTCGTATGTCGAGTAGAATGACAGTGCTTTATTGTATGACTTCCTTCTCCGCAATAGTATAGCGAGCATGTGTAAGAGAGCCAGTATTTCCTTCAGGTACAATAGTAAAATTTCACGATTATTATTTTGTCATTTATTCTTCTTAATTAGAATTTTTACATTTTTATCACGGTGCTTAATTTACCAAAATTATATTAGATTATACCTGTTAACCTTTATTTAAAAATAATATTCTGATTTTTTAAGGTACTTTTTAAAAAAATACACGTGATTTTGAGTGGGGGGGGGGGGGGGGAAGTTCAAACCTCACCAGGTATCACCATGGGGGAGGGGGGGTCTAAAAAGTTGCTTAAAAACATCACGTGATTTATGGACGACCCCTTACTACTATCTATAGCCGCGACGCTTCCTAAATTATAATATTAAATTATTAAATGATACGCTTGGCAATCATTGTATAAACATTTCACAGAAAACTTGCGAAGTTGCATTTATCTTGTCGTAAAGTATTTTTTGGACGTGAAGGTTAAGGTGACTAGTTCTAAAATATTTGATGACGATCTTATGTCTGGTACATTTTGGGAAACTTTCAAAAAAAATATTAATAGTATATGTGGAACGTTGTTTAAGACGTGTTGGGAATGGAATGAAACCCGCTCGAAGCAATATTCTCATTGAAATTTCAATTATGGTCAAATCGTCCACATCGTCAAATAATAATTTAAATGTAAGCTTTTTTGTATATTTATATGAATTTGATGTTCGGATACTAGTAAAGGTATTATATTTTACTGCTTTAAAAAAAGGAAAAGGTTCTATGTTTCACTATTTTTTACTAAAAGAACTCTAGGTATAGAATATAGATCATCACGACTACTAAAGTCTTAAACTAACAAACGCGACAGCTATCTATCACATTAGTCACGCATGGCATATTATGATAAAAATTGAAGGCTTATCGTTAAGAGTACATTACACTTTTTATAATCTAATAATTCAGCTTGATTGCAATATACAAGAGCAATAAAATGCGGGCGACTCTACCGTCTATTTTTTAATATTAATGATATTCTTTATTTTAATTTAAAGCCGTAAAGAAAAATACTTATAAATAAAATTTCGTAGAATGTTATTAGGTAAAAACAAAAGATTAAAATTTCACATATAGGCATAATCTATAAAATATTTTGGTAATTGATTAAAGCAAGAAAGGAAAGTTTTATTACATTTTCGAACTTACGTATGCTAAATTGTACAAGCAAGTAGGATCACTATATAAAGTATAAACTAAATCGTGTCCTCAAAATGAATATATTCATTAATTATCCATCATTATCTAATACTGCTATTTATATTAAAGTATCCTTTGTTCTTACAGTTCTATCATAAAATTAAAATAATATTTTTGTGTATCTAAAAACGTAAGATAAACAAGGAAGCTATCAATCATCCGGTTGACAAATTACGTCAATTTAGGATTAAGTGACACCGCTGCGCTTCGTCACGTGCGTCATTTGTTATGTCACTGCGGTGTGATGACCTCCCAAATTGTATTCACGATATTCACGATAATGTCTCCTCATCACAGACTG
The DNA here is from genome assembly GCA_905231865.2 of Boloria selene. NCBI lineage: Eukaryota > Metazoa > Arthropoda > Insecta > Lepidoptera > Nymphalidae > Boloria > Boloria selene. The sequence goes on from HG993146.1 coordinate 12,565,276, forward strand.
TTGCTAAATTTTAAAAAGATTTTATTGTATAATCTGTTACGTGTCATTTAATTGACCTGTCATAATAATAAAATACGGAAATATTTTACTTTTAAGTATAAATACACATCATTATATACTTTGAAAACAACAACAAGATTGTTTTAGACTAGAAATGTAGGTATAATTAGTGTTTTTCAAATATATACGCACGAACGATGCAAAATACTCTATCACTTTGCTACGAGTCTTATTTTTAAGAACATTTTCTTTTCGAGAAATACCTAAAATTCATAGACTTAAATTAAATTAGTTATAGTAATATAAGTAAATAAATAAATAAATATGTTGTGATTCTTACAACAGCACTATCCAGTTCCGTGGTAAGCTACGATGCTTGAGTTACGGAAACCAGGTAGTTGATATACTACATATATATAAGTTTTAAATACATAAATATTATAAATATAAACACCTATGACTGAGAACAAACATTTGTTCTCAACAAATGAATGCCCCCAGCGGGACTCGAACCCGCGACCCCTGGCGCAGAAAAAAGGGTCATTACCAAATGAGCCAAACGAGTTGTCAGATGGGATACTATCTTTACTATTTTTATTTAAACACTTATACCTCATCTCCTTGACTATTATTCTTTTATTGGGAGCCACTTTAAGTGTTCCCGATAATAACATTTTCACTTGGTTTTGCACATGCGTACAAATTACGTTATTGATTGTCTACAAACCCTGACTTATACCGACTCATAGATTATAATTCCAGTAAATATTTATAAAATAATAATAACATAATACACAGTTTTGTGAAATTGATAGACAAATCTTCAATACATCCGATTCCAGCAATGCATAGTACAGAAATGTTTATTTTATAGCTAAAATCGTGTTTAAATATACACATGTTTAGGTAACTAATTCATTGTCAATAATATTATTATGTATTTTGGAAGACAAGGTTAAAGATCATTATTGGAACGTGGCTGGATTTCAAGACTCTATAAAGTCTACTTCTATTGCATATCAATAGAGGAGATCTATTGCACTCCTGTCGGATTTGTAACTCAGGGACCACTAAAATATGTTATATTTTTCTATTATTCAATAGGAACCTTCCCCAATTTGATTGACCACAAGTACTGAAAAATTACGAACTTATTACGTCTGCTTTACTGGCTAAATAAAAAAAAGGAATTATATGGTGAATATTTAAAGATAGATAATGTCAGGTATCATAAAAGCTTAAAGCTCTTTACAATTATCTACACACGATAAATAATTTGTAGTAACCCAGCATTATATAACTTATGATTGGCATTAATTAGGCACTTTTACTTATAAAGATTAAACTTGCCATCGCGACTTCAATCACCTGCTTTAGCTTAAGTCAAGGTGTAGCGATAGTTGTTCCCTAATAATTAGGACAGAGATATTCTTTTCGATAAATGGTTCATTAAATATATATATTTAAAGTAATTATTGTTAAGTGTATTTTTTCAGAGCTTTTGATTCGGCTCCGTATGCGTGATTATTATATATTGAAGCTATTTTCATGTCAAGTTTCTTTAAATTTTGGGAAATGCATTAACGTTTCCACTTACCTTTTTCTTCCACATGACCAAGTGCTTATGTGGGACTCACTAGTTTAAGAGAAGCCAGTACTATCGACCCACTAAATCCAGCATAACCTCCCCCCGTCTTTATGAGGACTCGCAGGATTGTTTACGCACTCAATACGGCATGCCTGCCGAAGTAAAGAACACAGCCAAAGAGCTGCTTTACAATCAGAGAAGTACCTGGAGCTTGCCTGGATTGCCTGATGTTATGTATGGCAAGGTAAACGCACATTATTTGGGCATTTGTGACAAACCTTGATTAATTCTTTGTAATTTATTTCATGGTTATTTCCTCATGCCACTGCAGAACGATAAGCCTGCCCGGATCCGTAAGTCCTTCGTTGTTATTCATCCATTAGTGAACCCTGATAATTTGGTACATGTTTGCATAATTAAAAAAAAGCGACAACCAAATAAGCAATTTTTTTTTTAAGTTTTTTTACAATTCAAGGAATTGATAAGTTAGTTTTCCTATGTTGTTAAGTTATGTATTATTTTAGGATATACATATTATAATTCAGTTAGTAGGTAATTTTAATATAATAATTATTTAAATCAGTCAGTCAGTGTGACACAAACACATGCAAACGATTGTTTTATAAGTTCTATAAAGAAAATAAAAAATTGTTATTATAGTCTACATGATAACAGTAATATTTGAGATATTATAAATGTAAATATATAATTCTTAATCTACAATAGTGTAGCAATATCACAAGACCGGTCTCGTATATGAACAACAAATAATTGCGTATGCTAATAACAGAATAAATCTGCCGAGTGTAAACATCGAAGCGCGTCACGATCACGAGCCGCCCGCGTGGTACCGCGCTGTCTGTGATGCAGATAGTCCCAGAGCCTTTGTGTCTTTCTTAAAGATCTAATTTTATAATCTACTTGATATCATTTTGAATATTTTGTATATTTTGGGTAGGCACTGTCTGTAATAAGTATAGAACCCCCTGAGACGTCTAATACCTTAGTCTCTCCCGTGACCATGTGCGCTGTAAAGCATTCGAAACGTCGGGAACCAAAAATCATAATAAATCCGCGACAAAATCCGAAAAGATAGTTTCATTTATAATGTCAAGTATTCGCGTAAACCTAAGAAAGTACTAGATCTAAATTTCTTTTGAATCTGACATTACGTCCACTATTTCTTCTCTACTCTTGTCTACAATGATCGTCAGTTAATTTATTACTGTAAATATCTTCTTCAGTAAAATTATGTGCGTAATTTTTTATACCATTTTGCAATTTTGTGAGTAGGACTTTTAAGACATCTAAAACCCTACCGTGACATAATTGCTGTCAAACATTCGAAATATCAGGACACAAAAATCTAAATAAATCCAAGTATAATTTATTTATTATTTGTAGCCTTCCTCCTCCTCTCCTAAGCGTTTATTGTGTCTTATTTATAACTTTATGTGTGCCCCCATGGCACGGTACGGAGATACGACAGTCAATTGCGATCGCAATTGGCGCAATTGTTCAGGATTTATACACGTTCAACAAGATTGTACTGTTCATAAACATATAAATTATACTACATGTTTCAAGTATTCATTCTGAAACAACAGTTTTGAGCAATGTATTCAATGTTATGGTGATAACCATGGTTATACGGTGACCATACTTTTGATTCCTTGTACAATAATAACATCTATGTTGTTATTTCATTTTTATAACGTCATCTCTGTTTTCTATTTATATGATTGATATTTATATACGTACTATTGTGTTTATTTATACTTATTTTTAGAATTAAATTTAAATTTAAACCCGTTTACTAAACAGCATCAGTAATAACTAATATGATCTTTGAACTAGGCACATAAATAAATGGTAATGGTAACTACGACATAAACAACTATGTATATTGTATAGGTAGTGTCTATCCGTTCATAAACTAAACGCAGGAAGTTACATAAAAACTTTGTTATTTAAATTCAGTATCGAATAATAAACAACTAGTATAGTTTCAAAAACGTGAAACCTATTAGATACATGCGGGTTCGATCGATAGTATTTACGTCGGAGCCTTGGCAGTGAGGCTGTGACGTCAGCGCTGTACGCGAGGATCCTATAACCACAGATCTATTTATACATACATCATTGTATACCTAATTTTTATACTTTCACTTGTTTTGTTCGGCTTGGATGATGTTTTTGGAAGTTTTAGCATTCGCCTGCAGAATTCTATACTGTAGAGTCGACTCTTTTTAAATATTTTTTTGTCTTTTATTATAATTTCGTAAATTTTTACTTGTGTATATTTTCGGTCCTATACTAAAATACTTGACATATTTAGATAAAGCTTGATACACATCGATAGATTATGACCTCGGAAATTTTGCTAGGTCTTAATCTGTAATAAATGGTAATGGTATTGGGTAGATATCGATAGTAGTAGTTGTAAAAGAAAGATGTAAATTTTTATATATTAATTATTATATCTCAATATTAATTAGTGCTAAATGCGAATTAATTTGCATTACCGAAATATGTGCATAAACACTCCGTAGTAGTAGTAATCCTAATGTTGAACTAAATTCAAATAAAAATCACTTCTTTGATGACTTATCAAAAGAATGAAATCGGTAGCAACTCTAAAGTTCTAGCAGCCTTTAACACCTGTAATAAATTACCATTATTTATAAAAAAACTAATGTCTCGAAAGCTAAATAACATTCGCATACAATGAAGCAAACACAAGATCACGAGCTACATATCTACATATATTATACCAAATTCCATCAAAAATCTGTCTAGTAGTTTTCCCGTGATACCGTGACAGACAGATATACAAAAATCTGAAAACTAGATTCTATATCTGAATAAGATTTTCAAAAAATATTTTATATATTAATTTTACTAAGTTAGAATTTTATTAAATGTTTATATATAACATGAAGAAGGAAATACCAGTCGGATGTACATATTTAAGGATGACTAAAATAATCTGGATTGACGTCAACTCACAATCTTGTATAGACAAGTACTTACCTACTTATTCACTTACTTAACGTAAAGTTATAAATAGATGAGAAAATAAATTAATATTCTCTTTAACTTTTAAAATGGTATTAAAAACATTTATAACTAGTTCTTATTTGGCGGTTCTGCTTGCATGGGAACTATATTGATAAGAATTATAATATTCGGGCTTCAAATTGTGTATTTTTAAAACCTTCTAACTTATAATCCTAGTGCGAATTGTTCGAGCCTTCTTAATTTCTAGATCCACTACTACTTATATTTTTGCGAATCTTGAAAGTTACATAATACTATAAGCAAAATATAATACTAGAAAATAAATTATTAATTAATTAAAATTAAAAAAAGTAACACATCAACTTAATAGTTTTAATTACAAGTATTTGAATTCTAATAGAGTTTTCGTATGCATGTTTTTATCTATATAAACCTGTTGCAATACGTACAGACATAAAACTGGTTTTTGATTTTACTATATCTCTAGTTTCAGGTAAAACAAGTATAAATTCAGAAATTAGGCACAAAACCGACGACTTCTCATCACATTTTCTGCAAATCACGTAGGTGGATCGCCAACTATACAGTTTCGGTCTGCTACTTGATAGTTAACCCCAATAACTCCACTAGGTCAGGACTCGAACCTAGACTCTGCAGCCATACTGCTAAATATACCCATCATTTATACTACATACATACTAGACGATAGATCTACATGTCTTGCCTGCACAGACTAGTTTCTTTATTTTTTATGTTCCATAAACTAATTTCTATTATGATAATGCTCTAACAGTTTTATTAGTATGCACGTTACAATTATATTTAGATCGTTTCTAACTTCTAACTGTTCTAGTTGAATCACCAATAGCGTGATATTTTTTGCGGCTTTCGATTAACAACAAGCGCCATGCCAAGTGACGTCAGCGATCGCTCTATCATCGGATCTTTAACTGTTATGAAATGAAAATCGCCCAAACGTTTACGTACTGCTTTGTTCTCTTTACACCTCTTCCTTATTTATGAAGTTATCTAACACATTTCCCTTTGAAATATATATAAATCTGAGTTGTTTTTCAATTACAAAGTGGTAAAATTCAACATGGTTTTCAGTTGTCATATAAATCATTGGGGTTGTTACTTATTAAGCAGTCTATTCACTCAATGGTCTTTATTCTTTGTTAGACCTCTCTATGTTAACATGATACATCATATTATGTTTATGTGTTTTTGTAGTCATCTGTCACACCATAATTTTCCAAAAATTTATATTATCAATTTTTAAAAACGCCTTTGTATAACGCAAGTGGGTATCAGTGAATTCTTGTATTCTTGTTAATTTATTTTTTGGTTTTCTAGTTTGAGAGCAAATGGCCAAGTTTACGATGTACAAACGTTGATTTTTGGGTCGCAATCTCCATACGTAATTTTTAATGGATTCGAAAAATAGGGCGTAGCTGCCTATAATTATTATAGTGGAAAGATCGGCATTAATAAAATTTGTGCTGGAGTTTCATGTTATTCCAAACGGAACTTGTTACACAGCAACAACGCATATTTGGTCAAGCCTTAGTTTCATTATTTCGTTATTTTTTATTATTACATATATGCGTGAAGTAATTTTATTTTGGATTATAAGAATTTGAAAAGAGGATGTGCTATCTATCCTCCTATATCTAATACCTCTATGTAATACAATGTTGCTGTATATTTCAGTGTCATTACTAATTTCATTTTTCATGCATTTTTTTAACTCTTGTATTCATATTAAAAAACTCAAATATTTAATTATTATACAACGTTTAAATTATTTTAATATTTATTAATAATAATAAATAGTCAATATTCAATAGGATTGTATAGATCAAACCATTTTTCTGGCGCTTGGCCACGCGTGGGATACAAATTTTCGGGAATACCGTATTCTACTCCGCCCGTAACGGACTGACGACTTTTATACAGGTTTATATATAATACTTGTTGGCGTCCATTCGCCTCATATAATGGTTATGATTTCAAGGCATGTTAAAAACGATCTTATAATAAATATCTGTAATAGTTATGTTCTTTGGCAAGGAAGTGACATTATTACTTGGAAATCTTTTATTATAAGGAAGTGGGAGGTTGAAGTTAATCACTTTTGTATGATATATTTTTTTGAGTTGAATTTCAAAGAAATAACTTTCAATTCTATTTGTTTTTTATTATATTATAAATAATCTATGTTCAATTACAATTGATTTTAATAAATGACTTCTATGGTATAAGCCATTCTATTTACTTACTTTTTGTTATAAGCCATTTTTATTCTCAATTCATAAAGCCTTTAAGTTACTTATAGAGTTGAGAGGAATAAACTTAAAAGATTATACGAAATAAAGATATATTAATATTAGTTTGCTATTATCATCTTATTAAATGGTTTCCTGTAAAGATGGTTTATGTGATTAGTATTGGCATATATATATATATATATATATATATATATATATATATATATATATATATATATATATATATATATATATATATATATATATATATATATATATATATATATATATATATATACCTTTTAATCGTTATTACTAAGACACAAACGATGATTGCTTACAAACTTAAATTTAATATAAAATACATGAGGTACATTGGAGCTTTGCCAGGTACGAATATTTAAAATCAGTTCCAGTCAGGTTTACAGTATTTAGTTTTTTAATCGGTTATCGAATACTCTTTTCGGTTGCTACGGTTACACGTGTATACTGTATAGGCACTTTTTTTCTCATCCAAGGCCGCAGCTCGCAAAGGCTCATGCGAAGCTAATTGCACGAGCCACGTTACAGATAAAAAATATCAATAAACAAAACAAGCGATTATGACTCAATTTTGTTTAATTACTCACCTTGGTTCAAGCGTTTCTGAAATATATTCACAGGCTAGTGGAGCGTGATTTGTGCTGGATTTTGGCAAATATTTACCTCTTTACACGAAAATATGTACCTGTTAGAAATAATATTATGATACTTAGATCACGTTGTTTTCTTGTGCAATTGCATTACAGCTATGTTTTATGTTTTATGTTTGACAATGCTCTTTACCTTCCTAAGAATTAAATTTCTGAAGAAACAAATCTTTGCACTCGCAATTTGCTTTCAAAAATACATAATATGTAAGTATAACAAAATTGTTACGGGATTAGAGTTGCATATATTGTGTTTTACTAAGATTTATGTTGGAGAATTCGAAGAAATGTAAAACAAATCAGCTGTCTGCAACGCACGCTCTTTATGTATAGCGGTCTTATCATTGTTTATTAACTAAATAGAAAAATACTCAGGCAATGTTGCAAGCTAGTGCTTCCCTAGAATATAATATAGTTCATAAATTATAAAACATCTTAGAATCTAATGGAAATTTTACGTCAACTCTCAAAACAGTAGGTACTACTGTCAGTAAACAATTAACGTGACGGGAATAGTTCATTGTTACAGCGAAAGAATGTTTTGGCATCCCTTATTATTTACTTTTTAAAATATAAAAGAAATGAAAGTTAAAAGTTGTATTATTTTGAAATTAATCGTAGACAATGGCGTATTTATACAAAGCCTTAATTTCTTTATACTCTAATAAAATACCACGCGAGGGGAATATGACTGCGTCGAATTGTACCCATATAAAGCAAATCATAGATCATCTGGTGATCGTGTATCATAATACTAAAAGTCTACTCTTTTGAAATGTTATTGCATAGTAACCTTTACTCTGCCAAGATTAAAGTTGTTATCAAAAGTATGTAATGTCCAGAAGAGATAAGAGTAGCTTATATAGTCGTATAGTGCGTATCGATAGCGTCGTGCGCCACACGCGGATATAAGATAGTGCTACACTCAGTACACTGTACAAAAACGTGATCTTGTTTACTTTCATCACGCGGTTGTGTAAGCACCGTAATTTCTGCAAATGCTACCGTACCTAGTTATCTCTGCATATTTTTAGCCTGAAGTCATGAAGTGTTTGAATTTGAAATAGCTGTAACAATGTAAATATTTCTTAACTTCTCATGAATACTTATTTTTATTTTGGGACTTGAGATTGATGTTGTTATGGAGTTATTATCTATATAGGTAAAGATTAAGATTAAGAAGATTAGAAGGTCTGATAGTTTGTCTATAGCCGTGTTATACATTATCAAACTACTATTATCATTACTAATGCTAAAGTATTAACACATGTGTATTACATATTATTTACGTTTATACGTAAATAGTAGGGAATTAGATTATATTTAGTACACGGACGGGGCAGTCAAAGATGTATTCGATCGAAGCGATTGTACCTATAGATAAAAATTATATTTGTATGTTCTTAGTTAGCACAGTAGTGTAAGTCAGCAGTGTACTTGAATAAGGATTTTTGCAACGTCTGATAAAATGCTCAAATCTCTAAAACGTATATCGTTTTCTATATGCAAAGAAATCTTAATATTTTGTATTTTCCAAAGGATCTAGCTAGCGCAAGGTATATAAATATAGTTAATAGTAATGAACTCTTAGTAATTGGCCAGCAGTGACTACTACTAATGAATAATATTTAATAATAGCACATTCGCAATTAATTCATATTGAGTTGCAAAAACAAGTTAACAAATAATTCCTTATACGTTTTTACTGGTTCAGGGGTTAGCCTTATCGATGAGGTCGGCGGCGGGAACGTGACTCCGCAATTGTCACGTGACCAACTACACTACGTTACATTATGCGCTACACGATCGCTAGTGAGGTCATATTGAGCCAGTACGAGACTGTTGTAAAGCCTTCAAGTAACGTAACACGAAATGATATTTTGAGGCCTCTTAGGTACACGCATACATGTGTTGTACTTTAGGGTTCTGTAGGAAAAGGCACGAACTTAGCCTTACTACGTCTTGCTTCCGGTACATTTTAAATTGGTTCATTTAAGATAATTTGTTTATTATTTTAAAAATAATGCCCACCGTGGTATTGAAGTCAAGGATAACATTACAATATTGTAATTTTTTATTTTTTTATATGATCTGGTATTAATTTCGTGTGTTGCTTACTAGCAACTCAAACCTCGCTTCGTCTGGGTTCATACCCAGCCAGTTTTAAAGGTTAATATGGATATCCCACGAGAACTGACCATTTTTCGAGATAAAAAGTAACTTAGGTGCTATTCTAGACTTAAAATCTCTGCGCCAAATTTCATTCAAATCCCTTTTGTCATTTCGACGTGATTAAGTGATAAACAGGCTATATTTATCCCAACTTTCTTCAAAACCCAGCATTTTAAAACTAACCCTTATATACAAACTAAAACTTTATACACTTATAGTATACATGATATACAATATGTAAATCATGTATACCTACTATGTGAAAGTATTCGAGATTTTAGTATTACGTAGGACATTAGGCAAAACCGGCAAATTTCTCCGAACTAGTAAACAGTTATTTCGGCGAACAGCGAAACTACATATTTGGTATTTTGCACAATTTTAATTTTACATAACTTCAATCATTTAGTATGAAAAGTTTTATATTATTTCTTATGCAAGTAGTGTCAACTTATTTTTTTTTAAACAGCAATATTAATAATTATACTAATTTTGTTCACGATAAAACGTAGGTCCAATTAAAATAAAAATAAAAAGATGAATAACATACATTTTTTGTACAGGAAGTAGAATTTATTATTAGGAAATAAATTAATAAAACCAAACAGCTGATCGATTAGAATTGTCTTTAGTACAGTCTACACCTTGCTAATAATTGGGTACCAAAGTTGTCAGTATTATTAATGATATAATCTACATGCGGTTGGTTTAAAATATGTTCGTTAGAAATAATAGTAGATCTATTAAAATTTTGATTGTAAATTAAAACTATTGAAGTAAAAAATATGTAGTTTTCAGGCCTTAGAGTTACGTCTGTATTTTAAGCGTAGCTCCTGCAGTGTTTTGAAATTATAAATAACCTATATTGCTCTCTGACCTATAAATTGAAAAAATCACTTCATTCCGGTCTGTGCAAAAAGAATAACCAAAAACATTTATCATTAAATGTTCAAATTGACACGGCATTATTTGCTTATATTTACAGTACCTATATTACTCGTAATATTATTCGTAAGAAATCAGAAATCCATACTTTAATTCGCAAGTTGGCTAACTTCAACTAAATAAATTTTTCAAAGGCAATGAAAATCATAAGTAAATCAATAAAATTTATTATGAATTCGGAACTTTTTGTTTTTTATTTTTTTGTAGAATTTTTCAATTAGTATTATTAATTAAATAATAACGCTTTTAGTTTCCCCTGAGAGATACGAGTAGTTAGCCGATATTTCTAAATATTAGACATTTTTAGAGAATATTTTTTTATTAAAAACACTTAGATACGTACAAAACATCCTGACATTTAGGCACTATGTGCAAAATTGATAGACATAGTTTACAAGAGGGGCACTAACGAATTCTTAGAGCAGTGTACGTAAATAACTATGATGTTAATTAACAGCACTCAGCTAAGTGGACATTATTTGTGTTTGCAATTATATTATGTATATCTCAGTATTGTACTATTTAATTCTCTTCTATATAAACGACTATCAATATATACTGTATGTAGAAACGAAAAAATCATTATTATTAGTTTTATATATAAACTGTAGTAGCCCAGCGGTAACGCGCTCGGTTCAATAACCGAGTGATGCGGGTTCAAATCCGGGTCTCGCACCTCTGATATTTTCATGTGCGAATCATTTTCTATCATGATTACCACTTGTCTTACGGTGAAGGAAAACATTGTGAGGAAAGTTTTTCGAAAGACATGTGAAGTCCGCCAACACGCACTAAGCCAGCGCGGTGGACTAAGGCTTGATCCCCCTCGTACTGAGGGAGGCCCGTGCCCAGCAGTGGGACGTTAAAAAAGGGCTGATGATGATGACGATGAAACTGTGGTGTACTGTGTAGGCTCCCTGACATCTGTCGTAATAGACGAATTACTCTTTTAGGACTAATCTTTTAAGGATTTAGGTTAACTCATCCTGCTCTAATTGTTTGGGTTTCGTCCTTTTTACAACATTTGAAATCGTCGTTTGACCTTAACAAAGATCATTATTTTTTGTTTTTATAATTTTCTTACATGATTCTATAGCAGCTCACAGGAGACCATCCACAATACAGCCTCATATACATATACATTATACAGACATAATAGAGTTATAAAGCTTCATTTTTATCTTTTGACGAGGAAACCCAGAAAAATAATTATTCCAAAGATGTAGTTTTTTCTTAACGATTTTAAACGCAATGGCTAATAAAAATCAAGAAGCAAATACGAATAGCTCTATCCAGTACACTATATTATACTTTATAATAAAAATGTAGCGCTATTAATAATTTAATCTTGCTACTTGTTGCTTGGTTGATTCAGGCGGCCTTGGTCGTAGTGGTCTTAATTACTGTCCTATTCAATACTCCTAGTGACACGTCATAAGGAAAATATGAGTTAGTCTTTTAGAGTCTAGATTTTAAAAATTATTCTCTCTTAGTTTGGAACTTTTCTTCGGTCTCTGTATTTCTTTTGGATAAAGAACACTCCAAAAAAGATTTATTTGTATAGAAATCTTTAGAACATCTACATAATAGATTTTGATATTTTCCTGTACTAGACTCGCGAGCAAAATACATGTAATGATTCAAAATAAACTTTTTTTCGACTTTAGTCATTTTTATGAAAGTATTTAAACTGCATACTCTACCTTCATCACGAGGAGCTAATATCTATATTTAAAAGTACCTTAAATACGTACAAACCAAAACTAATAATAAACTAATTGAGTTTAAAATTTGTGTAATGTTTTAAATATAAAGCGTGAGCTGATCTATAATAGCATAAATATCGCTTTTAAGATTTAAAATCCCCTTAACGTCGATATAAAATAGCGAAAATTCGAAAATGCGACATAACTTTAATCCATTCACGTCTTCAATTGTTTAGTTGTATTTATGAAGTTTAATCTTGATAAGTCAAATCAAACACTTGCAACAATTAGCGTCACTACGGCGCATATTCGTAGAATCGTTTCAATAAATCATTTAACAGTATCATCACGGCATCACATGTAGCGGTACCGACACGAAATGTCATGGCCTGGCTTATACCATAGGCCACGTTTTAGGTCGACGTGAACCTCAAATGTCAAGACACCAAATGAGGATAACTATTTATCATTTTCATTGATATTAAACTTGTGGACGTTATGTGCCTTGTAAAGTATACATGGCATAATATAGATATGTGTGATATGGGCTGAAAATCATGAGCAAAAATGTTGTACTGTTGACAAAAATTCTTCAATAATTTAATAATAATAAATAAATAATAAAGTAAATATTTTTACATAAATAAGTCTTACTTTTCTAATTTTAAAGCAAGGTGAAGTTTAAAAAAGATAGCATGCCAATTGCTTTGTATTCTTCCCAAAATTTTCATCGCCCTAATAAATGTTGTTGAACATCAATTTTTTAGTCTGAAATAAGAACCTTATCATTAATCGAGCTTTACCTCTATCGTTTCCTAAAGGCCTAAGTTCAGCGAAGGCGTTCCAGTTCGTGTAGCTGGTGGTTAGGAGCTCTTGTCACGAGAACTGTTACACGAAATGTCATGGTTGGAAGCATTAAAGTTTGATATGTTACGAGACTGTCCGCTTTTTATTACTCCCTTTTTATGTCGAACCAAATTCAGCTAACGCTTGGCTAGATTCTTTTTGATGAAGCGAAGTAGCGTTCCACGAATTACACAAAAATAATATCCCGTCGAAGATATCGACTATCAAGCTACAAACAAGTTGGGCGATATTTTGTTTCAGGGTTAGAGGTAAGCTATGTAATGTTAATTCTTGTTTAACATGACCTTCGTTTAAGATTTATCGTTGTAACATGGCAAGTATTCATATTATTAACTTACGTTGAGTTATTTAACTTGTACGAGTGCAATGCTAATGATGCAAACAATTCTGATACTTGCAGTATAGTTAGTATGAAAATCATAATATGTTATTACTTATATTTACGTAATATAGTTTTTTATCTTGACAATATTTGATGACATGGACATAAATTTACACTTTATCGATTAAAATATTACAATTTAAGAAGCAAATGCAAAGTAAGTTTTCAAAATGCGTGTTGCTTTCACCAAGTCGCGTGTCACCGTCGCCTGATCTAAACTAATTCATCGGATTCGCGTGAGGACACGAGCTTCACGCCACTCCATTAGCTCTACGTCTAATGGAAGATAATGACACGTATAGTATAAGAAGTCCTGCTTATATGCTGCTGGCACGAAATCACCGAGTAATTACCAAATGGTGAAACATCAAGTTATTGCGGTTTTAGTTCACTTGGTAGTATCACGATATGGGTAATGTCACGGTTCCTGTGCAACTACTTACTAGATTAAAAAATGTTTTATATATTTTTGTTTGTGTTATATTCATTACATCATGCTGTACATTGCGGTACTAGTCAGAGAATACATTAATAGTCGGTCGGTGCGTTAGCTAGTGTCCTCATAAAAAACGAGTTAAAAACAAATGCAGATGTAACGATGCGGAATATTTTATTGTTTCAATCATCACCATATAGTTTTTATGTTTTACTGATTACTTACCTACTGGTTGATGTCGGTGGATCTTTCACGGTAGCTCTCGAGATGTATCGTGTCTCACGCCAACTTTTGAAGCACCGGTAATGGATGTCTACTAATATGTTCCATTTTTTCTTCAATTGAATTAAATGATAACATATGCTTTTTTTATTAAGGTAAATAACTTAAATGTATAAAACAGTTATACAAGTATGACAATACTTGTTTCTCTTGTAAAGTCGTAAACTACAGTTATTTTTAAGCTACAAATATTGAATGAGGGCCACCCAGACTCTGACTCACTTTTTTTCATATATTTTTACGATTCTATTGTGTACTGTTATATTGCTGGTTTTGGTAAGTTAAAAACTGTTTGTAGTAATTCGAGTAGCTTTATCTTTTATAGTGTGTTACGGTAAAGTTGTGCTCCGCTCAAAAACTACCTGGTACTGTTCATATTATATGCTTATGTTGAAATCAATAGTTACATTTAAGTCGATGTTTTCATCGCATATTGAAGCAAATTTTGTCTGTGTAAATATCGTAGAGGAAAATCCCCAACATGTCGGCAGATACTGGAGACTGTTTTAATTTTAGCAGACAACTTAGAAATAACACTAAAAGATATTTCTTTTTATGGAACAAGTCATGTAACATCAAAGTAATCAACGTTTGCAATCAATTGATCTTTTTAAAACTTTTTTCCCCCATAGCGGTACTATTTGAAAGTGAAAAAAACCGTTGACATTTTACAAACAGAATGCGTACGTTATACAACAGACATGAGTAATAATCGCACCTTCCTTTGTTTCAGGTAACCGAGAGGAAGTTCTTTGTTTGAATTTTGATTTGAGCCGACTCGTTGTTATGGGGCTCTTGCTTTTGTATGGAGTTCTATGTGTAAGGTATAAATGTACATATTTTGTACACTGATAACGAGCGGGGTTGATTGCTTTTGAGATACGCCTTTATTTTAGCTGTTATTTTAACTCAGTTTTTGCTCGACAACATGCAACAACTTATAATAAAAATATAAAGCTTATAAGTACTTCCCTCTCTTGAATTCGGTCAAAAATTTAAAATATTTATACAATTAACAGGGAAAACACATATATTACTAAACAGTTATAAATAAAATCATATTTACATTATCCACTGATGTTGCAGCGCCTATGACAATGACTATAAAATTTTTTTTTTCTGGTTTAATCCTGCGATCAGTCTTCCTGACTATAAGCAGATGTGATGTTCGATTATGGCGTGTTGGGCACTACTCCCATTAGAGTCTGCCCAATGTATACAAGTCATGACCATCTGTCTGACTGGTGTGGTCGAAAATGTCCCGCCGTTTAAATGACTATAAAGTGTTTAAACTAAATAAATACCTACTATAATTGTGAATTTGTTTAGATGAAAATAATACTTAATGTAAATGCATTTACTTGTGCTTTATTCTCTTTTTATATCACTTGTATTCTTTTTTAAACTGGATCTGATTAGTATTAGAATTTTAAAGGGTTATTCATGTTAGTCATGAATAAAATTGTAACTCTACAAACTGATATTTCCGAGTAGACTCGCTCCTTTCCCAGTCAATGGTTTATCTAACTGAACGACTATTACTCATTGGTTGGTACTTGGACCTTGGTATTACTGTGATAATTACACTTATGTAATTGAAAACAATGAATATGCAATCTTTATAGAAACACAAACAATGGGACCCGATAAATTTAACTATAATAGTACTCTTGTTTTGCTTAGAGCCTCTAAGTTAGATGCAGTATATGAAAATGATGTTTGTTTTTGTTTGAACCACTTCATATTATATAGCAAGGTAAAGAATAAAATTAAGAAAAGGAATTTGCTTATACATAATTCTACACTAGTATAGTATTATGAAACTTTAAGTTTAAGGCCTAAGGATACTATTAATATTCTAGATTTTAATATTTCTGTATTCCATTGAAAGGAGACAATCACGACCGATTCCTTTAGATTGCCATACTTCAGCGGCAACTTGTGATCTTATCTATCGATTGAAATCGCCTTCGTTTTTAAGCAAGCAATTTTGAATGTTTGTCAGACTACAAACTGATTAATAGTTAAGTATACCAACTTTACCTATAGGTTTTGTTTTCGCTCCTCTACTTTTTCTAAGATAACACGTCTAAATCTTCCAGATTTTTGAACGATTCTTAATTAAAACTTGGCCACTGTTACTATCATCTTATACATACTCGTATATCTATCTAAATAAAAACAGCTATAATAAACAAAATAAATAATGAAAGGACCAACATTGAACATGATTAAATTCAATGTCACACAGGTTCTATATTTTGGAGCATAGCGTCACGTAACTTAGGACCGGTCACGTTTACTTTTCGCGTCGCCAAAAACAGATACCATGATACCAAAACTGGTCCACAGAAGGTCATCTCGGCCGCTATTATTGCACATCGTGTTTAGAATACTTGTTTCCCGTTTAAAATTAATTTAGTTTATGTCTATTTTTAAAATGTAATTGGTTTGATTATTTAATATTGAATCTATAAAATTTTCCATTAGTTAATACGACGTGACGTTATGTCAAGCATTAGTTACTTACTGAGTTACTTACCAATTTAGATACGCATATTTAAAGAGCATGAAACCCTATGTATAATCTTCACATTTACATGTATTATAATGTTCACCTCAAAAAGTATAACAAATAAGTAGTTACTAAAGGTCATCCAATAAATTCTCACGGGAAAAAATTATAACAGTTCCGTGCCATATATTTAAAGGTAGGGAAATCCCGTAACTTTCAGAGTGGGGAAAAGCTTGTTTAAAAAGAATCCGAAATATTTTCTTTCCAACAATATAAAGTATTTTAAATATTATCATTACTATTTATTCACTGAAATTTATTTCAAAGTATATTAATTTATTCTCCAAATACTAACAAATTGTTTATCACATCACATCTCCTTAGAATCTTTATCTTTTTTTGAAGTGAGAAGCAACTACGTTCGTCTTCATTACTGATTAAAAGAGCAACCAACAGACACAGAAACCCTTATTTATAATATTAGCAATAATTTAACACTTTTGACTGACTTTGCAATACGTATAAATTTATTGTACGTGGCAATTAAAGGAATATAAATATATTTACCCCATAGTAAAACATGTTTCTGTTATGAACTTGAACCGGTATATCGGGATTTATGTACCTATAGAGCTTATTGTATTTCATGTCTTTGTGAGGCGCTCGTGAAAGATATGATCTTTTACTATAAAGATCACATGGCTGACTATTGTAGATAAAATAAATCTGGATTACTTTGTCATCTAGTTATATGATTTTTTTGCGGTATTTGGACTGTTATATAATAAAAATTTTAATATATTTTATGATACTAATTAAATTTATTACTTCCCTAACGTTTATTTCCATGTTTTTGCCAACATTATCGTTGTGTATCAAGACTTGTTTGTTATACAAGTTAATATTTTCTCAAAGTAGAAACAAACATACAAAAATTCTTTATAGTTCAACGTCGCTAATATAATGTTAATATATGAAAAATAATTCAATTACGTAGCCCGGACCGGTCATAAAAACAGTTGTGAGAAAGTGAGGATACATGGGAACGTTCTCACGTACTTCGACGAACTGGCACGACCTGAACTTTTTGCTTCATGATGATGAAATTATACGTACTAATACATTTATTTTTATACTTAGAGGTATCTCAAGTGTTAATAAAATCTATTATTCTTACCATTCGCATGTTATGGTTAACGTCATTGTATAGTTTCAATTTAACGAAAACCATATCTCGAGATCTTATTTTTGAAATAAATGAGTGTCGAGCGATCCGTGGCGAGAAAAATATTTTAGGTAAATAAAACATTCTATATTTTATAACTTGATTGGGTATAAAAGATCTCACGTTAGATCTGCAATAAAACGCTTTGTATTAGAATGAATTGGTTTCGTTTCGGCCGCTAATTAGAGTAAGATTTTCCAGTCAGTTTGTTCCGCACAATGGCACGGGAACTATTCAACATTGAAACAATCGCACACGCAACGCACGTGAGAATTCAACTAGTTAGCGCCTATCTCTGTCTGATGTGAAATTCAATAGCCACTTGTGCGAAATTTATTCCGCAACATTTTTATCGACCTTGCTGTATTTACATTATTATCGTAAAAATAACTGATGAAAATACGTTCGTTTAAATGGGTGGTCCTTCGAGCCGTTGCCATGTAGATTAAGTTCGAATAGATAATATTAAAATCAGCTGTTTATTGGCAAGTTTGTGTAAAATGAAGTGGAACACGAGATACTGGGCGTAAGTATTCATACAGTTGTAATTATGCAACTCGCGTCGCGGACGAGCGAGCGGCGTCGACACGTTCGAGAATCAAATCTAAATGTCAAGGTGAAGGCGGCGCGAAAGGAAACGCACGGTGACGTCAGCGCCGCCATCTTGGACAACTCCGCCGCGTGTGCCGATCTCTAGTTTTATTTAGGACAGTAGACAATCAATGCGAATCTTCATTCATTGTTCGCTCGCTAAATATAAATGTTACGATACGTTATTCTCGCGTTTTGCAAAACCAGCCTGATTTGCTAAAGTTTTGAAGAAATCCTATCTAGAAGCAGCCGCCGGCTGTCATCACGCAATTCTCAGTTATATCTAACAAATATATCTTATGAGTATAGAGTTGTTATTGTTGTTCAATTTTTAAATAATAAAAAAATATTTTATTATGTAGCTAAACATTCAGAACAAATCCACAGTCAATAAAACCTTTCACTTCGATAACAACAGAGCGCGGCCTTGGACTTGAATAACCCGTACAATTGTAAAAGAAACAAGAAAAATAGTTAACGCTGGTTTTTAAGTCACGAAGATTTCGAGATAAATAAGTTAATGTATGTAGTAATAATGATGCAATAGCACGTGATGTCTATTTATATATGCCTTATGTGGACGGTCAGGTTTTGTTGTGTTTAGTCATAATCATAGATAAATAGCGTTTTTTTTTTGTATTTTTAAAGCCTCATTACTAAATGCTGTATTACGTAATCATTTTTAGGTGTAAAAACTTCAAATAACTATACATTACTTATCAAAATCTAAACTCTTAACTAGTTATTAATGAATAAATATTGTGCGCAATTCTATTGGTGTTGTAATCATAGAACGATGTTTTGCTAAGTGGATTAAATAATTTATGAAATATAGGCACGTTCTTTGTTATGTTAGGTTATGGGAAAAAACCAAGTATGTTACCTACCTGATATTACAACATTTAGCATGTAAATTACTCTTAAATTGTATTTATTTTAGTATACTCTTTGAGCAATTTGTATAAAGTATTAATCTAATATGTAAGAAGAGAAGGGGAGAGATAGTAGGCAGGTCGTGATACTTTTTGGCACTGGCAGTTTAGGCTGCCAATGGCAGAATTGCGTTGCATCAAGATTTTTTAATTAGCCTCGATGACGACTCGTATGAAGCAGTAGTATCGACAACTGAGTAGCGAACACGTGCTCAATGATGATAACTGAAAGGCCGGGGAGTGCTCCATCGTCACGTTCCTAAGGTCACGTTTCAGATTGTGAAGTCACCGTTGTGCAAACTTCTTCATTATATGTTATTTATGTCTACATTTCCTTCAGCAATTATTTGTGAGAGGAAAACTATTAGTGTTTGGATATACATAGGTATTAGGTACATACTGAGATAAATTTCTAAATACATATAACAATAATAATGTTCAATTCAATTCAATTCTCTTGTTAATGGCTTCAAAGCATGCCAGTTGAGCACAGATTATTTCGCCAATGTCACGTAAAATGGGGAAGACACGAAGGAGATAGGTCGGGGACATAGAGTCAATAAGTCTATTTAAATTATAAACGTATAAGAAAAGTAAATCCTTACTAAACCTACAACAAAAGACAGCACAGTTAGTATTTACAAAAAACCTTAATTAGACAAGAGAAAAAAAATTGGTTAGTTGGTGTTAGTTATATTACACAGAACTTTAGTCTACAATTTAATTCTATTATCTTAGTATATTTACATAGCAATTTACACAAAGGACTAAACACAAACATCAATAAACAGTTAACATTAAGGGGACGGGGAAAATACTAATGGTATAAATCTGAGGTATAAATTGTAATTACATAATATACAGTTTTGATGTATTTAATTAAATATTTAACGATGACATCCGTGTAAGTATAATTTATATAATATGTAGAGTATGTTTGGCATGGACCTTTGTACAATGAAATTGTTTCCCAATCAGTGGCATATGGTATTAAGTATTCTTTACATTATCTGATAGCATGCCACAGCCTGCGATAACGAAAATGTTCCAAAAAAAGGTCTGTGACATCAATGAGATCTGATATCGACTGATAAATCGGATGGCTCGGTGGATTGACGCAAATAAGGATTATCTTATCGATGTTTTAGATGGCAATGACTCGTGGATCGATCACGAGGTGTTTCTTAATAAGTTACCTTTCAATAAAAGTGATGATATGGAAAGGTACAAATGATAGTGAGCATAGATAAGCAATATCTGACAAAAACACATTTATCTACATGTCTAGTGTTAATAGACCATAATGATAACTTTTTACTTTATAACCTTAAAGCAAGAGTGAATAGACATATTCTAGGCATAACAGTTCCACCGTAGGCCACATCATCATCCATCAGATGTGATAGTGGTCAAGCGTGTGCCTATAATGTAGAAAAAAAGTTAAAAACATTTTACCCTTGAATATTGATCGTTATTATTCATAAAAAACCTATTCTAACGTAATAGCAAGACGTTAATCGTAATAAGCAGTTGTGTAAATTATATATCACATAAATAGTTTTGTATCTGAATAGATATGTAAGCCAAAAGCAATAATCAATATATGAAATGGCTCACCTACATCAGATATAAATACGCCTAATTTATTATTTGTTTACTTCCTACAACCGCAATGTGTAACTATTGTTAACAGATTGTTATTTCTTTTTCTATTGCTATAACCCCAATATTTAACCGTACTTACTCGTAGGTGTACACGTGTATCGTTTGTCATATGGACAGATCACAGAATGTATTCATTTTTAATTTTTTTTCTCACTTTTTCACTATTTACACCAAAATATTATGAATCTAAATCAAATACATCATTAAGTCATACATCAAAAAGTAAAATCATCTTCATTCCATCGTACAATCGTATCATCTTAAACAAAAATTAACTTGTTTTTCTTATATAATATGTTTTTTACGTAACTCCCGCAAATTGTTATTATGTCATTCTAGTTATAAAATATAAAGTAAACCACAAAACTAATTGAATCTTATTAAATTGAAGATACTCAGTCATTTTAAATGTCGTTGATAACATTTGTACTCCAATGTTTTTCACTCTTATCTCGGATAACTATAAATATACTATAGTATGAAATGATACACTTGTAACGTTCAAGTCACGTAAGAGATAGCGTAATCGGTAACCTTCTGTAGCTCAGACGGTGGCGTCACGGAGCTTCAAGAAGTGCTATTGATAATATTAATAATTATTTATTACTTTACAAACCTTTTATAGAATAAGCGTTGATTAAAGATTAGTGATCTGTACAGACAAATAAAATTGAAATATACAAGTTTTTACTATATGCATATGAAGTATATACGGTAAATAATAAGAACACAGTTTGTTAAGTTTTTTTCAGTCTATCTTTTCGTTTCGGCTAATGTCTGAAACGGCTAGACTGATTTTGATGGGACTTCCTCCAGCAGATAACTACTAAGTATAATGAGTAGCTAATATATAAAATAAGTTTTTCGAATGAATTAGTTGTTTATACATTTAGAGAATAAATGGCATATTCAATTATAAATAGGTCGTTTCTATAGGTAACGCTGTTTTGCGAATACGTACTGTTGTATGTTTTTCACCGGGAACAAAGTTTATGAAAAATTTCTGTGTGCTTACAGGATAACGCCTGTCAGGTCCGCTAGAGTAAATATATAAAAGAAAAACTGTTGGTGTATCAAAATATTTCCGAATGCAGTAAAAGAAACAAAATAATTAGGTGTTTAAGTGTAACATTTTGTAGATTAAGATATGCTTAATAGATTTGGAAAATTTATCATATCAGCATTCAGCGACAAATTTTTCCATTTCCCTTATCATATTTATATTGCACAGTACCTACTGCTTGTCAGTTAATTAAATCTTATACCTAACTATTTTAAAACTTAGGATTTAAAATCTTATCTTGTAATATAAAATGCTACATGAAATATACCTTACGTTAAATCCTAAATGAGTTGAATTAGAGTAACATTAAATATTTTTTTGGAAAATGTTTCTGTAATGTAGTCATTAGTTAGTAGTTACTTTTTAGAATTATTATCTTTATTTCTGAGAACGCATTGTCAATTCGCAAATCTGACAATTATAATGTACCTAGTATTACTGTATAACAGTTTTTGTTTATCTAATTATGCTTGCAAAGAAAGTACTTTAAAGACGATAAGCACATAGTAACATAAGTCGTTAGCAGAAATAAGAATGCGCACATAGAGTCCAACATACTTTGACAGATGTCAGCTCTATCTCAGCTGATAACGTTCCATGCTCTTATCAATTATTTGTTAACGTAACACCTACACCACGCGTGGTACGTGAGTTTGAATGTTTTTGTGTATTTAATATGATGTACAATATTATATTTTATATACTTAGTAGTTATTAGTCATTGCGTTCGTAGCCAATATTTTAATTTTAATCGCTATATTCAGATTGAATAACGATTAATCAAGAAATAGTCATATATTTGATATATTATAACATAAAACAAATACAACAGAGTCTTGCAACTGTAGCTTGTAAATGTATTTACTCACAAACTTCTGCTTTACTCACTCTGTACTCCAAACGATACGAATTTAATTTTTAATATGCTAACTACTTTTAGACGTTATCAATCTACAGCAATTACGCATTAGACTATAAAAAGTTTACAAAAACAACTTGATCGTCAGAAAGTGAACAACAGATGAGTTTTTGATGCCCTGTGCGTGCGCCCACTAGAATAGCAGGCTGACCGCTTATTGTCATAGTTCAATTTACTACGTAACAATCTAGAATTTTCTTAGTATACTGCTTACGTGTTTGTCGCGACTTGTGTTTATATTGATAATTGTTAACTGTACACACAGCATATACATTATACCCATTTATATTTTATACTATTGCATACCGTCACGGCCGGCTCGCGTGCCTGATAGCTTATCTCCCGGGAACTTTCCATTACATATCGTCAACGTAACATAACTGTTTATTTGCATACTTGTCGTTTTGTACAACCGGATGTTTATAAATACGATAATATTGATACAGAATGTAGGCTTACTGTGGGAGTGTGCGTGTTAAATGTCAGGAACGTTATGATTTGTGTTCTTTTTAGATAGTATATATTTTTTCAAGGATGTTATACGAGTAGATTTAAGTAATGTTATTACTTATATTATTTAACCCTTTTTAACGTCCCACTGCTGGGCACGGGCCTACATTCAATACAAGGGGGCTCAGACCATAATCCACCGCGCTGGCCTAGTGCGTGTTGGCGAACTTCATAGATCTTTCGAAAACTTGTTAGGTTCAAGCAGGTTTCCTCACGATTTTATCCTTCACCTAAGACAAGTGGTAATAATGTTAGATATGGTTCGCACATTAAAATATGAGAGGTGCGAGACCCGGATTTGATCATCGCATCACTCGGTTATCCAAGCGCGAGCGCGTTACCACTTACCACTCTGCTACCAATGTCTAATGATTGTTATAATGATACTAATGATGTTACAAATATACTAGATCTACGATTTAATATTTGTCAGCTTGATCTATTCATATACCTCAAATATTCTCAACATTTTTTGTTTTTTTTTAATTTTAACGTAACCTATATTGTTGTACTGAATGGAGTTTTCACAAATACTTAAACCAAGAATTTACGTGGATACGTAAATGACGGAAGTGACCGACAATTTGTTCGTATCTATATTATCTAACCCGCGTACTTCTATATTTATAGACTCCAAGGGCACAGATTGAGGGAACTATAGAGGGACATGCCAAAATGCTTACATTACATAATATTGCAATGTAAGTCTGTATCAACAGACCTACCTGGTGAAGATAGTATTGAAATGTTTACAATTTGAGACTTGATGAAAAAGTATATTAAAGCTTACACAAAACAAAAAAAACTTAGAGCGAAGTCCATAACTCTACCCGAACAGTCATAATATAGTACAGGACAATTAATGCAGTCTCTTACTGCGATATTTTAAGTGAGGTTAAACTAGCATATCATCGAAAACAACGTCGCATAAGAGAATTAAAATTTCTCAAAGACAATATAATACTCTTTAAAATTTTTAAAAATAGTTTGGGAGACACTTAAACATTCTCTTTATAGGGCAGAGCTATTGCCCTGCAACGTAGTAACTATTTAGTAATCTGTGCTGCAACTTTTATTTGTTTGGCCCTCTTAAAGAAGCTCTAGAGGTCTAAGATTGAACAGCGATGAGGAGGTTGAGGCATACTTGCGCAATTAGTAGAAAACACGACCGAGTTCCTTCTACGAGGAGGGAATATCAATATATCTTTAAGCTGGAAATTATGGTGTTTTCCCAATGAGGAAAATACGTAGAAAAATAATCTGTCATTCTTATTTCTTAAGTTAAAATAAAAATAAATAAATGAAAAAGTCTCATTTATCGAAAGTAAGGTCGTTTCAATTATTTTCTCGAGAAAAGCATTTAGCCGGTTTGCACAGTAGGTACCTAATCGTAGGCGTGGGCTTAAAAGGTACTGTAGACGGAAAATGGTACAGAGGAAAACTAGTTACACTATAAAATATTATTGTCAGACTGAGGTTTTATGGTCAGTAAACATTTATTAGCTACACATTTAATAAAATTCCATTAAAACTTAGTCAAATCTGAATATTTTTTTTTAAAAAAATGTTATTGATAGATTATTATTTGTATGGAGGCCGAATTTAAAATTTTTATTTTTTTATTGTAAGTACGACTGGTTTTTTTTTTCGAAAAGTGTACAGTTTGTAATTTATCATTCTTGAACATAAGACAATGTGTAAAGTACTTTACTTTATTTAAAAAATAAATATTAAATAAATGAGAAATAGCTATCACAAATGCAGATTAAGATGAAATAAACAAATATCTAAAAATTGGACTTATACATAAAAGGACAGCGGAAGTTAAAAAAAAATGTTTGATGTTGTTGTTTACAATTTTAGAAGTATTTTTAAGTGTAAATACAAAATAACTTATTCTTAAAGACGGAACAAATAATAATTTATATGTTTTTATGCAGCTGAACTAATACATAACTGCTATCTCTGTACCTATTGCTTGTAAGTTAACATTGGTCGAAGGATATGCGTATTTGCGGACGGACGAACCGTTATCACTTATCACCGTATGTTTATTTTATAAAGCACGAACTCTACGCTCGTATTCATATGTGAAACTTTACAATATGAATACGAAATATGTTAAATCTGAGGCCTAAAGAGGTTCTACAGTTTTTAGAATTTTTGAAGTGAAACTTCTTTAGAATCGTTATGATTTCAAACTCGATGAAACGAAAAAATAAGTCCATAGTACCAAGCACTCAGAGACGGGGAAGAGTTAGCCTTAGTTAGATCTCGCCCACCGCGAGTCAGTGACATTTCTAACTCTGTCTAACTCGTGGATGTGACCTTCGCGCCATCTCCCTCTCTCAACAAACTTAGACGGGTTTATTTAGTATAAATATAAACGAGATTTAAAAATTAGTTTGCCAAAGAAGTTTTACTTCTGACATGCGTACTTTGTACGCACGCACTTTTTTTGTCTGTCTGTCTGTCTCTCTGTCTGTAACCGCATCACAAGGAATTTGGTATGAAAATAACTGCTTAGCCGGATCAACTAACACGATTCTTTATACAGTGAAGGAAATATTATGTTACCTATGAGAATTATAGTTATAGTACTAACTTATTGTTATATATAAGAAGTATCTACTAGGTGTTTGTAATTCATCCATATTTGATATCTTCAGCCTTTATTAAGGTACCACTGCTGAACACGGGCCTCTCTTCAGTACGAGGGGGATCATCAGTCCACCTCGTTGGCCTAGTGCGGGTTGGCGGACTTCACATGTCTTTCGACTTACTAGGTCTCTCGGACATGCAGGTTTCCTCACGATGTTTTACTTCATCGTAAGACAAGGGTTAATCATGTTACAAATGATTCGCAAATGAAAATATGAGATGTGCGGATGGACCCTGATTTGAACCCGGACTACTACTATACTCGGATGACCAAGCGAGCGCTTGTCTGTCCACTGTCTTTACAAAATATATATTATATTAAAACGTTATTATACTTTGAACTTAATTAATTAAAGATAAAAATGATAGTATTAAATTTTGGTACTTCAGAAGCATTCTACACGAATACTTAAGTAAATAAACTTTTAAGTTTAACACCTTTGTGAGTGTCATAAGTCGTAACTCATAAGGCCCCATTCTGTCTGACAGAACACATTGTAAGTTTATTTAATGCCTTCCTTTAACGGCTATCTGATTACCTGGAACTCGGTTAAGGTTTTTGCCAATATATGTAATATTTACCTTTTTATCTATTATTGATGGATTATATCAGATACCGACTTGTTTTCTTAGAATTTTGACATGTTAAAAAGATAAAGAATGGAAACATTTACTTGCCTTCAGCTACATAAACCTAAAGTTATTAATTATGTCACTTTGTTATTATTATATATTCATTATACACCATCGTTATATCACTACTTAGTATAAAACAAAGTCGCCTTTTCTGTCCCTATATCCCTATATCCCTATGTGCGCTTAAATCTTTAAAACTACGCAACGGATTTTGATGCGGTTTTTTCCAATAGATAGAGTGATTCAAGAGGAAGGTTTATATGCATAACTAGGCGATCCCGCGGCTTTGCCTGTGCTAAATCTAGGGAAGAGCCCGAGCGAAGCGAGGGCGAGTCGCTAGTTTTACTATATAAAAAAAATATTATTATATTTTACGTTATTTTGTGTCCTCAATAATTGAATCAGGTCTCAGACATTATGCGTTTTACTACTCATTAGTTTATTATCTTTATAAATAAGATATGTAAATATCAATTAGATTAAAATTAAAAAAAGATATAGTTTACGATTAATAATGACTAAAAACTTGCATTTTATTATCGTAAGCGGACACCCGCACACAAGGCCCCATTCTGTCTAGTGCATCAGTGCTGAGGAACAATCAGCTATTCAACGCCTATCATGTTTCCCAAAACCAAATATCGTTGTTCAAGGACTTTTTATTATTATTAGTCGTAGCATCATCATATCTGCTGGCTTTTTAGTAACATCGATATTGTTATTTTATATGAATAAAGTGATTAATACCTAACTATAAATATGATATGAACTTGACAAAAACAAAACTAAAAATAAATGTCTATATTAATGTTAATAATTAAAGTAAAGTAAAGCTTAGCTTGTTGCAAATTAATTAGGTCACAAAAGATAAGGAGCAGACTTAACTTGTTGCAGTATATTGTAGTATATATCATAATATTGTAAACATTATTATTAAAATACATTAATTAAATTGTCACCCGTCTGCATCAGCAAACAGGCAAACCACAAAATGCACTCGGAGCACTTCGTTACCTAGAAAATTATGATCAAACTCATATTTACATCATCAAAATGTCAATATTGCAATAAATGATGAATAAGCTTTTAACAATATTTTCCTTTACGTAATTATTATTTATTAAACATGACTTAGTCGAGATATGTAACGTTTTAAAATTGAACAGAATTTATTCTAGTAGGTACTTGTAGATATTATAAAACGTAGGTGATCGAATATTTAATATTATTATTAACTAGTATTTGGAACGGTTTAATAAACCGAAATGATAAAGGTTGATTTTCAAGTAAGGTTGGATTTCGGTTTTGATGCCGAAATAAACCAATTAATTCCTTCATAAGTAAGAAATGAGTCTTTCTACTAAGCCATTCAGCATTAGCAGAGACGCGCCAAATGTAAACGCATAAAAACTCATTTTAACCAGTTAATCTTTGTCATGGAACCGGTTAATTAAAAAACCTTACACCGAAAAGTCTTTAGGTTTGGGTTTAATGACCAAAACCGATTTAAAAATTTAACAGACTTCCGATACTTCTTACAATTAGGTATACGTAGATGATTGTGTATTTATCGAACCAAATTTTTTTCACTAGCCATCATTAGCGTGAACATAATTTTCACCATAAGCTAAATAATCACCATTTACGTAACGTAATTAAGAAACTAAAAAACTAATTAATTAGTTGACTTTTTGCCTGTGTACTTCAAAAGAACAAGATTTATTTTTTATAATTACCTAATTGCTTAGCGATCATAACGTACCATGTACGTATACGCAAAGTATTTTTTACAGTTAGTCATAGTTCTCTATTCTATTGATTCCCTGAATTGGTAGTCCCAGCCGAGTAAATAACAATAAGCTATTATTAAACGGAAAGCTCTAACGAAATCGAAAACAATCGTATTACAGCTTAGTTTACATCAAGCACGATCGAAGATGATCTCTCATGTTTCGAACTCTTTGTCTTGCTTGTCACAAAACTCGTATTCAAAACAAATCCATATGGCACATTTCTACTACTGGATACAGTAGTACTATAACCGGGACGCTACAATCAGGCCAAGGATCTTTCAACCGTGTCGTTGCTGGTTATTGATCTTCTCCCGGGAGCATTAGGGACAGCATCTCTTACGGAAAAGTAGAGATTATTCCAGACACGCATATTTAAGAGAGAATAAACTTAGAAAATATGAAAAGCCTCTTTTAATTAAGAATATTTCTACTGCAATTTAAACAGGAATCGCAGGATCTAACTATCTTATACAAATTCGAGTATATTTACTTGAAAAATTATCACTGAAAATCTGCGATGAACTTTGGTTGATTTCGATTTGTTTCAATAAGCAACGCCACAAACTATGTATGTTTTATTTTAATATTAAAATGCAAAAATTTGAGAATGTGTGTTTGTTACATTATATATGTACTCTGTACTATATGTAGCAATATACTCTAAGCTCTATATGTTCTAAAAACTCGACGCTAAATTTATATATCTGGAGTTTTTTATTAAATGTTTTTGCAATATTCATATATAATGTTGTCCTTCATTGTGAGCAAAACTACATGCGTAAACTAATGTCTTCTGTAATATTACAGTTTAATCGCCATTTTAATATAATCTTAAATTGCCACCCTACGGCTGACGGAACACAAACGTGCCGACCTTCGAACTCCCGGGTTGATACGGGTTACACTTCTAGACGCTGGTCTTTACGCCAAAATATAAGCTTAGTTATATCTCCGACGGAGAAAAATATTAAAGAAAAGTGACAGTTTACTGTTTATGTTAGTTTAATTATTTTTTATATAAACAGTTTATATAAGAATTTGACCTTTAAACGAAGAAAAAATTATCTTTTTTAATATTTAAGAAATCTTGTGTGAGTAATTACATGAACAAAGGTGTAATGTTAAGTATTCCGGTACATAACTCACTAAAGGGACACAGTTCTTTAAAAGAAACCTCCCAAAAGTAGGCCAAGGGTGGCCTTACAAGTACGCCTTCTTACCTACATTACACGTGGAACGTACTCTATTGAAGGGTGGAAGTATAGGTACTTTGAATCGCTGTATAAAGTATACACCATAATTAACCCTTGCCCTTTTAACTTTTTCCTGTCTTTGTATAATGTTTAAAGTTATTCAAGGGCGGTTTTATTTAGGTTTTCAATAACTGCTATTTAAATTTCCATAATAATGAAAAAATGTTGCTTTTTCACTTTATACCATAAAATAGTGATACTCATATCTACGAGTATTATTATTTCATATAGGCATATATTTTATCAATCTTCGAGTACCCCTTAAATGTACAGTACATCAAAGATGTTTTACATTCAATTCAACTTTCTAAAACCAAATTGAACAAAGGCATTACTCGTTATACAACCCAAACGGGAGACGGATGTAAAGACCGGGTCACATCGGGAATCGGGCCAAGGATTCTATTGCAGATGATATTGATCCGTTATGAGAAGGATGGTTACTACAACCAAGGTGTAGAGGAATTTGTCGTCTATTCTGATACATGTAGAGTCTAACATCAAATAATACATGTAGTAGGTAAAAATGTAACCTTATATTTTTTGCGCTGAACCGCCTTTTGTACGATGCTCTCATTTTGAATCATTACGTGTCAAATATGTTTAGAACGGAAGAAAGTTTAATTTTTGTATCATAACACACAGAATATACAGGTGTTTCATTGCTTTTATGATTTCTGAAGTCTTTGTTGTGCAGTGACGGATTCTGTTTGGGTACATTCTTTGAACTATCTTTACAATCTTTTCTCACGGTTTCTCTAAACTTTATTCCTTAATAAATTACTTCTTCCCTTGAGCTTTCATATTGAATAATAACCACGATATCATAAATCTTTTCATTTTAACTCGAACTTAGCTTTTTTTAAGATTTTATTGATTTCTATCGCTTTTTAAGTTAGCTGTCTAACGTGTATATTTGCATTCGTTTTTTGTTTTTAGCATTTGTAATGGAGAGAAGGGTCTTTATTAATATTTAATACTAAACAATAACTAAACATTGTTATTCATAGCATCACAACACCAAGGAGGTTTTCCCTACTGACAATATTTGATCCTCGATGTTTTTCCTCCTAAGGACATAAGTAACGCTTTTCCATTATTTTTGTGATTTCAAATACATTATTAGTAATTAAAGTTCATGAGGTAAACAAAATTTTATTGTTAAGTTGACTATCGAAACCAAATTGGCGCTATATTTTATTTTGATTTAAAATATAAATAATGTAGAGACATAACATAATTAATTTATTTATTATTATGTAGGTGTTAATAATTATACTATATTTGTAATAATGTCCCGAGATTTACAATTATACCATTTTTTATAATTAGTATCATGTTCTTTTTCTGCGGGGAAATATATTATAACTGAGATATCTATAAGTACAAACTTAAAATCGTACCTAGCAATGAACTCGAGCGGAGCAAGGATAAATTGCTAGTACCTTCGTAAAGTGATATAGAGAAGCTCTCTTATTTGTCTAGTTTGTCTTTGTTGCCAACGGTTGACGCCACTTAAAAATAATGTGTTAATTTTATAATAAGAAGGTAATCTACAAAACATTATATGTATTAGATAGTCACATTCATATCTTGGTTTCACTTCTGATTTTCAAAAGACAGCGTCATTTAATATTTCCACTTCCACAAATCTCTTATTATTGGTGAAGTGCTATCCCATCGAATGTTGGGCTGAAATCGATACGTCTACGCATGCGCACTGCTATTGCTGCCGCCCAATACTCGATAGGTACTACGCGTCCCCTAACAAACCTCCCCCCCCCCCCCCCCCCCTCCATCGTCTGGCAAACGCCTCGCAAACGTTATGATAGGTCTAGAACCGCATATTTAATCTTAGAAATTGTATCATATTCTTACTTGCTGTTATACATATATTATATAAGACTTCGCGAACGTGTACATAATATTATGTATATAAGTTGAAAATGAATTCGAAATCCGCAAGGTCGGGCCAAGCCTTCACAAACTGTCCAATCGATATCCGAAAACAAATATTTAAAGTCTTATCAATATAATGCTGATGTAATGTGTATATATATCATTGTTCGAAACCACAGCTTTACTTGCTTTGATACATTGATAAAAAATAAATATATATAAAAATATATACATAATATATAATATTAAATTTAGTGCTAAATAACCAAGCTGAGTAAGCTAAGTACTAATGTTCCTGTTTTAGTGGCAATAGATAAAACATTAACATAATGCAGCTCTAACGACTATAGTATTTTGGACCTACTCTACCCTGTTAAAAATTTCTATTGTATTTTTACAAAAAATGTGTTGGAAGTAATTACGCACCCCAATTTAGTAATTTTAAAACTCAGTTTTGTAAATTTACTATACTATTTATTTTAATTTAATATAAGAAAATTACAACATATTTGTTGAAATTTACTAAACTTTCACTGAAAAAAAGTTTAGTAAAATTCCTAACACGTATTGTAATTTTACTAATCAAATGATATCCAAGATGTTTAGTAATTTTAGAATGAAGTATTGTGCTTATACTATGCATTTATTCCATCTATATTTAAGAATATTAAAGAAAATTTGCAGTAAAATAAATAGAAGGACAGTGTAGTTAAAACCTAAAAAATGATATTATTATTAGTGTAACTCTTAACTACTTACATAATAATTTATGTGTTAATTTTTTTTAATTCACTCATGCTTTTAATACATTGTAAATATTACTCATATTTACAATGTAAATAGTAGGTAAAGTAAAAGATAGGTGTATGTATCCAGCTTATTCTAGTGTGCCACATAATGTTTTTGTTTTGTGAATAAGTAATTATTTACAAAAAAAATTATATAAGACATTTTTAAAGTAATTCAGCAAACAGTCTTGTAAAATTACCACACACATTAAAAAAATAATAATTGTTGGTGAAATTACAATTCATGATATAATTTCACAATCAAAATTTGAATATTACAAAGAAAATTATTAAATTTACAATGACCCCATTGTTATTTCTATTACAACTTTGTTTTGTGATTTTACAAAAATTTCTAGTAAACCAAATTACAAATAATGTTTGTAAATCTAAAATTTTTTTCATGAAATTCGACAAACAGTTCTGTAAAATTACAATACAAGTAGGATTTTTACATTAAGATCGTAAAATTACAACACATCCTACTAAGTTTCCTGACATCTTTTGGAAAATTACTAGAATTGTTTCATAATTTCGCAGTGGTAAACATCGATTTGTAATTTTACTTAACCTTTGTTTTGTAAAATGATTGTAATTTTACAAACATTTTTAACAGTGTAATAAAAGCCGCAAAAATTACTCTATGCGAGTATATTTTTTGTGTTTGTATAATAAGTCTTCATTTGCACATACATATTTTTAAAAACAGGCTATATTTGAAGAATATATATAATATAATAAAAATTACAACATAATGTAAAACTAGATTGTTGGTTTTAATTCGTTAGTTTTAACGCTTTTAAAATATTCACTACAAGTACCAATCCAACTTGATAAAAATATGTATATATTTATGATTTATTTATTCATAAATGATGGCACGTTGTAACATCGTCACCACGACCCCTAAAAGTGGATCAACTAACAAATAAACATATATGAGTATGTATTTATAAAACCTAAATTATCTGCAGTCACAAAAAAAAACAAATCAATTAAGAATATTTTTGTTATTTTCATATATAAATCGAATTGAGAAATATCAAATTATCTACAAATTTATTTATATAATACAAACCACAAATTTACATAAAAAAATATATATAAATAGCATAATAATAGGCAATTAATAAATAATAATAAATAAATATGTTTGGACATTATTACAACAGCGCCATCTAGTTCCGTGGTAAGCTGCTAAGGAAGCTTGTGTTACGGATACCAGATAGTTGATATACTACATATATAAGTTTAAATACATACATATTATAAATATAAACACCCATGACTGGGTACAAACATTCGTGCTCAACAAATGAATGCCCCCAGCGGGACTCGAACCCGCGACCGCTGGCGCAGAAAGTAGGGTTACTGCCAACTGAGCCAAACGTGTCGTCTTAATTATATATTATATTCAATCAATTTATTCAATTCGAATAATCAAATTGAAAATATATTAAACATCTAATTTATATACGCCTTATCTTTATCAGTAATTTTTTTTTTCAAGAACAATCGATAGTAAGCTATCACAAAACGCTTTTAGTTTCACTAATAATTAACATGATAGTCTACAAATACCTGTTGTTTAGTTTTGTTCACTATTTTCATTGAGCTCAAGGTTATCTATAAGTTTTTCAATTTTATGTAAAAACGCATAGATAAAAAATGAAAACCGACTTCAAAACGCTACAAATCGAAACTAAAAAGAAAAAAAAATAATTTTAATTACTTAGTTATTGTTGGAGTCGGTGCCAGCCAAGGAGATTGTATTAGGATTATTTTGCTTTGGCTGGCACCGACTCCAACAATAACTAAGTAATTAAAATTATTTTTTTTTCTTTTTAGTTTCGATTTGTAGCGTTTTGAAGTCGGTTTTCATTTTTGTTAAAAAATAATTTATTTTAAATTTTTTTGTGGAAATTATTATGTTTAAATAAAATATTGGAAGGCTAACTAAACTACTGCTCCAATAAGTCAGCGAAGTTTTGAAATGAACGACAATAGTCAATCGAGATTTGTCCACGTCTATTTTTCCACGTAACTCGTAGACGTTAATAAGATTTACCTTCTATTATCAATCCACCTAATATCCTGAAGGAGTACGACTATCAGTTCATAAGTACGTATAATATTAAAAGAATTTTCTTTCAACTCCTAACCGTTGAGGATATATACCTTACATCATCACAAATTCTTGAACAGCTTTAGAAAATATATGAAAAAGGTAATCAGTGCCGATAAAATTTAAGGGTTGCCCTCGATTTCTCTAGGATCCCATCATCAGATGCTGACTTGGTGACAATGAGAACATCTTGAATGTATACCCTACCGAACAAAAAAGAAATTTTTAAAATCGGCCCACAATTCACGGAGAAATCGGTGAAAACACATAAAAAACAACTGTTGAGGAATTTTACCTTCCATCATCAGCTCATCCACATGAGATGATGATTTTCATACGTAAAAGCTTTATCGGGTTTAGAAAATATATCAAAAACATAATAGGTGCCTGTAAATTTTGAGAGTTGCCTTCGATTTCCCTGGGATCCCATCATCAGATCCTGACTTGGTGACAATGGGACCACCTCGGAACTATACCCTACCAATCAAAAGAAAAATTTTTGAAATCGGCCCACAGACGGCGGAGCAATCGGTGAACATACATAAAAAAAAAAAAAAAAAAAAAAAATACATACAACGGAACATATAACCTCCTCCTTTTTTGAATTTTTTTTGAAGTCGGTTAAACGGAACATATAACCTCCTCCTTTTTTGAATTTTTTTTGAAGTCGGTTAACTTTATCGGGTTTAGAAAATATATCAAAAACATAATAGGTGCCTGTAAATTTTGAGAGTTGCCTTCGATTTCCCTGGGATCCCATCATCAGATCCTGACTTGGTGACAATGGGACCACCTCGGAACTATACCCTACCAATCAAAAGAAAAATTTTTGAAATCGGCCCACAGACGGCGGAGCAATCGGTGAACATACATAAAAAAAAAAAAAAAAAAAAAAAATACATACAACGGAACATATAACCTCCTCCTTTTTTGAATTTTTTTTGAAGTCGGTTAAAAATTAGTACAATTTAAAACATCATTTTAACATTACTATCCAAATTTTAACGATATAACTTTTGATAGAATAAAAAAATCAATTCAAATTCCATTGGTAAAAAATTAATTCAATTCAATTCTTTTAATAAAGGCTTCAAAGAGTGCCAGTTGAGCATAAATAACGTCATTTATCTTCAAATACCTTTGATGACACTTCTCACCAATGTGACGTAAATGGCTATACAAATTAATGATAACTAGACAAATAATCATTAAACTATAGTTAGTATTAAAATGTTGTAAAAACATATTATTAGATTATTACAAAGAGCTGATAAATTGATCTATTAATCATTAATAGCTTAAAATAGATCGATTATATGTTAATAAAGTATCTATAATAATAAAAAGCCTTCTCGCATATAGCAAGACATAAAATCTAGAAGTAAAATAATAAAGCTAATTTTTATGTTTAATTTGTTTTGTTTTTCAAAAAGTCCTCTAAACTATGATAAAATCGCAATCAATGCAGTGTTTTGGAAGCTTTCTTCTCTTTCGTTCCCTCTATGATAGCCTGAGCTCCCTCGCTCCGGGCGTGGGCGTGACGTCACAGATCAATACCATTCTATGTGCATGATGTAACTTGTTTTGGGGTCTTTACTCCGCTATAATAGTCCATTTCAAGGGTGCACAAACATGGGTAGCATGTACGTGATTCTACTCTCCACTCTATTACAATAACCTTAAGTACCAACACCTTAAAATTCAAAGTGAATTCCTCCTGACGTTATGTACCAGTATGAATATGTATCATAAACTGGCAGCCCTTTCAAATCAAAATTATTGAAGCTTGGTTTATTATTAATGTCATGTTATTGATTCCCTTTTACTTTATTTTCATATTTATGTTAAAATAAATCAAAATATATATTTAGTTTATTATTATATTTGTTGTGTATATATTACTACTGTACATAGACTGTCTATGTACTATCAATAATTATGAAAGTATAAAATGAAACATAAGATATTGATTTGTAATTCACAATGCTATTGTTTGTTAAGTAGATTACGTACATCTAAAGGTTCGCCATACACATACAATCTACATACATACACATATACATACGTATATATACACATTAGTCGCCTGATATGGGCAACGTAAATAAACATTGACACGTGTTAGGGAGTGGACCCAGGCATGCGCCCTGCGGTACCCGCATCGATCCGAGCCTTCCAAATTATAGATACTCGTAGCTATAAGCTAGGCACGGAGAACAAAAGACTCCAATATCAAGTAGTATCAGACATAAAACAGTCTGTTGTGTGTTATCAAGATAATAAATATTAGCTATAAATACGGAAATAAATAAAATGTTTATACGATTTTTTATTGTACAATGACACATACATAAATATTGATAACAAATGAAAATGACGAGGAGAAATAAAACTTTCCAAGTTTTAAATGATTGCTGGATTTACTACGATATCAATTAAAATTTAATGGCAGTTTTTTAAATTACCATTCGGTACTTAATATTTTTTTACTGTATCCTCTACATAGTTAGTAGAGATAGAGCATAGTGACTCTACGAGTACCTATATTAAATTTTTCGTTGTCTACTAGTGAGTAGATTCGTGATTACAAATATTTATGTTAGACAAAATTATCGCCGATATCAAACATACGACAGATTAAAATTTAAAATGATTTCTAGAGTATTGATAAAATAAATTTCTTGTCTAACTTTACAAGCGCATGTGTAATATTGGAGTATAAACGTATGTTTAAAACATAAACTATAATAATATTTCGTAACGTAAATCGTATTATGTAAGCATGATACAAAAATTTGCAAATCGTCAGCTCTTAAAATCGATAGTCAAACTGCTATTCAGCGTATCGCTACGCCTACACGACGCTCGCTCTAGCGTTTCGCAATCATCATCACATCGCGTCGTCGTGATTTCGAGTCGTCGGACTTTTTTTGTACACTCCTTCACTTTACTTAGTTAATATTTTGACAATGGCTGCCTTAAATATTTGTCTTTAATTATTAAATATTTGTCTTTAATTACTAAATACAATTATCTTGTTAGATAAGTTCAGTAATACTGTAAATTTTGTAGTATTTTAAAAGAACTAATACTTCTAAGTTAATCCATTAATTTAAGACCTGTGAAATAATCATTGTCAGTACCTGTGCTGACCAGAAAAATTTTAGATAAATCAATTAATTTTTCTAATTTAATAATCTGATAAATTGAGTGATAGATAGATAGAATCATAAATGTTATCTTCTTATGGAAGAATGTGAACCATTACAAGTCGATAACTGGCGTGATAGATGTCGGGCAATATTAGGCAATTTTCATAGAAAAAAAAAACAAACTGGAACGTTTGTTTTTTGAGTAATTCCAAAATGAATTTTGGAATATTTTAAACGATTCTCTCGAATATTTGTATTATCTGACATAAAATAGCGTAATGTGCAAATGTGGTGGCATTTCTATAGCCGAATATATGTAAATAAACATAGCTGGCACGTGCCGCTCTGAGATGGGCTCCGCGCAAGCGTACTACCGCATTAGTTCATTGCACCGTTAATAGTTTAGCTTTTTCGTCAAATCGACGCTAAAGATTAAAATAATCTGCGAAACAATAGATCGTAAATAAACTTTGTGATTAGATTTGTGAACAAAAGGAGAAATCATGATATATTTATTAGATTTTAACAAATAACTAGACCAATTTTTATGTGCCTATTGAACATGTTAATCTACCTTATCAGTCACGGTTAGCTACTGTAGGTGTCTGTATTTTATATATTTTTTTTTTCAATACATTGATCCTTCAGCTTTGCCTGTGTATCAATATCTTTATTTAAATAATTTAAAAGATGTAAAATAATTATGAACAAGCTCTTCCTTTTATCTCCGTACGCCTATCAGACTACCTGTCCTCTGATATGCACACTGCACAGTAATTGATCAGTGACGCTTGTTGACTATATTTCTCCTTAGATATATGTATTTACAAAAAACAATTTACTGATAAGATATGATATCAGTGTCTCGAATTCTCGGCAGATTATTTAAAGTCCTTAACAAAAATATTATTTTTGTATAGCTATTATTTATTTGATAACCAGACATACATACTTACAATGACATAAGTATGACTTTTCTAAGTGAAATACCAGTTTTCCAGAAATAGAGGTTTAACTGCAAAATTTCTAATTTATGAAAGAACAACTTAGACTCCTAAACTTAAAAGCTCTTTATTTGAATAGTTGGAGGCAATCAGGTAATCGGATTTACTCCGGAGTTTTACATCACAATCAGATGAGAACGTAACCGAATTTGGCTAAACTTATTTGGTATAACGTCGGAAATGCATTCCTTTGTTTACTAGATTTTTTTTCATCCAGCATAATGCTATAAGTGTAGAACATTGCCATTGTTAATAATTAAACATGTCACAACTACAATTGATTTACGTTAATATAAAATATTCATTGGTAATTCACATAATTCAAAAAAACTGAATCATATAGATATTGAAATATTGATTATATTTTCATATGCGTAGTTACTACTTCTACTACTACTTAATTTATCAAAAAAAAACTGTTAAAGTAAAGTAATATGTATTACCTACAGTCTTAATTCAATACAAGTAACAACTCATAGAGCCACGTACAAAACTTGTAAATAATACACATCACCTAAAAGCATTTAGTAAGCTCGCCGGGGAACGTGTTTTCGTGAACACGAACCGTAGTTATAGTATACGATATCATCACTCGTCATTACCTGACCGCATAACTGTTTTCCCCCGATCCTACGCATACAAAAAGCGATGGGCCTTTAACTTTATTATTATTAAAACGCAACAGAAATGAGTGGCAACATGGCTGTGCGGTGTTGCCGTTCTTCACGCTCGGCTGACTCGTCACGTGACGTCACGTCTCAAGATGGCCGCCACACCGGTCGCGGTGCCCCGCTCCCGTCTTCCAGCCGGATCCGATCGTGCTCCATAATAATAATAATTTTAAACGCAACCGCCTTTAAGGAAACCGAGTGAGAATAGATTGAAATTTAATGCATCGAGCAAGTCTGTTATACGCGTTAACGCTAATTGTTATTCTACAACGGCAGCTGTTTACTTTCGATGAATAATATCGGCCTCTTAGCGGAATCTATGATTTAGCCGTTGGAAATATTATGTTGGATTGTTCGTTCACCTAAATATATGCCTCTATTTATGAAAATAGTCTTCAAACAAAATTGAGGCCAAAAAGTCTGCTTATTTGTATGCATGCTATGAATCACTTTGTTTGTCAATAGAGGATTATTTCCGCTAACTTCTATTTACATATTCATTATTAAGACACTTTTTTTATTACAGAAACCGTTATGTATTGTCAAATTTAAAAAAAGTAATTTGCAATAATTCAATAAAAGTCATAAACTTTGAAATTTGTGATTAACACTTATTTATTCATTCAAACTAACAAATAATAAAGATTGAAATGATAGTTTTGGACAACAACCGCAATGATGTTACTGCATTTGATGGATTGCTGTGCATGTACCGGGTTCGTTATCGCGGGGCATACAGGCGCGCGGCGGTGGAGGGGGGCGGGCGGCGGCACGGAGGGCGCATCCGCGTCGGGCTAACGGCTCGTCCTCAGCGTCGCGGTGCGCGCGCTGACGTCACCGCTCGATAATGGCCGCCGCCCGACCCCCCCGCCGCCGCGCCGCGCGTTGCCACAGCTCAGTCTCTCTCCGACCCGCTAGACGAGCGAGTGCCTCGACGTTGACCCACCGCGTTACATGTGATACTAGTGCTCCGTGTACCATGGTGACAGTGTTTTTCTTTAAGAGTAAATAAAATCTGTGAAAATTTTCAAGGGGAGCGACGACCGATCTCTCGCACACCGCACTACATACGGCGGCGAGATGTCGGTAATGCAGAAGCGCCAGCACTGCTACTTGTGCGACTTGCCCCGCATGCCGTGGGCAATGTTGCATGAGTTTTCAGAAGCAGTATGCCGCGGATGTGTGAATTACGAGGGTGCAGATCGAATTGAAGTTGTTTTGGATACAGCCAGACAGTTAAAACGCGCACATGGTTTCCAAGAAGGACGTGGTCCTACTCATGCCAAAGGAGCTCACAGGGCGCCTATGGAAGCACATCAGAATGGAGGGGAAACAACTGCTCGGGGCCAACCGGCCCCGCCGGCTCATCATGCTCCGTCGGCTGGATTTACATTACACCACACAAGACCCGCGACGAATGCAGGACTTTTGGCAGAGTACGGCAGTCGTAGAGACGAGCATGAAGGCAGACGCTTGGCCCATTTACCATTAGCTCACCTTCCAACACATGGAGGTGC
Source organism: Boloria selene (assembly GCA_905231865.2). Taxonomy (NCBI): domain Eukaryota; kingdom Metazoa; phylum Arthropoda; class Insecta; order Lepidoptera; family Nymphalidae; genus Boloria; species Boloria selene. The sequence goes on from HG993146.1 coordinate 12,606,553, forward strand.
ACGTCTCGCTCCTGGCCTGACGCTCAAACGACCTCTGGATGAAGAAGACCATCATCATGAACCCACAAAGAGACTTTTAGAGGATCATAGTCGACCACCCCTAACCCGAGGTGAATCTTTACCTGCGGTATCTTTGGCAGCTCCTTTCGTCCCAGATAGAGTCTTCAAACAAGAAAAACACCCTCTTAGAACACCATCCTTTGATGCGTCTTCTTTCAAATCTAATGGTGAGTTCATTTCTGTTAAGTATGTTTCAATAAAATTCATTCCATATAAATATATTCATTTGGTCAAATCTAAGGAATTTATAGAATAAAAATTCCAAAAATAGGTTATTATTTCAATTAGTTAATTATTTGTTCAAATATTATTACGTTCAAAGCACACAATTTATGGCATATAATATTTTGTACTTATAAATTAGTGTTTTTTTTTTTATATTCTAAATTCCGTTAGGTGACGGAAGAGAATAATGTAAAATATTGAAGTATTAATTTGCCAAAGTTGTTTCAAGTCGTAGCGGTAAATATAATAATATTTTTCTTCATTTCTTAAATCAATATGTGTATCTAAAACAATCCTATGACGCGAGGTACTAAAACACTTTGTTGTTTATCAATAGCAGCGCAACTAAAGTGAATTAAAATAGTTATTTAATGGTCACGCTCAACGCGATAAGGCAGTGGGTAGTGATAGTTGTATGTACGTGTTCCGTGTAGCAGAGTGTTTTGCGCAAGCGTTCGCCAAGGGATTCATATCTAGGTAGATGCATTAACTCGATCCATAAATACAGAACCGGTTGGACCGGTTGAGCATTCTCGAAAGCGAGTCAGCACTCCGCGCCGGCCTCTCGCACACCACTGCACGTATAATGTACAAACACCCACGTAACGTGCCACCGCCGTGAATGCACGAAAGCAACGGCGCGGCAACGTCGCGTGACGACATTTTCGCTCGCGTACGTATGTAGGTGGACCGTCGAGCGAAAAAATATAGCGCCTGCCTACGCTTGGCAGAGTTGCTCGACCACATTCCGGCGGAATGTGTGTACAGCACTCAGTAGGGAGCGCTGCGGCCAAAAAGGTCACCACGTGACGTCATCACCGCCATATGGCCGCGCCTGCCGGCCAGCACGCCCTTTCGCACGTTACTCTAATAAATTATCTGTTTACGTTCCATTTCATTGTGACATTTGATGTGATGCATTTAATACACAACATCAGTATAATATAATCTCATGCCAGAACATTGGGAATGATAAAATATATCGAAAGATTCAATGAAAGAGCGAAATTAATGCTTTAGTGTAGAAATGATACAGAAATACATATAAATTAGATTAAATATGAGAAGATTTGAGAAAAACAGTAATAAAATTTATATTTTCAAATGTATTTAAGATGCCCAATAATGAAGTCTTTTTACAACTAAAAAACGAATATTGCGTTAGTGGCAAAACCACACATACGATAGCACGGGAATGCGACGTTTGGCAACGTTGCGTTGTGATACGAGCCACTGCACATTCGAGTGTGTAGCACTCGCCATACTTACCTACCCGTCTGGTGGTTCGATTGGCCTAAAAGATCCAGCGCCACGCTCCAACCAGGCAATGACACATCGGCACGCTACGTAAGCGCGTATTAACAAACAATGCTATTTATAAGACATTGTGCGTGTGTTAGCGTGTGTTTACTATCCGACGGTCCACCACAAACGATGTGTCATCCAACATTGAATGTGAGGTTATTCGGACAAATTGAAATGTCGTTTGCTTACGATACTTTGAAAGTAGCGCTGTATATATAACTACTCGCTAATAGAATCGTGCCAAGAATTACGCTATATGTCGCCAAATTAATTGGATTAATGACGTTTGAGCGAAATGATTACAAAGAGATATTCATCCTTTTACTATGGATAATGATTTATATTAAAACACAAAATTCACATGATGCAACATTAGTAAGCGTATTTGTAATAAAATTTTGTTTACTTCGTTATTTTCTCGTACGTTGGTTGTTAATGATAAATAAATATGGGATGACTTTTGAAACATACTTGAAATATTTAAATATTTAATATAACTTAATAATCTCATTGTATTCTTTAATGGAAGTTTGTTTTTATCAAAGCATTTCTCTTCAGGATACGCAAACAGCGCACCGCTTACAAATGGATCTGCAGGATCTCCCTTGGGTAGAACTGCAGGTTCTCCACCAGTCACTGGTGCAGGCGCAGGACCATCTCCAATGGCCGCTTTAATGTCTGTGACGGATACCTTACCCCCTGGGTCACCACGATCAGCTGGAGGCTCCCCTCCCCAGCCACCACCACAGCGATCTGCAAGTCGCTCCAGCCAACACTCTCCTAATTCTTCAGGTAAGGCTGCATAATTTGCTTTAAGGACTCTGCTATTGGGATTCTAATCATAAACCAGAAAACAAGCCGTATTAACATATTTTGCTTATTACTTGATTATCTAAAATACTTTAATGATACGTACTTACACTAAGCTTTCACATTTTAAACGGGTTTCTTAAACGATTATAACGGCTATCGCACCTCATGGGTCGGACTCGGGCGGTCCGATGGCCGTAGCCGCATTTCGGCACGGCACCCGACGACCGCTTGCACCCGTAATCCCAGCTACACAGTCTGCTCTAAAGCGAACTATGTATCTCTTCTTGTTTTTCTTATGTAGTGAAAGTTAGCAGACGGTAGCTTAAAATTATCCTCCGGTCCGGCAGGGTCAAATGGTGGGCGGCGGTCGTCGGGTTCGCGGCACGTGTCGTCAACGACTTCAGTGTCGTCAACTGAGGCTGGAGAAGGAGCCGAGGCCGCAGCGCCTGCGCCCGCGCCTCTGCTAAAGTGCACCCTCTGCCAGGAGCGCCTCGAGGACACTCACTTCGTACAGTGCCCGAGCCAACCGCATCACAAATTCTGCTTCCCCTGTTCCCGGGACTCGATCAAAAGGCAGCATGGAAATGAGGTGAGGAATGTTCTTCACTAACAAAGCGTTTTATTTGTAATTCAAATAAATCAAGCATTTAAATATAAAACCTATTTATCTGAATGTTTTATAAGTAAATTATTCTTTTCCAGGTATACTGTCCAAGCGGTGAAAAATGTCCGTTGGCTAATTCGACGGTACCCTGGGCTTTCATGCAGGGCGAGATCGCTACGATCTTGGGAGAAGAGTTTAAGCCGAAGAAGGAGCGGGAGACCTAGGGCAAATGTGCCAAAGCCCCGACTTTATCTCTTGTCCCTCTTGATGTAATTGAACACGAGAGGAGTTATGCCCGTAAGAGAGCATTCGATCGCCTCGCGCGTCGAAAGTGTGGCTCCGATGGGTACACACGGCTAGGCCGTGATAAACCGATCACATGTATATAAATTGTAAATAAATCTACCTTTAGTTCGCTTACCGATGGCGATTTGGAATTGGTTTTTCGGACGGTCAGATATGGACCGTATTCAGCGTAATGGGTTCTTTACTGTTCTAAGTCTAAGCGAGACGAAATCGGTAGTGTTTAAGTGTTTTACGTGAGCTTGCAATATTCTGAATATAGTACATATCTGTTTTCGAAGATTTTATCATTATCTTGAAACTTTGAGGATCCTTTAGGGACACTACGTATTTTTATCTGAAGTTACTCTCGATTGATGTCGGCGTTGTTCAAACCGTACGTACGTACGTATACATATATATAAATGTTATATGGGATTTCTTCGGATGCTATTTTCTTAGTTACCTTTAGGAAACGAACCATAGTTAACTTGGCATTTATTTATATTGTGATTCTTATACATTATACGAGTATTATGCTATATATGATCATGACATTTATGTAGTCGAGTACAGACTGTAAAAACGTAGTTTCTTGGATATTGAAGGCGCATCGCGCCCTGTACAGATAAATTAGCTTGGTGTACATTTGTATTTATTACATTCGCATGAGAAATAGTCTTATTTTAACTTTGAAGCGATATGTTCAGAGTGGCTCGAGTTCCGTTACTGTATTTCATTCGGTGAAAAGATTCGGCATGGAAATGACTCTTACTTTTGTTGTTGATTTAGGGAGTTGCGTTACGATTGGATATCATTCAAAATTGTAATTTTTCGACGTTTGGGTTGCTTTTGTAAAGATAAGTTACGTCAATGGAATGGGCCGAAGGGCAGTATTAGTGGGATTGTACCTAGTCATTTTTGAGAAATGTCAAATTGTCAGATCCGCGAGCACGCGGCCGTTATAGGAACTCTTAAAACTCGCTGCTATATTTGTAAAAAGTGAAGTAATTATCATTATATTATTATTATATATGTCATAATGTTATACAGTCGTAGTGGGTCAATTTCGAAGGCTATCAGACGATGATCGGCTATGATTCTTGTTTTCGCACCGGCTTTGGTCCTAGTTTTATGAAGTCTTGAATGTGCTTCTGATAAGTTTTGATACTTACTTTGAATGATATGATTGACATTTGAACTAACTATCAAAAAGGTCAGTCGCGATACTAAGCCTGCAATAGAAGTTGTTGTTTCTTGTAATGTAAGGCTTACATATAGCGCGAGAAGGCTCATTTTAATTGGACTCTATGTTCTAAGAACGTTTTTTAACCTTGCGTACCGAAAATACAAGCGTGTGTTTCATTAAATTAATGATAAGTTTAGAATCACTGTCTATTTTGATCTGTTTTAAGCTCTACGTGTAATTAATTCTTGTAAGCATATAATATCTAGTGTCATAATATCCGTTACGAGACGCTATATGTCTTTAAATACTGCGTATTTCAAAACAATCAATCAAATTGATATGTCCATTATTTATTTTAGATATTTGTGTACATATACGATATTATACGTACGGTGTACATACTTGTTGTAAATACTTTAGATAAAGTTATGGATTATATCCAGTCAGTATTATATTAAGTACTGTGAACGTGTAGTTCTATTTATAAATCACATTTTTTGCTACCTGATCGTAATTGGTAATTTACCAAATATGTGAGTTAAAGATTATTTAATAAACTTATTTAATTTTTGTATTGAAGTCCTAAATATATAGAGTGCATTTTATCTTTCGGGTGTCGTACCCTTGACAATTATTGTTTTGAAAATTTTACTTTCTTTATCGATGTTTTAATGTTGCTTTTTAATATTGTAATCTGCATATTAACCTACAATGATTTTGTAAAGCTATTTATTATTTCTGATAGATTTCGAAATTGATCGTTAAAATCAGTGGTGTCGCCCGCAGTCGGGTTTGTCTAAATATTTCGCCAAAGATTTGGCATATAGTAAAAATGTAAGCACAAAGTGTGCATCTTATTTTATGCCTTTGAGATGTTAAATGTGCGAAAATATTTTTCTTTTCAATATTCAATGTAACTTTGCTTATACCTTTTCATTTGCTTTTTAAAAGTCTTTAAGGTGTAGATCAGGGCCAATCCTGTCTTTTTCTGCCAACTTTACCAAATATGTAAAAATGTTATTATATTAATATACTTTCTTATATTTAACATCTCAAAGAGACTATAGTCCGCCTTTACGAATAGGCTTGTTTGTAGATGGCGAGGATTTATCGCCGAAAATAATAAGAGACTTGTATCTTTCTACTGTAAGCAACCACAGAAATGCTTCGATTAAGACGTTAATGTACATGTTGGTGAAATACAATTGATGTGATTTTGTAACATTGTCATTTTATTTTTATATAAGTTATCCCACATTCCCCTCAAATCCTATCCATTACATTATTTCAAAACAAAATAAACGTTTAGTATGACATGTGATTTTTTTTGTGTACCTAAAGACAAAATAATATAAAAAATGACGAACTAGTAACTCGAGGTCGCTTCGGTCAGGATGAACCATCCTAGTGAAAAACAAACCTATGCCACGGGAATTACATATTCTTCCGGAATAAAAAGTATGTGCCACTTATCAACTAGGTTCATTTAGACCTAGCGTGAAAGAGTAAGCCCGCGTTCAGACGACACGTGCTCGCTAAGCGCATGCCACGCGCGTCAGCACCCGCGTCTAACTCGCTTTGAAATTTGATGCGTATAATTTAAATCTTATGACATATAAATATATCTGTAATTGTATTTAAATTCAACCGCACACACCACGCGCCCGCCTCGCGCCATCCCTGCACTCACCCAGCACACGCGAATTGAACTTTGATAAATGCAATGCCAGACTTATTTATGTGTCATAAGATTCAAATTATATGTATCATATTTCAAAGCGAGACGTGGGTGCTGACGCGTGTAGCGTGCGCGTTGCGGGCGCGTATCGTCTGAACGCGCTCTAACACTATCCATCTTTACAAACTTTCACATTTATAAAATTAATTATATAGGTAAAATACTTTTTAAACTAATGACATTTGTTGATAATTTGTTGTTTAAAACTACTGAAGCCGTAGTTATATGAAAATAAAATTTAAAAAGTTAGTTCAAGAAATAAGACAGAACCCTAACAAAGCTTCGCACGCATTAAAGACGACCAACAATGCTCAACATCTGTGTATATAGATGAATAATATCAACTAATTAATCTGCGTAGTTCTATTAACAAAAAGCACGATACAAGACTTACATTAAGTAACTTTCTAAATTTGGTTTCCTTATAACATATCCTGTTTATTTGTCACAGAACGGAGCGGAACGGAGAGGATGCCGGAGCCGCTTTGTCTGACCAACAGATGAGATACGAACAAACCGTTTACCCAGTCGATAGATATTTGGTAAGTTATATGAAAAATAATTACATGCTTTAATATGGCTTTGATATTACAACTTAATCAAATTTTGGTATGTTTTATAATTCCAGGTTGAGAGCAGCAAAAAAGATGATATGATTAACATTATAGATGATGATATTTGGAATCCTGAACCGGCCTTAAGGCCTGAAGATGAAATTATATTAAGAAAGTTGCATGATATGCTCCAATCAACTGCAGACGACCTAAAGCTGCTTTCCGGGGAACTGTGCAGATATCATGAGCCGGGTGTACAAAAGATGAGATTACCAACGCCTTTAGACGAAGAATTTAATGAAAAAGTACACATTGAAGAAGTTGTAAATGCTAAATTTCATGGGCACAAATTAGTTAATAATATTAATAATATTAAAACTTCTTTCAAAGTAGTACCAAATGATATTGCTAACAGCGTCCGCTTTAAACAACCTTTAAATAATAGTAGAATAAAGGTTACAAACGCTAGTGTACAAGTTAATGAAGTTTCATCCATCAAAAATACACCAATAAAGAAAAATTTAGGAATATCACGCACAAAAACGCTTCAAATCTATGAGGAACTACCTACTCAAGAAAAACAACTAAGAAATACTAATGAAGAGACTCGATGTAAAAATAAATTTTCTAAAGTCGCTTTTAACGAATATTCTTATAAATACGAAGAGCCTAAAATAAAAATTACACCTCAAAAACCTTTAGAAGTGCAGGAAATGCCAAGTATTAGCATAAGAAGCCAATTAAAAGAACAAAAAGTCTTACAACTTGATATTCAACCCGATGAAACTGAGACACAGAAAAATGTATCTGTTAAAAGTAATGCATTGGTTATTGAGATGAAATATGAACCCACGGAAAAGTTAAAAACTTCTAAACCAGTAACATTTGATCACATTACTTTAGTTTCCAAGAAACCTATTGAACAAACGAAGCGAAAAATATCTATTATCCCAGCATATGAAACTAGTGATTCAACTAATAATATAAGCTCAGAATCACAAGGTAATTTGAGAAAACAAAAGAGTCCAAATATTCGTTCAAACTCTATTCCGGGAAGAACACAAAAGAGTAAAAAGAATACAGATACGATAAAAAAACTTCCTAAATCAGATTTAAATGATTGGAAAAAAAAGTTAAAAGTAGTTTATGGTAAAGGACCCAAAAACTCAGCAGCGAAAATCAAAAAAGTGGCTCCTAAACAGACCAACTCTAAAAATATTGATCACCAAAATAAAACCAGTAAAGACTATAACACGGAATACATACCGTATTCAAAATTAACATTAGGTGGAGTTTCAGTTACTGATATTGAAAGAGAAATTTCCAATATACCCAATAGAAATGATATAGTACTTACTCCTATTTTAGACAAAATTATAAGCAGCCGTGAAAATTCATTTAATAAAGATAGTCCCACAAAGCATAAAAGTAAAAGTTCCAAAATATTAACCACCTCCGATGAAAATTTATTACAAGAAGTTTTAGATATCGAGAAACACGTCACAGAAACATTATCTGGCAAAAATAGCAATGAAAATAAAACTTCCGACGAAGAAAATGTCAGTATCAGAAATAAAAACTCTGAAGATAGTGATAGTTATATAGACGATTTTGAAGACGACAAATCTGGAGATTCTAAGAAAGACGAGAATATTCCTGTATCAAATAGATCTAATTCTGTACAAAACTCTTCTCCTAATAATTTTAATAATGATATTGAAATCCAATTATCAGAAGGTAACTGCAACCAAAAACATATTCATGACAAAACATTTACAAAAGTGCCCAACTTATCTTATAAAAACAAAGTTGACATTTTTGAATTTGTGCACTGTGTTGACACACAAGACATTGCTACGCAAAGTAGTACAACAAATAAAATAAAACTTCAAGAGACGCAAACTTCTCCCAGATACGATTTACCTAACGTACAGTCAATCCGTAACGATTTATGGTCCTCAATTGACCCTCGGGGTGAGGTCGAAAAGTTATTTGAATTGGAAAAAGATTTTATTAAAAAGTTAATTATTGATGAGTATGGAGAAATTTTAGAAAAAGGTATTAATAAACCATCAACATCAAAGGACGAATCAGAAAATTTTAAAAATATTGCAGCGGTTCAAAAGAACACACAAACGTCCCCAGCGCATGTTAAAAGTGTGATGACATCACCAACGCGAACGAAAACTAGAACTACTTCACCGCTTGCCTTGTCGTCAACTGTCAACAAACAAACTAGTCCACTATTGGTCGTTTCAAATGACGATAAATTTGAGGTTGAAATAAAAAATGATGATGATCTTGGCATATCCGTCAATTTATCTTCACCACGTTTTAGTTTACGTCTACCACAAACTACACGAGATATTTTGTCAAATCTTGAAGCAGAATCCAGTAGCCGTATTAAAAAGAACAACTTCCAACAAAACTTTAGTAGCTCCAGTTCTGTAGACGGTGATTACTCTTCATCAGATATAAGTAGTTTAGGTGAAATTCATAAAAAATATAAAAGAAGGCTCAGAAAAATTAACATTCCATCGATTTCTGATTTGAGTTCCTCATCATCATTCTCCAGATGCAGCACAGGCACATCTGGCGCCATACTTCCTCTAAGAAGTGAAGGTGAAGCCAGTGTAGGGCAGATAAATAAAAAGTCTAATAAAGTTAGTAGAAGTGAAGGAGAATTGAGCTTAGGCCAGTGGAAATAGTGTATTACATGCTTAAAATATAATTTGTTTTATATTGTTAGCGATATTCTAATACTTCGTGCCTTAAAATAATATTTGATTTTAGATAGTTTATTTTTAGAGAATCAAGTGTTGCCCGTCTTTGTTGTTTACTCACCTCAAGTACAAATCGATTATCGCAATTTTACTTGTGATATTTTATTTTTAATATTCTTAAGCGCATTATATTTTATTCTATGCCATTTAGTTAATGATTATAGTCATTAAGACGATTTTTACAATATGACTGAATTAATAAATGATTTGGAAAGTCTGTGTCTTTTTTATTTATCCTAAAAAATATCCTATGTGATTACAACATTAAAATTACACTTAGAAACATCATAAAGAATTATTACCCATTACCTTAGTAAAGAAATTTTACTGAGCTTAAGCACGATCAAGTAAAACAGGTCTAGCAACAAGCTCAATTTCAGTATTCAAGATCAAGATTTGTACGATTCCTGTGACAAGCTTCCAAGCTTCGCGTCAACGCCGCTGTACAGCATTCCTATCGACTAGAGCTGTGCACGCCGCGCCGTTTAAGTGACTATTAAGGCGCCTACCTCGCCCGATGACCTTGAGGATTTGATATCTGTACTAGTATTTGTTATTTTAACGCCATCTACCGACCGACGACCATACTACAACGAAACGAAGTGAAGATTAAGCAAGAACACAGATGTGTCGCGTTGTCATCATTTTTTGCCTATTTGATTCGATCTCTGAGAAATCTCATTTTGTTCCTTTCCTCTAGTTTTTGTAGTCTTGTACGAGTATAGTGCCTGCATCATAATCTATATTATTTATATTAAACTACACAATGCACTATGCCTGCTTCATTTTACTAAATGTTACATGGTGAAGGTCTGCTGATGACCAGGTAGGTAAGTAGGTAAACGGTTCTCAGTAACGGAAATAGTTAGGTTGATTTAGCTTTCAACATTTACAAATGGCTTACCTTCTTTAAACGCACCTATTCTTTATTTGTAATATCATTAGGATGTAGGTATTGGTATATTTTTATGTGAGCAATAAACAATAACTGTCTATAAAGTGTGAACAAAATATTAAAAAAAATGCCTTAGTTATTCTTATATTTAGGCATTAGGCATATTTAGGCATATTATATTCTGGCTTACTCTATGATAGGTTCAAAAAACAAAACGAAATTACAACCCATTTTACATATACTTACAAACTTAAATTCTGTTTTTGTTTTACGAAATATTTATATTTGTATTATTTAATATATGGTTTAATTCAATAATCATTCAAAACGAGAAGTTTTAGGTATTAATTGGAAAAAATAACGCGCGTGTAGTACACCAGCATAGAGCATAGAGAAAAGTAATATTATACTTGCATAGAGTATATTGCTATATATATAATTGTATCGCATCCCGAGTACGCGCCACAGGCCGTAGCGGGGGTGCGTCAGTGGGGTACTGGTTAAGTTTCGGGTTTTTATTTATTATTTAAGAATATCAGAATAAAAAAATTAAAAAAAAACAATAGGAATTGTGAAATACGTCATTACATATTTTTTGGTACAAAATTCACGCCAAACTAATTAACCGTTACAGAGAAAAAGTACAGTTTACGTTGAAAAAGGCCCTATTTAATATATATTTTTTCCAAATTTGGGAGAGTTTAAGAGTTATTTAAATTTAAAACAATAGCATGTATTTGTGATAACCTTAAGTAAATCATATATTTTTTATATGGTAATCGTACGAGAGGATTCATCTACAATCTTCTTTAAACTTATAGTGTTTTTGGAATTTGAGCGAGGTAATCCCCTTAAATGGCATTTATGATATACGAAATAAAGTCGAGTACCTAATGAGATGAGGGTTAAGTACGCTTGCATTACGTGTGATAAAAAGCGACAATAATATTCTATCTTAGTTGCACAGCACCCCAGTCTATCGTCACGCTACGGCCGTAAATGGCAACTATTTTCACGATAACCGTCGGGTTATCGTGAAAATAGTACCCCACTATTCTTGATGCTAGACCTTCTATCAAGACCGTGAGCTTTAACCTATATATTTATTATTTATAGGTAGTATTACAAGAAAATGAATGAATGCCATCAATTTTTATTTAACCAACTGAAATCGAATGCTATATCTTAAAGAATAATAGATTTTCGTATTATGATATATTATTAAAAATGAAGCTATTAATAGGCAATAATATTTATATTTCACTCAAAACTTTTGCGGTCGTTTACAAAGTATTAATCTATACATTTATATTATTCATCTAACGTGATTTGTCAAGACATTTCATCCGGTAATTTCCTAACAAAAAACCGGAATCAATTAAGGGTTATTAAATCTTTATACCTTTTCTATTAATAAGTTATTAATTAATAAAATGCTGATGCTGCAGTATTATAGATGAAATGTACTAAGTTTTTTCTTAACTATGAACTTACTATTCAACTATCAACAGCACAACAATATTAAAAAATCAATTTAATAAAGACAAAATAATACTTCTATACGTGTAAACTGGAATCCTACGTTCAGTGTCTTATTTAATACTAGTGGAACCCGCGGCTTCGCTCGCGCTAAATCTAGGGACGATCCCGAGCGAAGTGAGAGTGAGTCGCTTGTTAAGATAAACATTTCCATCATACATTACATATGTATAACTCTAGCGGTTTTGGCAGCGCACGCCAGAATAGCTCGCAGATGGTAGATTTTTTACTACTTACTTGATACTTATCGTCATATTTTGGACAATTCACACAATATCTTTATAAATTGTAGCCTATGTGATATTCTGATGTATAAGCTATATTATTGTAAAGGTTCATTAAAATCCATTCAGTAGTTATTACGTGAAAGAGTAACAAACATCCATACATCCATACTTACAAACTTTCGCGTTTATAATATTAGTATAGATTCTTATATTTTATATAATCCGCTTCACAAATATCGATTGTTAGACAGAGTAATTGATATTGGTGATCGAATATTGTCGGACATCACTAGCGCAATTCGCTATAATTGACAAATGACAAGTACCTAACTGAATGTTATTGTTTTATGTTTTGGTTTTTGCTCGTAGCTAACAAAGAGAATGGTACAGCGTTGCCAGAATGTTACTTTTGTAACATTTTACGTAACTTTTCACTACCTCATGTTACCTACATGTTACACGACTCAAAATGTTACTTTTACGTTACTTTAAGGAAGTAGCAAAAATATTTTTTTTCATCAACCAAAATTAGTCATGAAACGGAACGCATCTCGTTTCGGAACGGAATTTCGTTTGTTGTATTGACATTTGACGCACATGTCACGTAATGTCACAGTCAGTTTCAGTTCGTTTCATGGTTGCCATTTACACGGCAATTGCCGTGTTACACGGTATTTGGGGGCCATTAGTCATTACCAGAAAAACAATCGTTGCCGTATCCTGAAACGCGGCAATCAGCGCACACGCACAACACACGCGCATTAAGCTGCGGGTAACAGCTAGTCTATAATTAATTTAATATAATCTATAACACCGTTCAACTGATTAACTTTACTATGTATGTTTAGTCAATAAATAATTTTATATAACTAGTATAGAAAGTAGTAGAAACTAATTTTAAATCAACCAAACAAATGTTAGATCAAAATACGATATAAAGAAAGAAAAAGTAGAAGAAATAAGTATTAGTTGTATCAGACAGTTATATTAATTGGTTATAATTTTTACCAAAGTTGTTCAAATGAAATTTGTTTATCTAATATATTTTAATAAATGATCTAAGGAACCCTGGTTTTTCGCCAATAAAACTATAGGAACAATTTACAATTAGGTACAAAAGTCAACATTTTCGTTACATTTGTATGAGACACGGCAATTTTTTAACTTTTACAATAACACACGGCAATCTGACATCGTCAACACGGCAAAATAAAATAATGTTACTTTTTTTGTGAAAATGTTTCTTTTTGAGCTGTCTCGTGTTACTTTTCACTATCTGCCACTGGCAACACTGGAATGGTAGCTAAGTGCTGATTACTGCGCAGACATCGAAATTACTGGTTGATTCATTTCCATTGTTACAGTATTATTGTAAGGTTTAGACGTATAGCAAAAAAAAGTGATTTTTTCAAACTTTTAATTTAATCATTCTCAATGTTGTTATAACACTTGTTTTTAAATAAACTATAGCAAATATACACAATGCGATTGTTCATATTAGTGTTAATATTAAAACTATCATTAGCGAAATTAAATCCACGCGTTAGTCCTGGATATGACTGTAATTATTGCCAACCAGAACAAATTCACATATCCTTTGGTTGTAAGTATACATTTTTATACTTTCTGGGTTTAAGTGATTTAATTTTAATTTAATTTAACATAGTCAATTATTATATTAGTGAAAAAAATAATAGTACATAATTACATTGCGATAGTCATGTTCTATTATTTAGTTTTGAGTTGGGGTAATTATCTAATAATAATTTATGTTACTTCACTCAATTTTCCTTAAATGATTCAATAATATTTACAAACTATTTTATCTACATATAAGGAGATAATTGGTATATATACTAATATTATAAAGTTTGTTTGGTTGAATGCGCTAAACTCAGGAACTACTGGTACGAATTGAAAAAATCTTTTTGTGTTAGATATTCCGTTTATCGAGGAAGGCTATAGGCTATATTACATCACGGCTCAACCAATAGAAGCGGGAATGAGCATCAATGAAAAATGTTGCATAAATGGGAAGGGTGGGCGTTAGTTCTGCAAGGTATCATACCGCGAGAAATTGGTTTCCGGTCTTTAGGCGTGCAAAGCCGCGGAAAATGCTAGTATATAATAAAGTAGGTATCTACTCAAATTCGTATTTAATGTGCAGATTGACTCAGTTAGAATTTCATTCTACATATAAACACAGATTACCTGAAGTTAAAAAGGTATGAAATGGAAAGGCAATGAAATAGATGTGCTTATTGTTTGAGTCTCTCACACTAATTACCAAACAATTGTGACTTTACTAAACAAAACATGTTGTAGGTTTGGATTAGACAGTAACAGGCTTTTTATCAAATTGCAACGCTACTTAGACAGTCTAAAAAATAATAAGTCTAAATTAGCTTGGCTTGTAAGTGGGGAGACAAATTATGTTATAAATTGAGTTCAAATAAATAAGTAAAGTTCATGTGATTGTTTATATAAGTGACAGGATAAATCATGATAACCTCTTTGTAAGTCATGTTCCATCGTCACTGGTACTGATAATAAAGTAGATTAGGTACATGTTATTTTGTTGTAATGTATCCATATTAAAATAGGTTTTACTCCTATCTGTTAAATACAATTTTATGCATACTTTTAGTAATGGAATATACAGTATTAATTTAGTTTTCTTTATTTCTCACTTTATTGTCCCACTATGACATTAAGGTATAAGTTCGGTAAAACTTCCTGTAAAATAATTACATTATTAAACATTAGAAAAGTAATAATAAAAAAACCAAGTTTCCACAGATATTTAATAGGGAGCGTTTGCTCCCTCCCTTGTGACTTGCCACCATAGTATGATTAGTATATAAAAATTGAGAATATTATAATTAAACATTAAATTATTCAGTATTAAAAAACATACAACCTACAGAGAAACTACCACTTAGAAATTAAGTTTTACAATATTCTTTTAATATTTACACCACCTGACCTGTGGGCTGTGACAAAGTTCACTTTGCTTGAAAGTTAATCAGATGTTATATCACGGATGAACTCTTCTATCCAAAAAATCCTTTATACATATTTAAGTAATGTTTGACTGATAGAATGTTTTATTACCCCATCAGCCAAAACTAATGACATAGTAGTGACATGGACGACGTTCAACGACACCCAGGAGTCTCGAGTGCAGTATGGCGAGGGAGTGATGGATCTGGAAGCCAATGGTACTAGCACACTCTTCACTGATGGAGGAAAAATGAAGAGAACTATGTGGATTCATAGAACTGTGCTGCCTGACCTCAAGTTTGATACTAAATATGGTAAGATTTTTTTGCTTATAGAATAAATCTTGAATCTTCTTTTCGAACTTTATTTATGATAGATTGGTTAACCCAGATAATAAATTCAATCAATATGTCTAGTGGTTTTCTTATGATGCAGTCACACACAGTCAGACAGACAAATATTCTATAAACTATAGTAATGGCCTCTGTATAATGACTATACAGTTCTCGAGGCATAAGTTCAGCTTTGCATTTGTGTGAGTGCAGTGTACGGATAGGCACGACCGAGGCGTAGCGCGTTGCGAGTTGGTTTAAACTTGTTTTAACTGGTTTTTGATGCGCGGCTATTGGCTTTTAGCTATCACTCACACAAATGCAAAGCTGAGCTTACGCCTCGGGAACTGTATCATTAAGGTTTACCAAAAATATTTAATCTTCAGATTCGACTAAGTTAGAATTTTATTATATTTAAGATTGTAAAGTTTCTTAATACATAGTAAAATAAGTTGAGCATAAATTCTTGTAACCCCATTTCCAACTATGTGTATAGTTGAAGACCTTTTCACCTTTTGCGGACATCGAACCAGGGCCTCAAGTCTGCTATTGCAATGGTGATACAATTGTCTATCAATGACATCGTAATTGCTACTTTTTGCAATTTTGGTAGCCTACTAATTCAATGGTCTTCCGATGATGTGTCACTTACACTTCAATGACACTTTGCAAATAATTGGTAGTCCCGTACGTAATGACAAGGCAATGATCGGATGAATTGCGTAGTCTGTTAATATTTTGACAGTTCTAATGACCACTGATCTATCACTGTTAACTATTAACTATAACTATCACCATTATTATGTATGTCCACGACCGTCCGCGAATAAATAATTGACCTATCAAATGTGAAATGACATTGATATTTAATGTCAATTTGACAGTTACAGATGAAACTTATTTATTTTTGTGGATTTATTATTTATATTGCATTTAAAATTTATATTTATGGCTTTTTATGATCATTTTACATAATGCTTAGTCTTTAAAACATAAATTGATAACATATATAATCGAAACTAGCCTAAAACTCATTTCGGTGATCGCTTTTTTAGCTAATGGCAATACCAATTCCTGTTCTACTACAATTCAACTACAATCCAATTACAATCCAATGACAAGACCATTGATCGACCATTGTAAATTTAGTAGACTACCAAATTTTGAACCAATGGTAATTGAATTAAAATTGCATTGTTTCACAATGACAATTGTATGTAAAATAGCAGACTTGAGGCCCAGTTATACAAAGTCAACGGTTATATTTCCAGTATTAACTACGGCATACTTTTAATAATGATAGTGATTCTGATTTTATCACTTGTAGTTTATCATGCGGGTTCAGTGTTCGGTTGGTCCGAGATGTTCTCCTTCAAGACCCCGCCCAAAGGCGAGGACTGGGTCGTCCGCGCTGCTATATACGGTGACATGGGCAATAAGAATGCACACGTAAGTATTTTCTTTTTACCTAAAGAAATAAACCGTATTAAAATTTTTAGTTAATACTTTTCATTCCAAGAAGGTTTTACGGCCAAAAGTTATATAATTTAGAGAATGATTGAGTTGACAATGTAATATTAATAAGCATAAATTTACACTTAATTATGAAAAGCAACAATGGCAATTAACAATGTCAAGAGATGCTAAATGTTTTCGTTGTCTTTATATGGTTAAGAGTGACACCAGTAATATTTCAAATATTTTTTAAATTATTTATCAAATAACACCTCGAATCTAATTTACTTTAGATCCAATATTATAAAACACGTCACATTTAATTACAATTGTCTGTTTGATTGTACACCAAATGAAGTGTGATGAACGATTTCAGTCCCTCTCCTACCTACAAGACGAGGCAGAGCGTGGTCACTTCGACCTGATCTTACACGTGGGCGACTTCGCCTACGACATGGATTCTGACGAGGCGCTGGTGGGGGACGAGTTCATGCGCCAGATACAGCCGCTAGCTGCTACCGTGCCATACATGACGTGTCCCGGCAACCACGAGTCGAAATAGTGAGTCAGGAGTATGGCTAAGAGAAAACTATTTCAACAAAATGTTTTTCTAATTCAATTTGTGAGATGATTGCTGTAAAGTATTTAAAAAGTCGCGCTGAGAACATTTAAGAATTAAAATAATTTATGACTAGAAAAACTATAGTTTAGTCAGACTATTTCAAAAAGATTTCCCCAAAATAGGGTAAACATACCGGTTTACCGACCACTACCCCTTTTCGACCACTTCGCATGTTATTTTAAATAATAGACAGTGTTATAGACCGATCTTTTCTAATTTTGCGCCATTCGATCCGGGCGAACTTCACAGTTTATATTTTAACGGCATGACCTCGAAGTTTTCAAATTGAGCACTCAGTCGCTCTTTCAAAATTTGATGTATGAACGCGTGTAAAATTTAGCGAAAAAAATAGTAGGTTGATTGATTTTCAAAGGTAAGTTTTTAAGTGTTACTCTTACTTTATTGGTCATTGTTTTGGTTTGTGTGTATTAGGCATGTTTAATTTCAATATTCAAGTGCCTAAACTCATCAAACTTTTTATAATTTATGATATTTTTGGTGGTCGGACAATACGTTAACGATTACTTTCAAAATCTACTTTCCGACCGGGTGGTCGCAAAACCGGTTTATTCGCGTCGTTTTTCTTTGCCTTTATTGCGGAAACCTTAAATTCACCAACATACATTGCACTATATTTGTGAACAGCTAGAGTTTTGTGAATTTACAACTAGATTACGACCGCCTGTATACCTTATATTTTCATAGATATGGCCTTCCAAAATAGCGAATATTTAACGGCCGATGACCAGTAAAAACAAAACCTGTCCCCGACCGTTTGAAAACTCCCTTATAATCTTACTAATATTATAAAGGTGAAAGTTAAGATGTATGTTTGAATGTTTGTTACTCAAGCACAAAATTTGGTACAGAGATAGAGTATCCTCTGGAATAGCATATGCTAATTTTTATCCCGGAAAAATATATAGTTCTCTTGGGATATATCTGTTTTTATTTTGTAAAGGCGAACTTATTCAAGCGTGTAAATAAGCTTATATGTTTTAATGATAATTGATACATTTTGGTTGCTGTGCTTGGTGTTAGAATTGTGCTTGTTTTTTTATCAGATGGCACCTATCAGTAAAGAAAAAAAAAATTAAGAGCCGTGCCGCTTCAACCCCTAAACTTTCCTTTGAATTTAAAAGTCCTTCTAACAAGCGTACGAAAACGCTAGGGCGAAAATTTTACATTTCGCACAGCTCTATTAAGATTCCAGAGTTTTTCTTATATATCTCTTATCAACATCTCAATATCACCATTTAGTGACATTCAATTATCACAAATCCTTAGCTTGGCAACAATACTATGAAAAAAGAGATATATATGAAAGAGGACAAAGAAAACTAAATTAAGAAAAGAAAGCTCGAAAGAGCTAAAGAGAAAAGAACAACTATTTTACCACCACCAACCATCAAAGAAGATAATTAAAAAAAAAGTAGAAGAAACTCAATCCCGTGTTAAATGTGGTTCTTGTGATCTTAATACCGTTACTTAATTTTATTTTTAAGTCTTAAAGAGAGTAAAAATATACAGCTTTTGTGAATTTATTAATTGTATTATTATTATACTATTATATACCTTACAGGCTATTACACAAGAGTCGTTTTTCTACCGTAAAATAGATGGCCGATAACCAGTGCACTAGTGGACGATAACTGAGTGAAAAGGCCGATAACCGGTATATTTGCTATTTTTACGATTATATATTTTTATTAAATTATGTATCACTGATACATCTATAGGCGCTAGGTTTAATGAAACTAGACTATTGTAGGATGAAATGACATTTTTTTGAAAAATCTTGGAGTACAACATTATGATAAAAATTAACTCCGAAGTCAACAAGCCGCTTAAACGGTCGATAACCGGTATGTTTACCCTATATTTAATGTACTGTTTATCTCAAAATTTTATCATATGTATCGATTAATCAATCTAGATGAATTTTTCAGCAATTTCAGCAACTACCGAAACAGATTCTCTATGCCGGGACCCGACGAGAGCATGTTTTATTCGTTCGACCTCGGTCCTGTACATTTTATTTCCATCTCCACGGAATTCTATTACTTTTTAGAGTATGGATTCAAAATGGTTGCCAACCAATATGAATGGCTGAAGAGAGACCTCGAAGAGGCTACGACGCCGGAGAACAGGTACGAATGTTTTTATTCATCGAACTTCTATTATTTTGACGACACGTTTAGCGCAATTTGTAGTGACCCTACTTTAATGCGTTAGCGGTCGCGGGTTCGAGTCCCGCTGGGGGCATTCATTTGATAAACTCGGATGTTTGTACTCCAGTCATGGGTGTTTATATTTATAATATTTAAACTTACATATAAATGTAGCATATCAACTGTCTGGTACCCGTAAGAACTAGATGGCGCTGTGTGTAATAATGTCCCAACATATTATAAGAAAAGTTTGTGTGTTTATGTTATTACTCCTTCCGCCTAAAGGGCTGATTGGTTTTTGATGATATTTTGTACACAAATAGATCATGACTTAGAAAAGCTAATAGAGTGTAAAACGTTTAGCTGTTATATAAATACCATAATTGTAATATAATATTTTTAATTTTTTTTTTATTAATTAATTTTCAACAGCTGATCTAGATGAAATTTGGCACAGAGATAGATTGTAGCCTGGCACATAAGCTTTTTATCCCGGAAAATTGAATGGTTCCCACGGGATTAAAAATTTGTAGTCCAGGCGACCGAAGTCACGGGCGTCCGCTTTGGTATTAGTTTTATTTGTACGTAACAATGTCGTCTCAAGTATTAAAAGTAATTTTAGCTTATTTCTAATTGTAGTACTCGTATCGAAATGAAAACTTTGCATGTACAATGTACATGTAGTTAAGATATCAATACAGTTATTTAGTATCTTGGAGTTGATCTGGTCATGGAGCCAGGAGGTGTATAGTGGATAGTGGAAAGGGTCTAGCAGGATAATGTAGGGTCAGCGGCCCCAGAAAGATATTTTGAAAAAAACTTGTGTGGTAATATTGGCAAGGTACAAACATGAAATTGACAAAATTTCAGTTTCTCATGTCACTGGGCTTAGGAGATATATGACCAAATAGACGCTAGAACGGGTATTTTTTATACCTTATCTACCCGTCTAGTTTGGGTTCAAAATATGCCTTAACGAGTCCTATACATTTAAATTGGTCAAAAACGTCTTTGCTCAGTGTTTTTTAAATTGTAATTATTACTTCAAGATCTAAGCATCCCTGGATCGTATTATACGGGCACCGCCCCATGTACTGTGGGAATATCCGGGACGACTGTTGGAACAACTTCCTGCCCAACCGCGTGGGCCTTCCGGTGCTCGGCTGCGGTGAGTACGGAACTTCTTCTTCTTCTTCCTGGGAACTGGTATTTTTGCAGGAAGCTGAGACCCTGGCTGGTTCTGTACGGACACAGGCCGATGTACTGCAGTAACTCAGACGATATCGACTGCAGTGTGGAGTACACCAGAAAAGGATTGCCATTTTTGGGCTTGTTTAGTGAGTATCATCAAGAGTTGAGGAAATGGCGGAGTTATTCTTTCCTTTACAAATTGCACTCATGGTTTGAGTGAGAGTATTTTCGTACTTTTTCTTCTCTATTACTTTTTGATTAATGTACTGAATAATAATTTTAGTCTTTACTAATATCACGAATTTTACGACACGTTTTTTTTGAATAGTCAGGTTAACCACAAGATTTCTACAATGGTATGATCTTTTATATTATAAGAATATAAAATGAAAAGGTACATCACTTCTGTTTAATTATTTTGTTAGTCAATTCTAGTATCTAACAAATATAGATGAAGATCTATCTATCGAAGAATATAGATTAAAACCTCCGAAATATTGTCTATAGATACAACGACCAAATTTAAATATTTTTGTCCTTAAATAGCTAAATATCCAGGTTAAAATATAGCTTTTACTGCGGGAAATATCGACTGCCAACTGGCAACCGGTACTATCTCAATTTTGACAACTTTACAGGATGAAGAAAAAACTTGTTTGAGTCATTAACATAGCATCTAGTAAATTAAATAAAAATGCGTGGTTATTAAATATTTTTATTGCACATGTTATTAAAAAGAAAAGTAGCATTATATGCTTCCTTCTAATATAAAACCGAGATAGGACAATCTAAATCAACTTGGAACAAATAGTTGAGATAGGACCGGTTGCCAGTTCACAGTCGATATGTTATTCTTGAGAGTTAAGACTGAGAATGATGTGATCGCCGCCAGGCTATTTCAACATGTAGAATTATTGTTAATTTACAATTTAATTTAAAAAAAGAATGAGATTAAGATAAATAAAAAATATTAGTCCCGCTGAGTTTCTTTCGCCAGTTCTTCTCAGGTCAGAGGTTTCTTCTTTCCGAACTGGTGGTAGACTCATGACGTTCAGTAAGAAATTGTAACAATTTTTATGCTGAATAAAATATTTTGATTTGATTTGTCGACCTGCAGGTTTAGAGCCTCTGTTGAAGCAGTTCGGCGTGGACGTGGTGGTGTGGGCGCACGAGCACAGCTACGAGCGCTCGTGGCCGCTCTACGACCTGCGGGTCTACAACGGCTCCCTGCTCCAGCCCTACCTCAACCCTGGGTGAGTCATCTCAAGACTAGCAATGGTTTTTTTTATTTTATTCTGAATTAGGGCTTGACTACGTTCCACCTGATGGTAAGTGGTAACGCAGTCGGATATGGAGTCGGATGTCGCACTAATTCAGTAGCCACCTATTCACTCTTGCCTTGAAGACACCCATATTGTAATCGGACGGAAACACTGACGTAGGCAGGTTGTTCCAACATTTAGCCGCACGTATAGTAAATGACAAAGCGAAACGCTTCGTCCGGACGGGTGGAATGTCCACGACATAAGGATGAAGACCAGCCGTTCGTTGAGTCGTCCGATGATGGAAAGGGGATGGGGGAAGAATTCGTGTAATTCCTGCGAACACTCTCCGAAATACAGCCTATAGAATACATAAAGGCTGGCGACCCTACGGGTCTTACAATACTCTATTTTAAAGTTGATAACGATGGTTTCAATCCTGGGTGAGTCATCGCTACATTAGCAATGGGTCTTACAATACTCTATTTTAAAGTTGGTAACGATGGTGGTTTTTTGGAATTCATCAGCTCGAAAATCAGGATGAATCTGTCTTAATGAGGATGGCTTCTAAGCGGACTATTACCAATCGGTTGCTCCACAGTCTACTCGGCTATCGACCTTACGTATTTTCTTAGAAATTATCATTTCTAACCTTCCTGACGTCAAAAAGCTATTTTTTTAAAACCTAAAGTTTCCTAAAGAAAATTCTAAAAAGAATAAGAAATTTTAAGTTAGTCAAAAATAGTCCTAATTATGTGTGAGCAAAAAGATGTCTCTGTGACCTGTAATACAAAAAAATAAACTATTAAAATATGTATAAAACAAGCTTTTTGTGGAAGGAAACTTTGCTGGTGCTGTGAAAGTTTTATAGATTATAACTATACATAAGGTTTATGTTAATATTAAATTTTGGAAAAACAAATATATAAATACCGGTTTTTATTACCATTCGTTTGTTGTTCCTTCACGACGATCCGTTATCCGCAAAAGAAGAATTTTCGGTAAAACTTAACACATTGCTTCTTGAGGTTTTTGTTTTAATATGTGGTTGCGGTTATGTGAAATATTAAAAATTTTGAAAGGTAAATCATATTTATACGTACTTTCTCAAATGTTAAATTACGTCTACACTAGACGAGCCGAGCACAAATCTTTGCTAATGTAGATTCGTTTACGCTAATTATTGAGTTGCTGTTATAAACATCTTAAAGTAAAAACCGCGGTTCTATCATTATCTCATATATCTCATATCTCATTTTCAAATAGCCATTTTGTTAAAAATATAATATTTATGTCCATTTATTATTCTCAGAGCGCCGGTCCACATCATCACGGGGTCAGCGGGCTGTCAGGAAGACACGGATAAATTCAATCGTAAGTATATTATTTATTTTATAACATGCCTGATTTTTAAATAAAATGGCTGACCATTTCAAATTTTGACAATGATTCTATTTTATACCAACATTTCGTACGGTAAATATTATGTAGTAACATGTATTTTTATTTTTCTTACTCTAAATCAGCTAACATTATCTCTAAATCATCTATTCTATAAGTTTTTATTGTTGACTATACGATGTAAGTCGTAGCCTAGGTACCTTAGCCCAATAAAGAAAGTGTATATTTAATTTTTATTAACTTAATGTATAAGTCATCTTAAGCCATACATTTGGTTTTCTTATTAATAATCCTCGAATGCATCGATATAATCCCAAGTATAAAACTCATAATTGCACTCCCTTTTGTGGCAATAATTAGTTTCGAAGTGATTTTGATGCTAATTTTCTTTACTTATAATGTTATTGTAAATCAGATGTTTTATTGTGATTTCTTTAAATTATGTGCTCGTAGATCATAACTAGCATTATTGTGTGTACAGCACACCCGCCGGCGTGGTCCGCCTTCCGGTCCGTGGACTACGGCTATACGCGACTCGAGGCCCACAACCACACACACCTATATATTGAACAGGTCACTTTATTTATTGTTTATTTTATGTATGTATTTAAAAATTTATGTGTAGTATATCAAATTACCTTAAATAAAAGACAGTGGTAGCCCAGCGGTAACATGTCGCTTGGATAACCGAGTGATGCGGGTTCAAATCCGGGTCTCGCACCTCTGATATTTTCATTTGCAAATCATTTCTATCATGATTACCACTTGACTTATAGAAAACATCGTGAGGAAACCTGCATGTCTAAGAAAACCTAGCAAGTTTTCGAAAGACATGTGAAGTCCGCCAACACGCACTAGGTAAGCGCGGTGGACTATGGCCTGATCCCCTCGTACTGAGGGAGGCCCGTGCCCAGCAGTGGGGCGTTATAAAGGGCTGATGATGATGATATCAATTTACCTTAACTTAACTTATAAGCTTACCACGGGACTAGATCAAGATGGCGCTGTGTGTAATAAGATCCCAACATATTTATTTATTGCACTTCTTAACATCCCACTCCTGAGCATGGACCTTGCTTTAATACGAGGTTCATTAGATATACTTTATTTTTTACCCATTTTAAGATTTTTTTTTGCATTTTTGAGTTCTTTTTAAAGTGTAATTAATATTAATTTAATATTTATAATTACTTTATAATTATTATTTCTGAATTTCTTTATAATTTAATTATGTATTTTCCAGGTGGACGTGGACCTGAAGGGCCAGGTGATAGATTCTGTGTGGATCGTCAAGGACAAACACTTGCCTTATGATATATAATTATGAATTATTTTAATTTTAATGTAATAAAGTGATACTGTAATAAAATATTGAACCTACTATAATACAGAACAAATGGAATATAAAATAGAAATAAAACCACTAACCAACTAAAACAAGTAAATAAATTATAAAAAATTATCAATTTTCTCATCCCTCATGCAGCCGTTTGATAAGCGGCCTAGCTTTTTTACAAAACAGCGCCGCTTAGTTAGCGGCTAAATGATATGCGGATATTTAATTTATCTAGCTGTTAATTACTTTTAGTTAGCTGTTTATGGTATTTCATATAATAATTATTTTAATTAAATGATTCTCAATAAATACATACCATACATTTTGGTTACTCGATTACCTATTCTACAAACGGCCTAATCATTTGCATTTGAAATGATTACGACGCCGTTTAATGAAAAAGCTAGGTCGCCAATTAAATGACTGATTAACCTAGTTGGCTGCGACTTACTTGCAACCTAATATGTTAAGACTAGAATATCTAATTCGTTATTTTATTGAATAACTTTGATTTGGGCCTAATTTAACTAAGCTTTACTATTTTTTGTCTTAACTGACATACTTGTGATATCGTCATTTTGGTGTTTATATTAGAATTAAAAGGATTTTAGAAGATTATTATCTTTTATTTATCTGCCCCCAGTCCCTCCTTTCTTGATATTTAAATTATTGAAAATAAAAAAACAATAAAAAATAAAAAAAAATATTGATATACAAACTCAATATACACAAATAGCGTTTCAAAAGTAACCTTAAAAGAAGTGCAAAATTAAAATCTTACGCTATTTTCAAATCTCTTTTGTTTATTGCTTTTCGCGTGACGATTCGGAAATTCGAAATCATCTATATAATAACAATGCAATGCGCTTTATTGAAATATATACATTTAAATCAAAACGAAATATGAAAGTAGTTTAATTAATATTCAAAATTATTTATTAATATTGTAAATACGTTTATTCACTGAAACAGCCATTTAATTTAGTTGTATAATTGTAATCAAAATGTAAATAAAACTTCGCTATTTATAGCACCTTTAAAATTGAAATGACTGGACTCAAATTTTTTTTGGAATAAAATTAATCCCTAAAATGGCCGTCTTTTCGGTTAATTCAACCAAATTCTTGAATTAGGTGACTAATAAGGTGCAACTTAATATTTTAGGGCGCCGGTGCACGTAGTGACGGGCTCCGCCGGCTGTCAGGAAGGCAGGGATCATTTTAGACGTGAGTTTTATTAACAAATTAATAAAATAATATTGTAATGTTTATTATTTTATAATTTATAAGAATTAAAGTATAGTCTGTAGGACAAATCGTAGTTAACTAAATAGAAACGATAAAGTCACTATTTAATAAATATTGTGTTATATTATCTCTTTTAGGTACTCTAAAATTATTAATTATTATACTACTATACGAGGCCTGTTAAAAGTATCGCGAAATTTGAAAAAAAATTACTGAATATTAAAAATGGTCGAGCTTTAAAAAACGCAAATCAAACGTCGAGTATACTTTATAACAGACCTCGTTTAATTTTTACTGTGTAAGTCTTGTCCGAGTGAAATAGTGAGTTGCGAAAAAGGAGCCAGCTCTTCTATTACTAGTAGAGGCGGTAATATGAGATGCTTTCTGAAGTAGCAAGTGTTTCTTCAAGAATATGTACTATAATATTTTTGAATTTATCTATAAATCTAAATATAAGTAAGTTGGCACTTAATGAACAGACACCCCGTTCAGCTGGTCGGCGTTCCGCTCGCAGGACTACGGGTACACCAGGTTCAAGGCGTACAACAAAACTCATATCAATATAGAACAAGTATGTATCAAGTACTGTAATATCTATAACTAATCATAAATTGGAAAATTTGTATGTATGTTCGTTACAAAAAACTTTAAAACTGAAATAATTGAGCTTTGGCTTCTATAGGGACTGTTTTGCTTCTCTTAGAACGTACACTACAGACTACAAAATCAGCTTTAAGATTTTTCTTGATAAAATAATCTGAATTTTATATTTTCGGTTTACAGTAATAGAACGAACAATGAATTAATTTAATTAATTACGTTAATGAAACTATCCGGTTTTTAAAACCTATTCCGAGCTCTGCTTTTATCTAATAAAAAATACTGAACTTATTACCATAATAATAGATTTTACTTTTTTGTGCTTTCAGGTGTCCGTCGATCTCGAGGGACAAGTCATTGATACATTTTGGATTATAAAAAATAATACTAGTTTATAACTCTTTGTCGTCCATATTTTTGAAATTAGATAAAAATAACCATACGTTCATGAAAATCAAAAAATTACTTTGCAATGCAATTAATTTTTTACATTTTCATGAATGTATCGATCAACTCGACTAACTTTTAGTTTTTTGCAAAGCATTAATGCTAAGCCCCACCGACTTTTAGTTAAGTTCAAATCAAATCAAAAATGTGTTAACCGACTTTAAGAAGGAGATTCTCAATTCAAATAAATTAATAAAAATTCGTTGGAATTAATTTTCACTGATTACGGAAAAACCTTTTTTATTTCCAAATGTACTTTCCAGAGGTTAAATTTTATCGAAATCAGTCTAGCGGTTTTTCAAATCAACCATAATTTTTAGTTTAAGTTGGTACTTGGTACATAGGTGTAGGTAGTTTTGTTTTTTTTTTAATATTTATAATGTTACCATCATAATAATATTAATATTAATAAATGTATACTTTAACTGTTATCAGTTAAAATATACATTTATTATATTAATATAAATCATTTTTAATGTTATTATTTTTTTAATTGTAAATTTTTATTTATTAAAATATATGAAATTAATATGTCTTTCATTTATTCCTTTGTATGGAACCAGAATGGCTGTCAGCGAAATATTAATAGACAACCACTTTAAAGTTATACAATAAATATAAAATAAAGAAAGTTTGAGTTTTATTTTAAAACAAGCTGTTTAGAATATACACTTATGTTTTGAACTTTGAAGTTTACTTTTTTACACTGATTAAGAAACAAAAACATTTATCACAAATGAAAAACAATATATTATAATGTATATTTATTTCGAAGTATGTTTATTATTTTTGAAATATCTTTGTTTATTCCTAAAGTTTATTGCGAAGTTCGTGGTACCTTTCTTGTGTTTACTGATGGCGTGATTTATTACCGGTTGTATTCTTTTTGGTTTTTTCGGTTTCTTTTTCTGCATACCCTTACTTTCTGGGTTAGAAAGAAACTGCTGAAGGAAGCTATTTTCATCATTTTGCTCATAAATATTAACAGCTGTGGCAAAATGTGATAATATCTTCTGTGCTAATTTTGGATGAACTGCAATCGCACAGTTTCTATTATGTTCTATAGGATCTTGAATACACATGAAAGTGTCTAGACGGAGTGGCTGGCATTGGTCACTCCGAACATGTGATTTGTAAGTACTAAAGATATGTGGAACTGTATCTATTCGGGTAAATAATTCTCTAGCTATGGGCTGACCAGCAAACGGTGATATGATAAAGTCATTAAATTTAAATTTATGATAATATTTCAAAAAGTCACCAATCAATTGGTATATAGTATCTTTATTGTTATTTTCATAGCGTACCTCAGTAAAAGCTGCATTCCAGCCATCAACATTCAATTCTGGCCCATCCTGCAAGTACAATATTGCTGGCAACAAATGCTTTTGTTGTAAAAAGAAAATAACTAACATGGTCAAACAATAATTAGCTAAGAGATTCATGCCGGTGAACTTGTGTACTTTGGACCAGTACTTAATAAGAATAGTTAGTTTAATAAATCGCTCATCCAAATGCAATAAATAAGCTATCAATTTACTATTTTGAACACCCATGAAGCTCGTAAAACTGATATCACAATTTCTTTCAGTCGGTACATGAAAAAACTTAACAATAGGCACTTTTGCATTTATCACTGCAAAAAGTTGATCAAAAATATCTCTGCGTTTCATTAAAATATGTTTTGCTTGAACAACAATTGGTCTTCCAATATTCAACACCCAGCTCGGTACTTCTACATAGCAGTCAACATCACTAGTCTTTATTCCGAGTCCTGTGATTATAGATCCAAATGGCATTATAACACTACCTAAAATCAATGAATAATTTGTAAAATTTATCTTTATATTAATTTATAATATGCAAAAATTAACACAAATATGAAATATGTTAATGTTAATTGGAAGATTATTACAGCACCTTCAGGTTTTGTGGTAAGCTACAAGGCTTGTGTGAACTACAGACTGAGTCTGTATATATCTGAGTTTATATTTATTTATTTAGGTTTGCTAGTAGTCATTACACTAAATACATAATTAACATTACATTCCTAAAAAACATTAAGCAAAACCAGATCTTAATATTTTGTCTAACTTTGTGTACTAATATCTTAAAGGTGCAATAAGTTAAAGAATAATAGGGCACAATGTACAATTGATTAAAAGTCAACACAAGTTTTTAAACAATTCTTGATTAAAGCGTGAAATATTTAACTAATTTATTACCTGGCCAGACCGCACCAAATCTCTTGTTCAGATCATCCAATAACAAATCTTGCAAATCTTCAACTTCCTGTCTTGTGAGCCTCACCACCTGGAAAACCTCTTCTAATTGTTCCTCAAAATTTCCATCATAAGAGAACTGAGATGTATCTAATATATCTGTAATAAGGGCATTATTTAGCAGTCACTATACTACAAAATATTATGTATATTTTAATTATGATGTCTTTTCTTATAAATAAATAAGATGTACATAAGTTTTACAATACAATATATGTATAATACATAAATCTAAATCTAATAAAATCGCTAATTTGAGGTTTTTTTAAGAATTAATTTTTATATAAAATACACATTTAATTAATTTTAGCGCAAACGTCAAAAATCACATTTGTTTCAAGTTCATTTATAAAATGTGCCTATTTACTTTTTTAATATATAATCACAATAGAAGTACAATGTGTAAAATCAAACACTTTTTCTTTGATTATAATCTAAGCTCTTTATATTACCGTTTTGGTCCATATTTTAAGAATTCCAATCCTTTATAATCAATATATCGTAAATTATATATTGAAAGATATTTCTATTAATACAATTTTATTAATTAAAATATTATAACTCGAAATTTATCTACTTAATATTAAAATAAACATAATATTATTTATTTACATCATTATCCACATTATAAAAAATTTAAAGTTTAAACACTAAACTAAAATTGTAATGTCAATTGTCAAATGAAAATTGAAATAGTTATGTCACAAAAATATTTCGTTTAGTAATATCCGTTACCGATACATACGCGGCGGGGGCTCCCCGATAAATGAAAGTTGGTGATACTAGCATTTTAAATTTATTTTAAATGTCGACAATTTGAAAATAAATGTGTTCAAACACACACACTTTTCCTGCGATTTATTCTTTCGTTATTTATTTAACTCCCTGTTACATAGCCTCTTCATTTCAAATATTAAAATTAAAAAATATATATATTGATAATAATGGTTAAAATAAATAAATCTTTAATGATTTGTCTAAAAGTAAGTTCAGAGCCTTACCATCTTGTAACATGTTTACTATACTAATGCGGATAGCATTGGTATTATATGTGTTGTAAAATTTATACATACTTTTCAATTTAAATTTTACTAGTTAGTGTTAAACTGTTATGTTATCACCACTTTCTAGGTCGGCACGAGAAAAAAAATTCCATTTACAGCCGTGGCGTGGCGATAGACTGGGGTGCTGTGTAACTAAAAATATTATTGTCTCTTTTTATCCCACGTAATGCAAGCGTACTAAACCCTCATCACATTACTCGAATTTATTTCGTATTTCATAAATACCATTTAATTGTCACTTAAACGCAATGAGGTTATCATCATTGCTAAAACGGCGTGCGCAGCTCTAGTCAGTCGACAGGAACGCTGTACAGCGTTGTTGACGCGAAACTTGGAAGCTATCACACAAACCTCTTACTACTGAAATTGAGCTTGTTGCTAGATCTTATTTACTCAACCGTGGCCTTATCTCATAATTTTTATTCGAACTTCAAAAAAGAAATTCCTAATTAATCTGTTTTGTTTAATGGCAATATTTAGATAGTGCTGAGAGTGTTATTGTCACAGAGTACAGTAAGTATACAGGTTATTGTTCTGTGGTGCTGCCATTTAAATTACACAAAAATTTCCGCTTAGATGAAATTACTGTGTTAAGTGCTTTAATAGTTACATAAGTACTCGTAATATTGTTGAAAAGCAAGATTATGTTCTTACACGTTTGGCTCAGTTGGTAGCATAGAGAAATATTTATAATAGTTGGTAGTGCTAGTGACCCTACTTTCTGCGCCAGCGGTCGCGGGTTCGAATCCCGGGGGCATTAATTTGTTGAGCACGAATTTATATTCGTGCTCAACAAATGAATATATGTGTTAAAAATTTATATTATGTATGTATTTAAAATGTATGTGTAGTAGATATATCAACTATCTGGTATCCATAATACAAGCCTCGTAGCTAACCACGGAACTAGATGGCACTGTTGTAAAAATGTGCGAACATATTTATTTATTTATTTACTTTTAGTATGTAAACAGAAAGTGTTAAAGTTGCCATATTCATAGTGATATAAAGTACCAATATACAGTACGGAATCGAATCGACACCTTTGTGCCAATACTTCAGTCTTGTAATATTCAAAGGAAATTAAATAAAACAACATTCAAAGTTAACAACTTCACGTCTATATTATACGTACAAAAATAAAATAAATCAAATTACTTAGTCTAGGAAAATCAATTATAAACGTCTGTTACATTCTTGATTTCGATTGCTACAATACCAATGTCTTCTCATTAAATAATTGTTATAGCAAATAATAATGATTCAGTTAAGAGTTTATGTCTTAATATAGCATCAAAAAAATTAGGACAAATATAAGTAATTATTCAGAAAAGAAATGCAATAGGCATAATCACAATTGTTTCATATATAATATCTACACCTAGTTTTTTGTAAAAAAAAAATTAAAAAAATTAAAAAAAGTTGCTATTTTTCATAAACATTTAATATCTAAGTTTATAAAAAAATGTACTTGCTTCATTGTACTTGAAAAAACTTAAAAAAATTAAAAAAAAGTTGCTATTTTTCATAAACACTTAATATCAAAGTTTATAAAAAAATGTACTTGCTTCATTGTACTGACATCGAAACTTAATTACTTATGTAAAAATAAATCGCGACACTATTTTTTAATATCATTCATTATATTTAATATATATTATAGAAATCAATATTTAATTTAGACGTTCAATTATCTGAATACTGTATATTTACAATATCTTGAAAACACCCTTTTTATTTATCCTTACAGACTCGAGTCTAACAGATACAGTTCAAACAAAAATTATTCATCCAGATAAATCTTATTCTCGTTCCTCTAAACATACAAAAATATATATTAATATAAGCATAACAAAAACTATTTTAATGCATTACCGTTATCTTACTTGCTGAGATTTAAACGTAGATTTAAAAAAAATTGATTACTTCATTGGTTGACCACCTCCATGTAAATAATGTCGTCAAATATTAAGTGTTACCATCCACACCCGCTAAAGTCATATTTAATATCTTAAGGCCTGTATTCATTTTGATTAGTGCGAGTGCATGTGCGTAGTGATGAGGAGAAAATAAGTGTGGACAGCGACTGATGAGTTGGCTGCGTAGTAGACTGATTAGTAGCGAGTTCAATTTTTTGCGAGTGGACTGCGAGTAGCCTCGTCCCGCGCCCTCCCTTCCCCTCACTCGCAGCGTGCCACTAAACACGTCTAAAGTGAATTGGACACTACTCACACTACACACCTGCACTCGCACTACACACTTGCACTCGCACTACACACCTGCACTCGCACTAATCAAAGTGAATTGGACACTACTCGCACTACACATCTGCACTTTGCAGCCTCATTTACTAATCACCTGCACTCGCACTAATCAAAGTGAATACAGGCCTTTAGTGTCAGATCCAAACATTAACGATCTAAACATTAAGTAACATTTTCGTACACTCCACATCAATTTCAATACCTCAAATTACATTTATTAACGACTACTTTTAACTTTAATGAATTTACTTGAATATTTTTGCATAAATTTTATGCAAGAATTTATGGAAAATTGTCTTTCACTTGCCTTTGTGTTACCCAACTAGGGTTTGGGTACTGGGCCACTCGATCTTGCGCCTTCAAGTTCCGGGAATTTTTACAGTTTTTCAAGTATTTAAAGTTTCTTAATGAGAATACTGAGAACTCCTGAAGTCCCGGAAAGTCCCGAAATATTCTACGCATTATTATTATCCTGAACTTCTAAACCGTGCATACTTCCGAAACCTTAGTTTACAAGATTTTTAAATGAGAATATGTTTTAAAATTAAGAGATTTTATAAAAAAGATGAAATAAAATGAAGAGTTTGACAAAGTTATTTAGACACTACAATATTTTATAATAATATGCATTTCAATAAACTAATTCTCATTGTTTTTAGCTTTTCGATTTTTTTAAACTGCTTGCATTTTGGTATTGAACAATGTTATGGGATATTTTGCTAATAATTTCTTATGTTATAGACAAAGACGGGTTAAGCTGTACTGGCTCGTTAGGTACTGGAACTAGTACTACTGTCATTATGTCCAGAGTCATCACTGTTGGCGGTACTCTCCACATCAGACGCTGTTTCGTTCACTTTGGGTTCAACTTCCCTAGCTTCCTTTTGCACATTATTACATTCTTTACTTTGCTTTACGTTCTCCCTCTTCTTGAAATGTGGCCTAAGCAACGTTATAAACCATGCCGTCATAAACATCATAAACATTTTCCCAAACTCCTTGAATGTAGTAACTGCGTCAGGTTCCTTGTCCGTTCCCGTTTGCTTTACGGTCACTACTGCACTTTTGGGTTCGTTTGAGAATATTAATGTCAATTGAAATTCAATATCTAATTGCTCCTTATCCACATTCATTATCTCATCAGTAATACGTCTTTGTTTCTCGATGAAAGATATATTCATCATGTTGTACAGTTTAGCGAACTGCTTCCTTTTCCATATCGCTCTAGTGATGACGCCTTTATATTTCTCCCTTTCTTTTTTCGCTTCTGGATTTGGGGCCTCTTCAAGTTTCGTTAGTTTTATTTTGCATATGTCCTCAAATAGGGTCAAAGTCACGTCCCGAATGACAGATTTCCAGTCAGGACTGGCTATACTGTGGATGTAGTGAGGGAGGATGACTGTTCGAAATTCGATATTCGCTCTGGCTTTTGGGAGTTTGGGCTTTTCAAGTAGTATCTTTTTCAATAGCCCATTGCAGTTGTTTAACTTATCAGCATCGTATGCTGCGGCTGCAAATTTGAAGTACGCTATTATATCAGATGACACCTTAGAATTGATAGAGCATGCGACGTTGTGGCACAACTCGAAAGGATCCTGGATACATATATGCCTGGTGAACTTCAACGCATTGACAAATCGCCTCTGAACATTATCCCTGTACCGTTTCAGTTGCGGAGGCAACAAATTATAATCCTTGAACAAGTCTTTCTTTAACGTGTGTCCTAAAAACGGACAAACGACGTCTTCTTTAAAATTGAATGTAGAGTAATATTGGTAAAATCCGCCTAAAAGTTCGGATATTGAGGAGGTGTTCGTTGATTTAGGCAGCTTTTCCAGTGTGTGCATGAAGCCGGTATTCCAGCCGTCTATAATCACGTCATTTGCTGAGTCACGCTGCAACCACTCCACCGAGGGGAGGATGGAAACCGGTGGCTGTTGGAGATAGAATATCAGGAGCATGGTCAACCCATAGTTGGTCAGTTTTCCGGTGCCTGAGAACCCGTGGATTTTGGCCCAGTACTTTATCACGACTGCTAGAGGAATGAGCCGCGGATCTGCGTGAAGCAAGAACGCTATCAATTTACTATTCCGAGCTCCCAATAAAGTTTTGAAGGTGAGGTCACAGTTCGTCTCTGTTGGAATGTGGAAGAATTTCACTATTGGCGTATTGGCTTTAGGGATGGGCAGTATTTCGTCAAATTTGTTTGGATATTTCTGGAGAATATTCCTCGCCCTGAAAACGAAATTGGCGCTCCCGTAGCGATATTCCGGCGGTATTTGCACAAAGCAGTCCGCATCGCTCGTCTTCACTCCTAACCCGGTGGTTATAGACCCGAATGGTATTGCGACGCAACCTGTAACAAAATATTCGATTACGATTGATGTAAATGATTTACTACAAACTATATTTTTAATAGGTGAAAAAATAATCCTTGGAATGATTTGATTGGTATAATTTGACTGAGTCCTGACTGTTTGTCTTTCTGTTCATTTTAATTTATGATTTACGAGTAAATCGGTATAAAACTATTTCAATAGTGTAGTTAATGAATTCTGAACATCTGGGTGTCTTCTGTTTTAGTTTGGATAGAAGTACATATATTTACGTATTTTCTAAATTTGTTTTAAAGCATTTAATTTTTTATGAATAATGCCCATCATTAAAGACCTAAAGATAATTTCAATACCCCACTTGATATAGTTCAATATTTTTTACTGACAATATGTAGTGTTCCTCCATATGGTAAACAAAGTAATGACGAATCGATTGACCCAATAGACCTCTCCGACCGATTCCGACCATGGCAGCCAATCTCATTGAGACTATCCAACTGCGCAGGAGATATTATAGTGCAGACACAAGTGCACTCTCTATTCCTATCACTCTCATACTTCAGTGGGACGACATGAGACACCGAGGCACAGGGGTGACACACCACTAACTTCCCAACTCCGGGCTATTACTGAGGCTTACTAAACAGAAAGACTCAATAATTAATCTTGGCCCGACCCGGGACTCGAACCTCTTGATGACCGTACATGCTAGCCACTACACCAACAAGGCAGTTAGATAATAATATTAATAACAATACCTGGCCAAGCTTGTTGCAGAACCACCTCAACGTCGGTGTAGAGTCGGCTAAGAGAGGTCACTTCGTCCTGAGTGAGCCGCACTGCAAGAAGCACATTATCTAGTTGCTCGTAGAAGTCTCCAGACAGATTAATCAACTGCGGTTGTACCATTGATTCTCCTGTAATATCATATTGCTATAAGTTATTCAGCCCTTTTTAAGGTCCCATTATTGGTCGTGGGACCTTCAAAACGAGGTTAATATTATTTATAATATTATAATGGTGTAAAGTGCCTTCTTTTATTTAAATTAAAAATATACATTTACATTAGAAAACTATAAGTACTCACCCTTTTTCTTAGTTTTGGGGAACTCTTGCTTTGGTAATTCATCATTACCTTCTTCTTGTGGGGTGTTCGGTTCAACTTTACCAAAAAACGGTTTTACAGTGAGGAATTCCCCATATAAATTGACATTTCCAGTAGCGTTTACCGATTCACTGCTTTCATCTTCTGTGGGATATGCCAGAATAGCAAACTTTTGGTTTATTTCCTCTACACTCACTTTTCCGTATTCAGAGAACACTTTGGCCAGATCTTGAGGCTGGGTGAAAGGTGGATATCCTGCAAAACATACCATATATTCTTCATACACTGTTACTGTTACTATTAGTTATACAAAATGTGATGGTTCTTAATTTCGTAATTACGTTATAAAATAAGGTTATCCTCCTTATGAGTTTATACTCATTATTTTTATATTTAATAATCTGTGACCGAGCTGTCAATTAACAATTTGACTTAACGTTTTATCGTAATGGCGGGAACGCGATATACGATTTGTTGAATTAATGGATACTTTTTTATAAGATTATATTTGTAAACCAGTAATATAAGTTTAAGAATTATTTTTTAATTGTTAGATTTATGTGTGAGTTTTTAGTATTGTTCTTTTGAGTTTATAATAAGGTATTTTGTTAATGGAGAGTTTTTGATATTTCATTAAAATTCCCAAATATTTTTAAAACGGAAATAAAATAAGATATTTCGTTCCTAAATGAAAAAATATTAAAGTTTCAATTTTAAATGTCTATGGAAAAATACTCAGTTTAAATAAAAAAAACACAATTTTCTTTACACAATTTTGTAACAATTTTATTTATAATTCTCAACTAAAGAAAATTTTACTCAAAAAGTTTAATGTGAAATTTTAAAAATAAGCCTTCTTAGTAGTCAATTTTAACAATTTTCTGTTATTTTTCCGAGACACATTACTATAATTCAAAGTATGAGATAAAAAAAATGTATCAAAACCAGTCCATAGTCATCATAGATATTACATAACAAATTACATTGAAATTATTTTGTTTTTACATTTGTTTCTATTGAAAAATAATATGCAAAAGTAATTTACCTGTGACTATCACTTTTTTTGAGGGAGGTTTAGAATGTGAATCCATCATGGATACAGCTGCTCTCCTAAAAATAAAAAAAAAACAACATAAAGTGATAAGAAAATGTTGACATTATTCACATACAATGTACAAAAAAGTTTGCAACAAATGTGAATGAATTTTTATACACAGAATACTGAATACCCTAAGCCTAAGCAATAGAGGGTATGTCACAAGATTGTATTCAGCGGTTTCTCACATCCCACTGCTTTTAGCAAAGGGAAGCCACCCTTTAATGCAAAGGGGATCAAACCATAGTAGTAGTAGCCATAGTATGGCGGCATACTGGCTAAGTGCAAGTTACAAGATTATACAAACCTAAATTATATTCTGCATCTTTTCTGATATTTTGGTTGATTATGTCAATTATAATAATTAAAAAATAATCATATGAATAACTTTGCCTGTAGATTTAAGCACATACCTGTATTTTTAATAACTTTCAAAAAATATTTTGGTTTCAAATATCCCTGTTTATCACCTTCTGTTAAGATAACACCATTTTCAGATTCATAAAATTTAAGACCTTCTGTCAAAGCTTTTTCTAAATCAATGTATATAAATACTTGAGCGTTGTTACGTAGTCCACTAATAACATTAGGGTCAAATAAGGTTCCTTTGGCAAAGTGTATATGCTTCCTTTTCATGCGATTCAAACCTTGAGTCTTGATTTGATTCCAATTTGATAAATATGTACCATGTACAACTGTTTTGTACTTAGACTGTAATTAAGTAAGGATATCTTCTGTAAATATAAAAATCTACAACTATAAAGATGAGTAAATAAACTATTATTGTAATGTTTGTTTTGGTGTAATTAACTTTGATGTATTTGTTTCTTTATCAAATAAAGGGCACTTTGAAAAAATAATAATTTAATTTCTTGTTCATAAATTACTTAAAACTACAGTAGTGGAGAACCTACATGTCTGAGAGAACCTAACAAGTTTTTGAAAGATATGTGATGTCCACCCAGAATTTGGACAGCCTGATGGACTATGGCCTAATCCCTTCTTGTTGAAGGCAAGCAAGTGCCCACAAGTAGGGAGTTAAAAAAAGGGTGAATACAAATATATGAATAACAAATAATTACTTGCCTCTAATATTGGTATTAATTCTTTATCTTCAATTTTCTCAATAGTGTGACCCTGGTTTGCTTTTATTTCATAAACATTTTTCTCAACATTCAATCTTAATTTGAATCGTTTTTTACTATTATTATTAACCACTCTTTCGATATCTGCAAAATTGTATTTACCCCTCAATGTCTTGTGCTGTAAAATATCTAATATGGATACATAACCTTCTGAACTGTAAATAAAACAAAGTAAATCTTAGCTATGTGGTATCATTATTATCTAAATAATATTTGTTATTAAATAGTTCAAAAGGTCACAATTATTTTTAAACAGAACATTTTTAACACCTAATTTCATAATCTTTAACAGTTAACAAAATGTTATTTGGTTTTAACCTTATTATTAATCCCTCTTTAACAGCTCCATGTCGCAGAAGCCACGACAACGTTTTGCTTAGTTGCGTATCCTTATTATTCCTAAAATGTGTACACAGAAATCGTTAACTTTATAATAAAATAACATATGTCAAGCATGAAGCCAGCCTCAAAATTTAAATTCGAAAACAAAAATATAGAGATTCTTTTCTTCCTTAGTGTTTCCAATAAGTACAGTACAGAAATATAATTATAGTTATATAATTTCTTTTAAATTTACATTTACAGGAATCCCTTGAAGGTGGAACTTAATCTTTTGTATTGCTGAGTATAATATAATTTAACAAAGCGCTTTTGAAGTTTTGATTGACTCAGATCAGCGTTCGGAACTTGAAGTGGACTAACTATCGTACCAGGGGCGTAAAAATTATCGTACATTATCGTATTTTTTAGGATAATGTCTATTATAGATAAATAAATCATATAAATTGTAATATTGATATGCATGCAAGTACTCTATAGTTTATCTTTTTTAAACCA
This sequence comes from Boloria selene, assembly GCA_905231865.2. NCBI lineage: Eukaryota > Metazoa > Arthropoda > Insecta > Lepidoptera > Nymphalidae > Boloria > Boloria selene. The sequence continues at coordinate 12,645,963 of HG993146.1, forward strand.
CCGCTGTCAAATCAACAGAACACTGAAACCCAAATGTTTTACACGTGGTATACAGACCTGCGTACGATAATAATGAAAAAATAATGCTATTTTACATCGTACGTAGGCTCAAATTATCGTATATGTACGATAATTATCGTACGGTTCCGAACGCTGGCACAGATTAAGTATAAACTATAAAGTATAAGTTTTTTACTATTTTTGTTCTATGCATAGCCATAGATAGAGTATATTGCTATTTGCTACATATTCTGTGGCCAGTGGCGACAGTGTTACCATAGATGAATAATAAACGTTATAAGTTATAACCATAGATGACTAATAAAAGTTATAACTCCGAAAATAGAATACCCCTAAATGCTATTTTCAAAAACCTCAAAAAAGTCCTGTTGAATATTTTAATTAAATTCAGGTATTTTAAATAAGTGTAAAACTTATTATTTTATTAAGGTAAATATAATATAACATAGACTTAATTATTTTTATTTTAACTTATTAATACTAATTAAACATCAACATTAATTATTGTAAATAAATAATCTCGTTTTAGTGATGTATGAAATAATTTTTATGCCCCTAAAAATAGCCCAAAATTTTTTTGACCCTAAAAATGGCCCTATTAAAACCTTGTACATAAATACATATTAAAACCCTGGGTGGCGATGAATTAAATTTATGAAATTTAAAAACATAGTCAATAATAAATATACGTTAATTAAAATGCTTTTAATGCATGTACATAACATTATTATTTGGTAATAATACCTATTACAAAAACAAGTAATTCAGGTTTTGTATTTTCCAATGAGTTTTTAACGTTTGAACAATGTATATGTTTTCTAAGATCAATATATATATTTTTATACTTCGACTATTATTTTAATATAAATAATTTTAAAAAATAAGAGGAAAAAAAAGTGCGTGATAAACATTTTTTTGAAATTATAGAACGTATTAATAATGATTAAAATAAGGGTATGGGGTAAGTTACACAACTAGAAATTATATTTGCAGTCAAATTTACCAAAAGTAGCACCTTTAGGGACTAAAATACAAAAATCAATGATTCGTGAAGCATAGAGAATAGACACGAGTCCATAGACTTAGGTCAGCTGACACAACTTTTATCATCGGTCTTGTGATAAGTTGTTACTCCGCCATTCCCCGATCGTCTTTTCCATCTATATTGTCCCGTGAGTTGAATTTTATTAATTACATGGAAATTAAGATCTTTGATTGCTTTTTTTATTTGTGCTTGTGTTATTATTAGTGAACGTTTATTTTATATTGATACTGTTGGTAAGCTTTTTCTGGTTCCTGCCATTTTCGTCTCCTGCCCTACGACTTGTAATGTCATGTAATTTTTAAGTGTATAGCGGAATATTGATTACTTTGATTATATTCATTCGATATTAAAGATCTGGAAGACCACTTAAAGTTAAAAATGTACATAACAATGAAGGAATCAAATGTTCTCCAATTTGTTCCACCCTTAAAACCATCATGTGACTTTGATCAGTACATTATTATTTAAGCTGATTAATTGCACTAAAAGTACAAACTGATACACCCGAGGCTCCTTGATATGGAAGAGTAAAAGCAATTTTTACTTACCGTTTTTGAAATCCACCTGAAACTATATAATATATTATTGTAGTGGAAAATTTGATGCAATATTATTTTAAAAATATTATATTTTTATACCTTGAAAATTTCATTCATAGTAACAGTATTTTAAATAGTTATAGAGTTATAGATAAATTGTTTAATAGTTATAGATAAATAGTACATATGTTTGTCACTATGTCTTATATGATTCTTATTAGTTGAAATATTTCAAAATGACAGAAACTAAAAAAAGCATATTTAAGTGTTACTTTTATAGTCATGATTACTGCTCAATATATGTAGTTTTAAAGAACATTCAGCTATTTAACTTGTTTTACATTCCTTTTTGTACATACTAAAGTAACTATGGTTTTATTTCTTATTAGTCCATGTTTCTAAGAAAAAAATTTTTTTGGTTTTAGTCAATTCCTAGTTCTACTATTACTATTGAAGAGTTCAACACCATTTTCTGCTATTTAAATTGGTTCTTAATTTGTTGTAAGTTATAAAAATAATAAAACTGGTTTAACATTAATAATCTGGCTTTAAATGCCAAGAAGACAAAATATATGCAGTTTTTATTACCGAATGTAAAAAGACAGAATTTGAATTTGTATCTCAATAACGACACATTAAATACGGTAGATTCCACGGTCTTCTTGGGATTGACATTAGATTCGGGTCTGCAATGGGGTCCCCATCTCTCGTCTCTTGCGAGTAGACTGAGCTCAGCTGTTTTCGCTGTTAGAAAAGTCAAGCAGCTAACGGACATTGATACTGCCAGACTTGTTTACTTCAGTTATTTCCATAGCATTTTATCTTATGGTATTTTGTTGTGGGGTAATGCAGCGGACATTAAATCGATATTTATTCTACAAAAAAGGGCCATTCGGGCTATTTATAACATAAGCGCTCGTGATACTCTCCGCGGACTTTTTAAAGAAATAGGAATTCTTACGGTTGCTTCGCAATATATATATTGTAACATTATGTTTGTTCGGCAAAATATTAATTGCTATTCAAAGCACAGCGACAAACACAGTATAAATACTAGAAATAAGGATAAACTTGTAACACCCAGTTTTCGCCTACAAAAGGTAAACAGATCGTTTATGGGGCAAGGTGTACGCATGTATAATAAAATTCCACAGTCCATATTGAACTTGCCTTTGAGGCAATTTAAATCAAAAATTAAAAATACGTTATTGAATAAAGCTTATTACACTATAGTGGAATACCTGGTAGATGTAAATGTGTGGGATTAGTGACTTGTTGTGTCTCACGTAGGATAAATAGATAAATTGTAATAAAATATTGTTACCAAATATTTTTTTGAAAAGAGCAACTGTTGAGTTTCTCGCCGGTTCTTCTCAGCAGAACAGCTTTCCGAGCCGGTGGTAGTTTACTCACAGACTTACAGACTGACTTTTAATTTTGATAATGTAAAAATGACGATTCAAAAGAGCTTGTAAAAGTCTATTTGAATAAAGAATATTTTGATTTTGATTTTTTGATTTTAATTATTTTAGAAATTTGTTTCTTTTTTTAAGTTTTAAGTATATAATAATGATACTATATCTCATTTGGCAAATGGGGTTAGCCACACAGCAGTCATAAGAATTATCAATATTGAACACTACAATATGTTAATGATATTGAATTTTTATAAAACCATACACAGTGGTTGATGAAAATATTTGCCTAGGTGGTTATGTAATCAACAAGGCTATCACAACAAAAGCCTTCTATTCTGATACCAGTAAAGAGGGCTTGATTGCTCAGTTAATTTTTTGGTGTTACTCTATCTTCACATGTTATTGATATTTGGGTTAAAATTACAAATTATTTTTTTTTGCTTAAAAGAAATTGTACTTTCTAATTGTACCTTTTTTATGTATGTTAATGTTACCGGTTTATTTTGGTTACTGTGTTTTATGTAGACAAATACATAGTTGATGTGGGTTACCGTAAACTAAGACCCTATTTTTATAGTAACACTTTGGACAATGTTACTTTAGTTGAGATTAATAGAATTGACAGTGACTGATGATCCTTATCAAGGGGTTTGATAAAGAATTGATTGGCTGATCTATCTCAGTCAGCTGTCTTGCAAGCTGAGTGGTAGGAACTACATTTGTATAATTTTTTTATTTAAAAAATCTCATAAATGTAAAAAGTTGGCATAAAATGTATATCCTTTATAAATCAAGTCATATCAGTTTTATTTTCAATATAGTGTATTAATTTATAACTTTTAATTCAATATATTTTAAAGTTGCATTGTTTATGCCTTACACAGCTACAGCTTACATTTTTTGAGGGTACTACTCTAAAAATACACTTTAAAAATTATAAATATCTAATATTTATTATTTTACAGACAGGAATTCAAAATGGCGGCAAAGGGCAATTTGAGGATGATTGCCAATGAGGAGAATGAAGACAGATTTGGATATGTCTTTGCCGTATCCGGTCCTGGTATGCATTTCACAAATCACTTCAAATTACAATAATAGTAGAATTTTTGCAAACAATAACTTCTAATTTCTATAAAATCTATAAAATGGACTTAAAATGGATTTTTGAAGTGAAACTTCTTTAGAATCGTTGTGATTTGAAACTCGATGAAACGAAAAAATAAGTCCATAGTACCAGGCACTCAGAGACGGGGAAGAGTTAGCCTTAGTTACATTTCTAACTCTGTCTAACTCGTGGGTGTGACCTTCGCGACATCTCTCTCTCTCTCAACGAGCTTAGACGGGGTTATTTAGTATAAATATAAATGAGATTTAAAAATTAGTTTGCCAAAGAAGTTTTACTTTTGACGTGTTTACTTTGTACACACGCACTTTTAATTTTTTTTTGTATGTCAAAATTACTAATTTTCTTAGATTTAAACATTCATCTTCTTTCTTCTGTAGTATCTTGTTTATTTGTAATTTTTGTACAGTCGTGACGGCGGAAAAGATGTCAGGATCTGCTATGTACGAGTTGGTGCGCGTCGGTTACAACGAGCTGGTGGGAGAAATCATCCGTCTTGAGGGTGACATGGCCACTATCCAAGTGAGTCATGACTAGATTTTATATTTCTGGAAAACTTAAAAGGAAGGTTTTGCATAATATTTACAATCAGCCCTACAGCAAATAATATAATAATGATATCTGTTTATCAGGTATACGAAGAAACCTCAGGTGTAACAGTGGGTGACCCCGTCCTGCGTACCGGCAAGCCCCTGTCAGTGGAACTTGGACCAGGTATCCTGGGCTCCATCTTTGACGGCATCCAGAGACCTCTGAAGGACATCAACGAGCTGACCCAATCTATCTATATCCCCAAGGGTATCAACGTCCCCTGTCTGGCCCGCGAGACCGACTGGGAATTCAACCCTCTAAATGTTAAGGTAAGTTTCTTAGTTGTTTTTCTAGTCTATGGTATAACATGAATATTGTATATGCACTCACTAAATATATTAATTTCTATAAAAAAAATTGTTTATAATTTTACAATTTGAATTATCCAAATCAGATTTTATCATCTAGTTTTATTAAACCTTTATCTAAATAAATGGAGATAAATTAGCATATTATGGTTAATATTTTCCTAGGATATTGGAGAGATATTTGTGTTGAATCAAGGTATATTCAATAATTACACCTTTCTTAGTTATAAAAATTATTGACATTAAAAAACACCTATTATAATCAAACATTTAATTTTATAAATAAAAAGTTTTCACCAAGTTAACAATAATACGTTTTCTACTAGGTTGGATCCCACATCACTGGAGGTGACCTGTATGGTATTGTTCATGAGAACACCCTAGTAAAGCACAAGATGCTGATGCCACCCCGTGCCAAGGGAACTGTCACCTACATCGCCCCCGCCGGCAACTACAAAGTCACTGTGAGTATTGAAATACAGTTCAGTTTAAAAAGTTGTTTAATATTTAGAATAATGAAATAAATGTTCTAATGTACGTCAATTCAAAAAAAGTTCTTAAAAAACTTCAATCTTTTAAAAAAAATAGTTTGCATATAATGTTAATAAATTTTCAGAATCGAACTCCTGATCATTTTCTTTATTATAGGAATGCAAGTTTCTTATAGTAAAATTAAAAAAAGGCCTGAAAGGTTTGTGAATTCCACCAACCTGTTTTACTAAGCTTAACCCGTTCGCCCGACTTAGTGCTGGAGACGGAGTTCAAGGCTATTTATTTTTGAAGTGAAACTTCTTTAGAATCGTTGTGATTTCAAACTCGATGAAACGAAAAAATAAGTCCATAGTACCAGGCGCTCAGAAACGGGGAAGAGTTAGCCTTAGTTAGATCTCGCCCACCGCGAGTCAGTGACATTTCTAACTCTGTCTAACTCGTGGGTGTGACCTTCGCGCCATCTCCCTCTCTCAACGAGCTTAGACGGAGTTATTTAGTATAAATATAAACGAGATTTAAAAATTAGTTTGCCAAAGAAGTTTTACTTCTGACATGTGTACTTTGTACACACACACTTTTTTTATTACCCATTACTAAGCTTAACCCGTATGCCCCTAGGACATAGTACTAGAGACAGAGTTCGACGGCGAGAAGAACTCGTACAGCATGCTCCAAGTGTGGCCGGTGCGGCAGCCAAGACCTGTAACAGAGAAGCTGCCAGCCAACCACCCGCTGCTGACCGGTCAGCGAGTCCTGGATTCATTGTTCCCATGTGTGCAAGGTGGTACTACTGCCATCCCAGGTGCCTTCGGATGTGGCAAGACGGTCATCTCGCAAGCCCTGTCTAAGTACTCCAACTCGGATGTTATCATCTACGTAGGGTGCGGGGAGAGAGGTTAGTCACAGTCACATGTTATGTCTACGTACCGTTTACTATTTACTTATGCCCGATATACTAATATTATAAAGCTAAAGAGTTTGTTTGTTGGTTGAATGCACTAATCTCAGGAATTAGTGGTCCACATTGAAAAATTATTTTTATTTTTGATAATCCATTTTTCGAGGAAGACTATAGACTATATTACATCACGCTACGACCAATAGGAGCGGAGCATCAAAGAAAAATGTTGCAAAAACGGAAGAAACATATAATTTGATTTTCAGCCTTTAGAACGCGAGCAGAGCCGCGGGAAAGGCTAGTAGAAAATAAATTTTTACATTTCTTTGTATTTTTGTCTCAGACATAGATATACCTAATTTTAGCCAATCTGTGCGGCTCCTTACCATTCTTGTCCATTTTTGGATGATCATTCTTCCATATTGTTTGTTGCCTTTTTTTAAATATCTTTGCACCAGATAAGCTTATTACTGTCGGTCAGTCATTGTCTAAATGCAGAAACCAGCCGTGCAAAGAAGAAGAAAAAGCTTAGGATCAAAAGACAAGATCTTGAAGAGTTTGAAGTATTATGGTGTATGAATTTAGAGGATTCGATCCCGGGATCCCGGATCTCGGGATCCCGGGATCCCGGTCATATTTTAGTCCCGAAATTTTCGGGATCAAATTCAATAAATCCCGGGATTTTCGGGATTGATACATTTTTTAAATACACAATAAAAATGTGCATGAAACGAAACGCACTAACTTGATAAGACGTTTTGACAGCCATTTTGTTTACACAGCTGATTTCATTTGTTTTTGGTACCGACCGGTACCGGATTATGCGTAAAAGTGTGTAATTGCTTTTAGAAAAAAATAATGTACAAATTTGAAATGGAATATTTTGAAGAATATTTCACTTTATATTTTTTAATTTAATTGCGGTTCTACAAAATGATAAATCTTAGGCTTTACACACTTCTCCACCCATCTTCTTTATACCCATTTTTTATGATTGCAGGCCACACGGCGCGACACGGCGGCGTTTGGTAGACTTTGCCACTGTATTTTACTTAATAAAGCCTTTTTAATAATATAAAAAATATATAATTAATGAGTAAAGTTTATTATATAAAAGTTTTTTTCAGTCAGATCCTCGTTATTTAAAGTGTATTTAACACATATATAATTTACCTTATTTATCAAACCATTTAAAATTATAAGGATTAATATCATGATACAAATATCACCGCTATTCGATTCCACCCGTATTTAAACTAAACATTTCAAACTAAAACTGTTATTGTAGCATAACTATAATAGTTAAATCTATGCTATCGCGGACTTTTTTCTGAGCAATCATGAGTACTATTAATACTTATATAGAACATTATTTTATATAACGTCAACAGTTTTCGCAGCGTACGCAGAATAATGACTTTTATAGACAAAATTGTGATACCTTGAGTTACATTATTCCATTTTATGTAGAGATTTATATTTTTTGGAAAATATATAGCCTATGTTACTCAGTAAGGATGTAGCTTTCTAATGGTGAAAGAATTTTAAAATCGGTTCAGTTGTTTTTGAGTTAAATTGTAACATCTCTAATCTAATCTTTCCTCTTTATAATATTAAGTATAGATATAGATAGTATAGAAGAAGAAAGTATAATTTTGTTTAACCGCCTTTTTGAAGATTTAAAACTTAAATTATATTCTATGTCCTCACAAAACTAAAAGATGAATAAAAAAAGATTTTGATATGTTTTACTGTCTTTTTGTTACCACTTTACATTAACAATATAATCCCGGGACTATCCCGGGATCCCGAGATTGACTGTAGATAATCCCGAAATCCCGGGATTAGAAATATCGACCGGGATCGAATCCTCTATGTATGATAGATGCAGTGCTTAAAGAGTATGGGACTCTGCACTTTCAGAGAGACATGCCTTTAATAATATTAACTATTGAGTGTTCTAGAGTTTAATAAGGTTTTTAGCGAGATTATGGTTTATATTATTGAGTCAGTTGAAATTCATTTTAATACAATTTTTTTTGTTACATGTTTTAAGATATTATGATTTAATCTGTGTTTTTTGAAGTGAAACTTCTTTAGAATCAATGTGATTTCAAACTCGATGAAACGAAAAAATAAGTCCATAGTACCAGGCGCTCAGAGACGGGGAAGAGTTAGCCTTAATTTAAATTCAAGTTTTACTTCTGACATGTGTACTTTGTACACACGCACTTTTTTTATTATTATTTATATCTTTTATTTAAAATTAATTTTGTCGTCCAGGTAACGAGATGTCAGAAGTATTGCGGGACTTCCCCGAGCTGACTGTGGAGATTGACGGAGTGACAGAATCCATCATGAAGCGTACCGCGCTCGTCGCCAACACATCCAACATGCCTGTGGCTGCCCGAGAGGCTTCTATTTACACCGGTCAGTATATTTTTTAATATTTTTGTCGTTTATTTAGTGTTATATTTTTAGGTGGTCATGTAAAATGTTTATAGTTTGTATTGGAATTTTCTTGTTAACTGGTAGCAGAATCTTAATATGAGTAAGAATTAAAATCAATTAACGATTCAAAATCTGTTCTAGTTCATCCCTATAAAATTAGTGTAGATGATTTAGAAATAAGATATTTTCCAGCACTAAAAAGTGTCTTATATCAATATATCAAGTTCATCAAATTTCGTCCAGCAGTATTCTCGTGATGTGGTTTCAAACAGAGTAAATTTCTAAAAACTATAGATTTAGTCTCTATAACAATAATAACTATTTCAATAAGATTTTCCAAGTAGTGAATATACAATATGACGGTTTGTGTGCAGGCATCACCCTGTCTGAGTACTTCCGCGACATGGGCTACAACGTGTCCATGATGGCTGACTCTACCTCCCGTTGGGCGGAAGCGCTACGCGAGATTTCCGGTCGTCTAGCAGAAATGCCAGCGGACTCTGGCTACCCAGCGTACCTCGGAGCTCGTCTCGCCTCGTTCTACGAGCGCGCCGGTCGCGTACAGTGCCTGGGAAGCCCCTCGCGAGAGGGCAGCGTGTCCATAGTGGGCGCAGTGTCGCCCCCCGGTGGAGACTTCTCCGACCCGGTGACAGCTGCCACGCTCGGTATAGTCCAAGTGTTCTGGGGGCTCGATAAGAAGCTGGCGCAGAGGAAGCACTTCCCGTCTATCAACTGGCTCATCTCGTACAGGTATGGAATAGACTGACTCGTTTGGCTCAGTTGGTTGTGGGCTCGAGTCCCGCTGGGGGCATTCATTTGTTGAACACGAATGTTTGTTCTACAATCATGGGTGTTTATATTTATAACTAGGTCACTCCCTTTTGTATAAGTTTTTATAAACTTTTTTTTTATTAAAAACATTCCGTGGCCCTTAAGGAACATAAAAAAAAAATATTAAAAAAGCCAGGTTGAGCCATTCTCAAGTTATGCGCTTGCCAACATTCATTTTTATTTATATAAATATGTATGTATTTAAAGGTTATATATGATCTAATATATCGACTACCTGGTATCCGTAACACAAGCATCGTAACTTACCACGGAACTGGATGGCGCTGTTGTAAGAATGTCCTAACATATTATTATTTATAGATAAATGTGAGGAGTTGTCGTGAGTTGTATTATTTAACACTGGGACTAATTTAACTCCTGTATTAAAAAAAAAGTGTATGTCACTCTCCATCCCTCTCTTTATACACACAAGAAATATACCATTCGTTTACTCAGTTTTTATGTGAAAAATGGAAAAACAAAATATATACAAAAACATTTTCATATTTGTATTAAAGGACTTCATACCCATGTTCATGTTAAAAAGCTAACTTTACTTACTTAACAATGTATTTTATTTTAATTAATTTTCATTTCAATTAATTTCCAGTTTGTGTAAATACTAAGTGTTATTACAGATGAGACCATTTTGTTTATATTTTTTATATTTTTTTTAAACAGCAAGTACATGCGGGCGCTCGATGACTTCTATGAGAAGAACTATTCCGAATTTGTACCTCTCAGAACCAAGGTAGGGTTTTAATATTTACTGTTACTCATTATTAACACATTTTAAAGCAATTTAGCATTATTCATTTATTAATAAATATGGAGAAAATAGTATATACCCAACCAACTATCTTCATGTCATACTTTATCAAAATTTGTTCAGTGGTTTTCTTGTGATGCGATGCAGAAAAAAATTCTAAAAACTATACATTGAGTCTCTGTAGCGTTATGATGTCTATTTCAATTATATTAAAAATTGTTATATTAATTAAATATGTTTTAACAAATTATTATTAACAATGACGATTCAAAAGAGCTTGTAAAAGTCTATTTGAATAAAGAATATTTTGATTGATTTGATTGATTGATTATTTCATATCATTCTTAAGTGTACAAAATATACACAAAATAATATTTGTTCCAGGTTAAGGAAATCCTGCAAGAAGAAGAGGATCTGTCGGAAATCGTACAGCTGGTGGGCAAGGCGTCGCTGGCCGAGACCGACAAGATCACACTCGAGGTCGCCAAACTGCTTAAAGACGACTTCTTACAGCAGAACAGGTTTGTGTTTTCTGTGTTTATAATTAAAGTAGATTGTTAATACTTTCTTAGATTTATGCGAATATTTGACATTATAGGTATGAAACTATCTTTTACGAATTTTGTCGCGCATTTATTATGATTTTTAGTTCTCGACGTTTCGAATGCTTTACAGCAATCATGTTCACGGGAGAGACGAACGCCGGTAACAAAAAATCATAATAAATCCGCGAAAAAATCCGAAACGATAGTTTCATTTATAATACAGTACATTATTCTTTTGGATTCTTTGTGTTTAATAAGCGATAGTAAAAATAATATACGATTTGATTTATATGGTATATTTTTATAGTTGAGGCTGTTCTTAAGATTTATTGTCTGTCGGTAAATCATTTGATTTTGACATTTTCAACTTTTATTTAGTTCATTTTAAAAACAAAGAATGTCTGTGGAATGGTCCTTCGAGCCGGATATGCACAGCCAAATGCTTGTTAAATATAACGAAAACGTTACCAATGTGTTTGTTTGTTTACTCGTGTGCAGCTACTCGTCGTACGACCGCTTCTGTCCTGGTCCTTCGAGCCGGATTTTTATTATTAAATATAACAAATACGTTACCACTGTATGTGTGTTTGTTTGTTTGTATACAGCTACTCGTCGTACGACCGTTTCTGCCCGTTCTACAAGACGGTGGGCATGTTGCGCAACATCATCGCGTTCTACGACATGTCGCGCCACGCGGTGGAGGCCACGGCGCAGTCCGACAACAAGGTCACCTGGAATGTCATCCGCGACGCCATGAACAACGTGCTCTACCAACTCTCCTCTATGAAGTTCAAGGTATCTATACTAATATTATAAAGCTGAAGAGTTTGTTTGTTTGTTTGAACGCGCTAATTTCAGAAACTACTGGTTTGAATTGAAAAATTCTTTTTGTGTTGGATAGTCCGTTTATCGAGGAAGGCTATAGGCTATATTATATCACGCTACGGCCAATGAGAGCGAAGCATCAATGAAAAGTGTTGCAAAAACGGGAAGTGCGGGGCGTTAGTTGTACCGCGCTACTCAGAAAGAATTTGGTTTTGCGGTCTTTAGAACGCGTGCGAAGCTGCGGGAAATGCTAGTATAATATAAGAGTGTGTGGACACACCTACTCACTCTCCGTCCTACTCTCCGTTATGCTCGAGGCGGGGCTGGGAGGCATTGGAGATGTTGGCAACAAAAAAACCCAAAATAATTTCACAAAAACATTTTAATCATAACTCATAAATCAATCAAATAGACTTTAAAAACATTGTGTTTTTTTTTATTAAATAAAAACTGTTCTGTCGAATAGACCAATTTTTTATAATGGAGTAAGAAGCTTTACTCGACAAAAAAAAATATTTTTTGATTTGAATTGGTCTGCTCAATTTCAAATGTGGATTTTATTATGCAGATCTTACGTCGTAAAACTTATTCGCCTTTTACGAGCGAAAAAGCTTAGTACGTTTGAAATAATATTTGATGAAATTATTTCCACAGGACCCAGTAAAAGATGGCGAAGCCAAGATCAAGGCAGATTTCGATCAACTTCTAGAAGATATGTCCGCAGCTTTCCGCAACCTCGAGGACTAAGCCCCCCTCCCCCTCCCCCTCTCAATGTTACCCACAAGGGTTGCCACCAGCACAATTAGTCCACTAAACATAATAAAGGATTTATTTTATGATATGGCAACCCTGCAGTAAAACATCGATTGGTCGAGAATCGTTATTTTACTCGATTCTTAAATATTTTAATCTATTTAACTCGTAGATTATAATCCTATATATAGTGTTTGGTGTTCAAATAAATGATATATAGCGCCATATTCAATATTTAAGGGTTACAGTTGTTAGCGTAATTCCATGATGAATGTTTTATGAATTGTACATAGAATTCGAGGGCAGTCTCGACGTCCGCTAAAACGTTAGTTGTTACATTATATTATAAAATACTATTTATATATTTAATTTTCGCCCATTTGGTTTCATACCCTGGTGCATTCCACGTTATTTTTAGAATAAAAATGTATTTTTTTGTTGCAATAATGTTGGCATTTCCGTATAATCGTTATTCAGTATTATACTCCGCCGGAGATTCTAAAGTATATGCTGTTTGAACTTGTGTTGATAGAAAATCTTATTATAAATAAAATATTAATGTAAATATTGTTGTATTATTTAATATTTCTAATAGTAGAGGAGACCGTGGAAGATCGACCTTCACCGATCTGATAACCAGATGAGACATGTTTTTTATTGAATATAATTTATAAACAAATATGCCTATAATTACTTGCCTATCTGAAAGTGCTCATGGCTATTTTTAGCTAGGCAACAGTGCTTTAAGTATGATTTTTTGCAGGCACTTCTATATGACTGATTTTGTAATAAAATGATCTAAAATTTGATATAACTTTCGATAAGTTAGCAGAACGATGGAGTCACCTATATTGACTTACCTGTTCACATCGGCTTGCCAGGTAGCTATACACAAAAATGAGTAGGCAAGCCTACTGAGGCATATTCTGTGTGTTAAAAACTAACAGTGAAATAAAATTCATTTGGTTATCAAAAGAATGAAAGTGATGAAAAAAAAATCGATTAAAGTTAATTTAATTAAAAATAGCCATGAGCACTTTCAGATAGGCAAGTAATTATAGGCATATTTGTTTATAAATTATATTTGATAAAAAATATGTCTCATCTGGTTATCAGATCGGTGAAGGTCGATCTTCCACCGGCTCTTAGACCATAGGTATTTATCCTAAGAATGAAATATATTTTTTTTTACTGGTAACTTTAAACAATACCAAATAACATCAAAATTTATCCAGTGGTTTTCTATTGTGATACCGTCACAGACCAACAGACAAAAATTCTAAAAACTAGATTCTACCTTTATATCGATCTATACTAATATTATAAAGCTGGAGAGTTTGTTTGTTTGTTTGTTTCGTTGGTTGAACGCGCTAATTTCAGGAACTACTGGTCGGAATTGAAAAATTCTTTTTGTGTTGGATAGTCCGGTTATCGAGGAAGGCTATAGGCTATATTACAGCACACTACGACCAATAGGAGCGGAGTATCAATGAAAAATGTTGCACAAACGAGAGAAAACTATTTCTTTTGATTTTCAGCATTTAGAACGCGAGCGGAGCCGCTGGAAAGGCTAGTAAATAATAATGAAATAATCATGACCAACTAAAGTTCTTAGATTTTTTTCTGTATGTATGTGTCGCTAGCCTAAAAATACCGAAACAGTTTTAAAGAAATAAAAAAAGAAACTTGTTTTAAAAGAATAAAATTGACAGAACTGAGAGTTAAAAAAACAAATTTGACATTTCTGACAGAATATTTGTAGAAGTGGTTGCAGATTTTTGTATTTATTTAAACAGAATAATGCCAAATCGTGTCTACGATGAACCTAACCAGAGCGATGCCACGCTATTAGTGAGCGTGGAAGATCTGATTTATAGAGCCCTCGGGACTCCTTATGTTAGTACTGAATCTTGTTACAAATCCGCACATAAAGATATCTTAAAATGATCGTAAAAGAATTTTGTTAGAAAACAAAATTGTTAGTCAAATATTTTACCTTATTCATTGATTCATAGAGTATACAGAATAGGCGATAGAGTAGTATATAAAATAAGTGGTTGTACTGACTGACACACAAGCATACATTTTCTTAGTAGAATCCTAATATGAGGATGTAAGGAATAGACTGAATCGTCTTATCGAAATGATAAGACGAAAATTCATCCTTCCAGCGAAAGTTAGGAGCTGGTTCGTTAGCATAACGAGTTCTCCAAGGTACCTCCGTACACATATTTGAGCAAGTTCATAACTTTGATCAGCTGCAAAGCTTATATTGAACCCTGGACATTACAATATGAAGCCAAACAAGCTAAGTTATAAATATAATATATTAGGTATTAATAATTAGTAATCATCACAAATTTTTCATTTTTTTCCACTTAATAGGCAAATACAGTGGACTTCAAATTGGTCCAAATGATCCTCCACATATTGGCGCGTCAACAGCGCATGTTGGAACAACGTGTTGAGATTAGAGAGGGAGACTTTGAAGCTATTACACCTAGAAAGAAAGAGACGGAAAGTACTTCAAAAAGTCCTCGAACACCCCGTACAAAAAAAATGTCTGGAATTAAAGACGAGCCTAAAAAGAAAGGTACCGACAAGAAAGAAGATGTTAAAAAAGAGCGAGAAGTAAAAGACAAGGAGGAGAAGCAAAGTGAAAAAGAGAAGGCAAAAGCTAATAAAGAGCGAGAAAAATCGCCGGCATCCGCGGTAAGTGTACCATTTTCTATTTTTAAAGACAAGAATTATTTTTTATTTGTTCTGAATTATTTAGGTACCCAATTTTTATTACAGAAAGGTGGAAAAAAAACAAAGATAGCCGTGTCAGGTAATTCTAAAATAATCTAAACTTAGCTAGTTTCTACCATGTGTATTTCAATTAATTAATAATTTTCCAGAAGCTCAAAGAGATCATGAAAAAATATTAGTAGGTAAGCTTGTTGTGAGCATTTTTTTAAGATCTTTTAAAACACATCTTGGTGTGTTTTCGCTTTTTACTACTTTCAATGATTATTAAATATTTTCAGTCGAAAAAGGGCCTACTTCTCGGTCAGGTAAGCGTATGAAAGAATAAGTCAAGCAAAAGGATAGAGAAACAAAATTATATATCACTATATAATTACAGTAATTGTAAAAAGTTTATGGTAAATTGTTAAAATTGTTATTAAATGGTATATTATTACAATATTAATGAAGGCTCGAAGGACCATGAAGACTTATGACAAGTAACTTACTTCAAATTAATGAAGTATAATATTAAAATTGTTTAAAATTTAAATTTATTACTAAATAATTTATTTTGCATTGAAATTGAAAGCATTGAAATTTTATTAAGATATATATTACAAAAACTACGCTTACGTGATATTTGAGTAGGTTGTAGAAGGCTATGTAGTAATGGTTATGGCAATGCATCATGTATTTTAATAGTTATTTGTGCCTCTTTTATCACTAAATAATGTATCGGTGAATTATATGGCTATAAAAGCCTTATAATTATTAATAATATACAATAGTAGCCTAGAGGTCCTGAGTTTAAGACTCGGGTTTCGCACCTCTGATGAATTCAGAATGAAGAAAAAGAATATAAAAGATATTTTTAATATTATATTCCTACTAGATTCATTTGTAGTTCTTTAGTTACATCTTTCAGTATAGGTATCCAAGTTGATTTAAATCTGTTTCTTATTACCTATTATAAATTTGAATAATTTTATATATTAGCTGACGGTTCATCGACATATTGCCTTTTAACTATCTATTAGAGTTTTAATTGCTACTTACTATCTATACTAAGTATTTTAGAGTCACGGCCACGCGCTAGTATCGATGTCGTCACGCAGTCACAGTTCGCCCTTCTCGAGGAAACCGTGAAGAAACTGAAGAGGGTAGTTGTCCCAAAACCATTATCACTTCCGGATAACGAACAGCTAAAAAGCGACTTGGCTCGAGGCAGTGCTTCATTAACTGACACTATGCAAGCCATGCAGGTTGGCTTCTTTATAAATATGTACCTCAAATATTTTTGTAACTTCAAAAATTATTATTTTTCTATATGTCCATGACAAGCCCTGACTTTGGTTAGGTATTCCTTTGATGACAATAATTAGGTTAAAAAGTTAGTTAATTATAAAGAATTTGTGTCTTTCCATGTCATACTATAAACAAAGGTATAAAGATCACGTCATTCTTTGTTTCATTCTCATACAAGAAGATCAAGCGGTCATTGCGCATGTATAAAACTAAGGATTTAGTTTTACTATGTTACTAAAATAAATCTAAATAATGATAACCTCTTAAGGTCGACGCTCGAGTAAAAGCAGCCGAGGCAGCTATAAACCATATGACAGGAATCTTAACCCAGCTAGCTGCGGCTGGTGGCCTGCCTGAAGACCTGGTGGATAAGTTTGGAGAAGCAACAACTGAACATGCCTTGGAAACTGTTGATGAGCCCACTGAAACTGAAACTGAAGATAAGCCCAGTGAAGTAAAGCCCGCAGAAGTGCGTTCTGTTCACATATTTTTCAGAGGAAAGAGCTACATTACTGATATCAATATTTTTTCAATAGTTGTTTAAGGATCACAATAAGTGTGATTGATAAAAAATCATTAGATAAAAATAATGCCAAAAAGTAACATTGATTGTAAAGTTTATTAGGTATCTTTATTTCTACTCTGCAGTCTGCACATCATTTGGGGTCGCAGAATAAAAAGGGAGCCTATGCCGCTGTGCTTCCCTTAAAGTATCCTAAATCAACAATATTATTATATAACATTACCAAAAAACAAACGTTTCATATTTTTGAAAGTTCTAAGTTCTAAAAAACAGAAATCATTTGTAATATAAATTCCTCAGTCCGTTAAATCTCGTCCATCGATCGCTCCGAGAAAATCAGTAGCCATTGATCCAAAAATATCGGAGGCACCGTTGTCTCGAGCCTCATCTGTTCCCACACCGGTCACTCCCAAACCCTCTGAAGCAACAAGCCAAGCGTCTATGGTTTCTAGAACATCAAATATATCTGGACCTACAGTCACACATGGGGAAATGCAGTTAGTATTTTTATTTAACTCTTACTCTTAGTTTGAAGACATTTCTTCGACTAAATTATTAGAAAGACTGTTTTTTGTCTTAACTACTTGTAAGAGCTCAGTTAGTAAGTAATTTTAATGTTTTACTTGTTATTAAAACATTATTTTTACTCTAATTTTAATTTGTCTGCCTAAAGTTTTGCTTTGAAAACTCTACATGGAGAGATGTCAAAAAAATTGGATAACTTGATATCCAGAGCAACCACTGCCGCTGACAACGCCCTACACACTGCCAAAGTTGTAGGTAAGAGTGTGATTAAATGTTAATCATAAACCAAAAATAATAAGCCAGTTAAAAAGATCTAAACTTACTTTGAATCGAGTTCTTTGTACGATACAGTTCCATTTATGAAGAGACTTTTGATAGTGCCCTATAACACCATCTTAATGAAATGGAAATGACGTGAAATAAGTAAACTTATACAAGCACTTTTGAACTAAATTTCATTGGATATTAATTTTACTAACGTTACTTATAAAGTTATATTGTTATATACCTATTTAAAATTACATAGCCCTCATACTCGTATAAGACCTATCGCCAATATATTACCGAACAGACAAAAATTATACTATAAAGTGAAGTTTGCATTTTTTATAGTCGGTTAAAAATAAAGCATATATGAAGAGCTCCATAAAAAAACTAACTATAATACAGATATATTATTATTACATACATATCATTATATGAATGTACTCTATTTGTAAATTGATTTTTTTTCATTTCAGCTGATAGATTAGATATCGCATTAAAATTAGATCATCGCATTTCCATACTGTATTCCTTGGTTGAAGATTACTCGGAACAGTTGAGCGGGTTCGATGCCGGGTTGACCACTCAGGTTAATAAAGTTTTTGTATCTGTAAATTAAAATATAGAGTAAAAATAGAGAGAAAAATATTATTATGTACAGATGCAAGGCTTCCAAGATCAAATAGCGCAAATCCGCGCAGACCTCAACAATGGGCTGTCTCAACTAGAAAACGTGAACAATAATGCTGAAAGTGCAGGTAAGGCATGGAAATAAAAATTAAAGCTAGAAACAAATACATGTTTTTATGTATGTATAATGTATTATATATATGAATTCAATATATATTTCCTTCGACGACAGGTTTAGCTCAGTTTGTAGTGACCCTACTTTCTGCGCCAGCGGTTGCGGGTTCGAGTCCCAGTGAGCCCCGAATGTTTGTACTCCAGTAATGGGTGTTTATATTTATAATATGTATGTATTTTAAAAGTATATCAACTATCTGGTATCCGTAACACAAGCCTCGTAGCTTACCACGGAATTAGATGGCGCTGTATGTATTAATGTCCCCACAAATTTATTTATTTATTATTATTTATAATTCCTCAATTTTTGACTTCCTACAAGGGCAGTGATAACCCAGTGTTGCTGGCTTAGGAAACCTAGTGAAGTGGCTTTTCAATTTTCATACATTCTACATAATGCATGTTTGTAGATAAAAGAACCTATGACTTTAAAATAATGGTAAATATAATGGTTGAATTTGTGATTCCAGCTGTAATGGAACTAACAGAAAGGTATCAAGATTTAGTGACTGAGTTGGACTCCACTATGCACGCGCACAAAGCGCTCACAGCACTACAATCTGAACTGGGCGGGGAAATGCATGTTAGTTATAAGTACTTACTGCTCATGTAACAGATTACTTGTAGATATGTAACCTTATTCTCTCCCAACTAATCACTACTACTAAAAGTCGCTTCCCGCTGTCAGTCTGTCCTTATGTATGCTTAGATCTTTAAAACTACGCAACGGATTTTGATGCGGTTTTTTAAATAGATAGAGTGATTCAAGAGGAAGATTCATATATATAACTAGTAGAACCCGCGGCTTCGCGTGTGCTAAATTTAGTTAGGAGCCCGAGTTAAGTGAGGGCGAATCGCTAGATCCATATAAATTCACATCAATCTGTTGCTTCGCTGTCGTTAAAGAGACAAACAAACAAATAAACACACTTTCATATTTATTATCTCAACTCGACCTTGCTCCATCCGGGATTATAGATAGACTATAATATAATATTAACAAGTAATATATATAAAAAATCTCCTCAAAAAATAAAACTAATCCGTCACTCTGTTTCGACGTAAAAAGACAAACAAACATTCACATTAATAACATTAAGTAGGTACTAGCTACTACTCCCCTAGCTGGTACGGGTTCGTCCCTAAAAAAATTTTAATTGATGTCACAAAAATTAGAAGTATTCCTGCAGTAAAAAGTGTTAGCTATACATTGATCATCCGGATCAACGTATTCCAAATGGAAATCCTTTCATCACACGAAATTGGTATGGAAAAAATTTATTTATTTATTTATTGGTTGAATATATATATATATATATATTATTGTATGATAAGTATATTTTATAAACTTATATTCTATTTTTCTCTTTATTTATATTTCGCGCCCCCTCTTTCTTATGTCATTTTCCTACACCTAAAGGTTGCCTGGAAGAAATCGCTCTTTAAGCGATAAGCCTGTTGTACTTTTTCCTACTTTTTTCTGTTTCTCTTTCTTCTGTTTTTGGGTGTACAATAAAGAGTTATTACTAATTTCATCGAAATCTGTCCAATGGTTTTCACGTGATGCGGTCACAGACAGGCAAATATAGAGATAAAAATTGTAAAAACTAAAGACTTAGCCTCTATCGATAAGATAGATACGACCTAGTAAGAATTTAATTATATGTATAAAGTATAAACAAATAAATTTATCGTTTCTGTTGATTACTTGTTTTCTTCTACTTAATTTGAAAAGTATGAGCTTTTTTGATTAATCTTTGGTTATTCTAAAAGCAAAACGTAAAAAATAGAGCAAAATAATTCAGTAAAGTAAAACGTCTGCTTAGTGGAATATTTCTCATTTGTAGAGTTTGGTGGAATGTGTAGAGATGTTGCGAGAACAAAAGTGCGATAGAGACGAAGTCGTGGACGGTCTGAGAGATAAGGTAAGATCTTTTTTTAATATTTAAAAGTTTTTTATTGGGAAGTAATAAATCACAAAGGGGTTGCAGTTTGATTTTTATATAGGGGAACTATGCAAACTGCAAAGCGTAGTAGCATAAGTTGGTTTATTGCAAAGGTCGTTAACAGAGCATACATTCGTACAATAGTTGGCACATCATCATCATCATCATCATCAGCCCTTTTTTAACGTCCCACTGCTGGGCACGGGCCTCTCTCAGTACGAGGGGATTAGTCCATAGTCAACCGCGCTGGCCTAGTGCGTGTTGGCGGACTTCACATGTCTTTCGAAAACTTGTTAGGTTTTCTCAGACATGCAGGTTTCCTCACGATGTTTTCCTTCACCATGAAAATATCAGAGGTGCGAGACCCGGATTTGAACCCGCATCACTCGGTTATCCAAGCGACCGCGTTACCGCTGGGCTACCACTGTCTTTTGATATCTTAATTATTTGTGATTTATGAAGTAAGTTCTTAGGCGGACTCGGAACGTCTCGCGGGCTTGCTGTCGGAGGCGGACTTCGCGGTCGCGCGCGCGGACTTCGAGCGCCGCATACAGCTGTGTCACGACAAGTTCCAGAGGCAGGAGGATGTGTGGATGGTATGTTATACAGCTTGATACACTGTGTGTTAATTTTTCTTCTATGACTATAGCCTTCCTCGATAAACGGACTATCCAACACGAAAAGAATTTTTCAGTTCGGCACAGTTGTTCCTAAGATTAGCGCGTTCAACCAAATAAACAAACAAACAAACAAACTCTTCTGCTCTATAAGATTAGTATAGATATTATATGGCAATATTATTAACTTATTTTTAGCAGTTATAAATATTATTTTTTTTATAATATTTGTTGAAATAATATTATGTAGTGTTGCTATCATTAAAATATGTATAATGTGTTATAATAAAATATAAATTGGTGAAGCAATATTAAGCTTTCATATATTATAATTTAATTAAGTAATTATTTGAATATAAGTTTTTAAAAATTAAAAAATTATTGCCTTCCTCGGTAAACGGACTATCCAACACAAAAAGCATTTGTCAATTCGGCCCACTAGTTCCTGAGATTAGCGCGCTCAACCAAAGAAACAAACTCTTCAGCTTTATAATATTAGTATAGGTAATGATGATGGATTTATGCAGACAGCAATAAGGGATCTGTCGCTCATGACGGAACGCAAGGCGGAGCTGGTGGAGTTGTTGTCTGCGCGTGAAGAGGCGCGGCGCCGTCTGCGGGAGTTGCACGCGCAAGTGCGAGTGCTTGCCCGCGTCGTGGGGGAACCACAGGTCGGTATAACACAGGGTTGCCATTAAAAGACAACAGTTGCCGTGTTTCCGAAGTCGGATTGCGGAAAGACTGGATAGGCCGACCATGGGGAGGTTTATCAAGTTACATGTACAAAATATGAATGGATCAAACTCCCGGTGGTAGCTATTTATTTTGTTTGTTTGTATTTTGTTTTACTAACATAGTACTTAAGTAATTATATTGTACTAACAAACTATGAGCCTATGTTGCTTGAAAATTAAAAAGATATTTATTTTTATTTTTATTTTATTATTGCCGTGTTTTAAGGTAAAAGTTAAAAAATTAACGTGTCTCATACAAATGTAATGAAAATGTACACTTCTTAAGGTGCTGATTGCCGTGTTTTAGGATACGAGAAGTGGGAACGATGTTCTGCCGTGTACCGTGTTATTTTTATTATTTAATGGCCCCTGATTACCATATAACACGGCAATTGCCGTGTAAATGGCAAGCATGGTACAATTGTTTATGGGGAAGAAGAGGGGGTGAAATGTTTTAATACATCAGAGATAAGAGATAAGATAATACATCGTGAGGAAACCTGCATGACCGAGGAAACCTAGCATGTTTTCGAAAGAAATGTTTAGTCCACTAAACCGCCAACGTGGTGGACTATGGCCTGACCCCTTCGTATTGAAGGGGCCTCCCTTTAATACGTGCCCAGCTACGGGACGGTGTTTTAATCTATCAGTAGTTGACCCATACCTCATACCTGAGAATTGGGATCGTTGGCTTAAAAAGCCCTATTTTTTGTGTTTTCTCGAAGTTTTATATAGGTTTCTTACTGAGAGTGAACTTAATCAGAGAGACAATTGTTTTCGACGTCTCATGTGTTATAATTATTGTAAACAATACAAAATATTTAATAATGTTATAACTTAGAAGGTATTAATCGAAATAAATATAATTCTTTCGCCAGTTCATCTCAAGTCAGAGGTCTCTTCTTTCCGAACTGGTGGTAGACTCATGACGTTCAGTAAGAAATGTAACAATTTTTATGCTGAATAAAATATTTTGATTTTGGATTTTGATTTTACGCCAGCGATCGTGGGTTCGAGTCCTGCTGGGGTCATTCATTTGTTAAACTCGAATGTTTGTGCTCCAATCATGGGTGTTTCTATTTATAATATGTATGTATTTAAACTTATATATGTAGTATATCGACTATCTGGTATCCGTAACACAAGCTTCGTAGCTTACCACGGAATTAGATGGCGCTGTGTGTAATCATGTCCTAACACATATATATATATATATATATATATATATATATATATTAATGTTATAACCTACAAGGTATTAATCTAAATAAATATAATTGAATGATGTCGATTGTCCGTGTCCGCCAGGCGGCGTTAGTGCGGCGTGAACTAGCAGAGGGCGCGGCGTGCGGGGCGTGCGGAGCCCCCGCGCGGCCCGCCGACCCGCCGCGCGACCAGCTCGCACCGCCTTGTATCAGCGACTGGATCGAACCTGAACCTCCTAGCGAGAAGTAAGTATAGTGACAGATATGTTATTGTGTTTAGGACAATAAGTGGTAGAAGTCATTATAAATGAAGCAAATTACCCAGCTAGAGTATCTCCTGTGACCATGATTGCTGTAAAGCATTCGAAACGTCGGGAACCAAAAATCCAAAAAATCCGCGACAAAATCCGAAAAGCTAGTTACATTTATAATGTCAAATATTTGCGTAAACAACGTTGGTGGAATGACTTGGTGTAAATGATCGCCCAATAGTGGAGAAAGATTTGTTGGGTTTAGTAGGGTTTTCTAGCTGGTGAATCACCACAGTTCACAATAACTTCCTGTTGTAAAGATGGCATAAATGCAATTTGAATCGTTAAAAAATAAGGTTTATTATTGTAGGGTATATAAGACCCTATCCTTTATTAAAAAAATCATGGAGGTGTGTGCACAACAGGGTTGCCATTAAAAAAACAACAGTTGCCGTGTTTGAGATATCGGATTGCTGTGTTTTAAAGTAAAAGATAAAAATTACCGTGTCTCATACAACTGTAATGAAAATGTACACTTTGTAAGGTGCTGATTGCCATGTTTTAGGATCGGCAACGATAGTTCTGCCGTGTACCGTGTTATTTTTATTATTTAATGGCCCTTGATTACCGTATAACACGGCGATTGCCGTGTAAATGGCAACCATGGTCCACAGACACATGTGCCGGCGCTGGTGCGGCGGCTCGCACACTCTGATCCGTGCCGCCAGCCCCCGCGCAACCCCCGCCCCCGCGCACGCCCCGCCCTCCACAAGGTACACCGGCTATGGGGAGGATGGACGGGTAATATGTCTTGGTTTCTATATAACTTCTATTCAGCCATGTTTTTATAACGTACCACGTAGGCTGGCCTCCCTTCAATACGATCGAGTTCAGACAGGTTTCCTATCACGTTGACCAAGGGCGTGGGTAATATGTCTTAGTTTCTATATAACTGCTTCTGTTTAGCCTTGTATTTGAAACATACCATGGAGACGGGCCTCCCGTCAATATGAGGAAGTTCAGGCAGACAGGTTAATACGTTGACCAAGTACGAGTCGTCTTGCGAAAACTTGCTAAGTTCTTTCAAACATGTAGGTTTCCACACGATGTTCTTTATTTGTTAGAGAAGAGGTTGTCATGTTAAAAATAATTCGCATATCATACGCATAATTCAAAATAGATAAATTCTTATTATTTTGTTCATTATTTTGTCACCATCTATATCATTATTTATTTATTACCCTCAATCAATAATCCTAATGATGCGCAATAAATATTGTTTTTAATCCAGCTTTACATGATGGAAGAGGAGCTAAAACCTTGTATTGAATGCAATTTACTGAGCACAGACGCGGCTGCCGGCGCCGGGGACTCCCCCGCGTCTCACACACTAGATGCTTAGTACAGATAATAAATGTGATGTTTTTGATAATAATACGTATTTAAAGTTTAGTACATTGCTACCAATGCACTTTATTATTTTTATTTATATGGGGTTATTTTAATTAATGAACTTTTTCTCATCCTTAATGAAACAATGAATTAACATTACCTACTACTACAAAATATTATGTCTAAATTGATTCTATTTAGTGGGCTTTTGATATTATTGGAACAAGGTGTATGAATTTACTAAATAAAGAAAATTATATAATTTACATTCTGTTTTTACTTCTTTTTGTAATATTTTATGCATGCATCATAGCAAATGCAGGGATAAACTTCTTTAATATTTATAATTTGTTCATTAAAATATGAGTATTTCTTTTTAAAAAATTTAAAGGTACGTATACAAATAAAACTATACATATAATATTTAAACATTTATTTATTAAATTAAATAAATAATTTACATCATCAATGGAAGCGTATGTACAACTTACCGCTGCTAAAATAATTTAAATAAATATAAAAATCTTACTTCAAACACATAAATAGTTATAAATAGTAATGTAGAATAGAGCTTTGGATAAACAAAGAAATGATTAAAAATAAGCGAAAGTAATGAAACGCGGACATTTTAAAATGGTAACAAAACGTAGTTGGAAATGTAGGGACTGTTAATTCCTAGGAACGAATATTATTATGGCTAAACTTTTGTGTTGACTTTGACTATCTAATCTATCGTATTTGAGTTTTCTTGCAGTATATTTCTTTTTTAAAATGAATTTAAAAATGTCCAAATATTTTTATCTAATCCGCGAATTAACTTAGTTCTACTAATAAATTATTATACATAATATGTATTTCAATCACAATAATTATGTCTAAGCCTATTTAACGCACACTGTTCTTTAACTATATTTAGTGTAGTTAACTAAAGCCTTTATGGGCTTGTTTTACTAATTTATTAGTATTTTAATTATGCAATAATTTAATATGCCAGTTTGTTTTTACAATACTACTCGCCTTTTAATACTTAGTTTTTAATTTTATCACATTATCGTATTGATATGATTAATCTTTCGAATCAAATTAAAGTATTAAAATATTGCGCCATTACTCGATAAATATAAATTATTAAGTAAGGAAAAGATTATTCTTGTTACATTCTTTATATTAATACGTTAAATGTTAATAATTTTTGACTTCTAATATTAATTAATTAAATAATGGAAGCGTTGTTTCCTTTACAATATTTTAACTCGAATTCTTTATTCTTAATTTGATATCTCTTAGTTTTCTTTTTAATTACAATTTTTTTTCTGGATTTAAATGACGGTAAACATAAAAGAAAAACTAACTGTTAATCAAGACCGATAAGATAATGTGATATTACATAAAAATTTAGCAAGTATTGTGTATCCATAGACATAAAGAGTGGACTCTTTCTTTCGCCATCCTTCAGCTAAAAATGGCGATAGAGCGAAAGACAAAACGAAATGCGGCCAGAAATTGAAGTCTTTTCATTCAATAATCAATTTTCAAAATAAATCATCTTGGATATATTAGTTTTTAACTAACATTCCATTTATAGATTAAAATTGGGTATTTCCCGCATGTTGGCGTTCTCTCTTTGTCAATTTCACAAGAGTTTTCCGTAGTTCATTCTCTAAGTCTATGGATGATATGTTATATATTAGATAGTAGTTAAGCAAGTGGGTTCTATCGAAGGGTAGTGCAGTGGAACCTGGCACAGTCGTGGTCGCGGCTGGCCGCCATCACGTCGCCGAGCTGGTGCGCCACGGCGGACGCGCTAGCGGTGCTGCTGCGGGAAATCCTGCGACATTGGAGTCATCGATTACTTCGTTATATTTAAAAATAAATTTTTAAAAATTTACTCAAATAATAACGATAATTATTGCAAAAAAAAAAAAAATAGCGACCGAATTAATAACTTCCTCCTCCTTGCGGAAGTCGGTTAAAAAGAGACTGGGTCGCAATTAGAACGCTTTTCACGACATACAAAATGTGTGTATTATAATATTTTAAGTACCATGATTTTGCGACATAGGTATGAGAGGGTTAGAATATTAATAGTTTTAAATTTGTTAAGATTAAAATGAAAACTTGATAAGTTTGTTTAAATTATAATAGCTGTAAGTATATTCTTATTGATAAGTTTATTTTAATTTTAATAGCTGTAAATTACGACAATTAACAAAATGTTACTAAAAAGGGTGCAACGAAATTTGGTTCTTTTCTTATTTAAGCGAACTACCCATAGCTTTGGAAGAATCATTTGTTATTATAATATTACGTTAGCTCTAAGAAAAAAAACGAGTTTTCCCGTTTAAAGACATCTAAGTATATCCTGAAGCACTGCCTAAATTGGAAATGGATCACGCGACCTCTAGCACATAGAATATGCTGTATGTATAAAACTTTAATGTATTCTAATGATCAGTAAGTGTAAAGTATCGTATTCAATTTTTTTATCAAATTGGTTTAGATCAATTGGTACTAGAAAACTAATTAATTAATTTATCGGTACTTTTTTATAGAGCGCGTGATCAAACACTTGCCGCGAGTGAGCGCTTCGAAGAGAAATAGAAACGACACATTAGTTCCAAGAAAAACAGAAAGTAAGGAAGATGATTTCCTATGTCTCAGAACTTGTTTGACTTATTACCTTATTACCAGTTTTCCTTGAATTAGGTTTTATAATAAAGGTTTTAAAATGTACTTTAGTCAATAATGACAGTGCAATATAAATCATAGTACTTTCATCTATTCCTATTATAGTTTTGTTCACGGAATTGTATCTATATTCACCTGCTCTGTGGTTTTGTTAATGGTTGTATAATTATCGAATTATATTAGTAGAAAAAAGTTTGAATTCATGCGGAATCTATAGTTTTTGCAATGTATGCCTGTCTGTGTGTGTGTATCGAGAGAGACCGTTTCTCGAAAAAACCACGGAACAAATATTGATGAAATTTGCTAGAATGATAGCTGATTATCCGGGTCAACGTGTAGGATAGCTACTTTTTACTGTCTGAAAATATCTAATTTCTGAGAAATCTATACTGACAGTTAAAACGTATTCTCCCGTAATATATAAATTCTAAGAATCTAAAAAGTTACATAAGAAAAATTATACTGGTTTGTTGCAACATAAATAAGAGGTTATAGTGATAAAAAGTTATTAATAAATATATTTTACACTGCCGCAAGTTAACTAATAAATAAATAATAAATCATTTGTGGGTTTCCACTGGACAGAATGCGGTCGGAACACTTTCACTGTTACTCGCGTATCCGAGTGTTACGTAATGAGGTTACGCGTATCCGAACACGCGCAATTTTGGCGGCAAGCTGTCTGTTGACCACAGAATAAATATAACCTTTTTTTTTCTCACGTTGATAGCATTTTAGAGGTGATTTAAGAGAAAATAGTTTTATTTTAAATTATTGTTTTATTTTGATTACTCCAAATGTAAACTATTATATTATGCAAAATGGAAAATAGTAATAATTATGAGACCAATCAAGATAAGGAATAAGAAATAAGTATTTAGTATAATATAGTAATTAAAAAAACATTATTTGTTGTCGTTTTGGTAAGTCCGAGGTTGTGGTCTTTATAATTTAGGTTTATCTAAATCTGTGTCAACATCACAATCTAGTTTAGTTAATTAGTAACATAAATGTAATAAGCAGTTACTTCGTTAGTTTTGACGGTTAAACTGAGGTAAATGATCGCAGATCCAAGCAAGTTATATAATAAAAATTCTTCTCTCTTTATTTACGGTAGTTATTGCTCTATTATAATATAATATTTAAATCTTTATTTTCCTTTAAAAAATTGCAACATGCTACCATCCCACTAATACTATAAAAGATAAAGTGAATCTGTGTGCTTGTTTGTTACTACTTCATACTACTACTACGAGTAGTTCATACTACGTCATGGCTTCACGTATTTGAGAGAAATTTAGGATTGAGAAGGCTATTTTGGATTGCAGCAGTTTTTTTTACTGACGTCCCATGCAAGCACGGACGCGGGTGTACACTAGTGAATAAAATCTCCACACACATTAACATATGCCTCACAACAATGGACGTTAAATATGCATTACTACAATGCGAGAGCATATCGACTTAGTAATGAGATGAATCTTACTCGCGTGTAAACAGAATATGACCTACTGCCACAATTTCTAATTGAAGCATTTTTCGCTTTTTATTCAAATGAGATAAACTATCCAGTTTATTCAGAATTCAAGATTCGCTCATTACCCTTTATTGAAAATTTTAGTAAAAGGTGTACGTATTAATAAAATTTACCTATTATTCTATTGATTGATTGCACTAAAGCTCGCAATTATTGTCTTTATAAAATCCGATTTCACCGGGGATTTTAGTTACATGATTTTTAGAGGATTCATCCGATACTATAACGTGTAAATGTAAAAAAAAAACACCTCTTTCTCTTCAAAAATTACAATTTGTTATTGAGTAACTATGAAAAATTCAGTATTCGGAAAGAATTAATTTATTTATCTACTGTCCCATAACATAGTTAATTTCTCTAAATCGCCTTTCTAATCACAAAAAGAAAATACTTGTTAGAGCGTGTCCGATTGTTTTAACCGCAAACACAAAAGTGTGAAGACGTTCCAGTGGTCTACCTAACAGTGAAAGTGTCATCAAAATACGTTTAATCCCTCCTGACGTATGAATGCACTCTACTATGAACTAATTGTAGTAACAAACTTAGTCTTTTAATAACTTAGTCTTTTTTAGAAGGAAAAAGTAATAGAGATACTAAGGTTCTTGGGTTTTTAGTACTAAAATAGCCTATTTTAGCAAATAAAATGTAAATACATAAGTAATATGTATTTTAATAAATTGATTCTAAGTTTTATATAAATCAAATTCTAATAGAGTCTATTAATTGAATATTATTTGGAAAATCGTCGTAGTAAATGAAATATCCGTTATTAACGGTACAGGAGCCGAATCTATGCTTTTGAGAATTTATGTCTATCTGTCTCTCTATCTGAGACCGCATTACGAGAAAACTACTGGAAAGATATTGATGAAATTTGGTATGAGGATAGCTAGTTGTCCGGGGAAAATATGTTATCTCTGATAAATTCATAATAACAGATAAATCTATTTCTTAATATCCATTATGCGAGGGTTCTATGTACTAGTCTATATTAAAGTGTATTCAATGCTTGTAGCATTCATTACTTCGTTGCTAAGTGAAATAATAACAAAACTATCTGCCAACAACAAAACTGGCTACTCTAATATTTAAAACGACACTGACAATACGTATTCGTATATATGAAACAAAATCATCGAAACCATAATTTGATATTTTTAGGAGTACTTACTACTTAGTAAGTAACTTGAGATAATTTAAAATTCATGTAAAATACTTCATATTACATATTGTTTACAAACTAACTTTTTTAATGGTAAATCAAACAACACTATGTATTGAGATATGAGAATATTTTATGAAAGTGTTATACGAGACGTTGCATAACTAGTCAAGTGTATTGTTTACTCACACTCGGCTGACCTTTAGAAAGCTAGGTGAATGCACCCGGAAATACCTGTTTAGCCTTGGATCTGTAATCATCTACTATTTCAATATAACAATGAACTATGCGTCCTTGTATATAGTAATTATTTTTGCTAGATGATTTTATTTTTTATTAACCGACTTCAAAAAAAATTCAAAAAAGGAGGAGGTTATATGTTCCGTTGTATGTATTTTTTTTTTTTTATGTATGTTCACCGATTGCTCCGCCGTCTGTGGGCCGATTTCAAAAATTTTTCTTTTGATTGGTAGGGTATAGTTCCGAGGTGGTCCCATTGTCACCAAGTCAGGATCTGATGATGGGATCCCAGGGAAATCGAAGGCAACTCTCAAAATTTACAGGCACCTATTATGTTTTTGATATATTTTCTAAACCCGATAAAGCTTTTACGTATGAAAATCATCATCTCATGTGGATGAGCTGATGATGGAAGGTAAAATTCCTCAACAGTTGTTTTTTATGTGTTTTCACCGATTTCTCCGTGAATTGTGGGCCGATTTTAAAAATTTCTTTTTTGTTCGGTAGGGTATACATTCAAGATGTTCTCATTGTCACCAAGTCAGCATCTGATGATGGGATCCTAGAGAAATCGAGGGCAACCCTTAAATTTTATCGGCACTGATTACCTTTTTCATATATTTTCTAAAGCTGTTCAAGAATTTGTGATGATGTAAGGTATATATCCTCAACGGTTAGGAGTTGAAAGAAAATTCTTTTAATATTATACGTACTTATGAACTGATAGTCGTACTCCTTCAGGATATTAGGTGGATTGATAATAGAAGGTAAATCTTATTAACGTCTACGAGTTACGTGGAAAAATAGACGTGGACAAATCTCGATTGACTATTGTCGTTCATTTCAAAACTTCGCTGACTTATTGGAGCAGTAGTTTAGTTAGCCTTCCAATATTTTATTTAAACATAATAATTTCCACAAAAAAATTTAAAATAAATTATTTTTTAACAAAAATGAAGTCGGTTTGACTTCAAAACGCTACAAATCGAAACTAAAAAGAAAAATAAATAATTTTAATTACTTAGTTATATGTAAAATTTTTTATATGAAAAATTGTGTATGTAGGTATAATTTCTAATAATTTAATACTTACATTTTTAATAAAGACTCCATTTTTTTCTCCATCATGAACATAGAATCTGACGACTGAGATGTTAGGACTTTACAAAACGTGAACTTGGCACATTGAGAATCTCTCCAGTCTGTTTGTTTCACCAGATCCATAGCTGCAGATGTCAGACTTGAAGATCCTGAACTCCTATCCAGATGTTGTAAATCATCAGGCATGTCTTCTCCTAATGATTTTTTAACACTGCGTCTTTGTCTAATAAAAACATTTTGATAAGGCTCATAAAAGCTCACAGCGTCTCTCTTAGCTCGATTCTCGACACTTTCAGGGGACATAACTACGTAAACGTTTTCACTGGGCATTTTGTAGTTATCGTCGTAAAACTGTTGTGTGCTTAGAATTTTTCTATCGATATCGTATGGTGCATTACTAAAAGATCTTTTGTGTTCTTTCTCAATTTCATCAATAGAATCATCTTGACCGGCACTGCGCATGAGGTTGACGTCCAAAAGTCTTCCAACTGCCACAGCTCCTAAGCCCAGAGCAGCTCCACCAGCCATGAGGCCAAGAGCTGGCAGCATTGCAGGAGCACCTGATGCTGCAGCTGCTACACCAATTTTATCTTGAGCGTACCTTTGACTTTGTATTGAATTGGATGAGTAAAGACCTAAATTATGCGATATTTTGTGAGTTGCTTCAACGAGAGGGTCTGTTATTTTGGCAATAGGTTCCATTAGCGGTCTAGTAAATTGATGGACAGTTTGGCTGGCAGTGTTCATAGTGTCTTTCATTGAATCGGTGAATCTTTGCCATAAAGATGGTTCGGGAGCTCTTTTAACGAAGCCATAACTATACGGATATCTGTTTTGAGAGTGATCATAGTAAGAAAATTTATTATACTCATCTTCATAGTACTTATTTGCGTTCGGGCCGTTGCTCGTACTACGTTGTTGATTGTACCCATTGATTGGTTCCATTGGATATGGATGAGCGCTCTTTGGGCCGGTTGTGTAGTATTTTATTTTTTGTTCCTTGTTGTAGTTTTCAATGCCATCACGTGTTGCTTTTGCAGGTTGGACTCCAAGTTCAGGATGAGCATATTGAAGGACAGGGTTCCTTACACTTTCGTCAAAACCTGGTTTAGCATTTTTAGGAGTATACATTAAAGAGTTTGGGAAGTTTACTTCTCCGGGGTGTTGAAGCATTCGCCTTTGAATGTGACTTTCCGAGTACTCCAAGTCGCCGTTATGCGCTCGTGAGCTACGACCACTGAAATAATCTCGCTTTAACTCCTGGTCATTAATTTGCTTAATATATTCGATAAGTTTGGAATTTGCTACCTTTGAGTTGTCAGCTTTAGTAAATGGACCATATCCTGATTTAAAGTAATGCATTTCCTTTTTAGGCTTATAATAATATGTGGAGGGAATAAATTCATTATTTTCGAATTTGATATTATCGAATTTCGTGAACGGGCCGTCATTCTGTTCGAAATTATCTTCCTTAGTAAAGGGTCCTAAGTTTTGTGATGGCTCTGTTGCATCTAAATCTGGGTAAACATCGGCTTCAGGAATAGCTTTTGGAGGAGTATAGCCCTCTGGATAAGGTATTAATTCTCCATTAACAACTCTTGCATTTCTCCATGTTTTCTTATCGGTTTCATCATCAGGCATTCTTACCCCTTGTATTTCAGGTATACCATCATCACCTAGAGTTAAAATAGATCTTCCGCGCTTGTTATTATACTTCTCTATAGCTTTTTTAATATACATTGGCTCAGAACTAATAACGACTGGATCAGGGACTTTAAATAATTTTTCTTCATCATCTTCAGAAACCTTTGTACTAACCACTTCTATGTGAACTGGATTTCTGTCATTTTTGATAACAGGATTATGGGGGTCGAATCTATAGCTTTTTATGGGTCTGTCATAGTCCATAAAACTTGCTGACGTAATGTAAACTCTCTTGTTTTCTGTCTTTTTATCATTGTCATAGGTAGGGTAATAGTTTGAGGTTTCTGGATCGGTTTCTGACTTCTTTCCGTCTTCCTGTATATGAGATTCAGGGTAAACGGACACTGGTGACCAGTTCCCATATTCAGCTTTTACATCAGCGAAGTCGTCATGCTTATTTCTATTTACATAATAATCGAAGCCAGCTAAATCACTACTTACTGAACCAAAATGTAATTTACGCTGATCTCTATTATCTGTTTTATTTTTGTTGTTATCGTCTGTCATGTTCACTCTAGCGGTCGTTAGCGTTGTTCTGACCGCAACTGTGGTCGGCGCTGGTGTTGTAGTGCTTCCATACGTGGTTGATTTTGAATCCTTTTTCTTAACTATCAGTTGAGTTAGGTGACCTGATTTGGTCCTCACATTTAGGGTCTGAGTTTCGTGTGGGTTCAGACTTCTGGAGACCTTTAGCTCGGTCCGTGTAGTCCTCGATGGTAGGATTGTGGTTCGTATTGTCTTTGTTGTAGTGGTATTCTCACTGGGGTCTGCTCTCGCACTGATTGCACAGAACAGCCAAAAGATGGCACATATCCGTATTTGGCTTACGGGAGCCATCTGAAACAGAAAGAAAAATATATTAAATATAATGAAAAAATACAAGATTTTTATACGAAATGTGATACAGTTAAAAGATAAGTAATTTCACGCCGTTAGCGGTTTTAGTTCCTATACGATGTGAAGGATTATATTTCACTGTAAAAAATAAAACAATAAACGAAACAATGAATAAATGCGTTCTCTGCTTTAACATCTCGTAACGGATACGACTCTTGTATTGTCTTGTATTTATATGAATTTTTAATGCAAAACCATTTATTCACCACAACTTTGCTCTAGTGAGATTATTTTTCATATTCTTCCCGACAAATCAAATGTTTGAGCTATTAAATCTTTTGTACAAGAGCTGGGATTGTCATCAAAAATATCCAAGATAAATTAAAATACATAGTGTATTATATAAATTATAAAGTGTCTATAGTCTATACTATTCTCGCTCTAAGTCTAAAGTAACAGTACGACTACATAATTCATTAATTGCTTACACCTAAGTCTAAATTTGACAGACGCGATATTAAATATCATTCCATACAAAACGATTGACACTTAATGAGGCGACGGCATCGCAAATTTAAGTAAAATCGAGCATGAACAGTGAAAAGACTGTAAATTGAGCATTTCTAGCGAATTGATTTATTAGTGAAAGTGACGAGAAAGAGTCTGAGATGTGTGACCGTTTTCCAACAGTGACACCGAGTAAACGTAACGGATCAAATTCATTAACTTTTATTACCGACAACTAGCAGACTATGTATGAGGTGGTAATACATTACATGACGACGCTTTGGCGCAGTTTAAACATTAAGTTCAAGTACTCGAAAAAAGAAAGTATGAGTAATCTCACTATTCGTTTACTTAAGTAAATCCTCATCGTCTTTTTTCTACAATAATTTACGCATGCTACCTGTAGTTATAAATACAGGATATTATGTAGGATTCAACGTCTAGAAAGTCAGTAGGTACTACCCACTTAAACCTAACGGAACCTTCGCCGTCCTAATCGTAGGTACTAGGTTCGCACTTGAATGCCTGCGTCTCAGTTGAGTGACTAAGACACCCCGGCGGCAGAAGCATAGCGCACAACTAAAGGATTTCCTCCACACTCTACTGTGAAAGTAATACTAGGTCTAGGAGTAAACTGTATGGTACACCTAGTCTCTTGCTTTCACACTTATGGCGAACACACATGGGGGGTAAAAATAAATTTTAGTTACACATTTTTACAGGGCTTCCTTTCGTGTAGTACCTATGGCCGTCGATATCGCCATTAATAAAGTATAGAAATAAACTATTTTTTTGTTTAAATTCTCGCTCATTTAACTTCACATTATCTAACTAAAAGCGACTTACAAACACATTCAAACACGTTCTTTCGTATCTTCTATTGTTACATTAGGGTACAAAACTCGAAATTAATTTCAGAATAAATACCTATGTAGTGAAAAATGTGTAAAGTAGGCATTTAAATGGCTCTTAAATTTTAATGCGTTTGTTAATAGAGAGCGTATCGTTAAATAGAGTATGAAGAGCTTTAAAAGGCGTTAAGTTGTATGCGTTAAATTACTGTGAACTTACTTATGGTGATTTACGATCTGTATTTTCTTTTTAGTTTTCTCCATATGAAAATGTTAACATGTACCTACTACTACTACTAAATAAATTTGTGTATTAAAGACGTTAAAATTATATTTAATTCTATTCAATTTTCTTGTTCATCGCTTCTTAGCCTTAGATTCATCGCCAATGTCATGTAGTACAAGTAAAATAATATTAAGAATTTTTCCTATATCGCAATAATAGAGTACACAGGGACCAGTTATATTGATCACTTTTATATTATGTATTTTATACATTATCTGGGGAATTATGATGTTATATTTTTTAACAGTTTTTTCGTTCCCTAGGCGAATACTACTAATAGCCAATAACTCAACAATAGCGCCGGTTACCAATTTTTATAGCCAATTTTTTTGTCTTTTTTTGGATTAAAACATAAACTAAATTCATTATTACACTTTCATCGCAATCACATAAGTGATACCTATAGGACTTTTAATTATATTTTCTATTACCACATTGTATGGTACGTTGATGGAACGTCAATTAGATGAAGAGTTTGGACATACAGAAGGCAAAAATCATTCATGTACATGAGATTTGAAAATAAAATTAATCAACTTTCGTAACTATCAACGAAGTTTAAAGGTCACAGTGAGCTTCAGATAGAGATTTTCAAACAATTTGATTGCGCAACGGTACAAAGGTGTTCGTGGGAATATCGCTATTAACGTTCTAAATAACGTACACTAAGGTGTATATTACTGAGAATGGGTCTTTATGGAGTTTTCTTACTTAACTAAACATTATGTAGTTATAGGGCTTGGTTTTTTGTATACGTAATCTTTTCACCAAAAAAATACATGGTTTTAATGAATCTCTGTGTATAATAAGCCATTTATTCCAAATTTGGTTATCTTATTTTTTTTATTCCTCCTTCAAAGCCTCCTTCAAGCCTCCTTCATATTTCCATAGAGTAATGATTGGCAAAAAGCGGCGTCCGAAAATAAGATGGGTAGATAGCATCCGTCTTACATTGGGACCATACTGAAGAGTTGCAAATAATAATTATACTATTTTTTTATAAATATACCGAAATATATTAAATATAAGCTATCAAGCTTATCCCAAAGGTGTCTGTGAGTGTCCATGAACTCTTTAAGTTACCTCTAACTTTTACACCATAAGGGAAGGTTGTTTTATTAGAGCAGAAACAATTTATAGCTTTACGTTTAGCGATCTAATTAAGATAAGATATACGGTCTTCAAATTTTGTGTCAATGCCATTCGTACAATAGTCAAAATGTAATAATTAAGTCTTGCGAAAATATTATCTGATCAAATAAATGTAATTACGCAGTTAAAAGCTACCGTACGCTTGTATTTATTTTGTGTATTTTACTACAATCGAATAGTAAGTATCTCCCAAGGGAGGCATGTAGTAATATTTGTTCACCTCACTACATATTATAAAATAAAGTCCTCCACCGCCTCAGTCTGACTGACTTTCTGTCTGTTCGATAACGCATTAACTACTGCACCGATTTTCATGCTGTTTTCACCAATGGATAGAATGTAATAATTTAAACGAATGTCTTAGGAGTATTCGCAAAAAAATTACGGACGTGAGAAAATAACTTAAGCGCACTGTCTTGCCTACTGTTTAGCTAATTCTAGCGGAACCCGCAGCTTCGACCGTGCTAAATCTAGGGATGAGCCCGAGCGAAGTGAGGGCGAGTTGCTAGTCCATATATAAAAATAAACTTAGTGCTATTAGTGATAAACATTGAAGTAGACACTTTTCTTATTTAACTGTAAGAAATTTAAATTGTATGTAACTTGCGATTATCTAGCTAACTAGCTTTGCCTATCTGCAGTAATACTCATTAACTATAGTAATCCGATGAAATACAGTAAAAGCTCCTTATTCGCGCTTCCTTCATTCGCGATTTCACTATTCGCGGATTAAAAAAATGCGACCCAATTTCTATATTCGCGGCTAAAAATTTCTTTATTCGCGGATCTAATAAGTACTACATACATAATAATAAAAAGATTCCAATAGGTATCCAACCCAATATTCTTTGTAAATGCCGTCAAATGGACTAAAAAAAAAGTAAAATAGATGATGTTGTTGAATGATATCGCCGAGGATGTTGACATAAGCCGCCTTCGCAGCGATTAGTTTTTGAGAATGTAAACAAACGGAATGAAAGCAACCTTATTTAACCTTACTCAATTAATAAAGTATATTGTTAAATGTTGCTGTTCCGTTCTATGATAAAAGCCGCTTTGCGTGTTTTATTGTTTCGTCTTTCATATTCGGTATAAAACTTGAAACTTATTTAAAAAAACAGAATTTAGACTTTAAAGCACTTCTAGTTTTGGACAATGCACCAGGTCATCCACGTGAACTTGAAACGATGCATCCAAATATAAAAGTAACATTTTTACCTCCTAACACGACGGCTTTTCTTCAACCTATGGACCAAGGAATAATCCAGGCCTTTAAGCTCTACTACATAAGACGAACCTTCAAAATCATATTGGATAACATGGAATGTAATCCTGATATGGATGTTATGGACTGCTTTAAGAAATTTGACAAAGCAAGATGCATCGTTAACATAAAAGAATCAATGGAAGAACTGAAGCCACACACATTGAAGTCATGCTGGAAAAAACTGTGGCCTGCTCTGACTGCGGAAAATGACGAAGAATCTGTGCAAGTTCAAACTTTGACTGCAAACATAACCGAAATCGCGAATGGAATAGGACAAGATGGGTTCGAAAATATAGAATCAAGTGACATTCAGGAATTGCTTGAATCGCAACACGAAGATTTGACTGAAACCGACTTGGAGGAAATGCTAAATTCACCATCCATTGAAGAAGAGCCATCAACAAGCACTGGAAACGTCACATTTTATTTGAAAAACCTTAGTGAAGGTTTAAGAATGGCAAATGAGCTTTGCGATTTCTTTATGAACATCGATCCATCTATGGAACGAAGTCTTATTTTTAAGAGACAAATTTCTAATGCGACTGCTGCGTATCAGTCTGACATTGAAGGAGCTTTTAAAAACTGCCAAGCAAGAGAAAATTACAAAATTC
The DNA here is from genome assembly GCA_905231865.2 of Boloria selene. Lineage (NCBI taxonomy): Eukaryota > Metazoa > Arthropoda > Insecta > Lepidoptera > Nymphalidae > Boloria > Boloria selene. The sequence continues at coordinate 12,684,814 of HG993146.1, forward strand.
TTCAAACCATTGCCTAAGCCTGAAGATAATTAATCAAAATGTTTAAAAACTTCTATTAAATTGATTTTTTTAAATATTTGTTTTTTATTTTGTCACCTAGGAACGTATCCCCTATAATCCCATGTAAATTACCATTCCGTATTCACGGTTTCTGTATTCGCGGCATATTCATGGAACGTATACCCCGCGAATAAAGAGCTTTTACTGATCTAAAATCTAGCTAAGTCAAAAGATATTTTTATACTATTTGTAGTTTGCAGTAAAAGAGCTATCCTGCGCAACAATAAAGTACAATTATAACTGTGCAGTTTACGCAGTCGATGTAGGTCACGCATCACGCGCCTTTCATTTTCTTTTCTCTTTGCGTTTCCTCGAGTGTACGCGCTGGAAAATATTTTCACATGCTAGTTGCAACACCTCTACAGACTGACCTATATGTTTAAACGCGACTTTTCACGGTGAAATACACTTTAAAAAATTATTCTCTAAGATGAGTCAGTGTGATATTGAAAAATAGGAATAGAAAACAGCTTGATGTCTCATTCGCACAACTTTTAAACGCGTTCAAGTTTCAATAAAATACTAGTTACGTTTTAAATAGATTTATTAATATTATTAGCCAGAGTTAACCCTATAAATTTCAATGGTTTTTTCGTGATTCTTTCTGATGCTTAAATACTTTTCCTGTCATTGCGGGCAAAGACAAATCCAAAGAAAATAACACAAGAAAAAATGTCCACCCTTTATAGTTATTAAAGGTGTAACTAGCTGACTTTATTTTATATACTCGTAGGTATGGTGACATAAAGTTTCCCCTTAACGTCCGTTCACCTTGTTGCGGTGACTTAGTAGTGACCGGCAGCCGGCCGGCGTTTTCATTTTTTACTAAAAAAATTACTGAATATGTACAGATTGAATTGAAGATGTCATTATTCTAAGTTCTTTTCAAACTAATTATAAAAACACGAATCGCCTACGAATATTTATTATATAATGAATGTACTTCACGATGCATGAAATTCAGTTCGTTGGTAACGAAGCACGAAGCATATGAATAATTAGTCGAATTGAAAAGTAATTATTACCACGGAGCAGTGCGGCTTGCGTCTGATTGGCTTTGCTTTCTTCACCGGAGGTCGTAAGTTCGATCTTTGTAAGCATTTTAAAGTTAATCTTTTTCTATATAATATTTGTATAAAGAAATCGATGGATGTATGTACTATGTACCCTATGAACTTCAAAACGACGGAGCGATTTCGATGAAATTTTCAGGAAACCTGCAGATTAGCTCAGTGATTTATCCCGTGGAGCTTAGCAGCGATCGGAAGAATAAACACGGGCGAATATGGGTACTTCTAATACAATATTACACATGTCCATACTTACGCGAAACATAACTATTTTTATAACCAAGAGCGTAAAATAAAATGGTGTTTGTAAAAGTTAAAAAAATGGTCGTAGAATCCGGAGGGTGTGGAACTTTACTCTTCTTCAACTAGAAAAATAGCACGAATTTCTTATAAGATTATTGTTAAATACTAGCGGCATATTTTCACTTTCTCTTCCGTGTTATTTTTTGCTATATTCTAATATTCCACATAAACCACTCGATATATAGGGATTAAATGAGTCATTACTATTGCAAATTATACCATCGCCAATAAATTTCTTCTCTCCAAATTCAACCCACAAAACTGACAAATAATATAAATAAATAATTGATAATATTTTCTTAGGTTTACGCGAATACTTGACATTATAAATGCATCATAATAAATCCGCGGCAAAATCCGAAAAGATAGTTTCATTTATAAATAATTGGTATTAGTGTTTCTTTCTACAAATTTAATGTAAGTGAATCCGCGAGTCTGAGCAAGTTTAGTAACAAATAATTTCACCGAGACGAGCGAGGTGAACGGCCCGCTTGTCCGGCCACCATGAAAGTGAAATCGTGATAACTCCCTACACAGGAACTGGATGTTGCCGCTACGGGACCATGTGGAAAACACGCATTTTCTCACATGTTTTATTTTATGAGATACTAGACGAATATCTTGTCGTTTAAATTATATTTATATACTTCAAATAATATTTGCAATGTGCGCGTTGATTTTTGATTAAGTGTTGATAACTTAAATAGAGGCTTTGCTCGTTTCTAATAGGTATTTAAATGTGTCGAATTAAGACAACCTGCGTAAAAATGGCTTTAACCCATAATTTAACTTTTTTTGATAAAAAATTCGTTTCCTCTTTCGTTCTTCCTTTGGTGACTTGCAGAAGAGTAACAAGTGAATTCTATCACTTGTTCTATAACTTGATAGAGTAACAAGTTTTACTAAAATATTTAAGTAGACATATTTAAGTTGTTTTTGAATTAATTACAATAAAAGTTAGACTATAATTTCTACTAGTTAGACATTTAATTCAAAACCTTTACCTACTTACGAGATAATGCTTGAGACTATGTAATAGCCCTTTCGCAATCCCGAGCTCAGTAAAATGCAGGTGAAGCCGCAGGCCATAGTTAACATATTAAGTACTCGCATTGTGATTGCATTCATTACGTTTTCTGCATTTTAAATGTCACTTCGCCGCGATATTTGCAACATTGCGACAGTGTTTGAAAACGCGACTCACTTGTGACATTTTGGGAATACTAATACAATACATAGGGGTACTATTAGTTTATGTGCTTATTTTATATACGAGCGAGTATACTCGACTATGTTAAGTTTGTAAGTTTATTAAATAAAATAATATTCATAAAAGAAAAATTGAAAACTAATATATTATGGTAAAAATTTTTAAGTTCTTTTGTATTGAAAGTTTTCAGTTTACTCACGCAAATTTAACAATTTTTTACTTTTCAACTTTTGAGTTCATAGACAAATGTTTTCTGATGAAACCTTAAAATAAAGTTCGAACTGCAGTATTACGATATCACATGCAAAGATTTTTACTGTATGCAAATAAAAAAATCAATTTTATTCAATCGTCTTGTTATGTCGAGGAATTCTGTAATGAAATCAAACGTGCAGTTGAAAACATCGTTTTGCCAATTTCATATAGAATGGAAAAGAGAGAGAAGCCCTGGGAAAGGCTAGTAGATAAACAAGGCTTAATCTTCTTCAACACTGTCTAAAGTTAAAACTATTGCTACTAAAAGATACTCTAAAGATATTTGAGAAATATATATATATTTTGTATTTAAAAAATATATAATTTGATTAAATATATATATGTATTTTATTATTTAAATGGTAAAAAGAAATATAAAAATAATAATTATGTGTATTATTTTAGTGAAAATTCCTATGTAAGAAGTTGAAAGAGATGCGGTAGTTCACACGTTGGATGGTAACCGCATTGTGTAATAACAATAATGAAAATAGAAAGATTTTATAACAGCCTCTACATACATAGGTTCATAATTTCTCATAAGTTCATCTTATAAAACTCTTCTAAGACCGAGGAGCAAACTGAGAGTTTAATATTTTATTGCTAAAATTAAGTTTATTTACTTTGGTAAAGAGCGCTTACGCGAGAGAAGGCTTTGGTGTTTTAATCGACTTCAAAAAGGAGAACTATACAGATTAATTCAAAGCATCGACCGCTTATTCTTATTATGATAAAAACGCTTAGAGTCATCATAATAATTTTGATTGTTATTAAAAAAATGGAGAAAATAAACCTTGGTGCGCAATGCAATGAAATGTACAGCAAAAGACACATATGCCAGGTCAATCATTATATTAAAGCAAAGATGATGCCTCTCAGTAATAAATCAAGGTATATTTATTATCTCTTGGTAAAAGTTCATTTTGAAGGAACTTCGCGTGAGAGCGGGCGGACCCTTAGCACTCGATAAATACCAGTAGATAACATCACTCACGATAATCCTGATAGTTTGAATTATAAGTTTAGCTATCAAACAATACTGTCTACTATAATTTATACATATTACACGGATATAAAATATAAAATATATTTATTAGTTAAAATTGTGTTTAAAGTGGGTGTTTTTTAGTTTTCTTAAACTATTATTTATTTTCTACTTTTTCTAGCAAAAATAATATTTTGCAAATTGAAAAATGGAATAATTTTATCAAATTAGTGTATTGTCATCGGTCCTCAATAAATCTACAAAGTTTGAACGAAATCTGGCCGTTTAAAGTGGGTCAAAATCGCGCCCAAAGAAGTCGGTTAAAAACAAACATACAAACATACAGGTGAAGCTAATAAAAAGTGTGTAAAAATGGAAAGGGCGACTCAAAAAGAATTTGGGTTCCAGTCTTTAAAACTCAAACGATCTTCTGCGTATTTTTTGCTTGATATAATAAAATTCCTAAATATAATAAAACAAACTTTACTTAACTGTTTCCACCTTTAATATTCTCGCAGATACGAGTATGTAGCGTACCTTAAACCCAGTTACAAATACGTCATTTATGCATGTATAATTTCAATGAGTAAATAGACTAGTAGAAAATATCTTAAACAAAATTCATGAATTTATTCTGCATAAATTCTAATTAAATAACAAATTGATGCTGTAGCAGAATTACTTTAGAATGCGTATTATTTTAGAATTCTTTAGAATGTATGTTTGTTATATTTTTAAGCTATAGTCGCTAAACAGGTTTGGATGAAAATTTGGTAAGAACATAAATTATATTGCGAAGATGGTTATATATATGTTAAACACGCAACGTTATACTTAGGGGAAGTGCAAAACAGTACTATTTATTATTTTAATTGAACTGCCTATTTGGTGACACACATTTTAAAGAACTTTCAAAATTAATTCAAATACAAAAATACAAAAATAAATTGCTATTCTTTAGTCTCGCTAAAATTAAAAATGAATGGACTAATTTGAATAATCCTTTTCTGTTTTTTCAAGTGGGATTTCAGGGTGCTTTCAGTATAAAAAAATACTGACTGAATGGCTGAAAAATCGAAAAATTTAGAACTGTTTTGTAAACTTAGTGTTAAAACGTAACTAGGACGAATCGGAGCGAGTGAGCGTGAGTCGCTAGTATTATACATATAAATAAAAAGAACTACCAGTCATCAATTTTTATCTCATATATGGTAAGCCTATGTCATTGTGTTACCAGGCCAAGGTTCATACCAGATCATCCATATAAGGTCACGCGTATACGTTTCTAAAACGGAAGTTACATCATCAAGGAAAAAGCTACAAATGATTAATCTATGACCATATCCTATGCAGAACAACAGCTTTATCACTAATAATTGAAATATTTAATTAAATCGGTAGTTACTATTCGAAAATCTATCGATCTACAGACTACAGATAGAGTATATAGGCATTATGTGAATTCTAATTAAACGAACTGTAAAATATATGCAAAGGAATCAGCTGACAACTATTTGTTATCAGTTTTAGTCTGCCTAATATCCACCAAAGTGAAAGTCCCATCAAAATTAGTTCAGTCGTCTGGGAGATAAGCCAGAACAAACAGGCATTAATAAAAAGAAAAAAAAGAAAACTTGTGTTCCTCTTATATGAAAATATATAAATATCTAAGTAGTACATATTTTCATATAAACATTCAGAAAAAAAATATATTTTGAATAATTGTCATTAGGAGTTATAAAAAAACTATCTTTTTGGATTTTGTCGCCGATTTATTTGGATTTTTGGTTTCCGACGTTTCGAATGGTTTACAGCAACCATGACTTGACCATTATTGTTGTAAAGCAATCTAAATAAATCCGCGACAAAATCCGAAAAGATAGGTTTCATTCATAATGTCAAAAATTCGCGTAAACCTAAGAAAGTATTATGTCATTAGGAGTTTTACTTTTTTATTAAGCGAAGTAAAGAGTTATTTTGTATTTCTGCTATTTTCATTACAAGAAAAATTATAAAATAACCCTTGTATCTACATATATTAGAAATATTTAAATAAACGTGTAGTTGTGAGAAGGCTGAGTCCACTGGTACTGGTAGTGTATGCATAATTACAGGCGGGGCGATGGCGGAGAAAGTGTTGCGTCATGTTACGATGCTGTAACGAATGGCCACTCGTTCACTGGATGTTAAGTAAGGTTGATTTGACTTTGAATAACCACAGCTGCTTATTTGTCTATAATATTCTTGCCTAGATTTTATTCATGGCTTCGTTTGCTTTTTACGAAGAATTAAACTGACTCCTGACAGTTCTTTTGTAATTGAGGTACATTATTTCATTGTTTTTGAAGTGAAACTTCTTTAGAATAGTTGTGATTTCAAACTCGATGAAACGAAAAAATAAGTCCATAGTACCAGGCGCTCAGAGACGGAGAAGAGTTAGCCTTAGTTAGATCTCGCCCACCGCGAGTCAGTGACATTTCTAACTCTGTCTAAGTCATGGGTGTGACCTTCGCGGGGTTATTTAGTATAAATATAAACGAGATTTAAAAATTAGTTTTCCAAAGAAGTTTTACTTCTGACATGTGTACTTTGTACACACGCACTTTTAGTTTATTTCAATAAGGTTCTAAATATTGTATTGTATTCAGCCCTTTTTAAAGCCCCACTGCTGGGCACGGGCCGCCCTTCAATACTAGGGGGAGCAGACTATCCACGACGCTTTAAAAGTGCAGGTCAACGGACTTTACATGTCTTTCGAAAACTTGCTAGGTTCTCTCAGACATGCCGGTTTCCTCACGATGTTTTCCTTCACCGTACGACAAATGATAAACATGTTAGAAATGATTCGCACATGAAAATATCAGACGTGCGAGACCCGCATTTGAACCCGCAAATCTCTGTCTAATCTTCTAAATATTTTATGAAATGAATAATAAAGTTGATTTGTTCATCTGTACGTGATGTACGAACGCACAAACATAATGATTCAGAAAAAGTTGTTAACATTACTAAATATAGCGTGATGGAAAGCAATAAAAATAATGCGTGCTACAAATAAGCTATCTTGACACCTGTTAAAAATTTAATCTGATATATAAAGTATATCCGATATATCGATATTATTCATTTTCAAGCATCAAATGTATCAAATAATAATAAATACTTACTACCTAAGTCGTAATACAATAACTGGGTATTTACGCAACAAGTAAGACATTTTTATACACCATCTTTTATTAGTGTGCATAGTACATTAAAGATGAACGAGAGTCTATTTACTTAAAGTTATATAATAAGCTAAATACTGTAGTTATGCTTATTATATGACTTTAAGAATAATTATAAAAAATACAATAAAAATAGTAAAATAATCGTAAAATTATCTTGGAAACTCATATAGATATCACGCGTAATTAATTAATACAATCAAATCTCTTTTCAATTTTTGATGTTTATAAATCATCTGTAGGTAATAAAAAGATAAACTTACGAATACTTCGATAATCTCTCCAAAAAATATTCTAAATGTATTTCTTATCAACTTCATAATTTTTATTTTTTTTTGGGATTTCATTAATATAATTAGTCAGAGTCCGCCAACACGTACTAGGCCAGCACGGTGGACTAAGGTATAATCCCCCTCGTACTGAGGGAGGCCCACCCCCAGCAGTGGGACGTTTATCTTTTTACTATAATAATCATTGGCTTATGTTAAAAATAAATAAATGCAAGCAATTCATTACAAAGCGTCCAACTAATAATTATAAAATGTAAATGAGTACTGAGTATCAAAACAGTCAGGTTTTCGACGTGCACGAGTAGTTTGCCTTCAGACGGTTTGGGGTAAGTGTGTCGCGCTGGGATTAAGCCACTAATTAATAACTTTGTATAATAAGTACATTACATAACAACAACAAAATGTCAAGAGAGCTTATTTCTTATCTTAGATTAATTCGAATTTGACATTTGATTTGATTTATATTGATTTTTAGTTCCCGTAGTTTTGAATTTTACTACATTAATGGTCACGGGAGAGACTGTCTGCTTTCCAAAATCCTAAAAGATATGTAGTTTTGTCTAAGACGAGAGTTTGGTAGTTTACACCTTAAAGGCTGATGGATTCTGGCTTGCCTTTGGATTGGCTACCAGTGATTCAATTAGATTTTCATGAAAAAAAAATTAAAAACCATTTTGTCAGGTATCAGAAATGATAAACATCCAGCTGTTTGTAAGTATTTCTGTGTGCGATCTGTTTGTGGCTAAACGAAACAAAAGCTTAATTTCTAGATTTTTATATCGATTTATCTAAAAATTGCACAGCGTAGTAATTTTTTTTCATATTCAGCAAGTTGTAAAATGCCGTAACTTTCCTATGAAAGTATTGTACCATACGTCTCCACGTCTTTACAACAGCGTTTAAACTTACATTGTTCGTATCATCACTTAATGTAGCAAAAAGTGGTGTAATTTTAATTATCAACTTCACACACCGTGATAGCTCTTTAAGAAAGTAAAATTGTCTTTAAACCACTTCGTAGCTCGCTTTTGTCGGGCTGAGAAATAAAGTCAATAGGTAATTACGAGAGGAGAGTGTATTTGCTTCTTACTTTCCCACCTGTCAATTTCTATAAAAATTTTATGATTCAAGAAACTTACTATTTTGAAATTTAATTTTTGTACCAAAGAGAATCTTTTAAAGATCTTGTGCACGTTAATCTAACCTATTGTGTTATATGAATAGGCACAGTTATTATTCATTACATTAATTAAAATATTTTTGGCTTTTTACTTTTACTTATAATGTACCAACGATTGATTCCCCTCTTTTATGAGAACTACTTTAAAGAACCAGTTATTGTGTATTCCTGTGGGAATAAAATATTTTCCTGTGTAAAAGGGTATCTTAAATATTGACCCTAGTAATAATGTATCATTGCACAAAGTTTTATTAAAATAGATTCAGTAGTTTTTGTGGGAACGCGCACATCGATTAGCTAAGTTACTGTTTTTAATATGTACAGATAAATCAGATATTGCGTGTCTTATTAGAGAGACATATACTACACAAAACTGCGAACTTTTTATAATACTATTTACTAATAATACTATTTATGTATGTTTCTTTGTTAAAAACAACTCAATTAAGTAAGTACATGAACTTTTGCGAATACCGTCAAAGAGAAAAAAGAAGATTGTGTGGTAATGCTGCTCTACTTAAATCACTAATCAGTATGTATCTATTAAAATCTGTTGCGGAATACTTTGTAAATGCGAACGTGTAGTAGTAATGCCAAGTTGGGTCTCACGTAAGATAAATAGATTATTATTGTATTGCAATATTGTAATCCAAGAACATCTGTTGAGTTTCTTGCTCTTCTCAGCAGAACAGCCTTCCGAACTGTTAGAGATTTTCTGACAGACTAACTGACAATTGTTTTAAATTCTATAAACTCATAATGTAAAAAGTAACAATTACATAGTGCTTGTAAAAATCTAGCTAAGTAAAGTAAATTTTGAAAAATTCTAGGTACAAGGTTAGTGGTCCGCATCTTAATATCTAAACTTATATCAATGATTCACATTGAGTTGATAGCTTAAAAACATGTCAAGTGTCAGAATACCTAATTAGTACACTCACTACAGCTACGAGTACTTCGTGGGAACAATTCAACATTTATCTTTTACTTTCTTATCTCTTACTTTTTTCTTTGAGGAAGAAAAAAAGATTGTAACATTATAGATTATATACGACAATTAAGTACAAGTAATATTACAACATAATTTTGTATTATTATAATATTGCTATGCTTTACATTTATTGTAATTATTTATTATTTGTATATTTACTTTGTATATACATAATAATAAAGTATAGATTTATTCGAAATTGTCACCACATAGTATAAAACAAAGTCGCTTCCCGCTTTCTGTCTGTCCCTATGTATGCTTAGATCTTTGTAACTATGCAACGGATTTTGATGCGGCATAAAACAGTAGATAGAGTGGTTCAAGAGAAAGGTTTATATGTAAAACAGGGGAGCGACGGTGAATAGCCAGTACATATAATGTGTATTGAAATCCTTAGCGAAAATAATAAGTAGGTAGTACTTACCTAGTGTGCTACTTTATGGGGTTGAAAGTTGGACCTTATCCTCGACATTATGTTTAAAACTCGAAGCATTTGAGATGTGGGTATACAGACGTATGCTCCGAATATCCAGGACTATGAGAATAACAAATGTTGAGGTTCTGCGTCGGATGAATAAGAAGTTGGAGGATATAATGAGGATCGTGAAGGAGAGGAAGCTGCAGTATTTTGGACACATAATGAGAGGACACAAATATCGTATTCTTCAGCTTGTAATTCAGAGGAAAATCGAGGGAAAACGCCGACCTGGCAGAAGAAAGACATCCTGGCTGAAGAACCTTCTGGCTGAAGAAGAAGAAGAAGTACCTACATAATATATTGAATTTATATGAAACCTAAAATAAACAGATGGTACATAGCATCAAGACAGTAAACACGAACCGGTAATGTATGTTTATATAAAGGGATAAATAGCTTCAACAAAACTAGTCTACCTTTAAACTGGACAAGTACAGGTCCGAATATTTAAGCGATTTCTCCACATCTCTGATACAAAAGGTATAGTTGGTATGCGCAATAATGGGCGTTTGACTGGAGGCATCAACTTTATAATTTATAGTGCACTTAAGGGTCAAAATTATATAAACTAACTAAACATGTACTATCCGAGCACACAAAAGAGTATATTGAGAGAAAGTTTCTATTTAATATATTATATATTAATTTATTTAAATACTATGTAACATTTTTATGTAATATGTATAATACAAGTACTTTGAATCAATTAAAATATATTAATGTTGCTTGAGTTAGTCGAAGCATAAAATATTATTTTAAAAGCCAATGATTCTTCCGTATATAAGACATCAACGCGTTTCTTTGTTAGTAATGGTAATAGTTTTATCATCCTATTTTTTTATTAAAATTCTATTAGAATAAATTAACTATTAATTTGTAAGTTTGTAGGTTCCCGGAGTAGAACTGCCGAAAGAAACTCAGCTTGACTTATATTATTATTACCTAAAGTCTCTCGTCGTCGTCTAAACTCTTTTATAAATACACAAATATGAAATGAATATGAAATACAAAATAAATGATAATTATGTTAATAATCCAAACAAAAGTTTCAAACACTAACGTTTATCCGCGGCTTCGCTCGCGTAAAGTGTATATTTCATATATCATTTCTTTGCATACGGATTATAACGTAAATATTTCAAAGATAAACACGTTTAAACAAACAACCACTCATTCAGTTTATTTTTTGCTATGTTTACTATCTCACGTGAATACATTGTGTATTTATTTTTGAATCTTTTCGTATATTACATTTCTCAACTTTCTACTTGTTATGACACTTAAGCAAGACACTATTCGTGCCATCTTCATATAAATATTGCACCGCTGATGTTATCTCTATTGGTTTTTTTTATTATTCTTGCTTAAAAAAGAAAGCAACATAAATATTAACATTATATTTTATAACGGTTTTCCAAATTTTAAATTTAAACAAATGAGGACTTAAGGGCGTGAAGTAATTAACGTTTCACTTTTTTACGTTTGAGAAATCATTATAATTTGTGCTTTGATACATTTTTTTTGTTGAAACTTGTTTGTTTGTATGTACGTATGTATGGAAAGTCAAGCTAGAAAACTATGTAATTAATTGTTTTATTATTAAATTAAACATAATACTATGTTATCTAGGAAAGGATTTTAATATTGAATACTACTGTCATGGACGTATTAACTAATGGACGAGACACATAAGCGGACGTACCTTTACCGGCCTTGACAGTAATCAGGATATTTTAGGCCTGGCCGTTTGATTTTACGTCAGTCTCAAGCACTTACTTGTCAACAAAACATCTCCCAAAAATGACTAAATGTTCTATTAGATGGTGTAAAAACTATAGCAGCGGAAGCAGCACTATTTCTTTTCACTTGTAAGTAATATATTTTATTACATTTAATGTTATTTATCACAAAATTTAAGTAAATGTAAAATAAAATTTCGTATTATTCAACTATGTTAAATATAGTCGAGATATCTATGTATTGTTGACATCTGACAACCATCATAAAATGGCTGGATTATACCGTTCAAAACAAATGACAGAACTGTCGAGTAAGTCCATTTGACATCGACTAGTGCTTGACAATGTCGAAAAATATATCGATATTTGACGAAATAACTAAGCGAATAATGGATGTTATTTGTACAGTACAATAACATAAAATACTTTTATCGCAGTATCCTACAATCTGATGACAATAAATTTATAATAATATTTTTATAATTAAATAAAAACATTATAAATGCAAAAATTATAATTAGTATGTGTACTTAATTTTTATTTTATTTTAACACATAAATTACACAAAATTTTAGATTTCCTAGGGATCCTTCTCGAAAGAGAAAAAAAGTTCTTAACAAAAAATTTGAAGTCTATAATAACTATAATTGAGTAAAAAGTTCATAACAATGTCCTGCTTATTTTAGTATAATTAAAATATAAATACCGGAAGCTTACCCCACCTTTATCCTCCCTTTATTTTCTTTGCCTTACAGCTTATTTATGATACGCCTTTTCTTTCCCATTCGAACGTTCTGGGTTTGATTGTCGGCGAAAAATCAAACAATATTTATTATTAATATTTAAAATGTCATTGATGTATGTATTTTATCGACTACGTTCAAGCACTAGCATTAGAGTGAATTTTGATGTATTGTGTCAATTCTTTGTGTGCGTTATACTTCAAATGGTTGAAAGTGTTTTCATGCATTTGTATTTTATGACTGGTCCTTAGTTAATACGTCCATGACTACTGTTATATATTTTTAAATTTTAACTAACCCATGTTACCCGAGGTAATACAAGGATTCTAACGATACCACATACATCGAAATCGGTATAAGCGTTTAGAAGTTATGATGGAATAAAGAAACTCACAAACATACATACATGAAAACATAACACTCCTTTTTTGGGCAGTCGTGTAAAAATGATGACGTCATAAATTTTATTATATTCTATGTATTTTTACGTTAGGATTAGAAATGCCACATTACTAAAGTTTCGATGGGAAATTCTAAGTACATTTTCATACAGTTTTTGTTTTATTGGGAAAGTGATTAAGTTCCCATGTTCGGTAACTGGTCTAGTTCACACCGACGCTAATCTCTTGCGCAGTACACTAATAACATTTATCCTCTACGGAATATTATTACAATGAAAAGGAACTCTATTGGTGTAATATAGGGCTCATAGTAGGTAAGTGAAGTTGGTTTTGGTTTATAGATAAACGTGACATTCGTAACGCATTGTATTGGATGTAACGCTGTAATAGTTAGGTAGTGAAACTATTATATATATACTAGTAACTCTCCCTGACTCCGGACGTGTCCGTTCAGTATAATAATGACTATTTCAATAAGATTTTCCATAAAAATCTATACTAATATTATAAAGCTGTAAGGTTTCTTTGTTTGTTTGTTTGCTTGCACGCGCTAATCTCAGCAACTACTAGTCCGAATTGAAAAATTATTTTTGTGTTGGATAGTCCGTTTATCAAGGAAGACTATAGGCTATATTACATCAACGACCAATAGGAGCGGAGCATCAATAAAAAATGTAGCAAAAACGGGCGAAAAATATTTCTTTTGATTGTCAGCGTTTAGAACGCGAACGGAGCCGCGGGCTAGTATTTAATAAACAGACATTACGTCTAGTGATGTAATTCGACCATCGTCAATTTTTTTATTGATAACACAAAACAGAAACTTGGTTAAAAAAGCAAAGGAAAAAAGATAAGTTTTAAACTTTTTTAGCTATGCCTTTTTATATATAAATATGTGGGTTATGACCATCAGCCCGCTACATTTTAACTGTGTTGCGACATTTAGACATAGTAAAATGCCTGCAACCGAGTATAATAATAAGTAATAAAGTTTTTAAACTTTGAACCTATAAAATTTCTGGCCATACAAAGTTCAGATGTAATTATATAGCGTTAACGTTGCGAATTAGTTTTAAAATAAGTTTAATGATTTTTGCTTTATAACTTCTTAGACTCAAGGATAAGTTTTAGTTTTTAAACCTTACCCTTTGGTGACCACGATTATTACGAGCTGTGTTTGAATTATCAGGAAACAACATAAATCAAATAAATTAGTCCGAAGTTTTATTCAGAATTTGTTGATTTTAGATGTTGTATGAAACAGTAATTGATCCTGTAACCATCGACGTATTAAGGGAAATATAGAAAGCCTGCTACGATGCTAAAGATAGGTTTATTTAGCAGATTGTTAGGTGGCGTTAGTTTGGCATTAACTATACAAATAGTAAAAAAGGAGTTAGCTTTCGAAATTACGTAACTTAATAGTAGCTGCATTTTGCGAGTCAACTCTGTTACGAAATGTCAGCCATCACTACACATCAGTCTCTCTTATGTTAATATAGAAATGTTAATGTTGAATATTTATGAAAATTAGGAAATACTAATGGAAAAATATTGATCGGCTTGTAAAGAAGTTAACTTAGATATATGTATATATACTTGTATACGATAATTATAGAGCTTGCTTTCATTTTTTTAACACCTTTCGTTAAGTACAACTATATTTTATACTAGCGCAAATATATTATGTACAATAGCATTGTAGAATTTTCCGCGATGATAAGCCTATGTTCGGTTTCTGGTTATAATCTATCTCTATGTCAAATTTTAACCAGATCAGTCCAGCCTTTCTAAAGTGATTAAGTAATTAATATTTATCCATCTAAACTTACGCATTGATATCATTATAATTACTGAAATTCATCATATTACGTACTATTACTTACCACTCATTTGTTTTTTTTTCATTTACTATATATGACATATACCTAGTATGTAGGTATTATTTGAATGGTTCAATTTAATTCACAATTTATCGTAACAATCGTTTTTTAATACAATATAAGTATACACTATAAAGTATTGATTATAGATACATATATTACTAATATGTAATCTACACTAATATAATAAAGAGTAAAGATTTGATTGTTTGTTTGTTTGCATTGAATAGACTCCGAAACTACTTAACCGATTTGAAAAATTCTTTCACTGTTGGGAAGCTACAACATCCCCGAGTGACATGGGCTATATTATATATTAAAAAAATTAGGGATCCTTATTAAAACCTCAATAATGTAACGTAAAGTAGCTAAATCCAGGGACGAACCCAAGTGAAGCGAGGATGAGTCGCTAGCATAAATTAGTATACGTGAATGTATATAAATGAAAATTAATAATTGCCTTATTAAGCTATGAAAACTTAAAACCTATATAAATAGTAATAATTTACAATCTTACAATATTACTGTACTCGGTGTAAAAACATACGTTTTTAGGTCATTGAACGTTGATAAAGCACGCACTGTCTGTCGACGGCTTTGTGCGCAACGCACAGTGTGACAGTTTCCTTGTCCATAATGAACAATTATATACGAGTATTAGTCACATGTTTGTTTGAAAAGTCTATCTATATATAAAATCTATGTATGTCTGTACGTTCCGTATGGACCAAATGGCTGAAGCAAGCAGATTTTGCTGAAATTTTCAGACAATCTTTAGCCCAGTATATAAAATGAATGAATGTATAGAAAATGTGTTTGTTCATGTCCTAGAAAATACTAAGTAAATCTGCATTCAAAGTGTCTCTAATTACGTAGTTTAATATAAAGTCATTATTTCTAATGATATGGAATAACTACAAGCTACTTTATTATTCTTAAAAAAATACGGCTGTATTGGAATTTGGCTATTTTGGAATTCGGTCAAATACATAGGTCCTGAGCATTTACTACACCTGCAAGACTCCAGGTGCTATTAAGGTGCACTTAATGAAGCAATAAATAAGCTTTTTTGAACTTTTTATTAAGAAATTGACATTTAACGTCTTAAGAATTCCGAGTAGTTGTTGAATTCACTAGCAGAGTCAAATATGTTCATTGTTTTAGTGTTTATGTATAATATTTCTTAGTAAAAACACAACAGTTTAGTATAATTACATTACTGTTGATAATTACGCGACGCACGAAAGCGCAATACAGGAGTGGGCTGTAGGTACATCACTCAGGCACTTCGATAAAAGTCGATTATATATATTATTGCGTAATGAATTTAACTTATTTTATAATTTATTTAAAAACAAATTAGTATAACACTTTAGTTGTTAGGATGTATAATAAATGTGTCATACGTAGATACGTAGTAATCTCGATTACTACAATATTTACAGTTTTTTAGAAACAATATATTTTTAATTATGAGTATTTATAATGTAATAGAATTGGAAAATACTAAAGAAAGTAAATTCAATGTTTAAAATTCACACATCGGTTACACAACTTACCGCTCAATGTGTCCCGTCACGTAGAAAGTGAAAATCAGCGCAGGCGCATGCCGCGGTCTCACTTTCCTTACACACTCTTCTTAAAATCCAAAATTAACAAATTTCCCAATCAATTTATTTTCAAATACAATATAAAATACTATTACAAAATGTTCCGAAACGAAAAATAATTTAATATTTTTTTTATATCGCGATATTTTTTTTGTATATTTTTTGGTTCGTATTCGCGAAACACTGGTCTATAAGACTGATATAGTTTTACTATTTGCGGCACTGTTCGTTACACAGGCAGGTGTGTAGTAGGAAGCGTCGGTAGAGACTAACTGGCGGTGAGAGCGCGACGCAGCCCGCGTCCGAATGGAAGGAGATCTGCGTGTTCGATTTGGATATCTCTAGGGCTTTTCGTATACTTAAATACCCAATTGATACAAATTAAGAGGATTGTTATAATTATTAATATATTTATGTAAGAAAATCATAATATAGATGACAGCGCTAGTTTTCAGGTTTGATAAAAAATCAGGTGAGTTACTACGTATTTTTTTTGGTTTTAGCAAGTATATTTCATTAACAATCCTTTTTTTAATATGTAAATTAAAAAAGTCAAAATCAATAAATCATAATACATAACAAATGTAATTATAACATTAATCCTAATTAAATTAAATATTAATTAAAATTGAATCTAAAGTTTTTTGTGGATACAAGAAACTCAAGTTATAATTTCGTTCTATTAAAAGTTAAACTTAGTTAATAATTTTCAAAATTATATAACAAAGGAAATTTTGAAAACTTTTAAAACGTATTCAATAACTATTAATATGTAACTTAATGACTTTCATCAAAAATGGGCAAAGTTTACATAATATCGCATACCAGATGCGAGCGTGCCGTTCTCGCGCTGACGCAACGGCCCATCGACGCTGGGAAGTAGCTTACAGCTGTCAATGTGAAGTGCACTATGATTTAAAATCAATGATAACTTTCCATTTTAAAGCTATTTACTATCTAATTTAATTCAAGATTGCCACACCCCTTTTTTTATGGTAAAAAGGGGGCAAACGGGCAGGAGGTTCACCTGATGGGAAGTGATCACCTCCGCCCATGGACATCTGCAAGCCAGGCTTGCAGATGCGTTGCCGGCTTTTCAGGAAAGGGAGGGATGGAGGAGGGAGGGAAGTGGGAGGGAGGGGGTTACGAAGGCGGAGGATGAAGGGAAGAGGGAGGGGGAAAGGAGAGTGGGCATCCCGGACTCTCACTCACCGGACGAAACGCGACAGCATAGCTGCCACTTCACGCCGGTCTTCTGTGAGAGAGTGGTACTAATGAACTATACGGGGCGTGCCGGCCCATTCGGTTGCTACCCGAAGGTAACAAGCATGGCACTACCACTTTAATATTTATACTTTAATAATATTTTTATCCTTGGGAAATGCATTTACGCATAAAAACTTTAGAAAACCTCTGGTTATGTGTGGCTGGCCTCATACCAGCCAGCGCTATCCACTAAAACACAAGCACCCAAGCGTCGCAGGATCATTAAATAAATAAAATATATTTTTTTAATAACATGTCACATCACTATATATTTATTAAATTAAGTGCGACGAGGAAGACCGCACCGGTCTGTCTTTTTTAGATTTAAACTATCACTCTCGCAGGATCTAAAATATTGCTCAAGAGACATAGAATTTCAAAATAAGATACTCCTGGTATTTATTTTGAAATTTTAAATTATACTCCATAAATGTCTGAAAAATATATACTTACTTATTCGCAGGCTTGCGGGTAAATGTTTTTCGAACGTCGAAAAACAGGTGGATGGATAGCCATATGTATGATATATAAATAGACTATAAAGTTGCAAACTTAAAGGTAAAGTGATATGTAGACAATATTTATATAAATAAAAATATATGTTGGTATGTGTGTCACAATGCGCTTCTAAACCAATGATCCAATTATTATGAAAGTCTGAAGGACATTTCAGTAAACACCTGATAAAGAATCCTTACGCACAAAAATCTTAAGACGTTGGTTATTTATGCGTTCAAAAAGCATTTGAAATTAGGTCTCTAAGACCTTCGGTCCTAGGTTGATACGAGTAAGTTAAGTCGAGATTAAATAAAGAAAAATAGGTGAATTTCGAATTCAGTAAGGTTTCAGGTTATTATTAATGTACTTTACAGTACTAAAGACTTCAGTACTCCTGTATATACTAATATAAAAAAGCTAGATAGCTTTATGACTTAGACTTAACTGATTTAGTGATCTTGTCAATTAAGTTTACAGTTCCGCGTGAGAATTGTTTACATAATATTCGCCGTCATCAAGCTGGATATTAAAACGATCAGTACTAATCATGTGTTTTGTAATACGAAATGACACATATGTTAATGTCTATAAATATAGTCATTTGCCTGTTTGTTTGTACGTATTTATTCAGTCACAACTAAAAACATGGGGGATCAAATCATAGCCCACTACGCTGTCCAAGTAGGCTCACCATTTGTTTGGATGTCTCCAAAATATTTCTAACTTTAGTATAGTTCATCTTTTCTTGTAGTAACTCAGCAATCTATAACAATAATTATGTTTAATCAAAAATAAGCTTATTAAGAACAACAAGATATATCTTTAAAAATCAAATACTAACTTAGTTGGTAGTGTCCCTGCTTTCTGCGTTAGCGGTCTCGGGTTCGAGTCCCGCTGGGGCATTCATTTTTTGAGCACGAATGTTTGTACTCCAGTCATGAGTACATTTTTACTTATATTTATAATATGTATGTATTTAAAATTTATATATGTGTAGTATAACAACTATCTGGTATCCATAACACAAGCCTCGTAATTTACCACAGAACTAGATGGCGCTGTTGTAATAATATCCCAACATATTATATATTAAAAAAAATACTAATATTAAATCGTGTAATCCCGTGAACGTGAATCGAAGTTGTGACAAGCAGTGTAGAGTAAGAGACTAATCACTACATAAAACACTTGTTACGACTCATAATTTTATAGATATACAACTTGGCGTATCCGCGGGCTTTATATAGTGTATCGGTCATAAATACTAATGTATTAAATTATTTAGTTTTGATGAACAATTAGAGCTTTATTCGAGAAAGCGGTGATCTTGTTATCTATTGGCCTTAATTACTCCTGTATGATAATTATATGTCGTTTTGTGTGAAAATCTTCAATTTGAAACTATATTTATATAAGATATATTATATATACTAGTTTGAGGTGCAATATTTGACTGATGTTTATAATTTGACGATACGTTTCAGTTTGTAGTGATCCTACTTGCTTTTTCAGGGGAGCTGGGTTCGAGTCCCGCTGAAGGCAGTCATTTTTTGAGCACGAATGTTTGCATTCAAGTCATGGGTGTTTCATCATCATCATCAGCCCTTTTTAACGTCCCACTGCTGGGCACGGGCCTCCCTCAGTACGAGGGGGAGCAGGCCATAGTCCACCACGCTGGCCTAGTGCGAGTTGGCGGACTTCACATGCCTTTCGAAAACTTGTTAGGTTTTCTCAGACATGCAGGTTTCCTCACGATGTTTTCCTTCACCGTAAGACAAGTGGTAATCATAATATAAATGATTCGCACATGAAAATATCAGAGGTGCGAGACCCGGATTTGAACCCGCATCACTCGGTTATCCAAGCGACGCGTTACCGCTGGGCTACCACTGTCAGACATGGGTATTTATGTTTATAAAATTTACCTATTGTATTTAAAGTTATATATTATGTGTAGTGTATCAACTACCTGATATCCGTAATACAAATCCGTTTTGGAAATTTTGGGAACAGATTGATAAACTACTATTTCCAATCTACTTGCTATTACTTGCTATTACTACACATTTATACTTGAAAGCGCACGTCTGCTGCGTAAATGGTTCTTAATAGTTAAAAGCTCTAACATCTTAGAACAAAGCTTTTTTTCAAAGCTACTGTTTATAAATAGATGTAATTGTGACCAAGTATAAGAGAAATTGTAACTTTTTTATGATTTCTTACGCCACGGTCCAACGAGGGATGAATCACGTACAATTATTACGATAAGCATCATACGTAATTACGAAGGCGGATGCGGGTTTCTATGCCGGCTGTCGCCGACTGTCGACTGTCGACCTCGTTAAACATTTACTTATATAGTTTTATAATTAGATGAAAAGCTTTTAATAAGCGTCGGTAGCCTTTTTGTAATAAATCAATCACTGTTTTTACAATAAAGTCTCTTTTTCTCAACCTTTAATTGAGTTAGTTTTTATAAAAGAAATATGTTTTTTTGTATTTATAATATAATAATATAATGACACGCTTTCGATTTCTTTGTTACATCTGGTAATTATTTTTGATGCTTTTACCAAAAAAAATCATCTTTGCTAAAGAACACTTCAATTCAAGCACTTTTTGCTCCGCTACAAAAGGTTTATTGAAATAAATTCAATTATATTAATTTTCTTTTAAAATGTATATTGGAGTCAAGATAGAATTTAGTTTTTAACCGACTTCCGCAAGGAGGAGGATACTCTGTGATATATGATCCGATTTACGTGGTGTTTCTTTTGTTTAATGGGCAATAGTTGTCATTTGGTCCCATAAAAATATAACATAGTTTGACTCAGTTATTTTTATTTTAGAAAACGTAGTTTACTTATCACGTGACTTGATTGTAAAAACACTACAGGTTTAGGATCTTTTTGATATTAAATTAGCATTGGATTCATGTAAATATGTAATTATCAAGCGATTTTCGTAATGAACTCGATTCGAATATTTTGTCCTAAAAACAAAAAAAAAATGAATTAGAATATACTTAATATAATAATTATAGTTGTCTTATAAGCAAAATGTTTATTTTTGTATGTAAAGTAATCAATACTATTTCTACTGATTATGACGCAAAGTAACGTATAAAATTATGTTATTAAAGAGAGATAAAGAGGCTCGAATTTGTCGTCAGGATAAGTTGTACTTACCCAAGTAAAAACAAAGAACATTTTCTTTCAAGTAAAAGTAGATTTTAAACAATGAATTATTCTAAACGATACAACTAACTATTTAAACGTTATCGATAAATATAATCGCAGTCCGTAAGGCAAGTGGATTTCGGAGATAACACAAAAATATTTGCACTTAATTCGTGATTCACGAACTATCTAACGGATTAACGTTTACTATTATTACCATTAATTTCTTAGAAATTCTTCCATCAATACATTATTACATATTATTTAGTCAGTAATTTTCGTCATGTTATGCTTCATGTTTTGAAAACATTATCAAAAATTGATCTATACTTATAGTGAGCCTTTATATTTCGTTGGCATTGCTTTCTTGAGAAATTAGGAAATGTGAAAAACGATTCCACCGAATATTGTAACAATATTCAAGATGTACCAACAAGATATAGGTAACTGGAAATATATAAAATATTCAACATAAGCATTGAATGTTAAAAAAACAACAACTGTACCAAAAGGTTTAAGGGGAATGTTAAATGAAAAAACGAAAGTTAGGAAAGATGCAAACATATCTGCTTGCCTGGCTTTTTTTTTGAAGCTAGACGATGGCCGATAGATTTTAACATTTGAGTTAGACAAATAAGCATTTCGAGAACGTGTTTTAGTCAAAAGGTCTATCTTAACAAATATTTCGTCATTTATATAATTAAGTAAGAATACATAGTATCCTATTTTTAGTAATATGTTTTACTTTAAGTTTCATTATTTAATCTCGTAGTAAGGTAAGTTATTATAAAAGTGATTATAAGAAAGCGACAGCGAGAAATAGAGGGAGAAAGAAGTCATCTATTTTTATCTTTAAGAAAAATTAATCGTTAAAAAAATTAAGAGTTTTGTAATTGTTTATTTATTAAAAACACATTTATATTAGACTATTTCAGAGCTACGAGGTTAGAGACAATATACGGACATACATAGACACATACACATGTAATAACGTTTTAAGAATTTATTGACATTTATGTTATCCGCCCTCGTCTGTCGTGGACGTTAGGGCGCAACCGCCTGCGCGCGTTCTGTGAGAGCAGCCAGCGTAGCACCTTGCTGAGTGCGTGCGTGTCGTCACACAGTATTTTGTAGCAGTGCTTGGGTCGATGCGGGGTGCTGTTATCTCTGGAATAATATGGTTTTTGGTTTTTGCCATTTACTTTAGAAATATTAAAAGCCATTTTAAATGCGTATGAATAACCAGTATTCTAAAAGATAGAAGTGTCGTAGAGTGAGGCAGAGAGCACGAATCTTTATCTTTTAATTCAAAGAAAAGATTATTCTTCGAATTGTATTTTGCGATTGAATCAAAAATAACATCTTCCACCCACAAACAAACCTGGTGTACATTTGTTTGTGGGTAATAATAATTGTGAAAGTAATTTTCAAGTCAATATACTTATTATAAGTTACTTAAATATTCGAAGATCGCCTGGAAGAAATCACTTTAAGCGATAAGGCCGCCCTTATACCAGATTGCTCTCTTTATAAGATGTACATGTACTGTATCTTTATTCTATTTTTTGGTGTTATAAAGGATTTATAAATAATAAATAAATAAAAATAATCGGCGAACAATAAATACCCTATATAGTTAGCATCAGAATGCAGTTCACAGAGCAGGCGTCGCTTGCATGCCTCGCTGATGGGAGGCAAGTTAGTCGCACTGTCTTCATCGGACCTGCGAGACAGACGGGACGGAAAACTGCAATCAGAAAAACAAGTGTCTAGGATTAACCTATCCTGCACTTGGCTATCGTGATAGACTATGGCATTTCTCATGAGATCTTACAAATATGGTACGTTTTCTACATTATTTATTATTTATTTATATTATTTTAATATGTAAGTGAAAGTGAGTATATTCGTATGTGCGTACATGTATATTTTTACATCTTCACGCTTGAAGTTAGATATTTATTTATTTATTCAGGATTTATTTCATTATTTTATTTAAAAGCTTTATTTAATTTTGGTACTAATACGATCTAAGACTTGCCTAAGTATTAATTGTATACTAGCATTTCCCGCGGCTTCACACGCGTCTAAAGACCGGAAACCAATTTTTGCCTGAGTATAAAAACTAACGCCCGTTCTTCCCGTTTTTGCAACATTTTTCATTGATGCTCCTCTCCTATTGGTCGTAGCGTGATGAAATATAACCTATAGCCCTCGATAAACGGACTATCCAACACAAAAATATTTTTTCAAATCGAATCAGTAGTTTCTGAGATTAGCGCGTTCAACCAAGCCAACAAACAAACAAACTCGTCAACTTTTTAATATTAGTATAGTATACGAGTAAGATTAAGCAACATGAGTCGGTTGTTCGTGTCCACTGCGTCGCTTTCTTCTTAAATACACTCTAGGAATCAATATGTCTGCGCTTTCTGTTAATAACATATTTTGAACATATTATGTACATAGTACATCTAATGTTTCGAAAACAATTTTTTAAAACCGTTGTACAATATTTTCTGCGAGTAATAAAGGTCTAGCAGAATTAAATCAATACGTTAAATATTTCTTCGATATTTTTTTTGAGACTCATTTTTATAGATACAGTATAATTTTTAGAATTTTCGTCTATCTGGCCGTCTGTCTGTCTGGAAAAGCATCACTAGAAAACCATTGCACAGAATTTGAAGAAATTTAGTGATTTTCTAATTATATAGTCGGTTATATACTTTTTACTGCGTGAAAATATTCCATCTCTAATGATCGCTATCTAAAACTATACTAAATATTAAAACTACTGGCAGTAGTAATTACTTGTGGCTTGTGATCGATATTCTACGCCATTTATCTATTGTAGAGAGCTTATGTCAAATGTCTGTCTGTAGTATGAAACATTAGAATCTCCTTCTTTTTGAAATCGGTTAGTTACAGATTATATATAGGTTATTGGGATTCGTAGAGGCGAAGGTTAAAACTAATCCTAGATTATTTTTTCATATATTAATACTATCGCTTAATGCATTTAAATGTCAGTGAGTTATCTACGCTCAAAATTATCTTTGTCCTATTTACTACATTACCATATTTAGCAGACAACTGGTAACACATTTTATCATTATTTTATTAAAAAACCACTCGAAGTGATAACTCTTCAAAAGCAATTGTTAAAACAAAAAAGCATGAAGAATGCCGCTGTCCTCAAAGAAGACCGGTCCCATGGCGTGGAACTTTTTACAGCTTGTCTTGCTGTCTGAGTACTTTAAATGTTATCGGTAGTTAATATCGAGCTCAATCGGCACTATAAATGCAACTGTATGTAAAGCGCACTTTATGGTGTCATGGGTGCAGGTTCGATTTTTCGTCGAGTAATAATTTAAAGTAGTTAAAGATATCCAGATTCATACAAGCGCGTCAAATAGGTTTCTTTTAGCCCATAGGTATGTGTTGTATTGGAGAAGTAGAATTTCTACAATCGACATTGTTGGTTAAAAATAAATTGAATATATTCAGACCCTGTCACATAATGCAAAATAAAAAAAAACTTTCATTTTGCTTAGGATGATATTGATAGCGTATGCAGGGCGATATCTTATCTAAACCCAAACATATACTATAAAAATTAATGAATACACAAGGATAAGGGTACTGTACTTCGGTCTCTAGCCTATGTACTGATCACGGAATAGGTAAAAAAGTAAAAAAATTTAAATAGAAAAAAATCTATTATATATTCTGTGGTACTGATGCTCCCCTCGAAGGACAGGTTTGCGAATATACGAGTATGTGCTACACCATCTCACTTCGTTAGGACGTATTCTATATTATGTCTTTTGCATTTTAAATTAAAAAAAATTCTTTAACACAACGAACAGACCGACAAAAATAAATACTATATTAACACTATTCAATGACTTTTACGTCTGTTGTTAGTTTAAGTTGATGACGAGGACCTAGTTTCCCGCCTAAAGAGTCGGTATTGCGATTCACCAAAGGAAGGCAGCTAGCGTTCTAACCCCCATTCCACACAGACGTGACTACCGCAAGTATTAAGTGAACATTTGTCTTATTGGCTTAACTAATATTATTAATAAATAAAGGAAAATAATTTTCAAACATAAAAAAAGAAAATATATTTAATTATATACGCAAAACCAACGTGCACTTAATAAATACTCTACAAGTAAAGTCTGCGTGGAATTGTTCCAAGAATGCTACCCGCATTCCTCCACTGGATGGCAATGAAGGTCTGTTCAACCGACAACACTGACTGAAAATATTATATGTATATAGAAGTAAAAGAAAACTATGCACTAATCAGTTATTTTTTACTTTTTAGTGTATTTTCAAGTCAATTTTTATTTTTTATAAAAGAAAAGTATGTATAGGCAGGGCGATAAAACGGACAGTTTTTTTTAAGAAGGCAGAAGACATGGATATGTTCAAGGGGTAGATATAAATTTCAAATAAATAATAAAAACGCTAAAATCACTGGTCAAATTATTATTTAAAACAAATTCGGAATCAACATTATTATTTCTTACAATTGCTCGATCGAGCGTCGAATTCATAATACATGACGAAATTACGAACAGTGCAATTTTATATATGTATATTATGTACATGTAGACAGTTGGTAGTATAAACATTTACGTTGCTTTCACACTTGTGTAACACGCGGATGCGAGTCCTTCCGATACGCGTAACTCGCTATCAACTGAATGTTGGTCATTGCTTCTCAGTTCAAGAGCGATTTCAGAATTTTGTAATGTATTTTTGTACATAGCCTGCCGTTGTAATTATTCATTATAGGCACTACAGCCTGTGTGTGTATAATTATGCTATTTAAGTATATTCACTTCACTCTAGACTCTAGTTAATCCCTAGATTACTTTTTTATATTGGGAAATGCTTTTACACGACCAGAGGTTTGTTCCTACAATCAATTCTTCTGTGATAAAAGTACCAGGAGCAACCTACATGGTATATCAGCCACAGAAGTGAACCATCTACCAGCGTGTCTCTTAGATTTAGATTATTATCGGACGCTAAGGTGAGAACACATTGAGAGGACATGCCTAACTGTAGCCTATATATTACTCCAGGTTATAGTCTATAATGTGCACTAAATTTCAACCCATTCCATCTAGCCAATTAAGAAGTAATGCATTTGTATTAGTTTATTACTAGTCGGTCTATAGACATAAAGTTTATTTAATATATATTATATATTATAGGATATGTAATATGTACTTTCCTAGGTTTACGCGAATATTTGACATTATAAATGAAACTATTGTAAATCGATATCAAATGGTATATCACGTTTAATTTAGTATGTAAAATAGTAATCGCTTACAAATATTTTACGGCACAACTTAATTATAATTAATCGATATGTTACCAAACAGAAAGTAAAACTGTATTCTACACTCCGTATTCGCATTTTTGCACGAGCAATATAAAAAATCTGATGGTCATTTGTAGTCGTTTCTGGTATTTCAAGACTCTACTGAATTTCAATCAAAGAAATTCTTTATTAAACGCCAATATATGTATTATACAGTCTACCAAACTAAATAGAGTTAAGTCTACCTGTAGAAATAATTAGTTTAGGGGCTCGAAATCATTCGAAACTTTATGTAAGTAAAATCCGTTTTATTTGAAATTATAGTAATTGAAACGCCCAAAAGATGTTTTTTTAACTTTATTATATTTAAAAGGCAGGGGTAGCAAAGTAGGCAACACACCGGGAAACCGAATGAAGCAGATTCAAATCCCTGCCCGTCATTTACATGTTCGAATCACTACCAACATGACTATCACTTGTCTTATAGTGCAGGAAAACAGCGTGAGGAAGAAGGAGAACCTAGTAAGTTTTTGAAATACATATTGTATCGTACTTGAATATGTAGATCCCTCTTATAACAAATGAAGGTCCATGTGTTAGGATCATCATCATCATCATCAGCCCTTTTTTTAACGTCCCACTGCTGGGCACGGGCCTCCCTCAGTACGAGGGGGATCAGGCCATAGTCCACCGCGCTGGCCTAGTGCGTGTTGGCAGACTTCACATGCCTTTCGAAAACTTGTTAGGTTTTCTCAGACATGCATGTTTCCTCACGATGTTTTCCTTCACCGTAAGACAAGTGGTGATCATGGTAGAAATGAATCGCACATGAAAATATCAGAGGTGCGAGACCCGGATTTGAACCGGCATCACTCGGTTATCCAAGCGACGCGTTACCTCTGGGCTACCACTGTCTTAGGTTTGCGTTAGGATACTGAATACAATATTTAAGACAGAGACGGAATTAAGAAAGTTATATTTCTATAGGTAGATGGTTAGTATAAAAATATTTATTACATAAGCGACACGTCGCGTGCGCAACTTACACGTGTATTGGTCTGTAACTTCTTGATCTAAAAACGGAAGTAAAAATTCAATTACATTCTATAAATACGAGTTAACGCGAGCTCGCCGCGGCGTGCGGCAGGATGGGACTCTATCTTACATGTAATAATGCCTTTTAAGATTTAATTATATAATATATTAAATAGTTTGCTCGTTAAAATAACTAGGTTTTAAATTATATCTTTATCCTAAAATAGTTTTGTTTTTGCGAGTTTCTTTCCAAGCGTGGAAAACGTATTAATTTAGATTCATATCAGTTAGATTGTAGTAAACGCAAAATATGGCTATTTTTTTACGTTTACTGGAAACACGCTTCCTTGGGAAACCGAGTAATGCGGGTTCAAATTTCGGGTCTTCCACCTGTGATTTCTCGAATTATTTTGAACGAGATTTTCAAAGCAGACGCAGTTTTCAAAGCAAGTTTTCGAAAGACATGTCAAGTCCGCGAACCCGCACTTGGATGGCGTGGTAGACTATGGCCTTGTATTGAAATATGAAGGGAGGGGATATAATAAGATGTTAAAGAGGACTGATCACAATAAAGTATAATCTTTTATCATCAATCATCACTCAGATTAGTCGTTGATTTCATATTATGTAGGTTAATTTTTCATCTACGACATTGTCTTATTGATATATTACAAAACAACTATAAACATAATATTCTAGCGCTTATAATATCAAAAATTAGGGCGGGCCTGGGTCTATGCTTTTGCGATTGAAAACGACATAGCTTTGCATGGTAGTATAGGTGCAGGCCCACCCTACCATCTCCCTCTGAGATGGTAGGGGGGCGTGGTCTTGGGAGTAGCGCAGGTCGCTAAGATCCCCAAGGCAAGTTCGGTGGACTAGCCTTCTCGAGGTTGCCAGCCCTGTTACTTTGATCTAGTTCCCTATGAAATAGATATAACTGAAACCTCCGAGCGCTTTTATGGCCTATGCTTAAATTCATATATAGATATAAATATGAGTAGTGTATGTATGGGTATGTGTATGTACGTGTATATATATAGTTACATGGCTTTTTATATTTTATATAACATATTCGTATTCCAACACTACAGTCTCGTAGGTGGGCTGCAGTTATTTATATATCTTTATAATCATAATTAAATATAATCTATGTAAGTTTAAAGCTTATAACTATATCTATTTATGTGCCTGGGCACGCACCAAGGTTAGCATAGCCCGATGTATATATGTACTTGTAACAGATCATATTAAATCTATTAGCACACCTACCTGCGCTAGAGCCTGCGCAGTCGATCGCTGTACGTGCGGATGACGGAGTCCTGGGAGGTTGAGTCGAGCCAGACCAGCCGACAACACGCCCCTTTGGTCCCGAGTTCACACTAAACAGTAGCCCCTGAGTCTAACCAGCTTGGGGGAAATGGTTATACGTCCCGTCAGAGGGCCGTAGGTGAGATGTGGGGGAGGAAGCGGAAGGCCATGCTGACGGAGTAAGGGTGTGTGGAACAACTGGTAGATCTGAATCCGGTCTACCAGCCACACATAGCATGCGGCCCTTTGGGCACGTGCGTCTGAGCTCCCGATGTCGCGCTGTACGCCAGCCTCCCACATCTATATCTGCTGGGTAGTCCTAGTGTTCGTAGAACACTCCCAGGTGAGGGCTCCGTGGAGGGTGGGAAGTCAGCAGACGAAACTTTTTCAACGAAACTATGGACTTAATAGGATTCGTACAACAACACGACACCAAACAAACGGTGGCTCCGGAGGTTCACTCTGAAGAAGCCCCTAACAAAACATCCGATGTGAACGCGTCTGGTGATCCAAATACAGGATTTCCTGCAGGAGGGTCCCACGCAACAGACCAAGCAAGACCGACCAAGAAAGGAAGAAAGGGCAAGGAGACCAAGGGGCAACCCAAGGTTTCTAAACCCGCTCTTCCAACTAAGAAACAACAGCTGAGGTTAGTGGAGGCCCCTAGGGGCCCCCTTTCCACAGCTCCCTCGGGCCACCCCAAGATGGTTGCGACAACCTCTGGCATGGAAGGTACGGAGGCAGCCAGGACACTGGAAGCCCCACCGACTATGACGGAGGCGGGAGCAACTAACGCGGGAACGAGGGCGGTTGTAGGTGCACAACTGGGTCCCCCAAACGGCGCTACGAGAGCCAACGCTGAAGCAGATGTGGTGGCATCCAGGAACCTGGTTTTGCCCCCATCGGCCGACGTGGAAGCAATCGCGGCTGCTGGGAAGGAGTCGACCCGGGGTGTAAATACAACCACCTCAACAAGCCTAGATCAAGGGGGACCATGGACGGTAGTCACCTCCAAAAAATCCAACAGGCCACCAAATCCTGAAAAGGCCAATACAAATACTGGCACAAATGACAAAAATGAGCCAGAAAATAAACGCAGGAAAAGACCCAACGCCAATAACAGGCGGAAGCGGAGGTTACGAGCTGAAAACGCTCAGACATCAGCAGCGGCGAACTTCCTGACAAAAACAACAGAACCCAAGCCGGGTACCAGTGGAGGGCAATCTGTGGAAAAAACATCCAAGCCCACAACCGAAGGTGGCGTGAAACCTAAATCACGTGCACCAACGGGAGTAGACGGCCCTAAAAACAGCACCAACAAACGACACCACTCTGAGGATGCGACGACGCCTAGCGGGGCCAGTAAGAAGGCCCGCACTGGTGCTACCCCGAAAACATACGCAGCGGCCGCTAAATCTGATCTTATAGCGGCCGTAACAGCAGCAAACGCAGGACATCTGACGAAAGAACAAGCAGATGAGGTAGAAGAGACGCTAAATAGCAAACGCTGGTCCTTAGTTGTGGCCAGAAGTAGCAATCCACCTACCTTCCAGGGCAAACCGACCTACGTGAACGGTTCACTACAGCTGTGGTGCCTGAGCCTAGAGGCCATGGAGTGGATTAAGGCAAACATCGACGGCCACACACTGACTTCCGGAGTCAAAGTAGAAGTACGGAGACAATCTGACTTGCCTAGGAAAGTCAGGTGTGGCATCCTTATACCAGGAAAAGCCGAAACCAGCCAGATCGGAGAAGCACTTCGATACTTCAACCCCTGGGCTGAAGTAGATCGATGGTTGTTACACACCGCACACAAGCAAACAACAGGTACCTTCCTAGTAGTTAGCATACCAGAGGACATCATTCCCGGCATTCTCAAACGGGGGCGGCAGCTATGCTATATGCTGGGCGCCGTCTACGTTAAGTTCGAAGAACGCAAGGGACGTTTCACAGAAACACCACCACAGATGGGGAACAAAAGATCATCCGAAGCAAGACGGCAAAAGGACACCCCAATGACGGTAGAAACAACAACTCCACAACCAAGCACCAGCCGTGTGGAAAATAACAGCCCCCAGGGTCCACTCTTGGATACAACGCACGATCCGACGAACGTCGATATGGCGAGCGTCGGTGATGAGGCGGATAGTATCGGAGACTGGACCCAAGGGATAGAAGAACTCGACCTTGGGACAGGGGATGACTCTGACGACGGAGTCCCTTTTACCAAGTAGTCGAGCTCTTCAGATAAATCTCCACCACAGCCTTACCGCTACGGCACAGCTGCGTAAGTGGTTGGAGAAACACAGGACAGCTGTAGCCTTTATCCAAGAACCCTGGCTATCGCGGTCAGGGCATATACAGGGATTAGGCAACCTCAAAGGTAAGTTAATAACAAGTAATGAACCCTTTCCTAGGGCTGCTATCTATATAACTAACAACATCCCTGTGCAGATCCTAACAGACTTCTGTTCTAGAGACATCTGCACAATCAAAATAGCAAAACCATCTACGACGTCGCGGGTAGTAGTCCTCACGTCTGTGTACATGCCGGACGGAGAGGACCCTCCACCACAAGACCTGGTGCGACTGGTGAACTACTGCGAAGCAGAAGACTTAGACGTCATCGTTGCGACCGACTCAAATTGCCACCATACAGTCTGGGGTAACGAAAACATAAATAACAGAGGTAAGACACTTATTGAATACTTATCCACAACCAACTTAGACATTATTAACACAGGTAACAAACCCACTTTTGTAACTAGACGTGCTAAATCCATCATTGACTTAACATTAGCCAACGTAGGTGGGGCCAAATTAATATCCAACTGGCATGTGTCGGATGAAGCGTCATGCTCTGACCACAGATGGATATGCTTTGAACTAGGGCTAACCCCTACACCTCTTCAACCCTACAGGAACGTTCGTAAAACGAACAAAGAGGAGTTCCGCAGGAGACTAGAAAACAGTCTACGCGAACTCAACTGCCCTGAAAAGTTAACAAACACCCATAGCATCGAAAAAATTGTGGAAAAGCTAACCCACATAATAACCGAATGCTATGAAGCAGCATGTCCACTAATCCAACCTCCGGATAACCCGAACAACAAAAGAACATGGTGGGGACCAGAGTTACAACGCCTTAGAATTAAGGTCAGGAAATCATTCAACAGAGCCATGAACACTTACAATGACCAGGATTGGGATCATTACAGAAACGTAAAGGCCAGATACAAGAAACGAATAAGATACTGGAGAACTAGGGCATGGCGCAAGTTCTGCGAGTCCATCGAGTCGTTTGTACAGGCCAATAGAATCCGTAAAATTCTTACGGGGGAACCACAACGGGAACTAGGTTCCCTGAAGAAACCAGATAACTCATACACCAAATCATTAGAAGAGTCGGATCAACTGCTTCTACAGACACACTTTCCCGACTGCACTATGATAACAAAAACAAATTGGTCAGACACAGATCATACTGCAACAGACAGCGATTGGAAAATTGCTGTCGAAGTAATACAACGAAATAGAACATCGTGGGCAATCAATAGCTTCCAACCATTTAAGGCGCCTGGCCCAGATGGCATATATCCGGCCCTTCTACAATGGGGAGGCACGCTCTTAAACCACACCATAAACAATATTTTTCAAGCTTGCCTGGCTTTTGGCTACGTACCGAAACTATGGCGAGAAGTAAAAGTCATATTCATACCAAAACCTGGTAAGACAGATTACTCGGACGCCAAGTCCTACAGGCCAATCAGTCTGACATCCTTCCTCCTAAAGGCCATGGAGAGATTGTGTGACAGATACCTAAGGGACAACGTACTACCAAAAGTACCCCTACACAAAAACCAGCACGCCTACAGTGCAGGTAAATCTACTGAATCAGCACTACATGCAGTAGTAGGAAAGATCGAGGAAGCCCTGAACATCAAAGAATCCTGCCTAGGAACTTTCATTGATATAGAAGGTGCCTTCGATAAAACCAACTTCAACAGTATAGAAACTGCACTTACTCGACACAAAACAAATCCTACCATCATTACATGGATTCGCAACATGCTAGCAAACAGAATAGTCAGGACAACTAGTAATTGTAAACAAGGAGCAATCGTTGCCAAAGGATGCCCCCAAGGAGGGGTGTTATCTCCCCTACTATGGAACCTTGTGGTCAACGACTTAATATCTCTGTTAAATAAAAACAGGTACTTCACAATAGGCTATGCGGACGACCTGGCAATACTAGTGACAGGCAAATTCATTAGCACGCTCTGTGAACTCACGCAGACTGCCTTGTCACTAGTAGAAAAATGGTGCGTAGAGTATAACCTAACCATTAACCCAAACAAAACTGAATTAGTAATGTTCACAAACAAAAGGGACTTGGGAAATTACACACTGCCGAGACTCTTCAACTCAACCCTGGAACTAAGCACAGACGTTAAATATCTAGGTATAACACTGGACAGCAAGTTAAATTGGTCCAAACACTTAGAACACAAACTAAACAAAGCTAGTATCATTTTCTGGCAATGCCGGAGAATGATCGGGAAGAAATGGGGTCTAAACCCCAAGGTGACCCTATGGCTATACACTGCAGTCATTAGACCAATGATCAGCTACGGATCAGTAGTATGGTGGCGCAGAACTCTCCAAACCACAACGCAAACCAAGCTACAAAGCTGGCAAAGGCTAGTGTGTATGGCAGTGACAGGCTGCATGAGAACCACACCGACCGCGGCAATTGAAGCCATGATGAACATTCTCCCGCTACATCTTCACATCCAACAGGAGGCTGCCACGACTGCAGCAAGATTAAAGAACCACAAACTACTGTGTACAACAGGCACCCCACACACAAAAATCCTGTCAATCATAGCCAAAGACATTCCGCTCATGGGAGCACCCAATGACGGAACAGAGATCAGATATATTTTTGATAAAAAATACAAAATACAGCTGGAGGAGGATGCACATACAGGATCTTGTAATAAAGACCTAAAATTCTTCACGGACGGCTCAAAAACGGAAACGGGGACGGGCAGCGGAATTTTCTCCGAAGACCTCAACGTTAAAATATCACTACCCATAGGTACCTACAACACAGTGTTTCAAGCGGAGTGTTTAGGTATCCTAGAGGCAGCCAGAACAATTGCGACAAAAGACGTAAAGGATTTTTCCATTCGCATTCTATCAGACAGCATGTCAGTCCTACAGGCATTGAAAAGTAACACAACCACTTCAGGTATAATCTATGAATGCCACAACGCCTTGACGCAGGTAGGTGCAAAAAACAACATCACACTACAATGGATCAAGGGTCACAGCAACACACGCGGTAACGACATAGCGGATGAGCTTGCAAGAAGGGGGTCAAACATGACGGCCATAGGCGCCGAGCCAATACTACCACTACCTTCTTGCTGGCTCAAACGCGAAATTCGTGATCGCACAAAAATACAACATAACAATCTATGGTCCGAACTTGAAGACTGTAGACAAGCCAAAGAAGCGCTACCGAATATCGACGCCAAAATGGCTAACAGTCTAATAAACCTGGACAGACGGCAACTCAGACTAATAACGGCGGCCTTGACCGGTCATGGGCCATATAATAAACATCTATTTAATTTAGGTATTACTGACAGTCCTCTGTGCAGAGCCTGCATGGGAACAGAGGAAACGGCTGCACACGTACTTTTGAACTGTCCAGGTGTAGCGGCATACCGGGTAAAACATCTTGGCACGCCAAGGGCACTTCCAGAGGTATTCAAGAAGCCAAAGAGGCTTCTGAAGTTCCTCGAAGAGCTGGGGTGGCAGGAATAGATAAGGAATATTCCCACACACGCAAAATAGGCGCAAAGTCGTCGAGTTGCGGATAAAAGCCCCCGTTTACCATACCATACCATACCATACCAATATCAAAAATTCTACTTTAATATAAGTAAAGTTTTACTGCCTTATTCTGCATAGGATGTTAATCTGAAGCGTGCATGTGTTCGTAAGTGAATTAATCGATGGAGAGATTACAATTGGAGATGTTCTCGTAACGCAGCTGTAATATATCACTCACGACAAGCAACTTACATAACGTGGATACTAGGAAACAATCTTATCTTTTGTCTAATTCTATGGTTCGTGCACGACGTACTTAACTATCAGTTAGTCTTCATTTTATTGCAATCATTCTTTAGAATATTTGTACGAAGCAAACTTCAAAATGAAATTAGGAGAAAGTCTGTAGGATCAGTTCCTTATAAATAAGGTTATTTATAATCTATTTACAAGAATATTATAATTAATTTACTGTTATAGTATTAATCACTACATAGTAGTATAAAATAATTAATTAAGGCGTCTCGTTGTCTGTCTGTCCCTATGCCAGCTTAGATCTTTAAAACTACGCAACTGAATTTGATGCGGTTTTTTTAATAGATTGAGTGATTCAAAAGGAAGGCCTTAGTATATAATTTGTCAAGTTTATGTAAAAATTTACTAGCGGAACCCGCGGCTTCGCTCGCGCTAAATCGCTAGTAGTGGTTTATGTTTTGTTAAATAGATATAAGCTGGTACAGATGTAAGTCTTTTACTAGCGGTTGCTAGACCACTAGTTTTTTTGTACTTTTATTGCTGTAATTTCATTGTGCAATAAAGAATATTATATAGATCTGATGGATGATATATAAGAAGAAGAAAGCTATATTTCATCATAACATTTTTTCTACATAAAGCTTTAAAATAACATAAAAAATCGCAATATCCAGTCGGTTTTGCTTCGTCAATACAAATCTACACAGATGTCTTAAAGTCGCGCACGCAGAGTTACGTAAGGTACAGCGCGCCACGAAAGTTAAATGAATTACTAATTAATTACAGTGACCTACAATTTGTTAACATAATATCCGATTGAGAGAACATTCGATTGAATTAAGTGATCAATGACTGGATGGCGACTTTTCGCTTCGACTGACAACTATGACTTTAATGAATGATATTTTTAGCTGAACCAAATTTAATAGCGATAATTTTTTTCCGATAACTCAATCTATCTCTTAAAAGAGTATTATGAATATATATAAATAATCTTCACACTATTTTATTTTATACTACCTAACTTGTTAAATTAACTTGTCAAATATGAATCACAATTATTTATCTGAATGATTCCCGTACATAATTTTACATAGTTTTATCCATTTTGATTGGGATCAAGCAGACTAGGTTCTCTGACTTGTAGGATTCCTCTCATTATTTTCCTTCACCGTAAGACAAGTTGTAATTATCATGTAAAAGATTCGTACATGAAAATATTATCGACGAAAGATACAGGATTTGAATCCCTTTAACTTGGTTTAAGCGAGCGCGTTAACACTAGACTAGCAATGCAGTCATTCAGAGATTAAAAGTAAGAAATACTACATAAAACGATTGTAAGCATTGTATTATAATTAAACGCCAATATTTCAGTGACGCCGTGACTCAAACATGAGCAAGCTAAGTGGACGTTCGTACTTCAATTTCACAATGCTCCACTTACCGGGCAAGAAACTTTAGAGGAAAAGACTGCATTTGGTTAGATAATAACGCGAGTCGTTTTCTTCGGAGGTGATCTTTTTTCACAAAAAGGCCGCACTCTCTCTGATTAATTACTGACCAAATTGAATAACACTAGTCTTGATTTCATATAAAATTGGGTACAAATTATACGGCTTAGCGCATGCGCTGCTTTTTACTGTACAATTAAAGTGAGTAATTTTATTTCTTACGCTGTTTTTGTGATATTAGAAATTGTATATGATTGCCAGATATTTTTCATAATTATATTAATATGGTAAAAATAGAGTGTACTGAGACAGTTATTTCTTCACTCTCGGTAGTTTTGATCAGTGGTCGGTGTTCTAGTTGTCAGTGAAATAGTTTTGGCTCAAACTACTTACTGTTGGTTGTTGTTGACGTTTTCTAACGTTATGATGCTAGGAGTCAAGGCTGAGATGATGATGCCCACCGGGATGAGCGAAGTGATAAGATTCAGTACACTTTTCCAAGGGTTCACTCTGAAATTTTGAAATAGGTATAATAATTATTAATATAAATGAGATAATAAAATAGATTCAGTTTATCTGTGACTACATGAAAGCTGAAAAACTAGAGAAAACTTTCGTATGAAGTATATTGAGTAACATCAAAAGTTTTACGGAGTAGAAGTGTTATCCGTTCAATCTTCATTCCTAATGTATACCTATGCGTTATGACGTCACAACGTGACAAGGACATAAACACTACCAAAATAACAAGTCTATATTTTTCCGAATAATAAAAATGAAAAACCGTTTAATATCGTGATATGATAAATCTTATAAAACTATTCTTATTTGATGTCGGCTAAATAGCGTAAGCGAAAGCGTACCGTTTATCACCCAACACCCAGTAAATTATGTGAAATTATGAATTAAATGTCTTTACGTAACATAATGTTATTATGTAGTAATATTATATTATGGTTTCAAACATTAACTACATTTGTTTAAGCTTTCGTAACCGTATGCTTGTGCGTCACTTTCCTATACAATATGTTTGCTGTTCTATTATATAAATTGAAAGAATCAGCGGCTAAATTCCAGGAAAAATTAAATATTATGCACAATTATGACATTAAATATAAAAAAAAACATTATAAATGAACCTATATTTCTGGATTTTGTCGCGGATTTATTTTGATTTTCGGTTCCCGATGTTTCGAGCAATCATGGTCACGGGAGAGAGCCTTGCGACAAAATCCGACAAAAGAAAGTTTCATTTATAATGTCATAAATATTCGCTTAAACCTAACAATTTGAATAAAAAAATACGTTGTCACTTTTAAGCATATATCATATGAAAATAGACATTAGTTTCGCAACAAAACATTGTATTGTATAAGTGCATGTATTGAAACGAATGCCAATTATTTTAATCTTCAAACTAATCCTAGACAAGCGCACACACTTTTTAGAAAATTATTAAAAAGCAGTTAAGTTACGACACACGATTCCGCTTGGACAGTGAAAGGACACAATTTGCGATCGCAGGCGGCGCAATTATTGCCATACAGTTGATGTACGCTCTCGAGCTTTCCATACTTGTTGCGAGTAAATAATAAGTAAATGTTGTTTTGAAAACACTAATAAAAATTTAATTAGAAGTATAGAGGATATGGATGTGTTTTTTATTTTAATTGATGTTTACATCGTCTTACCGTCGTAAATTAATAAATAAGCTTTACAAATGCATTGATTAAAAATTATTTATAATTTGAGCGGTTCAAACACTATCACTTTCGTGTTCTTTAAATATTATTACATTTTATTCAAATCTTATCGTATTGATTAACTCTATATTCCAATAATATTCTTACATATTCAATGTACTTTTTCTACTATGTAATATCGTCGCTGTAGAATGAATACCTCGTATGTCAAAAATGCATAATTTTTTTTAGTAAAAATCAAATGAAAATTACGTATTTTATATTACGGCGA
Source organism: Boloria selene (assembly GCA_905231865.2). NCBI lineage: Eukaryota > Metazoa > Arthropoda > Insecta > Lepidoptera > Nymphalidae > Boloria > Boloria selene. The sequence continues at coordinate 12,723,402 of HG993146.1, forward strand.
AACCGTAAGCCCGATACATGACTACTAGTGCTATATTTGGAGTAAAACGAAAACTTCTTGTTTGAAAAACATTGACAAAATGAACCATTTTTTTCGTTTCCTGTAAAGTTTGGATTTCTGGACATAACGAGGTTTTCATTATACTGCGACGATATATACCTTCCTCTTGAATCAATCTGCTTACTTTAAAAGATCTATTCGTACAGCGGGCGAGAAGCGGCTTATTTTTATACTATATAGTGGTTTTAAATGTATTATTTTTTTTTTATTTAAAAAGGTGAGTATACCTTCGTTGTTTGATTGCAACATCCTTTTCGTCATTAAATTCTAATCCAAAATTTGCGTCATTTCCATCTGTACCTGGTTTCTCTTTAAATACATCAGGCCGTTGGTACAGGCCTCCCGCAGGGACCCTCACTGGGGCCTCCACTGTAGGCCGAGGTTCTAGTCCCGTCTGGAAATACTCCTTACTTGGCATATTGTTCTCAAAATTATATTGAGGATGTAAGTGTGGCGGGTAGACGTCGAGTGGTTTTTTGTATTGTAATGGGATGAAGTCTTTTGGAAAGCTACAATATAAAAATATAGATATTATGGAACTTTACTTTGAAATATATTTAAACAAGGATATAGTTAAAAATATGTAGTGTATATATTTGAAAAAGTAAAGCTAATTTATAAAGGAATGTTAAAATTTGTAAATATTTCGACTTTTTAGGGAGAGAATAAAAGGGTTTTATTACCTGATAATTCCTGATGATGGTTCATCAAAGGGGATAAATGGCTCTTCCACCGAATGCGGTGGAGTAATGAAGGTATCTTCGTCATAAAAGTTTCCTAAATGTGGGCTCGGCTTAAATTCTTTTGCTTTGGTTTCATTTTTAAATGTAATATTACTATCATTAAAAGTTTTACTTTTGACATCTTCATTTTCTTTGTGTTTCGATGAGTCGTAAGATGCGTTGATGGCCCAAGTAGTTTTATTCACTTTATGATTCCTTGAATCTGATTTAATGCCTTTGTCTCCTAGTTTAGACTCAAGGTTATTTTTAATTTCCTCACTTTCTTCGTTACTATATTCGGATGAATGTTTAGAACTCGTGGTGTCATAGCTTAGTTTCTTTTGTTCAACTTTATTATTAATATTTCTTTCCAAAATTTTATTGTCTTGATGGAGCTTCTGTTCAGAAACGACGTTGTCGTTCTCTTTTACGTGGTAAGTAATGTTTTTCACTGGATATAGTTTTGTTATATTGTAATTTACCCTCTCGCCTAAGCTTTTTGATATTTCATGGCAAGAAGCTGCTTTTATTAGAAGGACAATTATGAGTATCTGTAACAATAACAATTTAAAGATAGTTATTATCACTCTTTTGTTATTGTACATTGTTCATTCTTTAAATATATTTATGTTAACTGTAGTTTATGTTAAATATAGTTTTCAAATTCATTTGTTAGGTATAAGGTACATATATGTAAATAATCAACTATGAAAATGAAATAATTCATTGAATGGACGTTTTAAAGAGCGGGAAGTGCAGTGTTTAATTTATAACCATGACTCAGAAATTGTGAGTATAATAGACTATAGTATATACCGATATACCTTTGAGAAAGTGGTGAAAAGGTTATAGATTAAACGGCTTTGAAGGCTTGGCCTTAGTTATCGACCCGACGCGGTCATGTTCTGTGCTTGAGACTACAACATTGTTCAGATCAAATTGACTGTGTGAAATTGATTCAAGAAATGAATTATTTATTTTACTACTATTATATAAAATAATATTCTGATCCTTCAATACTTAGAAAAACAAATAGACGGTGAAACTTTCACATTTATAACATTAATAAGGATGATAAGTTTACATAAACTACGACTAAAGAATGTAGTATTGATAATAATTTGTAAGACATTACCGCATACATGTCATTCAAGCAATCCTATAATTATCATATACATTATATATCATATAATTATATGTCAGTTAGGTTCTCCAACATATTCATATTTTAAAAAATCATAAGTTATCGGAAATGTGAGATTAATAACTAAAAAAAATTTTAAGATTTATAGTATGCAGTAGGCAAATGTAAATTTAAAGTAAAATAAAGGTGTTTCTTTTCGCATGTAAAGCACTCAATCAAAGTGAAAACAGTTTCGGAGACGTGAAGAATGTAGAGCCACACGTCGAGGCATTCCGCCTTCACACAGAGGCAAGTTATCTAATAAATGTGTTAAATGATCACTCTTGAGGCCGCGGTCGTGACTCTGACATGACACGTGACGCAGATGGCACTGTGTAGTGTGTATACCTTAAATTTTGATAGCAGAAGTTAGAGTATTTAGTTTAGTTTGAGTTGCTTTTGCTTTATTTAAAATAATTTTGGAGTATCCTAAGATAAATCTGAAATGTAATAATTTATATATTTTAGGGTTCAGTACCTCAAGTGGAGAAAAAGGACAATAATTATAAGACCCTAACGTAGTGGCAATTATTAATAATCTTATCTGTTCTTCTATCTGTTTGTCTGTCAAGACTCTTTTCTTAAGAACACGTGGATCTAACACGTAAAGTTGAAATTAGCTGTAAAAGATTAAACTTTTTAATTAACGCAATCAAAAGATAAGGCCGTTTATGCCGCATATTTAAGATACACGGAAAGAACTCAAACCTCTCAAAGGTCTATCCTTTGACCTAGAATCATGAAAATTGCCGAGAAATAATATCTTATACCATAAATTTAGGGGTTTTGTAATTACATTTCATTTTTTACGATTATAAACTTTTAAGTTTAATGCTACGGAACACTCAGTGTGTGAATCAGCTTCGCACTTGTCCGATTTAATTTCACTATATAATATATGTATTTTAATCCCACTTGGGGAGCTTTCGTCCAAATTCCTCATCGTAGAAAATTGGCTATAACTCATTAACCTTGTGACATAATAGTTTCAGACTTTTTTGCAACTAACTAAGTATGATAATATTTGTTACAATAAGGTGCAGAAACTAGATAATTTTGACAATTTATCATAGAGTAAGAAAATAAAAATTAAAAAGTGTACGTGGGGCAAACACTTTTCCCTATAGCGTAAGTAATAACAATAAGTATAAGGTTTTGCAGTAAATATAGTGAATAGCAATAATTATTGTCCATGTGGTCGATGTGCGCGAGCGCAGACTAAGCGGTCAGTGACTTACTGATTTGGGTGAAAGTGAGGTTATGCAACTCGCCGCCGCCCGCCGCCCGCCGGCCTCACCGCTTCTGATTATCATTCCCACTATTTAGGTCAATAGGAAATAAAATTCAAAGAATTCTCCAAACCAGTTAATGAATTTTGGCAAACTGGCGGAAACCATAAAAATATTTAAAACATTTTTTCTAATTACTTCAAATCTGATAAGTTTTAATTAAAAGTTCTTTACGACTTCTCTGTTTTTGGACGTTTAATATTATTTTTAGTTTCTAGCGTTATTTTTAGCTCGGGCTCAAAAAGTACGTACTAAAATATAATTGCTTGCTAAATATATTTATGATGTGATAACTCTTAATTATGAGACAGTCTTTCCTTTTTGCACATATTTTATGATTTTTATTACTTGCGAGTTTTAAATTACACTTTTTTATTCACAATATAATTTTTGTGGGAGGTAAAGTGGAAGTCACAAATAAAGATTCACTTGGATGGTGCTAATGTATACCTGAATAACTCTTTTTTTGTTATTTCAGTGATACGATTTCAATCAAATATTAAGAATAAAATCAATTCTTTTTTTTAACTTCTCTCTCTCTCTCTCGTTTGTACAGAATATATGCCTTTTAGATAATGTATAGAATTTATATTTATATTCTAATATGATAATATTACTTCTGGTTTTATTGAAGACCAAAGTTAGTAAGTTTGTAAAGAAATGTATTTCTTTATTAAAAAGTTTTTATATTATGTTTTTAAATAATACAAGATGTCAAAGTTGGCATAAAAAATATTATAAAATATTATTGTATAAAATGTCAATAATTTGAATTTACTGTTATAGGATATTTATGTTATTAATTTCTTAATTTATTTCAAGTTGAAGGAAATAAAGACTTTAAATGTTGTTTTCTTTTGCTATAAAGAAACGCAATAATTAGGTCTTTGTTTTATTACTCCCCGTTTAATAAAGAGTAAAATAAAATATTATTATAAGTTTATAAAAAAATATTATGAATATGAATGTATTCGGATGTGCTGCATGTTCGGCTGCACATCCGATGGTTCTGCGTTCGAGTCTCGAGTCGGGCCAAATTTAGTTGTCAATTATATGGGCAATTAGTGTTACATTACACAAACTGTCTACTTAATTAACGAGCAATATTAAAAAAATGGCGAGTGAAAAAATAAGTGTTTTTTTTGACAACAAAAAGGTGGTGTTCTATTAAAAAGTACCATATAAAAAAGTTCATTTAGTAGATAAGCCCAAGGTCACCGACATAGCCAACCGAATATCCAAGCTCAAGTGGCAGTGGGCGGGGCACATCGCTCGAAGAACTGATGGTCGATGGGGTCACAAAGTTCTGGAGTGGCGGCCACGTACCGGAAAGCGAAGCGTGGGCAGGCCTCCCGCAAGGTGGACCGACGACTTGGTTAAAGTCGCTGGACCCCACTGGATGCGGAGGGCGCAAGACCGGTTGTCGTGGGGATCTTTGGGGGAGGCCTATGTCCAGCAGTGGACGTGTATGGGCTGAGAGGAAGGAAGGAAGTAGATAAGCCAAAAAAATGAATAATTTCTAAATGTTTTGCATAATAACCATACCTACATTATATATACATAATACATATATATTATAATATCTACATAATTGCTTGTGTGGTGTAGTGGCTAGTATGTACGGCTGCACAACCGGAGTTCAAGGGTTCGAGTCTCGGGTCGGGCCAAATTCAAGATTTGAGTCTTTCTGTTTAGTAAGCCTCAGTAACACAATAATAGCAAACATAATATCAGTATATAGTAGTTCATAACCATAAGCATTTACTTAAAAGCTGTTCGGATAGTCTAGTCAGTAGTGTAATAAAAAATTTTTTTGGTTAACAAGCTAAAAAACTAAGCTGAAAATAAATTCATAGGAAAAAAATCTCAGTAAGCCAAATTTAAAACTATTTTATTAAACAGCCATAATATACGATTATCGGAAGATAGCAGTAGATATAGTAGATAGATAGATAATGGCTGTAACTACGACTGGTTCGCCGCCACGCCGACAGCGGACAGGTGGAGAAAGCGAACAGATGTACTTAGCTTGTTCACTCTATTGTTACGCAACGCTGAGACGGAAGGCCACTGCGATATGTATATATTGTTATGTTCTAAAATCTAAGTCATCTGTCGACTCTACCGATGATTATTTTATCTCGTAGCCTTTTGTTGATGTTTACAATATCATTTGTAGTATTCGAAATATTCTACATTGATAAATCGCGGTTATATTTTAGGAAGCAGTGCTTGATTTCAGTTTTCGTTTAATTTTCCACTGCTGCGCACCTGCCATATTTAGATAAGCTTTAGCTATTATAGACCACACTGTTTTCTTTCACTGTAAGGCATAATCATGTTCAAAGTATTCAAAGTTCGAGATCCGGGATTGAGCCCGCTTCATTTTATTTTCCAAGCGAGCGCGTTACCACTGGTCTATCACTGCCTAAATAATGCTTAAATATGTATAATAAATAGTTTTCAAAGTATATTCTATAGAATCTTCTCTTAGTTAAATTGTGCAGTCACCTACATATACGATATAATGCAATTGTCTTAAGATGTAAGAATTGAACTCATGAAACGCCCTAAGCCCTAGCCCTGTAAATCCAGCCTGTTTCATAATTTGCGTTAGTAGATGTAGTTAAGCCGATGAACTTAGCGAAGTGCAGATCTTCGTGCTAGAGTAGGTTCGAGTGCTACTTGAGGCAAATATTTATAATAGCAAGTATTTGCTGACATTAAGGCCTTTGTTAGTGTCCTCCATATATGTTACATACACCATACATTTATTAAGTAAGTGAGAAAGGCCATAGGTCCATATTATGTATCATTAATTAAAGTATGTGCATGTAAATTTTCATTGATAAAAAGATAACAGTTAAATTTTAATACAATTACATGCATAAAGTTATTATTTTTGTGAAGGTCTCATATAAAAACAAAGTGTATGAAAAAATAATAAAATTCTATTAATTATTTCATAAAAAATATCTTGATCACGATTTATCGAGTCGAGGCTTTATAAGAAGGTTAAAAGTTTATCTATACTAATATTATAAAGCTGAAGATTTGTTTGTTTGTTTGGTTGAACGCGCTAATCTCAGGAACTAAGGACCGATGGAGCGGAGCATCAATGAAAAATGTTGCAAAAATGGAAAGGGCTGGCGTTAGTTCTGCGAGGTATCATACCGCGCGACTCAAAAAAGATTTTGGTTTCCGGTCTATAGCCACGGAAAATGCTAGTAAAGTTATAAAGCGCTATTAAGATCAAAAATACTTTTTCTAATTCTCTTAGGCTTGCGTGATCCTTACTACGTCTTTGTTATATAATAATGATCTCCTTTGTGGTGGCCTAGTGGAAAAACTTTCAATTGGCAAAAAATAAGTGAAGTGGGTTCAAATCCTGAGTCTCGAACCTCTGATATTTTTATATGTCAATCATTTTAACATGATTACTACCTGGTATACGGCGAAAAAACCCTAATTTATAAAAAATATACATTTTTCGTAAGACATGCTAATCCTAACTTGGATTGAGGAGGCCCGAGCCCAGCAGTGCTGGGATAAAGAAGACTGAAGAAGATGAGAATGTCTTTCTGACCAACTCTGGTCATGGAGGTCAATAAGTATCACTGGGAGTCGGTAACTGCACAAGAGTTATGATTAAGAGTTTAAGCTTCACAAATACTGAAAACACTGGGACTCGAACTCTGGACCCACGGAAATTCATTGACACGTCTGGCTTAATATATATAACTCTACAATTTACATTACTATATTGTAGTGGAGTTACATATCGTTTGTTATATCGGAATAATTTAGAGCTTTTGTCTCCCTGGGGCTTTTTTCTATGCAAAAGAGTCAATCAATTGCTTCGTAAAAGATGATATTATCAAATAATTGAAAGTAAAAGTTGCAAACATGCAAGTAAATTTGCAAATATAATATATGATAATAAAATTAAATCAATATTTTGTCAATCATAAAAAAAACATTAAAATTCAAAAGCGTTTTCTAATATCACATTATGTGTGCATGAAAATGGAAGAGCTTAGATAATATATATGGTAAAACCATTTATATTTGAATAAACATAATATTTTATGTCACTTTCAATAAATTTTATTTTCAATTTATTGGCTAAGTGCGAATGGGAATTTGACACCTATGGTTCCGTACAACCATTTTGGCCAGTATGTATTACAAGTTTTTATATTATAGAGCTTCGTACCGATTTTTATTTATTAAACAAAATAGAGTAAGAACATGTATTTTAACGGAAATTTAAGAAATGAAGAATTATATAATTTTTTAATAAGTTTTCGGATAACTTTTGTTAAGCTTAATTCAATATTTGGTAATAAACTAAATCTAATTAAACGTGCACAATGATTCTATGTACATAAAAAATATATGATGTTCTTACCATGGTGCGAGGCTCGAGGAAGTCACCATAATGACTAGCGGCTGTCACCATGGCGTTACATTTATAATATCTAAGCGGTTATGTTCATCCAAACGTGTATTGTCTTTAGATAGTGATGTCAACAGTTTTCATCGATATCATAATATAATAATACAATGTGAGACAAAAACAAAAGGGTTGTACAATATTTATTCTCATTCAATTAGATTATTTCAAGCCATTTTGAAAGGGTGATTAGCTAAAATATTAGGTGTCGACTATTTTTGTAGGTTTATCGCTTGTTTAAGCTTGACATATTTGATAAATGGCTGTTAGAAATACAGGATCATGTAATCTTACGAAAATGCATGCAATTGCAGCACCTATCAGGACAGTGAGTTATTAATAAAAGAATATAATCGTGACAGTGGCAAATTTTTTATAAGTGCAAATAATGTAATCTTATAGGTATAATACTTTTTTACCGTAAACTCTGGGCAGTAAATCAACCAACTTACCCTCCTCCGCTCTAGGTGCTTAATAGATTCTATGTTTTATTCTTACAGTCTATCTCTGTACTAAATTTATCCATACCACTTCAGGCTGTTCAACGTGAAGGAACAACAGACATTGTGTATATTTGTTCCACATGCAAAATTATGCATTTATTATAATAACTCACACGGTTTCGTACATTATCATTTCTTTCAGTGAAATCCTAGCTATTTTTAGAAAATAAAAGTAATCTAATTTAATCCTTCAAAATCGACAACGTCAAAATTATTCCAGCTAATTCGAAAATGAGTAGAAACAAACAGACAGACAGGCAAACATTTTAAAGAATGGGTAGAGAGTATCGCATTCCATATGATATTGCTATTCAACAAACACTTCAATTTAATTTATATAGAGTACTTTTAGAAGATAATTCATTATTTAAGGGAATTAATAATGTGTCATATCGATACGGCCCGCTCTATAAAAGAACAGTTTTCATAGAACACGACCTGCGCCATTGTGAGTGCTTGTAATTACCTTGCACCCGAGCTCGCACACACGTAATCACTCATTTCTTTTTCTTAAGCAACTTCTACTGGGAAATGCGAAATTTTATATTTTTAAATATGTAATTAACATTAAAAAGTCATCATGTATAAGCACACGTGGAATGAAGATATTAGCTTAGACTACGATTATAACAATTTTTGTATATCTATACTAATATTATAAAGCTGAAGAGTTTGTTTTTTTGTTTGTTTGGTTAAGCGCGATAATCTCAAGAACTACTGGTCCGATTTGAAAGTTTCTTGTTGTGTTGGATAGTCCGTTTATTGAGGGAGGTTATAGCTTATATTATATCACGCTACGACTAATAGGAGCGGACAATCAATGAAAAATATTGCAAAAACAGGAAGGGCGGGCGTTAGTTCTGCTAGGTATCATACCGCGCGACTCAGACAGAATTTCGTTTCCGGTCTTTAGAACGCGTGCGAAGCCGCGGGATAGGTTAGTTTTACATAAAAATGATTAACTTTCACATAAGCTTATACAGATGTAGAGAAAGATTAAGAAATCCGTCGTTAGTGTTTCGTTATACAATTTTATGCACATAGGGACAAAGAGACTTTGTATTAATTCAGAAGTTCAAGAGACTATTTCCTTCGTACTAACAAATAAAACTTAAAGTAAACTTTACATTTAAAGTGATTCAATAAACCAGGGTGTATAAATGTTGTGAAAGCCTTCAGTTGAAATCAGTCACCAAAAATGATACTTTTACTGTCATTAGGTACTCACTCGTATAATATCAGAATAATATATCCTTTGTATAATATGGTTATTTCACTTTGTGATATACATTTATGTAGAATGTATATTGTATTTACTACTAGCAAAAAGCTGAGCTTTGTGAGAGCATGCATAGTTTTACTAATGGGTAATAATGTTACAGCGATGTTAACTCTTTGGTTTTCTAACAAAATTGTTAATGTTCATTTTTTTATGGTTATACATTTTTTTACTGAAAACATATAATCTAGATATGAAGTTAAGTTACTATGTAAAGCACAAATCTATAGGCGTGATAGTTTTTCAGTAAAAGTGCCACAATATGCTCAGGTTGTGAGATAGTGTTATAATGTAGTTTCGTCAAATAAAATGTAAAAAATGTTTTTCAGTACTTTATTAATTGTAATTACCACTACACTTATTAACATTATGTATATTTAAAACGAATTAACCTGTTTTAGAATCAAATCCACTGCTTAGTGTTTTACAAATATTATTGGCACATGCACTTCACAATTTTTCATGTTACAATGTAATCATTTCCTTTTTAATCTATTTAAAATTAGCAGAACGGATCAAGTGTTGCTGTGGCACACTAATTTTTTTTTAGTTTGGGGGTAGAGTTTATATGTGTAGTGCATAAGAGTACATTCTCAGGTCTCTCACAGGAATCTCTCTAATGTGAAAATCGTTGATTTTCCCAATTAAAATAAAAAAGAGCCAGCATCAAAACTAAAATATATTTTAATTTTTTAGAAATCACTCGTTTTCAGAAAGAGGTAATCCACAAAAAAGTAATAATTTATTATGATAAATTTCTTTATAAATATTTTGATTATTTAAAGATTCTTAATTTATTCAATAAACAAAACAAACTCAGCCACACTAATACCGTCCGAACCGGTAACACGAAAACACGATAATAAATTAAGCTCAAAAAACCTCCTTCTTTGTAAGTTGGTTAGGTTAATCTATCTGTTAAGATAAATCTGAGATATCAATCTCCATGTTAAAACTGAATTCATACTGTGTATTTTCCATAATCTCTCCGTATGAGCCCTTGCGCAGATTCAATAACGTCGTTTTGCAGCATCTCGTCCCGCCGGCTACTGATGACGGAGGCAGAATAGTATGTGACGACTGAAAACATAAAAAAAGAAGTATTTACTATTAAAAATGCTAAGTTTTGTGTATATGTTTTCTCCCTCGGTCACTAGACGAATAAAGATTAAATTTAGTATTATGTATACGAGTATCTGTGGTATATATACCTACTTTTGTTTATGAATAGTCTTATTTATTTTATTTTTGTTTTCAGCTACCTCCTTTTAGTACGAAGGGGATCAGGCCATAGTCGACCATGCTGACCAAGTGCGGTTTGGCGGATTGCTACTTTCGGCATCTAGATAGGTTTTCTCAGATATGCGTTTCCTCACGTTGTTTTCCTTCATCTTAAGACAAGTGGTAATCATGTTGGAAATGATTCACAGAAGTGTGACACTTGGATTTGAACCCTTCACTTCACTCGGTTTTCACAAGCAAACGCGTAACTCTTGCCATTTATCTTATTTATAGAATTTAAATTACTATCTTGGGACATTATTAATTTATTACACACAGCGCCATATAGTTCCGTGGTAAACTACGAAGGAAGCTTGTGTTACGGATACCAAATAGTTAATATACTACATATACATTAAATACATACATATTATAAATATAAACCCATGACTGGAGAACAAACATCCGTGTTTAACAAATGAATGCCTCCAGCGGGACTCGAACCCGCGACCTCTGTCGCAGCAAGTAGGGCCACTGCAAACTGCGCCAAACGCGTCGTCAAATATATTATAATAGGTGTATATGTAAGAATACTAACTTGCAGAGACCCCATAAGCAGCAGAGGTAGTGCTGACCTCAGAGGTCGTCTCCCCGTCCCCCGTGTACTGCAGGACGATGAGGACAGTGCCCAGGGCGGAGAGCCCCAGCAAAGATATACAGAACAACCAACTTGTTACCAGCCATGGCAATATGAGGCTTGGCTTTTTCTGTTTCCAATAAAAAATAAATTTATACACGTAAATTTATACAATTCAAAATTAGTCAAATAAGCATTAATTTTTTTTAAAAAAAGGAAACGACTCTATAGTTTTTAGAATTTTTGACTGTCTATCTGTCTGTCTGTGACCTCCTCACGAGAAAACCATACGATAGATTTTGATGTTTGGTTATATTATGATGATAGCTGGCTCAACATATAGGATACTATTTCTTTAAAGAATATTTGTGATTCTTTTCTGATTTGTACGAAACTTATATTTTTAATATATCTTAAAGTTGCGCATGGGTTTAGTAAAGACTAATTATACTCTTTGGAATGCTTTATTTTTAAATTCGGCGTTAAAAAGGGTATACCTATAAAAGATTCCCATTCATTGAAGATAGAGAAATCTTACTTACCCCAAACACCCCATAAATGAGAATGCACACAATGAGTATTTCGAACATGGCGACGTTAGCGATCACCGTGTACACTATCTTCCTGTCCTCGTCGAGGTTCGGCATCATGGCGGCCGTGCCGTACACCATCGTGATCATCACTACGAATATCTAGAAGTAGAAATCCCACTAATATTATACATACTCAAAATGTGGAGTTTTTTTGATTTTGCTCAGTCCATTGACAACGGCTGCTGTACGATTTTTGTGAAAATTTAAATGAAGATAGTTTTTGTTATAACTATTAACTAGAGATTTGCTTTGCTCGAGTCTTATACTATTACTGTTCTTCAGTGGAACTTTAATTCGTTTCCTTAAATATAAGTAGCCTAAGTTACTCCTCATAACATCAGCTATCTGCCAGTGAAAGTATCATAAAAATCGGTTAAGCCATTTCGGAGGTTAACCGTTAATATCGAGGTTAATAAACAGACGGACACATTTTTAAAATTCATTTTTCTTAATATTTTATTTGTTTGTGTACAATTTCAAATGCATTTTGGAAATCGCTTCAATTTTATTTATTTGTATAAGTATTTAGGCCGTGGATAAGCTTTTGGCTAATCTATGCCTTAGTGTAATAAATTATTTTGTTTAAATTCTAGGTACCTTTTTTAAGAACAGATTGCGGGTAAGCTCGATATAGGCCTAATGCGAAAGCAATTGAAAATATTAGTCATCAGATATTTTTTTTTATTTATTTATTTATTTAGTAACCATTTGTGTAGCATACAATATAACAATGGCTACGATGACACTGCAAAAGTATAAACTGCGTTGCAGATATCAACGCCCGCCTCCATACAATATTTATACTATGTTACCGTATCAAAAAAGTAAAATATAACAATGATAAAAAAAAATAAAGAAAATAAAGAGATGTGTGTGTGTGTGTGTGTGTGTGTGTGTGTGTGTGTGTGTGTGTGTGTGTGTGTGTGTGTGTGTGTGTGTGTGTGTGTGTGTGTGTGTGTGTGTGTGTGTGTGTGTGTGTGCGTGTGTGTGTGTGTGTGTGTGTGTGCGTGTGTGTGTGTGTGTGTGTGTGTGTGTGTGTGTGTGTGTGTGTGTGTGTGTGTGTGTGTGTGTGTGTGTGTGCGTGTGTGTGTGTGTGTGTGTGTGTGTGTGTGTGTGTGTGTGCGTGTGTGTGTGTGTGTGTGTGTGTGTGTGTGTGTGTGTGTGTGTTTTTGTGTTTTTGTGTGTTATTGAGCGTGTGATACTTTAAAAAGCAATTTTCAGAAGTTCTTCAGTCTCTTCATATGTGATACTTTGAAGCCATGATAAACATTTAGATTTACAATGATACGTAGTCTGTGGATATATTATGTTCAACAATTTATTAATTCTGTTGTACAGTAAACAGCTGATATATGGGTAGTGTCTTTTAGCGACAGCGGTTCTTGCAGAATTAATTTGGCATACTGTGTGAGATCTGCGTTTTGTGCATAAATTAAAAGGTATATAAGGAAGCTCAGAATGCTTACGGAGAACCGTTTGTAAAACAAAAAGTTTTCTTACAGATAATACATTACTAAGAGCGTATATCTCCCCCGTAGGGAAATATAGGCTTATTGAACATAACTTTTAGAATTGATCTTTGGGCCGTTTCCAGTCTCAACATTAAAGTTTTAGCTGAACCACCCCAACAAGTAATGCAGTATGAAATAACAGATTGACACAGGGCATAATATACTATTCTTAGACATTGTATGTCCACCACATTCCTTAACTTCCTGAATATAAATATGAACTTTCTTAGTGTCGACGCTAATGAGTGAATTTGCTGTCTCCAAGTCATATTACTATCGATTATAACACCAAGATATTTAACGTTAAGACTTCTTTCCAATGCGGGACAGCCACACTCTCCAGTTATCCGTTGGCAATCATGTGCACGAATTAACAAACTAGGAGGGGCCTGTGCTAAGGTGGAGGGAGCTAAAGTGAGATATTTTGTCTTATCAACATTAAGAGTGAGAAGATTTCGTTTAAGCCAACCCATAATAATCCTTAGTGAAGATTCTGCATTAGCCTTTGCTTCTGTCCATGTTTTACCGCTAGCAAGAAGAACAGTATCATCAGCGTAGACGAAAACTTTAGTATGGGGTAGCTGCAGCGTACAAAGCTCGTTTATGTAGATGAGAAAGAGGGTAGGACCAAGTACACTTCCCTGAGGGACACCGAAACTAACGAATTCCTCCCTACTTCTATAATTATCAATGCACACACATTGCAGGCGTTCCTCGAGATAGCTTTTAAAAATTTCCAATGCTAGGCCTCTTACTCCACTGCTTGCCAGTTTAGTTAACAAAAGAGGTATGGATACAGTATCAAAAGCTTTAGCAAGATCTAAAAATATAGCAATAGATTTGACTTTACTATCAAAGTTTTTAGTTATTTGAGCCGAAAGAGTAAGAACAGCATCTTCTGTGGATTTGCCAGGACGAAAGCCAAATTGATTTTCTGATAAGATGTTATTTTGGTTTAAGTACGCAAGTAGTCTTTTGTTGAGAATTTTTTCAAAAATTTTAGAGAAAGTGGTGAGTAGAGATATTGGTCTGTAATTTGAAATAATGTTTCTGTCACCATTTTTGTAAATTGGACGTACAACTGCTTTTTTAAAAGAACGTGGAAAAATTCCTTTCGAAATGCAAAGATTAAATAATCTGGCAATCAGATAAATGGGAATTACCTACTGGAGTTTTATAATGTTTTTTAATTCATACAAATTTCCTTTAGTTGATCGAACATAAGTGTTTTGGACTCCATCACACACCCATGCCACAAAATATGGATGCCCAGTGTCACAGTATTTTTTACAAACGACTCACCCTCGCTTCGTTTATATTCGTCTTAAAATTTTATTTTATTTTTATTTTTTTAAACGGAATGCTTATTCTTTTTCTAAAATAATTTGCTAGTCGAAGCTTCGTCAGTAGTTTCAGATATTAGAGAGTAGATTAGAGGTTAAAACTTAAAACCAACAAATAGACAAATGAAAATGTTCAAGATTGTGTTTTTATATCAATCAATCAAATCAAATCACGGTCAATCAAGTCATCTTATAAGTACCTAATGTAATGAAAAAGCTGGTTTGCTGATGTTACAAGCAGACACTTCAATTTTATTTATCTGTTATAGATACTTTAACTATAAATCGATCGTAAAATGACATATTATATAGATATCTATATATAATAAACGTGAGTAATAAATAAGTAAGTAATGCGAATCTATTTTTCTTGTTTAAAATTATGGCGCAAATTGTATTATAATTTATATATTTACTTAAGTATAGTTTACGGCAAACTTTATGGCCGCCCTAAAGTTGGCCCTACACCCTCGCGAGTTTGGTGAGACACTATTTTTAAAAGTTTAACTTACCAAGTTCAAAATAGAAATTACTTTTGCGCCAAAATCTAAACTGACGCAAAAACAACAATTCGATAGATGCAAACACATTTTACAAAAATCTATAATGATAATATTAAATAAACAATTACGAAATATTTGTAACAATATCTCTATCTGAGACCACGAGTGTTATTTATTGTAGTTGACTAATAACTAATTGTATTAAAGAATGTGGCGCTATCACAGATAGCTAATCACTATCGATGATAAACGTTATACCCTTTATAATTTTTATATGATTCAAATTTAATAAGCGAAAACAAATATTAACTTATATTCTAAACTAATGATTCACCCTCGCTTTACTCGGGTCCGTCCGTTAGTTTCCCCCTGCCAAAAAAGTTTTCAAAAGGACTTTCATACAAACTTAGGACAGACTAATCCAGTCCTGTTGCAAAATCTGTTCATAGCGGATGTCTCCTAACTATAAACTACCTCCCTGCCTTTCCTCTTTTACGTCTGAAAGCGGTTTTCGATATTTCGTGATGAGTGTATGGAATACAGGTAATACTTTAAAAGAGAAAAGAAGAAAAGAGTGGAAGCAAAAATATTCCTTAAAGTAATAAAAAGTATTTTTATTACCTATAATTTTGTAAGTACGTCGTAGTTCCTACTTATTCATACTTTAAGTAAACTTTTTTATGTTAAAATTTCGATTTTAAGTTCATTATATTTATAACTACCACAACCCGCGGCTTTGCTCGCGATAAATCTAGGGACGAACGAACCCGAGCGAAGATGACACAAAATGCAAATAGCTTCCATCTAAGCTCTTTAAAATTAGAGCATCAAAAATTGTCATCATGAACGAGTATAAATCTTAATGTTAACTCTTTATAACAAATCATAAGTATATTAGAATCGAACGAACCAAACCATAGCTTGAATTCTAACGTGGCAGCGACATCTAGAGCGCGGCTTGAGAACTGACGCGGGGTTCATATCTAAATCATCATTAAAAGGACTATTTTAATTAATTTCAGGATTTTGATGAAATTTGATATGATGACAGCTGGTTATTCGGCTCAATACTCCTAAATACCTATTAATTTTTACTGCGGAAAAACATAATATCATTTCTGAAAAATATATACCACTAGCGATACCGGCGGCTCATTTTTAATCGCTAATAATCTTCATGCGTTTACTTGCTGGGTTAATCTGTAGATTGCCTGAAAGTTCTCCAAAATTACTCCAGCTATTTCAGAAGCCATCGTTAACATACAGCAATCGTTAACAACTTTTTCTTTCTGAAAGCCAAGCTCTGTCAAGCTAAGGCACAAAGATGACGAACTCCAAGGGTTACCGTCGTGGTACAAGGGACTTGTTCGCCCGCAAGTTCCGCACACATGGAACCATTCCCCTTTCTACGTATATGAAAGTGTACAAAGTCGGCGACATCGTTGACATTGATTGATTGACATTTCGTAGGCTCCTGAAAGAAGCCGGCAAAGTTGTAAACCTAAAGAGACTCCTGAGCCGCGTATATATTATGTGCACATTATTTCTTATATTATGTGCACTCTTCCCATTTTCCTTTGTGCTGCTGTTTTATTTTGCTATTAATATTTTGTGTCCGATGATTATTTACTTATAATTAGCCTGCCAAATTTAAAATTTGTAGCACGAAAAATGAAGGAATTTCTTAAAAACTCATGAGAGCCCGTACTAACAATTAATCACATTCCACTCATTCTTTGCGGATGTCTACTATTACCTACTTTCCTGCTAAATTTAAAATTCGTAGCACAAAAAATGATGGACTTTATATAGGTACACATAGATTTGCTATAGCCCTTAGACTTCCCCCATTCGGCCCTGTCGCAAAATTCATTCTTTGCGGATGTCTACTAACTATAAGATACTGCTCTGCTTAATTTAAAGTTTGTGGTACCAAAAATGAAGGATTCATACACATATTACCTCCCTGCCAAATTTAAAGTTTGTAGCACTAACAACTTTCATACAGACTAGCGAGAGCCCTTAGACCACCTTAATCCGGCCCAATCGCAAAATCTGCTCTCAGCGGATGTCTATTATTTATAACCTCCCTGCCAATTTTCATCGTTGTACGTCTAGCGATGTTCGAGATTTCGTGATGAGTGAGTGAGAGAGTTTTTTTCGCATTTATACTTAAAATTTCCTTAACCGCTTCATCAAATGATAAAACATAAATTTAAACTAGGTATAAAATATACTCAAATGATAGGTAAGTATAAAATAGCATACGATAAAATGTACAACAAAAGTACTAAGTAAATATCGCCAGATGTATATGTATATATAGGTATGAGTACTTAGGTAAAATAAATACCTAGGTATTTAGGAATTTTATCGCACGTTAGGTAACTTATTTTTATTAATACCTTAATATAAATTAATATCTTAAAGATAAGAAAAGTTACAAGATACATAATATGTATATTTGTTTAAATTTACATTTTAGATACTATTGTATGACTTGAGTAATCCTCATCACGAAGAAGTCATGTAGTATCTATACGTTTTTCAATATTAGTTATTGAAGTTCCTGATTAATAATTGTGAGCAAAATATTATTACACCGATATAATTTCAAACGCAAAGTAGGCATTTATTAATCTATACTAATATTATATAGCTGAAGATTTTGTTTGTTTGTTTTATTCTTTGTTTGATTGTTTGTTTGTTTGCTTATTTGTTTGAACGCGCTAATCTCAGGAACGACCGGTCCGAATTAAAAAATCTTTTTGTGTTTGATAGTCCGTTTATCGAGGAAGGCTATAGGCAATATCACATCACGCTACGACGAATAGGAGCAGAGCATCAATGAAAAAAGTTGCAAAAATGGGAGGTATTTGGTTTCCAGCCATTAAAACGCGCGCGAAGCCGCGGGAAAGGCTAGTTATATTATAAACAAGCGATTCATCCTCGCGTCGCTCGGGTTCGTGCCTAGATTAAGCGCAAGCGTAGCCGCGGGCTCTACTAGTAAATGTGTAATTTTACCTTTATATCCAAACATTTAAATAGCTTGGAAATCGGAATCGATCAGATATACAAAGTCCTATCTATCTTAGTTATATTAATTGTATTTAATTATGTTTTATTTTATTAACCCACGTTAATGTAATATATAATCTTATCTATCGTATACTAGTATTATTATAGGTATATAAGATAGTAAATAATAATCAATTATATTATTAGCTCCTAGTTATTAACGTTACGACAATTGTGTTAAAAACAATATGTGTTGATAAAGAGCATACATATTGTATGGTATTAAGTAAAAATTAATTTGTTATTTAACTTACTATTTATTATACTTTCTTAGGTTTACGCGAATATTCGAAATTTAAAATGAATATGCTATTACTTTTATTTTTAGAAAGAAATGTACTTAATACATTGTAAATAATAAATATGTATTATATATATAATAAATATATTCTAATTAACTACCTACATGTTTTATTTTATACTAAAATCTACTTGCTACTTAATACTTACCATGAACGGACCTTTTTTAACGTTGGGAAATGCATTAACGCATTTTTTTTTAATTCTTAGTATGAAAAATAAATATATGAACTTCATGTTACGTCATTAGGTGACATATACATAATATATGTTTGTCTAAGGAATCGTCTGCCACGTGCATCTATCGACCTTACGACCCCCCGCGTACCTACTTGCGACAACAAGGCTTATCATGCAAATATCGACTATAGCATACTATAAATGCGATTGTTTGTTGATTTCATTACGGGTTGATTTTTCAGCAATGGGAAGAAACTATTTTCCGCATAGAGATAGGAGGCTGGAAATATATAGCTATATTATAACTAATGATTCACCCTCGGTCCGCTCGGGTTCGTTTCCTGGCCTAGGTAACAATTAATATACTTACATTTCTTACAAATATGATATTTCCCTGCAGTAAAAGTATCCTTTAAGTTGACCCGGATAATCAGCTATCATACCATCATCATGTACAAACGCAGTGTTCATCTTGGAAAACACTTTCTAGGCCCAGATGAACTATTAGAGTGTAACCCTAAGAAAATCCTGTAGTGTATCTCAGCTACAGAGTTGAGTGGTTCATTTTAGCGTACAATGTGGCGATCAAAAAAGACCTAATTAATGCATTAATTAGGTCTTTTTTGTATGGTCGCAGTGATATAAAAGTCGCAAATAGGGGATAAAAAAATCATCAACCAACTTAATCAAAATCTGTTCAGTGGTCTCGTGATGCGGTCAGAGGCAGATAAAATTCTAAATATTATAAATTCGGCCTCGGTATCGACAATATTTTACTAAAACGCAGTAAGATTAGATTTCATTTTAAGGCATAGATAGAAGATACATACCTGGTTATTATACTGGAGTCGGTATCGGGTCATGTATTGAGAGCCTAATTATTGGAAGTTTTGGGTTAAATTGTTTCAATAACAGCTATTGACAATATTAGACCCAAGTTCATTTTAGAGGACGTAGAGCTCAGATCCAGCACCGTGTCGAATTATCACTTATAATCATACTTGCTGGCAAACGGCTTGTCTTAGCGGAATTGACCACCGTGACCGTTATCATACAGAATCACGCTTAAACTTTAGAAGGAAATAAATAAGGTTATTTAACACTGCAAAATGTTATCAGGAACGAGGCCGTTAGTAATAAATAGATCTTGATAACATACATCTATACGTCACATTATCAAGGCTGAACACAGCATGTTATCAATAGATTACTCAGATCAAAACTCACCGTTTGATAACAGAGTACAAAAAGTTTACTTGCAATGTTGACGAGTGAAACAGTGGTAGTGCGATCTTCAGTGAAACTGGACGTTACGGCTGACATGTTGGATTTATTATTATTTTAGTTATTTATCGGTTTATGGTGTGTTAAATCATGAGTGTGCCGATTGTGAAAAGCTGTTGCCTGTGCGGTAGTTTACATACAGGGACCTTGATCATAGGCTATTTATACACGGTGAGTGTTTCACATTCAGCTGGCTTCAGTACATTCATTATTTATCTCTTGGGAAATTATATTTTCACTTATAACAATTCATATAGGATATGAATGATTCTTTTTATCTTTATATGTTTTATATATGTATTTATCTCTAAAATCTATCTTATTTTTCCTTTTTGTACTAACATATTTCGAAGGATAGTGAATTTTAATTTTATGGGTTTATAAAGAAAGTATGTAGAGAAACTTCGTTTTTCGAATAAATCATAGATTAGGTAAAGATTTTTACTTATCTTTATCTTTTCGTACTGATTATGTCTTACTATAATCAATACTAAAGATAAAAAAGTAATTTTATTATACCCATAACACCCACTATGGTGTCCTATCACTATAGAGAAACGCTGAAAGCTGAAAACACGTGCACAGTTCAAATTTCATGACTCATATTGTACCTACTAAGAATTTACAGTTTCGAATTACGATAACAACATAAGAATTCATTCTTAAGCATCTCCTTCCTGATACAATCGTATCTATTTTCCATACACACAATGTTTTAATTTTGAATTATATTAATTTTTATTTTTTATAATAGTTTCGAAGCGCGTCGGTTTAGAAATGTTTTTTGTATTCCTAGGTCATTGACATGAATCTTAACTTTTAAGTTTTAACTTTATGTTAAAATGACTGAATAAATCGTTAAAAAATAGTAATTATATTAAATAGGTACTTACCTGTTTAGGCTATAAATATATTTTCTTATTTCAATACAACAAATCATCAATCATCTCTCTCAAATGTCAATACAACACTCAACAGTGGCGGCGAGTGCGCAGTGACGTCACAGCCTTGGAGGCACTATTTTGTTTATATGAACAACGACTCTCAATTGACCATTAGATAGTATTTGGTCTACAAATAGTTTTAATATATTTCTCAGAAGAATGTATTGTATGGAAAATTCATAAGAAATTCCGCTTGATCGAAATGGCTTGCTATTTCACAGGAATGTGCTCGATCTTCAATTTTATTTTGCTGACACAGCAATTTCGTTAATAATATTATTTATGAAATTTTCATGCAGCTTTGCATAGCTACTTCATTCATAAAAGTCTTAAGCTGATGTTAGATGTCTTTCGTGCTATTTTTTAGGAAGAATAGAGCGAAGATCTCGCTTCATTAATCGATAACTAATAAGAACATATAAAAATGTTGTCTCGAAGATATGGCCAATTGCATTTTGGATAGTTAGATATAATGACAGCTTTATTTTAAGACTTTAAGATTTGTTACTTTGCCTTCTTGTTTCATCTTCTCTTATTATCTTCTTTCAGATATGGTCGTTATTAGAACTAGCAGGCTACACTCTTCTCGTGACGTTAACGCCGTTAGGGAAGAATGGAACTGTGTCCAGTCACAAGTACATTCTGTACATAGCAGCAGCGGTTGTCAGTGGCATCACTCTACTGTGCTCGATTCTTCTCATCGTCGCTGCGTATAGGGTGAGTCTAAAGAAACTTGCTCATTGGTTTAGTGGCTAGCATGTACGAATGCAGATCTTGATTAATTGATTAATCTTTTTACTTACGAGTAAATTGTTTTACTGCTAATTACCTATTATTATTAATGAAGTAGCATTATTAATATTGAGATAATCCTAGCTGCCTATTGAGACAGTGGTGGCCCAGCGGTAACGCACTTACTTGTATAACCGAGTGATGCGGGTTCAAAACCGGGTCTGTCACCTTAATTTTATGTGAGAATCATTTATATCATGATACCACTTGTCTAATGGTGAAGGAAAACATCGTGAGGAAACCTATATGTCTGAGAAAACCTAAAACGTTTTTGTAAGATATGTGAAGTCCGCCAACACTAGGCCAGCGCGGTGGACTATGGTCTGATCCCCCTCGTACTGAGGAAGTAAGGCCCGTGCCCAGCAGTGGGACGTTAAAAAAAGAGCTAATGATGATGAATCCTACCACGGTATACTGTACATATGTATAAATGTAGTTACAACACAGAATATACAAAAAATGGGTGTAAGAAAACATTAAAATAGATTGTCAAAGGAAATTAATCAAACCTTTCATTATTTATACCCTACTTATTTATAATGTTTCAGAGATTACCCTTTCTAACGTTGCCATGGACGATAGTGACAGGAATGCTGACAGCTATCTTCTTCGTGTTATGTCTGACCGGCATCAGCCTCATCTTGCAGGACACAGGGGAAACACTCGCTGTCGAAATTGTCATTGTCGTTGTACACCTGGCGCGAGCATGTGAGTACCTATATTAGTCCATTGAGTTTTCTTTTATCTATTTTAAAAGGTTTGTTACGTGTTGAAAAGAAGCCGCCTTCAAATAATAACAGACTTAAAAAATATTAGTCCAATAACTAGCTAAATAAAAACATATATTATTTGATCGAATATTGTCGGTTTGTATAAATAATTTTGCGCAGTTTATATGTAAAAAAACCTTAACAAATGCAAAACCAACATTTAATTCTTTTAAATTCCAACAATTTTCATAGAAAGATGGACATAGTCGCAGTACCAATATAACAATTACCGGCAATAATCTGAGCAATAATATTAACCTCCGACTCAACGAAAATAAGTAGATTACATATTATTATTCATCCAATTTTTCGAACAAACTTACTTGTAACAATACTTCTGCCTCGGATCTATAAAACAAGCCTTTGTTGCCATATATTAAAGATCGCTCGTTTTCATCCTTACGTACGATAGTAGGTATATTTTTTCAGGGAGGAGATATTTTCCGGCAATAAAAATTCATATGTTGAGCCATTTCATCAAAATCTATCCAGGGATTTTCTCGTGATGCAGGCGGAGGCACGGACAGACAAACAAGCTCTGAACTGTAGATTCGGCTCCATTATCAATAACTAGCGACTCGCCCTCGCTTCGCTAGGGCTTTTTCCTAGATTTAGCACAGGCAAAGCCGCGGGATCTGCTAGTAAACCTTCCTCTTGAATCACTCTATCTATTAAGAAAAACCGCATCAAAATCCGTTGCGTAGTTCTAAAGATTTAAGCGTACAAAGGGATATAGGGACAGAGAAAGCGACTTTGTTTTATACTATGTCAATAATAATGCCTATTTTAATAAGATTTTCCAAAGAATATTTACTTAAGGATTCGACTTAGATTTTTATTAAACGTTCAAAAAGCTTCTATTGCCAAATTCAAAAAAAATGTGAAGAAACATTTGTGTACTAAAGGCTATTATTACTCGATTAACGATTTTTTAGAAGACAATGAATGATGTGATCGCCGCCAGGCTATTTCAACATATAGAATTATTGTTAATTTGCAATTAAATTTGAAAAAGAGAGATAAAAAAATAATATTAGTTCCGCTGAGTTTCTTTAGCCAGTTTTCCCTTCTTTGCGAACTGGTGGTAGACTCATGACGTTCAGTAAGAAATTGTAACAATTTTTATGCTGAATAAAATATTTTGATTTGATTTGATTTCCTATAAGTATAAAGATTTTCAGCATAGAAACAGATGGTCCGACCATTACGCCTAACGATATAATATCCAATGATCATTATTTCTTTTAAGTTTCGTATGTTTTGATTTCTTTTTATCTTAAAGAATCTATTCTGAGCGCGTACGATATGACATCACATTCGTTCGACTATAATATATTTCGAAGGCCATTTTGCGATGTTACCTATAACAGATTAGATTTTTTCCAAGAATCTCGAATATTAAACATCTATACATCTGTCGGAATTTGTACGTTAAATATTTATTAGAAAATGTTATTGAAATAGTAATTTTTAACTATAAAATCTATAGTTTTAGAATTATTGTCTGTCTTTGTTACCGCAGTTAGTCTGTGACCGCATCACGATAACCACTGGGTAGATTTTTATAAAATTTGCTATGATGATAGCTAGGGTCAACACTTATAAGTAGGACTACTTTTTACAGGAGAATATCTATTTTTTGAGAAATCTGTACCAAAAGTCAAAAGTCTAGGGAAGAACCTGAGCAGAGCCAGCCCAGGGTGATTCACTAATTCACTTGTTTTAAATATAATAATCATATTAACCTTCATCTACAGGTATCTCAGTATACTGCATAATTGTAGTCCACAGTCGGCACAAGCAAATAATGTACGACGAAGACGAAAGGCGTTTTCACGATTCTGCCAAAATATACCAGCCTGTTTGGATGAGAGATCAAGCGCTGTAGGAGCCATGCGCCAAGTGCACATTGTGTAGTGATAATGAAATCAAAACTTTACTATTAAATGACTGTTAATTATATACATAGTTTACAATAAGTATGGAGAATGCCCAGAATGATATCTAGAACCAGCAAGTCATAAAAAGAATGAGGTATAAGTAAAACGTTGTACCTACTGCCATACGTTACGTATATTGCGATCTACTTTCATACAAATAAATTAAATGAAGTGCCTGTTTGTAATGTCTAAATAACAGCATTTTACGTTACCATTTACCTACGCACCAACAATTTTTAAATGTTTGTCTATATGTTTGTTCCGCCTAATCAACTGCCTAAACCTAGACCGATAGGCTAGACCGATTCTGACGGGACTTTCACTAGCAAATAGCAAATGTTATTATGGGTAACTAAGCTTCTTTTGTTTAAGAAATTAAATTCCGCGCAAAAAATTAAAGTCGTATACATAATTGTTTAAAAAAGCCTTCCTGCCTACCTAAGGAGTACTATACGTAAGTCCCAAATGTCCTTCTCATTCGGCCACATTATTCAATCTCACTGAGAATAGTAACCACAAGTGTGGTTGTACTCTGGTGGCAAATCAAGCTCAGTAGATAAATCACCCAGGACTCAAATTCAGAACCTTCGAAACTGCAGCTATTTTTAGCTTAAACCTACTTTCAACCAAACCTACATTCGCTCTGATTAACCACGTAATGAACAAATAAATACTTATAGATACTTTCGCATTTATAATATTACAATGTTCAAAGAGAAATAAACTGTATTATTTTTATGCTGTTTAGTTATTATTCCTTGATATAAATTTTATATATTTTTTAAGCATATTTAGACTGTTAAGAAACTATGTTTAGATTTATAAAAATTGATGCTCACATAAAATAAAAAGAGAAAGTGTTGTCAAAAATACAAAACTTGTTAAAAATTATTGTTTTGAATAAGCTCGTAAATCAACTAATACAGTAATTTATTTGTTAATTTTATTGTTTATGTTATTTATTGTTTGTATTCTTTGTCTCACGTCTGGAAGAGACACAATTTATTTTATTAAGAAGAATAGTAGTTTTTTTTAATAATTTTAACAGCCAATACTTAGATGGCAGTGATACTAAGTTATTATTAAATTATTTTGTAATTAAAATAAATCAAGGTAAATATGTGTGCGTTGTATTTTTTTCCTTTTCTTCCCTTAGTGGTAAGAGTTTATTTTGCTCTTTATATTTTAATTAAATACTGAGCAGACACGAACAATGGCTTATTTAAAACAAATTAAACGGTAAAAACCGCGTTGAAATTTAGCTGGCGTATTTGAAACAATTTAATATTATGTTTTGTGTCTTGATAATTAATCATAACAAAAATAAATAGAATTCAGTAATGCAACAAAATCTCTTATTATTATAGAGTACCTACCTATTAGAAAGATCATGAGAGATGATTCTTTAAAAAAGTTTTTATTTCGTTTTTAACGCCCTATCTAAAGACGTACAGTTTACGCTGTACACGTGCGTTTGTTATTTTTTTCTTATCGAGTTTAACTTTTTTTTTCTGCTTCGCTTTAAACCCACACCCAAACACATTGACGACACGTTTGGCTCAGTTGGCAGTGACCCTACTTTCTGCGCCAGCGGCCGCGGGTTCGAGTCCCGCTGGGGGTATTCACGTGTTGAGCACGAATGTTTGTTCTCTAGTCATGGGTGTTAATATTTATATTATGTACCTATGTATTTAAATTTTATATGTGTAGTATATCAACTATCTGGTATCCGTAACACAAGCCTCGTAAGTCGTAGCTTACCACGGAACTAGATGGCGCTGTTGTAAAAAATGTCCCAACACCAATTTTTTCAATTTGATCATACGGCATTCCTAATGTATTTGATAGCCGTGATCTATAAATACCATAAGATATAAGTGGTATAATATCTCTATTTATACTTTATAATAGAAGAAACCGTTCCTACAGCTATTTTGAAAAGAAAACACGTGATATACGGACGGACCAATTACAATAATTAATAGTCTTGATGAAGATAAAAAGGCTCCGTTTTGCAAAGCAGCTAAATAACTGGTATAAATAGAATGATTGTAACAATATAGCATTTGATGATAATAAATAGACATTTAATTAAATAAAATTTTCGTTTTATCGCATAATAAATTAATATTATAAAGTAGTTCAATAAATATAGGCTTGATTAATTTTATTTTACGTACACACAACAAGGACGCACTAACAAATAAAATTGAATAAACTTTTGATTTAATAAATTCCAGTAAGACTCACAGTTACATAATCAAAGATAAATTATAAGAAATGTAGGTTATAAGGAAATAACTCTAAACGTAGTCTGCAAAAACCCGAACGTCGCGTCGTTTATTGACGTTTAGCAAAACGTCATTTGTTCTATCTGTCTCTTTCTTTCACAAATAAAATGTCTTCTATCTCACTAGCGTAAGCAAAGAGTAATAAGTAATTCATTCAATCAATTTTCATTATTGAATTGAAGGAAGAGGAATATAAAAGTGTGTGTAATTAATGAGACTGTCTTTTTTCAAGAAAACAAATATTAAACCAAAGCCTTTTTAGTTAATTATATTATATAAATCGTATCGTGTGTCGTGTTCACTAATTCAAGTAAAAAAGTGACTTAGAATTTTATTCGGAAAAATAACGCGAGCAAATTTGAAGACAAACATATTATTATTATCAAAAAGGTAAATATTATACTACATAATTAAACTGCATTTGTTACCTGTTAATGACAGAATAGTAATTATCTTTATATTTTATCAAAAAGACTGGCGTCTAACAGTATTCTAATGGTATTTAAAACAGCGCATTTAAAAATAACTTATAACTTTTCGTGAATAGAATAAATAATTAAGCTAATGTGCACTCGTGGATATTTGCGAACATTTTTGGAAGGGTATTATTTACTTAAATTGGAGACTATTTTAATTTAAAAAATAAATAAATTACATAAACATGTGTAATTTAGTATGGACACACTAATATTATTTTTGTACTGGTTTAAGCTATTTATATTACCTATAATGGGAAAACTAATTACCTGTGAAACAAATATTTATTCTAAAGATATTAAATTTATTTCTTACGTATTAAAAATATATAATATATTATATTTTGTAGTAATTATCACTTACTATTAAAAAAAAGTTAGTATTGTTTATTTACAGTTTTTTAAAAATAAGTGCCGGGATGAACTTCAGCAAAGTAAGGCTACATACACTAGTACTAGTACAAATTATTTGGTATTGAGATTATACCTACCAACTAAATACTATGTCAAACAAATACTATCACTTTGTTTAAGTAAAACAGATAAGATATATATAAGATTTATCTTTTCTATTCTAATGTATAAAGATAGAGCCATATTATTAGATTTAAATTGTATAAATTTATTATACAAGTTTATATTTTAAAAAATACTATTGATAGGCAACAGAGGTAGCTCAGTGGTAACACCCTCACTTGGATAAATCGGTGATGGGGTTCAAATCCAGATCTTGCACCTCTGATATTTTCATGTGCAAATCTTTTCTAACATCATAACCACAAGTATTATGGTGTAGAAAAACATTGTGAGGAAACCCGCATGTCTGAGAGAACTTAGTAGGTTTTTGAAAGGCATGCTTGTCAGGACATGCTAGTCAGACTATAATAATCAATCTTATTAAATAAAAAAAATATAAATGGATTGGCTAAAAGACTATGCTATATATACACATTCAAGTGGTGCTATAAAATTTATGATTTTTGATGTACAGAAAGAATCCTAAAATAACATCATAATTGAACAAGTACTTGTCTTGACTCTAGGCCATCCGATGTACAGTAATAAAACTGAGTTCGCTTTGAATTTTTATTCTGTGTACATTAAGCTGATCTAGTTTTTATTGTTACAACTACTCTTTGCAATTCTATGTACAGAAAGAAAAAAATTAACCTTTTTTTAGCTGACAATAAGTATTTAAAATATTCTTGTTTATTATTATTTTTGTATTCCTCAATTCGCTCTGTCTTGTTCCTGGGTATGTTATTTTGCGAGCTACTTTAGTTGTACAGAAATAATTAGGGTTATTCTTTTTATTATTTTAAAGTACTCTCCTTATAACGTCACCTATCTGCCAGTGAAAGTTCCGTCATAATCAATCCAGCCTGATTCGGAGGTTACCCGGAACAAACAGACTGACAGGTGGACAACAATTTTAAAAAATTATGCTATTGTTATATGTATGGTATATAGTTTCAAATACATTAAGTAAAAATCGTTTATTTCGACTAAATTACAAAGTACTGGTCCAATTCCATTCAGCAAATCGGTTCAAGGTTTTGGATATGTACATACATTGTATAGCTTTGACCCTGTTACATGTGTTTACTGTTTATTCTTTTTGTATAGATAAGTTTACAGATTTCATTTAATGCCAAAATGCTCTTTGCTAGTTTTTCATCATTAAAAATATGTTAGTTTTCATGCAACTCATATACAGTGAAACTATATAGCTATTATCGAGTCTGTCTGTACACAAACGAAAACTGACTAGGCGCCTTTTAATTAAAGTACGCAAGACCTTGAAGAGGCCAGTGTCATCAAGATAAACGATCCATGTAGTATGGATGCTCTACTGTACTGTAGCGCCAGTTATAGGATTAGTCAGATTAAACATATATACACAACCTATTTACTTTTAAAATATTATTTTAGCTTCAATGCCAAACATAATGTAAATTTCTTGCGTAGATTTTTTGCAATCGGGTATTTTTAACTATAACTTTTGCATTAAAAATAGAATAGTAATTGCCCGCATCTTTTCTTGCATTGTAAGCACGATAGATTTTAAGCTTCCTTAGTACGTCTCCAAGATCCAATTTTTTAGGGGTGAAAAAGCAGATAGACGGACATGTTTTTTTTAAATATTAGTACGGAACAGGTACAATAATAAACAGGTTAAACTTGTATACTACTATCCGCCATAAGCTAAGTTAATAGCCAAAGCTTACATTAGCCGTTTATTTATAGCAGTGGAATATTAAAAAAAACATTTGTTGTTTGTTTAATTGGTATTCCCAATCGTTGTTACTATCAGTTCTGTGTTCTGTGTACGATGCAGCCGGACGTCTGTGAATTTCAAATCGAGTGAGTGGATTTGATTATTTTGTCTTTCTTTTTTACCGAAACTTTAAATATTACCTCGTTTTTACAATGAATCTATCTCTATCTAAATAAGGAAAACGTCGTTACGAAACCTTTTCTGAGATAACCTAACTAGTTATAAGTAGTTCGCGGAAGACATTTGTCTGCCAAGCTTTGGGAGAAGCCCAGTAGTTGTAAAATAGCTAAATTATTATGACGAATATAAATTAAATTCGTTTCCAAACTAATTCGATTGGCTTAAATATTTAATATTATCTACTAAACATTTTATTTATTTATTATACTTATTATGCTCTTCTAATGCTCTTTGCATTTAAATTATGAGTCCATATTATAAACATTTAAACATACATATACTATAAAAAATTGCCACACGAGTTACATTACCGTAAAATCTCCCACGGTGTGATATGAGTCTTAAAGTGTTCAGTGTAATCATAAGGTGTTATGGTTTCCTATGTCTATGCCATGTCTGTTCAATTATCGATAAAAACCTTTGATAATTGATTGTAAAAATAGTTAGTTCACTTAGTTGTAAATTACCAATTGTTCGTGTTAGACCTAAGTTGTAGAAATAAAGTTTTTTTAACTATTTCTTCGAGAGCCCTCACTTAACTCACATTTATTTATTTATTTACTAGCGACTCATCCTCGCTTCACTCGGATTCGTCCCTAAGCTTAGGCGAAGCCGCGGTTTTGACTAGTTATACATACTACTATATAAACCTTCCTCTTGAATCACTCTATCTCTTAAAAAACTGCATCAAAATCCGTTGCGTGGTTTTAAACATCTAAGCATACATAGGGATAGATAGACAGCGGGAATCGACTTTGTTTTAT
Organism: Boloria selene; assembly: GCA_905231865.2. Lineage (NCBI taxonomy): Eukaryota > Metazoa > Arthropoda > Insecta > Lepidoptera > Nymphalidae > Boloria > Boloria selene. The sequence continues at coordinate 12,753,979 of HG993146.1, forward strand.
ACTATGTAGTGATTTTCAATCAAAAAGGGACTGAATGTCAAGGAATATCTAGAAGTCTTATTAGTGTTACTATCTCTTTATTGTGTATTTACTTTATTTGCTTTGCGTTTTTCAGAGAGAAAGCGGTTAAAGAAAAAATGGGCTTGCCGCATATAACTTCGTTTTGTTGGTGCCTCGGACTAGAGTCTGGGGCCAAACTCATTGGATACATACATTTGGTAAGTTTATAAATTAAGTATGCTTTTTTATTTGTTATAAGAAAAATAATTATATGTTTTAGTCTAACTACTGAAGTCACAAAATATAGCAATTAGATATTTTATCGGATTTTTTCTACCATATTATGCATGTACTTCCTCTTGAATCACTCTTTCCATAGCAGTATATAGATTAGTAAGTATATGTATATATTTATGATTTTATTTCTACGCGCGCGGGGAATCCCCTGACTTTCCTCCCCTCAATGGTTTTAGCTTAATAGTAATAGCTTTTATTTTTTACTATATTTTTTGAGCAAACTTATAGTCTAAGATCCGAACCTAAATCGACCACGTTATTGCGAACACGTTGATATAGGGTTGTCTGTAAAAAATTCGGTCCCAATAGAAGTTTGCGAATTTCAAAGATTTAAAATTTTAACGCGTCCGCGTCCAGGATTTTTTTTAGCAATCCCATTTTTAACATATTTTCTAATATACTAAATCACTACATAGTATAAAACAAAGTCGCTTTCTCTGTCCCTATATCCCTTTGTACGCTTAAATCTTTAAAACTACGCAACGGATTTTGATGCGGTTTTTTTTAATAGATAGTGTGATTCAACAGGAAGGTTTATATGCATAACTAGCGGATCCCGCGGCTTTGCCTGGGCTAAATCTAGGAAAAAGCCCAAGCGAAGCGAGGGCGAGTCGCTAGTTTATTATAAAATAAGTTTTATTCTATTATTAGCTCGGTGAAGGTCAATTTAAGTTTGGATCTTCTACAACAAATTAAAGCTTTAGGTTTTAAGTTTGCTTCAAAAAATATTATTAGGTACTATACTCAGAATTTTAATTCGATTCCAGATTTGACAGTTTCAGTGTTGCAACGTTATGACAAGTACTAAATAGTGACGTTGCGAAATTATTCGATACGGAAATGGAATATTTCCGGATCGATTCCTCTCGTTTATAGTAGTATATCTAAACAACTACTACTTTAATAGAAACTAAGTATATCAGGAAATTAAATATTTCTGAACGGATAATTTAGTTATGACGATTAATTTTATTAAGAATCTGAGAGTTTTCTTTAATAATTGTGAGTGGAATAAATAAAAAAATGTGATCATGAAGGAACATGAGAAATAAAACAAATAGCTGATGTACTATGGTAATATTTTATTTTATTTTCTAAATTGTCGCAGTCATCGCTATCGCTATCGCTGACACTTTCTGTAACATTTATTATAAATGTGTCTGTGATATTGTCAATTAACATATCTAGCCTACTCATTTTTTCCTCTTCTTTGACAACATGGGATACGCATTTAGACCATTCGGTAGCCGTAATTTTTTGAATTCCTTCCTCAAATAAATTTCTCTGGTCTGTCAATTTGAAGGTTTTATTATTTTGAGTTACATGCCCCTACCCTACTCGCAATGGTAAGGGGGCAGTCTTAAAACCGTGATCCCATGTTGTGCTGCCATTTTGTCTACAGCGTACTTATTAAAATACTCGTTATGTGGAATCATATCTGGTTCGTAATGAATATTTTTATTTAAAAGCCAGTCTTGAATGGCAGCTTTTTTCCAGCTCATTTTTGGTGCTGCTGTTTCCAATTTTCGGAAGTGGTGATTACGTTACACTTTGCGTTATCCATCACCACAATTGAGTGTAGTCTTAATTTTGGTAAGACTCCAGCATACCACTCCTCAAAACAAACTGAATTCATCTCATCATGGCAATCTTCACAATTTTTCTTTGCTTCAAAAATCATGAGCCCCTCTTCCAGGAAGCCTTCTTCACTACCTATATGGCTAATAATTATGAGACGTAAAAGTGAAAGCTTTTCGTGGACGTTTTTTTCTTGGGGACAAGAAAACATCCACGTCTTTTTGTGATGTACTTGGCTGAGGATCCATTTTGATGGAAAACCAAAACCAATAGATTCACTAAAAGTTCACAAAAAACTATAAACGTAACAACAAACACAACGTAACAAAACTTTAACAAAAACCCAACAACATAACAAAATATCGATGCGCAATGAAACAATATTCGTGCAGTCAGACTGGGATAATGAACTATGAAGCCGAATGACAAGATAAACAAAATGGCGATAGCTGCACGAGCGCGCACTGGTTGCCAATACAGAAAACTATCTATCTAGTCTCTTTTATTATAAGTTTTGTTTTTAATATAAAAAACAAAAATATTAACTTTTTATAAAATAAAGCAGTGGTTACTAATTAATAAATAATTATCACGAATAATTATGTATTTATTTAAATAAAAATCAATAATTTAGTCTTTAATTGGCACACTAATATTATGACTACATAAACATAAATGGCGATTGTTTATCGATTTTTGTGTTCATCACTACACTGTTATATGTGGTATCATTATTTCACAAAATGACATTAGTTAATGTCAAATGTGGAATCGAATTATAATTCCGGGTATAGGTTAAGTTTCTCTGAAATAAAAATCTTTATTTCTTACAAATGATATATCCCAGCTAGCTGCACTGTCGCTGATGACAGTGGCCTCCGTCTTCGCAGAATCTGTCCGCGGAAACATCGGCACTATAGAGGATGCAGAAGACCATCTGTACACGACGTGGTACAAGATATGTGTGTCGGTAGCTGTGATTTCTATCGTCCATGTTGTGTTTGCGACCATTTTGATTTATGGTGCCCATAAGGTCAGTTTATGTGATATCCTAATTTCTTTTCTAATTAAAGTAGTTTTAAAGGAATTCTTTATTGGAAGTTTCGTTGAAATTGTCTAGCTGTTTTGGAAATTAGAAAAAGCCGGAACAAAGAAAGAGTTTCTTTCTATTTTTGATCGTATAACATACTTTTGTCTCTCTTGGGTGGGTCTCTAGTGCTTTTTGCAGTTACCTCCAATTATTTATTGATAGATAGGTAGTATTCATATCTTGACAAACGATCAACGCATGTGATTTTATCAATGACAATGTATATATAAGTAAATATATATAAAAGTCCGTCCGTGTTTCATGGTGGAGTAACAGACTTCATACCTGAATATTGGCAAATGAAGCCGAGTAAGACATATCACATATGTCATATTATGTTGATTTTTAAATATTTTAATTATTGAAAATAATCAGTTAGTTTCAAATTAGTTAGTTAGTTTTCTTATTTTTCCAGAGGAACACGACAGCCCTACGCGTGTGGGTGTGGGTGATGATAGGGCTGTACCTCGCGTCCCTCGGATATGTGATATACTCTATGACCTTCGGCTTTACAGACACTGGATCCCATATTTTCTTGGCGTTTTTGGAAGGCATTTTGTTTTTTGGTAAGTATTGTTCAAATCTATACTAATATTATAAAGCTGAAGAGTTTGTTTGTTTGGTTGGTTGAACGCACTTATCTCAGGAACTACTGGTCCGAATTGAAAAATTCTTTTTGTATTGGATAGTCCGTTCATTGAGGAAGGCTATAGGCTATATTACATCACGCTACGACCAATAGGAGTGGAGCATCAATGAAAAATGTTGCAAAAACGGGAGTAAAATATTTCTTTTGATTTTCAGCCTTTAGAACGCGAGCGGAGCCGCGGGAAGTGCTAGTTACTTATAAATTAAGAATTGTTTTGTTTGTGACAAAGAGACTTCAAAATCGGTCCGGCCAGTTTATAGTTTAGTGAAGTATAATATATTATGTATAGTTTGGACAGTCTCTCCCGTAACCATGATTGAATCTGACTGTTTGATTCGAATCAAAATTAAATAAATCTGCCAAAAAGTACGAATAGTTCTATTCAAAATACCACATTTTAAGTATTTTTAAATTTAAAATATTTTTACTCCCATTATTTATACATAATAATATGTACATTAAATCGTCATCGGAAATGTAATCAGGGTACGTCCCCGATATCGACTAACGCTTCATATAATTAATTTATTATATGCTATAAATACAGAATAAATATGTTCAGACCCATGACTGGATGACACGACCTTACTTACTATTCCAGCAGTCGCGGGTTCGAGTCCCGCTGAGAGCAATCGTTTTTGTGGTGATAACATATAGGTATGTGTAGTGTATCAACTTTATGGTATCCGTAACACAAGCCTCGTAGCTTACCATGGAACTAGATGGTGCTGCGGTTTAATGTCTCAACATATGTTTTTATTATTTGCTTTTTCAAATGTTTTTGAAGTGAAACTTCTTTAGAATCGTTGTGATTTAAAACTCGAAACGAAAAAATAAGTCCATAGTACCAGGCGCTTAGAGACGGGGAAGAGTTAACCTTAGTTAGATCTCGCCCACCGCGAGTCAGTGACATTTCTAACTCGTGGGTGTGACTTTCGCGCCATCTCTCTCTCTCGACGAGCTTAGACGGGGTTATTTAGTATAAATATAAACAAGATGTAAAAATTAGTTTGCCAAAGAAGTTTTACTTCTGACATGTGTACTTTGTACACACGTACTTTTTTATTTATAGGTATCCTCGCCTATTGCATCCTTTGCGTGAACAGCTTCTACCTGATGCTGAGGAGCTCCGAGGAAATGGAAACTCCCTACAAAACTGACTATTAGACTGTCGTCTAAGAAAGTACGTTACCTCATTCATACATTAAGCCTTAAAGTCAATGTGCTTCAAATTTTTAATATTAAGAAAAAATGCCATGTAGTGCTTATGAGGTGTTTGTCATTGATATACAAAAACTAGATACACAAAGTCTTAAAAGTGTCCCCAAAAGAAGTGCAAAATTTAAATTATACGCTTTTTTCAATTGAACAAAGGAGTTCATTGCTTTTCGGATGACAACATTGAAATACATTGTTTCTTTTACAATTGCACCTTATGTTGTGTGCGTAAGGTCGAGTTTGTTCTAACTACAATTGAAGACTTAAATGGATATAGGTAATATGTCAAATTTATTTATCCAACACAAAAAGATTTTTTCAAATCGAACCAGTAGTTCCTGAGATTAGCGCGTTCAACCAAACAAACAAACTCTTCAGCTTTAGAATATGTGTTTGTATAGATGTATTAACCATATTTATGACTATTGTAGGTGAGTTTACGCCATTGACAGCCATTTTATACATACATACTTTGAAGTCTATTTTCTCGAAATTATAATTTTGCGACATAACCTTCATCCGTTTACGTCTTCTTATAAGTTAATAATTTTGAATTAAATTCTCTGGTCTATATAAATGTCGGCGACACTTTTGTAAATTTATTTCTGATTTTTATTAGGAAATGTGTATCTGTTTTTTATATATCAATTATTGTGCTAGTTAACAATGTTTCAATTTTAAAATGGCGGATGGAATTTTTATACCATATATTATACATTTTTATTATTAAGCACAATAATTTTACAGCGTTTAATGATATACGATTATCTTCTATATGTCTGTTTGTTGATTAATTTGAAAGTAATAATAATATTACATAATTATTATGGAATATTTGAAATGTATACTATTTTAGGCGTCGATCTCAAAATTTGACAGCATATTTTTATTATTTTTGATATTTAAAAATAATACATTTTAAATCATTTAATTTATAAAGAAAAAAAATCTAACATATTATAATTAAAAAATATTCACGATTCAATATAACGTATTTACAAAAGATATGAAAACTTATTTTGTATAAATAAGCCTAAAATCGCAAACAATAAAAAATACATAATTCTTAAAATGATAGACATTTTAATATTATTTTTATACCATTACAAAACTCAGGTACTACTTTTTGTATTGTAGGTAAAATAAGCTAAACTTGAAAGCTTTCAATGTCATTACATAAAGACTAAATTACCTTAATAAAGCAATTGCCAAAAAATGTTTCAATATTATGTAATGGTAGAACTAATTTGTAAGGTTTATGTCGGAAAATAATCGATTTTTTAATATAGTCGATTTGGTATCGAATTAATCTTAGTGGAATAACCTGAATTTATGTCCACATCAACTCTTCGTGTACCGTCATATTCAGTGACCAGTTTTGACTAGTTTCATTTATAAAAGGTCCTGACAAAAGTAGACTATTGTCGGTAGTTTTGACAAAGTTAGTCATCGATATTAAATCGATTTTTGTCATTACGTCGTAATTATCTATTATTTTAATATATTCATTGATAATTACGACTTCACGACCCAAATCGATATAATGTTGATGACTAATTTTTTCAAGCCCTGGTCTACTTTTATCAAGACCTTTTCTACTACTGAACTACGTCAAAAGCCGGCTCTGGAAAGAAATGGCCCTTATCTGATAGAACTGAAGAATTCTTCAACTAGTTTCTGTTTTGTGCCTCTTCTACACTTTAATGTATGAGACACTTCATAGTTTTCCTTTTTTTGGGGATGATATTGGGTTTTCTTACAAAGCCGTAGTATGAATCTATATTATATAGTCGATAGCATGTACAATTTTTAACAAAACTAAATAATAGTTAAAATAACATTTAAATTATGTGAAATAAATCCGTTCATAAACGCAGGAGTTTACTAAATAAACAAAAATTTATATAATTAAGGAAATTAGTGCCTCAATATGCCTTCTGTAATATAGTGGAAGACGACAGTAGATTAAAAAAGGTTCAATAATATTTACTTAATAAAGTTTATAGCACAGTTAAAATAAAAATACATATATACTGCCTTTTTAAATAATAGTGCAGCTCTATAGATTTTTTTTAATATCTAAAAACTAGTCTAATGACTATTTCTTAGTGACGTTTCCTAACATTTTGTTAGTTTTAATTTTGGTTTAAAAACGATAGCGATTCGTCAATCTTGATGACGTAATAATAAATATTGAAACATACATTAACAAATTTTTATAGATATTAATCCCACCAAACATAATTTCCTAAGTCGCCAAAAGTCAAAAAGTGAAAAAAATCTAAAAAATTGGTATAGGTATACAAAAATAAATATTTTTTGTTTGTTCACTGTCAGTATTCTTGCATAATAGTTTTTGAAGTCAAACAAAGCAGGTGTTTGGGAAATTACAAATGTCTTTATTTTTTATATGAATTTTGTTAAATATTATGGTGACATAATATTTTTATTATGAATATTTTTATACATATTTCGTTTAATAAAGAAGTGATCGTTTTAGTACAACGTACAAATTATTCAAATTATAGATTATATTGTCACAGAAGCTACAAAGTACTGTATCGTCGCTGTAGAATGAAAACCTCGTATGTCCAAACTTTACAGGAAACGAAAAAAATGGTTCATTTTGTCAATGTTTTTTTCAAACAAAAGGTTTTCGTTTTACTCCAAATATGGCACTAGTGGTCATGGATTGGGCTTACGGTTTCGCCGTAATATAAAATACGTAATTTTCATTCGATTTTTACAAAAAAAATTATGCATTTTTGACATACGAGGTATTCATTCTACAGTGATAGTATGTAAATATATAAATTGTGTTTTTTTTAACTTTGTTTTATAAAGTTTTTTATTTATATGTTTATTAATTTTATATTTTTCGACATTGTTATGAAAGACGTATTATTAAAATACACTTTTATTTACTAACTTATTTTTTTTGTAACATAACATTGAGTTTATCGTCAAATATTTTATTTATAAAATATATACATCTATGTACCTCGGCAGTACTTACGTTTACTCGAATAAAAGTTTAATAGGGAACATGCCTGGGATTTTTTTTTATTTTATTTTAATCTGCTGACGTTCTTTTTTAATTGCATAGATTAATAAATGAAGTACTTCGGCGACTGTTTTTAGGAAAAGATATACATAATACGATAAAAATTGCGTTTTTTTCTAACAAGTGACATTTTTGTATGTAGACATAAAAAGCAAGTTTAAGTTAATTTTATATTTTTGATAATTTTATTTAAGAAGTTTATACTTTGTAATAATATAAATATATATATTAACAAATAACAAATACATGCATGTTCCCTATTATAAAAATATTAGATAAAGTTGAGTTCAGAAATAACTTATAAGGCTTGTAGCGCACTAGGAGTTTAATCTAATCTGCTTTTTTAAATAAAGTAATGTTAATGTATCCTTAATAATTTGAAAAGGTTAGTTTTTTACCGTTGGGTACATTAAAGTCTCGAAATACAAAATTATATTACGCACAGAATCCGCCAAAATAAATTCCAATGTCAAATTCTATTCTCAATGTTGCCATATTGATGGTTGACAGAATTTTTATGTGAAATTTACGATTTTTTTAATAAACATTTGTTATAAAATAAGCTACATGTTGAAAATTCTAACTGAAAAATAATGTTTATTCCTTTGTCAGAAATATATTTAAAAACTGTCAACAGTACAAAAATATTCAATTTAGTTTTCAAATAATCATAAAACCTACTTAACCTTTTACAAAAGTTATGTAATTTATACTTTCTAGAAATATACGGTGGATCATGAAGTGCCAATGTCTACTGCCAATGTTATAATAATTGCAATTTTTACATGATCAAGTACACAAAGTCAAATCAAATCAAATCAAAATATTAAAATGGCAACTTATGCAGTAAAAAATAGTTTGTTTTAGTTTTAGGTATTTTTAATAATTTGTTTTTATTTTAGATTGTAATATTTGAATCTATTATAATCGATAAGTATATATACCCATAATATAGGTTATATTCCGCTCGCAATGAGCATGATCGCTTCGAGTTTGATACTATTATAATATTTATACCATATTATGACGTCAGCGCAAAACTTGCCTAGCTATAGTCTTGCAGCTAAAAAGTCTACATTTTTAGATGTTATGCGAATATTGAACATTTTTAAATTAATGTGAATTTTAAATAAATAAGTTTTTACAGTTTTGCTTACAATTTTTTTTACCTACGTATTTTCAGTAAGCTTGTTTCCCGAGTGCTGTTTATTCAGCCCACTTTAACGTCCCACTGCTAGGGATGGGACTCTCTCCGATATGAGGGAGTTCAAGCCATAGTCTTTCTCCCAGACATACACGTTCCTATGTTTTTTTAACACAAGACAACTGTTAATTGTCGCAAAATATTCAAAACCAGAATTTAAAATATGGTCTATTTTATTGGAAATTGGACATATTGTTAATATTTATAATATGTATGTATTTAAACTTATAAATGTAGTATATCAACTATCTGGTATCCGTAACACAAGCCTCGTAGCTTACCACGGAACTCAATGGAGCTGTGTAATAATGTCCCAATATAAAAAAATGTATTTATTTATACTAACATATAAAAAACCAAAAATATATAGATTATTGTATAGCAGCTTCAATGTATCTTACATTTAATTTGTTTATTAAGCTAGGCTATTTTTGTGCTGTCTTCATATTATGAATTTTGAACTAAGTGTCTTGAATCTTATGGCCTGTCGGTATTGTAGTGTAGTATGTAAGTGCGTATGGCTATATATAATACTTATATACAATGCATTTGTGTGATCGTCCAGCATTTATGATATATTATACATGTTGTCATTTGACAATGGTTTTTTATTTCATACCTGTCCTCTCGTTAAAATATCTATAAATAACGCATAAATCTTTTTCAGAAAAGTTTTCCAGCATAATATCTATGTGAAGTATGTTTTAGTAGTTAGTAGTGTAAGAATGTTTTAGGAACTACTGCTTTTTCTAACACTGAATAATTGTCAAAAAGGGAACCTCCACTGTCACAGCATAGCTTTGTGGTTGATGTTTTACAATATTTTTGTGATATTCGAGTTTTTTCGTGTGACCGTTTGGCGTTTAGAGACAAAAATAAATTAGTAAATATTATTTTACAAAGAAATGTATCACCTTTCAGCCGAAATTTATAGAGATACCATATAAATGTTGGTGGCGCCCTCCTTTTTTTTTCATGACTTTCTTGACAGACTGTAGTATACTATTGTTTCGTTCGAGAGTGCACAGATAAAAAAATCATGATAGAATTCTATACGATGGAGAACTTTATGATTATAACTTTATATTGGAGATACAATTCGATTATTTTATGTGCTCTGCTACAAAAGATTGCTTGTTTAATAACTTTTTGGTATAATTCAATTATCTTTACACGTCGCTCTTGTTTTAAATATTGTAATAACCTTCGAGAGAAACTAAAGCACCTGTGTATAGTTTAAGTTGTCACTATTATGCTAATTGCTAATACCACTAAGGCATTTTTACGGAAGGAACAAGTTTCTCAAAAGACTCGCTAAACGTCTTCAACATGAAAAAATAAGTTATTTCATATTTCAGGATAGAAAAAAAACACAAAACAAATTTTACATAGTTGTTTATTCACCGAAATAATCTTAATCACGATGAAGTCACGTCACTTAATTTCCTTCGTTTCAATAAATATATTACAAGTCTATAGTTAAGTACAATCGAATATGTATTGGTCTTACGGAGGCTATTCAACAGTTATGCGATATTTTACAAAATGAACTTAGGCATCCATTATTTTCTTATTAAAGGTGTAGAATGAAATTACTGGTATTTCAATGAAAAAGCGCGCTAAGAATTTCTTTCACAGATAACACATATTTTTAGATCAAGCTATAAGAAAATACATAAAGTTATTAAATATATTTTTGATTTCTCAACCAATGACAAGTTGTAATTCAGTTGAATTTATTTATAGTTGCAAAATTATTTTGAATGAGTTCCTAAACAAGCAATTATACCTGCTATATAACAATCCCTTCCAAAAGTTGTCTTTATCGCCTAAAATATTTTTTTTTGTAAAAAAACTAGTTATAAGGTAATTTATCTTTGATTGCCAAAAATAACATTGTGATAGCCTCGTTGAAGTACCTATCAGCAGCTTACGATAGCCTAATATAATGAAATAGTGTTTTAAACACAGCTATACTAAAAAAAATATTTTTCATTAATTATTTTCTTCTCTACGACACTTGTCATTAGGTTAAGTATTGCAAATGTAAGTACAACGTAAAATATGATATTAAGTACAATTGAGAGAGAACAAGATCACAATAAAAAGTTCGTATGATAGTTGACACAGATTATAATATTTTTCGTTTTTTTTACATAATATCACGAAGTTTTCTAACAATGATTCGTGTTTGATCGGAATGTCAATAACTATATAAATTATATACATTACACTAAGGCAAGAAATGCGGCGATAGTTGCTCAATTTCGTTGATTTATTCGATTATGTAAATAAGTTACGTGTCTACTTAGGAATCTATATTTCACATACAGTCAACGTATTGTAATGTTTAATTTAACAGGCGTGGGAACTAAAGACTTTATTGCATAAATTATTTAACTTTTTTCTTTAAAACAACGCCCCTATTATTTCGACGAAAGCAAAAAAAAGCGCTTAAAATCAAAGTTTTTCATTGCCAACATAATATTTACGCTCTTAATGCCAGATGCAATAAATAGAGACAATAAAACTATCTTCGGATTAAAAAAAACCCGAATATTCGCAAAATGTTACTTATTTGCGTAACTGAAAAGGAGTAGTTTTCATACTTTGTATTTCCAGCATAGATAATAAATATTATGGAGTTCTAATATCTAATAGGGGCGTTTTTTGTTTATTCCATAAAAATTTTATATCTATGCATCTCTACAAGTCAACATTTTAATGTAAATAAGTAGATACTTTCTTTCTAGCACATTATCAATTAATGAAAGAGCGAGATGCATAGATAACTATTAAAAGAAAATTGTATAATTGAAATATTAAATCTATAATTTAAATATTTATAAAAAAACTTCGAATTATACAATTAATAACTAAAATATACAGATAAATAATAACAAATATGCCTGTATACGTAACTACTATTTCTTAAATTAATAGGCAAAGACTTACGATAGGTATATTTAAAATACAATTATAAATGAATTTTGTTTCGTTTTGAACATGAAACGATAAGACACGGTAATTTTATAGGCATCCAACATTTACAATAGATTTAGTACCGATTTACCTACGATAGTCTTCGCTTAGCTTACGAGCTACGTACAACAAGTGCGGCGACGCCGGGCGAACTTTATACAACGCTAAACGGATAAATACTTAACTTAGGGTATTGCACGAAAAACTGGGAAACAAAGTCTAACTCTACAATGTACATAATTACACTTAAATACGAACTGTCCTGCGCCGAAACTAGAAACACTACACACGCACGCCCAGACCATTTGTTTTCTACCAAATCTTAATCCCCATCTTCTTGACTGTTGGCTTTCTAATCGATAGCAACCGCAAAACTTCTCGTTTGGAAGTTTTCCATAGTTTTAGGCCTGATCTGTATTGTCACGTTGACTTTATCGATTAGGAGCAACTGCGAAACTTCTCGTTTGGAAGTTTTCAACAGTTTTAGGCCTGATCTTTATTGTCACGTGCCACGTGCTGGTCGTGGATCAGTCGGCTCGCGAAGAAGGGGGAGAGCGGTCAGTAGAGTCGTGCCGAGTCGAGCGGCGGCGGTTCGGTGCCTACGTCTATGTCAGTGGGGCCGTCATCCTCCGTCACGCTCGGCGCCCCGCTTGCCCGCTGTAACCCACGCACCTGGAATTTAAAGATTAACATTTTCAATGGAATCTAATCAAAATATTTTATTCAGCATAAAATTGTTACAATTTCTTACTAAACGTCATGAGTGCACCACCAGTTCGGAAAGAAGAAACCTCTGACCTAATAAGAACTGGCGAAAGAAACTCAGCGGGACTAATATTTTTTTTTATTAATCCATCCACAGTCCATACACTAACTTAAGGATTTGTTCTTGAAGATTTCAAGAAGTTAATAATCTTTTGGATCTTTAAAATCATGGCATAAACGCGGAACACCTTTATGAAAACTTTGAAGTTAAATAACGGTAGGTAGGTAAATTTATCAACAGCTTCACCCGACAAAGCTTGTATTTTAATCTATCACATATTCACCATAAATATTGACTTGTACACAAAACAGACAACTTTATATTATGTAAAAAGTTTTAGCTATAAATTCATCTCTTACTTCATTTGTAACTCATACTAAATGTAAAGGCCCTTTTTACTATATCATAATATGAGAATCGTGCGCAATATGATTACTACTTGCTTATATGTAAAGAAAAGCATCGTGAAAGAACCTGCTCGTCCGCGTTTTTAAGAACCTTACTGGTTTTCATAACGTGAAGTCTGTCTTGCGCTTGTCACAGTAGTTGTTAAATTCTTACCAAATCAAATCAAATCAAAATATTCTTTATTGAAATAGACTTTTACACGCTCTTTTGAATCGTCATTTTTACATTATTGAAATTAAATGTCAGTCTGTAAGTCTGTGAGTAAACTACCACCAGCTCTGAAAGCTGTTCTGCTGAGAAGAACCGGCGAGAAACTCAACAGTTACTTTTCAAAAAAAATATTTGGTAACAATATTGTATTATAATATTTATCTATTTATCCTACGTGAGACACGACCAGACATTAATCCTGATTACATTACCTGAAGGAGAAGGTTGTTGGAGAGTAGCCTGGCCTGGTGTTCCTGGGCCTTGGCGCGCAAGCAAGCGATGCTGTTGTTGCGGAAAGCTTCAGGATCCTCGTAAAGCTCGCGGCCGTCGGGCGACGCGCGGCCCTTCGCGGACGAGGACGCCGTCGTGCTGCTTCCGGGCGAGCTTTGCGCCTGAAAATGGGAGAACTGTGTTAACAATTAAGATTTTATATATGTAGGATGCAAGATTATTATTGAAAGCGTTTATAACACACCATATTTAAAAAAAGCTGTTGATAGTCATTATTCGATAATCGTATGGTTAAAAAATATATTATTCGTCCAACTATTGACGGTTTGTACGAATATCTATAACTTTTTTGATTTCTAATATAAAACAAGTGATTTTTATGTGCAGGTGCAGGCAGTTATACCTATACCAAAAATAAAAAGAAAATAACCTTAACCTACCGAGCTGAAAATTTTTTTTTAAGATCCCACCCACTTTTAAGTCCAAGAGTGTTTATATGTAAAATATCTGGTTCTATAGAGTCGTCCTAACAAATTAATGTCTCTTACACTCACTAAGAGTAGATGTACTGGAAGTACTAGAAGTATTGAAACGTCCGCAATTGCATACACGAGTATGTCAAAACTTATAAAACAAATTATTTCCCTAATATTATGTTCCTAATAGAGCCTATATGTTATGGCAGGCCGTCTTCCAAGGAATCCTTCCAAATCCGTCCAGCCAAATCAAATTCATTCATTCAAATCAGAGTCAGTGTTCAGAATCAAAACTATAGGTTTAAAGATTTTGCTTTTTAGTTTTATTTTAACTATCGAAAGCTGTAATAGCTTTTCTTAGAGACTCGAAATAAATTTATATGTTCTATACAAGAACTGCTGCTTTTATAATATAATGAAGGCATACTAACAAAATTACTATGTTCTACGATTTTTTAATGTAACCTTTTTCAAAGGTTATGTTCATGTGACTAATATATTTTCTACAAAAAGTATAATTAATAGGTATCTGAAAATTTACAACTAAACTAATTCAACAATGAAATAGGATAAGAAAAAATTAGGCAACTCAAAGTTTAGACTTCTAATATAAGACCTAGAACAGCTCTAATAGCTGAATGTGATCCTGACAACCCTAAACGTCTCCAGTGAACGTAATGAAGTGCATTCTAACGAGATATATGTATATCATGGCATATTAATATTCTGGAGGAATGCATGCGGGGGCACGCGCGGTCTAATGCTTGGCCATTAGTGCTAATATTATTCACCTATCTAATATCTGTCATAGATTTGTGGTAGATAAAAGTTGGGCTCAATTGGTAGTCTGGACAGTCAGTTGGTAGACTCTGCGCCAGCGGTCGCGGGTTCGAGTCCCGCTGGGGGCATTCATTTGTTAAGCACGAATGTTTTTTTCCAGTCATGGGTGTTTATATTTATAATATGTATGTATTTAAAAGTTATATATGTAGTATATGAACTATCTGGTATCCGTAACACAAGCATCGTACCTTACAACGAAACTGGATGGCGCTGTTGTAAGAATCTCCTAACATATTAATATTATTAACATTACTATTTATAGAAAAGATTGTGTGTCAGTGTGTCATGCTGAAACTGCTGTACGGATATTGATGAAATTATTAGGATATCGGCTACTGGTACAAGTAGTGAGGCGAGTAATCGATACGAAGGTCAGTCGTTCGTGACCAATTGATATAAAATTGTATTACAGTGGTCGCGGGTTTGATAACTAACCAAAGTGAATAGCAGAGTATATAGCAGGTGTATGTACAATGTACAATATACATAAGTACTTACATATAGTTATGACCTGAGGAAGCTAGGACGGCGAGTCTATTTAGGTAAATAAAGTTTGCACAAACCGCAAATATCTGATAGCAGGTAATTTCTCATAATACTTTAGTCTTTTTAATCGAAGAAGATATTAAAGCAATATTGCTGTAATTTTAAATTTGCACATTTGCTTTTACCAACTCATAGTGTCGATCGCGGATCGTTCTACGAGTAAGTCTGATGTCGGATTGAAAACGTGTTTTTATACAAGAACATATTAATAACTGAGTGTCATCTAATCAGAATCTCATTTCAATAATATTTCTTCTTTAAAATATTTTACCAAACCGATATCGGACCGTGAACTGTAGTGTAAGAAGGCCCTATTACTACATTCATGTCGTAGATAGCCGCGAACCAAGGCTACAAGGATAAAAAAGTATAACGTGTGGTGTCGTGGGACACCGGATAGGAACGAAGTTCTACCTTATTATAACAATATTAATTTTAACTTCTATTAGCGGTATAATGAAAATAATTATTCTGGTATACATTTTTTATATTTTTTTAATCGATAAAAATAAAAATCTAAACATAAAAAATATGACATATAATATTTATTGCCAATTTTAAATAATAAAGAAAGAAAAATATAAAATATATAATCTTACGTAACGGACGTTTTTTCCCGGTTAGGGTACCTCTCCGCATCGTCCCAAAAGGAACTTCGTTCCAAAAATGTGTTAGTTATTTCATTATTTATTAAACTTATGTACTTCTGATATTCCATATTAATACCTTGTTAAGGTAATGTCGGGGGAAAATCTAGTTGCGACTGCCAATAAAATAGTATCTAGATATTACCTGTAGGTACCTAGTGCCCGTGGGACAACATTTAAAACCTGCTGCGCCTACAATTTATATTAACGATTTTTTATTCCCAAGCGGGTGGGGAATTTCAATACAATTTACAGATCTTTGCCTACCTTTAGAACTAAATATACGTGTAGAACTTATGACATTCTAATACTATGTATTAAGAAATACTGTAAATACTCTGTTTTCAGTTAAATGTAAAATCAGATATAAATGGAAAATAAGACTTCAACTTAAACACTCGGGCACGTCCCTAGGTATAGGCAGGTTACAGTAGATTATGTTTTTTCCAGGTCATAATCTATCTGAATCCTAATCCGTCGTACAGCTGTTTCAGCATGAATAAGTATCACACACACTATGTATCGCGTTTGTAATAGTAGTGAGCTTATATCTTTATTACTTTTTAACTATATAACGTACAGTTATGAAGAAAATACATTTTAACGACCATATATGCAGCATTATGATAGAGATGATAAACAAAGAAGTAAAGAAGGAGAATGAAGAAGGAAATAAGTAGTAGAAATAAAGAGACGAAACTAAGTTACCTGGTTATCGTGAACGTCATGCCGCGGCGAGGCGGAGGGCGCGCACTCTCCCTCTGCCTCCGAACCCTCTCGCTCCGACCCCGACTCCTTCAGGTGCTGCGCCGCCTCCAACGACTTGCGGTGCATGCCTGAAACAAGAGAATGCTCCAATTAGTCTTCTAGATTTCTTCTACTTCTGTTTTCTTCTTTAAATAAAAATAGAAACCTATTTCATCTTTCTCCCACGCTTTTCTTTGGGTGGGAAAAAATAAAAAGAGCAAACCCAAAAATCATAAATTTGTAGTCACGATATACATAATGTTAAAATTTCTAAGCATGTAACCTACCGCTTATTCTTGATTGGAATTATTATTTATTGGAAAAATGTGATGTAAATTATAAAACCGAACATTTATTTGTACGGATTTGATTTAATTATAATTACTCTAATTTAAACCAGACATAAGCCCATAGTAAAACTAGTAAAAAATATCCTACTAGATACTTCAAGTTGATACAATTTCGAATTATTATTACATTATATATTATTTTTCTTATATTATGTAAAAAATGTTTTGTATTGTTAAAATCATAAGATTCAAAATAAAGTGCGCGAAAGTAAACAAAGCCATGAATAGAAACCATTATCCATTGTATCGGTAATGAGAATAGATGGTACCTTATATATCGCGCTGTGGCTGAACACATTTTCACCAAACTTTTCATGATTTATTATCATGTTATATGTACTATAATATTCTACTATGTAGGTACTCACTTTCGTTCTGGTCCCTACGTACCTACATTTAAAAGGTTATTAGGTATAGGTTTTTCACATATGAGACATTTTCCCATTGTAAAAATTCAGGTTTAAGATCATTTATTTCTCAAGAAGAATATTACAATTCACTTATATGAGAAATTAAAAATTATTTAAGTTTAACTAACATTATTGGGTAGGTACATCGCAAATTATGCTTTATGTTTATTCAGATAGCCAGCTATCATCCAACCTTATCAAAATCTATCCAGTGATTTTCTTTTGATGCAATCATAGACAGACAGACACACAATAATTTTTAAATAGCGTAGAAAACTCAAGATGTAACTTGTCACGTCCAATTAAAACGTCCACGTGTTTTAATTGGTAGTACATTCCTGCTACAAGATATAACAAGTAAACGGTAATATAGAAAAAGTCCATAATATTTTCGGATCTTTTTGTTTACGGAGGTATGTACATTTTATTTGTAGAGTATAAGGAAGTGAATATACTCGTATAATTTATTCGAATTAACTGTTTTACAAGCATTCTTCGTCTGTATTTACATTTTAACAATTTAAATCATTATCAATGTCAACAGTATATGTACTCGTAAGTCCGAGGTGAATCTACCATCCACTATGTCGTGTCGAGTAGTCGTCCCACCGGAGTATGAGAGTCATAGAAATAGAGAGAGCACTTGTGTCTGCGCGTATACTTGTTCACTATAATATCTCCTGCGCAGTTGGCCAGTCTCAACGAGATTGGCCGCCGTGGCCGGAATCGGTCGGAGATCATTATTATATTATTATATAGCGCGCGAGAATTTCAGCAGTTGCTCTTTTAAAATAACGTTTACATAACATTTGAATAGGCTGAAAACCCCATTTTATATAGGTACAAAATACAGAATACATTAGAACTACTTTTTTGAGTGGAAGCAGCGCGTTTTCAGTAACGTTAGATTTATTATATTTTAAGGTATTAAATTAAATATGAAGACTGCTTTAATGTTTTGAATTTTATGTGGTATTTACAAGGGAAGACGAACAAATCGACTAACCTTCACGTTTGCAATAATAACATGTAGGAGATGAAAGGATTTTTGGGTGTCTTCTATGTAAATCTTACTAGAAATTCAGATATTCCGCTAGTTCTAAAAGAAAAAACACCCTTTCCGATACTCTTCATAAAGTGCTTCAGCGTCTACACGTTTAATACCACGGCTAGGATTTTACGAGATTTTTACAACTCTCCCGCGCTGTTCTCTGAATGCCTAATAAGGATTTTACTGCTGCATTAGTCGGCGCCGCCTGCATGAAATGACTTATCACTTTTGTTTATTCATTTATTACTCGACAGACGAATGAATAAATGAAGGACTTAGAATTTTTATTTTTAATTTATTTCAAGCCCTAACTCGGACGCAGTTTCGTTCCATCGTAAAAGAAAATATGCTGAATATACGTTTCTGGTGTTAAAATACTTTAGAAATTATTAAACGTATTTAAAATTGAACTTGTCAAAATAAATAAAACTCAAGTAGATGTAAAACAGCTATATAAAATTGCCTAACTTGAAAAGCAGGGGTCGGTATCGACTGAGTTACACATCATTAAAAGGTCATCATAGGTTAAACTTAGTCTCGGATAAATATCGTTAAATAACCAAAATCCTTTCCACTCAAATTGAAACCATACAAAAGTAATAAAATATTTAAAAAAACATCGAACCCCCTTTCGACTTCATACTATACGTATATTAGATTAGATAACCAAGTAAATGGTAAGGCGATAGTTTATTATAATTTTTATTAGTACACCTTCTATATAACATTAATTAAAATGTCACTCTACATCACACCACTGGTCAGTACTACGTAGCTTAGCGAGCGGTCATCAAGGGAGTAATCGTCGGAGGTAACATTAGAACTTTCACCATTACGCCCGCAATAAATCCACTTGATTTAGACCAGTAGTTAGTCTGCGATTAGGCTTGAGGAAATAAGGAACTTGCCAAATTCTTACGTTCATTTTACGAGTACGTAGTTTTCAGGCACAGAATTAGGAATGACTTTGACTTAATTTTAATATGACTTTTGACTTTAAATCAACTATTAAAAGTCAATTTTTAAACCAAGTTTAGTATTTATCAGTTTGAATCGCCGGATTTTCTTAACAGAAGCGTATTCAACACTATTTGTATCTTGAGTTTAATCACACAATTGACGATTGCGAATATATTCTATTTCGAGTTTATTTACAAACTGTCAAACAGCAGTATTAAGAGAAGTTAGTGTTCATGCTAGAGTTGGATGTCGTATATGCTTAAATGATTTTTTCAATCTTTTTTATTATAGACAAGCATCTGATATTGGTGGCATTTTCCCTTTGCCTAGCATGTACATTTAAAAAAAAGGCCAATAGTGACACATCTATTTGTACTGTATTCACTTTTCCTAGTTGAAAAGAGATTGTGTCCACTAAATTAAGTATCTGGCAGTTATGAAAATCCAAGTCTTTGTCCGATTAAGTTTTAAGTACTACATTGATGATATGAGTAAATTTTGAGCCAACAGTTGAAATACATTCACCTTCGATAGGTTGATGAGATGAACCGATAAGTTAAATTTTTAACATTATATTTTTTTTATCTGTTATTCAATAAAATTATATTCCATTCCTAACTAAAAAGGAAAAACTATACAAATGAAAGTTATTAATCACATAACACAGTATCGTTAATTTATCTGGTATAATTATGCATATATTAAATTAGGAAGGTACTAGAAATATTTTCACACCTCAAACAGAGGCTTCATACGAAATAATTAATAAGTGCTTGTGACTGTCGGTGCTTGTGAGTTGTGAGTCGACGAGCTTGTTGATTATTTTTAATGATTATATCTAAAGCTATGTGATACGCGGTGATATGAAAGCTGCTTTAATATGTTGGATCTATGTTGAGAGTATAAGATTAAGTAATTTCGTCTCCCTTTTATTTGAAATTAATGTTGAAAACCGCATAATATGTATATTCTAACATAACTGCTTATATTGTAATTACCCTAAAATATGTTTCACAGCACAAAACTGAGACAAAAGTGATAGTTTTAGAATCTTTAAATAGATACGATACAATACTAATAATAGATACAAGTCTCTTACAGAGAAATATTTGAAATATTCTATGTGAAAAATTAAAGAATGGCTCTTAAGTTTATCAAAAATATGCTTTTCATGGTGTTTCCAATCAATTGTAATGATAGTTTTAAGTGCTTACGAAATAACAGGAATTTTCAACTTTAACTGTTTTGATATATAAACATATGAATACATTTTAAATATTATGTTGTAGAGCCGTAAAGAATACTAAATGTATAATACTTTCTTAATACTTTCTTCCAAATGTTACGTAAATTTCTCTGGTAAAAAAATATTATTTGAACAGATCGACATACAAACGATATTCCACAGTAACATAATTTAATGTTTTTAAAGCAGGCAAAGTAGAAGACGTTGCTGGTCCCCAGCACTCTGCACTGAAGCACTATAACACTAACATAAATTGCCACCACGTTTAGAGATAGTAATTTGGCGGTGCCTTCAAACGCTTACCTTTTAGGATGAGGGAGGGGAAGTCTTGAAGGATACAATTCGATTGAGTTTCCACTAGTGAAGTGCTCGCGAGGTTCTTCATTTAAAGTAATGGTAAGGCCGCGGTCGCACTGTGCGTGTCTTGCCGAAAAAACCTATGGTGGTTTTTGATGTTTTTGACCAAATTATGAAATATTATATTTTTTTTTTGGGTAATTTTTGTTTAATTGCTTATCAAAAATCTAGTCCATATATTTGGAATGTAACTTAAAAAAGGGTTACAGTTAAATATCTCGAGATTTTTAAAAGTTTTTGTAAAGGTTCATTACATTAATTTTTCCTTCAAATGTAAGATATTTTCATACTGTTTGAGGGATGAAAATTAGAAGTACATTTATAAAAATTTTCAGGTAGTCAGTTTAAAGGAACTATTTTATTCGGTAATTTTTTTTGTTTGTTCGTCAGTCTGTTTTTTAACATTAGCTCATATAACATTAGACAGATAAATTCAATAAAACCTTCTCATATAATATTTATTACATGTAAATGTATACCACTATCAATAGAGGTTACCTTAATGTTACACCTTTCGACTCTACGCACTTAATTGCAATCGTTGCCATAATTAATGGCAGAAGACTGATAAATTTGAAATTAGCGCACAAAGTCAGGGACATTTCCTAGTATAAATAGATAAAACTATCTTATACATGACCTTGGATAAATAAATTTGTTTTTGTCATGCTGCTGGCGCGAGATCGCGAGGCTCGCGCTCTCTCATATGTCCCGTGCCTAACGCGTGGTGTCATTTAGTAAGATAAAAGAGTGATGCACAAAGCAAGTGTATAATAGGCAGATAATTCAGTAAGGTGCTCTCGGCGTGCATTACGATCCATTTGCGGCTGGCACTTTGATGTAGGCCCTAAGTGAATTGTATAATAGAATTACATTATTTTTCGATATTTTTTCGCTTTTATCGATAGATTTCAACAATTAAAACGAGTTAGACACTGTTGTGTATAATAGGGTCATTGTACTAGCACGCGCCCTCGACTTTGTCTGTTTTTCGTCGTCTCGTCACCATTTGAATATTTATATTATACATGTGAACTTAGTTTTTTATATGTAGAGTGCACAAGTTGATATGCTAATTAGCTACTATAATATACTAACTCCAATATTAGAAAGCCTTTCTAGAACTGCTGTTTTTGATGTCAATTTTCTTTATTATATATTAAATAGTTTTTATAATTATATACTCGTCATTAATTCTTTGTTTTATGTTAATAGAAAATATATTTTCACCCGCCATTCATCTCTGTAGTTGATGGACGGGACATTAAATACGTATTCTTTAAGTTAAGATCCATCGTGAGATTTTTAAGACTGTAACTGCCCGATTTCCTAACAAATAGGAAATCTTTGCATTTTAAAATTTTTCTTATGCTTCTAGAAAATATCTGAATACTAGAAAGATAGGGACCTACTGAAATTGAAAAAAAGAACCAATATATCTACTTCGTTTGAGTACATTCGAAACGATTTATCAATGTCGAAAAGCAACGGTTACCTAAAACATATTTATAAGATCTAATGATGACTATATCAAAAGAAAATTTCAAACAACTATACATGCAAAAAAGCGAAAACATAAAATCGTCATACATTACTTAGAATCTAAATTAAGGTTACATACATATATTATGATGTGTTCTCTACAATACTTACTATACATTGTAACTCGAATAGAAAGATGTCGGGTTTTATTTTTATTTACAGTATAAGTAACTTGATATTTTCAGGAAGTACTTGCTTAGTCCTAACAATTTAAATTAATTCCATGATTTAAAAGCCGTCACGTCATCTCATTATGGGGAAATGCAGCTACCGTTAATACTATTTTTGTCCTGCAGAAAAGAGCTATTCGTGCCATTTATAGTTTAGGCCCTAGAGTATCATTAAGAAAAATGTTTAAAGAAATAAAAATATTGACTGTTGATTCTCAATACGTGTACAAAAATGTTATGTATGTTCATATAATATATACACAAATTTCCCAAGAATTGCGACATGCATAGCATTAATACTAGGAGAAAACATAAACTTGTAATGCCTGTGACTCGCTTACGCCGAGTTAGTAATTCTTTTTATGGACAATGTATACGTCTATACAACAGGATCCCAGAAAACGTTCAAAAATTTCTATTGCAAAATTTAAAAAAAATGTGAAGTGTTCCATTGCCAAATTAAAAAAAAATGAGTTTGTGTACCAAAGGATCGCCGCCAGGCTATTTCAACATACAGAATTATTGTTAATTTACAATTTAATTTGAAAAAGAGTGAGATTAAGATAAAAAAATTCAGTCAGAGGTTTCTTCTTTCCGAACTGGTGGTAGAATCATGACGTTCAGTAAAAAATTGTAACAATTTTTATGCTTAATAATTTATTAAATTTTTTATTGATTATTATATAATATAATATTATTTATCATTGATGCGGAATATAAAATTAACTTGGGGACCCAAGTGCTTAGATTAGACTTAAAATTAGTTCTTTAATTTTTATAGAACCTTCATTTAAAGATATTAATAAAAAATTATAATATCGGAGTCGCTCATATTTTTGTGCACATTATAGACACTTCAATATCATAAAGATATTTTTTATCACGCACATTTATAACTATTTAATATCTACACTAGCACACACAACTTATAAAAAACAACAAAAAGCTCTACATTTATAATAATTTTTTTATTTAACACGTGAGTTAAGATAAATATCGTGTAAGCGCTACTTTCAGTCATCCAGATTATAGTTATTTTAATTAAGTGCTTATAAGTAAATATATTATAAAGACACATGCTTTTGTAAGATCGATTGGCAATTTTTTTAATTTCGAATAAATTAAAAAAATTGCCAGTATTCATTTTATGCGTATTAATTTACACGATTATAGGTATACATTACAGACTATATCAAACAATTAAGTTTAATTTAATTAACTTAAATCGACATTAGAACGTAAATTTTCTTTGGAGCCAGTTTTTTTGCAAATACGTTTAGTTAAATAAATAATTTTCAAAGGTTCCCTGGTTTTTTGTGTCTGTAGTAGAAGGCTTAAATAATACTGAACGATTTATAAAACTCAACTTTGTGAGGCATTTAGTTCGTAAGAAAATCTAGTATGAAAAGTGCGTTAAGCAACAAATAAATCAAAATCATAATGGATATAAGGGAAAAGGTTACTTTGCATTTATTTCCTGCACTTGTACATTCCTTATAGTAATTATTTAAACTAGATATATTTTTTAATATTAACATTATGTGTTTCTTTGCGAATGTGTTACAATTAAATTAATATTATATTTATAAGATTAAAATGATCAAGTATTTATATGTAGCAAAATTTATCTCAGTCTTATTGAAATAAATACTCTTTTCTATTTAATCTGTTTTAAGCCTCAAATATAGAAATTTTGTTAAAGTAACGAGTTTTGTTAAAGATTGATTTTTGCATCAATATGTCATCAGTATTTTTACTACAAATATTAAGCCTAATCGCGACACAAGCCTCCACTCCATCTCTACATTAGATGAATCACACGCTGATGTCTCTACATAAAAATCCCTCGCAAGAATATATAAAAAAGCCACATAAAACAACCGCACTCAAAAAAATAAACAGCCCTCACGCTAGGTATACTCAGGTGAAAACCGAGTGCCGCTAAGTACATAATTAATATGTAAGCGAGTCCCCCGTAATCAGGGCTTAGACAAAGCGGCGGCCATCTTGGCCCGCCCCCCACACGGCCCCCCGCGACGCCCCCCACACCCCCCGCGAGTCCCCGCAAAGGCTGTATGCAACCATGATATGATTGCGCTCTGATTTGCTAGATTCGTTTATGTAGTTTTGGTAGAGCTTGAAGGGTTGGGTTTTTAACCGACTTGTTAAAAGGTATGTTTGTTAAATATATACTTTGTTACTTTAGAATTTCATTCAGAGTATTTTTTTAAATAGGCTTTGATTCTTTCTTCGTTTTTCTCACTCAGCAATTTGATATCTTACTATTATTGTAAAACAAATTAAATCATGTTGACTACATGATTTAATTTGTTTAAAAAATTTACACTTTTTATATTAAAACTTTTTTTATTTAATTGGATTAACTTTATATTTATAAAAAATACTTAATTAATTAATTTTACAAAAATAATTTATAATTCAATCACTATGAAAATTATTGAACCAATTTCAATTAAGATGTCTTATACAGTAGGTTTAGTCAATAAACCTCATTTTTGCAGTAAGAATATTTAATGTCGAAGAAAAAACATTGTTAAAAATATACACGTAAAGAAAAGTGATAAGTGTAGTTCTAAATCTTTGAACCGGAAACCTAAACGTTTTCTTGTTTACACTTCAGCCAACAGACGCGGCCTCACGTCTCTACGGTACAAACAGAATGCTTATAAGCCCTTCGCGAATTCTTCCTCCAACACAAGCACAATGTTAGCACTACATGCCATGTCATCTCTATTTCGAAGGTACAAGGTTCAAAGCCGTGTAAAAGCAATTTTAAGTGAGGCTGGAACTGTGAAAAATGAACATCTCTTGTAGTCGAGATTAAAAATTACACATTGCTTTGTCTGCGTGAAGTCTGACGAGAGTGTGATTTTAACGAAGATCTTCTTTATAAAATGATTTCGGTGACTTAGTGTTAGTCTTTTGGTTGAAGTAACTGAAATAATGTATGAAGGTAGTATATTTTTGAGAATATACATTTTTATTTTTCTCTTTTTATCTTTTCTTTCTTTTTATTATTTTCTTTATATACATATTTCTTTAAAAAGTAAAATGCAGTAAAACTTTTTAAAACTTTTATTAATTTCGTTTTTAACACACTTGAGTAATCTTTATATTTTAGGTAATAAATTAGAACATGTGATATCTAATAAATTGGATGATTTTTATTTATTACATTTAAGCTAACTTTATTTTAAATAAAAGTAAAATATAATATATTTATCTAATGAATCTCATACAATTTTAAAGCAACATGTAAAATAAATTGGATTTGTTACAACATGCATTAGTTAGTACTTAAATAAATTAAGTATCTCGGCATCAGATCGTCTCTATCAAGGAGTTAATACAGAAATAACCTTAAATTATAGGCATTACTTTCGATTAGTTATCATTATTTGTGACAGAGCCGTCCTTCCACCGTTTAATTAAGGGGTAATTAGGGGTTAATATTACTTTCCATTAGTTATCATCATTTGAGATAGAGCTATCCTTCCACCGTTTAATTAAGGGGTATGTAGGGGTTAATATTACTTTCGATTAGTTATCATTATTTGAGATAGAGCCGTCCTTCCACCGTTTAATTAAGGGGTAATTAGGGGTTAATTATCGAAAACAATGTGACTCGAGTGTTGATTTTGTTCAAGCTAATTAAGGTATAGTCGAGTGTAGAAGCAGTGGACTCACCGGGCGGCGGCGGTGCGGGCCGGCGCTACGGATGCC
Organism: Boloria selene; assembly: GCA_905231865.2. Lineage (NCBI taxonomy): Eukaryota > Metazoa > Arthropoda > Insecta > Lepidoptera > Nymphalidae > Boloria > Boloria selene. The sequence continues at coordinate 12,780,765 of HG993146.1, forward strand.
CCGCTCTCCCGCTCGACTCTTGAACAAAATCAACACGTCAGACAGTCACTATAGCCCGGATAAGGATTTGGGAATCTTGGATAAATAATCAATAAAATACGTTCAGAGTTGACGTGAGTATAAGAGGAATACATTTTATAATGTAATTATTATTTAATAAGATTTTGGTTACGTTGAGACAATTTGGACCGTTTAAAGTAATAAAACGAAGGAAATCTTTTAAGCTTTCATCTCTTAGAGGTTTTATTCTAGCACTTCTTTAATGAATTGGTTTTGAAATAAATATTTGTTGGAATAACTAAAACTTAATTTTAAATTTTAGAGTATTGAACTTTACTTTTTTGTATTTGATTACATCTATACAGATTATAAAGCATGCAAAAGCAAGTAAATATAGTAAAAATAGCGTCAATAAAATTTAAGTTTCTAGCCTCTTTTTGAACTTATACACTGCTTATATTTAACTAGCATATGAAATAGTTTGAAGAGTAACTAGAGTTTGAAATATTCTTCTTATAAAATGTTACACATATTCTACAGCTACATAAAATTGCTGAGGCAAGTTCGTAATTTTTTTTGCAATAACTTTAAAGATTGTTAATTTGAAGCGTATGATTAAAATTGCAAGGAACTTTAACCACTTTTGCAAAAAGCAAAAAAGATTTACTATGATCTATTACTACAATCACAACAATCTTATTGCAAAAGTTATTGAGTATAACTTACCCTCGCTTCATCCTTTTTTATGTGTTCTATATGCCATCTATCGGCAAAAAATATTACTAATAATAGCCTCTATAGACAACAATACTCTAGATATAATACTCTAGGTTTTTTTCTGCATATTTAACTACATCGTAATCAGTTCAGCAATTTTAGTGCGTAAAAGTAAACAAAAAAAACAAACAAACTTGTAATATTTGTAACAATTGCGTAATCATCCCATACATTATATACTAAATTCTAAGCTCAAAAAAGTACCATGCAATGAGAAAATACGTGAAAAATAATGAAAATGGATAACGTAAAGGAACTAATAGCTTACCTAGCAGCCAGGGTGCTACGTTGTCGTTCTCCTTCGCACTCTTCAGGATGGTTTCGGGGAGAGGCAGGGAGTGGCGAACCATGGCGCCATAAAGACCGTACTCAGCCATGATGGTGGACCGCCCCCAACATTTCTCCGTCTTACGCCATTTGGCGCGACGGTTTTGAAACCAGACCTGTAATAAAACCGTATTATTTTGCTTTCATAGTAATTTACACTTTAAATTTATGTTATGCATTTTTGGTCAGTTTTTGGAAACTCGAAAATGGCAATTACCAAATGAGTAAATTACTATTTCTATCATACAAGTCAAAATGGTTTAAATAATTTGATTTTCTTTATGCATGCAGTTTCCACTATCATTTGTCCGCTTTAACATACATATGTATACTCGTAGCTAAACATTTCATTCATTCATTCATTCATTCATTCATTTATAGTTTTAATCTTCACTCAAAACATAAGTCTAATAGCACAGTAATACTAATTCCCTAAATAGATCTGCATGAAACACCCACATATTATAGGGAAAGTAATCGCGAACTCCATAATAATATTTGTATTAACATCAGTGTAGAGACAAGATAATGAAATATTTTAGTACAAGCGTAGTGATTGGTCGTAATTGAAAGCGAGCTACTCGCCGCAGTAACTAAGCATATAAAACAAACCAATTATCGTACACAGCGGCTAGATTCAATTTTCAAATTTGGGACCGCGTTTGTGCTTCCTTAGGGTTGCCAGAGCGAGGGTTTATGTTGAAAATAGGAATAGAGGGCTGCTGATTTTTTATTTTAGCACTAGAAAATTACATGACTGCATCTTTATCTGTTTTACCTCTGAGTAACTCCAAGTCATAATTTATCTATGTAGGTACCTACTGAATTTCATTTAAATTTGTTCAGCAGTTCACTTAGAATATTCTTATATGAGTATGTAAAGAAAATATGAGTTACCTATTATTTATAAGTACTTTCAAATATTGATTTGAATGTAAAAGATATTTTGTATATAACTTTAATTTATCTATTTTTTTTTAATTCTATTTATAATTCTTTAAGAAATAATATAATAAAAAGAAACATATATAAACATTTGATATTCAATATACAATTTATGTAAAAACGACTGTTTATTTTCCGGCGGTGGCAACCCTACCTCGACGCTCGTCTCTGCGAAACAGTTAATTTCTAATTAAATTTGTTAATTAAACTCGATCCGCGCTCGCAAATTAATACTCCGACCTATTATATTCTACTCTCAGTATACATGTATTTAGTATATACACTGTGTTGTTGCGGTACATACGCTAAATGTGATTAGTTTGTGAAATTTAATTTGTTCAATGAATTATGATTTTTTAGTTCGGCACGTTTGTTAAAATTTTAGCAGTTTAAAATTAATTTTATTCATAAAAAGTTCAGTAAGAAAAATAAAATGTAATGTAAATTTAAATTTTATAGTAAAATACTACTCTCTCCCGTGACCATGATTACTGTAAAGCATTCGAAACGTCAGGAACCAAAAATCAAAATGAATCCGTGACAAAATCCAAAAAGATAGTTTTATTTATAACTAGCGACTCGTCCTCGCTTCGCCCGGGCTCTTCCCTAGATTTAACACAGACAAAGCCGCGGGATCCGCTAGTTATACATATAAACCTTCCTCTTAAATCACAGTATCTATTAAAAAAACCGCATCAAAATCCGTTGCGTAGTTTTAAAGATTTAAGCATACATGGGGATATAGGGACAGAGAAAGCGACTTTGTTTTATACTATGTAGTGATGTCAAATTCTATTCATATTATTGTACTAGTGATTCACTAATACTCCACTCGGTTACGTCCCGTAAATTTGTCAGTATAGATTTCTCAGAAATAACATGTTTTTTCTGCAGTAAAAAGTTTGTTGACCCGGATAACCAGCTATCATAATATCGGATTTCATTCAAATGTGATTAGTAGTTTTTTTCGTAAAACGGTCATAGACAGACAGTCAATACTCTAATAACTTAAATTAATTTCAAAAAACTTGGAATTTTTATTATATACATAAAGATTATATTAAATTAATAAATTTTAAATAAGAATAAAAAAGCAACTTAATTAATGCATAAGATATTGTAAAAACGAAGATAATTAGTAGATAAAGTATGCCAATAGGCGGTAATAAATGAATTATTACGAAGCCTGATTGAGCCAACAATGTGCGTCGAGGTGAAATTATTCGGAAAATGCAATTAATTGTCGGCACCGCTTTATTTCCATACTCTACATGCGACTCTATATGTTGGAGTTACTGTGTCGTTTATAAGTACTCTCTCTCTCTCTTGTACATGAGTATTCTCATAATGTAATAATGTTATGAGGAATACTTTATGCCACTACTTTACAAGCTTTTAAGCTCCTTAAACAGGAACTTTAAACAATATAAATCATCGATTGTCAATATTCATGTTATCGTTATTGAAAAAGTCAGTAATAATTATTTAATATCTGGTAGTTTTATCATACACTATATGAATTTTCATAACAATTTTCATAACTCGCAAGTCTAATAACATGTTAATTATTTCTACGAATATTATATTATACTTATATGTTTTTATTCTCTAATAAATCAAAATGATTGTTAATATAAAAACATGCCCAGTCTGTTTTTTATTGCGTTTACGACAATAACAATGCTTTAAAAATCTCGGTTTGTTCGGAAACGTATTTAACAATATGTGAATATTTTTGACCGATTGTAATAAAACTTTTGAATCCGTCCAGCCAACTTGCAAGTTTTTTTTCGATTATTAACATTTAGGCATAAATTTATTAATTTTAGCTTCTCTAAACAAAAAAAAGTTACGGCATGTAGAGTATGGAAATAAAGCGGTGCCGACAATACCTTAGCCTTTTGCTATAATTTTTATTAAATTTATCTCATACAAGTAACACAACTGAATTTCTAACAGAACACCCTTATTATAGGAACGTAATCGTAGCGATATTCGTGTCGAGTAGGTAATAGGTGGCGGTATGTACGAGTAGTAAAGCCGGGGCCGGCGGCGGCCCGATATTGATTGGGTAGCGCGAGCCTCTGACAGACTAATTGTGGCGAAGATTAGGCGACACCGGAATTACTCACATACAATTACTGTCCCCAATGGAAATCGCATTTTCTAATCCCATTTCTCATTTTATTTTGGTTCGTGATAATGCTTTGTAGTATAATAAATAAAATGTTTTCTTTATTGATATTTAGAAAAAAGATATAATTTGCCTAAAGGTCTATTTATCTGTATACAATTCAAATCCGTCGTTCCGTTTATGCTTTAAGAAGGAATCACACGTTTATAACAATACGTAATTACTAGCATAGTAATTTATTTTAATGCTCGATTACAAACTTAATAAATATTGCATATTATTAGATGCTAGCGACTCGCCCTCGTTTTGTTCGCTCCCAAATCTAGGGGATTTAGCGCGAGCTAAGCCGCGGGTTTCGCTAGTCATACATAAACCTTTCTCTTGAATCAATCTATATATTAAAAAACGCATCAAAATCTGTTGCTCAGACATCGGGAAAAGACTTTGTTTTATACTATGTAATGATGATATAAAGTAAGAATTATAGATATAAGGAGTTAGTCAGTTTTACTTAAGTTTAGTGAATGCAGTGATATTTTTAAAGAGATTCACAAATAAATAACTAGTAAAATATTATTATCACTTGAACTATAATTAACAGAGTTTCATGTAAAATACTTTAGTCTTTTGTGTATATATAGTTCTTGTAGCTTTTTGTGTCTCCCACAAAGTGAGAGACAGTAGCAGCAGTTCTACACAATTAAATAGAATTCGGATAATCGTATGCTATCTGTTCGCATCCTGTGCCGCGTACGTATAATTGGCGCTGGTATATATAACTCGGCGCGGCGCTGCGAATTTCCTAATTAACATAGAGGCAGAAAGGTTCGTGTAATTGTTAATTTGGCAGCACATTCGGGGCCGTTAATGATGCGTAACGCCGTGCGAGGGAATTACTCCGACCCAACAATTTATTACTTGTATGTGACAAAGACCAGCCCACGATGATCTCCAACGACACTGGAACAGTGAAGCTATAGAGGTCATAGCCACTGGACGTATTATTTAAAGGGTCGAATGTATCGCTTGCAAAACAATTTGTTGGGAGCCCATGTGATGTTAGATTTGAAGTTGGAAAGTGAAACGGCGGGCAATTTTGAAGTAAACCAAACAAGCTACCTAAATGCTTCTAACTTTGTAATGACGTTAGTTATTAGTAATAATACTATTTGGCCGAACTGAAGGACTTGAAAATATATACAATTACTATTTAAGTTTTATATAACAGTGGTCATTAAATAATGATTTTTAAAGTATATTAAAATCATATTCATCAATATTATCAAAATTACTTTTAATATAATATTTTTGTTAAAGGAAAATTTTAAACTCTACATCACTAATGTCTATTTATTTAAACAAAATCCACAGCTACGTATAATAAAACAATAAGTAAAAAATTAAACCTTTCAAAAGCCATGTTAACGAAATACTATATTTTGTAGCTATTCCATAGTAGTTATACCATACATTTTCCAAGCTTTTCCTTAGAAAAGTCTAAATGAATGATAATTTCGCTTAAAATATTCAAATCATACTGTCATACACAAACCAAATACATTATCTTTTTATAACTGTCCATATCAAAGACGAAGAGGAGTGTAAACTACTCACAATGTCTGATTATATCGAGCGTGGCGAGGAGTAACACTTACTACAACATCTAATCTATTACACAAAGGGATAAGCGTGCAAATTGTCCCGCGGGAGCGGCTCCCTCAGGGGCGAGCGCTGGGACCGCTACTCTATAAATAGGATAGTGGATTAAATTGAAACATTCATAATTGTAATGAAATAATACTTGCTTATAGAGCTTTATTAAGTAACATAATCGTTTTTTAGTTTAGTTTTGACTTTTGAATCTTTCCGTAATTTCAATAACTTATATCTTTAATACTCAACAGAAAAATCGCGTGGTACAATACTATCACATTAAACACAATTTTGGTAGTAGGTATACCACCTCCTCGGTACTACAACTATCTAAGGTCACAGTAGATATCTTTTAACGAAATGAGGCAAATGTAAGTAAAAACAATTAATAGATTAACCCGTTACAAATGAAACGAGCCGGGGGGCACGCCTTAATTTATCACGGAGCTCGCAATGACGCCGTCAGCCGTCACGCGGACAGTCAGCAATTTCATTAAGCCAAGAAGCCGTTCTGAAGTCGGTGACAGTTTAAATAAGGCGAGTGAGTTCACAAAGGCGTTCTTATTTACGGAGTGCATAATTCCATTTCTTCGGCGGGCTTTGAATGGAGTTTTCGACGGGAGTGCGGGGCGTGTCGACCAATCAGGTACAGGCGTTGCGATTGCGTCTGTTCTCAATTTGCCGGCAATTTGTGGCACAATGACGCTGGCTTCGGTGACGGCTATAGTCCCGCGCCCGGCGCCGTCTCCGAGAGCTTTAACAGGTTATTATTCAATCCGCCTGCGTCCGACACATTCTGATTAGTCAATAACTTAATGTGCGGTTACAGGCGACAGTTTAAAAGCTTCCGCTCCACGTAATTGGGAGGCGTGTTGATCATCTAACTGCTTATTTAACATTGGTTTGTTAAATTAATGATAGGTTTGGCTTAATTTAGCATTCTGTAATAAAATAGGTCAAATACACAATGCTGGTAATAATGCTTAAAAATTTCGTTTCGTTTTGGTTATTAGTAATCTTTATTTTCTATAACTGACTTTCAATTAGAGAGTTGCTACAATAAGAAAATACTTCTTATTATAGCACAAGCAAAAAATTTCAACTTTTGCAAATTGCCAAAAGTTATTGAAATCCTCACGAGAAAAAAGATAATACCTCACAAGTGATTTATCTCCTTCCCTTCTAAGCCGCTAACTCGCTTCCCTCGGCCGGCTATCACCGTAATCAGATTTACGCAAATCCTCAAAAAATTATACTACCCCTAAATATAGGAAACGATCAAAATTGTTTCGATCTAATAATACTGACTTTGGCACATATAAGGTTAATGTTAGTTTTTAAAGAATAGATAGGTATGTGATTATAAAACGAGTATAACTTTTTGTTCTATTTCTAAATATTTTTCAATAAATCAGAAAATAATGTTTTCTAAGATATACACGTTATCTAGTTTTAAAAAAAAATATAAAAATTCACCTTTCTTAAAACAAAATTAAGTTTCTCATCATTTAATTTTTCTGTGTTCGATTTGTTGTTTTTTTGTTTCAACTAGCTATTTAATTTATTATTATTAATTAGGATATTTTGTTTTGTTTTATTTTATATTACTAAGAATGTTGTAACTATATTTTTTAAACAATGTTACTTTTATACACTGTTGGTAATCCTATTTAAATAAATAAATATTTGACATATTGAATAATAATATCTTTTCGGATTGTTTCGGGTATTTAAATAGTGATTTGTGGTTTTCAACATCACTACATAGTATAAAACAAAGTCGCTTTCTCTGTCCCTATATCCCTATGTACGCTTAAATCTTTAAAACTACGCAACGGATTTTGATGCGGTTTTTTTTAATAGATAGAATGATTCAAGAGGAAGGTTTATATGCATAACTAGCAGATCCCGCGGCTTTGTCTGTGCTAAATTTAGGGAAGAGCTCGAGCGAAGCGAGGGCGAGTCGCTAGTTGATAATAATTTACAGCAATCTGGAGGAACTAAATTTATCCAAAAAAAAACAAAATATTATAAAATTGGATCGATTATATAGAAAATATTCAAATGAATGGTATATAAGAGTTGCTATAGTGCATACAATAATAGAGCAATGATTACACTTGATTGCTGGAACCGGAAACGTAAAAAGGCACCAATTTATAACAAACGATTGCAAGTCACTTGTAACAATGGTGGGTAGTAATGAAAATATGAGGTAACGAGAGCGGCTTCCGACAGCTAAAATAAACAAGACGTGGCATGTCGCGGGCGAATTATACTGTGTGAGGGACAAGGCGTAGCCGATAGCGATCGATACGATCAACAGTGAATAAATAACACGAGTTTTAATATGCGCAAGAAATAACATGATAAATGTATGACAGAAAAATATTGTGTTTAGAATATTTTCGAAATGAACTTATTTGTTTTTTTTTTATAGTTGGAGTTTTTTTTATACTTACATAGAGAAAATATGTTTGTGCCTGTGTGTATGTTAAACTATGACAGATATTTTTAATAGAGCATAATATATGGTTCTTTGTAAATATTCTTCTCTCTTGTATTGTTTTTTTGTATTTGATTATCAGTTCTTTTTACTATGAAAATTAATTTGAATTAAGAACAATAACATTAGAATTTGAAAACCTCATAAAACTCACTATTAAGCGACATTTGATATTTATTGGTAAATAATAAAAAGAACTGATAATCCTTACAAAACATAAACTAGCACGGCGTTTCGATTTTTTGATGAGAAGTATATATTAATACTTAATAAATTATTAATTTTGTCGGTTTGCTTGCGCAATTATTACTTACTTTTAAAGGCAAACTGTTTCTCTATAAATAAGTAATAACAAAAAAAAAACAGCGAACTTTTTTATTTTTATATTCATCCCTCTAAATCAACAAATAGCTATCGCTGTTGCCTACCCCCTACACCTACAGTGTGGACACCAGCTGCGAGCCGGCAGCGGGCAACTAGCGAGCGTGAATAGGCGATTTCGGGTCCCTGTCCTGCGGCATTTTGCCAGATAATTGCTGTAATATCGATAATTTGCCAACGATTGACGTCTAATCAACGTGTGATGGATCAAATGAGGGCGTTGTCGGATGTTTTGTCGTGTCATTCCCTTTGTAATTTATTCATGAAGTTGAGTTTTGCAGTACTTAATACTTATGTACTTAACTCAATTATTAGTTTTAATTTAGGGTTTCATGACTTTTTCTAATCGATTAATAGGTATATAAATTACATAAATTTTCTATTTATCTTTATAAGCGTAAGCAAGTAAAAAAAATACTTTTAAGAATATTAAATATTGATTATTATGTATTAGGTTTTAATTTTGAACCTGTCTATAGGCAATATTTTGTTTCTTCTATAACATAACAAATATAATTTCATGGCATTAAAATTAATATGAAAATGTTTTCGAAACGAGTTGCACTTTTATAGATACTAAGTTATACAAAGATATGGGAAGCGTTTTGTTTGTTTGTTGTTTGTCTATTAACTTTTGCGCTAATAATATTAGCTGATATTTAAAAAATCCTATTCCTTCTAGATAAGTCTAAGTATAATAAGTAAAATGAGTAATTCACAAAACACATGATACAATTTAGCAAATCCTCTTACTACAAGAGTCTCAATATTTTTAATTGAGGCGGCTTAGATTTGCATGCAGCATTTATGCCGATCGGATCGCTTTGACGGACTTACGTACGTTATTAATATCGGTTTTCATGCCAGCATTACAGATTACGTCCGTAAAGTGCCTTTGTGGGACGAAATTGAAAATTTATTTTAAATATCGCGTTTGCGGAAAATTAAGGGAAGCCTCATTGAAGTTATTAAGTCCATTATGACTGAATGTGGCGATAGAGAGTAATTATCGAATAACTAGTTAATTTTTATAGTTTTGTTCGCGTATTTTAGTGGTGTAATTTATAACTGTCATCAATTGATATGTTCAGGATAGAGAAGACATAATGTCATGCTGAACGGTTTCGGCAACGGCAGCCAATCTCATTGACTATCCAGAGCAGGAGATATTATAGTTTACGAGTATACGCACAGACACAAGTGCACTCTTTGTTCCTGTCACTCTCATACTCCGATGGGACGACAAAACATAATAATTATGAGTTAATTTAGCCTGTTTATATTAAAATTAGGTAAAAATAATAAATAATTCAAAATGAAATATCACGTTTGAAGAAAATAAATATCAGGCTTCATCGAAGTAATTTCAATCCATTATGACAGTGTGTAGTCAAGCATAATTATTGAATAATTAAAGTGAACAGTTTTGTTATTCTGTACATACGTGCTTTTATGAAAGAGCGGTACTCGTGCGTAATTGCGAGTGTACACACAACTTATATTCGCGGCTGATTTCTTATTGAGCTAACATTAAATTCAGATTTTTATTTGCAGTATGATAGTAATTCAAGCCTCGTAACTTACTACGGAACTTGGTGTCAACATATTTATTAATTATTATTATTTATTTGCAAACCCGTCCCGCTTCGATGGGCGTAAATTAAAATAAACTAAACGGTTTTTATAATTTTGTAATAAAAGAAAAGTAAACTAAGTTACTTCTTATAACATTAGCTATCTGCGAGCGTAAGTTCCGTCGGTCCAGCCGTTTCCGAGATAAGTCGGAATAAACAGACAGACAGACAAAAGTTTTAAAAATTATTTTTTTATGTACTAAGTAGATACCGTACATATTTTCATATGCAAACAATGAAAAGCTGTTAATTTGAAATAAAATATGTACACAAGTATAGTGAGGAGTACTTGTGCTGCTTTTTTTTAATTTTGACTAGAAAAGTCGAAAAAATAAAAAAAGCTATTAAAAACATAATAAACCATAAGGAAAAGAGTGTATATTGGCTGTTGGGATATAAGATTGTAAGCAATTAAATATTGTTATACAGTATCTTTATAAGGTACTATATGAAAATCCTAGCGGAATTACAGATGGGCCACGTTTTTCCAGACAGCTGTTTCGAGATTCATTATTGTATCTTTTTAAAAACTAGTTTTATAGAATGAATTGTTTCTTAATATTTTTTAAACTGTCACCATAAATAAATACATTTTCTATAATTGATAATTTTTAGACAATGTCGAATGCGTAAGTAATCAAAAACATATTTGATTCAACAAGACATGTCAGAGCCGAAGAAACGAGCAAGTAACAAGAGGACAAACAGACGGACGGAATGCGGCGGCCACTTGTGCCAACATAATCAGCTCAGTTATTGTCCATATTAGACCAATCCCATTATTTACTTAACTGTGCGTGAATGTTAGGTTTCGGGAAGATTGTTTAATTTAATGTTTTTTGTAAGTATGCTCCATAATTAGAAATCTGTAGGAAATGTATGCAGTAACTTACCATAATTGAAGAGTAATTAATTTACTTTATGTTCCGTATGTTGGTTCATAATGAGTTTTCATAGTTAAAACAAAGAAAATCAGTCAAACTGTTGTATTTTTATAATTTTAGTATGAAGTTATCTGAAAGTATAAACGAGTACAGACTTTTGTCAAATTCTTCTTTCTGATAGTGAATATTTATTATAATTCCTCGATATTCATTATTTAAAAATGAACAAAACCGGCTCGAATCACTAGCGTACTTTAAATATTATAGTTTAATAATTTATTCCTTCGTACATTAAAGCAACAGTGAAACATTATAATGTTAACAAATTAGTATAAATACGTATATAATAAACCGTTAATTGATAAATAAATAATAAATTGAACAACACTAGTGGTTATCAACAGATCATTATGTGGGATAAGGTCAGTTTGTCGAGTCACGGCGTTTAGTGATCAGCCAGTGAAACATCGTTGTAACATCCTATTGTTACCTTGTCGTCTGTCATACATTGAATTGTACGAGGGTATATTTTAAAGAGCACTGACTTAGATTAAAAATCTAGATCAAGTATTCTATAGTCACTACCGTTAATCCAAAATTACAATTGTATTAAAGCTAGTGACACAACTACGCTTCGCTCTGGTTCGTCTCTGCGTACGTTTTAACAATTAAATGAAAATGCCTCGGGAACCGTATATTTTTAGGCTAAAAAGATAAATACCTAATAGCTTGTGTACAATTTTAGACTATAATCTATCTTTGTACCAAATTTTTTCCAGATCTGTTCAGCCATTATTTATGGGATTATTGGATGACCTATCTAAGACTAGTTAAATTAGGCTGCAGAATTAAATTGCTGATACGATTATCTTATCAGTGGTCTACAATATCGAAATTGTTTTAAAAATCAACTCAGAAGAGAATCGAATCAGTTGCATTCGTCTCGTCATGCAATAACGTTAGCAAAGTATTATTTCCACGAATACCAACCTAACGTTAAAATAAACACTTTGAAATATAATTAGTCACTTAATCGAATGTTTACTTAAGACCGACTCTATAATACACCATTACACGCATAAGTCCATAATCGGGCACCAATAAGGACCTAATAAAACAACATGCTCTGAGGCCTCACGCGTCTTCCTCGAATCTCTCGACCAATAATTACGCATTTATTTTCACTAAAAACTCTCTTGACAGCTTGAGATGCATCCCGTGTCAATCCTTTGTGTATTTAACAAACGTAAAATGTACTGATAAATTGTCTACCCGCTCTTGTTTCCATATAAACAAGGTCGACTTTCCTTGAGTCAATTGGTACGGAAATGTAGAGTTAAATTAGTTGTTTTATAAGGTGCCTACACGCTCATTAGTGTCTTATAAATAATACGGGGACGCTTATTGTAAGTGTTGTAACAATATTAAAATAATAAGGCGATAATAAGGCTCTTTGTATCGCTCGTTTGAATATAATATGAAAAGATGTCATTTCGAATGTAGAGTGTGTTAAATGCGGTGACAGTGGGAATGCGGGTTTTTGCGATTGCTTTAAATATAAAGATAATAAATATATTCTTAATTCATAATATATACCTATTTCTTTATTTATAATTGCCCATTGCTGGGCATGCGCCTCGATACGAATAGACCGAGATCTACAAAGCTGACCAAATGTGGGTTGCTGGGCTTCACACATTTCTCATTCCATGAACAATTGCATTTACGAGTACGTATAACAAAATCTAATCACACAGTTTATTTTAATTATTTGTTATTGTTTTCAATCAGTACATTTTAACTATTTCGTAAAAGTATTTAAATTTAAGATTTTATTTTTATAATTTTGAACTATATCATAATATATTAAATCAAATATTATTATTAAAATTCAAAAAGATAGTATGTTATTAATTATTATATGAGTGAAGTGTTACCTCTGGTCGAGTGGACGGACAGACGGCTGTGCAAACAGTGTTTCTGTGAGTGTTGGCGCTCGTAATTGGCTAAGAACTTGAGGTGCGAGATATGTTTGCTAGGCTCACCTTAGTCACTCGCTCCGATTAGATCCTATTCTTACACGTATATTCTCAAACAACATTTAAAAGAAATACTTTCCTTTGAAATCACCTTGAATAATGTCTAAAATGTATTATCAATGAAAAAAGAGACAAAAAATGAAATAAAATTAAAATAATAATAATTGGTATCGCATCAAATTAATATCAGCCATTAAAATAGAGTTTAGAATTAGTAGAATTACAAATACATGCACACATACTTGAAGGTTTTAAATTTCACCTCACAAACTCTATGTAGAGCTAAAAATGAAGATTACATTCGCAGAACATTGTTATTTTATTGCTTCCTTAACATAATAAACAATGAAATATACGATATGAGTTCACAAATGCCTTTAGTTCTAAAGTAAATGTCCAAGAGAAAATTGAAATATGATTTAAAGTGGAGTAGAGACGTTACATTTTTGTTCTGTTAGGAAAATATTGCAATACAATTTTTCTGGTTTGGCAAACACTGCCGAAATTGAGAAATGCGCTTCCTAGTATTTATTCGTTATGACATCAATTTTTAGCAAAATCTGTAAGCGAACTATATAATGTTATATATTTTAATAAGACTTGGAAACATTCAAACAACAAGAAATAACCAAACCTAAAACTCCTTTCAACTTTACTCTTTCTTTTTCTTCTAATTATAAGTAAATGATTGATCTTTTAGTATGAAAAATACGATTATAACAACAACTATTTCCCATATAATTGAATCAGTATAATAACAATAAGTGACGCCGCCACCGCCTGAAACTTTCTGCATCATAAATATGAAATTAGATGCGGCGAGCGAGCATTTCTCAGCGTCTTCGCAAGTTTGAAGAAAATGCAGACATTAGTCGTCGGTTGCAGGAAATAAACAAAACAAGGCAAAATACAAATCTCCCAGCGGGGTATTATCGTGTAGAGCTAACTCGATTACTGGCCGCTCGTTATTTACCGTAGCGTCGGACGCGGACTGAGGCTGCTCCGACGAGTATTTGCACGGTCTATTTGGCCGATATTATCCCGGATATTTATTGAGTGCCGATTTCCGCCGTACTAGTGAATGGTTGAGCGGTTGAACGGTTGAAGGGTTGACCGCGGGCTGTATTTCTTGGGGTATAACGCTCTAAATAGAGAGCTTAGTTTGCTATGTTATGGCAATTACATTGGAGCTTTTAGTGTCTTTGATTAAATGCAAAATTATTCTAAATTCACTCTACTAATATTGGCGTTTATTTTATTTCCTTTAACATCCAATTCTATTTCTAATATCTATCGTTGTTGAGATTATTAATATAAAAATCACGTTCAGAAGATATATTATGAAAAATAACTTGCAAATGGATCATTGACTTTTAATTTTAACAGACTTTCTTATCACTTCAATGTATTAGACGAATAAAATTAAATTAGTATAATAAAATTCTTTTATACAGCATTTGTAAAACAGATTTTCTGTAGTGCTTATTCAGTTTCTTTAAAATTTTGCCGAGTGTCGCGTCGCTGCATCGGAGTGTCGCTACTGAAGGAATAAAGCTAAGGAGTTCAGGAAAAATATTCTTTAGTCGTTGGAACACTAATTATATTATATTGATGCAATTTTAAAGTTTATTTGATACCAGTATCTTGTTTTGTTTTTACAATACTGTTTTTACTGTACTTAGTATGTTTTAAAAGAAATGAAACCAATATTTTTGGAGTAAAACTTCTTTTTGTAATAATTTTATGAATATTTATATTTTAAAATAAGTATCTATATATAGTTTCTAAAATTGTACTTTTTACTCATAACCCGCTTAAAAGTTACACGCACTCCTTTTTTTTGAGAAATATAAGTCTTCTTAGGTCATAAAAGCAATTTTCGTGTACAGGAACTGAATCTACATCACCCAGCATAGTTCTTTGATTATTTGTATATGTAAGTCAAACCGTAAAATTTTTAAGCAAATTAATAATTATTAAAATATAATAATGATATGCTTCAATTCTCCACTTTTATATCTTGCAGTCTCACTCGGCACATCACAACTAACGTCTGCAAATTGGTTAACTGTAAAAATCGTAATTGAGGCTGAAGATACATAAAGAAAAACTTACCACTCACTTACTTATACGGCGATGTGGTAGGTATAGACTGCTAATGACATTATTCCATTAAAAATCATGGTTAATAGATGTTAAGCTATATAAAACGTTTATCACCTAAGAAAAATTAGTATTTCAGATTTACTGTAATACTAATTTATCACAGGTAAAGTCGCAAGCGGCGCTAGCTCACTGAGCCAATAGTAAATTAATTAATGTCAGAGACGGCTTGTGTTGGCGCAGGTGTACACTGACATCAACTATATTATTGTTCTGCAAGTCTGTCTGTCCACGGCCGGATTTTGGGGATGTTTGCTTTCATTGTTTATAAAGAATGTGTTTTTTTCATGGTATTTTATAAGATACTATCGCGCCCTGACTTTGTCTAGATGTGAAGTTTTATTAAAATACCTATTAATATATATTTTAGGACTTTTTTACGACTTATACGCCACCCTGCCATACTATACTACAAATTTACTCCGCGAAAATGTATACAAAGATTTAACTTTAATAATTGACTTAAAACTGTCATAATAAATAAATACATTATTTAAACACAAAAGACATAAAGTAAAATCAAATGTACGTTTTTTTATTTAAAAATATAATTCATTTTTCCAAATGACACTCCAAAAGTGTTTGTAATGGTGTAATTTGATAAACAATATTTTTAAGTCGGCACATTTATATTTATAATGCACTGTTAACTTCAAAACAAGTTCCGCTGGGTCATTAATTTCGCGCGGGCGACTGCTCTACAGCGCAGGGAGCGAGGGATGTAACGTGGTCGAAACAAATCAATTCGTAACGTTTTTCGCCCAATCTATATCTACTAATATTATAAAGCTGAAAAGTTTGTTTGTTTGGTTGAACGCGCTAATATCAGGAACTACTGGTTCGATTTGAAAAATTCTTTTTTTGTTGGATAGTCCGTTTATTGAGGAAGGCTATAGGCTATATTATATTACGCTACGACCAATAGGGGAAGTCTCCGGTCTTTAAACGCGTGCGAAGCCGCAGGGACTATACTAGTAGCTTATATTTAGTCTTATTTTTAAAACTTAAAACTATAATACTTTGATTTACGATGGAAGGCCATGGGGTTATACAAAATATTAGTATTTTTACTATGTAAAAACTACACATGAATTTATGGCGTTTCATAATGACTAAAATTTACCTATTGATTATATCCCAGGAAAATCTTGGAATAAAAATAGTCTATTTATCAATCTGTTGTCTATGTTATTAAAAATTATGTGCAATAAACTACCATTATTTATTAAAATCTTTAGACGAAAATATCGCGAAATACACCCGATAGGACATTAACACGAATTGAGATACTCTCTTTGTTAAAGTCGGTTAATAACTCCCTTCTATACTGATATATAACTAAAAAAAATAAAAACTAAAACTAAATTAAAATTTAAATGTATTTCTTTATGTATTCAGCCTTTTCTTACATTCCCCGGCATTGTTAATGGTTATGCCTGCCATACGACATTGATCGGACCACACACCACCACGCTAACCTGATGTCAGACTTGTTCCTTCCGGTTTCCTCGTGATGTTTTCCTTCAGCATAAGACAGATACAGAGAAGAAGAATTATATAATTATGATAGATCATCATCGTCATCATCATCATATAATTATGATAGATAATAATAATATTTTCTTAGGTGTATGCGTTTATTCATCATTATAATTGAAATTGTCTTATCGGATTTCGTCGCGGATTTATTTTGTATTTTTGGTTCCCTAACCCAAACCAAAAATCAAAATAAATACGCGACAAAATCTGAAAATATAGTTTAATTTATGACAGATAAGATATAATTATGAAGAAAAAAATTGAGGCAGTGGTAGTAAGAATCGGTCGTATAATATTCGGTTTAAACACGAAAATACTTGTGAGCTAGTTCGAAAAACAGACAAATAATAATTGATATGAAACATGAATTGAGGTCAAAGTAATAAATCATTCAAACACCGCGTCAATTAGGCTTGTATTAAATTAGTAGTACAATGGATGCATTAACAAATTAATTACTATTCGATTCATCGCCGCGCGGACTTCGTGTCATCTATTCGTTACGGAGGCACTAAATATATGTGATTTTAATTTCCGATTTAATTATATCATATTAATTAGAACAGAAAGTTAAAAAATCGTTAACTTATTATAGATTCGAACGCGTTATGTTTCGATTTGAAGACATTATCACATAAAATCCAATTGTACTTTTATTTTTTTAAGTTATATATGTGTCGTGTATCAACTGTCCTTAACACAAGCCTCATAACTTACCATGTAACTAAATGGAGCTATGATTTAATAATAATAATAATAAATAATAATAAATATATTGGGACATTTACACACAGCACTATCTAGTTCCACGGTAAGGTACGAGCCTTGTGTTATGGATACTAGATTGTTGATTTACTACACATATATAAGTTTAAATGCATACATATTATAAATATTAACACCCATGACTGGAGTACAAACATTCGTGCTCAACAAATGTATGCCCCCAGCGGGACTCGAACCCGCGACCGCTGGCGCAGCAAGAGGATCACTACAAACTGCGCCACGCGTGTCGTCAATTTAATGTTCCAACAAATTTAAATCTAATTGTGAAAAGATCACTCATATGTACCTACTATTGATATTAAAGCAGTGTTACGAGAGCCAATTATGGGGTTTACTTGTAAGTTATATATTTTTTAATAGTTAAGAATTTAGATATGCTATTCATAATATAATGTTTTGCATGACGTGGCATAAATAAATGTTTTAAATTGTGAAGAAGCTCTGCCTTGAGGAGAAGTTAAGTTTAACTACGATAAGTGCGCGGAAAGTAGTCGCAAAGAAAGCCAGCCTGTTAAAAGTTCTGCCGCTCGCCACTCGACGTTCAACGTTATCCAAACTGCTAAATTCTTTAAATTGATGGCCGAAGTCTCTCGACTCTCGAAAGTGTGGAGTCTCATCGAAAATTGAAATGTTTTGTCGCTGTGGTCTTTAGATGCGGAAAATATTTCATTTCGAAGGCGAAAAAACATATATCATGGTGTTCCATTCCGAAAACAAATGGCTTTACTTTGTGGACAGAAATAATGTTATTACTTTGTTGCAAATAATATATTAGGTACAATTTTGCTTTTGCTGTTACAAATATGTATTCAAGTGTCCTTCTCCAGATATACTAAAAATGTTATTATTTCAATATAAGAATTCCGATGAAATTTTCGATGATTAAAAGTATATTATTATATGAATTCATAGTAAATAATATTTAATTATTTATGATGTTGGTAGCATTTGAAAAAAAAAGCTGTGACGGTGATAGTCAATTTGGGAATAAAGGATTTAAAAATACATGCAATATAATAATCATACATATATAAACTAGTGACTCCCCCTTACTCCACTGCAGTCCGTCCCTGGATTCGTATTTTTCAGAAATTACATCTTTGTTACCGCAAAAAAAGTATCGTATAATATGTCGACCCGGATAAAACCAGCTATTATCATACCAAATTCCAGCGGTTTTCTTGTGATGCGGTCACAGACAGACAGACAGAAAAAAAATCTAAAAACTGTAGTTTTGGCCTCTTTATCAATATTGACTGATTCAATAAGATTTTCCAAAACAAAATCAACAGATTCGGCTTAGAATTTTATAATATATATTGTTGCTATCGCGGACATAATGTTAAGCTCGTGCCACTAAATCTCTTAACAATTACACTTTAATACGAGAAGTAACGACTGCTATCAATCTCGTAAATTGCAATAGTCCAAGTTAAATATCTGCAATTGTTCACTAATGTGATAGGAAAGTGGACGGACGTCGGTTGCGAGCTGCGACCGCCCACCGCATTACCGCTGATTGTGACTTACTTAAATTAATAAGATTGCTATAAGCGATTAAGACTTCCGCAACGAATGTTTAGAAAGCTTTTATTGATTGTTGAATATACTCAATGTGTTCTCTACAGTAGTTTATGGTACAAGGTTTCCCTTATAGTTAAAGTTATTTAGAACATTTGTAAGAATATGTTTTTCGATCTTCTTACAATGTGTGCTGCACAAAGTAAATAGATCAAAGATCTTTTAATTTTACGTTTTATCGTTTAGTGTAAATATAATAAAGTACTCTATTCATATCTTTGGCGATTTCGTATCGATGTAACGTAAGCACTTAACTTACGTTCAATTTAATTTCGAATCCAACTAAACTATCCCTTATAAAATTCTATCGCTTACAAAAAGATACTTAGTTAAATATTTATAATATGTATTTACCTAAAGTTATATATGTAATATGTGTACACTACAACTCATCAACTATCTTGTATTTGTAACATAAGCCTTGTAGTTTACCACTGAACTACATAAAAGGTGCTGTGTGGTAATGTTTCAACATATTATTTGTTATACTTTTGCTTTATCCAAATAATTAACCAAATTCCCAATCCAGTGCTGGGGAAGTACGCAACGCAGTGTCGCAGCGGGGGCCGAGAGCGTCCATCGTTAGTGATCCGCCACGCGCTACAATTACTACTAAATGCACACGAGTTGCCTTGCTTAGCCCGCGGTAGTTGCGTGAGAACATCATTTGTTTAACATTTGTATAAGATTGGGATAGTGTATTGCTTAATTGAAATTTAATGAAACATTTACCTTATATTTGAACAATACGTATTTTGTAGACGATACGTTAATGCAGTTGAACTCAGTTTAACGCCACTGTGCAGTAGTATTTTTATGTTTTTTAATGTTTGAGTTTTAGTGTCCTTAATGAAAAACAAAGTCAAATCTATCCCACATAAACAGCATTTTTGCGGGATAATTAGCCGAATGTGGTAATTATATACACAACAACTTTCGGGTAATTTTTTATGCTATTTCAAAATGTATATCTATCTCTGTGCCAAGTTTCATCTAGATCCATTCAGCCATTCTGGCATGATTTTTGAGATGGCATAATAGTAACAATCCAAGCACGTACTTTACGTGCTTCATCGTCAACCTAATTTCAGTTTATCACAAAAACTATACTTGCCCGGCCTAGGTCTCGAACCCAGGATCTTTAGAACATTCTGTCCATTAGAGTAACAAGGCAGTTATCATATATAACACAGTATAATTATATAAATTTTTGTCTATAATACAATACTGCGGACGTCGTCACAGCGGGAAGCGCGTGCGCTCCAGTTAGCCATAATCCCCTTACAATGACCGCATACACGTTACTGCCATCATTACGAACTCTAGTTAAACTAATGAGGATACATTAAATGTAAATTGAAAGTTCATAGAGATTAGAAATGTTTCAAAATGGAGAACAAGAGAGAAGAGAATGGAAATCATAAATGGAGTTTGTTTTTTTTATTTTTGCACAGAAAAAGATTAGTAGGTATAACTATTGCATGTTAGTCATCGAGTCAGTATTTAAGACTAGTGGAACCCGCGGTTTCGCTCGCACTAAATCTAGGGATGAACCCTAGCGAAGTGAAGGTGAGCGCTTGTTTAAGATAAATATTTCCATCATACATTACATATGTGTAACTCTAGCGGTAGAGTAACTCTAGGTAGTAGCGCACGCTTGAATAGCTTGCAGATGCTAGATTTTTTACTACTTACTTTACACTTATCGTCATATTTTTAAAAAAATCACACAATATCTTTATAAATGGTAGCCTATGTGTTATTCTGATGTATAAGCTATATTATTGTAAAGTTTCATTAAAATCCATTCAGTAGTTTTTACGTGAAAGAGTAACACACATCCATCCGTCCATACTTACAAACTTTCGCGTTTATAATATTAATACAGAAGTATGGATATAGATATCTTGTACTATAATCAACAAAAACACACGCAGGTTTGGTTGGATTTAATTTTTAAAAGTATCCTACATATTGTGGTATGAAGATCAACATTAGGAAAGTTACATAATCTTAACTCGCATACACGACTCTACCCCCAGCACTAAAACGGTAATGTATCTATAATCATATTAAATAAAACTTTAAGTATAACAGTGATTTATACTTTGTCATGTTTTAAATTCAATTTATTTATCAAAAACAAAATATTTGAATTTGAAATTAAGGTCTACAGAACTCACATAAATGTTTAAACAAAATTAAGCTCTATGAAATATTGGTAAAATTATTTTTCTATTGTAGAGACGATCGTGACTTCGAATACATGTGAAAGGGGTGCATTTGTTAGGGGATGTTTTTGGTTGCTTTATTTGATGATAGAGACTAGATACAACAATTATTTTTATAATGTTTTTACGTAACTGTGAAGTTTTACAAACTTAGTTTTTTTAATAAAATTTTGTATATAATAAAAGAATTTATATGTTATCAAATCTAATACCGTCTATGGATATTAGCTCTGAAATTGCACTACAGATATTTACTACAATTGCAGACAAGCTACTTTAATAACTATTATCTATACTAATATTATAAAACTGAAGAGTTTGTTTGTTTCTTTGTTTGGTTGAACGCGCTAATCTCAGGAACGGACCAGTAGTCCGGATTAAAAAAATCTTTTTGTGTTGGATAGTCCGTTTATCGAGGAAGGCTATAGGTTATATTACATCACGCTGTGACCAATAGGTGCGGAGCTTCAATGAAATACTTCAATAACTATTATTATGAATAAAATATAACTTCCTATCATCATACTTTTTATATCACAAATAAAACATATCAAACATTAACTAGCAAGAACAAACAAACCAAAACACTTCTCACATGAATAATTAAGTTGACGTCGCATCATCCCATTATATCGTTTAATATAATTATATTTATTATAGAGTGGTTATAAATGATCCAGATAACGGCGCACTGTAGAGTTAGGGCGAGGGAGGAATGTAGAGGCAGCTTCTGTCGTTCTTGGTATTATATTTGAATACTGTATTATCTTTTTATTATAATTATTTTATGTATTTTTAAGTAGCAATGAATGCCGTATTTTTTGAAACATTTTTCGAAAAGTTCCAGTTTAATACTACGAAACTATTCCTATATTTCACAACGAGTGTTTCTGATTGGATAATATTATTCTGATCACTTTTGGGTCTGGGCTAAAGTCACAGAGGCGAATTAAAACATTTACTTACTCTTTACCTAATCCATCTCTACTTAATCTATCAGCGTTACATCCAAGCAATAAATACATAAATAATGTATAGTATACTTGAATAATAACGAAGCAATGCTAATATGAAGACAAATCGTCTCAACCGGCACATTGAACACAAAAACTTATAAAAACATTTAATAAGCACCGCAAGCGCGTGTCCGCCCCCGCCCCCGCCCCCGCCGCGGCGACTGTCGACCCCTAATCCGATTTCCACTGATTTATCACTCACTCCATGTGTAATAATCAATTTATGAGATAAACTATAAATTATCCCCCGCACCCTTATTACAAGGGATTAAGGGATATTATAAGGGATGTAACACAAAGGGATGCGTTTTAAGAGCAAATACTCTAGCCCTAATATGTTGTAATGAGCTGGTGACTTAAATGTAACGTTTGTTGAGTGGGTAGAGAAGTCAGTGTTGTTGTTTTCATATATTTTTTTACATCAAAAGTTGTTTTAGTTAGGAACTACTTGGCATTAGTTTCATATTTTTATTACTTGCTAAATATGTTGCACGAGCTATGTCTTTTTCTTATTAGGAATTAAATTAATTTATTGTATGATAAACTACAAAATCAATACAATGTCATAATAATAATAAAATATAAAATAAATATTATCTTTGTATATGTTATAATTAGCGACTCACCCTCGCTTCGTTTTTTGTATTGGTTAGTTTGGAATATACAATATATTTTGTTGTCATCTATGACAGGTAGTAGTATCTTGGTGTTATATAACCTAAAAGCCCCTCTCAAAAACGGACTGTCTAATATTTTTCAAGACGAAAAAGTTCATGAGATTAGCTCGTTCAAACAAACAAGCAAACTCTATTTCTTTATTTTATTTTCCTAGCTGAGTTTCTAACGGCCATCTCTATCGTTACAAGCAAAAAACTGGAATAAACGTCGATACCTTATTTATTTAAATACCATTGTAGAGCATAACAAAATGTAAGCATGTTAACCAAATGTAGCGCCATACGGCATTTTAATCAACTGCCTACTCGAGGACATCGCTCGGGGTCGGGAGGATTACGTCCTGTTTGTTATAAAAACAGCTTAAATTCATAGAGACGGATACTTTTAGAAGTTGACAGTAATTTGGTACTTTGTAAAGGTTTTAGAGAATCGATTAAGATTTGGTCGTTAGTGATTTTCTATATTAAATGAGATTATTTCTTTAAATACTATTATTTATAAGTGAACACAATTTAAAATTTAATGAAAAATAGGTATTCTTTATTTTATTTAGCTACTTACAGTAGGTACACTGTAATTATTTATGCATTACAAGCGGTTCACCCTCGCTTGACTTGTATTAGTCCTGTACGTTTTAACAATTACCTAGTATAAAATGAATGTATTGTGATGATTCTCCATACAAACTTTCATCTCCCGTTCACCCCATTAAGAGACGATTTCCGGGATGAAAATTATCTTATGACCTTCCTTGGTCCGAAAGAGTTATCACTACACATATAATATACTAGCATTTCCCGCGGCTTCGCACGCGTTCTAAAGACCGGAAACCAAATTCTTTCTGAGTCGCTTGATAAGAACGTCCGCCCTTCCCGTTTTTGCAACATTTTTCATTGCTGCTCCGCTCCTATTAGTCTTAGCGTCATATAATATAGCCTATAGTCTTCCTCAATAAACGGACTATCCAACACAAAAATAATTTTTCAAATCGAACTAGTAGTTCCTGAGAATCTCATCTTAATCGTTTCAGTGGATTTTTAGTTTATCCATTATGTACAAAATACACAGAGAAATCTTTTTCCTCTCATAATAACATTAGAAAACTAAATTTACTGTTGCTATAGATCAAATAGTACAATATTTTAGATTAATTAAATTATTTTTGTTAATTAAACAAAAAATGTATGATTATTAAAAATACATTTGAAATGCGTAACTTAATTAGAAATGAATAAAGCTGTACATTCTTCTACCACTAAGCCACGGGTCGGGAGGTGACAGGAATCCACGCACGCTAATTGCTAAATTTGCCCCCACACCCCCTCTCACCCTCATCCCTCCCACCCCAGCCTCCACCCCTATTGTCACTCGCTAATGAAATCGTAAGACTGATAGATAATAAGACTCTAATTATTTTACCGACTCTACGAATCGATAGAGTTAGGTAGTTGACATGTTTATAAATAGTCTTCGAATGTTTTTAAAATTACAAAAACTTAGAACATTAACGTTTTATTAGTTTTGGTATTGAAAGATAAGTAAATATATTTAATATTTCACTCAATTCTTATATGCGTTTCCTCTTTATTACTTACACTACACTTACATTACTCTTTTAGGTAGGTATTCTTTAAAATTAATTAGTTATCGTATATAAAGCGACGTACGATTGATTGGTGGTATCCGAGGTCGTGAGATTGATTCCAGCACTAAATAATGTTTTAATTACATAATAACTATATTCGTCTCTTCGTAGGTAATATAGTATCAGGTTGGAGTTCATGAGGGATATGTCATTAGGTTATGTCTGTATTATTTTTGGACTAGGTTATAATTATTAGTTTATAAATATTAATGATAAAAATTGTGTGTATTAGTATAGCATAATTATAAACTTCTTAAATTTAAAATTTGCCTTATATCAAATTAAAAAAAAACAAATAAAGAGTCTAGTTAATTTCACTTGGCGCCAACACTCAATCCTAATGAAAAAATTAACTCGTGCCATTGCTGCGTAAAAGAAGTACCAAAAGTACCAAATAAGTAACTAATATTCGTCTTTACATTATTAGTAAGCTACTAGGATCGTAGGATGTAAACATATTTAAGCAATAAAGGCTCGTAGCAAATGGGGCCTGTTTAATCGATGCATTATGAGAGTAGCATCGGAAGCTGCAGGTATCCGGGGCGTAATTGGCGAGAAATTCGATCACCTCTCAGAGTCGTGCGACTGACAACAACGTACCTACATTAGTTAAACTTGTAGTTACATATGAACACTAACTAAGTTAGTGACTCTATTGTTACTATAATTGAGAGACTTTTTTTGTATACATTGTACCTTTTTTTTCTATTTTATACTCAAAATATTATTTTTATCATTATGTTTGCCAAAATGTACTATTTTCCAAAATCTCTACCAGTTTGAAAAATCATGTATCAATTATAAGAAGACCTGCACAGAGATTACTTAGAAGACTATGTTTCTTTTTTTAGGTATTTTAAAATACAAAAGTATTTTATTATTAGTCATTGAGAGAGGTTGGAATTGATCAAATTATTCACAAGGTGTTTCTATCTTTTTAAAAATGATCTATACAGATAAATAAAATGAATTCTCTATTTATGTAACATCAACATAACAGCTTTTTACTAAATACTAGATATTCATGCATTTTATATTCGGTTTTATACGATAAGTATTTATAAAATAATATAATTTGTAAAATTTTTGTGTGTTTGTCCGCTTAGATCTTCGAAATGGTTAGACAGATTTTGACGAGACTTTCACTAGTAGTATATCGCTGATGTTATGAAGAGTAACTTGGGTTTCTTTTATTGATAAAATAATATTAAGTTTCTGTGCAAAGATATTAAAACGTATCTAGAGACCAATGAACGAAGCGAGGGTAAATCACTTGTTAATAATATATGTACCTTTAAGATGTCGAGTAACATGTTTTTTTTTAATCTAGTACTTAATAGAATATTTATTGTAAAAATTGCAACTTCTTAACACCATTTTCGTCTCTCATTTTACCTGCAATCGCATTGTATAAATAATCTTGTTAAAAAGAAAAGAGTTCCATCAACATTTGCTTAGTTGTTTCAAAAGAAGTCCTAGGTAGCTGGTCCAAGAGACAAAAATTAACCAGTTCTTTCGCTTTAATACAAGTACCAGTACAGTAACAGTAAGTAAGCATGATAATCTTTGAATTAATTATGCATACGCATAGCCCAATTAAAAAAAGCTTAGATGTCACAGTTTCATAATATTCCTATAATAGCTTAATATTTTATACTCATATATACGATTATTTTCCGCAGTAGGCCGTTAGAGTCGCTCTTCGCAGGCCTACGTGATCGTATTTCGCGCCAATTACCGCCGGAAGCCGCTCTCGTGCTCGATATCAACAATACACGAACTTACCAATAACGCTTTTCTCACAGATAACGTTTCAAATAAAATCAAAATATTGTTCTTTTTTGATCATTCATATCTTCATTTATGTAGGTTTTGGGTAACCTTCAATTCTTTAATTCTTTCTTTTGATATTCTATTTTTGATATTATGAAATAAAGAAAAAAAAAGAAGATATAGACAATGAAGCATATCTTAATAGAAAAAAACTTGTTACAAGTTAAAATGAAACAAAATTGAGTATTCTGCATAACAGATGATCAATTACAACTTGACATTTCAAAGAGTTATATTATGTTATACCTGGTTAATGTAAAAATATCAAACATCATATAATATGTAGTTATTTATTTATAATAAAAAGTCTAGTACGAATCCGATGTTAATTACACTTACCAGTTACGAGTATTAAAAATTGGACGACCTTTATAATTCATCGTCGTAGAGTTATCAAAATGCTAACATAATATCTACTTTAAAATATAAGTAGATAAAATGTCTACGACTCATTAAATCCTTCAAAATAATACAAATGAAGTGCATTACATACAAACACTGAATGAAAGCGACGCAAAAAGACAAATCACTAAGACAAAAGTCCGCCATGCCACTAAGAAGGGCGGAGCTAATAAAACGTCGCCGTTGAACAAAAATTCTACAACTGATTTACGGTATTAATTAAAAGAAACTTTAGTAGCATGTGATAAGATTTAGATTAGATTGCCTGTTGTGGTAGTTACGTCGTTTTGAAGTGGTTTGGTAGTGTCGAAGTGGCCAATCAGAGCTCGGTTGCCATAGCTACGTGTACGATCTCACCGCTAGATGGCGGTACGCGTTTGTTGAAGATATTAAATGGGGTTTGGTAAGTTCACTATAATTGATGGTTTTTAACATTTCTATTTGTTATTAATCATAAACTTAACGTAGGTACAGTTATTATTGCGATCCTTTTAATATAATGTGCTGTAATTTCTTTCAAAGATCTAGATGATGTCGAAAATGAGAGAAGTTGTAGCCAAGCAGGTGTTCTAGCGACTAGACGAACTCTATAAGCGAACGTAACGACTGACATGTACAGTATATGAATAATGGCGATTACAAATACCTACACTTTGATTGCACAATAATCCATTTATTGCAACGTCTCAGCCGCCCCGCGTGGGGTAACGTAATCTCCAGAAGCTATTATACCGAAATTTTAAGGTATTACCCACAACACGCACTTTAAAGAGACGGTGATAGATTTCATTTTCCAATGTTATCAAATTTTCCTCGTTCTAAACTTAATTAAGTGGTAATAAACTTTGTTACGTTAGATTAGGGTTTATTTTGCATTGTGGACGCACGAGAGTTTGGAAATGAAATTTTCATAAATGTGGCTTCGGGGTGAGTTTGCGGGGGCCCGAGGGGTGGACTCGGGGGGTAGTATTTGTGTTTTCCCCGCAGTTTCCGAGGGAAGGCGCCCGATACTTGAGCTCCTGTTGTGTGTAAGCGGCAAACGGAAAAATTATTAATAATAATTACGCCTCTAGTGCTGAGTAATTATAACGTATGTACCTTCCTGAGTCATACCTATACCATGGCGGTGTACAAAACATTTGTTTATCGACTTAGCGAAGCCCTAAGAAAACCGCTGCTTTATATTTTCCAAAAAAAATAAAATTATACTTCTAAACATTTTTGCTTTGCATCACTTGGGCAATATAATTATAATTAGTAATTGCGTCTTCTATACAGTTATCTAGAAATACACATTTACATTATACACTAGTACCTAACCCTAGCTTCGGTCGGTTTCGCCCTCTAGTAAAAACAAAATATTCTCAACAAAACCGTACATTTTTCGGGAATATAAAGCAACAAGGCTGGTCTTGAATATAATTAATCTATCTCTATGGCCATCAAGATCGGTTGAACCATTCAGTCGTGACTTAGTAACAAACATCCATCTATCCTCACAAACATTCACATGTATGATATAGGTAATTAAGAATTGTAATGTAATGTGTACACATTTCTAAAAGTTTATTTCTTAGATGTCACCAAAACTACAAATAACGTTTTTATTATTTAACAATAATAAAGTATTTAACGTTATTTTAATATTATGAAAAACGTCACTCTGTATATAATATTTTGTTTATTGTTTAAAATATACCATAACCTACCTATATTTTAAGCAGCTTGCTACTCTTTCTAATACTCTCACATACTCGTTATAATAGTTTATAAATAATAATAAATAACAACACACTTCTTTATTTTTTTCTATGACTCTGTATTATTTTATGTTTGTATACAGAACTTCTTTGACATTTATATAAAACCACCCTGTTATAATTTCATTTATTAAAACATTTAAAAACACAACGTAACACAACAAATATTATGAAAACAATATTCAAATACTCCCTTTTTAAAGTTGGGTAAAGAATCGATTGAAAACAATTGAATCAAAAATTCGTCTATTCACTAATCAATGCCAATCAATGTTTGACGTCAATCAATTTTGAGTTCCGCTTTACTAATTAAAAAAAAGCTCTATTCAATAGCGCTGTTTCCTAACAATTGTATAGAAAGTCTTCTTCTGCGAAATTTTGCGTTTCTTCGCGCAAAATATCGTGTTGCCGCTATCGGGTGTCGGGTTCGCTTCGAAAACACGTAGAAAAGTAGTACGTCCTCAATTTACGGTTTACGAGTACGTTTTCGTTTTGATTCAGTTATATATTTATTATAAAATATTATTAAATCTCTAAGTAAAACTAAGTACTAAGTAGTTTCTTCGTTTTTTCAATAACTTAACTATTGTTGTCCTAAACACTTTCCAATACACTATCTCCTACTATATAAATAATGTAAATAATTGGAATTTTCTCTGTGTACAGACGTGATATTCTACTCTCTACCTATTATACGAGTACAATATTGGGTTTAACATAGTATATAAACGACTTAACAACACTTATTTCTAGATATCTAAGCATAGTCTATTTTCTCTACTCATACATATATACACAAACACACAAACTTTACCATTTATACTCGTAAAAGTAGTTCAATTTAATATAAATGAAACTTCGGATTTTGTCGCGGATTCATCATGATTTTTGGTTCCCGACGTTTCGAATTTACAGCATAAAAAGAGAAAAGAAGTTTCATTTATAATGTCAAATATTCGCGTAAACCTAAGAAAGTATTACCGTCTCGTAGTTTCTGTCGTCATGGGCAACCTACAGCTAGCGATGCCTCGCCCAGCATCGGTGTCATGTTGCGTACAATCGATGGCAATTGACGACGTAATGGGATAATGGGCGTTTTTGTTGTACCTCGAATCGGAGACGACGTTTTTTCTTAATCGAATTATGGGATTTACTGTCGAAGTTAATTGTGCGGCTCGATACCTACGTGGGTCCGGCTTTCACGATTCTATTAGGTTTGTAAACGGTTGTAAGATCTCTTCTTGTATTACATAATATGAATTGTATTAATCACTAGTGATTTATCCTTACTTCGCTTTTACCGTGAGCAAATATAACAGACAGACAGACAAAAGCAGACTTTCGTCTTTATATAAATAGTTTGATTTAAGTCTATGAGAGTTAACATTATTGGTAAAGGATGGCATCTATACTATATCATAGATTGAATTGTACATTTTATGTATAGAAAGCACAAATCTACTCTTAACCCCTAGAGCGTCGGCCTCCGTTTTACGAAAAGGCTCGAAGCGTCGGCGTAATTTCAAGGACGTTTGATAGATAGGGTAGACCTTCGGAAAAACGATGAATTCGTTGATATGTATATATTAAAATGGTATAAATTGTACCTTCCCGGCTTCGTTATGAGTTTATCTAACTATTTATATAATTTAATAAGCAAATAAAACTGACCTTATCTCGCAGTGATGTAATATATATTTTTTTATTTTTAAATTATTTTTAAATTAGGATGCATATGCGGAGCCGTCGACGCCTCGAGCCTTTTCTCTTATGATCTTACGGTGTATCGTGAAACGCTCGAGGGGTTAAAAATATGTTTAAGTCAGTTACTTATAAGCCTAAGTATCTAACCTGCAAATATATAATAATGCAATAAGAATGGTGCTCACTGAATTATGGATTCCTCAGTTGAACAGCTGGTGAAGAGCATGGAAGAGTTAACTTCTATATTTAATACCCGAATGGTTGAGTTTGAGAAAAACCTGCAACAACCAGGCACCGCTGCACCTAATCCAACTGTTAAAGCTTTGGCAGCTGAATTTTACACATTCAAAACTTTTGTGTGGAAGGCGCTCGGCATACTTAAATCTCAGGTGGAGCTTGTAGTTAATCGTCTAGACGGATTGGAGACACTATCACGTAGAAAAATTCTTCTCTTCCATGGTATCCCAGAAAATACAGATGAAGACGCCATGAAGAAGATCGTGAACGTGTTAACTGGCCAAATGAAGTTAACAGACTTTAAACCCGAAACAATTGACTTTTGCCACAGGTTAGGGGCAAAAAGGGAATCTGCTAGGCCTGTTCTAGTGCGGTTCACCAGTATGCAAGCACGCTCTATAGCTTGGAAGGCCAAAACCATGTTGAAAGGCACAAAAATAATTGTGACGGAGTTTTTAACCAAGACTCGCCAAGATATATTTGTTGCTGCTCGTAATCACTTTGGGATGAGGAAGTGCTGGTCTGCAGACGGTACTATAGTTATTCTTCTCCCTGATAAGTCCCGAGTAAAAGTTAATTCTTTCTTAGAACTCAAAAACTTAATGTTACAATTTAGCAAAACTGACTAAAACTAACACCTTTACTTGTTTACAACTTTCTTATTTGGCCGGTTTATAATGTACATATATTATGTGTCATATAATTAACTAAGTTCAATATACAGGGTAGGTAGCCAAATTATTATAACTGCATTTTTAAATTCTTTACTTTTAACTTTTTTAGTTGACACTCGACACTTTTTATTATGTCAACTGTCAAATTTACATAAACACCATAACCATAGATGAATAAAAATTCTACTAATGGCTGTCATTATGTCATATTGCTCTCACAGATACAGAATTTCTATTCATTTATGATATACTCTGTGCTTTATTGTTTTTTACTTTGGTTACTACTCACTGTGAACTTTATTTATCTTTTTGTTTTTTTATTCACTTGCTGTTCGTATTTATATGCTTTTTATTTTATATATAATTCTGTTTCTTTTACAGTCAACTTGTGCATGAGTATAGTGTTATTTTCGGATTTGTTTTTGCTTCTATTAATTATAGCATAAGTATTTTTTATTTATATTTTACATTTATTTATTATATATAAATATTTAAGTAATAATAGTATGTACAATGATGAATATTTTTCATGTTCTTCTTCGGACGATTTTGAAAGTGCTGGAAACAGCCTAAACTCTTCCTTTTCGGATCAAGAAACACTTGAAAGTAAACTTTTGAAAATTTTTCCACTTAATTCCAATTTCCTAACCTTAGTGCATATTAACGCGCAGAGTATTATGGCTCACTATTCTGATCTTCTCACATCCTTTAGTACCGGCGTGGTCGATTGTATACTTGTGTCTGAAACCTGGCTTAAACCCTCACTCCTGTCAACTAGCTGCTCTATCCCTGGATATCGTTTATTTCGTAATGATCGCACTGTACAGGGCGGTGGTGGCGTAGGTATATACCTTCGTAGCTGCATCCCAGCTTGTGTGGTTTCTCACTCTACCTCCCTCTTAACAGGTTCGCTTGAATACCTTTTTTTAGAATTAGTCATAAACCACAAAAAAGTTCTTCTTGGAGTTTTGTACTGTCCTAGCGACAAAATTAACTATTTTAATGAATTAGGAAATATCCTCGAGGACTTTGCTCCTAATTATGATCACATCATTTTCATGGGTGACCTTAATACGTGCTTATTAAAACATGACTCCAGAGCACAAGCCTTAAACGACTTAATATCTTCGTTTAATTTGAACATTCTTCCTCTGAATTCCCCTACACATTACTTTCCCAATAGTCGGCCATCTCTTATAGATATAATCTCTGTCTCACAGCCTACTCTTACAGTTTCACATGGTCAAATGACTGCACCCTTCTCACATCATGACTTAATTTATCTCGCATATAAAGTGCGCCCTCCAAAAGCTAGAGGCAAGATTATACTTCAGCGCAATTTTCAGCATATGAACCTTGAACGTTTGAGAGAGGATGTTAAGAACATTAACTGGTCAGCTATAATGGCTGCAAATGACATCGATAACATGGTTGACTCTTTAACTGCTGAGCTGATTAGATTGTACGACAAGCATGCTCCGGTAAGACCGGTGCGGAAGAAACACACTCCCGCTCCTTGGCTGTCACCTACTATTAAAAGAACTATGGCCAAGCGTGATAAGGCCAAATCCTTAAACAAAAAGCACCCGTCTGCCGAAAACCTTAATGCATACAAAAAATTACGTAACATCTGCAACAGAATGTGTAGGGATGCTAAACGTCGCTATATTCACTCCACAATTCAGGATCTTTGTCAAACGCAAGTTTGGAGATTCCTTAGGTCACTGGGCGTGGGTAAAGCCACAGAAACCTCGCAAAGTCCTGTGGATCTCAATGCCTTAAATCTGCAGTTTACCACTCCACCCATAACTTTAGACCCTCACATAAAAAAATCTACTCTCTCTTTCTTATCAAATCTTGCCCCCCCTGACCTACCTCCGTTCGTCTTTGAACCAGTCTCAGTAGAAGCTATAAAGAAGTGTGTCTGTGCCATTTCCACAAAGTCCATTGGTAGTGACAACCTCAGCCTTCACATGATACTCCCCATACTGGAGGATATTGCCCCTGTGATCACTCACATCATAAACTTCTCACTCACACGCAATGTCTTCCCATCATCGTGGAAAAAAGCATTTGTCATCCCACTGCCAAAAACCTCTAATCCTACCTGTCTCACACAATTCCGTCCCATATCGATCCTTCCTATCCTATCCAAAGTCATAGAATCTTTAGTCCATAACCAACTTTACTCCTATCTGACTCAAAATAAACTTTTATGCCGATATCAGTCCGGTTTCCGCTCCTCCCACAGCACGGTTGGTGCACTGCTGAATATCACTGAGGATATTCGCGGTGCGATGGATAAAACCCAGCTCACCGCGATGGTCCTGCTTGATTTTAGCAGTGCTTTCAACTCTGTTGACCTTGATATCCTGGTTGGTGCTCTCCGTGCGGTTAACATTTCTCCTACTGTCATAGACTGGTTTCACTCTTACCTCTTCGGTCGTCAGCAGTGCGTGAAAACTAACGATGCGTCATCGGATTGGTTAGATCTAACTGCTGGTGTACCTCAAGGTGGCGTACTTTCCCCTTTACTATTTTCTATCTTTATCAATAACATATCAAAAGTCATTTCTTCTCCCTTCCATCTGTATGCAGATGACTTACAGATATATCGTCATTTCGAGCTGGCCGAGTTGCATGAGGCTATTGGGGCATTAAACTCGGATCTGGTTGATGTCCAGTCGTGGGCTGAGTCTTTCGGTCTTGTTGTGAATCCCTGCAAATCACAATGTATTATCTTTGGCAGTAGTAGACTGAGGTGCAAAATCGACTGGAACTCAATACCTCAGATCCAGTTTTCTGGCGTTGCAATCCCTTATTGTGATAGGGTGAAAAACTTAGGCCTTATAATGGATTGCAACATGACCTGGGCTGCCCATGTCAATGAGGTCAGCAAACGTATGCATTACACTTTGCACTCTCTCAAGCGTCTCCAATTTTTCCTCCCTTTTTCAACCAAGATTATGCTTGCGCAATCGCTCCTTCTCCCCATACTTGACTACGCTGATGTGTGCTATTTGGATGTGACTGAGGAGCTACTCAACAAACTTGAGCGTCTTCAAAATCTCGCCATTCGTTTTATTTTTGGCTTGCGAAAGCATGACCATATATCTAACTTTCGTGCTCAACTTAAATGGCTCCCAATCCGCCTTCGCCGTGATATGCACATCCTCTCGTTCCTTTATAACATTCTCAATGATCCTAATTCACCATCATACCTCCGTTCTCGTATCCAAACTCTCCCTACCCCCTCTCGTTCCAGGCGCCCTGGCATATCTACAATGCTGGACATTCCTAAGTGCAACACAAAGTTCCTTCTGCACTCTTTTACAGTCTATGGCACAAAGCTCTGGAACAATCTTCCTAAGGACATACAACTTTCTCCATCTATTAATACATTTAAGAAGAAATTAAGACACCACTTTCTGACCCTATCTTAACCAATCTCAATTACTATTATTATGTATTCTATTATATGGGTATGTATATGTATAAATGTTTGTATGTATGTATGTATGTATGTATGTATGTATGTATGTATGTATGTATGTATGTATGTATGTATGTATGTTAGTATGTATATTATGGTATGTAGCTTATATTGTATAGTATTGTATAATATTTAAGTAGTGTTTTTTTTTTATTTAATTA
Organism: Boloria selene; assembly: GCA_905231865.2. Classification (NCBI taxonomy): domain Eukaryota; kingdom Metazoa; phylum Arthropoda; class Insecta; order Lepidoptera; family Nymphalidae; genus Boloria; species Boloria selene. The sequence continues at coordinate 12,815,948 of HG993146.1, forward strand.
CTTGTATACCATAATATTATATAATCGTAGCACTCAAACTGCACTATTTTAGCCTGCTTCATAACACTATTTCTCACTAACACAGGTTGGCTGGAAGAAATCTCTTATAGAGATAAGTCCACCGTTGCAAACTAAATTTGTAATTGCATTACTGTTTATATTTCTATGTGCAATAAAGAATATAGTAGATTGTTAATTGATTGTATATAACCATAACTTTAAGAATATTAGGTCACATTATAAATAAAAGTATCTTTTCTGAGTTGACGCGTATATATTTTGTTGTTTGTTCCCGACGTTACGAATGCTTTACAGAAATCATGGTCTGGGGAGAGCTATCCACGAAAATATCCCAAAAGACAGTTTCATTAATAATGTCAAATATTCGCGTAAATCATGTTTACTATAAATTTTTCATACTTACATAGCAAGATAAGAAGTGTATTACACAAGCCTAGTGGAATATCGATGTAAGTTTGTGAGTCAAATATCGATATAAGTACCTAAATATATTGAAATAATTTCGCTTAGTCATAAAATAGAGCGTAGAATCAGTTAAGAGATCAAAAATCTGACTTCTGTTAATTATAAATGACAGCGCTAAATAACTATGATTATACTAACAATGATCGCGAGGCAACATTACGACACGCTGGGGTTAAGTAATCATTGTTTTGTACTGTGATTTTAATTTAAGATGATATGGAACTACTTTATTATTTTAACCATTGAGTTCTTCAAATGAAAGAGAATAATAAGAATGGTGCTTTATTCTTACAAAATTGAATTTACATGTATAGTTCATTTGTAAAGTATGTTTCCGTATTTTAAATAAAGCAAATTTTCCTCCTCAATTCTCAAAATGAAATAGATAAATTGATGTACTAATAATCCGAAATTTTACCTTAGTTGATTCTACGATTGTTTATATTAAAAAGATGGTGTTTATACCAGAAGTAATGTTAATACTTACTACTATGCATGGTGCAGTAATTGTTGGACCAATTATGTATATTATTGAACTAAAATCATGGTTTATATTCTATAGACATAAATTCAGCTATTTATGACATTAAACTGTAGGGTAATGGGCACACCCTAAACACGAAGTTGGTTAAAATCTACCGTGCTGACTCACTTCGGGACCAATTCTCTTATAAATTTAAGTACTTAGGTTAATTCAAGACATTTTCCTTCGTCATATTCTGCTATAAATGCTAATAATCATAAAAATTAATTCAAACATAATATTCATTGAGTTTAAAAATAGAAGGTTCGAATCAACTTCTATATTCTATCAACAACTATATAGATAATAGTACATAATCGTCATTTCGTCAGTTAAAATCCACGTACCTGTATCCTATCTTCGGGTAGATCAGTTTTCAATGAAAGCATTTCCCGCGCGTACACGTCCGGGTAGTGCGCGTCTTTGAAGGCTTTCTCCAGTTCATCCAGCTGGTACGAGGTGAAGATCGTCCTGCTGCAGAAACCGAACACAGATGGGTAGACTTGGAATCCCATGATTAGAGAACTTTATAACTAGAAAATCGGTAGAGACAGAGAGAGAGTAAGACAAGCAGGTATATCTACTAATCTATAGATCAGTAACCATATTATTCCAAATGATATTAAAAAAATATTGGTCAATTCCTTAATTTTTTTTATTTAATCAATCATATCGTAGGAGTTGGTGAGTGAAATGTTATATTGTGTAGGTCTTCTTAGAATTATTTATAAGAAACAGAGAAAATTTTGTACGAGAACCAATATTTTTGGGGTTCAAAATAAAAAAAAGAGCTTCAGGACTGCTGTTATTTATGGTAAATTTTACATATTCTGCTACAGAGTAGGTGATATGAGAAGGAAACTTATTTAAGATTAACTAAGTTACCTATGTCTGCGTTTTTTCTTCTTTTTCTTTCCATTGTATCCAGTGAGACCATCAACAGTGAAGTCTTTTGCTGCTTCTAGGGAGGAGACACCTGTGGACAAACAAACTAAGTTAAATTATAAAAGGCTAATGTAAATTACAATATAAAGTAACAATTGTAAGCACGATAAGTACGATACAGTAACATAATCCCACAATCACACGTCCAATAACCTTAAAATATTGTTTAACAAATGACAATGTATTCAGCCCTTTAACGTTTCACCGCTGGTCACTGAAATCCCTTTAATATGATAGGGATGAGACCAGATTCGTCACGATATTTTTCTTCGCCTTAAGAAAAATGTTAATCATCTTATAAATGATTTATACTTGAAAATAGAGATTGAGAAATGCAAGACCTGGTATTTGAACCCACTTTTCTTAAATAAACGAATTAATCGTTTTATGTCTTCACAAAATGAGATTAAACATGCATGTTTCAATAAATCTGATTTACTTAATTTGGACGTTATAAATTTCCATCAAAAATCTATTTAGATCGATGAAATGAAAGACCACAAATATTGTAGACAAAATATAGTTCCTAAATCACAAATTATTACAAAAACATTTTTCAACCTAAAACCAAATAATTTTATTTCGTCAAACACTTTACTTAACAAAAACAAATTTACAACATTGTCGTGATAATTGCGTTCAACAAACAACTGGCCCGACCGTAATCCATAGCAGTTTATCGAAGTATGGGGATTGTCACATAATTACCGAATGTGATTGCCAAATGAATTAGTAAACAGGCGAGCGACGGGTTAACAGAGCCCGCGGCTGGGGGACTCCCCCGGGACACAGAGTAATTGAATTTGGTGCCAATGAATACGACAATGAATTATTAAATTTAGAGCGGTTGCCTTATGGACTCTACCTAAGTCGTCTGAAAAATTTTGTAGAGCATCCATTGATGATTTTCACGTTTGTTCGCTGACTCTACAATTGTAAAGCTAGTAATGTATACTAAGTGGCAAGGTTAATTCATTATTTGCTGTGTGTGTGACGAATTGTTAATGGAATTGCTTGTAAAGGGGTGCAAGTGTCGGTAGTTGCGGGTCCAGCCACGTGGTAATGTAACACGTTATTTGTTTTATTGAGGGCGGTTAACGAAGCACCGGACGCTGGCTTTGTTAAAGTCATTTTATCTTTAGATTATACTTGTTAATCTAAAGCATAATAGATCTAGAGTAAATTAAAATTAATGATAAATAACAATAGAAATACAAATATTAATGGTAATACATTAAATAACAATTTATTTTCATAGATCTTAGGCAAACTTTTTAATTGTACTTGTAATTTTATAGAAATAATGTATAAATTAATAATAATAAAAGAATATTAACTTAAGGCCGTTAGTTATTTATTCATTAGCTTACTTGTTATATCACAACTACTGTGATATTAAAAGCACACAAAACAAAGCTGAACATTTTATTCCAAAAAATGACAAAGTCTAAAACAGTACTAAAGCCTAATTCACGTCATATAATATATTAATTCTAGGCGCTCACAAGACATTATAATACAGAACTAATAAAGAATGTACGAGCGCGCGCGTGTAATTGATTAGCTCTCCCGTATAGGCGGCGGCGGGGACCAATCAACATTCCCCGCCAATCGATTGCCCGCCCTACCTTGACCACCTTACCTTGCACCCTACACACGACGCATACCAACCAAATTCACAAATTCTACTAGCTATCGTGACTCTATGTAAGACTCTACATTATAAAAACTTTGCATATTAAATATTTAGAACATTTGGTAAAGTAAAAAGTAAAAACAATGTATAAGAGTTTATTTTTTATTTAAGTAACCTCAATTAAATCGAATGATTTTTTAAATTGAAATGTAATACATTTTTTATTGATTTGAATTCTATAACAAACTGTACAAATTGGTAAGTTATTGATTAAAATGAATTAATATTATTTAAACAAGATAATTTTAAAACAAAAGTAGGAAGAAAACGAATAATAAATATTATGAAAGACATGCTGACGTCAATACGCCAATTCGAACAGACAAGTCTTTTGGACTTGGGCAATCGATAAATACCATGACATCAGTATGACTGGTCTTGTTTCGTAACCATTGCGCTCCAACATAATCATATTATATAAATATCTTATAAATCCTAATTTTTAAGTTTTTTGGTATACATATTATTATTTTGAAAATAGGTATAGAACAATTATTTTAGAACAATATTAGTAGATATATGACGACAACAGCAACAAAGAAAAAAACAAAGAAACATGACTTCTATTTTTTTTTCAAATTAAAACGTGTTAAATATTTATTAGGTACATTCTTAAGTGAATTACAATTTCTTACGCCTGTAACAATGTAATTTACTCCAACCTCCTTAGGGACCGCGGTAGAGCAAGGGGAAAAGAAATGACTCTATCATTTGGGAACAAGTTAGGTTACATAAAATTTCAATAATATATTACTAAACTAAAACTATAATTCATTAAACCATAAAATATGTTATTAAAATCGGGGATATTTAATCATAAACTAAAAATAAAACATTTTTAAAATTAATCATATCAAGTCTAAAAAAGGGAAAAGTTTAATGGAAAAACTTGAAGCAATATTTCACATGTGTAATGACATTTCAAGGGCTATTAGTTTGACAAAAGTTACAAAATACGTAAAATGAAAGCAAATATAAAGTGTCTTAAAAGCTTCTATTTAGCTTTCACCGCGCTGTCTCTATCAACTGATAAACTCTAATTTCAATTTAACTAAATCGGTCTTTATAGTTATACTCGTAATGAGCAGACAACTGCGCTGGCTTTAGATGATGGCAGAGTATTATCCAAATGGGCATTTTGGCTAAGTCTCTTGTAGAGCAGTGGAGAGGCAAAGTAATGCATTACATTAAGTATTCGAATAGTATACATACTATGACCATGTAGCATTTAAAAATGATTGTGAAACTGTTTAAAATATAACAGGCAGACCATTACGTAAAGCGTAGAATGAAAACCGATGGGTAATGTATGCGTCGCCACGAATTGGAAATACATCGCGAAGGGATCTCTATCCAATGGTAATACAGTCGAAAACTGTGTGCGGAAATATAATTTAAATACGAAGGCCCTCCCTCGAGCTCACAAAATATGACTCTCGGCGAAGGAAAGCTACTTGTGCTGGAGAGTACACTGCCACTTTACCGACATTGTTACAGCACATAATAACAAACATACGAACTTAACGACTAACGAGAGACTTTTCACGCATTGTATGCCTAATTCTGAGACCTCCTATGATTTGCGAAAGGGTACCTAAGTATCACTTCGGTTTTTGCAGTCTTGGATCTCAAGTTGAAACCCGATCGAAAGAAGTAGCAGTTCAAATGCTATTGTTGTGGACCAAACCCTTTTCATGCCCAAGTTTAACACAATTATTTGTAATAAATAAAAAATTACTCATACATTTTATTTGGTATGAAGCTTAACATGAATTAATAATATATATTTTTTATTAATTATTATTATTATTTTTATATTTTCTATAATACATTGAATGACTTATCATAATAGCTTTATAAAACTATGTGGCTACAAAAATAACATCGTGTAAAATTATTTTGTTCATTTAAAAATAATAATAAATGTTGTAAAATATATCATTTGAAAAAAAAGTGATATAATTGTGAATTAATATAAAAAATAAATATAATTGAATACTTATCATCATATACGAAGTGGATACCATAGTTGAGTATACATACTCTATGCGCTCTATTAACAACATAAAGTTACAAATTTACACACAAAATATTATGTCATGTGTAAAATGAAATATAGAGATATCAGATAGAGGCATCCAGGCTTCGTTTATCTCATATTGGGCCAATTTCAGCCAAGCTTGGCTGTCGTGTGCCACTGCTTATTGGCAATTTTCGCGAGATCAGCGCGAGATTGCATTTATTCACCCTAACGCGAACGAGCCCGCTCTACCTGATTCACTCACTTTGAATAGAAACGTTTCAAGATTTTATTTTTGTATCTTTGAAATATATTTTCTCTACCAAACAGATTTAGCTCAAACTGTCTAATATAAAAAAGATAAGATAATGTCACACTCACTCTACACAAGGATGCTAAATCTCTATGATGATATCAAAATAACATCTATATTGTATATTATCTATATATATATATATATATATATATATATATATATATATATATATATATATATATATATATATATATATATATATATATATATATATATATATATATATATATATATATAATGAAAATGGTGTTCGTTTGAGGCTCAATCACGCCTAAACCACTGATCGTATCGACATGAAACTACCACCATTCGATGCGAAATTTTTCCTAGATGGTTTATGGCTATTTATTTTTTGAATTCTAACGTTCCTTCATTTTTTTATTGCTGTTTTACTTTTATGAACATTTATCCCGCTAATAAAAACAAAAGACAAACGTTTTCTCTTGATTCTTTTGTTTTCATGGATTTCAACGGAGTTTACTAAATGGATAATGTTCTTTTACATTCAGCTAAGAATCAACTTACAAACTTCCACGCATCCACCCACCAACTCCCACGCACCCCTGCACACCCACTCTCATTTTTTGATAAAATTAAAATGCCGTATCTATGATCGAGTATCACTTGAGAACGGCTGGACCGATTGGGTTAATTTTTTTTTGTTGTCTTCAGAATTGTCAGGAGAATGTTTATTTATGTAAGAAAATTTTAAAAAAGTCTGCTAAAACGTTAAAAATTTCGATGATAATCGAAGTATTCCAATTTCTATAGTTACTCATCACGAAATCTCGGGAACTATAGGACTTAGAAATGTGAAACTTGGTAGGAATATTACTTTCGTTATGTAGAGGTCAACTAAAAACGAATTTAAAAAAATTCATCCCCCAAAGGGGATTGCGGGGGCGTTAACAATGAACAATTCCCGTTTTTAAACTATAGCTCCTATAAATTCCAAATTTGGTAGGAATCTTCTGTAAGAGATGTAGAAATAGTCTATGAACGAATTTTACGGTAGCTCACCCCACAGGGGGTTGCGGGGGTGGTTTAACAATGAAAATTTTTATTTTTTAAGCCGTAGCTCCTACAGACTCCAAATTTAGCTAGAGTCGTCTATATGTGATGCAGAAATGATTTGAGAGCGGATTTTACAACAACCCACCGCCGAAAAAGATTGCGGTAGTGGGTGTTAAAATGTGAAATTTCTATTTCCAAACTGTAACCTCTATAGACTTTAAATTTGGTAGTAATCTTTTATTTGTCATGCAGAAATCATCTCAAATAGGATTTTACGAAATTCTATTTCCAATAGGGATTGCGGGGGTGGGTGTGAGAATGTTAAATTTATGTTTCCAAACTGTAACTTCTACAGACTCCAAATGGTTATTTTTTTACTGTTTAAATAGAAAAGGTTAAAGTCAATTGTTTTTTTTTTATTTAATTAATTTCATTTGTTTTTATATAACCTAATAATCTATATAAATAAAATGATAGAAGTCTGCAGTTGTGCGCGCATCACGGAAAAAGTACTGGATAGATTTAAATGAAACTTTCTAAGTTCTTAAACACTTGGCCCTTATATAAAAAAAGATTGCGATATCTTCATTTAATAAAAATTTATTAAAGTTTCAAGAAACAACGATTTGTATATGTACTGCGTGTTCAGTGATGCAGTATGTATGTTTCCTTCTCGCGGAGTAGTGGGGCAAGCGGCGTAGCGCCATGCGGAAAACTTTGTTAATATTTCAAGCAACGCGGACGAAGTCGCGGGTATCAGCTAGTAACTATATAAAAAAAATCTTCTACAAATACAAATAAATTAATTAAGTATGATATCGGCATTTAGTCTTCAATAATGGTAACATATTTAATGACACTCGCAAACTTCAGAAATTGTATACCTAGGTAAAAAATTAACTTTTATATAATGACTGTAATGAAATTAAAAAGTAATCAAAAATGAAATGAATACAATACTATTATATAATTACCACTTCATGTTCTTTTGTAAAAAAAAACTAGATGACATCTCTCAAGCTTTACATCTATTTTTGAATTTTAAGCTTTTTAAGCTTTTAATTTTATATAAGCCCTCGTGTTTGTAGAGTTAAATGTAAGCCTAATAGATCATTAGGTGCAAATCTTCAGCGTATCTCGACTCCGGTACATGGCGCAAATCAAATATCCGCCCGCGCGACGACGAAATTGGCTTGTTGCGGAATTGGTTAGCGTATGAGACGCCTCTAATTGTGCCCCGCGGGTCTGCTCGAGATTGATTTTAAATCTGTGTTTACTTATCGCTGCACATCGCGATGGATTAACGGACAAATTACGCCCTTATCTTCCTTGTTCGGTTTGTATATAAATATAATCACTTCACAATAATTAATTATATGTAGAGTCGAAGGAATATTTATATAAAAAACCTTGTAGTTAATTAACTAGACAAATATCTTAAATGTACGATATTATAGTTTAAAAATATTTTTTTATAATATTAGAATAGGACAAAATATCTCATTACCTGAATAAAATTGCCGAACAGCTACGATTACATGAAACAAACAAAAAATAATATAATTAAAACATAAAATCATAAAAGTATAAATAATAACACATTATACAAAAATATTATTAGAGGGAATCGAACCCTTGACACAGTAGTTTAAACAAGCTGTGCCTGTGTTTATGTTCATGTTCCTTTCAACTGGGCAACCACAATGTTATAAAAACACTAAGTATGTACTTAAAATACTTAGTAGTATGTGTTTTTCCAGGTCAGAGTCTAGCAATATACATTACATTCAAATCCGTTTAGGTGAATCAGCGAGAATAGGTACAAAATATATATACACCCATTTCATTAACTATTTTTAAATATTCTAATACACGTTAACAGAATATATAAGTGTGATTATACTTTTTAATAATACAAAAAAATTATTAAAAATATTACTAGAATCAATTAAAAAATACGTTCTAGAAAAGATAAATTTTAAATCGTGTATGTCCGTGTGAGTCGCAGGATTCGTAAGCTCTACATTTGTATACGCTGTTTTATTTCGTTTAAGACAGTCTAAATGAAATTGAGAACATTGAAAATTTTACTTGATGTTTCATCTTATAGACTTGATCCGGTAGAGATACGATAACTTTTTTGGCAACTTAGGCTGTATTTTGTCCGAACAAGATCGATGAAATAATAATAAACAATTTTAACACCCGTCTTATACAAAATTAAAATCTGCAAATGCATCTCATTTATAATATTAGTAGGATTATTTAAGTATAAATAGTAATGTTTATCTCAAATAATTCTAAGCAAAGCCCATATAAAAATCATTGAAATGTTAAGCAATAAAACAAAGATGTAGAGTCGTATCACATTTCGTTCACACGGCGCGAGCGCTGGCGTGAGGAAAATAGAGCAAATACTGGCGCATTGTCTCTTATATTATGATCTCTTGAACGGTTGTAGAGCTTAGGCGGTTTGCTAACCTGTGGGCTTTTACAAACTTCATGTTTTTAACTAGCTCTCGTCTTTAAATTTCTTTTTGATTTTGATTTTTGAAAAAAACTACGTTTTGTAATTTAATTTTTTTAATAAAAGTAGTACGTTTATATTATTATACTTTATTGCACTTTATTGCACTCAAATGAATTGTTTAGAAGGATTATAAAAATTGATGTTTACGTCAAGAGAGAAGACATACAGTACATAACCAGTAAAAAACTGAGCTTTGTGAGGGTTCGCATAGTTTTTCTTACGTTTTTCTAAGTTGGTTATGTTAATTTTTTAATGATTATAAAATTATATTTTTTTGACAGATAACACATCTAGATATGAATTTAAATATCTATGTTATAGCACAAATCTATTGGGGTTGTTATTTTTCAGTAAAGTGTACCACAAAATGCTTAGGTTGTGTTAGCATATAATAATAATAGCTAAGCTTATATCTGAATATCGTCCCCTTAAAGTAACATATATTAAATAAATAAATAAATATGTTGGGACATTTTTATAACAGCGCCATCTAGTTCCGTGGTAAGCTACGAGGCTTGTGTTACGGATACCAGATAGTTGATATACTACACATATAAATTTTAAATACATACATAATATAAATATTTACACCCATGACTGGAGAACAAACATTCATGTTTAACAAATGAATGCCCCCAGCGGGACTCGAACCCGCGACCGCTGGCGCAGAAAGTAGGGTCACTGCTAACTGAGCCAAACGTGTCGTCGAATATATTGTAGGTTATTAAAAGAAATTGTGTTGCTTAAATGTGATGTTTAATTTGAAAATAATAAAACTAGGTATAATGGCCAACAATAGCTGGTAATACGGTATTATTCCATTTGTCTAAGACAATAATTGATAACAAGCACTTTTCCACTAAAAGAATCTACATGTTATTAAATATTTAATGTAATTAATGTTTAAAACAATATAACTCAATTAAGCTGTGAAGACACAGCTGCGTACTCGCATGCGCTTGCGCAACCACTCTTTAATGACGTCCATTGTCTCATATTAATTATACTTTATTAAATAATATTAATTATTATAAATAAATAACGTATGTGTCATTTGTAGATTATTAGAACGCAGTTTTATCTAGCTTCTAGCTTCTTTAAAAAAATCGGATTTATTTTATTTTGTTTTTTTTTAAATCGCGTAAAGATATAATTATTATTGATTTTCCAATCATAAAATACTACTTAATTTAATCTACAGCTTTAATATATTCACAAAGGTACCATAAACTGCAGCCATCTGCTGTCACAAATTTCTATCTGTATACTTACCAATTAAAATCCATAGACAACCAATGAGTAGAATTTTAAATTATCCACTTGTACGTACCAATCTTGGAGCGAATTTCCCGATAATAAGAATGTGTAATTTGTATAATATGATAAGCAAAGTAAAGGACATTGATATATTTGGCAATTTTTTATCTAGATTAAAAAAAAACACTTTTCCTTCCTTCCTTTGTTTTGTTTCAATTAGTTATTTAATTTATTATAACCATTTAGGACATTTAGTTGTGTTTTATTTTATGTTACTAACAATGTTGTGTTTACCTTTAATTGGCGTAGAAAAGATGACCCCTTATTTTAATAATATTTTTTTAAACATTGCTACTTTTAAATACACTGTTGGTAAACCTATATAAATAAATAAATAAATAAATAAATAAGCGGCCATGGTGTTATATTGTAAGGTACTTGATATTGCGGTTACAGTTGTAGTTTCGATTAGTGAACAAAGTAGAATACTTTGAGGTATTAAGTATACAAATTTGTCTTGTTCCATTAAAAAGAGGTAGAGGATGTAAACTCTACACTCTTTAACTATTCTTTAAGCTGTAGACAACGATATTGTAATAAGAAAATCAATATTAAGTACTAATATTAATACATTTTTAAATATATTTTTTATAACATAAATAACTTTTCCAATTTTCCAATACGATATCAAAATCTAAACAATTACATTATTTGCGGGTATTTTAGGAGATTACAATAATACGTACTTATCCGGAGTGCGAGGGTTAGTTCGGAGGGCCGCAGGAGACTCGTTAGGGATGTTTTTTGAAAATGATATTGTTGTGCGCCGTAATGAAGTAAAAACTTGTTCCATCACGCTCTGCGACTTAGTTTTAATGATATTTTACCGTTAGATGCTGCTTTTTGGGTGTAATTAATCGTTATTGGGTTACTGTTTCATTATAACATTGGCTTTGTAGTTGTCTGTGACCTAAGAGGTCTTTCTAGGTTCGAATTACTTATACTGTGTTTAATTTTTAAATTGAATATAATTGGCATTTTAACCATCCAAATACTAGTATCGCTAATGGTAAAGATCATTTTTAATACATATATAAATTGTGTGCTAGTTTTAATCTGTTTGTGTGCAAATATTTCATAAAATATTTGTGCTTAATTCTGATTAACTGAGCGAGTTCAAACATATACAATATTTTTAAAAATTGTTGAATATTTCGAGTTCTAGTAAAATGTTTCAATTCATAAATATTAACAGAATTTCTGAGCCAAGTAGTGGAACTAAGCATCAAAAAATCGACCAATTAAGTCAAAGCCGGCTGCGCACTTGTACGTAGATTTTGGCACCTATTACTAATTGAAGGCCCTCAGTCCCCTTCGCCCGAGGAGAGAGGAGGGCTCCCCACGGTTGATACAATCACGCCGGGTAATATAATAGCAAGCCTTACATAGCACCTAAGACAATACCAATCGATTACTTTTACTTTACGACTGAGATGTTAATTAGTCTTTATTAAGTTTTAATTTCTCAAACAAATATTAAGGACACTACTAAAGTAAGTTGATGAACAAATATATGTCCAGAAAATAATGACAAAATATATATATATATAATAAAAGAAAAAAATATTAACACGACGAATTTTTGTTTAGATAATCATGCATTCCCAGACAGATAGATAGAGAAAAAATTCTAGAAACTATGGATTCGGCCTCTAATATTCTGTATCACCGGATATTTGAGTAAAATTTTCCAAAATATATGTACTGTACGGAATCGACTAAGATAAAATTTTATTATATTTATAGATATACCTAACAATCGATAAATGACTGCTGTAGTAAAGTTTCAGCCAACCAAATACTAAAAAGAAAAGGTCTAATATCTTTATCATTATAATATCCTAAGAGTGTTAGAACAAATTCACATTCAAATAAATCCATTTGAAACCATAATGGATGTCCCAATTTCACATTTAACACAATAGCTTGAGAGAGCTGACTGACACTTTCCTGTTACATTAAAAATAATATTTTCGAGTAAACCATTTTAATACAAACTGACAATCGACTTAGCGCGGAGTATTCAAAAAACGGAACATAACTTGGTATTGTTGGCACGCATCGGGCCGGAAAAATATAATGGCTGTATAATAACATTATAGCTTTCTTCTAAGAGGGTGGAGAGAATGGGGGAGGGGGTGGCCTCCCTGGACTTAGGTCTGCCTTGTAGGTCAATACAGTGGAGTCTAGATGTTTCTTTTCATTTTAGTGATTAAGTAGAGCTGCGTAGTCTAATAAAATTAATACATTTTAGATAATTTTATTTGCACACATGTATAAAATAAAAATACAATGATCATTAATTATATATTTTTGTATAAGGTAGACCAAAAATCCGTATAGATAGATAGATGCCTGGATAAATAGACCAAATAGAGTCGAGTCAAATCCGAAGTTTTCATTTTAGTTTAGCTGCCTAAATCAATACTACTCTGTATTTTCAAATTTCATTAAGTGGGCTCAATAGTCATATGTTGGAAATTTTGATCGGGTAGACAAGCAGTGTCAAGGCAAAAAATATTAAAAATAATTGAACTAAAAAAATTTATTCAATACCTAATATAAACGAAATTTATCTTATTAAGCTACTTTACTTCAGTACGTAATACCTATATGGTATTGCAGTCATTCTCTATCAGTACCTATACTAAATTTTAATCAAATTCGTCTCTCCGTTCCACTTCGCTGGATAAAGATATGCATACAAATTTCATATTTAAAATAATATGATTATCTGAATAACAACCACTGTGTGAGGCAAAAATCAAAATTCTTTTCTACTAGATTTAACAAAGACAAAGGGATGACGTCGTGAAAACAATCGCACCTCCTTTCTTTAATATGTATAGATCTTCTAAGTGTGATAATGTGACGTAATGAGCTGGCACTTAGATGGGACACGACCTATTATCAATGCTAATGGCGTCTCTCCTTAGAGAAAGCCTTCGACAACCCATCTGCTGTCAACTACGACTCTATCACTACATAATAAGGTATATTTTTCGTCAACTGGCTACGAGATATTGTTCATCGGCACTTAATTCATTACTCGATCAGTGGCCTAGAGTGGGGGATGGGGATGAGGGAGGGGGTTTAATCGTAAAATATTATTGTTGGTTCGTTATGGAGGTACAGAATTTATTTGCTTTCACTGTTCTGATTTAAATTAAGTTATTTTATTTGAATCATATTAGAAAGTTTTATGTTTTTTTTTTATATTATCTGTAACTTTTTATTTAATATTTTATTATTTGTCCTTCATATTGTAAATTCAAAATGTGTCATGGCTATACTACGTCTTGTCTAGTCTAAATTATATTTGGTACAGAAATAGCTTGTTTCGTGGGGACGGATATAAGCTACTTTTATCTCGGAAGAAGAAACATTTTTCACAGAACAAAGAACAGATAGGTTATGAACATTTATAATGTAACGACTCATAAAATACCAAGTCTTTGATGACAATGAAATCAATGATCTTCAATTTTTATACTTCATTGAGAATGAAAGCGCGATATTCCATTTCTAAATATAAATAACATTTTTTGTTTATAACATTTCCAAAAAAACATTTACGTAAAAAGAAAAAAAATATGTCTTTAAAGCATATTAAGCTCAATGTTACCAAATAATGATTAATTGTATGAAATTTTATTACTTCATAGACAATTACTTCATAGACTATATCAATTAGTGAGAATCTTCGTATATACTTGGAAAAATAAGAGTACCTGTACATTATACATCCTATCCTTCACAAGGTTAAAGAGTTAGTATATCCTATTTGAGTCTGCTTAAAAGTTCTCCTTTTTACATACATATTTAGATTTGTTTACAAATGGTTGAAGTAGAGTATGGTCTTTGTTAGGGCCACTCGAAAGCCTTAATTATTTCAGTTAACACCGATAGACATACATCATCAATACTACAAAGTTGCTAATAACCACTACAATCCACTAATTATTATATTTTCAAACTATAACGACTCTACCAATTAGCGAACTATTAGTCCATCTTGTAATGTAATCCAAAAAAGCGTCTTTTTCCCTCACAAAATATGGAGCGTATTGCTGATTTCACACCACGTTAGAGGCAAAAACCTATCCATGAATACAGAATACACAAATTTGGTCTCTATTCCATGTGAAATAGAGTGAAAAACGGTGTAAAATGGCAGTAGACAAGTACAGTCACTAATTGAATTCTGTAACAGAAGCTGGCGAGTGGTCGAGCGATGTTTGCACACCACTCCTATGTAATTAGTCATTTGATTATCGTCTACTGTTACATCTTCGTTAATTTACGGACAACTATACGTATTCCCCACATATATCCCAGCAGTGGACATCCATGTGTAAGTAAAATAAAGCCTTTTCTAGTACCCAAATTTCTAGAGTTTTGGAATATGATGTGTTAATCAAGAAGCTTGTTCGGTAAAGATACAAAATTTCTTTGGAAAACTGTATAAATCCTGCCAATATATTATTCATAACATGCTTTTCTTCGTATAGCAACTTCGTATTGTAACAAACTGGTATACCACATTGGTTTAACAAGATAAAAAATAGCTTGCCTCATTGTTCAAATATCGTAAATGTTCAAGAATATGTCCGTTTACGTCTGACGTACACATATAATTGTACGTATTTATTTTTACATCGTTATTCAAGAAGAATAAGCCAAGAAATACAATTTTACACCTACCTACAACATTATTAAGAATTAATTAGACTGACCTTAAAATCAATTTTTGTTTAATTAATAAAAATATCATGTGTTGTAGTTATTAATATAAAAAGTAAGTAAATGATAAAAATGTTTATATACTAGATTCAATCGATGTTAAGTTTGATTATGACCTGATCATCTTAATGTGATTATTTCTACATAAAAAATGAACAGAAGTCTCTTATACATGCAGATATTGGTCAAGGGTCATCAAAAAATATCGTAGAGCAAAGTATTAGCTATCATGTTACTGAAATTAACACGATTTAATTTACTATCTATGAAAATTTTATAAAACCTATCTCAGTAGAGTTGTTGATTTTGATACACTAATTGTGGTAAGATTAAGAGTAAGATAATATACTAAGTTTCATTATGAATCCTTATACATATTATACATCTCATGGAATTCTAAATGCCAATATATATAAAATTTTAGCTGCTAGATGTGAGTGTAGTCTTTATTTATTTGACAACTGTAGCTAAAGTATTTG
Source organism: Boloria selene (assembly GCA_905231865.2). Classification (NCBI taxonomy): domain Eukaryota; kingdom Metazoa; phylum Arthropoda; class Insecta; order Lepidoptera; family Nymphalidae; genus Boloria; species Boloria selene. The sequence goes on from HG993146.1 coordinate 12,832,017, forward strand.
CTACGTGGTGTAGAGCGTCGTAGAGCGAGACTCATAAGAAACTTAACATATTAGATCGCGACGACAGCTTCTCTAGTAGAGTCCCTAATAGTACCTAACATCCAAATATGTGGGAAATAGAGAACCATTGGTAAATTATGAAAACATAAACCTATATGAAATATGCTATTTTTTAAAATATCGATATGTTAAACATGAAAAATGAGCAATACGTAGATACTTTTAGATATTTCAACTGTGAATTTGAAAGCTTGTAACCAATTATATTTCGTTATTTCAGGTTTTTCTAAATAATGGTTACTTTCATAAATGGTTGCCCTTAAACCAGCCTAATAGTCTTCTAAGTTTTCCAATTTATTGATGATTTTGATCTGTAACCCGCAATCGTATCTCCCATCATTCCCTTTCCATGCTCGTACCTGCCCGCTTCGAGAGCTAATAGCGCATGAATTATATATTTAATGTCGTTGTTTGTTTGGAGCTCAACAAGTGGTTTAGGAAAAATAGTTGATGAGTAAGATTTCGGGTTTAATCGGCACTTAGATATTCGTTTGCTCGGATGGCAGTCAAAGGCGACGAGTGGTCCTCAGATTGTTATGCGAAATAAACTGCTTCATCACATCTGCGATTGTAATTGAATACGTTTGTCTCTGTTTGCTTGCAGGGGACCTTGTTTACACAGTGTTTTGCTTATTACTAGCTTTTTCGAGTATTGGTTCTTTCCTTTAGATATCGAGGGCTGTTCAGATCTGCGCCGCAAGTGAAATGTGGAGATGTAGAATTAGCTCTCGTACTAATTAGCATAGCCACTAAAGTATTTAAATTCTCGAACGAATCCGATAATCGATAAAGGGGTAATGAGCAGCTCGGTGAAGGGCTCTGTGTGTTTCAACATGTTGCGAGTTCGATCTATACTCGACTAGAAATGACTTCTTTTTGTCGGATTTTAGCGAATATTGCCTTTTTATATAGCATAAATTAATAGATTTTTTGATTTAATACACGATTTTAGGATGTAGAGTCACATATACTTAAATAATTAGTAGAGAAACCAATATTTTCATATCTTAATGTAATGAATTGTCGATATTTACAATTTTTAACTAACTTTTAAGTCTATTAACTAAATTCTTACGTTGCCTTCGTTCTCAACTTAATTGACTGTTAAACAACTTCATGTCGTGTAACAGATATTTGCCGCCACTCCCTCAAAGTTTCAGGATAACGAATAACAAATAACGAAAGCGGAGTCAATCAAGCCGCAAGCAAAACAAATGGAATAAAATCTGACACTCTGGAGTGTCGGCGGAACACATCGCTTGTTATTATAACTTGTCGCCACTTAGTGCTGCGGCGTCTGTGACATCCGAGACTGCTGTACCTATTTCAAAGGCAAAAACCACCTTATTTACACAAAAATAGAATACAAATTCAATTAACAACACAATCTACAGTCGTTACATATCTCGTGACAGAAAAAAGTTCATTTCCTTACAAATTATTGTAAAACTCGTCTTAATACGGTTTGCTACTTCATACATATGTCTCATCTTTCGTTACTTTATTTCAAATATCTTCTACTTTCAAGTAACCTATTTAAATAGATAATATTATTTGTACAATCATGATGTAATGTAATTATATTTTTCACATACATTATTTAAGTGTAACAACTTCATTTTTACTTTTATGATCCCGTAGATTTACGTTTCTGGTCATTATAAGTAAACTGAATATTTCTACTTGCTAAGTATTTTTGTATAAAAATAGTGAAAAATATACCAAAACAGGTGGTATTTTTCAGGTTAGAATGGTTACATAGTTATTTGATTGATGAGTTTTAAACTTCAGTTATCATTAGTCTTGGGAAAATTGTTGTGATAACCGATTAGTACATAACCAAGTTCTTTTATTTAACAATATTAATAGTTCAAGATATGAATGAGAAAATATTTAACTTATATTTAAAAAAAATTTACTGCTTTCTGGAAATTTCATTTGTATACTTATTTATAGGTATAATCATAATAATTCAATTACGAAGTACATATATTTATCGATCTCTACTTTCGATTTACAAGAGCTTAATATGTTTATATTAAATATTTATAAAAAAATCTTGAATAGTAGCATTAAAGGTAAATAACTATTTATCTACATTATTAGGTACAATATGTACATTATGTATTTTAGGTAAAGCTAATATATGTACATCGAGAGAAAAATTAAGTCGAGGCCTCGTGTACTCTTTCTCTTAATAGCAGTGTAACTGACTATATTGACGTAATGTGGAAGTTAGCGATGTGCAGAAGCCATGAATATGTAACGACTTACTTCGTATGAGGTCTCGCTGAGACTTGGCACGACTGCTTTGAATGCATTTCCTTTTAATTTTTCTTAACTTTTCATAAAATATAAGCCTAATATGTCTTATAATTTAAAAAAAAACCATATTACGTTGATCTATTTTCAATATAAATTATTTACTTAGTACAAGAAGTAAATAAGATTCTACCAATGAACTTAGGGTCTAAGCGCACCTTGCGGTTTTGACTCCACCACTCTATGTACCCTCTGTGCCGCGTACATAACACAACAACCCTTGCCCCTAATTTTCAAATTAAAAATGGCGGCATCCTCAACAATAGCACGCGAAAAGACCATCGGGTTCATTGTTTTAAAAACAATAAAACGCGCGGCCATGATGGTAAAAATGTCAAATCTACTCGTGAATTCCTCCCTGTGGCGTTCCAAATATGAAATTCCCGCGCAAAAATGGCGGCGAAGGCAATTTTTTACAAATGGCTGCCGAGCCCCCGCCGGGCAGGTGGCTTGTTTTCTGTTAGGAGCTTTTCAGACTCGACTAGGGTCGCGAAACTTGCGAGCCAAAACACACGCGACACACGCGATGTGTACACTCTACCATGTGTGCGGGCACCGACCGCGCGACTCTCCCGGGCCTGACTTCGAAGGTGGCTCTACATGATACAGCAGCCAGCAGACGCTACAAGTAATAAAGTAATTCTATCACCTACAATCGTATCGCTTACTCGACCTCTCTAATTTGCATTTAACAGGATATTTTCTAAAACCTCACGTCCTACCTAAGCAAGTTTCCGCGTCCGCACACAATGTAACATTTTCTCGCCGAGACGTCGAGAAAAGTGCTCTAAAGCGAAAATTTCAAAGTTGACTTTCCGTTGGTGCTTAGATTGGCGTATGATTTATGGTATTGAGTGGTTTGAGCTTGCGCGGTGACGTTTGACGTTTGGCGGATTCATTACTGAGACAAAGGCGGGGGGCGAGGGTAGTGCGGGGCGCGGGACGAGGGACGAGGGGGTGGCATACGAGGGAACCCCCCAACCCCTCGAACAACCCCCGTTTCCACCTCCAGCTACTTTTCTAAATCAGCACCGCGTATTGTTTAGCATTGACTTCAAGACGAATCGGAAATAGTGATTGCTTAGTTCGCGTTCAATATACGAATAGATTTTATATTTATTGATTTCAAAAAATTAATATTACTTTACTTATATTACGTAGTGAACTCTTTAATTCTAATCCATAGAAATGTGTTTACCATTTACCATGTACATAATAATATCTACTAAACAATTACGAAACATACAAGTAACATTTCAATTTTTTACTGGATTAGAAAATTAAGGCAAATTGAGGAGTTATTATTTGTATCCAATTTTACTATAAATAAAATTACTGAAATGATTTTAAAGTAACCTGGTACTTGCTAAAATTTTGCTTAAGCTAGTAAGTCAGAATGGTTACATGTTAGTCACATTAAATATACCTTTCGAAATAGTACTATACTACCATACTAATAATAAAATGAAATTATTTATTTACTCGTAATAAGGGACTTAATCTTTGTGTCATTGTTATTCTCTAATATTCAACACAGTAATATATCTTATAAACATTTTCAGAAGTCCCATCTTTTTTAACGTCCCACAACGCTCAGCTGGGCATAGGCCTGCCTTCAATACGAGGAAGCCATAGTCCACACGATCGCTGACCAAGTGCGGAATTGCGAACTTCACTTGTCCTTCGAGAACTTGCTAGGTTCTTTCATAAATGAATGTTATTCCTTACAATGTTTCCCTTCACCGTAAGAGTAGTAATTATGTTGAAGATAAATTTTTACATAAAAATTATAGATGTGCGAGACCCAGGATTTGAACCCGCGTCATTTGGTTTCCAAAGTGACCCCTTAACCACTAGGTTAGCACTGCCTATCTTCATAATATGAACCTTTAAGCTTTAATGCAATATTTAACTTAAAAGTTTAAAAAATCATTCTTTAAAAATATTATACTTTGTAGTAGGTAAATTAATCATGCAAGATAGAAAGAAGACAAACAAAAAGTTATTATTAGTACTTACCCTGATAATCTTTTGAATAAACAGTAGCATTACAGGCTTTATAACTACGTATTAGTACTACAATACTAGTACACGCTAAATTGATTATTAAATAATGTTGTAACTGTCTCTTTTTTCAGTTTCTCGGTATATATTTCAAGTATGCATTATATAGTGACTTTAAATATAACACTTTTGCTAGTCTTACAAAATTTAGATTTTTGGACAACCAAGTTACAAATGCTTTTCAGCAATCTCAGAAGGTAAAAGAGAGAATGCTACGAAGCAAATTAGAACAGGTATCAATAATCAATACAAATCTACGAATCGAAACCCTTACTTAGAAATTCTTATAATGATATAGGTAATATTTATTCGTTACTGTTATAATACTCACCAGTGAGGTGCGGCTGCGCACTCGGGCTGTAGGGAGACTTGATCTGCGGGAACCCTGGGAACAAGTGCACATTAATTAAGCGAGGAACAATTAACATTTCCTACAGGAATACCAATTTAAAACTGCTGTGATTTACCTGCGCGAGCCCACGCCGGGGGAGGCCCGGCCTGACTCCGCCAGTACGCGAGACAAGCGATTTATATTTATTAAGCCATAGAAACACCCCTCAAGGCACCCTTATTCTTATAAACATCTAAATATGATATTTTTTGTAGCTAATAGCTGCTGTGTATTTAAAATTAATATCGTTGTGGTTTTATAGCAAAAGATACATGTATATACTCAAAATGTCTTGTTTTGATACAAATTATCAAGTGTGTGACATGTGATTTAGATTGTAATACTACTTTTCGTACTCCCTTTATAAAGACTAGATTATAGAGATAATTTCTGTTATAAAATGAAGATGAAATTTTATTTAAAACTACATTCATACTATTTTGAAAGTTTTTCCTACACAAGTTGGAACGAAAGTGAAAAAGGTATGTTAAAACACTGCTGCTCTATCATTTCAAATTTCAATGATTATCCTAACAATTTAAAAAAGAATCAAAAATAATTGTAGTTAATGTACATTATCCAGATATAAAGTAAAAACGAAACGAACGATATGAAAGCTTAAAGTAAAATTTAATTTAAATTATAAAATTTACGGTACCACAATAATTTAAGTATAACAAATGGCAATAAATAACAGCTGGTTGAAAGTTGCGTAGCGCATGAAAAACTTTAACGAAATAGTACATTCAAAAGCCAAATTCTAAATCAAAACAATGAAACTGCTCCCAACAAGGTTCAGCAAACGATCGTATTACATTAGACAAAAAGCAGACAATACGCGTAGTTCGAACGGAGACGTCCTCGACTATTATTTTTCTCTACATTAAGTTATAAGTACAAAGAAAAAAAAAATCCTTGAATGTGCTGAGATTCCGAACTAGTTTCTAGGTGTTGATGTAAAGCGCTGTAATGCTGTATGTAGAATAATGAAGTAAATTTTATTTTAAGACCTAATACAGCTAATATATATAGCAATAGTCTTAAATAAAGCCAAATATACAAGAGTCTCGTATTTGCTTTAAGATCGATGTTATGAATCGATGATTTAATATGACGTGATGTTACGATATGTGATATTTCATGTAGTAAAAATTATCCAATACAATTAACCTTCATCTTCGAAATTTCTTCAAAATTTGTCCACTGGTTTTCCTGTGAAGCGTTTCCAAATAGTTAAAAGAGCCTTAAGCTATACATTTGGCTTTTGTACGATACTTATAACTATTTTAATAACTTTTTTTTAATATTTAACGAACAGATTCGACTGATTTTTTAGGTGGAGAAGATATGCAGGTAGTCACTAGTCACCTTCTAGTAAATTTCATTACAAAAATTGCCCATGTGCTACTCCAGATTATTGAATATATAATATAGTTATAAATCTTTTCTTTTCTAAATCAGTTTGATCTAACGTGACGTTGTAACAAACATTCGCACATACGTACATACTATTTTTTTTAGTAGTGTGTTCTAGGTCGGTTTTAGATTTTAAATTCCAAAATACTATTACAAAAGTCTAGATCTAATCATCCTACGTATACGCGTAATAGAGCACTTAATACAGTGCTTGTAAAGCATGATCTTAAAAAATAAACACAAAAAAAGACAAAGACACGTTGAAGCTGTGAGCATCGTTGTCAGTTTTTGTATAGTACTCGATTTAAGAGGAAGCTGTTGACTTTGGACACTCCTGCGCATGTAGAGTCTTAGCTTTACATCACACAACAGTCAATGTTTTTTATAAATTTAAGCAATGGATTTTTAATTTCCTTTTGCAAAATTCTTAATAATGTGATATTTTATCTGTATCTATTTATAATTTTTATTAATTAAATTCAAACGCCATTATAATATGTTTAGTGGTTTTCTTGTGGTGCTGTCATACACAGACAGACAGATAAAAATTCTAAAAATAATCGAAAAATTAGGGTTCTGTTGATATAATTATAACTATTTAATATCTTATTTCTCTCTAAAATAAAATACAAAACTCTACTTTAAAATCATCATTTGTTTGTTAGATTTGATAACTTTTTTTGTATTCTGAGTTGTGAAATTATAAAAACTATATTCTTTCGATTGCTAGTAAATTATAAAGTACCTACGGAAACAGATTCGCGGGTAAAATTAGTGATATTTGTTTAGAAATATGTTAGTTCGTTGTTATTTTACAGATAAAGCAATGTATCAAAATTTGGATTTAATTTGTTGATAAAGAATATAATGTATGTATAAGCTATATTTTATACCTATCTAGACTCTTGTAGCTCTTGTATGTTGGACCAGTTTTTGCTATGTCACTCAAAAGTCTACACATCTATACATATAAATAAAATTGGAGTGTCTGTTTTTAATTTCAAATTAACAGCTTTTCACTGAATGCATATGAAAGTATATACGATTCTAGGAACAAAAAAACAATTTTTAATTTTTTTGTCTGACTGTCTATCTGTCTGGTTGTTCTCGCTAATCTCCTAAACGGCTGGACCGATTTTGACTGGACTTTCACTAGCAGATAGCTAATGTTATAAGGCATAACTTAGGATACTTTTTAACCGACTCCAAAAATGGTGGGGGTAGAAATTTTATTTAATTTAACTAGCGGAGCCCGCGACTTTGCTGACGCTAACCCTAGGTACGTACCTAAGCGAAGCGAGGGTGAGTCGCTAGTATGTTCAAATACGTATTGATCTAAACGTAATCTAATTTTCGTACATAAAATGTTGTAACAAAGATCTCTTTAACAAGCTTTCGGGGATGTCAGTGTGTCAGTGCTCTAATCAAAGGAATTGCTTAATTAACAGAAATGACTAAACGTGTCCCCTCACACCCCCCACCCCTCTGCCCCCGGGCGATACGCTCGGCTCCTGCGCTTTAAGTTACATTTAGTACAATTTCGGGGCTTAAAATATAGCAATTTATACCAGTGGGCACGAAAAATTTTACAGGTTTTAAGTTTTAATCAATACAATGTATATATTTTAGTGTGATGTTGTGTCTATAGTGATGTGGTTGTAAAGTTTTTGTAAAGTTATATCTTGGTGCATAAAAAAAATCTTTATTTTAATTTTTATGAGATCAATGATCTTTAATCTTTCTTTCTTTCAAATTTTCTATCCTTAAATATACTGTTAAGAATTATGCAATTATTAAAATTAGATAATTTAGACATTAATTAAATATACAAGTTACATTATTCATACTGCTATTTCTATCGGTATTGGCTCTACTATCTAGTATGAATTTGTTTCCAGGCCATTAAAACTATTATAAATGGAAATTTTACCATTATGAGTACATCTCCACGTCCTGTGTAGTTTTTGAGTTCCAAAACTCTTAACACAGGTATTTTATAGAGGGCTGTCAAATGAGTAGCGTATTTATTGAGTAATAACGACCCGCCCTCGCTCGCTAACTGCCACCTTCGCGTACTTCACTCACTATTTCTATACACTAATATCTCACGGAAACCACTCAAATAAAGGGTTGAAGTAACTTGTACTATCCGGCTTATAAACAATTCTGTACAAATCATTGCTCGTCACGGGGTGTAATGAAGGATAGTGTTTGTGAGTACTGGCGAAACTATCTGAATAAACAATATTTGTGAACGCTTTTAACAACCTCTCTTTATGTATCTGTAGATGTTTAAGTATCGACGAGATTAATTAAAACGTACCATATTTAAAAAATCATACCCTCGTAATTTAGGTGTTGAATGACAACCGTAGGAGCAACTCTAACCCTTCGAGCGACCCTCCTCGCACTAATGATACGACGCGTCTCTGTCTGTCAATCACTCACCTTTTTATTAATTATGCCTAAATTGCTTCCCGATTGGGTCAACTCTCGCTTAATTGATGGAGGAATTTCAAATCAACTATCACACAGATCTGTTTACAATTAATTTACGTATCTGATCTAGCTGATGTATGGGGTTGAGTTTTAATTATATAAATAAAGTGATCGATGGTTCAGTAGATAGAGATGGGTTTGGTAGATGCTGAGTTAGAACGGTATGGATTCGTTTCCTGGCTAAGTTAAATTCTAAGTTTTGCAGCTATAATATATGAGGCAGGTTACCTGCTCTATCCTACATCAAACTACAAGCAAATATTGAAAAATAATCCTTTTTTTTAATTTAGTTTACAGTTTTATAGGTAGTTCCTCTATTTTCATTTTAATAGAATTTTTGATTTTAATAAAAGTTATACATTAATATTAGCATCTTACTTTGTACAATTGAATTATACGATATTAAGAATTAAATGTTTTTCTAGGTGGTTATTTGAAGGTTTTTGAATGTTTTAATATTTTGCCAGATCTATTATTTTATAAAAACATATAAAATAATTTTTTTTTAATTGATGTTAACTGAAAATACAATTGATTTTTTTTCAAGCAGCAGCACTTGAGAACAATCAAATTGAGTTTAAACCAGAGTCCAGAATTTAGAGAGAAAACCATGTTTCTTATTCAGTAACACTACGACATATTGAAGTGTATCAAAACAATTGTTATTTCAAAAATATATCTAGTCACTAGTCCAAATCTATACTAACCTAATAATATAAATGTGAAGGTTTGTTTGTCCTTCTTTAACATACAAAAAAGAGTGACGATCCAAAAAAGATTGGCGTTATTATTTGTGTAGAACTGGTGATTGACATAGATTATATTACCGCGAGAGACTATCTCATTCCTAGGGCAAAGCAGGTTAAAGTACAACCTAGAAAAACTCTCATACCTTCGTATATAACATATTCTATGTATTCCATAGTAACCGTTAAACCGTATCTACCTACTGCGAGCGAAGTGAAAATGAATCCATAGCTTTAAATAATCAAATATAATGATATGTTTACAATAGTCTTCTGAAAATGACTACAATTATTTCAAACAAAGTAATAACAAAATAGTACTAAATTTGTGCAAACATTAACCGTCACGATTATATAATGGCTGCCTACTTATCAAATTTTCACAACATTGTAATTATTCAAATTGGTCGCTTAATAGCGGGGGCGGTAGAGTCGCTGAGAGTGCGCCGGCACCGAGAGGCCACATATGGGGAAATGAGTTAGCTGGCCTAAAACTATTTATTCTATTTAGAGTTTCTACCCGACTACTATATAAAACCCTCTTGGTTTTGTTTTTTATATATTTGTTTGTACTTATATAATGTATACATAATGTTATATTTTGTTGCCTGTAGAGAAATGAACTCTAGTTCATAAATACTGAGGGATCGAAACAGTGAAAGGGGATTTATTTTATTGTAATTTGTTTTTATTTAAGACGGATAAATTGAAAATATATATTTGAATCAAGACTTTATTTTGAAAATATTTACTAAGTATTCTTGGAAAGAGTAACCCACATTTGGCACAACATTGACGTTTTCGTGTTTTACTACTTAATTGCACTATCAAAAGTTTATTAATAAATTAAAAATCCTAAAAAATAAATATTTTAAAAATTTATTCCTAGTTTTAAATTAAAAAAAAACACACAAGAAAAAAAAATAAATGTTACTTTCTCTATTATTTTGGCAAACTATTGCAAATAACTTATTAACGTTTCAATTAAAAATAATAAAAAAAAATATTTTTTGATAAAAATTATCTTTTAAATATAAAACATTAGTGTTATTTTTAAATTATTAGTTAACTTTACTTTCGGGATACCTAAATTGTCAATAAACTTTCATCGGGAAAAGTACACATTGCTTTCATAACAAAAATATTATGAAAAAGAGAGACTCTATCTTAATTATAACTGATGTTGGCACAGATAAAAGTAACATTTTTACTTAATACTATTAATATTTTTTAACCAATAAGCCTATGAGATAATAAGCCTAGATATTAAGCCTAGACGCATAAGTCAAGGCATGCCGAGGCCTAGTGAGGCACAGTGGCGGCCATCTTGCAACCGCATTGATATTCCGCTCACGTCGCGGCGCACTGCTTGTGTACTCCGCAAACAATCAACACGAATTTAAAAACTTCACACATTGTCATATTGTACAAATACTCCTCAAAAGTGGTAAATATTTAACTCCTAACTACCCCTAAACCAATTATTTACAATATTTTCGTACACGATAATATTTGACATTGAAAATAAGTATATAAATACCGCTTGCATAAAGTCATGCAATATTCTAGTCGAAGAGTTTTGACATTTTATTTTAATTTTAATTGCTTTATTTTGAATGAATATGTGTCATTGTTTTTACAATAAATGTAACAAATAGACATTCTTCAAATCAAAAGAATACTGAATTATAAAATTGTATTATTAATTGTCTAACCACGACTTAATTAGATGAACCAAAACCCTTAAACGAGGCACAATTATAAAGGAATGTTAGAAGGGGAACAAATACTTTAAGTTTATTCGATAAGACAGAAAAACGGCATTCCGTTGCGCTCGACTATTAGATTCGCAATAAAATTTCAATTACCCCCGACCGCGGCTTGCATCTATTGTTCGCGGATTAGCCGAGCGGGGCCGCGGTAATTGAAATAGCTTAGAGCATTAGACGGCTTACCTCTGCCAGCTAGCCTGACCCCCGCCCCCCGGGCACGGCGAGCGCCCCGCAGGTCAGCGAACACTGGCCGGCCACAGCATTGTACCGCATTCTTGTAGGATCACAAGTTTGGTGTGACACAGCCGTTTTCAATTAACCCACCCCAAGGCCAGAAATATGTAATCGTATTAATTTATTGCCCGTACTGTGGTAAGTGGTCGTAGACTTTCGGGGAATTTGAAAACTTTTTATTGAAATAGTCTTTACTATTAACTAATTTAACTGATAATTCTATTAATTAATGTGCAATTACAACATAAGTTTAATAATGCAATACAAATAAGATTCAACTTATAAATCTGGAACATTGTATCTCCGTGAATATTACCTTTTTTTCTGCTCACATTGCTTTACTTTACATCACAAATATATAATTAATGTCCAAAAATGTAGTCTCATTTTGGAACAAAATAAATACAGTGAGACCCAATTATAATAAATGAATGAATTTGAGGATTCTGTGCGGCACTCGAAAAGGTGTAAAACTGGTGGCCTATGAAAACAAATTAGTATTTCTGCGAAATTTGAAAGTATGTCAAAATAGAGTGTGGCGCCTCCGAGACTCTACGATTACGGTCCTATGAAAACACAGGGCGAGATACTTTAAAATGAACGTCTTTCGCCTTTAAATTACACGCTTAATATATTTCAGTATAAATTCTTATTTTAATGAAGCAAAATAGTAGATGTTGAATGAAATAAAAGCTGTACGCTGACTTAATCGGCATGAAAGCTTCGCTGAGAAAAAGGAGTACCTACTTTATACTAAATAGTAATATGAATACCGTCAATTTGTAGATACTTGGGCAATTAGTGTTCGTGGAAAATAAAATTTAAAGACTAATCTAAGAGATTTACTTTTAATTTATTTAATTTTAAATCCAATGATGTATTTTTAATAAATGGAGGACTATATTGAAACGACTTCAAAAAAAAGTAGCTCAATTTGTCCTTATTTTTGTATGGGATACCTTCGCTAATTAGATTTAATTTTGGCTTTACATTAAATCGAGTTTTAGCCGCCCACGTGTTAATTATAAGTCGTATACATCTGTGTGTCTATGAGATTGTAACAACTATACTGATAACCAATTTTGATTTTTTTTTCTGTTTGTAAGATGACTTGATTGAAAATGTTCTTAGATGTAATTCAGGAATATCCGGTCAGCTATTTTCAAGCCATCAGCTATTTTTAGATGGTAATAGGATATAAATAACTTTAGCCGATCTAATCAATTCAAAACTTAGCATTCCGTATCATAGTATAGTCACTATGATAGATCATGAACTAAATGTTTCTATATAGTGTGTAACTGTTAAATTGGTAGCTTTCTCTGATTTATACTATAAATATTTATTTAAATGTAATAAATCTATAGTTATAGCTCTTAATAAATTATTTTATATTAAGTATACTTATAATTGATTTTATATCAAATTGAATGACTTCCATATTATACTATTTGAGAAAGATTCAAAGAAAAGGTGTAACAAAATAATCAACCGCATGTAAGCTCCAACTCTAGAGTATATTGTGATCCCTTGCCCCGGATTACCGTCAATGGGCCGCATCCTGTCATAATATTTGGGAATAAAATTAACAAATTATAGCATTACAATAGTTCGTCGTGAGGGTTGAAGAAATTATGTTACAGAATACGCCCCGTTCGTCCTTTTTTAATACTATTCAACCCCTTTTGTAGTAGAATATATATTTAATAACATGTTGTATTGATGTTAAATATGCTGTTACCTGCATGAATTTAAATTTAATTATTTTACGAAATATAAAGAAAGGGGTGGTATCATTTTAAATAGCAGACATACATTTTAGAGGTTAATTGTAGTTTAGTTTATTTAGTTTTATATGAAAGAAAAAAGTATATAATATATGTACTTAAAAACTAAGATTAGCAGTTCTGGAGAACTGTAGGTCCTTTATAAAAAATATTTTTCTTTGTGAATTTTATATATAGAAAGATAATCAAGTAATAAGAATTTTTAGTGTTACTATGGTTAGTTCCAAAAACTGCCACCAGAGATGTTTAATCAAGGCAATTATGTTCATGAATTGTGATATATAATTAGAGTACCTAATAAAAAGATGAAATCTTCTTTTAAATATCTACACATGAAAATTTTAGAAGGAGTTTATTTTGGCCTGGAACACATTTTTTTCGAAAATAACTACGAGTAGAGTTGAATGAACTAGTCACGAGCTTTTAAAAGCTAATAATCCAAAAAAAAATATTATAAAATTTCACAAACACTTAACTAGTTAAAAATGTTGAAGGTTTTATAAGCATATAATATAATCACTTTCATCCGATTTACATTACGAAATTTCTCTATAACTTTCAATTCACAATTTTTTTTTACCTAGATCAGACTTCACTGATATGTTATCTTAAAAGGCAAATCGTATACGTAAATGGTTTTTAACTATTAAGCACATCTTATGTGAACTTAAATTTCTTTATGTGTTATTCTCTTATTTTTAGCGTTTCTTAAAGTAATATAATTTTTAGTGAATAAACTGTTCAGCAATAACTCTATTTATTACAGCAAAAAATGTTATTAAAATTAACCATCTCGATAAATATAACATTGCATATTCATTGGAAGAGATATTACGACTGGAACGTAGAGTCGCAAGTGGCTTGAAATAATTTTCAATAACAATATTCGATAATTCAGCAGCACATTGTTGATTAATATTTGATTACTTTATCTGATGCGACAAACATTGTCGTTTTATATCGCATCGAGCCTCTTTGAGCAATCGTTCACGCCGTGTCTCTATCCAGAGTATTGTTCCAAATAATTAATCAAATTTTCACCATAACACAGTAAAATTAAAGTCCAATTTTATTTAAAATACTCAGAAAATAATAAAATTATATCCTAAACAAATTTAAATCTTATGACAAACGGTTTTGAGTCCTAATTCGAATAATTGGCATGCCCAAAGGGCCGCAAACAGGCGTCTAGTGATGGAGAGTCGTAATTATTACGTTTCATATTTTCGTTAACTTTTACAAATTCGTTAAATCTAAGCTTTACAAGATGTTTCAGTGTATTTTAATTTCTTTTTCTTAGTAAATGGTGACGCTTATTTAACAGAAAAGTGAGATATAACCGATTTGTTTTTGAATAAATATAATTATTTACTGACTTCAATTATTTTTATGTAAACAATAAACATATAATGAAAATGATTATTATCTATAGTACAGTATATGTTTCTGTTTGTACGTTTAGTATTATAGATTAGAACTTTGTACGATTCATATCAAAACTGAATATTTTTTATACTTTGATCTATATTTGGGATTTCTTATTTAAACAACACATAAGTTTAGTATAGAAGTAGTTAATAGTACTAAAACATAGTGGATATTCATTAGATGTTTACATCACTAACCCAATACCTGGGGGGTTGAGCAGTGTTAATAGCAGGCAGTTAGGGCCCTTTGTCGAACGTGTGAAGTGAGCACTGGGAATACGAGCCCTGCAACCCTCCACTGTAGGCTGACACCCCCCGCCCCCGCCAGCTCATGAAAACGCCGAAACATCGAGGGAAATCGGTGTACCAGAGAAGGCTCAAGACATTTTGGATACGTCAAGTATGGAACCTGTTTATTGCGACCTACCACGTTTCCTGCCCCGTTGAAATATATCATGCTTAGTTTCGCATATTTTAGCAAACGATAGTAATCTTTAACGCGATTTGAATAATGGTGTGAATTGTGTAAGCCAGTTTTCAGTTGATCAGGAACATGGGTCGACAGTGGGTACAGCTATTGCGTATTTGTGGTGAGGTGCCGGAGCTGAGGGTATGTATTGTTAAACCAATTTTTCTTGGTTTTGATCCCGTTTTACAAGGCACGTGATCCATAAGCATCAAATAGATTAAACTACTTTGAAATTCCACACACGTAAGTGAAACGCTAACGCCAAAGTTCAAATATTTTCCTTTCAATTATTTACCAGTACTTTTT
Organism: Boloria selene; assembly: GCA_905231865.2. Lineage (NCBI taxonomy): Eukaryota > Metazoa > Arthropoda > Insecta > Lepidoptera > Nymphalidae > Boloria > Boloria selene. The sequence continues at coordinate 12,847,510 of HG993146.1, forward strand.
TTTTATATATAACTTTTCGATTGCTTATTATACAAATTCAGAACAAAATTCTTATAGTGTTTGCTAAAATAAAAGTGAATTTAGGCTGTTCATTACACATGTCACAAGGGGTGCGGGTAAGAGCTCGTCTCGAGAAAACGATAAAAACAACCGATTGGCACACCGCCTTTGATGTCCTCGGCAGCTCCGCGTATATCTGCACTAGATAACATTGTGCGTTTGAAATACAACCTTGCACATTAACAAATAGAATACAGTTTTAATTGAGATTGATGACAAAAGGAAAACAATTAACATGTCTTTGCTTTGTATCTCCCGACAGAGCGCGAACACTACTCAGTGGGGAACGCAAACTTCACTACACGTAGAATCAATATTTGAATTTTTATTCACGTTTTTGATCTCTGAAATTGAAGTGTCGATACTGAGGCAATGATATGCTTAAGTGGTAAATATTATATCACTTTACTAATCAAAAATGTGAGTATTTTCATACTTTTGACGTTTTTTGGTCATAATTTAAGGTTATTTACTTATGTAAATTGTAAAATTAAATCATATAGTATTTTTTAGTTTAGTTCATTGTAAGACCTTGACCGAGATAAGTGTGCATCAGCATTTAATTACTGCGTCCACTATACACCTAACAATTCCGCAGTCTGCTCGCTTCACGTCATAGATGTTGAGACATCCTTCCAGTGGTATGGCTGAGCTATGCTAGATAAGATTAATAAGTATAAATATACTCGTATATTCTTTATTATTGGCAGACAAGAGTTAAAAAAATTTGGTCAACCACAGTTTACTGATTTTTTTAATACTTGTACCGTAAATTCCATACACATAAATATAAATACATATGTTCGGACATTTTAACAACAGCGCCATCTAGTTCCGTGGTACGCTACGAGGCTTGTATTACGGATACCAGATAGTTGATATACTACACATATAAATTTTAAATACATTCATAATATAAATCTTAACACCCATGACTAGAGAACAAACATTCGTGCTCAACAAATGAATGCCCCCAGCGGGACTCGAACCCGCGACCGCTGGTGCAGAAAGTAGGGTCACTGCCAACTGAGCCAAACGTGGGCGTGCAAGGCTGAGCTGGCTTTGTGGAGCGGGAAGCGCTCATTAAGTCCGGGATTGCCTCGGTTTCGCCCTTAATAAGAAAATAGCGACTCTATACAGAGAACGGAACGAACGATTTTGTTTAGGCTGCGGGTACACTTGGGTGACTTACTTGCTGGATTTCAACCTGTTACTATTAATTTGTATAAGAATATTTATTTATTTCTTTATACATAGTACATATATAGAAACAAGTTAACGATAATAACTGCATTAGTATAGTAAATAATAATGCTATAAGTGTGAATGAAGTTGTGTACTTTTGTAATTGTGTATGAATGTTTATTATCTGAAACGGCTGTACGCATTTGGATATGATTTAGTACATAGATAGAGACATAGGTACATATATAATTCCCAAGCGATACTAGAGTAAGCTTAGGTAAGTTTTATATACAATTTTATGATTTTTGTAATATTTTATTAATCTTTCAACTATAATGAAAACATTCAGCCTTTTTGTACCGTTCTACTGTTCGTGGTTAGAGGCGTAAGTTAGCAGTATATAATTTTACGATAGTTCAAGCTCATAAAATGACCTATGAGCCTTACCCATTATTTTTATTTCAAAATTATATCATTGTAATATTAATTTAATTTTATTATAAATTAGCAAAAAATATTAAACCTCATTTAATAACATTTTTACTCTACTACTTATCGCTCATTGAAGTAATTAAGAAAGTCATTTCATATTTCTCACTTTTTAACTCAACTTGAAGTTTTTAGTTCAAAATTTGTCTGTTAGTTTAACTCTATATTCACTCTGAATTATACTTCTTCTAGGTCTACTCTAGGTCTTTATACAATAAAACAATCCTCTTACCGGCCAGACTAATCAAATATATTATTTGCATCTGTAAAATTCGCGATTAAAACATGTATCTCATACTAGTAAGCTTCCTTCGTTACATGATAATCTCTTAGTGACTTTTACAACCTTAACCATATATATGACAAAATTATACACGACAATCTTTTGCCCATAGCGGTTTTTTAGCAGTGGTAGATTCATTTATTCGAAAATTTAATTAGTACTTCCTTTAAGACTATCCATTGCATTGTAACGGTTATAACGGATATAGAAACGAATCAAGAAGCGAGGGCGAGTTACTAGTTGGATTCACATTAGATAGAGCTTGGTATGCCAAGTCTTGATGTATTGTCACCGTGGTACCAGCAAGTTAATTAACAATGGTAGCGCCGCCCGCGGCCATTCCGCGCCCACGCCGCGCCGAGCCGAACCAACCCAATTGATCTTTTAACTTTTAGAATTTTTAAAAACTTCTTTTTTTTGGATATATACTGCTTTTCAGAGCGTGTGGAATTAAATGAAGAGAAATATATTCGAAGAATAAAAATTACATTGAAGGTTTAAACATTCGGAAAAAAAACCATGTTTCATGAATACATTTTTATTGAATCCACAAGATTATAATGACATTTTGATAAACGTGTAACAATGAATAGCAAAAAATATGCACAATCAAACACTTTATAAACTTTAACACCTTTTAAAATAAGACTCTTTTAGAACGATTACTCGTAGCACTAGACTTAGGGTCGTCGAGTCTAAGCAAGTCATTAGAAATTATATTGTGAAATGTAGAAGCAATTACCAACTTCAAATTCGGCACGTAATTAAGTACTCGTAGCAGTAAAAGTAGGCACTCTAAACAAACCGTCGGAACCCCCGTGGAAATGTAGAGAAAATAAAAATACACAAAAACGGACATTCTAAATGCTAATCCACTGTAGAGCGCCGCGACACCGACCCGACACCGACCCGACACCGACCCGGCAGCGACCCGGCAACGACCCGGACGCGATACTAATGGAGTTTTTAAGAAAGGAATAACGGCTGAGGAAAATTAAGCCATCTTAAGTTAAAAAGTCCAAAACAGGGGTGGCGAGGGTGGCTGTATAGATTTTTCGTGCGTTCCGCGGCGGAGTGATACTGTAGCGGTACAAATAAACGTTACATTGTTGCTTGTAATATAGGTGGGAGGAAACGCTTCTCTTGTTCCTTTATATTTGAGTGTCATACACATTTAAAACGTTAAACGTTTAAGTAAAACCACAATTAAAATAATTTATATAAACAAGTATAGAACACGAAATCTTCTTCCCAAGATTTATCGCTGCTCTGAAAATGGTTATTGCTTTACAAATAAGTCATTAAGGGCTCAAACGATCGCGAGACATTGAAATAACTACATAATAATCCATGAGCGTTAATAAAATTTCCATAATAAGATCATACAGCGCTCGAATTAAATAACTCATTGTAAATAAGCGCCCAATTTATATTCAGCCCGGGGGAGCATTATCATAATCGTCGCTTCACTTTTCCGAGGCCGAGGGAGAAGGAAATATCAGATTTGGATACATCAGACAGAGATAAAGCACCTTTGTATGCTGACTCTCCAAAATGCTTGCCAAAAGTTGAGTTTTATTGGAACCCTCGTTATGTAATAAGGTTGCTATGATTCGGAAAATACGAAATCAATAGTGAGTTAGATACCATGGAAACATTTTGCCGATCTAATTGTTAAGGATTTAAATTTAGGTGTCGATCTTTACCATAAAAAGTTATGGAAAAACTATGTGTTTGGGATATGAAGGTATGTAATATGTATTAATTATTCGGTAATGATATTAGAAGTAAGTAAAGATAACTCTCTCTACGCTTCTTTAGAAAATTCGTACAAATTGAATAAACTGGTCATTCAAAACTTAGAAAGTAAAGTGTTAGGCATTTCACTGTGGAGGAAGCATAGTTGGGGGGCTTTTTATGTCTTGGTGAGTGTACAAACAGATCCTACAGTAGCACTTCGAGGAAAAAAGTAAAATCCGCGGGAAATCTCGCGACGCCGAGAGGTCGAGTGTCCTCTATTATTGTTAGTGCTCTCCCATTGAAAACTAAATCTAATTGCTTCCACATTAAAGTGCATTTTCAAGTGCAGGTGAGATAGTTTCGTTTTCAGGCTAATTAGAGGCGAGGGAGGCGTGGCGGTTGTTCAAACAAAACTATGCTCTTTCGCTAACAATATAGATTCGAATTTGTAATAGCTGTATGAAAGCGTCAGTTTGTTGGCGTCTAAAAGAACGGATTGGTTTATTTGTGATTTTCTCTGAAAATGATTTTTAAACGGAACTGCTTATTAGTTTAATGGGTAATGTAGAGTTTCCAATTATCCATATAATTTAAAAGACCCAAAATAAAGTTAAATATGAATATAAACACTTTTATATAATTAAATGAAGCACTAACGGCTCTACTTTTTTATCTAGCAACACTGTATTCATACGATTCAGTACGAAAGGCGTACAACTTTTATATTAAATCTACATGTTTAATTAGCAAACAAGTGTACAGTGGCTTTGTGTAGAGCTGTTTCACAAATTGCTCACGCGAGCTGGTAAGCAGTACTACAAATATTGCCATTTTAAATGCCATCCACCGCAAAATGTTGATTTCGACATAATATGTATATAACAACGAGATTAGTTTTTTATAATACTTAACAAAAAAGTGACAGTGGTAGCCCAGCGGTAACGCGCTCGCTTGGATAACCGAGTTATGCGGGTTCAAATCCGGATCCCACACCTCTGATATTATCATGTGCGAATCATTTCTATCATGATTACTACTTGTCTTACAGTGCAGGAAAACATCGTGAAGAATCTTGCATATCTGAGAAAACCTAGCAAGTTTTCGTAAGACATGTGAAGTCCGCCAACACGCACTAGGCCAGCGCGGTGGACTATGGCCTGACCCCCCTCGTACTGGGGGAGGTCCGTGCCCTGCAGTGGGAAGTTGATAAGGGCTGATGATGAATACTTAAAATATAGAGCGTACCTTTAACATTATCTACCTCATATAGAATTAGGATTTAGAAACGCCTTTTTAAAATTATTTCTTCAAGCTCGTACTTTGCATTTAAATGAGGCATAGTATTAGGCATATCTATCTCTATTAGCAACGAGTATGAATAAATTTGAAGATGGTTTTAGCATAGAGAATCATTATCTAACTGTATAAATAATTATTTCACTAAAATACAGATATTTAACAATAAAGCTTAGTTATAATTCGAGATCAAATAGAAAAAACGCTTAGTTTTCAGCACACGATAGAGCCATTTAAAGCTGAATGTCAATGTGGTGGCTGAAAATAGCTAAATAGGAATTAATTTGCAGGCGACGATGCATTGACACTCTTTTTAAAATTCAATAGTTACTCGATATTCAAATTCACATCGATGTTGTGTGTAAGAGCCGTACGTAGAGATCTACTCGTGGCTACGAGTAGAGTTCGTAATATATTAATTATTTCTTTATATGTAATAACCAATTTAGTTTATTTTTTACATAGAGATGAAAAAATTATATATTAGCAGTATAACTAAATATTCCATAACGCAAAGACGATCATACATTGTAATAATAGGAGTAATTCATATTATTTTATTAATAATAACTAGTGGTACTCAGCTTCGTTACCATGCTTACGCTTACTATCCTATTTAGCAATAAACCTATGTTGGATTTTTTTAAGTTGTAATATTAGGTAAATTAGATCAAAAGTTGTGAATCAATGTTAAGAATGCATATTCAAATATTAGTAATATAATTGTAAAAGTAAAATGACAAATGTGAATTAGTATAAAAATGAATCTATTAATGAAAATAAGGATGTAAAATGTCAATTTATTTCAGTAATAAAGTCTATTTTATTTTATTTATTTTATTTAGTACGTATATAGCACGTATTGGGTACACACCCTAGGTATTTTTACGCGTAGATTTCTCAGAGACGAGATATGTTCCTTAAGTGAAAAGTATATCTTATATGTTGACATAGAGCATCATCTATCGTTGTACCAAATTTTATTAAAATCAGTTCAGTAGTTTTCTCGTGATAGAGTCACAAAAAATATATATGTAGATAGAAAGACAAAGAATTTTAAAAAAACTATTTTGCTGTCTGTATTTCCTGTATCGATAAAATTGACTATTTCAATAAGATTTTCCAAAAAATATTTACTATACAGATTCGACTCTGGTAAAATTTTACACAAGTATGATGAATTGTACTTTAATTTATGTAGATTTACTATAAAAATCCAAAACCGATTATTTTGACAATATATTACTATTATCCTAACAATAATGAAAATAGAGCAAATCACCACAATAGGGTTTTTTTGACTGTGCCTAAAACTTACAGCAATGTCATAGTATTTTGCATAGAGTTTATTAAGTAAATGGTACCTACCGGATATAAATAAACATATTGTTATAATTAACCAATTAAAACCTTTCATAAAAATGCATTACACAAATAAAGAAATAACAAAAATAAATGTTTGTTTAGACATTTGATAAATTTTTAAAGAAAGATTCCTACAAATTTTGGTTTTATGGCTTAGTAAGAAACCTAAGTCTTTTTCGATTCTATATTTGTTTCTAATAAATACCTTCATATTTATAATATATAATATCTATTATGAATTATATCATTCAGATTTTAGGCTTTCTTATTAACAAGATGTTTATGAACTATTATAAAAAGTGACTATTATATGTATTGTTTTTTGCATGCTCTTTTTGCAAAATTATCGATACTTCAGTACCGAAAACATTATTATTATTTAAGTTATTTATTTATGGTACTACCTACGTCATAGTATTACAATAATAAAAACATAGCATCAATTTCTAAGATAATAACAAATATTAACATCAAACAAAACCGAACCCACAACACCTGTCACGATCACACAATCCATCTAAATTAAAACCGTCATCCAACTTCACATAACAATTCAACATAAAGCCTAACGACTCGTATAATCAAATAACCGTAGCGTGATTAAAAGTAAATGTCTCTACATCCTCTACAGTCTCCATATAAGCACCTGCGTGGTGATTACGTATGTAGAGCACATATGGTTTAATAAGTTCCTCGCTGTTATGGGCCCTATACCGTCCCTGCAGTCCGACAATGCCTAAACTGTATATTCATACGCCTAGAAAAACTTCTGTTGCTATGAAGAGACGCCTCACTCACTAAACAGTACTGTACGCAACGAAAATTTGATTAATTTTTAATGATATGTCCTACGTTGAAATCAAATATTATTATTATAGTTTAAAATTGATTGGTGTTTTTAATTTTGGTAATTGATTGACATGTTTTTATTGGGAAGTCAATTTTAAGCTATGGTATGTCTGTGTATTATATAATGTAATCTAAATATTAGCAAACACGCCCAATTTATATGTTTTATTTGAACCTATTTATTTACGATTACTATTTCTATTTAAGTTAAAAAAACTTTTTGTTTGGCAGCTTATCCTTGCACATATGCTGATCAGCATCAGTTAGATGTCCAACAGCATTCTACGTATATGTACATAAATCTCATCTTCACGTTCTGTCGTGACCATAATTATCATCGTCCATGTCGTGACCATATTATATGTAACATCGGGAACCAAAAATCATAGCGAAAAGACGGTTTTATTTATTTTTTACTATTTTAAGTTATTTTTCATACTTCAATAATGAGATTTAATAGTATAATACAATAGTGAATACCCTGCTGTCGGTACATTCGTGCTCGGGCGCGGCTAATATCCGCGAACAGCTCTCGCTTCACACCTCCGCGCGAATCTCTCCTTCACGAGTGCTTCGCGTGGAGGAAGACGTGGGCTTACGCGGTTGACATTTTTTATGTTAGTACACCAATTTTTCTTAAATATTAATTTTTCATACTTGTTTTAACACAATGTTGTAATTAGTGAAGGTAGTAGTTTTATTGTACAAAATGCAAAATCTATTTTATTTAACAAAATTAAAATTTACTATTTTTGTTTACTTATAAAAAGATTAAGAAAAAACTCGAATTCTTTTCTATGAAAAAAACTCAATTAGTATTAGATTTAGACCATTTATACTAAAATAAAGAGAAGGAACCCCCTATCACTGTCATAGTTCTCACTAACCCTATAAATATGTGTATAAATGAATAGGAAAGTCAAGTAAGATTTCGCTTACAACTTGTACCGCAGCCAAACAAACTGGTTCTACGATGAAGGGTTAACTGCACACAACGCACACACGTGCGCTTTTGTATGTGTGGGTGTAATACGCGACCCTCTCGGGTAAAGTCGGGCGTCTGCGAGATAATTGTTAACTGTTGTTAAAATTATTGTTAAAATAACCGCTTAATCACATTGATAGATCGACAAATCAGTCTAACATGTTTGTGCATTCACTGGTATCAGGTTCGATCCCCGGAAGAGGCAAAGAAAAGAAGAATAAACGACTTTGAAAGACTGAAAACTGATACATAGATTTTAATAATACGTTTTACGATTAAGGACATCAGGAATCAAATCAATCTAATATATCGGTAGACTAAATATGTTATTTCAATTATATAGTTCAAGATAACAATGTCTAGTATGTAGTAGTCATGGTCTAACGGAAAGTTTAAGAAGGGCTGACGATTCACAAAGAGATTGTCTGTGTAGAATTCATAAGGAAAGTAGGTGAATATGAGGAACAATGTGACAGCAAAAGTGCTGTCATTTAAACCCAATTTGACACCTTGATAAAGTATGACCTTTCTACATAAACAAGTAACTTTTGTACATTATAATTGTGTGAGAAATAGAATTCTATAAGTTTGGATAAAAAAGTTACAATAAAAAAGTCATTTGTTTTAGTAAAAAAATGTAGGTATTCATAAGTCTCAAACTATAATAATAAACTATTTTTGTAAAATTTATATATTAAGAAAATTAAATATCACGAACAACAGCAATAAATATTAATACAATATTGTTACGAAATATTTTTTTTAAAAGAGCAACTGTTGAGTTTCTCGCCAGTTCTTCTCAGCAGAACAGCTTTCCGAGCCGGTAGCTTACTCTCAGACTTACAGACTGACATTAAAAGTTAATAATGTAAAAATGACGATTTAAAAGAGCTTGTAAAAGTCTATTAAAATAAAGAATATTTTGATTTCATTTTAAATAATTACAAATTAATTTATACTCAAAAATAATTGTAGAATATCTATTATTATCTACTAAATGCCAAAGAGGCATATAAGGCTCATACGGCAGTATAATTAACAAACATCTACTCTGAAACGTGTGAAAAAAATTATAAAAATAAAATATGTTTCCAGCAGAGTGTTGTACCAGCATCATAGCGATATCTGATAAAGAAATACGCATTTTTAAGTCCAATGAATGTAACGTATTTCTTACAGAGTAACAATAGATAAAGTTTAATGTTTGTTTGTTTGTGTGTACACTGTTATATTTACTATATTACCAGGCTTTTTATTTAGATTTGTGATACTTCAAGACTATTTGCAAATGTGACGGCTCTACAGTAGCTATACTATGGTGCACTTGTAAAATGAATATAGGTAAAAATAACCAATGACATAGAAATTGCCTACTTTTAATTTATTATAACTATTGTAATTAAACTGCGAGCAACACCTCATATGTTAGATACCATAAAATAATGGTTTCTAAATTGAAACTTGTATAGGCGAGATTGAGGGGTGTTTGTGAATTTATTTACTTACATGGAGAAAATGATTGCAACTAGTAATAAATTAGTCATAAGTAATAGACTGTTGCTATTCATCAGATCATCGAATAAATAAAAGATAAACTTCCTATAACGTGATTTTGAGGTTAAAAATAGTCTATTCCTACGTAGCCTACATCTAACACTGTCTATTAGGCTATATAATCCTCACAGACAGTGGTAGCCCAGTAGTAACGAGCTTGCCTGGAAAACCTAGTGAAGCGGAATACAATCTCGCACCTCCATTGTTTATTGACGAATCATTTTCAACGTGATTATTAGTCTTACAATAAAACACAATTCAACTCTTTTCCTTCATTCATTCTTCTTCATTCTTCAAGAGTAACTAGTTAGTAGTAGCAGATTTTCAAAAGACATGTGTACTCCACTTACCCAGCACTCGGCCAGCATGGTGGGCTATAGCCTGATCCCTCTGGTGTAGTAGGGAGGCCGGTAATCAACAGACGGGGACGTTCAATATGCCTGATTCAGATTACCCCACTACTAATTCTTTTAGATATAAATGTCTTTTTAAAAAATAAATAAAGTCGCAATTAATATATACCACACACCAACATTTCAATCATCCTATCATCGATCGATTTGATAAATCGTATTTGTACTATATATTGCTGCTCTATCAAGAACTTCGACTCATATAAAAATTAAATGGCAAAAAATATTAATCTAATATAAATATTTTCAAATCCAATTATTTAATTAATCTATGTTCTCATAAAGTATATAATGTAGGTCTGTTTTTATGTTTGTCTTTGAGAAAACAGGGTTCCGTATGTTATTAACCCGCTAATGTGCTTGTCTAATTTGTAAAATCGATAAGAAAGTCGGTCGTGCGGCGACTGGGAGCGTGCGCTGCCAGTCGCAAGAATTTATTTATATCACTGTCCAAATATCTTCGAGATTGCTACAATAATTATTATACACGCTCATACACAGTAGTAGCCCAGCGGTAACGCGTCGCTTGGATAACCGAGTGATGTGGGTTCAAATCCGGGTCTCGCACCTCTGATATTTTCATGTACGAATCATTTATAACATGATTACCACTTGTCTTACGGTGAAGGTAAACATCGTGAGGAAACCTGCATGTCTGAAAAAACCTAACAAGGTTTCGAAAGGCATGTGAAGTTCGCCAACTCGCACTAGGCCAGCGCGGTGGACTATGGCCTGATCCCCCTTGTACTGAGGGAGGCCCGTGCCCAGCAGTGGGGCAATAAAAGGGCTGACGAAATTATGGCTCCACGCTGCTCTGGCATAACGTAATAAATATATTTTAAAACTTTTTAGCCAACAAACAATATTAAAATGGCGACAAAGTATGAAGAAAGAATAAACAAAAACAAAGAAGAACGCAAAGAATTCCATTTTTAAAATATTATTTTTTTAATTTTGTCAACGTTATTTTGGACCACGGTGTAGAAAAAGCTAAGTGTATAGCTGTAACATTATTTAATAAGTATGATATAAATTAGGTACTTGTTTTATGGCAACATTTTAAGGTGAATATGGCCATAAGTGCAAATAATTATTTTACCAGAGTGGTTAAGCAGTTAGAAATAGCAAGCCAGTGTTCTTTGTTGTAAGAGTGTGCGGAAACTGGAGAAGGGGATACTACAGGGCATATCTTAGGTTTCCCAAAATAAATAACAAATTTAATTTTTCTTCTTTTTAAAGATCGATCGATCGATTTGAAGTATTATTTTCTGACTGTCTCTACTCAGTAGAACTACATACCTATAACTCAAACATATACCTGACAATATTATTTGTATACAGTCAAGTTCTCTTGTTAATAGCTTCAAAGCGTGCCATTGTGTTTGTAGTCATATTTAAAATTTGCAATATTTTTTATCTACATTTCTACAGTGAAAATCTGCTACAGATAATTAAACCTATAATATAAAAACTTAAATATAGATTCTTTAGATTACAGGTACACACTTAAAACTTAAAAAATGGAGTTTCATTAAAGTTCTATATAATTAATAGAGTAAATGAATCTATTGCTAGAAATGAAAATGAATGGTTTTGAAAATTTGCGATTAGTATAACAAATTCCAATTTTTTAAGTCAATTTCCTCTACCAAGTACATGCAAAGTCGCAGGCAAAGCTAGTACAAGTTCAGTGCGTATAAAACATTCATCGTTAACGGGTCTAATAATAATCCCGATAGTCAACAAACAGTCGACACCTCGGAGGAGCAAAAACCCGCTTTCAATACCACAAAGACAAGACATGGAGGGCTCACACCTTCGCTTTTGTACTACACAATGGCTTCGCATAAAGGGATAAAGGCCTCAACAGATTCGTCAATTTGATAATAGGTTAGCTGATATGGACGTTTCGATAATGTGGTCACTTTGTTTTTTGAACGTCTTGTGATGAATTTCTCTTCATACATCTTTTTAATAGAATTTGTTGTTTGACTAGGGCTGTCGATTAGAAGGTTCTTTTCTATACAATGATAGTGGTATTGTGGTTTCATGAGCTTTACCCTCTTGATTTTTGTTAAAACTTATTAGATTTCACATAAATAATACAAGCATAGTTTACTTAAGCTTTTAGTGTAAGCTTTTTTGTGTATATCTACAGTTATAAGCACTATTTGGTTCTAAAGTGCAATAGTTCAAAAAGACGCATGTATTTATTAATTATGATATATTTCATCAATAGGAAATAGCAAATTTATTTAATAAACTAGTAATGTTTTTAAATGCAAAGGTACATTTTTAATTTTGTGTTGTAACACTAGAACAAAGTAAAATCAAAATTATAAATATTTTCTCAATTTTCTAATATCACTTTAAATTACAATCACCAATATATTTTATAGAAATAACATTTAAAATTTCTAGACTGACTAGGTCACCTAGCCTGTAACTGTAGTATTTTAATGATGAATAATAATTGATAAATCGTAATATAATGTGATACTAACCTGTAAATTTTAATTTCATATTACCTAAAAGTTTAAACTGAATATTATAAAGATGTAGTATGCATTGAATACAAGCCAGATTTGTATTAAGAAATGAAGGCTATGTTCATTTAAAATATTTCTTATAAATATAAAAAACTGAATCGAACATTATTTATATATTTTTTAATCTTATGTAATATGGTAATAGTCATTATTTTAGTTGAATCTAGTTTTAGAATTCAAACTATCTGACTGGCAAAGCATCACGTTAAAACTATTTGGCAGATTTTGTTGGAATTTGGTTTGTTGATAGCTGGTTATAGGAGTCAACATTTATAATACTTTTTATTGCGGGAAAATTTCCTATTTCTGATAAATATATTCTAAGACGGACGGACCCGAGCGGAGTGAGGGTGAGACGCTAGCTATATAAATACTTAACAAAATTATCCTCATCCATATATCATTTTAATACATATTACTAAGAAACTGAAAAAGCTTTAGCACATGCTGTTATTTATCTATCTATTATAACATTGTCTTTTCAATGATTCCATCACATTTATCAATCATAAGAGATTGTGTTACAAAGAAGAAGCTTTAACAGAGCTTTAAGACTGAATCAAAGCAACAAAGATGATGATGAGAATATCATTTTAATATGCATATACCGGTTTCTTTCTCGAATGTCGGTTAAATTTTGAATTCAAAACTATGATTTGGAGCTTATTTTTCATGCGGAACAATAATGCGGCGCGCACGCATTCAGAGGGGAGCTTTGTCTCGCCGCATTAGGTACCCAACAAAGCACTTACATTTGTCGTATTGATTGGCCTGCGCAAGTTTGAGCTAAATCTAACCTACATAATAATAATGTCTAATGTTTGTCTGCGAAACGCTTGCTTAGAATAATGATAACGGGTGACCTGTATAGTGTATATAGCTATTTAATGCTAAGACGTTAAATGTTCTAAATTTTAACCGTTTTAAGCGATAACACTGTGAATTTAATATAACTATTATAATAAGAGGCTAAATTGCAATAAATTATTATGTAGGTACTGCTAGATTATTTTACTATAGATATTGCGGTATAATTAAGTTAAACAATGATTGTAAAACATAGCTGAATATTATTTTTTATTAAACCAATAATGCTTAAGAAAATTTTCGTATAAATCTTTATTTATACATAATGTGTATACATTTTTAATATATTTTTTAGAATTATATTATTAAATATGTAACATTCAATATGTAACTGTAATACTAACTTCCTTGATACATAGGTAAATAATAGCGTAGAAGAGCAACGTTATAATATTTATTTTTTGTCTTTCTGGCATTTTTAATTCATAAAGTTACTCGTAGTGTTAAAAAGCTTGTTTGCTTTTGTTATTTGTTCTTACGTTATTGATTAATTGATCCTTTTAAATAAAGTAAACTTTCTTCGTACTAAAACGCAAAAAATTGAGTAAAGCTTTCACTTAGACCACAGCTTAGACTCAATACATTGCTCCTTAAGACCTTAAATTAAACTGCACTAAATATTCTAAGCTTAGCTATAAATAATCAAAAAGACATTATTATTGATATAATCTATAGTTATTAACATTTTAGTCTGTTTGTGACCGCATCTCGAGAAAACCATTAGTAAGATTTTGGTATAAGGATGCTTTCTATACTAAGCGTAGAGAGGAACCTAGGAACGAACCCGCAGGTCTGTCACAGTACAAAATGAAATATGATTTTATATACAATGCCCACCATATTCAGAGTAAAAGCTAAACATTACATAATATACAACTGACATACAAATAAAGCTAAAGATCTAATTAAAATTTCGGAAACGAACTGCTTAGTTTCTTTTAATAATAAGTGGTGAAAATAATCTACAAGGTGATAAAGCAGGGTGTCTTAATGACAGTGCAGCGATGCAATGTACGTACCGCCCTCGAACATACGGCTCGAGGGCTCTCGATATCGGAGAAACATCAAAGTTCACATTACGAGTCATGTTTAAACAAGAAAATTTCACACATGTTTACAGTTTTTTGGAGATATATTCATAATTATCTACTATTTTCATAATTATTGGAGTAGAATTACGTATATATTTGAACAAATTATATAGACGCTAAATAGGTTATTGATAAGCTTCCATTTCATTTCCCTTTTATTAAAAAGCTACTGAATTTACTAAAAGTTTGATTTTATCTTTAATAGATTTTATTTCGTTATATATTAATAACTACTGACGGACGATTGACTATAAAAAAATATTTCATTTATTTAAAAAAGAAGAAGAAAGAAGTAGAAATCGTGATATTTTCTTATACTTTTACTACCATTACAATAATTCTCACAACTATCTAATTTTCGCATAATTTAATAAATCTAACTGTAACGTTAATATTTAGATTTAATTTAAATTTATTAGACATAGGAGCTTTTAACAGCATTCTGGCCTATTCTTTGTCGGATCAGTCAAGAATGTTGTATAAAGTAGTACAAGTCGGATTAAAACGTAGATATTCTTAATTTTTGTTAGTGATAACGGTGATTACTTGATTTGTATTATCTATATTTAGTTATCCCAATGGGGGTGGCATGATCACTTTGTGACCAAACCCCTTAAAAATAAAGATTAAATGTAACACAGAATCGTCTTGTTTAAAAAAATAATGATTATCCCAAAAAACTCTTCTATAGCACAAAAGGCAAGATATTTTAAATTAAAACTTTACATTTGTATAGTGATCGCAATATCACAATAAAAGCTCGCAATAAAACTTGTTTAATCAATCAAATTGTAGCTGACCAAAATATTTACTTAGGTATAAGCCCTTTCACTTAAAGAAGGCAGCCGACGGCCCGCGAACTCATATTCATAAGCTCATATTCATAGCTCAGTGTTATGAACGTTTTTGAGAGTTGGATTTTTAGATTCGACTGTATTTTCTATAAATATTAATTAAAATATATTTAAATTAATGTTTCTATATAATAATACTAACAAGTACAAGATTTTTCCAACAATATGTGAACTTCAAATACATTAAATGGAGAATTACTTTAAAACTACGCCTGATATTCTGAAATATAGAAATATATTTGAAAATGTTTATAAATTCTAGTATTGTAATTAAATATTTTATGGACCTATCTTTTTAATTTCATATCTTTTTAATTCCATATTAGGTATATATTTTCCTTTTAACACAAGTAAAATTTTTGTTCTTACAACAAATAAGGTCCAACTTACACAATCGTACAAGATTCTTCACAGCTTTTATCTTATCAGTAAAATTATAACTAGAAAATTTTTGTATTTGCAACAATAAAATATCTATACCTATACAATACTATTATTCCAATATTAACTTCAGGTTTTTAATATTCTAGGTTTATAAATAACGGCTATAGGCTATTTCTAATTACAAAGCCGTAACGTTAATTAACTATAACCATTCTTAATAAATCCTCGATTGCCTAACCGTTGAATATGAAGATGACGAAATATTATATAGGCCACTAATCAATCCGCCAGCGTGTTGGTGAAACCCGATCTGCCGATGTACAAAAGGCATTGTGTCGATCCTCGCTCTAAAGAGCTAATTATAATAAAGAAAAAACGCTAATTAAACGCGTCGAACAGCCGCCTGCTTTAACCCAGCCTTTGTTTTATACGAGATACGCGTTTGTGACGTGTGATTTTATATTCTTATATGATTTTTTGGAGCTTTAACGGTTTAACAAGAGATGCTATTGTACTGAATGAATTGGAAGCTCTTATTGGAATTATGTGTATAAAGATTAGTATATTTTTGCTAGTAAAACATTTAAGGTTGTTAAAAGTATTATAAGGTAATATTATTCTTAAAAAACTAAGACGTACGATTGTCGAATGCCTATTTTATAATAGAAATAAATGACTTACCAGGTGGGGGGTGTAATAGTGGAGGCCCCGGTAAGAAGGCAGCCGCTACAGCCGCCTGAGCATTGAAGGCGGCAGCGTAGGCCACCCGACTCGCCATCGAGGCCGGTAGAGGGAATTGAGGCGTATATGCAGACCTCGGCTCTCTGTTTTCTGACAAGTTCAGAACTCTATCTCCATCGCGGTTCTCAAAGTACCGGTCTCTACTTTCCCTGTTGTCTGAAAGGCCCAGCAACTCTTGTATCGCGAAGGGCGAGCGTTGCGGCGCTCTGGGCGCGCTCGCGTTCGCACTCATTGCTTGCATCTTTACGGCTGGTGTACTCTCAGCTTAAAGATTTTGCATCATCAGCAAACTGACTTCGCTCCGCTTCATAATAAATATATCACAAGTATTAAGATTCGACGATTATTTTGCTCGTTTAAATTTAAAATCGCACTTTTTCTAAAGTTCTAAACTACACTTTCTAAGAGTTTGTAAAGTTTATGAATATTTAGGCCGTATCATTTAATGTGAAGTTTGTAAATTGAAACAGATTTTTATTCGTAAGGCGGAAAATCGCGAAAATGATCTAGATCGCGTATTTTTTGCGACGACACGAGCGCTCGCCGCGGCGTCCGGAGCGCATCTGTCCACGGCGCCGCCCGGCGCTTTGTAAAAACGAGAAAACCCCCCGCGAGGCAGCGCCGACCACCGCTTGATGCCGAAAAATCCTAATTCACAACCCTCCCGGTACTACGCACTGCCTTTTGGAACTGAGCCGCGGCCCTCAGCCCCAGCCAAGGAACGACACAACTACCCGCCGTTACCGCGGAAGATACGCCCTTTCGTCCCCAGCACCGCAACCCCCCAGCGCGGGCGGGCGGAGCCTACTAATAGCCAATACGGATATTTTGTTACCGCACTCTATTGGCCAGATTTCTTCGCGAGAGACACGCCTACTCAATGTTTTGCCATTCCGAATAGAACATTACAGTTTGGTGATACGTTTCAAAATGAAACGCGCCGCGTTGGTTTGATTTAATTTTGATTAATTGAAGAAATGAATAGAGCGAGCGTGAGTCGGGGGGGTGCGGTGCGGCGCGGGGGGAGGGGGTTCGCGTATCGCAGGTGGATAGGCGCGTAATTTCCCAGACAGTGTGTCCGTCGCCTTATTTAGCTTCAATGGCCTAGAGGGAGTATTAATTTACGTACATCCGCAGTTTCACACGAGTGTATAGTATCCCTTTATCGATCATTACCTATCTCTCTGCCGCGTATGAAATAAAGGCAAAACATGATATCAACACCTACAATGCTTCGGACGACTGTCCTTTGAGTATGAGAATGGTGGAAACCGATTGTATGGCACCGAACAGATCAGGTAGCTGTGGCAGCCCTCGCTTGTACACTCACAGTACCCCTACTGGCCGAGACAAACTTTGTTTATACGATTTATAAGTAGTCAATTTCTACTCATGGTTTTCAAGTATTCGTCAACAGTGTATGAATAATATTTTTCTGTACTCCTTTTTATATTTAAGTAGATATATAAAAAAATTTGATTATTTTTATATATCAGATTATTAGATTAAAAAATATAATTATTACTTTGTAAGAAAAGAATCTATTAGAATATCTTCTCCATATGCATCATAATTTTAATAATATACTGATGATGACAAAAGCACAAAATAAAAATAGATATAACAATATTTAAAAAAAATAAACAAGTTTAAAATATTAATAAGAAGGCAGAGAGGCCTTTATAAGATTTCAATAATAATTTATTTACAAGGAATAATAAAAAAACTATAAATATACCCATAAATAAGTAACTTTAATAAAGTTTTCTAAATAAAGCTCTCACATTATCAATACTTGCGCTCTTCTTCTCCGGAGCGACGGCACTTTACTTCTTCAATTACCTCAAAATTAAAACGCTGTAATTAACAAAATTTACCCGTCATTAATCAATGATTATTAAATATTTTATCTAGTAGTAAAGTTTGTAGAAATATCTTAATGGAAAAAAAACAATATAATATGTATTTAAAACATTAGCAACATACTCGTAAAACCCGTGCTTTTGCTAAAAGAAGCTATTTTATTATCAGTATCTAATAAATAATTTCTATCATATCTAATTTATTTATGCTGAAAACTATTAAAAATAATTATGATTTTTGTTAAATTTAGTTTATAAGACAAGTGGACTTCCAAAAATTTTTTTTATGGAAAAGCTCTATAGAATGTACCAATAAACTCTATCTCTTAGAGTATTTAAAATAAAACTTGCGCACTATTGACTAATTAATAATATCATATTATAAAAAAATAAAAACCTGTGCAATATTTACATTTGCATATCACATGTTTCGAACAAGTGTGACTGATGAGAGTTGCCAAACAAATGAGTTCTATTATCAAAGACGCTGAAGTATATCTACAATATTAATTGGACGTACTTTATTCACACTATCACCTGTTGAAATAATGAAATAATCTAAGTAAAAGCTCTTCGAAAGATCACAAAAGCTTTGTACAACGCAAGCAATCGTCAACACGTCGTCGGTTGTGTTCAAACAGAAACCAACAAGCTCTAGAGCTGTGTGAGGTGAAGCAGATACGTGAGAATTAATTAGTATCGCATGCATCGAGCTATCGAGACGGCCTTTGATCTTTAACGAAGGCATGCCAATGACGTCTGTGCACTTCACACCGGTAGTGGTGAATAATCTATAAGTATGTCATTCACCGCAAATCTCCAGAACCAAGAAGCGTATTAACTTGAAATTTCGTAGGTCGTTCGAGAGTTGAGTGCTAAGAAAGGGTTAGATGAAAATTACTCTCAACATTCTTTAAATATCACCAAAAATATACTTACTTTAATTAACGCATCTAAGTATTCTCTAAGAGGTAAAAACGATATGGAGTGTTATTGAAAAAGTATTGGAAAAGTAATTTACTAAATCAAAACTATAGGACAGATCGGTCTCAATTACTCTACAATCTACTTCTACAATATTTTCGATATAAAATTTTATTCTCTTTATCATCTTTTACAATTGATCAACAATATTCGGCTGCAATGAAAGAATTTCTAGTAAAATAATTAACCAACCCGTCACCTGACGCCTATCACTTCTTTTGAAAGTGTTGAAGGGTCCAAGGTGCAAATTAATTAGTAGTAGAAAAGTGCATTTTCCCCGAACGAGTCTCTTTGAGGACCTTTGATCTCTAACGAAGGCGCCAATAAGTGCACTAAGCATCCCGCAATGAAGATTATGTAAATTATAGACGTCTGACGGCACCTTCGCCTAGCAAGGGATCGTAACGAACTACACTTGCATTCGAGCTACTCACTTGCTTGTACTTTACACGTGACACCCGTTTTTATAGGAATATGAATTCAGATTCCTCTTAAGGCTGTACAGATTTTAGATATGTTTTCATTTTTCGAAATGTCATATTGTATAGATCTCTATCTGTTATTTTCAAGTGATAGTATTTATAATGATTGTCTAATTATAATCTACTCTACATAAATTGCTCGTTTTCATCAATCGTTTTAAGTAACTTTTTTCAAGGCTGTATTCTTTCGTACCGACTAGAAAGAACCTACATAAATCAAACTATCTCATTTACGGTTTACCCGCCTATAAACTATCCTTACGGAAAACATATTTTCGCTGGATATATTCAGCGCTTCGTTTAGAATAGACGTAACAATGAGCTCACAAATATATTTCGATGTTCGTATTAATTTAATAATACGAGTAATAATATAAAAATGTAAAGACTTTGAGTATAAAATATGCTGATAAAAGCTATATCCACTAATATTTTTTAAGAATATCTTAGCACAGACTTACTACTATTCTTAATAGGTACAATTTGGATAAAATACGAATTAGAGTAAATATCTGTAGTAAAATAAATATCCATAGACGTAGCTTCAGAAGTAAAAAAGCAAAAGAATTCGTGTGAACGTGATTCTCAAAAGTTTTGAATGGCGAGTCCGCCATTGCGGTAACCTGAGCCCGGGCTGGTCGGCCTCCTTGCCCTCTGCCATCAATATTGTGATAGCTTACCTTTACTCTACATAGATTTTACAGGTATGTAGTAAGCTTCAATTTAAAACGAATTTTTTAACAAGATAAATTAAAAATATAAAATGGACTACAGTTTGCAGGACAAATTCATTATTTATTTTTTAGAATAGAATGTATTTCGTTGACTTATTTACTAGGTATTTTTTGAATATTTTTTGGTAAACCTATCAATACATATATTATATTACATAAAATATATTATACTTTGCATATGAAGTGTTCTTAATGATAGTAATAAAAAAATATTCTTAATATAGTAACAACTTATTTTCCTTTCATATTTAGTGTATGGTAAACAATTTATTTGTGTGTTAATGTAACATTACAATTATTTCAAATCAAATCAAATCAAAATATTTTTTATTCAAATAGACTTTTACAAGCTCTTTTGAGTCGTCATTTTTACATTATCAAAATTAAATGTCAGTCTGTAAGTCTGTGAGTAAACTACCACCGGCTCGGAAAGCTGTTCTGCTGAGAAGAACCGGCGAGAAACTCAACAGTTGCTCTTTTCAAAAAAATATTTGGTAACAATATTGTATTACAATTTATCTATTTATCCTACGTGAGACATTTATACCATATTTAGACTTTGTAAACTTAAATCTATAAAATAGGATGGAAAGAAACGTGTTTTGGATATTTTTATACCGTATAAACAAGAATGCAAGAGCTCGCTGAATCGAGTCCTCCCTATGTAGATCAGTTGACTTCCTACTAGTAGAAGTTGCAACTTCAAAATATTTTAATTTTCTAACATTTATATTTGTCATATTCTTCCAATTTTCTGTTTAATATTAGCATTAGGAAGGCAAACACAAATAATACTATAGCAAGCTTTTGACTATGCATATCTAATTTTTACCGGCATTTAGGAACAGTGCACGTCTGTTGATTAAAGTTATGTTAGATATACCTGAATACTTTTTTTTTTTATATCAATCTAAATTAGTGCTTGACTACGTTCCACCTGATGGAAAGTGGTAACGCAGTCGTAGATGGTAAGTCGCACTAATTCAGTAGCCACCTATTCACTCTTGCCTTTAAGACACCCATATTGAAATCGGACGGAAACACGGAGGCAGGCAGATTGTTCCAATCCTTAGCCGCACGTATAATAAATGACGAAGCGAAACGCTTCGTCCGGAAGGATGGAATGTCCACGACATAAGGATGGAAACCAGCCGTTCGTCGCGTCGTCCGATGATGGAAAGGGGATGGGGGAATTAAATCATGTAATTCCTGCGCACACTCTCCAAAATGTAACCTATAGAATACACAGAGGCTGGCAACTTTACGTCGGTGATCGAGGCTTTGTAGGTTGGCATTTACCAGCGTAGGGTCACCAATAATACTTTACACTAGTCAAGAGAGAAAGGCAAAAGTGATTTAAATGTTTTTGGTATACACGTATGTTACAAATAAAAATCGTCAAACTATGTACGATCAATATGTCTTAGTTATTCTAATTCATTTAATTAAACAAAGCTTCCTTCGTAGCTTACCACGGAACTAGATGGTGGTGTGTGTAATAATGTCCCAACATATTTTCCAAACCACAAAACTGTCTGTTTAAATCACATCAGATTATACCTTTGCTTTGCATCGAATATATCAAAGAAGAGCTTTCATTATGAGATGAATTTATTTTAATATTTCAATTTTAAAAGCTCCCATCATAATATGTAACCATTTTTGTATAAAAGTATCGTAACAGCGAGCTTTGTTTAGCGCTTCTAAGACTAAAGTGAAACAGCACAAAGTGTCTTGATGAAAAAAGGTGACTTCTTTGAGAGCACTTTAGTGGCGCTTATTGTCTCACACTGCGCGTGCTCGGGACTTGATTGTTTCGAATTTGGTTTACAAAGTTCTTTTAAAAACCTTAGAATAGGTAAAACCTTTTGAAATTCATACATGTGCGGTTCAGGAAAACTATTCACATTGAAGCTAAGCTAAATTGTGAGTTAAGTGGTATGAATTCTAAAGCTCCAGCTTTTTGAAACGATAATTTCAACAACAAATGATTGTAGATTAAAGAAATACGTGGGTGGCCATGCAATTATGTATTAGCAAATAATATTCGATTTATTTAAAACACTCATAAATTTTACTAGATTTTTCTTTAGATTAGTTGTAGTAAACCATATTTTTAATTAAATCATCATATTCAAATACATTTCTTTTTCTAGATAATACATAAAAGAAATATATCGTTTACCAATTTATAATTACGAAGATTATAATACTCAAATCTGTCTGCTTAAAAGCTCTACAGACAAGTCGTCATTGTAACTTTATCACAAGCGTAGTTTTTTAAGCAAGCGAGGCAAAACCGAATCTTATCTCAGTAAAATTCTTAATCATTTCATATTTGCTATGAAATAAGAAAATACAAATCGAATGAAATCCAATATGCTTCTAATTTGTCTTGCGATTTCTATTTTTCACTCCCCTCGTGACGTCGCCATAGATACTCCTGACATCTTTCTCTGGTTCCGCGTGTCAACAATATTTGCTTTCACACAGTGGTTGAGAAGTTCAAAAGTTAAAAATCTGAAAACAAATTCGTCTAACACTTCGAAATAATGGAATAAAAACAATAATACGTAACAGCCTTCATTTATAAATCATATGAAACACTGTGCTTTTGTTTTGTTTGATTCGATCGTTTATAATGACGGGGCATTGTTAGTGTGACGGACGGACAGCCGAAGCGTCAAATTAATCATTTCCGTTAGCTAACAATGTGGGTAAAATATAATAAGCGTGTTTTGTTATTAGTTCCCTGGAAATAGAATAGTAAAAAATATATAAATTATCTAATTTGATGATTCAGCTATCACATCGTTATGTAAAAAATATTTAATTGAACCATACTTGACATACACATTTGAATGAAAAACTATTATAGTGGTTGCCATGAAAATTGTTATATTTATAATATTATAAACATAAAATTATGTTGATTTATCCTTTTTTTAAAAAAAAGCAGTGTTAGGTTTGTAGAGAGTACATTATTGTAGAGTCGTTTGATAGAAGTGAAAGTGGATCACCAGTTAAAGAATAAATCCATTAAATTAGCATTTAATTATTATGTGACGTTTATTAAACTAATATTCATTTTAAAATAATATGTAATCTGATACAATGATAAATGTAACTATATATATTGTTGAAAGGTTGAAGTCCTGGAGGACAGAGGTTCTATTTTCTCCCAAAGTTTTAATTAGATGATTACAAATATTAATATCGTTAAATATGCGGAAAATTAAAAGAAGTGCGTAATTTATACTTTTCCATACCAAAAACTATGTATAACGATTGATATGGTTCAGTTATTGCGAAATAGAGACTATAGATGCGAATGGCTAGTAATTAGCTCTCACTATTTTGCTGAGCAAACGTAGTCATAGGTTTCTTTGTGATGTGAAAACGATAAAAGAACAAGTATATATTATATTTTTACGAGAAATCACACTAACATGAAAAACTTATTCAAAACTTAAGTATTTAAAGTAGGCGTGGTTTTCGTTTTAGTGTTAAAAAAAAGTTAAAAAGTTCGTCTACAATGCTTTATAAAAAATATTATCCATTCGGTAAGAAAAAAATAATTACTGCTACTATTGTATTGTGTATACACTTTAAATAATAATTCACTGTATTCATATCATTTTTATTAACTTTTTTCCACTTTCCATCCCTTTTTGAATCAAATGGTATCAAGCGTGAGCCACAACGCTCGGTAAGTGCGAGTTTATCTTTCGACTTGCAGTTAGATTTTCATCACATGCAGATTTCTTCTCGATGTATACGTTCACCGTAAGGCGATTAATGGTTGTGTTGAAAAAAAACGCTTTTGTTGAATAATACTAATAATAATTAATAGTCTCTCCCGAAAAGATAGTTTCATTTATAATGCTTTTGTTGAAAATAAATGAGAATATCGGTGTTGCGTAAAGCGAAACTCGAACCCGCTTTACTTGATTTCTCAAACGAGCGCCATGAACCAATAGTATACGACTTCTATTTTAATTTTATTTACTTCATATTACGAACTTATTTGTATAAATGTTTGTTACCAATAATTTTATAGTCAGTAAATATTATACTTAGAGCTTTCAGCAAAGGTACGAAAATCTCAAGATATGTGTATCTTCAGATAGATCCGATTTATTGAAGCAAGATACAACTTTATAGACTAAGCTTTTACTATAAATCCTATCAATTTTCAAGTTAAAGGCTGAAAGTTCCCATTTTTTTTAATTTGGTTTTATGAATATTGTCCGATGTAGAGTATTTTTACTTTACATTATAATTCAAATGTGAACGATATGTATGAAATATTATGTATTTTAAAAACGGCTATAATAACACGGATTAAATTTCCTATAGACGTATAGTGTTTTCTCATAAAGCGCAATTTTTATATATCTTATCTTACGAAAATTTGCGAGTAAAGCTCGTTCTGTATTTATGTGTACTTTGTCATTTTATGGGTCGGCCCCTCATAGAATATTAAATCGACATAATTCTTGCGCAGAAAGTTGATTAGTTGTAAATGGACGTTAAGCTATTTTCAACATGTATGCTGTAGGTATATGTCATATTAAAATATTAACAAAAAATATATTGAATAAAGATTTTCTCTTATTTGTTAGAGATTCAATTCCAGTTAATATCAAAAGGTTTTTGCACATTTTTATTAGATTGTTATTAATTAATAGGTACTATAAAAGTAAACTACGATCGCTCATAACTATCAAATAATTCAACACTTATTTCTACTAAATAATTAAATGTGCAACGCCATTTTATATAATTATATCTAAAAAGTGAAGTATAAAGACAAATATTTACTTATAAGTTATAAAACAAAATAATACTCTTACAATAATTCACGAGTGACCTAACTATGGATTTAGATTTTCCTTATAGGGCGTTACTCACTTGTGTCGGATACAACGACGCTACAAATCTTATTTATTGCCGTCTCCAAATCAAGTTACTGGCCGATAAAAGTAATCCTCTTACATCGTGTTCGTACGGAAACTTAATTAAACTTTATTTCCCATATAAAGGTTTTCCTGCAAATATTTCACATGTCTCATTATTTTAATGGTCAAAATTAATGACATATCTTTTCATTTCTAGAGATAAAAATTTGACAACTCTATAGGGTCGTAAGTAGATACTTACCTATGATTGTAGTACCATTAGGTAGCGGGTTCGATTCGAGTGAAAATTTCAACTAGCCCAGTAGTGCAAATGTGAAGATACCGTCATGTGTGGATAATAGTTTTAACATCATTACCATTTACCTTATTGTGAAGAAAATCAGTGAGGAAACTTGTATATCCGAGAGAACCTAACAAATTTTCGTGGTGGACTATAGCCTGATCCCCCTCGTATCGAATCAGAAGCACGACGTTCAAAAGGGCTAAATAAATGTAATAAAAGAGAATTTTAAAAGATGTACACAATGTTTTAGGTTTTTCTTTTGTTATTTTAAGACAAATGTTTATTATTTGCGAAAATCAAATTAAAGTAGATTTATTTTTTTGGTAAAATTTATATATATAAATATATTATATATAAATTACGTAAATAAAAAAAACACGTAATTTCAAACCCTATCTATAAAACTCAACAACATAACTAAGACATACACAGACAAACTTCACAATAATTATAAAAATATTAAAATCGATATTAAAATAAAGTCTGATAGTTGGCACACCCCTAGGCCCGACGCACTCCGCCCCGCCCCTTGGGGTGCATAATTGTACCGCGTTATAGGCATTTTGCCATTCGCCTTCGCCGCCGCTGCCCGCGCACAGCCCAGAAAAGAACACTACGTCTAATCTTAACGCCTTTAATTCTTTTCAGACAAAAAAAACATCTACTACTACAGACGATCTACAAAATACTAGTCACAGCACGTGACGATTTCTTTATGGTATCATTTAAAATGTAGAATATTTTGAAATTATTATAAGGTTATTTACTATTTTTTGGTCTCTATTTTCGTTTTACTTTATAGGATTAGATTGTACTGCGTTTACTTCTTTTTGATTTTTAGACAAAAATTATGGCAATCTATGATATACTAGTTGTAGCATGTGACGATATCTTCATTTCATTTAAAAATTAGTATATTTGGAAGTTTTTATAATTTTACTTCGTAGGATTTGATTGTACTGGGGCATTATATCGTATTTGGAGATAGTAGGAATATTATCGAAATTCTAGGGAAATATTAAAAATTTTAATTATTTTTTTTATAAATGAAGAAACTTTGTAATTTAGTAGCATTTATACAAATGATATAAAACATTATCAAGTGTGCTTCAAGGAGAAAGCTGTGATGGTCTTTTAATATTTCTCGTTCCAACGTTTTATGACACAATTATAATTATAATACTTAGAAGCTGCCGCGCATTCATTTGATTACTGTTTAAACATTAAAATAAATAAGTTTAAAATGTATAGAAAATTTAATTTTAAATATTATTTCCGTTTTATTTTGTAAAGTCTACATCGCCATAAGAATAATTATAAAGAAGAACAAAAACTCAGTTTCAAAAATTTGTTTTCACAAATTGTCCGTTTGGTCGTAGTTTATGAATATATTTTATAAGATATATACTACATTAGACATATTAGAGATCATATTTAATTAGTAATATATTGCTCTATGATAATAGCAAAGATAATTGATGAGGGGCTCGTCTACAATTGTAAGAAATCCCTATGATATAAATATATTTATTATAAGAATTATAAAAAACACATTTTTTATTGATAATCTATAATTTTGGCCATTTTTTTATCAGCTTAAGTTATGTACATACGTATACAATATAGTAATGAAGTACTATATATCCTAACCACAAGGTGATTTAAGAATTTTCAGGAATAAATACGAAAGTGAAAGTATACAAGGTATAATCAACTCATATACGAAGATAAATCTGTACATAACAACAAGTGTGAAAATATTTATCATTTTATGGATATTATTCCTTAAAAATTAACCCACAAACAATTAGTTCTAATATATTATACCTATTTACTGTATAGTTAATAAACATAATAAATAGATATATATTAATTTTCATTATAAATTCATTTAAATCAAAATAAGTTATTACAGTTTTTAATGAACCTTATGAGAGTATACTACAAAGATATGAAAAAGTCTCAGACCTGGGAAGAACTGCTTAAAAAACTCAACGTAACTGATTTATAAATAAGTATAGGAATAAGAGTAAGTAAAGCTTTGATCATACGCAGAAATGTTCATTTAAATATTAATAACTTGAAGTTTACTCTACCTGGTGAAGTTTATGGTTTTTAGAGTCAATCAAAGATAACTTTAAAGTAAAAGTTAAATATATGCAAGCATGTACGAGTTATCTTACAATTATTACAAGCACTTTGTTGTTGGTAAACCATTAAGCTCTACAATGGAGAGCTTTCACTTCATACATAGGAGGATAGAACATTTAGTGGTCTTATCTCTCTTTTACATTTTTCACAGTGTTAATACTTTTCACATATAAACGTAATTTCTAAACTTTACTTTAACTGTTTTTTTTTAATCTTCAAGTGCCAGGCTTATTTTCATGCACAGTGTTAAAAATTATTAGTAATTTTGAAATAGCTACATACATGACCTTAAAGAAAAATGAGGTAGCGTTTTAATACTTACGAGTAGATATTAGTTGAAGATGTAGTAAAAACGTATCGAAATTTAATACAATGCTGCTTTACGTAGAGGTCTTAAAAGATGTAAATTAATATATTATGTTTATTGTATAATTTTACCTCAACGTATAAATTTCGTTTTGTAAATCTAAAGTAGATTAGAAATAGCTATTACTAAATTCATTTATAAAAAATCAACAATTTACTGTTAAAGTGTTAGATAGCGTACAACACAGAATACTCGTATATAATAATGTATAAATATTACAATGCAACTACTTACTTACTAACTTACTACTTACTTACTTTTATATAAGTACATTGTATTTGTGTTAAAACTATAAATAAAAATAAAAACATTAAAATGTATGTCTGTTAGGTTGCTACTATATTATTTTGATGAAAATTTGATTTGAATGATTGCGTTTCCGACTGCGAAGGCTTACAATAGATAGGAGTATAACACATTTCCAAGATGATGACTATCACACAGTTTGTACTGGATAGTTGGATTTTACAAACAATTTAAACATAAAAGGTTTATTAAACTAAGACATGAGCTACTTCTGTTCTGATTTTTATTTAAATTCTTGTAGCTACAGCATGAAGTCAAAAAGAACCACTTTTTAATTTTTAAATGTTTCCATCAAAAACGGATATCGGTAAATTTCTTTGTAGTCTATTTGGGACGTTGAGTTTGTTAGATTCGTTTAGCAGTAAATATTAACATTGTTGTTTTAGGTAAGGTATGCGGATCTAAATGAACTGAGCTTATTTTAAACTAGGTACATTTTTTTAAGGTGGAACCATAATTCTGATACATAAAATACCTACAAATATCAGTATGAAAACAATTAATTACCTACTGGTAATGTTTGTCGAGACAGTGGTAGCCCAGTGGTAACGCGCTCGCTTGGATAACCGAGTGTTGTGGGTTCAAATCCGGGTCTCGCACCTCTGATATTTTCATGTGCGAATCATTTCTATCATGATTATCACTTGTCTTACGGTGAAGGAAAACATCGTGAGGAAACCTGCATGTCTGAGAAAACCTAGCAAATTTTCGAAAGACATGTGAAGTCCGCCAACTCGCACTAGGCCAGCAGTGGGACGTTAAAAAGGGCTGATGATGATGATGATGAATGCTTGTCTTTATTACATATAAAGAGCAATTAATACAGAGCTGACTGTGTCTTTCAATATACATATTAAAAGGAACACAGTAGGATATAGGAACACATAAATTATTATTATTATATTGTAAAAAAAATATTATGAAAGTTTCATTTCCCTATCACTCTTACAAGTTCAAAAAGTCAGGTGTTAATGGATTTAAATAGGTACATACTTTGCGTTTTTTTCCATTATGTTTACTATCAAATGATTACTCGCAAAAAATAATAAAGGAAAATTATGAGTGTATTCTATTTCAATGTGTCCGATGTTCTATTAATATTATTATTTCTTACAAATATCATATAAAAATAAAGAATGTTACAAAAAATGGTATTTAAAAGAAAAAGCATTTGAAGTCAGAGATGAGAACAAGTATTGAACCCGGTATTAATAAACCTTATAAAAAACGTAACAATAACAACAAATATGTACACTATTTAAGTATACCCTTTTAGAGTAAAATAAGAAATTACGAATTTTGGCTCTTATCTTTATTTATTAATAGATTATATCTTTATTAGATAATAAAAAAAATCGTATCGCGAACATCCATCCCTGCCGAGTAGTCTATAGCGCGGAGTAGTGTAGAGCATAGTGTAGAGTCGCCTATAGCCGTCTGTAGAGCGGTGTAGTGCTCTCCATTATGCCGCATACTAATGACAGGCGTTGATTAAAAAACCTAAGTTGGAAGGGGCGTGGCTCAGGGTTGCGCCAAGTTATGCATTTCGATACTTAATTAATGAACTCCGCACGTGTGGAACACCTCTTATAGTAATGATACAAACAAATATTATAATTTCATACTTTTGTTTTATTCTCATCGTATATTGGAAGTTTGTTTATAATTATTTTCCTTTTTTGTTTTATTATTTCTTTTGGAATTTTAAAATAAATATATTTTAAAAAAATATTTTGATTTTGATGTTTAAAATGTTTTACAAAGCAATGATGCTTGTAAAATAATAATCTACTATTGATATAGGTTACTTCGTATATTACTTACTCATTTCTTCTTTTTTCATATTAAATAAAATATAGATAAGTATTAAATAAATTAATTTGATGTTTTAACGATATATTTTTATTAAATTTGTGTATATATAAGTAAGTTCCTATATTTACTATATAATTACATTGTACACACAAATCTTCAATATTCAAACGTTTTTATATATTTTGTGAGATATCTTTTTTACGAGAAAAATTAATTACAGGTAAATAAGAGGTTATCGAAGAAAAGCAATATTTGTACAATTGATCCTCCACAGTTAAATAAGCCATTGGAACAAGTCCTCGCCAATGTTGCCTAATACTCGCGTGTGAGGGACGGAATATCTAGTAGAGGGTAACGAAACTTGACTTAAGCCTATTGAGAGGGACTTGTATGGATTAGAGGGAGATTACTCTTAGTTTTCTTCACCAAGTTAGCTTTGAATCAATTAGTCTAACTTATGTTATCAAACTTTGTATTATTTTATAAATCTATGGACCTACCTGATGAATGATTCCTAAATTATAATTTCTTGGCACATTATGAAAAAAAAATAATGATGTAAGTGATTTTTTACTTCGCGACAGATTTAAACTACAGTATGAAGTTGGTTGTTATTTCATTATTAAGCTAAGTATTAGAAAGTCTAATATGTAGCCTAAAAATGCGTGTTCGTTTTTATTTTGCTTTTTAATGGTTTGATGAAAAATAGTTTTGGAATTGTATCACAGGTTATTCTCTAAAATAAAAGATTTTCCAATGTGTAAAGTTGCTGATTTTATTTCAACAAGTTATAATTACAGTTTGAAATCTCATCCGTTCATTCGAAAAGCGATAAATTATTTATTTACTTTTAAAATAAATTAATAATAATAAATACTCGAACGGCAGTAAAGTATTAGCTAAAAATACATTTAGTTGAATATTATAATATTACCTATACCTAATCCTATAAAGATATATCTCATCAATGAATAAAACTACTATATAATATGTAAATAAGAGAGTTTTGAAACACAGACGCTTGTTACTAAATCACACTGGAACGGCTGAATGGATCTAGATAAATTTGAAACAGAGTAAGATTATAGTAGAAAAATGTACCGTACATTCCTATCCCGTGTAATACATTTGTTTTAATTTTTCACTAAAAGTGAACCCGAGCCAAGCGAGCGGGAACTAAATATATAACTATTTTACATGAGCTTTAATTACTATCTTTTATCTACGCCAAATATAAACACTAACTTATAGAATTACCTAACCTAGTTTAAATAACAAGGTTCTTTGTAATACTTATATAATGTATCTAAATATAACATTCTTAACACTGGTACGATCCCCGTATAATAAATGAATCGAATATAAATGAAACAACGTAATATCAATACATGTTGTACGCGGATGTTCCCCCTGAGATTTCGAACAAAAGTAAGTCAATGTATACATTTACCAGTTACATAATTCTTCTTTGTATTATTAATATGTCGAATCTGGGAAATTAATGACCAGGATTGTTATAGGTACGCTTTTCTGTGATTACTTTGTTTTTAATTAAAGTTGTTTTAATTTTGTGAAACTAAAACATCCATATTTTGATTAAATAAAAAATTGATAAATTGAAATTTTGTGTATATTATAAAATTCCAAGTAGGTAATTCAAATCTGTACATATAATATTTTTTTGTAAAATCTTATTAAAATTGTCATTATTAGGTATACCTAAGTATATTTCATAAGACAGTACGCCTTAGGAATGATGTGATAGCCGCCAGATTTAATTTGAAAAAGAGAGATAAAAAAAATAATATTAGTCCCGCTGAGTTTCTTTCGCCAGTTCTTCTCAGGTCAGAGGTTTCTTCTTTCCGAACTGGTGGTAGACTCATGATTTTCAGTAAGAAATTGTAACAATTTTTATACTGAATAAAATATTTTGATTTAGATTTGATACATATACAAGTAGACTGAATCTATAGTTTTTCGAATCTCTCTGTCTGTCTCTCGGTATGCGACCTTATATTAAGTAAAATAATACTGCTAGAAACTTTAACCGTTATAATGAAGACACGTTAGTCACTAATTTTACTTATACAATATATTACATACTCGTAGTGCCACGAAAGCGTATTGGGTGAACGAATTTTACGACAGTGAAAAGTACACTAAAGAGAATCTGTCATAGATAAAATTAATAAATTAACTTTCTTTTTTAACTTTCGAAATTTAAATATTATAAGTTGGTACTGAAACGGGAATGTTATAACGAAAAATAAAATATATTTATACAATACTTGTAAATACTTATTTAATTTTGAAACAGTAAAAAAAATAGGTACCTATTACTTCAATTTTCAGTGAATACTTTTAAAGTCAGTATACAATTGATTATTATTTTTCCCAATCTCTACATACTGAAATTTTTTACATTTGAAATGTATCACTATAAAGTTGCTAATAACTAATGCTTATTTTTCAGCATCATTATTCTCGATCAATGAATTATATACGTAGAAATTATGTTTTGCCAGATTTTACCTTAACCGTTGACCTTTGAGATGAATGTTGACTTCTAGATCTAGGAGTATATCTTCTAAATATCCTCACTTTGGCTAAATACTGTATCTCACTACATTATTAATAATATACCATATAACTTTTCCCGTAGCAACACAAAACCAAACTTGCACCATGGTAGCGCCATCGGAACTGATCAATAATGGCCAATCTATGACAATGGCGGTTGTAGGGACTCAGAGCCGACGCGTGCGGCGCTTTTGTTTTACTCTAGCCAATAATTAGTATGGCGATCCACCAATCACAGGTCGCGATCTGGTGCATGGTGGGCCGGGCCTCGGTAATTGATGACTCACTATCGATTATAGTCGTATTGGAATAAAAATTATTATTATTCAATTTAATTGGGTACTGGCGAGGTCCTTGTGTAGGTATACGAGTAGGTAAGGCTGTATACGGAGATACGATATTGTATTACTATGCAGTTTACAAATTAATAAAATTATAATTAATATGTGTAAGTTAGGTTTATGAACTTTTTCCTTATAATAACAGAAGTGAAGAGTAGATTGAAAACTTCACCCAGCTTCGTTGTTATCCTATACTAGTGAACGTGAACTTAAAATATTATTAATACCTATTCATAATCAAACGCACATTGATAAGATAGTATGTCACAATTTCTCAAGAAGCTTCAAAATAAATATAATAAATACATAATCTAGGTATGCATCTCGATGAACATACGATTTCGCTAACACACGATAATAAAGATTCTGATTTTGTAGAGTTAAGTAAAAAGCACCCAAAACGATATTGTGATATAAGCACGATAAAATGTAACAGCTACGATTTAAACCACACTCTAGTGGAAACGTAACCGGCGGATTCCACGCTAGTTAGAGCATAATCAATAATACAACACTCAAATAAAATATATTTTATTCAATAAAACTTTGAAGTACTTTGGAAATGTCTTATACACTTATTTTTATATTATACTATACTTTAGAAATACTTTGGAACTACAAATCAGTCTTTGGTCCGTCCATAAGAAGTGAATTTCCCTACTTTGCTTTACAACAAATATAGGAGAGACAAAGATTCTTGATATTCAATAAATAATGGTTAATACAAAAACACTTACCTAGCTTAACGGGTCATATAAAATTAAATTTTACATGAATTATATGAAGATAACATTATCTTATTTACATTAATTTATTGCACATCGCCAAAAATTCCATAGTACGTATTAAGATATAGGGTACTTGTTACCATATAGAACAGTATTACTGATTTATTCAATAGATGCATATCTTGTTCGAAGGGTGCGAGTAGTTTCGGCAAAGGGCATTATTCATGAGCCCATTACGAGGAGTAAGTATAGTGCTTTAGTTTGTTTATCATTTGTTATTCTAATTTCGTCATAGTGTTTCCCTTATTTTTGATTTCGTTAGTTGATGTAAATCATTGCGTGATTTAAAAGCAAAACAACACTCTGTTTTTTTAGTAATTTACATATAGTAGACGGTTATAATCCATCTAGCTTATGTGCAATTATTATGTGTAATCAAAATCCGTCCAGCCATTTCAGTGTTATGACGCAACAAATATACATACACGCAAAAAAAGTAAATTATTAGTGGATTCAAATATTAGTGTGTATGATAGCCCAGTGATGTTCGATTGGAAAACCAAGTGAAACGGGTTCAACCCTAGTTTCTTACCATTTGTATTATACATGCGAATCAGTCGATTCCACCTGTACCTACTAGATGAAAGAAAATTATGTAATAAAGCATTGCAATGCATTTATCTGGAGCGGTGGACTATATGGCCATCTCTCCCTCGCATTGGTGGCAGGTTTGTGTCCAGTAGGAGAAATGAACAGTAATAAAATCTTCTCGGATGTTGACGCGGATTTATTTTGATTTTTGGTTCGCGACGTTTCGAATGCATTATAGAGATGATGGTCACGAGAAAGACTCTCCCGTGACCATGGCCGAAAAGATAAAAACCGAACCGAAAAACCGAAAAGATAGTTTCATTTATAATGTCACTAGATAGTCTTCAGAGACTGGCCTAAATACATAGATAGGTAAATACCTCATATCTATCACTATATCAAAATACAAAAAAACTATCGTAGCCAGTGATAATATTATCGTGATGTAAAATAGGATGAAAAGTGTTGTACGTAGTTAATGTTTTTTTACATAGTATAACTATTCAATGTAGTCGCCCCAAAATTTAATCAAGAAACTTCTGTATCCAAAATACACACCCCATTAAAGCCTGCCAAGGATTTTCAGATAACGAGTGTCGCAATCACGGACTGATTGCTGGCCACCAATACTCGCTAGTTGCAACGGTTAACTAGATCACTGAGTAAGAATAATATTTTAATTACCTTACTAGGTAGTTTTAATAAAGTTGACTTTCTTTAAGCATTTCTTTTTTCTTGTGTAATAAATACTATACTTTCATACTACATATATAGGTGAAGATATTTACCAATTACCTCTTTTTATATAGAAAATAGTATTGAAAAAAATTTATCCTACTCCTTTCCTTATAAACCGGAAAATTTAGAAGGATGTATGGATGTAGAATATATGGATGCTTGTAACTCTATCACGAAAAAAATACGAATTGCGTAAAAATTAATAATAATCATAGGTAAATAATAATTCTTCGGGACATCCAGCGTAAGTAGCATTCCTAGCCGCTCCAACCTGTATGCATTCAGGTGGTATGCGTAAATGCGATTCTCATTGTTCAAAAAAATTTTGCTAGATATTCGTTTAATATTTGAAGGTTTTTAATTTCTGATAACTCTGCTCTGTGTAGTTGGCGGTGTCGTATACAAATATATGCAAGCAATATATCCAACTAATATACTAGATAGACTATAACCTAAAATAACACATAATTATTAGTCATCCTGAGAACCACTCGAAGTCAATAAATTTTATATATTTTGTGGTTTTCTATCGACGACACTACGAAAGATGATTTGTCTAAACTGACTGATTTTTGATCTTCTAGTTTACCCTATATTCGAGTACGTTTGTTATATCTTAACATTCGTCATATTAACTTTATTATCTTTATATTTTGTTACATATAAAGACTCAAAACTCAAAATAGGTATACCATAATCAAGTAAACTTTTCCAGACACTTTCGTATTGTAACTTTCAGATAAGAGGTGCTTCGTATGTCCGGAAGAAGGACGCAATTGGCTTAAGAGAGTTGATTATGTGTGTAAGTGAGATATCAACAAGAAAGCTGATATAGTAAAGAAAGTATAATTTTTTATTCTAATAATAGTTTGATTCTACTTGACAGGTTTGGTTTAATTTTAAAGGCAATTTATTATCAAAATATAACTTTTTTATTACGAATTGTCCTCGTCTTACTCTTTTAATTTGCTTTTATCTTTCATTTCGAAGGCACAAACTTTAATTTTTCAGTTAATTAAAGATTTTATCAACATTATTTGTCATATTTTACTACCTATAATTTGTTTTTTTTTTTAAACTTCCGACCAAGAATTTGAACACATCTTTTGAAAACATTGTATTTGCACTATTGTAATTGATGAATATTAGTCAAGTTCTTAATGATTTTTATTTTCCTATTAATACTTCCAGGAAAAGAAATACATTAATTGAGCTTTTACCCATACATTTTCACTTTTATTATTCTGAGGTGGTCAATGAGTGGCACAAATCAAGACTATGCAATCAGAGAATAAAAATGAGATTTTAAATGTAATTTGGTTTTCAGATAGACCTTGCGATATACAAAGTGAAATGAGGGTAAGTCGCTAGTTAATAATAATACAAGCAAAGCGTCCTTCAGTCCTCCTTCCATCGAGGAAGCTGAAAATATACAAATGAAACTAATATTTAACGTCTCCTATGGTACTCGTCCGAGAATGTAGCTACAATTAACGATTCCTATACAAGTTACTAATTATAACTTTATTATATTAGTGTAGCATCACAGAGCACTGTTCTAAATATTTAATGGGGTATAGAATTAGAAAAGTTAGGAGTCAAAGAGAAGTCATGGTGGCACCGCGGGCGTCGCCTCGGGCTAGGGCGGGGGTGAGGGCGAGGGCGGGGGTGGTTGTGACAGTGTAATTGTGGAGATCGTTAAACAAGTTTAATCATCGCAATCGCTAATGCTCATTACCGCGTCAACGCCGCGATAACGAGCGACCATTCCGTAACGATCCGATATCGCCAATCACAGATACAGGGTGTCCTTAACCCGCAACCAACCAGTTGCTTTACTAGTACACAGTACACTGATAACATTTTTGGCAAAATTGCTGGAACTAATCATCTAGTTAATGTAATTGGAAATGCCGTTTTACTTGTATTCATCCTTTATCAACGTCCTACTGCAGTTCCTTTAATACGAGTGGGATCAGGTCATAGTCCACTACGCTGGCTTAGTGCGGGTTGCCGGACTTCACATGTCTTTCGAAACCTAGCTTGGTTCTCTGACATACAAATTTCCTCACGACGATGATTCCTTCATCGTAAGACAAGTGGCAATCACCGAAGACCCGAATTTCAGCTGGACAATAATAATTTTAAATGGATACAAATAAATAAATTAAAGTGACTAAGGGAGTTAGTTAGTTTAGTGTTAAAAATTGTAAAAAATATCTAGAGACCAGGAAATTTGGGATACAACTTTACAAATTATTTTACAGACTACTATGCAGTAGATATCTGGTACTCCCAGTAAAGTGTAGAATGTATGACATCAAAAAGTGCTAGTTAAAACTTAAGCGCTCAGGACACAATTATTTTTTTTTTATTATATCATAACGTCCTATCCTGTAAAAACGTTATAGTTAAGAGAACGTTTCAAGGAATTTGATCTATGAGATGTTATTTACACTTTATTAATCATTAGTAACAGGTAATCCAAATGTGACACAGAATCGTCCGTAACTTGTAAATCAATACCTCTGAAAAGACTAAAATTATTGGTTAGTGATTTATAAATTTGAACGTAATATTTACAACCTACTTGAGAAATCTCATAAGACATAAAAAAGGAAAATCATTACCTAAAAAGTATCAAAATGTATAAAGCTATACAATTTATCAAGAATCAATCAATCATTATTTCTTTCAATACTAGCAACGAACTGTTTTCAACAGTTTTCAGCACACGCTGTATATCGATGAATGCGGGCGAGTTTCGGCAGAATATTACAATATAGAATAATTCGTCGGTGCGCGGTCGAAAGTCACGATCTCACGTATCGGTGCCCGCGGCGCTCGCCGTACTCACTCACTGCACTCAGGGATGGCAATAGTTGTATTTCGATGCAAACTCAAGCAATAATAAGAGAACTAATTAACCTAAGGGTAAAGGTACGATCTAAGCATAATAAAAATTGTTTTTAAGATTAGTGATGATCTTAAAATTTAATGAAGTTGGATTTGATGTAATAACTAAGACTAAGACTAGACTAGACAAAAAAACTAAGGTTCTTTTATAATAACGAAAGATGCAGAGAATATAACGACCTAAAAACATTTATCACCTATGGTAATCTAAGAACATCTTGTATTTTTGCTGATGATTTTAGTGGTATAGAATTGTATAAAGTAGGTATAAATCGTTAGATATAAACTAATTTGTTCTAACAGTTCGCGGATGCACTGCAAAGTCACGATGTCACGTAGCCGCTTGCCGCTCGCGGCTCGATCATCAATAAGGGTTGATAGATTACATATACTAATAATTTTAAATCTGATATATTTATATATTAGTTTATTGATTTTAAAGATCATGTCTTAAAAATTATTTATATTATTTACTAAAGAAGTCATAAACTGAACAGGACATAATACTTAACATACACGTAGATACTCGTAGGTACTTAGGTATTTTCACGGATACAGGAAACGATTTTTTTATAATTATTTAACCTAACATAGGTTAGGTACTAAAAATATTTTCATTTTGTGTTATATTGAATGTACCAACCATATTGAATGTAGTTAGTGGAAGTCCAATGGCACTGCGCTTGTTTGGTAAACCATGAGAAGTCAAAGATCAATTTTTGATTTGCAATACCAAAAATGCTTCGTATTGCAAATCCTTCACTTGCACTTCACACTGCTGATCTATTCAAGTTCGAATAATTAACAACATAATTATCACGTTTGAGAAACAAGTTTTTATTTCTTGATATTAAATTAATTAAATAAATAATGATTTCTGTAAATGGACAGTTAGAACTTGTTATTTATCAAAAATTCTATAATCTCATGGTTTTTTTGCATCAAATTTGAGGCGCAGGAACAAAAGCAAATCTTTAACCCAAACTTTCATTTAGAATCGTTGTTTCATTTCTGTGTCAAGGACTTACAAACCAACAAACACGCATTCATTTATATTATATTACTTAGTATTGTAACAACAATAGACAACCCTAGTATCTAGGAATTAGTCGGCACAGGCGACAGTCGGGCGGCGGGCGGTGTCAACTTATAACGAGTTTGGACAACTCGCTAATGAGTGGAGAGAGATGTCACGCGCAGGCCACTCAGCCTCGGTGACGCGGCGCGGATTGGCTCGCGGTGTTGTGTTCGATGTATCGGCTATCGAAAATATTGGTACTTACTTCAACTTTTTCAGGCATTTAAAACTTTTTCGAGCTTCCGTCGAAGCTTTCACATTGTTGTCATATCTTAAAAAATATAAAAATAGACTAAACTAGCCAGTAGGAAGTATAAGAGTACTTTATAACACCTCTCATTGATCTTAACCAAAACTTCAAAACTATACAAAGTCCAATGTTAAAGGGACACTTACTTCGTAATAAACCTCTAACGTTAGTACTTATTGAAGGAACTTTTATATATTCATGAATAATTATAAATACATGAGACGCCCTTAGCTTTTTTATTATAAAGTACATAATATATGCAATGTAAATACCTAATACATATGTAAACTCACTACATAAAATCGATAGGTAAGAATAAATGCTATTTATAATCAACAAAAAACATCTAAGTTAAGTGAGCAATCAAATGTAAACACGACTTAAAAATCACATTTTATAGTGATACGTCTAAGCGAGATAGTCATTACAACTACTTAAAAGTTCCAAATAACTATTTTGGCGACCGGTTACACAGTACTAACTTACAAAGCAAATATAAAATCTATTTCATTTTTATTTAAAAAACTTAGGTGCGGAAAGTTCGAAAGTTTTCTATATTGAATTTTAAGTATTTCAAAAATAAGTTTAGTTGTTACAAAACTATTTCACTTCACACTCTAGCATTCTCTATTACTTTACTACTACTCTACTATACGTAAAAGAAAGCGGATGTATTTATTATATTTATTCACTTGTAAAATATTTCATTTTTTTTTGTACTGAACAAAATACAGTACATAGTGAGAATCCTATTATATCTTTCGATGACAAACGTTAATAATAACAACTGCACTGATGTTTACAGCTTACGGAATACTGGAAAT
The DNA here is from genome assembly GCA_905231865.2 of Boloria selene. NCBI lineage: Eukaryota > Metazoa > Arthropoda > Insecta > Lepidoptera > Nymphalidae > Boloria > Boloria selene. Next base: position 12,888,167 of record HG993146.1, read on the forward strand.
CAAAGTGCTTTTACCAATATTTCTTATGTTATTGAAGGATGGTGTAACATATCATTAGTGGAGAAATATTGTGTCAATCTTCCTTTCAAGCAAAAATACGATACATACCTATTTTATTTATTTTATTAATCTTTTTTCCTGTAGTTTTAAAATTATTTCGCATTTATCATTTTTCAATATGGATAATCTAGGTCATAAAATATTAAAGGAATTGTCATACTGATAGTTCGAGAGATCAGACCTTTCAAGTCAAAAAATGTTACTCCTCAGCTTTATACATATATATTATTGAATAGATAAGGATGTTTGGACTAAGAAATACGTAATATAACACTTTACTCCTTTTCATTTCAAAAGGTTTTCAAACCGTCATATACACTATATTTAATAGGTATTAAACAAGGTCTATTTTTTCAGGCTTCGTCCGCGTTGCGAGACCAAAGTCGAGAGACATATTTTTTTATTTTAGTTGTATAACCAACGCATGTTAAATTACGCTTAGATTTAAACAATAAATAGCTTACAAATATTGATTGAATAACTAACAAATACTATCAAAATACTTTTAGAGTCGTAGATAGTGTGAGGTGAGAGAGAACTTCTCATAACTTTCGGCGTCGATAGTGAGCTTGTTATCAACACGTCTGAATATCGGCTGTAATTAAAATCATTTTTAGTTTTTATTTTAACGACGAAATTGCGAAATAAACTTGTGACCTCTAGGACAGACAACTAAATAACGTGATACCTTTCACGATGATGATCTCCATTTTCAGATTTTGTTCATTCTTCACCAGTTGAAGGTACCTTAATACTTTCTTACACTTTAGCTTTAGGCAATAATTATTGGACATATTAAATAATACTATGCTTTCAGATATTTTCGCTGAATTATTTTAATTTTTGTTTTCCGAAACTTTTAAAAAAATTACACAAAAATTACCGTAATCCATAAAGAATATAAAAGAAAGTCCCGAGAAAAGCTGTAGAGATAGTTTTATTTCAAATAACTCATCGTGTTTTTAGACATTTAGACGTACATAATATTATGTACCAACAGAAATTATGATAAGGGCGTTTCATCTTAAAACATTAAAATTGAACATATGGTACTCAAATTCTACAGCACTTAAATTTGTAGCAAATTATAAAATGCTTAGACTGAAGCAGACATGCCTTTCTAAGTTCTACCGCACAAAGGGATCTTAAAAAATTAAAATACAATTTTAAGTTGTTTCGTAACTCGCATCAAACGCGAGTACTCTTGCCAGTAGCCAGCGGCCCTCAGCTTCCCTCTGCCTCAGGACTACCCTTAGGACCTCTACACTCGAACTATAATCTTTTGCTGACGGTACAACGACAAAATGGCGGCGGTATTTGCCCGTTTTCATATTTGGCCCCGGGGAAGGACCCTCTATGTAAACATTCCAAATAAAAATGCGCCATTACTATTTGCATTCATATCTAAAGAAAACATACATGCTAAATATTGCGCAACCAAATCATAACCGATACGAGCAAAAAACTACATTAACTGCTACTACATAGAGTTCAATATCTGTAAAGTCCGCAAACTCGATGCGTGCATTTGAAGGCTCGTAGCGGCTGAATGCGTGTTAGCCGACTCGCTCTAACAAAGGCGCTAGAGTGCTCTGTCTCGCTCTCACGGTAAGTAAAAGGTGGGATGATTGAGACGTAACTGCCAACTGCCACTGGTCCCATTATACACCTCGAGAATAGTAAACATGTCGAGTGATGTGCCGCTGTGGCGGTATCTATCGATAAAAATATATATAATGTGCATTATTGATGCAAACTATCTATTTTTATCGATAGATACCGCCACACGTCTAACGTCATTAAAACGTCATAATTGATGACATTTATATTTTTACACCGATTATAATAATAGTTTATCTAAAATTTTATATTTCTACGTGACACTGGCGAAATAATTTGTGCTCAACTGGCACGCTTTGAAGCCATTAACAAGACAATTGAATTGAATTGAAAATTTTATATTTCGTAATTTAATTTAATAAATAAACTTAAGCAATCATTCATTTAGTGTCAACTAAACAATCTTAAAGAAAAAGCAATCTTATCTAATTTTGTGGAAAATGATATTCTTGTTATAAAAAAATCAACCATATTGATAGTTATAAAAAGTTTAACATTTATATCGTAACAAAAGCAAAAGCATCGATTCATAGTATCGATAAAATATCAATGACATCCCTCGCAGCCGGCTCGTTCATCCAACCATAACTAATAGTCGTGAATAAATCGCCGGAGTCCGCACAAAGCCGCATTTTTTCCTCGCGCCTTCCCACCAATGAGCGCGCGCCATCAGACGCCGGCTGAACCAATCAGAGTGCGACTTTTCAGAAAAAGAATCTCAAAATTATACTCGGTTGAATTGATCGCATGTTTTCACTTTAACCCCGTGCCGGCCGCGACTTCTTTCGCGTTGATTGCATATTGTAAACTAATTTAAACTCTCGCCGAAGGGCATAAGGGTCAAACTCGGAAGTTATAATATACACTCCTGAAGGGTGGCGATGATTGTAATTGCGATTGCAAATGGCGTCGAAATACGCACCGTTAATCAAATGATAGGAATGCTCCACAGAATCTTGTAAAATAAGTTGTTGATTAAGACATGAGACAACGTACAGCAATCAAAACACTACAGATTTTAGTGTCAGAAATATTTAATAATAAATAGAGTAAAACTCTTACCTTACGACAAAAATGAGAGCAATATACATAATATGTTTACTACTAAGTATAATAAAAATATACAAACCTATACGAGCAAACCCACTCAATTTCTATACATAAAAATAAAAAATCCATGTACCTACCTGTTGCGTAGAAAGAGGTTAATATATATCTATACTAGTGGAACCCGCGGCTTCGCTCGCGCTAAATCTAGGGACGAACCCGAGCGAAGTGAGGGTGAGTCGCTTGTTTAAGATAAACATTTCCATCATACATTACATATGTGTAACTCTAGCGGTTTTGGCAGCGCACGCCAGAATAGCTCACAGATGGTAGATTTTTTACTACTTACTTGATACTTATCGTCATAGTTTGGACAATTCACACAATATCTTTATAAATTGTAGCCTATGTGATATTCTGATGTATAAGCTATATTATTGTAAAGTTTCATTAAAATCCATTCAGTAGTTATTACGTGAAAGAGTAACAAACATCCATACATCCATACTTACAAACTTTCGCGTTTATAATATTAGTATAGATTAACCCACAATATTCTTATCGTAACAAAAATAATTAGAGTAAGTAGTAAAAAATACACTGGTCTAAATTTGGATTACCATGAACAAGCAGTCTTTAAAAGTTAAACGTTGAAATTACCCAGTGATGAAAAAGATTGCTTAAGAAAATTTATCAAAGAAACTTATACTCAATATAAAACTACTGTGTTACTGAAACTAATAAAATGAATATAATTAGGATTTACATATAAATTATTTGTCATAGATACTATTATCATTTCACAACACACAAAACCCTATACTAAATGTTTTAATATCACTATTACTTTGAACTGCCAAAATAACAAATGCCAATCTTATGACAATATCAACGTTTAACGATGAACGCATTGAAACGTGACGTACGTAAATAAGTACTCAATGATTTTTTACGGACATTTAAAGCCCATTCACGTCCAGTCACAACAAATTGTAAACTATAATCCTATTGTGACAATTTCGCACGCCGCCCACTCACGACTACCGGACACTGGTCTTTGTGCCTTTTTGTGGCATTATGGGCAATGACAACAGCCACAAAGGTGTGAGTGACGTATCTCTTCAGATGTCTTTGGTGCAAGAATGATTCGACACATTCGATCAATGATTGGTTTTTTTAATAAACCAAAATGCTCACCTGTCGGCAGCGATTGCCATTGTTATTTGGCTTTGGAACGAAGTGCTTTCTAGCACATTTAACTTATTTTAGTAATAAAAAGTATAAAATTATAAATATACTAGGCTGTTCCATGGCTTCGAGCGCGTTCTAATGGCTGGAAACCAAATACATCCCTTTTTTTGCAACATTTTTCATTGATGCTCCACACCTATTGATCGTAGCGTGACTTAACGGACTATCCAACACAAAAAGAATTTTTCAATTCGGACCGGTCGTTCCTGAGATTAGCGCGTTCAATCAAACAAAGAAACTCTTCAGCTTTATAATATTACTATAGATTTCACAACCATAGAATAATTATGTAAAATGTGCATGAACTATCTTTTAATGACTTATTAGGTACTTTAAGAAATAGCTTTGGAAACAACATTGAAAAATAGCTATAAGAAATAGGTTATAAATACAATATATTTGAAACACACAAATGGTCTCTTATACCTACTGTCTTAAATACCAGCTGTGAAAAAGTTGTCTGATTAAAATCAATATTTTTTATCTTCTCTTCATAATTTACCACAGACTTCCGCAGAGTAATAACAATTATATATAGAGACTTGTAGAGATAGCATCTATTATAAAATTGACGTGGCGTGTCCTGTCATAGTCCGCGGCACCCCTGCAGCACCCTGGCTCGTGACCGCGCACTAATTGTTACCTGGAAAAAATACAATGTTCGGCTTTCTGATTATTTTTAGTTTTTGATATGAAATTTTTAAAATGCACTGTTACAATAACACAACATTAACACAATAAGTGTACTTTAATCTTGTTACATACGAATTTGTTGTCTTATATTTATAATATACGTATATTTATAATATGTATGTATTTAAACTTATATATGTGTAGTATATCAACCATCTAGTATCCATAACACAAGGCACGTACCTTACCGTGGAACTAGATAGTGCTGTGTGTAAATGTCCCAACATATTTATTTATTTATTTATTTATAAAGGTCTCTAGATATCGAATTCAACTATACGCTCTATCTTTATATCATATTTTTCAAAAATATTTATACATATGTACCAATTTCAATAATTATGTTTCGGAGTAATAAAGTAATTAAGCTTAGATTAGATGGGTATTATAACTGAAGACTTGAACAGGAAACTGTTATTTCTTAGAGAGTACGAATATAAAACTTTTTATCATCGTTTAGAATTTTATAAGACCATTTCTTTCGATTCAGTATGAGGACACACAGGAAAAATTTTGTAACTTACGTGAATTTTCAGGAATAAGTCAATCTGAAAAATCTTTAATTTTGCAATAGGTTATATAAAAATAGTAAGGTTATATAATAATACCAAGTATAACTAAAAGTAATTGAATGGAAAATTAACGTAAGATTAATAAACAATTATAAGTCAGTATTTAATAAGAAGTCCTTATATTTAACCATTATTTAATCAGGCCTCTATCAAACAAAACTAACAAAAGATAAAAGGTCTGTGGTTTAACGAGTTACAGGAAACAAGACGCGAAGACTTCCGCACTAATCGCCCATATTACTTCCCAACCAGTTAACATTTCCAAACAAACCCATTGTCTTCACTTCGGCGTACATTTTTTCTGCAATCAATTGATCTTCATCGAATGTGAGTATCGCGTTGCATCGATCAGACTCCAATACGTATTGATCTCGTTCTATTTATATTTGTTTTGGGGTTCATATTACGTGTTGTCAAAAACTACTATTGAAGACATTCTTTGGCTCTAAACGCTTATTTGTTTAATAAGTACCTCCTTTGTGGATTTCTTTTAAAATACTTTTAATACGAATTATCTCGCCAAAACATTAGATGTGCCTCCTATAATAAAACCCAATTTTAGCATAAAAATAAAAAATAGAATCACATTCAACCATAACCAATGAGAAAAACTTGTACTATACTATGTAATATTATGTTATGTATCATTTGAAGATGGCAACAACCCTTGAAATCTTTTAAGTTAAAGACTGGATATCTTGCTGTCTCCAAGACAAGACACTCGAACACAATCAAGTTATAAGTCAAAAAATAAGCTTATTCAGATCTAAAGTTCTTATCAAAAATAATCTCAAACACATGTTGGCTGATAACCGAAAGGTTCTCTTGGTTTTCTCTCGCTTCCTCTTCCTATTTATATTAATTGATTTTGATTAACTGATTTAGTTCTCCTTATATTTCGTATTTTATAATTAAGTATACATTACAAATTAAATACTACCATTGTTATACCATTGTATAGATATTATTATTAATTTATGAGCTACTATCACATTATCAAGAACTACCTTAATGTTTGATTCTCGTAGAGCTGTAGCACCGCGTAGGCTTCTACGCCACGTACTCAACAAAAACAATACAGCTTTAACTACATATGTAAATGAGATAAGTAGATCTATCTAAGCATATATAAATAAGTTTAAATCGAACAGTTTAGTGCTATTTCCTTGTTACAATACGATTTTTTGTATATTGTGTTATGAATGAAAAAAAAGGAACAGTTTTTTATATATGTAGAGAGATTGATATAATAAATCTTCATAATTCGGTAACTTCTATTAAAATCGCATCAGAGTAACAGCACAAGTAATTTATAATTACTAGCTTGTAGAGAGATTGATATAATAAATCTTCATAATTCGGTAACTTCTATTAAAATCGCATCAGAGTAACAGCACAAGTAATTTATAATTACTAGCTAGTTCTAGTATAAGAATAATAATTAATTCGTTTGAACAAATTAATCATTATACAAAAGTCTAGGTTAAACTACTAGCAGCGTACAACTAGTGCACTGTGCCAAGCCAGAGCCTAGACTGCCCTAGCCACGGTTGCTCCGGTCCTTTTATACCGGTCAGAATTATTCGAGTAGTGGGGTAAGCGAATGACGTACTAGCGCACCGTCACTTCGCTAGATTGACAGCTTGTCAATCTGACATCCAACTGAAACGCCGTCACGGCCAGACTGACATTCGACCGTCCTCGGGCGATTTATCTGAAACAAGCTGAGTTAACCGCGCAATCCGTTCGCTCATCCTGACTTAATGATTATTATCAGCTTAACACTAAGATCGTTTTGATGACATGGACTAACCGGCTAATTGAACCGCTTCAGTCAACCTCATCAGGTATGACTAGGACTTCACTTCAGTTAGACTATTCTACCCAAAATTTGACTATGACACCATACTTCACATTTTGAAACATCTAGACAAGTCAATCCCAACCAAGATGTGGCCCGGACGACACCTTTCGTCTTTATCACAGGGAGACAAGCCAATCCTTGGCCGGATATGACCCGGACGACACATTTCGTCTCACTTACAACTAGCGATCATTCAGGACAAGTCAGCCCTCCGAAAGGACCTGACTCGGACGACAATTTTCGTCGAATGATGCTAAATACATCACAGTGACAAGCTGACCCACTGCATGGGTGTGGCTCGGACGACAAATTTCGTCTATCCTCTGGGACAAAGACGTGTGCCCACCACCTAATCACTATGGAATAGTTAGGACGACACTCTTCGCCCAGGATCAATCATTTAGCAACAATTTCAAACCATTCAAATCATTCATCACATACGTCTCGTATTAAATACCTAGCAGTAAGTACAGGAAGTAAGCAGTATAGGCGAGTCACTAGTATTGAATTGCCTTGTTCCGAATTTCAACTTCGTGAATGACGTCCCATGTTTCGGGGTCTGAATGTGCACTCATAGTGTCTGATCTTGCTGTCATAGTACGCGAGTCTGCGGAAGCAGTATCGGAGCATACGGTCGAGGTGTCTAGACGGTCTAATGACTCGTTCTCATTATTAAGGTCTAATGACTCGTTCTCATTATTAAGGCCCAATGTAATTTCCGTAATCCGACGCCGTCTCGGCCTTATCCTCATTCAAAAGCCACGAACCTCAAGCAATCCGTCATGTCTCTGGGGCACCGCGCGCAAATTCTTGTGGGAGTATTTGAAAATTCGATTGAAACCACCTGCCATGCTTTTAAGCTCGTAACGATCATTATTTAAAACTTCTGTAATCACGAAAGGACCCCTAAATCTCCTATCCAATTTAGTTCCATTGCACTCGACGTTTTCAATGACCACATAATCATCTTTAGAAAACGGCTTTACTTTTGCGCGACCGCGGTCAAATCCAACGGTTTGAGATCCAGCAGCTTTCTGAACATTCAACGAGGCAGCCTCCCTAGCCGAGTCCAAGAAAAGATCCAAGCGAACTACATTATTTCTATCGGTACTGTTTATTTTGGACATACCCAAAGAATCTGAACGAATCCCGAACACAAGCTCTGACGGTGAACACCCAGCAACGGTGGACCTGGCACTCTCCAGGGTAAGTTGAATGCCACCCAGCTCATCACGCCATGCTTTGTTAGGGTCATTCTCCACTATAGTTAAAATGCTCTTGAGAGTACGCAGCACTCGCTCGACCCGACCATTGGCTCAACTGGAACCCGCCGCGAACAAAGTACTCCTTCTGGTCGCTTTTCCTGCTCAGCCTTCCCGTAAAGTCGATATGAACCGTGCGCCAAGGCACAGAAATCCTTGGAATCGGGTGAAGCCGAACAACTTGAGCTCCAGATGGACCCTTGGATGCCTTACAGATGATGCACGAGACCAGATGCAGCAGTTCAGTGCGAATATGATTTATAAGTCTCAAGATAAGAGATCGTGGAATTACCGGTAGCCAAGAAATCACCTAATTCCGAACAACCTGTCGGTAGAGGATGCCACCAACTGATGAACATGAATGAACTGAAAATGAACTGATTCTCCAACATCATAAGTTCGAGCTACGGTCTCTGGAAAACCATTGTTATAGTACTTTGCGATAAGGTCTTGGATTTCGGTGTCTCGTGTCTGTTCAACCGATAGCCAGCCGTGCTGGAGTTCAATAAAATGAACAGGCTTCATTTGTGCCTTTCCAGGCTCTGTGGTATCGACAGCATCTGGACTCTGCAAGGGGTTTTGAGACAGAAAGTCAGCGTGCTCCATCCCACTGCCTTCGCGACACACGACATCGTAATCGAAAGCCTGCAAATACGCCCACCATCGAGAAACGCAAGGAGCCAAGTACCTCCTAGACTTCGATGCCTTTAATGAATTGCGGTCCGTAACAACCACAAAACTCCCGCCATACAGATAATGCTGGAAGTGCTCTACCGCACCTACAAAGTTCGGCCCCACATCTGTCGTCCGGCGGCCATGTATTTTATTACGTGGGGAAGGCTGTTCCTCTTTGGTTAGAGGATCTCTCCATAACCTCTGGAGCTAGCGTCTGTATGCAGCTCTACAGGGAGGTTTGGGTCAAATATGGTCAGTACTGATATCACAAATCCAGTCACTACATCCTCAGGCATCGCAATCCTCGGAATTCGTTCAATCACGCTCCGTAGTGCAGATTTGGAAGCGGTTTCCCCAGCACCGATTTGGTGTTGCAAGATGTCGTCGAAGTAATCCTGGGCCCTGTAAATTTCGCCATAAGAGATTGCTTGACCACGCTCCAGGTCATTTCGGTTAGATAATGATCCGCGAGCAATGCAGGATGCATCTCGTCCTTTCAAGGCACTGGCAAGGGCCACGAGCAAGTCCACTCCATCTAGATTTCTCTCAAGAACGACAGCCTCGGTTACATTGCACCAAGCCCCAACGTCAGGCTCCGCGTCATGCATCCACACCGCTGAGCAGCCCTTCGGTGTCCGTTTTCGTCCGTTGGTCTCCAGCCTGGGCCCCATCATATATCCCTCTGAGCTTGCATCAGTATGCAGGCCGATTGGGGCCAAAATCATGACGTCATAAACGCATACAACAACATATTCACGAACTAGATTCTCAGCGCGCCCACGATAACCCCTCTGAAATACTGTGATAGCGTTTCGCAATTCAAAGGGCATAGTAAGGTATTCATAGTGACCATCTTAAAGGCACTCGGCCCCTATCATCATTATCTCTTTTATCCATATTCTACAATAATTATTACAATGTGGGTAGGCGTGAGTTGGCGGACGAAGAGAATAAAACGATACTTCACAAATCACACACAATATAATCACTCTCAAAATTTTATATCTTATGTCATGTATAACTATAGAACTCTTCTATATCACACAATGGACCGGACAACTGAGCAAAGGCGTCCCTTCGACTAGCCAACATTCGCAATGCTGACATAGACCGGACAACCCCTCAGCGTCCCTTCGACCATATAACACAACTGAACTCCACATACACGACCAGTGATCCCATCCGAAACATCGACCTGCATAAGCCAGTTTCCTTCACGGATCACTGTCTCCAGTATAATGCCACAAACACACCACAGTCTGCCTTAGAACATCGACCCACATGAGCCAGTTCTAACACCCAGACACTTCTCAAACCGTTTCAATTTGTCACGTATGAAGTCATAATATTAAAAGTTAAATTAACTTTAGAAAACCTACATGTGAATACCGATCAAACAGATTCACTATCAAAAAGTAATGAAACGGGCTCACCAGATAATGTAGTTAGCGTGCTCATCGATGACTTGAGCTCGCAGACGTTGACCTCTTTAACTGTCGGCGCACTGCTCCCTCCTTTTCTTTCTGGGCATGTTGACGCGAGGTGTCCCGACTTGTCCACATACAAAGCACGTAATCACTCGCGTCTTATCAGGTATTCGAGAAGACTGGATCGGTGCCTTCTGTGCAAAACTTCTATGTCCGCGTCCACACAGTCAGGGTCAAACTGAATCAACTGTGTCGGAGGATTACTCGTAGATTGCGTTTGAGTAGCCGCTAATAATTTAGTTAGTAACATTTCCATATTTTGTAGATGATTGGGCATCTGCGGTGACGTCGACGCTTCGTTACATTGCGTATTCTCTTCAGTTCTTTGTCCTGCGAATCCCACTTCTGATGTAGAGAGATTGATATAATAAATCTTCATAATTCGGTAACTTCTATTAAAATCGCATCAGAGTAACAGCACAAGTAATTTATAATTACTAGCTTGTAGAGAGATTGATATAATAAATCTTCATAATTCGGTAACTTCTATTAAAATCGCATCAGAGTAACAGCACAAGTAATTTATAATTACTAGCTAGTTCTAGTATAAGAATAATAATTAATTCGTTTGAACAAATTAATCATTATACAAAAGTCTAGGTTAAACTACTAGCAGCGTACAACTAGTGCACTGTGCCAAGCCAGAGCCTAGACTGCCCTAGCCACGGTTGCTCCGGTCCTTTTATACCGGTCAGAATTATTCGAGTAGTGGGGTAAGCGAATGACGTACTAGCGCACCGTCACTTCGCTAGATTGACAGCTTGTCAATCTGACATCCAACTGAAACGCCGTCATATATATAATATTTTAAAAGATTCAGTACATTTTATTTTATATCCCAATTCCAATTAATAACATTTTTGTAGACTATAATTTTGCACTAAACAACAATGACATCATTGGTTCAGTTGACACCTACATTACATAGCACAAAGAAATCCCTTCAACACAAACAGCATCGAGCTAACACATTAGGGGTGAAGTAAATAATAATTTTGTTAATAATACAGTCCTAATTTTACATACAATACAATAATTTCTAATCTACATCTGCTTATTAAAGCTGGTATTTAGAATGACAATACGCCCCTACTCCGAGAGAGCGCGACTGCGATGTTTTCATTCAACATTCCACTCTATAGTGAGTAGTGTTATGTATGTAGTGACACATTAGCGACGTCCATTGTACGTGTGATTAGTGACTACCCCATTATGTAAATAGTTAAATATAATAATTTCCCTGAAGGGTGTGGTTCACCATAGAGTAGTTATTGGCCCTAGAAATATTAAGTTTTGAATTGAAACATTTGATGGTTTTTTGTATACAGTCACATTCCTAAATTCATTTTAGACTCACGAGCTTTAAAACAAATTATATATCTAGAAAATTGTATTACCTAATTTCTTTTTATAAAAATAAATTCATAAAGAACAATTTTAGATATTTTTATGTATACCTACTCGTAGATCCTTTTTAGGCGTGAATATTATTCGTTCATCAAGCAAACATAGTACATTACTTTAAAGTGCAAAATAATTTAATTCAAATTGAACTTTATTAATACAAAAAGGATGAAATATAAAACTATTCTTAACTAACAGTATTATATGCAATTGATGTCACTTCTTAATTATAATAAATCTATGAAAACAACGTAGCGTACCTCCCTACAAAGCGAACACGTTGTCGAGTTTGTCAGATCGCGCTGATACAGCATGATTGACAATTTACTAATTAAGAAAGCTAAAAAAGTTATATTTATAGCATTACGGTGGTAGCTGAGTAATTTCATCGATTCTCCCTTTTTACTGAAAGAAATAAGTATGCAAGGTAAAGGATTTTATTATACACTAGCGACTCGCCCTCGCTTCGCTCGGGCTCTTCCCTAGATTTAACTCAGGCAAAGCCGCGGTATCTGCTAGTTATGCATATAAACCTTCCTCTTGAATCACTCTTATCTATTAAAAAAAACCACATCAAAATCCGTTGCATAGTTTTAGAGATTTAACTTTTAAGCATACATAGGGATATAGGGACAGAGAAAGCGACTTTGTTTTATACTATGTAGTGATTATACTTAGTTTTCTACATAAATCTTATTAATAAACTTAGCTATATTCGAATTAAGCATGGATTTACGTTCTTCTAAATATTAATAAATACTATTGTGGCTTGAAATAATAAAGAGAAATTCACAAAATATTAGAAAATATTTTAAGCCACGCAAAATACTATGCAAAGTGATTAATCGCTTCGTCACAGTCCAGTATTAGAACTCTACGTTCGTGTCGTTGTTTGTCCTTTTACTAACAATAAATTGATAATATCTTGTATATAATAATAATAATATAATATAATATTCAAACCGCAACAGATTTACACAGAAGCGTTAAGATAAAGTAGGTAAAAGTACCCTCATACTACAACTTTGACGTGACATGTAACCCTTTTTATTATTCACATTTTATTTAATCTCGTCACCCTTCCGCTGTCACGTCCTACGCTCACTACAATGGCGCTACACCAGTACCTACTGACCGTCAAAGATATTTTATATAAAGACTTTGAATACCAAATGTGCATTTAAATAATTTCAATAAACGTGATGAGTGGTGTGTCGCCATCATTTCAAGTGATAGACGAGAACAGAGCATAAAAGTGAATCTTTTACACTTATCGTCGTATTTTAATAAATGCACAATAAAATTATAGATAATATAATGGCATTTTATAATATTACATTTGTAAAACCTTTTTCATTATCATTATCTGATAAGCAAACTTTATTCTCTTACGTTATTATCGTGAACAAGAGAGCATCTGAACCACCAACTTCCGTATTGACAGGTAAAAATTTAAAAATGTAGGTATACCGAGCGAATAATAAGCGATTGGCCGATTGCTCTTTATATTTAGAATAAATATTAGCATATCTACTTTATTTACAATATTAAGGAAAGATTTTATTATGGACTAAGTTAACGTTCAGACAAATAATCAAATTGCAAACTTCGAATCACAAACCAATGAATTCCTCAAATCCGCATCGCTGGAGGCGCCCCTTCCTCGTATATAGATTTATAAGTGGATAAATTTGGCTTAGGTACAGTGTCATAACATCATAATGTTATTATTTGCTATTACAAGTATATCGGTACTTTCTTATACACTGTCAAAATAAAAGTTGATATTTTGTTAAGCATCTTGAGCCTCTTTTACCGAAACAATAAGTAGTGTAAAATAAGTTGAACTATACCTTAAAAAAGGACAATTCTAAAGTATATAAATTATAATTTGTCGAGTAACTTTAATACTGTACAATATTCAGAAGTGCTTGAATCATAACGTATCGAAAACATAATAACTGCTATAACGGGTTGTTATTGAAAGCATTTTTCGTTAGTGCGAAGATTTACCTATATCCTCTAGCACCGTTCGAGAGGCAGAGGGTTAGAGGGGCTCGCAGGGAGGGGTGCGGGGGTGGGGGTACGTGATGCACGGTTACGCGGAGGACCCTCGAGGGCGAGCACTCTTTAGGAAATCGCAAATCGTCCGAAGCGACAAGTGCGATGTGCTGGCTTTCGACGGAGCTAAGAAAATATTTGATGATTGGTGACATTTTTATTCATATTTTTTCCGTTATGATCACTTTGACTTATTTAAAACATATAAAATGTTCCTATAGGCTATATAAATGCAATCGTAACACTCCCTAAAAGATTTTTTTCTGCTCTCAAATGACCGCTAATTCAGGACCAAGACTCAGATAAATAGCCGAAATCCTTCGTTAATGGAGACTAGGTATTAATAATAATTTTCAATACAGACACCTGTGTTGAGTATTAATAAATAAATGCATTTGATAAATATGAAATTGTTATTTAAAACTATTATAAAGACTCGGATGGTCACGAAAAAGAGCACTATGTCAAGATGTCATTGTACAATAGTTGAAATACAAAAATAAAATATATATATATATATATATAACATGTTTTATTATAATTCGATGACATGAGAGTAACTTTTAAATATGTTTTAAACCAATTTATGTTTGTATTTATTCAGTCCATTTGATCGATGAGCCATAGCCAACTACGCTGGCCGAGTGTACACTATGGGATTCAAATATATTTCGAAAAATTACTAAATTCCCTAAGTTGTTAAAAGAAAAGTTGCAATAATGTAAATGATTCACACATAAAAATATAAGGGTTTGCCAACGAAGGCATTACCACTAAGCCACCACTGCCTCAGCTCGCGATATCGTTATTACACAAAAGTAACTAAATAATAAAATTATAATTGATCAACCACATAAAAATATTTTCGTAGATCCAGGGCCGAGAGCGGCACCAGCCATTACGTTGTGGATAGACGACGATTGTCCCGAGAGGCCCGGCTAAGAGGCAAGAGCACACGCTCGCAATTTATCACATTGCCTTCCACCGGCTTTTTCCTTACCACTCTCTATCGCACTTACTGCAGTGTAAAGTCAATTAAATTCGAGTCCAATTGGTCTTTAGTTGGCATTTCGTACGTGGAATTGGACTGATTTTTCTTTATGGCACTTTTAAAAGTTTGGGATAGTTATTAACCAAATTAAAAATCAGATGCATTTACAGTCCATATCAAATCTGCAAATAATATGTAAGTCATTAATATATTGAATATGATGAACCTTTGAAATCATAGATGGAAAGTATAATATGTAGTTGTTATTTCCCTGTATATTGTATATTGTAAAGATTTGTTAAATCTCTTCAATCTTATTAATGAATTTTGATCAAGACAGCGGAAAACACTTTATGAAGTAAAGTGTAAATATCTCTTAGGAATTTAAAGGTTAGACATAATTGAAAAATAAATAAGAAAATGACGAAACAAAGCATATGAAATCTTTCCGCAAACTTGGTCATTGTGTGGACGCGGTCACCGCAGCATCACAATAGTATTGCCTGTTCACGGTCTGATTACGTTAGACAACTTTCTAACAATATTTTAACATTACACGCTTAGTGTCTGTGCTAAACCTACAAATAAACGTACATATATAACATGTAGTATTTTTTGCAGAGAAGATTTGATGCGAAGAAATAATATGCAAAACTGGCGAAACACCCTCGCTTCGCTTCGTTCGTTCCGAATAAAACATAACTAACGTTTTATTCTATTCTAAAATAAAAGTAGCTAAAATTACTCTTCATAATATTAATTAACTGCTAGTGATATTACCGTTAAAATCGGTCCAGCCATTTCGAAGACTAGCCTGAAAAACTATCTCGATATTAGCTTTATATTTATCCAAATAAAAACGTTATCCGTATTTTCATGAGTGGTACTTAAAATATAAAAAAATCTGACGTACGAATGTTTTTTAAATTATTATATCAAATAAAAATATATTTAATGTTTATTTTTTTATCTTTCAATCATAAACATATCAACTTATCAAGTACGTCTACAAACGAACAAAACTGTTCATCTAATGTCAAAAATGTTGACATAAAAATGTGTCAGGAGTAATGTTTCACACAACAGTATGAAATAGTTATACAGAAAAGGCAATAGTTGTTGAAATCAGACACCTTTGTTACTGCCGCTGCAAAAGATTATCTTTATAGTTTACTAGCGACACACCCTCTCTTTGTTCGGATTCGTCCCTGGATCTAGCGCGAGCGAAGCCGCGGGTTACACTAGTGTATTATACATACAAACCTTCCTCTTGAATCACTCTATCTATTAAAAAAACCGCATCAAAATCCGTTGCGTAGTTTTAAAGATCTAAGCATACATAGGGACAGACAGACAGCGAGGCGGCTTTGTTTTATACTATGTAGTTATACAGTATCAAATAAATATCTGAAACTAGTATAGTATTTTTAAATTATTCATATTGAGCTAATACAATATGAGCAAATACAATTTTAAAGAGACAAAGCAGTGTTCTAAAAACTTGTATTCTGAAGCATTCAGCAATTCAAATTTACCTAAGACGTACATAATTATTATATGTAGGCACTTATTAAGATAAACCACCAACAATTCTAAATTAAATTTTATTGCAAATAAATCGAAAACTGCAATATTTTTCGAATGCCAACGCTATACATTGTAAAACAACACAATCGTTGTCATTTCTTAAGCTGTTATCTTCTTCTAATCCACTTAAGAGGAGACTCAGTTGTAATCGGCCGCTAAACATCCAATAGTTGTCAACTTGTCAATGACCACAATATCAAAGACTTTTGTAGGTCCTTTGAAATGCGATCGATTTGCCATTTCTAAAGATCCATTGATCCCAAAATCTTTAATAATTTATGTTGAATGAAATTGAGAAAGGTTTCGCAAAAACATCTAAGCTTTAAGTAAATTGTTATTAAATGTTCAATAAATGCAGTGAAATCATCAAATATTATATTATGTAGCAACTTACTGTGTGTTTTTGTTGTTGTCAACTTTGAAATATGAAGTGTTGGTATTTTTACTAAATTCTTTAAGCTTAAATAAAGAACATTGTAACATAGCGCAAGCACTTTATCTTGAAAAGTATGAAACTCTATGCCAATTCACAATCTCTTCGATTTACACGAATATTTGACATCATAAATTAAACTATCTTTTCCTATCATTATAACTATTTACATTTTAACCATCAGGAAGGAAGACTCCCGTAACCATGATTGCTGTAAAGCATTCGAAACGTTGGGAAACAAAAATCTAAATAAATCCGCGACAAAATCCGAAAAGATACACATTTAGACTAAATAAAGTTTATTGAAGAATATTCCTTTAATTTTTGTCTTAGTTCTATCTTCTCTAATTCAAATTAATTTTCTTAATTACTTTTAAGCTATTATAAAAGAAATAAAAACTTTATTAGAAAAAACTGACAAGTTACATTATTTATAGTAGTTGTATTATAAAGTCTACATTTGTTGAAAACTGTGTTGTAGGCAATAACTTTATCATCCAAGAATTTGAAGTATTGAATTTTCAGAAAGAAAACAATCCATTATGTTGATTACATATATTACGGGTGCAATTTTTTAAATAGTATTTATTGAAATATTCTTTAATAGTAAGTCCAAGTACATCCCTAAGCCTAACTCACAGGAGACTTCAATTATTCATCCAGAAAAAGTGATGTAAAAGTCAAATATAAAAGGAAAATGTTTTTCTCGGATTATTTTCATTTAATCAATGTTATAGTTACGTATTATATGTATTAATATTATTATAAGCTGAAAAGCTATGATATACTTAGGTTATTGTAATGAAAGTATGAGATATCGAGGCCAAGTCGAACAGAGCGCCCAGTTCGCTGATGGCCCACACAATACCCGCCTTTGAGCGGACTAAAGGCGGGACTACATCTCCGGACACAAATATTCATATACATATTAATTATGTTGTTTTAATTATAAATGAAACTATCTTTTCGGATTTTGTCGCGGATTTATTATGATTTTTGGTTCCCGACGTTTCGAATGCTTTACAGCAATCATGGTCACGGGAGAGACCCGTCTCTAAATCCGAGACAAAATCGAAAAGATAGTTTCATTTATAATGTCAAATATTCGCGTACACCTAAGAAAGTATTATGTTGTTTTAATTTTTATTAAATAAAAAACAAATATGTTTAGTACGTGCTACGAAGAAAATATATAACTTGCGTATTATCATCCCTCAAATCCTTTTTTCGAAATTATCAATTAATTAAATGTAGTATAGACTAAGGTAAAAAAATATTACAAAATAAATAAGAAAGTGAAAAATAAATGTTATAAAATCTATATAATATAAACAAATTAATTGTGTCGTAGCGTAGAAGGTATGTAGGTATATCATTTTCGCGGTCCTCAAGTGTAAGACATGTTTTCCGATGTTTAGAAATCGGAGTATTGTGCACTGATTGGAGCGGCGGAGTGGTGGAGTGGTTCTCAGATATTTTCATTTCGCATTTCCATATTATTTTGTTGAGACGTATTCTTTGTGCTCTGTCCGCTCTAACGAAGGGCCCTACAAAGACCTTTGAAAATGAAAACCGCTCTTTGAAAACCGCCATCATTACGTAGATGTATAATTTACTTTTTCCGACTTCTTATGATTTCGCATTACGATGTTTTCAGAGTATTTTTAGTACTTTGTGTCAAAATAAGAGGATGAGGAGAGGTGTTTGTGGTCAAAGTGTTTACTTCGCAAGTATGTAGCTTCTGCAAAATGTGAACGACAGTTTAGTTTGCGTTGATGTCTTTTCTATGTGAAGAACAATGGGGAGTAATGAAGCTATGCAAATATTAATTAACTATTACTAATTTTATATTTGTTATTGTTCCGCCTTTTTAAGTATTAATATTTTGAGTCTCTACTTAAGTAATTTTAGCACTTAATTTAGAAAAAAATATAACACTAACTTATGATTTTAATCGATAATTTTATTTGTAATCAATAAATACCTGATAAAATAAGATATTCATGAAAGATTTATATTTTCTTTTTTAATCTTAGGCACTGTAAGTGCGAGAAAAGTATATTATATTAACAACGACGATTCTTGATTTTTTCCACTTATGAGATGGGGCATGAGGGTTGGGTTCAGTGAAGCACGCATTTGCAATCACTTAAGTACTATCCTCTACCCGCTTAGTGGTAAGTCATTTCTTCGAGCCACATGATTCTTTTAATTCATTCAACATGGTGGCAACGAGTTTCCCTTATAATAAAGAATTATATATTTGGTAAAGAAATAAATTCACTTTAAAAAACTGCATGAATATTTTATGATAGTATGAAGCAATCAGTTAAGTGGTCAATGTTAAGAAAAAAATTAAAAAACTATTTCTTTCCCCATCTTCTTGTTTCTTTCCCAGTCTTTCCCAATCAAATAAGTACTGTTTAAGTAATACTTAGCTATATTTTTTTATCTTTAAATATAAATTAATTAAAAGTACAAGAAATTTGTTGTATATTGTAATGTTATATATAATCTTACATACTATATAAAATAATTAAATATTTGCGAATCAATCACAAAAAAATTGAACTGTGATCAATCTTTAAAATTAAAATTGTTATAAATATAAGTAAAGCTCGGTGCAGGCAGTAGTATATATTATAATGATATGTGCAGAGTCAGAAGTTTCCGCTCGTTGGAACCTGATTTATTATGTAGGCAGCGATCGAGGCACAATCACTTGAGGGCGAAATGGAATAACTTCGCCCTGATTTCTTCATTCAAACATCCAAATAGGTATTTTCATATATGCAAGTTAAAGCGTTTCATAAGAATATTATATTTACATAATGTATTTTCTGAAGTCCTTTGCGTATTTATTGTACAAAATAAATTTTGTTTTATAGCGTTTACTGAAGTTAGCTTGAAGATAGCTTTTCTACTAACGAAAACCTTTTGATGACTAATATAATGACCAATGAATTAATATGTGTGCAGCCCTATGTAACTGCTGGGCACGGGCCTACCTTCAACACGAAGGGAATCAGGCCATAGTCCACCGCGAAGTTTTTGTTAGCGGACTTCACATATCTTTCGAAAACTTGCTATGTAACAATAATAAGTTCAATTTAAACTAATCGAGAAACAATTAAGAGAAAGAGCTAATCAAAAACTAGAGATATTTATCTCATATAACGCCAAGTCTAACTCTCTCGCAGTAATGAGTCCGCCGCCTCGCACCGAACAATAACAAACCCGCCTGCAACGCGTCGACACGCACTTCATCAATCCTTATATAAAACGAAGACAAAACAATGCGAGTATAATGTAAAAATACCTCGGGTTCTGTGGAGTCATCAACTTAAACAAAACTATCACCTACGTTATTTACATAATGGTACCTCCCTCGCAATAAAGGATATTGCACCCCGCAACCCCCGCAACCCCCGCGCTGGATAACTACTCCCACTATAATGTCATTGTTTTGAGATGACGTCGGGTGAGGGCGGGGGTGAGGGCGCGGGGGAGGGGGGGGGGGGAGTCGAGTCATTAACGGGACATCGTTACTGGGCGGAACTACGTCGTTACCTAAAGACAAAGCTTCTAGCCATGTGCCCGGCCATTTTCAAGCTGCATACTTCAGGGGGTGGCTGAAAATATAGTAATAAAAATATTTATATAAAATTAAGTCATACTATATTGAAAGTCGCAACCAGAATGATGTCTGTTGTGATCAGAGCTTTGGTTTACTAATTCACTACATAGAATTCAATATATTAAATTCAATTTTTGCTAAATGTATGAATAATCTTCTTCAACACACCACTTATTGCTGGATTTTTTCGGTACAAGTACCTAACAAAATATAATTATAGCAATTGTTAACGAGTAAACTACATCTTTATGTAGTTGAAGCAAGTGCAGGTCACTGGTACATTAAAAACTGATCGAATGGACACCATGTCTATTTTGTTCAAAGTTAGAGATTATTTGTATGTATTCTTTATCCTATTTCCAAATAGATTGAGAAAAGTATATCTTAAGAGAAAGCATTTTTAATAATACTCATAATAATCAAACTAAAGTTATATAAATGTAACACAGTAAGCTGTAACTTGCCAGATAGCAGAGGTGAACCTTTAACTCAACACTTTAACCTGCCTTTATACGGCTTTAAATTAATTAATACGTGAGCAATTTTTAATAACCTTTCTTCACTAAAAGAGAAAAGTAATAATAAACATTTCTTTTTTTTCATGTATCTGAGCAACGAACGACCCTAGGCGACTCTAGATTTAGAGCAAATTTTTATTGTAAATAAGATTTAGCTTTTTAAGTTAATATATTATGTGTATTTTTAAAAATACGCAATTTTTATCTTTTTGAAAAAAATAAACTTGTCGAATAAACAAAGAAAAGCCACCGCCCCCCGGCCTATCTGCAGAGCGCCGCTATGTACGTTGCCGAGATTCATCTCGTTCGTTAGCAAATGCATTCCGTAATGAGCGTTTTGTGCGCAAATGTAAAAATATATAAAATGCACTATGAAGTAATGCGGCGACGCGCGGCTGTGGGGAGTAGCGCTGCGGGATTATTATAATAAATATTGCAAGGAATATTTTCTTTAAGCATAGTTATCATTTTTAAATTTTATATATGTTAATTTTACACGTAAACACAGTTCGAGTAGATAAACGTCATAACTATTTAAACGTTACTATAAAGTTATTAAAACGGTCGTATACTATGGGTATTAAAGGACTCTAAGCACGGGCTTAAAAAATCATTCTTAGAATTATACAAAACATTATTTCTACGAGTATGAGAATCATCTCTCAAAAGTTTATTCAGTTACAATTATTATTCCATTCGTCCACGTCTGCGCAATATTTGTTACACAGAATTAAAACATCTACAGCTATTTTCTATCACTTTTATATAGTTAACTAGTTGTATGAGGTATGTTTTAACAATTAGTATGTGGAATAAAAATTATATAAGTACTTTCTGTTTTTTAGTCCTTAGGTTTCTGACATAAACCAGGGTCTTCTTAAACTATCTTCATACCTATCTACATTGGTACTGCGAATTTTTATTTTATTTATAATAAACAAACGTGCAATTTTTTATTTATTTATTAGATTGGAATATAGATTGCATCATTATAGTGAAAAATATAGGAAAAATAAAAATGTGTCGCGGATGAGACGCCTCATCGAGATAATGAGTGCTGTAACCAAGAGGCTGTACATTACGCGCGTGAATATGTAAAGCACCGCACCGTACATACCCCATGCTCCCACTGGGAACTGCTTTCATACATAAAACATGAGAGCATTACAATTTACAGCTTCCTCGCACCGCCATTTGCTAATGATTTGAAATTGAACACTTCATTACATAACACTGGGGTTTCGAGAACGCACTAAGAGAATGAAAATCCCATTTTTTTACCTATAATTCATATACGTATTGGTGCGTTTGACATGGTGGATCCATGGAAAGACAGAGTGATGATGCATGTTATAGTGTAAAATACAAAATGTACGTCACACATTAACACTGAAAAAGTATTTTCTGATAATTTAATAGTTTACTTTTCGATACTTTGTATTATTTTCTATTTTATAACCTTAGCACAAACTATTTATTAGTATTTAAATATTACTTTTGAGCTTTTAAAATATGCCGATTTTTTAAAATAAATTTAATACGGTAAGTATAAATTTGAACGCTAAGTATTCAAATGTGAATTAGATCCGCATAAAATTCTATATATAAAGAGTTCGACACTCTGCGATCATTGCTTGAGACGACTAGATACATTTCCATTCGATTTTCGATCGATATTTAATCATCACAATATATCTAAAAGCTTCACGTATATAGATGAAAGGCAACTAAGTTAAAACTAGTTAAACAAAGTTAAAAAAACTAAATAAAATAAATAATACTTAAATTTTATTTCTTAAATCAATATGTAAATGATGTACATAATTTGAATGCATTAAAAAGTCATCACAGACATAACTAAAAAACACTTTTTACGCTAGAAACCTTTGCTGGCTTATACTGAATATTCCACCAGAAGCACACATTTGGATCAATTTGTCTATTTCACGTTAATTAAAAAACATGGATAGATGAATTTCAGTTAAGCTTATCAGTTACGACGCTCGTTAGAAGCTACGAATATTGTTCAGGACCTACCACTCTTCACTGCAGGTAAGTACGACATTTACAACACTGTTGTTATTTAAAATAGCAAATTAAAAGATGATTCTAAATTTTTACAATTAATTTCAAGCAAATCAAATAATTTGCAACCGAAGTTTTGAAATCGATATTTTACCTAAAATTCGCCTACTCTTTACGAAACTTTTAACCTTTCCAAGGCTTGATATTGAAAATATCAATGTACTCACTTATAATTATGCGTAATACTTTAAATGAAAAATTAACGCATTTATAACATGTAAGTAAAATAAAAGTCGCGAGCGCAAGCTGTTCGTGTTGGGGTCGGCTTAGTAAGTTAATAATAAATAATAGCCGATGGCGTATTGTACATAGTGGAGGGTGAGTTCTTGGTGTAGGAACTGTTGATATCGATTTGGATTTTGAGAGATAATCCCCTACGAATAATAAACAAGTATTTTATTATACCTCAAAATATGAGGAGGTTCAAGATCTCTCGTGTATTTTTCACTAATAATTGTGCATTATCAGATTTTTAGTTATTTGGTCATGAATTTTAAATTAATTTTCTATTAGTCTATAAACTCCAAAACGACGCGATCAATTTAAGTTCATTAGTTTAGACTAGAGAGAGAAAGAAGAGTGTATAGTAGAGAGTAGATGTAAGAGTTGTGTAGAGTAGAGAGTAAAAAGTATGTAAGAGTAGAGAAAGAGAAGAGTATAGTACTAAATTGGAGAGTTAAAAATATTATATAGATCTCAAATCTCAATCGTTGATTGCGGTAATTTACGTAAATTGAAAGTATTTATAACCGTGTAGATATTGTAACACGACTTAATCATTATCTCATGTTTATTTAAAATTGATGTAGATAAAATTATCTACAGGACCTTGTGATGTTTTGTTAGTGTGTATGTTTGTTATTCAACCTTTAATAGATTGAAATAAAATATAGCACAATGATATTCTATGACCTAAAGTACCTACCATATAAGTTGCCAGAAGCCCAAGTAAAACTACGATTAATCGGTAGTAATTAATGGGTAAATGTGTGTTTTATCACATTCATGCACTACACTACACTTCCTCATACTCATATACTGCACTCCCTCAGCCTAACTGTATATGCAAGAATACTGTTTACTTATGACTAACCGACAAACATCTTCCTGATACTGTGGCGATGAAGAAAATTGAGAACCTAGACTCATCAAAAAAAATAATAAATTTAAAATAGGCGCATAATTTAATTAAGTAAACGTAATTGATGGCGATGAACAAACGAGGCACCTATCAGTTATACACTCAGCTCTTTCCAATCCGCTTTCATAAAGAAGTCTTCGCTGAGGGAGACTTTCATAAAAGTTGTAATTCAATATGAAAAATTGCTAAACCTCTAATAAAGCATTGTTCGAAACCGGGCTCCTTTGAATAAATTTAAAATGAAATTGGTCGGAGGAAAAGAAATTATGCGCAATTCAGCGGCGGAGGGCGACCGCGGGCGAGGCCCGGGGGAAGCCCCTAACTCGCTTACTATATACTTTTCGCTAAAGGGGAGTAAATACGAACTAAATTGTGCCGCGTTGAGGTTTATAAAATAAGTTGTCATTTTTGAGCCATTCCTGCCGTTTGATGTCGCATCTCGTAAAGACATCTCAGCCCCGCTGCATTCATCATCCTATTTCTATAGAGCTGAATACGATTATTGCGGGTGCAGTTTTTCAATTTGCCTTGAAAATATTTTTAAGTGGAACTTATTGTTTTGTAAATCGCGAAATTTTCACTTTTGTTAATGTATGAATGCTGAGATTGTGAGTCATTCAAAAAGGAACAAGTCGTTTTACAAGTATTTTTACGTGACAAGTAATGCTATCAATTTTTAGGATACTTTTATGAAATTACTTTGAGGTTCTAAAAATATTGTTTGAAATTCTTTTAAAAGTAATTATGTAAAGCAGTTTTACCTTGTTTATATAAAAACAACAATGTCTCATATTAGTTTAGTTAGTATTAATAAAAAAAATGCCACAAGTAAAACTTACTTTCATCACTATATGTTAAAAACTATGCAAGATACGCATGTGCTATTTATTATTTAAGCTAATCCCAAAATATACTCTACGAAAGATATTTTAAGGAACAGAAATAATCTCTACAACTAGTACTTTTCCGAATTAAGGAACTTTTATAAGGGCCATTTATTAATGGGTACGTCTTGAGGTAAAGACTTTGGTAATGTATATTTTTTTAAGTTTACAGATCGCAAATGCAAAAAGAATATCGTTACAAGAGTTACGCATAAGGTATAGATTATTTTTGATAGGAGAGTTAGAAAATCAGGTTACTATAATTATAACTTCTTTATTTCCACCTTTCATTATTTGTAGGTTAATCTATCTATCAATAGAGTCTTACAAACCGATTCAACAGAGACAACACACTTCTACAAGTTGAGTGAAAATTCAATATTATACAAGAACCAGTCTAATGAAACGCTGAAAACTCCTTTTGTGAGCAAACTTAGATAAAATTTTTATTTGAAACTAAAGTAATTTTTATCTCGTTATCCACTTTCCAATTCATGTCAATAATAATAATAAAACATCTATATATTTGAAATAATTTCATTGATAAAACATCCCTTGCCGAGGGGTAGTTTCATCAGCCCGTTGATTGGATAATTCGCGGCGGGTCCCGGTCGGGCCAAAATGGCGACGTCGTTATCAAATTATACTCGAACAAGGAGCCCTAATACTGTAAGTGGCAGCTGAGAGCAGGGCTGCCTCCGCCACTCTCATCTCGGTTTTTAACTAATGGTAGTGATAATATATTATACTTCATGTTTTTCATATTTTATTAGACTGTCTACATGTTCATTGGGTCAAAATAGAGGTCAACTATTAAGATCGTTTTAAACAAAAATTGAATAATGCGCAAAAGAAAAAATGTTATACTACACTGTGGGATAAAGTCTTAAAAGTTGTAAATTTCAATTTTGTAAATCCATAATATTATAATAACCAAGACCTCATCAATAACAAACAGTTTTTTATATAACGGGTTGTCGAGAATAATTTCTGACTGAGCATAATATGTAAAAGTTAAGATTTCTGTGATTGTAAATAAGACAGTAAATAAGACCGAATAACTTCGGTCTTATTTAATAATAACTTCCGGCTTAAATAATGAACCTTAAGCTAAGGTTGAAATGTAGAAAACTATGTACTATAGTATGTTATTGAAACGAACTACTAGAGTGAAAATGAAGTTTTTGGAAAACTTAACATATTTTATTGTTTTTTTCTAAATATTGTATAAAATGTACGCAAAGTGCTACCCCTAAATCAAAACATTGCGAAGATCGGAAGCAATTTCCACTACTGACGGCCGGCTTCAACCATTCCAAGACAATTTTTTCCACGATATCCCACCTTATTTTAACAACATTAAAGCTCAAATCGGCACAGAGCAGTGTAAGTATATTTTCAGTCAAAAAGCTAGAATATTGCGTGGCGCGATTGCGTGGATTATTTGACGGGAGAGGAAAAATTTGTAGCTGATGTGATTCTTCTAATTACATTGACGCTAAACTCGTTTCCAAGAATAAAGACTCTTACACGATTACGGCTCAGTGTCGCTCCAGGGCGGCTTTAATCTCGTAACAACTTAGATATTGTGTACGGCTAAGTGCTAACATCGCATTTTTCTCGACAATAAAGAAATATCTACATATATTATTTTGTCTGTCTTATTATTTTACTTCTTATCGCTATCTTATAGCTTTTGCGTAAGTTTAAATAGAATAGAGGTAGTAGACTCCTTGTAAGCTTTTTCCTATTTTTTTTACATTTGATAACATTATAAATTTATCTTTTATATAGAATTATAAATAAAATTAAAAATAATTATTTTGATGATATTCTTCGGCCAAATAGAATTAAAATTGTGGCGATGTACAAGTGGATGTTAATATTAATTTAAAAATAAAAGCATAATAATGTTAGTTTTTTTAAAATTATAATCGCTTTAAGTGTTAATATCAATCAAATAATGTTTACAGTGTAATGGTTGTAGGAATGCCTGAAATAAAATATGTATATCTAATGTTATTGAAAAAATATAATTAATAAAACTTGTTAAAATCTCCATCTCTCGTCTCTCGTACTTATTAAAAAGTATTAAATATCTTCCTGCAACATTAGCGTATACTTATTTATATAAGAAATTCAATTTATTTAAAAATGAGTTTATATAAGCTATTTATAACGCTAGCTGTTATTTATGAAAGTGCAAGATGAAGTATATAGAACAGTCCGAAGCGTGTTGTATACAAAGAGTATGTACCGCAGATGTAAAACAAGTACATTAGTAGTTGTCGCCGCGCCCCACGCGCCCGCGCGGTACCGACAGCAGGAAAAATATAGATCATAATAATTAATAATACTCTTTATAATTTTTCAAAATATATTGTGAACTAGCAAGTAACCCTCGCTCCACTCGGGTCCCTTGAGGCATTTTAACTTTAAATAAATATAAATATGTTGGGACATTATTACACACAGCGCCGTCTAGTTCCGTGGTAAGCTACGAAGGAAGCTTGTGTTACGGATACCAGACAGTTTATATACTACATATATAAGCTTAAATACATACATATTATAAACATATTTATTACTTTAATTTCCTACTTTCTTTTCCAGTTACAACCGTCAAGTAAATATAGTAGATACATTATAATTGAGCTGTAACGCAAAACACGTTAACATCTTTCACAAAAGTCATGAATAATCTATAAGAAAATTCATATTTGATATTTTCTCCGACGACGCAATATAAATTCATATGAATACGTAAATTTTGCGTCGTAAGCAGTATGTACATTGTGGAGTATCAGAACGAGGGCAGGAGTGAAGAACCTACCACGTCTTTTATTAGATTCCTCCACAAAATTGACTCTATATTGGATTGCTGATGCATTTCACTTTTCATTTCAACGTCCATATTCTATTTTATGTTTAGCTTTTAATGCCATACTTTAAGGTATAATTTTAGTATTAGTTTAGTTAGTATACTGTATAATTATGTCTGACATTTTTTCTTTTCATTGATTTGTGATAAATAACACAATATGAAAGCGAAAAGTTGTATAAAACTCGTAGCTCAAGCTTTTTGATTTTTTGTTTGTCTATTTTAAAATGTGTTAGAACCTATCATAGGAACTCAAATTTTTCAATAGAAAATGTATTCCAAAATAAATCATATACAAAGCAGCGTGAAGGCACGAGTCGCTCGTAATGAACTATGTAGAGGCGCGGATGTACCGCCATTATAAACGAAATGATCTCGTTAAAACGGACCGCCCACTTTTCACCACTATTTACCTGTATTTACATTTATTTACTGAGCTATGTGCTCTGTTTCTCCAAACTTTATGTATTCAGAGCTTTTTATATAAGAGAGTATTCAGAACACTCAACGTTAGCCTCATTTATTTCTGCCATTGCCACATAATTATATAAAAAATATTCTAAAGATGACTCGTTTTTAGAGCGAAGTAATCTTAACAGTCATTAACATGAAATATATTTTATTGATTTAGAACTTATTAAAAAGTCTTAATTACGAATATATTTACATCATAAGTTACTTGCATTGAAGAAGGTCATCTGTGGAAATGCAAATGTCATAACTGCGTGCGAGTAAACATATCAATTTTATCTATAATATTAAGAAGGAAAAATATCAAATGTATTTTAAACTAAAATTTTATTGTTATTCACAAACTACATAAATGTTCTAAAAATATCTGCTATCACTGGAAATAAGATTATAAGTATTATTTTACTACTATAAATTATAATAGCCTAATCTTACTCATTTTAAGTTAAACTTCGTATAATAACTTTACGTTGATTTGACAAAGAACTCACAAACGATCACCCTAAGATCTTATAATATGAAACCGCTTTATTCGTAAACATATGTATTATGCTTAAAAATGTATTTCTCTTAAAGAACACACTGTTCAAAGATATTTGTTCATTTAACTTTAACTGTACTAAAACAATAAAATGTAATACGTGTGTAGATGTGTTATAGTAAATTTTCAAATGAATGACTAAACCAATCTGAAAACTTACCAGAAAAATTACTTATTACGATACTGTCCAATTTTCTACATGCAGGTGGTATGTAAGCTTAGAAATAGGCTGATAAATAGTTTATCAATATATAAGACAAGTACAAATAAAAGATCAACAATTTTTTATAAGAGTAATATTTATTTACAATAAAGGAAATTACAAGTAAACTATATACAAAGTAAAAGTACCTACACTTACAAGTAATTATTACTGTACAAGTCGTGTCCGCTAGGGTTATTGGCAAGAAAGCTGACTGCAGGTAATAGATTATTTTACACGAAAAAAATACTTCTTATTTATACAGGGAACTGCAGCATATTTTGAACGCTGTATGTAACTTAGCGTACCGAGATACCTTTTTATTAATATAAATGCCATCGTTTTTCTGTGATCCTTGTCTAATGACAAAGCCAATGCCTCAAAACAGATTGTCACCTAGACACGCCTGCTAGCTACACTTGAACGAGAAGACAACTTTGAAACTGCTCATATTTCAGAAAGTATGCGATATTGAAAGTTATTTTCTGTCAATGATGCCTAAGTCTTGCACAATAAGTTTTTTAAACAATTTCGTACTACATATATTAATTTTATACCACATAATAGGAGCCACTTTTGTACCATGAAAATGCAACATGAATTTGACTTAGTACATACCTTCTACCTTGTATGTTGGCATGCAATGAGTTTAGTATAATATAATTTATATGTAAATGTCTAATACCTACTTACAATACTAGTAATATAATATGCTTCAAATACTGTATATAAAAATAATAAAACTTAATACTACTCAGTCCACGAGCAGCGGCCTACATCTGCCAATTTCGATAAATTGGTGTGTCTAGAAAGAGCTAGAGAGAGATTAATAAGTAGGGAGTAAAAGGAAATCCTGGAAAAATATACCCACAAATAAAGTCTACAAAATTTGTATATTGAAGAATGTAAATTAAAACTTGGCCTCATGTATCTGTATGTCATGTGTTTAAATAATAAAAATATTAAAATGATATTTAATGTAAAGAACCTTGTGTCTATCTCGAAAAGTTATACGTATATTTCGTAAGGTACTTATAGTAATATGTTCAGAAAATCTTCTAAAGAATTAATACCTTTAGTTGTAGATAGTGTTGCCCGCGGCCCACTTGCGTAGCTGATATATAGCAAGTACCTGTATTCAGAACGTCTTATCTTTAGAAACCAATATGAGACTCTAATATTACCAAACTTTAATATTATGAATCCTTTAGATACCTTGTATTCAGCCTTCTCCTAAATCCGTTCGTATCTGACGTCTCTTTCTCGTATCAATAAAATATCCCAATAAACGACCGGCATAAAGGCCAGCAAATATGCCTTTCTGCCTCATAAGTAAAACAATTTTGGGGATTTCATATTTTCCCTTTGAGTAATTAAATGATATTTCGCTTTAATATAACATGGCCATTATCGTTTAGTTAATAATTCTAACAAGTAAGTTGTGTGTATTTGTTGCAATAACAACTGTTATGAAATTAATATCTGAATCACTTCAGAACTAATGTAGGGAAATGTGATCTCTTGAACTACTTGACTAATGGAAACATATAATGTACTTGCATCTAACGGTGATATGGATATGTTTTGCTCTGATGACCTAAC
Organism: Boloria selene; assembly: GCA_905231865.2. Taxonomy (NCBI): domain Eukaryota; kingdom Metazoa; phylum Arthropoda; class Insecta; order Lepidoptera; family Nymphalidae; genus Boloria; species Boloria selene. The sequence continues at coordinate 12,919,136 of HG993146.1, forward strand.
TAAATTAGTTGAAAGATATTTGATCATTAGTGGTCGTTAATTATTATATAAATGGCTGTAGTAGGCAATATGAAGAATTTCAAGAATGTTTTAGCTCTGTTCTTGCATGTCGTACTCTAATGATTGTTTTTTTTAATATAAACACTCCATTATTTTTAAAACTTGAATATATAATTGTGTAATAGTTACTCCCTTTAATTTAAGTAAATGCTGCATACACCTGTAAAGGCGAATCATACTGAACTGTACATTATAATATTAATTATAGTGTATTTATGATAAGTCGATGGTGTACCTTTCTAAAATGAATAAACAAATAAAATAAACAAATATTAGTTCATTGATTTTGTATTGACAATTAAATTACATCCTCGGCCTTCTCTCGTTCTAGATACCTATATAGTTGCTCCATGCCTCATATTTTATAGAGACTCACACTTTGTTAAAATAGTAAATGAACTTAATTCATAGTATGAATAAAACCTATTTATTTTATTTCTAAACACAATTACAAACAAATTTACATTGTTTAGTTTTTAGTAGTACTTTACATACGAGTATAACAACTTTAATATAAAATATTCGTGTGATATTCTCTGTCCACGATGTATGTTTTTTAAATGTATAATTTGTCTGAACTTTAAAGATAGATAAGATAGTTTTTATGTTTGCTAAATAGATAAACTGTAATTTTTTAACTCTTTTCTATTTTGAACCTTGAGAAACGGCAACTTAAACAACAAACAACAACAAGCAACAAATTCTAACCCAAAGCAAGCTAAAATAAACAAATTATAAGTATGCCACAGCAAGCAAATATGCATCTGCTAGGCAAATAATAAAAATGGACGATTTTTTTCAGGTAACAAAAAATGTATTTTAATTATTTAATTACAGCGCAATAGAGAATAAGTAGTATGTAACTAAATAAGTATTGTAATTTAGTCTCTAGATTACCTATGCATTGAATATAAACTGATTGATTATTCTTGTTCTCACTCTTATGATTTCCCTTCTGGCTTCTAACCTTATGATTAGGTGGGTACTATATAGGAAGGAAAAAGAAAATTTGAATTAGAAATAATATTAGAATAATAAAAAAAATCCTTTCAGTGTCTGATTTTTATCATATTATGTGTTCTTGATAATTTTAAACGAGATGATATCAACTAGCTAGATGCTTGTGATGTGTTACAAGGCAAGATAGTAAGGAACGAGTACCCGGGTAAATTAATACTAAATGTTAAAGAAACGTTACTGCCTGAAATTTTCAAGTTTTTTATGCGATATACTCTTTTATTCTCGCCTTTCATTAAATATCTAATGTTGTCGATTATTACTACAAAATATAAGTGTAGCCATTCTTGCAAAATGAAACGTAAAATTATTTTAGTTATTTAATGTTAAAAAAATCCAGTCAAGCTTTGTGTATTAAAATCCAACGCGACGCCAACACTTTCAAGCCCAACACATTACCTCTAGTTTCATTTACATTACCAGAGCACATTAAATAAGAGCTAGGTACTGCAGTACATAAGTAAGCAAAATTAAAAACTCCAGTGCTTTCAAAGAGAGAGCGCCTCCGATATTATAATGTGGAGGGAGGCCCACCCCTCTGACCTCTCTGTCACTCCCGCGGTATGGGGCGGTTGTCGTCCTCGCGGGAAAAGAAATCATTTATACGTGTATATTAACTTAGATAATTATGCCTTCGTTAAGAGGCGCGAAGGTTTTCACGTTCACGCGGTACGTGTTCGCAGGGACGTCGCGGACGCCATAGTTCGTGATTACAGTTTCGCATAATGGAGCACTATGAAGTACCTCGCTTTTAATCATTAGGGAAATATTCCTCGCTCAGCTAAAGCATTTCCAAGGCGCATTTTCCGCCGATGTTCAGCGTAGTACATATTAAAACCTCGTCAAAGACTTGTAATTATTTTTATGAAGGGCCGTTGTTTGATATTGTTTGTGCGGGATCGTAATCGTATACATTATGCGACAGTCATTATACGACTACATTAGAATTTCAAGAATGTTCGGTAGGTGAGGTGCCTCATCGAAGCTGCCGCCGCAAGGCACCAGCGGGCGGCGACACACCGTTGTCCTTACTAAAAGTTACTTTTATAAGAAAGTTTACAAAAAAAACCCAGGCGATGGAATTACATATATTAAAGTACAAAAAGTTTATAAAATGCTATTTTCATATCATTATTATATATTTTAGTTCTTTTTCTTTGATGTAAAATAAATGTAATAAATGTAAAAATAAATAAATGTATGTACTATGTTGTATACCTGTGGGTGAATTATGAAATAAATAGTATCTACTTTGATTGTACTTATTCGGAGATATTTCACTCAATTTTACGCATATTTGTATGCTTAAATTGGTTTTTGGATAGTGGGTATCTAATTCGTTCATGTTGGGTATAATCCGATATTTCACTATCACTAATGCTTAATTTTTAGGATCTTAGTATTGTTCTTCACATTTGTTTCTGTTATTTAAATTCGATATCTCAAGTAACATTTTTTCATTAAATACTTTGATTACTGACTACTGATTCATACATTATTTACATTTACAAATAAATAGATGGATGCACTTTTTTTACAGGTTACCACATCATGCAATAATATAAACTGAACACCATGTGTATCTAAACAATATTTAAAACAGTGTTATAATATTATTTTAATTGTATAATTTAAAATATGTACAGTGATAGCCCAGCGGTGATGGACTCGCTTGGATAACCGAGTGATGCAGGTTCAAATCCGGGTCTCGCATCTCTGATATTTTCATATGCGAATTATTCATATCATGATTACCACTTGTCTTACGGTGAAGGAAAACATCGTGAGGAAACCTGCAGGTCTGAGAAAATCCTAGCAAGTTTTCGAAAGACATGTGAAGGCCAGCGCGGTGGACTATGGCCTGATCCCCTCGTACTGAGGCAGGCCCGTGCCCAGCAGTGGCGCGTTAAAAAAGGCTGATGATGATGATAATGTAAAATTTAAAATTAAAATAGCCTTACAATTAAAATTGATCGTTGAATACCTACGAATGATATATCAGCAGTAAACATCACAAAAAAAATTACTTATTCGATATTTATGATGAATAGATGCCAGATTACTTGTTGCTCACTCAAAACGACGTAGTAAGTACCTAATAAATTTGATAAACGAAACAAATTAGATTCTTCTGAAAGTTAACAGTTACAAGTAGGTAAGTTTAAAAAGACAATACAGTAATAGAAGTCGAGTATCAAAAAATATATCTATACTAATATTATAAAGCTGCAGAGTTTGTTTTGTTGAACGCGCTAATCTCAGGAATTATTGGTTTAATTTGAAAAATTCTTTTTGTATTGGATAGTCCATTTATCGAGGAAGGCAGTAGGCTATATTACATCACGCTACAACTAATAGATGCGGAGCATCAATGAAAAATGTTGCAAAAAACGGGAGAAAAATATTTTTTTTTATTTTCAGCCTTAATAACGCAAGCGGAGCCGCGGGAAAGGCTAGTGTTAATATAAATCCAGCTCACTCCTCCATACACAAATATCAATTTCATTCAGTTTAAAGACAAAATAAAGACAGCCTATTAGTGCTTCGTGGTCGCGCGACAGTGACCGTCGAAGCAGCCCGCGTAGAGCCGAGTAATACTTGTCATTTCTACAATTTGCTTCCAAAAATGATAATTTCAGTGCTAAGATACGATAATGAGAACAAAGTATGCAGAAGAGGTATAAAACAATCTGCTTGTCGTTATTTGTCGTGAATTTTTAATGTTGCAATTTCATAAACGCAGCGCATTATGTAAATTCGGAGCCGCGATATTTCAAATTAAATCATACTTAGCGTGAGTACTTTAGCGCCTCACTGTACTTTTACAATTTCTTTGTTTGTTGTTTGGTACATACTTACGGCTTTTGTTGTTTTTTGATATTATTTACTTTTAGATACATACAAATTTAAAGAAAAAATCTTTAATCTATAATCTAATAATCCTTATTTTGGTTTGTTAAGTTTTAACTATTATTTATTAACGTTAATATCATCATGAGTTTCTCCCTATTTAAGTCAATATGATCAGTATGGACATCTAGGAGATGATTTACTCACAATAGAAATCATTCTATATATTATTATAATTTTATCAAAGCTATCTACAGGCTTTGTTAGACAGACATAGACAACGTATTCAACCTACATTCGATTGAGCTTTTGTCTATGGAAGAACTCTTTAAAATGATGACGATTTACTTACATTAAAAGCATGTTACTTGTAAGCATAACATGTAAAATTTAGTTTTTAAATTGCCATTTCACTTTCTTTAAAACACGCGTTTGACAACACGCGTGGCGCAGTTTGTAGTGACCCTACTTGCTGCGCCAGCGGTCGCGGGTTCGAGTCCCGCTGGGGGCATACATTTGTTGAGCACGAATGTTTGTACTTCAGTCATGGATGTTTATATTTATAACATGTATGTATTTAAACTTATATATGTGTAGTATATCAACCATCTAGTATCCATAACACAAGGCTCGTACCTTACCGTGGAACTAGATAGTGCTGTGTGTAAATATCCCAACATATTTATTTATTTATTATTTATTTATTTAAAAACCTTGGCATAAATATATTTTTTAATAATATTTTTATTTTAATTATATCCCCCTCGTACTGGCTGATTAAAAAAGGGCTGATGATGATGATATCATGTCTATATACACGTTGTGCATGTTATATCTATATACCTAAAAATAAACATTGGTGTAAATATATCAATGAATCGAATTAGCTAAGTTGTAAAGAGAAGAAATAATGAAATCCTAAAAATTTGACAACTGAAATCAAATAAATATATTATTATACATTTTGTCGACACTGTCCAACTTCCAGTTGTGTTGTTGTTCAGATTAATAAATTAAGAAAAAAACGCCAAAATTTACAAAAACTATGCCTATATAGCAATACGCGCAGCTTCGCCCGCGTTAATTTTTTTAATCGCTACTAAACGTCATTCGATCACTCGCTGGGTTGAAAATTCTATAAAATTACTTCAGCTTCAATATACTCCTGAGCCGATTACCTATTTCATATATTATGTGCGGCGTGCACTCCTCCTCCTCTCCTGTTATTATAGTTTTAGTAGGGATCCTTATCTTTTTCCTTGCAATTAAAATAGCCTATATTAGTCAGTGATAATGTAGCATTCAAATGGCGAAAGAATTTTTAAAATCGGTCCAGTACTTTTTGAGCCAATTCGTTACAAACATACATACATACAAACCTCTCCTCTTTATATTATTAGTATAGATATCTTATCAACTTATAAATTATATTTTTTTATTTTTTTTTATTTATGCAGTATTTTTTTCTTTGATATTAATTCAAGTTACACTTTTTGAGCGTGGTGACCGATAAGAAAACAATTATTTTCTTTTATTGAATAAATGAGAAGCTAATATCGTTTAAAATGTTTTCGTTATCTTACAATTCATGTAGGCTGTTCAGGAATTTTTATCATTGAAACTATAGGTTTATGGTAACTGAAATAAGAAACATATACGTATTCGTCCGATTTGGAGCAGCTCGTCTCGATCCGTGCGAGCTTCGTACAGTCATACCATATACATACACGTTAAGCGAACGCTCGGCCGAGTTACATGGTAGGCATAGTGGAGGGTGTTAGGTTTTATTTTCGTTACGGAATTTCTTTATTCGGTCGCCGCACTCAAAGCCCGCGATAAAAGCTATGTAATAGCTTGAAACCGAATATAAACAAAAAAATCCATAAAAAATCTGTCAGCCGTTTCGGAGGAGTTCGATAACAAACACTGCCACACGAGATTTTTATATATTAGAAGAAGAAGATTTGTATTTAATTTTTGCACTTATGAGTTTTATTTAATAAGCGATTCTAATCGCGGTATGTTTTCCTCAATGTCGACAATAACATTTCACAATTCATTCGCGATTTCTTTTTCAGTCTTAGTCTTTTTCAGAATAACCTTCATCGGTTTCAGTGGTTCAGTATAATCTTTATCCAAGTTTAAATCTTTGGGTGATTTCTTTAACTACACTGATCTGATACTGTTAACTACATTAACCCCGTGTGCTTTTCTTTTTTTATTTACTTTAAGAGCTAATACATGAAATTGGGAAAAAACCACTAAATTTCTCTATCAGTGAATGCTGTCGCAGGTGTTTAAAACAAACGTAAATATCAAGATACCCTTTAGTATATATACATATAAAAATAATAACTTTTATCTGTCTGTCTTTCTTTTTTTTTCTCTCAGAAATGTCTAAACTGATTTTGACGGAACCTTGGCATATGTTATAAAATTAACTTAAACTACATTTATCTTCGAAATTGTATAAGGTACTCAAAAAAAAATAAGCTGTACCTACGTATGTACTCGTAGTTTTATCTTTAAAAATTTTGCTAGTCTGGATACAATTGGCCACCGCGCCAGTGCAGCATTGTGAACGAAATATTATACTATGATAATGTTCACTTAATTATTGAGTTATTCGTATGAATAATTTTCTATAGATATAATAATGTCTGTCTGCTCCAAATATTAAAAAAAAATCATCGGTTAAGTTAGGTTACTTTATTGATAAAATAATATTTTCTATTTCGAAATAAACTTTTGTTCAGATAACACATTCGCCGTAATACAGGAGTATTACCTTCCTAGTACGGCAGGAGAGGCATCAACCTGTAACATAAACTGTTTATGAAACTATAATTTGTCAAATTATTTCATTTGAAATGTGTAACCTTTTTGAGTAATAAAATTATTAAAAATGTTATGATAATCGTAAATTAACAAATTATTTAAATGTAAATTGAAGTTTGTAAATATCATGTGTAACTTCGAAAGCTTTCCTTTTTGTAGAACGTTACAGTGGGCAGATACATTAAACTAAAGAAAGATGAAATTAGTTTAATTATTCTTAAGTATATCATCTTGAATCAACAATTCTGAAAATTGTTTAATACTGTTTTTTAAACAAACACTTTTTCAGATGTTTTTTTAACATTTTTATATAAAGTGTCAAATATTAGTTTTTGAAGATTTTTATGGAAGGTTGGCTTTTAAATATATGAACTAAACAGCGACACAACAGCCGGTTTGTTTACACAACTGTAGCATCAAAAAGTAACTCCTTAAGTTTTAAATACAAGCATATACATTGTAGGTGATTTGGTCATTCTCATGTTTGTTCGACACGACATCAATATCGCTATGTCGCTACTCGCTAGACCAAAAGTCAAAACCACTCATAGAAAACTTAATAAAATATACAGATCTATGTTACATTAAGTTATTCTTAAGTTTTGTATGATGAAGACGGTACAGAGTAATACAGGCCCGGTGCGAAAAGAAATTTGAAAGTTTTGAAATTTTAAATTGAAAAATAGTAAAGGACTAGTATTGAACTTTTATATTAAGCACCTAGTGATCTACACGAACGGAGTCGCGGGAAACCTAGTGCATATGATAAATGTAGTCAAATGTTTTTCACATATCGAGAGGGAGTAGCAACCTAGTTAAAGGTAACTTCACATATCTTCATAATAGCTTAAAATTGCGTTTAACAGGCTCAATACATTCTTCCAGCATCGCGTCTTGTGCGGAAGACACAAATGAGTTTCAGCGGTATTTTTATTTATATTACTTAAGCAATGTAGAGTGTTAATAAAACTATGAATGAATGATCGCTTGATAGGAGCAACCTACACTGAATAATAAGATAATACCTCGATACAAGAGTGGTACAACGATACATAATAATAATAATATAATAATAAGAACTATGTAATAAATTAATTTTATTATGAACTATAAATTTAAATAGATTTTTTTTAATAAATGAGCTAAATATTAGGGCTAATAAAGATTTGGCGTAAACTGGGCTATGAATTTGATGAGGATTTCATAATTTAAAGGGATATTTCAGTTTGGGATAGTGAAATAGAATATAGTCGAACATTCATCTATTCCATATTTACACAGCTATTTTTATTTATATTTACAGCTAAATGAACAGAAGTACACGCATGTCCTAGACGAAGTACATATAATAGAGGTGGATTTACGGCCATCCCGGCAAAATCGAAATAACAACAGATATCAAAAAAGCAAAGCTGCCCTCTTACTTAGCCACTAAGTAAGCTACTAGATACCTCATAGACTTACGTTACTACGTATGTTAGTTAGTTAAGTACTTAATAGATTTAAGTCAAATTCAATATTTTATTAATGTAAAGATCACGATTTAAAAGACCTTACAAAAGTCTATTTGAACAAAGTATATTGTGATTAGATTTCATATGATAATGATAGACTGGAAACTCCGGTTGGATTGTAGCGTAATACTTACCTTTAGTTATTTTAGAAATATTCTAAAATTTATTTCCAGAAGTCTAAAGATATTATTTGGACAAAGTAATTCGAAATACCACTAACCGTTGCCGATTTAGAACATCTATAAACAATTTCATTACCAATTACGCCTAAACGACCAGTGATTCAAGCCATGGTTATACCCTGTTCGTGGCATCGAAAGAGAAAAGTCTAGTAACAAATAAAACTTAACATCGGTGATATGAAGATGTTCTTCATCTTGATTAGATGAGTTTTTTCATCTTTCCAAATAGATCGTAGACATACTTTTCTTATAAAGGTAATTCTTATTTATTTAATGAAAATAAATGTGACGTATGACTGGAGCTTAAAATACGTAGATATAACATCATATAACCTATGTTGGTATGGTTTTTCAACTTCCAACTGTATTTTTAATATTGAATTGTAATTTGAAAAATAAAGCACTTAAACGATCCGCTAGAAGCAATCACCGCGGCGTTGCCGCGATACCTAGATATACCGGACTGTTTAAAATGCACACGCCACGAATTAAAAACCTCAGTTTTGAGAAATAAAATATTCTTTTTTAATCAATCGCAGGTAGAGTGGGTTCGTCAATTAACGGTTTCCTGCGGCTTCCTACACCTCCCCCCCCCCCGGTACCACCCCCTAACTCCCCTTCAGCCCCCGTTCCTCGCTCCCTCTCATTATCATATCAAGCGCTATATCCGCCGGCCTCCCTTCGATCCTAACAAGATATATCTTGAGGTTTCAAAAGTTTGGCTTGAGGACGCGCTCCAACATTATACATAGGTACTATTTATTTATAAAGTAGGTAAATGCTCACTGCTCACTGTTACAGAATTATAGCGGTGAGAAATTCTGCTTAATTAATGTGAAAATTCTTTAATGACGTAGCTTACTGTGTTCAAAACATAGTTACTTTTAAAAATGCAGTCAGCCAATGAATGTTGTAATGGCCTAGAGTGGACCTACTCGTACCATATTATGGTAAGTGAAGAACCTATTGTAGACCAGTGTTCTTAATCTGTGGTCGCGGGCTCGATTCATATTTATTTTTAATTGTTTGAGAATAATGGATTATAATCAATAAAAGATGTTAGTCTTGATTTAGTTTCATCAATGACCTATTTCAAGCAATGAAATAAATAATAGGTATATTAAAAAATATTTTTCTCGCTTTTTTTACTTTCCCGCACTAGTGTAGTGACTGATACACACATGTACAATGTACATAATATTAATGGTTATTAAAATGGTGTGTGTACTTATGTACACGCGTCAGAAGTCGTACTTCTTTGGCATGTAATAAGAAAAATTTTAAAGAAAAAAAAATGTAAAAATGATCAAAGAAAAATGTTAAAAACAATCAAATAGGTGTTATTATAGTTAAAATTTAGCTATACCGCATAAATATAATATCATTAATTATCATATGAATTTAATTCAATATTATTACAGATTTTTCTAAACCAACTAATTTTGGAGCTGCAAAGTATCAATAGTTTACAATCGATAATTATAAAATATTTTAATTATGAAAATTAGGTTAGCTCACATATAAAAAATTTTAGAATTTTTTTTTATTGAAAAAATGATAAAAAAAAATTAAAAAAAAATTCACTTGTAAAACACTTCAAAAACTGTATGTGCAATTTTAAAAAAATATTTTATTGTTCTAATTTAATTATTAACGATAAAATCAAAAAATTACAAACGTCGGTTAACTTTAGTATCATGTTTCTTATAAAATAGTTCATTATTTATTATTTAACCTAGTGATAATATCTTTTTAATTAATATTTATTCAAAAATAATGTATACATGAATTAAAAGACAAATATTGTAGTACGAAACTAGATTTTGTTTCCAACAATTCCGGAAAATTATTAAAATGGTCTATAATATAAATTTTAAAAAATATTGATAGAATTACTATATTCGATAAACAAAATGATTAAGTCTATATTAAAAATTATGAATTCTATAAAAAGATACCTAAATATAATAGGTACTACAATATTTATATTTTAGTTTAAACATTTCAATTCACGAAATAACTATTATTTTTGAAAAATATTGATTAAAAGAAAATTATTATCAAGTTAAATAAAAACTAAAATATTTAATTGACCATTTTTTAGAATTGATTATCAATATGAATAATATATTTCATATTAAATGGTATTTCTATCGAATTTGAAAATAACAACGTTTCGTTGGATACTTTGCAACTAGCCTGTATATGAGTTAACTTAGTCATTTAAAAAAATATATAGGTACTTTTAATTCTATTCTGTGGCCAACTTCAACATGTAGCTTTTGTGTCACAGTGATGCGCGCGCATCTTAAAATTTCACTCTCATCATTTTTTCATAACGCGCCTAAAGAAGTATAACTTCAAAAAAATCCAATTACCCGTCTTGACTCCTAATTTCATCTCATTTGCGGGTCAATAGAAACATATTCTACATTTCACCAAACCTATTGCAACAACAAAATTGTTGTTCAATATCCTTTAGTTTTTACTATAATTTTTTCTCTCCAACGCCTAATCGGACTCAACAATAAATCTCACGTATTTAACCGTTTCATAAAAAATACAAAATAAAGTACTTAAGCCGTCTCGCGTCGTACCAGTTTGATGACAGGGAGTTAGAAATAACACCTTATATTACACCAGTGTACTCCTGGTGGCAAGTACTGACAGTCCTACAGTTAACTTTAACCACTCGACGGAACAAAAGGTTAAGAACCACTATCATTAAAACCGCTTACGCGTGAATGTGAATAACTCTGCACTTTTCACCGTAAGCGAATCCGCTCTTTTGTTGCGGCGACAATGCGCTGGGAAATATAAGAAAAATATGAAAATGGGGTAAAATTGTGAAAAATAACAGTGCGTGGAGCTCGCGTCGCGCTCGGTCCCGAGCGAGGGCGGCCAGGGCGGCGCTGCGGGCGGGTTGTTCGCCAGAACTGACTGCGTTTTCAGCTACGATAGAAGATTAATTAGTAAATCAACATTAAAATATATTATTATATTCTAAGAAAACCTAGCTTTTAAGGGATATTTGGAATTACACCTACTCAGCATAGTGGACTACGTTCTTAAAGTGGAGTCTGATGCAAGCAGTGTGACCTCAAATTGATTCGGCTATCACTATCATTCGTTTATGTTTTTAAATATGTTATGGGAAATCTTGCTTCAACCAAATCAAAACTATTACGAGAAGAGATAATTCACGATATAGAGATAAATCGACCATACTTTATGTAGCTTTCGCTGTATTCGTATGTTAAAATCGACAAAAATAAAGTTTAATTTCTTATATGCTTGTTTCCTTTTTAAATATCTCCCAAGTATCGTTTCTACGTAGCAACTGACTTTATTATTTTATCAAATATGTATAAAAATAAGCCAAGTTTAAAGATGGTGACTTTACACAGTAAGAACAACCCCCTCGCGCTGCGGGTGTTAATCTATATAAGAGACATTATATTCCCCTCGAATTAACTTATACTTCACGTAACCTTTATAAAAATAGTTTAGGGGTTTTAATTTTAAGATATAGTGGTATATTATTGTACTGTGTAATCTTTTATTTTCGTCTCGATATCAAGATTTCGTCGTCTCTATCCATTTAAGAAAATCAGGGGTTTTAAAATAGGTATATCTATTCTATTGGTATACACGATCACACATTGGGGTACCTATTCGTTACAAAAGTAAGAAAAATCTGTATTAGCTGACCAAAGTAGATTAATTCTTAATTTTGAATTCAGTGAAAAGTAGAAAGTAAAGGCAGTCACTGATTTCTAGTAGTGACAACATTTTAAGTGAAAGAAACAAGTAGTGACTAGCACATTCAGTGCTTTATTACGTATGTGCTAAGTTGTTTAAATTATTGCCCATATCGGTTAGTACGGTTTGACTTTAAACGAAAACTAACACACGAAACCTTCAATGTAAGATGGACGAACAAGCAGACGTTTGTATGCCGTGAATTTTAAAAGAAAGTTTCATCTAATCTTCTAATATTTATATTAAAATTTTGTGCCACAGTGCTTGTTATAGAACTCCTCCGAAATGACTAGACCGATTTTTATGATTTTTTGTGTATATTTGGTAGGTCTATGAATAGGTCGTAAGCTATTTTTCCTCTGGGTGATAAGGGTGGATCTCTCCAGACTTTTTATTTTGAGACTAATTTATTTTTTGTTTTTGCATTAAAAAGTACTTAAAACTCTAAATTTCCTACCACTAATTCCTATTTTTAAATAGTAATTAGAACGCTGGCGGAGCCGCGAGAATTGTAAATGCTATATGAATTGCAAAAAGTAATACTACATATTATTCTGTCTTATTCAAAGTGACTTTTACGTTATTATTTATAGAACTCGTTATGTACACATAGTAAAATTCTTCACATAATTTTTAATGTTATTGAAATAGTGTTTATTATTGTTTGATACCGATGCCAATCCTATAATTTTTGGGTTTTTGTCTGCCTTTGACCGCAAAACCACTGGACAGATTTTGATTAAATTTATTATGATGGAAGTTGCTCATCCGGATCTGGATATATTTAAACCATCGTATGTTGTAATAGAAATATATACTAAACGACACACGAAACATACTTCGGGTATTTTAAATTTTTTTTTTGTTTTCTAATCGCAATCTGCTTTTATTTCGAAAGAGAGAACGACACATTTTAAGAATATTTTTAATACTGAATGTTTTACTTAAATTTTGCATCTATTTAATATTAAGTACACATTTTTATTATTTAAGTTATATTTTATATATTTCAACATAGAAATAAAGCTTTGTTTTTAAAAAAGAAGAAAAAGAAAAGCTCTCTTTTTAGAGAGTAGTAACTTACTGATTTGGACAAATTATAATTACTAAAGCTACGGTACTATTAAAGTACACCACACAATTAGTTTAATGTGAGTTACAAACATACTAAGTTACTATACACGCCTTTTTTATCCTAAAAAAATATAATACGTAAATAATATAGTGACTTATAAATATAACTTTTTTATTGTTTATTTATTACTTAATAATAAAATACTACTACATCACTGGGCTTTGTGCAGTGGACAAGTTAAAGTTTGGCCGAGGATAAACACCGACGGCTAAAGCTTGTAAGCTCAACGCTACGAACCTGCCGCTTATACAGTTTAAAAAACATTCGATTTTAATACGACTTTAAAATGAAATTACGAACTCTAAATCAACTAATAAAAGCATTGGTTTATATTATTTAAAAATATATACGAATTTGTTCCACTAAGAAGGTTTGTCTTTGCAGCTTGTTTAATTTTAATTTTAACAACTGGAACCCACAATATTTTAATAATAAATATCTGTGTTTATAGTAAAGAAAGTAATGGTTTTTCAAATTCCTATGTGTTTTTTCGTGTATTAATAATATCAATACAATTAAATTCTCTCCCATGATACATTCAAGTATACTATATTATACTTACATCCGAAATTAAGTTTTTTCAAACTAAACCTGTCCAAAAACAAACAACGTAATTCAGAGAACCACAGAAGTGATTGCATTCTGTGAGGAAAGACGGCGACGAATTCTGACATTTAAATATATAATTAATATTTACAACATAATTTCAGCGTTCTTTGGAGTATTCGTGAGCGCCGCCGCCGTCACGTCGTCACGCCGCCAGCTCTAAATGGACTTCATTACGTAAAAAACGTCTCTTTCGAACATTGCTCTGTGAATTTACCTAAAAAGAAATATTTTGGTTTTGTGTTGTACGACAACTTTGTTTGGCAAAGAAATAGAACAACTAAGAGCTTTTCGTATTGCATCAATCAGTACTAAAGGCACCCATAAAATAATTGTAGCAGAACCAGACAGACAAAATAAAACACAAAAAACCCTTTTTTATTTATTCTAATACATCGACTAAGTCATTTGTAGTTAAATACACAACAATATTATGATTTTTGGAATATTTTATTTAATATAAGCCTAATCTTTAGTTCTTACATATTTTTACTGTACGTTTACGAAATAAGTAGAAGGAACCAACGAACTTGTTTACTTTACATGTATCAATTGAAATTAAAATCAAATTAGTACTCTAAGCTTTTAGGGATTGTGGAGATTCATATAACAACGAAAGCTCTGCGATGTGATGCAATGAGTATCATAGAAAACAAAGTTTGTCAGTACTAGTGTAACGTAGTGCACCTTGCATGTAGACTGCGTATTTGCGAGTAAACGCAGACAGCACGTCATACTAATATTACAAATTGTGCTAGCCACAGTTGTTGTATAATAATTATAATAACAAATAATATAAAAACTGTACTTGTACAACAATTAAACTTTATTAACCTGAAACTCAGATTCTATTGTCATCTTAGTATCTACATATCATAGTATACAAACTTCTTGCAGCTGAAAATATAGGTACCTAAAAAGAAATTAAAATCTCAAAAACGATTTTCATAATGCAGTTAGAGCAAACAATACGTTGATATTTACTTTTGTCTTTATTTACGGGTGTTAGGTTAATTAGAATAAGGAGAAATATTTACTAAGATAAATTATATTAATAACTTCTTAATTTTAACTTTTTACATGCGACCTAGTTTGTGTTCGATATGTTTTTATTACTAGAATTTTAGGACACTGAATACTACTACTAAATACTAAATTATTTGGTCGTCCTTATTTAAATCTGAAAAATCTAAAGCAAGTAAAGCGAGGAGGTCCACCGACGCCAGCCACGAATTATGCAATTTCCATTTGCGGCGACGTGGGGCGAGTCCTACCCCCTCCCCTCGCCCCACAGCACACACGCTACCTCACATTTTTTTCACCCCTAGTTCAAACAAATATCCCCCGTAACGCGACTCCTTAAAAGCGAGCGAGATTAAATTATGTCTTTATTTGATTCGCCACCTCTTTCAAAATGGCGACAAACATCCCGCGACACGCAAACACGTATAAATAATTAACAGGTTTATTAATTACATTTCGGAGACGCAATCAACACCGCTCTAAGTGACTGTATGCGGCGAGCTACACTCTGTCTTCTAATTACTGAATAGGATATGTATACAGTATAGTATAGAAATAAGTAATGGTATTCTTAAGCTTAATATTAAGCTCATTGATTGCAAATTCGTTCTTTAAATATCTATGAAGGAAAGAAGTTTCTAGTACATAGACAATAGACGTACAGTAAATTATAATTATTGCATAGTATGTGATCAATAGAATAGGTATATTACAAAATTTAAAAAAAAAACTATTCAATTATTGTTTATGGAATATGTTCAAAACATGTCAAAATTAAATATTATGGGTAATTTCAACCAACAGTGTTATTGAAAAAATTTATGCTCTAAAAATTAACGAAGTACAAAAAATAGAATTGCAAGTGGACTTAATTCAAACCAAAAATCCAAATAATTAAAATATTTTATCAAGTATTAACTTTAAATAAATGTTCTTCTAAATTTGCAACCTTTTCGTAATCACTACAACTCAATAGTTTTTCGTTATTTTTGTTCTTAGTAAATACTTTAAAAGATACTTCTTAACGAAGCACACAAATATAAGTATGAGAGCATCATTTAAGCTAAAGTTTTAAATACATAATAATAACGTCATGTTTATTTTAATTATAACGTAATAGCGTTAATTGAGTCTAAATAAATACTGTAGTAACCGAGGACATCACTTGTTTTGAGCAAGCACAGCTAAGTAAAGTTAATTCAAGATCTGGAGACAAATACAAATAGATATTTGTTCTTAAAGTGATTTTGTGATGATTAGAGTCATCTTATAGAATACACATAATGTGAACAAAGCAATAAAAAGCTATTAATTACAGCAATTCAAATAGTCTTTCAAACTTGCGCCGAATTAAGCTCGAACTTAATATGTATCTATATCTTTACAAAATTAAACCAGAAGTATATAAATTGCATTTATTTATACTTATTAAATTATTTGTAAAAACTATATTGTGTATTCTTAATATTTGTTAAAAAAATAGGACAGAAAACTCAAAGTAAGGATTCATTATCGGTGTAATCCAGCGGCCGACGGCGGGCGGCGCGAGCGGTACTCGGTCAAAATAAAAAGCGAGCCAAAACGCGAATAAAACGAGTTTAGTTTAAGAAAATAATGTAAATCTTGAAAAAGTTTTAAATATTCATTATTTATTTAATATTCTCTCCTGATTATGGCTTAATTTAAATATTTAAGATGTACAAATACTACTTTTTACTACTTACTTCTACAAATAGGTGGAATATTGATCAAATTAAAAATAATGTTCTTAAACTTGGAGCTTAGGAATATTCTTTTTTTGTAAATATGTATTTTACAAAATGCTTGTCATGGCAGAATATGAATAACAGCAGAAAAAATGATGTCATTAATAGTTAGAGGAATGATAATAGAGGACGGTAACAAAAGGCAATGACAGAATGGATGGCTGGAGCTCGCACAATGGCGGGCGACGGGACACACGATCTAATCTAATCACAAAGCGGTGCCAAAACAGGCCATTCTCTGAACGCTCCTCGCAAACAAACAGACATTCGACGACGTGAAATGGATCCGGAAGAGGCTCGCCGGTGTTTGGACAGCGGCACAATGCGCACAATGCCGGCGGATGCTTCGAAACCGAGCACTAAAACCTTTGAGTGTCTCAACCCCTAATGACGTAAATCGAAGCTGCACTCTTTTGTTTTGTTTCCGATAAGCGCTCGCAATCTGCGCCTTATACTCGTATTACCGCCTTTAATCATTGACGCTCTAACGACGGCTCAATCAATGGCACCTCCGCGTAATCAATACGCCTTTACGCCTTTCATTGCGGAATAAAAATGAGAGAAAACTTTACATTATTGAGATTCGAGGAAATTGGCGCCTAACGAGCCGGTAACCCGACGCGTCGCTCTCGCCCCCGCCCCCGTCTCCGAGCGTTATACCTGATATCCACTGAGTCACTTCGAGTGTCGCATTACTCGCCACAATCAGACGCTAACTGTTAGTGCTCTTGTTATTCATTTACACTTTCATAACAAACTTTACCTCAACCAACATTTTCGATAATAAGTATAATGATTTACAACAATACTGATAGCGTCTTTAGTTAAATGTTCCATACACTATTCAATAAAGTATTATTTATCATCACTCCTCATTTCCCGCCTCATAATATCATAATTAATTTGAAAATAACTACATCTGCTCTTATCTTTTCACACACAAACACAATTCTATTAAATGTGGCAAAAATCTTTACTACTAATAATCCCCCTCCCGCTACCATGCGAGTGGACATGTAAAGTTATGCCGCTGCATAACTCTGTTTTTTAATACAAGTCGCTTTTCATTAAATATAGTTTTTAGACCTGAAAAAGACGTGAAATAAACTATTTTTCAATCCAATATAAATGGTTCCCGAAGGCTACATGACACTAGCACGGCCCATGGGGCCTAGCAATCTTAGAATCAAATCAAATCAAATCAAAATATTCTTTATTCAAATAGACTTTTACAAGCTCTTTTAAATCGTCATTTTTACATTATTAAAATTAAATGTTAGTCTGTAAGTCTGTGAGTAAGCTATCACCGGCTCGGAAAGCTGTTCTGCTGAGAAGAACCGGCGAAAAACTCACATTTGCTCTTTTCAAAAAAATATTTAGTAACAATATTGTATTACAATATTTATCTATTTATCCTACGTGAGACACAACCATCAATCCCACACATTTACAAAGTACTAAGTATGATGGAACTAACCCATGGTTATTGGTTGTTGTACTCTGTTTCGAAAGACCTGTCGGGACGTAGTTTCACAAACCAAACCTATGACTCTCCATTAGGACCGGAGAACTTGTGTTGCGATTTACTGGCTTCTCTAAATGGTGAATACCACATTATGATCATTTGTACCACCTGTACCTATATATGCAGATGGTATGCGAAAATGTATTTCTTAAAATGAAAAAGCAAAGTGACACAAGACCTAACTGAAATAAGGTGAATCATAAGCAATACTTTAGGACACATTAGGTTTCAATTTTGATACTATAATTGTATCTATTTTTATTTTATATATTTTACAAAATTATATTTTATATTAATGATATTATATATTATAATTTTGATATTTATCTGATTATATAGTATAACTAGCATTTCCCGCAGCTTTGCGCGCGTTTTAAAGACTGGAAACCAAATTCTTTCTGAGTCGCGCGGTATGATACCTCGCAGAACTAACGCCCGCCCTTCCCGATTTCGCAACATTTTTCATTGATGCTCCACTCGTAGCGTGATGTAATATAGCCTACCTCGATAAATGGGCCACGCAACACAAAAACAAATTAATTCAGACCAGTAGTTCCTGAGAGATATAGCGCGTTCAACCAACCAACCATTTTCAAGAAAACTAAATTGAATGCTTTGTTTATTTAAACGTACCTACCTACTAATATCTAGAACCCCAATCGTTATATTAAGTCTTGGAGTACTATTTCAAAAACATTGAAATTTTTTAAGGTATATTACATCGTAGGTTGTACAATACGCTGAACGTCTTAATCATGATTATTAGTAGGTATTTAAATTAAAGAAATATAATAGCTTCAGTACTAGAGTACTATAATACATGTGTGCACTATACCTGCACAGTTCCAACGAGATTAAAGACATTATCATGTCAAGTACTCTTACAGTTACATTATTATTGGATGCAAGTGTGTTTTTGGTTAAAGTTATAAAATTAATTGAATTAAATTAAATTAGGGCATGACGGATAACGGATAGTTTTTTTTTTATGGTACAAATTGATCACCTCCGCCCATGGACATCTGCAACACTGCAGGGCTTGGAGATGCGTTGCCGGCCTTTTAGGAAAGGGAGGGAGGGAGGAGGAAGGGAAGAGGGAGGTAGGAGAGATGTGGAGTGGGCCTCCCGGACTCTCACTTACCGGACGAAACGCGACAGCATAGCTGCCACTTCACGCCGGTCTTCTGTGAGAGAGTGGTACTATACGGGGCGTGCCGTGCTACCCGAAGCAAGCACTTTAAAATAGTTGATATACTAAACTACATACATATATAAGTTTTAAATACATACATATTATAAATATAAACACCCATGACTGGAGTACAAACATCCGAGTTTTAACAAATGAATGCCCCCAGCGGGACTCGAACCCGCGACCGCTGGCGCAGGAAAGTAGGGTCACTACAAACTGCGCCAAACGTGTCGTCAAAGTGTCTTCAAGTTTTAACTGGCATTTGGGTAACTCAGCAGAGTCGCAACTCTAGTGACAAGTGATGTACCTATAACCTATGCATAATAAACTTATTTAATTCGTTCGTTCGTTTCAGCCCAAATACGTCCATTGCTGGATATGAACGTCCCCCAAAGATTTCCACGACAACCGGTCTTGCGCAATCCGCATCCAGTGGGCTTTTTTTTATAGTTGAGAAATGTTTGACGCATACCAACTATAGAAAAAAGGTGGTTATGTGGGGCTTACTGGCCTAAAGCCAGCACTACCTACTAAAACCCAACTGCCCTCACTCGTCTTAATGGGGTGTCGCAGGATCGCTTCCGTGTGCAACTACGACGCCCCTACGTCCCGGCAGGTCTGCCGAAGCAGACCACACAGAGACAAGAGGGTTGCTCCACAGTCCACTCTGCAATCCAGAGAAGTACCAGGAGCAACCCGCATGACACACCTCCCACCGAAGTGGTGGCCCACCATGCTGCGGCTTCCGGTACGTGGCCACTACCCGAGAACTTTGTATTCCCAACCGTCTGTTCTGCGAGCGATGTGCCCCACCTACTGCCATTTAAGCTTGGCTATTCGATGGTCTATATGAGTGTCCTTGGTCCTTCTGCGTATCTCCTAATTCCTGATTCGGTCTCGCAGGGAAACCCCGAACATAGCCTCTTCATTGCTCTCTATGTAGCTTTAAGCTTTCTTATGAGGCTCATCGTGAGCAGCCAACTTATTTCATTACTAAGTTCCAATCTATCCTTTTTTTCTATCTTCTGCGTTTTAGTGAAAAGCACCGGGATCTCTCTAAGAACGTACCGGTAAGTTCCAATCTATCCTAAAAATTAAGTTACATTCTTCTATCTTACTTTTACTCTTCTTCAATCATAAAATTCTTTGCGATAGTTAAAAGATTGAGAGAGACAGGTTCCTTGTATTAGAGGATTAGACTCTGGGAACATAGAATAGGAGTTATACTTGTAACAATACAAATATTTAATTTATATCGAGCTCTTTCAAACCCGCTACATGTACTACATACTAGGTACTATGTAGGATTTAACATTATCATAATAAATACCTCCAATATCTAATGCTTAGACTACAGTATCTAGTACCTATTTTAAATCACAGCGCTTGCATTTCCCATCTTTAAATGTAAAGACGTGTATTCCACGCTTTATGGTCGCTGTAGTGATTGGATTGGAACATGGCGTCTATCTTAAGTCAAAGCTCACTGTAACAGTCCCCTTTAATTCCATGAAAGTAGAGCCATACGCAATTTTTTTTGTTATTCACATTCATTCCTAGCTATATGTGTATAGTATATGTGCAGAGTGCGTCTTTTTCTCTAGAAAAATCATGCCACGTAGTATTTAGGTATAATTTATTTAACACTAGCGACTCACCCTCGCTCTGCTCGGGCTTATCCCTACATTTAGCGCGAGCGAAGCCGCGGGATGCGATACTAAATGTAAACAAAACTTGACAAATTATATACTAAAACCTTATTCAAGAACCACTTCATCCATTTACGAAACAGCATGATAATCGGTGGAGTAGTTTTTGAGTTTATCGCGAACAGACGCAGCAGCGGAGGACTTAGATTTATAATATGTAGTGACCCGTGATAATAAGATAATATTATTTTTTGTTGTCTATTTAAATTGTTATTGCATATTGTACATTCAGCTAATCCGCTTATACTGAGCATACAGATAATACGACAAAAATAATAAATTATCTAGCAGCCACATAAGAAGACCATCATCTCCCCTGCCTACTGCACATTCCGTCTCATTCTTCTTTTATATTATATAAAGCTCCGCAATAAGAATTAAGAAATAATTTATTAATATATTTTAATACAAGGATTTTGGCTATTTTTGATATAAAAATAAATTTAATTCAATTTAGTTATAATGTATGCGTAGAATTCTGTGTATAATCATTTATATATTGAACCTAGCTCAGCAGATATAATATTCGAAATAATATTTTAATTCAATTATTTCCTTCAATTCAATTCTCTTGTTAAAGGCTTCAAAGCGTGCCAGTTGAGCACAAATTATTTCACCAGTGTCACGTATTATTTCTTTAATGGCTTCCAAAAGTGCCAGAACGGAACGTAAACTTCAAAGTCAAACACAAATGCCACTGTCAACGCGTCCTAACCTCACATTTTTGTAGATAAGAAGACTGTAAATAATTTCAAATGTTTAAATCCATAATAACTAAATTAAATAACATCCATTCGTGTGGATTTCACACGACTACTTGTTTGAATGAAGTTCAATTATTAACTCGTCTCAGAGTCGTGGATAACTCTGAGATAGGAAAGCGAGCGATGGCCGAGGGCAAACCGCCCAAAGTTATTTGTGTTTACAATAAAAAACGTGAGTTAATAAGGATAATTTTAATAATTAAATGAATAAAAGATTATATGAACATTTTATATAATAATTAAGTTTTAAGCATATCTTTTCATTTACTTTTCTAAGCTGTGATTGATATGCTTACCTTTTTCCAGGTATTGGTTACATAGGAGACCGAGTTATGGTGGCTATCAAAGGTCAGAAGAAAAAAGGAATTCTTGTTGGATTAAAGCAGACACAAAATGTTAAAGTGCCAAAATTTGACAGCAACAATATAGTCTTAATTGATGACAATGGAACCCCCCTCGGAACTAGAATACATGTACCAATCCCAACTATTTTAAGAACAATTTTAAAGGAAAGAACACATTCTAAAGGAGCTGATTATACTAAATTGTTAGGAATTGCAACAAGATTTGTGTAGGTAATTTACTTAATTATTATATAATAAGTAGTGTTATGTATGAACAATAAAATATTTAGTATTTATGACTTATTACTGACTATTCAGTTGACCTTATTAAAAACAACTAGTGCTGTAATTTTTATATTTAATATTCAATATTGACCCTAAATTGTTTGTCAAAAACATTGATAGAGTAATGATATCTAAATAGCTCCCTGAAAGCTAAGAACAAAATAATTTAATTGAATGTTAATTGTTAACACTTAACAATATCAAAGTTTAATATATTACTATACTAGCGGCTTACCCTCATTTTGCTCAGGTTTGTCCCTAAATTGAAAGCAAGCAAAGCCATGGGTTCCACTAGTAAATGTATACAAAAACATTGACAAATTATATACTAAACCTTTGCTTGAGCACCACTCTATTGATTAGTGAAAACAGTATAAAAATCGGTGCTGTAGTTTTTGAGTTTATCGTGAACAGGTGATATTCAGGTAAAATAATACTCGCAAAGAAATTTGAAAATTTATTAAAACTTATAATCAGTTCCAATGGAGAACAGACTTATTAGGACATGCTACCTACCAATGAGATGAGCAGACGACACAACATCAACTACAGTAAACATTTTATTACCTAAGTAGATTACAGTACAGTTGCTGCGGGAACCACGACATTTACACCTATTTTAGTTTTCTTAGAATGTCTTTTAGTTCATAAAATGTTCATGTGTTAATTGCATTTCATATATATTATTTATTTAATGATCTCGTATAACATGGTAAATAGACAATAAAAAACAAATTAAAAAAATAACAGTTTTTATATAAATTTTTTATTTGTACATTATTTTATGAAATTAAAAGATTAAAGCGCACTTAGCCTGGATCTCAAACTACTAGAACACAACAATCAGGCCAAGCTTTAAAACAACAATAAGTTACTTTATTTCCTGCCGAGATACTTCACATAATACAAAATTGTTACATATTTCCACATAAACTTCAGTCATAATACACCTCCACCTATTATCGCAATTTCCGTAATTATGTTGTATTACATAACTCTAACAGCCATTGTTTGTTTCAAAAGCAATTATTATAATAGTCCGAAGTAAAGAAACATAAAAACTACTTAAGTCAAGTGTTTAATGTCGTCGTTCCCCGATAAGGCTTTTATTTTATACCTATTATATAATTTTGAAATATAAATAATTAGAAAGTGGAAGAAGAGTTTCTGACTTAAGGTCAGATCATTTTGCAAGCTTTAAAGTATAAGGCTGAATCCACATCATTGTAAATCTCAGTTCGATCCTAAGCCTTTGACATTCCACACTTAAGTGATGGAATATTATAAATGAAACTATCTTTTCAAATTTTTTTTTTGATTTTTGGTTCCCGACATTTCAAATGCTTTACAGCAATCATGGTCTCTCCCGTGACCCCGCCTACCCCTAAATCCTAAAATAGATAGTTTTATTTATAATGTCAAATATCCGCGTAAATCTAAGAAAGTATGATGGAATACATTAATAACCTTCTATCGAGATGGAACCGCGACTTTTCATTGTGAACGATTTCATAAAATGTAACAACGTAATTTTCCAAATAGAACAGATAACGCTATATACGTATATTATATTTGCGTAAAATATAAAATCCACAACAAATGTGACTAGATATTTAAGATTCACGTGCGCTACTACAGTATTGTGAGGTGCCGCCCACCACAAGCTTCCGCCTCGATTGTGTCCACGCAGACTCCGCGCTAGTGTTGCAGATCGATAACACTATTGCTAACAGCGATACTATCGATAGTGTTGCAAAATTCTTAACTTTTTACCTAAAAATAGCGATACTTATCGATAGTATCGATGGTTGGTGTATCGATAGTCGATAGGCAGAGTGGTCGTGGTCGTCACTTAAGTGTGGCACGCTTGACTAGTACTCGCCACTCCTCCCTAACAGCTGCTTTCTTTATGCACTCGTATAAGGGGGCATTCACCGCAGCCCTCACTTGGTCTGTCCACCTCATGGCTGATCTACCACGTGCTCTAGTGCCCTCTACTCTTCCTTGAACTACTAGTCGTTCAATGGACACGTCATCTCGCCTTGCTATGTGACCGAAAAAGGTAAGAATACGTGACTGTACGGTGGAAGAAAGACGCTGCTTAATGCCGAGTTCTTCGAGAATGGACTTATTAGTCCGGAATTCATTCCAGGACACTCTTAACATTCTTCTCCAGCACCACATCTCCAGAGCATCTATTCTCTTCTTCTCACTCTCCCGTAGGGTCCAAGTCTCCGAAGCGTAGAGGAATATGGAGAGCACGAGCGCATTAACTAGCCGGGTTTTAGTGGTCTTAGTTACGTTACGGTTCTTCCATATTTTCTGCAACTTATCCATGGCTGATCGAGATATGGCCATACGCCTCTTGATTTCGTCTAGGCAGCCCCCATTGTTCGAGATCAGTGCTCCTAAATAGTTAAATGATTGGACGACTTGACAGTTCGCGATTTGAGTTACTTCTGGCGAGTTGTTGTTGATGCGGTCGACAATCATAACTTTAGTCTTACTGCGATTGACCTTCAGACCAAATTCAAGGCTGACTTTTTCCATTTTTTGTAGGAGTTCTTCCATATGGCCGATACTGGTTGCGAATAGGGTGATATCATCCGCGTATCGTAAATTCGAGATTTTCAGACCTTCAAACGCGATTCCATCTGTCCAGTTCTCAAGTGTGCGTCTCATTATTTGCTCTGTGTAGATGTTAAATAGAAGTGGGGAGATAATACATCCTTGACGAACGCCAGCACTAGGGTGGAAGTGATTTGATAATTTGTCGTCCGTTCTTACGGACGCAGTACCACCTTCGTACAGACACCTGAGCAGATGTACAAGATGTTTTGGTGTGCCCATTTTTAACAGAGTATCCCAAAGTTTTGGCCATTTAAGGGAATCGAGCGCCTTTGAAAAGTCCACAAAGCAAATGTATTACCTTATTGTACTCACGGGATTTTTCAATAACTTGACGCACAATAAGTATTTGCTCCCTGGTCCCCTTGCCTTTTACAAAGCCAGCCTGTTCAGGGGCAATCTCCTTAGACAGGAATGACTTAAGGCGCTCGTTTATTATGTGTAGGAGAATTTTACTTGCATGTGGTATTAGTGCAATAAGGCGATAGTTGCTGCACACTTTCGTACAGCCCTTCTTGTGAAGTGGAATGAAGATACTATGAGCCCATTCTTTCGGCCATATACATGTTTGCCATATCATTGCTATCTCAAGATAAGTAATATAGTGGGCCAAGTAAATAACGACACTATTATTAATTAAGTTTCATTATATTCGTGAAAGTAGAAACGAATGGTTTTTTCAATACTATCGATATTATTAACACTTTCGAATACATTACTATCGATAATATCGCTGTTATCAATAGTATTGTTCATGGTAAGCGATCGATATAATCAATAGTATCGATGATATTGTCACGATATTATCGATTTATTAGACGACACGTTTGGCTCAGTGGGTAGTGACCCTGCTTTCTGCGCCAGCGGTCGCGGGTTCGAGTCCCGCTGGGTGCATAATTTGTTGAGCACGAATGTTTGTACTCCAGTCATGGATGTTTATATTTATAATATGTATGTATTTAAACTTATATATGTGTAGTATATATCAACCATCTAGTTATGGATATAACACAAGGCTCATCCTTATCGTGGAACTAGATAGTGCTGTGTGTAAATGTCCCAACATATTTAATTTATTTATCGATAGTACTATCGATAGTACTATCGATATTCTGTATAGTTTTCGAGGTCAACTATCGATAGTAAAACTATCGATGGTTCTGCAACACTATTCCGCGGTACCTATCTCCCCCTCACCTGCAACCCGCGAAGCCCTTAATAAATATATTCGAATACTACCCCCAACTGAGTGGACACAATCTGCTTAATTATTAAAATAAAAAACACAACTAGCGAAGACAATTCATTATTAGTAAAACATATTTTGATAAGTAATATTCCAGGCACCGGCTGAGTTACTTGAATTTCCGCTAAAATGAAATCCGTGTTCGTGCAATTATCGTAATGACTATACTTTGATGCAAATGACTTCCTGTTTATTTTATACCCTTTTGTCGTAAATCCTAAACGCGCTTAACTGATCTTGCGTATTTACCAATATAAAGTCTGTAGGTACGAAAAAATATACAATTTGAGTAAATTATGAAATTATATTACATTATTTGTACAATTAATTATCTAAAACCGCTATTTATACACAAACGTTCGTTATAAAATTAAAGTACAGTATAGACAAGCCCGGAGCGGAGTCCGAGCGGCCCCGCCCCTGTAATATAAGCATAAGTGATGTTATTGATTAAAGTTGACCAAAATCCCAGTATATTATTAGCTTATGGAAAATTCTTGTTTAATTAAGTAATGAACTCCATTAAGTATCGCTAAATAACATGTCGTAGAGGCACATTCGCATTCGATACACTCGGTGACGAATTTATCCGATATCATAGCTATTTATGTATGTTATTATAAATTTATTATTTAATTATAATATTTTAGCCGACGATAAGAATAGAATTTATAAAAAATGTTAAATTAACTGTAATTTATAAAAAAATACTCACAATTTGTACCATCAACGTATTAGTAGCTGTTATCAGTAAATTCGTCACTCTACAAATAATGATTTATGTAATGAAAATATAACAGTTATGTTCGTAAACAGCGAGTGAGTAGATATGGCACGACTTGCATTGGTATCGACCATTACTATGAACTAACGTCCTTAGACACTCTTAGAATCTAATATTCATTGATTGGTAGCTTCGAATCGTTATAGCCTTAAATCTTCTAAGATTCGATCTTAATATTAGTTCAAACTGTATGAAAATCGGTACGCTACTTGTTGAGATTAGTCTAAAAAACACAAACTTAGTGCGGGACTTGAAATTTTTATTTGAATGAAATAAATAATTTTGTTCAGCAAAATATTTTTATAGTATCTATTATAATACGGAAAATGAATACGCTTCACTCTGTTTCTAAATAAGACTATTTAAATAAGTTTCCTCATTCAGAAGCAATTTTTAAGTGTAATTGAAACGAAGCGAGTATTTCTGATCTCACGTGTTTCAACCGAGGCTAGCAACAAAATCACATTGTGATTTTTGGACAGTTTTCATTTAATAATGGACGATACAATCGTGAGGTAGGTGAATTTAAACTGAAAGAACCTGTATACAAAATTGTATAAATAACATTTGTTATATACTTATTTTATTAATATTAAATTCGGATAAAATTGCTCGATGATAAAACTGTTATTTTTGCACGACGGTGTGTAAGAGGCGACAGCGATGTACGACAAGTTTATGATCACACTGTAATAAACAAAACTAGGGAGGAAATTCTGATCGTAAAATATACACTAACCTCGTGGCGAAAGAATACATCGTTCCAAATTAACTCTGTTGGCTAATATATACGAAATAACAAGGTTTTTGTGCTCGCGAATAACATTTATGAAGTACTAGCTGACCCGGCGAACTTCGTACCGCCTTAGCGTAAATTTGATGCACTACTTTATTTTGTATAGCTGACCTATCTTATGTATGCGTACCTATTCAATTTGAACTGGAATCTATAATATCCTCCATATAAAAATGAATACCTATTTCCCTGGTCTCGTCATACCTGAGAAGGACTTTACTAATTTTATCAAATAAAAAATATTTTTTTTTAAAATTGAATGACGTTGACATTTGTTAGCGCGGTTAAGTCTGTGGCGTCATAGATCACCACAGAGTTTTTTGTTTTAAATTGAATGACGTTGACATTCGTAACGCGCTTTTTTTTAAATATGCAAAATTAAATGTATATTTTTCAATCTTTCTGAGAGATTTTCTTAATATTTTTTTCCGTAAGAATCTTGTACAGAGTATTAGAAAACTACAAAAAAAATCAACCAAATCGGTGAAGCCGTTTTCATGCTATGTCGTGATAACGGAAAACGGGTTTCATTTTTATATATATATAAGATACGATAGCGATACAGGCATTAAGTGACGAGACAAGAGCTCGCTCTGCGAGAAAGGACTCTACGATCTACGATCGACTCATACTGGAACCGACACTTAATCTTGTAACATAAAATACTAAATAACAATACGAATTAAAATTATTGCAACAAAATTATAAAAAAATTACATACCATTTGACTACGATAGTTTCGCTAACGATGTAAATATATTTGCCTTACTTTAAGAAGAAATGTTATGACGGCGCTGACCCCCCTCCCCCTTACCCTCTCCCCATCCCCCCGCCACCCCCTCCCCCCGCGCCGACCACGGCTTTGTACTTCAACATCTACGACTGCTCTTGTTAGTCTTAACATTAAGTAACACGTAACGCAGACACATAAAACGATTGTTTCTTTTCATGACAAAATAGAAGATTAACATTTAAATTCGAATATTGCATTGGTTAGTGGACTAGGTGAGAGCCGGGAGTAGCGAGAGGGCGAGTGGCGCTATTTGTATAGTGTTCTAACTAGAAAAAGGATCCGACGACTGGGATATGACTACTCCACACATCACGAGAAAAGCGAAGGCGCTGTTGCGACCCGTAGATGTGATTAACCCTGAAATTTCAATAGAAATAATATGGCAAGAGACTTTTCTCGAAGAAATAGTGGAGGATGCGGTATATCTAGACGTCTACGACCATCTTCTTGTGTATGTCGGTGTTGCCCACCACGTTGCAGAACTCCTCGAAGGAGATCTTGCCGTCCTCGTCCTTGTCCGCGAACAGGATCGTCTTGTCCACGATCTGCTGCAGCTGCGTGTCCTTCAGGTTGTTGCCCACCATCATCTTCAGAACCTGGAATATGTCACGCAAACATAAAACATAACACTTTCTTAGATTATCGCGAATGTTTGACATTGAAATAAAAGCATCTATGTTGTAAGTATTCGAAATGTTGAAAAACATTGACTCCGCAAAAAAATCCAAAAAGATATAGACTACATACAATAAAATTGAAAATATTTTTGACATATTCATTTTTGCCGATACAGAAAAGAAATCTATAGTTTTCAGAATTTATGTGAGTCTGTGACCACATCACAAGAATGCCACCAGGCAGATTTTCATATTTTGTTATGATTATAGCTGCGGTTATTATATTTCACTCAAATGGAGCGAGAGTGAATCACGATGTTTTATATAAAATTTGGGAACTTATTAAATTTACTTTCTGTGAAATGCGTGCCATTGCACTACTATTCTTTAATTTTACAATTTGCTACAATAACAATTATTTGGACTATTCAGTTCAATTTTACGATTCTATTATATTTATGTGCAATTCTTATACTGTGGTAAAACTACAGTGTTTCATTATATTAAGTACAATACTTTATTGTAATGAAATTTCAAATGTTTTAAGGAATTCATATAATTTTTATTTGCACAGTCTGCTGTATGGTTGGACCATTATATGGACCTTACACAATAATATTAAAAAGATAATAGCTGCAAAATAAATATATTTAATGTATTGTACAGCCTTACTTTACAAAACCTTATGCGTGTGTATAATATTCCGTTTTACAATCTCTAAAAATGTAAAATATATATAACTTAAAAGTTTTTAAATCTCCGTGCAATGGATACCAAACGAAACGTCGAGGCTGACCTATTTACTTGACCTAATTTCTAGCTGTCTCTACGCTACAGGCTTTAGTGCTCTTGCAATTTATTGAACCTAATTCAACAAATACTTCCACGATATTTGTGAGCTTCACAATAATGTTTTATATTAAGTTATATTTACTAAGACATTTTAAATAAAACTATATTTACGCATTTTTTTACAAACAGCATTAACACTTAAAAATATCAAAATGTCAAAAACCTTCTATGAACCAAAAATCTAGAGGTATTTTTTTATTATTGGTAAATAAAATTGGTAAGATAGGTAGATATCCCATGAATTGCTAAATAAATTACAGTGACAACCATCAGAGGAACAAAATATAATATAAGCAACGAATATCAAGTCCTATCTACAGTTTTAGTAAAAATTATGCTATTGGACCAGACGTTACGTTAGAATACAGACTGGGCCTAGTTACATTTACTTGGTAACATTTCCTAAGCACTGACCTGAAACAGCTCGCCGTTCGAGATGAACCCGTCGTTGTCCATGTCGTAGATGCGGAACGCGAACCGCAGCTTGGACAGCTTGTCCCCCTTCACGCTGAACTGCGACACTCCCTGGATGAACTCTTTGAAATCCACCTTTAAACATATATTGCGAATTATTATTGTATGTAATCAGCGCTTTTTAACGTCCCACTGCTGGGCACGGGCCTCCCTCAGTACGAGGGGGATCAGGCCATAGTCCACCGCGCTGGCCTAGTGCGTGTTGGCGGACTTCACATGTCTTTCGAAAACTTGCTTTCCTCACGATGTTTTCCTTCACCGTAAGACAAGTGGCAATCATGATAGAACTGAATCGCACATGAAAATATCAGAGGTGCGAGACCCGGATTTGAACCCGCATCACTCGGTTATCCAAGTGAGCGGGTTGCCACTGGGCTACCATTGTGTTTTTTTGTTTTGTGGAAATAGAAAATTGTTATTATTATAAAACAATAGATCACCTCTCCATTGCCGTCCGCGTCGAAGATGTCGATGACGCGCTGCACGAGCGGGTTCTGCTGCAGCTCCGGCAGCGACATGAACTCGTCGATGGACAGCGCGCCGGAGTTGTCCAGGTCCAGCTTCCGGAAGCGCTTCCCGAGCCGCCGGATCTCGTCCGCGTCGACTGTTCACAGACAACATGAAGCCTCGGGGCTACGACACGATACACTCCTACCCCGCTCATTATCAGTACCGCCCAATAAATTTACTATTTACAACAATATAAACTCAAACTTTAATATCGATCGCGTATGTACAACTAAACATCGGGCTCAGTCTATTGACAAAGTTACGTTATTGTATTAGCGACGACAATCGCGATTCGTCTCGCATTATTAATATCACTCGCGCCAAAGTCGTGTATGTAAACTGAATTCTAATTATCGCAACCAACACATAGCTATACGTACTACGAAGTGCGCGCAACAAAGCCGTTAGAATCGATAAAATAAAATGTATCAATTGGGCGGTGCCAGTGTGCGGGCCCGCTACTAACTAGCCGCGATAGTGCCGGGCGGCACGTGCCGGCTGATACCTGACGTTCTATTATTAACATACAAAGCTATTCTAACGTTCCCGCGCCGGCCACAGCCCGGCCTACGCCAGCCAACGGAAAATACTAAGCAATGAGAGAAGTCAGATACAGAATCGAAATGTGCGAAGTTTTCGAAAATAACAAGCCAGAAGAAATAAATTTACGTAAAATTAACAAAAGAGAGGTTTAGGCTTAGAAATATATTTTTAACAACTGTTTGGGAAAATCTTCTGCAGTAATGTTTAATTTTTATTATTTTATTTTTAATCCGATTGGCTCGGTACTGAGACAATAACTGACATCTCCCATCACATACATTCCTCACATCTGTACAACATTCACAAACATTCACAGTCTAACTGTACTATAGGCATGGGTGATGCGGATGCACTAGCCCGAGTCATTCTATATACATCCAGAACAATTTTTAAGAAAAGAGGGAAGATAAGAAAAATAAAATAAATATAGTTTCTAAAACAAACATTCCGATAAGCTATCATCTAAGATCTATGACGTGCAGCACTTGTTGACACAGACAACATTTAACTAACACATTGTTATATTTCTTTTACATTTAAACCTAACATTTAAAAGTAACTATTCAAAGTAAATTTCATATTAATGTTTACAAATATTTGTTACAAGTCTTACACTGAAGGGTACAATGAGAAAATTTAATTTATGAAATTTACTCTGCACTGAACATAGTGATGGCAAGCAAACGTCTAAGTTATAAAATATGTCACTCATTTATTAAAAGCCCATTAATTAACAAACAATCAATTAAATGAATAATGAACTTTCCAAATAAGACTTTCCTATAGAAATATCCAAATTAATATAGACCAATATATCCATAGCTATGTGCTGATTCATCACACCTTTTAATTACTGAATATTGGAAAAATTGTTCTGGATATGGGGGTGGGGCGTGTAAGTGCAATGTTAACATGTAGATGAACATCAGCGAGTGACACTACGACACTCACAGTTCTCCACCTTAAAATCAATGCAGTTAACACGTGCTGAAACAAACCTCATGTTATGCTTCTTACGCTATACGCACACCCTATTCACCACTCAAATGTATTCCACTACTCCTCTTGCACCGTAAACTAACATGGTTTAGTACTGAGGGTTGAAAAATGCTTAAAATATTTAAGTAAATTTTATGCTAGTCATTACAAAGGGGGTTATTACTCGCAGGACAGTTGTCTGTTTTAAAAAAGATTACTGGTAACAGAAAATAGTATGCAATGAAACATTGGTTATAAGGCAAGTAAAATAATCACAGAAAGGTGAAGAAGGAACTTGCTGTATCAACGGATATACTTACAGTTTGAACAAAGCTCCATAGGAATTGAGTTTTCGTTGCCCTGAAAATGACCACATAGTTCAATTGCAAAAATTGAAACTTTTACGAATAATTTGTTTTTAAACTATTCAACATGTTAAAAGAATAGCCAAATATTTTATTCTTTTATTTAAATATTGCTAAAAACCACCGGTTTACACCTAAATGATCCAATAAGAAGCTTGGATGAGGAAGTTCGAACCTAGATAACGTTGTTGGACTTACCATTGTGCTGGTTTTATATCACAACCAGTTACGAAAGTATTACAATTAAGAAGTTGTACAAATTTTCAAATAACGTCGATGCTTTTAATTGTAAATGAAAAACGACTTCTCTGCAGGACACACCATCGATGATCGATCTAAATAAATTTGACAGATTCACAAGAAAGTCAAGAATATATAAACAGTTAAATGAAGATTATAAATGAATTTATATAATTAATAAATTATATCGTTTACTTGAAATAAATTCATATTATATTTGAATAAAAGCTAATATTTTATCGACAGACATTCCCATTTAACAATACAATGCGATATTAGTTTTGGTTTTTGTAATAAGGAAACTAAAAAAAATCTTAGTCTGTAATCGTTTTGAATGTCAATGTCAAACTTAGTCATCTATGATGTCAAACCCCCAGCTCCCCTCACCCCTCTTCTTTCTCTTTCCGACCAATCCTCAACCATGGCGGCCGGGGTAGGTTTTTATGAATTTTATAATATCTTTGCCATCCATAATTTTCAAGGCTGAATGATAAATAAGATGAAGTTTAAAACGTATACTTTAGTCATATTCGTGATGATTTTTTGCAGGTACTTTATACTTATCCGGAAAATTTCCGTGCTTATAAGGCGTTGATCGCCGCACAGTTCTCCGGAACCGATTTGAAAGTCGCTCCAAACTTTGTGTTTGGTGAAACTAACAAATCCGAAGGATTCTTAAAGAAGTTCCCGGCTGGCAAAGTGAGTTTCCCCGCTGCTCGAGCTGATACAGTGATTGTGTTATCTTACCAGATGTTTTTGACGGTGACGTGTAATGTTTTCGAATTATTTTAGGTGCCAGCATACGAAAGTGCTGACGGGAAAGTTCTCTTAACCGAGAGCAATGCCATCGCATACTATGGTGAGTCCCAATTATTTTAATAATAGGTACTTTCTTATTTTTTTTTTAACCTATGTATAACCTACCTTTGGATAAGTAAACCGATATCAACAATTTAAATACTGACTTGGCGAGTTTACAATCTTCGTATTTAGAACACATGATACAAACTAATTATTTAGTATTTTGAAAATTTTAATTAAATTAACAAAAGCTAAGCACAAGCTAGAATACTCATTCAAAACTCTTCAAATCTGAACAGTCGCCAATGCCGCCCTCCGAGGAACAGACGTGGCCTCCCAGGCTGCTATCTACCAGTGGGCTTCATGGGCTGACAGTGAACTGCTGCCTGCCTCCTGCGCCTGGGTATTCCCTTACTTGGGCATCATGCAGTTCAACAAAGTAGTAAGTCTTGGTTTGAGTATTATTGTATATTATGAAATAAATAATTTAGTTGTGTCAATGTTATATAACATGTTATTTATACTCCCATTTAGATCCAAAGCAAAAGCTTAAAAAAAATACATATAAAATTGATTAACTTAAGATATTATAAAGATTTTTTATAGTGAAATTTATGAATTGATTTGTAATTATTATATTTTACAAACAGAATGTAGAGCGTGCAAAGTCAGACCTGCTGGCTGCTCTCAAGGTGCTGGATGGACACTTGCTCACACGCACCTTTCTGGTCACGGAGCGCATCACCCTCGCTGACATCATTGTCTTCTCCACTCTCATCCATGCTTTCCAGGTTAGTCAACCTATTTCATACATTTGTTATATTGTGGCTTAGTTTAGTATGCAATATATTGGATAATGTGGATATTATATAGTGGCTACTAGTATGTGTTTGATGTGACAATCCTAATGAAGAGTGTGTTTTAGGTTTTGTCAAAGTATAATTTGTTATTTCAGAATGTGCTTGATGTAAGCCTGCGCTCATCTCTAGTGAACGTGCAGCGCTGGTTCCTGACGCTGGCGCACCAGCCGCAGGTGTCAGCCGTGGTGGGCTCGCTCGCACTCTGCGATGTGCCTCCGGTATATGACCCCAAGAAGTACCAGGAGCTTACACAGAACAAGAAGGTATTTGTTATTTTATTTTTTTTATTTATTAAGATTCACCAGTGGTAATTACAATAATACAGTAATAATTATGCTATGTTACAAAGTTCTTATTGCTAAATGCATTACCTTTTAAGGTGAATACTGCATGCAAAAATGTGTGTAATAATTATATAGGTATAAAAACAACAATTCTATGATCTGAAGAAATTAAACAAATAAACAAAATCTACCAAACAAGTCGAGATTCACTCAACAAGAATAATAATTATGTACAGCATTCCATACTTTATGTACTTCACGTAAGTTATGGTTGAATCACAACTTGTATAAACCAGTAACACATGCCTTATTAATTGATAGAACTGAAGAAAAATAATTGTTCGGAATGATAATTGATGTAGTTTTGATATATATTTTCAGGAAGGTGGCAAGAAAGAGAAGAAAGAAAAGGCAGAGAAAAAAGAACAGCCTAAGAAAAAGGAGGCAGAACCTGAACCCGAACTGGAAGATGAGAAGCCCAAAGAGTCCAAGGACCCTTTCGATTCGTTGCCAAAGGGGTAAGTTGAATCTAAGAATATGCTCAAAATAGTAATAGTAATGTATTTCAAAATCTGGTCTTTGCATACCTTGAGATTTCCAAGTTTAATACAAATTTCCATCATGATAAATATGGTAATATGGGGAAGAACATTAGAAACCTGTATTAACATTTAAAAAACCTGTATAGCTCTCAAATAGATTGAATTGTTTTATTACATCAGTTAATTTTGAAGTGGGCTGCATTGTTTTATACTAATTGTTTGGTTGATGGTGTATTTGAATCACACTAAAGTTCAAGTTGTGCTACATACATTATGAACTGTGTAAAAAATCACTTAAATAGCTTTTATATGTAATATTCTTTTGTAGTTTGGAGCTAAAATGCACTATTATACTGAGAGATTAGTGCAAAAATGACATCCTCAAGTCATAAAAAACATATATTGTCACTAGAAAGATAACCTTGTATAGAGATCCAAACTTTACAGGAAATGAAAAGATGGTTCATTTTGTCAATGTTTTTTAATCAAGCAGGGTTTTCGTACTTCAAATATGGCACTAATAGTCATGTATTGGGTTTACGGTTTCGTCGTTATATAAAATACGTGGTTTTTGTTTGGTTTTTACAAAAAAAAATTAAGCATTTTTGACATACAAGGTATTCATTCTACAGCGACGATATTTAGCCTGCCTATATGAGACATCATATTGTTCATGAAATGAACTACTAATATTATTTCTTCATCTGAGATCTACAGTGTACAAATATTCTGTCTAATATAAGTGTTATTATTGACATAGCAGTGTGGCTGGCAGCTTGCCCAAGTGGCTTGTTTCTCTGCATCACCCTTGTGATGCAACACCATTAATATTTATGTTTATAATGTGTTTGTAATGTTCTATATTAGTATTTTAGTCTAGATTTCATTTATTATGCTTTATTTCATATTTATCTTATAAATTTAAGTTTAACAGTTTTGAAATACACTTATGACAAAATAATATTTTAAAGAGTACAAACACATGAAAACAAGTTACAAATATGTTGAATACATAATATTATTTAAGGAATGGAGTTCAGGTCACTACTACAGCCATTTTTTGAATAAAGTGTAATATTTTAATTGAAACTAACTCTAATATTTTAAATTTAGTTCACAGTGGGTAATTAATTGTTAATATAAGATCTGTAACCTCTTCAGCACATTCAACATGGATGACTTCAAGCGCTGCTACTCCAATGAGGACGAGGCAGTGTCCATCCCATACTTCTGGCAGAAGTTTGACCCGGAGAACTACTCCATCTGGTACGCCGAGTACAAGTACCCCGAAGAGTTGTCCAAGGTGTTCATGAGCTGCAACCTCATCACAGGTGATTGTCTTGTATTATTTATTTTAAAAGAAAACTGACAATGAGAGTGCTGTACTAAAGTTTGGTCACAAAGGAGAATGAAATTTGGACACTTTTCATTACATGACTCTATTACTCCTGTATAATGCGTGTCGCTCGCAAATGGAATGACCACTAAACTTCAACTTATTTGCATGGTAGTTTTTGTTTGTCTTTGTAAAATAATTAATAATTTTTAAGTAACAAACAAATGGCATTTGATAAGACTTGTGCAAAACAGTCCTTCATGAGTTTTTTATAACATTTTTTATAAATTTTAATACGAAGTGTTTACATAAGTTAGTAATTTATTTTTAGTTCCTTCAAATATTTCATTTCAACTAGGACTACAGTTTACAGTTTCAAAACCAATTATCTTACAAAGATATTTGTTACAATTTGTACACTTTTTAGACATTGCCTAAATAATTATAATAAAAATAATAATTTGGTTTAAAAGCCACTAATTTTAAATTCCCGATTGCGTTGCAGGCATGTTCCAGCGGCTGGACAAGATGCGCAAGCAGGCGTTCGCGTCGGTGTGCCTGTTCGGGGCAGACAACGACTCGTCCATCTCGGGCGTGTGGGTGTGGCGCGGGCACGACCTGGCCTTCCCGCTGTCCCCGGACTGGCAGGTACTGATCCTCCCTCACACATAATAACAATAAAGCCTTTTATTTCCGAACTTTTACAATTTTGAACTTAAATATAATTTTTTTACAAAATGTCTCTGCTCGGTGTGCCTTACGGCAAAGGCCTCCACCAATGCCTTCCATTGCTTCCGATCTCCCTCACACATACATAAATAAAAAAGTATAACGTGTGGTGTCGTGGGACACCAGATAGGAACGAAGTTCCGCATTATAAAAATATTAATTTTAAGTTCTATTAGCAGTTTAAAGAAAATAATTATTCTGATATACATTTTTATAATTTTTTTATCAATAAAAATAAAAATCTAAACATAAAAATATGATATATAATGTTTATTGCCATTTTTAAATAATATAAATACAATTGAAAGAAAGAAAATATCTTACATCACTAGCAACACTCAACAGTAAAACTGTTATATAAGTATCCATTTTTATTAAATACTAGATGAAAGTTTTATATACCACTGTAACACGAATGTTTGTGAGTCGACAATACTTCACCTCTACAGCCAACGGAAAAGTTGACTAAAATTTTAAAAAAATGTGGGTTTTCCAACTAGCTGGCTACAACAAGTAACTGCTGGCCACTACTGTATAGTATTTTATAGCACACAACATCATATTATCACATATTGTATAGTTTTTTTTATATTTACAGTTAAGCTGACATTTTTAAGTTTGGAAAATATATTGTGTTGTCTAAATTATATAATTACCACAGAAAAGACATCTCATCATCTTAAGCTTAAACAAATTTTAAATTATCTAAGGACAGTTTAAATGTTAACAGGTCATGAACAATAGTTTAATTTACAAAAATATTTGCTACAATTTTGACTTCTTTGTAATATAATTATTGCAATGTGCCCCCAGATTGACTACGAGTCTTACGATTGGAAGAAACTGGACCCATCCAGCGAGGACACCAAGAAAAAGGTGCAGGACTACTTCTCTTGGTCCGGAACTGACTCCAAGGGTCGCAAGTTCAACCAGGGCAAGATCTTCAAGTGAAGCCTCCACTTACCTCAGTCCACCGTCTCACATTTTTGATACTAAAACAATATTTATAAGAGTAAAGTCCGGGATTCAGTCAGTGAGTCGGCTCAGTCCTCTATTGTAAAATATAATTGCATTTATGTATCCGCCGAGAGCTCATCTTTGTATCGACTAATAAATAAATTTGTTTTTTATTTATAACCTGTATTTTATTTATGGTCAATATTTATTATGTTAGACCTACGGCAGTGATAGCCTAGTGGTAACGCGCTCGCTTAGAAAACCAAGTGGTGTGGGTTCAATTCTGGGCCTAGCATGATTACCGCTTGTCTCATTCTAAAGGAAACATCGTGAGGAAACCTACATGTTTGAGAGAACCTAGCAAATTTTCGAAAGACACTCAGTCCGGCAACACGCACTTTACCAGTGTCGCGGTCTATAGCCTAATCTCCCTCGTATAGTGTGGAGGCGGCACATTAAATATGGCCGCATACATACAAGTTAAACCTCTTCTACTTATCGTCGCTGTAAAAAGATAACCTTGTATGTCCAGAGATCCTTACAGGAAACGAAAAAATTATTCATTTTTTAAATGTTATCAAACAAGAGGTTTTCGTTTTACTCCAAATATGGCACTAGTAGTCGTGTATTGGGTTTACGGTTTCGTCGTTATATAAAATACGTGGTTTTTGTTTGATTTTTACAAAAAAAATTGCATTTTTGACATACAAGGTATTCATTCTACAGCAATGATAAGTGCTAAATGCCCTCTACGGCCTATGGTTTTTGTGGACGCAAGTCTTTTTTTAATTTCAAATTAACAGCTTTTTATTAAAAGCATAAGAACATAATATTATATACTTTTTACATTACATCCAAAAATCTATTTTTAAAATTGTTGTCAGTCTGTGTAATGGTTGCGGCTAATCTGTAAACGGTTGGACTGATTTTGACGGGAATTTCACTCGCAGATAGCAGATAGATGTTACAAGGAGTAACTTAAGCTACTTTTTTTATTAGAAAGTTATAAAAACCTTAAACTTATTTTAACTTACGCCCAGCGAAGCGGGACGGGCTTGCTAGTATAGAATATTTTTAGCGCAGGAAAATATCATCTCTTAGAATTAGATGTGTTCTAAAGACCGGAAACCAATTTCTGTCTTAAGTCGCGCGGTATTTTATTGATTTCATTTTTCATTGATACTCTGCTCCTATTGGTCGTAGCGTGATGTAATGTAGCCTGTAGCCTTCCTCGATAAACGGAATATCCAACTCAAAAAGAATTTTTCAATTCTGACCAGTAGTTCCTGAAATTAGCGCGTTGAACCAAACAAACAAACTTTAGCTTTATAATATTAGTATAGAAGTATAGATAAGTACCATAGTAGGTAGGTAGGTAGGCGTTAAAATGTACCTCATGAACGATCGAGCAAATACAGTACCTAGTTTGATTTTAAACATGTTGCTGATGAGAGCGGGCGTAGTCTGTGAGGGCGGACATGTCTGTCTATCATGTCATGTCATGTCTAGTTTAGATGCTACCGCAAACGCGATTATAACAATAACAAAAGTAATTTAGCGACTTTCCGGTACTTTGTGCAACATAGTTGTGACATTTGGGTAAAAATTTTCATTTTCATTGGGTGTTAAGTAACGTTTATGGGGGAGGGGGAGAGAAGTACTACCTACAATAAAACGTTACGGCGCGTTACATAGGGGGGAAGAGGGGTCAAAAATTTTCAAAATTTGCGTTACGTAATACATGCATGCATGCACGAAAGAAATATATTCTTAATAAATAAAAACACGTAAGTGCTTAAAAATAAAATGAAACCGGCCAAGTGCGAGTTGGGCTGCCGCATGAAGGGATCCGTACTTTTACATATAAAATTATTATTAGGGATTACATATAAAAACGAGGAAAAAATCACGTTTGTTGTATGGGAACCCCCTTAAATATTTATTCTACTCTGTTTTTGGTTTATTTTGTTGTTATAGCGGCAACAGAAATACATAATAATATGTCAATATTTCAACTAACTATCATTGTTAATGAGATACAGCCTGGTGACAGACGGACGGACAGCGGAGTCTTAGTAATAGGATTTAGTTATTACCATTTAGGTACGGAACCCTAAAAGCAAGAAAGTGAACGATTCCTTCTATAACATTGTATTTTAAAGTCTAAGATATCCGATGATATGTGATATTATTTATATAGCCTGTGATATAGCTTAGTTATTTGCGTCGAGTCTCTTGTATCTAATGCTTCCGCAGTCCGTACAGCGTACTATGTTCTTTCGTCAACTTGTTCCCATTTTTTCAACGTAAATAACGTGAATTTTTATATACTTTTATTTTGTTGTACTTATCAAATAAAAATTCCATTAATTTTTATTACAAACATTGTTTTAGAAAGGCAAAATAAAAATACAGGATTGGAAAGCAAAAATTTATATTCTTTAATATTTCAGACTTTTGCCTAAACTGTAGAAGTACTTTAACATTGGTACATACATCCTTACTTATTATTGCATAGAGTACCTAATACGACGTTGCGCTGCGACATGTCGTGTCGTCGCCGTGTCGCCGCCGTCCGCGTGTCGGCGCTTTCAGAAACTAATCTTTTCCCGTTATTTCCAAAAGAATTAGTTAACATTTTTTGTTGCATACGAATGTTCGAAGCAGTGATACGATTTAAATTATTTACTCAGTCATCGTGAGAGGCTGACACTGATATGTCGAGGTGCGTGTTTGAAGAGCGAAGTGAGCTTATTTTGTTTGTAAGACAAGTGGTCTCACAACCCCAAGCTTTTATGAATGGATCAAAGAAGTAACAACCATCTCGTTTACCTTAAGAATACCTACTTGTAGATTGTGCAGTAGGGTCTACTGCATGCATGCACTTTAGTTTGCTTCATAAACAAAAGATGTTATTTCAATATCAAATGTCAGAATATCGCACGATAATAACAAAAACAATAATTCATATAATATAAAACCAAACAATAACTCGATGCTCATCCTTCTATGTATAGAAGCTAACTAAATACAGGAAGCAAAAGGAATACATTATACAATAACCAGGCCCGCCGCGTGCCAAGGTGCAAAGTGTGCACCGCACAAGGGCGGCATTTTCAAGGGGGCGGCAAAAACAGATATCGAAACAGAAACGAAATATTTTTATAATTTGCATGTTTAATATATTTTTAAATAACTAAAAATTAAAGGACAGACTCAATGAGTTAAAAGTGTTTACTGTAGTAAACACTTTTAACTCATCGATTAGATTAGACTTTTTATACCATAACTTATTTAATTACTGCGATGATGACTTGGGCGGCATAATCGGTTTTGCACAAGGGCGCTCAAACAGCTAGGGGCGGGCCTGACAATAACAACTTTAACTAGAAACATCAAGATATTTTAAGATAAAGTCAAATATCTCTCTCTGGTCTTAGTTTCATA
This sequence comes from Boloria selene, assembly GCA_905231865.2. Lineage (NCBI taxonomy): Eukaryota > Metazoa > Arthropoda > Insecta > Lepidoptera > Nymphalidae > Boloria > Boloria selene. Next base: position 12,961,490 of record HG993146.1, read on the forward strand.
CCTTACATGTTATAGTTCCGTTCAATCGAATTTCAATCATATATCACTAGCTTCGCGACGCGACTCTACCCGCCGTGCTACGCATGCTACGGCCTACGGTAGCTTCCATCCCACTTCAGCTCAAGAACGCTGCTAATAGCAAATTACTTTACTATTTAAGAGCAAAATTTATTTTAAACTGGACCATAATATATTTTAATACATCATTCTTTACACTTAAAATATAAGACATGAAGTGAACCGTAGACGACCTGCTTCGAACGGGGACTGCATTAAAGCATAATATGGAAATAGTGTTATGTTAAACTGTAAAGATTTTTTGGGTTTCTATGAATAAAATTATGGCAATAAAATAATATTTCCTAGTATGATATGTGGAAAACAGGTGAAAATTAAACGAGCAACGCGTCACGTCGAGGATAACCCTCGAGAGGTGGCAGCGCGCAATATAATAAAACTGTACAATTTAGTTACAGCAGACGTCACTTCTGCGATCCCAAACACACCCTGCGCCTACTGGTCGTGTGCCTTCCCTCTACACCTACACACCCCCTACTGCTACTCCCCCTCTGCATCCCTACCTGCCCCTGTCCCGCGCCACACGCGAGAAGACGAGTGTAGTGTCCCACTGTACCCCTGTAACCTACCCTACAAGGTAGGTAAGGTTTCCCTCCCCAGGGGTCCTCACCCCGCGCAACCCCCCCCCCCCCTTCCCCGGTGGCGCGACGACACTCAGTGGTCGGCGATTGAGCAAGTTTAGATAAATTTAACTACGTAATTAAAATTTCACGAACACGAGATAACAACAATTATAATTAAGTAATTTAATAACAATCATTCATAGATTTGTCGATAAGATTATATAATATAAGTATCTAAAGAATTAGAGCACTACATTTGCGAGTGTACAAACCCGTCAAAATAAAGTAAATTTTTTAAACTATTTTCGAAGAAACTTACGATAAATACTCTTCTTAAATAGAGAAATATATCAATAGTAGACAAAGGGTGCGGTGGGCCGCCGCCGGCACAGCCGCGACTAGGGATAAGGCAGCTTCTCGCTCTGACTCGGTTTCGAACCGAGTCCTCTTAAGGATCTATATACAGTCGGCAGATACGATACTATCGCGTAAACAAATATTATATACGAACGATTCAATAAACATCAAAAATGCACATGAGGGGTCGAGAAGGATAGTAGAAGTTACAAACGATGCTATAAATGTATATACCTACGGGTAAATTTACATCTCAAAAATGATAACATCTCGTTCCAAGTCAGTAGAGAACAATACATCGTATAAAAGTTTTTGAAGCTCGCAGAGAGACGAGCGGGGAGAGTGTCGTGCGCGTGGCGGCCCGCGGTCATTGCGGCAGTGTCTGCAACAAACAACCACATAGGTTTTATTTTGAATGTACTCGTAAGTACGATCCTAGCTTTCATCCTATATGTTATGTTCAATTGGTATCAATTTCGAAAGGGATATAAAAATGAAAGCATTTAAAAATATATTAAACTTATGTTCCTTAATAATTTGTTGATAACAAACTGTTAAATAAAATTCAAATTCATCTAAATTTTATAATCAAAAAAGGTAACCCAACTCTATAAAAGTCAAACCAAAAATATATACACAAGATTCGGGTAGCAGCCGAATGGGCCGGCACGCCCCGTATGCCCCGCCCACTCTCTCACAGAAGACCGGCGTGAAGTGGCAGCTATGCTGTCGCGTTTTGTCCGGTAAGTGAGAGTCTGGGAGGCCCACTCCCCATCCCTCCTTCCTTCCTCTTACCTCACTCCTCCGTCTTCCCTACCTCCTCCCTTCCTCTACCCTCACTCCTCCGTCTTCCCTCCCTCCCTTTCCTGAAAGGCCGGCAACGCATCTGCAAGCCTGGCTTGTAGATGTCCATGGGCGGAGGTGATCACTTTCCATCAGGTGAGCCTCCTGCCAGTTTGCCCCCGCTTTACCATAAAAAAAATCTGTCTGTACAACTAGGTCAGTCTAATTTCAAGAGTGAATTCAACGTAATATTCACAAATTCAAGGTTACCCAGGGCGAGTGCCAAATATATTCCTTAGCTCTGCCCAGTGGGGCAGAGCTAAGGAATATATTTGGAGCCGAGAATTTCGCTGCTATATCGACTGATCGCTGGGAAAGGCAAACCGAAAGATACTAATGCCACAAGACTGGTCGCCAGAAAACCTTATGGGAAGCGTGAGTCTAGCATTAAAAGTCTTTCAGTTGATAATGATAATACTAATGAATACTTCTATAAAATAGGTAGGCATAAATACCGAGTCTGTGTAATTATGGTGCAGATCGAAGTCCGCGGTGAAAGGCGCAATGTGGACGTTGACCTGGACGTGTCCACCGTCTTCCTCGAACTCTAGCGAGGAGGAGCTGATCGCGAACTGACGGGTGCGTAGCAGCGGCCGGTCATCGTGCGCGGGGGGTGCGGGGGGCCTGGCGGGCGCGGGGGGCGTGGCGGGGGCGGGGGGCGTGGCGGGCGCGGAGTGCTCGTGCTCGTGCGTGTGGCACTCGCACTGGCAGCGCTCAGGTGGCACGTAGTTGAACACGACCGACTCCCGCGTGGTCGCTGGGAGGGTTTGGATTCTTTTTGGCAGCTTACGACGTTCTGGCACTTCTGAGAAATCGATCCATTCCGCTTTAGCGCGAGCCTCCATACCTGACGCTGAGATGTCAAAAAATATAAATGTCTAAATTAATATATTTTGTACCACATATTTAAACTACAAAATATTATATTTAAGGAAAAACAAACACTTTTGAAATATTAGCACAACACATAAATTCTTTATTATTTATATTATTTTGTTATAGTACATACCGTCACCGCCACTCCGGGACCGGGCGCGCTCACTTCGAGGCGGTGGCACGGGCGCTGAGGCAGAGGCGGTGGAGGCAGCACGGGCGCGCCGTGGCAAGCGGATGTGCAGACGTTCGCCGCCAGTCTCCGCTGGAGTCCCACTGGGAGTCTGCACCGATGGAGGTGTCAGTGCACCCAGAGTGCCTACTGCACTACGAGTCGCGCGCGGTCGCTCTACGGCAGCGACATACACTCCACTACGATCGCGGATAGGGACCATCGGTAGTGCTAGAGACCGTTCCATTGGTAAGGTTGTGGGTACGTAGGGTAGCTCTTCGAATGACTCCTGCACAACGAGACCGCGGCGTTCCGCGTCACTTCCTCCGTGGGTAGCGGCTGCTTCAGAACTCGCTTCTGATTCAGACGAATCTCGCCGATCTAACGGTGGACTTCCAATTGTGTCTTGATCGTTTCCTATTTCATCAATCATTTCTTCATTAGTCTCAGGTTCCGCACATTGTGCAACTTCGCAATTAAAGAAGCTTGTATCCGGAACTGGAGGTTCGACAATTCTAACATCTTCACTTTCTGGGAAACTCGGTAATGACTCAGATATCTCGCTCGTTATACTTGGTGTTTTAGTTATACTAAATTGAGTACTGAACACTTGTTCTTTACTTCCTACATGTGTTGTGAATATAAGACGTTCTTTTCTCCTCGGACGATCATTAGAATTAGTAACAGGAACAATATCAACAGAAAAGGATGAATCGACGGGCCCTGGACCAATAGGTGTATTTTCTAAATTATTATTAACAACTTTTTCAGGTGAAGGTTCTTTTTCTGTTTTTTTTATAGGAAACTTAGTTTCATTCGTCAATTCCGCTGACGAAGTCAACTCTACACTAGCAGTTTTTTCTGTCGGAGAGTGTAGAGGAATTATAATGCTTCCGTCGGGAAGGACGGTACGTTTTGTTGGCTTCGAAACGTGTGCAGGTGTAATAGATGGCAGAATATTTGTACGTTCAACTATAGCCCTTGACTGCGGGGCTGAAGCTGGCCTTATCGTTTCACGTAGAGGTTCTTTTCTGTCATTAACAGTTTCTTTGGAGTCCAACTCATCAGGTGGCGTGTGTAGAGGAATATGGATAACACCGTCTTTTGCGTCCTCGTAATATTTAAGTTTTTCTCCTCGCGAACGATCAACTGGCGGCTGTGGAAATTGTTGTTGTGGCTGCACCACTGGTGACACGTCGCGAGATAACGGAGAAGGAGAAGCAGTGCTTTTTCTTGAAGTCTTAAAGAGTGACAGCACCGAGCCCTTTATTTTACCCGTTGATGTGGGTGTTGTCGAACGATCACGACTTTTACTTCGCGACCGTCCTTCATTGAGACTTTTTTTTCTTCTCAATACATCAGATGGTGAATCAGGCGAAGCAATTGTTTCACGAGACTTAAAAAGTGAACAGAAGGATGATTTTCTCGAAACAGGTACACCAGTCGGGGATGGAGTTCGGCTTAGTTGCCTAGGTGTTAATCGTGGACTCACTTGCTCAACAGGTCGTGCCGGTTGATCATTTAATTCTAATGTAATAGGTTTTCTAGCTGGTTCACCACTAATTAAAGTCCGTTCACTTTCACCATCTTCATCATCATCATATTCATCATCTGGTTTAAGTTTTATTCTAATAATATCTTTTGCTCGATTTCCATGGCGATAAACTTCTGGTTGAGCTGTTTCCCTTTTATCTCTAGATCTAGCTCGACGCTCTTCAACTTTTGCTCGATTTCTTGATTCTTTTAAACGCTTTTCATCATCCAGTGAGGTACTTGAAGGTGTAGGTGTCGTACAAGGGGCATTTGGAGACGTAAGGCGAGGTGCACTTGCTGGACGAATATTTTCAACAGTTACTTCTGTACGTACTTCTCGATGGTCACGAGCATCCACTGACACCGGTGGTGCGCAAGGAACGTGTACTATCTGAGGAATAGGAATGATATGAGCTTCAGGAATAATACTTCCAGTTTTACCTGTCAGCTTAGCTATTTCAAGTAGTCTCTCCTCGACCGCAGCAGTACATATCTCTGGATCTGTTTCTATTGGCTTTGGTCCACAAAATGAAGTCTCGACTAGCATTTTGTGCGGTGAAGGAGAACGCGATGTACCTGATACTACAGAAAGTCTTGAAATATGGCTAACGTGGCTAAAGCCAGATAATGCCGAATGCGCGGAACATTGAGATCCAACGCTGGACAAACGACTGGTACGTCCTGATACAGCCAGAAGAGCTGCTTCTGAGCTTTGACTGTCTTTGCGAGAATGGCGCCGGGAAGGTGGTACTGAAGGAGCAGCTCGGACATCTCCACCTCCAGGTGCGCCTTCTAAGAAGGCAAGTTCTTCAGTGGAAGAGCGTAGGTCTGCCGCACCATCCTCGCGAAACCCAAGTTCAAGGTGCGTACGCGCGTTCTCTCCTCCTCCACCGCCCGTAAAAAGCGCCAACTCAGGAGAACTGTCACGTGAATCCTGTTGACTAGAACTTGACGCCCGAGAAATGTCGATGCGAGGAGCAGCCGGTGTTTGGAGACCCAAAGTAGTCGGAGTAGCCACGGTGGAGTGAACAGCAGGCGAAGAGTGGGATCGAGCCCTTTGCTCGGGTGGCGCAAGACTAGAGCCACAGGCAGACGTGGACGCTTCTATACTTGTAGACGAATTTGCTGGATCTTCGCGAATTTCGGGCAAACGGATTGCTTGTTTATTTTCAGGACTCGACTGTAAAAAATATAAAAAACTTTAAGCAGAAGATATATATATATATTACGAAACCCCTACAATAGGTTGTAAAGAATAACTTACTTCGTCGGAAACGTCGTGATCAAACGAAGCAATGGGCGCAGGCCCGCGGCGTGGCCGACACTCGGCGCCGCTCGCCGCCATGCGCCCGCCGCCGCCACGCACTGCTCACTCACACCACCCGAGAGTCTCCAACCGATGACATCATTTTTGGCAACCTAACACATATTGCTATTGTAATAACTTTAATCTTTTTAGGGCTCGTCAATATTTACGTTCGCCAGACTATTTTATATGACAACAAAATAATAATTTTAATTATTCACTGTTAATATATATGTTTGAAATATTTTTAAAATTCATTTTCGATTCGGATATAAAACAAGCTTCAAGCTCTATTGTACCCTTATTTTATTTATTACAATTAATTTAATTATATAGCTTAGTTTTTTATTTCATTTATAATAATCCAGTAGCAATCGAAAAATGCTAAAAATCGCCTTTAGTCAAAAAACTTAAAACACACTTAGCACGGAGCAACAAAAAAAAAGTGACATGAATGCACTGCGACGGCACTCTCCCGCACGCTCACTGTCACAGCTTGCAGTGGGTTAATAGGTCATTTAACTCGGTGTTCTTTTCGATTAACAATTAAGCACTTTCGTTTTGATGTTTTCTAAACTACGATACGCGAGCAACGCGGTGCTACCGCGTGTCACGTCATACGTACTCGAGTATATAAATTGACAGCACTATCCACTGGTCATGAACCCCGATCGATCTGTGTGGTGATTACAGCGTGGGGCCGTCGCCCGCCGTGAGGCGTCGCGTGGCACGTTGGGGCTGGCGCACCGGTGGGCGTGGGGCTGGGCGTGGGCGGGCGGGGAGCCTGCGCGTGTCGCAGCGCTCGCGAGGAGTCCGGGAGTCCGCCGCCGCCACGCCTGCGCCCCGCGCGCGCATGCGCCCGCTCGGTGCTGCCATGTACAGGTTAATTAACTAAATATAGGGTAACAGGAATCAATATTGACATTTACAACAGGTCAGTGATTCCATTTTGACATTTACTGCGAACTCTCCGGTTAATGTTAAAGGTGAAGTTCTTATCCTGACAATATGATATTCAGTCAACTCATATCTTGTACGAACCTGGTTTTTTTTTCAGAAATTATAACAAAACTTATTTACACGTCATTATTTTATGAACCGTGTTCTTTGTAACCCCCGAACCGTGCTGCAAAAGCAACAAAAGATTAAAGGTTAAATGTATAAGGTTAATTGCTGGGTACATTTTTACTACGATTGTATTTATAAGCACATTTAATAATATAATTGAAATATCCAAAATGCGGCGGAATACCTAATTATGTTTTGAAGAAATTATTGAGATCATAGAAAGCGCAAGGATGGCGTGACAACATTTCAGTAGTAATGATATAACATGCTCTCGTCCCGGCGGCGACACCGGAGCGGTGACACCGAGACCCGCTTTACGCCGACCCAGTTAGCGCTACGCAGTACGCTACGTCGCGTCGAGGGTGGAAATTATCGCAGTCGATATTATGTACGATTTATAATAATAGATATATATAATACCTATTTAATATTTATTATTACGCGTTATAAAGCTAACACCTCAGTACTTCTAAAATCATTAAATTTATATATATCAACAACTAATTTAAGTTGTATAAATAAAATTAAGTATACTATTCTATTTTTCAAAGTTATTCTACACGCCCCTAACAATTTTCGTTTCAACAAGAAATACTGTACAGCAGAAAAGTAATGAATAGCTCTTTATGTCCATGCAATTTGAATGTAGCGTATTATAGAGTTAGATGCTCGGCTCTACATGAGATCCGATAAGTTTTTGACAACGCGAGCCATAAGAAAATTATTTCTAAAAAAATAACCCATATCTAGGAACATCTAATTTTACTAATATAAAGAACATACATTATTTATTTGAAGTTCCTTAATATTCTAAAGATTGATCTTCATTTATTAGGTATCATTTACTGGCTTTTTAGTAAATGTTACGACTTACGTTACAATAAAGAGTCAAGCAGGCTCTACGCTGCGTCTGGATGCGATCACTATTGTACAATATGAAGAATCGTTCGGCTCAGTACTCAGTTTGTAGTGACCTGCATTGCCAGCCGTCCGCGCAATCACATACGGTATGAAGTAAATAAGTATAATCATACGAGTAGACATTCTCATCATTTTTATCAATCTATTCCGTAGCAACAGTTAGCACGTCGACGACGACGAGGAACCCGAGAGTAGCGAGGGATATTCGCCAGTGTATCATAACAACTGTGTCATTGAGATTTTCCTGAAAAATATTCAATGTACAATTTGTTTCAGTTTGAATTTCAATTATATACTATCTTTTGCCCGAAACGTCGTCCGCGTGGTAGTCTAAATATTTTCCAACACCCTTTTATCATTTTAGGGGTTGAATATTAAAAAAGCTCGTCAAGTGCGAGTCGGCTCAAACACGAAGGGTTCCGTACATATCTATAATAATTAAGATAGTCCTCTAAATTGTATGAGCACTGAGCGCAAATACAACTCAGAGGACATCATTAGATTCAATTATGTATGTATGGGGACACTTTTTAACCTTGCTTTTCGCCAAATTTTAAGATTCTAGTTCTAGGTCGACTGGATTATAAGTTGTTTAGGTTTGGACCTTTAGGATTTCGTTCCCTTGCGAGTACATGCGAGTCTCAAAATACTTACGAAATACCACGGCTTAAATTGCTGTTTCTTTTGATTGCGTTGACATAGAATTTCACAGAAGACCTGAGTATTTTATATGAATTTCGGCTTGATACCTCCACGCGTTCCTGAGAAAAAGGGTCTTCACAGACAGACAGACAGACATGGTTCTAGACTCAGCAGTTTCAGCTGTGCGTTGATCGATCAGTCAGTCAGTTTCCGCTTTTATATTTCATATAGGTAGATAATAATATTAGATAGATATAATATTTATATCAAATTAAATCAAAATATTCTATTCAGCATAAAAATTGTTACAATTTCCAATTACACCAGTTCGGAAAGAAGAAACCTCTGACCTGAGAAGAACAGGCGAAAGAAACTCAGCGGGACAAATTTTTTTTTATTATATTTTTTTTATTATTATATTATTTTTTATTATATCCTAATAATGTCATCTTGCTGAATTTCATAATTGAGTAATTGACTTAGAACTTTTTGCTGTTTTAAAGGATTGCAAACCTTAGGGCCAGTTTCACCAGTTTCTGATAAAGTTTTAGTTAGTAATCTGTCACTTAACACTAACTAACAGATAACGGTTGCTGATATATTTTTTCTGTTTCACCATTAAACTACCTGATAAACTAACCAGCAGATACATTACAAGCCACTTGCTATTTTACAGAACGGTAACGTCGCTTTTTTGCGTTTCATTACGCAGACGCATATGAACGCTATTTAATATCTAGTTTGAAAACTAAAATATTTTAATTATTTTTTTATTTAAAATAAGATACATTTTACTTTTTAATGTTCTTGAATATAATTTTGTTATAATGTGATGAAAAGTAATTAAATCGATGGTAAATGTTATTATGATTACAAGTTTGCGTTCCAAATGTAATTAGCGTAAAATAAACCCACGGATGTCATAATTATTTCGACTTTCGTGCTTTTTTGTTGTATGTTATATAAATATATAATATCTATTAAAATAGACGCTTGATTTGAACAAAAAGTTGTAACTGAGCAAATATTAATTTCACTTGTAGAAATTAAAAAAAATATTATTGAAAATAAGATCGATCAATCGATGACTCCAACGACCCTAGGAAATCTTACAATTTCATAAAAACCCAGTGATATGTCATCTGCATTTGTGGGGAATTTCACATACAAAGGTCTCAATTTGGCGATTGCTTCAGAAACCTTGTGTATGATTCTGCAAGCTGACGCTTTGCTTACTCCACCGAAATCACAACATACAATCAAAAACGTTCCCGTACAAAATAGCGTAGAGTTATAAGCAATCGTTGCATTGTTGAAATTGCGAAGTTACTGAAAATTAAATAGTCAAAAGTCTATTAAATAAGTAAATCATGAAGATCATTGAAAAATATTACCTACTATCTACTTACCAGTCGGTTGTAGTCTTTATATCACTTTCTATTAACGTATGAATATTTGTACAGACCTTTTGGTATATAACATATGGTGGCAATATAAAATAATTTGGTCTAGGGCGGATTACTCTATTCCTATGAGGTCGCGAAATATGTTCATAATATTCATCAAATTCGTCTTCTAAAAATTCAAACAAATCCATCTTGTGTCTGCAGACTACTATAAAGAGTATGATATTATTAATTACCAAAAATAAATGTTTTGAGATTATTTTATTCGCGCCCTCCATTCAAATCATTTTAGTTATCTACCAGATACCACCTTTAACGGCCACTTGATTCGGCTGATAAATTACCGGCCACTTTAACTGCCAGATACCACTATTCAAGACTTGTGAAACCGAAATTTGTAGTTCATCCGTCAGATAAGTTCCGGATACGCTATCAGGGACTTTATCAGAAACTGGTGGAACTGGCCCTTAGTATTTTATATTAATTTTAACTTGAAGCCTTCTTGATTTTGCTGAGGAATTGGGTATTTGAAGAATCCTTAAGAATTATATAAACAATATTTTTTGTAATTTCATTGAACTTACATAATAAAAGGCACTAGTTCATGACCGTGGATCTGCTCGCTACGTTGCATACCGTAGTAGTAATAAGTAGGATAAAAAACTTAAATATTACATATAGTCTATAGATGTGGTGAAGATGAGTAAACATATATTTATGTATACATAAATATATATGTGTGAAATGTGAAATGGGAGTGAAAGAATAAAACAGCGAGTTGCACAATAGTATTTATTTTATCGACAACACAACACAGGGCCCTCACGCGCGGTGCGGATGGAGACGCGCGGGACAACAAACAATATATTATATGTGTCAGCTTTCTCAACTATAATATTTTACGCTAAAGGTAACGATATATGTCAATGCTCTTACGTTAAACTTTATAGGCTGGATAAGAGTATGACGTCAACAACAAACGATAAATTGTTATACAATATTAGATATCTATATGACTACTGGAGACGACAGAGCGGCCGTCGCGGGCGAGCCAGCTCACTTATGTCGGACTGGTTGTGATATGGAACTCGGGGCTACTGCGACCGTCCAGTACATCATGCTTTCATTTAACGCGAACAATGCCGTTTATTTGTGCTCTAACCATTATTCATTTAAAATAATTCTAAGTATTTATTTTACAAGTACGTATTTGTATAGATAGTAATATCAACACGTAATAACCTGCATCATAATATAGTAATAGCAACTGTAAAAGTATCTCAACTGGAATGTAGAAACGCGGCTACTGAGTCAGAGTAAACACCAAGAATGTACGAAAGCTATATCTGATAGTGTAGAGTAGTGCTTAAAGCTAAACTATCAAGAAAGCTCACAGTGAGCTCTAGCATCGGAGCGTCGTAGCGCCGTCGTAGAGCGACACATCCGCAGAACTCCAATCTCCATAGACACTATAAACTACTCAAAGTTGATAGCATAATATGACATATTAATTTTGTATTACACATTTTATATTTCATTATTTTTGTATTATTCATTAGTATGATATAATAAATATATTATTTTTTTCTAATGTTATATTTTTAATCTTTAGGTATAATAATAAACGTATATCCATCTACTCTTACTTCATCGTTTCCAAATCTACGAGAATTGCCCCTCGTTGAGGCTCGGAATGAGACTGACGTTAGCTTTGCTTCACAACTGTTGCAAGGAAGTTAGAGACTATCTACATAAATACACAAATTGGACCATTTGAATATAGAGTCAGTATTATTATATATATATAGTATTATGAGAATAATGATCGCTTAACATTGCGGAAGCGGTAGGTTGGTGGGAGGATGGGCAGCTCGGGATCGACAAGTCTTTTGATACATTATTAAATACGCTTAAGATATGCACTTACTTAATAGCCCTATAATGATAACTATAAGCATTACTATATAATAAATCATCGAATCTCATCGATTGTAGCTACGTCGAGTAGGTGCCTGTTGCGACTGCTCGCTCGCTGCCGGCGGTGGGCTCGTCCGTGCTTACAGTACTATAGTTACATAGGTATTTATTATATCAGTTAATTATTTTTATATATACATTCTTCTCTACACTGCGTCGCGGGAATAAAGATAATTTGCTTCGATTACATAATATAACTAACACGTATGTAGTGCGCCGAACTAACGTTATTGGATATAGGTAAATAGTACAAAAAATATACAGGTATTTGAACAGATGACTTGCGAGCGTCTGCCGGCCGTACGTCCTATCTACTTCCACCCCCCAGCCCCTCCTGCCTTCCCCTACCACAAAGCAACCCTCCGTGCCTACGATGCACAATCCCTTGCTTAATAGTACCTATTTAAACATAATATGTAGTTTCTTTAAATAATAATAAATACAATATTATATGTTATAATTAAGTCTACTCATTCCACTAACATGAAATCACACACAACGTCGAATGAGATATAGGTAATTTATATTGTTTCCTAATTTCATGAATGTCTTATTTACATTAAACCCTAACATTAAGTTCCTTTAATTTACTCGAAGTAACATCATATTATGCGACCATTTTTCTGTTTATCATCGAATTAGAATATTTAGGTTAATTTAAAGGTGGTATTACGTAAGTAATTATCTCTTCACCATGGCTAATTTCATTCTTACCCTCGAGCTGGCAAATACGCTACAAAGTACGAAAACCACTATTTGATATACTACTTATTGAACGCATCAACTAACTCTATTTTTGTATATCCACATTGTTAGTTTTTGGCGATTAATCTTGAAAAATATTAACAGCTCAGAAGGTGATAATATTATGATGGCCTTTTCGTCTGGTCCTACTAGTAGTGGACAGCGGCGTCTAGTCGGAGTCGGAGTCGTCGGAGGGCTCGCGCGGGGGTGGCGGGGGTTGCGGGGGTTGCGGGGGCGCGGCGCGGGGGGCGTCCGGCGCCGCGCTGGCGGCCGCCGCGTACGCCGGCGCCGCCTGCCCCGACGTGCGCTCGATGCCCACGCTGCGACACACGACATTGTCAACCTTCCATTCCATACGCACGATAAAGAGGAAGTTTATAATAATCCAAACAGTAATCAACCCTCCTTCGTCGAGGTGCGTTTTTCGTTTTTATATTTTTCTGACACTCTCACACATCTCATACCGTTCCCGAATAATACCTCTCTTTATTGGTGAAACTTGTACGATATTCGTTCAGTAGTTTCTAAGATATGGACGACTCGTTTGGCGCAGTTTGTAGAGTGACCTTACATTCTTGCGCCAGCGGTCGCGGGTTCGAGTCCCGCTGGGGGCATTCATTTTTTAAACTCGTATGTTTGTACTCCAGTCATGGGTGTTTATATTTATAATATGTATGTATTTAAACTTATATATGTCGTATATCAACTATCTGACTGTCTCGGTGGTGTAGTGGCTAGCATGTACGGTCATACATCGAGAGGTCCTGGGTTCGAGTCCCGGGTCAGGCCATGTTTAATTATTGAGTCTTTAGTTAGCCCGGAGTTGGGAAGTTGGCGGTGAGTCACCCCCGTGCAGAGACAGAGCACGTAAAGCCGTCGGTCCTGCGCCTTAGCTCTCACTGGTCGTGTCGAGAAGTCGACCCACCGGAGTATAAGAGTTATAGGAACAGAGAGTGCACTTGTGTCTGCGCATATACTTGTGCACTATAATATCTCTTGCGCAGTTGGCCAGTCTTAATGAGATTGGCCGCCATGGCCGGAATCGGTCGGAGAACATTATTATCCGTACCACAAGCTTCCTTCGTAGCTTACCACGGAGCTAGATCGCAGGTACTCACGTGTACTCGTGGCGCGCTAGGTAGCGCACGTACTTCTCGGGCGGGTCTCCGTCGTGGTCCTGCAGCGAGACCGAGCGCACCGTCATGTGCGAGACCTGCGTGGCCGGCATCGTGAACTCCACGTGCGCCAGCCGCGCCAGCTCCGCCGGCACCTGGTCGTACGACGTCAGCGCCATGCGGCACACCAGGTTGTGCGTCGTGTACGCGCCTTCATAATACATACATCATAGGTAAAGAACAAATTCAATAAAACTTCTTTAGCAAACTAATTTTTAAATCTCGTTTATATTTATACTAAATAACCCCGTCTAAGCTCGTTGAGAGAGGGAGATGGCTCGAAGGTCACACCCACGAATGACCCACGAGTTAGACAGAGTTAGAAATGTCACTGACTCGCGGTGGGCGAGATCTAACTAAGGCTAACTCTTCCCCGTCTCCGAGTACCTGGTACTAATGGACTTATTTTTTCGTTTCATCGAGTTTGAAATCACAACGATTCCAAAGAAGTTTCACTTCAAAATATTTTAAGCAGCAATAAATTATTACAGTGCTTTACTGAACGTCATGAGCTTATAACCAGTTTATTTATATATTTATTCAAATTCAGTTGCTTTGATATTTATTTATTTATTTATTTATTTATTTATTTATTTATTCAGGCACAAAACAGATAACATTGAAAATAACATTTTGAATTTGCTATCCAATTACATCTGTACACAACGCTCAAAAAAAACAATATAGTTAATTAATTAACACAAACTTAATTAAAAAGAAGAAAATAAAATAAAAAGGATACTAAAGTACCTACAATATATCACATGCACATATTGTATTGTACAATTTACATTTAAATAATATTTAAATTTAAATTAAAATGTGAAAAAAAGAAAGATCAAAGGAAATCAAAATCAAAATCGTTCCTGAATCGCATAGTCTGACGCTCGTTTGATAAATGTTGAGTCCGCGCGCATTACCTTGCCCCTCCTTGGGCAGGCGCGGCATGCGCCACACGATGGCGCGGTGCTGGTGCTCGTACTTGGCCTGCCCCGACGTCACCTCGATGAGCGACTCCTGCAGCGTGTCCACGGCGCCCAGGAAGCGCTCGATGCCTTTGATCTTGCCGGTGCGTCTGTTTGTAACGATCATTCATCCAGTCATACTTTTATTGTTATCATATTTGTTTTGTACCGTGTACGTGTAACTATCAATCATCAATTCATCAGTCAAGTTCAAAATAACAAAATAGTCAAATTAAACTTAGAACGATAAGAACAAAATAATAGAGCTCATCATTGTCAAATCAATGGAAAAATAGAAACCAACCAACATACGAGTAGATCATACATCAAACATTTTTTTAAGGTCAACGCTGATTTTTCTCCATTAAACCATCGTAAAAACTAACCTCAACAATTAAAACCTCCTGAAAAGTACCTGTGCGCCGATTTAACGGATCCATATCGGAAGTGTTTCTCGACGCGGAAGAGATAGATCCAGCACTCGGGGATGGGGAATCGGATGGCGACGTCCTCGCACGGCACCTGCCCGAGCTTGCGCGACGCGAAGCCCGGCACCAGCACGTCCGCGCGCAGCTCCACCTGGCGACAGCGCCGCGTTAGCGAGGGTCTGGCAGGCGGAGGGGGGAGCGGGGTGCAGGGAGTGGGGGGTTTCGGGGTACCTTGTTGCCGGTGACGCACCAGACCGCTTTGAGCTGCAGAGGCAGCTCGCGATTCTTGGGCGGACGCACGCGGAAACGCATTAGCTCGACGTAGCATGCGTCCGGAGGCTTGAACCTATACACACAAGTTTTACATCAGTCGGGATTGCTTCGGTTTTATGTTATGTATTACACTAGCTTATATTATGTACAATGTACATGCACACAGGCACAGGTACAAGCTGGCATGGCATTTGACTGAGCCCTCTATATCTAAACCACCGCTCCCTTAGTGTAGATCGACGACCATATCAAAGATGCTGAAATCTTCTGAATTCGGATGGCGCAAGACTGGCAGTTATAAAAAACTTTGGGGGAAGCAATATATACATCAGAGGACGTGTTTCGATTTGTGCGTGTTTTGTTTCAAATGTAATTATACATATTCAAAGTCACACGAACTTGATAATTTGTGACTCTTCGAAGGCCTGAGGTTGCACGCAAGCGTGGAATTCAGCATCCTCGACGCGGATCCACTCCTCGGTGACGACTGGGATGATGTCGTGGCGCCCAACGACCTCCTTGCCCTGACGACGCAAGTCGTTCACGCCGAGCTCCACGTCGGGCATGCCTGGAGCAATAAATTAATTGTAGAATGGCCAATAATATCTATTTATTCGTCAAATAAGCACTAAATTTAACATCAAACATGTGTCTAAAGCATGTAAAATAAGATTTTTACCACTAAGGAACCCGAGGAAGAAAAGCCGTACGCGTGCAATCTGCTTTATCACACCTCCTTCTGCGTCCTGCTCCACGTAAAGCTCATCTACAGCAGTTATTTGCACCTGGAATTAATAAAATTAAAATAGGTACTATATGAAAATTATTAAGTTCAATATTCTAAATTCAAAATGTCAATTTTATTTCAAACAGAGATTGAGTAGATAACTAATGAAAGACCAACCTCCTCCATCTTGTAGGTGAGGGCGCGATCACGATGTGCTGAGAGGCGGAACAGCGCCTCCTCCACGCAGCATGAGAATTGCTTCACGTCCTCGTAGTTCAAAGAGCCTATCTTGAACAGCTGTGAGACCTGTTTCAGAGCATTAATAAAGCAAGTTAAATATTTTAATCGTGAAGCAGTTTAAGATCCAGCATCTCACATCGCTATGATATTTTCATGAAATTACTGTCATTTCCATCATGATAACCTGGCTTTGCATTACGGTGAAGGAAAATATCAATCGAATTTAATCGTTGTCAAAACACCTGTGAAGTCACTGCTCTTGGTGTAGTATTGTGGCCTAATCATATGGACTGTATTGAGAGGAGGTCGTACCCAGTGACGTGATAAGGTCTGAATAAATTGAAATGGGGGATGAGGCAAATTTATGAGTTAGCGCTTGTACTGTAGACACACCTGCGGCGCGTGCTCCACGGGCAGGCCCAGCTTGCGCAGGTCGCTGCCGAACTCCTTGACGCCCTGATAATCGCCCTGGATGGCGTACGCTGCGAACTGTGACAGCTTATTGGTGATGCGCTCCGCTTTCGTCACCTGCCCTGGCCTGCACATAATACGGTTACATTTCACTTTCAATACAAATCAGTACATAAAAAACACAATGAGAAAATAATGGATTGATAGAGACGTTTTAACGATTGGTAAAGATTTCTCAGAGAAGTGATATTTTCATGCATGAAAAAGTATCCCTATATATTGGCTTGGATAAACAGTTATTTACAAACCAAACATCAATATCTGTCAATAATATTATGGTAGGGAAGCCCATGATGCTAAATGTGGATTTACACGAGCGTCGCGGAAACCTATAAGATATTGTAGATTAGATTATTGGAAGAATAAATTGTTCTATACCTAATGTTTTCACTTTCAGCGGTGGGGAGCGTCTACAGACTTTGAAAATTGTAAAAAATACTATAACATGGACGTACTGAAGCATGTAAGATATTGGTATTTTTCATGTTCAATCATGCTCTGATGTGAAATATTTATCGGTATAGCTATAAGTAATCTGACAACTTGTAAAAAAATATAGATCTTCCTCACAGAAAACATTTCACATCATTATCACTCAAATTATAGAAATAAAAATAAATATAACTCACCAAATTTGAGTTACAAAAGGAACTTTTTATTATATTCAAGCCGGAACTCAGTTTGCGGAGTTATTCAGATTAAATATTTTTGTGTAATTTTGGTATCATTACCTACCGTTACAAACTTACAATATAAAAAAAACATCGCTCGAGTCGTCAAGGAATCTTTTTTTGACAACTTTGTTACCCTCCCACTTCCTTAGGTTAAGCCTAAACCGTCTTGACACTTCTTAGTTAGTACATAATTAACCCCCCTTATCTTAATTAGGCGTGATCGAGTATTTCAGATGATCATTTTTTTTACTAATTTGACGGGTTCGTCTGAGCGTACCCCCCTATTATAGGTAATAATGTTCTCCGACCGATTCCGGCCATGGCGGCCAATCTCATTAAGACTGGCCAACTGCGCAGGAGATATTATAGTGCACAAGTGTATGCGCAGACACAAGTGCACTCTCTATTCCTATCACTCTCATACTCCGGTGGGACGACTACTCGACACGACCAGTGAGAGCTAAGGCGCAGGACCGACGGCTTTACGTGCTCTCCGAGGCACGATATAGGTACATACCGGTTGGGGCTACTTCTCAATATGTAAGGTATTCTACCATTTATATTAATCTGACGCTCTCGAGTAAATAATAAACTCCCCTCTCGGGCACCCCTACCATAACTTGTGTTGCGGTCCCAGACAAACAGACAAGGAACGGACAAACAAAACTTGAAAGTCAATTAGATTTTATAAAAAATATTTGATGGACAGTTCTATTCGATTAGATTTTTATATAGAATATAGAATTCTATATCTGTCTGTCTGAATCACAAGTAAATAACAGGAGATTATTCAAAGAAATTTGGCAAGGTGATGGCTGATTTTCTAGGCCTTTATTTAGGATTAACAACATATTTAGTGCGGAAAAATATCTAACCTATGGAAAATCGTTACTATCCGTTAAAACGTAAGTAAAAAAAGTAAAATATGATATATAGAACTCACCGTACGCCAGGACGTTCCTTATAGAACACGTACTGCAGCTTCACGGTGAAGATCTTGCCGAACTGGTCGAACTGCTGCGCGCCGACGTCGGACACGGAGTAGCACGCCTGGAGCGGCAGCTCCTGCAGTGGCTCCTTGTCGCTCGCGGTGTTCAGCAGCTGCACCACGGGGTTGTCGCCCTGGTACGTCATCCGCACGAAGATCTTCTTCCAAAACCTGCGGATAAATCCAATATTTTAATCTAATCGAATACATCATTTTTCAGGGTTCCGTACCTAAAAAGGAAAAAACGGAACCCTTATATGATCACTTTGTTATCCGTCTGTCTGTATGTCTTTCAAGACTCTTTTTCTCAGGAACGCGTAAAGGTATCAAGCTGAAATTCATATGGAATGCTCAGGTCTACTGTTCTTTGGAGTCAACCTAGAATCTTGAAATCTGGCAAAAAGCAAGGTCTTACAGCACAAATAAAAGAAAAAATTCCAAAAAATAAAAAAGTTGAAAATTTATCAGAATCAGAAATTTTTATATTGCCTAAATAATGTAAATCCGAATTTGGCTTATATGTAAGGTTTTATTTTTGTACTTACTTTTAAAAAAAAATAAATAAATAAAAAGTGTTCCCATACATACTCGTACATACGAGTAGTTGCAGCCAATTAGGATATCCTCTGAGTTGTATGGGCGCTCATACAATTTAAAGGACTAGCTTATTTGCTATAGGCATAGCTGGGCATTAACTCGTTAATCGTTGATTAACGAAGTTAACATTTTGATTAACGATTAACTTTTAAGTTAACCTAGAAAAAATTAACGGACTCGTTAACTTCCGTTACATTTTTTCAAGTCCGTTAATCGTTAATCCAGTACGTACTCTTTACAAAGCACCGCGTCGCGTCGAGTAAAACGAAACCAGGTACCTAAGTAAAATTTGGTAGATAAGGTTGTCGGTGCGTGTTCTAAAAGTCATGACACAGTGTGGGCCTCCTGACCCAGTGAAACAGGACGAACGGCATCCACTTTCGCCAGGCCAGCCTCTGGGTTTCTCAGTTGCTCCCTCCATCGCCGGATCATGGCCTCATCAGCTAGACGGGAGGGATCCCACATTGGAAGTTTCTGAAGAAGAAACTGGAACACTTCGGCGAGTAAATCTGCCTGCGCCTGGAGTACCCAGGGTGAAACACCCGCCAGAAGGACACCGCGCGTCATCCCCTTATCGCCTTCACCGCCAGGACCCGCTGCGTACTGCACAATTGGACCCCGTTCGGGACGGAGGGGGCGTCGATCCAAACGGGGGCACCATACAGTGCCATGGACCTCACAATCTCAAAACCGGCAAAGACATTCAATGCCCCGGACATTCGGCAAAAGCCTGCCGAAAGTCGAGACGGCTTCCATCAGTATCGGGGTGAACTGGGAGAAATGAAAAAGGAACGTCCAGCGTCCGTCCAGGGCCAGAGAGAGGTGCCTCATGATAGCGAAGTGGCTCTTGTAGAGTCCCAATCGGCTGGGTATTGAAGGCGTTGAACTGAGCCTCTGAAAAGCCCGGTCCCGCCTCCTCGAAATGCTGAGAAGCTTTTAAGTTCCAGAGCCCAAATCAACAGATTTTATAAGTAGAACATTATTGTTGCAATGATATAAAAATACAATTTTAATCACGTGTTAACGGATTAACGATTAACGTTAACTTGCGTTAAATCTTTCGAAATGTAACGCTTTAACGTTTAACGAAGTTAACTTTTTTAAGTAACGGATTAACGATTAATGAGTTAATTATTTGTTTAACGGTGCCCAGCTATGGCTATAGGTAATAATATAAGAAACCATTCGTGCGCGAATTCGACTCACATTTGACGAGATTTTTTTACTTTTTATAAAATAAATTCCTTATAAAAAACAATATACCGTTGTCCCGTGATTTTCTTCTTGTTGGGTTGACGTAGATGCATCTCCCACCCGGGGCCGGTGTACTTGGTGCGCGGGAAGTCCTCCAGTGGCACCGACACGTCCTCGTCGAAGAGCGGCGTCGGCGGCGTCTCTCCTCCACTTCCTGAGCGACCTCTTGATTCCTCTGTTTGGTTTTAAGATATGGGTTAACCCAGGAAACGGGCAAAAATACTTTTACTACCAGGTACGATGTAATATTTTACATTAAATGTTATTCTATACGGAAGAAATTGTGGCTTGCGAAAGCCAGAGCATCCGTTTTCTGCTGTATTTTCATCCCTGTGGGAAAATTATAAATATTGGCCCTACAGTTCCATTAGTCGAGATTTTATGTTAGGAAATTTCCTCCTCTTTTTGAATTTTCAAATTTTAATAAAGTAATGTAATATAGTTACTTAGATACTGTATTATTATAGTTGCAGTGTAACACATGTTTTTTAATTAGATATTATTGAGTTAAAAAAAAGATTACGTAAAACGAACAAAATAACATTGTTATTTATAAATATAATGAAGAAATTTTTACATCCAAGATATAGGTAACAAGGCTTTGTTAGGTCAACAAGATAAATTTGAACGAGGGTATCGATTGTTTCATTGTATTCGATGAATTGCGTGACAAAATTGATCCCCGCTAAAAGCCCTTTAAAATATATTTTATTTTATAACGTACTTCACAATAGGTACATTTTAAATACATGAACAAAATCCCCGGGCCGCCAGACTTTGATTATGAACTAAAAATTTCCTCATGAATCATATTTAAATTAAGTAATTTAAGTACTTATGATGTATGCGTTATACCCGTACCCACTAGTTCCGGCCGACGCGACGGCCAATGGAGAGGTAGGTAGTTAATGTAACGAAGTCAGAACCTACGGATGTGCAAACATACTGTCTACATGTTTTGTACTAGCCGCGAGACTTGTTTTTTTTTTGTAATATTAACTTGTACATATAAAAAAAAAACAAATAATGATAAGTACCTTGGTCGAAACTAACTCGTGTCTGTATTGGCTCTATATCGCTTTTATCGAAGGGATTGACGCGCGGTGACTCTGGCAAAACTTGCGGGCGTGGAGGTGGCGCAAGTACTGGCACTGCTGAGTCGACCCCATTCGCATCACTCTGTTTTGGTCTTAAATTATGAAAAATATATGAATTAGTCTTAGAACAATATATTCTACATTTAGTCTTCTATCGTCTGCTATAGACGAAGTGTTGACAAAAGCTATTTGTACTATGAAGAAGCATTATAAAAATAGCTCAAAAATTCAGATGTGTCTCATGAGTATGTTATTATTTAATCATACATTTACTTAAATCCGGGATCTTTGTACCTTATAAATACAGAGAAAGTGTCATCAGTGGAGTCTCGTGAACCCTGAGTTTCAAAGCGGGGTGTAGCGGCGGGGGGCGGCGGGGCACCCATACTGAGAAATGGATCAAAAGCTTCGGCTTCGAAACCTCCCAACCCACTGTCTGATGTGCCATCATCACCCCATGCATCTAATAAAAGTTTTGTTATATCATAGAAGACTTATCACTTATTTAATAAATAAATATTTAATGCACAGACATATATCTCTCATGATAACGTTGACAAACAGTAAGAACCAAGCAACTAATATGACAATTATTATCTCTCCTCATATATAGGATATGAGGAGAGATAATCAACTTGGCATGTCAGACTAGCACGCATTAAAGATATTTGACAATGAACGACTTTGATTTTTTTGCAAAATTAGGGCAATCGCCTAGTTTTACTCAAATTTATAGACAAACATATAGGTATATTTTATTTTATAAACAATATATTTTTTGACATCGGATATATAAAAGATTGCAATCAATCAAACGTACCTGTATTCATGTGATTAGCACTTGTGGAATCAAATTTAGCGGAGAATGCGTCAAAAGCGTCTTGCGATTCGGGGAAGGAATCTTGTCCGATGTTATCGGCACCATCCCATCCCAAATCTGTGAAAGACGTGGTTGAAATGTCTGGAGTTTTATCTTGAGCAACATTAAAAATATTATTTGTACTTTCTTCAAATACATCGTTTGTGGCTGAACCAAAGACATCTATTTGCGTTTCAATAGCGTTAGACTGACCTTCAGCAGTAAAAGTTTGGTCAGTAGTAAATGGAGTATCTACGCTTGCAGTCATTATTATATCTTCAGTTTTAATATTAGTTTCATCCGTTTCTTGATTAGAATCAATATTATCGCCAAGTTCAAATGGATTTTTCTCACTTTCTTCAACTTGCTGTAGATGAAAATTTTCCTGTGTAATGTCGGCAAACGGTGAAGCATTTATTGAAGCTGTATTTACTTCAACTGTTGGCTCTGAACAATCCATTGGGGTCACTATATCATTATGTGAATTATCAGGTACCGACGCAGTAATAGCGTGTTGTGCTTCTGTTTCTACGGAATCAGTCATAATTGTATTATCCGTTTCATTGAAAAATAAATTAGTAGATTCATTTATTTTCGATGCTGCAACAGTAGAAACCGTATCTGTAGGTTTAATTTCAGTAACAGTAGATAATTCTGGAAGGTCATCGCTAAGAAAGTCTATTTGCTTTTCTTCTTGTTTTGGTGCCGAATATAAACTTAAGATATCTTCTTTTGTAGGCTTAACCACGGTTGGAACTGGAGCGTCAAATAAATTAATGTCATCGTTAAAGTTAGCTGTGACTTGAGGAGGCGGTTGAGGTCTTGGAGGTGGTGCAGGTCTAGGTGGACGTGCAGGTGGCGGCCGCGCTGGTTTACTACGGTTAACATCAGCTGTTGTAGAGGTTTCTTCAAGTAATTCTGGTTCAGGTGTAGGGCTAGGCGAATGCATATCTAAAGCTGATACCGGACTCGGTGTTCGTGTCGGCGGAATGCGATCGAGTAAATGTGTGCTTGTAAATTCCATTTGTCCCGTTACTGTCAAAATCAAATTTTGAGTTTCCTGAGGTAGAGGTCGATTCAATGACTGCATTTCTTTATTTTCTTTTTCATCAGGGTAACTGCAATCAACCATATTGGAAACAAGTTCAAGTTCAGTTGGCTTAACAAGCCGCTCATTATCCGTTGATAGACTTCCGAATATATCCATTGAACCCATTTCATCAAAACATTGCTTGGCACTAACACCCGTAGTTTCTGTGGCACCAAAAATATCCACTGGCACTGTATCGCCTGGGGGTGGTTCATAAGTATCTCCAAAGTCAGAAAATGGATTACTAGTAGCAAATGGATTATCGCCAGACGTAAAATTTGAAGTTTCTGAATCTGACATCATAAACGGGTTTAGCACTTCAGTAGTTACAGGTGCGACGGGTTCATTCATGCTTAAGAAAGGATTGAAAGCCATTTTGATAATTTAACTTAGTTCAAAAACTCCGATTCAAGTAACTTTAGCTCTGTTCTTCCCGGATTGAGATCACTAGCAAAAGAAGTATCGAAGGGATCAAAATCTTCTTCTGATATTTTAGCAGTATCAGATGGTTCAGGAGTTAAAGCTTTTACCTGAAAAATATCGTCACTAGGTTCAAGCAAATCTGTTTCACCTTCAGCTTCGAAGGACGTTGACTTTTCACAAGAGAATTCCTTCGCTAAAAGCTTTAATTCTGTTTTACTTGGTTTTATATCCGTAGCAAAAGATGTATCAAAAGGATCCAATTCCACTTCAGGTGAAAAGTTTTCACCAGTTTTAGGACCTATAGGAGTTAAAACCTTAGCTTCAATTTCGTTTGCAGTACTTTGAAGTAGATCACTTTCTTTAAATGTATTTTGACTTGATTTTGTATATTCTGAATGTCTACGCCTAGTTTGGTAAGTTTCGCTTACTTTCAAATCTTCTTCAGAGCGCGTTCGAGGTAATATGTCAGGGACCTTATCAAATGCCTCTGCTTCTTCGCTTAAATCTTCAGTTATGGAGACTTCACGCGTATAATATGGAGTTAAAGGCTTTGAAGGCTTTGATTTAATGTCTAATTGAGAAGTTTCCACTCCGTCAACATTAAAAACCACATTTTTGCTCACAATTAAATTCTCTGGACGAGATGCTCTCCTCTCTACTATTTTAGGTTCATCAGCTCTGGGATCGAAATCAGGATCGCTAGGTACACGATAAATAGGTGCCTGTACCGTATTACCAATTAATTCTTGCTCTAAAAGCTTCAATTCAACTTTTCCCGGTGCAACAATCTTATCTACAATTGTAGTGTCAAAAGGGTCTATTTCAGTATTATTGATATCCACTGGATCTAAAGGTGAATCCCCTAGTTGTGTCAGATCAGTTGTACTTCCTCCTAAGAGATCCCGAGTGTTTACTTCATTGTCTATAATATCGTCAGATGTTATAGATTCTCTTATGCCCGAAGGATTTATCAAGTGAATCCTTACCGAGGACTTGCGTCTGTTGTTAAGTTTTACCTGAACTTCTTCTGCTCTTGGATCAAAGTCGTCGTCGTCTTCTTCTAATATGACTGCTTCTTGTTTAACTTGATCAAAATTAGTGCTTGGAACTACAGCGTCTGCGAAACTTGTATCGAATGGATCATCTTGGTCTATATAGGGATCAACATCTAATTGGTCTTCAACAATTCCTTCTGCAAAAACAGTATCGTTCTTATCAGCCTCAAAAGCAGACCAAGATTCTTGTAAGACTGGTTCAACTTTAATTTCGTTCTCTTCTAATTTGGTAATTGTAGATTTTACTTCCAATGATTCCGCTGCTAATAGCGTGAACTCATCAAGTTCTGCGTCGTCTGGTTCATTACACTTTTCCTCAATAACAGCTTGTATATCTTCTTCACTTGTAGCTTTCTGTTGTTGTTGTTGTTGTAATAATGAAGTATGTAAAGATACACTTAGATCTATTGGAGTAGATATAGGTATATCAGTATCAATGTCCAATATGCTTTTCTCAACAGGTTCATTAACATTAGATGATGGAATTGATACGGCCTCTTTGTCTCCGCTTTCTAATAATAAGTCTCCAGGAATAGTTCTTTTTGGCCTTTTTGTAGTTATTGTCAAATTGTCTATTCGGCCAGTAAGAACCTCTACAGCAACTCCAATATCTAAACCTTTTTTCCCTTTCGAACTTTTCGCCTCTTGCCCCTTAATCAGAGCATCAACGTGAGATGTGTCAAAGATGTCATCGTCTTGAAATTCTTCAGGTGAATCTGGGACATAAGCGAGTTTAACTTCCCCACGTTCAACGGCGTCGACGTAGGATGTGTCAAATATATCGTCTTGATCGTCGTCTTCCTCAGATTCGTCGTCGGTAACTCCGTAGTCACTCTTGTCACAGTTGTCCGCTTCTGCGGCTGCAGCTGCCACTAAATGAGGAAAATCAGCTTCTGTTACTTCAACAACAGGTCTCTTGGGTTCCTCCTTCTCTATTGGCTCGACTTCCTTGGGTCCTGCCGGCACACGCTGAAAAAACGATGTAGACTTTATACGATCTAAATCGCCTTGTGTCTTCTTTAGTACGGAGTCAACACCAGTCGTCAAGTCCTTGAACTTTGACCATTCTTCATTTTCTTTTGTTGAACCTTCACCTTGACCTTGTTGCTGATGTTCTTTCCTATATTTTTTTAATTCTTCTTCTGTGAAAAGTTCCTCTTCACCTTTGCGTTTAGACTTTTTTCCTTTTTTCTTCTTTTTAAGGCCTTTGGGTAACTTTAGCATTATATGATCTTATCGCTTTTTCCTGGTGTTGCTGAAACAAATGAACAATAATTAATTTGACACCACTTCAAAATTTATTAACACTATAATATACTATACCTACGTACATACGAATTGAATTGAATATGAGCTTCCATACTAATTTAAAAAATAGCAAATCTCAAGAAAACCTGTCAATTTTTATACCTACAATATTATTATATATTTAATATGATCACAATATATTGCGTAAGAAACACATTTACACAATAACCATCCATGTAAGTACTCCTAGATCACTTTTTTACAGACTTTCATTATATTATAATCATATTTTAGAAACAACGCAAAAGAATTTGTTAACTAATATTCAACAAGATGAGATATCCCAGATTTAAAAAAGACTACTACTTAAACAAACCTATCATATTGATCGGGCCTTAACGTAGTCTATGCTTACACTATACAAAGATATATATTATATACATGTACATGCAACACCTTGATGTGTGAATTGAGATACTATATGAAAAATGAGCGAAAAATGGTGTAACATTTAGTACGACTACATAATATATGGGTACCAAAAATGAAAATCTTTAGATACTCATGCAACGAGCTCAGTAAGAATTCGCGAAGTCGAAAAATGAGGAGAGGCGACTTGATAGCGGTGGGACTACGGCGGGCCACAGCGGCTAGGTGAGGGGCAGCTCGGACACGTACCACCGCCGCCTACAGCGAGGGCGCTACGGATTGGGCTGTACCTTCATTGCAACACGCGGACGCTCGCGCTCGGGGTGCGCTCGGGGCGCCTGGCTCGGGACTGCCGCGGCGGCCATCGACCGCCCGCGCCCCCGCGCCCCGCGCCCCGCGCCTCTGCGCGCGCAGCCTTACGTAACGCAGAGCATCTCATTCATTCCCATCGATTGCGTTTTATTCTAAATTTCGATTAAGCCTCAATCGCCAAGCCCCGAGAACTACATATCTAGAGATCATCTACGAATGCTTGTTTTTAATACAAATCTGTACTTCAATAAAAACTTTACATAAGATTCATTAAATAAAAAAAAATCAAACGATTAAATCATATCTTATGTAACAGATCTTTTAAAGGTTGGCATCATTTCTTTTTAATTGTATTAATTCTTATTTTATGATTATTTAATAATTATGTAGTAATTTCTAAAATTATTTACACGTTAGTTATTTCACAATACTTTGTTATACATTTCTTTTGATGTAGATTTATTTAGAATGAATTTAATTAAATTACTTGTAATAGGTACCTGTATCAGACCGACTTAGTATTATACACCAAGGATCTAGAAATATTAAATTTTGGACAAGGGTTCTTTTATTATGTGAAGGACTTTAGGGTTATTCCGAATGTAGGTTAAGCAGGGGGCGCCATGAGCCATCTCTGTAGTTGAGAATTGTGGTCAATCAATGGTTTCAGTGAATTATTTATTTCTCTATACTTGAAGCAAGTATGTCTCTCGTTATTTTCAACTTATTTATTTCTCTTAATGCATTCCATAAAATAAGGTGGGCTCATTAGCTTCGGAACGGAATATTTTGTCATTGTCACGTTATTTCATAGCAGCTGTCTATTTATATGCGAATATATTACGATAAAATTATGATAAGGTTAACTCTTAAGTCTTACTTAAGGTACAAATGTTCAAAAATTAAATAAATAATACATACATATTATATTATGTTAAAGGGATGTTTGTGATAAGACTAATTTTCAATAAATTGCTATACTTAAATGAACCTATTCAGTCAAGATTTTATTGTGTTTTATTTTGATTTTTGTAAATACTCTTACTCTCGTCAACTTTATTATAGAGCACTCGAAATATGAAAGACGATAAAAAACACGAACTTTGGTAAAATCGAACTAAAATGATAAGTCACGTTGACGAAGGAAGGAACGTACCTACCTACATAGGTAGTAGTATCTGTTATTAAAAATTCGGTATACATATAAATCTATACTAATATTATAAAGCTGAAGAGTTTGTTTGTTTGTGTGTTTAACGCGCTAATCTCAGAAATTACTGGTCCGAATTGAAAAATTCTTTTTGTGTTGGATAGTCGGAAAAAAACGGAAGGGCGGACGTTAGTTCCGCGAGATATCATACCGCGCGACTTACATACATAGGTTTTTTTTTACAATTGGGATGTATTAACGCTTACCAACTGTAGATAACGGGTGGTTATGTGGGACTAACTGGAATGAAGTCAGTACTATCCACTAAAACCCTACTGTCCTCACCCGTTTACGCTTGCGCATGCAACTACGACGCGGGACGCCCCGCCGGCTTAGCTGGTCTGCCAAGGCAGACCACACAGCCAAGAGGGTTGCTCTATAGTCGACTCTGCTATCCAGAGAAGTACTAGGAACAACCCGCATGACACACCGCACACCGAAGTGGGCCCCTGTTGGCTGTTGCGCGTTTCTCAGCTTCGCGCCGGCCGACTGCCGGACTTTACTTATTACTAAGCCCGTCCGGCGTCAACCACGACAAGGTAAACGCACGTTGGGGGAGAAGGTATATCTATACTAATATTATAAAGAAGTAAAGTTTGTTTATTTGTTAATTTGTAAGGGGTAATCTCGGGATCTACTAAACCGATTTTGAAAATTCTTTCTCCAAGAGAAAGCCACAGAGTGTCATAGGTTATATAAAAAACCTAAAAATAAAAATGCTTTTACGTGGTAGTCCGTTTTGCAAAGTGAATCGGAGAAAAACGGTCGAATGAAAGCGTTTCTTACGAACGCTGCCTTAGCTATGAAAGATATATTTTTGAGTTCTAGAGAAAAGATGTGGAGCTTAAAAATGCCTACAAAAAAGTCAACAACAGCATATGTCTAACTTTTATATTTAAGTGACAAAAAGTAGTTTTTTTAACCGACTTCAAAAAAGGAGGAGGTTATATGTTCCGTTGTATGTATTTTTTTTTATGTATGTTCACCGATTACTCCGCCGTCTGTGGGCCGATTTCAAAAATTTTTCTTTTGATTGGTAGGGTATAGTTCCGAGGTGGTCCCATTGTCACCAAGTCAGGATCTGATGATGGGATCCCAGGGAAATCGAAGGCAACTCTCAAAATTTACAGGCACCTATTATGTTTTTGATATATTTTCTAAACCCGATAAAGCTTTTACGTATGAAAATCATCATCTCATGTGGATGAGCTGATGATGGAAGGTAAAATTCCTCAACAGTTGTTTTTTATGTGTTTTCACCGATTTCTTCGTGAATTGTGGGCCGATTTTAAAAATTTCTTTTTTGTTCGGTAGGGTATACATTCAAAATGTTCTCATTGTCACCAAGTCAGCATCTGATGATTGGATCCTAGAGAAATTGAGGGCAACCCTTAAATTTTATCGGCACTGATTACCTTTTTCTTATATTTTCTAAAGCTGTTCAAGAATTTGTGATGATGTAAGGTATATATCCTCAACGGTTAGGAGTTGAAAGAAAATTCTTTTAATATTATACGTACTTATGAACTGATAGTCGTATTCCTTCAGGATATTAGGTGGATTGATAATAGAAGGTAAATCTTATTAACGTCTACGAGTTACGTGGAAAAATAGACGTGGACAAATCTCGATTGACTATTGTCGTTCATTTCAAAACTTCGCTGACTTATTGGAGCAGTAGTTTAGTTAGCCTTCCAATATTTTATTTAAACATAATAATTTCCACAAAAAAAATTAAAATAAATTATTTTTTAACAAATATGAAAACCGACTTCAAAACGCTACAAATCGAAACTAAAAAGAAAAAAAAAATTAATTAGGTACTTAGTTATTGTTGGAGTCGGTGCCAGCCAAAGCAAAATAATCTTAATACAATTTAATTAATGTATCAATTTGTAAATATAATCAAAATATCCGTTCGAAAGTTCATTGCAAAGGCAGGATAAAACTGTCCTTCTTGGCTGACACCGACTCTAACAATAACTAAGTAATTAAAAATTTTTTTTTCTTTTTAGTTTCGATTTGTAGCGTTTTGAAGTCGGTTTTCATTTTTTTAATATTAGTATAGATAATTTAATTTTTAATATTAATAAAATAATTTAAATTATTTAAACACTCTGTACTAAAAAAGGATTATTAACATTATGCCCAACGAAGTGGGCACGGGTCAGCTAGTACATAAATACAAACACAACGTTCACCACACACATAAGCTGAGGTTAAATTCATAGCAAGAATAGAGAGATAGTAGATTCGTAACAATTGGATACTAATCTAGGGATCTTATTGTAAATTACATTGTAAAGTGTAAAACGATTAAAGAGATGCACGCAAAATATGGTCGAAAAAGTAGCCATTACATTAGGCATTATTACACCACGCTTTACACCTTTTTGAGCTCTTATAATGTAAATACTAGTGGAACCCGCGGCTTCGCCCGCGCTAAATCAAAGGATATTATAGATATAAAATATTATAGCAAAATACAATTAACAGTTACTAAAATTAAATAATAAAAATATTAATAACGCCATCTATGAGAAATCATTACGCATCATTTGATAAGTGAAAGTACGGAATTATGATTTAAGAGTTTAGAACACATTATTATATTATTCTTTTTTAACAGTATTTTAGGAATTAAATATTCTTTTTTTATGTAGTAATTATATATTATATTTAATTATAACATATATTTTATTTTATACACTTTTCTTGTGTCTTTTGTTGTCAGTGACGTTTCGTCAGCGAGCAATATGGCGACTTCGACTTGTCTGTCAGCATTATTAGAATTAAACAAAATACTCGACAATCCGAATTTTGCGCATATATGTTGTCGACTCGAAATCTTTATTTTTGTATGTTTTATTATTCAGGTAAGGTTTCGATCGCGTCTACCGTACCCCTTTACGAAATTATTAATATAGATAAATAAATATAAATATATAAATATGTTGGGACATTTACACACAGCACTATATAGTTCCACGGTAAGGTACGAGCCTTGTGTTATGGATACTAGATGGTTGATATACTACACATATATGTATAAGTTTAAATACATACCTACATATTATTACCAGTATATTATCACGTAAAAACTTGTATTTTGGCATCCTAAAACTGTTCTCAAAATTCACATAAGTATAATTATCCAATTAAACTTGCGACCATCCGGTCGCAAGTTTTACAGTCAGGGGTCAAAGGTCACAAAAATCAATTTAAAAAAAATTGTTACGCTCGCGCCAAGATTACAGAAAAAACATTGGATTTATGCTATTAGTTACTAATATAATGTACCTTCGACAGATTCCCCGTATAAACTTCTATCTGCTTTTTACTTTTGTAAGGATGACTCTAATCTCTATAGATCCAGCTATTATGTTTTGTACGTGAGAGTAAAAGGTTCTTCTTATAATTAAATAAAAAAAGGAAATTAAAATGTGGTATCCTACACGTTAAACCCAATAATAATAAATCACTACTCAAATCAAATTAAAATACATATTCATTATTCAAATAGACTTTTACAAGCTCCTTTGAATCGTCATTTTTACATTATTAAAATTAAATGTCAGTCTGTAAAGTCTGTGAGTAAACTACCACAGGCTCGGAAAGCTGTTCTGCTGAGAAGGGCGAGAAACTCAACAGTTGCTCTTTTCAAAAAAAAAATTGAACAATATTGCATTACAATATTTATCTATTTATCCTACGTGAGACACAACCAGACTTTAATCCCACACATTTCCATCTACTAAGTATTCCGTGATAGTGTAATAGGCCTTATTCAGTACCGTATTTTTTAATTTTAGATTTAAATTGTTTCAAAGGCAAGTTCAATATTGACTGTGGAATTTTATTATACATGCGAACACCTTGCCCCATAAATGATCTATTTACTTTTTGCAGGCGAAAACTGGGTGTAACAAGTTTATCCTTATTTCTTCTATTTATACCGTGTTTGTCGCAGTGCCTTGAGTAGCTATTAACGTTTTGACGAACAAACATGATGTTACAAAAAAAAAAATGTCTTTATTGAAAAACAAATACATTGGTACAATCTTACACAGCCCTAGCTCCTGAACTAGAAACCTGTGTTTCAGGAGCTAGTACCTTCCCTTATCAAAGAATTCACTTTCAATGTAACAAAGAAAAGAGAAAGAGAAACAATAAAAGAAAATAAAAAATAAAAAAGTTGTGTGTGTGTGTCTGTATGTGTGTGTGTTCGTGTGTGTGTGTTCGTGCGTGTGTGTTCATGTGTGTGTGTATGTGTGTGTATGTGTGTGCGGGTGTGTGTGTGCGTGCGCGCGCATGTGCGTTGTGTGTGTATTATTTATTCATTACTATAAGGTTTTCAGTTTCTTCGTACGTTAAATTAATAAGCCATTCTTTTAAAATTCCTTTTATTTTATAGTTGCTTAGGTTTTTCACTGTATATAGGTCATTGAATTTATTATAAATGAACGGGGCAATTGATTCATAGTGTCTTTGGGCAAATACACTTTTGGTTTGTGGAAGCGGGCAGCGGTCTTGTCTTTTATAAATATTTTTAGGTAATAGAGGGACATTAATCTTGTGATATCTGCGTATGCATTGGTATATAAACAGTTTTCTAATAGTAAGTACATTAGCTATCTTATACAGTTCGGATGTTCGAAATCGGTAGGGTAGGAGAAGAGCTACTTTCAACAGTGATCGTTGAGCGCGTTCAAGGTTGAGTAGTTTAGTTTTAGATGCTCCACCCCATGCATTTATACAATAACTTAGGATTGATTCAGCCGGAGCCTTGTATGTTTGTATTATAATTCCAGTATCTGATAAAATTCTTATATTCTTAAAAATGAACATGAGTTTTCTAACCCGACTAGCCAGTAGTAATATATGCTCCGTCCATGTTAATTTGTCATCAATGATTACACCCAGATATTTTATATTATTATGTTTTGTGAGCATTTCACAATTACAATTAAAACTTCCAAAGGAAAAGCTACGGTTGCAGGGATGTGTGTGTATGCGAATCTGAAAGTTCAAAGGATGTCCACGACTAGTCTTGCTAAAGCATAGAAATTTTGTTTTACTCGTGTTGATTGAAAGTAGACTGTCCTCAAGCCAAGCTGTTATGGTGCATAAGCCGGTTTCAGTGAGTTTACGAACTTCTTCCCAATTTTTGCCTCTAAACAAGATAACTGTATCGTCTGCATACATTAAAATATCAGAATTCTGTAATGTTACTCGGCAGAGTTCATTTATGTATATTAAAAATAAAGTAGGCCCCAACGTACTACCCTGCGGAACTCCATATGATACAGATTCAAAGTCACTAAAAATGTTATCAACGCGAACTCTCTGAATTCTATTGGTAAGGTAACTTCGAAACCATTCATAAGCATTACCTCGGACACCGATATTTTCAAGACGAGCTAACATTATGGGAATTGACACGGTGTCAAAAGCTTTTTGTAAATCTAAGAAAACAGCTAGACACTTGTCACCTTTATCAATATATTCTTTAATGAGTGTCGTTAGTTTTAGTACAGCATCCTCTGTAGACACTTTTGGTCGAAAGCCATATTGGTTATTACATAGTACATTGGCTTGATTCAGGTATTGAATGAGTCTATTATTAGTAGCTTTCTCTATTATTTTAGATACGACACTGAGCAAAGATCATCATCATCCGAGCGTTTGTCCCGGTTGCTGCCGTGGCTTTCCCTATCGGAGCCCGGGGTCCGCTTTTCTAGTCATCCGCCTCCACTTCGGCCGATCTTGCGCATCCATGTGGGTTAGTCCATTGGCACGCATGTCAGCCATTACGACGTCAAGCCAGCACTTCTTGGGCCTGCCCCTCTTTCGAGGTCCCAGCGGGGGTGCCATGGCTAGACATCTGTTACCCACGTAGCTTGCCGGTCTACGCGTCACGTGGCCGTACCAACGTAAGCGACATTCCTGCATTTTGTCTGCTATGTCACGGACATGAAGGCTACCACGGATGCGGGAATTACGCACGTGGTCTTTCCGCGTGACCCCACACATCCATCGCAGCATCTTCATCTCCGTGACACGCAGTTCTTGCTTGTGTCGCTCAAGCACGGGCCACGCTTCGCTGCCATATAAAAGGACAGGTCTAATGATGGTTTTATAGACCTGTCCCTTCAGTTTGACCGGCATTTTGGGGTCGCAGATGACACCACTCACCTCACGCCATTTTGCCCAAGCTGCTGAAATGCGTGCCTTGACGTCGCAATCGATGTCACCCGACACATGAAGTATGGACCCTAAGTATTTAAACTGGTCCGTGCGCTCGACCATGTTTTCGCCTATGCGAACGGACAAGGGGTCGTTGGAGTTGCAGGCCAGGTACTTGGTCTTCGCCACATTCAGTCTAAGACCACCGTTCTTAAGTGAGCTCTCCCAACCCTTCACGCGTCTCTCAAGGTGGTTCCTGTCCGAGTCTGCCAGTGCAATATCGTCCGCGTACATGAGCAACCACGGGGGTTGCTCATGTGCATCTCTGATGCTGGCGGATAGTTCGTCCATTATCACACTGAACAGAAACGGACTGAGAACCGAGCCTTGATGTACTCCGACTGTGATGGGAAAGGGAGCCGTATCGCCAACAGCCGTCCTGACCACAGACTCGGAATTCA
Organism: Boloria selene; assembly: GCA_905231865.2. Lineage (NCBI taxonomy): Eukaryota > Metazoa > Arthropoda > Insecta > Lepidoptera > Nymphalidae > Boloria > Boloria selene. The sequence goes on from HG993146.1 coordinate 12,996,135, forward strand.
GGTACATGTCTCGGACTATATCAATATAGATTTCTGGTACCCCTTTGGACCTCAGTGCCCACCAGATCATCAAGCGAGGAACACAGTCGAAGGCCTTCTGCATATCTAAAAAGAGGAGGTGCAGAGGCGTATTCTTCGATCTGTATTTCTCCATGACGGTCCTTTGGGCAAAAACAGGGTCCATGGTGCCGCACCCAGGGCGAAATCCATATTGGCAATCCGAGACTGTGCACTCCTGCCGGATCCGGGAGTCCACAATCCGCTCAAAGAGCTTCATGGTGTGGGACATGACCTTAATGCCCCGATAACCGCTACACTCCTGCACCGATCCCTTGCCTTTGTAGACTGGAGTAATAATACTCAGCCTCCATTGGTTCGGGATTTTACCGGTCAGGAGTGCGCGGTTAAAGAGGTCAGTAAGGGCGCCCACACCACGCGGGCCTAAGGTCTTCCAGGCTTCAATTGGGACTCCGTCGGCACCGACAGCTTTCCGATTCTTCATGTAGCGAAGAGCTAGCTGCACTTCTTCAGGCGTTATCGGGGGCACGAGTCCTTGGTTCGGAGGGAGATCAGGTGGGCTCACTACTTCGTGCTGCTGGTTAAGCAGCTCGTGGAAGTATGAGCGCCATCTCTCCTTCACCGCGAGGTCCTCGCATAACAGGTCACCGCTAGAGTCCTTTACACAGCGGCACTTGGAAATATCCAGTGCCGCTTTGACTCGGGACCGTGTCAATTTGTAAACGAGCTTCTGCCCCTCAGACGATTCCAACTTGTCGTATAACGGTTGCAAGTCGGCCTGTCTGGCTCTGGCTACAGCTCTCTTGGCGGCCCTTTTCGCGGTCCTGTATGCGTCGTGGTCTTCAGGGGATCTGGACGCTTGCCACTTTTTGAAGAACGTCTTTTTCACTCTGACCTCCCCCTGGACTGTGTCTTTCCACCACCAGGTTTCCTTGTCACACTTGCCACCGCCCTTGGACGTGCCAAGCACCGCCTTCGCCGCCTCCATGATTGCCGCCTGAATCCTATTCCAGTGTTGCTGGGTCGATTCGCCATCAACCGCGGTGCACTTGTCACCAACGGCTGAGGCGAACTCCTGGGCCCTTGATTCAAGCCGCCACCACCGAGTCTGGCGTCGGCAGCGCTCGGCACGTTTCTCCACGGGCTTCACGCAGAGATCCATGACAAGGAGGCGGTGTTGTGCAGAGAGACTCTCACCGGGTATGACCTTGCAGTTGGCTACTCTACTGATGTGGTGCCTCCTAGTTAATAGGAAGTCGATCTGAGTGGCGTGCCTCCCACTCTTGTAGGTGATGAGGTGCTCGGGTTTCTTTTTGAAAAACGTGTTCACGACAGCCAGGTCGCTGGCCGCACACGTCGTCAGGATTTCATTTCCTTCCGCGTTGCGACTCCCGTACCCAAAACCACCGTGAACACGCTCAAAGCCCCCGCTTACCTCGCCCACGTGACCATTCAGATCACCACCCAGTAATACTCCCTGGGACAACGGTATGTCGCGTAGCACATCTCCGAGTCTATTCCAAAACGACGCCTTTTCAGTGTCGCTACAACCAGCCTGTGGCGCATAGGCACTTACGAGGTGAGTTACCACCCCCTCGATAAGAGTCCTTACCACCATAAGCCGGTCGTTGATGCGGTTAACCTCCAGGACGCCGTCTTGCATCTCCTCAGAGAGCACTACTGCCACCCCGCCCTGCCCACTAGGTGCACCGGTGTAGATCAGTTTGTAGCCATTCCCAATGAACCGGGATCTGCTGCCTTTCCACCGAGTCTCCTGCAGGAACGCCACGGCCACCCTCCGCCTAGCGAGTACATCGGCCAACTCTCTTCCACGTCCGGTTAGCGTGCCAATGTTCCACGTGCCGAAGCGTATCTTGCGGGTTTGGGCTCGCGTCGTTAGCCGCGCCCGCCCCTGGCGCGGTAGCCCTTGCCCATTTGTCGCAGGAGTCGGGCGGGGCTCCTGCGCGCCGTTTTGCGGCGGCGCCCTATCCCTGCGCAAATTCCTTTTCTGACTTCCCATGTTTTGTGGCGATGTGTGCTAATTACGGGAGCGACTGCCGTCTGACCTCCCAACCCCGAAAGGAAAGCTTAACTACAAAGATGATGTGGTAGTGAGTTCCCTTTGTCGCCTCGTACGACACCCACGGGATGATATGGGGTGGCGACATTTGTATTCTAAACGCCGTCGCCACACGGCAAACACGACACTGAGCAAAGATATTGGTCTATAATTGGTTGGCATTTTTTTATCACCACTTTTGTAGATTGGGCAAATAACAGCGGACTTGAGCAAACTGGGGAAAATACCATATTCATAGGTAAGGTTGCAGATGTAGGCTAATGGCTTGCACAAAGTCTCTCTAAATATTTTTAAGATTGACGGAGGAATATTGTCTATACCCGGGGATTTGTTGTTTTTTAGTCCTGCGATAATACTCATAACTTCGAATTCATCTGTATAATATAGACACATAGAATTTTGTGGTGCCCTGTCTCTGCTAGATTTTTTTGCAAGAGAATTTTCATCCGTACGTAGTTTTAGTAGAATTTCATTCGCAAGGTTACTGCCAACTCTAGTGAAAAACCTATTTACTTCATTCAATGAATCGACGGCAGAGTTTTTAATGCGTAGTAATTCTGTAGGAGTCACGTTACTTTTGTTTATATTACACATTTCCTTTATAATATTCCATGTTTCTAAGATATTATCCCTGTTTTGATTTATTTTATTATTATAATAGTATTCTTTTTTTAAGGATTTTATAATTTTATTGCAAATATTACGGTAAGCTATATATTCTTGTTTTAGTACTTCATTGCTAGCATCTTTACGCAAACGTTTATGAATTTTGTCACGTTTTCTAATCGATTTAACAACACCTAAAGTTATCCATGGTTTTAGAGGGCGTTTTCGTTTAGGAATAGTAATAACACTTGTATTAGTAGTAGTATATGTATGTAGTTGTTACAATATATATATATATATATATATATACTTTCTATCAACTTTAAAAATTAAGGAGGTATCATCCGCAAAGAGTACAATATCACACAATTTATCGGTATAAAACGGAAGATCATTGATATAAACTAAAAACAAAAACGGACCCAGGATAGATCCCTGCGGAACACCCATTCTAAGACGAGAACCAGAAGAATTGACGTTATTTACCGCGACCTTCTGAACCCTATCAGTAAGATAAGAAGCAAGTAGATCGAGAGCAATACCACGAACACGTAATTTGCAAATTTAAGTAAAAATGTTTCATGTTCCCCACAATCAAAAGCTTTAGACAACTACTACTACTAGATTACAGTTTAGTTAAAATGGGTTTATTTTGTGTAATTGGCGAGTGGCGACCGAAGTCGATCGGTTAAATCATGTTTTTATAGTTAGTACCAATCGTAGTTAAAATATAACAGTTAAAGTTTGACTTTTGTAATATTTATTTTTTCCTAAATTAAATGACCAAATATTCGTACATTATCAAAAAATATTTTGTTTGTTAATTAAATTATATATTATTATTACTGGTATAATTATAATATTAGCAATGGCGAACGATTCATGGGAAAAATGGAACGTTACGTTAACGTTAAAAATAGAAACAATGCCATTTATGCACCTAGCGGCAGACATATGGCACTAATTTGCATAGCTGGGCACCGTTAAACAAATAATTAACTCGTTAATCGCTAATCCGTTACTTAAAAAAGTTAACTTCGTTAAACGTTAAAGCGTTACATTTCGGAAGATTTAATGCAAGTTAACGTTAATCGTTAATCCGTTAACACGTGTTTAAAATTGCGTGTTTTACATCATTGCGCTAATGACCTACCTACTTATAAAATCTGTTGGTTCGGGTTCTGGAACTTAAAAGCTTCTCAGCATTTCGAGGAGGTGCCTCCGTTTGGATCGACGTCTTCCGCCTCATACAGGGTCCAATTGCGTATACCCTCTCCGCCCCAAACAGGGCCCAATTGCGTATACCGGACGGTGTCCCTTATGGTGACCATGCTTCTGCCGGGTGATTCGCCCTGGGAACTGCAGGCGGAGGCATTCGCCGAAGTATACCAGTTTCGGGCGAGTGAGCGTGAGCGTGGGAGGCAGTCACTGGAGTCAGGCGTTTTCGTTTTACTCGCGGCACTTGTCGACTTTACCGAACTTACATGTCAGAACGTGTTTTTCACGTTCGTGGCGGTGTGGCGCGGCGCGGTGCATGTTAAATAGTGGGTACTAGATTAACGATTAACGGACTTGAGAAAATGTAACGGAAGTTAACGATTCCGTTAACATTTTTTTAAGTTAACTTAAAAGTTAATCGTTAATCAAAATGTTAACTTCGTTAATTAACGATTAACGGATTAACGAGTTAATGCCCAGCTATGCTAATTTGTCAAAATACTTGGAAGAATAACAAAGCATGGAAGCGAGGCTAGAATAAAAACCAAGTTATCTATAGTTTACTCATTTAGTTCAGTTAGCATGTCATAAGATGTGAGTGAAACAAAACATGACTGTTTGTTTTTATTATTTTGGAACGTGTCACAAGGCAAAAAATAAATGGTCACCTTTGGTCATCTTATAATGCTAATAAATACAAAAGTTCTATCTTAGACGTTTAAACTTTAAGTCGACTATCAACTAAATTTTTCAGTATTATGTTTTATTGATTCATGTCTAGCGATGTAAAAATGATTGTCGATAATAATTAGTAGAATAGTAAATAATTATTAGTTTGGCTCTTCGGGCCTGATATAAACCTACGAATCGAGAAAACCTACTAAAGTCTACTACCTAGTAAAAAACTAGTTCCAACTAAAACGGGACTTAACTGTTACATATAGATAGGAAGATTTCACAAACAAATATTTGGCAAAAACTTGGAGTTCTACGATTAAAAATTTAAAAATATAAACTAGCACTCGGTGTTTTGCACTGAGTGCAGTGTTGCAAACCCAAATTTTAGTACAATATAATAAAATACAATATAATAAAATACTGTAAAAAAGTGTCATAATATCATAGGTTATAACACTATTTCACTCAACATTGGTTTATATTTACGTCTTAACCTGGAAAGAATACAATTGCAAAATGTGTTGTGGCACTTTTTTTATATTATTTTTGCCTAATTTTGGTAACGAAATCTTTACAAAAATAGGCTGGAATAGTGTACCTGCTTATTAGTTTATGAATTGGTATCTGTTTTATTTTAGAAAATCCAGACAACGCAATATTGGAAGATAGGAAAGACGCTGAACCTATTGCCCATTACAGTTTCAGTGCACCTGAAAGCAAATATGCAGATACTGAGGCGGCTGTTGATAATTATTTTTCGGAAGATGTCGAGTGAGACAGTGGTAGCCCAGCAGTAACACGTCGCTTGGATAACCGAGTGAAGCGGGTTCAAATCCGGGTCTCGCACCTCTGATATTTTCATGTGCTGTGTGGAGAAACTAAATAAATAAGAGTATTCGATTTACAATGTGATTAATTTCACAAATTATGTTACAATATAATGTAAAAAAGTGTCATATTTTGGGTATTTTTTCAGTTTTATTTTTAATTAAAAAATTCTATTCTATTCATAAATCTATTTTTACTATAGTGTAATAGCTTGATAAATCCTTTGTTAATTAAAATAGTAAAAAGCTCAAAATCTGTATAATTTAAATCGGCTTTTTCTCAAAACTTGTTTTTGGCGTGTTACGACAGTTTTTTAGAGGATGTGTGCTATAATTAAGTTTTAGTATACTTTTCGAATATTTAGACTTTATTGGTCATCTTAGATGATCTAAACTATAATTATTTTCGTTTAAGTTCAAAATTGGATATAATAATTATATGATGTTCTTGAAGAAGTGTTCGGACCTAGATCGAACTATCGATATTGACAATCGCCGCATTTTCCCCACATAATGCAATTCCCCAACAAATCCCCAATCGACTTGGAATTCTCCGTAGTTGGGGAATTCCCCACAAATTGGCAACGCAGCACAGAAATGTCTATGGGCGCGAAATGGCGTGAACGGCGAGCTATTGCTGACGTTTTTTTTATGGTTTATGGCCTGGAGTTTATTAATCATCTATGGCCTGGAGTCTATGTATGCTTGACAGTTGACACTTGACAGTTGACGCATCGTCGCATGCATAGAGTATATTGCTTTATGGGCATGCCAACCTAATTAGCAATGGGCGATGATTCATCGCAACTACAGACTTTAAACTATCGATATTTTAAATAAAACTTAATTTAAAATTAATCTTTCTTTCTTTTAATTTTAATGTATATTTAATGAGCGGGACGTTCGATTTGATAATATTTGCGAACAAGAGCTTATAATAAACCTACAAGATTGTTTTAGCGATTCAAAAACTGATTAGGATATTGATTTGGGGTGTACTCCTTTAGAAGAATAAATGCATTTTATATTAAAATATTAGTTTAATTTAGTAATTATATTAAACCTAATTATATGTTACATTAGCATTGATAATAGTAAGAAACGTCGATAATTTCTATCGACGTTTTTTTATATCCTGACAACCTTAGGAATGTCAATTTGACATATATCGCAGAGATCAAGCTATCTTTTATGAGGTATAATAATAATATTGTGTGCACTTTAGTTAAATATCCATTAATAAGTTTTATTTTCAAGAGCATAGGTTTATACAAATATTTATAATGAAATAACAATTTACTTTTAATAAGATTTCTCTTACTAAAATTCATTTCTCCGAGCTTTCTGTTCCGCAAAAATATCTATAACATTATCAAAAATTTAAGATCGAGCCATAGAATTTTCTAATTTCTATTGACAGAATAGCCAAATTACGTAGCCTGTCTTGTGCCATAGAGTTTTTCAAATAGGTTTTTATTAATTTTAGTTTCGAATGATCGTTCAGCACAAGCTGTAGTCACATGAACTTTGACAAATAACTTTAACCCCTCGTCTGTGTAGACAAGGATCCTTGCGCACCCCGTTGTCTGTGTAGGACAAGGATCCTTGTCTGACGTACCTTTGTCATTTTACACTCACATATAGACAAAAATGAACATGGCGGCCGGCTATCATGGCATAGGCTCTCTACAGCGTGTTCTAAATTTACATAGTGATTTGATATTAAATAAATGAATAAAATATGGTTTGACATTAGCGAATCATAACTAAAAATGATGACTAGCTGAGCCGTGGCTTTATTTTTGCTTAACTACAAAAAGCTTTTACTTTATTTGAATAAAATTTGTTTTCGCAAATTACAAATTTCCTTTTAGTGAACGTAGGTATATAAAACTGTAAATATCCGGTTTCAATAAATATTTTTTATGTTTATTATTATACAAACATTTATGTTATTTATCTATTCACTTAAACTACACAAAACCACGCGAATTGGACTTGGTATACCACCTTGGTATTCTCTGTCTTGTCCTGGGTTCTGCCAAAATGTCTATGTGAGAAGTAATCTTCTTTTAAATCTATACCTTCTTCTTTGAACAACTGGCCTTAAAATCTGTGAATGGTCATTGTAAAGTAAATTTTAAGGAGTATATTCCATTAATATTTTTTAATCATGTATATTTTGACGTGTTTCTCGTCGGAACGAGATAACCTTCCGTGGTAAAAAGCCTACGTCACTGTCAAGTCCCCCCAACTTCTTTTTTATGTGATCTGTGCCCCAACTAACAAAAATCACAATAATCCTTTGTTCCATTTCGATGCGAAAGATAGACAAACAAATACATTTTGATATTTAAAATATGAGTATGGATTCAATATATCTACATAATTTCAAAATCACGGGGTATTTTTATTTCAATATTATCTTATCTTTTGGCCACTATGCTTATTGACAATGTTGATGAAATTATTATTTTAATTATTTTTTCAAAGGACAAACATTTTCAACAACGTAGTTCCCGTATACCTTAAAAGTTAGCTTGCTATAAATATTTAGGAAAAAAACTAATACTCACATTTCCTAAATATAGGTCTTTGAATAAAATGAAACACTCTGTGTATAATCAAGGATGACAATCAATGACAATAATATAGTAGGAGAGCTAGCAAACCATCCGACTAACCCATTTTCGAAAAATAAATTACTGTAATAATAATATTTTATTATGTATCTTCATTCTTCATACACCTATAAAAACGGTTCGAATAATAAGTTTTTATAATAAATATCTGTTAAGATAAATACAATTTAAACTTTACATATAAGCATGTTATTGTTGATTTTAGTATCCTTAATCATATCTTAACAAGTTAATATATCATAATATCCTTTCTTTCTAACGTTAAAACCCGTACAAGTGTGTTGCGCTTGCACTCCGATCAAGCGTGATCGCTAATACGAATAGCTAGAATATTTAGGGTGCTTGCACATTAAATAAATAAAAGCGCATGCCCTCAAAACTTTAGCCTTGTGGAAACATTACTACTCCTTACAATCCCGATGACAAATTTACTAGTCTGGTACCTACATATTTGCACCCTTAAAATATGTTATCATTTTTTTACGCTCTAACATATGAAAATTACAAAATTTTGAATTGTAGCCTTGTGGGAGTAGATAAAATTGAAAGTTTTTTTGACATTTAAAAAATCCCTATCCCACGTGGGGTCGATACAAGATGTCTTAATTTTTCACTCTCATCACGTCATTCGTCAACGTAACATTCACCCTTTTTATACGCATATCCTCTTTTACACAATCCATCCATCTCTTTTTCAGTCCTCCCCTAACCTTTTTTCCTTCCACGTGCATTCTTTCTCTTCGTTATATAACTTTCTTGACATCACATGTCCATACCATGCCAGCCTATTGCCCCTCACCTTTTCTATTACTACGCTACCTTATCCCTTCTAGACACACCACACATCCATTACACACATTTAAGTCGCATGCACTTTCCTTTCATCCATATTGCCGTCGTTTTAAATGAGTACGTTTTAACCAAAGTACCGAAAATAGGAGCAGACCGGTAGGCCACTAAAGTCTGTTCTGTGGCTTTGGTTGTTCTGTGTTCGTGTGGCTTAAGCCAACGCCCCCGATAATATAACATCAAATATGAATATTTTCTGAGCTTTGTGAGTAATTTTACTTAGACGGTTAGTCTTATAGTTCGCTAGCTCTTAGACTAGCTCTATACTTACGCACACATGCAAATACGAAATATTTATTATAATGTGACACAACTTCGCGCAGTTTTTTTAGCAAGTCAAATGCAGACCAGGGGTTAATGCAGTCGAAGTAGAGCCTACTAATGCAGTACTCAAGTGGCCGCGAGCTTAGAAATAACTTAATAATTTTAACAAAAAATTTTGTATGTACCTTAAAAATTATAATTTTTTAAGTAAGGTGGGTGGACCATGGGTGGCCACCTTAACGTATAAACAGTTATAATTTGATTATTTGCTGGATAAATGAAACAAACTACTTTCTTAATAACACTTTGTTTTATTATGTAACATATAAAACACTTTTTTTGTTGCAAAGTTAATCACTACCTAATAAACGTAGGTTTTCGAAAGCTCTTCTAAATGGCCTTGTTTGTAACAGGGCTCCATATAAGGCCAATATAATGAATCAGTCATTTAACTTATAAATAACGGTGTGATTTTTAAAATATCTGCTTATACTTAAACTACATAAAAAGGTCTTTCATTATAGTACCGGAAAATTAAATGCTCAACATAAAATATACATCTATACTAATATTATAAAGAAGTAATGTTTGTTTATTTGTTAAATTGTAAGGGGTAATCTCGGGATCTACTAAACCGATTTTAAAAATTCTTTCACCAATAAATAGCCACATTATTGCTGAGTGTCATAGGTTATATAAAAAACCGAAAAATAAAAAGGCTTTTACGTGGTAGTCTGTTTTGCAAAGTGAATCGGAGAAAAAACGGTCGAATGAAAGCGTTTCTACGAACGCTGCCTTAACTATGAAAGATATATTTTTGAGTTCTAGAGAAAAGATGTGGAGCTTAAAAATGCCTACAAAAAAGTCAACGACAGCATATGTCTAACTTTTATATTTAAGTGACAAAAAGTTAGTATAGTTTTTTTAATATTAGTATAGATAATTTAATTTTTAATTTTTAATATTAATAAAATTATTTAAATTATTTAAACACTCTGTACTAAAAAAGGATTATTAACATTATGCCCAACGAAGTGGGTACGGGTCAGCTAGTAATATATAAAACACTCAATGAATATAACTTGAACACTACTGTATAACTAAGAATCTATTGATAGTAATTTTTATTAGTCATCTATGATAGAAATGTTGTAAAAACAAAACTAATGAGTTTTATATTGTTAAAAAATAAATTGTCAATGACAATAATAATAAAATTACAACAAAATAAATTGACCTAGAATGGCCTTATTAGGGGTCTGTTCCTTATAATGCCAAAATGTTCCTATGTAAGGTCAAACAAAAATAAATATATCGGCGCATGACGGCCAACATCAGATGTAACTAGTTATAGTAGTGGGCGTGATTATTAATGTCTTTCGAGGAACACAGTACATTTAGTCAATTTAACTTAACACACTCATAACTAAATACAATGTAAACATAATAAAACATTAAATTATCAATAATTATTTACAAATACGGATATAAGTAGTTCGTCGATATTAGGTACGTGGTGCACGGGCGGTCCAAATCTGACATTCCCTTTTCTCTCTTTTTTCAAAATAGCCAATTTTATTCTAATCTAATTTGCCATCGCTTCGACGCTTCACAAGAGTGCGCTCAGCGCTCTCAAAGCTTGATTTCACATAAAAAACAAAATATAATAAAAACATAAAAACGAAATAATTACCTACATGCCACAGACTAAGTACTCTAATTACAACCTTATATGATAGGCACACCGCAGATATTCTTGTAATCAGGAATTGCAGGAATGTTTAAAAAACAAGAATAGAAAAAAATATTAAATTACTCGAATTCCAAAACAAACTTATAACATAAGAAAGACAGTATTATGGTATTTTAATCACACCTAATAATAGGTAATCACTACTAGATTACAGTTTAGTTAAAATGGGTTTCAAAATGAGCTGATATCTGTAAGATTATTTTGTGTAATTTGGCGAGTGGCGACCGAAGTCGATCGATTAAAATATAACAGCTAAAGTTTGACTTTTATAATATTTTTTTCCTAAATTAAATGACATATTTTATTTGTTAGTTAAATTATATTATTATTATTATTATTACTGGTGTAATTATAATATTAGCAATGGCGAACGAGTCATGGGAGAAATGGAACGTTACGTTAACGTAAAAAATAGAAACAACGCCATTTATGCACCTAGCGGCAGACATATGGCACTAATTTGTCAAAATAGGATATTAAGCGGCTAAATAAATTGACGTATTTGTAACATTTTCTGTATCGGACCTCTCTTTTCTTTCCACTGCAACGTTCATTTAAACTGGCCCTCGGTGTTTTGCACTGAGTGTGACTTCGCCGCTTCGGTATTTTGTCACATTGCCGCTATTCGCTACCGCGAGGCTACGTCGCTAATTTGTGTCGTTTTCTACGGTGAAAAACATTATAATCAGTGTATAAATTCATCCTTAAAGTGAAAAATGTTCGGTATTTGTGCTCAAAGTTCAATACGGCATAGGTGAAATACGCGCGTGGTTCCCCAAGCGGCGAACGTGGTACCAGTGTGGTGGTCGGGGACGATTTGTTATCAAACAGCTCGCCGCAGCTCGGGCTCTCGGAGCGCCCGGCCATGGCGGAGGCGGCCCCCGGGAACATCGTGAAGGAGGGCTGGCTGCTGAAGCGCGGCGAGCACATCCGCAACTGGCGCGACCGTTACTTCATCCTGTTCGACAATGGCGACCTGGTCGGCTTCAAGGCGCAGCCCGAGCGCAACAACTACCGCGATCCCCTCAACAAGTTCACCGTGCGCGACTGCCAAATCATGGCCGTGGACAAGCCGCGCCCTTACGTGTTCACCATCCGCGGCTTGCAGTGGACCACCGTCATCGAGAGGAACTTCGCCGTCGACACTGAGGAGGAACGGTCAGTATACGCGAGTCTTATACCACCACTTTAACCACGAAAAGAATACATGTGCGTCTGTTGTCATCAATTCTTACTTTGTTTTTGTTATTTAGAGTTGTTTATGTTCTAATTTATGCAACAATAAAAGTGATTCAGTGTAACTTATTAGGTATAATTAACTTCTTTGTGACTCATAATAATTATAAGTATTCTAATTTTTAAATAATACAGGAGTTTTATTCAGCTATGGTGTATATTTGACAATTGACTACACTGTTGAGGTAACATGTTAGAAAGTCCAAAGTCCACTGATTTGTTTATTTACATCAATTGTGCACACACATATGACTGAGTCAGCAAACCTGTGTCATTTCAAGAGAATGTTGAATGAAACACCTTTTTGTTGTTTAAATACTCATATTTCTTATATAGGTAATAATACTTTCTTTAACTTATTTTCTTTTTTTATTATGATTTTATACAATTTTTTTTGTATTGACAAATTATCACTGAATGTGATAAATTAAATAAATGTGACAAAAAAAATTACTCATAGCTATGGTGATAACTAATGCAGTTTTCCTTGCGTGTTTTGCACCACCGTAAGACTGCAGGTATTAATTTTAGAAATGATTAAGCATATAAGTATCAGTAATGAGACACCCGGATTTGATCCCGCTTCAGTTTGTTTCTCAAGCTAACATTACCATAAAATAATACTATATACATCTAGATTTTTAGAAGACAGGTACACCTTGGGAATGATGTGATCGCTATTTCAACATATAGAATTATTGTTAATTTACAATTTTATTTATAAAAGAGTGAGATAAAGATAAATAAAATATTAGTACCACTGGGTTTTTTTTGCCAGTTCTTCTCAGGTAAGAGGTTTCTTCTTTTTGAAGTGGTAGTAGACTCATGACTGAATGTCATAAGTAAGAAATTGTAACAATTTTTATGCTGAATAAAATATTTTGATTTAATGATGTCAATAATTTTTTATTTTAATTAGTTCATGCTTGAATAATAGCTAGATTTGAGAAAATTTGGGATTGTGAATTGTGGATCTAAATACAAAATAGAAGATAGTCTGGTGCATTAAAAATTAATTTGATGCCTATTAAGTCAGCAGAATCAATCATATTATTGACTAAATTAAACAAAAATAATTTTCCTCTCATTAATAATCAATTATTATTGTACTTACCACATGCTACCCGTGACTTACCTGATATGGCTTTTGTGTATTTCATTTTGGATTATCATAACATTTCATTTCTTTTAATAAAAACTGCTAGGCCTCATGCCTTTTCCTTTACTGTGGCATCATGCTACAGACCACCATACTGGCCAAATGCTGGTTCACATGATGCATCTTTCATAACTATGTAATAAGTAGGGACTTATTCTGTTTCAAGTTTCCTCATAATGCTTTTTTCACCATATTATTAACATATTATTTATACAACATACATTTGTTCTATAAAATATTCAGTATATCAGTATGTTTGTGTACATACCTTGTATGCAATTACCCAACACATTGGCTAGTCTGTTGTCTTATTTTGGCTTAACTAAACTTTTATAAAGTATAGATTCGATAAGAAGGAAGATCCGAATATGGTTTTATTTTTGTTATGTTTGTACCTCATAATTGTGTTATTTACTTATTTAGAACCTACTGAAATTCAACTGCATTAACAAATTTTTACCCTTCTTTATTTGAACTCTCAGTTTGAACAGTCAGCTACTTGAGTAGTGCTTTTAAAAGAAATTTTACTTTTCAGTATAATCATACTGATAAATAAATTATATTTTAACGAAAATGAAAACCGACTTCAAAACGTTACAAATCGAAACTAAAAAGAAAAAAATAATTTTAATTACTTAGTTATTGTTGTATTGTTGTATTGTTGGAGTCGGTGCCAGCCAAGGACAGTTTTATCCTGCCTTTGCAGGATAAAACTGTCCTTCTTGGCTGGCATCGACTTCCATCTTAATTTTCGAACGGATATTTTGATTATATTTACAAATTGATACATTAAATAAAAATATATTAAGATTATTTTGCTATGGCTGGCACCGACTCCAACAATACAACAATAACTAAGTAATTAAAATTATTTTTTTTCTTTTTAGTTTCGATTTGTAACGTTTTGAAGTCGGTTTTCATTTTTGTTAAAAAATAATTTATTTTTATTTTTTTTGTGGAAATTAGATTTATGTTTAAATATATTATTGGAAGGCTAACTAAACTACTGCTCCAATAAGTCAGTGAAGTTTTGATATGAACGACAATAGTCAATCGAGATTTGTCCACGTCTATTTTTTCACGTAACTCGTAGACGTTAATAAGATTTACTTTCTATTATCAATCCACCTAATATACCTAATATCCTGAAGGAATACGACTATCAGTTCATAAGTACGTATAATATTAAAAGAATTTTCTTTCAACTCCTAACCGTTGAGGAGATATACCTTACATCATCACAAATTGTTGAATTGCTAAAGCTTCATCAGACGACGCGTGGATATCTCGACTGCAGAACGCTGAAACCGAAAAGGAAATCTTTAAAATTGCCAAAGAACGTAATAAACAATCACAAGATTTTAAACAAAACAAATACATTAATGATTCTTCAGGAAGACTTTTAACTACGGACAAAGAAATAAATAACAGGTGGCATGAATACTTTCAGAATCTGCTGAACGAAGAATTTCCACATCAACATATGACATTGCTTCCCCCTATTCATGGCCCTGTTGAAGCCATTACACCTACAGAAGTTAAAACCGCTATTACTGCAATGAAAAATGGCAAAGCTACAGGACCTGATGAAATACTTGCAGAGCTATGGAAAAGAGCAGGTACTAACGGTGTACATTGGCTAACAAATCTATTTAACCTTATTTTATCTAAAGGAATTATACCAGATATGTGGAGAAAGAGTAGAATGATACCATTCTATAAAAATAAAGGAAATATAGCGGAGTGTGGAAGTTACAGAGCGATCAAGTTGACGTCACATACCCTGAAGATCTGGGAAAGAGTAATAGTCAAAAGACTTTATAATCTCACGACCACCTCATCAAACCAGTGTGGCTTTACTGCAGGAGTGGGTACTACAGATGCTATACATACGTTGCGGATACTGATGGACAAATACAAATCCCTTAAAAAGGATCTGCATATGGTCTTTATAGATTTGGAAAAAGCCTTTGATCGAATACCGCGGCAACTCATATGGCAAGCACTCAGAGCCCAACAAGTGCCTGAACAGTACGTAAGCATCATACAAGACATGTATAACAATGTGACCACCCAAGTTGTTTCACCTGCTGGCATGAGTAATAGCTTCGAAGTGAAAGTCGGAGTTCACCAAGGGTCTACCCTAAGTCCTCTGCTCTTTAATATCGTCATGGAATACATCACCAAAGATCTTCAAAAACCGGCCCCATGGACACTTCTATACGCAGATGATGTAGTTCTAATAGAAGAATCCCCGTCAGAACTTCAAAGGAGCCTTAATACATGGCGGGTAGCACTGGAGAGTAAAGGTCTAAGAGTGAGCCGACAGAAAACTGAGTATATGCACTGCAACTTTACCGAAAGTGACGTACGTATACCTTCCCCACCCACAATCGAGGGCAAACCCTTAAATAAGGTCGAGGAATATAAGTATCTCGGGTCCGTCGTAAACACTAAAGCCAATATTGAAAGCGATATTCAAAATAGAATAAACGTAGGTTGGCTTAAGTGGAGATCTCTCACTGGTGTTCTTTGCGACGCAAAAATACCAATTAAAACCAAGGGCACCGTGTACAAACGGGCTATAAGACCGGCTCTGCTCTACGGATCTGAATGTTGGGGTATGAGAAAGGGAGATGAACAGAAAGTACATGTCACCGAAATGAAAATGTTGCGTTGGTCTGGAGGTGTTACTCGATCGGACAGAATTCGGAATGAGTATATCCGAGGCACTTTTAAAGTTGCTGATATACGTCATAAGATGCAGGAAGGTCGATTACGCTGGTATGGTCATGTAATGCGCAGGGATAAACTACACATGACAAGACGAGTAATGGAAATAGACAAGGGCAAGAGAGGCAGAGGTCGCCCGCCAACAACCTGGATTAGAACCATTTCCAAAGATATGACGATGCTCGGCCTAACGCCAGAAATGACTCAAGACCGTAGAATGTGGAAATCGTGTATCAGGAGGGCCGACCCCAAATAGGGAAAGTGCCAGGGGAATGATGATGATCACAAATTGTTGAACAGCTTAAGAAAATATATGAAAAAGGTAATCAGTGCCGATAAAGGCTTGCCCTCGATTTCTCTAGGATCCTATCATCACATACTGGCTTAGTGACAAATGAGAATGAGAGTGTATACCCTACCGAACAAAAAAGAAATTTTTAAAATCGGCCCACAATTCACGGAGAAATCGGTGAAAACACATAAAAAAACAACTGTTGAGGAATTTTACCTTCCATAATCAGCTCATCCACATAAGATGATGATTTTCATACTTAAAAGCTTTATCGGTTTTAGAAAATATATCAAAAACATAATAGGTGCCTATAAAATTTGAGAGTTGCCCTCGATTTCCCTGGGATCCCATCATCAGATCCTGACTTGGTGACACTGGGTCCACCTCAGAACTATACCGTACCAATCAAAAGAAAAATCTTTGAAATCGGCCCACAGACGGCGGAGAAATCGGTGAATATGCATAAAAAAAATACATACAACGAAACATATAACCTCCTCCTTTTGAAGTCGGTTAAATAGTTTTGACACTTTTCTTACTATATTTTATAAAGACTTTGTTGAAAAGAGGAAATAATATGTCAGCTGCGACTTAAATTTAATTAAATTATAAATATATATATTTGTAAGTCATTCTTCTAACAAGAAAGTCAATAATTAAAGCTGACTTGTACTGCGTGATAACGTGCATATCCGGAGGTTGTAGGTTCTAGTCTCCTGATCAAGCACAGTTTTCTTATTGGTTTTTTCTGTTAAGAAATTCTTAGTAAAGCCCTGGAATAAGAACTAAGTTTAGTAGAGTGATGTTCAGTGCACATTGTATTTGCCCATATTGTATCTCCCGCGATGGGTCTGGCCCTAGTCTCGATGAGAACGTGTGTTTTGTGTTTCAGCGAGGAATGGGTGGCGGCCATCCGCTACGTGTCGTCGCAGCTGGGCGCGGGCGCGGCCGGCGCGGCGGCGCCCGCGCCCTCCTACGCCGAGGCAGAGGACAAGGACATCGCCCAACTCGGCACCAGCTTCCGCGACCCCCGGCGCATCGTGAGTACAATATTTGTAATAGCTTCCTTCGTTCATCAAAATATGTTATAAGAAATATATTTTTGCTCTTACAAAAACAACAACGTCAAATACAAATAATTTTGTTAACGCTATTTTATATATAAGTATAACTATTTACTTTTGTTTATCAAGTCTTTTGTACGCCAACTGTCGTGAATCGCAAAGTAATCTATATATATATAATGAAAATGGTCTTCGTTTGAGGCTCAATCACGCCTAAACCACTGATCGTATCGACATGAAACTACCACCATTCGATGCGAAATTTTTCCTAGATGGTTTATGGCTATCTATTTTTTGAATTCCAACATTCCTTCATTTTTTTATTGCTGTTTTACTTTTATGAACATTTATCCCGCTAATAAAAACAAAAGATAAGCATTTTCTCTTGATTCTTTTGTTTTCATGGATTTCAACAGAGTATATTAAACGGATTATGGTTTTTTACATTCAGCTAAGAATCTACTCACGGTAGTGGAGAACGGCTGGACCAATTAGGCTTTTTTTTATAGTCAGAATTGTCAGGAGAAAGTTTTGTATGTAAGAAAGTTTTAAATAAGTTTGATAAAAAGTTAAAAATTTCGATGATAATAATCGAAGAATTCCCATCTATATAGTCACTCACTACGAAATCTCGGGAACCATAAGACTTAGAAACGTGAAACTTGGTAGGAATATTACTTTTGCTATGTAGAGGTCAGCTATGAATAGATTTTAAGAACTCCATCCCCCAAAGGGGATTGCGGGGGCGTTAACAATGAACAATTCCTGTTTTTAAACTATAGCTCCTATAGACTTCAAATTTGGTAGGAATCTTCTGTAAGAGGTGTAGAAATAGGCTATGAACGAATTTTACGATAGCTCACCCCGCAGGGGGTTGCGGGGGTGGGTATTAACAATTAATATTTTTAATTTTCCAGCTAAAGCTCCTACAAGCTCCAAATTTTGTAGGAATTTTCTATAAGCGAAATATAGCTTCTAAAAATTCTAAATATGGTAGGAATCTTTTATTATTCACATAAAGATCATCTCAAAATGGATTTCAATATAGTCTACTTCCGACAGGAATTGCGGGGGTGGGTGTTAAAATCTAAAATTTTAATTTCCAACCTGTAACTTCTACATACTCCAAATGTGGTGGGGATCTTCGTGTATGTAGGAATATTTGTGTATTTCCTTACAACAATCGTCTTTTTGGCAGCGGAGAAAAAGTCATTGAGAGGTTTCCAAAACTTAACTTTACATGTAGCTATCCAATCAACGGACTAAGAATTTTACATTCATTTTACTTTTGCAGACTACATATCCGACGAATTCTTTTATTGCGTGATCGCGGAAATGTACCAGATTATAATGAATGCATTTTCTAAGCACTTGAGATGTGGAAAAGAAATTTAGTTACTTATTCCAATAGAATTCATAAAAAACATGAACAATTAATTTTCTATAAAAAATTGATGTCTCGGAGAAAATTTTAGTTAACAGAAAATTCGTCGCACTTGAACCTAGACAAATTTCAACTTCACATATGAGACTTGCAATGACTTTAACTTAAACGATTTTAACGACTTTAACTTTAACTTAAATGATTGCACATTGAAAGTTACAATGAATATTAGTGAGAAAAATCACCTGGATGGAAGATACAGGCTAAATCGATGGAATTTGGAATTTGTGTAAGTCTAAACAATATCGATGCTTACAGTTCTATCCGCGGGGCCTATTTATGTTCATACAAAAATAAAAAAAGGAGAATAATAAAAATATGGAAAAAAAATAAAAATGAAACATAAAATGTAATTTATTTCCTTTTTCAATTCGCCCAGCGAAGCGGGCGGGAAACGGCTAGTATTTCTATAAGAATATAAGACATTACTTATTACTTATTACTTATTAGAACTACTCATATAGATCGATCGATGATTAGCGAATCTTATACTATGTCGTTTAATGTTGCTTCATAAAAAATGACAACAATGCTAATTTATCTGCAAAAACCAAGTAAAAAAAGTTGTGTGCATTTTAGTTAAATATAGTTTTAATTTCAAGAACATTATACAAATATTTATAATACAATAACGATTTGCTTTTAATAAAAAAAATATGAATAGAATTCTTTTCACCGAACCTTCTGTTCCGTAAAAGTATCTATAAAATCATCAAAGTTTAAAAATCGGCATAGAATTTTCAATATACAGAATAGCCAAGTTATGCAGCCTTGTGACATAGTTTCTTAAATAGGTTTTTATTAATTTTTGTTTCGAAAATAATCGTTTAGCAGTAGCTGTAGTCACAGGAATTGTATAACAAATAACATTAATGCAGTACCCAAGAGGTCGGTCAGAAATAATCTAACATTTAACAAAATTTTGTTCCTGATTTTTTAAGTAGATACTTAAAATCAATCAAATTGAGGCACAACTAAAGACCATATACAAATTCGAACTTATCATTAAAATTCCAAAACATTAAAAAAAAAGATGTCAATTTTGACAACGCGTTGCTTCATATTTTGTCGCGGTACATTTGTGACATGGGCGAGCTTTTGTTAACCAAATAGGCTAGGCTGCAAGGTGCTGTTGGAGATTATCAAAGGCTGTTCCACTGTAAACCACTGCCGAGGAGAGAACAGGCAGGTTTTAGACCGAACCGCTCGTACACGAACTAAATAAACACTCCGAATCAATCATCGTGGAGGAAGCATCAGAATGGCAATGCACATCGCATTACATTCATAGATTTTGAAAAAACTTTCAACACAGTCTATTGGTCCAGTATATGATCTCAGTTAGACGAGATTGGAGTGCCACCTAAGATTATTAGCATGCTGGAGACGAAATACAACAATCTTCATCGTAAGGTAGAGCATCATGGCCTACTGTCCGAAGACCGAAGAGAAGAGGTGCGGAGGTGAGGCAGGGCTGTCTTCTTTCACCTCTGCTGTTCCTCAGCGTACTACATGGCATAATGCACAGAAAAAATGATGGTAAGAAACGCGGTATAAAGTGAATCACGCAGTGGATCAAAATCTTCATAAACTGATGTCTACGACAAAAACTTTGTATCTTCTGGCCCGAAAGGATCTTCAATGAAGAGCTGGGAGATCTATCATGAAACGCCGATCGGTCACCAGATCAAGCGCCAGAAGTGAACAGAACTCAGAAGAGCTCCCAACCACATTCCTAGACAAGCTCTGGAATGGACTCCGCGAGGGAAAAGAAAACGTGGCCGTTCTAAACACATCTGGAGGCGTTCAATGACAGTGGAGTTGAAGACGATCGATCGCTCACATGGTTAGAGGCGAACGCGATGACGGAATCTGTGGATACATAGGATACTATCATCAAGTCAACGTGTACTAAGTTGACTTTATTCGTATAATTGGCCGGCATATTTAGCGGAAAACAAAAAAAAAGTCCATAATTAAAAAAATATGGTTTTATTTTAAAATTTACTTACTACACTTCTTTTGTTATTTAAAGTTTCATTTATTTTACTTAAAATGAGATCACATTAAGAACAGATTTTGCGAGTAAAGGCTATTTGTGAAAAATTATACATTTTTGAACTTTTCATGTAACCGGGAAAAGTGAAAATTAATATTAAAATAACAATTAATTAAATTAGAAATCTGGTGATTAATATCGCGTATTTCCTCCACGTGCTCTTATTAAAGTTTTTACTCGTCTAGGCATACTGAGAATGATGTTATCGATCGTCTCCTGGGATAGTCTCCGCCATTCCTCAACTACGGCGATTCGCAGTTCACCCACGTTGGCAGGAGCTGGAATTCTGGACTGAACTTTTCTTTTCAGCAAGTCCCAAAAGTGCTCTATTGGGTTCATATCTGGTGATCTCGCCGGCCACTCCATAAGCGTGATATTCATATCATTAAGATAAGCTTGAGTTACCCGAGCGGTATGCGGCCGAGCATTATCCTGCATAAAAACAAAATCGTCACCGATATATGGGGCAAACGGTACGACATTTTCTTCTAAAACTTCTCTGATATAGCGGTCTGCAGTCAGACTCCCTCTGTCAATCACTACCGAGTCTGTGCGAGCGCCCAAACAAATGCCCGCCCAAACCATTATTGATCCACCACCGTATGCAACAGTTTCAAAGTTTGTCTGAATGTATCGTTCTCCTTTGCATTTGTATATTCTTTGCCTGCAGTCAATTTGATTTAAGAGAATTCTGCACTCATCACTAAACAATACCTTACTCCAATGGTCCGTGTTCCAAAGTTGATGTTGGAGCCTTGGTGGGCACAAATGAACCCAAACCAGCTTCTTCGAACCTTCTTGGTACCGCACGCTCACTTACGGTTACACCCCGCACTGCTTCTAACTCATGTTGGGCTTGGACGGCTGTCAAACGGGGGTTCCTACGTACACGAAGCCGAATGAAACGATCATCCCTACTCGAAGTGCGTCTTTTTCTGCCTTGTCCTGCTCTTCTCACATAAGTACCGGTCTCCCGGAACCATTGGATACTGCGATGGATCGTTGAAACTTGTCGACGAAGATCTCTGGATATCACTCTGTAGGTTTGACCATTTCTTTGCATTTCGAGTGCCCTGGCAATCTCCGTTGGGGCTAAGTCAGGCATAATTCAGTCCTCAACTCCAAAAAGATACGCGATTAAAAAAAAGTAACAAAAAACAGTATTTCAATGAAATTTTAAATCAAACTCAGAAGGAAGAAATACTCGAAGTTCGCTCCAGATAAGGTGTATTTGAATAAAATTAAAATAATTGCCTAAAATGATATGTTCAGTTGTTTTTCCTAATTTGAAAATATTTTTTTTTAAATTAAATGTCGTATAAACCAGCCAGCAACCTTATATGATACTGATATCAAACCTTTATTTTATGTTCCGCTAAATATGCCGGTGTGTATATTATTACTCGTTCATTTATATTTATCGGCGGGCCGCAGGTAGTAAGATCGGCGGCGCGGTGTTATTCTGGAACAGGAAAACTACTTTGCTGTGAGTCAGCGTTCCGCGAAACTTGTGACAAACAAGCGTCATGCGCCATGTGTGCACACGCATGACGCTTGTTTGTTAAAAAAAATCACAATTTGCGCACAAACCCTAGGGACGTCAGTAGAAAATTAACCAAGTTATGCAGATATTTCACAATATTAATCTGTTGTACTTCTATTCAAGAAAACTATTAATTTGAGGAGGTCCGGACTCCGGGCGCAGATGTCCGCGTGCGAATGCATAATTATGCCGGTTTTGTCAGAACTCCACGTGACTCAAGTTTTAATTTAATATATTTGTTTATTTTTTCACTAGTTGATGTCTGAGAAAAATCAATTTTATTACAACACTTTTTAACAGATTAGGTAGCTATAAATTGTTTTATTTGCATTCCACGGTTTACGATTTGTCCCCTGACATGTTATCTATATAAGTATAATAATATACATATATAGTTTTACCGACATGAAAGTTTTTTTGTGATTAAGCTTAATCATAGCATATATATTCGTAAATTCTTGTCATGAAAAATGAACGTTTCGGATCACTTTTTGCAGTATGCGATAACGACAGGGCATTACAATTATTAAATAAATAAATGTAATTAAAAAAAAGAAATTAAATTACACACATAAATAAAATTGACTTATCTGTTTTTAATTTCAAATTAACAACTTTTTGCTAAATGCATATATTATAATATAATATACCGTACTAAACTAAAAAGAAACAATTTTAGATTTTTTTGTTTGTGTTTGTCTGTTTATATGGTGATTCTACGATAAGAGGTTTCAAGTGCTTAGAGGATACGGCCAAGAAGAAAAGTTGGTTATTTTTCCTGAAACATTTATATTATGATTGTTGTCCCGTTTATTTACGTTTTCACGTGAGGGCAAGTTACTTTATACATATTTTATTACTTTTTGAAGGCCAGGGTAAAGACATCGAACAGGGGAGAGACATCCATATCAAGGTAGATACTTATTTCAATAGGGGCGAAAATTTGGTACAATAACATTATTAATAAAATCAATAAAATATACTTTTATTAAACATTGTTTTTAAATCTTAACATAAACACACTATCTTAATAATTAGAGACTTAGATAGTACTACATAATATATAATAGAGTACCTTCCGTTAACTCTTAAAACTATGAAATTTTGCAAGTAATGTCGTTGGGCCAGTTTGTACTTCCTGTGCAAACGGTAGCAGGTTCGAGTCCCACTGGAGGCATTCATTTTTTGAGCATGAATTTTTGCACTCCAGTCATGGGTGTTATATATTTGTAATATGTATGACGTATGTATTTTAAGTTATATATGTGTATTAACTATCTGGTATCCGTAACACTAGCCTTGTACCTTACCACACAACTAGATTGCTGAGTGTAATAATGTCCCAACATATTATAAAAAGTATTAAAAAATAACGTTTTGTAGGTACTACTAGTAAAAGGATTAAAAGTTGTACGGAACTCTCGGTCAGCGGTCCGACTCGCACTTGTCTTTCTGCGATTCGCGCCGTGGGATAGCCAGACACTACTGAGAAGTTCTCTCCCCCTGGCAGTTACCTTGACAGGGCAAATACAGCAGGGGAGAGACGTTTTCATGACAAATTCAAATTTTTTAAATGACTAAATTATTGTTTGGGTTAATCATATAACTCACTTTAATTGTAACGGTATTGTTACATAAGAGCAGTAAATGCTCATAAATTAGATAAATATTACGTCTCAAGAACTAAAAAATGGAGCTCAAATGGGTTTACGATTAGTTTTGCTAACGTTACAACAAAAGGTATTTTTGAGTGCTACTTAAAATATGGCCATCCTGGAATTTATTTATATTAGCGGAACGAAATTTGGCAGGATAGATACACAAAAAAATCGGGACAAAAGTTAATTTAAAAAAATAAACAACATTATTTTGTTTTTGTGACCAAATGTCAAAAATTGTAACATATAGAATAAACAAGCTGTTTAAACTGTAAACTGATTGCTGCACAAGTTACCTCTTATCGTAGAATCACCCATATAAGTTAAGTAACTTAGGCTACTTTTATTTTATTAGAAAATTATAAAAACGTTTCATTTATTTCAACTTATGCCCAGCGAAGCGGGCCGGGTTAGCTAGTTAGGAAATATAAATCTCGAAGAGCCACATCCTGATAGTGTCATATTTACTATTCACAGACATTAGAAAAATTCGAGTTCGTGAAGGTGCTGGGCAAGGGCACGTTTGGCAAGGTGGTGCTGAGCCGCGAGAAAGGTACCGGCAAGCTCTACGCCATGAAGATCCTCAAGAAGCACCTCATCATACAGAAGGACGAGGTCGCGCACACCCTCACAGAAAACCAGGTGCTCAAGAAGACGAAGCACCCCTTCCTGACGGTATTGCTTAGCACTTGAAAGTTTTCGTTCCGTAGTCGAATGGATGTTTATGTCTTACAATGATACGTGTCCGTGTGTGGGCAGGCGCTGCGCTACTCGTTCCAGACGGCGGACCGCGTGTGCTTCGTGATGGAGTACGCCAACGGCGGCGAGCTGTTCTTCCATCTGTCGCGCGCGCGCTCCTTCGGCGAGGAGCGCACGCGCTTCTACGGCGCGGAGATCGTGTCCGCGCTCGGCTACCTGCACTCCGAGGGCATCATCTACCGCGACCTCAAGCTGGAGAACCTGCTGCTGGACAAGGACGGCCACATCAAGATCGCCGACTTCGGCATGTGCAAGGTCAACATCACGTACGGGCGCACCACCAAGACGTTCTGCGGCACGCCCGAGTACCTGGCGCCCGAGGTGCTGGAGGACACGGACTACGGGCCGGCCGTGGACTGGTGGGGCACGGGCGTGGTGCTGTACGAGATGGTGTGCGGCCGCCTGCCCTTCTACAACCGCGACCACGACGTGCTGTTCGCGCTCATCGTGGAGGAGGAGGTGCGCTTCCCGCGCGCGCTGTCGGCGCCGTGCCGCGCGCTGCTGGCGGCGCTGCTGTGCAAGGAGCCGGCGCGGCGGCTGGGCGCGGGGCCCGACGACGCCGCCGAGATCATGGCGCACCCCTTCTTCGCGGCCGTCAACTGGGCCGACCTGCTGGCCAAGAAGGTGCCTCCGCCCTTCAAGCCGCAGGTGGAGTCCGACACCGACACGCGCTACTTCGACTCCGAGTTCACGGGCGAGAGCGTGGAGCTCACGCCGCCCGACGAGGACGGCCTGCAGCGCATCCAGGAGGAGCAGTTCCCGCAGTTCTCCTACCAGGACCTGTGCTCCTCCGCGCACTCCGCGCTGTCGCACCCGCGCCACTAGCGCCCGCCTTGTACATATTAAACTTAGGATTAACATTGTGCCTTTCATTTCATCTCTCTCCCCGGCCTCTTCCGATCACCGCTTAAATACATATTAAAAAGATTTGGTACGTTAAAGTTCATTTTTTTTCATTTCATGGTTCCTCATTTTTGACCACTTAGCTTATGCTAAAACTACGACTTAGCTTATGCTAAGTATGTAGGTACTTGATTTGTACCTAATTTATGTGTGAAAAAAATTACAATGTAACTGCATTACAATAAATTACATTTAGATGTAGACTACACACAATACACGGACGGCGGCAGCGCGCTCCGGTGGCGCGTCGCAGCATGGACATACATTCAAAATATGTATATGTATTTTCAACCCTTTTCAAGGTCCCACTGCTGGGCATGGGCCTCCTATTAATACGAGTGGGGTCAGACCATAGTACAACGCGCTGGCCAAGTGCGGGATGGCGAACTTACGAAAACTTGCTAGGGTCTTTCAGATATTAAGGTTTTCTGATGTTTTTCTTCGCCATAATACAAATGGTAGGGTGTATTTTTAGGTTCGCGGAATGGGTAAATAGATGACTAGTAGGCATGTCCCTGAATAAGCACTAATAGGGTATTTTACTTCATATGAAAACCAACCCAAAAATATATTATTAAGATGGACAAAAAGCATTCGAAAAATGTCGGTTTTAGTTCATAAAATTACAAAAATAATTTTAAAACTAAATACAAAGTTACCAGTTTTTTTTTCTGTTTTCAAACACCACGAAATAGTAGATGCCATGTTATAACGTCAGACGGCTGTGTAAATAAAAATAAATTCATAATTTGTTCGGTGTTCTCACACTAGTATTCTTGCATTCAGGAACAGCACGCGACATAACGATAACTAGAATAATAACTCATTTCTTTAAATTATAAACAATATTCAATTACATAAAAATTTTCAGCGAATTTGTTTACAAAGCTATCTTACGTCAGACCACAGAATAATAATGGCGTTCACTGCACTCGGCGATTTCGACTAACGAGGCGCGAAATTTGAAAATATAAAAATTTAAATGCATTTTTATTGATTGAATAACAATTTGGCGAGATAACAAAAAGTACTGAAATGATTTTACTAATCTTTATGTAGTAATCTATCTATGATCAATATTTAGACTACCTAAAATGGATACAGGTAAAAAACTACAGGGAAATATTTAATTCTAGCAGGAAAACACAATAACTGGTTCTATAGAGACTAGAGCAGTCCTCATAAAAGACGGGTGGGCCTTTATGAGGACTCTTCTATCGAACAATTGATTAATCAATCGTTGGTACATTACAAGTAGGTAATAGCATAAAGCCAAAGATTATATGTTTATCGCGAACAAAGCTGCGGATCCTGCTAGTTTTAAATAATTTTACTTCATTTTTAATTCTTATTTCTGACAAGTAGTTAAATGGGAGTTAGGCAGGTTAGAAATAAAGAGATGAAAAGTATATCCGGTAACTCCGGCCGGATACTTGATACTGGCGTATTATCCGGCCCGTTACCGGATAGTAAAAATGAAAATTTTCTCATTATTCTAAAATAAAAGTAGCCAAAGTTACTCCTTAATACATTAGCTTTCTGCGAGTGAAAGTCCTGTCAAAATCGGCCTAGCTGTTTCAGAGATTAGCCGGCAGAAACAGAAAGACAAAAAAAAATTGAAATCGATTTTTTGATGTTAGTATCGTATAATTCGCGTCATGTAAAAAGAACGCTGGCTGTCAAGTTGCGCAGAGGCGATTTATAGGCCAATTTGGTGGTAAGAGAGAGGGTGCGGGACGGCGAGGCACGCGTCGCATGCTTTCCGGCTCGCTATTGGTTTGTCAGTTTAAAATACCATCGCGCACACAAAAGTTATTAATAACGAAATTATTTTATATAAAAAATAGTGAAAAAATATTTTTGACGTATATTGTTTTATAAAGAGAGATTCTGATAATAATGCAGTTAATAATTAAAAAAAATATATTAAACGAAATAATTTAATTTTTTGTAAGTAAATTAAACATTCTACACTGAATCAAACATATTTTATTAATCAATAGAATTCTATTTAATGACATTCTATCTAATATATTTTTCAAAGTACGTACCAATAATCAATATACATCGTGGGCGAAAGGCTAGTTCAAAAATAAAAGAATAGGCTTAGGAATTTCGTATGCGAATGTACCGATGCGCAAACACACCCCCCACCACTTTCTTCCAGCGTTCTTTTTACATGACGCGAACTGTATATATACTATCATACGCATTTAGTGAAAAGCTGTTAATAAGAAATTAAAAACAAACACTTTAATTTTATTTATGGGTGACTCTACGATAAGAGGTTTCAAGTGCTTAGAGGATACGGCCAAGAAGAAAAGTTGGTTATTTTTCCTGAAACATTTATATTATGATTGTTGTTCCGTTTATTTACGTTTTCACGTGAGGGCAAGTTACTTTATACATATTTTATTACTTTTTCGAAGGCCGGGGTAAAGACATCGAACAGGGGAGAGGCATCCATATCAAGGTAGATACTTAATATTTCAATAGGAAAGAGAATTTGGTACAATAACAATATTAATAAAATCAATAAAATATACTTTTATTAAACATTGTTTTTAAATCTTAACATAAACACACTATCTTAATAATTAGAGATAGTAGTACATAATATTGTCGCGGAATATAGTGCGAACTCGTCATAATAGCACGCTTGTACCATGCCTTACAACAGCTAATGTCAATTTCTAACTTTTGACAATTAGATAACAAGAACAGTTTATTACAAATTTTAATGTGACAGAAAGAGATAACGCATTTTCAGGAACAATTTGGAAGTTACTAGAAACATTTTGAATTTTCGATACTAGAATGTTCTAAATTTACACATATAAAAAGGCCGGCAGTGTGTCGAGAGTTCAGTTGAAGTTCGGAGTTGAGTGAAGATTGCGAAGAGATACGAAATAGTGGAAAGGTGAAGAAGAACATAGTGAATTATTAAAAGTGGTGGTTTATAGTGCTCAGAGACTAAATTAAACTAGTGTTGTGTACAAACTGCGCGTGTGTATTAAGTGTAAATAAAACAACTTTAGTGCGAGAACGCTTTTAATTTCCGATCCCGAACCCGTAGAACGTAACAATTGGTGTCAGAAGTGGGATCGGAAATGCCGTTAGTACCGAGGCACGAGAAGGAAGGAGTTACTACACGCGCAATGGCAGAACAGCAAAGGGAAGATTCTAGCCCTAGCACATCGAGGGATGAGACCGCGGCTCAACAGAGCACAACGCCAGACATGAACGCCCTTCTGCAACAAATGGCATTCATGATGCAAGAGCAGGCTCGCCGCCAGGAGGAACAGCTGCGCGCACTACAAGATGAACAGGCTCGCCGCCAAGAGGAACAGTTGCGCGCACTCCAAGAGGAGCAGGCTCGACGCGAGGGAGAACGCGCACGCCACCAAGAGGAAAATCTGCGCGCACTCCAAGAGGAGCAGGCTCGCCGCCAAGAGGAAAATCTGCGCGCACTCCAAGAGGAGCAGGCTCGTCGCCAGGATGAACAGCTTCGCGCACTCGAAGAAAAGCAAGCCCGACGCCAGGATGAACAGCTGCGCGCACTCCAAGAGGGCATTCACAAGGATGTCATAGCCGCTCTTCAACAGAATACGGAAAGGGTGGAAGCCGTTGAAAGAGAAGTTGAGGAAATAAAGACGACACTCGTCACACACGGTGAAGCTTTAGAGGAGCACGATTCAAAACTCTCTAAAATGGAGAAGAGGATGGATCACTTGGAAACTCAGAAATTACCTCGTGGTGTCGACATTAGCTCATCATCAGCAAAGATCTTTAAAGTCCCTTACTTCGACGGCAAATCTTCTTGGGCCGCATTCAAGATCCAGTTTGAGACGATCAAGGAGATAAGTGGATGGACAGATGATGAAGCCCGATCTGCCCTTACCGTCGCACTTAGAGAAGAGGCTTTAAATGTATTGGAGGCGCTCTGTGCTAGCGACCCTGGCAGGAAGACCACATACAGTGAGCTACTTAACGCTTTGGAGTCGCGGTATGGTGATAGTCATCTAGAGCACGTGTACAGGGCTCAAATTAAAGACCGTACGCAACGAGCCAATGAAACCCTGCAGCAGTGGTCCATAGAGATTGAGAGGCTCGTACGGAAGGCATATCAATCCTCGCCATCTACCATAGAAACTATTCTTCTGCAGGCTTTTGTGGACGGGATTCGCGACTCGGAGGTACGAGCCGCTGTACGCCTAAGACACCATACGAGTCTCAAGGAAGCTGTAGCTCATGCTTTGGAGGTTGAAGCTGTGCGCCATGATACAAGAGCTTGGAAGGTGAGGGAAGTAGTTACTACGGAAGGATCATCCACTCGGAGACGTATTTTTAATCCTAGATGCTACGAGTGCGGCGAGCGGGGCCATCTCAGAAGTAACTGTCCTAAAATATTGAACGTTCGGAGACAGCCAGATGTGGCTGTGTCGACTTCTGACCAGCCACAGGAAAACTAATTCCAGCCAGGGCTGCGGGGTGGGCGCTGGCCGGGGGATCTTCAACCCCACAAATAGAAGTAAAGCAGACAGTGGATGGAAACACCTTAGTAATACATGGCGCAATTAATGGAATTGTATGTGAACTGACGCTGGATACCGGAGCATCACGAACCATCATTAATAACCGAAAGCTGAAACACATTGCGGACAATAAGTTGCAAGACAGAAAGCATATCACTCTCATGACGGCCACCGGCCAGCGCGTACCTGTTTGGGGGGAAAGGAAAATTGCTATAAAAATTGGGGACAATATTTATTGGCATAAAGCAATAGTCGCAGATATCGTCGATGATTGCATCATTGGATTGGACTTTCTTCAAAATTACCAGTGTACGATTGACATGAAATATGGAGTTTTAAAGTGCAGAAATAGAGAAGTACCGATAAGTGGTGGAGTTCAGGGGAAAGTTTGTTGCTTAAGAGACACCGCTCTTCCACCAAGATCACAGACTCTAGTACCTGTCGCTTTACCTCAGAACAAGTCAGGTAGTCAATGGTGCTGCGCTATCATAGAGAAGTATGAAGATGAGAGCTCGTGGATCCCAGCAAGAGTTGTAGTAGGTAAAACTTCGACATCCATGGTTCCAGTGCTGAACACCAGTGACGCTACGCAAACTATTCAGAGAGGGGAAGTTGTGGGGACTTGCGAAGAGATAGCCTGGTTAAGCAGATGCCAGCAGAATGAGAAGGTGCTTAACAAGGATAAAGAGCAAGCAATGAAACTTTTAGAAGACTGCATAGAGCATCTC
Organism: Boloria selene; assembly: GCA_905231865.2. NCBI lineage: Eukaryota > Metazoa > Arthropoda > Insecta > Lepidoptera > Nymphalidae > Boloria > Boloria selene. The sequence goes on from HG993146.1 coordinate 13,027,183, forward strand.
ACAAGTTCACAGAAGACGAAAGCTGAAAATTTACTTTACGAATATTCAGATTTGTTCTCGAAACATGACGGCGATATTGGAAGAACCGGTTTGGTGAAGCACAAAATTAATACTGGTGACATAGCGCCTATTCGACAACGACCAAGACGAATTCCATGGGCTAAGGAGAAAGAGGTTGACGACATGATCCAAGACATGAGAAAGAATAACATCATCGAACAATCTACTAGTCCTTGGTGTTCTCCAGTAGTACTTGTAAGGAAGAAGGATGGATCTACAAGGTTTTGCATCGATTACCGCAGACTCAACGATGTAACCAAAAAGGACAGTTATCCCCTGCCTCGAATCGACGACACCTTGGACACTCTCAGTGGTATGAAATGGTTTTCAACTCTTGATTTGAAGAGTGGCTATTGGCAAGTAGACATGGACCCCGTGGATAAGGAGAAAACTGCGTTTTCAACTGTAAAAGGGTTGTGGCAGTTTAAGGTTATGCCGTTCGGGTTATGCAATGCACCAGCAACATTCGAGAGGTTGATGGAACGTGTACTCGCTGGATTACTAGGAGCAGCCTGCCTTGTTTACCTAGATGACATAATTATAGTGGGACGTGACTTCGAAGACCATCTTAAGAAACTCGAAGCAGTATTTGATAAACTAAGGGAAGCAAATTTAAAGTTAAGTCCAAAGAAGTGCTCATTCTTTAGGAGACAAGTGAATTACCTTGGACATGTAGTCTCGGAAAACGGAGTGGAAACGGACCCTAGCAAAATCACCGCTGTGAAAGATTGGCCGACCCCTAAGGACAAAACGCAAGTGAGAGCATTTCTGGGATTGTGCTCTTACTATAGAAGATTTGTAAAAGGCTTCTCTGACATCGCCACACCACTTCATAAACTGACCGAAGAGAAGAGACCCTTCGTATGGGACAATAATTGTGAATCGGCCTTTCAAGAACTGAAGAAACATCTTTGCCAAACACCGGTCCTTGGGTATCCAGACACAAAGGGAGAGTTCATTGTCGACACTGATGCCAGCAATATCGGTATTGGGGGTGTATTGTCCCAGCGGAAGGGTGATCAGGAGGTGGTAATCGCATATTTCAGTAAGTCACTCTCTAAACCGGAAAAGAATTATTGCGTTACTCGAAGAGAGCTACTTGCTGTAGTGAAAACTTTACAACATTTTAAGAAATACTTGCTAGGACGCAAATTTTTGGTAAGAACCGATCACGCTGCCCTGAAATGGTTATTGGAATTCAAGGACCCCGAAGGACAGGTAGCACGATGGATTGAACAACTTCAAGAATTCCAGTTCGATATAGAACATCGAGGGGGTAAAAATCACAGCAACGCCGATGCTCTATCTAGAAGACCCTGTGAAGACGACTGCAAGCACTGTCAAAGACAAGAGGCGAAGGAATTAGAATCCATTAAAATTATTAGAACAGACTCGTTAGATGAACGTTGGAGTGATGAAGCCATGAAGAGAGCTCAAGAAGAAGACCGAGATATACGACCTATCATGGAATGGTTAAGTAGTGGTAGGCCAAAACCTAAGTGGACTGACATAGCACAGTACAGTACCGCTACGAAAAGGGCACAATGGGCACAATGGGACAGTTTGTTGTTACACAACGGAGTATTGTGCCGCAAATGGGAGAGGACACGTGGAAATGATAGCCATCTCCAACTAGTGGTACCTAAAATAAAAGTATCCGAGGTACTTCGAGCCTACCATGATGGTTCTTCTGGTGGACACTTAGGGGTAAGGAGAACGTTAATCAAGATAAAGGAGCGATTTTACTGGCTGCATTGTCGAGATGATGTTGAAGACTGGTGTCGGAAATGCGTGCAATGTGCCTCTGTCAAAGGCCCGCAGACCAGAAGCCGAGGAGCAATGAAATTATACAACGTTGGGGCACCTTGGGAGAGAATCGCATTAGACGTAGCAGGACCATTCCCGATTACTAACTCCGGGAACCGATACATTTTAGTTGTGATGGACTATTTTACAAAATGGCCTGAGGCATTCGCCATTCCAAATCAAGAAGCAGTAACTATCGCAAATACTTTGGTAAAAGATGTATTTTGCAGATTCGGCGTTCCGTTAGAAATGCACAGTGATCAAGGAAGAAACTTTGAATCGCATATATTTCAGGAAGTATGTAAAATCATGGGGGTGCACAAGACTCGAACCACACCGCATCATCCGCAGTCAGATGGAATGGTTGAAAGGTTTAACCAGACTTTGGAACGCCATCTAGCTAAGGTTGTGGATAAACATCAAAAGGATTGGGACGAGTTTTTATCACTGTTCCTGCTATCTTACCGGACTGCTGTACACGAAAGCATTACCATAACACCTGCTTTTGCAAATTTCGGAAGAGAATTACGGCTACCAGCGGATCTATTAAGTGGTTGCCCGCCGGATACTCCCAGTTGCATCACCGAATATGCCAGCGAACTAAGAGCGAAAATGACTAGTGTTTATGAGCAGATACGAGATGCAGGGCTACATGCAAGTGAACGCATGAAAACTCGTTATGACCGGAAGGCGACAGGAACGAACTTCGAGGAAGGCTCATTGGTATGGCTGCATAACCCGGTGAGACGAAAGGGTAAATCGCCAAAGCTACAACCCAGTTGGGAGGGGCCTTACAAGGTTATAACGAAAATTAACGACGTCACTTTCCGAATTCAACGTACATCTAGAAGCCCGGCTAAAATCGTGCATGTGGACCGATTAGCCAAATATCACGGCAACAACGATGCTCGAGACGAGCATGTCTTAGGAGGGGGTAGTGTCGCGGAATATAGTGCGAACTCGTCATAATAGCACGCTTGTACCATGCCTTACAACAGCTAATGTCAATTTCTAACTTTTGACAATTAGATAACAAGAACAGTTTATTACAAATTTTAATGTGACAGAAAGAGATAACGCATTTTCAGGAACAATTTGGAAGTTACTAGAAACATTTTGAATTTTCGATACTAGAATGTTCTAAATTTACACATATAAAAAGGCCGGCAGTGTGTCGAGAGTTCAGTTGAAGTTCGGAGTTGAGTGAAGATTGCGAAGAGATACGAAATAGTGGAAAGGTGAAGAAGAACATAGTGAATTATTAAAAGTGGTGGTTTATAGTGCTCAGAGACTAAATTAAACTAGTGTTGTGTACAAACTGCGCGTGTGTATTAAGTGTAAATAAAACAACTTTAGTGCGAGAACGCTTTTAATTTCCGATCCCGAACCCGTAGAACGTAACAATATCTATATAGAAATAGAGTACTTTCCGTTCACTCTTAAAACTATGAAGTTTGGCAAGTAATGTCGTTGGGTCAGTTTGTACTTCCTGTGCAAACGGTAGCAGGTTCGAGTCCCACTGGAGGCATTCATTTTTTGAGCATGAATTTTTGCACTTATTATATATTTGTAATTATTACGTGTTATATATTTGTAATATGTATGACGTATGTATTTTAAGTTATATATGTGTATTAACTATCTGGTATCCGTAACACTAGCCTTGTACCTTACCACACAACTAGATTGCTGAGTGTAATGATGTCCCAACATATTAAAAAAAGTATTAAAAAATAACGTTTTGTAGGTAATACTAGTAAAAGGATTAAGGGGGCGTTCAAGTATTACGTAACACAATTTGAGGGGAGGGGGGGGGTTGGGTCTTGTAAAACGTTACGATGCGTTACAAGGGCGAAAGGGGGCCTCGAACAACGCGTTACGTAACATTGTTTTTTTTATTTAAATTCATCAATATTTTTACTAACACACATTCATACAGATCATATTTTTATTTATGTATCTTAATTTAGAGTATTTTTATACTTTAAAGGTACTCGGGTACTAATCAGGTGCATAAGGTAATGAAACAAAATATAGATTTTCATGTCGATATATTTCTGTTTAAAAGACAATAGGAGCAGCGGCTTAGCGTAGGACTGCGGCCCGCCTTAGCCTATAAACGATAATTGCGATCGCTCGCTGGTGCGCTTGCGCCGGGCGGGCGGCACCGTGTACTTGATAAAATTTAAAAACATTAACAATAAATAAAAGGTAAGATAATTAACAAGAGGCGCGTCGAACGAAGCCAGCGCCGCGCTCGTCTGGCTCTGGCTTCCGTTACGTCAAGGTAGTATTGCGCCAATACACTTAGATATGTCTTAGGATGAGTCTCTACATTACAATAAATACGAATCTAACGAAATAAACTTTCGATACCATAACAAGGCGACTTCGATACAAACTTGAACTTAACAAAGAATGGTACCTCTACTTGGTCGCGCGGCGCCCTCCGGCCGGCGGCGGACGTCGGACGCGCGGGCTACGTCACAATATGGATACTTTAGACAGCCGTAATACATATATCGTTTATGTGTATATAGAATATTATAGATTCATCGCAATAAGAAAATATTTGGTCGTTTGTGTGATCATGTCAAAGAATCGTAGTGAAATAAATGTGAAAGAGTAGGTATTGCTTTACAAATTTGAAATATTTCGTTAAGTGTATATAATATAGTAATTTATTTATATATTTTTACAAACCCCTAAATATAAACTATACATAGATCAACTTATTGCTATATAACAGTGCCGAAGACGTCGCGGGGCGCGGAGGCGCGGGGCGCGGGCGGGGGGCGCGTGTCGGCAGTATTCAAACATTCTTATTTAATAATAAATAGCAGAATAAAGCATTTCAAAAAAACTAACGCGGCCTCGCCGCTCGTCTCGAAGTAGAATCAGTCGGAAAGCGAAATTACTTATGGTCTATCGGGTGATTATATCATTAGCAGTAAAAAAATTATACTCGGCGAGGCTCCGCCGCCGCGGGCCGGCGCCCGCGCCCCGCGACGCGGGTTTCTTAACGCATAGTAAGCCTAGAAGGAATCGTGGCGAGACATCAGATGGAAGGCGAAATACAAACGATCCTCGACTCGTCGGATCGAAGCTGCGAGTGATGGACCCAAAGAAGCGTAAACTACTAGCGGAGTATCCGTCGACGACGCACGGCTTGTCCTCGTTTTCCTTTTCTGTTGCCCTCCATTTTTCACAAAAACTTGGGCCCTGCACGGGAGCGTGAACGTAGACGGCTCCGTCGAGGAGCCGGCCGTCACGCCGCCTCCGTCTGCCGCGCGCCGGGCGAGGGCGGGGGCGGGGGCGGGCGCGGGGGCGCGGGCGGGGGGCGGGCGCTAGTGCGGCGCGCCCCCCGCCGCCGCGCGCTACACGAACTCGCGCCGCCGCGCCGCCGCCCCCGCGCCCGCACCCCCGCCCGCACCCCCGCCCGCACCCCCTCCCCCGCCCGCGCCCGGGCTGCCGGGGGACTCGCCCGGCGTGGTCGGCGTCGGCACCTGCGGGGCGGCTCCTTTACTCCGCGCCTGGAATGTTATATAATGTAATGTTATATAAAATATATTAATTCACAATTATTTAGTATTATCGACTACTTTTTATGTGCAAAATATATTTATGCTTGATACACATTGACGCTGAAACTGCTCGAGCGATTAGAATGAGATATAGTCTGACTATAACCTGTAGTTACACATAGGCTTTTGCTGGGGACATTCGTGCAATTCGATGGTAAACTCGCCTAGTAAATTATAATTTTTCATTGATATTATGTTCTTTGTTAAGAGTACGAACTTTGGTGCGTCGTTTTCTCGCTACGGCGGCGGAATCCGTTCTGTCGCCTCGGTCCGTCCTTTCAACGCGATCAGGGCGCTCGACTCGTTCGGTCCGGTCTGTTCTCTCGGAACGGTCGGTCCGGTCTGTTCTCTCGGATCGGTCCGTCCGTTCAGTTCGATCCGAGCGGTCGGTACGCTCAGTCCGGTCGGTCCGCTCGCCGGCGTCGTGCACGTCGCCAGGGTCGGCCCCGAGCCGCGCCGCTAACAACGTCAGCAACTCTTCGACTCGACCCAACTGTCAAGTTAGAGATGCATTATTTATTATCTACTAATTCATTGTGAACTTAACGTAAGTACTTAACTTATGTAACTATACATAAGATTTTCAAGACTTTGCTTATGATTACGAAATAGTACCGATTTTCAACTGTCACCGATAATTTCGGTCCGTATGATGCTCAATTATCTACACTTTGATAGCTTCCTCCATCCACAAAAACAACAATTTGATGCAGGGAACAGAGGGCAGTACGTAATACGTATATTGGGTAAACACACCTTCAATGCCCAAGTCTACTGTCAAGTCAACAGTGTGTAGGTACAACAATTTTGTCCCAATGATTTGATTTACATAAATAAATAAATAACTATATAAGGACACCTGCAATCAACAAGTACATACAGCAGTAGCATTGCCATTGTAAGCTACGAGACTTGTTTTATGAATATATGTATCAGAAAGCTGAGACGCTATTACAAGCACTACACTTCTCGCTATGTTGATCGAAGTTTAACAAATGAGGCACTTTGGCACGCTTCATACCACCTCGCTTCTCCGCGAGCGACCATAGCCTCCACTACACTGCTCGACAAATTTACTTCAACGAAGTACTGGTCGAATTTGACCGAAGTCCGAACTCCATTATTCGTAGAGTATAGACTCTGCCAATAATGGAGGCACACGCCTTGAATGCGCTTCGGGTGCCTTGACTCGGGCGCAAAAGCCGACAATGATAGGACACCTCACCTTCACCTGCGGCGAAGTGAGTTTGCGCGAACTGAACCGAACTGCCTCTACAAGACTACACTCTCGTATTCCTTAAACTTCAATCAACTTCGGGAGTAGTGCATTAATGCTGTATATTTGCACCCGAGTCAAAGGACTCGAAGCGCTCATAAGGAATACTTAGTAAACAACACACTTTTTGCTGAAGTCGTTGTACTTCGTTCCGTACGTCGCGTCGCAGCTCCGCCAGCGCCGCGTCGTGCGTCGAGGTCGCGGGGGCGGGCGCGGGCGCGGGGGCGGGCGCGGGGGCAGGCGCGGGCGCGGGGGCGGGGGCGGGCACCGGCGGGGCGGGCGTCGTGGGTGCGGGGGGGACGGGGGCAGAGGAGGTAGTAGTAGCTTTTTTTTCATCCCCCTCTTCATCGATGGGCTCGCGCCGCGCTGCCGCCCCCAGCACGCTACCAGCCCGACCTCGACCGAAGGCGGCCTGTTGTAAATTGTTTATATAATATCTAATACCTAGGAAGTACATTTTATATAATATTTGAAACTCACAAAACGGCTGCAAAGAAACAAGCAAATCGGAACTCTAGCGCTCTGCTGTTTATTATTTTCAAAATTACTGAAATATTATCGATTATTATTACTTTCAAATTGTATATTTTATCACAATATGACACAACTAGGTACTTTGCATCGTTACTAAAAGCGCGAGTGACAAGCGAATATAATTTAATATTACTACAATATACTTACTACTTTTCTTGACCTAGGACAATCGTATAACATCTACCTAGGTCAATCTGGGATAGATAATGTGTATTAGTTGATCGTTAGGCATACAATATAAATACAGTAAAGTTTTTATACATATTTGTACAATTTGTTATGCTGATAGTGTATTGTGTGGCAAAATATAGTCATTTCGTGGTATTTTATGTTTCTATATGTTAAAAAATAATTGAGGAACAATGTGAAGTAATAATGAATTGTTTATTATACTTAGAATAATAACGCCAGGGGTGCTTACCAGGGGCGTAGCTACCGCCGTATCAGCCGTATCAATTATACGGGGCCCCGGGGTTAAAGGGGCCCCCAACCCATGTAAGCAAAAATTCATAAAGTGCTATCCAAAATCTCACTCGAACTCTAAGGCCATACGCAACAAATGTGCAAAGTTATAAACAAATTATTTGTTTATAAAATTGTTTATTACATAGGTACTACTCAATGAAAAATTAAACAAAACTTTTTTTTAAATCGAAAAGAAAAACAAATATTGATTTAAAAAATTGTTTCCTTAATATTTATTATATTCAATTTTATGTTTAACTTACGAAACCCGTGGCTTTGCTCGCACTTAAAGTACAAAATATTTTTGGGTTTATGCAATGTACTTGTACATATGATTGATTCCCCATTTAGTTTAGTTCCACCCCACTTTTATGAGAACTACTCTATAAAACCAGTTATTGTGTAATTCTGTAAGAATATATTATTATTCTGTAAGAGTATCCTAAATATGATCACAGTTACAAACAGACATACAGGCAAAAATTTTAATTACTATTCTACATTCACAATAAAAATATTACAGTCATTGTTTTTTAAAAATATTTCATATACAGATTTTTTTAACCCACTGTTATATTATAATATGTAAAGATATGTTTAAATAATTTTTAATGATATTTAGTAGGCTAGCGAAAGCTAGAGCACTCGTTTTCGGCCGAAGGAAAATTATAAATATTGATCTTAGAGTTCCGAAAGTAAAGGTTTTTATTTGAAAATTTCCTTCGCTTTTTGAATCTTTGCGTAGATTTAAAAAATCTCAATTAGTTTTTGAGATATTTGCAAAAAACTAAACCTCTATTTTTTTTTAGTTAATTGCTTATAACTTTTGCAAGTTTCGCAAGCAGAACTTGATTTTTTTTTTCAAAAAATTCCGAGAGTAAAGACATTTTTTTAGGAAATTTCCTCCTCTTTTTGAATCTTTTTTTAGATGTCAAAAATCTCAATTAGTTTTTGAGATATTTGCAAAAAACTAAACCCCTATTTTTTGTTTAAGTTAAATGTTTATAACTTTTGCAAGTTTTGTAAGCAGAACTTGTTTTTTTGTTCGAATCGTTCCGACAGTAAAGACTTTTTTAGGAAATTTCCTCCTCTTTTTGAATCTTTTTTTAGATTTCAAAAATCTCAATTAATTTTTGAGATATTTGCAAAAAACTAATTCCCTATTTTTTATTTTAGTTAATTGTTTATAACTTTTGCAACTTTTTTTCTTCAAAAATCATCTACATGCCAGATATTATGTTACCTCGTTAACATTTTTTTGACTGCAACAAAAAGTTTACCAAAAAAGCACTTGTTCTATTCCAGTTAGGAAGAAGGGCCCCCCATTAAATTTTGACAGAGGGCCCCTCAAGGGCTTGCTACGCCCCTGAATAACGCATAGAACGATAGTTTCATACTACATGATAATACCGCTCAATATTGAATCTGTAGGTATTAGAATGAATATGTGCGTAAGTGTCACGTAATTACAATCGAAGGCACGAACACACACATCCAAGTTGTAACAAGACTTCATCGAGACGAGAAACGTTTTGGCCTTAAGGCCGAATTGAAATTGGCTTCAATTCGCTTGGGCATGCTTACCTTCTTTACGTTATTATTCTAAGGTCTTATTAGGTATATTTATTTTTTAGAGTACTAAGCAAAGTAAAGTAACCTTCAAGGAAAGCGCCGTCGAGGCGGTGGCTTCGGGCGGCGCGGAGCGGTCGCGCGCGCTCAGCGAGCGCGTGAAGGCGGCGCGCGGCGCATCGCCGGCGTCCAGCGAGCCGCCCGCCAGAAGCCGCCCCCACTTGCCGCGCGCCGCCCCCGCCCCCGCGCCCGTCCCCACTCCGCCCGCCCCCGCGCCGCCGCCCGCCGCCTTGCCCTCCTCCGAGCCGCCGTTGGAGGCGCTCGTCGCGGTGGAACCTGAACAAGTGCTCCGTGTACCGAGAGAGAACGAGTCGCGAGCGTGCGCGGGGAAGTGTATGTCTGCGGTACCGTCGCCGCGCTCGGGGTCGGCCGCGGGCGCGCGCGCGGGCGCGGGCGCGGGCGCCGCCGCCACGCTGCGCTCGCGCCGGAAGCGGGAGAAGATCTTGCGCACGAGGTGGTCCTGCGCCTGCTCCAGCTGTGGCTCGCGCTTGCGCCGCTCCATCAACTCCCGCTCGCGCCTCACGTCCGCCACCTGGTTACGTTCGTTCAGGTAGTATCTACTTATATATCTAATCGATATGTACGCCATTATACGAGTATGAGACCGCTTATTACCTTCCTGAATATCAATCGGTGTCGCAAGTTGTAGGTCAAAGTAAGATTTCTGGCGAAACTGTTTGCGAATGCCTGGTAGAAATCCAAAACCTCGAGCAGTCGATCGCGCTTGATAGTATGGAGATCGCAGTAAGTAAGAGCGCGCACATTTGCCGCCGACTGTCCCACGGCACTGTCCTTCCAAAAAGAATCCCCAAAAACGTCCCCCTTGCCTACCTCGTAATGCAGCACGAAGAAAGATTACAATACAATTAATGTTAATATACACAATTACAAAAGGGAGTAGGTACAGAATTGTTAGTAGATCGTATATCGATAGTCGTACATCAGTAAGTCTTTGGTTCTTGTCCTGTGTTTGCGTGCTGTATTCATACTTATTGAGCAGTAAAGTAACAATTGCGTGATCAACTAGATGGCCTTATCGAGATTGGATGTCGTTATCAAATTTGGTAGACAGGAGAGCAAGGCCATTGATAGTATTTAGTAACAATTCAAAAGTAAGTTATCATTGGTATACTTAGGTCATATTCATAGCTGGGCATTAACTCGTTAATCCGTTAATCGTTAATTAACGAAGTTAACATTTTGATTAACGATTAACTTTTAAGTTAACCTAGAAAAAATTTAACGAACTCGTTAACTTCCGTTACATTTTTTCAAGTCCGTTAATCGTTAATCCAGTACATACTCTTTACAAAGCACCGCGTCGCGTCGAGTAAAACGAAACCAGGTACCTAAGTAAAGTTTGGTAGATAAGGTTGTCGGTGCGTGTTCTAAAAGTCATGACACAGTGTGGGCCTCCTGACCCAGTGAAACAGGACGAACGGCATCCACTTTCGCCAGGCCAGCCTCTGGGTTTCTCAGTTGCTCCCTCCATCGCCGGATCATGGCCTCATCAGCTAGACGGGAGGGATCCCACATTGGAAGTTTCTGAAGAAGAAACTGGGACACTTCGGCGAGTAAATCTGCCTGCGCCTGGAGTACCCAGGGTGAAACACCCGCCAGAAGGACTCATTCCCTTATCGCGTCCCTTAAGGCGTCATCCCCTTATCGCCTTCACCGCCAGGACCCGCTGCGTACTGCACAATTGGACCCCGTTCGGGACGGAGAGGGCGTCGATCCAAACGGGGGCACCATACAGTGCCACGGACCTCACAATCTCAAAACCGGCAAAGACATTCAATGCCCCGGACATTCGGCAAAAGCCTGCCGAAAGTCGAGACGGCTTCCATCAGTATCGGGGTGAACTGGGAGAAATGAAAAAGGAACGTCCAGCGTCCGTCCAGGGCCAGAGAGAGGTGCCTCATGATAGCGAAGTGGCTCTTGTAGAGTCCCAATCGGCTGGGTATTGAAGGCGTTGAACTGAGCCTCTGAAAAGCCCGGTCCCGCCTCCTCGAAATGCTGAGAAGCTTTTAAGTTCCAGAGCCCAAATCAACAGATTTTATAAGTAGAACATTATTGTTGCAATGATATAAAAATACAATTTTAATCACGTGTTAACGGATTAACGATTAACGTTAACTTGCGTTAAATCTTTCGAAATGTAACGCTTTAACGTTTAACGAAGTTAACTTTTTTAAGTAACGGATTAACGATTAACGAGTTAATTATTTGTTTAACGGTGCCCAGCTATGGTCATATTGTATTGGTACATATAGCTTTTAACAGTAAGTACTTAAGTACAGTGACCTACCGAGTATTGCCACGACCTCATCGTCCTGGATAACCTCAAGACTGCCTGTGACTATAAAACAGAGCGAGTCGATAGACTCGCCAGTGTGATAGAGAAGATCACCGGGCGCCGAGTGCGACATATGAAAGTGCATGGCCAGTGCTCGCAGACAACCATCTGAAGCCAGCCGGAAAGCCGGATGCTCATTGAACACCTTACGGTTAAGATGTACGCAGATGTCAGCCTTCATGTCTTTCGGGCAATAGTTCAGCACCTGGTAAACAAATATTCGTTATGTGCTATGTACGAGTAGAGTTCAGGAGGGTGGAGTGAACTCATTAACATCTGGCCCACTTCGGTAGGCGATGTACCATACGGCTTGTTCCCCTTAATTCTCTGATACTAGACGAGTTGACTGTTTAAAAGATTCTACGACGCCCCACTAAGACGTGGGAGGTTGTTTTGGGTTTAAGTGAATTAGTACTGACTTTACTGGTGAGTCCCACATTACCATCTGTACCGAAATATACAAGTAGAATGCCTAAATGCATTTCCCAAAGTTAAAAAAATGGCACGGCATACCTTGTCCGTGTCGAGGCCCTTAGTCATGGCCCACGTGGACACGACGTAATCCATGACGCGCTCGCTAAGCGCTTTCGGCACCTCGTGGAGCTTCATGAACTCCCGCACATTGTTAAGCATGTCGTGGTACTTAGCGGTGGCGGATGTCATCTGTTGGATGATTGTGGTCACGTGCCCAAATATCGTCGCATATAGCAGAGCTGTCAACATTGCGAAGCTTGGTCGTTAGTTCACAGAAAATTGAGAGGCCGAATTAATTTTAAATCTTTTCCAGATATTATATTATTACCTATAGGTAAAAAAAAAAGATTGAATCAATTTTATATATCATTTTTTTTTATTTTTAATATATATAGGTAGTTTATAGTTTGACGTTATTCCTCTCGCATGATCATAGCTCAACTCTAGCTAGTGACTCTTTGGTAAATACATAATTTAGTATCCACTGAATTATGATTATACCACAAACAATAACAAAACTCGAATGACAAACATTGAAAATGATATTGTGAGTGAATTTAATATAATATGTACTAAGGTAGGTAACCTACGTATTGAAATATAGATACATCTATCTACATTAGGCGACTGTACCTGAACTTTAAATGTCTCTATGTTGCTAACGCGTACGGTCTACCTAATTGACTTAGGTGCAAGAACAAAGTAAACTTTGCCTTATCCTTTCCTTTTACTTCAATGAGATTAAATATTTCCGAGAAAACGTCGTGCAGTCGACTGCATCTCTAAGAATATTTTTAATCATTATACCGATATGTATACGAGAGCGCCGCTGCGTCCACCGCTGGTGGGGTAAATGCCCCTAATAACACTCAATTAGTCCTACAGAGTTCCTAAAAGTTTGAAAGTTTCAAATTTCTAGAAGCTCAAAGAACCGATTTCTAGGTGACCGCGCGGCGCCCTCCTCGCGACGCTTCGTGGGCCTGCACGGAGGGTCGGGTCGGATCGGATGGGCAAGGATCGTTCATAGGATCAAAGGAATTGTTTACAATTCCTTTTAAAAAATTTAAGAAAACCTAAACTATAATACTTTATATTAATATATTATAGGGTTATAGTTATAGGTAGGTGCCTGTCACGGACGTTTGTAATAATATGTATAGAATATAAAATATTAAGTACTAAAGTATTTTGAATCCATCAAGAACGTTGCAGTCATTATAGATGTGTTCAATCCAAGCATAGCGTCTTTCGCAATATATGCATACTAATGAACTGAGCAAATAGAGCGTAATAGAAACCAAATTACAAATAATGATAACGATTAAACGAAGAGAGGAGACAGGGGCGGGGTGTGCGAGTAAGTCGAGGACGGGTAGGGGCGCGGCCCCCGCGGCAGCGGGCGGCGGCCGCTGCTCGGGGGTCGCGCTCGTGCTCCGGCTAATAACAGAAGAATTCCGGCACCTGCTACGATCATCATGCAGATGGTGAAGATCTTCTCGTTATCGGTCTCGGCGGCGACGTTGCCGAAGCCCACGGAGGTCATGCAGGTCATGGTGAAGTACAGTGCGGTTACATACATCGTCTTGCGCGAGGGCCCGTTCACGAGCTCGGGCCCGTCGGATTCGTTGGACCAGACATACGAGTAGGGGCTCTGCGTGACGTTGGCGAGCTTCCAGAGCCACGAGTACTGCAGGCCGGAGTCGGCGTCGGAGCGGCCGATGCTGTACCACACGCAGGCCAGCCAGTGCGCCACCAGCATGTAGAAGCACAGCAGCAGGATGAGCATCGCCGCGCCGTACTCCAGGTAGCGGTCCAGCTTGCGCACCACGCGCCCCAGCCGCAACAGCCGCACTACCTTCAGCGCGCTGAATAGGCTTCCAATACCCTGCGTACATCCGTTCGCTCAATAATAGGTACATAGTTTGCACTAGCAATTGTTTGCACAAAAAATCACCAAAAATGGAAAAAAAATCATTGATAATCGTTTGTGCAAACAATAAGCTTCCTAAAATAGAAAAATATAAGTTTATTTCTTTCCTTATCTTTTATTATACAAAATATCTATGTTGATTAATCAAAACAATCTTATGCAGTAGGTATTGTTTTTCATTTTCACTCATTTCCCTTTCGGGGTAGACGAAGTAACATATTATGCCAAGATGAATTTGTACTTTCCGCTAATGTCGGGATACTTTAGAAGTTACAAAGCTACGCATACTGCAGATAAAGATCCCGGAATTTCTCGGCTTCTGAGGACGGTGCGTTGCAAGCGTATGTCCCACAAATACAAAAATATGCTAATAGATTTCATAAATGTAAATAAAAGTAGTTTATACATAAATTACTCACGTCTTCGTCGTGGTCGAACGCGTTGAAGACATCGTAGGGTAGACATGACAGGAGGTCAATGAGAAACCATGATTTGAAATAGTTTTTTCGTATAACTTTGGGGTCACTGACGACCTCGCCCCCGGGTCCGACGAAGGTAGTGTGGAAGTTAAGTACAATGTCTATAAAGAACACCACGTCGACTATGGAGTCAATGACTAGTAGTGATACGTCTTCGCTAGTTTTGTTTTTAAAAGCGACATTGTACGGAACCATAATTGCAGTATAAAACGTCAGGCAGAGGATTATCCAGTCCCAGATAGCCTTAAACGCGCAGTAGTGTAGCAGGATGTGAGGCGGCGTCTTGGGAGCCTCCTGGCGGTACTGCGGCAGCACGTCGCCCGACAGCGACATCACCTGCGCGGGGACAGGGCGCCAAGTCAATATCGCCTACCTAAAGCTCAACTGAAGATAAGAATTGATTTTAAAAATTTCATATGTGCTTTAGGTGCAGTAAAGCTGCAGGAAGTAGCTTAAGATGCAATACGATGTATGTAAATTGTAATGCAACTTCTGTGGTGGCTGAGGTCCCAATGTGGTAAATATACTAGCTTCAGAAGTTGTTAAATAGTAAATTACGAGGAGGTACGTGCGCCAAGTCACAAGTGGTAGAAGAAAGAAGGTGCTCATAAAATCATATAATGCCTATTATAAATATTTTGTAGACTAACTAAAGACGCAATATGTATATGAGAACTGCCAACATTTAATCATTATTTTTTATGGCAAACCTTTAGTAGAGTGTTTTAATTTCCACATGGTTTAAGTGTAGACTTTGCTGCTGCTAATAAATAGATACTTTGCTCAAAATTAATTCGCGACTTTCGGGAAATTACAATAGAAAATGTGGATTTACTGAAAATGCGAATTATATTAAAAATGTAATAAATATATAATCTTTAAATAAAACTTCGAAGTTATCTGGACATACCTACGTTTTACTAAATATCGAGCTTAAGAGAGAAAACTCGTGGAGAAAACTCGTGACTCGCACAATGCGAGTTCGCAAACCGTCCAGACACCAGCGAAGGAGAGGAGACTAGTCTAGCATTAGGTGTAGAAGAGAAGAGCGTGCGTTTACATGCAGGTGTGCGTTCGTACTGACATGCGCGAGCTGGCTCTGCCGCGCCGGCTCCTTGAGCGCGGGCAGTGCCGACACCAGCACCGAGCGCGAGCGCGTCACGCTGCGCGCCAGCTTCGCGAACTTCGACAGACCTGTTGGCACACCTTACATACACTTAGCTACACATCGAAACCCCGTTACCATGCTGATATTTAAAATAACCAAAAAAGAAACAATTAAAAGAAACCATTGCCTATGGAAATAGACAAAAATAACGGTGTATCTGCTCTTATAAAAATCATTCTTAAATTATGGTATTTTTGGAATACGGTTATTATCTTTTTGGTGAGATATGAAACAGGAGGTTTAAACATTAGTCGCTTATTGTGCGTGGGAAAGTGCTATGGGACTTGCCTCCCTTGGGGTCGTCGGCGTCGATGGGCTGCTTGAGCGCGGTGATGTCGCGGAACGTGAGCAGGAAGAGCACCACCAGCTCGCGCTCGTTGCGGATGGGCGCCACGTGCACCAGCAGCCACAGCGGCGTGCCTGCGACGCGCCGACATATATATTACTTCAATGTAGGTATACTTCATTACAAGAAAGTGCCTAGATATTTTTGCACTATGTTATTACTTCAATGTAGTATCCAAGTACGTGCCTAGATATTTTTGAAGAAAATACTCGTAGTGAAATAATAATAATTAATATGCAATCAGTAAGATGCATATTCACAATAATAATGAAAATAAATATCTTTATTTTCATTATTATTCTAGTTGCCGTCGAATGTGACCATAAAAAAAGTAAGGGAGGTAAAGAACAAATTAATTCGCATAACTCAAACAGCGGCCCCGCGGGAGTCGGACGCGGCAACCGAGTGCTGCCGGGTGTTGTAATGTAGACCCTCACCTTTTGGCATGAAAATTTTAGTAGGTAGGTATCTTATACAAGTTGTTATTGCAAATTACTTTCCCGGTTTAAGGTTAGGTAACGTTAAAACTATCTTGTGTAATTCGTTTGAGAAAGTAATATGGATACTCATCGGGGGCGTTCAAAGTGTAGATATAAACTAATATCAGATAAGATTAATTCGTTCGTTCTAATGATAAAAATAAAAATCTCACGATTCTTCTTGTAGAGTAGTATTTCGAACTGGTCGGCGAGGTGGTGGTCGAGCGCGCGGTCCACGCGCTCCACCGCCTCCTTCTCCGTCAGCTCCCCGTACATCCACGTGCACCTGCGACACGAGGATACCTCTGTATCATACGCGGAATAAGCATATTTTTAAATTCTATTAAGCACAGCCGCGTCAGAGTCACGTACCGGCATGATTTTTGCATAACTTCGGCGCGATTGTATCCACTCATCTTGCAGAACGTCTCGTTGCAGTACACGATGGGGTAGTCCACGATCTGAGCATTCGCGAGCAAAAAGCTGCTATCTGCTGTTGAATGAAAGTTACTTGTCACTCGTGGACAAAAGTTGTTCCATAAATTAGTGAATAATACTGTATTATACGAGTATATACAAATGCTTTTGTAAATTAAAAACTTAAATATGCAAGTAATAAGATGAACATAATATAAAGCAAGATTACATTTGGAGTAGGTGAAATACTGACGCTGTGACGAGGAGCGGCGTATGATATTTTCGAGGAAGGTGTTCTGCGGGGCCACGAGCCCCCGGCGGCCGCCCGGCATGCCGTGCGCCGTCCGCCTCACGCGCCCGCGCCTGCCCGGCCGCCCGGCCCGCTGCAAACGTACACTTCACTGTTCCCTTCTATTCTAGCATTTTAAAAGCAATCAGCTTGAGAACAATCTGCAGTTCCTTTAAGACTAGATTATCGTCTTGTTCTTTATAATTTTTAAGCTTAATTGCCACACTTTCTGAAAATGTTACCTACAGCATGCTTGTTGCTGCTTAAATTTAATATAGGTACTACGGATATAAAAGAAATTAAAAGCGGAAAATAATTGCACATTGGATTTTTGGTATAAAATAATATTCTCTTTCGAAGGCAATTGCTTAATATTAAGTACTAGCTGACCCGTGGCCACTTCGTTGGGCATAATGTTAATAATCCTTTTTTAGTGTGTTTAAATAATTTAAATTATCTTATTAATATTAAGAATTAAAAATTAAATTATCTATACTAATATTAAAAAAACTACTTTTTGTCACTTAAATATAAAAGTTAGACATATGCTGTCGTTGACTTTTTTGTAGGCATTTTTTAGCTCCACATCTTTTCTCTAGAACTCAAAAATATATCTTTCATAGTTAAGGCAGCGTTCGTAAGAAACGCTTTCATTCGACCGTTTTTTCTCCGGTTCACTTTGCAAAACGGACTACCCCGTAAAAGCCTTTTTATTTTTTGGTTTTTTATATAACCTATGACACTCAGCAATAATGTGGCTTTCTATTGGTGAAAGAATTTTTAAAATCGGTTCAGTAGATCCCGAGATTACCCCTTACAATTTAACAAATAAACAAACTTTACTTCTTTATAATATTAGTATAGATAATGATTGTATAATAAGGACACTTAGAAAGAGCTTCTCTCTAACTCCGTTTTAAACAACTCATTACTTACCTACAAAAGCACCGATTCTTAAGCCAACTGCTTAGATATATACGAGTCCTAAATATGAAGGTAATTAAGCATTTCCTAGTAATCTTATAACAATAAATGGTGTAATAGAACTAAAATAGAAATGAATGTTAGTTTCCTTAGCATAAAACGCTTCGACTATGGCACTATGCAACAAAATATAACTATGTATATAATATGTAACCTAAGCAGGGGCGTAGCTTGCCCCTGTATCAAAATTTAGTGGGGGGGGGGGGGCCTTCTTCCTAACCGGAATAGAACAAGTGCTTTTTTGGTTAACTTTTTGTTGCAGTCAAAAAAATGGACGAGATAACATAATATCTGGCATGTAGATGATTTTTGAAGAAAAAAAGTTGCAAAAGTTATAAACAATTAACTAAAACAAAAAATAGGGGTTTAGTTTTTTGCAAATATCTCAAAAACTAATTGAGATTTTTGAAATCTAAAATAAGATTCAAAAAGAGGAGGAAATTTCCTAAAATAAAATTTTTATCTGTATGTCTGTTTGTAACTGTGAACTGATTTTAACTTTACTTTGTGCACTCTTACAGAAAAATAATATATTCACACAGAATTACACAATAACTGGTTCTATAGAGTAGTTCTCATAAAAGTGGGGTGGAACTAAACTAAATGGGGAATCAATCATATGTACAAGTACATTGCATAAACCCAAAAATATTTTGTACTTTAAGTGCGAGCAAAGCCACGGGTTTCGTAAGTTAAACATAAAATTGAATATAATAAATATTAAGGAAACAATTCTTTAAATCATTATTTGATTTTCTTTTCGATTTAAAAAAATGTTTTGTTTAATTTTTCATTGAGTAGTACCTATGTAATAAACAATTTTATAAACAAATAATTTGTTTATAACTTTGCACATTTTTTGCGTATGGCCTTAGAGTTCAAGTGAGATTTTGGATAGCACTTTATGAATTTTTGCTTACATAGGTTGGGGGCCCCTTTACCCCTGGGGCCCCGTATAATTGATACGGCTGATACAGCTGTAGCTACGCCCCTGAACCTAAGTATAATAATTCAGGAGTGCATGACTTAGTGTTTAAATAATTTTCAAGCCAGTATATACACGTGCAAGTGTCAAAGAACTCCTACAACTGCTCGTCTCACCTGTCGAGATCTGTTCGTACAAGGAAGCTCCTTTTGCTTATGACCACCTTCATGTGAATCTACGACGCTCCTTCGATACTCTCATACATGTCAAAACCCAAGTTCGTCAGTTCATCATTATACTTAGTACTGCTACTGTTTTTGTATGAAGGATTGTTTTAAACTTGCACGTAAATGTCACTTTTGCTTACCCTCAACTTACAGTATCTCAAACAACTCCGCTACAAATTTGTCAAAAAACCTTTTAAATATTTTTTACTATAACATTATATAAATATTTCCTCATATTTTGTTTTAAGCCTAAGCATAATCTAAGTTTATTCCTCTATATCCAGCTCCTACTCGATCTATTATGTCTTAGGTTTATTAAGTTATTGACTACATTACAGTTTCTCTTTAGAATTTTTCCTCACAAATACTCGAGTAACAAAATACTAAACAGATACAAAGGAATTATATTTACGAAAACTACGGCAAAGGTCAGCAGCTCAATTTGAGGTCACATCGATTGCGTGAATACCTTACATTCGGGTTTGAGCATCGAGTCAAAGCGCAACCGGAAACAAAATATGTTTTCATGGTGTAGCGTGCAGCGACGACGGACCCGATCGATACTGTTTACGCGAGGTCCGGCGCCCGCCGCTGCCGCCGCCGCTCGCACTTCTGCGTCGGCCGGCTCGCGTGTCCGTCCTCGCCGAATCCGCTGTTATGTAAGGAAGACTACTACTGTCCTACTGAATATTTAAACTCACATCATCGCACTCGCAGTCTAACGAGAGTGGAGGCGCACAGAACACACTCGCGAGCTGCCCTCGACGTTACGGTATTATCCACGTTAAATACTTAACACTAATTGGGACGTAATCTGATTTGAAATGGCAGACGAGCAGTTGGCCGCGGCGGTGGGTCGCTGCGCGCGGTGCGGCGGGCTGTAGAGCGGGCTGGGGGCGAGCGGGCCGGCGGGCTGCTGCCCTGGCATGGTCTCTGCTGCGGTCCGCGGCCGGCGAGCAGCGCGCGCCTCACTGCCGTCGCCGCGGACCACCCTCGCCCCTGCACCCTCGCCCCAGCGCCCTCGCCCCTGCACCCTCGCCCCTGCGCTCTCGCCTCCCGCATCCCCGTCTGCGCATGCGAGCGCGCTTAGGCTGCTTGCACACTTCCACCCTACAATACATAACGCTTGTAAGAAGCTTAAGACACCGACTATTGAAGGTAAGTATAGCATAGTGGGGTTTGTATTGACCTATGGACATTGCGAAGGCTACGGCCGTCACCCGACATGCGTCTATTGCAAAGTACAAAAGAATCAGTATGTATGTACTATGCATATTAATACCGAATCTACTATAAGGTAGGTACTGTGTATAGAATATGAGTTATAATAAATATATATAAATACTAGCAATACCCACGGCTTCGCCCGCGTTCATTTTTTTAATCGCTACTAATTTTCATTCGATCACTCGCTGGGTTGATCTGTAGTTGCCTGAAAAATCTTTAAAATTACTCTAGCTATTTCAGAACCCATCGTTAATATACTCCTGAGCCGCGCAGCTACCTATTTCATATGTGCACACCCCTCTCTCGCTCTTAACACCCCTTCTCTCTTCCCATTGCCCGCTGTGCTGCTTTTTATTTTATTATTATAATTTTGATTAGATTAAATTTTTAAAATCGTAATATCCTTTGAATGAAGTGACCGATTTGTAATATTGTAAAAGTTATGTACTAACTCCCTGCCAAATTTAAAATTTGTAGCACAAAAAATGAAGGAATTTCGTAATCTTATGAAAGCTTTTACACCACCTTAATTCGGCCCTATATAAAAAACGTTTAAGCGAACTTTTACCAACAATTAACCACCTTCCTACCAAATTTAAAGTTCGTAGCTCAAAAGATAAAGGACTTTCATACAAACTTCCTATAGCCTAGCCTAAGAGTTCCTCGATTTGGCCATGTCGCAAAATTCATTCTTGTGGTCTGTTTGTGAGTATGTGAGAAAAGTGTTAGACTTGTTTTAACTAAAATTTGAGTAGTGATGAAAACTTAATACTTGGGTCCACATCAGGGGTGTAGCTAGCCCTTGAGGGGCCCTGTATCAAAATTTTGTGGGGGGCCCTTCTTCCTAACTGGAATAAAAACATTTAGTGTATGGCCAGTATAGACTAGTCAACAAGTGCTTTTTTGGTCAACTTTTTTTTTGCAGTCAGAAAAATGTGGACAAGGTAACATAATATCTGGCATGTAGATGATTTTTAAAGAAAAAAAGTTGCAAAATTTATAAATAATTAACTAAAACAAAAAATAAGGGTTTAGTTTTTTGCAAATATCTCAAAAACTAATTGAGATTTTTGAAATCAAAGAAAAGATTCAAAAAGAGGAGAAAATTTCCCAAAAAAAAGTTCTTCCTTCCAGAACTTTTTGAAAAAAAAAACAAGTTCTGCTTGCAAAACTTGCAAAAGTTATAAACATTTAACTAAAACAAAAAAAGGGGTTTAGTTTTTTGCTAATATCTCAAAAACTAATTGAGATTTTTGAAATCTAAAAATAGATTCAAAAAGAGGAGAAAATTCCCAAAGAAAATGTCCTTACTTCTGGAAAATTTTGAAAAAAAAAACAAGTTCTGCTTGCAAAACTTGCAAAAGTTATAAACACTTAACTAATAATAAAAATAGGAGTATAGTTTTTTGCAAATATCTCAAAAACTAATTGAGATTTTTGAAATCTAAGAAAAGATTCAAGAAGAAGAGAAAATTTCCCAAAGAAAAAATCCATACTCCCGGAACTTTTTGAAAAAAAAAACAAGTTCTGCTTGCAAAACTTGCAAAAGTTATAAGCACTTAACTAAAACAAAAAATTGGGGTTTAGTTTTTTGCAAATATCTCAAAAAGTAATTGAAATTTTTGAAATCTAAAAATAGGAATCTATTTTTAGATTAATGAATATTAAGAGAAGGAAATTTTCAAAAAAATAAATCTTACTTCCAAAACTGTAAAATCAATATTTATAATTTTCTACGGCCGAAAACGAGTGCTCTGGCTTTCGCTAGCCGCATCTACTTTCATCATTAAAAATTATTTACTTAAACATATCTTTACATATTATAATATAACAGTAAGTTAAAAAAAATTGTACATGAAATATTTTAAAAAAAATGACTAATACTTGTGAATGTAGAATAATTATTAAAATTTTTGTCTGTATGTCTGATTGTCTGTTTATATGTTATCGTATTACATAAAACATAAAATTGAATATAATAAATATTAAGGAAACAATTTTTAAAATCATTATTTGTTTTTCTATTTGATTTAAAAAAAACGTTTTGTTTCATTTTTCATTGTGTATGTAATAAACAATTTAATAAACAAATAATTTGTTTATAACTTAGCACATTTTTTGCGTATGGCCTTAGAGTTTAAGTGAGATTTTGGATAGCACCGTATGAATTTTGCTTACATGGGTTGGGGGCCCCTTTACCCCCGGGGCCCCGTATACTTTATACGGCTGATACAGCGGTAGCTACGCCCCTGGTCCACATTTAGAATGCCTTTCGCTGCAGGAAAAAACCATTCCTCAGTAAAAACACTAACTTGTTCTATCGAGTCGTCCTTAAAATTTATATGGCTAACGCTGGATAAACCTCAAGACGAAAATAAATTGCTCGAATATTGTAGGTGTAAAAGAGCCTAAAGAAATGTCCGCAATAGGTATGTCTATCTCCTTTTTTTAGTGTTGGAAAATGCATTGACGCATACCACAAGTGGTTATGTGGGATAATGGATATGGGTGCCCAGAAAAGCTAGTCCAGTGCTACCCCCCTACAGACCTAACCCGCGCCCTCCATGCGCGATCCATCCACTCTGCTATCCAGAGAAGTACCAGGAGCAACCCGCAAGGCACACCGCCTACCGAAGTGGGCCTCTTGGTCTTGTTGGTTTTATACTAAGTAATTTTAATTTCTATAGATGTACCTAATAAAACAGTAACTTAGTAAAATTTGTGCATAAAATATTCCTCATTCATAACCTAAAAACAATAATGTTATTAAAATTTTTGTCTGTTTGTATGTTATCGTTTAACACAAAATGTAGTAAAAATTGATCCAGTAGATCAATTTTATTCAAATTTGTGTACTCAGTGTCAGTGATAACTTGTTACTGTGATCGACGATACTTTTTTACTATAGAAAAATATTTCATTTGCACATGAAAAGTGAAACTGAAATAAGTAAAAAACAATATAAGTAGTAGGAAATTATAGGTCTTAAAGGCCCTACAGAAAAGTTTGTGATAGTATACATATCATGTCTCCTAAGGTACACGTAATAACTATTTTTGTCTATACATATTAAAAACAGTAACTTAACCAATCGATGCGCGTTCACACTAAAAGTACTGAACCAATTTTAACTAAATTTTGTGTGGTGAAATATTATTACTAGGGTCAATGTTTTGGATACCTACCCTTTACTTTGAGAAAAAATTTTATTCTCACAGGAATACACAATTACTGGTTCCATGTAGTTCTCATAAAAGAGGAGTGGAACTTAATGTGGGGAAATAGCAATCGTTGGTAGGTAGATAGTAGCATGAGGCCAAAGAAAAAATCATACTACATATATGCGTGTGCGATGCCGCGGATCTTTAAAAAATTAAAGTTATTTAAACGGGACGAAAGTTTGACAGAAACTCTGACATTTTTAAAGTGAAATGTTCGTTGTTTGTTTTTTATTTTGGTGGTGAGAAATAGTTGAAGGGCTGGAGGATAACTTATTGAACGCGGCGGACCACCTCATTTCCAAATTCCATTAGAAGACTTGACATGTATGTAATCCTATAGGTAGGTAATCTATTCTATACTAACCATTTAAAACGTGCCTAGTAAGGTGAATCGCTAGTATGTACAAAGGTTAACACATATAGTAATATTATATACTCGCATTTCACACTTTCCTTGAATAACTAACGTAAAACATCAATTGCGGACAAGGGCGAGCGATCGATCGTATCAAACGCAGAGCCTAGTGAGCCAAGTAGCGCATTTTGCTCGTGCAAGGAACAAATATTTTTTCAGAGTTATATGCATAATGCAACACACGCATCTTTACGTTTTCCCGGATATTTAAGGACTAAGTGTTACAAGGATGGGGAATAAATTAATGTGATTGACAATTCGTGATATTAAGGGTATTCCTAAGATTAAGATTCCTAATGCTAATAACAATGATAAAGTTTATTAAATATTCGTAGTTAGTACTGGTAGTATTATAATTACCTTGTGTCTTGTGTGGTGGAATCTAAAACTTCTTTACGACATTATATTCTAAGAATACTACTGTGGGTAATACCTTACGTCAAGTAAATACATATAATCTATTGAAGCCTCTCTGATATAAGCTAAATATCGTTTGTGACATACTCGTAGCTACATACTCGGCATACGGCATACGCTGACTGAGATTATAATATTATTATTTTAATATGATTATTTTATTCTTCCCTTTAGGTAATTGTATTCTGAAGTCGATAATCCTTTTTTTCATTGTATGAGATTTGAGGTTATTATTTCGAATTTTATTTTTACTATTAAGATTTCGTTGGGACAGCATTTTGAGATTCCGATAGGTTATTTCGATTTTTGGTTTTCGTCATGGGAGACACGTCTCAGAGTTTTATATATGAATACTTGTTACAGACAGTGCTTACCAGGGGCGTAGCTACCGCCGTATC
This sequence comes from Boloria selene, assembly GCA_905231865.2. NCBI lineage: Eukaryota > Metazoa > Arthropoda > Insecta > Lepidoptera > Nymphalidae > Boloria > Boloria selene. The sequence continues at coordinate 13,052,289 of HG993146.1, forward strand.
AGCCGTATCAATTATACGGGGCCCCGGGGGTAAAGGGGCCCCCAACCCATGTAAGCAAAAATTTATAAACTGCTATTCAAAATCTCACTTGAACTTTAAGGCCATACGCTAAATTTCCCTAACTACTAAACTAAACTACTAAACTAATATATGAATTATGATTATGGCTCTTTTTGTCAATTTGGTCGAGTTCAATGCCAAGAAGACGCAGGTAAGCGCGTTCTCAGCTAAAAAAATACTTTCCTTTGTTTTCTCTCTCTTCAGAACACTCGTCTAACGATGCACGATGGCATTGACATCCTCGGAGTTAATATCAGTCATTTCTTCAGCTTCGCGTTAATCGGAGTCCTGAACTGGGTGAAGCGGTTCTTCACGCCTGAACAGCTATGTCTACTATATTTACAAGATTAAAGTGTGCTCATCCGTCGAGTTCCCACCTCTGGGATGACTCTGTTAAGCACTTGTTAGACGCTCTTGATAGGCTCCGCTAGTACAACAGTATTATATCTGATTCTGTCCATGTCTTTGGAACTTTTTCTTCATCAAGAGTTTTGTCTAATAGTAACTGTGATGACCACTGTTTAAGCTTAATTTATGGCTTTTTTTGACATTCCATCGATACCAGGACTTTTGTCATCTTTTATTTCTCCGTTTTATTTAATATGTTAATTTCTTTGAAGTATGGGGATTGGTGCCTCTATATTTTGATTTGCTGCAGTTAGATTTTCATGGTACATGAGGTCCTCAGAGGCGCTATATAGGCCTCGGTAGAATTCTCTGGCGGTGCTTATGATATCTGCTCGAGTTTGTTGTTCTGGAGCGTTCGCGTTCAATGATGGTATCCATTGCTTTGCAGTATTTAGTTTTGTTGTAGCCTTTTTAGAGCTTATTATATGCATTGGCTTTTTTGAAAGAATTTCGTTTTCATTTTTCAAACAGTTCATGTTCGGCGTTTTTTTAATAGGTCATATATTCTGATTCGTCTTCTATAGTTTTTAGTTGGTTTCTTGAGATAGTGAAGTTTTTCCTGCTTAGTCTTGGTTAAAAAGATGGTTGATATGGTTTCCAAGTTAGTAAATGAACGGGAAAAATTCGATAAAAAAAACGATTTAATTTTTTATCTTCTTGTTGGGGGGAGAGTGTCCATTTTTTATTTTTATTTTTCTTAGTGTTGATTATTGTTAACTTTTGCTCGTATGCGTATTGAAGTAGTCTTTCTCCTCGTTTTATGCTGGTTCCACCTAAATTTCCCAATTATTAGTGTTTTTTGTTCATCATATTGATTAATCCAATATTTCGTGAGTTATCGGTTGAAATAGAAAAACCGGTTCATTAATTGGGCCATAAATCGTAAACGATAAGTTTTACAAAAATGTTTACAAGGAACAAAAGATGCGAAATAATAATATCGACAGTGTACAATAATGGTATCATTGACTTTTCCTCTAAAGTGTAACGTTTACAAGATATCAGCCAAAAACTTTTTTTTCAAGATGGCACCTGAAGCTCCACGGTATCTGTCAGCATTTTGTGATTTTATCCTCAGCAGGGGCGTAGCTACCGCCGTATCAATTATACAGGGACCCAAAAATCCATAAAGTGCTATCCAAAATCACTTGAACACTAAGGCCATACGCAAAAAATGTGTTGTGTACATTTTTTTATGAAATTGTTTATTAAAAAAACAATGAAAAATAAAACATAATGTTTTTTAGGGTTCCGTACCTCAAAAGGTTAAGTTAAATATTTATCGAATCCAGATCTACCCGAATCTGTGCGTTCTGCTGATAATTCTTTTATTAATATGCGTAAACGCAAGCAGCCTGAAATGGAAATTAACGATTCTGTGATAAATGTTATTGAGAACACGATTGAAAAGAAATTAAATTGCTGGAAGGATGATTTAAGCTCGGCTATTACTGATTCTGTTCTAAAATCTGTACAATCTGTGATTGAACAAGAAGTTAAAAAGATGACACTATCCATACGAGATTCTTTTGAGAAGCTGAGTGAAAGATTTAATACTTTTGAAAAGTCTCTTCAATTCACAATGGAAAGGCAGGATAACTTTGAAAAACGTCTTGAGGAGATGGAAAAAAAAATTAAGCTGAATGTGGCCGAGGAAAGACAGATCCAGGTGTTACAAGATAGGTTAGACGCCATGGAACAACAGGCTAGATCCCACAATATAGAAATTGCAAATTTACCTGAGCGTCGTGACGAGAATTTATTAGTAATAATGGAGAAGTTAGGGTGCGTCATTAAACATCCAATTAATGCTCAAGATATTGTCTCGATTCATAGAGTGCCTCATATTGAAAAAACTAATAATCGGCCAAAGAACGTGATTGTGAGGTTCACAACCAAAATAATTCGTGATAATATTATCGCCGCTGCGAGAGCATCTAAGGGACTTAAGTCTGACAAGCTACTTGTCTCGGGAACAATTCAAAATGTCTATGTAAATGAACATCTTAGTGCCAGAAACAAGCAATTATTTCGCTGTTGTCGTGAAGAAGCCAAGAATAATAACTTTAAGTATGTGTGGATCAAAAATGGCACCATACTTGTACGTCAAACCGATAATTCACCTATATTTGCTGTACGTAATGAGCAGGACATCAAAAACAAAATCAAGTCGCATAAGTGTTAAATTGTATACATATTATTACTCAAAAAAAAATTGTTTTTCAAAAAAAAATTCTACATTGAAATATTTTGTAAGTGTGACTGTAAGTGTATTAAAATTAATGTATAAAATTGTTTATGATATTACGTTTAAAATTATTTATGACTACTATTTTATTTCTAACCCTAAAAAAATAATTAATTCTATATATATAATTTACCTAATAATATGGGAATTAAGGTATGAAATATCATACATATATATTGTACTTAAAAGATGTTTAAATAAAATATTAACTAAATCCTTCATAAAATACCCTATTAACTATGGCTAACACAGATTTGTCTATTTATTATCAGAACTGCCGTGGCCTCAGGACTAAACTACATACATTATATATGAGCATTCTTGCACACTCTTATGATATAATAATATTAACTGAAACATGGTTGCATGAGGGGATCAAGGACAATGAATTCATAGACGACAGGTACATTGTATTTCGCTCAGACCGCACGCGGGAAGCGTGTGGACGTCGCGACGGCGGAGGCGTACTAGTGGCTGTGCGGCGAGCGCTATGCGCTGGCTGCGTGTCCGCTACCATCGGTCCGCTCCCTGCTATTGTCGATCAGGTGTTTATTGAATTAACACTCGCAAAACATAATTGCTGTATTTGTGCAGTTTATATACCACCTAAACAGTGTAACCAGGTTTACGTAGACTATTTTAGCTCTTTACGGGATAAATTATTAGATACACATACTAAAAAAATAACTGATCTATTTATTGTCGGAGACTTTAACCTACCAAATTTGTCATGGAATAGTGATGATATTTGTGATTTAAGTAACAGTAGTGATTTGAACCTGGCATATAGATGCATTTATGATTTTATGTCTATTATTTCTTGTCATCAAGTAAATTTTTTAAAAAATTTCAATAATAACATTTTGGACTTGTTTTTCACTAGTAGATTTGACTGTCAATTAGCACCAGTGACTGTGCCGTTAATATCAACGGATAAACACCACCCACCTTTTTGGGTTTCAGTCCCATTTAAATTCGATCAGAAAAGTTTGCGGTGCAAACCGAGTTACAAATATTGTTATAATAAAGCCGACTATGACTCGATTAAACAAAAAATATCCGACACAGATTGGGCACAACTATTAGCAAATAAAGAGCCTGAAGACGCTGTATCTGTATTTTACGAAAAAATTTATGAATTAGTCAGAGAGAACATACCACAGAAATTAATAAAATCAAATTCCTATCCTACTTGGTTTTCATATAAACTTATAGAATTATATAAGAAAAAAAATAAAGCCTGGATCAAAATGAAAAAATATAAAAATGAGTCATACTATAATTTGTTTTCAATATACAGAAGGGAATTCAGAATTGAGTCGGATAAATGTTATAAGAAGTATATGAATACGCTAGAATCAAGTTTAAAAGATAATGTTAAATATTTTTGGAGGTATATATCAAATCGTAGGCGTATTAACGATATACCTTGTAATGTACAATATAAAAATACAGTTGCTAATAACCTGGAGCATGCATGTGAGTTATTTAGTTCGTATTTCAGCTCAGTATTTGAACCGTCTGCCGCAAATATTGAATCTATGACTGACAATAGTCTTACTTACAGTAATGCATCAGATTTAATACTGAGCAATGTTTATTTACCTAGAACAGACATTTGTAATTACCTTAAAGTTCTTGATGTCAGTAAAGGTGCTGGAATCGATAATATACCTGCCATTTTTTTTAAAGAAACTGCAACAGTCATTGATGAGCCTCTGTATTATATCTATAATAGCTGTTTAAATAATGGTATTTTTCCTCGAATTTGGAAGGCTGCTCGTATTGTTCCTGTGCATAAAAGCGGTTCCAAAAGAAACGTAGAAAACTATCGACCTGTTTCTATTTTACCTGTCCTCTCGAAAGTTTTTGAAAGATTGGTTCATAACCTTATTTATCCTCGTTTGCAGAATTATATCTTGCAACAGCAGCATGGTTTTGTTAAGCGACGATCTACAGTGACTAATCTTTTATCTTACACTACTGACCTATTTCAAGCTCTTGACACTTCCAAACAAGTTGATTGCATATATACAGATTTCAGCAAAGCTTTTGATCGCGTCGATCACAAAATATTATTAGAAAAAATTGCTTACAATGGCATAAGGGGCAACCTGTGGAGGTGGTTTAAGTCATATATCAGCAATAGAACTCAGAAAGTGGTTATTGGGGGTTGTGAATCACAGGTTACGGATATTAGTTCAGGTGTACCACAAGGATCAATTTTGGGCCCCTTTCTTTTTGTAATATTTGTAAACGATATTGATAAATGCTTTAAAAATACTAAATTCCTACTTTACGCAGATGATCTTAAGATATATCGTAATATAGACAGCTTTCAAGATCATATATTGCTACAGAGCGATTTGGATAGGTTTAGCACGTACTGCATTAATAATAAACTCCATCTTTGCGTTGATAAATGTAAGAGTATAACATTCACCAAACGTAGAAATGTTAGAAACTATTCCTATTCACTGTGTGATGTTGATCTTGAAAAAGTCAGCTTCATTAGGGACTTAGGCGTAACCTTGGACAGCAAACTGCACCTCAACATACATGTAGATAACATTATTTCTAAGGCATACAAATTGTATAACTTTGTGATGAGATCTACTCTCGAGTTTAGAAAATCTTCCACCTTTGTTTACTTGTACAAGTCAGTTATTAGGCCGCAATTAGAGTATGCAGTGGCCATATGGAACCCGCTTTACGAAAAATATAAAATATCAATTGAAAAAGTACAAAAAAAGTTTCTGCGTCGAATTCAGTTTAGATGTCATCGTAAACGGTTATCGTATTCAGAATTGCTGAGTAAATATAAGATGCTTAGTCTTGAGTCCCGGCGGGTTCAGCTTGAGGCTATGTTGCTTTTTGACATTTGCAATAATAAATATGATTGTGTAGATTTGGTAAATAAAATAGATTATTTTGTTCCGTTACGAGTCCATATGCGTCCATCACGCGCTAAGCCCTTATTTATAGTTCCAAGACATAGAACTAATGCTGGAATTCGATCCCCATTATATCGCATGCTTGAAACTTATAATAAAATTCTATATTCTGCAGATATATTTGCGAACAGTACCAGTCGTTATAAAAAAAAAGTAATTAATATCCTTTTAGAAAGCTGACACTGATCATTAAGCATGGGTCATAAAGTAGTAATGAACATTTAATAAGAATGTAACACTGTAAGATGAGGCATTCTATCATAATTTTCCTATTTTACTTAATGTGTAATACTATCAATACCCTACTTTGTAATTTCAAATTGTTTATATAAATATATATGTATGTATATGTATATATAATTATAGTAAACTTATATAACGTGGTACATTATAACTTATTTAATTTTATTTAATGGGTCTTCAGTCGCACTTGCAGGTTTCACAAATATTTTATATTATTATATCTAATTGTAACCATTGATGTTGAATTTGTAATGATACATTTCTGTTTATATAGTTTGTTAGACTTAAGTTGTATTACAAATTTGTTAAATGGTTTTTGTTAATAAAGAAAAAAAAAAAAAAAAAAAAGGTAAAAACGGAACCCTTATAGGATCACTTTGTTGTCCGTCTGTCTGTCTGTCTGTCAAGACCTTTTTTCTCAGGAACGCGTGGAGGTATCAAGCTGAAATTCATATCAAATACTCAAGTCTATGGTCTCTTGGAGCTGTGAAAAAATCAAACTTCTAAGTCAACGCGATCAAAAGATACTCCCGTTTATGCCGCAAATTTTCGACACTCGCAAGGGAATCAAAACCTACAGGGTACTTCCCGTGAACTCAGAATCTTGAAATTTGGTACGAAGCAACGTCTTATAACACAGATAAAGGAAAAATTGCGAAAAGCATAAATTTTTAGTTACATCATATAATAAAAATATTTTTAATAATTTTAAACTTATTACCCCTTTACTCATACACCGTTCCGTACAGGTTTGTACGGAACCCTCGGTGCGCGAGTCTGACTCGCACTTGTCCGAATTTTTTAAATCGAAAAGAAAAACAAATAATGATTTAAAAAATATTTCCTTAATATTTATTATATTCAATTTTATGTTATGTGTATCTCTTACAAGGAGTATATTATGGAGAGCGCATGCGGGGGCAACCGCGCCTACTAAACATATGCTAAATCAAACATATATTATGCTGAATAGCAACGTCGACGTCTTGTCTATTTTTCTCGATAGTGAAAAGATTAGATGAATTTGTATTTCACTATAGGTAGTTTAAGACATTTTTTAAAATTTTATTAAGTATTATTTAAAATTTGAAGATTTCCCAACGATGACAGCGAAAAGAAAGAAATTTGGATTAATGCTTTTCAAAGAGACAATTTTTTTCCAACAAAGCATAGCGTCGTATGCTCTAGACATTTCGCACCGGATTGCTTTACCTTACACTAGTAACAAGTCAAACTATTATCGATATCGATATTTTTTAAAGTAACCCTTTTGGAATCCCTAGAGAATCAGTCATGACTTGGTTGTCACTTCGTTACGCAATCACAGCTGGCGAAGCTTACCTCTCGCCAACCTGCAAGTTTTGCAAGCAGAACTTGTTTTTTTTTCAAAAAATTCTGGAATAAGGATTTACTTAGGAAATTTCCTCCTCTTTTTGAATCTTTTTTTAGATTTCAAAAATCTCAATTAGTTTTAGAGATATTTGCAAAAAACAAAATCCCTATTTTTTGTTTTAGTTATCTAATTGTTTATAGCTTTTGCAACTTTTTTTCTTTCTTAATTTCTTCAAAAATCGTCTACATGCCAGATATTACTTATGTTACCTCGTCTACATTTTTCTGAGACTGCAAAAAAAAGTTGACTCAAAAAAGCACTTATTGACTAGTCTATACTGGCCTACTTGTTTTTATTCCATTTAGGAAGAAGGGCCCCCACTAAATTTTGATACAGGGCAAGGGCTAGCTACGCCCCTGATCCTCAGTGATCCTAAAGCTTATCAAAAAAATTGGATCATAAATTTAGTGCTAGGTTAAATGCTATTTGTACTTGCCTAATTGATACACAGGTTATGTTGGTTTTAACTTGTAGAGGTGGGCGCAACGGCTATATATTAATAAAGATTTATAAGAATACGCTATTTTTAAAACGCCTATTATTTTTAACGCTATAATATATTTATACCTTATATATTTTCGCTACGTAGAAAGATGCGTTTTGATTACGTTGTTAAACGTTACATTACCTATAAGTAAAAAAATACAGATCACATAACCTATAATAATTAATTAATATTTGTTAAAGTTATATTCATTTCATTACTATTTCAATATAATATGTAGTTCATATGCAGTTGTCTTAGAGCATAATTTGGCGCAAGTGACTCGTAACAAAAATATTATACAGCTAAGAGATATTTCAAACAAAAATATTTACTTTCATTTCAATATAGTTTTAAATACAATTATTGTATTAGAGCATAATTTAACGCAAACGACTCGTCACAAAAATATAATACGGTTAGCACGAAGTGTCAAGCGCGGCAGTTGTCGTCCATAGTGATTACATTCTCTTTGTTGTGATCATATTATATTAATTATGTAATAAAAATAAATTTAAAATTAGCTGCAGCGCTTACCTCTGGAAATAAATATAAATAACAGGCGATTTGGTTATTTATAAATAGCAGGTTATTTTTTCCGCTATCTAGTATAACGAACACCCCTAATTTATAAATTACTAGCTGGACCCCGTGGTTTCACCCACGTAGTTGCCGTTCCCGTGGGATTACAGGGATAAAAAGTAGCCTATGTCCTTTCTGAAGGTCTTCTCTATCTGTGTACCAAATTTTATCGAATTCGGTTCAGCGGTTTAGGCGTAAAAGCGTAACAGACAGACAGACATAGTTACTTTCGCATTTATAATATTAGTTAGGATATCTATATATAGCCGTTGCGCCCCACCTCTAGTTTTAAGTGGGTAGTAGTGGCATTTTTAACAGATCAGCTCCAAATACGTAAACGTCAAAAAATGGCTAAAACAGCGCCAAAATAATTTTGTTGCACTATCTTAAATGATAAGGTTTTATTTTGGTCCCAAATTGTAGTGTATTAGGCTAGGCACTCTTCAAAATTGCTAGCTTTGATTTTATTATTACCTACTTCAATCGTTTTGGTCTGTGTCGGTAGGTAACCAAAAATCCGATTTTAAAATTTAAAGTATATATTTAACTGGATATACGAGCTGATGAATATAGGTTTAAAGCACTTAGTTGGGCCCCCTACAACCGCCGGTTAATAATAATAGATGCAAATTTACTTTTACCTAATGGTTGCCCACCTTGCCCTAATGCTTACGCCCGCTGTACGCCACTCATTGACATTGAATATTATTGAGACATTAAACATTTTGAAATTAACTTCAACTTAACCCTTGGGCTTTAAATCACTTCTGCAGTCTGCAGGAGCGTAAAGAGTAAATTCAAGGTTATGGGAAATAAAATGTGAAATAGTTTGAAAATATTTATTTTAACATTCTTTCTTCGACTTATATCTAAGCATCTGGGTGTATCACGCGCGGCGCGGCGCGGCGTCGCAGCACCGCGGGCGGCCGCTTGGCCACCAGCACGCGCGTGTAGCGCAGCGGCGCGGCGCCGCGCGCGGGGCCCGGCGCGGGGGGCCCGGCGGAGCGCGGGGGGCCCGGCGCGGGGGGCCCGGCGGAGCGCGTGGGGCCCGGCGTGGGGGGCCCGGCGGCGCGCGTGGGGCCCGGCGCGGGGAGCCCGGCGGGGGCCGCGGGGGGCTCGTCGTCCGCGAACACGATGGGCAGCTGCATGATGTCGGCGGCAGCGAGCGCGGGCGGCGTGCGCGGCGCCACGCGGCCCTCTGCGAGGACACCGGGTTATCCACCCATCCGTAAACTCAATAAAATTATTTACTTTATTTTTACTTACCTATTATCTCGATAGAACGGTTTCCTCTGTAAAATGAAGTAGGTAGTTTTAATATTGTATTTTTAGTTGCTGTTGGTATTTGCAATGTGATACGCTGACTTAAAACAGGTGGTACTTACGTTACGGGAGGACGAATATCTTCATTCTCCAGTCCAGTACTCGTCCCTGCTACGAATAGTACAATGTTTGAGAACATAATGAATTATATGTTATATGAACGTAGTATTTAAAAAAATAATAACATGCATACATTTCATAGCACGCATATAATATTAAACACAAACGAACCTTTCCTCCTGGCGGCGGCGCGTTCGCGCGGCGCCGGCTCCGGTCCCTCCGCGGCCTCCAGCGCCCAGCGCGCGCACTCCTCCTGTAACACGCGTGCGCTTAGTACTCGCACGAACGTCTCCAAGCCTGCCCGAGCGTACCCGAGCCCGCCCGAGAGCGCCCGACGTGACCGCACTAGTCACTCACCGCGACGGCCGCGTCGAGCGCGTGCTGCGGCAGGCGCAGGCGGCGGCGGTGCGCGCGCGGCAGCCGCAGCGCGTCGTCCGCGCCCGCCAGCACCAGCACGCGCCGCGCCGCGCCGCCCGCCTCCCCGCGCGCCGCCAGCTCCGCCGCCGCGCCGCGCCAGCACTGCGCCGCGCCGCCTCCCACTATGGCCAGCAGGGGGATGTTCACCTAAAGCGGAGACGTATCGAGGTTCATTCAACTCTTAGAGTACTATGCATGCTTCGAGTTACTTCAATTGTTTACAGTTTTAAAATTAACACGCAGTTCAAAAGTTGTAGTGGGGGATACCTCCTCCAGTATGTCCTCCGGCGAGTCGCGCGGCCCCTCGGCGGTGAGCAGCGGCGGCGCCAGCAGCAGCAGGCCGCGCGCGCGCGCCGCGCCCGCCGCCAGCCACGCCGCCAGCGCCGCGCCCGCGCCCGCGCCGCCCAGCAGCACGCCGCGCCGCCCCGCCGCCGCCAGCGCGTCGGCCAGCGCGCCGCGCGCCGCCTGCGCCCGCGCCGCGCACCAGCGCTCGGGCGGCGCGGCGGCGGGCGGCGGGGCGGCGGGGTCGCGCAGGGGGCGCACGTGCAGCAGCGCGGCCAGGCGGCGCAGCCAGCGCTCGTCCTCGGCCGCGCTGCCGCTGGGCGCCCACGCCAGCCACGGGCCCGGCGCGCTCGCGGCGCGAGGCTCTACGTCGCACAGTTTACAATTTATATTAATGATCTGGAGCCCGCTCTCGTTCTACATTAAGCGACAATTGTCTATTAATTCTGTTGTTTATTTCTGAAATTTGATTATTTCCCCAAAAACACCGTTAGCGTAGAATGAGCGCCGGTCGTACAAACACGACTGATGTTTTTACCAATATTACATCACCAAAATGGCGTTTTTTTCGGGAATAAAAAAGTTTAAAATCTAATTTAATTTTATGGCAGGAAAAATATATCTTTTGTTTTTGATGTGAAACATCTATAGCCGCACGTAAAACCGATTTCTGGCGTGGCGACGCATGCCGTGGCACTATACGATGGTATATATATACAGTCTATATGCAGTAGTGTGTACGGTGTGGCGACGCGTCGCCATGCGCAATCGACTGTGCGATTCTCTCCCACTCGATCTGGCGTTAAGCCATCTTTCTCGCTACACTGAGCTCGAATACCTATAGTGTATACTCCGTAGTGTACACAGTGTTGTTTACTACAGTAAACATAACCTGTGTTTTACTTGAAAACAAATTATTTTTCTGATAATAAAATGTCTGACCGTGATAATTTAGAGAGTGAAAGTGATCAGCCTCCGGCAAAGAAAGCAAAATCACACTATGACACACCATCAAGTCATCAGTAAGTTAATTAAATTTTTATAATTATTAAAGTAAGCATTAAGCACGCGTATATTTGGTGTGTTTTGAGCGCCAGCAAATGTAAAATCTACTATCTTGGTAGATTAAAATTCACATAAATTTCATTGCATACAATGTTTTTAAATTATTAATTAATTTTAATTTCATTCTTATTGAAATTAATGCATTAAAACAATTGCTCAGAGAATAAATTTATTAAGACTGACAGAATTGTATTTCAAAATCAGCTGATGACGTGCAGCGCACGAAAGTTTTTTCTTATTTGTTATAAATATGAACATTAAAAAATTAATTAATTTTTCTAATCATAGTGGCATTTATTTGTATTTAATGAAAATAAATGTTTATTCAATAAATAGTCATCGTTATCTGGAAAAAATCGTAATATTTTATTTTATCATTATGACATATTTAGTTCCTATCACAATATGTTCTTTTCTGCATATTACTTTTACAAAATAATGTCGATGTTTCACATCGGCCAGGCGTCCCGTGACGGCTCACATTTTTTTACAGTACAACATATTGAAGTACTTTTTCAAACACAGTAGAATACTCTATTGTTTTGTAATTAATTTATTTTATTTCATGAGATATTGCATGGTGTACTTTTAATATCAGAAAAAAACATATTTTGCGCGTTGCGGAACTAAACTAAACGGAAAAAATTAAGACCCAAAAGATGTAACGACACTTTTTGCTATAGTCGTAAGCCGTGCGGCGTGCGCGTGTTTCTCTGTCTGTCTCTCTCTATCATTGTTTTTAGAAATCTTGGTAAATAAAATAAAGATAATTTTGTAAAGTAGTTTTTTTTGATTTTTGACGATAAAAAAAATATTAAAAATGTATACTCCAATAATTATTTTCTTTATACCGCTAATAGAACTTAAAATTAATATTTTTATAATGAGGAACTTCATTCCTATCCGGTGTCCCACGACACCACACGTTTAATATTACTATAAGTAAGACAGTCAAGTTTTCAGTATGTCTTTGCTGGTTATCCTTAAATAAATAAATAAACAAACTTGGTGTACGTAGTACTTACCGCCGACCGCCGCGAGCGGATCTGGCAGCGGCGCCAGGTCGCGCGGCGCCGGCAGCCGCGCGGCCAGGCGCGGCACCTGGCGGCGCAGCTCGGCCAGCACCGCGGCGTACAGCGGCGCCAGCGCGCGCGGCAGGCCGGCCAGCAGCGCGGCGTGCAGCCAGCCCGCGCCGCCCGCCCAGTGCGGCGCCAGCGCGCGCCGCAGCCGCCGCGCCGCCGCCGCCGCGCCCTCGCGCCGCGCCCAGCGCCCGCCGCCCGCCAGCCGCGCCAGGCGCAGGTCCCGCAGCGCGCCCAGCGCCGCCGCCGCCAGCCGCCGCAGCGCCGAGGACGGCGCCAGCTCCAGCAGCCGCTCCTCCCACTCGTCGTCCTCGTCCTCGTCCCCGCCCTCGCGCTCGTCCTCCGGCGCGCGGTCGAGCGGCGGCGCGGGCGGCGGGCGCGGCTCCGCCTCCACGTCCACGCGCTCGTCCGCCGCCGCGGGCGCGGGCGCGGGCGGCGCCAGCCACACGCGCACGCGCGAGCTGGCCGCGGCGCCGCGCGCGCGCGCGTACGAGTGCTCACCCCACACGTCCAACCGAGAATCCTGAATAGTGCACGTACAATATTTTTAAGTTGTGTTTGTGTGATCGGACATGAGTTGTCATTGTGGTTAGTATTGAAAAAATGGGTAATGTATATTTTGCCACTCACGAGCTCCCCACTGACTTCGAGCACATGCTTCACGAGCAGCTCGTGCAGTGTCGCCGGGTCCACAGCTTCCTCTTCCATTTCTGCTAAGCTATCTTCCTATAAACATACATAGACTTTTAAAATAGAAACATATAACTTACCAATTACTGAACTAAAATGAAAAATAAACAAGCGTTTCAAAAATGTTGATAATTTTCACAGATACTCATTGGTTTATCACAAACAAGCAGTCCATCTTGAATCAGACTAAAAGATAAGCTACAAGAAAAGACTACAAAGGCATTCAAACATACAAACAAACAAATGTAAATTCATACAACTTAAAGGAAAACTGCTGCACACATAATGATAGAGGTACGGAAGAGAAGAAAATATCCATATTTAAGTTTTGTGTCTTGACTTTTTCCCAACTTTTAGATATGTTTACATGTATATTATGTAAAATGAATATGTGTTAAATTTTGAACAGATTGCAAAAAAACCATGAAAACAATTCAACTAGCAGGGGCGTAGCTTGCCCTTGAGGGGCCCTGTATCAAAATTTTGTGGGGGGCCCTTCTTCCTAACTGGAATAAAAACATTATGTGTATGGCCAGTATAGACTAGTCAACAAGTGCTTTTTTGGTCAACTTTTTTTTGCAGTCTCAGAAAAATGTGGACAATGTAACATAATATCTCACATGTAGATGATTTTTGAAGAAACACAATTAACTAAAACAAAAATAGGGGTTTAGTTTTTTGCAAACATCTCAAAAACTAATTGAGATTTTTGAAATCTAAAAAAAAATTCAAAAAGAGGAGGAAATTTCCTAAAATAAGTCCTTACTCACAGAACTTTTTGAAAAAACAAAACAAGTTCTGCTTGCAAAACTTGCAAAAGTTATCAACAATTAACTAAAAAATCAGTACATGAAATATTTTTTAAAATCAATGACTGTTATACTTTTATTGTGAATGTAGAATAGTCATTAAAATGTTTGTCTGTATGTCTGTTTATGTGTATATTACACAAAAACTACTGGGCCAATCTTAACCACATTTTTTATAGTGATAACTTATTACTCAGGTCATAGAACAGTTTATGTCCCTAGATTAAAATTATTTTTATTGGGTCTCTGGAAAGCAGTGGCTAAATCATAAGAGATACATCAAAATAATTGAGTAAGGAATTGTAGGTGATAAGAAGGCCTACAAAAAAGTCTACAATTTTGATAGGGTAGATATATCTCTAATTTTATTCATAATAAAAACAGGAACTCGATGTGCGCGTTCAACGCTAAAATCACTGAACCAATACGAATTTTGTGTAGTAATACGTTATTATACGAAGCAACAGTTAAAATACCTTTTATTGATGACAAAACTTTTATTCCTACAGTAAAAAACGATGCTTGATTCTATGGAGTCCTTCTTATAATATATGGCTTAAACCTTAACTAAAACTAAAACTTAACAAAATATAACATTAAAACTATGTATTTGAAAATTATAAGTCTTAACAAGATTTACAGAAAAGTGTGTATTGTGTATGTTATAAACAAAATTGTTATAAAATTATAAGCAAATAATTTGTTGATAACTTTGCACATTTTTTTGAGTATGGCCTTAGAGTTCAAGTCATGGGTTGGGGGCCCCTTTACCCCTGGGGCCCCGTATAATAATTAAGGCTGATATGGCGGTAGCTACACCCCTCAACTAGTTTTCATCTTTTTAGTTTTTTTTAAGTAGAAAGATTTATTTTGTAAATAATAAAACCCATCAAGGCATTTAAAGTACATAAAGAAATATAAAATTAAACATAATACATATAATATACTAAAAAAACATAAGCTTCCTTCTTCCAAAGTTGAGATCTCAAAGTACATGTGGTATTGTTATATAATTTTAAACATAATATATCAAACTACGGAATAACATAATTTTCATGCATGTATCACTGTGTGATGTGCTGACAAGAGTGGGGGGGGGCTATGAATCCCAATACTAAAACCCTTCTATGGTATACATAAAAGTCTAGATCACAGAACTTTCCTATACATATGTCTAAGTATTTTTCTAGAAAGGAAACCAAATATCAAATAAATGCACAAATACAATTAAATAGATAGTTTTATTCAAAACTCATGTGAATTTCATATTAAGAGCATATTATCATGGTTTAGTACTATATTTACTAGTATAATAAAATTATTACAATGATATTTTTTTCTGATCTGCCCGTAGTCTTCTTCAACAATAATCTGAGAAATAATGTGGTCAATCATCATCTATATATATATATTTTACTAGTAATTTAATTTAACAACAAATTTTACATTTACAGATATATATGGTATTAACTATGTATTAATGAGCATAACCTTAACTGCAGAGCTGTATGCTTTGAGACACATATTTATTTCAAAACACATTAGATGATAAGTAGTTTTATTTTGTTACAAGCAATCGATTATTGTAACCCATTAACTATCTGGTACTATAGTAAAATTTTAATTCAATATAATAAAATATAATAAAATTTAAATCAATATAATAAAATTTTAATTCAATAAAAGACTGTCGATCATAATAATTTAAAACAGCTTAACCAATTATTATCACTTAACTAGGAATTTACTGTTGAAAATAGGTTATTAAATGAATTACTTTAACCTCATGTCCGGTAAGTATTTCTTCGTCGAACATTCTCGTTGTTAACACCATTGATATGTCTATTTTTCATAGATTTCATTAATTGCATATACAAGAGTGAATGTTTTTCATGAAATTATAATAACTTTCACGTTAATGTCAGCAAAAGCTTTAGTTACAAAAAATATAAATGATACTCTACACAATCATTGTTTTTATTTCCAGTAATTTTATAGAATTCTGGATTCCAATACACTATTATGAAGATTTATTGAGTTATCGTTTTTGAATTTTGAAAGTAATAATAAAAGTATAAAGAAAAACACAGTAGAAAGTGTCAAATGTCAATGTCAATAACCATTGTAGTGTTAGTTAAACATCGATAGACTATCGATAGTATCGATAGCCATGGGCTATCGATAGTATCGATAACTATTATGGCACTATCGATTGTTAAGTTACTACTATTTATTTCCCTTCTCATCAAACCTGCATAGTCGGGAATTATTTTTTTATAATATTCTTATAATATAAAATATATGAATTTGTAATTCATATAAAATATATTTACTACATAAAAAAGAATATTTAATTCCTAAAATACTGTTAAAAAAGAATAATATAATAATGTGTTCTAAACTCTTAAATCATATTTTGAAGCCGCAGGTTTCGCTAGTCATAAATATAGGTACATTTTAAAAACGTACATTGGTGGCAATGATTGCAGACATTAAATTATATATTATATTCTTCATTGCACTTTGAATGTTACACTAGTAATACAGAGGCCAGTGTGAGCAAAGGTGGAATTATCTCTAAAAGAAATTTCTTCCAAGTTCCAGCCAACCTATTGAAGTGAGATTTTAGAGTTTAAAAAACACGCAGACACGTGCAGTTGTTTTCGAATAAAATTATTATTTAAATTAAAAAAAAATGAATTATTAATTAACCGATTAAGATAGCGGTGGAGCAATTACGGATTCTGCTGGAGCATTTGAGGAGCAATTTTTTGAGATATAGTTCAAAAAGAAAAAACGAATTTTCGCGACTTTATGGCATAATTAATTTTTTCAAAAAATGGATTTAAAATTTTTTTATTATTAGTTAACCAATTATGATAGCGGTGGAGCAATTATGGATTTTGCTGGAGCATTTTGAGGAGCAATTTTTCGAGATATAGTTCAAAAAGAAAAAACTAATTTTCGCGATTTTACAGAAAAATTAAATGTTCAAAAAATGGATTCTAAAAAATTAATTATTAATTAACCAATAATGATAGGCGGTGGAGCAATTACAGATTCTGCTGGAGCATTTAAGCGGAAATTTTTTGAGGTATAATGAAATAAAAAAATACGAAGTACCGCGCCAACTTCTTCCTAGTCGACAAACATTGTTTGTTTGTCTAATTAAAATTATTAGTTTCAATTAATTATAACATATATCTTTAATATTTATTTATTTAATACACGAAACTATCGATAGTATCGATACTATCGATGGTTTTTTCCCAAACTATCGATAACTATCGGAATACAAATCTATCGATGTTTAACGTACATAACCATTGGCATTTACCTATAGGGCTAGGCTAAGACGGTCTAGAAAAGAAGGTGCATCAAGAGTAGTACGGGTACGTCGGCTTATCGTGACAATAGTTTCTATTTACGGCCGTGGCGTGACGATAGACTGGGGTGCCGTGCAACTAAGATAGAATATTATTCTCATTCTGTCTCTTTTTATCCCACATAATGCATTATGCAAGTTTTATAGCTTGTCAGTTGGCGAGCTGTCAAAACTCAAAAAAGTAAAAACCATTAACAAAATGGACAAAGTCGACAAACTAAACTATAATAAATTGTTCTGTGTAGGGATGGAAACATTATCTGAAGAATCGATTCTCGATTCCGATTCTTTTTTCAAAAATTTTGATTCTTAGAATCGATTAATCAACTTCAAGAATCGATTCTTTTAAATAATCGATTCTGAGTAAGATTTTTTTTTAAATAAAAATTTTATAGATTTTTTTAATTTTAAGAAATAAAACTAGTTTAATAAAGTAAAAGGTACAATAAAATGCAAATTTATAAAATATTATATTTTATAAAAAAAAGTAACGTTTGATATTATAAATAAAATTAGTATTTTATTCGAATAATTAAATAAATAATATTATAAAAACTATAAATGTTGAGGGATAGATTTTAAAAAAACCAACATATTCAAATGATCAATCAATCAAATATAATATACATATATCTATCTTAATATAGAAAGTGCTATCTTCATCCTAAACAAAGAGAAAATGAACTATATATTATGTTATCAAAATATTTGTAAGATGATTGGTTGGCAAAAATAGGAGGATAAAGAAAACTATGCGAGCGCACAGAAAGCGCTAAATTTAAAATATTTTCATAATGAAATATACAATTATTTTGGACCATTTTTTATTCAATATATTGATACTATCGTGTAATTATTCCGGCATTAAAATAAATTATAGAATCGATCACTAAGAATCGATTCTAGATCGATTCTGATAAATGGGAATCGAGTCTAAATAATCGAACTTTTTGACCACAGAATCGATTCTCGGGTAGAATTGGAATCGATTTTACCATCCCTAGTTCCAGCGTTCGGAACCGTACACATACGATAATTTTCTACGCACGATGTGCCTACGTACGATGTACGATAGCATATTATTATCGTACGCAGGTCTGTATACTACGTGTAAAACATTTGGGTTTCAGTGTTCTGTTGATTTGACAGCGGTGGTTTAAAAAAGATAAACTATAGAGTACTTGCATGCATATCAATATTACAATTTATATGATTTATTTATCTACTAGCCGTTTCCCGCCCGCTTCGCTGGGCGAATTGAAAAAGGAAATAAATTACATTTTATGTTTCATTTTTATTATTATTTTTTTCCATATTTTTATTATTCTCCTTTTTTTTTGTATGAACATAAATAGGCCCCGCGGATAGAACTGTAAGCATCGATATTGTTTAGACTTACACAAATTCCAAATTCCATCGATTTAGCCAGGTGATTTTTCTCACTAATATTCATTGTAACTTTCAATGTGCAATCATTTAAGTTAAAGTTAAAGTCGTTAAAATCGTTTAAGTTAAAGTCATTGCAAGTCTCATATGTGAAGTTGAAATTTGTCTAGGTTCAAGTGCGACGAATTTTCTGTTAACTAAAATTTTCTCCCTGACATCAATTTTTTTTTATAGAAAATTAATTGTTCATGTTTTTTATGAATTCTATTGGAATAAGTAACTAAATTTCTTTTCCACATCTCAAGTGCTTAGAAAATGCATTCATTATAATGTGGTACATTTCCGCGATCACGCAATAAAAGAATTCGTCGGATATGTAGTCTGCAAAAGTAAAATGAATGTAAAATTCTTAGTCCGTTGATTGGCTACATGTAAAGTTAAGTTTTGGAAACCTCTCAATGACTTTTTCTCCGCTGCCAAAAAGACGATTGTTGTAAGGAAATACACAAATATCCCAATATACACGAAGATCCCCACCAAATTTGGAGTCTGTAGAAGTAACAGGTTGGAAATTAAAATTTTAGATTTTAACACCCACCCCCGCAATTGCTGTCGGAAGTAGACTATATTGAAATCCATTTTGAGATGATCTTTATGTGAATAATAAAAGATTCCTACCATATTTAGAATTTTTAGAAGCTATATTTCGCTTATAGAAAATTCCTACAAAATTTGGAGCTTGTAGGAGCTTTAGCTGGAAATTTAAAAATATTAATTGTTAATACCCACCCCCGCAACCCCCTGCGGGGTGAGCTATCGTAAAATTCGTTCATAGCCTATTTCTACACCTCTTACAGAAGATTCCTACCAAATTTGAAGTCTATAGGAGCTATAGTTTAAAAACAGGAATTGTTCATTGTTAACGCCCCAGCAATCCCCTTTGGGGGATGGATTTCTTAAAATCTATTCATAGCTGACCTATACATAGCAAAAGTAATATTCCTACCAAGTTTCACGTTTCTAAGTCTTATGGTTCCCGAGATTTCGTAGTGAGTGACTATATAGATGGGAATTCTTCGATTATCATCGAAATTTTTAACTTTTATCTGACTTTTTTTTTTAAATTTCTTACATACAAAACTTTCTCCTGACAATTCTGACTATAAAAAAAAGCCTAATTGGTCCAGCCGTTCTCCACTACCGTGAGTAGATTCTTAGCTGAATGTAAAAAACCATAATCCGTTTAATATACTCTGTTGAAATCCATGAAAACAAAAGAATCAAGAGAAAATGCTTATCTTTTGTTTTTATTAGCGGAATAAATGTTCATAAAAGTAAAACAGCAATAAAAAAATGAAGGAATGTTGAAATTCAAAAAATAGATAGCCATAAACCATCTAGGAAAAATTTCGCATCGAATGGTGGTAGTTTCATGTCGATACGATCAGTGGTTTAGGCGTGATTGTGCCTCAAACGAAGACCATTTTCATTATATATATATAATATATATATAAGAAGATAATAGACATTATCCTAAAAAATACGATAATTTCGATCCATGTACGATAATTTTACGCCCCTGGTACGATAGTTAGTCCACTTCAAGTTGCTAACGCTGCCTAGTGCCTAGTTCTGTGAATAAAATGGACAAACTATAACAGTTAACACCTATCATATGTGTACTGGAAACAGTAAACACAGATATTCTACGAATTTGGTGAGGACAATTACTATCTAATGTATTTTGTTGTTCTTACGCGAATATTTGACATTTTTAATAAAACTATCTTTAAGATTTTGACGCCGATTTACTTTGCTTACTATTTCTTTTTCCAACCTATCTACAGCTATCTTTCTCTGGCTACACCGCTTATATGTATCTGGAAATTAAAATTATTCTTGTACCTCTTGAGACACTAAGTGCGGCGTTGGAACGATATCACTTTGTATAATCGTTCGCAATTTATAATTTATTTAATATCCAATTAAATCCAAGATTCCCATCAACTTTTACAATGCTTTGAGTCCTCATGATTCATATAACACTTTCACGTAAGTGCTATCTTTTAAATACTTCAGAGTTCAGACTAAAGAACAGAATAGTGTATGAAAAAACTAAATGGTGTCTTAAAATAGTGTACAGATTAGATCTATTTTATTTATATGTACTGAAAATTCAGAATAAAACAAAGTTTTCGTTTTTGATTTCCAATTAACAGCTCACTAAGGGTCACTCGCTTTTCACTAAGGGCATACAAAAGTATATACGAAAGTATATACGGTACTTACATCAAAAAAAATTTTTTTTTTTTTTTTTAAAGTTTTTGTCTGTCTGTTTGTTCTGGCTAATTTTTAAAACGGCTGGACTGATTTAGACTGGTAACTTAAGGAGATTTTATTTCATTAGAAAATTGTAAAAACAGTTTAATTTATTTTGATTTTGAGACCAAAAAAAAAAAAATGTTATAAATTTACACCCAGCGATGCGGGTTGCGTTTGCTAGTAAGTCATTAAATTGTAATAAATAAACCAATTAAAATAAAACTTGCTTTAATGATAACAAATTATCAATCCAAAGTATATATTATTCAGCATATCTACTACAGGTATAAATCATCTACCACTTTTTTTTTATTTTGAGTTGTATAAATTAAAACTATATTATATACCTATATTTTAAAATAAATTTTAAAATGTTTCAGCCATGTAAGTATTCTAATATATATATTTTTAATTATACTTATTTATACTTTCCAGGCACATTTCAAGGAACTAGCTTGGACCAGAAAGAAAATACTACTACAGTACTCTTTATGTCAAAATAGAAACTTTTAAAGTACACTTATCTAAGAAGAAAGAAAATTGGATCAGTTCTTTTTTTTTTTTTTTTTAATTATTGTTGAAGAATAGATATGAGCTACAAATGAACTCTTCAGTCTACTGAACTTATAACAAGCTGTCATCATATCAAATTTCATTAAAATCTGGCCAGTGGTTTACTTGTGAGACTGTCACAGACAGACAGATAAAATTCTAAAAACTATAGATTCGACCATCATCATCATGTACAGATTTGAATATGACAAAATTTTATTATAATATTTATTTTTTACTCAAATAAATAAAAATGTTGACTGAAAAACTCTCAGAGTGTTAAATATTTGAATGTATCTAGTAATGCGTGATGTATATTGCAAAAGTAATAGTGGTATTTTCTTTGTAATGTATACAAAATTATTTTGAACAGCATGCTAAAAGCACGCCAGTTATGAGCATGTGTAACTACCTTTTTTTTTTTTATTAACTTATTTTTCGTAAATACTAAATGAATTTGTAAATTTTAAATATAAATGTAATCATTTCATGTATTTATATTCTTCCTTTTGTATTTCAGGTAGCTTCCGCGGGCAGCAGCCTGGCGAAACTCCCATACAAAAAAAAAATGTACGACTCTCTGTACTTCTTCTACCAACCTACAGATATTACATATAGCTTGCCATCATAAAAAATGAAAAATCCTTTTTTTTAGTTATAAAGTGGCAGCACAGACAGTATGTCCAACATTCCGTTTCGAACCAAATCAAAACATCAAAATGGCCGCGTGTACATCTAAAACTTTCTTTCGTTATAATATACTGCTATAGTGGTTTTAAATTAGCTTTTAGTATTCACAGTGAAAATTTAGATATTATAGTGCTAGGTGCGTTTATTTCTCTCTCCATAATAGCGTTGAGTTGAACCTGGCTCCTCCGCTTTGGTGGTTTGACATTATTATTAGATAAGACTGTTATAGTTTATATAATTTATATATATTTGTGAGATAATAGACTCAATAAGTATGGGTGAAAAAAGAGTGTGAAGTGTGTGGTATTAATGAAAGCCGCAAGGGTCGATTTAACCTGCCGAAATGTATAATGTTTGATATTTTGTCCATCAGTATTATGTAGCAGTGTTCTGTTGAATCGACTGTTCAAGGAAATATAAATAATACCACGTTACCTATATTGTTATGATAATTTATGTAATATTATGTTCAACATCACAGGGAGAACATTTGGCGTTTTGTAGATTTTTAAAGATTTGTCATTTGTTTTTCGAAATAAAATAAATAATGTTATTGGAAATTGCTTATGTAGTTTGATTTTGGAACCCATAAAATTTTAAACAAGTTAAAATAATATCCTAATAAAGGCTACGTATAGTCGATATTTATTTATCGACATTAACAGCACTAATATCGAGTCGATAATTTTTCCTCACTATATGTCAAACTATTATAGCATATAGCCAACATAAAAATAAATAAATGTATTTTCTTAAAGTTGGCGCAACATGTACAGACTTCCATACAAATTGAAAATTAAAAAAAATGTACTAAGTTCCGACTCTAATTCCTTTACATTCTCTTTGGCGGGCAGCTCTCCCTGCCTGCTCTGGCCTGTCAATGCGCCGTCAGAAACAACAACATAATTTATCCAAGTCACAATGTCAATTAACAATGTTATAAGATAAAATAAAATGTTATACGAATATGTTATCTTAAAAGCAATATTTACATGTTAAAAAAATGTTAACTTTAGTTTTGGGAGCAATTTTTTTTTTCTATAACAATAAAGAATATCAATGTTTGTCTTTCATTTTATCAACAATAAAAATAAATTTGTAATCTTACCAGTGACATACAGTGTCATATACGAAACGTCAAATGTCAAGTTCGAGTCTTGTCAAAAGTCTATAGAGTTGAGTCTATGGAATATTGTCTCTATTGAGATAGTCTCTAGAGGGATGCCAAAAATTTTCTTCTCTTATAAACTACACGCACGCATCACCAGGACAACTTTCATTATATTATGTACATATACTATTGTAGATATTATGCACTTACATCTAACCTAATCGATAATATTATAAATTTAACAACGACAAAGAAGTTATGTTGTTTGATAGATCGTGTAATACGTCACTCCTTTCCGATGCCATTAGAGGCGTTACTCTGAATATATAAAAATACCTCTACGTCGCATTTTATTTTACAGTTCAGTTATTCGTAAGACGTTATGTATTATTCGTGATATAATGTAGTAAACTTGTCATATTTTGCCTCCTATTTCTTACGAATAACATTACAATTTCAAACTAAATACTATCTCTGTTATTGCTATAGTATTATGTTTTTATTGGAAACCTTAATAATATTTTATTACATATTGATTTATTTATTAAAATGTGTCTGAAATCAGTACTACTGAATAATTTTTTTTTTTTTGGTTTAAAACTAACTCTTTAACCTAGCATTCTCAAACCTAACTTTCCCAAACCTAACTTTTCGAAACCTAACTTTCCCAAACCCAACTTTTCGAAACCTAACCTTCTCAAACCTAACTTTTCGAAACTTAACTTTCCCAAACCCAACTTTTCGAAACCTAACCTTCTCAAACCTAACTTTCCCAAACCTAACTTTTCGAAACCTAACTTTCCCAAACCCAACTTTTCGAAACCTAACCTTCTCAAACCAAATTTTTCAAAACCTTACTGTCGAAACCTAACTTTCCCAAACCATCCTTTTCGAAACCTAACCTTCTCAAACCTAACTTTTCAAAACCTTACTTTCGAAACCTAACTTTCCCAAACCCAACTTTTTCTAAACCTAACCTTCTCAAACCTAACTTGGCAAAACCTAACCTTCTCAAACCTAACTTGCCAAACCTAACTTTCCCAAACCCAACTTTTCGAAACCTAACCTTATCAAACCTAACTTTGCAAACCCTAACATTCTCAAACCTAACTTTTCAAAACTTTACTTTCAAAACCTAACTTTCCCAAACCCAACTTTTTCTAAACCTAACCTTCTCAAACCTAACTTGCCTAACCTAACTTTCCCAAACCCAACTTTTCGAAACCTAACCTTATCAAACCGAACTTTGCAAACCCTAACATTCTCAAACCTAACTTTCCAAACCTAACTTTCCCAAACCTAACTTTCCCAAACCTAACTTTTCAAAACCTAACCTTCTCAAAACTAATTTTTCAAAACCTTACTTTCGAAACCTAACTTTCCCAAACCCAACTTTTCGAAAGCTAACCTTCACCTTCTCAAACCTAACATTTCGAAACCTAATTTTTAAAAACCTAACTTTCCCAAACCTAACCTTCTCAAACCTAACCTAACCTAACCTAACTTACTTTCTCAAACCTTTTTGTAAATTTACTTTTCAAAAACCTAAACCGAACTTAACCTAACCGAACAATATGCGATCCAATAGTGAACTTAGCCGTGAACTTTTCCGCAATCTTTCTGTGAATTTTTCCGTTAACTTTCCCGTGATTTTTCCGCTAACTTTTCCGTGAACTTCTTCCGTGAAATTTGCCGTAAACTTTTCCGCAAACTTTTCCGTGTTTTTTTTTTTTTTCCGTTAACTTTCCCGTGATTTTTCCGTGAACTTTTCCGATTTCTTTTTCTGTGAATTTTTCCGTTAACTTTCCCGTGATTTTTTCCGCTAACTTTTTCCGTAAAATATGCCGTAAACTTTTCGGCGAATTTTTCTGTGAACCTTTCCGTGAACTTTTCCGTGAACTTTTCCGCCATGAACTTTGTTGTGAAATTTGCCGTGAACTTTTCCGTGAATTTCTCCGTTAACTTTCCCGTGATTTTCCGCGAACTTTTCCGTGAACTTTTACGTTTACCGTTAGGTTTAACGTTAGGTTTAAAGTTAGGTTTACCGTTAGGTTAGGTTAGGTTAGGTTAGGTTAGGTTAGGTTAGGTTAGGTTAGGTTAGGTTAGGTTAGGTTAGGTTAGGTTAGGTTAGGTTAGGTTCCCGGGGGGGAGGCTGTACCCCTACCGGGCGCGTCCCCAGGTGGCGGATGGGGGAACGCCACCTGCTCTTCCTAACCAGTTGAGCGGGTGGTACCAGTTTATCTGGCGCGGACCAAAAGCCATAAGGCGGCGGGACAGGAGGTCCCGCGACGGCCGACGGGCGGCGCTGGCTGCGACTTGTCGTAGCCGGCGGCCTTGGGGATGGGGCACGTTGGGATGGGGATTCTCTTTACGGGGGGTCCTCGTCCCTTCAGTGCCACAGGGGGGGTGGGGTTTAAGGTCTCGTTGAGAGGTGTAAAAACTCATCGAGACCTTCGGGTGGGGGCGCGGTGGGGGGTTCTCCTCCTGCCGTGCTTTTTTGTGTTTTGTGTTTTGTGCCGTCTTTGTGACGTCCTTTTGAGGGGGCAGCAGGGGAAGGGGAGTGTCGGCGTTGTCGCATCCTCTTCTCCTGCGGCCGTTGTGGTTGGGCCTTCGGGCACAATGTAGGTTGCCCAATTTACTTGGGAGGGAGGCTTCTGGGTATATGCGTATAGACTTATATACGCATATACCCCTTATTTTTTGCAGGTGGCTCACTTCGGTGGGCGGCGTAAGGTGTCACGTGGGGCTGCTCCGGGTACTTCTCTGATCAGCAGAGTGGACTTGCGAGCAGCTTCACTTTTCTGATGGGGTTCACTTCGGTGGACAGAGGGGGCTGTTTCTCAGCAGTCCCCTCACCTGATGGGCCGTGCCTGCCGCCGGGGCGTCGCGGTTGAGTGCTTTAAGCGATCCCGTGGCGTCCCACTATGGCGGATGAGGGCTGCTTGGTTTTTAGTGGGTATGACCGGCTCTTGCACACCCCGGCCGGGTGAGTCCCAGACCCTACCCGGGCAGGCCTTTGGCCAGGCCTGGGTTGTGGTGCGTAAATGCATTTTCCAAGCGTTATAAAAAAAAAAAAAAAAAAAAAAAAAAAAAAAAGGTTAGGTTAGGCTAGGTTTTTTTTTTTTTTTTTTTTATACGGCCGAATTTCCTCTAACATGAAAGATTAGAGACCTTTTTATGCTTTATTGAATTTACTGCGTGAGAATTTTTGTAAACCTGAAGGGTTTATTGTTTTGTCTACATTTTCATAATTCTACTTTATACATTTGTTCTTGTGGAAATACTAATTTATCTTCTTATTTTATTTATTTACTATCTACATTACAATGTGAGGAGCGATGCTGTGTATTTATACCTTCTTATATTACTTATTTCTACTGTATCTGATTTATCTATTACAGCATTAATTATCTTATTCTATCTATGTACTGTTTGCATTAACAATTTGGGAGGAGTACTATGTATATATACTTTCTTATATTACTTATTTCTACTGTATCTGATTTATTATTACAGCATTAATTATCTTATTTTATCTATGTACTGTTTGCATTAACAATTTGGGAGGAGTACTATGTATATATACTTTCTTATATTACTTATTTCTACTGTGTCTGATTTATTATTACAGCATTAATTATCTTATTCTATCTATGTACTGTTTGCATTAACAATTTGGGAGAAGTACTATGTATATATACTTTCTTATATTACTTATTTCTACTATATTTAGTTCTAACTATTACAACATTTAATTTTATCTTTTATACTATCCTTATTTGTATACTTATTGCCAACGTAATTTGCATAAAGACCTTATTGTCATCATAACTTGTCTTAATAATAACATGGAGTAGCTATTTAATGTTTTGCTTAATATTTTTATTTGTACATATAGTATATTATTCAAAATATACATATATACTAATTCTATGCTATGCTATGTTACTTGCTAATAGATATACTGGGTTTTTTTTTTTTTTTTTTTTTTTTTTTTTTTTTTTTTTTTTTTTTTTTTTTTTTTTTTCTCCAGTATTAATTTTATTTACATTTTACTCTTGTCAGTTTTATGTGTGTTATTGTGTGTGTGTATTGTGTTGTATAGGGCGTATTGTTCTCGGTTTTGCTGTTCCGACTTGTGCGATTGGATATAAAAGTTACTTTTATTCCTGGTATCCTCAAAATACTCTTCGCTATATGAGTCTGATGCTTATCGAACCGATGCTGTTATGCATAGGCTACGCTCGACCTCGCCAGTGCATCCCATTTTAATCTTATTGGGCATGATGTGTCGAAAGCATTGTGGTCCGTGCCATGTTTTTGCTTAGCGTGATTGCAATTTTTGCACTGAGGCACCTCTCCTGCCAGCTTGCTGGGGCAATCTCGCATCATGTGCGGCCCCGCGCAGTGACTGCAGAGATCTACGCTCTCAGTACACCATTTCTTACCATGGCCGAAGGCCAAACACCTGGAGCACTGCACCAGCGGCGACAGGTCGAAGACCGGGACGTACTGGACGTCCACATAGATTCTGCCCGCCGATGTCAAACTTCTCCAGACCATCGGAGACACTTGCAGAACCACGTGGGTGTCCGCAGGGTCCCTTGCCTTCCTCCTATGCCGCATCTTCACCCTATACTCTTCTTCTGGAATGTGCTGAGTTAGATGGTAATTCTGGGTCTTGATCGCTTTCATTATTTCTTCATCCGTGATACTTTTTATTACATTTCTGATAATGATCAGTGGGTCCTTGTTGGCTTTTTCTTCTATCCGGAAGTTCTTCTTCTGCAGAGCGTTCTTAATGGTCTCAAAGTCTTTTTCGTTTTCACTCCCAAGGAGTATTCTTTGATCCTTTACCTTTCTAAGCTTTGAGATCTGCAGTCCGGATTCTTTTGCTTTAAGTACTTCCCTTACTTTTGTCAAAACATTGTCGCTAGTGTCCATTGGGTTCTCCGTGCCTATTAAAAGGCACTGGGTAGGTTTAGGTCTTTCCTTTGTAATTTCTGCGTATGTTCTAGGTGCTGTAATTTCATAAGTTTGGTTGCTATTTTCTTGTGTTGGTCTATTTCTCTCTTCCCTTAGGTCTTCTCTCATGTTTTCAATTTCTTGTTTGGTCTTCTCTGATATTAAATTTTGTTGTTTGTTTTCGTCAACTAGCTTCTCAATTTTTTCGTTTAATTTTGATATATATTCCTGACTCTTTAGGTTCTGTGTCTCTAGTTCCTGGAACTTAGCTTCTATTTTTGTGTATTGATTCTCTAAATTTGGTTTAAGTTTTTGAAATTCTTTTTCTACTTTTTCATACCGTTTTCCTTGGGTTGCTAAATTTTCGATATAATGTTTACCAGAATTATTGATTTTTTCATTTACGTTTGTCAAATGTTGATCTAATTTGGGTTGTATTTTTACTATTTCCTTATGAAGACTATCGTAAGATTTTGTTTGTGCTTCTACTTTTCCTTGAATTTCAATTAGCTTTCCGATGATTTTAGGGTCCGATGTTTCCCCTCCATAGGGGTTGCTAAGTTTTAAGGCATCTTTCACTAGTTCATACAAAGAGTATACATTCATTTCCACCGCGTCCTTTATTGATTTCTTTAAGTTACCTGATTGATTCATTTTCTCGTTTATTTCTTGTACATGACGTTTGGCATTATTCATGATACTCACCTCCGGGGGCAGAGTAGCAGCGTCAAGTTCCGCATAAAGGGGTGGTAAACGTGGTGATGGAGGGGGTGATGATGCCAATGCCAATATTCTTTTCGTGCTTGCTGTTGATCCTGACGTAGTGGGTGAATTCTGTTTGGTTGTTGTGGATGATGTCGGTTTTTTCGGTGGTTTTGGTGTGTGATACATCGTGGAATTCGGCCTTAGTCAAGTATAAAATTAGTGTGGTTATAGCCGAGTGTATAGAGCTCGGTTAATGTCTTCTTTAAGATCAACTTAAAGAGTTAAAATTTACAAAAAATAACTTATAGCTAATTAACCTACTTAAATCTAGATATATTTTTATGTACAAGTCTGGGAAACCTAAAACTATGATGGGGGGGTAGGTCCTCCCGAGCCCTTTCAAACGAACCCAAACACGACGTATCTAGTTCAAATTTTGAAAAAGTTATGTAATTTTTTAATTTAGGGGTCTCTATAGGGGTTGTTTTTGAATAATTTAAAGATTTTAATTCCGAAAGTGTGTTAAATTGAAGTACTCTTTAATGTAGATTTTTTACTAAAAAATCGTAGGAGCAGTTTCCTAGATAAGGTGGTTTTTTGGGGTTTTTTCCCTGAAGGGGATGAAATAAAAATTTTATTAGGGGTGCGTCTGAAGCGGCTCTGGATGCCCTTTCACCCGACACCAAGCTCGTTAAAAACCGTTGAGTAGTTTCGGAGTAATCTTATCTTCTGTCCGAGGGGGGGGTATCTTCTGGGGGGGGGGGGGGGGTTTCGTGGGTCGACGATTGGCGGGGTCGAAAATTTTTAGCTGTTAGGAATGGGGTGAGGGGTCCACTCGCCAAGTTTGGGATTTTGGGGGGGAAGGTGGGGGGGGGGGTGGGGAAGGGGTGTGGTCTCGAACAAAAGCACAAAAAACAAAAATGCAATAAAATAAGTTATAGAAATTTTTCCGAAATTCTGGTATGCGGGTTCGATTCCCGTCCCAGACCTATACCTAAAACTATAATATAAATAATTTTCCTAAATCTATAAAAATATATCAAAGTCGAGAAAATTCCCGAATCCCAATTTTTCTAATAAATTTAATAGGTTCAAAAACCTATGTCAATAAGGTCGAAAATACAATTTAATAATTTTTATTTACAGCTTCGACTCGAACTTTACCAACAAATTTAATAGATTGAAAAATCTATGTCACTAGGGTCGAAAATCTAAAAAAGTCAATTTTAATAATATAATTTACAATCTCGATTCTATCTTGGCACTTTATACTATAAGTTCGAGAACATTCGGGAATCTTCCGGAAGTTTCTCGATTCAGTAGAACAATCAATTTAAATAATATTAAAATATTTACAATACCGCTCGAACTTGGCAATCTTATATGCGAATAAGCTCCTCCCACTAACTAATATAATTTAAAATTGAACATTTTTTGTACGTTGAAATATTAAATTATTACTAGATCTAAAATGATGCGACTTTTGTTGGGCAAAAAATTTTTTATCTTTATTTAATGCAATTTTCTATTATATACCGTGTTTTAATTTTTAATTTTCAAGAATTTTTGGAAATTTTTAATATTTTTGAATTTAAATTGTGTGAAAAATAAAAGATTTTTACCTGAACAAATTTTGAAGATAATTTTAATTAGTTATTGTCTAAAAGTTCCGAATACTATTTTCCTAAATTTTTGACTTATTTTGAAAATATGAAAATTTTAATCAAAAATAAATTCTTCAACGTACAAACAATTTTACAATCAATAATCTATATATGGAAACTTACGTAAATAATATCTAAACTTAAATGTTCATGAACTTTTTCCTTAAAAAATATGAACACCAATATCTCAGGATCCCCTGAACGGATTTGGACAAAACTTGGACTGAAAAATTCTTAAGGAATTGTACTATCATATATATTTTTTCCAGGGGGGGTCGTCACTGATAATTCCTAGATATTAGTGTCCAAACTTAGGTCTAAAAATTTACAATTTTAAATATTCAATAACTTTGGTTCTAATAGAGATATATTAGCGGGAGAAACCTTGTCGTAATCCTCTTGGTCCGGGCTTCGATCCTGGGCAGTTTTCGGCGTTCGCAATTGCTCGACTTAGAAAGGAGCAATTGCGTCACTCTTGTTTTTCTGCCTTTTTGGGCCACTTAGCGTTATCAGAAAAATCTGAAACTTGGGTCACAGATGGAGGTCACTGATCACTTCACGACGCGCACTTAAAATTTGGGGGTCGTAGATCATCTGAAGGCAGCGTTCGCAGAAAACTGTTTGATCGAAAACCAAATTTCGGTTTTTTGTCCAAAAACGGTTTAAATTGTGCGATTTCCGAAAAACAAAATAGCACACAATGTTTGTCGGCACTTTTTACTTCGGATTCAACACTTTTCAGGTCTTAACACGTCACTTTTTCCACTTTTTCTTATTTTTATCGTAACTTTCGAACCGTTAGGGCTAGCGGAGCGCGGTTTTCGCTGTTTGCACGCGTGCGCTCGCCTCCGCAGCTCGAGCGGATTCGGTTAGGTTAGGTTAGGTTAGGTTAGGTTAGGTTAGGTTAGGTTAGGTTAGGTTAGGTTAGGTTAGGTTAGGTTAGGTTAGGTTTCGTCCTAGCCAGTCGAGCGGGTGGTAGCGGGGAAACCCGCCGCGGACCAAAAGCCATAAAGGTGGCGCCTCTGGCTGCCGTCACAGCTAAGAGGTGCCACTAGGGGCCGCCTAGCGGCCACCGGTTGCGCGACCGCTTCGGGGGTTTCGCAACCGGACAGATGGGGGTGTCATCACCGTGGGGGACCCCACCGTGAACGGGCACCAACCTGGCGGGGCCGCTCGTCGAAGCTTCGGCTGAAACGTTGCGGCAGCCGTCGGCGCGGTGTCTCTGGCCGTTTTCACGGTAGGAGGCACTGCGCGGGGGCCGCCCGTCGGGACTAGCTCGACGGGGGGCGGCCGGGAGTGGGACTGCTGCTCGGGCGGGCGGTGGTTCCGCGACTGGTGAGGGGTGGCCGGCAGCACTTTCAGTCAGGATCGTGGCCGGCCGGTAGGGCGGACCGCGGGGGGAGAGGAGTGCCGGTATTACGGTGCGCCGCTCGTCCCTACCCTCCGCGGCCCAACGGGGCCGTCACCGTGGGATGGCGGACGCGGTGGGCTCGCTTCGGCGGGCGTTTGTGGTGGGTCTGCTTCGGCGGACGTGTGCAGTGGTGCCGCTGACGTCGTCTTTGATGGCGGAGGCGGCAGGGCTGCAGGGGGCGGGGAGTGTGGTGATAAGTCGCACTCCCTGGCCTCTGGAGCCGGTGGGGCAACAGGGGGTGGGGAGTGTTGGTGATGAGCCTCAATCCCCGCCCTCTGTAGTCGTTGGGGCTAAAGAGGAGAGGGAGTGTCGGCGTTGTCGCATCCCTGTCCTCTGCAGCCGTTGAGGCTTGGTCCCTTCGGGGAGTTTGTGGTGGGCCCCGTTGCGGGCGTTTGTGGTGGGTCCGCTTAGGCGGACGTGTGTAGTGGTGCTGCCGACGTCGTCTTTGATGGCGGAGGCGGCAGGGCTGCAGGGGGCGGGGAGTGTCGGTGATAAGCCGCGCTCCCTGGCCTCTGGAGCCGGTGGGGCCGCAGGGGGTAGGGAGTGTGGTGATGAGTCGCACTCCCCGCCTTCTGTAGTCGTTGGGGCTGCCGGGGGGTGGGGGGGACCGGTCTCATTAGCCGCACTCCCCGCCTTCTGCAGTCGGTGAATGGTGGTCCACTTCGGTGGGCTATGTTTGGTTGGGGCTGCTCTGGGCACTGCTCTGATTAGCAGAGTGGTCTTGGGAGTGGCCCCGTCTTTTGGTTGGATGTCTTCCCATAATGGGGCTGTCCCTCTCGGGGCGGCCTCATGTTGGTGGCTTCGGCCAACCGTCGGGGCGTCACGGTTGTATGCGAAAGCGATCCCGTGGCGTTCCACATGGCGGCAGGGGTTGGGCAGTTGGGTTTTAGTGGGTATGCCGGTCTCATTAGTCGGAGAGTCCCACATAACCACCCCAGGGGAAGTCGGGTGGTATCCGTAACAGGATTTCCCAACGTTAAAAAAAAAAAAAAAAAAAAAAAAAAAAAAAAAAAAAAAAAAAAAAAAAAAAAAAAAAAAAA
This sequence comes from Boloria selene, assembly GCA_905231865.2. NCBI lineage: Eukaryota > Metazoa > Arthropoda > Insecta > Lepidoptera > Nymphalidae > Boloria > Boloria selene. Next base: position 13,085,617 of record HG993146.1, read on the forward strand.
AAAGGTTAGGTTAGGTTAGGTTAGGTTCCCGGGGGGGAGGCTGTACCCCTACCGGGCGCGTCCCCAGGTGGCGGATGGGGGAACGCCACCTGCTCTTCCTAACCAGTTGAGCGGGTGGTACCAGTTTATCTGGCGCGGACCAAAAGCCATAAGGCGGCGGGACAGGAGGTCCCGCGACGGCCGACGGGCGGCGCTGGCTGCGACTTGTCGTAGCCGGCGGCCTTGGGGATGGGGCACGTTGGGATGGGGATTCTCTTTACGGGGGGTCCTCGTCCCTTCAGTGCCACAGGGGGGGTGGGGTTTAAGGTCTCGTTGAGAGGTGTAAAAACTCATCGAGACCTTCGGGTGGGGGCGCGGTGGGGGGTTCTCCTCCTGCCGTGCTTTTTTTTTTTTTTTTTTGTGTTTTGTGTTTTGTGCCGTCTTTGTGACGTCCTTTTGAGGGGGCAGCAGGGGAAGGGGAGTGTCGGCGTTGTCGCATCCTCTTCTCCTGCGGCCGTTGTGGTTGGGCCTTCGGGCACAATGTAGGTTGCCCAATTTACTTGGGAGGGAGGCTTCTGGGTATATGCGTATAGACTTATATACGCATATACCCCTTATTTTTTGCAGGTGGCTCACTTCGGTGGGCGGCGTAAGGTGTCACGTGGGGCTGCTCCGGGTACTTCTCTGATCAGCAGAGTGGACTTGCGAGCAGCTTCACTTTTCTGAAGGGGTTCACTTCGGTGGACAGAGGGGGCTGTTTCTCAGCAGTCCCCTCACCTGATGGGCCGTGCCTGCCGCCGGGGCGTCGCGGTTGAGTGCTTTAAGCGATCCCGTGGCGTCCCACTATGGCGGATGAGGGCTGCTTGGTTTTTAGTGGGTAGGACCGGCTCTTGCACACCCCGGCCGGGTGAGTCCCAGACCCTACCCGGGCAGGCCTTTGGCCAGGCCTGGGTTGTGGTGCGTAAATGCATTTTCCAAGCGTAATAAAAAAAAAAAAAAAAAAAAAAAAAAAAAAAAAAAAAAAAAAAAAAAAAAAAAAAAAGGTTAGGTTAGGTTAGGTTAGGTTAGGTTAGGTTAGGTTAGGTTAGGTTAGGTTAGGTTAGGTTAGGTTAGGTTAGGTTAGGTTAGGTTAGGTTAGGTTAGGTTAGGTTAGGTTAGGTTAGGTTAGGTTAGGTTAGGTTAGGTTTTTTTTTTTTTTTTTTTTTTTTTATTGAAACTACAAACTTCCGACATGATGATCAGAATCTTTTTATATCTAATTTATAAATTTTTGTTACCAATTTATGTTATTATCTTTTAATAGTAACTTACAGGTAATATTATTCTATTTACAGTATCGAGTTATACTAAGTAACAATTATTTCTTGCCTATTTATGTTATTATGTTATAATAACATAGGTACAACTATTATTATTCTATTTACAATATCGACTTATAATAAAGTGACAACTAGTTCTATGTTATTATCTTATAATAGTAACTTACAAATAACGTAATTATATTCACAATATTGACTTATATACTTATTATTGTTATTATCTTATATTAGTAACTTATAAATGACGTAATTATATTTACAATATTTACTTATTTTATTGCTTTTTTTTTTTTTTTTTTTTTTTTTTTTCCAAATTGTTATTATCTTATAATAGTACCTTACAAATTACGTAATTATATTTACAATATTGACTTATTAACTATTATTATGTTGTAATAGTAACTTACAACTTTTTTTTTTTTTTTTTTTTTTCAGACACTTAACTTTGCTAATTTGAGTATCATTATTAATTATACTTTGACAATCATTCATTATTTACTTTTTTATTTTCTTTTATAATTTTATTTACAAGTTTATTTGCGAATTCCAGAAATTTTGATCGTAACTTATCATTAGCAATTATTTCATTTATCATTTTTACATCTAATTTTACATCTAATTCTATTTCTAAGTCTACTCTTTCTTTTTCGAATCTTGGACACTCCATAATCAAGTGAACCGGTTCCTCGTCTTTATTTTCGTCGCATTTACAGGCTGGGCTATCTGTCAGTTTAAATCTGTGTAGATATTTACGAAATCCTCCATGTCCACTGAGAATTTGTGTTGTCGTCGAGTTCACTTCTATTTTGCTGATTATTTTATGCGCCAGCTGGACATCTGGAAGAAATACTTTCGTGGTACTGGCCGTAGTTTCTTCCATATAGCGCCTTTGCCATATCTGTTGGGATCCTTGTCTTATCAATCTTTTAATGGACGCAATTGGGTAAGCGCAGTAGGCGGCAGCTTTTTTACTGTGCAGTGCTGCTTCCTTGGCGAGGCTATCAGCACGCTCATTGCCAGCATTGCCTACGTGCGCTTTGACCCAATTCAACCTGACCACTTGTCCCTGAGCGCAAGTAGCCTTCAGATTCCTGCTTATACTGTACGCCAATGGATGAGAGATTCTACCACTTTTGATCAAGTCTAAAGCCGACCTTGAATCACTCATAATCCAGATGTCTCTTTCTCTTCTTTTTAGCACCCAATTTATAGCTCGATCCATGGCGTACAGCTCTGCCTGAAACACCGTACAATAAGAGTCCAACTTCAACTTGACGGCTTCGATTTCTGCTCCGTTTTTCCAGATTGATACAGCTGCTCCTACCTTATCCTCAATCTTACTTCCGTCTGTGTATATATACACTCGTTCTTTATCGTCACAATCCGTGGTATCTGTTGGAGGGTCATTGAGTAGAGTGTAATCAATCCGGGTGCTCAACGCGGGATGCTCCATTTGTAATGAAATGTCCACTCTCGTTTCTATCTTCCTGTCGTCCGGTATCTGGCTGAATACTCCTTTTTTCGCTTCATAGAGAGCGGCTGCCTCTTTGATCCTTAAGTCAAGGGGTAGTATTCCAGCCAGTACCAGTGCCGAGTTTAGGGAGACAGTTCGATACGCCTTTGTAATTTTCTGGGCAAATCCCCGTTGTATGGTGTTCAACCTTTTCTTAACTCCCAATTTACTCGTTGCTGGTGCCCACGCGCTGGCAGCATATAATACTATTGGCTCAACCACCGCCGTATAGATGGTTTTTATAACTTGGGGGTGGAGACCCCAGTTGATCTTTGCTGTTTTGGCTAATTGTTTATAAATATTTTGCACTTTTTTACAGGTATTTGCTATATGAGTATTAAAAGTAAGCTTATCGTCTATTGTGAGTCCTAGTATTTTAATTTCTTTTGACAATCCAATATCCATCCCTCCAATGGTCAGGAGCGGGGAATCGTATTTCAATTTGTTGGTAATGATCATTGCCTTGGTCTTTTGTGGCGCAAACTTTAGCTTATTACGTAATCCCCACTCCTGCACATAGGATAGAGCGGCATTAGCTTGTCTCGATATCTCTAATCCTGAGTTGCCATCAAACATTAAAACTACGTCATCCGCAAATGCTTGACAGTGATAGCCTTTCTCTTCCAATCCTTTGAGCAATGGATCTAGTAGTAGGTTCCATAAAATTGGTCCCCCTATAGAGCCTTGAACACACCCTTTCGTTGTATTTCTTGAGCATTCCACTCCAGCGTACCTCACTCTGACATTCCTATCCTTGAGGTAACTGTCCATCACCCTTCTGATGTTAACCGGGCACTTTTCCTCAGCCAGTCTGACTTTGATGGCAGGCCACCAAGCATTATCAAATGCTCCCTCTATGTCTAACGATATGATGACTGATATCTTCTTCTTCTTTAAATTGCTTCTTATACGTTGAGTCAATTCATAGAGGGAGTCCTCGGTACTTTTCTGTGGCATAAAGCCGTACTGACGAGTACTGATTCTAGGTAGGATGTGGAATTTTATTCGGCGTATAAACATCTTCTCCAGTATCTTCCCTAATACTGGCAACAGTCCAATTGGTCGGTACGCTTTTGGATTGGTGTAGTCATCTCTAGATGGTTTCCGCAGAACTACAACAATTGCCTCCTTCCAGATTTTTGGGAAGCATCCCAATTCTAGGCATTTATTTGCCAATGTAAGGAAAATTTCTGGGTCGTGAGAAATTACATTATGACAGATGTCCGCAGTCAAACCGTCTGATCCTGGAGCTTTTTTAGGGTTGAAACTATTAGTGGCACATTCCAATTCTTCAATTGTAAACGGTGGATCCAAAATTTCGTTCTTTGTCCATTCATTTACTTGCGCAGCTATACGTCGCACTTCATGATGTTCTGCTCTATCCTCACTAAAGTCATCCTCCGGATAAAACGTCTCCGCTAACATTTGGGCGGATTCTCCCGGGTCATAAGTTTTCCCATCCTTAATAAGAGGCAGATCTTCCATTCTTTTTGCTGTTCTACTTATGACCCTGTATATTCCGTCCCACATACTTTCTCGATCTTGCTTTTCACAAAACGACTTCCAACTTTTAACCTGTGCTTTTTTAACTTCTAATTCATAATTTTCTTTCTTTTTCAGGTACTCTTCGATGACCTTCTCTCTTCTCACCGGGGCGGCGCATCGGATTCTACGTTTCATAGTGACTACTTCGTGTTTCAGCGTAGCAAGTTCTTTACTCCACCAAGGTAAGTTTATTTCTTCTGTTGATTTTTTAACAGGTATTGTATTTTCACATGCTTCTATTATTACATTTGTATATTTCTCAGTTATTGTATCTATTTGTAATGTGTTATTAATTGACTCTATTTCTATTTTATTTATTTTATTCTCCTTCATTAGTTCCGCGAGTTTCTCACGAAACTCACACCAATCTGCTTTCCTTGTATTATATTTCCTACTTGTTCTACTTATTGTAATTGATTTTGATTTTGTTAATTTGATTTTAAATTTAATCGTGTTGTGGTCTGAACTTGTCACGCCTTCATCGACCTCCCAGTCTTCGATCCTATCTAATAAATTCTGGGAGCAAGCAGTCACATCTACGTAGCTGGTGTAACGTTTATTTCCCCTAATAGTGTCAAAGGTTGGCTTATCTCCCTCATTCAGTACCTGGAGACCCAACTCATCGAATACTCCCATCACTTCCTCCCCTCTACTATCGTCCTTGTCACATCCCCACCAGGTGCTTTTCGCGTTCGAATCACCACCTATAATGACTGCTCTCAGACTCAATTCCTTGATCGTCGCGTCGAGGTGTTGCAGGTACGGTTCTATGGGCAGGTCTGGCTCGAAGTAAAAAGATACCATTGTAATTTCCCAAGCGCTAGTTTTGATTTTTACCGCTACAATGTTATTCGTCGTCAATTTTGGGCATATGATGGCATCTAAATTTTTATCGAAGACTACAATGGCCGCCTTAACTGTCTCATCTCCTTGATTAGTGTTCTGAAAAACCCTTGCCCCTTTGTAATCTTTCATACGACCTACACCACCTACGTAAGGCTCCTGTACCAGTGCTATAGCAACATTCCTCTTATTTGCCTCAATCATGAGTTCATCTGTAGCTATCCGTTTTCTTTGAAGGTTTGCTTGTAATATATTATACCGTTTTGGATCAGCTCTAATATCAGCTAGGGTGCCCTTAGCAATACGCCACTCTGGCTCTTGCCAGAGCGTCCCACTTTTTCCTGATCGGACAACTTCCATCGAAACAATTATGATCCGTCTTATCCATTCGGGCGCTCTGACAATTACGACACGTAGGTTTTTCACCGGATATATACACTGGACATTCACTGCGTAGATGTGAACCCGCACAGTGGCTACATGTGTCTACAGACTCCGTGCAAGCCTTCCGGCCATGCCCATATCCCAGACATCTGGAACATGTTACCAACGGAGTCTGATCCTTAACCACAACTCTCTGTAAATCAATATGCACTTTTCCCACTTCTGTGACGCACTGCCAAACCGCCGGCGACACCTGCAAGACTACATGGCTTTGAAGCGGATTCCTAGCCTTCCTACGGAATTTCACGCTAACCCTGTAATCCCTATCAGGTATCGCCCCCAACATATTTGCATTTTGCCGTTTAAGAGCTCCTAGTATGTCCTCATCGGTATTTATGTTAAAAACATTAAAAAGAATAACCAGTGGGTCCTTATTTTCTACCTCCTGAGCATTTAGTGTTGAGCTACCAGACTTGAGCTTTTCCGCTACTTTGGCAAGCTCCTCTCGCGACTGACATCCCAGCACCACCTTCTGGTCCTTTGCTTTTCTCAAACTATCCACCCTAATGCCAGTAGTCTTCGCGCATACGGCCGATCTTATTTGGTTAATGACATCTTCACTTGTGTCCTGAGCGTTTGCCGAAGACACTACAATAGAGTGAACAGGTCGAGACTGCGAGTATGTCTTTGTCGCTGGTTTTGGCGTCGCAGATCTTACTGCGTTCGGAATGGTAGAATGTGACGAGGCGTAGCTGCTAAGGTCATTTTTCAGATCTGCGATACTTTTGGTCAACTTAGCTACTTCAGCATAAGTTAAACCCGGGTCGATTTCAGGAACCTTGGGGATTTGTTTTATCTCCTCAGATAGAGCTGTGGTGTGCTGTTTAAATTCCAAAAGCGCCTCTTTATGTGTTTTAATGTCTGCTATAAGCTCTTTCATTACTCCTATCTGTGATGTTATTTCGTCGGATTGACTCCCCGTTGGCTCTAGTGCTCGTTCTTCACTAACTACTACTCCTCCATTTTCTTTCGTCAACTCAAAGAGCCTATCGGCTGCTTCAGTGATTCCTGTTTTGAGTTCAGTTTTTAGATTCTGTGATTTACCCAGAAGAGTCTTGATCCTGATTAGGCAGGCCTTTGCCTCTGTCTTTACACTGTTATATTTGGGTTTTACAGTTTGAGATTCAGGGGTCTTTTCTTTCTTTGAGGATGTCTTACTATTTTTCTTGGCCTTCGTACTAACAACCTTAACGGGGCCAGCAGAAGGGGCTATTATAGGTGCGGGGGTCGGGGAAGTCGGGGGTTCATTATCATTAACCAATTGAATCTCCTGAGAAGTACTTGGCATCGCGGCAATGCCACTAGAGGCCTCAGACTCCTCGAAGAGACGTCGCGGGTAAGGTGATTTTGTAGGTGTTCTAAGCATCTTAGCTACTATAAAATACACGAAAACAACAAATTCTGCAATAAAATTCCGTTAAAAACTAATATTAACCGCTACAATAAACTTTCGTTTTCCCAAGGTCACTAAAATCTATATGGTCAAGGAAGAAAGGGTGGGTGGGAGGGCCTTTTTTTCCGATTTCCCGCTTTAAATACGGGAAACAAAGTATGGAGCGGTGTTACAGGTAAGTACACGATGAATTTAAGCCTAATTTTACAATGATCTGAGGAAAAAATATTTTTTACGTAATTATAATTTTAATATGAAATTTTTTATTTGTGAACGAATTTAATTTTAGATGACGGGAACGAGCAGGGGGACTACAAAAACTACTAAACTAATCGAAACAAAGCACAAAAAGAACCAACGAAGACATTTTTAACTATTTTTAAAATTTTTATATCAATGAAGTATGGGATGTTCGAATCGCTTAGGTAGACTCGGTTTAGGTATATTACTGTTTTTCCGATTTCCCGCTTTAAATACGGGAAACAAAGTATGGAGCGGTGTTACAGGTAAGTACACGATGAATTTAAGCCTAATTTTACAATGATCTGAGGAAAAAATATTTTTTACGTAATTATAATTTTAATATGAAATTTTTTATTTGTGAACGAATTTAATTTTAGATGACGGGAACGAGCAGGGGGACTACAAAAACTACTAAACTAATCGAAACAAAGCACAAAAAGAACCAACGAAGACATTTTTAACTATTTTTAAAATTTTTATATCAATCGGTTAGGTTAGGTTAGGTTAGGTTAGGTTAGGTTAGGTTAGGTTAGGTTAGGTTAGGTTAGGTTAGGTTAGGTTAGGTTAGGTTAGGTTAGGTTAGGTTAGGTTAGGTTAGGTTAGGTTAGGTTAGGTTAGGTTAGGTTAGGTTAGGTTTTTTTTTTTTTTTTTTTTTTTGGCCTCTGGAAATGCTATTACGCATACCACCTTAAGGGTTGGTTATGTGGGACTCGCTGGCTCTCGCCAGAATACCCACTAAAACCAGAGGCGTGTAAAAGTCATAAAAACCTGGTGCTAACGGTATACTCCAGGTTATTATGGTGTGTTTCTGTATGTAAATGTGTGTGTGAAATGTGTGTGAAGTGGCGAATGAAGTGTAGTGTACAATATTGTTATAAATAAATATATAGATAAGCAATATTTACAATGGTAATTTATTAATCTAATTATCTGAATTGTTAAACTTTGAGTAATTACGTGCTATATTTTAATTACGAGTTGCTTAAATCAGATAAGGCGTAAAATGTGCCCTTGCGAGTAATCAAATTATTAACATTGATTGATATGCTTTCTTATACTAATTATTTCTAAATAACAGGCATTATAATGCTAATTTTATGAACTAAATTTCTTATTTCTAACAAACATTACGTTGACAAATATTTACATAATACTTAACTAAATTATAATTACTCAAAGTTATTATCATTTTTATAGCATAGTAAGATTTGCAAAATATTAGTTTTTACCGTATTATTTTTATAATGAGTAAATCTGAAAGAAATTTTTTAAACTGTACATACATTCTTATTAATTATCTAATATACTATTTTAAACACTATCATTAAAATAAACTTAGACAACAAATTGAAATTAATAACTATACTAAGTTATAGAATGCAAATAAAAACTTATAAAACTATATAACTTATAGAATTACTATCACTGGGTTTTCCTTTATCTTTTCTTTTCACTCTCTCTCTCTTTTTTTTTTTTTTTTTTTTTTTTTTTTTTTTTTTTTTTTTTTTTTTTTTTTTTTTTTTTTTTTTTCCCCAGTGTTTTGTTTTATTCTTTTTATCTTTTCTTCTTTCTTTTGATACTCTTTTAAAATTGTTTTCTTAATCTAATTACAGCATATGGATATATTGAGGTAAAAGGAGGTTTTGTATATGAAAGGTGAATATAACTGTGAGAATAGTGTATGTGTGATAGACTAATTGTTTATTTACATGATTCGTTCAATTTAACTCAGCTAGCAATATGACACACTTGCTCTTGCGAGAGTGTCCCATCTTAGTCTTACCGGACACTTCGCGTCGAACGCATTGTGTCCGATATCTTGCAATTTCGCGTGCTGGCAGTTTTTACACTTTGGTGCCACCCCAGCTGATCTTCGAGGGCATTGGTCCCTCATATGGGTGTCTCCGCAATGGGTGCACAGATCTTCCTTCTCTGTACACCATTTCTTACCGTGTCCAAATGCTAAACATCTGGAGCATTGCACCAGCGGTGATAAATCATACACCGGCACGCACTGGATGTCTATAAATATTCTGTTTGCTGATGTGAGTCTCTTCCATACGATAGGAGAGACTTGCAGTACGATATGTGTTTCATTAGGATGTTTTGCTTTACGCCTATGTCTAAATCTCATTCTTAAATCCTCATCGGGAATGTCGTTTATTAAGTTGCTATTTTGCGCACGGATTGCACTTATTATGTCTTCGTCTGTGAGGTGCTTATTTACATTTCGAATAATAACTAGAGGGTCCTTATTTGCCTTCTCTTCTAGTTTAAATTTTGCATTATGAAGAGCCGACTTAATTTTATCATAATCCTGTTGATTTTCGCTAGCAATAAGTATTCTTTGGTCTTTGATCCTTCTAAGTTTAGTGATTTGGAGGCCATTTTCCTTAGCATTAATTACATTTCTAATTTTGTTGATTACATCTTCGCTAGTGTCGGATGTTTGCTCCGTACCTACAAGTAGGCAGTGGGTTGACTTAGGTGTTCTAGGAGAAGATGCAATCTCTGCATATGTTTTGTTACTTTGGTTAGTGTGTGTATGGCTACAGCAAGTCTCTATGGATTTTAATTTAATTTCTTTAAGTTCCTGTTTTAATTCTGTGATAGCCTGACTAGTCTTCTCAGATATAGCTTCCTGATTTTTAATATGGTTAGCGATTAATTCAGAGTTGTGTTCACTAGGGGTTGTGTGTGTGTCTGAGGCTAAGTTTGTTTCAATATTCTTAAGTCGTTCATCGATGTTTACAAAATTTTCTATTATATCAGGTTTTAACATGGCTATTTCTTGACGTAGGTTAATAGTGAGTTTGTTGATGAGGTGCACAGACTCGACGATCTTATCCGAGGGCGAGGCTGCATGGTCAGAGTCGGAAATCGATAGCAATTCGTCGCAGAGCACCTGATTCTGTTCCGTATGTATGTTAATACACTTTCTAACTAAGTCGTACAGACCTTGTGTGCATTCTAAAATTTCTTGTTTGATGGTGCGCTTTAAATTACCTGATGCATTCAGGCCCCTATTGATTCTAGCCACAAATTCCTTAGATTCTTTAATTATGGGTATAGTCATTTTAATATGTTGGTCAATTTGCTTCTCCGCTATTTCACTTATGCTGGTTTCTAATTGTTGCTCTGTTACATTTGGTGTACTAGTATGTGTGGGAGGATCCATTTGTTTATCTGTATGTGAGTGTGGGCGTGGGTCTGAGGATGTGGCAGAGTCGGATGAGGATTTTGGAGGCGTTCTAAACATTTTAATCGTTTATTCTAGTAAGTTAATTGAGTCTGAGTGTATAAAGCTCGGACAAGGACAACTTGTTAATATATATACAACTAAACCTATCTTAACAACTAACTTAATTCTAACGAATCTGGGGAGACCCAAAACTGTAAAGGGGTGTTAGGTCTCATAAGGCCCTTTAAAATAAACCCAAACTCGATATCTTTAACTGAAAATTTAACAAAGTTATGGCAAAAACAATTTTGGGGGTCTGTATGGGGGTTACTTATTTCCAGTTTGTACTTTATTATTTCTTATACTACTATTAGTTATATTATCAACGTAATATGTTATTTTCAAAAATTTTGTAGGACAACTTGTCTTAAAAAGGAGGTTTTTAAGGGTTAAAACTGTTACAGGGTTAATTTAAAATTCCACAAATAGGGGTTCGAGATAGAGCTGGTGAAGGCCTTTCACCCGATACCTCGATTGTTAAGATCCGTTGAGTAGTCTCTGAGATATTCGTGTTTTTATTCGAGGGGGGGTGAGGTAAATTGCTCCCGGGGGGGGGGGAGGTAGGTCTCGTGGGTCGACTAATAAGCTATACTTTTTTTTATAATGTGTTCTAGAGGGGGTGAGGGGTGGACATATCAAATAAAAATTTTTTTCCTATAGTATTATTTATAAAAACTTAAAATGCTAACAAATCGTATTAAACACGAATTACCCTAATAAAAACAGACAAAAATTTCAAATCCCAGATTCGTATATATATACCTATAACTAAAATAATTATCAATTCTCTTTTTATATAAATAAAATATTAAAACAACAACATTTAAACATATAACCTCCTCCCTTTTTGAAGTCGGTTGAAAACTTACTTAAGAAATACATCTAACATCAAAATAAAATATGAAATCTAAAAATAGAACAAAGAGAATTGATAACCGGCTTAATACCAAAGAAGTTCCGCTCATTGGTCGAGTCAAGAAAAATAGGCTCCGCCCATCTACCTACTAACAACAAATGTCGAACATTTAATGTATGACGAAATAATTTTTATGAAGTTTAACTATTTAAATGTAAATACAAAAAATTAAAAAAACTATTGTATATTAAAACTTTCCAACTATATTATCTAAAATCTATTTTAAAATAACTAATTTAAATACTATTGTCAAATTTATATATAATATTAATATTAAAATGAGCAGACAGCACCCGAGTGATGCTACCTGTATGTCACTTCGAGAAATAGGCTCCGCCCATCTATCTACTAATAAAATAAGTCGTACATTTTATGTTCGACGTAAGAAATTTTACTGAATTTAAGTGTTAAATGTAAATCCTAAAATTTTAAATACTATTATATCCTAAAACTCTCCAGTTATATTATCTAATAACAATTTAAAATAACTAATTTACATACTAATGGCAAAGTTTATATTTAATATTAATCTTAATTTGAGCAAACAGCACCCGAGTGATGCTACCTGTATGTTTCTAACTTAAATTTAAAATATATTTTACATGTAGTTTTTTCAATATGGAGTTTCCCTTATTTTAGAAAATGTTGAATATCTCCTGATTCCCTGAACGGATTTCAAAGATCTTGGATTCTATGTGGAGCTGGAGAGTTACTCCGTCGATTTTAATAAATTTTGGGTGGGGTCGTAGATCTTGTTCTCGAGATATCAGGTCCCAAAGTTAGGTCATAAAAATATGTAACATAAAAACCTTAATAACTTCGGACCCCGTAGGCAGATTTCGATGAAAGTTCGTTTTCTTGACTCGTCGTGACAAGGGCTTTATTTTGACACTAGTACCGATGCCCTGGTTTGCTCGTACGCGAAACGAGCAATTTCGTCATAAACAGTTTTTCACTATTTTCACTATGAAAACTTTGTCCAAAAAATCCGAAACTTTTGTCACTTATAAAGTACTTTAATACGCACTTTTTACACTAATAAAAACACTAGGTCGTAGATCGCGTTTGAGCAGCGTTCGCATAAAACTGTTTTTCACTATAACTAAAAATGAGTTTTTATATGAAAATTGGCGAAAATCGTCCAAATTTGAAAATTTAACTTTCACTATCGTGTTCAGCGGCACTATTTACATTAAGATTAACACTTTTTACATTGTTTTTAGACACTTTTACCACTTTTTACAATTTTTAAAGTTTAAAACGAACGCTCTCGGCTAGCGGAGCGCGGTTTTCGAGCTCCGGCGCGTCCGTTCGCGACCGCTGCTCGAGCGGAACTCCGGTTAGGTTAGGTTAGGTTAGGTTAGGTTAGGTTAGGTTAGGTTAGGTTAGGTTAGGTTAGGTTAGGTTAGGTTAGGTTAGGTTAGGTTAGGTTAGGTTAGGTTCTCGGGGGGGAGGCTGTACCTCTACCGGGCGCGTCCTTTCGGTGGCGGATGAGAGGGACGCCACTCGCTCGTCCTAGCCAGTCGAGCGGGTGGTAGCGGGGAAACCCGCCGCGGACCAAAAGCCATAAAGGTGGCACCTCTGGCTGCCGTCACAGCTAAGAGGTGCCACTAGGGGCCGCCTAGCGGCCACCGGTTGCGCGACCGCTTCGGGGGTTTCGCAACCGGACAGATGGGGGTGTCATCACCGTGGGGGACCCCACCGTGAACGGGCACCAACCTGGCGGGGCCGCTCGTCGAAGCTTCGGCTGAAACGTTGCGGCAGCCGTCGGCGCGGTGTCTCTGGCCGTTGTCACGGTAGGAGGCACTGCGCGGGGGCCGCCCGTCGGGACTAGCTCGATGGGGGGCGGCCGGGAGTGGGACTGCTGCTCGGGCGGGCGGTGGTTCCGCGACTGGTGAGGGGCCGGCAGCACTTTCAGTCAGGATCGTGGCCGGCCGGTAGGGCGGGCCGCGGGGGGAGAGGAGTGCCGGTATTGCGGTGCGCCGCTCGTCCCTACCCCCCGCGGCCCAACGGGGCCGCCACCGTGGGATGGCGGACGTGGTGGGCTCGCTTCGGCGGGCGTTTGTGGTGGGTCCGCTTCGGCGGACGTGTGCAGTGGTGCCGCCGACGTCGTCTTTGATGGCGGAGGCGGCAGGGCTGCAGGGGGCGGGGAGTGTCGGTGATAAGCCGCGCTCCCTGGCCTCTGGAGCCGGTGGGGCAACAGGGGGTGGGGAGTGTGGTGATGAGCCGCACTCCCCGCCCTCTGTAGTCGTTGGGGCAGCAGGGGAGAGGGAGTGTCGGCGTTGTCGCATCCCTGTCCTCTGCAGCCGTTGAGGTTTGGTCCCTTCGGGGAGTTTGTGGTGGGCCCCGTTGCGGGCGTTTGTGGTGGGTCCGCTTAGGCGGACGTGTGTAGTGGTGCTGCCGATGTCGTCTTTGATGGCGGAGGCGGCAGGGCTGCAGGGGGCGGGGAGTGTCGGTGATAAGCCGCACTCCCTGGCCTCTGGAGCCGGTGGGGCCGCAGGGGGTAGGGAGTGTGGTGATGAGTCGCACTCCCCGCCCTCTGTAGTCGTTGGGGCTGCCGGGGGGTGGGGGGGACCGGTCTCATTAGCCGCACTCCCCGCCTTCTGCAGTCGGTGAATGGTGGTCCACTTCGGTGGGCTATGTTTGGTTGGGGCTGCTCTGGGCACTGCTCTGATTAGCAGAGTGGTCTTGGGAGTGGCCCCGTCTCTGGTTGGATGTCTTCCCATAATGGGGCTGTCCCTCTCGGGGCGGCCTCATGTTGGTGGCTTCGGCCAACCGTCGGGGCGTCACGGTTGTATGCGAAAGCGATCCCGTGGCGTTCCACATGGCGGCAGGGGTTGGGCAGTTGGGTTTTAGTGGGTATGCCGGTCTCATTAGTCGGAGAGTCCCACATAACCACCCCAGGGGAAGTCGGGTGGTATCCGTAACAGGATTTCCCAACGTTAAAAAAAAAAAAAAAAAAAAAAAAAAAAAGGTTAGGTTAGGTTAGGTTAGGTTAGGTTAGGTTAGGTTAGGTTAGGTTAGGTTAGGTTAGGTTAGGTTAGGTTAGGTTAGGTTAGGTTAGGTTAGGTTAGGTTAGGTTAGGTTAGGTTCCCGGGGGAGATGCTGACTCCTACCGGGCGCGTCCCCAGGTGGCGGATAGGGGAACGCCACCCGCTCTTCTTCCTTACCAGTTGAGCGGGTGGTACCGGTATATCCGGCGCGGACCAACAGCAACGGAGGGTGTCATCACCGTGGACTTACCCCCACGGTGAACGGGCACCTTCCTGGCGGGGCCGCTCGTCGAGGCTTCGGCTGAGACGTTGCGGTCGCCGTCGGTGCGGTGTCTCTTGCCGTTTTAACGGTAGGAGGCACTGCGCGGGGGCCGCCCGTCGGGACTAGCTCGACGGGGGGCGGCCGGGAGTGGGACTGCTTCGGTGGTCCCGCGACCGGTGAGGGATGGCCGGCAGATCATGGCCGGCCCGTAGGGTGGAAGCGGTGGGGTTGCAGAGGAGAGGGCGTGTCGGCGTTGCCGAATACCTGTCCTCTGCAACCGTTTTGTAAACAAAGCTGTGGATCAGCACCCTTATCACTATGGCCAATATTAAAACATATTCAAGTGGACTACCCCAGGAGGGTACCGACGATAGTCGGCAATCCCTCCACGCTACGGCGTGCTGTCCCGAGATTCTGGGGGGGACAAATATGGCCACGGTGATGTCGGAGCCCGAGAAGGGCGGAGATATAGTAGAGAAAGGAGAAGGTGAAGGAGTAAGAGAAAAGGGAGATGAAGTGCCCGAGAAGGGTGGAGTTGATGTTAGGCCTGAGACAGGCGGTGAACACGTTTTGCCAGCAAGTGGTGGCGTCAAACTTAGAACTAGGATAGGCAGAGACACAGGCGCGGCACCTAGTAAAGGAGGAGTGCGGTCACCAGGCACAAGCCGAGCTGGGCCTTATAAGCGCGTAGGTGTACCGGCCAAAACTACCACAACATCTCCTAGTCAGTCGGAGTCGCCAAAAGCTCTGGTCAATCGCGGGAGAGGTCGTCCACCGACTACAGGTCAATACGTGGGGCTCCTAGAAGCTAAACGCGCTCTCAATGAGGCGAAGAGGGAGGAACTAATGCTCAGAGCCCAAGAAGAAGTTGCGGATATGGCAATGGCACTGAAGGCAAGAGCCGAACTACGCCATATAGACGCGTCTCCTAATTCGACCGGAGGGGAAGAAGAATCGGTTTTGGTGTCTGACCTCCAGACCAAGGTGAAAATCAGCCTGGAGGTGATCGAAAAAGTTGCCACAAGATCTGGCAACCTAAAAGGCACATTCTCCAAGGCCCTCAAGGATGCTGCTAGTGTGATTGCAGGAGCAATGGACCAGCTAGCCAAACGCACAGCGTCCGAGGAAGTGGTACAGTTACGGGCAGACAACAATAAGTTGCGAAGCGAGATAGATGATCTAAGGAAAGAGGTCGCAAGTATGAAATCAGAGCTGGAAATACAGAAGTGTCGGAATGCCATACCGCGGACAATTTCCGAAGAACAACCGACAACTTCAACGCATAATAATGAGCAGGAGCTAGTGCGCAACATAGTGACACAGGTGGGCACCATTATGAGTGACCGCTTTGAAGCACTGGAGACGAGACTGCTAAGGGAAAAACGAGTCCCTGTGCCGTTGATCTCAGATGCAGTCCGTGAAAACAAGTCAGAGGCCAGTACTACTACTCTTATGGCTCCCGCCAACCCTGGAGTAAAGGCGAATAAGAAAAAGCAGAAGACGAAGAAAAAGAAGGCGCCCTCTAAAGCAGTGCAACTAGTGGCTCCCATCGACGTCACTCCAGCACCATTACCAGCTTCAGCCACGTCGGAGGGTTGGAACTTGGTTGTTAAAAGAGGCGCCAAAAAGAAAACAGTGGCAGCCCAGCCACCTAAAAAGGAAAAAGCGCAAGGTCGAAAGAAGCTACCCAAGCTTCGTCCTCCGCGTTCCGCTGCAGTTTTGATAAGGCTCCAACCATCTGCTATTGAGCGGAACCTTACATATGAAGAGGTCTTTGCCCAGGTCAAACAAAACCTAGATCTTAACGACCTGGGCATCAATGACCTGCGATACAAGGTTGCTGCGACAGGAGCTAGGATGCTGGAGTTACCTGGCGCAAACAACGACGACAAGGCCGATGCCTTAGCTCAAAAGCTAAGCACTTTCTTAGAAAGTGAAGATGTTTATATCTCCCGGCCAGTAAAGTGTGCTGAGATACGAGTTGTCGGTCTAGAAGACTCAATTAAACAGGAAGATCTGGAAGAGGCTATCAGCAGGACAGGTGGCTGCGCAAAGGAAGCCATTAAAATTGGTGACATACGTCGCAATCGATTTGGCGTAGGGGAAGCCTGGGTGAAATGCCCTGTACTAGCGGCCAAGAGAATTACGTCTGAGGGCAAAATAAGAGTGGGGATAATTACAGCCCAGGTTAAACTCTTGCAACCCAGACCACAACGCTGCTTCCGCTGCCACGAGCAAGGGCACGTGGCGGCTAAGTGCACTGGCGGCGACGACCGCAGTAACCAGTGCTTCCGATGTGGAGAGCCTGGCCACATGCGTACGCAATGCTCTGCCGCACCACACTGTCCGGTGTGCGAATCCGCCAATCGGCCGGCGAACCATATTGTAGGAAGCATGGCCTGCACCCGGGCTTTGGCTAGGAAAAGAAGGGGGGCAAACGTCCTGCGGCCAGTACGACCGAGCCGCTCACAGATGACGGAAAAACAGACCAACTCTGATGGCTACTAACGTTCTACAGGCGAACCTAAACCACTGTGCCAGGGCGCAAGATCTGCTAGTCCAAAGTATGGCACAGTGGTCTACACAGCTGGCGATAATCTCAGAGCCCTACTATGTTCCGCAAAGGGACAACTGGGTCGCCGACATTGACGGGGTGGTAGCACTTGTCGCCCAGTTTAGTCTGGGCACGTCGACGTTTACCCGGGTCGTTAAGAGGTCCGGCCTTGTCATGGCACTATTAGGCGAAATGGTGGTAGTGGGTGTCTACTTCTCCCCGAATAAGACCCTCGTCGAGTTTGAAAATTTTCTTGATGGGCTAGGGGAACTGATATCCCGAGGTAGGCACCGCTATATTCTGGTAGCAGGCGATCTGAACGCCAAGTCAGGCGCTTGGGGTTGTCCAGTTTCAGACGCACGTGGTAGACTACTGGAAGAGTGGGCTGTTTCCGCCGGCCTGACGGTCCTTAATCGAGGAACGGTCAACACGTGTGTGCGACGGCAGGGCGGTTCCATCGTAGACGTAACGTTTGCGAGCCCTGCCCTAGCACGCCGTGTACACGGCTGGCGAGTGCTGGATGATGTGGAGACGCTCTCGGACCATCTATACATCCAGTTTAAGGTCTCCACTCATCCGGCGGTGCCGCCAAGCCGTAACCGAACCACGAGGACAGAAGGTCCGAGATGGCAGCTCAAACATCTCAACCTAGAGGCATTAAGAGAGGCATCGATCGTGGCCTCCTGGCTGCCACAACAAGTGTCATCTCCAGAGGAGGAAGCAAATCGCCTAGAGGAAATAGTGCAGCGTATTTGCGATGCCGCGATGCCCAGATCCAGGCTTCGTCCTCTAAAAACACAAGTATGGTGGTGGACGGCAGAGATTGCGCAAATACGCAAAGCCTGCGTAGCCGCCAGACGACGATACCTACACTACAGAAGGAGGGTTAATAGAGATCCGGCGGAAGAGGACAGAATATATAACGGCTATATTGAGGCCAAAACACATCTTCAAGTGCAAATCACAAGGGCCATAGCCGAAGGTAGAGCTAAGATGCTGGAGGGGCTCGATAGAGATCCATGGGGTACACCATATAGAATGGTCATGAACAAACTCCGCCCATGGGCCCCTCCAATCACCGAAACTCTTGACGACGAAGTGCTGCGGAGCGTGCTAGATAGCCTTTTCCCACACCGGGACAGATTTGTGCCGCCGCAGATGGGATCTATGTTAGCAACTGAGCAAGTGGAAGATGACCATATACCAGAGGTGGACGAGGGGGAAATGTCAGATGCGATCGCGCGCCTGCGAGGAAAAGTCGTTACCCCGGGGCCAGACGGTATACCCGGCCGAGCACTAGCTCTGACCATGGACGCTTTAGGGCCTTGCGTGAGGGAACTATTCACTGCCTGTCTGGCTCACGCCATAATTCCACAGAGGTGGAAGACAGGTAGGTTGGTTCTGCTCAGAAAGGAAGGGCGTCCAGCGGAGTCTCCCTCCGCTTACCGCCCCATCGTGCTGCTCAACGAGCTCGCCAAGATGTTTGAGCGCATCTTAGTTGGTCGCCTGATCAGGCATATGGAAGAAGTTGGGCGAGAATTGTCGGATGCGCAGTTCGGTTTTCGCAGTGGACGCTCAACGGTGGATGCCATCTTGCGCGTTAAGTCCTATACGCAGGATGCGGTCTCCCAGGGTGAAGTAGTTTTTGCGGTGTCCCTGGACATCTTAAATGCCTTTAACTCTTTACCCTGGGCTTGCATCAGGGAGGCGCTCCGATATCACGGTGTGCCAACCTACCTGCGTCGCGCCATTGGGGCTTACTTGTCGGACAGATCCGTGATCTTCCCTTCGCGGAGAGGCTTAGAGAGGCGAGTGGTGTCATGCGGTGTTCCACAGGGCTCGGTTCTTGGGCCGCTCCTGTGGAACATTGGTTATGACTGGGTGCTCAGGGGCAGCACACTGAGGGGAGTCAGAGTGATATGCTACGCAGACGACACCCTGGTCATGGCGCGGGCCAATAGCCACAGGGAAGCAGCGATCCTGACGACAGCGGGAGTTGCCCATATAGTCGGGAAAATTAGGAAGTTGGGGCTGGAGGTTGCTCCTGAAAAATCGAAGGCCATATGTTTTCATGGCCCACGACGAGCACCCACACCAGAAACATATGTAACGTTGGACAGAGTCCACATAGGCTTGTCGAGCACGATGAAGTACCTGGGACTCGTGCTCGACAGCCGGTGGAACTTTCAGGCCCACTTTGACGCCCTGGCGCCAAAATTAATGAAGACAGCAGGCGCACTCAATAGACTGCTGCCTAACTTGAATGGACCAAGCTGTACCAGCAGGCGTCTTTACTTAGGCGTATTGAAATCCATGGCACTTTACGGTGCACCTGTATGGACAGACGCTCTATGCCGAAAAAACGTGGCTGTGCTACGACAGGCACAGAGAGCACTAGCACAGAGAGTGATAAGGGGATATCGCACCATTTCTGGCGATGTGGCGTGCGTGCTGGCTGGAGTCCTACCCTGGGACCTGGACGCGGTCTCCTTGGCGTCGACCTATCGTCGGCGTCGAGGTCCTGCAACCGGAGACCTAAGCCCAGCACGCAACGATAGCGAGGAGCGAGAAGCAACGTTAGCAGAGTGGCAAGCCAAATTGGAACATGCTTCGGCTGGCCGAAGGACTTTGGACGCAGTCTGTCCTGTCCTGAGGCAATGGCTGGCGAGAAGTCACGGCGTCCTCTCATTCCGGCTGACGCAGGTCCTCACGGGGCACGGGTGCTTTGGAGGCTACCTGTGCCGTGTCGCCAAAAGAGAGCCGGATGCACGCTGCCACCATTGCAGCGATTGCAGCAACGAAGATGCCCAACATGCTCTCGAGATCTGTCCAGCATGGGGGTCAGAGCGGGAGACGCTCCAAAGTGTTGTGGGGGCGGACCTGTCGCTCCCGGCCGTGATCAAAGCCATGGTCGAGAGCGAAAGGTCCTGGGACGCCGTCCAGACCTTCTGCGAGGTCGTGATGTCGCAGAAGGAGTCGGCGGAGAGAGAGAGGGAGGCGACTTCCGATCTCGCCATCCGCCGACGACGGACCGGGCGCCGGAGAGCGGCACAAGACCGACGCCTCCCCCCCTAACACTAGCCAGAGGGCGGTAGACTTGGGGAAGTCTGCCGCCTAGTCACCTGGCCCGAGTAGGCGCGCGCGGTGTCCGCCGCGCGCCACTCCAGTTGTGGTCGTAGAGGGTGCTTCCTCCACCCTCCGACACCGAGACGAGCCGCAGGGCTATCGCCGTCGGGTTCGCGGATGATTTCCTGTTCCCGTGTTCCCGGCACCAAGGCGATCAAGGTGGACACCGTCAGGTTTTAGTGGGTAGGCTGCCGTGCGTTTACCATCTCTAGCACGGCAGGAGCCCCACATAACCCGTCGTTCTTCCCCAGGCGGCGGGTACCCGGCAACAGGGTTTCCTGACGAAAAAAAAAAAAAAAAAAAAAAAAAAAAAAAAAAAGGTTAGGTTAGGTTAGGTAACTCGTAATCCCAGAACCCGGTGTCGTTGTCATGTCTAGCGGCCGGGAACTGGGACCGAGGGCCTTGGCTTAATCGCCCGGGTCGCGAGGAAGAAAACCTCTTTAAAAAATTACCCCAAATCCCAAGCGGCGAAGCAGCGCGAGGGGATGCATGGCTGATGGGTAGGTCAGTCGCTACTGCTTTCCCCGCTACTCTAGCGGGTTACGCTTAGGCTTATCCGGGTGCAGGGGGCACCACTCGGACGGACCTCATGATTCCCCCATACTCGTGGGAACAGTATGGAGACAATTAAAAACACAAACCCACAAGACGTAGTGCCCGTGACGGGCGGAGCTGACGTTGAGCCCGAGACGGGCGGTGTAAAAGTTGGGCCTGGGATGGGCGTTGAGAAGTGCGCGCCAGCAACTGGCGAAGTCATTGAAAGACCTAAAACAGGCAGAGGTGCGGGCATAGTATCTCATAAAGGAAAGCGGTCTATCAGCGAAATTCGTGCTGGACCGGAGAAGGGCGGCAGTAAAATACCTACCAGAGGTATAGCCCGCAGTCAGTCGAGGTCGCCGGAAGAAGATACAGGGCCAAAAGCGAGTGGAGTTCAACGAGGGAGAGGCCGACCACCCACAACATGGCAATACGTGGGATTGGCGGAAGCCCAACGTGCCCTTAATGAGGCAAAGAAAGAGGAGCTTAGACTCAGAGCCCAAAAGGAGGTAGCAGACTTGGCATCGACTCTCAAGACTGGAGCTAGCCCACGACCAACAAGTGGGCCCACTATCAGAGAAGGTGAAGAGGCGGACTCCGTTCCCGAGATACAAGACCGGATAAAAACCAGCCTCGAAGTCATCGAGAAAGTTGCCACGAAGTCCGGAAACCTGAAAGGCACTTTCACCAAGGCCCTCAAGGAAGCGGCGAGTGCTATTGCAGGTGCCGTGGACCTACTTGCCAAACGAACTGAATCAGAGGAAGCAGCACAGCTGAGAGCCAGTAACGCCAGGTTACAGCTGGAGGTTGCTGATCTACGAGAAGAGGTAACAACTTTAAGAAAAGCTCTAGAACAAACTCATAGTGCGGAGGTTGAAGAGCTTCGTAGAGAGATAGCGCTATTAAAGGAACAGAAAGAGAGGCCCCGTGTTATCGAGAAGGGGACGGCTGCCCACACATCAAGTCAACCGGCAATGGGTGACGAAGAACTGGTACGCTCCATCGTGGGACAGGTGGGCCTAATGTTCAATACGCGTTTTGAGGCACTGGAGAAGAGATTGCAACCGGAGCAACAATCTTGTCTGCCGCTGGAAGGGGAGGTAGGTCGGTCACTAAGACCAGAACCGACCGTCACTACCCTCATGCCACCAGCTAACCCTGGCCCCGCAGAGCACAGCAGAGCGAAGAAGAAACGAGAGAAAAAGGACAAAGTAGCTCCTAAGGTAAAGCAGGCAGTCCCTCCCCCAGAACCATCTATACAAGCGACTAATGCCCCTGAGGGCTGGAATGTAGTGGCTAAACGGAAAGGGAAGAAAAAGGCGGTGCAAACCAAGCAGGCTCAGGGGGCACCGGATAAGCTGAAACCATCTCAGCTGAAACCACCACGATCTGCGGCGGTCGTTATAAAACTTCAGCCCTCTGCCATCGCACGAAATGTTACCTACGGAGATATATTTGCTCAGGTGAAGCAGAACGTAGACCTCAATGATCTAGGCATTAAAGACCTTAGATATAAAGTAGCAGCGACTGGATCCAGGATGCTAGAACTACCTGGCTCCGAGAATGAGGATAAAGCCGATGCCTTAGTGCAGCGGCTGGTCACTATACTGCCGGATGAAGACGTCCAAATATCCCGGCCAATAAAATGTGCTGAGCTTCGTGTGCTGGGTCTAGAAGACTCGGTGACTCCAGACGAACTAGCTGCAGCGGTTAGTAAAACAGGAGGCTGCAACAAAGAGATGGTAAAGGTTGGCGACATACGCCGCAACCGCCTCGGTGTAGGAACGGCATGGGTTAAATGCCCTGTAATGGCCGCGAAAACCATTGCACAGGAGGGCAGATTTTGGGTCGGATTCGTGCTGGCACAAGCCAAACTTTTGCAGTCTCGACCACAACGATGCTTTCGCTGCCACGAGTTGGGGCACGTGGCAGCCAATTGCACCGGTGCTGACGACCGTAGCAATCAATGTTACCGTTGCGGGCGAACGGGACATAAACGCGGGCAATGCTCTGAAGCACCACACTGCCCGGTCTGTGACAGTAACAACAAGCCTGCTAACCATATTGTAGGCAGTGCCGCTTGTAACAGGGCCCCGGCCCGAAAGAAGAGGAACGGCAAACGTCCCGAGGCTATAAAGCCGCCTATGGAGTCGCAAATGTCGAACCGATAAAATGGCGTTAAAAATGCTGCAAGTTAACCTGAATCACTGTGCCAGAGCTCAAGACCTATTCGTTCAAAGCCTGGCGCAGTGGTCCGTGCAGGTAGCCGTCGTAACAGAGCCGTACTCCATTCCTCCCCGAGACACCTGGGCAGGAGATGACGACGGGCAAGTTGCAATCGTAACCCAGGTCGCTGCTGGCGCCCCACCCCTTTCTCAAATTGTGAAAGGATCGGGATGCATTGCAGCACTGCTGGGTCGGGTGGTCATAGTAGGAGCATATTTCTCGCCCAACAAAACCCTGACGGAATTTGAAGAGTTCCTAAACCGGCTGGGGGATTTAATTGTACTATTTCACCCTATGGAAATTTTACTCGCGGGAGACCTGAACTCGAAGTCTTTTGTGTGGGGCTCGACAGTGGAAGACGCACGGGGGAGAGCCCTTGCAGAGTGGGCAGTTGCCATGGACCTGACTATCCTCAACCGAGGGACGACTCATACATGCGTGCGACGGCGAGGTGGGTCCATCGTGGACGTAACGTTCGCGAGCCCTGCCCTAGCACGGCGTGTGCACGGCTGGCGAGTGCTGGATGATGTGGAGACCCTTTCGGACCATCATTACATCCTATACGAAATCTCCACACATCTGGCGGTGCCGTCACGCCCTAGGCGAACCCCGATAGAAAACGGCCCTAGGTGGCAGCTTAAACGCCTCGACCCAGAGGTGCTTAAAGAGGCATCCGCTGTAGCCTCCTGGCTGCCCCAAAACGGATTATCTCTGGAGGATGCAGCAACCCGAATAGAGGAGTCAATTAGGCGCATATGCGATGCTGCCATGCCTCGATCCGGGCGTCGCACTCAAAGAAATCAGGTGTGGTGGTGGACACCGGAAATCGCAAGACTGCGTGAGGAATGTACCGCTGCCCGACGTCTTTACTCACATTACAGGAGGAGAATACGTAGAGATCCGAATGAGGAAGACCGTAGATATGCTGGGTACGTCGAGGCGAAGGAGCGCCTCCGAACCCAGATTGCCAGGGCAATTGCAGAAGGAAGGGCTGAAATGTTGGAGGGGCTCGACCGAGACCCATGGGGCACACCATACAAGCTTGTAAGAAACAAACTTCGCCCCTGGGCCCCTCCACTCACTGAGATGCTGGATGGAGATCTGTTGCAAGGTGTGCTAGGAGCTCTATTCCCGCAGCCCGATGACTTCGTGCCACCACAGATGATCACAGCAGTGATCGAACATGAAGTGCAGGGGGAAGTAGCGGCAATCGATGACGAGGAGATGGCAGCTGCGGTGGTGCGACTTCGAAGAAAAACCGTTGCACCAGGACCGGATGGAGTACCAGGTCGTGCACTTGCTCTAATGATGGACGCCCTTGGGCCTTGTATAAGGGGACTTTTCACTGCCTGTCTGGCTCAAGCCATAATTCCACAGCGGTGGAAGACAGGTAGGTTAGTACTCCTTAGAAAGGAAGGGCGTCCGGAGGAATCTCCATCCGCCTACCGGCCGATAGTGCTTTTGAATGAGATGGCCAAGTTGTTTGAACGTATCGTGGTTGGGAGACTGAATAAGCACATGACTGATTCTGGGCTAGAGTTATCTGACACGCAGTATGGCTTCCGTTGTGGTCGCTCCACTGTGGACGCAATTCTGCGGGTGAAGTCCCTTGCGCAAGATGCGGTCTCCCAGGGTGAGGTAGTTATCGCGGTGTCCTTGGACATCGCCAACGCTTTCAACTCCTTGCCCTGGGCATGCATTAAGGCGGCACTACAACACCACAGGGTGCCAACCTACTTGCGGCGCATCATAGAGGCGTATCTCTCTGATCGAGCCGTGATTTTTCCACAGAGAGACGGCTGGGGAAGAAGAGAAATATCGTGCGGTGTTCCACAGGGTTCGGTTCTCGGGCCGCTCCTGTGGAACATTGGATACGATTGGGTACTGAGGAGTAGCACATTGAGAGGCATCAGCGTCGTGTGCTATGCTGATGATACCCTAGTCTTAGCAAGGGAGAAAACGTACAGGGACGCAGCAATCCTTGCAACGGCAGGAGTGGCCCACATCGTTGGGAAAATCAGGAGATTGGGATTAAAGGTCGCCCTAGAGAAGTCGGAAGCAATATGTTTTCACGGCCCACGAAGAACACCACCATCAGGTTCTTACATAGTGGTTAACGGAGTCTGCATCAAATTGTCGGGCACGATGAAGTACTTAGGACTCGTGCTCGACAGCCGGTGGAATTTTCGGTCACATTTTCGGGTCCTTGCACCAAAATTGATTAAGACCGCAGGTGCGCTTAGCAGGCTGTTGCCTAACCTGCGGGGACCAAACTGTCTAAGCAGGCGCCTTTATCTCGGGGTGTTGCGATCGATGGCGCTCTATGGTGCGCCTGTATGGGCTGACTCCCTCTGCCGCGAAAACGTGGCTGTGTTACGGCGGTTACAAAGGATAATGGCTACGAGGGTAGTAAGGGGTTATCGTACGATCTCAGGGGAGGTAGCTTGCGTGCTGGCAGGAGTCACACCCTGGGACCTGGATGCTCCACTCTTGATGGCGGCTTATCATCGTCGTCGAGATCTTGCATTTGTGGACCTTAGAGCACCACGCGAAGGCTTGCAGGAGCGCGATGCGCTAGTAGAAGAGTGGCTCATAAGATTAGAGCGTGTAACAGCTGGTCGGAAAACTATTGAAGCAATTCGGCCCATCCTGAGGCAGTGGTTGGCTAGAAAGCACGGTGTCCTCTCTTTTCGGTTGACGCAGCTCCTCACGGGGCATGGGTGCTTTGGTGGCTACCTGTGCCACGTCGCCGGAAGAGAGCCAGACCCACGATGCCACCACTGTAATAACTGCGTCGAAGAAGACTCCCAACACACCCTGGAGTCCTGCCCAGCCTGGGCGTCAGAGCGGGAGGCGCTCCAAAGAGTTGTGGGGGATGACCTGTCGCTCCCGGCCGTGATCAAAGCCATGGTCGAGAGTGAAAGGTCCTGGGATGCCGTCCAGACCTTCTGCGAGGTCGTGATGTCGCAGAAGGAGTCGGCGGAGAGAGAAAGAGAGGCAACTTCCGATCTCGCCATCCGCCGACGACGGACCGGGCGCCGGAGAGCGGCACAAGACCGCCGCCTCCCCCCCTAACACTAGCCAGAGGGCGGTAGACTTGGGGAAGTCTGCCGCCTAGTCACCTGGCCCGAGTAGGCGCGCGCGGTGTCCGCCGCGCGCCACTCCAGTTGTGGTCGTTGAGGGTGCCTCCTCCACCCTCCGACACCGAGACGAGCCGCAGGGCTATCGCCGTCGGGTTCGCGGATGATTTCCTGTTCCCGTGTTCCCGGCACTAAGGCGATCAAGGTGGACACCGTCAGGTTTTAGTGGGTAGGCTGCCGTGCGTTTACCATCTCTAGCACGGCAGGAGCCCCACATAACCCGTCGTTCTTCCCCAGGCGGCGGGTACCCGGCAAAAGGGTTTCCTGACGAAAAAAAAAAAAAAAAAAAAAAAAAAAAAAAAAAAAAAAGGTTAGGTTAGGTTAGGTTAGGTTAGGTTAGGTTAGGTTAGGTTAGGTTAGGTTTTTTTTTTTTTTTTTTTTTTTTTTTTTAGATTGATTATACAAAGGATCCCCCAACGGAAGTCGGAGACATTGTCCGAGATTGTTTTATAGTTATTAATTCTTGTCGAATGTGTGTGGATGTGTTATGATTTTATCTGTGTTATTGCATGTATTCAAAAATACATGGTAACTGCAGATCTATTATCATTATTTATTTTCAATTATAATTTTGGTAACAATTTTGGTAGCAAATTCTAAAAATTTTGGTCTTAATCTATTATTTTCAACTATTGTACTTATTGATACTAAATCTATTTTAATATCTAATTCTGTTTCTATATCCCTTCTTTCTTTACTAAATCTCGGACACACCGTTATTAAATGAACGGGCTCCTCGTCATTGTCATTATCGCATTTACATGCTGGGGAATCCGTCAGCTTAAATTTGTGTAAATATTTCCGAAAGCCACCGTGTCCACTAAACATCTGCGTAATTGTCGGACTAATTTCGATTTTGTTAACAATTTTGTGCGCTAGGCAGACGTCCGGAAGAAAAATTTTTGTTGTGGCAGCAGTAGTACCCTCATTATAACGTTCTTGCCATATTTTTTGGGACCCCTCTCTGATAATCCTTTTAACGGAAGCGATTGGGTAGGCACTGTAGTCGGCGGCCGTCTTGCTGTAAAGGGCAGCTTGTTTAGCGAGACTGTCAGCTCGCTCGTTCCCGACATTTCCTACGTGCGCTTTAACCCAAAATAATTTTACCGAACGCCCCTGTTCTCGTACCGCCCTAATATTCCCCCTTATATTGTGCACCAATGGGTTTGAGACTCTTCCGCTCTTCACTAAGTCCAAGGCGGATCTGGAGTCGCTCAGGATCCAGGATTCGCTTTCATAGCTTTTCAGAGTCCATGTTACGGCTCTATCCATGGCATACAGCTCGGCTTGGAATACTGTGCAGGACGAGTCCAGCTTTAACTTCATAGCTCTGATCTCCGCGCCATTTTTCCACACTGATACGGCCGCGCCCACCTTCCCCTCGATCTTACTACCGTCTGTGTAAATATTCACACGTTCTGTTGCACAGTCATTCGTGGTTTCAGTCATGGGGTTGTCCAGGTGGGCGTAGTCGACCACGGTACTGAGCGCGGGATGTTCTATATGCTGTGAAGTATAATCCAATTTGGTCTCTATCACCCTGTCATCAGGCAGCTGGTGGAACACTCCTCTTTTGGCCTCGTAAAGAGCGGCTGCCTCTTGAATTCTCAAGTCCAGGGGGAGTATTCCAGCCAGTACCAATGCCGAATTCAGAGAAACAGTGCGATAGGCCTTAACGATCTTTTGGGCGAAGCCTCTTTGGATGGCGTTCAGTTGCTTCCTCACACCTAGTTTTTTAGTTGCAGGTGCCCATGCGCTGGCGGCGTAGAGAACAATCGGCTCTACTACCGCAGTGTAAATAGTTTTAACCACTTGGGGGTGAAGCCCCCAGCTCACCTTTGCAGCCCTGCACAGCTGTTTGTATATGCCCTGTACCTTCTTGCATACATTGAGCGCGTGCGTATTAAAGGTCAGGCCTTTGTCTATGGTAAGACCAAGGATTTTAATTTCCTCAGTAAGCTCCACTTGGGTACCTCCCATGGTCAGGAGTGGGGAGTCATACTTCAGTCTGTTGGTAATTACCATGGCTTTTGTTTTATGTGGTGCAAATTTTAGCTTATTCCTCACTCCCCACTCCTGAACATAGGCTAGTGCCGAATTGGCCGCCACGGAAACCTCGTGCCCGGTGTCTCCGTCGAAAACGAGGACGACATCATCAGCGAAGGCCTGACAGTAGTCGCCCCGCTTCCCCAGGCCGGTCAGCAGTGGATCCAGCAGAAGGTTCCAAAGGATGGGCCCCCCTATCGAACCCTGGACACATCCTTTGGTCGTAGTTTGGACGTGTTCCAGACCGGCATATCTTACTCTAACTTTTCGGTCCTGGAGGTAACTATCTACAAGCCTTCTTATATTCACCGGACATCTTTCCTCAGCCAGTCGAAGCCTGATGGCTGGCCACCACGCACTATCGAACGCTCCCTCTATGTCTAGTGAAACCATAGTAATTATTTTCTTGTTGTTCAGCTTCATTCTAATGTGTTGTATCAAGTCATAGAGGGAGTCCTCGGTGCTTTTTTGTGGCATGAAGCCATACTGGCGAGTACTGAGTCCGGGTATTATATAGAACTTTAATCTTCTGACAAGCATCTTCTCCAGGACCTTACCGAGCACTGGTAAGAGACCAATCGGTCGATATGCTTTGGGGTTGGTGTAATCATCCCTGGCCGGCTTCCGAAGTACCAACACGGCCGCCTCTTTCCAAATAGTCGGGAAATGGTGCAGTTCCAGACATTTGTTCGCCAAAGCTAAGAAAACATCAGGGTCACCAGCGATTGCTTGCTGACAGATGTCTGGGGCCAATCCGTCAATTCCCGGGGCCTTCTTTGGGTTGAAACTTCCGACTGCACTGTGGACTTCTGCAGCGGTAAACGGAGGATCCAGGGTTTCATTTTGTATCCTGTCGTTTACGTGCTCGGCAGCTTGTCTAATTTGCAGGTGGTCTGCATTATCATCCCTTCCATGGTCTTCCGGGAAAAATGTTTCTGCCAGCATTTTTGTCGACTCCTGGGGATTGTAAACTTTCCCATCTTTTGTTAGGGGCAGGTCCTCCTGACCTCTGGCTGTTCTTTTAAAAACTCTGTAGATGCCATCCCAAAGTCCCTCTCTGTCCTGTCTGCTACAAAATGTCTTCCAACTATCTATCTGTGATTTTTTAGCTAATGTTTCATATTTTTCTTTGCTTTCCAGGTAGTCCTCAACGACCTTCGCTCTTCGGACCTGTGCGGCGCATCGGATGCGGCGTTTCTTCGTGACTACTTCCCTCTTCAGCGCGGCGAGCTCATCGTTCCACCAAGGTAAGTGTAGTTTTTTATTATTTTTCTTTTCAGGTATTGTTTCTTTACAAGCTGTTATGATTAAGTTAGTATATTTTTCTATTGTTTCGTCTAATTCTATTTTATATTTAATTTTTTCTATGTCTATTTTGTTAATCTGTTTACCGGCCAGTAATTGTACTAATTTCGCATGAAACTCGTCCCAATTCGCCTTCCTAGTGTTAAATATTCTAGTTGTACTATTAATCGTAATGTCTTTTGTTTTCTTTAAGTTTATTGTATATGTTAGGGTATTGTGGTCGGAGCTCGTCACGCTGTCGTCTACCTTCCAGTCGTCCACTAATGCCAGCATCTCCGAGGAGCACGCCGTGATATCGATGCAGCTTGAGTATCTCTTGTTCCCCCGAAAAGTATCAAAGGTCGGAGCACTTCCCTGATTTAAGATATGCAGGTCAAGCTCGTCCAGGGCTGCAACCATCTCTTCGCCACGTCGATCTGTTGTGCCACTTCCCCACCAGGTATTTTTAGAGTTCGCATCCCCCCCCACAAGAATGTAGGGTCCGGACGCCTCCACTATTACCTTCAACTGATCCAGATATGGCTCGAGGGGCTGGTTTGGTTCAAGGTAGAATGAAATCGCAGCCATCTCCCAGGTGCCGGTTCTAATCTTGACCACTACGATGTTGTTCGTGGTGTAGTTGGTGTCTTGCGTAACTATCAGGTCCCTGTCGAAGACGGCTATGGCAGCTTTGACAGTACCGGCACCTGTGCTGGTGTTCTGGTAAATTCGTACATCTGCATAGTTCTTCATCCTACCTATGCCCCCCACGTAGGGCTCCTGTATCAGGGCTATCGCTGCGCTCCTCCTTTTGGCCTCAATCATCAGCTCGTAGGTGGCCAACTCCTTTCTTTGCAGGTTCGTTTGGAGAACAGTATGGGGTTTTTTGTCAGCTCGTGTCACATCCTGGGCGCCCTTAGCAGTACGCCACCCGCGCCCTTGCCAGGGCGTCCCACTTCCTCCTAATCGGGCATTCGTTATCGAATATATTATGATTCGTCGTGTCCAGTTTGGCGTTCTCACAGTTGCGGCATGTAGGTTGAGCTCCGGATTTGAACGCCTGGCATTCGCTTCGTAAATGTGGACCCGCGCAGTGGCTGCAAGTATCCACGGATTCCTTACATGCCTTCCTGCCATGCCCATAGCCCAAACATTTTGAGCAAGTTACCAACGGGGTTTGGTCTTTGACCGTTATATACTGTATATCGATATGGATTTTCCTCGCTTTGGTAAGACACTGCCAAACTGCCGGCGACACCTGCAGGACCACATGGTTTTCGTGCGGATTCCTCGCTCTTCTACGGAATTTTACACTAACCCTGCTGTCCTTGTCAGGTATCGCCCCCAGTATATGCCCGTTTTGCTGTTTGAGGGCTCCAAGGATATCTTCGTCAGTGTTGCTCTTCAGGACGTCATAGAGTATCACAAGTGGATCCCTATTTTCCATTTCCTGCGCGATCAGTCCTGGGTTGCCGTTTTTGAGCTTCTCCGCCACTTTGGCGAGCTCTTCTCTAGACTGGCAGCCCAGTACCACCTTTTGGTCTTTTGCTTTTCTCAGCCGATCCACTCGTATTCCTGAAATTTTTGCATTTACAGCCGATCTAATCTTGCTTATTACATCATCGCTGGTGTCTTGGGCGTCAGCGGAGGACACCACCATCGAATGAACCGGTTGTGAATACGTGTTCGTCATAGATGTCCTTTGGCTTGCGGTAGCCCCTGTTTCGTGTTGGTTGGCGGGCTGTGACGATACATATCTGCCAAGGTCGTTTTTAAAATCCGCTATAGTTTTTGTCAGCTTAGTGACCTCTGCGTAGGATAATCCTGGCTCTGCCTCGGGGATCCTCGGAATCTGCTTGATCTCCGCCGTTATTGTTGTATTTTGTTGTTTTATCTCTTCAAGATCCTTTTTGTATGTTTTCATGTCCTCTATGAGTACTTTTATCAGTTCCGTCTGTTCCGTCTGCGATGTCGTCACTTCGGTAATATTCGGCGCTATCTCCACCGCTCCTTGTTCTTTGTGCCCAATTTTCTTCTTTGCCATTTCAAACAGTTTCTTAGCATTTTCACTAACACTATTCTTTATTTCTGTTTTTAGATTCCCGGATTTACCCAGTGAGTTAATGATGTTAACATAGTAGGCCTTAGCCTCTGTATACTCACTGAGGTACTTGTTTTCCGGAGGCGTTGGGGTCTTCTCACTATCATCCGGTGCCCCATCTGTTGTCACTGAGTTCCTTTGCGAAGAGTGCGCTTTAGTCGTCTTCTTCTTTGGTGGAGCAGCGCGACTCTGTGTGGTCTTAGTTTTTTGTTGAGGCTTTGTTCCTGTCTCTGCAGGTGCCTCCGTCGTACATCCGGTAATGTCTATAAAATCAGCCGTTTCCATGACGCTATTTAAAGCGACCACAGGGGCTTCCGTCGGTGGGGCTGAAGGTCCTGCTGCTACATACGTCACATTTAACTCAGGGGTCTCTCCCCTGTGCGAATCAGGGTTTGGGCTTTGAGCCATCTTGGGGGCTTTTATGGGTGTCCGTCCGAGCATGTTGTAGTTGCTTAGCGCACTATTGTCTGTAACTTAATTGATTAAAGTTGCTTGGGTGTATAATCCCAGAATAGTCTTGAAATATTAGGGTTGTGTAAAGGGCAACCCTGAAGTCAAACACTAATATTGTATATGAGTCAATAGTTTCTATGTTATTTCCAGCCGGTGCTTGCTTCAACAGCTATCCTGAGGTAGCTGGAGCAGGTCACAATATAGTTTTATTTTATTTTTAAAAACTTTTTGATCTCAAGAAAAGTTATATAGAAAATTTTTGCTGAGTGTAATTTTAAAAAATTTTTTGGTTGAGTTTGTTATACTTTATACAAGGAACGAGAATATAAAATAAAATTCTGAAAAAGTTGGTTCTAAACTAAAGAAAATGCTATTTGAATGCTCAAGGTCACGGAAATCTACCTTAGTAATGACCAGTGGGAGGGCGGGGGGGCCTTTTTTTTCGATTTCCCGCCTGAATTCGGGAAAAATGACTATGGGGGGTTATTATATGGCCAAATACGATATGTTTAAGCAAAAAATTTCGAATGGTTTATTTGAAAAAATTTTTAAAAAATTTGAAAAATGTCGTTTTTTAAGTAAAAATTTGGTGTTTTTTGTTACAGGTCCTGAAGATCTCGCTGAAAACTACGAAGAACGATGGCAACTAATTAGTTCCAGTCAACGGAAGCCAAAAAGAAAACATTTTAAAAGAATTTTAGACTTGTAAATTTTTCTTAAGATCAATGTAGTATGAAATGTTGTATCGCTTAAGTAAACTCGGTTTGGTATTTTAATAATTTTTCGATTTCCCGCCTGAATTCGGGAAAAATGACTATGGGGGGTTATTATATGGCCAAATACGATATGTTTAAGCAAAAAATTTCGAATGGTTTATTTGAAAAAATTTTTAAAAAATTTGAAAAATGTCGTTTTTTAAGTAAAAATTTGGTGT
This sequence comes from Boloria selene, assembly GCA_905231865.2. Taxonomy (NCBI): domain Eukaryota; kingdom Metazoa; phylum Arthropoda; class Insecta; order Lepidoptera; family Nymphalidae; genus Boloria; species Boloria selene. Next base: position 13,118,709 of record HG993146.1, read on the forward strand.
TTTTTGTTACAGGTCCTGAAGATCTCGCTGAAAACTACGAAGAACGATGGCAACTAATTAGTTCCAGTCAACGGAAGCCAAAAAGAAAACATTTTAAAAGAATTTTAGACTTGTAAATTTTTCTTAAGATCAATGTAGTATGAAATGTTGTATCGCTTAAGTAAACTCGGTTTGGTATTTTAATAATTTTTCGATTTCCCGCCTGAATTCGGGAAAAATGACTATGGGGGGTTATTATATGGCCAAATACGATATGTTTAAGCAAAAAATTTCGAATGGTTTATTTGAAAAAATTTTTAAAAAATTTGAAAAATGTCGTTTTTTAAGTAAAAATTTGGTGTTTTTTGTTACAGGTCCTGAAGATCTCGCTGAAAACTACGAAGAACGATGGCAACTAATTAGTTCCAGTCAACGGAAGCCAAAAAGAAAACATTTTAAAAGAATTTAAGACTTGTAAATTTTTCTTAAGATCAATGTAGTATGAAATGTTGTATCGCTTAAGTAAACTCGGTTTGGTATTTTAATAATTTTTCGATTTCCCGCCTGAATTCGGGAAAAATGACTATGGGGGGTTATTATATGGCCAAATACGATATGTTTAAGCAAAAAATTTCGAATGGTTTATTTGAAAAAATTTTTAAAAAATTTGAAAAATGTCGTTTTTTAAGTAAAAATTTGGTGTTTTTTGTTACAGGTCCTGAAGATCTCGCTGAAAACTACGAAGAACGATGGCAACTAATTAGTTCCAGTCAACGGAAGCCAAAAAGAAAACATTTTAAAAGAATTTTAGACTTGTAAATTTTTCTTAAGATCAATGTAGTATGAAATGTTGTATCGCTTAAGTAAACTCGGTTTGGTATTTTAATAATTTTTCGATTTCCCGCCTGAATTCGGGAAAAATGACTATGGGGGGTTATTATATGGCCAAATACGATATGTTTAAGCAAAAAATTTCGAATGGTTTATTTGAAAAAATTTTTAAAAAATTTGAAAAATGTCGTTTTTTAAGTAAAAATTTGGTGTTTTTTGTTACAGGTCCTGAAGATCTCGCTGAAAACTACGAAGAACGATGGCAACTAATTAGTTCCAGTCAACGGAAGCCAAAAAGAAAACATTTTAAAAGAATTTTAGACTTGTAAATTTTTCTTAAGATCAATGTAGTATGAAATGTTGTATCGCTTAAGTAAACTCGGTTTGGTATTTTAATAATTTTTCGATTTCCCGCCTGAATTCGGGAAAAATGACTATGGGGGGTTATTATATGGCCAAATACGATATGTTTAAGCAAAAAATTTCGAATGGTTTATTTGAAAAAATTTTTAAAAAATTTGAAAAATGTCGTTTTTTAAGTAAAAATTTGGTGTTTTTTGTTACAGGTCCTGAAGATCTCGCTGAAAACTACGAAGAACGATGGCAACTAATTAGTTCCAGTCAACGGAAGCCAAAAAGAAAACATTTTAAAAGAATTTAAGACTTGTAAATTTTTCTTAAGATCAATGTAGTATGAAATGTTGTATCGCTTAAGTAAACTCGGTTTGGTATTTTAATAATTTTTCGATTTCCCGCCTGAATTCGGGAAAAATGACTATGGGGGGTTATTATATGGCCAAATACGATATGTTTAAGCAAAAAATTTCGAATGGTTTATTTGAAAAAATTTTTAAAAAATTTGAAAAATGTCGTTTTTTAAGTAAAAATTTGGTGTTTTTTGTTACAGGTCCTGAAGATCTCGCTGAAAACTACGAAGAACGATGGCAACTAATTAGTTCCAGTCAACGGAAGCCAAAAAGAAAACATTTTAAAAGAATTTTAGACTTGTAAATTTTTCTTAAGATCAATGTAGTATGAAATGTTGTATCGCTTAAGTAAACTCGGTTTGGTATTTTAATAATTTTTCGATTTCCCGCCTGAATTCGGGAAAAATGACTATGGGGGGTTATTATATGGCCAAATACGATATGTTTAAGCAAAAAATTTCGAATGGTTTATTTGAAAAAATTTTTAAAAAATTTGAAAAATGTCGTTTTTTAAGTAAAAATTTGGTGTTTTTTGTTACAGGTCCTGAAGATCTCGCTGAAAACTACGAAGAACGATGGCAACTAATTAGTTCCAGTCAACGGAAGCCAAAAAGAAAACATTTTAAAAGAATTTTAGACTTGTAAATTTTTCTTAAGATCAATGTAGTATGAAATGTTGTATCGCTTAAGTAAACTCGGTTTGGTATTTTAATAATTTTTCGATTTCCCGCCTGAATTCGGGAAAAATGACTATGGGGGGTTATTATATGGCCAAATACGATATGTTTAAGCAAAAAATTTCGAATGGTTTATTTGAAAAAATTTTTAAAAAATTTGAAAAATGTCGTTTTTTAAGTAAAAATTTGGTGTTTTTTGTTACAGGTCCTGAAGATCTCGCTGAAAACTACGAAGAACGATGGCAACTAATTAGTTCCAGTCAACGGAAGCCAAAAAGAAAACATTTTAAAAGAATTTAAGACTTGTAAATTTTTCTTAAGATCAATGTAGTATGAAATGTTGTATCGCTTAAGTAAACTCGGTTTGGTATTTTAATAATTTTTCGATTTCCCGCCTGAATTCGGGAAAAATGACTATGGGGGGTTATTATATGGCCAAATACGATATGTTTAAGCAAAAAATTTCGAATGGTTTATTTGAAAAAATTTTTAAAAAATTTGAAAAATGTCGTTTTTTAAGTAAAAATTTGGTGTTTTTTGTTACAGGTCCTGAAGATCTCGCTGAAAACTACGAAGAACGATGGCAACTAATTAGTTCCAGTCAACGGAAGCCAAAAAGAAAACATTTTAAAAGAATTTTAGACTTGTAAATTTTTCTTAAGATCAATGTAGTATGAAATGTTGTATCGCTTAAGTAAACTCGGTTTGGTATTTTAATAATTTTTCGATTTCCCGCCTGAATTCGGGAAAAATGACTATGGGGGGTTATTATATGGCCAAATACGATATGTTTAAGCAAAAAATTTCGAATGGTTTATTTGAAAAAATTTTTAAAAAATTTGAAAAATGTCGTTTTTTAAGTAAAAATTTGGTGTTTTTTGTTACAGGTCCTGAAGATCTCGCTGAAAACTACGAAGAACGATGGCAACTAATTAGTTCCAGTCAACGGAAGCCAAAAAGAAAACATTTTAAAAGAATTTTAGACTTGTAAATTTTTCTTAAGATCAATGTAGTATGAAATGTTGTATCGCTTAAGTAAACTCGGTTTGGTATTTTAATAATTTTTCGATTTCCCGCCTGAATTCGGGAAAAATGACTATGGGGGGTTATTATATGGCCAAATACGATATGTTTAAGCAAAAAATTTCGAATGGTTTATTTGAAAAAATTTTTAAAAAATTTGAAAAATGTCGTTTTTTAAGTAAAAATTTGGTGTTTTTTGTTACAGGTCCTGAAGATCTCGCTGAAAACTACGAAGAACGATGGCAACTAATTAGTTCCAGTCAACGGAAGCCAAAAAGAAAACATTTTAAAAGAATTTAAGACTTGTAAATTTTTCTTAAGATCAATGTAGTATGAAATGTTGTATCGCTTAAGTAAACTCGGTTTGGTATTTTAATAATTTTTCGATTTCCCGCCTGAATTCGGGAAAAATGACTATGGGGGGTTATTATATGGCCAAATACGATATGTTTAAGCAAAAAATTTCGAATGGTTTATTTGAAAAAATTTTTAAAAAATTTGAAAAATGTCGTTTTTTAAGTAAAAATTTGGTGTTTTTTGTTACAGGTCCTGAAGATCTCGCTGAAAACTACGAAGAACGATGGCAACTAATTAGTTCCAGTCAACGGAAGCCAAAAAGAAAACATTTTAAAAGAATTTTAGACTTGTAAATTTTTCTTAAGATCAATGTAGTATGAAATGTTGTATCGCTTAAGTAAACTCGGTTTGGTATTTTAATAATTTTTCGATTTCCCGCCTGAATTCGGGAAAAATGACTATGGGGGGTTATTATATGGCCAAATACGATATGTTTAAGCAAAAAATTTCGAATGGTTTATTTGAAAAAATTTTTAAAAAATTTGAAAAATGTCGTTTTTTAAGTAAAAATTTGGTGTTTTTTGTTACAGGTCCTGAAGATCTCGCTGAAAACTACGAAGAACGATGGCAACTAATTAGTTCCAGTCAACGGAAGCCAAAAAGAAAACATTTTAAAAGAATTTTAGACTTGTAAATTTTTCTTAAGATCAATGGTTAGGTTAGGTTAGGTTAGGTTAGGTTAGGTTAGGTTAGGTTAGGTTAGGTTAGGTTAGGTTAGGTTAGGTTAGGTTAGGTTAGGTTAGGTTAGGTTAGGTTAGGTTAGGTTAGGTTAGGTTAGGTTAGGTTAGGTTAGGTTAGGTTAGGTTAGGTTAGGTTAGGTTAGGTTAGGTTAGGTTAGGTTAGGTTAGGTTAGGTTAGGTTAGGTTAGGTTAGGTTAGGTTAGGTTAGGTTAGGTTAGGTTAGGTTAGGTTAGGTTAGGTTAGGTTAGGTTAGGTTAGGTTAGGTTAGGTTAGGTTAGGTTAGGTTAGGTTAGGTTAGGTTAGGTTAGGTTAGGTTAGGTTAGGTTAGGTTAGGTTAGGTTAGGTTAGGTTAGGTTAGGTTCTCGGGGGGGAGGCTGTACCTCTACCGGGCGCGTCCTTTCGGTGGCGGATGAGAGGGACGCCACTCGCTCGTCCTAGCCAGTCGAGCGGGTGGTAGCGGGGAAACCCGCCGCGGACCAAAAGCCATAAAGGTGGCGCCTCTGGCTGCCGTCACAGCTAAGAGGTGCCACTAGGGGCCGCCTAGCGGCCACCGGTTGCGCGACCGCTTCGGGGGTTTCGCAACCGGACAGATGGGGGTGTCATCACCGTGGATGGACCCCACGGTGAACGGGCACCAACCTGGCGGGGCCGCTCGTCGAAGCTTCGGCTGAAACGTTGCGGCAGCCGTCGGCGCGGTGTCTCTGGCCGTTGTCACGGTAGGAGGCACTGCGCGGGGGCCGCCCGTCGGGACTAGCTCGACGGGGGGCGGCCGGGAGTGGGACTGCTGCTCGGGCGGGCGGTGGTTCCGCGACTGGTGAGGGGCCGGCAGCACTTTCAGTCAGGATCGTGGCCGGCCGGTAGGGTGGGCCGCGGGGGGAGAGGAGTGCCGGTATTGCGGTGCGCCGCTCGTCCCTACCCTCCGCGGCCCAACGGGGCCGCCACCGTGGGATGGCGGACGTGGTGGGCTCGCTTCGGCGGGCGTTTGTGGTGGGTCCGCTTCGGCGGACGTGTGCAGTGGTGCCGCCGACGTCGTCTTTGATGGCGGAGGCGGCAGGGCTGCAGGGGGCGGGGAGTGTCGGTGATAAGCCGCACTCCCTGGCCTCTGGAGCCGGTGGGGCAACAGGGGGTGGGGAGTGTGGTGATGAGCCGCACTCCCCGCCCTCTGTAGTCGTTGGGGCAGCAGGGGAAAGGGAGTGTCGGCGTTGTCGCATCCCTGTCCTCTGCAGCCGTTGAGGTTTGGTCCCTTCGGGGAGTTTTTGGTGGGCCCCGTTGCGGGCGTTTGTGGTGGGTCCGCTTAGGCGGACGTGCGTAGTGGTGCTGCCGATGTCGTCTTTGATGGCGGAGGCGGCAGGGCTGCAGGGGGCGGGGAGTGTCGGTGATGAGCCGCGCTCCCTGGCCTCTGGAGCCGGTGGGGCCGCAGGGGGTAGGGAGTGTGGTGATGAGTCGCACTCCCCGCCCTCTGTAGTCGTTGGGGCTGCCGGGGGGTGGGGGGGACCGGTCTCATTAGCCGCACTCCCCGCCTTCTGCAGTCGGTGAATGGTGGTCCACTTCGGTGGGCTATGTTTGGTTGGGGCTGCTCTGGGCACTGCTCTGATTAGCAGAGTGGTCTTGGGAGTGGCCCCGTCTCTGGTTGGATGTCTTCCCATAATGGGGCTGTCCCTATCGGGGCGGCCTCATGTTGGTGGCTTCGGCCAACCGTCGGGGCGTCACGGTTGTATGCGAAAGCGATCCCGTGGCGTTCCACATGGCGGCAGGGGTTGGGCAGTTGGGTTTTAGTGGGTATGCCGGTCTCATTAGTCGGAGAGTCCCACATAACCACCCCAGGGGAAGTCGGGTGGTATCCGTAACAGGATTTCCCAACGTTAAAAAAAAAAAAAAAAAAAAAAAAAAAAAAAAAAAAAGGTTAGGTTAGGTTAGGTTAGGTTAGGTTAGGTTAGGTTAGGTTAGGTTAGGTTAGGTTAGGTTAGGTTAGGTTAGGTTAGGTTAGGTTAGGTTAGGTTAGGTTAGGTTAGGTTGGAGTTCCGCTCGAGCAGCGGTCGCGAACGGACGCGTCGGAGCTCGAAAACCGCGCTCCGCTAGCTCAAGGCGTTCGTTTTAATCTTTAAAAATCGCGAAAAGTGGTAAAAGTGTCTAAAATCAATGTAAAAAGTGTTAATTTTAGTGTAAATAGTGCCTCTGAACACGATAGTGCAAGTTAAATTTTCAAATTCGGACGATTTTCGCCAATTTTCATAGAAAAACTCAATTTTAGTTATAGTGAAAAACAGTTTTTTGCGAACGCTGCTCAAACGCGATCGACGACCTAGTGTTTTTATTAGTGTAAAATGTGCGTATTATAGTACTCTATAAGTGACAGAAATTTCGGAATTTTTGGACAAAGTTTTCATAGTGAAAATAGTAAAAAACTGTTTATGACGAAATTTCTCGTTTCGCGTACGAGCAAACCAGGGCATCGGGACTAGTATCAAAATAAAGCCCTTGTCACGACGAGTCAAGAAAACAAACTTTCATCGAAATCTGCCTACGGGGTCCGAAGATATTAAGGTTTTTATGTAACCTATTTTTATGACCTAACTTTGGGACCTAATATCTCGAGAACAAGATCTACGACCCCCCCCAAAATTTATTAGAATCGATGGAGCAACTCTCCAGCTCCACATAGAATCCAAGATCTTCGAAATCCGCTCAGGGAATCAGGAGATATTTAACTTTTTCTGAAATATGGGAAACTCCATAGTGAAAAAACTACATGTTAAAATATATTTTAAATTTAAGTAGAAACATACAGGTAGCATCACTCGGGTGCTGTCTGCTCATATTAAGATTAATTTTAATTATAAACTTTGCCATTAGTATGTACATTAGTTATTTTAAATTGTTATTAGTCAATATAATGGGAGAGTTTTAGAATACAATAGTTTTTAAAATTTTAGGATTTATATTTAACAGTCAAATTCAGTAAAACTTCTTACGTTGAACATAGAATGTACGACTTCTTTTATTAGTAGATAGATGGGCGGAGCCTATTTCTCGAAGTGACATACAGGTAGCATCACTCGGGTGCTGTCTGCTCATTTCAAGATTAATATTATATATAAATTTTTACAATAGTATTTGAAATAGTTATTTTAAATTGTTGTTAGAAAATAGAATTGGAAAGTTTTAGTATACAATAGTTTTTAAATTTTTGGAATTACATCTAAATAGTTAAACTTCATACAAATTATTTTGTCATACATTAAATGTTCAACTTTTGTTGTTATTAGATAGATGGGCGGAGCCTATTTTCTTGACTCGGCCAATGAGCGAAACTGTCCTTGTATTAAACCGGTTTTCAATTCCTTTGTTCTATTTTTAGAATTCGTATTTTATTTTGATGTTAGATGCACCTTTTAAGCAAGTTTTCAACCGACTTCAAAAAGGGAGGAGGTTATTCGTTTAAATATTGTAGTTTTAATATTTTATTATATCAATGAAGAGAATTGATAATTATTTTAGTATAGATATATGTATATACGAATCTGGGATTTGAATATATTTTTGTCTGTTTGTATTAGGATAATGCGTGTTTAATACGAATTGTTAGTAATTTAAGTTTTTATAAATATTATTATATTTTGTTTTGATGTTAGATATATTTCTTAAACAAGTTTTTAAATATTGTAGTTTTAATATTTTATTTATATCAATAAAGAGAATTGATAATTATTTTGGGTGTGTGTATGTATGTATATGTATGTATGTATGTATGTGTGTGTATGTATGTATATGTATGTATGTATGTATGTGTGTGTATGTATGTATGTATGTGTATGTATATAGGTATATATATATTTACGAATCTGGGATTTGAAATGTTTGTCTGTTTGTATTAGGATAATGCGTGTTTAATACGAATTGTTAGTAATTTAAGTTTTTATAAATATTATTATATTTTGTTTTGATGTTAGATATATTTCTTAAACAAGTTTTTAAATATTGTAGTTTTAATATTTTATTTATATCAATAAAGAGAATTGATAATTATTTTGGGTGTGTGTATGTATGTATAGGTATGTATGTATGTATGTGTGTGTATGTATGTATGTATGTGTATGTATATAGGTATATATATATTTACGAATCTGGGATTTGAAATGTTTGTCTGTTTGTATTAGGATAATGCGTGTTTAATACGAATTGTTAGTATTTTAAGTTTTTATAAATATTACAATATTTTGTTTTGATGTTAGATATATTTCTTAAATAAGTTTTTAACCGACTTCAAATAGGGAGGAGGTTATATGTTTAAATATTGTAGTTTTAATATTTTATTTATATCAATAAGGAGTATTGATAGTTATTAGTTATAGGTATATATATATGAATCTGGGATTCGAAGTTTTTGTCTGTTTGTATTAAGGTAATTCATGTTTAATACGAATTGTTAGTATTTTAAGTTTTTATAAATATTATTATATTTTGTTTTGATGTTAGATATATTTCTTAAATAAGTTTTTAACCGACTTCAAATAGGGAGGAGGTTATATGTTTAAATATTGTAGTTTTAATATTTTATTTATATCAATAAGGAGAATTGATAGTTATTAGTTATAGGTATATATATGTGAATCTGGAGTTTGAAGTGTTTGTTTGTTTGTATTAAGGTAATTCGTGTTTAATACGAATTGTTAGTATTTTAAGTTTTTATAAATATTTTGTTTTGATGTTAGATATATTTCTTAAGTAAGTTTTTAACCGACTTCAAATAGGGAGGAGGTTATATGTTTAAATATTGTAGTTTTAATATTTTATTTATATCAATAGGGAAAATTGATAGTTGTGGGTTATAGGTATATATATGTAGGTCTGGGTTTCGAAGTTTTTGTCTGTTTGTATTAAGGTAGTTCATGTTTAATACGAATTGTTAGTATTTTAAGTTTTTATAAATATTATTATATTTTGTTTTGATGTTAGATATATTTCTTAAATAAGTTTTTAACCGACTTCAAATAGGGAGGAGGTTATATGTTTAAATATTGTAGTTTTAATATTTTATTTATATCAATAAGGAGAATTGATAGTTATTAGTTATAGGTATATATATGTGAATCTGGGGTTTGAAGTGTTTGTTTGTTTGTATTAAGGTAATTCGTGTTTAATACGAATTGTTAGTATTTTAAGTTTTTATAAATATTTTGTTTTGATGTTAGATATATTTCTTAAGTAAGTTTTTAACCGACTTCAAATAGGGAGGAGGTTATATGTTTAAATATTGTAGTTTTAATATTTTATTTATATCAATAAAGAGAATTAATAATAATTTTAGTTATAGGCATATATATACCAATCAGGGATTCGAAGTTTCTGTTTGTTTGTATTAGGGTAAATTTTTCAGTTAGATATTTCGAGTTTGGGCTTATTTTAAAGGGCCTTAAGAGACCTAACACCCCCTTTACAGTTTTGGGTCTCCCCAGATTCGTTAGAATTAAGTTAGTTGTTAAGACAGGTTTAGCTGTATATATACTATTAAGTTGTCCTTATCTGAGCATTATACACTCAGACCACTGTTTTATTGTATTTTTAAAAGCAAATCAATGAATATGTAAAAATGACAGTTCCAATTGTAAATTACATACTTTGTTATTATTACTTATGTTATGGGTGTGTATATATATGTATATGTATCTTTGTTTAGTTTCCAATTAAAATATATTCTGTTTAATGACCCCTATAAGTCTACTCGTTCAGAGATCAGCCGGGACGAACGGACAGACAAACAAACAAATGGACAAGATGACTGACAATGTTATGTACATGTTCTACTATATTGTATCTTACTTTGTTTATTTTACGTATCCTCTTATCTGCTAGATATCATACATATTATATTACATATAAGTATATACACTCATTTGGAATTAGTAAGGCCGGTCGATAAGTCGGCGAATGTGCGGGGGTGGTGAAGTCACTAAAGGTTGGCCGGGAACCGGACGGCTGCCAAGTCGGATGATAGTGGGTCATAGGACGATCTCCCGGTACCGGAGTGATGGTGGGGGCTATGGACAGCTGCCAAATCTGAGCCGGTGGTGGGTGACGGAGGTTTTCCCAGATCGGATGATGGTGGGGGTCGGACGGCTGCCGGGCAGTCCGGAGGTGACGGACCGCTCTTAAACTCCACAATACGTAAGGCTGGTTCTGGAAACTCCAAATGGGACATATGTATTTTATCATTTTATATATGTATTTATTTATATAGTATATATTATAATGTTCGCTTATTATTTATATGTTGTAGTTTATGTATTATTTAGTAATATATTTTAGGTTTAGGTGGAACTAGTACGGCTTTTCGATAAGTCGGCGAATGTGCGGGGGGGGTGAAGTCACTGAAGGTTGGCCGGGAACCGGACGGCTGCCAAGTCGGATGATAGTGGGTCATAGGACGATCTCCCGGTACCGGAGTGATGGTGGGGGCTATGGACAGCTGCCAAATCTGAGCCGGTGGTGGGTGACGGAGGTTTTCCCAGATCGGATGATGGTGGGGGTCGGACGGCTGCCGGGCACTCTGGAGGTGACGGACCGCTCTTAAACTCCACAATACGTAAGATTAGCTGGAAAACTCCATATTTATCTGTTCTGCTTATCTATTTACTTAACATTTTAATTATTATTTCTATTTATTTATATATAGTAATATTTGTAAGCTTTATGGCCGGCAACTCATCCCACATTTGAATTATATAACCTCGTTATACAGTTAATAGCAATAATAATAGTGCCCCCACTTAACGTCTTCTTTTTCAGAATAGCCGGAACGAACGGACAGACAGACAGACAATTAGACAGACATTGGAATAGCAAAATCCGGAAACCTGTCTATGACAAAGAGCTATATGCTTGACGACACGGACGGGTGGATGGTCCTGATGGTGAACTGAAGTTCTAACGAACAATTACGGCTTAATTGCTGAAAAGTTCGGTGCATGTATGTATAATATTACACATGCATTTGTGTATATGTGTATACTTATGTATGCAAGTATATGTATGTATGGGTATATGTATGTGTATATGTAGGTGTATATGTGTGTGTATATATATTATATATTATGTAATTAATTTTTTCTCACATACATTGTTATTATCACTTATGTTTTCTTAGCATTACTTAGACATATCTCATTGAAATTAGTGACTAACAGACAGACGGTAGGTGAAGAATGGTGAATTAGTAGGGTCTTGGCCCGAAAGTTCAAATCCATGCACTCCCTATGACGAATGACGCCAGTGTACTGGTGTCGGACGACATGGGGAGTGTATGGGACTGAAAGGTGATAGATGAATGAATATAGTGTCTGGGAACTGGACGGCTGCCAAGTCGGATGATAGCGGAATACAGTCCGATTTGCCATAACCGGGTGATTTGGGGGCCATGGACGGCTGCCAAACCAGAGCCGGTGGTGGGAAACGGAGGGACAGTTCCAGATCGGATGATGGTGGGGGTCGGACGGCTGCCGGACACTCTCTGGTGTGATTGACCACTCCTAGGTTAGGGAATAGGTACTTACTTATCATAACGATTCCTGTATGTCCACTTATTTTAGAGTTTAGCTGGAACACACGGACAGACAACTAGACAGATAGAACAGAGAGGCCAAAGTCTCAAGAATGGTGATCTGCAAGGTGAATTAGTAGTACCCGCTTATTGGGCACGAAAGTTCAAAGCCATTCAGGCCCTATGACGATGAGACCCTGTGACGGCGGGGTGTTCGGCGACATGGGGCAGGAATGGTAAGGAATGAGAATTAGTAGAGCTCCCTTTGGCTAGGGGAGTTTGAAAGTTCTAAGAATGAATGGGTGTGGTGTCTGGAAACTGGACGACTGCCAAATTGTATGATATTTTTATTTATTTATATATAGTAATGTTTGTAAGCTCTATGGCCGGCAACCCATCCCACATTTGCATTATATAACCTCGTTATATGATTAATATATTTGCCTCGTTTCGTCAAAACGAAACTTAGCAGTATGGCTTTTCGATAAGTCGACGAATGTGAGGGGGGGGTGCCGTCGCTGAAGGCTGTCTGGGAGCTGGACGGCTGCCAAGTCGGATGATAGTGGATTACAGGACGATTTGCCGTTACCGGTTTGCCGGTGGCGGGGAACGTAGGTACTCTCCAGATCGGATGATGGTGGGGGTCGGACGGCTGCCAGACATTCGCGGAGGCGACGGACCGCTCTTAAACTCCACAATACGTAAGAATAGCCAGAAGTTTTTGATTATCTGACTTGTAATAATAAGTAAATTTTAGTCTAGTAAAATACTTTACATTTTTATCAATTTTGAATTTTTGGATTAGAATAAGATTTTACTTGAACTAGTGCCTCCCCCTGTAACGTCTTCTTTTTCAGACTAGCCGGAACGAACGAACAGACAGACAGACAATTAGACAGACATTGGATAGCGAAATCCGGAAACCTGTCTATGACAAAGAGCTAGGCAGACGGCCGAAGACGCTCGACGACACGGACAGGTGGATGGTCCTGATGGAGAACTGACAGTTTCTCCCCCTTGAGGGAGGGGGGGATTCCGAAGTTCTAACGAACAATTACGGCTTAATTGCTGGAAAGTTCGGTGCATGTATGTGTGGCATTACACATGCATTTGTGTATATGTGTATACGTATGTACGTAGGTATGTGTATGTATGGGTATATGTATGTGTATATGTAGGTATATAAATGTGTGTATATATATCATATATTATGTAATTAAATTTTTTTCTCACATACATTGTTATTATCACTTATGTTTTCTTAGCATTACTTAGACATATCTCATTGAAATTAGTGACTAACAGACAGACGGTAGGTGAAGAATGGTGAATTAGTAGGGTCTTGGCCCGAAAGTTCAAATCCATGCACTCCCTATGACGAATGACGCCAGTGTACTGGTGTCGGACGACATGGGGAATGTATGGGACTGAAAGGTGATAGATGAATGAGTATAGTGTCTGGGAACTGGACGGCTGCCAAGTCGGATGATAGTGGAATACAGTCCGATTTGCCATAACCGGGTGATTTGGGGGCCATGGACGGCTGCCAAATCAGAGCCGGTGGTGGGGAACGGAGGGACAGTTCCAGATCGGATGATGGTGGGGGTCGGACGGCTGCCGGACACTCTCTGGTGTGATTGACCACTCCTAGGTTAGGGAATAGGTACTTACTTATCATAACGATTCCTGTATGTCCACTCATTTTAGAGTTTAGCTGGAACACACGGACAGACAACTAGACAGATAGAACAGAGAGGCCAAAGTCTCAAGAATGGTGATCTGCAAGGTGAATTAGTAGTACCCGCTTATTGGGCACGAAAGTTCAAAGCCATTCAGGCCCTATGACGATGAGACCCTGTGACGGCGGGGTGTTCGGCGACATGGGGCAGGAATGGTAAGGAATGAGAATTAGTAGAGCTCCCTTTGGTCCCTAGAAGGGGAGCTTGAAAGTTCTAAGAATGAATGGGTGTGGTGTCTGGAAACTGGAAGACTGCCAAATTGTATGATATTTTTATTTATTTATATATAGTAATGTTTGTAAGCTCTATGGCCGGCAACCCATCCCACATTTGCATTATATTACCTCGTTATATGATTAATATTTGCCTCGTTTCGTCAAAACGAAACTTAGCAGTATGGCTTTTCGATAAGTCGACGAATGTGAGGGGGGGGTGCCGTCGCTGAAGGCTGTCTGGGAGCTGGACGGCTGCCAAATCGGATGATAGTGGATTACAGGACGATTTGCCGTTACCGGTTTGCCGGTGGCGGGGAACGTAGGTACTCTCCAGATCGGATGATGGTGGGGGTCGGACGGCTGCCAGATATTCGCGGAGGCGACGGACCGCTCTTAAACTCCACAATACGTAAGATTAGCCAGAAGTTTTTGATTATCTGACTTGTAATAATAAGTAGTTTTTAGTCTAGCAAAATACTTTACATTTTTATCAATTTTGAATTTTTGGATTAGAATAAGATTTTACTTGAACTAGTCCCCCCCCCCCCCCTGTAACGTCTTGTTTTTTCAGACTAGCCGGAACGAACGGACAGACAGACAGACAATTAAACAGACATTGGTTAGCGAAATGTTGGGTAGCGAAATCCGGAAACCTGTCTATGACGAAGAGCTAGGCAGACGGCCGAAGACGCTCGACGACACGGACGGGTGGATGGTCTTGATGGTGAACTGACAGTTTCTCCCCCTTGACGGAGGGGGGGATTCCGAAGTTCTAACGAACAATTACGGCTTAATTGCTGGAAAGTTCGGTGGTGTCTGTTAACACAGGTGGTTAACGCGCCTATACAGCCTCTTTTTCTCGGGGGGGAGGCTGTACCTCTACCGGGCGCGTCCTTTCGGTGGCGGATGAGAGGGACGCCACTCGCTCGTCCTAGCCAGTCGAGCGGGTGGTAGCGGGGAAACCCGCCGCGGACCAAAAGCCATAAAGGTGGCGCCTCTGGCTGCCGTCACAGCTAAGAGGTGCCACTAGGGGCCGCCTAGCGGCCACCGGTTGCGCGACCGCTTCGGGGGTTTCGCAACCGGACAGATGGGGGTGTCATCACCGTGGGGGACCCCACGGTGAACGGGCACCAACCTGGCGGGGCCGCTCGTCGAAGCTTCGGCTGAAACGTTGCGGCAGCCGTCGGCGCGGTGTCTCTGGCCGTTTTCACGGTAGGAGGCACTGCGCGGGGGCCGCCCGTCGGGACTAGCTCGACGGGGGGCGGCCGGGAGTGGGACTGCTGCTCGGGCGGGCGGTGGTTCCGCGACTGGTGAGGGGTGGCCGGCAGCACTTTCAGTCAGGATCGTGGCCGGCCGGTAGGGCGGACCGCGGGGGGAGAGGAGTGCCGGTATTACGGTGCGCCGCTCGTCCCTACCCTCCGCGGCCCAACGGGGCCGTCACCGTGGGATGGCGGACGCGGTGGGCTCGCTTCGGCGGGCGTTTGTGGTGGGTCTGCTTCGGCGGACGTGTGCAGTGGTGCCGCTGACGTCGTCTTTGATGGCGGAGGCGGCAGGGCTGCAGGGGGCGGGGAGTGTGGTGATAAGTCGCACTCCCTGGCCTCTGGAGCCGGTGGGGCAACAGGGGGTGGGGAGTGTGGTGATGAGCCGCACTCCCCGCCCTCTGTAGTCGTTGGGGCAGCAGGGGAGAGGGAGTGTCGGCGTTGTCGCATCCCTGTCCTCTGCAGCCGTTGAGGTTTGGTCCCTTCGGGGAATTTGGTGGTGGGCCCCGTTGCGGGCGTTTGTGGTGGGTCCGCTTATGCGGACGTGTGTAGTGGTGCTGCCGATGTCGTCTTTGATGGCGGAGGCGGCAGGGCTGCAGGGGGCGGGGAGTGTCGGTGATGAGCCGCACTCCCTGGCCTCTGGAGCCGGTGGGGCCGCAGGGGGTAGGGAGTGTGGTGATGAGTCGCACTCCCCGCCCTCTGTAGTCGTTGGGGCTGCCGGGGGGTGGGGGGGGACCGGTCTCATTAGCCGCACTCCCCGCCTTCTGCAGTCGGTGAATGGTGGTCCACTTCGGTGGGCTATGTTTGGTTGGGGCTGCTCTGGGCACTGCTCTGATTAGCAGAGTGGTCTTGGGAGTGGCCCCGTCTCTGGTTGGATGTCTTCCCATAATGGGGCTGTCCCTATCGGGGCGGCCTCATGTTGGTGGCTTCGGCCAACCGTCGGGGCGTCACGGTTGTATGCGAAAGCGATCCCGTGGCGTTCCACATGCGTGGAGTGCGATCTTTAAGCAAAGTCCGAGCCGTGCTGAATAAGCGCCCAGGAGTGCTTGCTAAAGGTACCACAGCCCGTAGTCAGTCGGGGTCGCCTGAAGACGATGTGAGACCAAAAGATAGGGTAATGGTTAACCGCAGTAGAGGTCGTCCACCGACTACGGGACAATACGTAGGTCTCGCGGAAGCAAAACGCGCTTTGAATGACGCGAAAAGAGAGGAGCTCATGCTCAGAGCGGAGATGGAGGTGGTGGACATGACATCGGCACTCAAGACCAGAGCCGAACAACGCCAGGCGAATACTTCCCCTAACATAACCAGAGGTGAAGGGGAGTCGGAATTAGTGTCGGATCTCCAGGCTAAAGTAAAAACTAGCCTGGATGTAATCGAAAAAGTTGCTACAAAATCTGGCAACTTAAAGGGCACATTTTCAAAAGCCCTAAAGGAGGCCGCGAGTGCGATTGCATCAGCAGTAGACCAGCTGGCCAAACGCACAGCGTCAGAGGAGACGGCTCAGTTACGAGCTAATAATCAGAAGCTGCAGAACGAGATCGCCGAACTGAGGAAGGAGGTAGCAGATATGAGGTCGGAACTCGAACTACAGAAGTCTCACAACATCATTCCGCGAGAAACTTCTGTAGAACAGATGACGTCTACCTCTACGTCGAGCCTGGCACAACCTCACGCTGATGAACTGGCTCGCTCCATAATAGTGCAGGTGGGCACCATGATGAGTGACCGTATCGAAGCGTTAGAGGCAAAACTGTTAAGAGAGCAACGAGTTCCAGTGCCGTTGATCTCAGACACAGTTCTTTCAAGAAGGTCGGAGGCCACTCCGACTACCCTTATGGCTCTTGCCAATCCCGGACCTAAGACGCAAAACAAGAAGGAAAAGAAGAAAAAGGAGAAGAAAGAGAAGAAAGCGCCCTCAAAGGCTGCTCAATCAATTGCTCCCACCGGCGACATACCACCCTTGTCCACCAATAATACCTCGGAAGGTTGGAACGTTGTAGCCAAGAGAGGTGCGAAAAAGAAGGCAGTGGCAACAAAACCAGCCCAAAAGAAGGGAGTATCAGGTTCAGCTAAACCAGTCAAGCTGAAGCCTCCACGTTCTGCTGCGGTGGTCCTCAAGCTCCAGCCCTCGGCTGTCGAGCGTAATATAACATACGAAGAAGTGTTTGCCCAGGTCAAACAAAAGCTAGACCTAAATGGGCTGGGCATCAAGGACGTGCGCTACAAGGTGGCTGCTACCGGTGCCAGGATGCTGGAACTACCTGGCACCAACAACGATGACAAGGCAAATGCTCTAGCACAGCAACTTGCCACCATACTTGACGGTGAAGACGTGCTAATATCCCGGCCGGTGAAGTGCGCCGAGCTTCGGATACTGGGGCTCGAAGACTCGGTGACACCTAATGACCTAGTAAAGGCGGTCAGTGAGATTGGGGGCTGCGACAAAGACACTGTAAAAGTCGGTGACATACGTCGTAACCGCTTTGAACTGAAGTCAGCTTGGATTAAATGCCCAATCATGGCTGCTCAAAAGGTCGCAGCTGAGAGCAGGATACGAGTTGGCTTTATAACGGCGCAAGTAAAATTGCTGCAGCCACGACAGCAACGATGTTTCCGCTGCCACGAAACAGGGCACGTGGCGGCGAAGTGCACTGGTGATGTAGACCGTAGCAGCCAATGTTTTCGCTGCGGACAACCTGGTCATAGACGCTCGCAGTGTTCCGCGGTGCCACACTGCCCTGTATGTGAGTCAGCCAAACGGCCGGCAAATCACATTGTTGGCAGTGTCGCCTGTGCTCGAGCCTTAGAAAAGGAAAAGAAGAGAGGCAAACGTCCTGCGGCCAGTGCAACACGGTTGCGCACAGAGGAGCAAAGAACGGAGCAACACTAATGGCCACCGTTCTACAAGCAAATCTAAACCACTGTGCCAGGGCTCAAGATCTTCTAGTCCAAAGTATGGCACAGTGGTCTACGCAGCTGGCGGTACTCTCGGAGCCATACTATGTTCCACAGAGGGACAATTGGGTCGGTGACAATGACGGGACAGTTGCACTCGTCGCCCAGTTTAGCGCAGGTGCACCGCTGTTCACTCGAGTCAAGAAGAGGTCCGGAGTCGTCATGGCCTTGTTGGGCGAAACGCTGGTGGTAGGTGTCTACTTCTCCCCGAATAAAACCCTTGTTGAGTTCGAGAACTTTCTAGATGGTCTTGGAGAACTAATATCTCAAAGTAGACACCGCTACATACTGGTGGCTGGCGATCTAAACGCCAAATCAGATGCATGGGGTTGCCCAGTGACAGATGCCCGTGGGCGATCGCTTGAGGAGTGGACTGTTGCCACTGGCTTAACCGTCCTGAATCGGGGAACGGTCAACACGTGCGTGCGACGGCAGGGTGGGTCCATCGTGGACGTAACGTTTGCCAGCCCTGCCTTAGCGCGCCGTATACACGGTTGGCGAGTGCTGGATGATGTGGAGACGCTCTCAGACCATCTGTACATCCAATATGAGATCTCCACTCATCCGGCGGGGCCGCCAACCTCTTACCGTATCCCGAGGGAGAGCGGTCCAAGGTGGCAGCTCAAACGCCTCAACCAAGAGCTGCTTAAAGAGGCATCAGTTGTGGCCTCTTGGCTGCCCCTCCGCATATCATCTCCGGAAGAGGCAGCAACCCGCATAGAAGAGCTTATAAAGCGGATCTGTGACTCTTCAATGCCCAGATCCAGGCATCGCTCACCGCGGCAGCAGGTGTGGTGGTGGACTGCAGAAATTGCACGACTGCGCGAGGACTGCGTGGCTGCTAGACGCCTCTACCTGCGCTGCCGAAGGAGGGTGCGAAGAAACCAAACGGAGGAGGATGGGAGATATGCGGAATATACGCAGGCAAAATCACGTCTCCAAGCCCAAATCGCCAGGGCCATAAACGAGGGCAGGGCCGAAATGCTAGAGGAGCTCAATAGAGACCCGTGGGGCACACCTTACAGATTAGTAATGAACAAGCTTCGCCCCTGGGCTCCTCCACTAACTGAAACGCTCAACGAGGGAGTGTTGCAAGGCGTGCTGGAGAGTCTCTTCCCACATCGGGATAACTTCATGGTGCCGCAAATGGTCTCACGGACGGCGACTGCAGACGAGACAGGCCAAGAAGATGTAATGGGTGTCACTGAAGCGGAGATGGCAGATGCAGTTGCGCGCATGCGCGGGAAGTCCGTTGCCCCGGGGCCGGATGGGATACCTGGTCGTGCGTTAGCTCTTGCGTTGGACGCTTTAGGGCCTTGTGTGAGGGAATTATTCACTGCCTGTCTGGCTCAAGCCACAATTCCGCAGAGGTGGAAGACAGGCAGGTTGGTTCTTCTCAGGAAGGAAGGGCGTCCGGCGGAGTCTCCCTCCGCTTACCGTCCCATCGTGCTGCTCAATGAGATGGCTAAACTTTTCGAGCGCATTGTAGTTGGGCGCTTGACCAAGCACATGGTGGAGATTGGGCCGGATCTATCGGATGCACAGTATGGTTTTCGCAGTAGTCGCTCAACTATAGATGCCATCCAGTTAGTGAAATCCTACGCGCAGGATGCGGTTTCCCAGGGTGAGGTAGTTTTTGCGGTGTCCCTTGACATCGCAAACGCCTTTAACTCCTTACCCTGGGCTTGCATCAGGGAGGCACTCCGCTACCATGGGGTGCCAACCTACCTGCGCCGTGTAATCGGAGCTTACCTATCAGATAGATCTGTGGTCTTCCCGGAACGGAACGGCTGGAGAAGACGTGAAGTGTCGTGCGGTGTTCCACAGGGCTCAGTCCTCGGTCCGATCCTGTGGAACATTGGCTACGACTGGGTCCTCAGAGGTAGAACACTGAGAGGAGTCAGTGTAGTGTGCTACGCAGATGACACCTTGGTTATGGCGCGAGCAAAAGACCCTACCGAAGCGGCGCTTGTAGCGACGGCCGGAGTGGCCCATGTTGTGGGTAGAATACGCAGGCTAGGGCTGGAGGTTGCCCTAGAAAAATCCGAGGCGCTGTGCTTTCACGGCCCTCGACGAGCACCACCGTCAGGCACTCAGATTATTGTAGATGGAGTCCACATCGGCTTGTCGAGTACGATGAAGTATCTAGGACTCGTGCTCGACAGCCGATGGAAATTTCGAGCGCATTTTGACAAACTTGCGCTCAAACTAACGAAGACAGCTGGCGCACTCAGTAGGCTCCTACCAAATTTGAGTGGACCGAGATCTTCCAGCAGACGCCTTTACCTGAACGTGTTACGGTCCATGGCGCTCTATGGTGCCCCTATATGGGCAGATGCACTCAGCCGAGAGAATGTGGCTGTGTTGAAGCAGTCGCAGAAAGTACTAGCCCTGAGAGTAGCGAGGGGCTATCGAACCATCTCAGCAGAAGTAGCGTGCGTGCTAGCAGGAGTTCTGCCATGGGACCTGGACGCCCAGACCTTGGCGTCGACGTACCATCGACGTCGAGAGTATGTATCCGGGGACCTAAGTCTAGCACCAATCAACAACGATGAGCGGGATGCCACAATAGAAGTATGGCTTACAAGATTGCAGAATGTTACAGCCGGCCGAAGGACTATTGACGCTGTACATCCTGTCCTAAGGCAATGGTTAAACAGAAGTCACGGCGTGCTCTCATTCCGGTTGACGCAGATCCTCACGGGACATGGGTGCTTCGGCGGATACCTGTGCCGCGTCGCCGGAAGAGAACCGGACGCGCGCTGCCACCATTGCAGCGCTTGCAATGATGAGGACGCGCAGCATACCTTGGAGATATGCCCAGCTTGGGCGTCAGAGCGGGAGGCGCTCCAAAGTGTTGTGGGGGATGACCTGTCGCTCCCGGCCGTGATCAAAGCCATGGTCGAGAGTGAAAGGTCCTGGGATGCCGTCCAGACCTTCTGCGAGGTCGTGATGTCGCAGAAGGAGTCGGCGGAGAGAGAAAGAGAGGCAACTTCCGATCTCGCCATCCGCCGACGACGGACCGGGCGCCGGAGAGCGGCACAAGACCGCCGCCTCCCCCCCTAACACTAGCCAGAGGGCGGTAGACTTGGGGAAGTCTGCCGCCTAGTCACCTGGCCCGAGTAGGCGCGCGCGGTGTCCGCCGCGCGCCACTCCAGTTGTGGTCGTTGAGGGTGCCTCCTCCACCCTCCGACACCGAGACGAGCCGCAGGGCTATCGCCGTCGGGTTCGCGGATGATTTCATGTTCCCGTGTTCCCGACATCAAGGCGTTCAAGGTGGACACCGTGTGGTTTTAAAAAAAAAAAAAAAAAAAAAAAAAAAAAAAAAAAAAAAAAAAAAAAAAAAAAAAAAAAAAAAAAGGTTAGGTTAGGTTAGGTTAGGTTAGGTTAGGTTAGGTTAGGTTAGGTTAGGTTAGGTTAGGTTAGGTTAGGTTAGGTTAGGTTAGGTTAGGTTCCCGAGGGACCCGAGGGAGTTGTTGGTCCTCCTACCGGGCGCGTCCCCAGGTGGCGGATAGGGGAATGCCACTCGCACTGTAACGCGGGTGGTACCGGAGCAATCCGGCGCGGACCAAAACCAACTAGGCATGGGCGTGCCTTAGGGGTTTGTTAACCCCACGGCCTAGCGGAGCACACCGTAAACAAAGCCGAAGCTGTGGATCAGCACCGAGGTGGGGCGGGTTCGGCGAGCGCTTCACTGCGCAGCCGGACTGCACTTCCCGTGCAACGCCCTCCTCAACTCGTAATCCTTGTTCTCGGTGCTGTTGTCATGTCTAGCGGCCGGGAACTGGGACCGAGGGCCTCGGCTTAACTGCCCGGGTCGCGAGGAAGAAAACCTCTATAAAAAATTACCCCGAATCCCAAGCGGCGTAGCAGCGCGAGGGGATGCATGGCTGATGGGTTGTTCAGTCGCTACTGCTTCCCCCGCTAGAGTACCGGCCGACACTCTAGCGGGTTACGCTTAGGCTTATCCGGGTGCAGGGGGCACCGCTCGGATGGACCTTCCAATCCCCCATACTCGTGGGAACAGTATGGAGAAAATTAAACACAAAAACCCAAATGACGAGGAGCCTGAGACGGGCGGAGAGACGAATGTGCCTGAGACGGGCGGAGAGACGAACGTGCCTGAGATGGGCGGAGAGACGAACGTGCCAGTGACTGGCGGAGGCGCAGGCGTTGCGTCAAGCAAAGGAGTGCGATCTTTAAGCAAAGTCCGAGCCGTGCTGAATAAGCGCCCAGGAGTGCTTGCTAAAGGTACCACAGCCCGTAGTCAGTCGGGGTCGCCTGAAGACGATGTGAGACCAAAAGATAGGGTAATGGTTAACCGCAGTAGAGGTCGTCCACCGACTACGGGACAATACGTAGGTCTCGCGGAAGCAAAACGCGCTTTGAATGACGCGAAAAGAGAGGAGCTCATGCTCAGAGCGGAGATGGAGGTGGTGGACATGACATCGGCACTCAAGACCAGAGCCGAACAACGCCAGGCGAATACTTCCCCTAACATAACCAGAGGTGAAGGGGAGTCGGAATTAGTGTCGGATCTCCAGGCTAAAGTAAAAACTAGCCTGGATGTAATCGAAAAAGTTGCTACAAAATCTGGCAACTTAAAGGGCACATTTTCAAAAGCCCTAAAGGAGGCCGCGAGTGCGATTGCATCAGCAGTAGACCAGCTGGCCAAACGCACAGCGTCCGAGGAGACGGCTCAGTTACGAGCTAATAATCAGAAGCTGCAGAACGAGATCGCCGAACTGAGGAAGGAGGTAGCAGATATGAGGTCGGAACTCGAACTACAGAAGTCTCACAACATCATTCCGCGAGAAACTTCTGTAGAACAGATGACGTCTACCTCTACGTCGAGCCTGGCACAACCTCACGCTGATGAACTGGCTCGCTCCATAATAGTGCAGGTGGGCACCATGATGAGTGACCGTATCGAAGCGTTAGAGGCAAAACTGTTAAGAGAGCAACGAGTTCCAGTGCCGTTGATCTCAGACACAGTTCTTTCAAGAAGGTCGGAGGCCACTCCGACTACCCTTATGGCTCCTGCCAATCCCGGACCTAAGGCGCAAAACAAGAAGGAAAAGAAGAAAAAGGAGAAGAAAGAGAAGAAAGCGCCATCAAAGGCTGCTCAATCAGTTGCTCCCACCGGCGACATACCACCCTTGTCCACCAATAATACCTCGGAAGGTTGGAACGTTGTAGCCAAGAGAGGTGCAAAAAAGAAGGCAGGGGCAACAAAACCAGCCCAAAAGAAGGGAGTAACAGGTTCAGCTAAACCAGTCAAGCTGAAGCCTCCACGTTCTGCTGCGGTGGTCCTCAAGCTCCAGCCCTCAGCTGTCGAGCGTAATATAACATACGAAGAAGTGTTTACCCAGGTCAAGCAAAAGCTAGACCTAAATGGCCTGGGCATCAAGGACGTGCGCTACAAGGTGGCTGCTACCGGTGCCAGGATGCTGGAACTACCTGGCACCAACAACGATGACAAGGCTAATGCTCTAGCACAGCAACTTGCCACCATACTTGACGGTGAAGACGTGCTAATATCCCGGCCGGTGAAGTGCGCCGAGCTTCGGATACTGGGGCTCGAAGACTCGGTGACACCTAATGACCTAATAAAGGCGGTCAGTGAGATTGGGGGCTGCGACAAAGACACTGTAAAAGTCGGTGAAATACGTCGGAACCGCTTTGAACTGAAGTCAGCTTGGATTAAATGCCCAATCATGGCTGCTCAAAAGGTCGCAGCTGAGAGCAGGATACGAGTTGGCTTTATAACGGCGCAAGTAAAATTGCTACAGCCACGACAGCAACGATGTTTCCGCTGCCACGAAACAGGGCACGTGGCGGCGAAGTGCACTGGTGATGTAGACCGTAGCAGCCAATGTTTTCGCTGCGGACAACCTGGTCATAGACGCTCGCAGTGTTCCGCGGTGCCACACTGCCCTGTATGTGAGTCAGCCAAACGGCCGGCAAATCACATTGTTGGCAGTGTCGCCTGTGCTCGAGCCTTAGAAAAGGAAAAGAAGAGAGGCAAACGTCCAGCGGCCAGTGCAACACGGTTGCGCACAGAGGAGCAAAGAACGGAGCAACACTAATGGCCACCGTTCTACAGGCAAATCTAAACCACTGTGCCAGGGCTCAAGATCTTCTAGTCCAAAGTATGGCACAGTGGTCTACGCAGCTGGCGGTACTCTCGGAGCCATACTATGTTCCACAGAGGGACAATTGGGTCGGTGACAATGACGGGACAGTTGCACTCGTCGCCCAGTTTAGCGCAGGTGCACCGCTGTTCACTCGAGTCAAGAAAAGGTCCGGAGTCGTCATGGCCTTGCTGGGCGAAACGCTGGTGGTAGGTGTCTACTTCTCCCCGAATAAGACCCTTGTTGAGTTCGACAACTTCCTAGACGGTCTTGGAGAACTAATATCTCAAAGTAGACACCGCTACATACTGGTGGCTGGCGATCTAAACGCCAAATCAGGTGCTTGGGGTTGCCCAGTGACAGATGCCCGTGGGCGATCGCTTGAGGAGTGGACTGTTGCCACTGGCTTAACCGTCTTGAATCGGGGAACGGTTAACACGTGCGTGCGACGGCAGGGTGGGTCCATCGTGGACGTAACGTTTGCCAGCCCTGCCTTAGCGCGCCGTATACACGGTTGGCGAGTGCTGGATGATGTGGAGACGCTCTCAGACCATCTGTACATCCAATATGAGATCTCCACTCATCCGGCGGGGCCGCCAACCCCTTACCGTATCCCGAGGGAGAGCGGTCCAAGGTGGCAGCTCAAACGCCTCAACCAAGAGCTGCTTAAAGAGGCATCAGTTGTGGCCTCTTGGCTGCCCCTCCGCATATCATCTCCGGAAGAGGCAGCAACCCGCATAGAAGAGCTTATAAAGCGGATCTGTGACTCTTCAATGCCCAGATCCAGGCGTCGCTCACCGAGGCAGCAGGTGTGGTGGTGGACTGCAGAAATTGCACGACTGCGCGAGGACTGCGTGGCTGCTAGACGCCGCTACTTGCGCTGCCGAAGGAGGGTGCGAAGAAACCAAACGGAGGAGGATGGGAGATATGCGGAATATACGCAGGCAAAATCACGTCTCCAAGCCCAAATCGCCAGGGCCATAACCGAGGGCAGGGCCGAAATGCTAGAGGAGCTCAATAGAGACCCGTGGGGCACACCTTATAGATTAGTAATGAACAAGCTTCGCCCCTGGGCTCCTCCACTAACTGAAACGCTCAACGAGGGAGTGTTGCAAGGCGTGCTGGAGAGTCTCTTCCCACATCGGGATAACTTCACGGTGCCGCAAATGGTCTCACGGACGGCGGCTGCAGACGAGACAGGCCAAGAAGACGTAATGGGTGTCACTGAAGTGGAGATGGCAGATGCAGTTGCGCGCATGCGCGGGAAGTCCGTTGCCCCGGGGCCGGATGGGATACCTGGTCGTGCGTTAGCTCTTGCGTTGGACGCTTTAGGGCCTTGTGTGAGGGAATTATTCACTGCCTGTCTGGCTCAAGCCACAATTCCACAGAGGTGGAAGACAGGCAGGTTGGTTCTTCTCAGGAAGGAAGGGCGTCCGGCGGAGTCTCCCTCCGCTTACCGTCCCATCGTGCTGCTCAATGAGATGGCTAAACTTTTTGAGCGCATTGTAGTTGGGCGCTTGACCAAGCACATGGTGGAGATTGGACCGGATCTATCGGATGCACAGTATGGTTTTCGCAGTAGTCGCTCAACTATAGATGCCATCCAGTTAGTGAAATCCTGCGCGCAGGATGCGGTTTCCCAGGGTGAGGTAGTTTTTGCGGTGTCCCTTGACATCGCAAACGCCTTTAACTCCTTACCCTGGGCTTGCATCAGGGAGGCACTCCGCTACCACGGGGTGCCAACCTACCTGCGCCGTGTAATCGGAGCTTACCTATCCGATAGATCTGTGGTCTTCCCGGAACGGAACGGCTGGAGAAGACGTGAAGTGTCGTGCGGTGTTCCACAGGGCTCAGTCCTCGGTCCGATCCTGTGGAACATTGGCTACGACTGGGTCCTCAGAGGTAGAACACTGAGAGGAGTCAGTGTAGTGTGCTACGCAGATGACACCTTGGTTATGGCGCGAGCAAAAGACCCTACCGAAGCGGCGCTTGTAGCGACGGCCGGAGTGGCCCATGTTGTGGGTAGAATACGCAGGCTAGGGCTGGAGGTTGCCCTAGAAAAATCCGAGGCGCTGTGCTTTCACGGCCCTCGACGAGCACCACCGTCAGGCACTCAGATTATTGTAGATGGAGTCCACATCGGCTTGTCGAGTACGATGAAGTATCTAGGACTCGTGCTCGACAGCCGATGGAAATTTCGAGCGCATTTTGACAAACTTGCGCTCAAACTAACGAAGACAGCTGGCGCACTCAGCAGGCTCCTACCAAATTTGAGTGGACCGAGTTCTTCCAGCAGACGCCTTTACCTCAACGTGTTACGGTCCATGGCGCTCTATGGTGCCCCTATATGGGCAGATGCACTCAGCCGAGAGAATGTGGCTGTGTTGAAGCAGTCGCAGAAAGTACTAGCCCTGAGAGTAGCGAGGGGCTATCGAACCATCTCAGCAGAAGTAGCGTGCGTGCTAGCAGGAGTTCTGCCATGGGACCTGGACGCCCAAACCTTGGCGTCGACGTACCATCGACGTCGAGAGTATGTATCCGGGGACCTAAGTCCAGCACCAATCAACAACGATGAGCGGGATGCCACAATAGAAGTATGGCTTACAAGATTGCAGAATGTTACAGCCGGCCGAAGGACTATTGACGCTGTACATCCTGTCCTAAGGCAATGGTTAAACAGAAGTCACGGCGTCCTCTCATTCCGGTTGACGCAGATCCTCACGGGACATGGGTGCTTCGGCGGATACCTGTGCCGCGTCGCCGGAAGAGAACCGGACGCGCGCTGCCACCATTGCAGCGCTTGCAATGATGAGGACGCGCAGCATACCTTGGAGATATGCCCAGCCTGGGCGTCAGAGCGGGAGGCGCTCCAAAGTGTTGTGGGGGATGACCTGTCGCTCCCGGCCGTGATCAAAGCCATGGTCGAGAGTGAAAGGTCCTGGGATGCCGTCCAGACCTTCTGCGAGGTCGTGATGTCGCAGAAGGAGTCGGCGGAGAGAGAAAGAGAGGCAACTTCCGATCTCGCCATCCGCCGACGACGGACCGGGCGCCGGAGAGCGGCACAAGACCGCCGCCTCCCCCCCTAACACTAGCCAGAGGGCGGTAGACTTGGGGAAGTCTGCCGCCTAGTCACCTGGCCCGAGTAGGCGCGCGCGGTGTCCGCCGCGCGCCACTCCAGTTGTGGTCGTTGAGGGTGCCTCCTCCACCCTCCGACACCGAGACGAGCCGCAGGGCTATCGCCGTCGGGTTCGCGGATGATTTCCTGTTCCCGTGTTCCCGGCACTAAGGCGATCAAGGTGGACACCGTCAGGTTTTAGTGGGTAGGCTGCCGTGCGTTTACCATCTCTAGCACGGCAGGAGCCCCACATAACCCGTCGTTCTTCCCCAGGCGGCGGGTACCCGGCAACAGGGTTTCCTGACGAAAAAAAAAAAAAAAAAAAAAAAAAAAAAAAAAAAAAAAAAAAAAAAAAAAAAAAAAAAAAAAAAAAAAAAAAAAAAAAAAAAAAAAAAAAAAAAAAAAAAAAAAAAAAAAAAAAAAAAAAAAAAAAAAAAAGGTTCCCGAGGGAGTTGTTGGTCCTCCTACCGGGCGCGTCCCCAGGTGGCGGATAGGGGAATGCCACTCGCACTGTAACGCGGGTGGTACCGGAGCAATCCGGCGCGGACCAAAACCAACTAGGCATGGGCGTGCCTTAGGGGTTTGTTAACCCCACGGCCTAGCGGAGCACACCGTAAACAAAGCCGAAGCTGTGGATCAGCACCGAGGTGGGGCGGGTTCGGCGAGCGCTTCACTGCGCAGCCGGACTGCACTTCCCGTGCAACGCCCTCCTCAACTCGTAATCCTTGTTCTCGGTGCTGTTGTCATGTCTAGCGGCCGGGAACTGGGACCGAGGGCCTCGGCTTAACTGCCCGGGTCGCGAGGAAGAAAACCTCTATAAAAAATTACCCCGAATCCCAAGCGGCGTAGCAGCGCGAGGGGATGCATGGCTGATGGGTTGTTCAGTCGCTACTGCTTCCCCCGCTAGAGTACCGGCCGACACTCTAGCGGGTTACGCTTAGGCTTATCCGGGTGCAGGGGGCACCGCTCGGATGGACCTTCCAATCCCCCATACTCGTGGGAACAGTATGGAGAAAATTAAACACAAAAACCCAAATGACGAGGAGCCTGAGACGGGCGGAGAGACGAATGTGCCTGAGACGGGCGGAGAGACGAACGTGCCTGAGATGGGCGGAGAGACGAACGTGCCAGTGACTGGCGGAGGCGCAGGCGTTGCGTCAAGCAAAGGAGTGCGATCTTTAAGCAAAGTCCGAGCCGTGCTGAATAAGCGCCCAGGAGTGCTTGCTAAAGGTACCACAGCCCGTAGTCAGTCGGGGTCGCCTGAAGACGATGTGAGACCAAAAGATAGGGTAATGGTTAACCGCAGTAGAGGTCGTCCACCGACTACGGGACAATACGTAGGTCTCGCGGAAGCAAAACGCGCTTTGAATGACGCGAAAAGAGAGGAGCTCATGCTCAGAGCGGAGATGGAGGTGGTGGACATGACATCGGCACTCAAGACCAGAGCCGAACAACGCCAGGCGAATACTTCCCCTAACATAACCAGAGGTGAAGGGGAGTCGGAATTAGTGTCGGATCTCCAGGCTAAAGTAAAAACTAGCCTGGATGTAATCGAAAAAGTTGCTACAAAATCTGGCAACTTAAAGGGCACATTTTCAAAAGCCCTAAAGGAGGCCGCGAGTGCGATTGCATCAGCAGTAGACCAGCTGGCCAAACGCACAGCGTCCGAGGAGACGGCTCAGTTACGAGCTAATAATCAGAAGCTGCAGAACGAGATCGCCGAACTGAGGAAGGAGGTAGCAGATATGAGGTCGGAACTCGAACTACAGAAGTCTCACAACATCATTCCGCGAGAACCTTCTGTAGAACAGATGACGTCTACCTCTACGTCGAGCCTGGCACAACCTCACGCTGATGAACTGGCTCGCTCCATAATAGTGCAGGTGGGCACCATGATGAGTGACCGTATCGAAGCGTTAGAGGCAAAACTGTTAAGAGAGCAACGAGTTCCAGTGCCGTTGATCTCAGACACAGTTCTTTCAAGAAGGTCGGAGGCCACTCCGACTACCCTTATGGCTCCTGCCAATCCCGGACCTAAGGCGCAAAACAAGAAGGAAAAGAAGAAAAAGGAGAAGAAAGAGAAGAAAGCGCCATCAAAGGCTGCTCAATCAGTTGCTCCCACCGGCGACATACCACCCTTGTCCACCAATAATACCTCGGAAGGTTGGAACGTTGTAGCCAAGAGAGGTGCAAAAAAGAAGGCAGGGGCAACAAAACCAGCCCAAAAGAAGGGAGTAACAGGTTCAGCTAAACCAGTCAAGCTGAAGCCTCCACGTTCTGCTGCGGTGGTCCTCAAGCTCCAGCCCTCAGCTGTCGAGCGTAATATAACATACGAAGAAGTGTTTACCCAGGTCAAGCAAAAGCTAGACCTAAATGGCCTGGGCATCAAGGACGTGCGCTACAAGGTGGCTGCTACCGGTGCCAGGATGCTGGAACTACCTGGCACCAACAACGATGACAAGGCTAATGCTCTAGCACAGCAACTTGCCACCATACTTGACGGTGAAGACGTGCTAATATCCCGGCCGGTGAAGTGCGCCGAGCTTCGGATACTGGGGCTCGAAGACTCGGTGACACCTAATGACCTAATAAAGGCGGTCAGTGAGATTGGGGGCTGCGACAAAGACACTGTAAAAGTCGGTGAAATACGTCGGAACCGCTTTGAACTGAAGTCAGCTTGGATTAAATGCCCAATCATGGCTGCTCAAAAGGTCGCAGCTGAGAGCAGGATACGAGTTGGCTTTATAACGGCGCAAGTAAAATTGCTACAGCCACGACAGCAACGATGTTTCCGCTGCCACGAAACAGGGCACGTGGCGGCGAAGTGCACTGGTGATGTAGACCGTAGCAGCCAATGTTTTCGCTGCGGACAACCTGGTCATAGACGCTCGCAGTGTTCCGCGGTGCCACACTGCCCTGTATGTGAGTCAGCCAAACGGCCGGCAAATCACATTGTTGGCAGTGTCGCCTGTGCTCGAGCCTTAGAAAAGGAAAAGAAGAGAGGCAAACGTCCAGCGGCCAGTGCAACACGGTTGCGCACAGAGGAGCAAAGAACGGAGCAACACTAATGGCCACCGTTCTACAGGCAAATCTAAACCACTGTGCCAGGGCTCAAGATCTTCTAGTCCAAAGTATGGCACAGTGGTCTACGCAGCTGGCGGTACTCTCGGAGCCATACTATGTTCCACAGAGGGACAATTGGGTCGGTGACAATGACGGGACAGTTGCACTCGTCGCCCAGTTTAGCGCAGGTGCACCGCTGTTCACTCGAGTCAAGAAAAGGTCCGGAGTCGTCATGGCCTTGCTGGGCGAAACGCTGGTGGTAGGTGTCTACTTCTCCCCGAATAAGACCCTTGTTGAGTTCGACAACTTCCTAGACGGTCTTGGAGAACTAATATCTCAAAGTAGACACCGCTACATACTGGTGGCTGGCGATCTAAACGCCAAATCAGGTGCTTGGGGTTGCCCAGTGACAGATGCCCGTGGGCGATCGCTTGAGGAGTGGACTGTTGCCACTGGCTTAACCGTCCTGAATCGGGGAACGGTTAACACGTGCGTGCGACGGCAGGGTGGGTCCATCGTGGACGTAACGTTTGCCAGCCCTGCCTTAGCGCGCCGTATACACGGTTGGCGAGTGCTGGATGATGTGGAGACGCTCTCAGACCATCTGTACATCCAATATGAGATCTCCACTCATCCGGCGGGGCCGCCAACCCCTTACCGTATCCCGAGGGAGAGCGGTCCAAGGTGGCAGCTCAAACGCCTCAACCAAGAGCTGCTTAAAGAGGCATCAGTTGTGGCCTCTTGGCTGCCCCTCCGCATATCATCTCCGGAAGAGGCAGCAACCCGCATAGAAGAGCTTATAAAGCGGATCTGTGACTCTTCAATGCCCAGATCCAGGCGTCGCTCACCGAGGCAGCAGGTGTGGTGGTGGACTGCAGAAATTGCACGACTGCGCGAGGACTGCGTGGCTGCTAGACGCCGCTACTTGCGCTGCCGAAGGAGGGTGCGAAGAAACCAAACGGAGGAGGATGGGAGATATGCGGAATATACGCAGGCAAAATCACGTCTCCAAGCCCAA